>OX244032.2:2022500-4838448 GCA_945859785.2 Tridacna gigas
TTTTTTTAACAATCACTGCAATAGAAGTTTGATTTAATGATATTGACAGGCGTTTGCCTGACAAAGCTTGTTCACAAAGCATCGGAGAGTACAGGGTAAGATCACGTTCCCATGCTTTAAAACCCTTTACCTGACGACAAACTTTAGCTTTGTCCAAATTGAAAGCATTTGCAGACGACAATTTCAATGTAGCTCAAATGGTGCAACTTTTCTTTGATAGGGTAGAAAACATTGTGGGAAAAGGAGAAAATGCTGGTTACCAGCATTTTCTCCTTTTCCCACAATGTTTTCAGAAGGCTTCTTTCCCAGGGGCGTCAAAAGGCGGCATTGTGCGGTAAAAGGTTAACAAAATTAAAAGCGAAAGTTTGATTTTCGATTTTGTTTTTATGCGGGGGGTGGTTTTTACGTGTTTGTGCGTTAGTTTGTGTTGTCAGGGAGGCTTTACGCCGTTTTCAGTAAGATGTCAGTCATATCACGACGATAGCAAACGTATACATAATTATCTCTTTACCAAACGACAAAATTTTAGACCAGTCCAAATTCAAAGCTTTTGCAGACGACAAAATAAATGTTACTTAAAAATTGAAATTTGTTTTGGGAAGAGTGGAAAACATCGTGGGAAAAGGAGAAAATGCTGGTTACCAGCATTTTCTGCTTTTTTCCACAATGTTTTCAAAAAGTTTTTTTTTTCCCTCGGGGTCGTTCAAAGTCGGTTTGTTTGGTAAAGGGTCATATGCTTTCTGCTACAGCATGTACTAGTCTAGAGCTACAGAGTGCTTTGCCCAAACTCAAATAGTAGATACGTACATGACTGAGCGGCGCCATTCTGTCTAAAAACCGACTGAATCTGGAGGTACACTGGTCCTTTGACATGCAGAAAATGGTCCAATAGCAAAGGTTTCGATCCGGATCAGCCTGCACCAACTGTGAAAGCCGAGCTGGGTCGATACCTTTTGCAGATGCATGGCATCTCTATGTATTTCCCTAAAGGAAGTCTCTTCTGTGAGAGTTTGTCGGCGGAGCTGAATGTGCTGGCGCTTGACCTACTTTTTGGTACTGATAACAAATGAATAAATAGAAATTTGTGATTGGTCAAAAATGTTGACATGTTTATTTTAAGGGTCCCTGCTGGCAAATTTACGCCGTCTATCATTTTAACCCTTAGGCTGCTTGTCGCGACTCGCTGACATTTTGCGGACAGCGTAGATCAAGATCAGACTGCACAAAACGTGCAGTCTGATCTTTGATCTACACTGTCCGATAAGAATATGTCTTTCCTCAAAAAATACCTTTCAAACACGAAAATTTTGGGCTTATACTATCGGCTTGAAAGTTTCGTTTCTTTTATTCAGCAGTATACGGGTTCAAGATATTTCTCGTTTAGTGTCAGATTACACTTTCAAAGCTTTACTGATTTCGAATACAATTAATTTTCTTGTTATATCATAAGCACAGGTACTTGTTTTCTGACTATCATCTCTCGGTATAGGCTAAGAGAGTATATGAACAGGTGACATGACCTTGTTGTAGGGGTAGAGTATTGGCCTCTCACAGCATTCTGGGATCGAATCCCTCGATGAGCGGCGTCAACCTATAGAACATATCCATATCACGGTCACATTTCCATATCACTACTGCATAAATATTATTTTTTTCCTGGAAAGAATCATCAACAGAGATCATTATCAAGTTTTACAACCTTTTTTTCCCCCATATTCGATGTAAGCTAAATAAGTCTAAACAAACATTTTAATGTCTGTTGCAAAAAGCGTATGCTCAATTCAAATGTAGCAAAACTGAATACGGACCTCAGTATTTACCTTTGAATACACGAATAAGCCATGCTCTGTGAAAAAGGGGACTTAATGCATCTGCGAAAAGTATCGACCCAGGTCAGCCTGCGCAGTCCGCGCAGGCTGACCTGGGCCGAAACTTTTCGCTATTGGTCAATTTTCTGTATGTTCAAGGACCAGTCTACCTCATGGATTCAGTTGGTTGTTTAAAAAGAAACGGCTTTAATAGCTCCATAATTATGTGATAGCTGGCTTGATACAATGCATCACGGACATACATTAAACCCCCTTTTGCCATAGCACGGCTCATGTGTCTGTAACATGGACTAGATAAAGTGACAGTAAAGGAAAATGGTGTCTTAGTACCTTCGGTACTTTGATATACCTTGCAAAAAAAAAAAATGTGTCGTGATTCTGCGTCATTCTCTCAACAATCGAACCGTAATGAGCCTTTCCCGTGAAAATTAAAAAGACTGTAACCTAGGTAACCGTATTAAGCAGACGTAGTTGTTGCTATTACCCCGCGGATGAAAAAGAAAATCGGTCAGATTTGCGTAAAAAAACTAGTTCCCTTGTAATTTTCAATAAAACCAACACGTGGTTTAGTCAAAAGACAAAAATGGTATAAAGCATTGTATGAAAAGCAGAAGATGCTGGTTACCGGCATTTCTCATTTTACCATAAAGTTTTCAATGGCTTTCTTTTTTAGGGTCCTTAAGACTCGGTATTTTCCGACAATATTTTCAAAAGCCTTCTTCTCCAGGATCGTTACCACTCGGGATTGTTTGATAAAGGGTTAATAAAAACGCTTTTAGCAAGATGTTATTTACTAGAAAGCATTGTAGGGAAAGGAGAAAATGCTGGGTACCTGCACTTTCTCTTTTTACAACCATATTCTAAAAAGCTCTCTTGTTTAGGATGTTTAACACTCGGGAGTGTTTGGGGAAAGGCTAATAAAAGTGCTATAAGTATTATAAAAGTACTATTCACTGGAAAACATTTTAGGAAAAAGGAGAAAATGTTGGCTACCAGCATCTTCCCCTTTTCCAACAATATTTTCAAATACCTTCTTCTGCAGGGTTGTTAACACTCGTGAATATTTGGTGAAAAGGTTAATAAAAATAGCAGAAATGAAGTGGAATTTGCAGTTTAACTCTTTACCACACGTTCCCGACTTTTAACGACCCTGAAGAAAAAGCCTTTTTAAAACATTTTGGGAAAAAGAGAAAATGCTGGTAACCAGCATTTTCTCTTTTTCCCAAAATGTTTTCTAGCCTTCCCAAATCAAATTTCAATTTTTGAGTCACATGTATTTTGTCGCCTGCAAATGCGTTCAATTTGGATTAGTCTAAAATTTTGTCGTTTGGTAAAGAGTTAAAATAAACTAGGAAGGAGTCTTGAAGATGATCCGACAGAGAGCAGCGACATAACATTAAGTAACGTCCTATAGTTAACGTTAACGTGCTCCGGGTAGCCGTTATGATCGCTGTAAACGGAGTCATAGCAACTACGTTTTTAGGTCAATTTGACTGAAACTTTCCAGTCTTGTCCGTTATGGACGGATCTTAAACATGTGAAAATTTAAGTGCATTAGCACAAGACGTTTTGTTTAAGTTAACAAATTCCACGTACTTTTTGCTCAGCCCTAGTAAAAGTGCTATAAGAAATAAGTATTATTCACCTCGATGAATGTGATCAACCTGTTGCCTCTTGCAGACGATTTTTTGGCGCCTTGCAGAAGGTCATGTTTTAGAATATTGTAAAATCTGTGTAGATAGAGATCAGATCAACAAATTCACGCCTGGTCCTTGATCTTCACTGCCTGAAGTGCTGTGGTTTTTTTTTTTACATTTTTATTTTTAATTCGAATGTCTATTTCGTTTCTGATCTTGTGTTGTATCGTTCCGCCCTTCATTGTACTTCTTTTACACACGAACTACATACGTCATCAGCCTAAAGCCCAGGGTCATTGAAATTAGCCCAGGTATGCTCCTTTATTTCTAGGTTACATCATGCACTATTATTTCTAAGAAACTGTACCTATCGCACTCACCTAGAACGGAATCAAAATAAATAACACGTTCCGTAATATAAACAGACTTACTCATTCTAATAAAAACTACCTGATTGGTTGCCTCCCCAGCTTAAACAGCCAATCATATGGAAGTGCCAGACATACGTCAGACAGACGAAAACAGACCCTGGATATCGGTTTGATCGAAACACTAAATCTCTTGTGCGCCAGCCTAACCCCAGGTCCTCGCAGACAAAGTACATTATTAGAACTAGGTCATCAGCTGTTTACTTTCTCTAACCATGTACCAGACGGAACAATTTTAAATTTGTTCAACCTGAAAGCATTTGTAGACGCTAAATTTAATGTGATTCAAAACCTAGGTTTTGGTCTATGACAAGTTAGAAAACATTGTTGAAAAAGGATAAAAGGCTAGTAACCAGCATTTTTCTCCTTTTCTCACATTGTTTTCAAAAGCCTTTTAGCACGGAGTGGTTAAAACAAGGGATTTTTGGAACAAGGTTTACTCATACGTGCAAAAAATAATTCGTCTGTAATGCTCCTCGCTAAGCGAGTCTGACACCTTCGGTCGCTGGTTCGATCCCCCGTTTGGCCAATTTCTTTCCGAGAATTGATGATAGTCATTGCGACAGGATTCATTCCTGTCTCACCGCTGACCATTGTTTCGATGATGGTTATATGGGAAAGCAGCCAGTGGCTTGGAAAGAATATTGTGAGGAGTACTGGTAAAAGAAACTCCAGGAAATCATGGACAGGACTGGTGCACTGGCCGCCGTGATATAACTGAAATAATGTTGAAAACGGCGTTAGACACCATACAATCAATCAGTCAATCAATCTGACACCTTCGGGTCCTCCTGAATGTCGTCTGCAAATGCTTTCTTTGTGGACCAGTCAAGAGTAGAGAGTTACGCAAATCTGGGACAAACAGGCACCAGTCGGAGAAGCGCGTGACGATAATGTAATATTATTATCTCTGAAGCTTACACGATCTTACGTTTGTTTGTGGTGCATATGTGTGCCTGGTCATGGAAAAACAAACCTTCTGTTCTGTTCTGTTCCTTAACCCTTAAGCTGCTAAGCGCGACTCACTGACCCTTTGCGGACAATGTAGATCAAGATCAGACTGCACAGAACGTACAGTCTGATCTTTGATCTACAATGTCCGATATGGTATTTTTTTTCCAGTGAAATCAACTTTGAAATCGCGATATCTGTTTTTTTTGCTATTGAGTGGAAATTTTCGTTTCATTTATTTAGCAGTTTAAGGGTTGAGATAAAGGCATAAATTCACAGCACGACATTTTTTTAGACTCGGCCTATTTGAAAGTATTGACAGACGATAGATTAAATGTAAATGAAAATAATGTATCCATATTTCAAAAGGCAAAAACATTAATGTTACCAGCATTTTTCTCCTTTGTCCTAAATGTTTCCAACCTTTCCAGAGGCATTTTTCAGTTTTTGAGTCACGTTCCAAATGTCGTCTGCAAATGCTTTGAATTCGGTCGAGTCTAAAATTTTGGTCGTTTGGTAAAAAAGTTGAGGTGCTAGTGTGGACGAGGGTGTGTGTATGTCAAGATCAGACTGCAAAGAAAATTCTGATTGTCTGCATGCATTCTACAAAAAAATCTTTAGATATATGGGTCAAAACGGTCGTAATATCGCGCTGATCTGTTCTTGATTTCTACTGGAAAATGCAGGAATATATTTGATTGATACCGGTAGTTTTAGATTCACTTTCGTCAGAATTGCCTCCTTTCATGTTTAATTCCATGAAACGTTTTGTGCGGTAGTTCTACTGTAAATTATGACCAGACGAACTGGTATGTCGTCATCAGAAAAATGGTAAGGTAAACAAAGGCGGCCTTGTTTGTATTATAATTATGAGCTATAATCTGTGAAAGGGGGATTTAATGCATCTACAAGAAAGTATCGGCCCATGTCAGCCTTCGCTAACTGCGTAGGCTTGAGATGGGTCGAACCTTCTTGCTATTTGTAAATTTTCTGCATTTCAGAACACCATTCTACCACAGGAATCAGTCCGCAGTTAGACAAACGGATTTTACGGATCAATGATTTTCTGATGACTTGGAGATGTACGGAGATGCATCAAGCCCCCTTTAGCCAGAGCATGGCTCATATTTATGTTAGGCTACCAAATTCGTGGCACAGCATTAACCTTTTAACTACTAAGAGCGACTCACTGACCTTTACGGACAATATAGATCAAGATCAGACTGCAAAGAAGTTTGATTTTGGATCTACACTGTCCGATAAGGAGATATTGTTCTACAAAAAATAAGTTTGAAATAACATTATTCCAGTTTTTACTGTCGTCTTTAAAGTTTTATCTACCTTATTAACAGGGTAATATGTCTAAGAATGCAGACTAGAATTGTTGGTGAATATAGGAGCTGCACTCTGGCAAAGGGGGGTTTAGTGCATCTCTAACATGCATGATACCAAGCCAGTCATCATATAATTATGGACCAATAAGACTCATTTTGTCCAACAATCGACTGAATCATACCGTAGCATGGTCTTTGGACGTCCAGGAAATTGGCCGAAAAAAGTTTCGACTCAGATCAGCCTGCGCGGATGGCGCGGGCTGATCTTAGTCGATACTTTTTGAAAATACATTACACCCCTTATTCACAGAGCATGGCTCAAAATACATATACATGAGTGTGAGATCCAAACATAGTTGCATCATTTGCTCGATTCGGGTATTTTCTCTGTGTGCCAAATCGTCTCTCCAAAGACAAAAAGGTCATATTGCGCAAGATCTATTTTATTCTTTTAATGCAGCTTAAGATTAGATAGTAACCATATACTTACAAGAAAGTTGCTGTGTTGAGCTGCAAGATCACAAGGAGGTGGCTTATAACTCTACATGTAAATCGAACACTTGAATAATACATTTAAAAAAAATGCTGTCACTTGAAAGTCGAGTTCCCCCGGACGCATTCATGGCTGTGTTAACTGGTTGCCGTGATATATCTGAGCTTCAGTTGATAAGGGCAAGGAACACCAAGCCAACAAGTCAAAAAATATACATGCATAAGGCTGATGAAATGTTTGTGTCATGCTTTGTGAAAATTTGGTTTAATGCATCTGCCAAAAAGTATCGACCCATGTCAGCCTGCGCATTCCGCGCAGGCTGACATGGTCGATACTTTTTTGCTATAGGCCGATTTTGTAGATGTCTAAGGACCATTCTACCGCCAGATCCAGTCGATTGTCAGACAAAATGGATTTTATGGATCCATAATTATGTGATGACTTGCTTGATACAATTCATCACAGAGATGCACTAAACCCCCTTTTCACACGGCTTGGCTCATCTTCGTGCGAAGGATTTAAACGAAATCACGACATGAGGGTGGGCGTGACTTGAATTTCAATTAAAATTCACATCACTCTTGCAAATGCACACTGATTTAATGATTACAATTTTCACACGCCCTCTACCACGTTATATAACACTTTCAGGGCCATAGGCGAAAACATGGGCTTTCCCAGATGGTATAGATCAAGATCAGACTGCACAGAATGTGCAGTCTGATCTTGAATCTATACCATCTGCTTGTTTAGTCAAACTTGTACGAAAAAAAAAAACAAGTTTTAAGTTTCATTTGATTTTATTTTCAGCCGTTGAAACAAGTCGAGTTTATACATTTTATACTGTAAGAGTCAAGAATTCTTGTTCAGGACATTAATCTGTCAAGGTCAACATTCACACAGAGGTTGAAGGGAAAGCTTGTAGGTGGCCCCGGAGTCGAATGCATCGTATTATTTATCTGCAGGTGGTCCCAGGTTCAAATACATGTCTGGCCGAATGTTTTTTTTTCTCTGCCTTAGACATAGTCTTTAAAATGAAAGCAAAATCTACGTGTGCGCTTTTGTAAACAAAAACATCATGGCAAAAGGAGAAATGCCTCTTTACAAATAACATTTCCTTTGCCACAATGTTTTTCATAGGTATGCATGTATCAGACTAATTTATTTCGATAATTTTGTATTTTTTGGGGAAAAAAAAAAGAGAAATGTTTTCAAACTGTTCCGTTTTTGTCAATTTACATGGTAAACATAGAGCAGCATTCGGTGGCATGTTCAAGCACGTATGTGGCCGAATGTTTCTTTTTCTCTGCCTTAGACATAGTCCTTAAAAAACGAAAGCAAAATCTGCAATTGCATGTTTTAATACAAAAACTGTTGATGAACCCTCCATCTTTCAGTATACATTATAAGTTGATCTTTTAACTCTCTACCAAATGACAAAATTGTACACATGTTCAAATTGAAAGCATTTGCAGACGACAAATTAAATGTTGCTAAAATGGTGATTTCTGCCTTAGTAAGGGTAGAAAACATTGTTGGAAAAGGAGAAAATGCTGGTTACCAGCATTTTCTCCTTTTCCTACAATGTTTTCAAAAGGCTTCTTTCTCAGGGTCGTTAAAAGCCGGGACTGTGTGGTTAAGGGTTAACCCTTATCCTGCTAAATAAGTGAAATGAAACTTTCAAGACAATGGTAAAAATCAGAATAATGGTATTTCAAATTTATTTTTTGGAGAACAACATCTCCTCATCGGACAGTGTAGATCCAAGATCAGACTGCACTTTCTGTGCAGTCTGATCTTGATCTACACTGTCCGCAAACGGTCCTTGAGTCACGCTTAGCTAAGGGTTAACCCTTAGCGCGCCGAAAAAACCGAACGGAGTTTTTCCGTCTAAAAATAAGACCAAAATAATTGCAATTTGATGGTTGTTTTTGTCTTTAGTGTTTCAGCCATGCGGACAGCGTAGATGAAAGATCATACTGCACTTTTTGTGCGGTCTTATCGCGATCTACACTGGCTGCAAAATCAACTGTGGTTGTGAAAGGGTTAACTTCAATGCTGGTGAAAGACACGCTGAGATATATTTTAACCTGTTTCGACCTATTTTACATCGATCTTGAAACAAAGTCTACAACTTTTAATCATCACCCTCAATGTTTCCTCCCTGAAGACCTTAATCAGTATATGCGCCGTGATTTCAATAATTCCGAAAGTTGACCCCGTCAATTACTAGATTCGAACCCGAAACATTTGATGCGACAGGCTGACGCTCTTCCTCTATACACAACTGCCTCTTACCTAGATAACGATCAGACCACACAGAACAAAGCAGTTTGACCTTGGATTGTAAAGACAGTGTCCGATATTTCTTGGGATTTTCTGTTCACAACAGTCTGAAATAAACAACAGCAATATAACCCTCAAAGCACCTTTCACAACTATTTTTGCCATTGCGGCCGGTGTAGATCAAGATCAGGCTGCACAAAACATGCAGTCTGATTTTTGATCTACGCTGACTGCTTTGCTGGGACATTCTGGATAAAAGCAACTTTAAAAGTACAATTATTTGGGTTTTATTTTCAGCCTGAAATTGTCTGTCGCGTTTATTTGGTGCTTTAAGTGTTAAGATATTGCGGTTACGCGACTCGCAATCTATACTTGTAAGCTTTTCCTGATGACTGACAATCTGTTTTAATCGAAACTTTGGTCAAAGTTTGGAAGTCAAGTGGTCTATAGTTTCAGGGTCAGATAGATATCTCTTTTCCCTGAGCAAATACTGTAGAATCCGTCCATGATACACTGCGTTCTGCTGAATCTGATTTGAATCTACAACGTTTGCCAATACTCTTATACAGTTTACGGACATCGCGATTTTTATTTTTACCGATATTTAGATGAAGACAAGTTCAATGGACACAGACGGTTCTTGACCCTTCATTTTGCTATTTGTTTAATTTTTCCCGCCAAAATAAACAAGCAATGCTCTATGAAAACGCGGTCGAAACTTTTTGCTATGAGTAAATTTTCTTTGTGTTAACTCGTAAGAACGACTCACTGACCTTTTTGCGGACAGTGTAGATCAAGATCAGACTGCACAGCAGTCTGATCTTGAATCTACACTGTCCGATAAAGGAGATAATTTCCTAAAAAAAAAAAAAAAGTTTGAAATAACATTGTTCAGGTTTTTATTATCGGCTTTGAAATTTTATTCAACTTATTTAGCAAGACAAGAGTTGAAAGACCTTTGCACATCACGATTCAGTTGGTCAAAATGGATATAAACTATAAAACGACTTGCTTGCTATAACGCATTCCAAAGACGCATTCATCTCCGTTTTCCCACAAGGGGGGGTGGGGGTGGGGGGAGGGCTTAAAAACATTTGGGCAGCGCGCTGGAAAAAGGAGGTTTAATGCATCCCCGTGATGCAATATACCAAGCAAATCGTCACGTAATTATGGGTCCAAAATATCGATTTTGTCTAACAAGCAAGTGAATCGCGAGATAGAATGGCCCTTTGACGCTCAGAAAAATTGACAAATGGCAAAAAGTTTCGGCTCAGGTCAGCCTCTGACCTGAGTGGATACTCTTTGCAGTTGCGTTAAGCCCCCTTTTCACAGAGTATGGCTCATTTATCTAGTCTTTACCATGTCAGATAATACGATTCCAATGCTCATTGTTGGTCCTTCTTTATAAACAAAAAGTGGGTGGGGTATATCCTAGATCATACTAAACGTTTTGTGCTGTCTCATCTTGACCAATGCCGTCTACAATGGTTATTTTTTCCGCCAGTTACGATGAAAGGATTTTTACTTCAAAGCATCACGCTTTGTTTAAGATTGAAACCATTTGGTGGTCTTGTTCGTACGGCCGTTCACCTTGGAATTTGAAGAAAAAAAAAAACAAAAAGGAATCAAGTACAGGATGGTATAAATGCATGTTTAGTTTGCACTTTCTGTGCCCTCTGATCTTGGTCTATGCTGTCTGTAATAGCTTTTGGGGTCGACCTTTGCGTTGATAGATTTAAAAATAGAGACCACAGTATCGCTATGTGGAATTGAATCAATTCAAATGGTCTGGACAGTCCGTTAGGTCATTCACACCTGCAGAATTGAGGCTTAGAATGACATATCGGACGGTGCAGATTCAAGATCAGACCGTGCGTTCTGTGCATATTGATCTTGATCTACGCATAAACAAAAGCTTCTTATCTTGGCCAATGCGGTCTAAGAATTAAGTTTACGCGACAGGGTGTCCATCCGTATGGCCATTCACCCCGGAATTCCATCTCTGAGAATACAATGTGATCATATAAGGTAGAGGATCAAATTAGAAATCTCTTCTCGACACAAGTACGGCTTTACGATTCCGTAGATATAAAGGCCGTGCTATGTGAAAAGGGGGTTTGATATGCATCTGCACGAAGGACCCCCCAGTCAGCCTGCGCAGGCCGCGCAAGCTGACATGGGTCGAAACTTTTTGCTTTTTGGTAAATTTTCTACATGTCAAAGGACCAGTCTATTTTCAAACTAATACATGTATATTGTCTTAATTTACGATTTACGAATTTGAATCTTCGACCGTGATCGTTTGTCCTGTTCTGTTCTGATCAATATTCTGCTCAAGGACTGCGAGTTTACACTGCCGTGTTTGTTGCTTTCGAGTGTTACACGCCAAGTGGTACATCAGCAAACATATCTCTGCAAACAGTTTAGATTCTGGTGATACGCCTCGTTCTGCTGCGGCAGTTCTAGGTCTTCATGGTCAGCCAAGGCACTGCAGAGACCTACCTGGTATCGGTGATCTTCCTGATAGGACATGCATCAGTCAAATGTTACAGTGATATTAATGTGTTACTATTGAGATCAGAGTTAATCGCCAGCCAATCAGTCAAACAAGCGAATACTTTTGATTGCTATTCTTGTAGATATTCTACAAAGACAGATGTATGGGGCAATGACATGTATATAGTAGTTATGCTTGAGTTGTTGGTTTCGACAACAAAAGATGTATATTAGACATTTTTTACATTCACAATGGGGGTCAATGACAAAGTTTTGACCTAGTTTATCAACTACTGGCCTAATTACATGGTGATGACCTCGTTATCAGTCTTCAAATATATTGACCTATACACCTGCGCAGAGCTCCAGATAGAGGGAATGATTTTGATTATAGAATTGAAAATATATTAATTATTCTCCACAAAGCCCTATGTTATGGGTACTTATTAGAATCGTCTCATTGAGACGATTCTAATGAGTACCCACAACATAGGGTTTGGAAGAGAAATAATGGATTTAGAATACCATCACTCCCTCTTATCTGGAGCTCTGCTTGCGTGTCTCAATCCTGGATGTCCTTTTAAGAAAAGCACAGACCAAGATCAGTATGCCAGCTCCTTAGCAACTATTTTTTTTTGTATGTAATCTTATTCACGACGAAAAACGTCGTTTGCAAACTCTCTTTTCGTTTTGAAATCAAATCTTTCCTTGATCACAAAGAATTCTAAATATGCTCATACGTAAAATTCTCCCGTATAATTGATACTAGAATTTATTAATTAAAAGTCGTAGTTTATTACCATTCGTATGAAAGAAAATAAGTACAGCTTTATAATTCTAGCATTAAAATGATATTATAAAAAGGTCGATGAAGGTTATCAATATAGGTCAATGACCACGAGGACGCCATTGCAGGTACAGTATTCTACATCATTCAGATGATGTACTATGTATTGTCGTACTGTTTATTTTTATACCGGAAAAGCGTCCAGATGAATGAGACTACGAACAAACAGTAGGTCAATGAATCTAACGTATTTCAATGACCCCAATGTTCTGCTAAGGACGATATATGGTGTAGACTATGTGGCTGGTTGAGATTTCAAGGCCTCCAAGGTATTCCCAATTTATTCTAAAAAAGTTCTGAACAAAATCCCAAGGTTAGCCACCTGATTGGCTGAGACAGAACTTCTCAGCCAATCAGATTGTTAGTCTTGAATTTTGGAATAAGTATGAAAGTTAGGATGATTGGTGAATACGGTTCTTGATCATTGAACTATACAGTGTGTTATTTCCTTTTGAAATATGACCTAAAGTATCTTTACCTAAATTTGAAAAGATATGGAAACTGTCTGGAAAAAACAAATATAAAAAGCAAAGCTCTGTGAAAACGGGGCTTGATGCATTTGCAAACAGTATCGACCCAGGTCACCCTGAGCAGTCCGTGCAGGCTGACATGGGTCGAAACCTTTTGCTACTTGGCTATTTTTTCTGCTTGCCCAAGGACCAGTCAACGTTCAGATTCAATCAGTTGTTAGAGAAAATACATGTAGATTTTATTATTCCATAATTATGTGATGACTTGCTTTGTATCATGCATCCCGGAGATGAATTAAGTCCCCTTTTGCCGGAGCACGGCCCTGAGTTAATTACTAGGCAGCGACAGGCGCAAGGTGATTCCTTGATAAAGGTTACACTAACCGACAATAATTCATGTTTAAACTTTTTACAAGTAGCAACCTAAAGCTATTTCTGGTTTTATGAAACGGAGTTAACTCTTGTGCTGCTGAGCGCTAACTCAATAGGCTTTTTAAGACAGTGTACATCAAGATCAGACTGCATAGAACGTGCAGTCTGATCTTAGATCTACAATGTCCGAAACCATGAGGTTTTCCCTGGCGAAAAGAACTTTTCTATTTTGTTTTATATTTTAGTATTGAAATTTTATTTAGGCCATGCTCTTTCAAAAGGGAGTTTAATGCATCTGCAAAAAGTATTGACCCATGTCAGCCTGCGCAGGCTGACATGGATCGAAACTTTTTGCCATTTGTAAGGACCATTCGACCTCATGATTTAGTCGGTTGTTAGACAAAATGGATTTTATGGATCCATTCTTACGTGATGACTTGCTTGGTGTAATGGACCACAGATATGCATGAAACCCCCTTTTGTTAAAACATGACTCATTTAAATTTTTCAGCAGGTTAAGAGTAAAAACGGTATCCAAACGACAAATTTTGGACTGGTCCAAATTGAAAGAGTTTGCAGACGACAATTTTAAATTTGATGAAAATGGCAGAAAGTTATCAAAAAGGGTAGAAAACACTGGGGAAAAGGAGAAATTGCTCGTTACGAGCAATTTCTCTTTTTCCCCACAGTGTTTTCAAAAGACTTGTACTGCAGACACGTAAAAACCAGGGCTTGTTTGGGAAAGGGTTAAACTCATTAACTCTAATCTTGCTAAATAAAAGAAACGAAACTTTCAAACTGATAGCATAAACCCCAAGTTTCCTATTTCAATGGCACTTTGAAGGAAAGACATCTCCTTATCGGACAGTGTAGATCCAAGATCAGACTGCACGTTCTGTGCAGTCTGATCTTGATCTACGCTGTCCGCAAAAGGTCAGTGCGTCGCGCTTAGCAGCCTAAGGGTTAACTTCTGCGGATGGGTTTTCACGTTTTTGCTACAGACCAGTTTGGAAAGAAAACATTGTAGGAAAAAGAGAAAACGCTCGTTATGAGTAATAGCTTCTTTGCACAATTATATTTCCATATTATCCCTTTACCACACAATTCCTAGTTTTAACAACCCTTAGAAAGAACTCTTTTATAAACATAGTGGGAAAAGGAGAAAATGCTGGTAGCCAGCATTCTGTCTTTTTCTCACACTGTTTTCTACCCTTCCAATTACAAATTTCAATTTTTCAGGCACATTTATGTTGTCCTCTGAAAGTGCTTTCAATTTGTACAAGTCTAATTTTTGTCGTTTGGTAAAGGGTTAAATGACCCCACTTTACAAGAATGTTTTCAAATTCGAAAGTTTTATTTTCATGCAGTTATGAGTCAAATAGCTTGTCTGACAAAACGCCTCCTGCGTCGTGGGAGGAATGTTTACGGAGATAGGATGAGGAAATGTCTACATATAAATCAACGAAATCAGACAATTTAAATGTCGCCATGTTATTTCGATTGTTTTTCGTGGTTTTAACATGTTTTCTGTGAGATCACGTTTTAATCCTTAGGCTGCTAAACGCGACTCACTGACCTATTGCGGACAGTGTAGATCAAGATCAGACTGCACAGAACGTGCAGTCTGATCTTTATCTACACTGTCCGATATGGAGATATTCCCCACTCCCCCCCCCCCCAAAAAAAAAAAACCTGTTGAAATAGCAACGTGTGGCTTTGAAAGTTTCGTTGTACTTATTTAGCGGGATAAGGGTTAACAGATTTTTCAGTGAGATCATTTCGGCTGGAGAACCCATCCGTGTGTATACCTACAGTTCTTTGTTATAGTATATGTACCAGAGATAACAGACGTTCGAAGCCATGCCAGCAACTCTCGCCGCACGAAGTATGCAACACTGGACAGTGGTGAGAGAGATATGAATTTTGTCGCAATTACTTTCATACATGACCGGGAAGACATTTTTGTTAAGTTTGGATTAAAGCTATACCAAACGACAAAATCTTACACTTGTCCAAACTGAAAGCATTTGCAGACGACAAAATAAATGTGACTCAAAAACAGAAATTTGTTTTGGAAAGGAAAGAAAACATTGTGGGAAAAGGAGAAAATGCTGGTTACCAGCATTTTCTCCTTTTCCAACAATGTTTTCCAAAGCCTTCATTCTCAGGGTCGTTAAAACTCGGGATTGTGTGGTCAAGGTTTCGCCCCCTGGCGGGGTTAATAATCCTTTTGCTTTAGCTGTTAGCTAGTGAAACTCCGCAGGAAACTTCTATACTTGCTCTATACTCGTACGGATAGATTGTCGGAAATGAGGAGGAAGAAAATGAGGTTATGAAGGTCGTCTATGATAAACAAGAACTATCTTTAAAACAGACAGACCGTGTAAGACGAAGTGGAAAATGAATTGTTAAAGTCTTTAATTGTTGCTCAAACTGAAGAAAATAGTAAAAAAAAAAATAACATCGACAGCAATTGCCTCTTTTTACTTATTGTATTTTTCATTTTGTTGAAAAGGGGAATTTTCAATACAATATAATAATATATACATGTATATTTCAAGATTACATGTTACTCCAAATCATGGTTGAAAAAAGAAAAAAAAAAAGTGAAAAAAAAAAACTCTGCGGGCACACTTCAGTATCGCATCACACTTTGGTCACCCATCCAAGCACTAACATTAAGGTGCGTCGCTTAACTTCATCAGAGAGTCGCGCATCTTAACGTCCTGCTGTGACAGATATTTGAACATTTACTGCGCAGGGTCCCGGCGAATAAACATAGACACATTTTTGACCAATCGCAAGTTACATTCTATTCATTCGATTTTATACTATGCCAAGAAGTAGGTCAAAAGCCAGCGCATTCAGCTACGCCGAAAAATAATGGGTTCCTCAACGTTTCCAACCCTTTACCAAACTATCCCGTGTTTCAATGACCCCGAAAAAGTAGACTTTCAAAACTTTTTGGGAAAATGAGAAAATGCTGGTGACAAGATCTTCTCCTTTCCCCACAATGTTTTCTACCTTTTCAAAGAAATATTCCATCATTTAAGCTAAATTTGTCTTCTGCAAATCCTTTCATGTTGGACATGACTAATATTGTGCCGTCTATTGAAGGTTTAATATGGAAACCTAATCTGATCGACATACATGAGCCATGCTCTGTGAAAAGGGGGCTTAACGCATCTCCAAAAAGTATCTACCCATGTCAGCCTGCGCAGTCCGCGCAGGCTGACATGGATAGAAACTTCTTGCTATTTTTCATTTTCTCCATATCGAAGAAATAGTGTACCTGAAGATTCAGTTGAATGATTGTATCGTGTTTAACGCCGTTTTCAACATTATTTCAATAATATCGCTGCGGCCAGTGCACCTATCCATGCTTTCCTGAAGTTTCTTTTTTCCAGTACTCCGCACAATATTCTTTCCAAGCCACTGGCTGCTTTCCCACATAACCATCGTCGAAACAATGGTCAGCGGTGAGAGAGGAATGAATCCTGTCACAATGACTATCATCAATCCTCGGAAAGAAATTGGCCAAGCCGGGGATCGAACCAGCGACCTCCTGTTCTCAATAAAAAGAGACATTCGAAAGAGGGAAGAAAATGGGCGGGAAAATTATGGTGTAGACTTTCAGTTCCTCATTCAGATTAAAAATTAATATTTTTTCGGAGAACTTCCTCCTCAGATATGATTGGTTGAGCGCAAAGACTTGGAATGTGTTAGTGACTGACATTTTTAGGGGAATTCGGCAAACCTCGGGTGATTCGTTGATCACATCCCGTTACTCGTAGATGCATGCAATTACGGAATCGGCCGAGTGGTGACGAGTGATTTTTGGGGTTGTCCACGGGTTCTAGTTGGTATTGCATTTAACCTTAAGCCTTAGGCTGCTGATCGCGACTCACCGACCTTTTGCGGACAGTGTAGATCAAGATAAGACTGCACAGAACGTGCAGTCTGATCTTTGATCTACACTGTCCGATAAGGAGATGTCTCCCCAACCCCAATAACTTTGAAATCCTTACATTTTGGTTTTCGCCATCACCTTGAAAGTTTCACTCAAGTTATCTTGCAGGATAAGGGTTAACCTGTGACCACTGAAAGACGATCTTATTCCTTGTGACTTAATCCTTTTCGTGCTAGGGTGCACATCAGGCTGTTACCAGAGCTATCCACTTTAATCTGTCCTTGGTCCATTGCTGTACCTGACCCCATGATATATTAGATGTAAAGCAGACCAGTTTTCACAGTAATGTGACGAAAGCAGAAATTGCTCGTAAATAGCAATCTCTCCTTTTGCCATATTTTTCTTACCGAAACAAATTTAGGCATGAGACTTTAATTTTTGTGCATTACTGAAAAGTATTTCGAAAGTATTTTGGAAAAGTCGATCAATTCTTTTGCACAGTGTTTTCCACATTTGTCGGTCTGTTTCTTCGTTTCATTCGTTGATTACATTCTGGTCTCATATTTCCTGTAAGTTTGCCATAGAAATTCTGAAATGTACATGTGAGTCATGCTCCGTGAAAAGGGGGCTCAATGCATCCGCAAAAAGTATCGATCCATGTCAGCCTGCGCGGTGGTCCGCGCAGGCTGACTGGGATCGAAACTTTTTGCTATTGGTCAAGTTTTTGCACGTCTAAGGGCCAGTTTACCTCATAATTCAGGCGGTTGTTAGACAAAATGGACTTTATGGATCCATGATCATGTAATGACTTGCTTGGTGTCATGCGTCATGCAAATGCATTAAGCCCCCTTTTGCCAGAGCATGGCTCACGCATTTTTTTGTTTATCCCATAGTCACAGGTTTCAAACAGCGTTATGCGTATAACTTGAAACAATAACGAGGATTTTCCGCCCTGGCCAATTTTGTTTTTCCCAGCCGTACTCTGGCAAAGATGGCTTAACCCTTTCCCAAACAAGCCCTGGTTTTCACATGTCTGCAGTACAAGTCTTTTGAAAACACTGTGGGAAAAGGAGAAATTGCTTGTAACGAGCAATTTCTCCTTTTCCCACAGTGTTTTCTACCCTTTTTGATAACTTTCTGCCATTTTCATCAAATTTAAAATTGTCGTCTGCAAACTCTTTCAATTTGGACCAGTCCAAAATTTGTCGTTTGGAAAAGGGTTAATGCATCTCCGTGATTCATTATACCGAGCAGTTCTCATAATTATGGGTCCATAAAATCGGTGGGTCGGTGGGTGGGTCGGTCAACCTGCTGTAAATACAAGAAAATGTTCCGCCTAATTGCCTTGAAAACAGTCAACACTGTTTTTCTGTTATGCAAAACATTATTTTTCCCCCGAATCCGCTTTATCATACAAGCGTGCACTTTAATGAATATCAACTCGAAAACATAATGGATTATTCATCGAAAATGAGAAGGTTTTTGTGGTATTGTCACGACAATACATAATACCTCACCTGCGCATGACAACATTTGATTTTAAAGCAGACGAAAACGGATTTTAATGCGTTAGACTCGTTCTTATGACGTCAAACGATGAGTTATTATAATCAAGGAATCATGTCGTCTGCTGACAGAAATTTAGGTACTTTCCCACCACAGACGTAAGATAAACTTTCTAACAGACAGCAAGCTTTTAAACTCTTCCAAATTGAAAGCATTGCAGACGACAAAATAAATGTAGATCAAGTGATGGAACTGACATTTGATGGGGGGGGGGGGGGGTTTAAGAAAACTTTCTGGGCAAAGGAGAAAATGCTAGATACTTGCATTTTCTACTCTTCCCACAATTTTTTCATAAGTAAACATTCTCAAAGTTCGTTAAAACGGGGTTGTTTGCTAGTGATATAATATATAGTTCTGGATTTCAAATGTGTGGGTTTTATTTCGCCTACGCCCGTTTTCAGTTAATACAAAGCTATTCAGTTATGCTACAGCGGCCAGGTGACCTATCCGTGTCTCCCTAGAGTTTCCATAACTGTTGGACCCACAAATTTCCTTAGAAGCCGCTGGCTGCTTTCTCACATGAATGAAGTCATAACTATGAAACATTGTATTCGTTAGGTTGTATTGAATTTTCAATGAGAAGTGAAATGAAACAAAATTCAACTGGATTTTGACATTGCACAAATTGAAACGCAAGCACAAAGTGATGAAAGAAAAAGTAGTCTCGCTTTTATTTACCATAAAAAAGTTGCCTATACCTCTAATGCACCTTTAGCAACTATAATTGCCCGTGCGGCCAGTGTAGATAAGGATCAGACTGCACGACACCTGCAGTCTGATCCTTGATCCACACTATCTGCTTAGCTAAAACATCCTAAACAAGAGCAACCTCAAAATTGCAATTACATATGAGCCGTGCCCTGTGAAAAAAGGGGCTTAATGCATCTGAGAAAAGTATCGACCCAGGTCAGCCTGCGCAATCCGCGCAGGCTGACCTTGGCCGAAACTTTTCGCTATCGGTTAATTTTTGTATGTCCTAGGACCAGTCTAGCTCATGATTTAAACAGTTCTTGGACAAAATGATTTAGACAGTTCTTGGACAAAATGATTTAGACAGTTCTTGGACAAAATGATTTAGACAGTTATTGGACAAATTGGATATGATGGATCTATAATAACCTGACGACGTGCTTGTTATCACTCATCATGGAAATGCATTAAGCCCCCCTTTGCCAAAGCGCGGCTCATATAGGTATTATACCAAGACTGAACATGTCTTTTATGTTTAACTCTTTCCCAAACAAGCCCTGGTTTTCACGTGTCTGCAGTACAAATCTTTTGAAAACACTGTGGGAAAAGGAGAAATTGCTCGTAACGAGCAATTTCTCCTTTTCCCACAGTGTTTTCTACCCGTTTTGAGACCTTTCTGCCATTTTCATCAAATTTAAAATTGTCATCTGCAAACTCTTTCAATTTGGACCAGTCCAAAATTTGTCGTTTGGGAAAGGGTTAACTCTTTACCAAACGACACAAGTTTTGACTCGACCAAATTGAAAGCATATGCAGACGACAAAATAAATGTAGCTAAAATGATGATTTCTGTCTTTGACTGGGTAGAAAAAATTGTGGGAAAAAGAAAAAAAAAGTTGGTGACCAGCATTTTCTCCTTTTGTCTACAATATTTCAAAAGCCTTCTTTCGTCAGGGTCGTTAGTATAACTCGGGATTGTGTGGTAAAAGTTGAATCGGTTCTCTAAAGGTAAAAAAGGTAGAAAAGGTAAAAAAACTCCTACGCTTTGGGATGCACTTTCCATCGCGACAAAATGTTTTGTTGGTCGTTCTTCGTCCTACACTTCCGGTTTGCACGCCGCGAGAGTAACGATACCTGTTAATGTTTCGCTTAACACTTTACAAAACAATCGCGACTTTTAACGACCCTTAGAGAGAAGCCTTTTGAAAGCATTGTGGGAAAAGGAGAAAATGCTTGTAACCAGCATTTTCTCCTTTTCCCACAATGTTTTCTCGCCTCTCCAAAAGAAATTTCAGGTTTTGAATAATATCTATTTTATCGCCTACAAATTCTTTCAAAGTGGACTAATCCAAAAGTTTGTCGTGTGTTAAAGAGTAAAATAGAATAAGTGACTTTTATCCAGACATAACTTGGTTATGAATAAATTTTTTTAGGAGAGTGTAAAATAAAATCAAACAACCAATATGTGCATGCAGTCTCATCTTGGTGTACAATTTCGCTGCTTTATTGATGAATGCAAATGAACTTCGCGAAGTCCATGTTAGTGATAAATAATGCAGTAAACTAGGGAGGATTAGGGTTAAAACGCAGGGATAGAGACAAATGCCGTAAAGCATTCTTCTGCGCTTTGCGTGAAAACGTGTGTGGGAGAAAATATATTGTTTACCCTTAACCCTTTACCACGCAATCCCGACTTTTAACGTCCCTGAAAGAGAAGGCTTTTGAAAACATTGTGGGAAAAGGAGAAAATGATGGTAACCAGCATTTTCTCCTTTTCCCACAATGTTTTCTACCCTATCAAATACAGAAATTGCCATTTAAGCAACATTTATTTTGTCATCTGCAGATGCTTCCAATTCGGTCCAGTTCAAAATTTTGTCGTTTGGTAAAGAGTTAAGTTGCTAAGCGGGACTTACTGACCTTTTGCGGACAGTGTAGATCCAAGATCAGACTGCACAGAAAGTGCAGTCTGATCTTGGATCTACACTGTCCGATAGGGTGTTCATTTTCTCAAAAAAAAAAATAAGACTGCAATAACATTATTCTGGTTTTAACGATCGGATTGAAAGTTTGATTTAACTTATGTACATGTTGCAGGATAAGGGTTAATGCCCCGTTCCCACACAAGCTTTCACGTCTTAACCCTTAAGCTGCTAATCGCGACCCAATGACCTTTTGCGGACAGTGTAGATCAAGATCAGACTGCACAGAACGTGCAGTCTGATCTTTGATCTACACTGTCCGATACGGTATTTTCTCTCCGGTAAAATCAACTTTGAAACCGCAATGTTTGGGACTTTAGTATTGAGTAGAAATTTGGGTTTCATTTATTCAGCAGTTTAAGTGTTAAAGGTGTGATCATTGTGCATTCAATGGAGCAACTGTTCGAAACGTGTATGAAATACATGTAGATAATAAGAAAACATCGTGGCAAATGAGCAAGTAAATCTTTTTCGAATTGCTTTATGTGCTACAAACTTGTTCAAGTCACCAAATTCAAAATGTTCTTAACCTTTCAAGCGTCTTTCACAACTGTAGTTGCCTTTCCAGACAATGTAGATCAAGATCAGACTGCACAAAACGTGCAGTCTGATCTTTGATCTACACCGTCTGCTTAGCAACGTAGACCAAAGAAACAAGTGAACTGCAATTTTGTGATTCTTATTTCGAGATTGAAAATGTCTGGTTTATTCGGCGCTTTAAGGTTTAACTGTACCAAACGACAACATTTTGGACGTTTCCAAATTGAAAGCATTGCCAGACAACAAAATAAATGTGACTCAAAAACTGAAATTTATTTTGGGAAAGGTAGAAAACATTGAGGAAAAAGGAGAAAATGCTGGTTACCAGCATTTTCTCCTTTTCCCACAATGTTTTCAAAAGGCCTCTTCCCCAGGGTCGTTAAAAGTAGGGATTGTGTGATAAAGGGTTAATATGCGTTAAGCGATAAAAGCAGTGTTTTTTCAACAACTAATGATCACAGTGTAAAAATCAAGAATACTATGAGCTATAGCGACCTTTTCTTGAGAGAATGAGCTGGGATTAGACTAGGAAATACATACAGTTCGATCTTGACTCTACACTTCTCAGTCAGGTGTTATGTCCCAAACCAGGCTCGATATTGTAATTAGTGGAGGCTATCTTTTAGGTAGGAAAATTCTCCATTTTGTTTACAGTCATCTCGCAGAAAGAATGCTTTTTCAGATAGCCTTTGGAATCACTGAGGGAACAGAAACAGTTATTTGGAACAGGGCATTGCTTCTTTTTAAACAATTCTTCACATGGCATACGTGTATATCATCAGAGAGAAAATTAATACATGTACTTGAGCCATGCTCTAACAAAAGGGTATTTAATGCTTCTCCGTGATGCATTGTACGAAGCAAGTCGTTACATAATTATGGATCCATAAAAAACTATCTTGTCCCAAACGACTGGATCATGAGATAGTATCGTCCCTGGATATGCATAAAATTCAAAATAGCAATAAAAGTATCGACCCATATCAGCCTGCGCAGTCCGCGCAGGCTGACATGGGTCAAAACTTTTTTTGCAGATGCATTAAATTACCTTTTCACAGAGCATGGCTGTTATGTATATTTCTTTTTTTGTGGTTTTTTTTTTGTCGAAACTCAATATTTCTGGCTGTACATTAATTTAGCCTTTGATATTAAGTTTTCAGTGAATCTCAAACTAGACCCGTGTGGTGATGGATTCACTACCGATCGAGACCTTTAAATTGGACAGTGGTAAACATTGTGGATACAAATCAGACGCTGCTTAAGGCGGCGTGATTTGCCCCGGGAAAATATTTTTGTTTGCAGCATGAAGATATACGTGTAAAGGAAAGCCGATGACCCTGTGGTGACATACTGACTAATCGGATGTGAAAAGCAAAAAAATAAAGACTTATTTTTCAGGATGTATTGAGTTCAACATCTTTTCGTGAAGCAGAAGATGTATTTCTCTGTCTTGTTATTGACGTATTGACTAGAAGAGGTTATTTTATAGACCTGTCGTCCTAATGCGGTCACGAAATCACATGACATCGGATATTTAACGAACATTTAAGCTAATTCTTGTCTGTTAAGTTGCTGTTTCGTCCTTTAACTCTTTACCAAACGATAAAATTTTGGACTTTTCCAAATTCAAGGCATTTGCAGGTGACAAAATAAACGTGACTCAAAAACTGAAATTTTTTTGGCAAGGGTAGAAAACTTTGTGGGAAAAGAAGAAAATGCTGGTTACCAGCATTTTCTCCTTTTCCCACAATGTTTTCAAAAGGCTTCTTCCCCAGGGTCGTTAAAAGTCGGGACTGTGTGGTAAAGGGTTAAGCACCTTTCACAACTAAAGGTACCTTTGCGGCCAATGTTGATCAAGATCAGACTTCAGGAAACGTGCAAGAATTATGTCAAAAGCCAGCACATTCAGCTACGCCGAAAAATCATCGGAGAAAAAGTGATTAACAGTAAAAAGCAACGGCTTAATATCATCACAATATTTTATGTGGCATTCATATTTTTTGTTACTTGTACTAGTTTTGAGGTCTGAATTACATAAACAAAATACCGGTATGCATCGCATTAAACAGGTAAGTCTTTACCATTTACTGTCCTTGGGCAAGACACTTCAGAGCCCTAGCCTAGTACTGGTGAAACCAAGGAAATACAGGATTATGTGAACTGTCCTCGTGACATGACTGAAATAACGTTGAGAGCAGCGTAAAACACCATTCAGACAATTCATTCGTTCTATACCCTTTACCGAAAAATACCTGTAATTTTACAATCCTAAAAAAACGGCTGGCAGAAAACATTGTGGGAAAAGGAGAAAATGCTGGTGACCAGCATTTTCTCCTTTCCCCACAATGTTTTCGATCTCCTCAATGACAAATTCCATCATTTTAGCCACATTTAATTTATTCTCTGTAACCGCTTTCTATATGGAATTGTTTAAAATTTTGTCACATGATAAACAGTCAAAATCGCCCAGCAGAGTGCACTGAATTCTTACCATGTCCTCTGATATCGACTTGTGATATCTTTATTTCAAGGTCAACGTTATAGAACATGCCGTCTGCTTTAAAACATTTATCTTAAAACAGGGACCTAGTATATCATTTTTCTTTACTTATATAACACTAGTCCAGATTCGATCCTACATAATTGTTGTACTAGCCTACACAGTGCATTATTTTATTCATAGTGCTGATTCAAGCAACAGTCGCTTTTTTCCCCAATTGGCCTCCAATATGATGATGATGAGGAGGAGGAGGAGGAGGAGGATGAGGAGGAGGAGGAGGAAGAAGAAGAAGAAGAGCAGGTCGATGACGACGATGCTGCTGTTGTTTCTACTGCTGCTGATAATGATGATGGTGATGATGGTGGTGGTGGTGATGATTATGATGATGATGAAACTGACGAAGAAACGGACTGGCAAAAGGACCTTCAGACAGACCTGATGGGATATTGATTGCTTTTTTTTCTCTGGCCAATGAAAAAAGCAACTTGTCTTGAAGCAAGAGCACAACGGGATAAACGACAATGGTGGAACATCGGATATTAATATGTGTTCATCGGCATGGATTGAAAATTTAACCTTTGACCTGCTGTACTCGACTTAGGATGTACTTTGCAAAGAGTCCATACCGACATCAGTGTATAAATATGTACAGTCTGATCTCCGCCGACACTTTCTGCTTCTCTATAAGTGATTTCAGTCATGCTTTCGCTTATTCATGTCCGAGCGAGCGAGCGAGCAAGCAATGATTTCTTGAACACAACTCCAAGGCCTTAACAACTGGTTCACTAAGGACCCTAGGTCCGTATTCACCAACCATTCTAAAGAACATTCTCTGTTTTTTTCTCTAAGATTTCCAAACTTAGAAAATTATGGAGAATAAGACTGAGAACGTTCTTAAGAATTGTTGGTGAATACAGACGCTGATCCATGATCGGAATGTAAATACGGCCGTACTGTTATTATATAAGACAAATACTACAGAAACAAATATTTGCACATCTCGTCAATAATTCTGTATTGAAATATATCAGCTACCTGACCGAGTTGTACGACTTTGGCACTGAAATATAACTAGTACGTAAAGTTGATAAGGTCAAATATGGGTCAGACTTACCCAGTTTATTTACAAACAACGTCTCAGGAAGTAGAACATGTTAGAAAAAAATGTTAGGAAAAGAAGCGATTGCTTGTAACAAGCACTTGCTCCCCCCCCCCCCCCCCCACACACACACACCCACAAAATGTTTTCTAAACCCTTCCACTAAAGGGACATGAAAACCCTTGTTTAAGTGGTAATGAGTTATAATATAATAACCTGCTGATGGTATTTCTGTCAGGTTGTAGACTGGGTTTGAAAATATTTTGATAGATAGATGGATAGACAGATAGATAGATAGATAGACAGAGAGAGAGAGAGAGAAATAGATAGATAGATAGATAGATAGATAGGCAGGCAGGCAGGCAGATAGATAGATAGATAGATGGGTGGGTGGTTGCGTGGGTGGGTGGAAGGACGGACGGACAGACAGACAGATAGATAGATAGATAGATTACGCCGCTTTCAAAAAATTCAGTCATATCAGGTCGACAGCCCACATGTTCATGTATTTCCCGGATTTCATCGATCTAGGCAAGGGCTATTTAGTGCCTTTTCGATACTGTTCGCATATGCATTAAGCCCTCTTTTCACAGAGCATGGCTCATATCTTTGCCTTTGCGTGACCCCCAAGGCTTATATTATTTTGCCCTTGACTGAAGGGTGTTTCATCAGCCGTCCAGGTATACGTATCTCGGTCGAAGTTTTGTGTACTTCTTTATCGGAATGAAGCAATAATGGGGTTTGCCCAATAGAGTCTCGGAGGAAGGTCATACATAGTTTTAGTTTGATCGAAAATATCAGTGTTTCATCATTCATTTCAGCGTAGTATGTTTATAGACACATTAAGCAAGAAATATCTTTAAAAGAGATAGAAGGCGTTAGAGATACTCGAATATGAATATTGAAACTCTTTTGTGGCTCAATATGAAGTAAAATAATGAAAAGTAACCTTACGAGCAGTTGCTTCTTTTTCCTCAATTCTTTTTTTTATTTTTTGAAAAGTAGTATTGGGTTATTGGGTAACGCTTATGAAAATACACGTATTTGATTTCCAAATAGCACAAGAAAAGAACCATTCTCTACTACATTATTCTTCTATGATATGAATCAAGGCCCCGGTGTATCGATTAGCTGTAACAACGCGGTTTCATTAATGTGTGAGCAAATATGCCAACAGGGGCCCGCCGAATAAACATGTGCACATTTTTGACCAATCGCAAATTACCATCTATTCATTCGTTATCAGTGCCAAGAAGTAGGTCAGATGCCAACGCATTCAGCTACGCCGAAAAATGTTTTAACTTTTAACCTGCCCAAAAGTGAAATGAAACTTTCAAGCCAACAGTAAAAGCCTAAAAGTTGCTATTTCAAAGCTTTTTTTTTTTTTTTTTTGTGGGGGGGGGGGGGGGGGGGAAAGGATATCTCCTTATCGAACAGTGAAGATACAGAGTCAGACTGCACGTTCTGTGCAATCTGATTTTGATCTACACTGTTCTCAAAAGGTCCTTGGGTCGCGCTCTGCCAAGGAAAAGAACTTTTGAAAACATTGCGGGAAAAGGAGAAAATGCTGGTAACCAGCATTTTCTCCTTTTCCCACAATGTTATATACCCGTTCACAGGACTGAATCATCATTCAGATTTAAATTGTCGTGTGCAAATGCTTTTAATTTGGTTGAGTCCAAAATTTTGTCGTTTGGTAAAGAGTTAAGCTTTATTAAAACTCTAAAGTAAGGTAACTTCAGATCACAGTGTGTAATAGAGATCAAACTTTACAGTATGGACGGTCTGGGCCTGTATTAACAACTATTCTTAAGAATATTCTTTAATTTTATATCTGCGATTTTCTAAATTTGGAAGTAAAACAACTTCTGATTGCTAAACCATTTATTTAGTTTAGCAAATAGGAAGTTGTGTTACTTTCAAATTTAGAAAATTCTGGAGAATAAGACTAGAGAATGTTCTTAAAGAATGGCTAGCAAATTGCGTCCAGTTCATACAACAAATTGCAACCAAAGAATATAGTATAAACATGAATGGCTGACATACAATGTAGGTAAAAAACAAAAGTGTGTTAAATCTGTTTCAGATATCCTGCAACAGCAGCACATAATGTCCATGTAACATTTATATGTTGATGTGTCTGAATATCTGTGGGCCTTTACTTCTTTCTCAGTCTCGTCAGCTGATACGATACTATCGATGGGGAGCTCTGTTTTCTTTATCTGTTATTTCTACAAGTTTTGTGGCTTGGAAAGAATACTGTGCAGAGTACTGGTAAAAGAAACTCTAGGAAAGCATGGATAGGTACACTGGCCGCCGTGATATAACTGAAATAATGTTGAAAACGGCGTTAAACACCATACAATCAATCAGTCAATCAATCTACAATTTTGGAGACATGAATGGCTACTTTTCTGACTAAACGGTTGTTAGTTGATTGAAAAAGTCCGTAAAATCCGTGACGATCTTCAGTGTGTCGGAGCTCTATTTATAGACTCCGAACAAATTCGAAAGCATCATTTAGTTAAAAACGACAGGGTATAGGTGAACACTGAAAGACCGGACACGACATTACACAGACAGACAATATCAAGATCAGACTATAAAAAAACGTGTGATCTGATCTTCATCACTACTATCCGATATCTTTCGAGACAGACCATTCATAACCCTTATCCTGCTTAATAACTGAAATAAAACTTTCAAGCCGATAGTAAAATCCCGAATAATGTTATTTCAAACATTTTTGGGGGGAGAGAAATATCTCCTTATACAACAGTGTATAACAAAGATCAGACTGCAAGTTCTGTGCAGTCTGATCTTGATCTACACTGTCCGCAAAAGGTACCTGAGTCGCGCTTAGCAGCTCACGGGTTAAACCTGCAAAATATGGTGGAACAAAGTCAGTTTATTTGGTTGGCACTCCCAGGGGTTATAAGCTAGACTGCAAACGTGACCTAATCTGAAACTTTTGAAATTCTGTCAAGACTGGAAGTAAAACAGAACAAAGTTTTATGAATAAAACCTGAAATACAATATCTATTACTACAAAGATTTATCCCGTACTTACATTTTTTTACGATCAGCAAATCCCACCTTGGAGATAATAAAACGAGCCAGGCATAATTATTTACTCTTTACTTTAGAGTTGGCTCAAGTGGGGGACCTTGTCATTGAAATGGTAGAAAACATTGTGGGAAAAGAAGAAAATGCTTGTTACAAGCATTTTCTTCTTTTCCCACAATGTTTTCAAAAGGCTTCTCTCTCGGAGTCGTTTACACACAGGATCATGTAGTGATGGGACCGACACGGATGCACACTGATGCCGCATTTAATGCAGACGATCAGACTGACGCAGTCGACATTACAAGAGGAGTGCTCTAGCCTCAGCCTATATATCTGCTCCAAGAACTCCAACATTTTTCTACGGTTTATTCAATTTGCATTAATTAAAGGGGTGTGATCAGCGCGAGCAATAAAACAATAGTTTAGTTTAGTTTAGTTTAGTTTACATAGTTTATTCAGAATACATAAGGCCACCGGCCCAAAATACAAAAAAATCGGAAATATCATATATTTAGAGTGACTTTTAGATACTAACATAATATGCACTATAACTTTAGAGTATTAATGGTTGTTAAATGTTTTCTAATGTCAGGGGATAGTTTGTGTAAGTTGTCTAAATATTTATACATCCTATATAATATATTACAACACTTACTTGATTGTGGCATTGATTCGTACAAAAGGTATACTTGTAAAAAGGGGCTTTTGTAGAAGGCATAACAAGATCAGACAGCACAGATAAATAAAACAATGCGGTGTCTTAAAACTAGAATATCATTCCGTATTTAAAGTTACTGAGACATGTACTTATTACATTATTTCATACAGACCACGTTTTTGTGGCATTTGTCGAAGACAATGCCACTATGAGTTCAATACGGTATTTTGAAAATCATGTATGGTAGTTTGTGCAAAACCGAAAGAAGTGCACTCAATTAAACCTAAGTTTTCTAAGACAAATATGTTTTTTGATAGCACTCAGATATATAATTAACAACGGCGTATTGAAATAAACTGGACTACGTCATTGATCATGGGAATATTTTTTATTGAAAATATCTATACCCACTATGGCCTTCTAACTTGGCGCAATGATACACACAACCTTTGTCTCCTGATCGTGTTCGTCCCAAAACCAATTTGCCCCTGGGCTTGTTCGTCCCTTGGCTTGTTCGTCCAGGCTTGTTCGTCCCACATTAATTATTGTTTGTTTACTATTCAAATTCTTAATTCCACACAATGACTTCCTTGACAAATGCCACACCAGTGCTTTCAACGCTTTAATTTATTTGCACAGTGCAGCAGCAACTCTAAAGCTGTAAAATTGTAAAGCACTGTAGCGAAAGGATAGATTGCTTGAAAGAGGCAGTTTCTCCGTAGGGTAAACTTAGCTCTCTCTCTCTCTCTCTCTCTCTCTCTCTCTCAAATGAATGAAACAAAACAAAACAAAAATTCAAAAAAAATTTTAATTAATAACTTTTATTAGCTTCACAGGAATTGTATAAATGAAAAAATGAATTCATATTTTTTTTTTTTGAGAATAATATCACTGGAAATCTTTATTGCACACACATTTCAAATAAACACCTGGAAAAGCTCTGATAATATATGTCGGTCATTTAGAAAGTTTTACAAATAAAGTAAATTCATAGTCAACAAAGTTTTGCAATAGGACTTTTCGTGTCGGTGAATGAAAATAATATATTATTTTGTCTCATAACAAGAAAAACGGTTATCACCTGGACTGAATTGACCTTTTGACAGAAATCTCGAAGTCAAAATACCGACATTAACCAATTAACTTTTAATATCCTAAATTTGAACTTGCAACAAAAATATGAAAACATCCTTATAAAATGAGCCATTTTCAAGGTGTTGGGGGAGGGGGGGGGGTTAAATGGCATCTGCAAAAAGTATCAACTCAACCAAATTCAAAAAGTTCGACTCATATTCAGCCTGCGCAGTCCGCGCAGGCTGACATGAGTCGAACTTTTTTTAATTTGGTTTCTGTTCTGCATGTCCAAGACCCTTTTCTCTCAGGATTCAGCCAGTTATTAGACAAAATAGATTTTATGGATCCATAATTATGTGATACATCACGGAGATGGATTAAACCCCCTTTTGCCAGAGCATGGCTCAATATACACTGGGGTGTAACAAAATTGCTCGTGGAAGATTTGTAGAAAAGGGAGAAATTTTTTCTCACAAATAATTTTTCTCCTTCTGCCAAAATTGGTTTTGAGAATGGTCAAGTGCAGTGCATTGGATCTGTAGGTTCGATCTCCGATGGCCGCACCGGTGACGTGGGAATGTCCTTGGGCAAGACGTTGAAAGCCGTGTATGCGAGTAACGAGGGAAATTGAAAAGTGAGTGATCCGTCGCCATGGTACTCCTGAAGCCTTGTTGAAAGCAGCGTAAAGTAAAATTATACGAAATAAACAAACAAATAATCGATCGATCGATCGATCGAACGAACGAACGAGCGAACGAACGATGAACGAACGAACGAATGAACGAACGAACGAACGGACGGACGAAGAACGAACGAACGAGCGAACGAACGAGCGAACGAACAAACGAACGAACAAACCGATCTGAGGATAATTATGTCAGCAATTTCAGTCCTTTGCTACACTATCACGGGAAAAAAAGAGAAATGAGCCATGCTCTGGAAAAGAGGGTTTAATGCATCTCCGTGACGCAGGATACCAAGCAAGTCATCACATAATTATGGATCCATAAAATCCATTTTGTTTAACAACCGACTGAATCATGAGGTACACTGGTCCTTTGACATGTAGAATATTGACTAATAGAAATAAGTTTCGAGTCCGGTCAGCCAGCGCGGACTGGGCAGATTGACCTGGGTCGTTCCTTTTTGCAGATACATTAACCGTTTACCACACAATCCCGAGTTTTAACGACCCTGAAAAAGAAGGCTTTTGAAAACATTGCGGGAAAAGGAGAAAATGCTGGGAACCAGCATTTTCTCCTTTTCCCACAATGTTTTCTGCTCTTCCAAAAATAAATTTCAACCTTTAAGCCATATGTATTTTGTCGTCTGCAAATGCTTTCAATTTGGACCAGTCTAAAATTTTGTCGTTTGGTAAAGAGTTAAGCTCCCTTTTCAGAGAGCATGTCCTAAATCTATGAAAAATATGTGAACGGATTACCAGTACTAGCTGATATGGACAAGGTATCCAATCCTTGCAGAAATACACACATCAGTACTTTCCGTTGTAGACAGTGTAGATCAAGATCAGACGAAACAGCATGGCACTGTCTGATCTTGGATATATCTTGTCTTGTATGATGTGCGATATCCCGTCAAAGAAAGCCTATGTATAATAAACCATGCTCTGGCGAATGGGGGCTTTACGCAACCTCTTGATACATTACACCATTCAAGTCATCACATCATTCTGGAGCCGTCAAATCCATTAAGTTTAACAGACAGAAAGACAGACAGACAGACAGACAGACAGACCATTTTATTGAAAGACTTGTACAAAGTACATTGTCATCCAAAAAATACATATGTACAAAAATTATTATATACAACAACGGGAATTGAAATAAATATATCGGTTCAATCATTAAATTAGTAATCTAAAAAAAAAAATCCTTTACGCGGGGATTTTATTACTTCAATATCAATTTGGTGCCGCACAATACACCTATACATTTTAACCAATCAAATCCAAAACACAAGCCCGTATACTAGCATATCGCTGGTCACAACTCGGCCGATTCCGTACCTAACAACTGACTGAATCTAGAGGAAAAGTGGTCCTAGGACATGCCAAAAAAAAAAATCAAAATCAACAAATAGCAAAAAGTATCGTTCCATGTCAGCCTGCGCGGACTGCGCAGGCTGACATGGAACGATACTTTTTGCAGATGCATTAAAGCCCCTTTTCGCAGAACATGACTCATAGTTGATTTTTTTGTTTGTTTGTTTAACTGACTCACCTTTTCACAGTACTGGCCCTCGACGTGTCAGAAGTCACAATTACATCAGATACTTATGGTGGCATATTTCTGCCGCGAGATACGAGATAGCTATCGTGATAATTTTAGAAAACTTTCACGATAATTCGAAGTTTCCTGGAAATTTTATCTAGATAGTAAAAAGTTTTCTGAAAAAATATCACGATAAACTTTTTTATTAGAAAATTTTATTTTGATTATTTCTCATTCGTGCACGAAGCTGACATCGAGGTAAAATTATCGCAATAGTTCTACCCGTTTCTCGATATCTATAAATAGAAAAATCACCATTTGGACGAACTCGGAGGTTTTTGGCTGTACAGGAGACAAAGATGATCCGAAACCGTATCTAATTATAGATACCGTGAATGTCAGTTGTGGGCACGAGCGTAAAAAAATCGTGATAACAGTTAGAAATATCGCGATATTTTTATCGTGAAACTTTTTGTTATCTAGATAATATTTCCAGGAAAGTTTGTTTTATCGCGATAATTCTCTACAATTATCATGATAGCTATCTCGTATCTCGTGGCAGAAAAATGCCACCATAGATACTAGAATTTAGAACGACGAGTTGTTTAAGTACAACGTGGCAAATACCAGAAACTCGTACTTAAAAATGACTTCCTATCTATTTATGAGTCATTATCTTCCCTCTAGTTGGTTAACAGATGGATTATTGGATTGAAATATAAACGGAGGGGGCTTAAGTGAATGGGCCGAAGGATAAATTTGTCGATCTATGAATTTCCTATTGGATGGATGGATGGATGGATGAATGGGCGGGCGGGTTGGTGGATGGATGGATGGATGGATGGATGGATTTGTATGGATGGATGGATGGGTTTGTATGGATGGATGGATGGGTGGATATGTCGGTTGGTGGATGGATGGATGGATGGATGGATAGATGGATGGATGGATGGGCAAGTATTAACAGCTTTACACCTTTTAGAAATAGCAAGCCAATCAATGGGCGAAATTCCATCATAAACCACAATATCGTAGCGTGCCCATCACGATCCGGTTCACAAAGTCCTGAAATACTTGCCATTTTTGTCCTGTCCGATGTCGGAAGAACCCTGCCAGCCTATAGGTCTAAGATAACTTTTGCTGCAACATGCGGTGCTCGATTTTGGCCTACAGTCTTTTTTATTTGAAAGTCAAATTGTTACCGACAAGAAGTGTGTTGATGAGTGAAATTCCGTTTTAAATCACCATAGAATGTGCTATATTGTATTCCGACTATTACTTTACCAAATCTCGTATTTCAACGACCCTGAGAAAAAATGTCTTTTAAAAACATTGTGGTAAAAGGAGAAAATGCTGGTTACCAGCATTTTCTCCTTTTTCCATAATGCTTTCTACCTTTCCAAAGACAATTTCAATCATTTGAGCAACATTTGATTTTTCGTTTGCACATGCCTCGGATTTGGACATTCCATTTTTTTTTTCGTTTGGTGAAGTGTTAGTAGTAAAGGTAACTAGACTAGGGACTGGTCCCTAGTCTAGTTACCCTGAGGGAAAATTAGTCCCCAGAGTGCTTCCCCGGGTAAGTCCTCTGGGGACTATTCCGGTCAATTTGGAAAATTTTTGGTCGATTTGGGTAAAAAATGGCATTTTCTGGCATTTTTGCTTCCCCCCCTCCGTCCCCGGTCTGCTTACCCTGAGTCCCCAGAGTGCTTACCCGGGGAAGCACTCTGGGGACTAATCCGGTTATTTGGAAAATTTTCGGGTGACAATTTGAAAAGATAGATCTTTCATGGTAGATGGTTAGCCCTGAAAAGGGCTGTTTTGTTTGGAGACTGTGTTTTTTCTCTCTACTGACAGCTTTTCTTTGTTCTTCTTGGGATTTTCGGGATTTTGAAGTCGTTGAAATTATCAATGTTTTTCCCGTATTTGCCCTGCCCTGCCAGTGTCGGTATGTTTTTCCCGTATTTGCCCTGGCCTGTCAGTGTCGGTGAAGATCTCTTTTGGTCAACATGTCGCTTGTGGAGATGGCTAACGTCTTCCTCTGATTTTCGTTTTGTTGTTCTTCTCGGTTGATTTTGTTTTGGTTGTTTTTCTTTCTTCACAACAGTTACGATAGAGTCCACTAACTTGTGAAGATTTGTCTTATCGAAGTCAAACTCCACAGGAATCTTTACTGGAACTGATGAAATGCTCTGTCTTTGATAGCGTAGTGTCTCAATGTTTTTCCATAACCGTTCGGTGTTTGTGTTTAAAGTTTTAATCTCCTCCAAATGTTTGTTGAATGTTTCCAGTTCTTTCAAGATCCGAGTCAACATAGAGTCTTGTTGTGAATTTAACTGTTTCGTCTCTTCGTAAATGTTATCCAATACAGTCGTCGGAATGATGTTTGCTGAATTCATAGCCGATGAGAGAATGTCTCCATTGTTTTCCACTGGTAGGAAAGCATCTAAGTTGAAATCGTTTAAGTCGAATTCCATATTGATTTTTAACTTCCGAAATGTTCGAAAGCTATGAGTCAAAATGATGAATATATGGGAAAAAATCGGTGTTTTTATAGCTTGATAGAGGGATTGACCCCAATTATGTTTTGCAAGAGCCGTTGTTGTAGGAATTTGCCACCATGAACGTGAAAACAACGAAGTGTGGAATCGGAGATGGGATTACATCAAAAGATCAAACAAATCACTTCAAAAGATTGAAGCCGAGAAATTGATGAATGAAGCTGGAGTTTTACCAACACAAACTGTAGGCCTTGAAGAATTCAAAAAAATTCAATTGTTTTTGTATGAAAAAGACTATATCATTAAAGTTCACGACCAGCATTCCAAAACGAGGAAAATATTCGAACATCCAGAAGTGAAAGACAATAGTAAGATCATACATTTATACTTTCATCAAAACCATTATGACTACATCAAGTCCATCACAGGTTTTTTTAGTTGTACAAATTATTGTGAGTTCTGTGATGTGGGTTATAACGCTCGGGAAAATCATGCTTGCTCAAAGATCTGCAAAGGTTGTTATCGTGCTGGAAAATGTCCATCAGAATCCAAAGAGTATGTCTGTTCCAAGTGTCATAGGCGATTTTTTAGTGTTTTATGCTTGAAAAATCACAAAACACTTCAAGGCAAAGAAAAGAAATCCATTTGTGAATTAGTGAAACTTTGTTCAAAATGTGGTGCACAGTATCTTACCAGAAAGGGAAATCATATCTGCAATGGAAAGAAAAAGTGTCATCTCTGCAAGAAGATAGTTGACTTTTCTCATCGGTGTTATATTCAGCCTTACCAGAGTAAGATGAAACACGATAGCGATGATGAGACGAGTTCTTCTCTAGTCAAAAAACCACAGTTCATTTTCTTTGATTTTGAATGCAAACAAGATACAGGGGTGCACATCCCAAATTATTGTATAGCACATAGAGCGTGTGATGATTGTATCGATAAACCACTTGATTTTCATTGTTCTACATGCAGTGAATTTGAAGAGGGTAGGGAAGTTATTTTTCAAGGAGAAGAAACTTTGAGTCAATTTTGCAAGTGGCTCTTTTCAAAACATCACAAAGGAGTCACAGCTATGGCTCATAATCTCAAAGGTTATGATGGACAGTTCATTCTTAACTATATTGTCAAAGTTGGGTTAAAACTTCCAAAATTGATCATGAATGGAAACAATATTATGAAGTTAGAATTGAATGGTGTACGTCTGATCGACTCCTTCAATTTCATGAACTTTGGGTTGGCGAAATTTCCAGCCACATTTGGTCTTCAAGAAATGAAAAAAGGTTACTTTCCTCACTGGGCAAATACAGATGATTTTTGGAGTTATATTGGTCCATACCTGGATATGTCTTATTACAAACCCGACTCAATGTCTGAAGAGGGTAGGTCGAAATTCATAGTCTGGTATAATGACAAAGTTCGAAAGGGTGAGGAATTCAATTTTCAAAAAGAGATGGAATCATACTGTAGGTCAGATGTCGATATCCTAAGACGGGGATGTGCTGAATTCAGAAAGCTGTTTATCGAACAGGGTGGCATTTGTCCATTTTTAGAGGCAATTACCATCGCCGATGCCTGTAACAAAGTCTGGCGAAGCAAATATTTACCAAAAGATCAGATAGCCATTATTTCAAGTAAAGATTCGTCCAGACGTCGTTTTTCTATGAAAGCGATACGCTGGATTCAAAGCGTAGCTCGGGAAAAAGGTATTCATATTCGCCATGCAAAAAATGGTGGGGAAGTTCAAATCGGAAGATATACTGTAGATGGTTTTCACCGTCAATCAAACACGGTTTATGAATTCCTTGGGGATTTGTATCATGGTTGTCCTGTATGTTATACAGATCGAAAACAGATCAACCCCATCAATGGGAGACCCATGGGTGAATTGTACGATCATACTTTTAAACGTATAGGAGATATCATAGAAATGGGGTATAATGTAGTGACCATTTGGGAGCACGAATTCGATGCTAAGATGAAGGATAAAGAGTACAAAAAACTTATTGAAAAGTTATATCCACATTTGGATCCCATCGATCCGAGGGAGGGGTTGTCTGGGGGAAGATGTAATGCCATAAAAATTAGCTATGATGTTGATGAAAAAAGCAAGAAGGAAATCAAGTACATTGATATCTGTTCTCTGTACCCTTACGTCTGCAAACATAAATCCTATCCTGTGGGTCAACCAGAAATTTTGACTAGCGAGAATATTGATATGAAGAATATTCGTCAGTATGAGGGCTTAATCAAATGCAAAGTTTTACCTCCAACTGATTTGTTTCACCCCGTTCTTCCAGTTCACTGTAACAATAAAATGATGTTTCCACTCTGTATGAAATGTGCAGAAGAAAGTTCAAACATTTGTATCCACGGTGAAGAAGAGAGGGCTTTGGTCGGAACTTGGGTTACCTTTGAATTATTCAAAGCTCTTGACTGTGGTTATCGGCTAATACATGTGTATGAAATCTGGCATTTCGACTCTGTTTCGGACCAATTCTTTAAAGGCTATGTGGATAATTTCTTGAAAATCAAGCAAGAAGCCAGTGGTTACCCAAATTGGTGCCAATCAGACTCGGAAAAAGATCAATTCGTTTGTGAATATGAGAAGGCAGAAGGGGTTCGTCTTGATCCAAGTTGTATTCAAAAAAACCCTGGGAGAAGATCGTTTGCTAAGATTATGTTGAACTGTCTTTGGGGGAAATTAGCCCAGCGTGAAAAATTGACTCAGACGGAATACATCAGTGATCCGTCTAAATATTTCGAATTAGTCACCAACCCCAATTTCATTGTAAAGCATGTAGAAATCTTTGACGAGGACTGTCCATTCATCTTGGTTAACTATGAATCAAAATTGGAACATATTGATACCCACGCTACAGCCAACGTGATAGTAGGGTCTTACGTAACAGCTTATGCAAGGTTGGAATTGTACGCCGTTCTTGAAAAGTTAAAAGATAGAGTTCTGTATTTTGATACAGATAGTTGTATGTACATTCATGATCCTGAATTATGGAACCCGCCCATTATTAACAGTAGGTTAGGAAAATGGACTGATGAAGAACCTGACTGTAAAATTACCCAATTCAGAGGGCTCGGGCCTAAAAATTATGCTTACAAAATGAAAACAAAAGATGGAGAAGAGATAAGTAAATGTAAAGTGAAGGGAATTACTTTGGATTACAATACCAAGCAGGTGGTGAATTTCGATACCTATTCAAAATGTGCTTTGGATCGTACAATAGAAATCAAAATTCAGTATGATTGTAAAATTAAAAGACATAGAGATAGAACGGTGACCAGCGAAGCGCAGACAAAAACGTTTCGCTCTGTATACACCAAAAGAGTTATTGTAAACGCTACTGATACTGTGCCCTATGGTTATAAAAGTCTGAGAAAATAAATTTCTATAGCGCATTGTTTTGTGGTAAACAGATAAAGTAAGACGTTTTTAAAAACAGTGAAAAATGACAACTATGTTACCGTTACCCATTGAGCTCCGTGAAAAAGTTTATGGAGAATTTGTTCGACAACACACGCTCGATGAAGGAACACAGTTTAAGCTTAAATTCAGATGTGTGCAATTTTGGATAGATAAATTGCATAAGGGAGTTGCAAAAGGAGAGACATCTTGTAAATTGTATAGCATGCACGACTTTATTACAATGCTGATAACTGAGTCAAACTTCGATACCCCTATCAAAGGGTATTTGACAGCTTGTTTGTGGAAAAGTGACTATTTCACTAAGCAGTTACAAGCCACAAGTCGATGGCGATTCATTATCATAGGAAGACCAGAAGAAAGTTATCTGAATCTACTGAAAATGAAATCAGTCCTGTTTAACTTTTACTTACGGTATACAAAATCAAGAGATAATGCAGAAGGGGTGGATATCATGGAAGGGTATCTCCTATTTGGTAGAGATGTCACAGAAAAAATCGTACTTTCAACTCTTTCGTCAAAAGCAGTATTCAAAAACGTCTTTGAAATTAGAGGAACGTGTGAATATAGTGGTTTGGACAGTGTATATAGTTTGTTTTTGGGCAATGAACAATTGCACAAAACTGTTGTGGAACATGAAGACAAGTGGAAAAATCGAGGTATCTGTGAATTTGCATTGTAAAAAATGTTATATGCTATATTGTAAGAATTGTTTTTCATTGTAAAAAAATGTTCAATACAAAATGTTTTTTCATTGTTCACCTCTGTTCAATAAAAATGCTTTTATTTTCATTGATATTGTCATTTTATCAATAGCCTTTAACGAGAAAAGTAAAAAAATATGGATGTACAATCCATATTGTTTCAACACCCTTGTAATATTTTCATCACAGGACCGAGTGGATGCGGAAAAACAGAGTTCGTTCATAAATTAATTGACTATCGAGAAGACTTGTTCAACATCGTTCCTGAAAGAGTTGTTTGGTGTTACAAAGAATGGCAGCATGCTTACAATCTTATGCAAGAAAAGTTCAATTCACAGTTCAAATTGATAAAATTCGTGGAGGGAATTCCTGACGATGAAAACGAAATTGTCAGTGATGTATCTATTCCACATTTAATTGTCTTTGATGATATGTTGGGTGAAAAAGATGAGGAAAAAATTAAACTTTGGTTTACAAGAAAAGGACATCATCGTAATGCAAGTGTGATTTACATCACGCAAAATATGTTTCAGCAATCGAAATCGAGTCGAACCATAAGTCTTAATTCCAGATATATGATTTTATTTCGAAATGAACGAGATAAGAATCAGATTAAAACACTAGCTCACCAAATGCAAACCCCACATTTGTTACCTGCTTATGAAGATGCTACATCGACGGATCATGGTTATTTAGTCATAGATTTTCATTCACAAACAAATAAAGAATTAAGACTACGAGCAGATATATTTCATCGTTGGCGTACACAAGGAAGTGAAAGAGGACCCATTATTTATTCTCCTGCTTAAAAAACTTTATGCAAAATTCTTGCTTAAAAGGGAATCACATTTTGAACATAAATCATTTTTATGATTCACGCCCGTGAGTAAACATGGCTTTACCATCCACACCGAGTTCGGTTTTAGCTGCTTTGCGAAATTTAAGCCAACAAACCGATAGACATGAAAGAGAAGCTGTGTTAAAAGCAGGATTAAAAGAAATTTTAAAATGGTTTACGTTGGCTGCGCAAAACATCATTGAAAATAAAATCAAATTACCAAAACAAACCACAATGTACATGGCAAAACATAGAACAGATATTGAACGGTTAGCAGATCCATCCATAGACGAGGAAAGTAAACGTAAAATCATTTTAAAACCTGGAGGGGGAGGGTTTCTAGGTGGTGTTATTATCAGAAGCTTACTGAGATGGGATGGAGTAAAAACCATCAGAAAATTTGGAGTTGAAAGACAAACTCGAAAACGTGTTCCACGAAAACGTGCACCGCAAAAGAAAAAATCTCCAAAAAAGAAAAAATCTCCAAGAAAGCGTGCTCCGCAAAAGAAGAAGTCTCCAAAGAAAAAATCTCCAAAGAAAAAGCGTGCTCCACCAAAGAAGCATGCTCCAATTACGATTGATGAAAGATTTGTTACTACCCGAAAACGAACCCCTGTAGCAAGTACCATTTCAGAACATCAACAATATCCAAAATCTAGAGAGGAAATACTTGGTGAAAGAATGCGGAATTACCAAAGAAAGTATTCAAGATTTATATTACCAGGCAAAAAAATAGCGTTTCAAAGAATTCCATCCGTCGCTTGGTCTCCAAATACATTGGCTAAACATAAAAAAGGATTAAGAAAATATAGACGGATGATAGAAGATATGCTACGATTTAACCTCGGTACAGGAAGATATAAACTTGACGAAAAAAAACAGATGCTTGACCTTGGGAAAGGAAGATCCGTTCCTGTGGATTCGTCCATGGCTAGCGCTGACACATTGGTTGACGCTCTCTATTCACAGTTTTCTTAAAAAAAGTAATTCTGACTGTAAAAGACAGTATGTTAAAAAGTTTTCTTTTGAAAAACAGTATGTTAAAAACAGTATGTTAAAAACATCAGGTATAAATGATAGTGACATGGACGTTGTATTATCATTTAATCCGATATCGAGTTAAAGTCAACATGAAAAGGAAAACACCTCTGATAAAAAAACATGGTTCAATGGTTATGGCCATGATGCAGGCTACACCAAAAATACGTAAAAAACTTGTAAAAGATTCATCACCAGAAGTGATAAGATGTATATCGGAATGTTGTCATAACGTTTTAAAAGGCAATGTACATTTATCATCAGCTCAGAAGAAGAAATTGTATTCAAGCCGACAACATATCAGACGTTTAGCTTCGAAATCGGCTTCTGTAAAAAATAAAAAACAAATATTAAATCAAAAAGGTGGATTTCTTTCATTACTTGCACCTGCATTATTACCATTGTTAGGAAAAGCCGTTATCGGAGGAATAGGAGGGGCACTTAAAGCCTTATAGATAAAATCTTGTAGATAAAAAATCTTATAGATAAAAAAATCTTGTAGATAAAATCTTGTAATAAAAAATCATGTCTGTTAAAAAAATGGTTATCGTGCCTTATCAGGTTTTAGAAAATATGAATCGTTGGAAAGACGAGCAATATCATAAACCTCGTTTACCACCCAATCCGCAAGTTGTGGATGCAGCACATCTTCGGCAGGATATGGGTCATATTTTACAAAGCACTGATTTGTCAGAAACAGAAAAGGCTCAAAGGTATGGTGAAACTTTGTTTAAGTTACAAAATTCGCTTCAAAAAGCAAGACCAACTTTGTTCAACTCACTTCCAACGACAAAAAGTGATGACAGTATACAGAAATCAGCATCTGTTACCTTGCATGAACAAATTTTGCAAAGCGTACCAAAAACCATGAAAAGAAAAGCTGAGTTACTTTTGAGTATGATAAAAGATAACAATAATTTAACTTGGGATGAACAAGGAGTCGTGTCATACAAAGGTGTACGCATTCATGGTTCCAATATCATTGATCTTATCAATGATACAATTCGTCAGAGAAAAGGTACTGAACCTAGAGGGTGGAAAACTTTTTCAAAGGCATTACACGAAAGCAATATACCGCGAGAAGTTATTGGTAACTCAAATAGATGGAGATGGATGCAAAAAGCTCAAGATAAATCACTGACTAAATCACTGAGTAAATCACTGAGTAAATCAGTGAGTGAAGATGAAGAATCCTACGGCGAATCCGATCACTTATTTCACACGCCAAAAAGCGTACAAAAAAGTGCAAGGAAATCGCTTACAAGAAGTGTTAAAAAATCTGCAAAAAGAATAAAAGAATCATCTCCATACATGAAACCTGAAGAAAGAGAAAGACTGAGGCAATTCTATACTAAAGAGTTGTTAACTCCACCAAAATCTATAAAAAAGCCCCCTACCCGTAAAACGCTTCAGTCATGGGAATCCTGGTAAAGCCTAAACTTGGTTACAAACTTGATTACAAACTTGATTACGTGTTAAGAAAATTGTTTTATGATCCCAAAAGTACTGTCGCATTTACTGGAATAAAGCAATTGTATCACGCTGCAAAATCTGTTTTGAAAGGAATAAGATACAAAGATGTTCAAGAGTGGTTACGGGGTGAATCCACCTATACCTTACATAAACCAATTCGTCGTCGTTTCAAAAGACGAAAAACTATTGTAAGTGGTATAGACTATCAATGGCAGGCTGATTTGGCTAACATGCAACATTTAGCAAGACAAAATGATAACAAGAAATATTTACTTTGTATAATTGACGTGTTTTCAAGATTTTCATGGGTTATCCCTATTCCAAATAAGATGGGAAAAACTTTGATTCGAGCATTTCAATCTATTGTTCAGAAATCAAATCGAAAACCTTTGTCACTTCAAACAGATAAAGGTTCGGAATTTAAAAACAGACTGTTTCAGCAATACTTGAAAAAGAATCAGATTCATTTCTTTACCACTGAAAATCCAGAGACGAAAGCAAGTATTGTTGAAAGATTTCAACGAACTTTAAAAACGAGAATGTGGAAATACTTTACGTACAAGAAAACAAGACGTTACATTGACGTATTGAATTCTTTAGTTAAGAATTACAATCATACTTTTCACAGAAGTATCAAAACATCTCCTGCAATGGTAACAAAATCAAATGAGGCAGAAATTTCGAAAAATCTGTATCCTCGTTTATCGACAATTGCAATGACAAAAAAACCAAAATTCAAAATTGGAGATCGTGTTCGTATCAATAAAACGAAACGTACATTTGATAAAGGTTATTTACCAAATTGGACTCAAGAAATATTTGAAATCACTCATGTTAACAAGACATTTTCACCTATCACCTATAAAATAAAAGATTTAGAGGGTGAACAAATTTTGGGGACTTATTATGAATACGAACTTCAATTGATAAAAGATGATGAAATTTATGAAATTGATTCAGTTCTTGATAGACGTACAAGACGTGAGGGTAAAAAAATAATCAAAGAAATAAAAGTCAATTGGAAAGGTTATCCAAAAAAATTTCAAAGTTGGATACCAGAATCGCATTTGGTATCTTGATCGGAAAAAATAAAAAGACAATACAATTATGATAAATTCGCAGTCAAACATTGAGACTGGGACAGAAAGTGTCGATAGTGTTAGTACTAAAAATTACAACTGCTGTGGAAATCGTGTTCCAAAGAATCAGTTTACGTATATTTCACAGATATTAGTCATTTACGCAATTATTGCAACCTCGATAGTACATTTAAGCATTCAAAGTCAAGATCGTGAATTGTGGTTGATACTGTTAAGCAGTTCACTCGGGTATATTCTTCCATCTCCAGGGTTAAAATTCACAAAGTCTGGACAAAAAACAACTAGTGGGGTTGATTTCGTTGACAGTAAAAAATACTAAATCAAAAAAATTTAAAAATGAATTCGTTTTATCTTACTCTACCTAGCGATAGTTCCATAAACCTTTATCCAAACAACACACAGTGCTGTTTTAAAGTTCATTTACCAAAAACAATTCATATTGATAGGGAAAATTGGGAAGTTGCATTAGTTCATCTTATTACCCCCTCTCAGTTTTTAAACATAACTGAAGAAGAAGCGAAGTTCGAAATTATAACTGCAGATACTAATTTATACAATGCAGCAGCAGCGGCAGATAGAAGAAGAGATAATATGAAGATAATTCCAATAAAACGAAACGAAAAAAATGAAGCAGTAAAATGGTCAATTGGATTTTATTTTTCACCGGGTAGTTACACTTCAGCAAAACATGTTATAGAGGTAATGGACGGCTTGATTCAAAATAACCTAAGTGAAATCTTTCAGAAGCATTCAATCGGGGTGTCTATTAGCTATTCAACCTCAAGCAAACGACCGAAATTGGCATTCACAAATATAACAAGAACCGGATTCAAATTTCATCCACAGCTGTTTTTAAAACTGGGAGGATCACCAGAATTCAAAAATGAGATAATTTTTTCGAGTAGAAATATTTTAGAGGTATTTAAATACAGTCCTAACATTGATGCTGGGTACAATCATCTGTTTGTTTATTCAGATGTTGCTGAATACACTATAGTGGGTGATACATTGGCTCCCATACTTCGTGTTCTACCGTTCAAACCAAGCATATCAGATGAAAATAATTATGAAGCCCAACATATCAACCATGAGATTACATTACCGCATTACGTCCCCGTTTCGAAATCTGATTTCGATACTATTCACATTCAAATAACAGGGGATTCTGGTATACCGTTTCATTTTATTATTGGTAAGACAATCGTCAAGTTACATTTCAGACAGAAAAATAAAAATATTTGACAAATAAATATTTAAATAAATATTTGACCAAAAAAATGCTACCAGTTTATCGCGGCGAAAAACATCAGTATGGGTACGGACTAGGTTCTCTATTTAGATCAGCACTTAAAACAGTGACTCCATTGCTTAAGCCCTTGGTCAAATCTGGGTTGAATGCTGTAAAAAAAGAAGGAATCAGACAAGGATTAGGGGCGGCTGGAGATATCCTTTTACGTGGTGAAAATCCTAAAAAAGTTGTAATTTCAAGGGGAAAACAAGCCATTCATGATCTAGCACAACAGTTAATACCGGGGATAAATAAAAGAAAATCACAAAAGACACGTCATTCATCTTCTCGATCTCGCAAGGGCAAGATCATTAATAAAAGACAAAGAAATCATTACAGTAGATCAAGGACTCTCGATATATTTGATTGAAAATTGAAAAATTGAAAATTGAAAAAATGATGCAAAACGGATCTTGTGAATGCAGTAAATCAGAACTCAATGTTCTTTCTGTACCACCTACAATGACAACGATGCAAGAAAGTCAATGGGTTGAACATTTTCCAATAGCATCCTTGACAAGCAATTCGCCGATAGAATTCATCATACCACCTCAAACCGAACATTGGACAGATTTGTCACAATCGTATTTGTATATCAAATTCAAAATCGTTAAAGCTGACGGTACTAATTTAGAAGTCGGTTCAAATGTGGCACCTGTAAACAATTTCCTGCATAGTATGTTTAGCAGCGTCGATTTGTATCTAAATAATAAACTAATCAGCAGTAATTCAGATACCTATCCGTACAGAGCATATATCGAAAATCTTTTGTCCTATAATGCTGACAGCAAGACTACGTTTTTGAAAGCTGGTGCACTTTGGATTGAAGACACCAGTGGGCAATTTGAAACACTCAACCATGATGCGGGAAATACTGGACTAGTAAACAGAATCGGTGTAATCGGCCTAAGCAGAACTGCAGAGCTTTTCGGACGATTGCATCTTGATCTATTTCAGCAAGAAAAATATTTACCTAATGGAGTTGAAATCAGACTTAGATTAAACAGATCCTCACCAAACTTTTGCCTTACAGGAGGTACTGCTGCACCAGATGCAAAAATTGTAATGGAAACAGTCAGTCTTCATGTACGAAATATTGAATTGTTGCCTGTTGTTGCAAATGATCTAAATCATCTCATAGCTCAGCAAAACATGAAAATTCCTATCCGTAGGGTAGAAGTAAAGACGTTTACTATCGGTAATGGACTTCAGTCTAAAATTGAAGATCATTTGTTTCAAGGTCAGCTTCCAAAACGTGTTTTCATTGCAATGGTAACAAATGCTGCTTATAATGGGGCTTATGCTAACAATCCATTTTTCTTTCAACACTTTAATCTGTCAAAAATAGATGTATCATGTAATGGACACAGTATTCATAACAGACCCTTTGAGCCTGACTTTGAAAATGGGTTGTATTTGAAATCATATTTGTCTATGTATCAGGCTGTCTCAGCCTTAGGACTCAATAAATCATTTGATATTGCTAAAGAAGACTATGTTGGTGGATACTGTTTGTGGGGGTACGATTTGACACCCGATCAAGGCAGTGAAGAAGGACAACTTCATCCTATAAAAACTGGAAGTCTTCGCATTGAGCTTCAATTCGCGCAAGCCTTGGCAACAGTGATCAACGTTATTGTCTTTGCTGAATTTGACAATCAGATTGAAATCAACAGTTTGAGAGAAATCATCACAGATTATTAATCCTGAAAAAATCAACAGAAACTCTCTGATCGAAAAAGATAGCTTTTACAAAAAACAGTCCTTATCAGGACTAATCAACTATTGAAAGATAGATCGAAAACAGTCCTTATCAGGACTAATTAACTTTTGAACGACATATCAGAAAAACAGTCCTTTTCAGGACTATCTACAGGACTAAAGAACTAAAAAACAATGTCGGGAGTTAGATTTGCTATTTCACTGAGAAAAGAAGCAGAAAAAGTGAAATATTCCACCTCAGAGTGTCTTTCTACTCGGAAAAATGACATTCACAACAGCTTTGAAAAACATATGATTAAAGAACTACAAAATCTAATAGTCAGTGAAGTTCGCAACGAGTGTTACGGATGTCAAGTGGATCATCCCAGTCAAATACAGCATGAACTATGTTTATTCAAGGATAGACAAGAACATACAGATATGTTCATAGAACAAGCCATGAAGGAATTAAATCCATACAGAATCATGAAAAAATGGTATCCTGAGCTCGTAGAAATGAAACTCAATGAAACTGACTATGCGGAAGCCTACAGATTTTGGCGAAATATAAAACAAAACATTCTATCTGATATCACGGAGTCGTTCTTAAAATATTGGTGTGACAAAGTAAAACAAGCCTGGAAAAGTGATTAGAAAAATGTATACTTCTGAAATTCAATACATATTGGATCATGGAACATGGATAAAAAATCTACAGGCAAAAGTCTGTGCAAAAGATCAGTTGCCTCGACAAAAACCCAATCATGTGAAAGCCTACATTGTGAACACAGAGAAATCAACCGGTTCAGGAGAACACTGGGTGGCCGTGATATTTGACAATAATGGCAATGTACTATACTTTGATCCCTACGGCCTACCACCACTTGAGCCAGAAATTATTAACTTTTTAGACAATCATTCTTATTCGTGGAGATACAATCGACAAACTCTTCAGAGTCTACAGGGTAAAGTTTGCGGAATTTACTGTATCTTCGCATTGGATGCTGTTGCTAGAGGATATAATATACAGAAATATCTTCAACAGAAATTTCTCTCAACGGAACACCATCGAAACGATCGAAATGTATCATTGTGGTTTAATCAATACTATGGAAATCTATACAAGAAAATTTCAGAGACTTCTCCCCACAAACAGTGAAAAAAACATTTTCAAAAAATGATTTTTATTGTTAACAGTTTATTGATATTATGTTCATTTTTTTGTCTTTTTAAGTTTATTGTAAATATGTTCATTGTTTCAGTTCATTGTTTCAGTTCATTGTTTCAGTTCTGTTCAATAAAAAAGTTCAAAAAAAGCAGTCGAGTTTTTCATTCTTTTTTCCCAAAAAGACTCCAATCTGCTTACATTTTTCCCCATGCTACGAGTCATAACTTTTTTACTATATTAGCATGAAAACGTAGTTTGGGAAAAAATGTATATGCTTTCCGCCAGGTCCGCGCTCTTATTTTTCAATCCTCCAGCTATCGTATAAAGAAAGGCTGATATTTCCCAATACATTCATCATTCGACTCTCAGCTCTCGACCAGTTCGGAAGTTAAAAATCAATATGGAGCAGAACAATATGGAGGAAATCAACCATCAACTGCGTGAGGCTCTCAAAGACTATCTAGATGTCGGACAACAGATATTGCTGCTAAACACTCAACCCGTACAACTACACCGTATATCACAACCGTTCAAAGATCTCGGTGAAAGAATAGTTCAACTATTCTTAAAGACAACACCTGATATTATTTTAGTTGATGTCAAATTTGGGAGAAAGATAACTTTCAATAACGGAGTAATGACGATCACAAAAAGAGTTGGAGTATGCCCCATCTGTCAGGCGAATTTCGGTTGCTGTCATTAGAAGTTGAAAAAATCACAACCACTAAAAACAAAACAGTCCTTTTCAGGGCTAACCATGTACCAAGAAAAGAACTTTTTTCGAATTTGTCAATTCTTTCTCTCAGAAGAATTAAAACTCGGAAAAAGTCATAGTCAGAAAAACACAAGATAGTCAAACTCTATTTTTCTATCCCGAACAAGAAATTGTAACAAAGCTATGCATTGGTCAACGTTAATTCGGAGTTAAAAACATGAGGCAAGTAGGTCAATCCATGCTGTGAACTATATAAGCGCGATGTTTTTTTCTCACAAAAACATAAATACTTCAGCATGGTTCAGATTCTTCTCTGTCCTCACTGTGCGAGCAGATGCCAGATAGAGTGTGGAAAATGCTTTACACTCCTGGACTATCTTGGCCAGAAGCATAATTGTCCAGATCCAGACGAAGGATTTTTTGATGATGATGAGGGATCTACAGTTTGCTGTGAATTCTGCGGATGTGAAATCACCCCAGTAATTCAACCAGAAGAATTGTAGGTCTTGACAGTTCATTAAATCTTTCTAAAAAGTCCTTTTCAGGGCTAGCCATTTACCATGAAAAGATCTTTCTTTCAAAATTGTCAACTAAAACTCAAAACACTAAAGAAAAATGTAACAAAATATGCATTGGGCAACATTTTACCAAATGTAAACACTAAGAAACTCCTATTTACTACTCAACTATCGTAGAGATAAGGCGATATTCACAATGTTTGGATTGACAATTATCCTCGCATTCCTATATTGGTTAGAAGAAAGAAAACGTATCAGATGTATCAAACATGAAGTGGACCGTCTGATACAGATCCCATATCCAGCGGGAAATATGGATAGAGAAAAGAGAGGTTAAAAAGTGTATTTTACACAAAAAACAGCCCTTTTCAGGGCTAACCAATACCATGAAAAGATTTTTTCAAATTGTCAAACAAACAAAGTCAAGCCATAGTCAGAAAAACACAAGATAATCAAACTCAAGTTTTTTCTGTCCCGAACAAGAAATTGTAACAAAGCTATGGATTGGTCGACGTTAATTCGGAGTCAAAAAAACATGAAACGCTGAAGCGGGAAAATATAGGAGAAAATGACGTCATGAGACAACTCAATCCTCCTGTAAAGCTATAAAAGCCGACTCTATTTTATCATTTTCATTTCACGATGGAAGATCTTAGAAAGTCCGTGAAGAACCTGATGAGAGTGGCTGAGACCCTCCATCTGAAATTAGAAAAGATAGATAGACAGCTGGATGAGATGACAAGAGAGAAGAAGGAGTTTGTCATTCCAACAACAGAATGTTGGGATGATGATGATGAGCCGCCGTTCTCATTAAAGTTCAACTTGGACGAGAGGCAGATAAGAAGGCTCAGAAGACGAGCGGTAAACAGCTGTCCGGCCTGTGGGAAAGTTGGAGGTTGTGCATAAAAACACAATCTCCAAACAAAACAGCCCTTTTCAGGGCTAACCATCTACCATGAAAGATCTATCTTTTCAAATTGTCACCCGAAAATTTTCCAAATAACCGGATTAGTCCCCAGAGTGCTTCCCCGGGTAAGCACTCTGGGGACTCAGGGTAAGCAGACCGGGGACGGAGGGGGGGAAGCAAAAATGCCAGAAAATGCCATTTTTTACCCAAATCGACCAAAAATTTTCCAAATTGACCGGAATAGTCCCCAGAGGACTTACCCGGGGAAGCACTCTGGGGACTAATTTTCCCTCAGGGTAACTAGACTAGGGACCAGTCCCTAGTCTAGTTACCTTTACTACTAGTGTTAAAGATCCGGTCCAAAGTTCCCAACTATTTGCAGTTCTAGTTCCCATCACGTGTCAAAAGAACGGTACAGGATGTCCTTAGAGTTTGTATGATAATTTTTAACCCCCAGTAACCGACCGAACATACTGCATTCTTGAGAATTGAATACAGTCACGTTTTTGCGAATCGAAAAGGACTTGTCAACAATAGCAGTCGCGCTCTAACAAAAAGGGGTTTAATGCATCTCTGTGATGGACATTACCAAGCAAGTCATCGTAAAATTATGGATCCATAAAATCCATTTATATAACGACCGAGGTAGAACAGTCCTCTGACATGCAGAAAACTGACCAATAGTAAAAAAACTTTCGATTCAAGTCAGCCTGCTAAACAATAGGTGATTAACCCCTAGAGTGCTGAAATTTATGAAATGGACCTTTTCAAGGCAGAAAAACATCTGAAATGTTGCCATTTCATGGTTGTTTTAGCCAGAAGATGTAATGAAGTAGCTGACAGTGTAGATCAAAGATCAGACTGCACGTTCTGTGCAGTCTGATCTTGATCTACGCTGTCAGCAAAAACAACTTAAGTTGGTTCCAGCGCTTTAAGGGTTAAAAAATCTCGCGTTAGGAAATGTACACTGAAAAATGACCCCAAACTTCATTTTCCCCCTAAAATAAATGCACTTTTGTTTTAAAGAGTCAAAATTGGCATGATTATAGTATGAATAATGCTCTGTGAAAAGGGGGCTTAATGCATCTGTATAAACCCAGGTCAGCCTTCGCAGTCCAAGCAGGCTTACCTGGGCCGAAACTTTTCGCTATTGGTCAATTTTCTGTATGCCAGTGGACCAGTCTGCCCTTATAATACGGTCGGTTGTCAGTTCGATGACTTTTTCTGTAGTCGAAAAAGAGAGAACCCCTGAATAGATTAAAACAAACCTGCACAAACGTGCAACTTGTTTTTAAAACTACTCTGTTCGCTTAACTCTTTTGCAGACTCTTTCAGTATTGAAAAGCAGTTTCAGACGACAAATCAAATGTGACTGAAATAAAGGAAACCGTCTTTGAAAGGGAAGAAAACATTGTGGGGGGAAAGGAGAAAATGCTGGTTTTCTTTACCAAACGACAAAATTTTAGACTGGCCCAAATTGAAATTGTTTGCAGACGACAAATTAAAGGTGGCTCAAAAGATGAAATTTGTTATTGATAGGTTAGAAAACATTGTGGGAATAGGAGAAAATGCTGCTTACCAGCATTTTCTCCTTTTCTCCACAATGTTTTCAAAGGTCTTATTTCTCAGGGCCATTATATATCGAGATCGTTTGGAAAAGTTAATCAACTGTATAGCAGGCACTCAAATGGATAAGTAAGACACGAAAGAAAGGCACATAACACAGTAATGACCCTCACCATATAAGTAGTTCGTCATTCTCAAAATAGCCAACAACTAATCAAACGCACTGACATTACCAAGGTACTAGTTACCAAATATAGTAACTTCGGGAAACCACAACATTTTTTTTTTGTAATAGTTACCAAATATAGTGGTATAGAGTAACCACACCATTCTTCAAATTTTCAGCGGAAGAATCGCGTACAGAAATAAGCTTTATCTCTTTACCAAACGACAAAATTTTAGACTGGCCAAAATTAAAATTATTTGCAGACGACAAATTAAAGGTGGCCCAAAAGATAAAATTTGTCATAGATAGGTTAGGAAACATTGTGGGAAAAGGAGAAAATGCTGGTTACCAGCATTTTCTCCTTTTCCCACAATGCTTTCAGAAGGCCTCTTTCTCAGGGTCGTTAAAAGTCGGAATTGTGTGGTAAAGGGTTAAGCAAGCAACGCGTCTCATCATGGCCCGGTTTCTTATTTTGCGCGAATGTGCTGACGGTCTTAATTTCTGTCTTAAGATGAGATCGTTATTTGAGACGCTTTTCACTTACATTAACAGACGTAAGTAATGGTCTCAAGTCCTGAGCTTACATATTGTTTCAGACTCAACTCAGCAAAATAAACGGACTTAACTCATTTAACAGACTTGACCCTTTCCCAAACAATAAATTTTAGACCTTCCAAATTGAAAGCATTTGCAGACGACAAATTTCAAAGTTGTACAGATGAAATTAAGTTTTTTATGACAGGGTACAAAACATTGTGGAAATAGGAGAAAATGCTGGTTACCAGCATTTTCTCCTTTTCACACAATGTTTTCGTAAGGTTTCTTTCCCAGGGTCGTGCAAACACGGGATTGTTTGGTAGGGTGAATTCCATTCGGGATTTGAGAACGCTACTAGTGTGTGTTAATGTTGGTGAAACGCGTCTTAAATAAAAAGCTCAAGGCGGAAATTGAGTCAGAGGACTAGAGCAAAGTAAGACATATTGTATTTTCGTAAAACCGGGCCCAGCTACTTAGTTTTTAAGTCAAACTCTCATATCATGTATATCTAGAAATGGTTGGTCCTTTTTGAAGAGAGCAGATCAAAATGGGCCGAGTCCGGTAGATCGGTCGGTGATGTACAGGGCTTGAAACCAGGTTGTCACTGGTTCGAATCTCCTGCTCGGCCAATTTCTTTCCGAGGACTGATGATAGTCATTGCGACAGGATTCATTCCTCTCTCATCTCTGATCATTGAAACAATGTATAGATAGTTTAGTTTATTACTTTAACCCTTTACCGCACAATGCCGCCTTTTGACGCCCCTGGGAAAGAAAACTTTTGAAAACATTGTGGGAAAAGGAGAAAATGCTGGTAACCAGCATTTTCTCCTTTTCCCACAATGTTTTCTACCCTATCAAAGACAAATTGCCCCATTTGAGCCACATAGAAATTGTCGTCTGCAAATGCTTTCAATTTGGACGAGGCTAAAATTTTGTCGTCTAGTAAAGGGTTAAGTGTCAATTTCATGACAGTATAAAGATGACACTTGAAAATGGAAGTTCCGGTACAGCCCACACACGGCGCTAACCCATCACCACACTTGGAAGTTTATAATCCTGTTTTCGCAAACTGCGTGGAAAGAATTACGATATACATAAAAGTAGCATAAAGGAGAAATTTTTGAAGAAAAATGAATGTCGTTATATCCCTTTACCACACAATCACGTGTTTAACTATCCGGAGGAAGAAGGCCCAAATGTGTCTTGCACAAGGACACTCCCACGAAAAACCAAGCGCTTCGAATTTGTTTGTTTGTTTGTTGGTTGGTTGGTTGGTTGGTTTGAATTGGAGTTTAACGCCGTTTTAACAAGTTAGGTCATATCATGGCAATCAGAGCACCTACGCATGTATTTCCTGGCTTTCTCACACCAGTACTGACACAACATTCTTTCTAAGTCACTGACTACTTTTCCCACATGCATCAGAGGTGAGAGGCAAAAAATCGCAGGAAAGAAGTTTACCTCAACCGGGTATCGACCTCGAAACCACAAGGTCACGAGTCAGATACGCTAACCACTGAGCTACCCGGGGCGAGCACCAAGCGCTGGAAAGGAGGTTCGAAACCGGAGCCACCAGGAATCGGTTCCGACACTTCAACCCTTACTCTGCTAAATAAAAGAAATGAAACCTTCAAGCCAATAGTAAAAACATAAATTTCCCTACCTCAAAGATATTTTTGGTGGAAAAAATCTCCTTCTCGGACAGCGTAGATCCAAGATCAGACTGCACGTTCTGTGCAGTCTGATCTTGATCTACGCTGTCCGTAAAAAGGTCAGTAAGTCAGGCTTAGCAACCTAAAAGTTAACATCTAAGCCATGCAGGAATCCTCAAGAGAGAGCGAGCTGTAGATGGACAACATTGGCAATTGTGTTCTGTGGTCATGAGTTACGGTATTTATTATTTAAGAATCAAAATATGATTCTACTATTTACCTCCATGTCCAAGTATTTTACTGTTACCATTCAGTGTATTACTGTACAAATACGGCTTTTTTTACGATTCACAGATAAGTGCTTGGGAAAACATTGTGACCAGGAAATATCTACAAAAAAAAAAGATAGACGGTGTAAAAGAAACTGGAAAATGAATATTTTAAACTTTTTCCTTGCGGCTAAAACTGAAGAAAAATAGTTGAAAAAATAACCTCGATAGCAATTGCTTCTTTTTACTCATTTTTTCCCCTTTATTTTGTTGAAAATGTGAATATTCAATACGATAAATAAGATGTATCTATTTCAAGATTAAAAGTTTCCAAATCATCGTTGAAACAGCAAAAAAAAAGTTACTAAACTGTACAGACACACTTCAGGATGGCATCACATTTTGGTCCCTCATCCAAGCACTAACCTTAGTGGGCGTCGCTTAACTTCATTAAAGAGACGCGCTTCATACCGTACTGCTGTAATAGCTACTTGGACGTTGACTGCGCAGGGTCCCGACCAATAAACATGTGCACATTTTTGACCAATCGCAAGTTACCGTCTATTCATTCGATTGCATCTTACCAAGAAGTAGGTCAAAATCCAGCGCATTCAGCTACGCCGAAAAAAAAAAAGGAACTATTGCGACCAGAGCAAAGGACATCTAAAAAATTATTTTCCCCTATGAAGTACTCTTTGAAGCACTCTATGGTTATCACTCTCTCACGAAACAATATTTATGAAAATTAGGTATATCTTTTATTATCCATGCACGATCTGATATCCCAAATGAGCTATGATAGATGTAGTAACAAGTATTTGATCCATACTTTGTGAAAAGGGGGGTTAATGCATCTGCAAAAAGTATCGACTCAGGTCAGCCTGCGCAATCCGCGCAGGCTGACCTGAGTCGAAACTTTTTGCTTTGGTCAATTTTCTGCATGTCAATGGACCAGTTTACCTCATGATTCAGTTGGGTATTACACAAATAGATTTTATGGATCCATAATTATGTGATGACTCGCTTGGAATAATGCAGCACGGAGATACTTTAAAGCCCCTTATGTCAGAATGACTCATTTCAGTACTGCATTGATTTGATCCTAAAAATAAACTATTGGTTCACTGGCTTTTGATCTAGTTCTCGGTACTGATATACCCGAATGAATAAATAGTAATTTGTGATTGGTCAATTATGTGGGCATGTTTATTCGGCGGACCCCTGCTGGCCTGTTTTCGGTCACATTTATGGCACCACTTAATGTTAAGCAGCAACAACTTCTTTTTCCACGATGGTTTGGATAAGTATCTAATTTTGCAAAATATAATTTCTTATCATGTATGTTGTTGAAAACTTCAATTTTCAGCAATATGCAAAACACTGAGATTACATTTCATCAACATTAACCCTTTCCCAAACAAGCCCTGGTTTTCACGTGTCTGTAGTATAAGTCTTTTGAAAACACTGTAGGAAAAGGAGAAATTGCTCGTAAGGAGAAATTTCTCCTTTTCCCACAGTGTTTTCTACCCTTTTGGAGAACTTTCTGTCATTTTCATCCAATTTAAAATTGTCGTCTGCAAACTCTTTCAATTTGGACCAGTCTAAAATTTATCGTTTGGGAAAGGGTTAAACCACAAGTTAAGGGTTTTAATATTCATATTCCGGCGTCTCTTACGCCGTCTATCTCATTTATAAATCCATCGGCAGCTAAGCCCGGCTCAAGGACCTTTTGGGGACAGTGTAGATCAAGATCAGACTGCACAGAACGTTCAGTCTGATCTTGAATCTACGCTGTCCGATAAGGAGATATTTCTCCCCAAAACATGACTTTTTCATAGCAATCTTTGGGTTTTTACTATCGGCTTGACAGTTGCATTTCACTTATCTGTTAGGTTAAAGACATTGCCTGTTTATTTCTGTGAGATCAGCTTCAGTTATGTAAGACTTTGCATGATCTTCGTTTTCCCAGATTGACTAAAATAGTTAACTTTGTGCCAAACGACAAATTTTACACTCAGCCATAACTGAATAAATTTGCAGATAACAAATTAGATAGCTTAAGTTACGGACTTTGTCTTTGAATGGATGTAAAACATTGCAGGAAAAGTGAGGAAATGTTGTTCACAAGCATTTTTCCCACAATGTTTCCAAAAGCCTTCTCATTGGTCATTAAAACTCTACGGTTGTTTGGTATCGGGTTAAGTTTTGCCAAGGTTTCCGATCACAACAGTAGCACGAACTGTCTCCCGTGATGATCTATATATGTTTTATGGGTCAACACAGTAAGATTTGAACGAAGTTACGCAAAAGGACACCAGAATATGTAGACCAATGCGCAGTTTGTCCCACTGAACTCCTTACGTGCTGTAGACAACATTTTTTTTACGTCTTGCGACTGAACTACTTTTGAAAACAATGTGACAAAAGGAGAAATTGCTCGTAACGAGCAATTTCTCCTTTTGCCACAATGTTTTCAGTTGTATTCACGTATTGCTCCTTATTTAAGCCACGTAGATAATTAGAATGTGCAATGATTATTTCAAAGTCGTCAGCTGTAAACTTTGTCTCAGGAGGTGAAAATTTAATCCACTGTTAAAGATATTTTTCAGGCTTGCCAAAATGATTGAACCATGCTCTGGCAAAAGGGGGCTTAACGGATCTCTGTGATGCATGATACCAAGCAAGTCATCACATGATCATGGATCCATAAAATCCATTTTGTCTAAGAATCGACTGTATCATGACGTAGACTGGTCCTTTGACATACATAATATTGACCAACAACGAAAAGTTTCGGCCCAGGTCAACCTGCGCGAACTGCGCAGGTCGATCTGGGTTGATACTTTTCGCAAATGCATTAGTCCCTCTTTTCCACAGAGCATGGCTCATTTACAAGTAACTTGATAGAGAAACATTTCAAGGAATGACAAATATCTTTTGTCATGAAAGATCCGGGGAAAATATTGTGAGAAAAGGAATTGTTGCTTGTTACAGGCAACCGCTCCTTTACTCACAATATTTAAAATATGAATTGCGGTCAACAATAGGGGGCATGAAAAGTCATATTTGCACAGTAACGGACTTTAACTTACGGTCGACCTCTGTGCACTTATGGGTAAGATTTTATGTCACCCCGCTGATATCACATCGGAAAAAAATATTTATATTTAGAACGAAAATGATATTTTTAGGATCAAATCTCGGGTCCTGTGTGACTGGATGATGAAAGTGTTAGGTTACCTGTAAGGAAGCCCTGAGTCCGTTCCTCTATCGAAGTTCTAGGTTGTCTGTCGGAGTGTCCTTGAGCAAGACTCTTCAGAGCCCTAGCCCAGTACTAGAGAAACTAAGGACGCACATGAATACGTAAGCTATTGCCTCGATCAAATACATGTGAGCAATTCTCTGGCAAAGGGGGATTAAATGCATCTCCGTAATGTATGATACCAAGCAAGTCATCACATAATTATGTTTCCATAAAAACCATTTTGTCCAACGACCGACTGTATCATAAGATATGCTGATCCTTTGACATACAGAAAATTGACCGATAGCGAAAAGTTTCGGCCCAGGTCAGCCTGCGCGGACTGCGCAGGCTGACCTGGGTCGATACTTTTCGCAGATTCTTTAAGCCCCCTTTTTACAGAGCATGGCTCATACATGTAGGTTATCGCTGACTGAAAATACTTATAACGAAAGTCTTACGGATTCTGTTTTCCCTCGCAGAAACCGTTAGATGAGCCCTTGCACACCAGGCATTTTAGGGTTTCAGGGCTCGACTACATGCTTAAAGGGAAGGGTCTTTTCCTTTTTAATTTAAGATTGAATTCGTGATATGTGGCCTTTTTTTTTTTTTGGCCGAGTCTGGTTCGTACAGGGCTTGAAACGAGGGGGTCAGTGGTTCGATTCCCAAGCTCGGCCACATTCTTTCCAAAGGTTGGTGATTGTCATTGCGACAGGATTCACGTTTTTCCAACCGCTGATTTTCGATTCGACAATGCTTTTTTGTGAGAGCAGTTAGCGGCTTTGGAAGAACATCGTGCGAAGAAATGGTAAATAAAGAATACAGGAAAGCATGGATAGGTGCAATGACCACACCAATATAACTGAAATAATGTTGAAAACGGCGTCAAACACAATACAAACAAACTCTTTCGGGGATAATTTGAGAATCTTTAGCAATCACTGTTGTCAGAGTTCGTATTCATCAACTACCATTAATACCATTAACATTCTCCTAATTCTAAATTCCAAGACTACCCCTGACGCTCAGTATAACCTTTCTGAAGTGTCATACCAACGGACAATGCGCCGCCACCAGCGAGCATTACAATAAGTGTTTCCTACCTAAAAATCTAACTCTGTTCTGTAATTCACTGAACTACGAAACACCACTTGCTATTGTTAAACAGAACGGGATTGGTCAGAGTTAACCCTTAAACAGCGAAGTGCGACTCACTGACCTTTTGCGGACAGCGTAGATCAAGATCAGACTGCACAGAACGTTCAGTCTGATCTTGGATCTACGCTGTCCGATAAGGAAATATCTTTCCTCCAAAATTACCTTTGAAATATGAAAATTTGGGTTTATGCTATCCGTTTTTAAAGTCTTATATCTTTTAATTAGCAGGATAAGGGTTAAATTTCAAATGAATACTGGTTGGTGTTGACCAAGTTTATGATGCCCGAGGGATGGTAATCTGCGTTCCTGTATGATCTTTTTTTTTTTCTATCTTTTTTTTTCCTCTTATATTTTCTGACGTTTCTTTGTCAAAAATGATGGTGATTAGATTAGGCAACAGATCAAACAGTTGATTGCTAAAGTTATTTATAGACCTCGATGAGAACACCACGCCATAAAGCGTTTAAGAAATTATTGGCGCCAAGACCAAGGCTAAGGACATTTGGCATTTAGGTTAAAATCGTTTATGGGACAAAAATGGTTCAAGACTCGCGCAGCCAAGATCTACTAGTATTTCAGTTCGTGATGACGACAGCAAAGATCAAATTCAGACCGCGCACAACACGGAGTTTTGATATCACTGTCCATTGATTACTTTGTTACCACAGGACGACCTTGACATTTGAATAACCGGAGTCTTTCTTCACTGACAGATACTTGTCTATTTCACTTATTTGACCAGCAAAGAGCTCACGAAAAAGGAAAACCGCAATGACGAATCACTTGCCAGATTGTATTCCATGCTTGACCTTTGACCTGCCGAATTGATACAAACATAGGCGCCTTCCATCGTTTATGAATATTTGCAATCGGTTGAAACAGTTACCTTTAGCTCTGCAGAAACATCTTTTGAAAACATTATGGCAAAAGGAGACATTGCTCGTAGCGAGCAATGTCTCCTTTTACCACAATGTTTTCACTTAAGATTGTGTATTTCAGTATTATTCATACTATACAGGGATACTCTTTACGTCTGCTGGCGTACCTTTGTTTCAAGAGGTGATGTCTTGAACTGGGAGTGATGAAGCTCAAACAGGTGACTTAATGGCTTAATAGGTATCACTCATTCCGGATCCATAATCATGTGATGGCTTGATAGGTATCACTCATTGCGGATTAATAATCATGTGATGGCTTGACAGGTATCACTCATTGCGGATCCAAAATTATGTGATGGCTTGACAGGTATCACTCATTGCGGATCCAAAATTATGTGATGGCTTGACAGGTATCACTCATTGCTGATCCAAAATTATGTGATGGCTTGACAGGCATCACTCATTGCGGATCCATAATTATGTGATGGCTTGACAGGTATCACTCATTACGGAGATGCGTTAAGCCCCCTTTTCCCAGAGCATAGTTCATGTACTGATGACATGAACAACTTATTACATTTAATGCTGCGGTTAACATGCTTTAACCCTTTCCCAAACAAGCCCTGGTTTTCACATGTCTGCAGTACAAGTCTTTTGAAAATACTGTGGGAAAAGGAGAAATTGTTCATAACGAGCAATTTCTCCTTTTCTCACAGTGTTTTCTACCCTTTTCGAGACCTTTCTACCATTTTCATCAAATTTAAAAGTGTCGTCTGCAAACTCTTTGAATTTGGACCAGTCCAAAATGTGTCGTTTGAGAAAGGGTTAATTCTTTATCAAACGACAAAATTTTGGACTCGACCAAATCGAAAACAATTGCAGACGACAAAAGGAATGTTGCTTAAATGATGTTTTCTGTCTTTGACAGGGTTGAAAACATTGCGGGAAAAGGAGAAAATGTTAGTTAGCATTTTCTCCTTTTCCCACAATGTTTTCAAAAGCTGCGTCAGGGTCGTTGAAACCCGAAGTTGTGTGGTAAAAGGTTAACATAACACGCTTTTAGCGCTGAAAAAAAAAAAACAGGAAATTAACATTTTTCACCGAAATTTCCGATATCTCGTCTCAAGTGTTTACTTGAAATATCTGACAACTTACTAGCTCTTTACCAAACGACACAATTTTAGCCTTGTCCAAATTGAAAGTATTTGCAGACGACCAGTTAATTATTACGAAAAACATAAAATCTGCCTTTCATGGGGCAGAAAACATCATGGGAAAAAGAGAAAAATGCTGGTTACCAGAATGTTCTCCTTTTCCGACAATATTTTTCTAAAGCCTTCTCTCTCGTGGTCTTTGAAAGAAGGCATTTACAGTAAAGGGTTAACTCGGGGAAAAAAAAGTTGAAATCAGTCATCCACTTAATCAAGTGTACTCATCTATCGTTTCCAGAAATCTTGCATTAGGGGAATAGAAGATTTCTGGGAGCCTTTTACAATGGTTGTTGATTGATTGTATGGTGTTTAACGCCGTTTTCAACATTATTTCAGTTATATCACGGCGGCCAGTGCACCTATCCATGCTTTCCTGGAGTTTCTTTTACCACTACTCCACACAATCTTCTTTCCAAGCCAAGCTGTGATGAGTTGCTTGGTATAAAGCATCACGAATATGCATTAAGCCCCCTTTTACCAGAGTATGACTCATATGTCATTGCACCAAGCTCCAGAATATTTCATGGCTTGACCAGACGGGCAGTATCCTAGCCGCCTGTAACACATTTTCACATATACCCGATGGGCTATATATAGGTCAGAAGATCGGGCCTGTAAGTAAAGACGTGCAACACACTTTCCTTACTGCTACTATTGCACAACATGGCATGTATTCAGGCGAATATTTCCGTACATGAGGAAAAACAGCATAAATCTAAATAGGGTAGCCAGAACCTGGTATCGACACTGCTGGGAATTCAGTATGTCCTGTCGAAAGACAACGAGGTCTCTACGTCCAGATCAGACCATGATAGAGCCACCTCCATGATGGCTTAATGGAATCGTTTCCCATGATCTTCGCTATACCTTTCTTGGTCAAAATATATCCTATAACATCAGACTGTGGTGATCAAAGATCACAGTCTGTGCCATCTGTTCTTGATCTACACCGTCAGCATAATAAGGACAATTATTATGGAAGTCTTAAGTCTTTCTGACTATTTTTTCTTCGTAATCTGCAGTAAATCTACAATTCAAAAGCGCAATAGGTACACTTATAAAGCCCTTGAAAAGAACCGTAAAATATAAGCATAAGGATTTTCTCCTTTCACGTTTTTACCCTCATCCTGCTAAATAAAAGAAATGAAACTTTCAAGACGATGGTAAAAACCCGAATAGAATTATTTCAAACTTATGTTTTGGAGAACAATATCTCTTAATCGGACAGCGTAGATCCAAGATCAGACTGCACGTTCTATGCAGTCTGATCTTGATATACGCCGTTCGCTAAAGGTCAGCATAAAGGTTAAGTTTTTTTTCTGTATAAAGTTGACATCATTTCTAAATATGCTTAATCATAATGCTTTAAGGTTAAAATTAATTATGCATAATTTCAAACATAATAAGATATAACAAAACAAACATTATTTTCTGTTTTTATTTACCCTTTTTCCTCACATCGTTTTCTATACTCTACTTTGTAAAGACAGATCCCGTCATTTGTAACTCACTCAAATTGCTCTGCTAAAGCTTTCAACACTGAAAAGTCAAAACAAGCTATGTGTTTTAGAAAAAAATATAGACGTCGAAAGAGGTACTGAAGCAGGAATATTGAAATTCGTTTGTGGTTTTATACGAAGAGAAATAATGTAGAGTAATTCCACCGGCAACTGCACAATTTTCTCATTGGTTTGCAATTTTGTTGAAAAGTGAAATTTTCAATTAGATATATTAAACCAAATCACTGTTGGAACAGGAGCAGTTGCTGCAAAAATTGATCTACTTGAAAATACGTGTTGCCACACGGCAATGGGTTATAGGACAACGCTTAAAAATGAACCGTGCTCTGGCAAAAAGGGGGCTTAATGCTTCTCCGTGATACAGAATACCAAGCAAAACATCAGTCACTAATGGGTCCATAGTAGCCACTCTTTTTTAACAACAGACTCCATCATGAGGTAGAATGGTCCTTGGACATACAGAAAATTGATCAGTAGCGAAAAGTTTCGGCCCAGGTCAGCCTGCGCGGACTGCGCAGGCTGACCTGGATCGATACTTTTCGCAGATGCATTAAGCCCCCTTTTCACAGTGCATGACTTAAATATTAGCGGTAAGGGGGCTTGTATGTGATATGTCATAAATATGCCCGCAAGTAGGCCTGAAGGGGCCCGCAGAACGAACATGGTCACATTTTTACCAATCACAAATTCATTCCCGTTTACCAGTTCCAGAGGGTAAGCTAAAAGCCAACGTTTTCCACTACCCCGAAAAAACAGTGGTCGGGCAATGCGATATGAAAACCTGGCTCTGTTACTATCGGTGCTTTGATTTGTCAAGGTCGATCTCCTGAATGACACGTAAAACGGTTCTGTATCAGCCGGGGAGTAATGGTACTTGAAAGCCAAAGAAAAAGATGACCAAAGCGTGAATAATCCAATAGACCAATGTAAGATGATTCATGTGTCAAAATAACATAAGAACTAGGCTGACAGAATAATGTTCCCATCGTTCGATGTACGATCAGTTACAAACATTTTTGGTTCGCTTCCGTTATGAGTCATATTATACCCCACTGTCTTGCAAGGTAAGAGCGCTGAATTTTTGATAATGGATGGAACCATATATATCTGTAGGATCTATTCACAAAGTTCAAACAGACACTGTACAGCTTAAAAAGCATATTTTTTATGGTACAGAGAGCATACAAAGATCATAAATGTTCGGAAATAAGGTTTGATCTTAGCCTGAGATTGCAAAGGCAACATCAATCCATGTTTAAAAGCATGATCTCTGCACTAAACCTACGATTTCCCACTTTCGAGAAATCTGTTCTTTGGTTCGAAAACTGTATTAAACTTTTAACTGACAAATAGAAGAGGTATAGAAATTTCTCGCCAGAAGAAGAAATCCAAACATTTTAACTTCAAAGTCATTTTTTGCAGGAAATAGTTTCTTTTTATCGGACAGTGTAGATCCTGCACGTTTTGTTCAGTCTGATCTTGATCTTCTCTGTCCGAAAATGGGCAGTAAGCCGCACTTAGTAGCCAAGGGGTTAAGCACCTGTGGCATAGGACCAACCGCAAAGCGGGTCAAGCGTAAGAAACCTGTCAAATGCGTATAAAAATAGAACACTGCTAAATATGAGTAACTTTTCTGTATATTATGATGGTTCTTTTTTTATGCATAATATCGATTCTTATTTGTCGATTTTTTGTTCTTCAAATTACGGCACAGTAACCTTTTTTTGTGAGCTGAATAAATATATGCAGATCTAAGCTATAACTTGTCCTAGTGGCCACCTCTGTACGGCAAGCATCTTGTATTAAACAAGCATTTGTTGAGTTCCCGGAGAAAGCAAATATAAAACATGTACCTGCACTAAGCAAGCACCTGTCTTGGGCGATCACATTTTGGATGTGCTATAAGTGCTTGCTTAATACAGGTCTGACCGTAGTTGCATTTTTCGCGTTCTTCACATCCAAACGTTGCATGCACTCAGAGACTTTGAAAACAATGTTAGGGGTTGCATGGGGTGGGGCAGATTGGCAGGGGCAGGGGGGCACCCCTATCATGAAGAAAAAAAAAAAGCTCCCGGAGACCCAGCAGGTGATTGAAGGACAAACGAACTATCTGGGAGACATTCAATGGGAAGACGTGTGCGAAATCAATCAAACAAAGAAACCATAGTTAAATGAGTCATTAGTATATAGTACTGTCACGACATTGAACTACCGAACTGCTATCTACCTTTCACTCTTTACCGGAAGACAAACCTTTTGACAAGGCCATATCGATAGCATACACAAATGACAAAGTGGGGGTAAAATGACGATATTTGTACTCGACGTGATTGAAAACATTGTGGGAAAAGGAGAACCAGCATTTTCTCCTTTTCCTACAATGTTTTCAAAAGCATTTTTTTCTTTAGGGTCGATAAACACGGCATCGTTTGGTAAAGGGTTAACACATTACCCTGGGCAGACATTTTTTTTTTCTCTTCTTGCAGCAAAATAACTTCACAAATGCAAAAACCAAACATTGTGGCAAAATGACAGAATGCCCATAATGAGCAGTTCTCCACTTGCCACAATAGAATTACTGTACACCCTAATTTCATTTTAATATCTATATATCACAATCATGTATTTTTGGTTTGGAAATTGCCTGCAGCGTATCTTTTTTGAATGTGTCACAGGTCATTTTTGTCGCATATGACTAACACGAGAATAAGCACTGTACGAAAGATTCACCTTTATTTCAAGGCAACTACCTATTTATCTTATCTGGCATTATCTTTTTAACCCCTAACCCGCTAAATAACTAAAATGGAACTTTCAAGTCCATAGTACAAACCCAAATATTGCTTTTTCAAAATTATATTTTCTGGAAAAAATATCTCCTTGTCAGACAGTGTAGATCAAAGATCAGACTGCACGTTCTGTGCAGCTTGATCTTGATCTACATAGTCGGCACAGGGTTCTTGAATCGCGCTTAACAGCTTAAGGATTAAACATCTGTGCAAAAAGCTACCATCGCTCAGTTCCACATGACTATGAGCAATGGTTTCTTTTCCCTTTGTCACGTTATTTTCTTTCCCTTTACTTTTGAAAACGTTGTTTGAAAAGGTGAAAACGCATGTAACCAGAATTTTTTCCCCTTTTCTCACCATGGTTTCTGTCATTTCAAGTATAATTCCCGGTACCTGAGACACACTTAATTCGTTGTCTGTATTACTATGCTTCTAATGGGGTCAAGCTTGACATTTTGTCGTCTGGTCAAGAGTAAGCCCTTATCCTGCTGAATAAGTAAAATGATACCTTCAAGTCGATAGCAAAAACACGAATATTGCTATTTCAAAGTAATGTTGCGTGGACAAATATCTCCTTATTGGACATTGTAGATCCAAGATCAGACTGCACGTCCTGTGCAGTCTGATCTTGATCTACAATGTCCGCAAAAAGGTCAGTGAGTAACGCTTAGCAGCCTAAGGATTAACCCTCTACCAGGCTACAAAATTTTAGCCTTGTCCAGATTGAAAGCATTTGCAGACGAAAATTTCAACGTGGCTCACATGGTGCAATTTTTCTTTTACAGGGTAGAAAACGTTGTGGGAAAAGGAGAAAATGTCGGTTACCAGCATTTTCTCCTTTTCCCACAATGTTTTCAAAAGGCTTCTTTCCCAGGGTCGTCAAAAGGCGGCATTGTGCGGTAAAGGGTTAAGGGTTTAACCAGGGAGGTCTGTTAAGGTGAATGTTCGGGGGAAAATACCTACAAGGGGATTTCAAAATACGAATAACAGAAATTAGCTCTCAGTTTTCGTAGACCAAGGCACTGGAAACAATAGATAGAATCCTCGTGGGAGAGAAGTCACTTATGTTATTAAAGATTTCCAAGAAACAAGAGGTTTTTCTTAAACTCTTTCTGTGCAAAATTTGCCAACAAACTCGACATCTTGACATCTAGCATCATTCTTTGCCATCAATGTTTTCAAAAGTCTTCTTTCTCAGCGTCATTACCTCTTTACAAACCGACAAAATTTTGGACACGTCCAAAGTGAAAGGATTTGCAGACCACAGATTAAATGTGACTCAAATGATGAAATTTGTCTATGACAGGTTAGAAAACATTGTGTGAAAAGAAGAAAATGCTGGTGACTAGCATTTTCTTCTTTTTTCACAATGTTTTCAAAAGCTCAGAAGGTCGTTTAAACGCTGCATCGTGTCGTACAGAGTTTAACTCTTTACCAAACGACAAAATTTTAGACTGGTCCAAATTGAAAGCATTTGCAGACGCCAAAATAAACGTGATTGAAAAATTGAAATTTGTATTGGGAAGGGTAGAAAACATTGTGGGAAAAGGGAGAAAATGCTGGTTACCAGTATTTTCTCCTTTTCCCACAATGTTTTCAAAAGGCTTCTTTCACTGGGTCGTTAAAAGTCGGGATTGTGTGGTTAAAGGCTTTACTGATAACAGCAAACGTTGCATGCATGCCTGTAAGTAAGAGATTATATAAATAAAGTTAAGTGTAATACCCAATTCCACTGGAAAATGTTTTGGTTTAAGTAGAAAATGTTCGTTGCCAGCAATTTGTACTTTTTTTCAGTGATTTCAAAATTGGTAAAGGGTCGTCGTGGGTTTTTGATACAAGGCACTGCCATAAAATGGCGTAAAGGATACTGGAATGTGAATATTGAAACCATTGTGTGGCTCAACATGAAGTAAAACAATGAAAATTAACTTCACCTGAAATTGCCTCTTTTTCCACATCGTTTTCCATTCTGTTGAAAAGTAGTATTGGGTTATTTGGAAACGCTTATGAAATGTCAAATTTCCAAATAGAACAGAAAAAGGGACCATTCTGTACTAGATTAGTTTGCTATGGTATGAATCAAGGCCTGGTATAGGTTACCAGTAGCAACGCTTGTAAATCATAGTGGTATCATAAATGTGCAAGCAAATATGCCAGCAGGGGCCCGCCTAGTAAACATGTTCGTATTTCTGACCAGTCGCAAATTACCATCTATTCATTCTTAATCAGTACCAAGAAGTAGATCAAAAGCAAGCGCATTCAGCTACGCCGACAAAATGGTACGGCGAATACCACATTCGGTTAAAGAAGTGGTCGGTTGGTCTAACCGCCGCCGACGGTCCTGTGGTTAGCTGCAATATACGAAAAGGTCGTCTGCTGAAAGGTACAAGAATTTTTATGCAAGTATCCCGATACCGTTACATACCAACATACAGACAAATCAAATTATAAAACCTAGCTAAGTTCGAGTTACACAAGGCGAATCAAGTTATATAAACACTGTGTACGGTAGTCTTCTTATCAAACATATTTTCAACCTAATTTTTCAGCCATTGACCTCGAGCTTTGAGCTGCGCTGAAAAATCGAATTCTGCAACCAGCATGTGAGAAAATATAAGTTGCAGTTTAACCATCACGTGAATGGGCGGGTCTATTTCGCACTGAACTAAATAAAGACAAAAGTTTCACTTGACATTATGTAAGCTTCCATATAGATCAGGTGCTGGGAATTTAAAGTAGGCTCATCTTGGTAGGTTACAGGTATACTGACTTTGAACCCCTAGTCTGCTAAGCGCGAATCATTGACCTTTTGCGGACCGTGTAGATCAAGATCAGACTGCACAGAACGTGCAGTCTGATCTTTGATCTACATTGTCCGATAAGGAGATATCTTTCCCCCAAAAATATCTTTGAGATTGCAAAATTTGGGTATTTACTATCTGCTTAAAAATTTCATTTGACTTACTTAGCAGGACAAGGGTATGCGTCCAAGGCATTCCTGCTTCCATGATTTGATTTGACACACCAACTACTGCCCAATATAACCTATCCCGAGTAGGTTCAAAATGCCTTACTGTGAGAACTATGTAAGTAAGAGTCTAAATTTAACCCTTTCCCATACAATCCCGAGTTTCAACGACACTGACAGATAGGGTTTATGAAAACACTGTGTGAAAAGGAGAAAATGCTGGTACCAAGCATTTACTCCTTTTCCCACAATGCTTTTGCACTGTCATAGACAAATCACATAACATGAGGCACATTTAAATTTTCATCTGCATTTTTAATACACAAAAGTCTTAAACTTTGTCCTTTTGGCAATCTTGAACGATGCGCCATGTTAAAATAGGTCAAGATCACAAAGTTGTGCCTGGTTGGTCTGAATCTACATAAAATCTGTGACTGATGCGACGCCCAAGTTCTTATCCACGAAAGACGTTCTAAGTTTTGTTAAAATTCTTAATTCTGAGACTTGTAACTTGATTGGCTAAGACAAAGCGTCTCAGCCAATCAGGTCACTAGTTTTGGAATTTTGAATTTGAAATTCGAATCGAATGAAAAGGGTCGATGAATATCACTGATACTGCGTGGTAATGTTCGACGAATATTTTATTCCGACGGGTTGCGTGCAGAAAAGAGAGACATGTCTTCTACTGCGTATGTTCCTGGCTCGTTAATGAGTCCTTTACCAAACGACAGAATTTCATCTTAGTCCAAATTGAAAGCATTTGCAGACTACAAAATAAATGTGACTGAAAAGTTTAAATTTGTTGTGGGAAGGGTAGAAAACATTGTGGGAAAAGGAGAAAATGCTGGTTACCAGCATTTTCTCCTTTTCCCACAATGTTTTCAAAAGGCTTCTTCTTCAGGGTCCTTAAAACACGGGACCGTGTGGTAAAGGGTTACAGACTCCCTTGCAAATGTTACGAAAGCTTAAATGCGCGTTGCATAACATTGCTCTTCGTAAACGTTTCTGGCTCCCTTGGTCAAAGGCCAGCGGAGCTTATGTGTCATGGCGTGGGTTTGTGTAGACTAACCATCCGTCCATCCGTCCATCCTATTTCTTATTTACGCGATAAAGCCTTCGTTTTGTCGCCGAATTTTCGTACTTGCACAGTTTTTTTTTTTTTATCATCAATAGCTTGAAGCGTGATGATTTTCTGACATTTTATGATATGTAGTCGATTTCTTGTTTATGCGATAAAGTCTGCATTTGTGGTCGGACTTTCGTTGTCTGCCACTGTGTATGCTCTAGGCTAATTTCCTCAAGACTCCCCGGTAACCGTTACGTAAGCATAAATGCGTTGCGTAACACACTGCTTTTCGTAAAGGTTTTTTTGTTGTCGTTGGGGAATCGCTTGTTACGGTAAAATTTGACAGAACGAACTTGAAGATTTAGCTGTTTTATTTTTAAGCTTACAGAATTTGAACATACTAAAAGATTTGAGCCATGCTCTGTGAAAAGGGGGCTAAATGCATCTGCTAAAAGTATCGACTCAGGTCAGCCTGCGCAGTCCGCGCAGGCTGACCTGGCCCGACACTTTTCCCTACTGGTCAATTTTCTGTATGTCAAAGGACCAGTCTACCAAATGATTGAGTGTGGTTGTTTTAAAAAGTGGATATTGTATCCATAAGTACGTGATCACGGAGAAGCACTAAGCCCCCTTTTGCCAGAGCATGGCTCATTTACTGATGTTCATTTCGGATCGTTTTCTGACAGATGCTACCTAAACAGCGTCTTCCTTAAAAAAAAAAAAAGCAAATACGGTCATACATCCGATTCATGTGCATATCAAAGGTTTGCATGTTGGCTGAGGACGTTTTAGACCTATTTCCACGCATGGAAAAAAAGAAACTTTTAGTGTGCAAATAATTAGGACACAAGTAAACTTTGCCCCTGATCCTCCCCACCCCCGCCACCCTGGCCCCAGCCCTTCTGTCGCCTTGTTTTAGCACAAAAGAAATCACTAGTGCCTCGTGCTAACATACGCCGCCAAAATTCACCGAAAAATAATCTCGTTAAATTAAGTCCTGCACATGTGTGAAAACCTTGTGGCAGAAGGGAGAAATTGCTCGTCACGAGCAATTTCTACTTTTGCCACAATGTTTTCAAACGAAGTTCAGGACACAGAAAAATCCTGTACATGCGATAATTATTACAATTCAAGGTCATTTTATTTTTTATCTTGTCTTACAGGACTCAAACACCATCAAGGACCGCGTTATCATTTGTAACCTATGAATCTGTTTACAACAGTGTTTTTTACCTATTTCTGCAACATAAGTATACTACTAATACGTGATGTGAAATACAAGATTCTTCACTATACTCCGACTCAAGGTATTTGTTTCATAACAAAATCAAAAGCAGCCGACACTGAAAACAAGTTCTTTTACTGATTAGGAATATTAATTATAAAAGGTTTAAAGTCCCAATAGCTGCCAAAAGTAAACAATGCAGGTGTTAAAATGCATTTAAATTTAAACCTTTTTTTTTTAAGCGATAGATAGATATTTATTTCACTTGTACATAATAGTATACATCATGTTACAACATTCTATGTTTTAAAGATCAACAATAGTCAACAGTGACATACATTTGGAGAGAGAGAAAGAGAGAGAAAGGAAAACTTTGGCTAGATTTATATATCATAAGGTACTTACAGGAAGATGTAAAAGAAAATAACATTTGAACCACAGGAGTGTCAAACACAACTTTACTGACTTGTGTGGTCAGTGCAGAGTCAGATCAGACCTCACAACACGTGCAGTCTATCTTGGAACTGCACTTTCCGCTATTAATTTTGTTTAGCATTCGTTTTATAGAATGCAAACTTAATAAACGTACATGTTTTCAAAATGGCATTGTACTCCTCAGATTTCATCAGACTTACAAATTTAAACATACTTGGTTTGACGTAGTATTTTTTATCTATATATTTCTTACGAAGACTATAATAAAAAGGACATTCAATAATGAAATGATATTCATCTTCCATGCAATTCATGTTACAAAATATACGTATGGAAAATATTGTGAAGATGACAGTCTTTTGTTATACGGTCAGTCCAAATGTCCAAGTGCTAGTCACTGACAGAAAGATTAATTCTAAAATCAGGAAAAAATGTAAACGAAAGATAGAGCGACCTGGCAACTTTTAACCTACTTTTAAAAATGATTTTTCTGTCAGCGACTTTACACTTTAACTCTTTACCACACAATCACGACCCTGACAAAGAGGCCTTTTGAAAACATCGTGGGAAAAGGAGAAAATGCTGGTGACCAGCATTTTCTCCTTTTCCCACAATGTTTTCTAACCTTCCCTTAACAAATTTTAATTTTTGAGTCACATTAATTTTATTTTGTCGTCTGCAAATGCTTTTAATTTGGGCTAGTCTAAAATTTTGTCGATTGGTAAAGGGTTAACCGATCGTACAATAACAGGTTGTAATCTTCTTCGCAATATATTCCATACTTTTAAACATTTTGATTTAAATGTAAATGCATTTTAATACCAGCATTTTACATATGGAAGCTACTCTGTCTCTGAATCTTTAGCACATGACTGTGTAGATATTGTGACAAAAGAACAAACAGATCCTTCAGAACAATTTCTCCTTTCGTCGCAATGTTTTCAAAAGCTTTTCGCAGAGCACCGCAGAATGAAGTTGTCTGCACTTATTAAGGCCGATTTCATCTGTATTTTCTGATACAGCTTTCCGACAAGTGCTCCTATCTATGCTTCCTTTGGGTTTCCGAGTGCCTAACACAGGATTCTTTCCAAGCCATGGCCTGCTTTCCCATTGAGACAAAGTCGAAAAAAAGAGTAAAACACTGAGAGTGATGTAAGCAATCCGTCGCTTTACCTATCTTCAATCCTTAAAAATATTTTTTTTTTTTTGTGGTAGTTAGCGTTAGGGGATCTAAAGGTTGATTACTATGTTGTCGTGACATAGCTGAAACTAAAACGAACACGATGCAAAAAACAACCAACCAATCGTTCGTCGTTACTTGGTCACGTGGTCTTATATCCGGGCAAGAAACGGTAGAACCTTAGCTTTGCATAGGTTAACGCTTTACCAATCGACAAAATATTAGAATTGTACAAATTAAAAGCCTTTGTCGACCACAAATTTAATGTAAGTCAAATAATGCGATTTGAAAGGGTTGAAAAAACATTGTGGGAAAAGGAGAAAATGCTGGTAACCAGATTTTTTTCATTTTTTCCACAATGTTTTCTAAAGGGTTTCTTTTTCAGGGTAGTTGGAAAACGTGATTGTCTGGAAAAGGGATAAATTTAGTAAAGAAATTCACAATATTTCATGACAGCTGAAATGCTGACGAGAGTTGCCTTATTCACCTTATGGGTAAGTAACCTGTCGCCGTAATATGATTAACCTTTCGGCTGTTAAGCGGGACTCCATATCTTTTGCGGACAGTGTAGACAAAGATCAGGGTCCGTATTCACCAACCATTCTTAAGAATATTCTTAGTCTTGTTCTCCAAGATTTTCTACCTTGACAGTAACACAACTTCTTATTGGCTAAACCAAATGGTTTAGCCAATCAGAAATTGTGTTACTTTCAGATGTAGAAAATTTTGGGGAATAAGACTAAGAATGTTCTTAAGAATGGTTGGTGAATACGGACCCAGATTGCAGAGAACGTGCAGCCTGATCTTGGATCTGCACTGTCCGATAAGGAGATATATTTCCCTCCAAATAACTTTGCATTAGCAACATTTGGTTTCTTACCCAGGCTTGAAAGTTTCCTTTAACTTAATTTAGCAGGTTGAGGGTAAAAATACAGCTGAGAGGGGGTATTTAACCCTTTCCCAAACGACAAATTTTGGACTGGTCCAAATTGAAAGAGTTTGCAGACGACAATTTCAAATTTGATGAAAATGGCAGAAAGTTATCAAAAAGTGTAGAAAACACTGTGGGAAAAGGAGAAATTGCTCGTTACGAGCAATTTCTCCTTTTCCCACAGTGTTTTCAAAAGACTTGTACTGCAGACACGTGAAAACCAGGGCTTGTTTGGGAAAAGGTTAAAACATCATAGATTCATCCGCTGCTAAGACCAACACATGTCACCCTCTATATTTTCGAACCCAAAAAAAGAACTTCGTTGTAGCAAAGTTTGGATGTGTCAGCACTGGTTGGATTATATGGTGTTTAACGCCGTTTACAACATTATTTCAATTACATCGCAGCGGCCAGTGCACCTACCCTGCTTTCCTGGAGTACCAGTACTTCGCACAATATTCTTCGCAAGTCACTGACTGCTTTCCCACATAACCATCGTGTAAACAATGATCAGCGCTGATAGAAGAACGAACCCTGACCCAGTGACAATCATCAATCCTCGGAGAGAAATTGGCCGAGCTGGGGATTCGAACCAGCGACACCTGTGCTCTACCTACTGGGCTACGGAGAGTCCTGTCCGCTACCTACTGGGCTACTGAGATTCGCCAGGCAGGCACTGGCTGGAACTTTTCGTTATTTTTTTTTCATGTTTGTAACAGTTCAAGCGTTGCAGAAATTTTCGTCGTTATCATTAATAACCTTAACTCTTTACCAAACGACAACATTTACTACCTCTCTAAATTGAAAGCATCTGCAGAAGACAAGTCAACAGTGGCCCAGTTGATGGGATTTGACTTTGAAAGGATAGAAAGCATTGTGGGAAACGAAGAAAATGCTGGTTACCAGCATTTTCTTCTTTTCCTACAATGCTTTCAAAAGAATCGTGAAAGGATTGTTTGGTTAAGGATAAAAGTCTATCTCACATTTCGTATTTCATAAGGTCTTGTTTGATATAATTTATTCGAAGAGTTTAAAATCTAACACGCTTGGCAAACGAGAAAAGACACCGTATTTATTTGAGCACTATAATATAATGAGGCAAAATTTACTGTTCATGGTACTGCAAACTTCACTGTAAATTATAAATAAGGAATAAGACACGGTGAAAAAGGGGATAAACTGATCGTTAAGAGAACATTTTTTTTTTTTATCTTTTTGCCGCAACGTTTCTAAAAGCGGGCTGCTAAAAGCTGGAAAAAAAAAAGTTGCCTGCACGAGGTGACGAATGAACTCATTATCAATCTGTATTTAGGAGTCGTACTGGCAATATAGACGGGCCTGATGCACTCATACGCATAATGCATGGTAGTGGATGCATTGGCCATTTTCATCAGTAGCTACCCTTTGTCCCCAAACGGCCATTGTATTGTGATATCGGACTGTTTAGATTGAGATCAGACTGCGTAAACTAATTTCGCATCGACAATTACCAATAATCTGAGATAATAGTAGCCCTTATGCTGCTAATCGTGACCCACTGACCTTTTGCGGACAGTGTAGATCAAGATCAGACTGCACAGAACGTGCAGTCTGATCTTTGATCTACACTGTCCGATATAGTATTTTTTCCTCGGTGAAATCAACTTTGAAACCGCAATGTTTGGGATTTTAGTATCGAGTAGAAATTTGCGTTTCATTTATTCAGTAGCTTAAGTGTAAGAACATTATTCAAATGCAAACGTAAAACATGAAGTTTGGACTGCTTTACCGACGCAACATAGTAAAATAAGTAAAATTTACAAACAAATTGTGAGTATCCCAACATTAGGATTTCAGAATTCTATTCGCCGGAAAAATCCCATCGTATTAGACAGTGAAGTTCCAAAATCAGACTGCACATTCTGTGCAGTCTGATCTTGACCTACACTGTCCGCAAACACGTATTGAATCGCGCTTAGCAGCCCAAGGGTTCAGTTATTTTTGTTTGAGGGTTTTAGGTAAAATATCAGCTATTCTTGACGTGTAGACAGGACAAGGATCAGATGAAATATTAATGTTTAACCTAGTTTTACTCGATAAGAAATGTGCCACATGTGTATGGTACAGAGTGTTCCCTGACCGGATTATGCTCTCTCTCTCTCTCATCTCCCACTACATACAGATATATAAAGCGGTGCGCTTGGGAAAGGGGGTTTCAAACATCTTCCTATTTCATTAGATCAAGCAGGCCGTTGGATGATATTGATCCAATTCGTCTAAAACCCGGGCTGAATCATGAGGTAGAATCGTCCTTTGACATGCCGAAAAATTCTACATGCAAAACAGTTTCGACCAAGGTCAGCCTGGGCGGACTGCGCAGGCTGACCTGAATCGAAATTTTTTTTTTATTAAACCACCTTTTCACAGAGTCACATGCTGCAAACTTGTTTCAGAGGGCATAATCTAACATTTGCTGTTGTTCCCACACTGTTTTTTTTTTATCTCTGCGTGGCAACAAATTTGTACTTGTCCAGTTTGAAAAAAAAAACTTAAGTCGATAAATTAAGTGCTGATCAAATGATTAGATTTGTCTTTGAGGTGGTAGAAAACATTGTGAGAAGAGGAGAAAATGGTGGATACCAGCATTTACTACTTTTTTTTTTTTATCAAAACTTTTTATTCTTTTTCTTTTTCTTTAAAACACGGGATTTTTGTGTAAACGGATTTAAGATAATGAAACTCTTCAATCTGTCTGGTTTCATCAGATTGTTCCCACAGGTAACAGTCCGTGTTTGGCGACCAAAGTTCAAAGATATGACTTTACAGTTCTTTCTCAAGGATTTCGCCGGCTGGTGCAATATTTGTGTAACCTAAAATCATCCATATATGGCCCGCAACATGCGAAGTGAGACCCTCGGACATTTGCGTACAGCGCCGTCTCGGATTAGCCTGCGTAGTCCGCGCAGGCTAATCCGAGACGGCTCTTTACGACTACATAAAATTTTTTCATACAGTAGGCTTTCGTGAAACAGGAAATCGCACAAAAACGGGAAGTGTCGTCTCGGATTAGTCACAGACTGCATAGGCTGATCTGGAACAACACACTTCTACGCATATGTCCGAAGGCCCCTTTTCGTGTGTTGCACGCCATATTATACACGATTTGTACGCACTTGCAGTGTACAGTATTCCATCGTGGCCGAATCAGCTGGCTTTTGCACTACTTCTTGGTATAAGTCCCGAATGAATAAATAGTTATTTGCGATTGGTCAATGTGGACATGTTTATTCTGCGGGCCTCTGCGGGCCTTTTTGTGTAAGGGTACCTCTGATGCTGTCTACGTTTTTTTTTTAACCATTTGAGTTGTGCTCTGGAAAAAGGGGGCTTAATCATCATGATGCATGATACCAAGCAAGTCGTCATGCTATAATGGATCCATAAAATCCATTTTGTCGAACAATTGTCTAAATCATGAGGTAGACTGTCCTTTGACATACAGAAAATTGACCAATAGCGAAAAGTTTCGGCTCAGATCAGCCTGCGCAGACTGCGCAGGCTGACCTGAGTCGATAGCTTTCGCAGATGCATTAAGCCTCCTTTTCACAGAGCACAGCTCATATACATGTATATTGTTTTATAAGTACTCCAGGAAAAGGGAGCAGTTGTTTGTTACAAGACATAACCCCCTATTGGAAAGACTGGTGCAATACTTTTAAAACGGAATTGTACGAGGACCGAACACGTTGAAGTAGACACCTTTTGAAAAACACCGTTGTAAAAGGAACAACTGCCCAAATATGCCATGCTGCTAAACCTGACTGTACCTGACAGCCATTTGCTACAGGTAACAGTCCTCGTTGGGTGATCAAAGTCCGAAAATATGACTTGCTGTAATTTGTAAATGATTTCGCCGGCTGGAGCAATGTTTGTATAACACAATAATCGACTTTATGGCCTTGCGGTATGCAACTTTGGAAAATATTATGGTAAAAGGATAAACTGTCTATTACGAGTATCCTAATATTTGGTCCACATACTTGGTAAACCCCATTACCATATTAATGGTCTCTATTATATGACCTTCAAAGCCCATACTGTAGATAGACAGAATGTAAAAAGATTGCGGTAAAAGGAGCAATTACTTGCTACAACTTATTTTTGCACTTAGTTATAAGTTATGATAAAGAAATTCCAAGGCCTGCCTCGATTTTTGAGGCTGGTACAGCAGGTTACAGGCCGTGTTTGGTGATCAAAGTTCACTGATATGATTTATTTTACTTGTACCCTTAGGCTGGAAAGTGCGACTCACTTACCGTTTGCAGACAGTGTAGATCAAGATCAGACTGCACAGAACGTGCAGTCTGATCTTTGATCTACACTGTCCGATAAAGAGAAAGCTTTTCCCCAAAAACTACCTTTGAAAAAGCAAACTTTAGGTTTTTACTATCGGCTTGAAAGTTTGTTTCATTTCACTTATTTTTGGCAGGATCAGGGTTACAAAGGATTTAACGGGCTGGCGCAATATTTGTAAAGCCCATTACCGTACATACCGGTATGATATTCGACGTTTTACTTTCCTGCAAGAGAAAACTTCACAAATAATTGTGGCAAAGGAGAAATATTCTGGTTACAGTTGATTAATACAACATCATTAACTCTTTACCAACCGAACCAATTTTAGACCAGTCCAAATTAAAAGCACTTGCAAACGACAAAATAAATTTGACAGGAAAAAAAAAATGAAATTTGTTTTGGGAAGGATAGAAAATGTTGTGGAAAATGGAGAAAATGCTGTCTACCAACATTCTCTCCTTTTCCCCCCACAATGTTTTCGAATATTTTCTTTTTTTTTTTCAGTGTCTTACAAACTCAGGTTTGTTTGGTACAGGCTTAACATTTAAACTGCTGAATAAATGAAACGCAAATTTCTACACAATACTAAAAACCAAGAGATTGCGGTTTCAAAGTTGATTTCACCGGAAAGAAAATACCGTATCGGACTGTGTAGATCAAAGATCAGACTGCACGTTTTGTGCAGTCTGATCTTGATCTACACTGTCCGCAAAAGGTCTGTGGGTCGCGATCAACAGCTTAAGGCTTAAAAGTGCAGTTTCTATCTTTTCTTTTTCAAACCATTTTTAGCACCGTAAGCAAACAAAAAGGTTTTTTTTGCCGGAATAGCCTGAGAGCAGACTGCATAGAACTCCTATGTCTTTCTCTCCGACTGAAAAACGATAACAACCTGCAAACGGCTTTTTCGTTAGACAGCTGACCAATTTTGAAAACATTGTGGAAAAAAGTACAAATTGCTCGAAACGAGCAATTTCTTCTTTTGTCTCAATATTTTCCTATGCGTTTATGTATTTCGATAATTCGTATTCGACAATGATGTGATTTTTTTGAGAATCTAGATGGATCCTAAGACACTAAACCCGTTACTGCACAATGCCGCCTTTTAATGACCCTGGGATAAACAGCCTTTTGAAAACATTGTGGGAAAACGAGAAAATGCTGGAAACCAGAATTTTCTCCTTTTCCCACAACGTTTTCTACTCTATCAAAGGAAAATTGCACCATTTCAGCCACATTGAAATTGTCGTCTGCAAATGCTTTCGATATGGACAAGGCTAAAATTTTGTCGTCTGGTAAAGGGTTAAATTTGAGCCATTGTTTATTGGCCTATTGGCAATTGGTCGCACAGTTATCACAATGAAACTGCTTTCATATGAATTCACGCCCAAAGTCCCTTTCTATCTGTAGGAGTTAGGTTGGTTGTGAGTCACTTTAACCCCTAGGCTGCTAAGCGCGACTCACTGACCTTTTACGGACAGTGTAGATCAAGATCAAACTGCACAGAACGTGCAGTTTGATCTTGAATCTACACTGTCCGATAAGGAGATATTTTTCCCCAAAAAAAGGTCGAAAGCTTAAGTTATTGTTTATTGGCCTATTGGCCTTGATTGCACAAACAGTAATCACAATGACACTGCAATATAGGTAAAAGCGCAAGATGACTGAAACGGCTTGTGACTTACGGTTAAAAATTATAACGGTGGACTTTGTACGGGCCCGTACCAAGCATAAACCCTTAAAATGCAACACAATCAATCAGTCAGTATAAGAATTATGGTTTGTTAGGTTTGTTTGTTTAATTGTTTGTATTGTGTTTGACGCTGTTTCTACAATATAATCATATCGCTGCGGCCAGTGCGCCTGTCCATGCTTTTCAGGTTCCTTTTACCAGTATTTCCCATAATATTCTTCCCAAGCCACTGGCAGCTAATTCTTATAACTAACGGCGAAACAATGACCAGCAGGGGGAGAGGTGTGCATACTGTTGCAAAAACTATCATCAGTTCTCGAAGAAATTGGCAGAGCTGGAGATTCGAAACAGCAACCCCCGGTCTCAAGTCCTGTACACTACCAACTTCGCTACCAGGCCTCTGCACCATCATGTAGTGTTTTGGAGAAAAAAGTGTCAAACTGCGAGGAAAACCTTGACTGCTTTGGTCACAGTATCATACAAAATAATGTAATAAACATTCCTAATATCAGATCACGTGTTCTCTGTCCCTGGACAGCCTGATCTGGATTAAAACTGTCCATAGATACGAAAAAAAGAAAGTTGTGCACGCTATATCAAACCTGATCTTGATCTAAATTGTCCTCATCCATTGTGAAAATGGGGCTTACTGCCTCTGCGAAAAGTATCGACCCAGGTCAGCCTGCGCGGACTGCCGCGCAGGCTGACCTGGGTCGAAACTTTTCGCTACATGTCAATTTTCTGTATTTCAAAGGACCAATCTACCTCAGGATTTAGACCGTTGTTCGACAAAATGGATTTTATGGATCCATACTAACATGACAACATCCATCAGGGAGACGCATTTAGCCCCCTTTTGTCAGAGCGCGGCTAAAATATTATTGCATATGGGGTCTAAGTGGTTATCTTTTGATGACAGGCCATAGAATCTGCAGAACATCTGCATGGCTAGAAATCACCTTTAATCATTGGCTTCGTAGATGGTGTTGATCACGACGACGGTAACGACTGAGACGTAAGAAGAAGAAGGAGAAGAAGAAGGAAAAGAAGAAGAAAAGGAAGAAGAGAAAGAGGTGAAGAAGAAGAAGAAGAACAACAACAACCGCAAAAACAACACCACAAATCACCAAAAAAAACCAAGATTAAAAATAAAAAAAACAACATAAACAACTGCGAGGATGCGTTTACGCTGCTTTCATTTCTGTCAGAATGTGCCGTCTGATCTTTGATCTACACTGTCCGGTACGGTATTTTCTTTCCGGGGAAATCAACTTTGAAACCACGATATTTGGGTTTTTACTATTGCGTGGAAATTTTCATTGCATTCATTTAGCAGCTTTAGGGGTTAATCGGTTCCTTGGTCCTCCCCCCCCCCCCCCCCCTTACATCTCTAAAGGCCGAGCCCCGTAGCTCAGTCGGTAGCGTACAGGACTTGAGAACAAGAGGTCGCTGGTTCGATCCCCGGCTCGGCCAATTTCTTTCCGAGGATTGATGATAGTCATTGCGACAGGATTCATTCCTCTCTCACCGCTGACCATTGTTTCGACTATGGTTATGTGGGAAAGCAGCTGGCTTGGAAAGAATATTGTGAGAAGTACTGGTAAAAGAAACTCCAGGAAAGCATGGATAGGTGCACTGGCCGCCGCGATATAACTGAAATAATGTTGAAAACGGCGTTTAACACTATACAATCAATCAATCAATCAATCAATCAACAACTCTAAAGTTTTAAAGAAAAAACAACAGGAAAAACAAAAACAAGAAGCAAAGAAAGGCATGATGTATGATTTAAAATAATCTTGAATTCCCTTTTCTCGAAAATACATGTAGGCGGGGGACTTTACATTCTAATAGTCATATGATACGTCATACTGTTTGATTGTAACCTTGACCCTTAGGCCGCTAAGCGCGACTCAAGGACCTTTTGCGGACAGTGTAGATCAAGATCAGACTGCACAGAACGTGCAGTCTGATCTTGATCTACACTGTCCGATCAGGAGATATCTTCCCCCTCGCTCCGCATTCCTTTGCAATAGCAAAATTTTGGGGTTTTACTGTCGGCTTCAAAGTTTCATTTCATTTATTCAACAGGATAAGAGTTAAACGTAACTACTAGACTCTTGACCCCAATTAAAATCTTACATCTTTCTGGCAATCTTAGTGTCTCTTTCGGTCTGTGTACTCTTAGATCAGACTGCTCTGATCGATACTCTTGTCAGAAGAACTGGGATCAAATCAGCATTGAAGTCTCAAGTATTTAGGTCTGATTTCATGACCGAAGAACTGTTTCTATTTCACTTAATTTAGTGGCCGGACCCTTTCAGCGCAACCTCTATAAGCTCGACGGCTGAAAATAGGATCCAATGAAATTCAGAGAGATTTATTTTTATATACTTATAGGTTTGACTGGACAAACGGAAAGTATAAATCTAAGATCAGACTGCACGTTTTGTGCAGTCTGATCTTGATCTATGCCGTCCGTAAAAGCCGATGCTTTCGCCGTTAATGCTGAAAGGGTTAAAATACGCTGAATTGACTACAGTTACGGAAAAAACTATCAAGGAAGTTATTAAGTCTTATCCGGCTAAATGAAAGAAATGAAAGTTTCAAAAGCATAGTATAAAATCAAATTTTCCTGTTTCAAAGATATACTTGGTGGAAAGATTTATTCTTATCGGACAATGTAGATCCAAGATCAGACTGCACGTTCTGTGCAGTCTGATCTTGATCAACGCTGTCCGCAAAAGGTCGGTGAGTCGCGCTTAGCAACCTAAGGGTTAAGTAGGCAATTGTATTGTATTTGTTCGTTTAACTCACAGGCCGCTAGACAAGTGAAAAATATTAATTTCAATCAATATGCAAAACTCTATCTGCTGCACTTTTGAAGCTGTTTCGACCGGAATGTCCCTCAATATATCTGAGTGTGTGTGTGTGTGTGTGTGTGGTTCAATGATCAGACTGTACGTATTATGTAGTCTGATCTTGATCTAGAGTGTCTTAACAGGCACTTTACGAGCGTACAAAGTGTTAAGGGTTGGGACCGATAAAGGTACAGTGTGCATTGTAATTTACGTGTCAGTGCGTTTTCCAGGTATTGCAAGTGAAACATATTCTTTTCCATGAAAACACTGCAATAGAAGACCTAGGTCCGATTACCATCAGCTGACCCCGGTTGCCCAGTCGGTAACATACAGGGCTTGAAATCAGGGATGTCGCTGATTCAACCCCTTAGCTTGGCAATTTTCTTTCCAAGGATTGATCCGTTCTTCTCTTACCTCTGGACAGTGTTTCGACGGTGTTCATGTGTGAAAGAAACAAATGGATTAGGGACAATATTGTGCAGAGTATTGGTACAAGGAATCTCCAATAACTAATTTATAGCTGCACCGGCCTCCGCAGTATCACTGAAATACTGTTGGAATTAGGTTAAAAACAACACAAACATACAACTAGCACCGACGACGATTGGGAGAGAGCTATGGCCAGGGACGCATTGATCTGCCCGATTTTACCAACCCACGAAACCCAATCCAACGCGTGAAATCGTAACACAAGTAATGTTGTCAAGTTCCTTTGTCATTTTCACAAATATTCTGTCGTCGCCAAATTTATAATTAAATCACGCTCTGTCAAAAGGGGGTTTAATGCATCTGCAAAAACTATCGACCCAGGTCAGCCTGCGCAGATTGCGCAGGCTGACCTGGGCCGAAACTTTTTGCTATTGGTCATTTTTCTGCATGCCAAAGGACCAGTTTACCTCATCATTCAGTTGGTTATTAGACAAAAAAAGAATTTATATCTCGATAATTATGTGATGATTTGCTTCGTATACTGCATCACGGAGATGCATTAAATCCCCTTTTGCCAGAGCATGGCTCATACAGTCGACCTCTTTGACAGCTAAAAAAGCAATCAGCTGAAAGTAGGAAATATTTCCAATCTTGTCAGCTTGCCTTAACAAGCGTGCGTTATAGATCAAAGATCAGACTGCATGTTCTCACAACTATTGACCATCTCATTTTAGAGGCTCAATCGGTGATTAAAATCAGCAACCATGGTATTGATGACACAACTTCCGCCAGTACCACAGCAACTGAATACTTAAGTAGGAGGGCAGAAATGGGATCGTGCATAGGACTGTCTGACTACTTAAAAAACTGTTGTGATTTTCAAATTTGAAAAATAAAATTCCGCCTTGACGTTTTGAAACGAAGTTAAAAAGTGCCCGCATCAAAAGACACGAATACTGCAATAGTATTTTGTTTTGTGTGTGTGTGAATGTACAAAGGGCAGTTCTTGCCACTGATCTTTGTAATTTTGGGATCCTGTGAATTTATAACTGTAAAAAAATCCCCTAACAATACAATGCGTTGATTATAAAATTTAATGCAAAGCACGGGATCACTTATAATTGAACTATGCTCTGTGAACACTGGGCTTAATGCATCTGCAAAGAGTATCGATTCAGGTCAGCCTGCGCAGTACGCGCTGGCTTACCGGGGTCAGAACGTTTTGCCACTGGTGAATTTTCTGCATGTCAAAGGACCATCGTACCTTATGATTCAGCCTTGTTTTAGACAAAAAAAAAATCATTGATCCATGGTCATGTGACGACTTTCTTGGTATCATGTATCACGGAGATGCATTAAACCCCCTTTTACAATATTAAGGCTCAATTTATTTTTTTCATTCTTGTTATCAGGCTTTATGACTAACTTGCATGACAAAAGTGATAACATCGAACAATACTTTAAACCAGGAAATCAACCCTAACAGTGACATATAAATGAGCCATTCTCTGGCAAAAGGAGGCTTAATGCATCTCTGTGATGCATTGTATCAATCAATGCGATCACATAATTATGGATCCATAAAAGCCACTTTTTTTTTTTTTTTTTTTTTAACATCCGACTGAATCTTGAGGTAGGCTGGTCCTTTAACACACCGAAGATTGACCCGTGATTGCGAAAATTGCGCGGACTGCGCAGGCTGACCTGGGATGATACTTTTCGCAGATGCATTAAGCCCCCTTTTCACAGAGCATTGCTCAAATGCAATAAACATGATTAATCTGTTAACCCTTAAGCTGCTAATCGCGACTCACTGACCTTTTGCGGACAGTGTAGATCAAGATCAGACTGCACAAAACGTGCAGTCTGATCTTTGATCAACACTGTCCGATACTGTATTTTCTTTCCGGTGAAATCAGCTTTGAAACCGCAATTTTTGTGCTTTTAGTATTGAGTAGAAATTTGCGTTTCATTTATTCAGCAGCTTAAGTGTTTTAAAAAAAGACCAAGATGTTGCGATTTAAGACGGTTCCGGTCTGAATTTCTCAAGATCTATCGGAGAATGTGATATCAAGATCAGGCTCAACATACTTTGTAGTCTGATCTGCATCCACACTGTCCGCAAAAAGCCAATGAAAATTGTGACAGCCTTCAAAAGGGTTGGTGGCCATTTGAATACATTTTCGGAAAACACTTCGATTGTAAAATGAAGAAATGCACACCACGTGATATCCACCCACCCTTCACGCCTTTTAAGTGTTTTGCGGACAGTGAAAATCAAGTTCAGACTGCACAGAACATGCAGTCTGATCTTTAATCTGCACTGTCAGATATCTTGTTAGATAAGCTTATAAAAATCCAGCCTTGAAATTGAAAAAAAAAAAACGTGTTTATATTTATAGACTACTTACATATATATATATCAATTTCTATGAAGTAGCACTTTTAGGATTAGTCATGTGACACAGATATATACAATGACTTTGACTATACAATATTCAGTGCACCTGATTGTCATACGCTCACAAGTGTTTCACATGGCCCTCATTACATTGTGTGGATTGTGACTTAGGTTAGGGGTTGAAAATTAACGTCTTGTAGATATATTGAAAGCTTTCAAAAACATGTTGGTAGACGGGGATCAGGTGTTCGTGCACCTGACGACGTTTGAAACAGCAAACTGTTATTGCATGCAAGAGCGCCTTAGAGCTTGTATTGCATTGTCCTTAATTGACCTAAAATCAATAAACACAAAGCCAAATAGTTTGGTATTCAAGAAGCGCTTATGCAAAGAAAAATGATATTGTGGCAAGTTATTGTTAAAAGGTATTGTCCTTAAGTCGCACAATTAATAAAGAGCAGGTTGCTCATCCTTCGCAAGTGAACACGAAAAAGGCTTTAAAATGTCAAAAGAATAAAACTGCCAAAAGTGACTTGCTGCAAAGACCCTGGAGGAGGGGGCGGGGCCGGGCAACTGAAAGCTCTCTAATAGACAATGTAGGCCTAGATCAGTTTGTACTGACAGTGGAAGTTTAAACAGAAACTTGCACACGCGCAACCGACCCAAATTCACACCCAGACTCTATCAGTAATGATCCTTATCCTGCTACATAACTTAAATGAAACCCGAATAATGTCATTCAAAACTGAATTTTTTGGAGAAAAATATCTCCTTATCGGACAGAGTAGATCCAAGATCAGACTGCACGTTCTGTGCAGTCTGATCTTGATCTACACTGTCCGCAAATGGTCAGTAAGTCGCGCTTAGCAGCCTAAGGGTTAAGACTGCCCTATCTCGGGGAATGAACTTTAAGTTCCTTGTCAGAATTACCCGATATATTCAAACGCATCTTCGCAAGCCAAGGATACTAACTCCACTTTGTTCGTTACGTACCCTTGGCCGCTCGCCTCTAAAAATTGAAACTCCCGCTGCGCCACCTATCGAATATCACGAGTTGCGTAACCTTTGCTGATGTTATTTCTGACCAATTAAAACGCTCGTAATAAAATTTGTTAGGCTATGCATCAAATATAGCTGCGCTTTCGGATTCATCACAATTTTCTGAAATTAATCAAACATACGATGATTCGCAATCATTTGGCTGTGGATCCCGTCCTAATATTTCACATAATTGATCATGAACTATAAAAAACTCATTAAATATCGATCGTCTACTCTTTTTGGGCAAATTTTCGTCACAAACACGACAACTTTCGTTTTTGACGGGCGCCGCCATTATTGTTTTCTGTTTCGCGGAAGATTTCTTGTTACGGATGGTTTGATTGGACCCGATGGGTTTTGATCGCATCCAATGAAATGGCGCAGCGGGAGTTTCGATTTTTAAAGAGGCGAGCGGCCAAGGGTACTACCTTAGTATCCTTGGCTTGCGAAGATGATTCAAACGATAAAAATACCCTTCCTTGGCCTGGCTTGTTCTAGAACTGATATCTTCCTGATATAGAGCCTTAGTATGCATCGTATTTTAAGTTCATACAAATACAATGCGCTATGGGATCGGGCGGGCCAGCCAAATGTCATGTAGCTTACGTAATCCTGCCGTTTACGACCACACGTGTACACATACGTGCAGTCTGATCCTGCTGTACACTGTCCGCTACCTTATCCGTAGTTGCAGTCATACAAACGCCATTTAATGTCACTTTATTTAACAAAGTTTGTTTTTGTTATCGTCAACAAACTAAATTCGGTAGGACAAGTGCTTACAGCTTTGCTTCATATTTACAGTACTGCACCTGTAGCAACCTTGAAAGTCACGAGCATAAACGTAGCAGCCTGAAAAGTCATGAACATGCTAGACAGAAGACGTTTAAATGTTTCGAACAAGCTTGTAGCATTAAGTCGCTGGTTCGATCCCCGACTTTGCCAATTTCTTTCCGAGGATTGATGATAGTCATTGCGACAGGATTCATTCCTCTCACCGCTTGCTTTTGTTTCGACGATGGTTATGTGGGAAAGCAGCCAGTGGCTTGGAAAGAATATTGTGCGGAGTACTGGTAAAAGAAACTCCAGGAAAGCATGGATAGGTGCACTGGTCGCCGTGATATAACTGAAATAATGTTGAAAACGGCGTTAAACACCATACAATCAATCAGTCATTGTAGCCATAAACATCTTGATAACTACCGTAGTGGTCTGGCTGCAAAGACTTTGAGACTTGGGCAGTTGTACATTTACATTGTTCTATACGGTCATCTATTAACTGAGCCATGCTCTGGCAAAAGGGGGCTTAATGCATCTCCGTGATGGACGATATCAAGCAACTCACTACATAATTATGGATCCATGAAATTCATTTTGTCTAAGACCCGACTGAATTGTAAGATAAACTGGTCCTTTGACCTACATAAAATTGACCAATAGCGAAAAGTTTCGGCCCAGGTCAGCCTGCGCGGACTGCGCAGGCTGACCTGGGTCGATACTTTTCGCAGATGCATTAAGCCCCCTTTTCAAAGAGCATGGCTCAACTCTTTTCTCGCCGAGCTTTCTGCTGTGGGAGAGTAAATGTGCCTAGCCAGGATATTGGTTAAAAGAAAACTTTGTCAACTTTACGTTTTTAGTCATAATATTGTGCTGTACATCCTAGGTAAACCACCTCCGTTTTCCTTATTGTTGTCTGTTGTTCTCTTTGCAACTGAAATTAAGGGCGGGGGTGTTTATGACTTGACAAGTTACTTGCGCACGGAAGCAACTGCAAGGAGTGCTATGCTATGATTATAGTCTGTAAGGATAGTTTTCACCACCAGGATTTAAGGAAGTAAATATTTTTCAACTGATACAAATCTTCTGTTAGAAATTCGTTTTCCTGGCACTTTAACAAAAGGGAAAAACTAACAATAATACAATGAAATAAAATCCCAAACTGGTATTGTTTCGTTTTCCCACGTGTTTTCCTGATAAACCTTGAAACTTCAACCAATCCAAACAGAGAGCAATCAAGCAACATCGAATGTTTAACACGAAACCTGATGAAAACATTGCGGTTAGGGGATAATGAATCCATCGTTTCGATTAACATCGAAAGAGAAGACCTCAAAAATTCATGCTATCGTCTCAAGACGGCAAGAACCAATAACTGCGTGTTCGACTCGACACGTGTATTCGATAACTTGTTTTGTTTCTCATGTTTCAGCCTTATTCAACATTATTTTAGTTATATCGCGGAGGCCAGTGCACCATTCTATGCCCTCCTGGAGTTTCTTTTACCAGAACTTCGCAAAATATTCTCCTCAGGTAACTTGCTGCTTTCCCATCTTAACTATCATTGAGACAGTGATCAGCAGTGAGAAAGGAATGAATCCTGTTGCAATGACTTTCATCAATTCTCAGAAGAAATTGGCCGAGATGAGGATTCGAACAAGCCACTCCCTACTTTCAAGTCTTATTTGCAACCGACTCTACTGCCGTGCATCTAGATAAAATGGTATAATCAAGTTATTACCATACAATCCCGAGTTTTAATGACCCTGAGGAAAAAGCCTTTTGAACACATAGTGGGAAAAGGAGAAAATGCTGGTAACCAGCATTTTCTCCTTTTCCCTCAATGTTTTCTACTCTTTAAAGAACAACTCTAATCGTTTTAGTCAAATTTAATTTGTCGTCTGCAAATCCTTTCTATTTGGACCATTCTTGGATTTATTCGTTTGGTAAAGAGATAAGTCATTACATTCTTCAGACGATCTCTTTTGTAGTTGACAACTTTTTAAAAACAAGGAAGTCTTTCATATTGTCGTCTGCTGCAAGTTTGTTTCAGGATGTAAGAAGTTTAATGCTCGCTTAAACTCTTTACCAAACGGCATAATTTTAGACTAGACCAAATTCAAAGTATTTGCAGACGACAAAACAAATGTGAGTCAAAAATCGGAAAAAAATAAAATGCTGGTTACCAGCATCTTCTCCCTTTTCCACAATGTTTTCAAAAGGTTTTCTTTGATCGGGGTCGTTAAATCACGTTATTGTGTAGTGAAGACTTTACTTTTATACCAAAGTCTAAAAATATGTAAAAAATTTTGTAAAATTTTTTTGGGTAAAATTAAGTATGAAATTTTGTAAAAGTTTGTAGGTATTATTTTAAACCGTTACAGAAATAAAATAATTGTTTTCAGGAAGAGGAAAACGCCATGAAATAAAGTGCAATTTCCAAGGGGGACTTTTGACAAAAGATTGCTCAAAATACCGGTCGGTGTAGATCCCAGTTCAGCCTGCAAGTTTCCTCGAAAACCTGTAACGGCTTCAAGTGTCCTCGAAAACCTGTAACGTCAAGAGTACGTCAGGCAAAGCGCAATAATGGCGCCACCGTAGGTAATATGTAGAGGTAACGGGATTTTGTTATTTCACTTGATCAAATCGGACTGTAGGCTGAATTCAAACCAGATTAGTTGCAATAAAATAATGGCAGTGGGTTTTTTCAAAAAACGGCAAAGAAGCACTTTGAGTGTCCGAAATGTCAATGTACCTATGTAACATCCGAGAATAGGGCTACTTTTTAAAATGATTCATAGTCAAATTCATATTCAAAACCATATTCCAACAGCACGTTTTAGATAGGTAAGGTGTATTTTGTACAAGATTGGTCCCATTTTATTCATTAATCAAACAGGATCACTTATAATTGGGAAAAACAGGAAAGCATACAGGGCTACGCTTGAGACCGCCATGGAGGCCGCCATTATTGTGCTTTGCCTGACCCGATAACGTAGTGGTAGGGGCAGGTAATCCAGACTAGTCAGATCGCTGAGCGTTTAAGGCCTCTATTGATCAATTAATTTTTGAAAGTTTTACCTTGATATCTGCTGAAAAAAAAAAAGATCAGGGACGAACCATTTCTTTTAACACTTAAGCTGCTGAATAAATGAAACGCAAATTTCTACTCAATACTAAAAGCCAAAACATAGCGGTTTCAAAATTGATTTCACCGGAAAGAAAATACTGTATCGGACAGTGTAGATCAATGATCAGACTGCACGTTCTGTGCAGTCTGATCTTGATCTACACTGTCCGCAAAAGGTCAGTGGGTCGCGATCAGCAGCTTAAGGGTTAATCTCACTGAAGACATTGTGCAAAAAGAAGCAACGCTTGTTTTAAGCAATAGCTTCTTTTCATATAATGTTTTCAATAAAATTCAAAACTCTAGTTTCCTTTTCTATAATTTCTTATCTCTCTATTCTTTGTGCAATTGCACTTCTTTTTCCCCCACAACTTTTTTTTTTTTTTCAAAAGCTGGTGAGTACAACCATGGACGTGAAAAAAAGTGTCGTTTTACGGTTAAGGGTTGGGATCATTACCGAAATCGTACCATGGAAAAATAACCGAAAATTGATTCTCTGAGGGCCTTTATCTAATTCACACGAAGTGCATTTTCGTAGAAAAGGAAGTTAACTCTTTTTACCAAACGACAAAAATTTAGGCTGGTCAAAACTGAAAGCGTTTGCAGACGACAATATAAATGTGATTGAAAAATTGAAATTTGTTTTGGGAAGGGTAGAACACATTGTGGGAAAAGGAGAAAATGCTGGGTACCTGGTTACCAGCATTTTCTCCTTTTCCCACAATGTTTTCAGAAGACTTCTTTCTCAGGGTCGTTAAAAGTCGGGATTGTATTGTAAAGAGTTAAGACAGATTGTTTGCATTGGTTTTAGTTACGTTATTGAGAACGCGGAAGATTCCCCGTTAACTCTTTACAAAACGATAAAATCTTGGACTCGACTAGATTTAAAGCATTTGCAGATGACAAATTCAATGTTGCTTAAATTATAGTTTCAGTCGTTGATAGGAATGAAAACATTCCAGGAAAAGGAGAAAATGCTTGTTACCAGCATTTTCTCCTTTTCCCACAATGTTTTTAAAAGCCTTCTCTTTTAGAGTCGTTAATAGTTGGGATTGTGTGGCAAAGGGTAAACGGAAAAAAAGAAAACACAGTGGGGGAGGTGCACTAAGTCTTACTTAACGCTTACCACCCTTTACCCCTTCAGCACCATGCATAGGCAAAAGGGGGGCTTTTGCAGACGGTATAGATCAAGACCAGACTGCACAAAACGTGCAGTCTGATCATGGATCTATACCCTCCGCCTCAATAGTCAAGACTATAAGATAAGACGTAAGATAAGAAGTACTTGAATAGAGGAATTGCTGCAGCGATATAACTGGTATACTTTTGAGAAAGTATTTCTAATTGCAGACTTGAAATGACAACTTTTAACCCTTTCCCAAACAAGCCCTGGTTTTCACGTGTCTGCAGTACAAGTCTTTTGAAAACACTGGGAAAAGGAGAAATTGCTCGTAACGAGCAATTTCTCCTTTTCCCACAGTGTTTCCTACCCTTTTTGATAACTTTCTGCCATTTTCATCAAATTTAGCATTGTCGTCTGGAAACTCTTTCAATTTGGACCTGTCGAAAATTTGTCGTTTGGGAAAGGGTTAAAGAGAAGAGGTGAATAGGGTAACTACTGCAGCGATATGGCTGGAATACTGTTGAGACAACGTTGCTAATAGCAGACTTAAGATGGCAACTATTGAAGTTGTGTGTCTATTGTTCTGATTGAGAATGTTCATTTTGCTTATTCGGGCCTTCTCGGGGGGGACTATATGGAATGTTCCATACGTGGTCGGCCTCCAGATGAGACAGGTTTTCTCCTTTGCAAAACATGGGAAAAGGAGAAATTGCTCGGACGAGCACTTTCTCCTTTTCCCATAATGTTTTACTTGTACTATTTTTTTACAATCTCTCCAGATGTTGATGTCTTATACTCTACAGGGATCTTTTTTTTTTCTTAAGTCGTTTGTTGCAAATATGCTCAAGGCGGTAAACAGGTTTGTTTTGTTTACTTTATCACTAAGATTTCAAAAATCAAAACATCAACAATCAGGTTGAAGTCAAGTATTTAATTCGTATCAGGACACGGGCCAGCAATTCTTCGAAGTTATTACTTTAAGTCGTGCAGACGACATCCTAGGAGGGTAAATGATGACGTCATCAACCGTTCAACATCCGGGAACCCCTTCATTTAAAATCTTATAGGTAGCAGACCAGTCATCTATGCATAAATCTCTAAAAACAGGTCTATATATACTACAGCTAGAGGTAAAATTGTCATAACACACCAAAAATAAACTTAATTAACTTTATTCGTTCTTTTTATATCAATCATCGCATTTCAAAACAATAACATTCTTGCTTTAAAAACAACGTTATTTTTAACTTGTTATTTTCACATGACACATGTTGTAAAAAAAAAACAGAGTATAAAAATACATGTATATATGACGACAAATCATCCAGCTGGCATAACCTTCACTGACCAAAGATCATCCTAACAGCATTCTGACAGCAACAGTATCTCTTACAGCACCAAATATAGATAAACCAGTTTGTTGTTTGTATTGGGAGTTTAACGCCTTTTTAACAGCGACCAGTGCACCTACACAAGTGTGTCCTGGCTGTCTCACACCACTACTGAGCCAGCTTGCTTTCCAAGCCACTGACTACTTTCCCACATGCATAACAGGTGAGAGGCGAAAAATCGCCGAATAGGAAGTTTGCTGCAGCCGAGTATCGAGCCCGCAACCACCTGATCACGAGTCGGATAGGCTAACCACTGAGCTACTCGGCTACTCAGACCTCTTTCGACGGCCTACAATACCGTGGAACTGGGACAGACTTTCATCTTATAGGCTTGGATAAATAAGCGGACGATATAGATCAAAGATCAGACTACACGTTCTGTGTAGTCTGATCTTGATTTATGTCGTACGCAAAAGCCCCTACTTTCGCCCATGCATGCTGTGGAACGTTTTCTGCAGAATGGATTGCAACAGCGATTTTAAACCATATCCTGCCATGCACAAATGTGCATTTTGCGAATAGAGTAGAATGATATCAGCCCACACATATGTTGGAGTCTGGTATTGATCTAGCCTCTCCGCTTCCACATCAATGGGTATGCAAAGTAATCCATACAAAATACAAATAAAGAAAAAAGAATCAATATAAATTTTGGCAGGATCCCGCTTATCATTCTTTAAGAGTCACCAAAGACTAATTTAGCTCAGATTTTATCAAAAAAAGCATCAATGTCTCATTTTAAATAAGTTTTTGTTTTGTTGTCGATGCCTTTGAGCCGTGCTCTCTGAAAAGGGGGCTTAATGCATCTGCGAAAAGTTTTGACCCAGGTCAGCCTGCGCAATCCGCGCAGGCTGACCTGGGCCGAAACCTTTCGCTATTGGTCAATTTTCTGTATGTCAAAGGACAAGTCTACATCATGATTCAGTCATTTGTTTAAAAAAAAAAAAAAGTGGCCATTATAGGTCCATAGTCATGTGATGGTTTGCTTGGTATCATGCACTAGGAAGATGCATTAAGTCCCCTTTTGCCAGAGCATGGCTCATATTTTTTTCTATGTTCAATTGATTTCCATGACAAGATGTGAATGCATTACCCTAATACTGTATTTACAAAGACATACTCCGTAACATCAAGCTGAAGTATTTACAATACAAAAACTCTTATGCAGCTATGATTAAGGATGATAATGAAAAAGTCCATAAAAAAACAGCACATAAATCCATGCATTACTTTTTAACAAACAAGTCCTTTTTTAAAGTGAAGATGAAAAGTTCAGAGTGCAAAAGTCTTATTCCGATGAATGCCTCAAGGGTGGTACAATGATAGTGTCCGTTTCTCCGCACAGTGTATGAGCGCACGATTATGTAACGATGCTATTTGACGACATAAGTCCAACGCACAACTCCACATCACTTTTTTGTCCACTTTTAGTGACCTTCACTGTCAGCAAACTTCTCCATGTCCATCTGCTAACTCACGATAACCTCTAAGGGCTACAGTATCTTTGATCTTTTGACACTATGCGTTCCAGCTTTCCTCCCAGATAATTACTGGCAAAGGGCAATCACCCCTCGAAGAACATGGCCATGCATACGAGGCGAGGCTAATGACCTCAGAGATCTTGTCTACGTTCAAGGTGATTGAATCAATAATCTCCTATTGGGAATTCACTTCTCGGTCGTTGAACAGACGCTGTTCCGTCTAGTGTGTAGCTGGAAGCAACCTTGCTATGTCGCCTGCTACTTTCACGATAAGGTGAATGGGTTTGGACCCCTGAAAAGAGAAGATGAACATATTCATAAGAAATTCTGAAAAAAAAAAAAAATTATTTGCATTTTTATTGTTACTTCATACTCTATTCTGCAAAACACTATCAATGCCAATTGCTTTTGCACTTCAATTTTGCTAATAAACTATGAAAACATTCCATTTCATATTCTTTCTCAATAACTGGTATGCAATAACTTAAAGAGAAAATAACGTTCAAGTTGACAAAAGAAAGCTTATCATAGCTAGTATCAAAATAAGTGTATTTTTCTATCATTAACACTTCAACCTACCATTTAGGTGAAGATGAAAGGGTGAGGCATGGTCAACCAAAATTCTCATCGTAGATGTTTTCATCCGCTGCATCCACCAAGTCAAAGGCATTTTTCGAAGTAACGAGCGCACATTCTAGCTCACTCTGGTCTGCGGCCTTGGATTTTGACACCCTCAGGCTGGTCTTGAACTGAGCAGGGTCAAGCTTGATAACCCTGATATCGTTTTCCCAGCAGTAAGCTTCAACCAACTTGTGTTGAATATGAACGCTGATGTTGTCACTTTGGGCATTTGGAAGGACACAGAGTTGAACAACATCGGGACACCTTTAAATATAAATATGGAAAAAAAACTCATATAACTTTGGTATTATAAGGATAACTTTCACTTAACTATACGTCTTCCATATGGTTACAAATGTAGGTAGAAACACATTCCTTCATCCAGTCCACTCTTCAAAATCATATGCAATAATTCATTTACAGAAATGAAACGCACAGTAAGTGTGTCTGTTCAAGGTATAAAGATTATGCTTCTTGAAATGTCAAAAAAAAAAAATGAAATATCTGTTATTTATATGGCGATATAACTGTTCATTCTCATTGCGTTGATTCATGCATTGCATTCCCAGTCTATATCTTTATTGTTTGCCAATAAATCAGTTAAAAATAAATCAACAATGGAAAACTACTACATAACAAATCACTTTACAAAGTGAACTAAATGAACTTACGTTTCAAGCACATGTGCACATTCAAAGACGCCCTGGACAAGCCTATCCTCTTTCACGGCATGAGTTAGCATTTCTTCTATAACTTCCATGGGACTGTACTCATCCCCTGACCTGTGAATCACAAAAACATCACGAAAGGTAAGTCAAGCGGTACACTTACACCACCTCTGATTACCACGTTAACAGTACATCGTGGTTACCCTTTGAACTCGATAATTCCCTGCAGCAGACAACTCCTTTCGCTTAGCAGACGACCGATTTTTTCCAACTAACAACTAATGTCAAAGAATGATCAAACGGTATTTTTATTTACTAATTTCATAAAGGAATTACATTTATAGACCTTAGAGACTTGAAAACACAGACAATACTTAACACCGTATGAGTTCAGCAGTGATGTAACCCCTGAATGAAGTGCAAATACAGTTGTTTTGAAGTTTAAGTGAACGTAGAACTATCAGCGCCTATGATATCATTCATAGTACTAGATTACAAAATAGAAGCAGCCACATACTAATACTTCAGGCATATTCCCAAAGATCGTTATCATATTCTGGTAGTCAATGTCAAAGATCTGTTGCATGATTATTTTCATCAACATGTGGGTTCAACAAAAACAACAAAAAATTACAAAGCCACATGAAGTAAGTGAATTGCCAAATAGTCTTAATCATATTATTTTGAAATCCTGATAAGTCTGCAGAAGTTGGGAAAATATTTCGAAACATCTTAAAAACATAACATGGCATGACCTCGCTAATATCTGACGAAAATCTACAGAAGGAAAACGCTGCTGTAAAAGACATAAAAAAACTATCTGGAGATACTTACGATTCAATTTCGGATTCCACAGACATATTCCTGTTGTACATTTTCATCATTGCGATTTGTAACTAATTCCACAAAATTATGCAACGCACAAAAGATTCGATAGTCCAATATTCTCACAGTTCGTATTTCACGATGTTACCAGCTGCAGTGTTAACGTTGTTATGACCAATAAACCGCGTGACTAGTGTATTTGTACGTTGTACTCGGTAGTACTTTCAACTCGAATCTGATTGGCTGAAAGAATCACATGGACCCTTTGCCAATTGTCTAGGCCTTTCTACCTCCATTTGCTGCACGTGTTTCCGCAACATGTTTGGGAAAAGCAGCTCTCTCAAACGGCATTAAGACTATTATTCGTTCTTCATGATCCCCGTTCACTTTGATCATAAAAATCGGTTCAAAATAAAAGACTTATTTGATGATTTGCATCGTCCATAGCACCCTTCAGTGTCAACCTCCTAGCGTTCAGCTTTATATAATCTGTCGATATAATATCGTCTGCTGTTGAACTTGACAACAAGAAACAACGTCGCTGTGAATTTCGTAGAAGAAACAAACATATTTGTCGTAGCAGACGAAATCCGTGTACTTTTTGGACGAATTTCAAAGTTCTATACGTATGCGTGTTTTTCGGACTCAAGCTCAATCTTCACAAACACATCCGCAATTTGCGTATTGATTGATTGAATGGTGTTTTACGCCGCTTTCAACAATATTTCAGTCATATCACGGCGACAGCTCACATATTCATGTATTTCCTGGGTTTCACCAGTACTAGGCTAGGGCTCTGAAGTATCTTGCCCAAGGACACTCCCACGAAAAACCCAGTGGATCCAGTGAGGTTCGAACCCGGGGCCTTCAGGTTACGAGTCCTACACTTTACCACTGAGCCACGCAGGACCCCGCAATTTGCGTATTTGAGAGGAGTAAACTCGTGGAAAAAAAAAAGAGTAATGCAGGAAAAGTGACATACGCAGGTGTTTCTTCGGCAATAACCATTTCAACACCCAGACTATCAATGTCCTGGCGATATTTATTCTAGCTATTCATTTCGACGGCGCAGTCGTTGATATATTGAGTAAGCAACCTTGTGTTTCATGAAAGAATCGCCTTCATACCTGACGCATCAACCTGCCTGCAATCGATAGCATCTGAAAACATTGTAATAAGAGTTTTCTCCTTGATGTCATTTGAGTTAGTTAGTGTTTAACCCTTTACTGCACAATGCCGCCTTTTGACACGCCTAGGAAAGAAGCCTTTTGAAAACATTGTGGGAAAAGGAGAAAATGCTGGTAACCAGCATTTTCTCCTTTTCCCACAATGTTTTCTATCTTATCAAAGAAAAATTGCATCATTTTAGCCAAATTGAAATTGTCGTCTGCAAATGCTTTCAATTTGAAGAAGGCTAAAATTTTGTCGTTTGGTAAAGGGTTAAAAAAGTTCTTTGATACTTTATTTGGTACCTTTTGGCTAAAAGCGCAAATTGTCTACAAAAGAAGGAATGCGATGACACTCCGTAACTCTTTCACTACCAATGACGACTTAGGTAGCTTTTGTGGATGGCACAGATCAAGATCAGACTGCACAGAACATGCAGCCTGATCTTGAATCTACACCATCCGCTACCTTAGGCTAGACTATGACCAAATTCATCGTCAGTGGCAGTGAAAATCTACTTTTAGACCTCGAAAATTTGAAAAAAAGTCGAACTTATTTAGTTGGTAGTGAAAGCCAAGTTCACTCAAATAACAACTAAAGGGAGATAAACACTATTCCTTCTATTTTTACCACATTTCGTCTAGGTCGGTATCAGACTCTGTAAAGGGTTTAGTGCGATCTTGGAACTATATACCATCAGCTATATCGTTAAATATGTTGGTTAAAGGCAATCTTTGCTCTTATTTAGGATTTTCCTCCTTACTGAAAGAGTGAGGACAAGTACGTTGAGTTCTAAAGACGTTTATTGAATGCCGTCTCAAGATTATACAACAGTTGGAGTATGGGTATTATACAACGGTCAGTTTGTACATTTATGAAATGGCTGATTGCTGAATGTCAAAGATCAGCGCTAACGGACACATCTATGCCTTATTATCGGCTTGCAAGAAACAAGTCCTTTTGCCCCCACGGTAGGGCCGATGGAGAGCCAATGCACAAATCTGATAATTGCTTCACCAATAATGTCTCATTCCCTCTGTACTAAAGTCCAATGTGCTCCTCGAAACCGAAACTTGGACCTCGTATTCACAACCTACTCAACAGAATTCCCAGTACTAGCTTTCTACAAGGCTAAGAAAAAAAAAAGATAACCCAGCCAATCAGAAGCTAGTCTCGGAATTTAGCACTAGAATTAAATTTCGATGAGAGGTGGAGCTTTGTAGGGATAGTTCACCCTTTAACCCTTTCCCAAACGACAAATTTTGGACTGGTCCAAATTGAAAGAGTTTCCAGACGACAATTTCAATTTTGATGAAAATGGCAGAAAGGTCTCAAAAAGGGTAGAAAACACTGTGGGAAAAGGAGAAATTGCTCGTTACGAGCAATTTCTCCTTTTCCCACAGTGTTTTCAAAAGACTTGTACTGCAGACACGTGAAAACCAGGGCTTGTTTGGGAAAGGGTTAAGCTATAGTTGCCTTTGCGGCCAGTGTAGATCAAGATCAGACTGCACAATATGTGCAGTCTGGTCTTTGATCTACAATGTCCGTTCTGCTGAAACAATGTAGACATAAGCAACCATGAAATTGCCATTATTCGGGTCGTGTTTTTTTCAGGATGAATATTTCTGTTGGTTTCATTCGGGTTAAATATGATTGGACAAAAGATCATCTTTACTAATGACAAACAGACCGTATTAAGTCTTTACCAAACGACAAAATTTTGGACTGGACCAAACTGAAAGCATTTGCAGACGACAATTAAATGTTGCTAAATTGGTGGTTTTTGTCTGTGATAGGATAGAAAACATAGTGGGAAAAGAAGAAAATGCTGGTTAGCAGCATTTTCTCCTTTTCCCACAATGTTTTCAACAGTCTTCTTCCTCAGGGTCGTTAAAAGTCGGGATTGTGTGGTAAAGGGTCAACCTATAATCCTGTCGTTGATACATATTCGAAACAAATGCTTGCAAAGTTGTCTTCTGTAAATCTATTTTAGGAGGAAATAAGTTATTTTTACCATACGACAAAAATTTACAATGGTCCAAAGTGAAAGCATTTGCAGACGACAAATTAAATGTGGCTGAATTGTATGGTGTTTAACGCCGTTTTAAACATTATTTCAGCTATATCGCGGGGGCCTGTGCACCTATCCATGCTTTCCTGGAGTTTCTTTTACCAGTACTACGCACAATATTCTTTCCAAGCCACCGGCTGCTTTCTCACAGGCTGAAATTATGGAATTTGTATTTGACAGGGTAGAAAACATTGTGAGAAAAGGAGAAAATGCTTGTTATCAGCATTTCCTCTTTTTCCAACAACGTTTTAAAAAAGCTTTCTTTTTCAGGGTCGTTACGGCTCCGGATTGTGTGATACAGGGTTACAACACAAAACTGAAACCAACCGAAATGGCAAACTTATATGACACGAGAAGTATTAAGATATTTGACTTACAGATCTTTCCTTACAAGGCATTCGGGGGGTCCTTTCTTTGACCTCAGAATTCCCCACATTCCGATCGAGCCTTTTTGCCGTCTTTAGATTGAATGAGTAATTCCAAATATGTAAAAGCCCCGCACAAACTACTGATTGATCTTTACGCTTCCTCTGATAGGCTAGGCTGGGTTGCTCCTAACCGCGATATCACCGATTCTTATTGGCTAGATTTTTAAAGAGAAACAAAACACATTTGAGAAAGTTCTGTGCTCTTGTTTAACTTCGAATACCTTGTGAAAAGTTACATTATCACTATCACTTTTGACTTTCATCAAATCAGAAATCAAAACTATGAACTATATTAAGGTGGTTGCCTGTTTTTTACGATAATAGTAGTATTGTGCGAAGGGAACAATACGGTTTGTATTCGTCATATTAATTGTTTTTTACCCTTTCAGCGCAATAGGCGAAAACAGGCGTCTTTGCGGACGAAATAGATCAAGATCAGACTGCACAGAACGTGCAGTCTGATCCTTGATCTATACCGTCCGTTTGCTAAGTCAAGCCTATAAGATAAGAATTCATCAGAGTTTAAGTGGATTGTAATTCCAGCCATAAAAAAAGAGTCGAGTTACAGCTTTGGCGCTGCAAGACTTTTTTTTTCCCATCTTTGCAGCACTTCATTTACGAAAAAATTGAGGCAAAATGAGAAATTGTACTTAAAGCGATTACTATAAAGGTGACGAAAATGTATTTGCTTTGTAGAGCAGTACAAGACAAATTATTCATGTATCTCGTCAATTAAACAAATTGGCAATAGAGATCGAAGGGTTGTACAGTATTGTACATTTTTACAACTGTACAACTATTGGGTCGAATGGCATTGATAAACGGTTTAATCAAGCGACAAAATTTCTGACTTGTCAAAACTGAAAGCATTTGCTGACTACAAATAAAATGTGGTTTAAAGATTAATATTTAAGTTCGCGGAAAACATTGTGGGGAAAAGGTGAAAATGCTGGCGACCAGCGACTTTTCTTCTCGAAAAATGTTTTCAAAAGTCTTATTTTTTAGTGTCATAAAACTAAGTGGGCTGTTCTGAAAATGCCTTATTGATTGTATGGTGTTTAATGCCGTTTTCAACATTATTTCAGTTATATCGCTGGGGCCAGTGCATCTATCCATGCTTTCCTGGAGTTTCTATTACCAGTACTACGCACAATACTAGTATCCTTTCCAAGACACCGGCTACTTTCCCACATAACCAGCCAAGCCCCGTAGCTCAGTTGGTAGCGTGCAGGACTTGAGAACAGGAGTCGTTTTTTCGATCCCCGGCTCGGCCAAATTCTTTCCGAGGATTGATGATAGTCATTGCGATAGGATTCATTCCTCTCTCACCGCTGACCATTGTTTCGACGATGGTTATGTGGGAAAGCAGCCAGAGGCTTGGAAAGAATATTGTGCAGAGTACTGGTAAAAAGAAACTCGAGGAAAGCATGGATAGGTGTACTGGCCGCTGCGAAATAACTGAAATAATGTTGAAAACGGCTTTAAACACCAAACAATCAATCAATCAATCAATCCCACATAACCATTTTCGAAAGAAAATGCTTAAAGTAGTAAGGAATTAAAATGCATTTTAAACAAAGTTATGGACAAATTTTATCAGAATAATGCACAAGATATCGGACAATGTAGACCAAAGATCATACAACACGTTCTGTTCTGTCTGATCTTGACCTACACTGGAAAATGGTATGTAAAATACACTGTAAAATCACTTCAAAATTGTCCTCATTAAATGAGGTAAACGCTTACAGTTATTATAAATGAACTTTGAGTACTTAACTCCTTGCCACACAGTCTCGAGTTTTAACAACCCTGAATGAGAAGGTCTTTGAAAACAATGTTGGAAAAGGAGAAAATGCTGGTAAGCATTTTCTCCTTTTCCAACAATGTTTTTTTTTAACCATGTCAAAGAAAGAAGTCATCATTTTAGCTCCATGTAAACTGCCATCTCCAAATGCTCTCAATTCAGTCCGGTCCAAACTTTTTATCGTAAAGAATTAATCCTTCGAGCACTGAATTAAAGAAATGGGCTTTTTCAGTTGGAAAACAGACTAAATGCTGCAATTTTAAGTTTGATTTTTTTCTCCCATTAATACCGTATCTCCCGAAATATCGCTCAGTGTAGATCAAGGATCAGACCACGTTCTGTGCAGTTTGATACTGATCTACACTGTAGAGGCAACATAAATTTTTATGTATGCTGAAAGGATTAGAGTATAGAGGTTAATCCCTAGACTAACAGACAAACGGGGGATTACCTCTCACAGGGGCGAATTTAGATTTCCCTTATGATTAAAGAAATTCCCCAAACGAAGGTCAGAAACTCACGGTTTCAATAAGCCTTCGAACTTTTTTTTTTTGTCTTTGGTCTGGATATGAAAATAATGTTTTCTTTTCATTTACACACAAATATTACTTTTAAAGGTTCCTTCTTTCCTGCAGTAAATATTTTTTTAAAATCATTTTGATAAAAGGAGTAATTGTTTGTAACAAACGATGACTCCTTTTGCCACAATGTTTGTACAGCATCATTTATAAAATACATGCTATCCTTCCAACACTTCGGCTGCTAAGCGGGACTCGGGGCGCATTTGCAGGCAACGTAGATCAAGATCAGACTGCACCAAACGTGCAGTCTAATCCTTGATCTACACTGTCCATTACGGTATTTTATTTCCTATGAAATCAACTTTGAAACCACAATATTTGTTGTTGGTTTTTTTTACCGTTGAGTGGAAATCTTTATTTCATTTATATGGTAGGATAAGGGTTAATTCTCCTTTGATTCACTTGCAGCAGATTTTGTATTGTTTTGTGATACTGAATTGCTTAGGTAATGGCAAATCACACAAATGACAAGAATTTAACCCTTTCAGCGCCGTAGGCGAAAACAGGGACTTTTGCGGACGGCACAGATCAAGATCAGACTGCACAGAACGTGCAGTCTGATCTTTGATCTGTACCGTCCGCCTGATTAGTCAAGCCCCTACGATAAAAATCTTTCTGGGTCCCTGTGGATTGCATTTACCGCCACCGAAAGAAGTCGAGTTTATTTATTTGGCGCCTAAAGAGTTGAAGGAAAGGATACTGTTGTTAAAGTTTTTTCAATATTATCTCAGACATGCTCTGTGAAAAGGCGGCTTGATGCATCTGCGAAAAGTATCGATCCAGGTCAGCCTGCGCAGTCCGCGCAGGCTGACCTGGGCCGAAACTTTTCGCTATAGGTCAATTTTCTGTGTGTCAAAGGCCCAGTATACCTCATGATTCAGTCGGTTATTCGATAAAAATGGACTTAATGGACCCATAATTATGTGATGACTTGCCTGGTATAATGCATTACGGAGATGCATTAAGCCTCCTTTAGCCAGAGCATGGCTCATTTGTACTCGAACTTCTGTGTGGTAATCAGTTAAGTAGATCTTTAGACAGTCAAGAGGGGTTTTTTTTCCGACTATTTTTACTCCAATATGTCTGTATCTGTCAACTACCTACCTCCAGCAGACGGCTTGTATAATCTGGACAGTAAACATTTGAAACATTTTGGCACAAGGAGAAATTGTGCGTAACCAACAACTTCTCATTTTGCCACAATATTTTTGTACACATCGTTGCATGAAAACCTTAGTTCGTGCAGATCTTCCACATTTTCAAAATAGTCGCTACAAATCTATTCCAGGTCATGACCTAATTGATATCAAGACAGTTAAGAGCATGACAGTCAGTGTAGGTGCGGATCAGCTGCCTAAGAATACGACATCTGATCAATCGCTTGGTAATTTGTAACGAGAGATACGTAATGCAACCCTGTAAGGCAAAAAAGTTGTGGGTTAAAAAAAAAAGAATTCAAACTGAGCGTCTTTTTGAACTGATGGCATCTGATCATTGTCTATACTATTTCTAATGAATGATACGCAATGAATCTTTCGTGTGTGAAAAAAAAAAAAAAAAGCGTGGGGTGCCGGGGGGGGGGGGGGGGATGGGGGGGGGGGGGGGGGGCGAAGAAGAAGCTATCAAAAATGACCTTTAGTCACGAGCTCGAGTCATAGGTGGGATCGTGCCCATTTTAACTTTAACCGAGCTAAAATATGTACCACTGACATTGCGGTACGGTATTCAGAACTTATTGTGACGATTTGACCCTTTACAAAATAATCCCAAGTTTTAGCAACCCTGGAGAGGAAGTCTTTTGAAAACATCATGGGAAAAGGAGAAAATGCTGGTAACCAACATTTTCTCCTTTTTCCACGATGTTTTCTTCTCTTTCACAGACAAATCCCATGATCTGAGCCACATTTAACTTGTCTGCAAAAATTTAATGTTTTCATTGATGATAGTCACTGCAACATGATTCATTCCTCTCTCACCGTTGATCATTGTTTCGACGTTGGTTATATGGGAAAGTAGCCAGTGGTATAAAGCAACGTCAAGAAAGCATGGAAAGGTGCACAGGCAACCTTGATATAACTGAAATAATGTTAGAAACGGCGTTAAAACATAGTATTTCATAAAGGCAAATCTTTTCAGACCATTTTTAACTGACCTTTTGCGGACAGTGTAGATCAAGATCAGACTGCACAGAACGTGCAGTCTGATCTTGGATCTACACTGTCCGATAAGAAGATATCGTTCTCCAAAGCAAAGTTTGAAATAACGTTACTCGAGTTTTTACTGATCGTCTTGAAAGTTTTATCCAAGTTATTTAGCAGTTTAAGGGTTACGTCTAAAATATTTATAGTTTAACTCTCACAACTTTCTCCACAAATTCAAATGCATTTTCGGACGGTGTAGATCAAGATCAGACAGCACGAAAACTGCGGTGAGATAAGATTTTACTATTTTTAGACACGGTTGCCAAAAGTATAACCCCGAAATACAGAATTCAGGCGACCTGACATCATAATTTTGTACAATTTAAGTTCCAAAGATTGACTCTCTCTGCCTCGAATATCAGGCGGACCTCTTTCGACCGCTAATAGATATTGTCCATTGAAACTCAACGAGGTTTGAGTCATGCTCTTTGAAACGGGGGTTATATGCATCTGCAAAAAGTATCGATCCATGTTAGCCTGTGTAGTCCCCGATAGAAGATAGCAGTAAAACGAATGTATAAACCCCTCCACCCCACCCCTGCTGGTAGGAAAAAAATGGCTTAATGGCAAAACTAATCATAAACAAAAATACCCCACCTAGACTTACTCATGCACGGAGTCTCTCTTTCTCATTGTGGGGTAGAAATGAGCACACCGTGTGGTTTGTTTTCGTTTTCAGTTTTTAAGCCCGGCGAGGAAAGTCATTTCCATATAAGGCAAACGCTGAGGAGTCAATGTTCCCGGGTGTTGCAAACTTTGTGGGGGAGAAGCCATATATGGAACTCCGGCCAACAAAAATAGATTTCTTCTGAGAGTACCTCAGTGGTCAACGTATTTAATTATTTACCACACAATCCTGAGTTTTGAAGAGTTAGAGAAAGAGGGCTTTTGAAAACATTGTGGAAAAAGGAGAAAATGCTGGTTACCAGCATTTTCTCCTTTTCCCACAATGTTTTTTACCCATCCAGCCACAAATTTCAACATTATGAGTCACGTTTTATTTCGTGGTCTGCAAATGCTTTCTATACGGGCAAGTCAAGAATTTTGTCGTTTTGTAAAGAGTTGTAGTCAGGAAATCACGGCTTAATCCCAACTGGTTGAGCGAGTCACTTGAGAGTGTCCTTGAGTAAAGCACTGAAGAGTCCAGACTTTGCACTGGGGAAATCCTGGTAACCCGTGGATAAGTGAACTTATTTTAAGGAGCTTATACCACGATGAAACAATTCTAATGTGTACCCACAACATAGATTAAAATTCAGATCTAAAGAGGTCCCACTTTTTTAATCACAGGATAATTTGCTATTCTGTGCATCTGTAGTACCCTTGCTGCATGTACAGCAGGTTTGATTGATTGATTGTATGCTGTTTAACGCCGTTTTCAACATTATTTCAGTTATATCGCGGCGGCCAGTGCAGCTATCCATACTTTCCTGGAGTTTCTTTTGCCAGTACTTCGCACAATATTCTTTCCAAGCCACTGGCTGCTTTCCCACATAGCCATTGTCGAAACCATGGTCAGCGATGAGAGAGGAATGAATCCTGTCGCAATGACTATCATCAATCCTCGGAAAGAAATTGGCCGAGCCGGGAATCGAACCAGCGACATCCAGTTCTAAAGTCCTGTACGCTTCCGACTGAGCTCGGGCTCGCGCATGTACAACAGGACCGTGGAAGATTTTATTACTAACATTACCAGTATCGACCTACCTTTTCATCAGACGACAAAAATTCTAGACTGGACCAAACTGAAAGCATTTGCAGAAGACATATTTAATGCAGTTCAAAGGATGATTTTTGTCGTTGATAGGGTAGAAAAACATTGTAGGAAAAGGAGAAAATGCTGGTTCTCCACAAATTCAAATGCATTTTCGGACGGTGTAGATCAAGATCAGACAGCACGAAAACTGCGGTGAGATAAGATTTTACTATTTTTAGACACGGTTGCCAAAAGTATAACCCCGAAATACAGAATTCAGGCGACCTGACATCATAATTTTTGTACAATTTAAGTTCCAAAGATTGACCTCTCTCTGCCTCGAATATCAGGCGGACCTCTTTCGACCGCTAATAGATATTGTCCATTGAAACTCAACGAGGTTTGAGTCATGCTCTTTGAAACGGGGGTTATATGCATCTGCAAAAAGTATCGATCCATGTTAGCCTGTGTAGTCCCCCGATAGAAGATAGCAGTAAAACGAATGTATAAACCCCTCCACCCCACCCCTGCTGGTAGGAAAAAAATGGCTTAATGGCAAAACTAATCATAAACAAAAATACCCCACCTAGACTTACTCATGCACGGAGTCTCTCTTTCTCATTGTGGGGTAGAAATGAGCACACCGTGTGGTTTGTTTTCGTTTTCAGTTTTTAAGCCCGGCGAGGAAAGTCATTTCCATATAAGGCAAACGCTGAGGAGTCAATGTTCCCGGGTGTTGCAAACTTTGTGGGGGAGAAGCCATATATGGAACTCCGGCCAACAAAAATAGATTTCTTCTGAGAGTACCTCAGTGGTCAACGTATTTAATTATTTACCACACAATCCTGAGTTTTGAAGAGTTAGAGAAAGAGGGCTTTTGAAAACATTGTGGAAAAAGGAGAAAATGCTGGTTACCAGCATTTTCTCCTTTTCCCACAATGTTTTTTACCCATCCAGCCACAAATTTCAACATTATGAGTCACGTTTTATTTCGTGGTCTGCAAATGCTTTCTATACGGGCAAGTCAAGAATTTTGTCGTTTTGTAAAGAGTTTTGTAGTCAGGAAATCACGGCTTAATCCCAACTGGTTGAGCGAGTCACTTGAGAGTGTCCTTGAGTAAAGCACTGAAGAGTCCAGACTTTGCACTGGGGAAATCCTGGTAACCCGTGGATAAGTGAACTTATTTTAAGGAGCTTATACCACGATGAAACAATTCTAATGTGTACCCACAACATAGATTAAAATTCAGATCTAAAGAGGTCCCACTTTTTTAATCACAGGATAATTTGCTATTCTGTGCATCTGTAGTACCCTTGCTGCATGTACAGTAGGTTTGATTGATTGATTGTATGCTGTTTAACGCCGTTTTCAACATTATTTCAGTTATATCGCGGCGGCCAGTGCAGCTATCCATACTTTCCTGGAGTTTCTTTTGCCAGTACTTCGCACAATATTCTTTCCAAGCCACTGGCTGCTTTCCCACATAGCCATTGTCGAAACCATGGTCAGCGATGAGAGAGGAATGAATCCTGTCGCAATGACTATCATCAATCCTCGGAAAGAAATTGGCCGAGCCGGGAATCGAACCAGCGACATCCAGTTCTAAAGTCCTGTACGCTTCCGACTGAGCTACCGGGGCTCGGCGCATGTACAACAGGACCGTGGAAGATTTTATTACTAACATTACCAGTATCGACCTACCTTTTCATCAGACGACAAAAATTCTAGACTGGACCAAACTGAAAGCATTTGCAGAAGACATATTTAATGCAGTTCAAAGGATGATTTTTGTCGTTGATAGGGTAGAAAAACATTGTAGGAAAAGGAGAAAATGCTGGTTACCAGCATTTTCTCCTTTTCCAACTTGTTTTCAAAAGTCTTTTTCCTACGAGTCGTTAAAAGTCGGGCTTGTGTGGTAACCGGTTAAATAGCTTTTGCATACAGCGTATATTAAGATCAGATTGCACAGAGTGTGCATTGTGATCTTGGATCTACACCGTCCGCTATCGAATACTAAACGACAACCAAAATCATCTTCGCATGCAGCAGAAGTCTGCTTTTAAATAGGCCTTGGAGAGAGCTGAATCTATTTAATTGGCAGAGAAAGGATTAACATAGTTTTGGCATCGTATCGGACCGAGCCCCGATACCTGACTGGCTATGCAAAGGTCTGACAATCCAAGGGCTGCTGTCATTCGCCATTTTAAATTCATTTCTAATACTAAACTCTAAAACTAGCTATCTGATTGGCTGTACTGTTCTGTCTCAACCAATCATATAACCAGTTTTGGAGTCTAATATTAGAACACGTTTTGGATTGTCTGACGAATATATCCGCGGGGGCTGCAACTTCGAATCCCGGCTGGTTCAAAATTCCTTCCGCGGATTGATAAAAATGAAAGCGGAATGAATCACTTTGTCACCCAGCGCTTGACATTATTCTGACTTTGTATGGGTGGAAAAAGCAGCCAGTGGCTTCGGAGAAGTGTCGGGCGTACAAGTGGTAATGAGATTCAAGGAACACGTGTTCTGGACTAGCCTGGAGTAGCCTGGGTGAAGGCGGTTGTAATTCTTTCATCATTGTTTGTAGAGGTCTCCTTTCACGGTCTGTACAGATCTGTGGTAAAATTGTTAACACTTAAGCTGCTGAATAAATGAAACCCAAATTTCTACTCAATACTAAAAGCCGAAACATTGCGGTTTCAAAGTTGATTTCACCGGAAATAAAATACCGTATCGGACTGTGTAGATCAAAGATCAGACTGCACGTTCTGTGCAGTCTGATCTTGATCTACACTGTCCGCAAAAGGTCCGTAGGTCGCGATCAGCAGCTTAAGGGTTAATCGGTTTCTTAATTATTACATTTTTGACAAAGTTACGTCAGAATAGATAAAAAAGCAAAAAATTATCAGACTGGTACCCAAGCTATGTCTGAACAACTAATCCTTGAGAACCTGGGTCCGTATTCACCAACCATTCTTAAGAACGTTCTTTGTCTTATTCTCCAAGATTTTGTAAACTTGAAAGTAACACAACTTCTGATTGGCTAAACCAAATGGTTTAGCCAATCAGGAGTTGTGTTACTTTCAAATGTAGAAAATTCTGGAGAATGAGACTAAGAAAGTTCGTTGGTGAATACGGACCCTGGTCGCGTGCTACAGTACTGCTGTGCCGCTGTTAAAGACAGCGTTAAATGATACCCCATACCTTTGTTGCACGTTCAACGTAGTCATTGTAGATTTATCCATATTTCACATTGTTTTGGTATGACACACGCGTTTTTTGGTGATAAGGTCATCAGTGAGTCGTATAAATGTTCTTCAAAGAAATCAAAAGTCTGTAGCAATGGTAATACCGCACGCGAGCTTGGTATTCTTGCCCTTAAGCTGCTAATCGCGACTCACTGACCTTTTGCGAACAGTGTAGATCAAGATCAGACTGCACAGAACGTGCAGTCCGATCTTGATCTACACTGTCCGATCCAGTATTTTATTTCCGGTGAAATCAACTTTGAAAACGCAATGTTTGGGCTTCAACTATTTAGTGAAATTTTTTCGTTTCATTTATTCAGTACCTTAAGTGTTAATGATTCATCGATATAAGATATGTCACTTGGGTCTCGGGTCTGGTAGGACAAAGGGTCTATTCTCTTTTTTGTATTAACTGTGGCCTTTAATGTCTTTTGCGAACAGTCTAGATCAAGATCAGACAGCACCTCAATCGTGCAGTCTGATCTTGATCTGCATTCTTCGATAACAAATCGCAATTGCTTAAGTATTCACCAAATGACAAAATTTCAAATCTTTCTATATTAAAAGCATTTGGAGAGGACAAATTAAATGTTGCTCAAATGATGAGATTTTTCTTGGAAAGTGTAGAAAACATTGTGGTAAAAGGACAAAATGCTGTTTACACTTGTATAATTGTTTGAATATCGTTTTGGTCAACTTTCAACAGAGTTTCAGCAATGTCATTCGACAACTCACTTAGCCCTTAGGCTGCTAAGCACGACTCAGGTTCTTTTTCGGAAAGAGTAGATCAAGATCAGATAGAACGTGCTGTCTGATCTTGGACCTACACTGTCCGATAAGGATATATTTTTTTCCAGAATATAACTTAAATTGTAACATTTGGGTTTTTACCATCGGCTTGAAAGTCTCAGTTTACTTGTTTAGCAGAATAAGGGTTAATTCTTTCTTCCCATTGGTTCCAGCAATACTTGACCGGAGCTCTGTAGTGCCTTGCCAAGTGACAGTCCGCACTGACCAGCGCCGGCGGCAGGGATTTAGCCAGGACTTTCTGATCACAAATACTGTTGAGCCACGGTGTATCCCGCTTCACTTACAGCAAACCAAAATCAGGGTGTCCCTTTTTTCCTTCCGAGATTATTAGGATATGAGGCGAATTATTCATTCTTGGTTAATCTGTAGTATGTAAAAAATAATATTGTTGATTTCTTTAACGCTTAACCTGCTAAGTAAGTTAAATTAAACTTACCAAGCCGATAGTAAAAACCCAACAATTTCTATTTCAAAGGTAGTTTTCGGAAAAGAACATCTCCTTATCGGACAGTGTAGATCCAAGATCAGACTGCACGTTCCGTGCAGTCTGATCTTGATCAACACTGTCCGCAAAAAGGTCTTTGAGTCGCGCCTAGAAACCTAAGGGTTAACAAGTTTGAGTTTCATTCAGAAATTTGTGGCAAATGTAGGTACGCTCTGTGATAAAAATATTTGCGGTTTGATATTTACTGATCTGTATTATCCAACTTTTCCCACCCCACCTCCCCATTTTCTAACACATTCCACTGTTATTAATATGATGAACTTTTTTTAAAACAGGCAGATTGCGAAGATTTTGTTGAGAAGTATCTTGTGTGGCTTATTTACGAACTGCCTTTTGAAAGAAGTTTACATCAGACAACTTTGAACATTATCGATTTCAATCAATGTACCGGTGAAGCTGTTCAAAATTGTTTGGATTTAATGATATACTTAATAATAACTATGAAATTGCAGTCGATAGGACGATCAGTCCGTCTGCCAGCCAGCCAGCCAGCCAACCAACCAACTAACCTACCTACCTACCTACCTACCAATCAACCGACCAATAAACCAATCAATCAATCAAATTGATTCCTATACGATGATTATTCGAAGTACAATCAATGCAAGTTTTTAAGTAATTTTGCACAAACTCTTTGTGCATGAAGCAGGGTGCCTAAAGGAATGCATTGACGGATTACTTACTGTATAAAGTTTGAGTCGTTAGCTTTTGAAAGGTACTTTACTGCAATTGAAAAACAACTGGATTCATATCATGCCACGACTTGCTTTGCATCATGCATTACGAAGATACATTAAAACCCCTTTTCTTGGAGTGTTGTCCATGTTTTTTTACGCTCACGTAGGTCTGTATACATGTATGCCAATTTTCCGGGTGCGAAAACGCGTTGTCAGCTGAAAATTCGGTGCAGGCTGCAGTTGTGCAAAAAGGTGTGATTTGATCATGTAAAACTTTATCGAACCGATCTCCTAACCCTTAGGCTGCTAAGCGCGAGACAGAGACCTTTTGCGGATAGTGTAGATCAAGATCAGACTGCACAAAACGTGCAGTCTGATCTTGGATCTACACTGTCCGGTAAGGAGATATCCCCCCCCCCCGACAGAAATCTATGAAATAGCGAAAATTGCTGTACTATCGGCTTGAAAGTTTTGTTTCATATATTTAGCAGGTTAAAAGTTCACAAATACAACTTTTAAAATCAGTCCTTAACCAAGAGAGAAATCTCTAGAATTTGTCCGATTGGAAAGCATCTAGTATGTGGAAATCATATCAAATTACGGGATTTATCTTAAAAGTGTAGAAAACTTGTGGGAAAAGGAGAAAATGCTGGTAACCAGCATTTTCTCCTTTTCCCACAACGTTTTCAAAGCCTTTATTTCCGGGATCATGGACAGATAGAATTGTTAGATAATGGCTGATTGATTGATTGTATGGTGTTTAACGCCGTTTTCAACATTATTTCAGTTAGATCGCGGCGGCCATGCTTTCCCGGAGTTTCTTTTTACCAGTACTCTGCACAATATTCTTTCCAAGCCACTGGCTGCTTTCCCACATAGCCATTGTCGAAACCATGATCAGCGGTGAGAGAGGAATGAATCCTGTCGCAATGACTATCATCAATCCTCGGAAAGAAATTGGCCAAGCCGGGGATCGAACCAGCGACCTCCTGTTCTGAAGTCCTGTACGCTAGCGACTGAGCTATGGGGCTTGGCGAATTGTTAGATAAAGAGTATATTAACCCTTTCCCAAACAAGCCCTGGTTTTCACGTGTCTGCAGTACAAATCTTTTGAAAACACTGTGGAGCAATTTCTCCTTTTCCCACAATGTTTTCTACCCTTTTGGAGAACTTTCTGTCACTTTCATCAAATTTAAAATTGTCGTCTGCAAACTCTTTCAGCTTGGACCAGTCTAAAATTTATTGTCTGGGAAGGGTTAAACCAATTCAATCGACAGGTTTACAATTGCTTGTACCAGCGAGTTGCTCACGTCCATATACACGTTTCCCATACTCTCAAAATCCGGTATTTCCCCCCCCCCCCCCCCCACCATCAAATGCTTGTAAATAGGACGGTAGCTAAGATATACGATGCACAGTAACAGGTCAACCGGATGAGAGCAAACACGTTGAAATGTAAAGTATTTATGATATCTGCAGTTCTGCAGAGGCGTGTAAAATTCAGAGGAAATGAATTCAAACGATTCGCAAACATCAAACCAAATTGTTTTTTTTTTTTCTTTCAAATACAGCGCGTTTATAAATGTTTGATACGAAATCTCTGGCAGACATTGTGGTACATGTAAAGGGGGCAATTGCTTGTGGCTAGAAGGCTAATTGCTCCTTTTTCCCACAGCGTTTCCCATATTGTTAAGAAATCATTTATTTTCCTTTTTTCCGATTTTTTAACTTGTATGAGTTGTTTGAGCTGGTACGTGCAACTAAGTCTCATCCCTTCGAGTGCTGAACGTGATAAAATGGATTTCTTCAATTAGGAAACAAACAGCTAAAATATTGCTATTTCAAAGTTCTTTGGGCTAGAATACATTTATGTATCAAAGTAGCGGACAGTGAAGATCTAAGATCACACTGCACGTTCTGTGCAGTGTGATCTTGATCTACACTGTCCGCAAAAGCAACTTATGCCTGTCTCAGCACTTTATTGGTTACGGGCACTAAGAGGTTGACTAATTGGGAGAAAACACGTTGTAATGTAAAGAATGTATGTTAGTTGCAGTTGTGTAAAGAGGTGTAAAATTCTGAGAAAGTGATTTGCTGTTATCCGACCTCGGTGAACTTCCCTCAATTTTGCACATTCATTTCGATTTATTGGCCGCAAAGTATCTCTTACGCCCATTTCGCATTGATTAAAACAAGGCTACCGTAGTTGAGTACACCGATCGATTCATTTCAAGGGATGAGTACATTTTACAACATTGGAGAGTTCAAGAAAGGCTCTGCATCAAAATTAAAGTTATTCTAACCTTCATTTTTTTCATTGTTTACATCGGGGCCAAAGTACTTGAGTTCACTTGTTCGATTAATTTCACGGGCTCGAGGTCATTTCAGAGCATTTAAGAATTTAAGAAAGACGCTGTCATATTATTCAGCAAGTAAAAGGAAGGAAATATGAAAGAAGAAAAAAAAAAACTACAAAACCACCTTGTCTTAATCCCGTCATAACTGCATGCGTGTTTGCACCATGCATAAATCACGGACAGTCGATTTTAAAATGTGCTCCATGATTTCCTCCCTGAGCCCAAATATAGTGCCCAGGGTACGTGTTCACCTACCATTCTTAAAAATATTCTTAGTCTTATTCTCCAGAATTTTCGAAATTTGGTTTAGCCAATCAGGAGTTGAGTTGATACAAATTTAGAAAATCTTTGAAACCCAAAACTAAGAATGTTCTACAGATGGTTGGTAAATACGGACCCAGGGCTTGAGCCGTTACGAAGATGTAGCTTGCCTTCCAACACTTTTAGTATTGAGTGGAAATTTGCGTTTCATTTATTCAGCAGCTGGCCTCCGAAACACATTTGAAGTACACAACAGTAAACGTTCTTATGTGCTGAACTATAACTTTACTATAGTACGAATGAAAATTTGGTGGCAAAAGGAAAACTTGCCCATTGCAAGCCCCGCTGACCACTGTTTCGACGATGGTTATGTGGGAAAGCAGCCAGTGGCCTGGAAAGAATATTGTGCGGAGTACTGGTAAAGGAAACTCCAGGAAAGCATGGATAGGTGCAATGGCCGCCGTAATATAACTGAAATAATGTTGAAATCGGCGTTGAACACCATTCAATTACAATCATTGCAAGCGGTCGGTTGCAAGGTACAAAAATATCGTATGCAGAAAGGAGTGTGTCAAGCAAGCCCGTTTCGTGAGGTAACCATTAGAAATTTAAGGTCAAGGAGAACCGTATTTACGGATTGTACCTTTATATCTTATCTATTTATTATTTTATTACCAAGTCATCCCATCCTCGTACCGGCTGACTCGAATGTACCTGGTAGTAGCACAGTACTTGTTTTTGGTGCAAAGTGGTGTGAACGTGAATATCAAGAATTTATCGCTGGAACCGTGAAAAGTACACGATCATGAGTAATACATTTGTAACACGAAAGTACCTGTTGTCTTCGTAACTCTTTCTGTGCCAAATATATAACCTCGATTTCTTTCGTCGACTGCAATGTTTTTGTCTCATTGGCTTGGCTTAATAAGCGGGCAGGATAGATCCAAGATCAGGCTTCACGTTCTGTGCAGTTTGATCTGAAGCCATGCCGTTTGCAAAAGTACCTGTTCTTGCCAATGAATGTTGTTGAACTTTTCGTTCAAAATGGATCATAACGGTGTTGTTGATCTAGGTCCTGCCATGTACAAGTTTGTATTTTGTGGTGTCTGCATGTGCAGTCTGATCGTATTGTACACTGTTCGAAAAAGACTATTCTCGGTAATTCAAGCGTAAAGAATCATCTATTTACACCACGATGCACTGTTGATTGATTGATTGATTGACTGAATGGTGTTTTACGCCGATTTCAACATTATTTCAATCATATCACGGCGACAGCTCACATTATTCATGTATTTCCTGGGTTTCAGAAGTATTAGGCTGGGGCTCTGAAGTGGCTTGCTCAAGGACATTCCCACGAAAAACCCAATGGATCCAGTGCGCCTCGAACCTGGGATCTCCAGGTCACGAGTCCTACACTTTACCACTGAGCCACGCAGGACCCGGCACTGGTGATGGGTTTGTATGGTTCTTTTGGGTCTTACTGAAATTAGCGAAATGAACCGAAACATACCGGAAGTGCATTTTAAACTTCAAAACGCTAAAGAACTGAGTTCAAACAAAGAAATATACACGTGCAAATATCTTTTTTTTATCGATTCGAAATCGCCTGAAGGATTTTTTTCAACTGTAATTGATTTTCATATTTCTTTTTTCCTTCTTATTCATTATGACTGCACACTCTCTGCAAATCCCCTATTGTTGCTCGTATCATACTCACGTTTATTCTCCGTGCCTTCCAGTATAAGGCTTGGGCTTTACAGTTCCTTGCCGAAGGAATCCCCCACGTGACAACCAACCTCCCGCAGTCATCCAACAAGGACGTCCTTCTCATAAATCTAGCGTCTCAATCCCTGAGTCACGGAGGACACCTTGCAAAAGGTTCACATAACATCAAATCCTAAATGTCACCAGGTGCGTATTAACCCATGAACAGATAAATAAATTAGACGAACAATTATGTATAGATAATAATAAAGCCTAAATTGCAGTTTCAAAGTCTTTCTTTTTTTACGTTTCTTTTGAAAAATTAATCACCTTATCGGACAGTGTAGATATAAGATCAGACTGCACGTTCCGTGCAGTCTGATCTTATATCTACACTGTCCGCAAAAGCACAGTGGGTTTTCTCCTATCAGCGTAAGGGTAAACAACTTTTTATCGATTCCCATGGTTTAGCTTATTGAGCAAGATCATTTTTGTAACACTTTCTTTGTTAGTCATTAAGCATATACCATATCACTACTGAGGTATTTTCGTACTTATCCGTGCTCATCCCTTATTGTAGCGTGCCGAACCTCCGAAGCGATGTCGGTAGCGCACAGGACTTGAGAGCAGGAGGTCGTTAGTTCGAATACCCAGCTCGGCTATTTTTTTTTTCCCGAGGATTGATGATAGTCATTGCGACATTATTCATTCCTTTCTCACCGCTGATCATTGTTTCGACGATGGTGATGTGGGAAAGAAGCTGGTGGCTTGGGAAGACTACCATGCCAAGTAATGGTAAGCGAAACTCCAGGAGAGTATGGATGGGTGCACTGGCCGCCACGATATAACTATATAATGTTGACTGGTTGATTGATTGATTGATCGATCGATCGATTGAATGGTATTTTACGCCGCTTTAAACATTATTTTAGTCACATTCTGGCAACAGCTCACATATTCATGTATTTCCTGGGTTTCACCAGTACTAGACAAGGACTCTGAAGTGTCTTGCCCAAGGACATTCCCTAGAAAAACCCAATAGGTCCAGCGAGATTCGAATCCGGGGTCTCCAGGTCTTGGGTCCTACACTTTACCAATGAGCCACGCAGGACCCCTGAAATAATGATGAAATCGGCGTTAACATCAATCAATCAATCAATCAATCGAGCCTAATCGTACTGTGCACGACTATCGATGCAATTTTCAGAAACAGGATATTCAGATAAATGGGTACATTCGTGCAGTCTGAACTTCGGACAATCAATTTGCAGCCATGATTAATAAGCAGTTATTGATAAAATTAACTGATAAAATATCTTGCCAAATGAAAACCTTAGTCGTGAAGAAAATTGTTATCGCTACCGCCATCCCGGTAGCTCGCACAACAACGTCCAGGGCTGGAAGGTCGGGGGATCGCCTGTTTGATTCCATCTCAGGTAATTTCTTTCCGAGGATTGATGATAGTCGTTTAGAAAGCAACCATCCCTGTTTCATGAATGATTGCTGCCCAAATGTTGTGGCAAGTCAAGAGCTGCTCGTAACGAACAGTTTGTAATTTTACAAACATTTTCCCCCCAAAAGTAGTTTGGCGCAAGATGAGAAAGTCACCTACAGGACGGTGAAATTTATGACAGAATTAGTAACTTGTACATATCATAAGCAATTGTGCCGCTCTCTGGCAAAAGGGGGTTTAATGTGTTCCAGTGAGAAACCACACAATCCCGACTTTTAACGACCCTGAGGAAGAGAGCTTTTGAAAATATTGTGGGGAAAGGAGAAAATGCTGGCAACCAGCATTTTCTCCTTTTCCCACAATGTTTTCTACCCTTCCTAAAACAAATTTCAATATTTCAGTCACATTTATTTTGTCGTCTGCAAATGCTTTCAATTTGGACCAGTCTAAAATTCATCGTTTGGGAAAGGGTTAACCCTTTCCCAAACAAGCCCTGGTTTTAACGTGTCTACAGTACAAGTCACTGTGGGAAAAGGAGAAATTGCTCATAACGAGCAATTTCTCCTTTTCCCACAGTGTTTTCTACCCTTTTGGAGAACTTTCTGTCATTTTCATCAAATTTAAAATTGTCATCTGCAAACTCTTTCAATTTGGACCAGTCTAAAATTTTGTCGTTTGGTAAAGAGTTAAGCAAGTCATCATATGATTATGCAACCATAAAATCAATTCTGTATAACAACCAACTGATTCATGAGGCAAACTGGTCCTTTTGTGCAGATGCATTAAGCCCCCTTTTCACAGAGCATTGCTCATTTGCAGGCGAAAAATCAATTGCAGCTCATGTATCGGGACTTTTCTTCGAAAGGGTAGAAAATATTGTGGAAAAGGGAGAAAATGCTGGCTACCAACCCAGCAATTTTCTCCTTTTCCCACATTTCTATTCAAAAGTCTTCCTCCTCGGGGTCTATAAAACTCGGAATCTGTTGTGAAAAGGGTTAAACACGTATCCCATGACTGTGATTTTATTATGTGAAAAATGTACCCAGGGATTTCTGCTTTGTCGTCGAGTGTAACTCAAAACAGATGTGGATTTTTGCCACGTCATTACACTAACATGCTAGAAAGCTATATTTATTGTACTAAGTGGTATCATTTTTGAGTGCACTTGAAGTTCGACTGGACCGTCGATTGGACGCTTTACCAAATAATCCTGTGTTTTAACGACCTCGAAGAAGAAAAATCATTCGAAAACATTGTGGGAAAAGGAGAAAATGCTGGTAACCAGCATTTTCTCCTTTTCCCACAATGTTTTCTATCTTTCCAATCATAAATCCAATCATTGCAGTCGCATTTCTTTAAATGATTTCAATAAGAAAAAAATCTAAATTTTTTGTTGCATGGTGAAGAGTGAAAGAAATGTTGCAAGCTTTGGTGTGTTCTGAAATACAATACTACTACAAATGAAAGGGCCATAAGGAATACCTTCGAATGAAGAAGCAGTGTAGATACGAGATAAGCCTTCACGATCTGTGCAGTCTGATCTTTGATCTTATCCGCCGGCAAATGCTCGCTCCATGTATCCAATGTTAGTGGAAGAGTCACTTTCTTCTACGCACTGTGTGAACCCTACGCTATTGCACTGATGTTTCAGCAAGGGTCACGTCCCCGCACTAATCTGCCAGGCAAGCTAAATACTAAAAAAGCCGCTGACCGACGATGAATTCTGGTTCGATTTTCGAGGTAGCTCGAAACAAATGAGCCATGCACTGGCAAAAGTGATGCATATACCAGGCGTCATCACATAATTATGGATCCATAAAATCCATTTTGTTTATCAACAAACTGAATCTTAAGGTAGACTGGTCCTTTGAGATGTAGAAAATTAACCTGTAGGAAAACGTTTCGACTCAGGTGAGCCTTCGCTGACTGCGCAGGCTGACCTGAGTCGATACTTATTGCAGATTCATTAAAACCCTTTTCACAGAGCATGGTGTAAGTGAATTTTAAATGCAGCAAACCCAATAAGCTCTTGGTGTGTTCGTATTACGCCTTTAACACGCAATCTCGACTTTTAACGACCTTCAGAAAAAATGGCCTTTGAAAATATTGTGGGAAAAGGAGAAAATGCTGGTAACCAGCTGGTAACCAGCTGGTAACCAGCATTTTCTCCTTTTCCCACAATATTTTCAACCCTCCCTAACACAAATTTCAATTTCTCAGTCACATTAATTTTATCGTCTGCAAATGCTCTCAATTTGGACCTGTCTAAAATTTTGTTGTTTGGTAAAGAGTTAAGCATTTCAGGTTATCTTCCGCATTTTAGTGGCTGCAAACATGTGCAGGAAAAATGTGATTGTCGAACTGTTACGATATAAGCCACGAAAGAATTTAACGTGGAAAGCTTCACAAAGAGTACTATACATTCTATGCTTAATTCAGCAGAAGATTGATAAACGTGTTGCGTTTGACTCTATTAAACACTTTACCAAGCCCCCAAGCTCAGTCGGTAGCGTACAGGACTCGGGAACTGGAGGTCGCTGGTTCGATCCCCGGCTTGGCCAATTTCTTTCCGAGGATTGATGATAGTCATCGCCATCGGATTCATTCCTCTCTCAACGCTGACCATTGTTGACGATAATTATGAGGGAAAGCAGCCAGTGGCTTGGAAAGAATATTGTGCATAATACTGGTAAAAAGAAACTCCAGGAAATCATAGATAGGTGCACTGGCCGCCGCGATATAACTGAAATAATGTTGAAAACGGCGTTAAACACCATACAATCAATCAATCAATCAATCAATAAAGCTAAACACTTTACCAAATGTCCAAAGTATTATTCGTAGTCAAACTGAAAGCACTTACAGATGACATATTATGTGTGGTACAAAAGATAGTATTTTTCTTTGAAAAGAAAAAAAAAACATGCCGGAAAAAGGCGTCAATGCTGGTAACCAGCATTTTCTCCTTTTTCCAGAATGTTTTCAAAAGCCTTCTACCTCAGGGTTGTTAAACTCGGGATTGTTTGGTTATTGTCGTAGCTCTGTCGTCATCGTCGTGCAAAATCTTTGTATTTTGTCATATCACTGTTATTTCTGAAGAAATTTGTTTCAAACTTGGACTATTTGTTAACTATCGAAACGGGAACCCGTATAACAGGGGTAGGTAACCATTTTCAATATTCACTACCCATTCTTAAAAGTATTCTTAGTCTAATTATAGATTTAGAAAGTAACACAACTTCTGATTGGCCGAACCGTTTGGTTTAGCCAATCAGAAGCTGTTTTGCTTTCAAATCTAGAAAATTCTTGAGAATAAGACTAAGAATGTTCTTAAGTATGGTTCGTGAATACGGACCCTGTAAGCTACCAACTGCGCTACCGGGGCTCGGTTTTTCGTACGAATATACAAAATTTAATTTTTAACCGTTAGGCTGCTAAGAGCGACTAGCTGACCTTTTGCGGACAGTGTAGATCAAGATCAGACTGCACAGAACGTGCAGTCTGATCTTGGATCTACACTGTCCGATAAAGAGATATTTTCTCCCCCCACCCTCGAAAAAAAAATTACTGCGTAATAGCGAAAGTTGGATTCTACTATCGATATGAAAGTTTCATTTCACTTATTTGTCAGGACAATGGGTAAAGCGGATGTCTGGAATGTTGAAGACAAAAAGTTAGGTCAACAGGATTGGAAGTTACAACAGATCTGTTACAAGCTTATTGCATATCCTGTCTGAAACAAATCCTGCAGTCGACGACTCTAAAACATTTCAACAAAAAGAAAGGTAACCAAATCGATCAGGCTAAGCGAACTTTATTTGAAAGCAATGTGGCAAAAGGAGAAATTGCTGGTTTCGAGCAATTTCTCCTCTTGCTACGATGTTTTCAAGAGTGGTCCTTATCAAGTCGTAAAAGGTCATCTGACAGCCATGAGGAGAAGATTGAGATCATATAGTACTAATATGCAAATGAAGCGGATGTCTGTATAGCGATGTAAAATAAAGACTATCTATTACGAAAAGCGGATTAGTGGCGTGTAACAGGTCTGTTTAAAACCCAGGGGGATTGGCTTATGAATCTTAACCCTTTCCCAAACGACAAATTTTGGATTGGTCCAAATTGAAAGAGTTTGCAGACGACAATTTCAAATTTAATGAAAATGGCAGAAAGTTATCAAAAAGGGTAGAAAACACTGTGAGAAAAGGAGAAATTGCTCGTTACGAGCAATTTCTCCTTTTCCCACAGTGTTTCAAAAGACTTGTACTGCAGACACGTGAAAACCAGGGCTTGTTTGGGAAAGGGTTAATAGGATCCCTGTTGACATATCTGCTTTGAAGATCTTTGAAAACAGCATGATAAATAGAGAGATTTGCTCGATTTGTGATGGGTTTTTTCTTTTTTGAAGTAAAAGTACATTTTGATAGGGGATTTTGAGTACGCGCTTGGGTTTATCTACTCCCGAAACCTTTTATTCTGCTGTGACAAATGGAAAAGACTGCATGGTGTAAAGCAAATTCTTCATCTGCCAAAATGTTATCAGTTAAGCTAAGCTGCTAAGCGCGATTCACTGACCTTTTGCAGACATTGTAGATCAAGATCAGACTGCACAGAACGTGCAGTCTGATGTTGTATCTACACTGTCCGATCAGAAGATACCTTTTCTCCAAAAGTCTCTTTGAAATATGAAAATTTGAGGTTTTACTATCGGCTTGAAAGTTTCATTTCATTTATTTAGCAGGATAAGGTTTAAGTTATATTTTGTCCAGTATTTTCTTTTGCGACAGGATTCATTCCGCTCTCATTGTTGAACATTATTACGCATTTGTTGGAAAGAAGCTCGTGGCTTGAAAAGAATATTACGCTAAAGTACTGGTAAATTTACATGGCATCGACCAATCTTCCACCTGCCCATTACGTTACCAGTCACCTAAGGGATAACTTTTTTTTTTTTTCAGACTTTTAACATGTCGATTTTTTTTTTCGGCGTAGCTGATTATACTGGCTTTTCACCTAATTCTTGTTATAGATGTACTGGAATGAATTGAAAGTAATTTGCGATAGGTCAAAATTGTGCACATGTTTATTTGGCGGGCCCCTGCATGTCTATGTACAGAAACATTTATCAAACCGAAATTCATTTTTCATGTTGGAGCAATGTTTTAGCGGGTCAATATTCACATTTCTGTACCTCTTACGCGTTATTTTTTTTTTTCTTATTTTCTCTCTTTTATTCTTTCTTTGTTTCTTTATGCCAAGCCCCGATAGCCCAGTCGGTAGCACCCGGTACTTGAGAACAGGAGGTCGCTGGTTCGATCCCCGACTTGGCCAATTTCTTTCCGAGGACTGATGATAGTCATTGCGACAGGATTCATTCCTCCCCCACCGCTGACAATTGTTTCGACGATGGTTATGTGGGAAGGAAGCCAGTAACTGAAAGAACGTTGTGAGTAGTCCTGGTAAAAGAAACTCCAGGAAAGTATGGATGGGTGCACTGGCCGCCTCTGTATACCTGAAATAACGTTGAAAACGACGTTAAACACCATACAATCAATCAATTGTTTTTTTATTCTTACTTTTCAATAGATTAAGACCTAGACAAGACAAAAACTGAGCCGGCGCCTTTATTGATCGCGATGACTGAAATGTATTTAATAAAAGACAAAAAAAAACCCTTTATTCTTCAAACTGACTGAGGGAAAAAAAGCCTCTTTATTAACCTTTATAGCGCCGAATAAACTCAAAGGACATTTTCATTCCAGAATAAATCCCAGATAATAGCAAGTTAGTGGGTGCCTTTGTCATGTAGTGTTTCAGCAAAGCGGACAGCATAGATTAAAGATCAGACTGCTCATTTTGTGTAGTCCGATCTTGATCTACATTGGCCGCAAAGTCATCTATAGTAGTGAAATGTGCTTTCAGGGTTAACAAAAGTGCGCCTAAATTTAACATCTTTTACTGCTTTGCAGACTAGGGGTCTAACCGCAACATTTATCCAAACTGTCAAACAAAGAAATGATACCGTGAAACGTGGTATACATACAAACTAGAGCAAACAAAGAAACCCGCTGTCTATTCAAAATTGAATCCAGTCATTTTATTCCTTTGCCACATCATCCCGATCCTGAGATAAACGACTTTTGAAAACATTGTGGGAAAAGGAGAAAATGCTGGTAACCAGCATTTTCTCCTTTTCCCACAATGTTTTCTGCCCTTTCAAGGACAAAGCCTATCACTTAAGCTACATTTGATTTGTCATTTGCAAATACTTTCAGTTTGGATAGGTCTGGAATTCTGTCGTTTAGTAAAGGATTATTTATTGTTAGCAGTTTTCATGCACCGCCTGACCTGGAATATGGTAAAAGAAAGATTTGTAATATATTGACTCTACTCAAATTATTCAACTCGCCTTACAAACACGAACTCTGTAGGCACATTTCGGGGTCAAGCACTCATGTTGGAGGTCTCCGTATAAATGTGACACATTAAAGTTGAGGGTGGGTGTAATTTCTTTTTTTCTATACCGTAATTCTTTGTTGGGATCCTACACCTTGCATATTCAAGCTTTAGGTTAGTTAAAATGATGTTGCGAGTAGGAGGGGTTGACAGACAGTCAGACAGACAGGCAGGCAGGCAGGCAGGCAGACAGGCAGGCAGGCAGGCAGACAGTCAGACAGACAGTCAGACAGACAGGCAGGCAGGCAGGCAGGCAGGCAGACAGACAGGCATGCAGGCAGGCAGGCAGACCCATACCCTCTCTCTCCCTTTCTCTCTCTCTATCTCTATTTCTCTGTCTCTCCCTCCCTCGCTGGAGAGAGAGACACAGACAGACAGACAGTCAATCAGTCTGTCAGTTCTATCTACTTTAAAGTACGAAGTAGATTGCAAATGGGCACTATTCATAAGCCCTAAAAGTTCAAATGTTCTTGCCACCATGGGCATTTGACCTTTTTTCTATCTTTCTTAGTTGACACTTCACAATCGTTAAATAATTCCTATATTTACAGTTTCTTTCTTTTCTTACTTGGACATCTTTAGAACTTTCGGACAGTGAGAACCTAGATCAGACAGTACACCATGTGCAATCTGATCTTGAACTACACTAATTGCAGAAAGCTGATACTATTACGCGGAGTATGCATAATTGTACAGACAGCTTAGACGGTAGAATATCAAGTATAAATATAATTTGAGCCATGCTCTGTGAAAAGGCGGCTTCATGCGTCTGCGAAAAGTATCGGCCCAGGTCAGCCTGCGCGGGCTGCGCAGGCTGACCTGGGCAGAAACTTTTCGCCATTGGTCAATTTTCTGTATGTTCAAGGACCGGTCTACTTCATGGTTGAGTTGTTTATTTTAAAAAGTGGCCATAATGTATCAATAATACTGTGATAGCTTGACTAGTACTATGCATCACGGAGATGCATTAAACCCCCTTTTTCCAGAGCTTGGCTCACATGGCGTGCAACACACGAAAAAGGGCCTTCGGACATTTGCGTCAAGTGTCGTCTCGGATAAGCCTGCGCAGTCCGCGCAGGCTAATCCGAGACGGCACTTTACGACTACATAGGGTTTTTTTTTCATACAGTAGACTTTCGTGAAACAAAAAAGTCGCACAAAAACGGGAAGTGTCGTCTCGGATTAGTCACAGACTGCACTGGCTGATCTGGGACGACACACTTTTACGCATATGTCCGAAGGCCCCTTTTCGTGTGTTGCACGCCATATAATCTTTTATAAATATATTATAATGGTCACCATCTTGTGTACGTGATCTAGGAAAGCTTGAAAGCCAAATGATTTTGCAACAGCTTGTGTAACCGAGCCCTTTACCGGATAAATTTTATGTTTTACGCTACTAGAAGTCACAGCTTTGGAAATAGTATCATCCGCGAGGTGGCAATTTTCAATTAACTGCATACCTATCTAATAAAGGCAGTCTCATGTATATGTCTAAATATATGTTTACGTTCACTCATTAAAACCTACCATGTACGATTCATCCAGCCATGGTCCACTAGAATATAACCTATGCACCAGCCATTTATAAATATAATCCCTATTAGCCCGGGAAAATGCCCCGGTATAAGCTCACAAAGAGGGTGACGTCAGTCTGTTGCACAAGTCTCGCATTTCGCCATTTCTATATTTAGAAACTGTCTGAAGAAATTTGCAGTAAACAATAGTATTTTATCACATTATTTGCCCTGTTTGATATGCACCTACACGGTACATGTCTTCGCCGGAAGTACACCGTTTAACCGTATTTAAAATTGTAAGGCTCCTCTTAAAAAAGAAAACGTGAGTCATAATTTTCTATCGATATTTTTTTAAAGTATATTTCCGTTGACAAACAATTTTTTGGGTCAAACAGGGTTAAAGAGAATTATTATTTTGCTTTAGCAACTTTTTTTTGTCAGCTTGAATAAGAACCCAGTGAAAATGGCTTTACAGTATCTTAAGTCAGGAAAAATACTGATCTCTTATGCATTGATTTATATTGGAAATCATTGAAAAGTTACGTATCACATTAAGGTTCCGCATACACCTAAAACAGCTCTTTTGTTTTGACAACCCAAAACACAAATCAATTAAACTCAGAGAGATCGTATCTTATTTGCACAATCAATCAAGCAGACAGTATGGATCCGAGATCAGACTGCAGGTTACGTGCAGTCTGGCCTTGATCTATGCCGTCTGAAAAAGCCCGTGAAATAGCCTAGGGGGCTGAAAGAGTACGGTTTTACAATTACTTTTTGCACCCTCAGAGACCTGCTGTACTCGCTTTATTGAGTGAACGACCCCGTCTGTATGTTTTATATTCAGACTGACGTATATTCTCACCGACTTGATGCCAGATTTCCCACGGAAGGTCGATTTGTATCTATACCTGAAGTAAACTGGGATTTTTTTCCTCCAACCCTTAACCTTCTAAATAAGTTACATGAAACTTTTCAAGCCTGTAGTTAAAAACCCAAATGTTGCTAGTTCAAAGTTATATGGGGAAACATCTTCTTATCGGACAGTGTAGATCCAAGATCAGACTGCACGTTCTGTGCAGTCTGATCTTGATCTACGTTGGCCGCGAAAGTTCCTTGAGTCGGACTTAGCCTAACCTAAGGGTTAACGGCCTGGTTTTTTTTTTTTTGTTTGTTTGTCTAACCCTTAGAGTTCCGAAAAGACAAAACCTGCATTTTGAGTCTTAAAAAAGAGAGAGAAGTAAATGCAAGTCCAAATCTTCTTTTGACCAGGATGTCTTAATGCAGCTGGATAGCTTAGATCAAAGATCAGACTGCGCTTTTTTGCACTCTGATCTCAATCTGCAGTTGCCACAAAAAGCAAATGTAGTTGTTATAGGCTAAATGATCAGATGAGTCCACAGTCTTAAGAAAAGAGCCAAACATTGCTTTTCCAACAATTTTCTTGACTGGAATCATGATTTAACCTATTGGATAGTGTAGACAAAAATCAGACTGCACATTCTGTTTGCTCTGATCTAGATCTACATTGTCCAGAAAAGCACCAAATATTATGCGTAGCCCCCAAAAAAGAGGTGAAACCACAAAAGTACCGAAATCAGACAGAAATGGACAATTTCGAGATGTACAAAAGAGGATGCACACGTCAATTCAATGGTCGGTTTCATCAGATTTCATCAGCAAAGAAAATGTAGCTCGAAGAACTGAATGCACGCTCTGTGCAGTCTGATCTTCATCTATACTTTCCACAACTGAAACTTAAATTGTAATGTGATTTCTACTTTAAGGGTTTTGCCTGTTACGAAATATGTTATGGAAAATGCATTCACGATACAAGATTGCGTAATACATGCATCGTGTACTTTTTTTCTTTCTTCTAAGAGGTTGTGAGCAGATATGCATAAAAAGTAGTCCGCCTGTAACACTTGCAAAAATAACCGTAACCCTTTTCAAACCCAATGATGAAAACAGAGGCGTCTGCGAACGGAATAGATCAAGATCAGACTGCACAGAATGCTTGGATCTATACCGCCCGCCCGCGCGCCCTTATAGTCAAGACAGTGGCTTGGAAAGAAAATTGTGCGAAGGACTTGAAAAAGAAACTCCAGGAAAGCATGGCTAGGTGCACTGGCTACCACGCTATAACTGAAGTAATGTTGAAAACGGCTTGATAGAATGCTATGTAATTATGTACAGTACAATACAATACAGTTTCAAGGACGGGTTAATTAGAAAATCTCATTAGTTTTCGTACAGTGCCGATCAAAGACCGAACTGCACGTTCATTGCGGTCTTATCTTGACCCACACTGACTGCAAAAGCAACTGAATTCCGGATTTAGATTCTAAGGGGTATATTACAAAATATATGAGCCAGGCCCTGGCAAAAGGGGGCTTAATGCTTCTCCGTCACTTTTTGTAACAACCGACTTAGACGTAAGGTAGTATGGTCCATTCACATAGAGAAAATCGACCAATAGCGAAAAGTTTCGGCCCAGGTCAGCCTGCGCGGACTGCGCAGGCTGACCTGGGTCGATACTTTTCGCAGATGCATTACGCCCCCTTTTCACGGAGCATGGCTCAATGCATATCATATTCAAGATGTATGATTGCGTAATGATGCATATATCTTTAGTAGGTGTTTTGTAATAACAGGCTGTGCGCAAACTCAAGGAAAACAACTAGTACTCAATAAAACACTGTTGCAAGAGCCTGAGCCTGTGCCTGTTTTTATTCTCCGTAACAGCCTGTAATTCGCTGGATAGGTCTAGTTTTTTTTCGAATTTTGAAGTGAAAATTTTCCGTTTTCATAATCACATGAACAGCCTGGCCTACATTAAGAAATCACTAAAGCTATGCTCATTTTATTTGCCCAACCCTTAACCAAATAACCCCACGTTTAATCGATCAAGAAGAAGGTTTTTGAAAATATTGTGGGAAACCAGCATTTTCCCCTTTTCCCACAATATTTTCTACCATAAGACAGTAATCATTTTGAGCTACATTTAATTTTTCTTCTCCAAAAGCTTTCAATTTTGTCCAGTCTAGAATTTCGTCGTTTGGTCCACGGTTAAAATAGGTACATGTAGTTGCTTAGTACGAGTATATTTGCATACATCGGCCTACTCTAGGAACTAAATATGCTCGCTTAACCCTTTCCCAAACAAGCCCTGGTTTTCACGTGTCTGCAGTACAAGTCTTTTGTAAACACTGTGGGAAAAGGAGAAATTGCTCGTAACGAGCAATTTCTCCTTTTCCCACAGTGTTTTCTACTCCTTTTTGAGACCTTTCTGCCATTTTCATCAAATTTAAAACTGTCGTCTGCAAACTCTTTCAATTTGGACCCGTCCAAAATTTGTCGTTTGGGAAAGGGTTAATAGAGTTTGCCTGCTTTACAGACATGACCACTAAACTAATTTTACTTCACTAGTATTTTGCTATCGAATGTCCAGTATCTATCGATGTATAATACACATTATATAAAACTTAATTTTGTATTACATTCAATGAATTCTAACTTTCATTAAGCATAAGCGAAGTATGCTTAGCCGAGCCCTGTAACGCAGTCGGTTATGTGCAGGACTTGAAACCAGGGAGTCGCTGGTTTGAATTCCCCGCTAGTCCAATTTCTTTTCAAGGATTAATGATAGTCATTGCGACAGGATTCATTCCTTTCTCACTGCTGACCATTGTTTCGACGATGGTTAGGTTGCAAATCAGCCTACGGCTTGGGAAAAATATTTTGCGAGGTACTGGTGAAAGAAACTCCAGGGAAGCACGGATACATGTTTGTGCACTGGCCGCCGCGATATAAACTGATATAACATTGAAAACGGCGTCAAACACCCAATGAACAAGCAAACCAACTTTATTTTTGTATGTCAGATCATGAATTCTTGCTTGAATGCGCCGATCATAGTTTGGTTACATGGAAATGCAGCTAATGACTCGGAAAGAGCGATGTGCGAAGAACTGGTGCAGAGAAATTCGATGAAAGCATGGATAGGTGCAATGGTCGCCGTGTTATAATTAAAATAATGTTGTAAACAGCGTGAAACACCATTCAAACCATCAATCAATTAATCTAACTTGCATGCTCCACACTTTATCACACGAGAAATATGTGAACCGTGCTCTGACAAAAGGGGGCTTAATGCATTTCTGTAATGCATTAAACCAAGCAAGACATCACATAATTATAGATCCATAAAATCCGTTTTGTCTAACAACCGACTGAATAACAAGGTAGAATTATCCATTGACATGCAGAAAATTTAACAATAGCGAAAAGTTTCGGCCCATGTGAGCCTGCGCGGACGGCGCAGGCTCACAAGGGGAATTACTTTTCGCAAATGCATTAAGCCCCCTTTTCACAGAGCATGACACATGCATACTAGTCCAGATTCACAGCACTTGCAGCAGACGTATTCAATATAGATGAAAAGGACGGGAACTGTCTATGGAAAGATAGAAAACATTGTGGTAAAGAAGAAAATGCTGGTTACCAGCATTTTCTCCTTTTTCCAACAATGTTTTCCAGAGGCATTATCCTCAGGGTCGTTTTCTATCATCCTTTTTATGTCTTTTTTGCCATGACCGTTCTTTTAGAGTCGTCTGCCACATTAATTTGTTTCAGGAGTTACTGAGTTGACCATTTACCACATAAACCAGAGTTTTAACACCCCTGAGAAAGACGGCTTTTAAAATCATTGCTGGAAAAGGAGAAAATGCTGTTCACCAGCATGATCTTCTTTTTCCACAGCGTTTCCGACCCTTTCTTACCTCTTTACCACACAATCACGAGTTTTAACGACCCTGAACAATAAGCCTTTTGAAAACATTGTGGGAAAAGGAGAAAATGCCGGTAACCAGCATTTTCTCCATTTCCCACAATGTTTTCTACGCTTCCCAACACAAATTTCATTTTTTGAGTCACATTTATTTTGTCGTCTGCAAATGCTTTCAATTTGGACCAGTCTAAAATTTTGTTGTGGTAACGAGTTACACAAACCTCAACATTTGAACAACCTTTAATTTGTCGTCTGCAACTGCTTTCAATATAGACTAGTCTCATTATTTTGTCGTCTGGTAAATGGTTAACTCTTTACCAAACGACAACATTTTGGACGTTTCCAAATTGAAAGCATTTGCAGACGACAAAATAAATGTGACTCAAAAACTGAAATTTGATTTGGGAAAGGTAGAAAACATAGTGGGAAAAGGAGAAAATGCTGGTTACCAGCATTTTCTCCTTTTCCCACAATGTTTTCAAAAGGCTTCTTCCCCAGAGTCGTTAAAAGTCGGGATTGACAGCTAAATGTTAAACTATATGACCAATACAGAGATATAAATCTCTATAACTGCCGCCTGACATTTGGCATGTTGTCTCCCGGTCATGTATATAGGTCTGCTTAACTCTTTACCAGACAACAAAACTTAAGACTTGTCCAGATTGAAAGAATTTGCAGACGAAATATTAAAGGTTGCTAGGCTGACGTAATTTGTCTCTGATAAGGTATAGTCCTCCAAAACTGAAATATTTTTTACATCTATTAATGATTTACCTATTTACCAAATAACGAAACTTAAGACTAGTCCAAACTGAGAGCATTTACAGACCACAAATGAAATATTGACCAAACGATGAGATTTGTCATCGAAAGATGTCTTCAAAAGGGTAGAAAACACGCTGGGGAAAGAGTAGCCAGCATTCTCTCCTTTTACCACAATGTTTTTAAAAACAGTCTTCGCCAGGAAAGTTTAAACACGGGAGTTTTTTTTTTTGTTAAGTGATAACGCTTATAGTGCTCAAATAAATGAGCAATGCTCTGTGAAAAGGGGGGTTAATGCATCTGCGAAGCGTATCGATCCAGGTCAGCATGCGCAGTCAGCGCAGGCTGACCTGGACCGAAACTTTTCGCAATCGGTCACCTTTCTGTATGTCTAAGGACCGGCTTACCTCACGATTAAGTCGATTTTTAGAAAAAGTGGCTTTTATGGATCCATAATTATGTGATGGCTTGATCGGTATCATGCATCACAGAGATGCATTAAACCCCCTTTTGCCAGAGCACGGCTTATATGAAATGGACATCCTCACTACGAAACGAAAATGTCCCCTTCAATAGTAAAAACAAAAAAACCCAAATATTGAAAGTTGATTTTACCGGAAAGATAATACTGTATCGGACAATGGAGATCAAAGATCAGATTGCACATCTTGTGCAGTCTGATCTGGATCTGCATTGTCCGCAAAAGCGCCCCGAATCATGCTTAGCAGCCTAAAGAGTTCATACAAACAAAGAAAACGCAGGTGACTTACATGTACAAGTAATGACGATGCACTTTTCATAAATATAGTTGAGTCATGCCCTGGCAAAAGGGGGCCTAATGCATCTCCTGTGATTCATGATAGCAAGCCAGTCATCACATGATCATGGATCCATAAAGTTCATTTTGCCCAACAACGGACTAAATCATGAGGTAGGATGGTCCTTTGACATACAGAAAACTGACCACTAGCGAAAAGTTTTGGCCCAGGTCAGCCTGGGTCGATACGTTTCGCAAATGCATTAAGTCCCCTTTTCACAGAGCATGACTCAGTTGTTTGATATGGAACAATAAAAGTGCATCAAACCAACATGATATCTCGGTATTTTGAACCTGAGATTATTCAAATATTTCTATCAATTTGAAAGCAGTGGCTAAACGGAAGCGTTTTACAAAAAATACTTGACGGCATTCTAGTTGCCGATGCTAATAATGGCCAAAATGATTGTTTTGATTGTTTGCATGAACGAGGCGAGTTTTATGCTGCTTTCAACAATGTTTTAGTCATATCACAGCGGCTGCACATTCATGTCCGTCTCATGTTTCACGAGAACAAGCCTGTGTAAGCGGAGGGCCTTGCCCATGGACACACGCCAGTGCCCAGCGTGTCGTGGCGAACGGGCACGGAAGCATGATTTCCCGATTTTAACGCTTAGGCTGCTAAGCGTGACTCAAGGACCTTTCGAGGGCAGCGTAGATCAAGATCAGACTGCACGTTCTGTGCAGTCTGATCCTGATCTTCACTGTCCGATAGGGAGATATTTTTCCCCTACAAAATAACTTTGAAATAGCAGAATTTTGGGTTTTACTGTCGGCTTGACAGTTTCATTTCTCTTATTCAATAGCCTAAGGTTAAAGTAAAAACCCTGGAAGGATCCTATGGCCCGCAACATGCGAAATGACACCTTCGGACATTTGCGTAAAATGTCGTCCCGAATTAGCCCGCGCAGTCCGCGCAGCCTAATCCCACACGGCACTTTACGAGAGTACATGAGATTTTTCCTTACAGTAGACTTTCGTGATGCAGAAAATCGTACAAAAACGGGAAGTCTCGTCTCAGATTACTCACAGACTGCACAGGCTAATCTCGGACGACACACCTTTACGCATATGTCCGAAGGCCCCTTTTCGTGTGTTGCACACCCTGTAGAATTCGTTCGAAAGAAACACTGCGGTAAGTATGCAAACATGTGACCTTTCACACGGAACAATGTGTGTATTTTGAGTAGACAGCAGATTAAGATCAGCATGCACATACATGTACACACTCTTACATCTTGGATCAGTGCTCATAAGATTTTTTTCGTGCTCAGCCCGACTGAGCATGAAATTATTAAGTTGTATAAATGTAAATTTGATAAACCTTATGGACTATCTTCTGAACTTTAGTGCTTTTCTTTGTCTCTCTCTCTATTAAATAAAAGTCTTCCTTTCAGATTTTCATACCATCTTTAAGCATTTTTGAGACTTCAAGTTTGAGCATGAGCTCATCTGAGCATGGAATCAAGTTTTATAAACACGGGCATTGCTTAACATTCTTTTATTAACACGGGCGTTAGTGTCATTAGTCTCAGTACAACAGAATCTTCATTTAACCCTTTACCAGACGACAAAATTTTAGCCTTGTCCAAATTGAAAGCATTTGCAGACGACAATTACAATGTGGCTCAAATAGTGCAATTTTCCTTTGATAGGACAGAAAACATTGTGGGAAAAGGAGAAATGCTGGTTTCTCCTTTTCCCACAATGTTTTCAAAAGGCTTGTTTCCCAGGGGCGTTAAAAGGCGTCATTGTGCGGTAAAGGGTTAATGCTGAATATAAACAAGCAATATAAACCATGCGAGAGATGTACACAAACATGTGACTATAACTCGATAACCCTTTCACTAACAGTTTTGTATAACTGTACAAACACTAACATTTATAACCGATAATGAGAGGTTTATCGTGTGAGAGATATACCCATGCTATGGAGGCATTTGATAAATATAAAGATTTTACGTTTTACCACAAGCGCAGAATATTGACTTGTCCAAATTGAGACCATTTGTAGACAACAATTTAAATGTAGCTCCAAAGTTTGAATTTGTCATTGATAAGGTAGAAAATATTGTGGGAAAAGGAGAAAATGCTGGTTACCAGCATTTTCTCCTTTTTCCACAATATTTTCAAAAGGCTTCTTCCTCAGGTTCGTTAAACTCGAAATTTTGTGGTAAAGAGTTAAAGAAATAAAAATGAAACAGTGGGAAGTCCACAGTCAAAAACAATGCACAGAAAGGCCGTACCTTTTCATAGAAGAGGAATAGATAGAAAACCGCTCCTATATATAAAAGAAAAACAGTATAAGCTACTCACTGATACATCCTGATAGTGTTTGCAGCAGATGGTTTCATTTGAAAACAATTTTTCCAAAAGATTTAAAAAAAAAAAAGACACAATTTTTGGTGTATATATGACGAAAGAAGGGAAAAAATGTCATTTACATGCCTTTTGTTTATTTATCGAACTTTATCAATGAAACCTTACTACTGTGTGTAAAGTCGACTGACCAATCAAATAAGGCCCATTCACTATAAGTAAAATGTCAGGACCTATAGTCTATTTCATGTTCTAACCAAGGTTACGGCCCCCAACTATTCCAACCCATTTTACTCCGTCACTATTTGTATGTTAGTTGTATTGTGTATGTTTGTTTGTATATCATGTATATATATGATTTGAACAATAAACTTGATTGATTGATTGATTGATTACAAAAAATACATATCTCGTAAGATATAAGTAATCAACAGTATTAAGGTTGTATGTATGAGTAGAAGTGTGAGCAATTCATTCTTTTGCCACAATGTTTGCAAAATGTTATGAGTTGCAAGAGGAGAAAAAAAAAAAGTCACGTGCCAGTGGTCATATGTAAATGAGCCATGCTCTGACAAAAGGAGGCTTAATGCATCTCCGTGATTCATGATACCAAGCAAGATATCACATTATTATCAATCCATAAAAATCCAGTTAGTCTGAAAACTGACTTGATATACGGATAGATGTGTAGTGTCTGTAGTTGTGAGGTAGGGCGTCCGCCCCGTAACCATAAGGTCCTGAGTTCGATACCCGGGAGTGGATGTCAAGTTTGGGACTGTTCATTGACCCACACATTCGGCGCGAGTACTGGTGTAGTCTCCAGGAAGCAGAATCGAGAGAGATTAGTATAAGTTGTAAGAACTTGTTTCTCAATCGATGGAAAATAAATATGTTTGAACTATAAGGATAGAACTGTCCTTTGCCACGCTTAAAATTTACAAATAGCAAATAATTTCGACCCAGATCGACCTGGATCGATACTTATTTTGCAGATGCATTAAGCCCCTTTTTCACGGAGCACGGCTCAAAAGTATTGTTTGTTTGGTGTTTGACGTCATTTTTAACACTATTCCAGTTATATCCTGGAGCGTTGGACGGGGGCAGAGCACCTATCGATGCTTTCCTTAGTTTCTTTCAAGAATACCTCGCATATTCTTCCTTTCGAGTTATAGGTTTCTTGCCCACAAATAATAGTATCTAAACAATGCTCAGCGGTAAGAGAGAAATGCATCCCATTGCAATTTTAATGAAACATGTGTTGCACGACGAGACGTGTCTGTTTTCCTCAAGCTAAATATATTAAAACGAGACAAATTAATCTTATATAATGAAAATAGCATTTATTTCCCTGCCAGGCCGTTGGATGTTTGTTTAGACCGACGCGTTTCACAGAAAAAATGAAAATGAAAAGTACACTAATTATTTTACCCTTTTGCTGCTAAGCGCGACTCACTGAACTTTTGCGGACAATGTAGATCCAAGATCAGACTGCACAAAACGTGCAGTCTGATCTTGGATCTACATTGTCCGATAAGAAGATATTTTTCCCCAAAAGATAGGTTTGAAATGACATTATTAGGGTTTTTACTATCGATTTGATTTTTTTTTATATATAACTGATTTAGCGGGATAAAGGTTAAACCTGCCCATTACCAAACGACATGCAAAATATTAGACTTGTCCAAATTGAAAGCATTTGCAGACGAAGAATTAAATGCTACTCAAAACATGAAAGCCGTCTTTCATAGGATAGAAAACATTGTGGGAAAAGGAGAAAATGCTGGTAACCAGCATTTTCTCCTTTTCCCACAATGTTTTCAAAAGCTTCTTTTTCCCCAGTGTCGCTTTTAAAAGTCGGATTGATTGCTAAAGGTTTAGGAACATTTTTGTGTTTTTGAGGGTGGATTTTTTTGGGGTTGGTCTGATATTTAACACTAATTTACTAATCACGACTCCATGCAATTATGCGGCCAGCGAAGGTCAAGGTCAGACTGTACAACATGAGCAACCTGATCTTAGACTGACAATGTCTGTTTTGGTGAGATTTTTCCCAACGAACATAGAACTGACATTGAAATGGTTTGGATTCTTACTATGAGATGGAAATGTTCACAAAACCTTTTCAGTACCAAACATGTGAGCCATGCCCTGGCAAAAAGGGGGCTTAATGCATCTCCTTGATTCATGACACCAAGCAAGTCATCACATAAGTATGGATTCACAAAATCCAGTTTGTCTAACAGACGACTGAATCGTGAGGTAGAATTGTCCTCTGACATGCAGGAAAATTACCAAATGCAAGAAGTTTCGGCTCAGGTCAGCCTGCGTGGATTTGTATATTTGGTGTTCCGGTGCCTGGTTTCCAGCCCGATAACGTTTTCCTTTTATATATGTCTGAGCAGACGTTACGTTGTCAACAATTAAGGAACCGATTAACAATTTTGCTACAGATCTGGGTCCGTATACACCAACCATTCATAAAAACATTCTAAGTCTCATTCCCAATAATTTTCTAGATTTGAAAGTTACACAACTTCTGATTGGCTAAGCCATTTGGTTTAGCCTATCAGAAGTTGTGTTACTTTCTAATAATAAGAATAAGAATAAGACTACGAATAAAAATCTACAGTGGTTGATGAATAACATTTCGACGAAAGGGTGTTTCGTCGAAATACATGTATGCTTTAAAATACCGATTGCTAAATTCCTAGATTTATTTCATGAAAAGCTTTGTCTGGGAGGAAGATTTGAGCCACAAGTCGTCTGGGTTAGGGATGGTTTTCGACGAACATGGTTTTTCGACGAAATGTCGCAGATCCGAATTCGGGTTCAGCACAGACCTTGACAGGAAACCGCGATAAGGAGTGATTAAAGATTTAGTACCTCCTGGGCCCAGGCTAGACGTTACGTGTCACATGGGGCAAAATCTGCAGCACACCTCTACTAGTCTGTCTCATCTGCTGTTATTCTCGTATTTACAAGTTATAATAAGGAGAATAGCTAGCTATTCCATAAACAAAGCAAAAAGCAGTATTACATTACAAAGAAAATCATAATAACAAACAACGTGCACTTAAATGTGTAAACTAATTATTTTAGATTAATGGGCGACCTTGAAAATTTCAAGCTGATTGCATACACAAAGCGATGGGTTTTGTGGTTGACTCTTTGCCAAACGGCAAATTATTAGACATACCAAATTTCAAAACATTTTGCAGACGACAAAATAAATCTAATGGAAAATTTTGTCGTTCGGTAAAGAGTTAACGTCACATTTGAATTATGATCTGTTAAAAATGGACTGGCAATATTGTTGTCTGGTAAAGAATTAACCCTTAGGCTGCTGAGCGCGACTCACTGACCTTTTGCGGACAATGTAGATCAAGATCAGAATGCACAGAACGTGCATTCTGATCTTGGATCTACACTGTCCCATAAGGAGATATTATTTCCTAAAAATGATTTTGAAATAGCATTATTCTGGGTTTTACTACTGATTTGAAAAAATTCATATGAGTTATTTAGCAAGATAATGGTTAATACCACAGCAGAATGCTATAAGCGGCTTCGCAGGTTCCACTGAAAGTGTAGTTCTTTACCAGATTGCACAAGCCGAGCCCCGCTAGCTCAGTCGGTAGCCCCCAGGACTTGAGAACAGGGGGTCGTTGGTTCGATCCCGAGCTCGGCCTATTTCTTTCCGAGGATTGATGATAGTCATTGCGACAGGATTCATTCCTTTCTCACCGCTGACCATTGTTTCGACGACGCTTATTTTGGAAAGCAGCCAGTGGCTTGGAAAGAATATTGTGCGTTGTGACTGGTAAAAGAAACTCAAAGAAACCATGGATATGGCCCCCGTAGTATAACTGAAATACTGGTGAAAACGGCGACAAACACCAGTCAATCTATCAAATAGGTAACACAAATTTATGTCCCTGCCTCTACAGTGTCTGGATAAAACAATGAATAGTTCTGGTGTAAAAAGGTCTTGTTTTGCATATATTTTGACGTTGTGTCGCTGAGAGAAAAATAATTATGTATTTCCAGTAATCAAATGTCAGAAGGGACGAGAGATATGCATAAGAGGTGCATTACGATTTATAAGAAACGAGAAGGAGCACCCCTTTTCTATGAAAAGTGTCTGACTTTTTAATAATCTACTCTGTTCGCTGATTAAACTCTTACCTACTAAATAAGTGAAACGAAACTTTCAAGCCGATAGTAACGTTTTATGTTGTAAAGCGCCCAGCGGCTTGAAAAGAACATGATGCAAAGTACAGGTAAAAGAAGTTAAAGGTAAGCATGGACAGGTGTACTGGTCGCTGCGATATAACTAATTATGTTGAAAACGGCGTTAAATACCAAACAAACAAACCGTGTTTGGGAAGAAGTCCTGTATAGTTCGGTGAATGTATCTGTTGTCGCACCAATGAGAACTGCTACAAGGTCCCAGTGATCAAAAGTAATCCTGTTCGAAAATTTGATAGCAAGACCTTCTGCTGCACTGTTTTACCAAAGAAAATAGAAAGTCAGGTCTAAAATATGTTTCTCACCGTGCCGAACAGTGTATATCCACGATCAGGCTGCATGTTCTGTGTATTCTGATCTTGATCTACACTGTCCGCACAAACCCACTGAGTCGCGCATAGCAGCCTAAGGCACTTAACAGTTTACAAGACCTAATATGAGATACATGTACACAATTGTTATGCGAATACATTGTGACAAAAATAGAAATTGCTCGTTACGAGCAATTTCTCCTTTTGTCACAATGTTTTCACATATGGCCCTCTACAAAAAGAATAAAAAATCTTGTGTAGGAAGTAATAAAGCGATTTATCAATAACATAAGAAGGGTCATTCTCTTATGGAGTACAACGGAATGCGTTGAATGGTCAAGGGGTCGCGAGCATTGACCGCCCAAACAGATCTGATAAAACTTTGTATTCTAAAACCGTTGAAAGGGTTTAACCCTTTACCACACAATCCCGACTTTTAACGATCCTGAGGAAGAAGCCTTTAGAAAACATTGTGGGAAAAGGAGAAAATGCTGGTAACCAGCATTTTCTGCTTTTCCCACAATGTTTTCTACCCTTCCCAAAACATATTTCAATTTTTAAGTCTTATTTATTTTGTCGTCTGCAAACGCTTTCAATTTGGACCGGTCTAAAATTTTGTCGTTTGGTAAAGAGTTCAAGAACTCCATATCGGAGCAAATGGCAGACGTTTTTCAACACCATTATCACAGTACTGTCGAACAAATAAAGTGTACATTGATTGACTGGGAAATATGAGGATAAAAGCATTTAAAGTTAATGGTACAGGGTTCATTCCCCTCTCGCAGTTAACCCTTTACCGCACAATGCCGCCTTTTAACGACTCTGGGAATAAGCCTTTTGAAAACATTCTGGGAAAAGGACAAAATGCTGGTAACATTGAAATTGTCGTCTGCAAATGCTTTCAATTTGGACAAGGCTAAAATTTTGTTGTCTGGTTAAAGGGTTAAACGATTGTTTATCAGGGACAGCAGCTAATGTCTTGGAAAAAGTGTTGAACCCAGTACTGGTAAAGAAATTCCAAGAACAGCTGGATGGGTGCACTGGCGGCTGTGATACCTATAAAACAAACTCAGTATCTATCGAGTCCGTAAATATCTTTATTTCAATCAATTAAACAAGCAGGCAAGAAGGCAAGCACTCGAGCAAAGCAAAACAAAGCAAACAAAATCAAATCAAATCTGTTCGCTTCGATTCATTTGAATTCGATTCGATTCATTTAAATTCAATTCGATATCGATGAAAGAATATTTAACACAGAACTGCTAAGGAAAACTCCAGGAACGAATGTATGGGTGCACTGGTCGCCGCTATATACATAACACCAACAAAATATCGTTGGATTCCGTAAATATCTTTATTTCAATCAACCAACCAACCAACCAACCAACCAATCTATCTATCTATCTATCTATCTAACCAACCAACCAACCAACCAACCAACCAACCAACCTATCTATCTATCTATCTATCAATCAAACATTTGATTAAGTAACCAGGCATTTTAGACGGGTGCAAGGTTGCAAAATATTACGACGGATAGAAATTTCATTTCATTTTCTGGAGACCATCAAAGAAATCACTGTTGTAACGTTTCCGGTTTTAAATGGGAGATATCCGATATTTGTATTTATCCCCTATGTACATTTTCCTAAGATGACGCATCCTGCGCACACCTTTATTTCCTGAAATAATGTTGCATCAGGCAACATTTAAAGATACATCCTTACGGCCAGAGAGACAAAAAATAAACGCTGTTAAAATTTGATAGACTTCAGATTGATTGAAGATTGAATGGTGTTTTACGCCGCTTTTAACATTATTTCGGTCATATCAGGGCAGCTCACATATTCATGTATTCCCTCGGATTCGTCAGTACTAGGCTAGGGCTCTGGAATGTCTTGCCCAAGGACACTCCTTCGAAACGCTCAGTGGATCCAGTGAGGCTCGAACCCGAGACCTCCAGGTCACGAATCCTACACTTTACCACTGAGCCAGGCAGGACCTCGATAGGCTCCAGAATGGTTTAGACTTTAGTCAGTTGTGTAAACATAAATCCCAGAAGGCAACAATTGGCATGAAGATCAAGATGAGACTGCACAAAATCTGCAGTCTTGGATCTACTCTGTCCGATAATGAGATATCTTTTCCCCATAAAATAAAATCGAAATAGTAAAATTTGGATTTTTACTTTAGGTTTCAAAGTTTCATTTCACTTATTCAACTGGGTAAGGATTAAGAACGATTCTCTTGATTCTGGCCACATTTAACCCTTTACCAGACGACAAAATTTTAGCCTTGTCCAAATTGAGAGCATTTGCAGACGACAATTTCAATGTGACTAAAATGGTGCAATTTTTCTTTGATAGGGTAGAAAACATTGTGGGAAAAGGAGAAAATGCTGGTTACCAGCATTTTCTCCTTTTCCGACAATGTTTTCAAAAGGCTTCTTTCCCAGGGGCGTCAAAAGGCGTCATTGTGCGGTAAAGGGTTTTAATAGATCTTTGTCGTATGAAAATGACACAAACTTGGACAAATCTGTGATGTTAAAGAATATAGCCTACGAGAAAAGGGTGTTACAAAGACAGTAAATTTCCAATAATTTTCCCATACGTGTATGATCATTTACCATGACATTTGTATATTAAACGCCTGGGCCACACATGTTACGTCGATCTACATGTACGTATGATCTGCACATAGGAATATTTTGCATCTATTTTCTCATTATTGTTTCACAAACGTAGTTACGAAATCACGTTTTCTTGAACTTGGTCCGCGTTAAATATATGAGCCGTGCTCTGTGAAAAGGGGGCTTAATGCATCTGCAAAAAGCGTCGACCAAGGTCAGCCTGCGCAGTCCGCGCAGGCTGACCTGAGCCGAAACTTTTCGCTATTGGTCAATTTTTGTGTGTCAAGGGGCCAGTCTACCTTATGATACAGTTGGTTGTTAGACAAATGGTTTATGGCGGATCCATGATTATGTGATAACTTGCTTGGTATAATGCATCACAGAGATGCATTACGCCCCCTTTTGCCAGAGCATGGCTCAATTGCATACATGTAGTATACATCAGTCATGGCGGTTTAATGCTTATGCAAAAAAAATATCGGTCAAGATTAGCCTGCGCAATCCGCGCAGGGTTGAAACTTTTTAGCTATCAGTCAATTTTCTGCTTGTCAAGGGACAGTCTTTCTCATGATTCAGGTCTTTGGGCAAGACAATTCAGAGCCCTAGCCTAGTACTGGTGGAATCCAGGAAATACATGAATATGTGAGCTGTCGCCGTGATATGACTGAAATAATGTTGAAAGCGGCGTAAAACATCATTCAATCAATCAATTAATTCTCATGATTCAGTCTGTTATAGACACATGGGTTTTATGGATCCATAATGGGGGCCATTCCTGTAAATCAAATTATCTCCCTTGCCAGATAAAAACTAAAGGTAACCAAATAACAGATTGGTCCTTTTACCTGTATTCCTTTGTTTTTATCCTTGATTCCCTTGGGGATGTTGCGATAAAAACAATTTGATTTATGATTATATTTAAAGTCTCCATGTAAATTTAAAGCAAATCATGTTCTCAATCAACAGAGAAATGTATATATATGGATTTGTAAAACAATCTAACCCGATTTCGCCGAGATATTATCTCAAGAACACATCTGTGTAGTGCAAGAAAATCAAGGATAAAATCCAAGTAATCTCCTTATCAGGACCAATGTAGTACTAGAGAGGAATCAGGGGAGATAACTGAAGAATGGCTCTCATTAGGAGATGATTTGCTTGGTATGATACATAACGGAGATACATTTGACCCAATTTATCCCGAGCTTTATCAGGGGAGCTAACCAATCTACGTTTTCAAGTTTTCAAGAGCGTCTTTTGAACACATTGGGAAAAGGGAAAAATAATAACTGTCACTGACGAGCAAGGACTCAAATCAAGGGTGGCTCAAATGATGAAACATGTCTTTAAGTTAACCCTTTACCACATAATCACGAGATTTAACGACCCTAACAGAGCGGGCTATTGAAAACGTTGTAGAAAAAATAGAAAATGCTGGTAACCAGCATTTTCTCCTTTTTTCACAATGTTTTCTACTCTTTTAGACGTGAACTCCATCACTCGGGCCCCTCTATTTTGGAGCCTGTATGGACTTGTCCAAGATTTTCTTGTATGGTAGAAAGTTAATTGAGTAAAATTGTTGGAAAAGGAGCTGGTTTCCAGAATTTTCTCCTTTTCCCACAATAATTTAAGAGTTTTTTTTGTCTCGAGGACGTTAACATTCGGGATTGCGTAGAAAAAGGTTTATTGTTAAAGATATTTAACTTTCCAGAACTCATGTTGGTTTGACTTCGATTAAATTTTAAGGGTCGTATTTGATAATTACGGAAACTCTGCATTTCTGATTTTGAGCAGATGAATTGACCAGAAAACAAATCGTGTACGACTGCAGTTTGACTGGCGTAGGTTGTTTACAGCACTCTAAAATGTAGAAAAGAAAAATCTCATACAAGAAAGATTGCTTCGATAAAATCGCCCCAATTTACACGGAGGCATGATCTCCTAATGATGAGAGAGAGAGAGACAGAGAGAGACAGAGAGAGATTTAAACACTAAGGAAATCACAACTTTTTTGTCTTGTTTTTTTTTCTCTCTCTCTTTCCGAAAATCTATCCAGGTTACAGATAAATGAATCGTTCTGTGTGTGTGTTTGTTGATCAGGCCTAAACCCTAAACCAGATAAATGAATAAAATGAATCTTTCAAGCCTATGGATTTTGCTATTTCTAACGTATTCTTTGGGGAAAAATATCTCCTTATCGGACAGCGTAGATCCAAGATCAGACTGCACGTTCTGTGCAGTCTGATCTTGATCTACGCTGTCCGCAAAAGGTCAGCAAGTCGCGCTTAACAGCGTAACAGCCCAAGGGCCATGTCTAGATTTTTTGCCGTAAATCAAAGTTTCATTTAAAACACTGTACTCATAAACAACACAAAATACATTTTATTCTGCAAGCGGAAAGAAACTTGACAATAACATTCAGTGAAAAGGTGCTATTTTTGGCATTGAAGTCCGGTTTACCAGTCGACAATATTCTAGACTTGTCCCAATTAAAAGCATTTGCAGACGACAAATCTAAGGTGGTTTAGGTAATGGAATTTGATTTCAAAGGATAAAAAAGAGCATATTCTCCTTTTTCAGCGATGTTTTCGAAAGGCTTCTTCCTCGGGGTCGTTAGAAGTAATCGTTGTTTCGTAAGAATTGAGACCCGAGCAATCTCACTAGCACAGTCTGAATAAAACACAACATTCATTAATAAACATGAAGAGAACAGTTACATTCTTTGCCTATTTTCATCCTCTAAATTCTTCAAATGTTCATCAAAGGGAAGGAATTCATTACTCGCTTTGTAATGAAGATCATTTAGAGCCAAACTCAAAAATGTCTGTCCGTCAAGTTTATGCAATAATTTCAAATTTTAATCCCTTAGGCTTCTAAGCGCGACTCACTGACCTTTAGCGGACAGCGTAGTCCAAGATCAGACTGCACATTCTGTGCAGTCTGATCTTGATCTACTCTGTCCGCAAAAGGTCAGCAGGTCGCGCTTAGCATAAACAAGAAATATCTTTTTAAAAGATGGTCGGCGTAGATTTACCAGCAAATAGGCAAGAGCTCTTACAATAAACATGTCAACATTTTTGACCAATCACAAATTTGTTTTTATTCATTTTTCATCAGTACCGAAAAGTAGGTCAAAAGCCAGCACATTCAGCTACGCCAAACAATAATAAAAAAAAATGTTTTATACTGAGTCAAGTAAGGCGATAGCTGGCAAAACATCACTTAAGTAGATGTAGACAGACAAAACTAAGAAAAACATTTCTTTTTCAGTGGTATTTCCTTAATTTGCTACGTAGCCTCTAAATGTATTTTAAGATTTCGCACCAAAGTTTCGGAATCCTTTGCTGAAATGTCACATGATCGATAATATGGGTGGATTACAAGTGTTCGCATTAAAACCAGTCTAATGACGTAATACATGTCTCTGCTACCATAGAAATAGAACGGAGTCACCAACTGAAAACGACCACACCCTTTTTCAAACGACTTGAACAGCAACTCTATTTTTAGCTCACCTGAGCACAAAGTACTAAATGCGAGCTTTTGTGATCGTGCTGTGTCCGGCATCCGTCGTTCGTCGTCCGTCGTCCGTCGTCCGTCGTGCGGTTGTCAACATTTACCTTGTGTGCACTCTAGAGTCCACATTTTCACCCAGATCATCATGAAACTCGGTCAGAATATTTGTCTTGATCAAATCTCTGACAAGTTCGAAATTGGGTCACGTTGAGTCAAAAAGTAGGGCACTGGGCCAAATCTTAGAAAAACCTTGTGTGCACTCTAAAGGCCACTTTGTCAGAATGTTTGTCTTTATCAAATCTTAGATGTGTCAGAAATTTGGTCATGTCGGGTCGAAAAGTAGGTCACCAGGCTAAATCTTAGATAAATCTTAAGTGCACTCTTGAGGCCACATTTTCAACCGGATACTTATGAAACCTAGTCAGAATATTTGTCTGGTTAAAATCTCGGACAAGTTTGAAATTGCGTCACGTCGGAACAAAAACTAGGTCACCAGGCCAAATCTTAGAAAAACCTTGTGTTCATTCTAGAGGCAATATTTTCAGCCCAATACTCATAAAACCTGGTCAGAATGTTTGTCTGAATAAAATCTCGGACTAGTTCGAAATTGGGTCACGACGGGTCAAAAAGTAGGTCACTGGGCCAAATCTTAGAAAAACCTTGTGTGCACTCTGAAGGCCACATTTTCAGTCTGATGATCATGAAACTTTGTCAGAATGTTTGTCTTTATCAACTCTTAGATGTGTCAGAAATTTGGTCATGTCGGGTCGAAAAGTAGGTCACCAGGCTAAATCTTAGAAAGATCTTAAGTGCACTCTAGAGGCCACATTTTCGGCCAGATACTCCTGAAACTTGGTCAGAATGTTTGTCCTGATAAAATCTCTGACAAGTTCTAAATTGGGTCATGTTGGATCAAAAAGTAGGTCACAGGGCCAAATCATAGAGAAAACCTTGTGTGCACTCAAGAGGCCACATTTTCAGCCAGATTGAAAATTTAAAAATAGGTCAATTCGGTCAAAAAGTCGGTCACTTACACTAATGCGCTTTACTTCATCACGACCAGGGCCCGTATTCACCAACCATTCTTAAGAATATTCTTGGTCTCGCTCTCCAAAATTTTCCAAATTTGAAAGTAACACACCTTCTGATTGGCTAAACCATTTGGTTTAGCCAATCAGAATTTGTGTTACTTTTAAACTTGGAAAATCTTGAAGAATAAGTCTAAGAACGTTCTTAAGAATGGTGGTGAGTACGGACCCAGGATCTTTTCGGCTTTATCAATCCTAGATGCTCGTACTCAGGCGAGCGCTTTAAGGCCAGTAGCCCTCTTGGTTACTGTATATAATTGTACAGTTCATACGATTTAAAAAAAAAAAAAAAAAAAATGAGCCACGCTCTGGCAAAAGGGGACTTGAAGCATCTCCGTGATCCATGATACCAATTCGCCATCACATAATTATGGATCCATAAAATCAACTTTTTTTTAATAACCGACTTAATCATGAGGTAGACTAGTCATTGGACATACAGAAAATTGACAAATAGCGAAAAGTTTCGGCCCAGGTCAGCCTGCGCGGACTGCGCAGGCTGACCTGGGTCGATACTTTTCGCAGATGCATTAAGCCCCCTTTTCACAGACTATGGATGGCAGGCACACACACACACACACACACACACACACACACACACACACATATATATATAACTAACTAACTAGTTATATTTATCGGTATTTTACACTAAATTTTGATTTACGGAGTAAAAAGTAAATATGCCACTTTAAAGATACATCCTTACAGCCAAAAAGAAAAACAAATGTTAAAACTTTACAGTGTGTAGACTGGCTCAGAATTTAGTCAGCTGTGTAAACATAGATAAATTACCAACATATATGGTTTAAGGGACAGAAAAATTCAAAGGATTTGTCCACATTTAAAGCGGAAACGACAACAGTGATTTCTTAGAAGGTTGCCATGACAGGAAAGAAAGGCATTTTCTATCCGTCGTAATCTGTGCAACCTTGCAGCCGTCAGGGGCAACATTTGGCATGAAGATACAACAATGATTATAGTTTCATAAAATAAACGAGCCATTCTCTTTGAAATGGCATAATGCATCTACGAAAAGTATCGGCCCAGGTCAGCCTGCGCAGTCCGCGCAGGCTGACCTGGGCCGAAACTTTTCGCTATTGGTCACTTTTCTGCATGTCAAAGGACCATTCTACCTCATGATTCAGACAGTTGTTCGACAAAATGGATTTTATGGATCCATAATAAAATGCCGACTTACTTGGTATCATGGATCACGGAGATGCATTAAGCCACTTTTTGCCACAGCATGGCTCAAATATAAAATAGGCTAAAAACTGGCTGAAAACGAGTGTAGATGTATCTTTAAGTAAAAACGTGGATAGTCGTTTTGCAACTCCGTCCTATTTTCAAGAAATCAGGGCCTGTATTCACCAACCAATCTTTTTAACATTCTTAGTCTGATTCTCAAGAATTTCATTCGGCTTAACCGAACAGAAATTGTGTTACTTTCTCACTTTAATCTTAAATTAGACTAAAGAATGAAACTTAAAGTGGTTAGTGAATACGGGCCCTGATACCACGCTATTATAATTGTCTAAGTACACATCAGAAACTAAATACAATAAGTAAAACAGAAAATATAATTAATAATGAGCCATGCTCTGTGAAAACGGGGTTCAATGCCTCTGCAAAAAGTATCGACCCAGATAAGCCTGCGCAGTCAGCGCAGGCTGATTTTGGTAGATTGTTTTTTTTTATTTCGGTGAATTTTCTAGATGTCTAACGACCAATCTACCTCAGGATTTGGCCACTCGTTACACAAAATGGATTTTATGAATCAAAAATTATGTGATGACTTGCTTGGTATAAAACATCACGCAGACACATCAACCCCCCTAACGCTAGAGCATGGCTTATTATATTTTGACATGAACATCGCTTTGTCATTTTATATGAACTCGATCTGTGAAAAAGGGGACTTAATGCATCTGCAATAAGTATCGACCAAGGTCAGCCTGCACAGTCTGTGCAGGCTGACCTGGGTCGAAACCTTTTGCTATAGGTCAATTTTCTGCATGCCAAAGGACCATTCTACCTCTTGATTCAGTCAAACTGGAATTTGTGGATCCCTAATTATGTGATGTCTTGCTGGTATAATGCATCACAGAGATGCATTAAACCCCCTTTTGCCAAAGCATGGCTCATATGCGTTTACAAGAACTTTGCGCATCTACAGAACTAGTTGCGGTAGGTTTTGACCAAAACGACTTTACCTCTTCGAGCATGAGTTTCATTTCCTTTCGAAATATTGGACCACCGAGAAAAAAGAACAGAAAGTTCAATGAAAAATTACTTAACATCAAAGACACTGCTAGTGCCTTTAAAATTGCCAAGTTAGGGGATATGAAATTGTCGTTTCCATGCAACCGTGCCAGAAAAAAGTTCAATGCTCCAAAAGGAATGGCCGTAATAAGCAGAAAGTTGGTGAGCAAAAGCAGTACCTTTGTTTGTGAGTCGGTGCTGTTACTGTTTGCAAACATTCTGCGACGTTTGCAGAAATATGTCAAAAGGATGACGTTTCCTATAACGACGGCTAGGACTGGAATGAACAGCTCAAATACCACAGCTATGGTGACCACAAGCGGTACATTGCTTTTAAACTCCGCCGATACGTAGAAACAGTTACGGGTGACAGATGACGTGTTGCGACCCAGCAGTCCAGAAGTTTCTTCCTTTGTATGCCCATACAGTGCCATTACTCCAGTAACGGCAAGTAATATAGTAACGACACAGAAAAGAATAGACAGATTTGTGTTTCTATTCTGACGTACATTACGTTGAGTATGACTTAGAACAACCACCGATCTGTCTACGGTGACAATGGCCATTACCCAAAGTGACGCCGAGGCCGAAAAAACGCTCATCCATGCATTTAGTTTGCAGAAGATTGGCGACATGTCGTAATAGTTAATGTCGTAAAACATTCCCAAAACACGCCAGGGTATTGTCGTCCACAGAGTGAGAAAGTCAAACACTGACAGAAATAACAATAGAAAAACAGGCTTTTCTCGAAATGTTTTACGACTTAGTAACGCCACGTTTAGAATGTTTCCAACTGTGCCAATGAAAATGACGAACATCGGCAGAAAAGTAAGCAACGAATCTGACCAGTAGCATCTGACATCGTCAGTCGGACTGCAAGGCTTATCGAATAATAATTTCTCTACATCCATTTTGAAAACAACTCTCCCAAAGTCCCTCTAGGTTTAAGATATAAAGCTATGAGCTATTTAAGCCATAGCTTTAGATTACTAATTATTGAAGGCAATAAAGTCAATTGTACGAACGAAATGAGTTTAAAGATGTTGAAACATGACTAATCTGAAAACTATCGTTTACTTAATGCACAAATTGTAATCGGGTTAGGGAGAAATCTCACAGTCATTATCTCGTGTCCATTTACAAAGGCCGACCATCTTCTTCAGTTCCAAAATCCAAACCTAATCCAATATCAGATGACAAAGACATCGACCTGGTTCTGTGTAAAAGATGCCCACCTGAAAGTTACGTAAAAACCGCTTGATAATACCTACACAAATGAGATAACAAGTTGGCTTCTTTAAAGAAGAAGCCAGGAGAGGCAACATCTATGTTTTCAAATAGTTTATTGGCTTTAAATTTCAATATATTTTACAACATGTAAACAAACAAGTAAGGCATAATGATTGCCGCTGCATAGAAACCTCTTATGCATTACACGACATACACGTGACTTTCCCGCGTTTTCAAGGCACGTGATCTTTTCCCGCGGTGTTCTTCTCTTTTTTAAAGAAATTCTTTTTTTCCCGCTTAGATTTATTTGTTTGATGAAAAAGTACAACTATTGGAGAGACCATTTTGTTCTGAAGACAATGACTGTAATTGAAGCTATCCTTTGGATAGAAATAATGAATAATTAAAACTATCCTTTCATGTTAAGGAAGAATTAGTTCCCTTAGCTTTAGTTTCCGGTTTTCGAAAAGATGAATGATGGAACAGAAAATAAAAGAAGAAAATATTGAAAATAATCTTGGTTTTTGTATCGACCGTAGAAACACATTTGCAATCAAATCAATACAAAAATCTTTTATTTGAAATCCGTCACATAAAAACAAACACTTCTATTTCCAATTTCATTTTTTTGATTTCGGTTTATTAATAAAACTATGACGACACAGACTGTGTATCAGAACAATTTCACAAAAAAAAAAGCGGATTTTGATTGCATTGTCTGAGGCAGTCTGCTTTTGAAACTCACCACTGTTAGAGAGGTCTGATGTCTGATGACCTCTCCAATTAACACTGTACCAGCCAATCCTGACTTTTAACGACCTTTTCGAAAATATTGTTTTGTACCCTATGAATGACTGACAAAAAATAATCATTTTCTCGTTTGGTAAATAATTGAGTACAGTAGACATTTTTGATACCAAGAGCGGCACCAATCGCCTCTGCATTTGAAATGTATCAAAGATCAACTGAGCACGTCATGTAATCGGGTTCTGATTTCAACGCAAAAGCTACTTGATTTCATGCTTGGACTAAATTCGTCTGTTTTCAGTCCTTGGAAAAATACAAGAATGTTGTTCACCTGACTCCGATAAAATTAATGTAAAACTCAAAACGAGAACATATCAAAACAGTTTCTGTATACAGATCATTAATAAGCAACATGTACGTAGTTGCAACTAGGACACGTTGACCTTTAACAAGACGACAAAATTTACACCTGTCCCAACTGAAAGCATTTCTAGACGACAAATTTAAAGTGACTCAAATTTTAGGATTCGACTTTAAAAGGTTTGAAAACATCAAGGGAAAAGGAGAAAACGCTGGTTACCAGCATTTTCTCCTTTTCCCACAATGTTTTAAAAAGCTTTGTCCTTCTGAGTCGTTAAAACTCGAGATCGTGCGGTAAAGGATTAAGAAAGCAAAACATTCTGTCTCAAGGTAAATGCGTATTCTTTACGAGACCTGTGTTTCTTCCAACCGGACCGGACCTCTATCTGCCATTTTAACCCTTTCCCAAACGACAAATTTTAGACTGGTCCAAATTGAAAGAGTTTGCAGACGACAATTTTAAATTTGATGAAAATGGCAGAAAATTATCAAAAAGGGTAAAAAAAAAACACTGTGGGAAAAGGAGAAATTGCTCGTTACGAGCAATTTCTCCTTTTCCCACAATGTTTTCAAAAGACTTGTACTGCAGACACGTGAAAACCAGGGCTTGTTTGGGAAAGGGTTAATATAAATAAAATAAAATGGTCAACACCCGATCTTTTCATACTGATCCCGCTCGGCCCATCTAACTTTTCAGTGCGACCATTTTTCAAGTTAACCCGTCACCAAACAAAGCCTTTTTCACGATCCCGAGAGGAAAAATAACAAAAAAATAAACGTGTATTTCCCACATTGTTTTCTGCCCTTTACAAAGCGATTCAGGTAAACACCTGACCAGTTGATTTTAGTGTACGAGCCGAACCTGGTAGGTCTGCCGATAGTGTACAGGGCTTGAAACTAGGAGCTTGGCCATTTTTTTCCGAGGCTATTATTGACAGGATTCATTCCTCTCTCACCGCTGGTCATTGTTTGGTCGTTGTTTCGACGATGGTTATGAGGGACAACAGGTAGTGGCTTGGGAAGAAGTAATAGTAAAATAAACTGAAGGAATGCATTGGTAGATGCACCGGCAATAAAAAATGAAATAATGTTCAAATCGGCGTTGAAAAGCATTCAAGCAAATCAAACAGTGTATGTAAAAATGGTGTATTTTTTTCAAAGTCTCAGTCGACTTTTGACACTAAGAAGGATAAGCATTCGAACAACCTTCTTGATCATGTATGCATCGGGGCTCAAACTTGATCATGTATGCATCGGGGCTCAAACGTGATCATGTATGCATCGGGGCTCAAACTTGATCATGTATGCATTGGGGCTCAAACTTAATCATGTATGCATCGGGGCTCAAACTTGATCATGTATGCATCGGGGTTCAAACTTGATCATGTATGCATCGGGGTTCAAACTTGACCATGTATACATCGGGGTTCAAACTTGACCATGTCGGCATCGGGTTCAAACTTGATCATGTATACATCGGGGCTCAAAGGTGAGGATGTATGCATCGGGACTTAAACTTGATCATGTATACATCGGGGTTCAAACTTGACCATGTATACATCGGAGCACAAAACTGACCATGTATGCATCGGGGCTCAAACTTGATCATGTATGCATCGGGGCTCAAACTTGACCATGTATACATCGGGGCTGAAAATTGACCATGTATACATCGGGGCTCAAAATTGATCATGTATACATCGGGGTTCAAACTTGATCATGTATGCATCGGGGCTCAAACTTAATCATGTATGCATCGGGGCTCAAACTTGATCATGTATACATCGGGACTCAAACTTGATCATGTATGCATCGGGGCTCAAACGTGATCATGTATGCATCGGGGCTCAAACTTGATCATGTATGCATTGGGGCTCAAACTTAATCATGTATGCATCGGGGCTCAAACTTGATCATGTATGCATCGGGGTTCAAACTTGATCATGTATGCATCGGGGTTCAAACTTGACGATGTATACATCGGGGTTCAAACTTGACCATGTATGCATCGGGCTCAAACTTGATCATGTATACATCGGGGTTCAAAGGTGAGGATGTATGCATCGGGACTTAAACTTGATCATGTATACATCGGGGTTCAAACTTGACCATGTATACATCGGAGCACAAAACTGACCATGTATGCATCGGGGCTCAAACTTGATCATGTATGCATCGGGGTTCAAACTTGACCATGTATACATCGGGGCTCAAACTTGATCATGTATGCATCGGGGTACAAACTTGACAATGTATACATCGGGGCTCAAAATTGACCATGTATACATCGGGGCTCAAAATTGATCATGTATACATCGGGGTTCAAACTTGACCATGTATGCAGCGGAGCACAAAACTGACCATGTATGCATCGGGGCTCAAACTTGATCATGTATGCATCGGGGTCCAAATTTGACCATGTATGCAGCGGAGCACAAAACTGACCATGTATGCATCGGGGCTCAAACTTGATCATGTATGCATCGGGGTCCAAATTTGACCATGTATGCATCGAGGCTCAAACTTGACCATGTATGCATCGGGGCTCAAACTTAATCATGTATGCATCGGGGCTCAAAATTGACCATGTATACATCGGGGCTCAAAATTGATCATGTATACATCGGGGTTCAAACTTGAACATGTATGCATCGAGGCTCAAACTTGACCATGTATGCATCGGGGCTCAAAGTTGATCACGTATGCATCGGGGTCCAAACTTGACCACGTATGCATCGGGGCTCAAACTTGATCACGTATGCATCGGGGCTCAAACTTGATCATGTATACATCGGGGCTCAAACTTGACCATGTATACATCGGGGTTCAAACTTGACCATGTAAACATCGGGGTTCAAACTTGACCATGTATGCATCGGGGTCTAAACTTGACCATTTATGCATCGGGGCTCAAACTTGATCATGTATACCTCGGGGCTCAAACTTGATCATGTATAGATCGGGGTTCAGACTTGACCATGGTATACATCGGGGTTCAAACTTGATCATCTATGCATCGGAGTCCAGACTTGACCATGTATGCATCGGGGCTCAAAACTGATCATGTATACCTCGGGGCTCAAACTTGACCATCTATACATCGGGGTTCAAACTTCACCATATATGCATCGGGGCTCAAACTTGACCATGTATCCATCGTGGCTCAAACTTGATCATGTATGCATCGGGGATCAAACTTGTCCATGTATGCATCGGGGATCAAACTTGACCATGTATGCATCGGGGCTCAAAACTGATCATGTATGCATTGGGGCTCAAAACTGATAATGTATGCATCGGGGCTCAAACTTGATCATGTAAACATCGGGGTTTAAACTTGACCATGTATACATCGGGGTCCAAACTTGATCATGTATACATCGGGGTCCAAACTTGACCATGTATGCATCGGGGCTCAAAACTGATGATGTATGCATCGGGGCTCAAAACTGATTATGTATGCATCGGGGATCAAACTGGATCATGTATGCATCGGGAATCAAATTTGATCATGTATGCATCGGGGCTCAAAACTGATCATGTATACATCATGGTTTAAACTTGATCATGTATACATCGCTGTTCAAAGTTGACCAAGTATGCATCGGGGCTCTAAACTGATCATGTATACATCGGGGTTCAAATTTGATCATGTATGCATAGGGGCTCAAAACTGATAATGTATACATCATGGTTCAAACTTGATCATGTATACATCGGGGTCCAAATTTCACCATGTGTACATCGGGGTTCAAATTTGACCATGTATGCATCGGGCCTTTAAACTGATCATGTATACATCGGGGTCCAAATTTCACCATGTATACATCGGGGTTCAAACTTGACCATGTATGCCTCGGGGTTCAAAACTCATCATGTATACATCGGGGCTCGAAACTGATCATGCATACATTAGGGTTCAAACTTGATCATGTATACATCGGGATTCAAACTTGATCATGTATGCATCGGGGCTCAAACTTGATCATGTATATGTCGGGGCTCAAACTTGGTCATGTATAGATCGGGTTCAAACTTGATCATGTATGCATCAGGGCTCAAAACTGATCATGTATGCTTTGGGGCTCAAACTAGATCATGTATGCATCTAGGCTCAAACTTGATCATGTATACATCGGGGCTCAAAACTGATCATGTAAACATCGGGTTCAAACTTGAATATGTATACATCAGGGCTCAAAACCAATCATATATGCATTGGGGCTCAAATTTGATCATGTAAACATCGGGGTTCAAACTTGACCATGTATGCATCGGGGCTCAAAACTGATCATGTATGCATTGGGGCTCAAAACTGATCATGTTTCAATTGGGGCTCAAACTTGATCATGTATGCATCGGGTCTCAAACGTGATCATGTATGCATCGGGGTTCAAACGTGATCATGTATACATCGGGGATCAACGCTGATCATGTATACATCGGGGTTCAAACTTGATCATATATGCATCGGAGTTCAAATTTGATCATGTATGCATTAGGGCTCAAACTTGATCATATAGTCATCGGGGCTCAAACTTGATCAGGTATACATCGGGGTTCAAACTTTATCATGTACGCATCGGGGTTCAAACTTGATCATGTATGCATCGGGGCTAAATCTTGATCATGTGTACATCGGGGCTCAAACTTGATCATGTATACATCGGGACTCAACCTTGATCATGTATACATCGGGGTTCAAACTTGACCATGTATACATCGGAGCACAAAACTGACCATGTATGCATCGGGGCTCAAACTTGATCATGTATGCATCGGGGTTCAAACTTGATCATGTATGCATCGGGGTTCAAACTTGACGATGTATACATCGGGGTTCAAACTTGACCATGTATGCATCGGGCTCAAACTTGATCATGTATACATCGGGGTTCAAAGGTGAGGATGTATGCATCGGGACTTAAACTTGATCATGTATACATCGGGGTTCAAACTTGACCATGTATACATCGGAGCACAAAACTGACCATGTATGCATCGGGGCTCAAACTTGATCATGTATGCATCGGGGTTCAAACTTGACCATGTATACATCGGGGCTCAAACTTGATCATGTATGCATCGGGGTACAAACTTGACAATGTATACATCGGGGCTCAAAATTGACCATGTATACATCGGGGCTCAAAATTGATCATGTATACATCGGGGTTCAAACTTGACCATGTATGCAGCGGAGCACAAAACTGACCATGTATGCATCGGGGTTCAAACTTGACCATGTATGCAGCGGAGCACAAAACTGACCATGTATGCATCGGGGCTCAAACTTGATCATGTATGCATCGGGGTCCAAATTTGACCATGTATGCAGCGGAGCACAAAACTGACCATGTATGCATCGGGGCTCAAACTTGATCATGTATGCATCGGGGTCCAAATTTGACCATGTATGCATCGAGGCTCAAACTTGACCATGTATGCATCGGGGCTCAAACTTAATCATGTATGCATCGGGGCTCAAAATTGACCATGTATACATCGGGGCTCAAAATTGATCATGTATACATCGGGGTTCAAACTTGAACATGTATGCATCGAGGCTCAAACTTGACCATGTATGCATCGGGGCTCAAAGTTGATCACGTATGCATCGGGGTCCAAACTTGACCACGTATGCATCGGGGCTCAAACTTGATCACGTATGCATCGGGGCTCAAACTTGATCATGTATACATCGGGGCTCAAACTTGACCATGTATACATCGGGGTTCAAACTTGACCATGTAAACATCGGGGTTCAAACTTGACCATGTATGCATCGGGGTCTAAACTTGACCATTTATGCATCGGGGCTCAAACTTGATCATGTATACCTCGGGGCTCAAACTTGATCATGTATAGATCGGGGTTCAGACTTGACCATGGTATACATCGGGGTTCAAACTTGATCATCTATGCATCGGAGTCCAGACTTGACCATGTATGCATCGGGGCTCAAAACTGATCATGTATACCTCGGGGCTCAAACTTGACCATCTATACATCGGGGTTCAAACTTCACCATATATGCATCGGGGCTCAAACTTGACCATGTATCCATCGTGGCTCAAACTTGATCATGTATGCATCGGGGATCAAACTTGTCCATGTATGCATCGGGGATCAAACTTGACCATGTATGCATCGGGGCTCAAAACTGATCATGTATGCATTGGGGCTCAAAACTGATAATGTATGCATCGGGGCTCAAACTTGATCATGTAAACATCGGGGTTTAAACTTGACCATGTATACATCGGGGTCCAAACTTGATCATGTATACATCGGGGTCCAAACTTGACCATGTATGCATCGGGGCTCAAAACTGATGATGTATGCATCGGGGCTCAAAACTGATTATGTATGCATCGGGGATCAAACTGGATCATGTATGCATCGGGAATCAAATTTGATCATGTATGCATCGGGGCTCAAAACTGATCATGTATACATCATGGTTTAAACTTGATCATGTATACATCGCTGTTCAAAGTTGACCAAGTATGCATCGGGGCTCTAAACTGATCATGTATACATCGGGGTTCAAATTTGATCATGTATGCATAGGGGCTCAAAACTGATAATGTATACATCATGGTTCAAACTTGATCATGTATACATCGGGGTCCAAATTTCACCATGTGTACATCGGGGTTCAAATTTGACCATGTATGCATCGGGCCTTTAAACTGATCATGTATACATCGGGGTCCAAATTTCACCATGTATACATCGGGGTTCAAACTTGACCATGTATGCCTCGGGGTTCAAAACTCATCATGTATACATCGGGGCTCGAAACTGATCATGCATACATTAGGGTTCAAACTTGATCATGTATACATCGGGATTCAAACTTGATCATGTATGCATCGGGGCTCAAACTTGATCATGTATATGTCGGGGCTCAAACTTGGTCATGTATAGATCGGGTTCAAACTTGATCATGTATGCATCAGGGCTCAAAACTGATCATGTATGCTTTGGGGCTCAAACTAGATCATGTATGCATCTAGGCTCAAACTTGATCATGTATACATCGGGGCTCAAAACTGATCATGTAAACATCGGGTTCAAACTTGAATATGTATACATCAGGGCTCAAAACCAATCATATATGCATTGGGGCTCAAATTTGATCATGTAAACATCGGGGTTCAAACTTGACCATGTATGCATCGGGGCTCAAAACTGATCATGTATGCATTGGGGCTCAAAACTGATCATGTTTCAATTGGGGCTCAAACTTGATCATGTATGCATCGGGTCTCAAACGTGATCATGTATGCATCGGGGTTCAAACGTGATCATGTATACATCGGGGATCAACGCTGATCATGTATACATCGGGGTTCAAACTTGATCATATATGCATCGGAGTTCAAATTTGATCATGTATGCATTAGGGCTCAAACTTGATCATATAGTCATCGGGGCTCAAACTTGATCAGGTATACATCGGGGTTCAAACTTTATCATGTACGCATCGGGGTTCAAACTTGATCATGTATGCATCGGGGCTAAATCTTGATCATGTGTACATCGGGGCTCAAACTTGATCATGTATACATCGGGACTCAACCTTGATCATGTATACATCGGGGTTCAAACTTGACCATGTATACATCGGAGCACAAAACTGACCATGTATGCATCGGGGCTCAAACTTGATCATGTATGCATCGGGGTTCAAACTTGACCATGTATACATCGGGGCTAAAAATTGATCATGTATACATCGGGGTTCAAACTTGACCATGTATGCATCGGAGCACAAAACTGACCATGTATGCATCGGGGCTCAAACTTGATCATGTATACATAGGGGCTCAAACTTGACCATGTATACATCGGGGTTCAAACTTGATCATGTATATACATCGGGGTTCAAACTTGACCATGTATGCATCGGGGTTCAAACTTGTCCATTTATGCATCGGGGCTCAAACTTGATCATGTATACCTCGGGGCTCAAACTTGGTCATGTATACATCGGGGTTCTGACTTGACCATGGTATACATCAGGGTTCAAACTTGATCATCTATGCATCGGAGTCCAGACTTGACCATGTATGCATCGGGGCTCAAAACTGATCATCCATACATCGGGGCTCAAACTTGACCATCTATACATCGGGGTTTAAACTTGACCATATATGCATCGGGGCTCAAACTTGACCATGTATCCATCGTGGCTCAAACTTGATCATGTATGCATCGGGGTTCAAACTTGATCACGTATACGTCGAGGATCAAACTTGATTATGTATACGTCGGGGCTCAAACTTGATCATGTATACGTCGATGATCGAACTTGATCATGTATACATCGGGGATCAAACTTAATCATGCCGACGTCGGGGTTCAAACTTGATCATGTATACGTCGGGGCTCAAACTTGATCATGTATACATCGGGGCTCAAACTTGGCCATCTGTGCATCGGGGTACAAACTTAACCATGTATGCATCGGGGGTCAAATCTAATCATGTATACATCAGGATTCAAACTTGATCATGTATACATCGGGGCTCAAACTTGGCCACATATGCATCGGGGTACAAACTTAACCATGTATGCATCGGGGGTCAAAACTAATCATGTATACATCAGGATTCAAACTTGATCATGTATACATCGGTGTTCAAACTTGACCATGTATGCATCGGGGTTCAAACTTGACCATGTATGCATCGGGGCTCAAAACTCATCATGTATACATCGGGACTCAAAATTGATCATGTATATATCGGGGTTCAAAATTGATCATGTATGCATCGGGGTTCAAATTTGACCATGTATTCATCGGAGCTCTAAACTGATCATGTATACATCGGGGTCCAAACTTCACCATGTATACATCGGGGTTCAAACTTGACCATGTATGCATCGGGGCTCAAAACTCATCATATATATACATCGGGGCTCAAAACTGATCATGCATACATTAGGGTTCAAACTTGATCATGTATACATCAGGGTTCAAACTTGATCATGTATGCATCGGGGCTCAAAACTGATCATCTATGCATCGGGGATCAAAACTGATCATCTATACATCGGGGCTCAAACTTGTTCATTTGTGCATCGGGATTCAAACTTGATCATGTATGCATAGGGGTTCAAACTTGATCATGTATATATCGGGGCTCAAACTTGATCATGTATACATAGGGTTCAAACTTGATCATGTATGCATCAGGGCTCAAAACTGATCATGTATGCATTGGGGCTCAAACTTGATCATGTATGCATCGGGGTTCAAACTTGATCATGTATACATCGGGGCTCAAAACTGATCATGTATACATCGGGGTTCAAACTTGAATATGTATACATCCGGGCTCAAAAGCGAACATGTATGCCTTGGGACTCAAATTTGATCATGTATGCTTCGGGGCTTAAACTTGATCATGTAAACATCGGTGATCAAACTTGACCATGTATGCATTGGGGCTCAAAACTGATAATGTATGCATCGGGGCTCAAACTTGATCATGTATACCTCGGGGTTTAAACTTGACCATGTATACATCGGGGTCCAAACTTGATCATGTATACATCGGGGATCAAACTTGATCATGTATGCATCGGGGTTCAAATTTGATCATATATGCATCGGGGCTCAAAACTGATCATGTATACATCATGATTCAAACTTGATCATGTATACATCGGGGTTCAAACTTGACCATGTATGCGTCGGGGCTCTAAACTGATCATGTATACATCGGGGCTCAAATTTGATCATGTATGTATCGGGGCTCAAAACTGATCATGTATACATCATGATTCAAACTTGATCATGTATACATCGGGGTTCAAACTAGACCATGTATGCATCGGGGCTCTAAACTGATCATGTATACATCGGGGCTGAAAACTGATCATGTATACATCGGGGTCCAAACTTGATCATGTATACATCGGGGTCCAAATTTCACCATATATACATCGGGGTTCAAACTTGACCATGTATGCCTCGGGGCTCAAAACTGATCATGCATACATTAGGGCAGAAACTTGATCATGTATACATCGGGATTCAAACTTGATCATGTATGCATCGAGGCTCAAACTTGATCATGTATATGTCGGGGCTCAAACTTGGTCATGTATAAATCGGGTTCAAACTTGATCATGTATTCATCTGGGCTCAAAACTGATCATGTATGCATTGGGGCTCAAACTAGATCATGTATGCATCTAGGCTCAAACTTGATCATGTATACATCGGGGCTCAAAACTGATCATGTAAACATCGGGGTTCAAACTTGAATATGTATACATCAGGGCTCAAAACCGATCATGTATGCATTGGGGCTCAAATCTGATCATGTATGCATCGGGGCTCAAACTTGATCATGTAAACATCGGGGTTCAAACTTGACCATGTATGCATCGGGGCTCAAAACTGATCATGTATGCATTGGGGCTCAAAACTGATCATATATTCATCTTGATCAGGTATACATCGGGGTTCAAACTTTATCATGTACGCATCGGGGTTCAAACTTGATCATGTATGCATCGGGGCTAAATCTTGATCATGTGTACATCGGGGGTCAAACTTGATCATGTATACATCGGGACTCAACCTTGATCATGTATACATCGGGGTTCAATCTTCATCATGTATATATCGGGGCTCAAAGTAGATCATGTATGCATCGGGATTCAAACTTGGTCATGTATGCATCGGGGCTCAAACTTGACCATGTATGCATCGGGGCTCAAACTTGATCATGTATGCATCGGGGTTTAAACTTGACCATGTATGCATCGGGGCTCAAAACTGACCATGTATGCATCGAGGCTCAAACTTGACCATGTATGCATCGGGGCTCAAACTTGATCATGTATATGTCGGGGCTCAAACTTGGTCATGTATAAAGCGGGTTCAAACTTGATCATGTATTCATCTGGGCTCAAAACTGATCATGTATGCATTGGGGCTCAAACTAGATCATGTATGCATCTAGGCTCAAACTTGATCATGTATACATCGGGGCTCGAAACTGATCATGTAAACATCGGGGTTCAAACTTGAATATGTATACATCAGGGCTCAAAACCGATCATGTATGCATTGGGGCTCAAATCTGATCATGTAAACATCGGGGCTCAAACTTGATCATGTAAACATCGGGGCTCAAACTTGATCATGTATGCATCGGAGCTCAAACTTGACCATGTATATATCGGGGCTAAAAGTAGTTCATGTATGGATCGGGGTTCACACTTGGCCATGTATGCATCGGGGCTCAAACTTGATCAAATATGCATCGGAGCTCAAACTTGACCATGTATGCATCGGGGCTCAAACTTGATCATATATGCATCGGGGTTTAAACTTGACCATGTATGCATCGGGGCTCAAACTTGACCATGTATGCATCGAGGCTCAAACTTGACCATGTATGCATCGGGGTTCAAACTTGATCATGTATGCATCGGGGTTCAATCTTGATCATGTATGCATCGGGCCTCAAACTTGATCATGTATACATCGGTGTTCAATCTTGATCATGTATACATCGGGACTCAATCTTGATCATGTATACATCGGGACTCAACCTTGATCATGTATACATCGGGGTTCAAACTTGATCATGTATACATCGGGGTTCAAAGAAGATCATGTATGCATCGGGGCTCAAACTTGATCATGCATGCATCGGAGCTCAAACTTGATCATGAATATATCGGGGCTCAAAGTAGATCATGTATGCATCGGGGTTCAAACTTGACCATGTATGCATCGGGGCTCAAGCTTGATCATGTATGCATCGGATCTCAAACTTGATCATGTATGCATCGGGGCATAAACTTGATCATGTATGCATCGGGGCTCAAACTTGACCATGTATGCATCGGATCTCAAACTTGATCATGTATGCATCGGAGCTCAAACTTGATCATGTATGCATCGGGGTTCAAACTTGACCATGTATGCATCGGGGCTCAAACTTGACCATGTATGCATCTGGGCTCAAACTTGACCATGTATACATCGGGGCTCAAACTTTATCATGTGTGCATCGGGGCTCAAAGTTGACCAGGTATGCATCGGAGGTGAAACTTGATCATGTATGCATCAGGGCTCAGACTTTATCATGTATGCATCGGGGCTCAAACTTGATCATGTGTGCATCGGGGCTCAAACTTGATAATGTATGCATCGGAGCTCAAACTTGATCATTTATGCATCAGGGCTCAAACTTTATCATGTATGCATCGGGGCTCTAACTTGATAATGTGTGCATCGGGGCTCAAACTTGATGATGTATGCATCGGAGCTCAGACTTGATCATGTATGCATCGGGACTCAGACTTTATCATGTATGCATCGGGCTCAAACTTGATCATGTATGCATCGGAGCTCAAACTTGATCATGTATGCATCGGGTCTCAAACTTGACCATGTATGCATCGGGGCTCAAACTTGACCATGTATGCATCGGGGCTCAAACTTGACCATGTATACATCGGGGCTCAAACTTTATCATGTGTGCATCGGGGCTCAAACTTGACCAGGTATGCATCGGAGGTGAAACTTGATCATGTATGCATCAGGGCTCAGACTTTATCATGTATGCATCGGATCTCAAACTTGATCATGTGTGCATCGGGGCTCAAACTTGATAATGTATGCATCGGAGCTCAAACTTGATCATTTATGCATCAGGGCTCAAACTTTATCATGTATGCATCGGGGCTCAAACTTGATAATGTGTGCATCGGGGCTCAAACTTGATGATGTATGCATCGGAGCTCAGACTTGATCATGTATGCATCGGGACTCAGACTTTATCATGTATGCATCGGGCTCAAACTTGATCATGTATGCATCGGAGCTCAAACTTGATCATGTATGCATCGGGTCTCAAACTTGACCATGTATGCATCGGGGCTCAAACTTCGTCATGTATGCATTCGGGCTCAGACTTGATCATGTATGCATCGGAGCTCAAACTTGATCATGTATGCATCGGAGCTCAAACTTGATCATGAATATATCGGGGCTCAAAATAGATCATGTATGCATCGGGGTTCAAACCTGACCATGTATGCATCGGGGCTCAAACTTGATCATGTATGCATCGGATCTCAAACTTGATCATGTATGCATCGGGGCATTAACTTGATTATGTATGCATCGGGGTTCAAACTATGTATGCATCGGGGCTCAAACTTGATCATGTATGCATCGGATCTCAAACTTGATCATGTATGCATCGGGGCATAAACTTGATCATGTATGCATCGGGGTTCAAACTTGACCATGTATGCATCGGGGCTCAAACTTGATCATGTATGCATCTGGGCTCAAACTTGACCATGTATGCATCGGGGCTCAAACTTGACCATGTATACATCGGAGCTCAAACTTGATCATGTATGCATCGGGGCTCATACTTGACCATGTATGCATAGGAGGTCAAACTTGATCATGTATGCATCAGGGCTCAAACTTTATCATGTATGCATCGGGGCTCAAACTTGATCATGTGTGCATCGGGCCTCAAACTTGATAATGTATGCATCGGAGCTCAAACTTGATCATGTATGCATCGGGGCTCAGACTTTATCATGTATGCATCGGGCTCAAACTTGATCATGTATGCATCGGGGTTCAAACTTGACCATGAATGCATCGGGGCTCAAACTTGACCATGTATACATCGGGGCTCAAAATTGATCATGTATACCTCGGGGCTCAAACTTGATCATGTATACCTCGGGGCTCAAACTTGATCATGTATACCTCGGGGCTCAAACTTGATCATGTATACATCGGGGATCAAACTTGATCATGTATGCATCGGGGCTAAAAAGCCTTGTTTCTCTGTACAGAAAAGTCTTTTTTTTTTCTTTAATTTAACCCTTACCACGTCATTCTGTATTTTAACGATCTTGAGAAACAAGGCTTTGGAAAACATAATGGGAAAAGGAGAAAATGCTGGTGACCAGCATTTTCTCATTTTCCCACGGTGTTTTCTACCCTGTCAAAAACAAACAGATTATCTGAGCCACATCTTTGTCATCTGCAAATGCTTTAAATTTGAACCTGTCCAAATATTTTGCGTTTACTAAAGAGTTAAAGGGACATTAAACTAGATTTGTTTTGCAAAGGTTTTTTGGGATTTTTTTCTCATCGCAGACTGCTAAGTTTTATTGCAAAATCTGATGTGAAAATAAAACATAGATAGAAATACATGTTGAAAAAACGAGCAAACAGTCTTTTGTACTGTTCCTCTTAAATTTTCCATAGCGTTAGAAACGGTATCGCCATTATTGCATAACAAGTGATAAAAACATTTTTAATACAATCAGTGAAACGCCAATTTATGTAATAGCCTAGTTGGTGAAGCCTTCGGTTACAGTTTTGAAGGTTGTGGGTTCGAGTCCCAACAGCGGAAATTCCTTTACCTTTTATTTATTTATTTTTATTTTTCCCTCTATTTTGGTGTTTCTGTTGTTATTCCACAACCAAGGGTAAACAGTCACGTCCTCGTGATTTTTCTTTACAAAATATCAACCCCGTCTTACAAAAAAAAAGTGGTCAAAATCTGGTATAATGCCCCTTTAAGACGCTAAAACTGATATGCATTCATTCATCTTTACTGTATGTGACTGTGTTGTCCGAGAGTACAAGTTAGGGAGATGATGATATGCAAGTTCCACCCCCCCCTCAAAAAAAAGGTGGTGTTATGAAGGCATTGTTTTGCATTAAGACACAATGATGCACACAGTTGACCGTGTAGCCTAAAAAATATGAGAATTCATTCAATTCGCATTTCATCTACGGACGCCCAATAACTTGAAGAAAAATTAAACCCAAGTCCTATTGTAACAGGCCTCTTCTTTGCTTTTTGTCGGCCCAAGAATGCGCCCGGTGCATTTTCAGGCTGGTTAGCTGATATACTGGTATTTATATACCTAAACACAGAATATTGCATTTTCAGACAATAATTTCCGTGTAGCTTGAATTATGATATTTAGTTGTGAAAGAGTAGAAAACGTTGCGGGAAAAGGAGAAAATGCTGGTTAGCAGCATTTTCTCCTCTTCCCACAATGTTTTCTAAAGCTTTCTTTTTCAGGGTCGTTAAATCTCAAGATTTTGTGGTAATGGATAAAAAAGTTCTTTCTGCCAGTCTTTAGAAGGATATTTGGTTCATATTTTTCATTGGAGAAAAGTTTTAAAGTGAATGAATAATCGTGTCTTATTATCTACCACTTCAAACACAAGACTCCCCGCACAACGCAACCACATTTTCGGATATTCATAACATCACTGGCTCAGTTCGACAATCCGAAACAAAAAAAGCGACCTACAAGATAAATGAATGACTTGTCGTTTTCAGTTGTCTTAGATAAAAAAAAATCTTCAATGTACTCGATCGCTGGAAATGTTGGCACATTATTCCTTTAATCCAATAACGTTGGTGGAGAAATTACTACACAAAGGTCGGATAGGAATAGTTGAAAATTAAGTCCTTACCACACAGGAGTCAGATTGGAATAACTGAAATTATTATAACTTAATAACTTACTATACAAAGGTCGAATAGGAATAACTGGATTCCCGGGACATATGACGGGGTAGCCAGTTCAACTAACTACATACATGCATTAAGGAAGATTTCTTACCCTTTTCAAGGCCCAAAAGCCGCCAAAACAGCAAGGCATGTGTTAACATGCATTTAAATCATACCATTTAAAAGTATTGAAAATATTGTGAAGATGACAATCTGTTTTTGAGTGGTCAGTCCAAGTGTTACTCGCGTGCAAAAAAAAAAAAAATGAATTTGAAAATCAGGCAAAAAGTAAAGAAAAGATAGAATGACCTGGCAACTTTTAAACTACTTTTGAAATTATTTTTTTTTTTGCCAGCGACTAACATTGTGATCGACCGTATAATAACAGATTGTCATCTTCACAATATTTTCCATACTTTTAAATGATATGTTATGAATTTAAATGCCCTCTAACACCAGCTTTGTTTACCTTTTGCAGCTATCGTTACCTTAAAGAGGTCAAACTTTTGCTGCAGCGAAGAAACAATACGCCATTTTTTCACATACAGCACAAGTCAAGTAAGACATTCCCCTCGTTAAAAAAAGCGAATCTTGTCATATGCGCCATATTTAATTGTTTTTTTTTTTTCATCTGCTGTAATTTTCAAAAGTCCACAGTTTTGTTTCCTAGTGAAAAAATTAAAGTAAGAAAAAATAGAAACAACAATCTCTGGACTAAGTTTCGTCCTAATTTCAACTCAGAACCTAAGACGAGCATGGACATACTGGTAAATAAAAGAAATATTACATTCGACCGCAAACGTGAAGTTGTCTTCGATGAAAAAAAGTATTGCAATAAAAATATTTGTTTGTTTTTTGATACTGATAAAAACAACAAATCTAATTATTTAAAGGATATTTTTAGTTATTAGAATGGTGAAGAAAAGAGTATTTGTATTTAAAAATCAAATTGTGAACGTAATGATAATCTTGATGATATATTTTCTACTTACATACATAGATTTTTCCTTTTCTTTACTTCAATCATATGCCGCCTTTGCTCATATGAAAGAAGTCCTGGTTTCACGAACATCCAAATGAAAACAAGAGGACCACGGAACTACTATATTGCTCACCTTATTTAATTTTAAATTCTATTCCAGGCCGGGCTTAGACATAGGCTTGGGGCACAAGCGGTCATTTTGGTCACATGACCTAAATGATTTTAACAGTCCCCCCCCCCATCCTTTGGAATCTGGTATATGGAACATGGCTTTGATTTAATCTGCATAATTGTCCAGCGGAGAAGTGGTGTAAGTACATGTGAGTTATTCTCTGAAAAATGGTGGCTTAATTCATCTCCGTGATGCGTTATACGAAGCAAGTCATCACACGGTTATAAATCTATAAAATCCGTTATGTCTAACAATAAACTGACTAATGAAGTGGAACAGTCCTTGGATATGTAGAAAAAGGACTAATAGCGAACAGTTTCGACAAAGGTCAGCCTGTGCAGACTACGCAGACTGACCTGGGTCGATAATTTTCGCCAGTGCATTGAGCCAACTTTTTCACAGAGCATGGCTCGTGTAAATGGATCGGAGGGAGAGCGGACACACGGACGACTGACAAAGACTGATCACAATTATTCCCTTGAGCACATCGTGTTCCGTTGAGCCAAAATATCCATGGCAACCTACAATCTCCCCCCCCCCCTTTCCCTGAGATCTGCCTTTTAATTTAGATACGTCAAATCAAATATTTTATGAAACCTGTATGTGTGAAAACCCGGGCAATCAGGAATCACTGTGAGCATGCACTAACCTACATAAACTTGACCTTTGAATTGCTAAATGTTTGAGCCATGCTCTCACAAAAGGGGGCTTAATGCATCTCCGTGATCTATCACACCAATCAGGTCGTCACATAACTGTAGATTCATTACAGGCAAGTTTTTTAATAGCCGAATTAATCATAAGGTAGACGGGGTACTAGGACATACAAAAAAATTGACCCATAGCGAAAAGTTTCGACCCAGGTCAGCCTGCGCGGACTGCGCAGGCTGACCTGGGTCGATACTTTTCGTAGATGCATTAAGCCCCCGTTCACAGAGTACGGCTCGGTTAAATGAGCTTGAAAAACTAAAAGATATCGATTTTATGATGTTCTTTTCGCGAAAATACCTCAAAGGACAGGAGTCTTTCGTTGTTTAGTTGCTTGTAACACAAAATGGATTTTATGGATCCATAACTCCGTGACACATGGCTTGGTATACTGTATTATGGAGATGCATTTAAACCCCTTTCCTCAGAGCATACCTCCTTTCTAAAAACAAGCACAATTGGTTGATAAAGCTTATCCCTTTGCCAAAGAGTCCCATGTTTTAACGACCTTGAGAAAGAAGCCTTTTGGAAACATTGTGTGAAAAGGAGAAAATGCAGGCATTTTCTCCTTTTCACACAATATTTTCTCTACTATCAGAGAACTTAAGTTCATTGGTATTGAATTTTGAATTTGTCGTCTGCTGATGTCTGCAATTTGGGAGAGTCTAAAATTTGTCGTGGGGGAAAGGGTTAACAACAATACAGCGGCCTTTTTTTATTATATAAGAATGGATTGTTTCATTAGTGTTTTACGCTGCTTAAAACATTGTATAAGTCATGCCACGGCGATAGTTTACTTATTCATGAGTTTCATGGGTTTCACAGGCACCGGGCTATGACTCTCAAAGGTCTTGCCCAGGGAATCTCTAATAAAAACCCCAGGATCAAACCCTGGACCCATGGATTTCTTATCCAACACCTTTACCACAGGTTAACACAGACCCCCTATTTTCGGTTATGAATAAATATTTTATTGTGTGACACGCGGAGTCGCAAAAACAAATTACTTTACAGTTTAATCAACAGTTTTGCGTCAACGCTCAAAATTGAACTGTAGGGAACATCATAGTTTCTTTTTTTCCAAAAGTGCAGTTTATGCCCTGCATGTACTTAAACAAATATCCTGCTCGACTAGATCCATCATGTACAGTAATTTTGATTGATTGATTGATTGATTGATTGATTGATTGATGGATAGATGGATTGACATACGGGTGGACGTACGGACAGACGGACGGATGGATGGACGGGTGGACTTTATGGAGTTTAATACCGTTTCCAACTTCATTTCAGTTATATAGCCGCGTTCCTTGCACCTATCCATGCCTTTCTTGAGTTTCTCTTTACCAGTGCCTTGCACAATTTTCTTTCCAATTCACTGACAGCTATCGAAACAACGATCAGCGGTAGAGAGAGGACTACCTCTAGTACTCGAACAGAAGTTAGCTGACCTTGGGGTTCGAACCAGCTATCCTCTGGTTTCAAAGTTCAGTATGTTGCCGACTCAGTCACTGGGCTTGGCCTACTGTGAACGAGTATCAGCCCCCTTGAAACAACCTTGCGGAATGACGTTGAAAAAATTCCTGCGGAATACAATGACTATTGGAGAATATTAGTACAAGAGAGAGCGACATAAAATTTGCACAAGTTCTCTTTTTCTCACCTTTTTTTTTATTTTTTATAAAACAAAAAAACTTGGACATATTAAAAATCCAAATTAATTGCACGCGATGAATCAAATATGGTTCAAACGATACAAATTGTATCGTAAGGAAAAAGAAACATATTAGGAAAAGGAGAAAATGCTAATGCCCAGCATTTTCTCCTTTTCTTAAAATGTTTTCAAAAGCCTTCTTCCTCAAGGTTATTAAAACTTGGGGTTATGTGGTAAAGGGTAAATTTAAGGAAGACTGCCACAAGACTGCTTAATTTCATGTTTTAACTCTCTACCACACAGTCATGAATTTTAACGACCCTGAAGAAGAATCCTTTTGAAAACAGTGTGGGAAAAGTAGAAAATGCTGGTAACCAGCATTTCTCCTTTTCCCACAATGTTTCAACCCTTCCAAATAAAAATTTCATTTTTTGAGTCACACTTATTTTGTTGTCTGCAACTGCTTTGAATTTGAACGAGTCTTAAATTTTGTTGATTGGTAAAGAGTTAAGCCTTTATCCGAAGACGAAATTTTATTCTCGGCCAATCGAAACCATTAGCAAAAAACAGATTTAATGCGGCTAAAATTTGTAAAAAATTTGTCTGAAGAAAAAGCAGAAAGCACCGGTTTCCAGTATTTTCTTCTTTTCCCAATACGTTGTCAAAAGCACTCTTTTTCAGGATCGTTAACTCATAAAGTACTGGAACCGACTTAAGTTGTTTTCGCGGATAGTGCAGATCAAGATCAGACTGCACAGAGCTTGCAGTCTGATCTTGGATCTACACTGTCCGCTATTCCATTATACATTCTTGCCACAGCAATCTTGAAATAGCGCTAGTTTAGATGTTTTTCCTGATTGAAATGTTCCATTTCATTAATTCAGCGCTGTAAGGGTTAAAAGTAAGGGGTTGTTATGTACAGGGTTGCGGTAAAGAGAGTGAGTACATGTATTATGGAATAGAAGAAGGGAAAGCATTGCGGAAAAAGAAGCATAATACTTGTACTGGTTGATACTACCTTTTCCTACATAAACCTTGTCCTCTTTGTTATCTTCATGCTGTTCGGTAAGGTTTAACCGTCATGCATCTAAATGAATGGAATGAAACTTTCGAGCTGATGATACAACCCAAATTTTTTTATATTTCAAAGGCAGTTATGGGGGAAAAATATCTCCTTATCGGACAGTGTAGTTCTAAGATCAGACTGCACATTCTGTGCAGACTGATCTTGATCTACACTGTCCAGAAAAGGTCAGTGAGTCGCGCTAAGAATAATTTGAACAGTACGGGGCTAACAAGATCAATATAAACGTAATTACGCACAAAGTATTTCCCATGTAAAAAAAAAAATCCAATAGGAAAAATTTATGGAAAAACATTAAAAGAAGGAAAATCCAATTAAAGACCGTGATAAAACGTCAGTAAGGTATTTTTCACACTTTAAGAACAAACCTGACAGTTTTTAGTGTAAACAAGGGTTTTGCGGACGGCATAGATGAAGATCAGACTGCACAGAACGTGCAGTCTGATCATGAATCTCCATCGTCTCCTTTTTTGTTTAAGCCCATGAAATAAAAATCTGTCTGGGTTGTAGATTGTATTTTCAGATATATTAAAAATGAATGCAATACGTACAAAGTATTTCCCTAATAAATACCACTGGAAAAATTTACGACAAAAAAAAAAAAGGTTAGAGTGAAACTTAAATGTAAGGCAATTATATAAAAAATATCAATTAGGTATTTTCACCCTCTTAGAGCAAGCTTAAAACCCCTTTTAGTTCCATTTGGTTATTGGTCAATTTTCTGCACGTAAAAGGACCATTCTCACGCACGATTCAATCTGTTGTTAGAACAGAACAGAACAGACATTTTATTTAGACGTATACATAGTACATTGTCTTGTCAGAATGTAAGTTTTTCAATGAATGATACTACATGTGTATATACATATCAAAAGTGAAGTAACCAAACTGTAGGGAAAAAAAAGAGTTAACTTATAGTTACCGATCAGAAGCAGAAATAATAGGAATTACATAAAAAAAAAACTTTGTCAACAAGAAACAATATGTATGCAGAGAAATAATATAATATAAAGAGGGAGAGATGACCAAATAGTCAAACCATGAAGAAAAAGAGACAAGGTAATTCTTTAAGTCCCCTTGTTGCGAAACGCGCCTGAATACTCTCTTGTAGTATGGTGGACAGTGTAGGACAAGATTAGGCCGCACTCAAAGTTCGGTCCGATCACAGGTCCACTCTTTCCTATACTTTGGGTGCTGAGAGTGTAAGCCAAGGTCAGGCCGAACTCAAAGTTCAGTCTGATCACAGGTCTGAACCTTCGAATACATTGGGGTTTTAAAAATGAAAGTATTCTTAAAGACATACAATTCGGGTATACAGTACATATATTATTGGAAAGAAAGACAAGGCAGCCTCCTTTCATCAAAGGTATACATATAAAAAGATAAATTTTATATAAGATTTATTCATTTAGCCCTTTCCCAAACAAGCCCTGGTTTTCACGTGTCTGTAGTACAAGACTTTTGAAAACAGTGTGGGAAAAGGAGAAATTGCTCGTAACGAGCAATTTCTCCTTTTCCCACAGTGTTTTCTACCCTTTTTGAGACCATTCTGCCATTTCCATCAAATTTGAAATTGTCGTCTGCAAACTCTTTCAATTTGGACCACTGTCCAAAATTTGTCGTTTGGGAAAGGGTTAACTCTCTTACAGATGACAATTTTTGCCTTCACCAAAGTGCAAGCATATGCAGACGACAAAATAATGTTACTCAAAACATGAAAAATTGTCTTTCATTGGGGAGAAATCATTATGGGAACAGCAGAAAATGCCCGTTACTAGCATTTTCACCTTTTACCAAAATGAACTTAAAAGCCTTCTTTTCAGGGTTGTTGAAAGTCGGCATTTTACAATAAAAGGTTGAACAATATGAACCTTCTATGCATTAGTATGTAATATTATACTATTTCTCAACGTTAAAGCCTCTTTAATAAAAATACACAACTTAATGAGGACCTGTCTATTACTGTTAGACAAAATGGATTTTCTGGATCTATTATAATATGACGACTTGCTTGGTGTCTCGCATCAAGGAGATGCATTAAACCCCCATTTGCCAGATCACGGCTCATATCTTTGGCGGTGAAACAGTTAATGGAAACATGATTAGGTGAAGACCTATTAACTCCCTGACTCTTTTCCAAACGACATAATTTTGGACAGGACCATATTGAAAGCATATGCAGACGACAAATGAAATGTTGCTAAAATGATGATTCCTTTCTTTGATAGGGTAGGAAACATTGTAGGAAAATGAGAGAATGTTGGTTGCCAGCTGTAGACTCGTCTGAATGGAAAGCATTTACTGACGATAAATTAAATGTGTCTTGACCCTTTACCACACAATCCCGACTTTTAACGACCCTGAGAAAGAAGCCTTTTGAAAACGTTGTGGGAAAAGGAGAAAATGCTGGTAACCAGCATTTTCTCCTTTTCCCACAATGTTTTCTACCCTATCCAAAACAGAAATCATCATTTGAGCTACATTTAATTTGTCGTCTGCAAATCCTTTCAATTTGGATCACTCTAACATTGTGTCGTTTGGTAAAGAGTTAAATGAAAGGATTTCATCCTTAACCCCTTACAACACAACTCCGAGTTTTAACCCTGAAAGAGAAGCCTTTTGAAAACATTGTGGGAAAAGAAGAAAATGCTGGTTACCGGCATTTTCTTCTTTTCCCACAATGTTTTCTGTCCTATCAAAGACAAATTCCATTACTTGAGCCATATACAATTCCTCGTCTGCAAATGCTTTCAATTTGGTAGAGTGTAAAATTTTGTCGTTTGGAAAAGAGTTAAAAAAAAAAAAAGAAAATGTGGGAAAAGGAGAAAATGCTGCTAACCAGCATTTTCTACCAGCATTTTCTCCTTTTCCCACAATGTTTTCAAAATTCATCTTCTTCAGGGTCGTTAAGACACAGAATTTTCTGGTAAAGGTTTAAACGGCTGTCATTATTGGAATTTCTGATGAAAGAAATTAGGTATAGGTTATTTTGCTTTTCCAACCGTTCCTAGAACAGGAAAATAACCAGGGAAACTTTTATAACGTAACCAAGTAACCTGGTTTTCCGGTATTTATGTTCAAAGTTACATAAAAATGTATTATGGAGAGATCTTCCTTGTTCGTATGTTGTGTAACATTTTTTCAGTTATATCGAGGTGACCACAGCACCTATCTATGCTTTCCTTGAATTTCTTTACAATTACTTTGCACAATATTCTCAAACCACATGCTGCTTTCCCTCATGGTAATCGTCGAAGCAGTGATCAGCAGTAAGAGAGAAACCACTCTTGTCGCAATGACCGTCAACAATCCCTGGATTCCAAACAATCCCGAGTTTAAACGACCCTGGGAAAGACATCTTCGCAAGCCAAGGATACTAAGGTAGTACCCTTGGCCGCTCGCCTCTTTAAAAATCGAAACTCCCGCTGCGCCATTTCATTGGATGCGATCAAAACTCGTCGCGTCCAATCAAACCATCCGTAACAAGAAATCTTCCGCGAAACAGAAAACAATAATGGCGGCGCCCGTCAAAAACGAAAGTTGTCGTGTTTGTGACGAAAATTTGCCAAAAAAGAGTAGACGATCGATATTGAATGAGTTTTTTATAGTTCATGATCAATTATGTGAAATATTAGGACGAGTTCCACAGCCAGATGACTGCGAATCATCGTATGTCTCATTAATTTCAGAAAATTGTGATGAATCCGAAAGCGCAGCCATATTTGATGCATAGCCTAACAAATTTTATTACGAGCATTTTGATTGGTCAGAAATAACATCAGCAAAGGTTACGCAGCTCGTGATATTCGATAGGTGGCGCAGCGGGAGTTTCGATTTTTAAAGAGGCGAGCGGCCAAGCGTACGTAACGAACAAAGTGGAGTTAGTATCTTTGGCTTGCAAAGATGTGGGAAAGAAAGCTCATGAAAACATTCTGGAAAAAGGAGAAAATGCTGGTAATGATCTCCTTTTCCCATCTTGTAATTTGGACAAGTTTAAAGATTTAGTAGCTTGGTAAAAGGTTAATTCTACGTAATATCATGTCTATTGAGTCCGACAGAGGTACTTATGTAGTATACAAAAAGTCATTCTATATCGAGAATGCTCTGTGAAAAGGCCTGCGCAGACCGATCTGGGCCAAAACATTTTTGCTTTTGGTGAATTTTCTCCATGCCCAAAGACCAGTGTATCCCATGATTCAGCAGGTTGTTATACCAAACAGAATCAAGAGATCTATAATACTGCGATGATTGCTTGGTATTAAGCATCGTGGAGATGCATTAACCCTTTCCCAAACGACAAATTTTGGACTGGTCCAAATTGAAAGAGATTGCAGACGACAATTTTACATTTGATAAAAATGGCAGAAAGGTCTCAAAAAGGGTAGAAAACACTGTGGGAAAAGGAGAAATTGCTCGTTACGAGCAATTTCTCCTTTTCCCACAGTGTTTTCAAAAGACTTGTACTGCAGACACGTGAAAACCAGGGCTTGTTTGGGAAAGGGTTAAGCCTTTACCGGACGACAAAATTTTAGCCTTGTCCAAATTGAAAGCATTTGCAGACGAAAATTTCAGCGTGGCTCACATGGTGAAATTTTTCTTTTACAGGGTAGAAAACATTGTGGGAAAAGGAGAAAATGCTGGTTACCAGCATTTTCTTCTTTTCCCACAATGTTTTCAAAAGGCTTCTTTCCCAGAGTCGTCAAAAGACGGCATGGTGCGGTAAAGAATTAAGCCCCCTTTTCACAAAACACGACTCACATTATAAATCCAATTACCTTTTATCTCATAATTGCAAGTATTAGTGAAAAAGGAAAACTTAAAAAAAAAACCCATAGCGAGAAAAGGAGAAAATGCTGGTAACCGTCATTTTCTCCTTACGCTGCAATATTTTCTTACCTGTCATTTTTCAGAAGATCCAATTACTTGAGACCCATTTAATTTGTCGTCTGCAAATGCTTTTCAATTTGGACAAGCCTGAAATTTTGACATCTGACAATGAATCAACTTCGAAACAAAGTTGTAAAAGACGAATTTGAAAATATACTGGTAACGTATGAACCATCTAAAAGAAATAACTATGACAGGCTCTGTTAACTCTTTACCAAACGACAGCATTTTGGACCTTTCCAAATTGAAAGCATTTGCAGACGACAAAATAAATGTGACTCAAAAACTGAAATTTGATTTGGGCAAAGTAGGAAAACATTGTGGGAAAAGGAGAAAATGCTGGTAACTAGCATTTTCTACTTTTCCCACAATGTTTTCAAAAGACTTCTTCCCAAGGGTCGTTAAAAGTCGGGATTGTGTGGTAAGGGGTTAAAAGAAGGTTTAATGCATCTCCAAAAGTATCAACCCAGGTCAGCATGCGCAATCCACGCAGTCTGATCTTGGTCCAAAGTCTGCTTTTTCAGGGCCTATAGGGTTGTTTGGTACCGGGTTAAAAGGTGTCTGTACAAGACTTCACTCAATAATTGTGGAAATATTTTTTACATATATACCTACTGGGAAAATCTACATATATTAAAAAAATTATTATTTTATAGGGTATTCTTGCGTTAAATTTGATCTCGCAGTAAGTGGTATTTTCCCGTCATAAAAGAAAAACAAAAAACATCCGCGCCGTGCTAGCGACTGGTCTAGACCCGGTTTCAGGGTAAATACCTTGGTTTAGAAAAATCACAATTTATTACTCCAAGGATAATCTCCGAAGTGCAAGTTCTGAAAAAAAAAATAATCTGAAAGTAAATAATATAACCTTCATCTACATGTCATCTATAATCAATGTTATGATTCGCCCCACCATTCTAGATGATTGATTTATTGTATAGTGTTTAACGCCGTTTTCAACATTATTTCAGTTATATCGCGGCGGCCAATGCACCTATCCATGCTTTCCTGGAGTCTCTGTTACCAGTACTCCGCACAATATTCTTTCCAAGCCACTGGCTGCTTTCCCACATAACCATCGTCGAAACAATGATCAGCGGTGAGAGAGGAATGAATCCTGTCGCAATGACTATCATCAATCCTCGGAAAGAAATTGGCCGAGCCAGGGATCGAGCCAGCGACCCACTGTTCTCAAGTCTTGTACGCTACCGACTGATCTACGGGGCTCGGCCCACCATTCTCAAATCCCTGATTACTTGCAGTTTTGATTAAAGACCAACATCGAGATAAATTCGATCGACTGGAATATGACATGGCACGCTTTTTTTTTAAACCTAAGGCTGCTAATTGCGAACTCACTAGGCTTTTGCGGTCAGTGTAGTTCAAGATCAGACTGCACAGGACGTGCAGTCTGATCTTGGATCTACACTGTCCGATACCCTTAGATTTTCTCTGGCAAAAAGAACTTTGATATTGTGATATGTTGTATTTTTGCATTGGCTGAGAAATTTTATTTAATGTATTCAGCAGAGTTGTGATCATATAAATGAGCCATGCTCTGTGAAAAGGGGGCTTAATGCATATGCGAACAGTATCGACTAGGTCAGCCTGCGCAGTCCGCGCAGACTGACCTGGGCCGAAACTTTTCGCTATTGGTCAATTTTCTGTATGTCAAAGGACCAGTCTACCTTAAGTTACAGTCGGTTGTTAGACATAATGAATTTCATGGATCCATAATTATGTGATATCTTGCTTGCTATATTGCATCATGCAGATTGTTAGGCACCCTTTTGCCGGAGCACGGCTCAAATATATCTTGGCACCAAAATTTTTAAACATCTCGATATTTTTTTCACAAAATAATCGCGAGATCATAATTATGGCACGCTTTCAAAATGACTGTTGGACTCTGGCAAAGGTCAAGTTGGGTTTATTGTTTTCCTGACGCCTGAAATAGAATGTGGGGAACAGTTGTGTAGGGGGTATAGAGTCGGTCTCTCGCACCAAAGGTTCCGAGTTGGGAAACCAGCCACATCATGGCGCAAGTACTGGTTAAGGTTTCCAGGAAGTAATCATCGTGATTGATTAACCCTTATCCTACTAAATCAAAGAAATGGAATTTTCAAAGCGTTAGTATAAACCCAAATCTTCCTATTGCAGGGTCACAATCACGAAACCATCGAATATAGGTGTTATAAAAATTTCAGTAATGACAAATTTATGCATGATCTTTTACATTCTGGGATAGACTGCATTGAAATGATAGCGGATCCTAACGAAGCTCTCTCCAAGTTTTATGATATTCTTAACTCAGTTCTGTCCAGTCATGCCCCAATAAAACAGAAACGGATAAAACGTACGCATCAGCCTGATTGGTTCAATAAAGAAATAAAGGAAATGATGTTTGGTAGAGATAAAGCACATAAAATTGGTAATCATGACGTGTACAAAATGCTCCGAAATAAAGTTACTTACATGATTAAAAAGAGTAAGAAAAATTATTTCAACAAAGCAATAGAAGATAACAAGAATTCAAAGAAAATATGGAAGAATCTTAAAAATATAGCAAACATTAAACAATCAGATGATTTACCGATACCTAAAAAAGTTACCAAGTCGGATTCAGTAATTGAAGGGAATCTGAACATAATTAATGAATTAAACAAACATTTTGTGAGTATATCTGATACTGTAACAAAGACAATATTTTCAAAAAGTGGTTTTCAATTTCTTGAAAAGATACTTGATGACAAATTAGGGCAAAAAAGATTCAGTATTCAATTCATTTCTGTGCATGAAGTGCATGGCCTTATAAGAAAACTGGACGTAAACAAAGCCACAGGTTTGGATTGCCTGAGTGCAAAAACTATTAAACAATGCGGTGATATCATAACTCCGACAATTGCATCCATAATAAACAATAGTATTGCTTCTGGAATATATCCTGATGAGATGAAAATAGCTCGCGTAATACCAATTTTTAAAACAGGTGATAAAAATGATCCTAATAACTACAGGCCGATCTCAATTTTACCCACGATATCAAAAATTTTCGAACGACATATTGCTACTCAACTTCAATTTTCTTTGAAAAAACAAACGCATTAAACCATTCTCAGTCTGGGTTCAGAGAAAACCATTCTTGTACAACAGCCTTATCTAAAATGATTGACGCTTGGCTTGCAGATGTAGATGACGGTAAATTTATTGGAACAGTTTTCCTAGACTTACGAAAAGCGTTTGACCTTGTTGATCATCAGATTCTTTTACATAAACTGAAGCTATATCACTTTACAGATAAAACTATTGATCTACTTGAGTCTTATTTGTCTAACAGGAGGCAGATTATAAAACTTGGAAAGTTTAAATCTGACTTACAAATAATAAAATCTGGGGTACCTCAGGGTTCGATCCTTGGTCCCCTTTTATTTCTCATTTACATAAATGATCACACATTTTCCTGTCCTGATGTTGACATTGATCTTTACGCAGATGACCCCACCCTGTATAAGTCTGGTTATGAACTAGTGACAATAGAAAATAAACTTCAGGAAAGTCTTTCAAAGATACAGGACTGGTGCATGCTAAATAACATGTCTTTACATCCCGCAAAAACAAAATGTATGTTAATTGGATCGAAACAAAAAATATCAAATGATAAAAGAATTCATTTAAGTATTAATGGTGTACCGCTGGAAAATGTTAGTACACAAAAGGTTCTCGGCATCTATGTTGATAATCATTTAAAATGGCATGCTCAAATAGATTATGTATGTAAAGGGCTGAAAAAGAAAATAGCTCTTTTCAAAAATATAACGTATTACTTATCAAAGGAGGTGAAAATGCTTTTTTACAATTCATACGTATTACCTATTTTTGATTACTGTTGTATAATATGGGGCAAAAACGAAAAGGGTTATATTAACAAAGTATCTACACTTCAGAGGCGAGTAGCTAAATTGATACTCGGCAAGCCCATAAGATTACCATTACTTGAATTATTCAAAGAATTGTGTTGGCTATCGTTCTCAAATCGATGTAAATATCATGCTGCAGTGCTTATCTATAAAATAATCAATCATAGAGCTCCGGAATACATGTTAGATATAATCCACGTGTCTAGAAATGATAACTACACATTACGGTCTGGGACTAACAATGATCTAGTTTTAAGAAAAGCCCCCAAAACAAATATATACAAGGACAGTTTTTCTTATTTTAGTGTTATTGTATGGAACGACATTCCGATAGACATTAGAAATGAGCCACGACTTCAAACATTTAAGGAGAAATTGAAAAAGTATTATCTTTATCATAAACAGTAATTCTGTATTTTAGCTAACTGTGAGTATCTGTCAGATTAACGAATTACAATAATACAATAAGTTTCATGAATATGTATGTATATATGTCTAATTATGTATATGTGCACACGTATGTGTAAGTATAAATGAGTGGGTGTATTTGAGGTAGTGTATATATATATATTTATTGCTTTTTTTTTTTGGGGGGGGGGGTTGAGGGGGGTCATGCTTGAATGAGAGAGTGAGTGTGAGTATTAGAGAGAGAGAGGGGGGGGGGAAGGGGGGCATTGTGTGGCTGCGCAGGTGTGCTTTTTTTTTTTTATACTTTATTAGAGGGTGATGTAGAATGTAAGATATATATGATTGTCTTAACATGCTACCTTCTATAAATAAAGTGATTATTATTATTATTATTATTATTACTGGAGGAAAGACATCTCCGTATCGGACAGTGTAGATCCAAGATCAGACTGCACGCTCTGTGCGGTCTGATCTTGATCTACGCTGTCCGCAATAGGCCAGTGAGTCACGCATAGCAGCTTATGGGTTAATATAAGTTGTGAGAACTTATTTCACTATCGATGTAAAAAGTAATATGAGCCATGCTCTGGCAAAAGGCGGCTTAATGCATCTTCGTAATGCATTACACACAAAGCCAGACATTACGTAATCAGGGATCCATAAATTCCAGATTGTCTCACAGCGAACTGCATCATGGGTAGACTGGCCCTTTGACACGCAAAAAATTGACCTAATGTAAAAAGTTTCGGCCCAGGTCATCCTGTGCTGAGCTGGTGCAATACTTTCTTTGCAGATGCTTTAAGCCCCCTTTTCCCAGAGCTGGCTTAAACGAAACTAAAATAGATCTAGAATGACATTTTTTAGGACACTAACTTTTCTCTTTACCACACGACGAAATTTCAGCATTTACTTTGTTTGTTTGGTGTTTAATGCCATTTTCAACAGTATTTCAGTCATATCGCAGCGGCCAGTGCACCTATTCATACTCTCCTGAAGTTTCTATTACCAGTACATGGCACAGCGTTCTTCCCAAGCCACTGGCTGCTTTCCAACATAGCCATCACCAAAACAATGATCAGCGGTGAGAATGTAGGGCATCCTCGGAAAAAATGGCCTAGCTGGGGATTCGAACCAGCGGTCCCATAGTTCCAAGCTCTGTATGTTACTGACTGAGCTACCTCGGTGTGGGTACCAGCATTTCCTTCTTTTCCCACAATGTTTTCGAAAGCCTTCTTATAAGCGTCGTGAAAAGTAGGGATTCCTGTATAAAAAGATACAGCTTAGAATAAAAATCTTATCATGTTGCACACTCGTAGATAATACGTTGTTGGTTTTTCCTTGGCGGGTCCCGCATGACTCAGTGATAGGACTCGAAACCTGGAGGCCCAGGTTCGAACCTCACTTGAGGCACTAGTATTTTCGTGGGAATGTCCTTGGGCAAGACACTTCAGAGCCCAAACCTCTTATCGCTGAAACCCAGGATATACATAAACTAGCAAGCTGTACGCGTGATATGACTGAAATAATTTTGAAAGCCGCGTAAAACACCAATGATTTTCCTTACCGAACAGTAACTAATGCGAGGCTACTCGTAACCACCCCCTCCCCCCCCAAAAAAAAATCATTTATGTACAGTACATAAACTTTAAACTTTAAAATTTTAATACGTTTTGTTGTAGTTATTTAACCCTTTAACCATCCCAAATAAATCAAGCAAGATGTCTTCAAATTCAGAAAAAAACAGGCATATTAACCTTTGACATATGCATTCTTTAGTCGGGTATGGAACAAAAATCAAATAAAAAGGTAAGTAAATTTCCAAGTAGACCCGGAAGATTTAATTTTGAGAAAAATACAATTACGTGAGCTAAATTGCGCAGTGAGTTATGTCACAGTTGGTTAAACCTAAGCGCCATAGGCCAAAACATGGGGGCTTATGCAGACGGCATAGATCAAGATCAGACTGCACAGAAGGTGCAGTCTGATCTTGGATCTATACCTTTCACTTGCTTTGTCAATCTTCTAAGATAAAATAAAACTTTCTGTGTTTCGGTATATTATACTTGTATTTCCAGCCATCGAAGGAGGTCGAGTCTATATTTATTTTTTGTCGTTGAAAGCAGTAGGTATTTATTCTAATTATAGCCTAATACAAGTTAACCGTAAACCCTTTACCACAATGGCAAAATTTCAGACTTTCCCAAATTGAGAGCATTTTCAAACGACAAATTACATGTGAATGAAATAATTGAATATGTATCTGAAATGTAAGAAAACTTTGTGGAAAAGGAGAAAATGCTGGTTACCAGCATTTTTCTCCTTTTCCTACAATGTTTTCTTCATCAGGGTCGTTAAAACTCGTCATTGTGTGATGAAGGGTTAAGCTGCTGAGTACGTCTCAATGACCTCTTTCGGACAGTTGAATTCAAGATTAGAATGCACAGAACGTGCAGTCTGATCTTGGATCTACACGGTCCGATAAGAAGATATTTTTCTCAAAAAAAAAAAAAAAAAATTAATAATAAATTTGAAATAGCAATATTCAATAATAAGTTTCATTTAACTTATTTACCAAATTAAGGGTTGCCTTATTGGCTCCTAATAAAGAAATTGCGCAAGATGACTTAGACAATATTCTGGTAAAATGTGGAAAATTACGTGAATTAATCTTTCATGCACGGGTACCATTTGAAACAGTATGACAAAATGACACGTTGTTCATTGCGAAAAACTTCCATTTGCCGACAAAATTTCAGAAAACTACAGCCAAAACCATATGAGCCATGCTCTGTGAAAAGGGTGCTTAATGCATCTGCGAAAAGTATCGCAGGCTGACCTGGGCCGAAACTTTTCGCCATTGGTCAGTTTTCTGTATATCAAAGGATCAGGCTATCTTATGATACAGTTGCTTGTTAAACAAAATGGATTTTCGTGCTTGGTATGATACATCACGGAGATGCATTAAGCCCCCTTTTGCCAGAGCATGGCCTGCCTCTCTCTCTCTCTCTCTCTCTCTCTCTCTATATATATATATATATATATATATATTCTGTTTCGAGACGCAAAAATTCGTCTGCAGGTAGTGAGGATTTAAAGGCCAATTGTTCCATGTGAATTCATGATGTAAATAAGAAATAAGCAACGCTTTGTCAAAAGGGGGTTTAATGCATCTCCGTGATGCAATGTACCATAGGCCACTGAAATTCCATTGATCTATCACGGGACTGACGGGATGACAAAATTTTCCTGAGCGGACACCGTTACTATAAATAGCACATTTGCGACTTCCTCTATATCGTATATATAAAATACAATATAGAGGGAGTCGCCAATGTGCTATTTATAGTAACAGTGTAAAGAAAATTTGCGTAATCCGTGATATACAGGCGATGCACCAATCTGCAATGATCGACCAAGGAAAATTTTGGTGTTCCGTGATAGACAAATAGAGTTTCAAAGGCCTGTGATTGTACTAAGCAGTCGTCATAATTTAACTATGGATCCATTTATTTTTGTCCTACAACCGGCTGAAACCTGAGGTAGCGTGGGACTTGGACGCCCAGAAAAAATGATCGATAGCAAAAGGTTTCGATTCAGATCAGCCTGCGTGGACTGCGCAGGCTTACCTTAGTCGATACTTTTTGCAGATGCATTAAACCCACTTTTAACAGATCATGGCTCAAATAAATGTACATCCCTATAGTGTATGGAAAGATTTCTGTTACCTTAACAATGGCGATTTATATAGCTTTTGCGGACTGCGTAGATCAATGATCAGACTGCACAGAACGCTCTGTCTGATCTTGCACCTACATTGTCCTCAATCCTGATACGAAAACCATCTGCAGTAAACATTTTACTTAAAGCTCATTAGCGGCAAAAGCTAAAAAAAAAAAATCGGGTTCAAAATGCAGGCATGCATTGCCCAAGGACCATTCTATCTCATTTTAGTCGGTTGTCAGACAAAATGGATTGTATAGATCCATAATCATGTGACACCTTGCTTAGTGAGATGCATCATGTGACACCTTGCTTAGTGAGATACATCATGTGACACCTTGCTTAGTGAGATGCATCATGTGGACGCAGTAAACCCCCTTGTGCCAAAGCATGGACCAATTTAAGTTTAACGTGTCAGGGCTGACCGTAGGAAATTTAGAGCTAAGTGTGCGTGAGTCTGGTTTAACATTTTTAGCGCTGAAGATTAAAAAATTGGTTTTTGGAGACGGCATAGATCAAGATCAGACTGCAAAAAAAAAAAATGTGCAGTCTGATCGTGGGTCTATAGCCTACCGCGCGTTTGTCTAGTAAGACCTTTTGGTTGACCGAGAACTTTCTGGGTTTCCGTGGATTTTTTTTTTTTCAATCGTCTGAAGAGTTCGTATTTTTATATTAGTCATGCTCTTGCAAAAGGAGGCTTAATACACCAGCGTGATGCAAGATACCAAGCAAGTCATCATAGTACTAGATTCATAAAAAACAGTTTGTCTAACAATCTACTAAGTCATTAGGTACATAGATCCTTTGACATGCAGAAAATTGACCTATAGCAAAAAGTTTCGGCCCGGGTCAGCCTGCGCGGTCTGCGCAGGCTGACCCGGGTCGATACTTTTCGCAGGTGCATTAGGCCCCTTTTTCACAAAGATTGGCTCGATATAAGTTCAAAGTTTCCACGGCTGCAGGGATGTTTGTTAGTAAAATCTAGAACTACTTTATTGCGCAGAGAGTAAAGTCCGGTCTTTATTGTCTACATTGGCAGTTGGGATATTACTAGATCTATTTATAGTTCGTTGAGTGACTCATTTATGGTTTACTGCAATTAAGTAGTTTATTTTCGAGAACTTAATTCAGGAACTGTTTACTGAAATCGGGAACTAAATATTTGTTACGTGAGAACTATGAGTGTGATAATTCTTTGGTTTGCAAACCAAACAGAGAAGGAAATTGACAGAAAGAAGACAGAGACTCTGGGTGGGAGTTAGAGAGACAGAGAGAGAAGAAGGGAGATGAAGAGAGGCGAGGGATGACAGATAGAGGCGAGGGGAAAAAAAAGACCGAGAGAGATAGAGGTGGATAGAGAAGGAGAGACAGAAACAGAGTAAAGACAGACGGACAGAGAGAGGAGAGAGAGAAAGAAACATAGGTTTGGAGAAAGAGAGATAGAGAGAGAGAGTGTGTGTTTTTTCGGATTTAACATATCATCTTAAATTGCATGTATTAAGATCCCCTTTATCATGAATCCTATGTGAAGCACAAATCGTTGTCAGTAAATTTTAAGTAATTTCATACGTCCCTGTAATTGAGAGATGTTGAAAATCTTCGTGGGAAGAAGATTTGTTTGTTTGTTTGTATTGGGGTTTCACGCCATTTTAACACCACAGGTCATATTATGGCGATCAGTGACGCACCCATGTATACCCAATATCTTTCACAAACCACTGGCTACTTTTCTCACATGCATCAGAGGTGAGAGGCGAAAAATGACAGGAAAGAAAGTTTGCCTCAACCGGGTATCGAACTCGCAACCACAAGATCACGAGTCAGACGCACTAACCACTGAGCTACCCGGGCAGGCCGTGGGAAGAAGAAATAAATGCTTCCCAATTACGTTCGCAAATTACGTTTTATACCCTCAATCTTTTCCACACTATTGAAAAGTGGGGAAAAAACATAAACTAAGTTCACTCCCTAGATGTCTTGCTTTTGTGTACTTAATAGAAAGATTAATTTGTACTTAACCCTTTCCCAAACGACAAATTTTGGACTGGTCCAAATTGAAAGAGTTTGCAGACGACAATTTTAAATTTGATGAAAATGGCAGAAAGTTCTCAAAAAGGGTAGAAAACACGGTTGGAAAAGGAGAAATTGCTCTTAACGAGCAATTTCTCCTTTTCCAACAGTGTTTTCAAAGACTTGTACTACAGACACGTGAAAACCAGGGCTTGTTTGGGAAAGGGCTAAAAACTTTCATTTGGACTTGCCTTAGTGTTAGCACTAGAAGTTATATCATATTGCTCGTAACGAGCAACTTCTCCTTTTCCAACAGTGTTTTCAAAGACTTGTACTACAGACACGTGAAAACCAGGGCTTGTTTGGGAAAGGGTTAAAATGAAGTAATGCTGATGGGCTACTGCGTAATACTAGAATGAAGAAAACATTGAGGGAAACGGAGAAATTGCTCGTGACGAGCAACTTACCCGTTTTCCCAAGTTTTTTTTTCCCAACATAAATTACCTAAAGTCTAAGTCAGAATGCGTTGCCCTTGAAAAAATCTAAACAAAAGTTCAAAGTGGTCTTTGACAGTTGAAATAAACATGAAAATGATGTCAGAGTGGAAACCCAGTCACAGAAAGCTTTCCATTTTTATTTGGCTTTATTTCTGGCCCAGTAAAAAATCCTATAAATTTTCCAGGCTTACGTGTTTATTTTTATTTCTGTTTGTATGTTTATAGAGAATTGCGACTTTGTCAAACAATCACGCTACAGAGAAGGCCTTTGGAAAACATCGCGGAAAAAGGAGAAAATGCTGGTAGCCAGCATTTTCTCTTTTTTCCACGATGTTTTCTACTCTTTCCAAGACAACTGTCATCCTTCGAGTCAAATTTGATTTGTTGTCTGCAAATGCTTTCAATTTGAACAAATCTCATTTTTTGTCGTGTAGTAAAGAGTTAAATATAATTAAACGTTGAACTGCTTTATATATATTAAAAGATGAAAATTCCAACCACTTTTAATAACCAAGATATTATAAAATCATTTCCGCTGAAAAAATTCAGCATATCAACCAGTATAGATCCAAGATCAAATTGTGCAGCCTGATATCAATCTACACTGTCTGAAAAAGGCGCGTATTGAGTAGCAGCCAAGCGGTTTCAGCTTGGAAAATTTTGTCTCAAACTTCCTGGTTAGTGTCATTTCAAAATAAATTACCAGTTTACAATCTTCGAAAAACATTCCAATGGCAGATTACACGTAATTCTACACTTACAAAGAACGTACTATAATTAAGCCACGCTCTGGCAAAAGAGGGCTTATGCATTTCCATGATCCATGAAGCAAGTCATGATACAATCACGGATCCACGAAATTCATGACATACCAAAGACTGGCCAACAACAAATAGTATCGACTCATGTCAGCATGCGCGGACTGCGCAGGCTGACATGAATTGATACTCTTTGCAGATGCATTAAGGCCCCTTTTCACAGAGCATAGGCCATTATGTAATCTGATATTTATATTATTTCTCAATGGTGACAAGAAAAACACTATTGGAAATTTACTAGATCTATCTTTTAAAATCATTTTTCCCCTGGTTATTTGATTGAGTGGTGTTTTGAGCCGCTTCCAACATTATTTCGGTCAAATCGAGGCGACAGCTCACTTCTTTATGTTTGTCCCGAGTTTCATCGGTACTAGGCTAGAGCTCTGACCTGTCTTTCCCTTTTCCTATTTTAAATCTTTACCAAACAATCCCGAGTTTTAACTTCTCCGGGAAGATTTGTTTGTATTGGAGGTTAACGTCGTTTAAACAGCTTAGGTCATATCACTGCGGTCAGAGCCCCTACGCATGTGTCTCTTGACTATCTCAAACCACGACTCGCACAACTTTCTTTCCAAGTCACTGACTACCATCCTCACATGGATCAGAGGTGAGAGGCGAAGAATCCCCGGACAGAAGGTTTGCCGCAATAGAGTATCGAACCTGTAATTACCAGGTAACGAGTCAGATACGCTAACCACTCAGCTACCAGCCGGAGACCCTAGGGAGAAGGCTTTTGAAAATATTATGGGAAAAGGAGAAATGCTGATAGCCAGCATTTTCTCCTTTTCCTGCAATGTTTTCAACCATTTCAAGAACAAATACTTTTTTTTAAGCCATATCTGGTATGTCGTCTGCAGTGGCTTTCAGTGTTGTTGATTGATTGTATGGTGTTTAACGCCGTTTTCAACATTATTTCCGTCATATCGCGGCGGCCAGTGCACCTATCCATGCTTTCCTGGAGTTTCTTTTACCAGTACACCGATCAATATTCTTTCCAAGCCACTGGTTGCTTTCCCATATAACTTTCGACGAAACAATGGACAGCGCTTTTAATCTGGACAAGTGGAAGATGTTATCGTTGGGTAAAAAGTTAACCCTTTACCACTCATCTAGAATTACGACGACTCTGAAGAAGAAGACTTTTGAAAACATCGTGGGATAAGCAGAAAATGTTGGTAACCAGCATTTCCTCCGCATTTTCCACAATGTTTTCTACCCTTTCGAAGACGAAGGTCATCATTTAATCTACAATTCTTCGGTCGTCTGCAGATGAGCCATGGTCTGGCAAAAGGGGGCTTAATGCATCTCCGTGATGCATTATATACCAAGTAAGTCATCACGTAACTACAAATCCATAAAATTCATTTTGTCGAACAACCGACTGTACCATAAGGTAAACTGGTTCTTTGACATACAAAAAATTGACCAATAGCGAAAAGGTTCGGCCCAGGCCAGCCTGCGCGGATTGCGCAGGCTGGCCTGGATCGATGCTTTTCGCAGATGCATTAAGCCCTCTTTTCACAAAGCATGGCTCAAATGCTTTCAACTTGGATAAGTCTATAAAAGGGAGATACAGTTTTCTCTCCAAGCTACTAGAGGCTGCTACGTATTTTGATAGGATTTTGTGAGGAAAGATCTGCAATGTTCAACTTTTGTCGCAATGACTTTCAACACCCTGAGAGCCACAGCAGCAGATCACATGCGGATCTTTAGTAAAAGATTAAGTTTTACACTTGTCCATATTGAATGCATCTACGGGTTTCCAGCATTTTCTCTTTTTCTCACAATGTTTTCAAACGCTTTCTTCCCAAACATCTTTGAAATAAGGTATTATTTGGTAAAGGCATCCTGGCTGCCTAAACTCTGCCAAACGACAAAATGTTACACTTGTCAAAATTCAAAGCATTTGCAGTCCACAAATTGAATATGGCTCAAACGATGAAAAAATGTCTTTGAAAGGGTAGAAGATTTTTTGGGGAAAAGGAGAAAATGATGGTTATCACCATTTTCTCCTTTTCCCATAATGTTTTCAAAAGCCTTCTTCTTCGAGGTCATTCAAACTGAATTGTGTGGTAAACGTTAACCCTTAGACTGACAGGCGCGACTGAAGGACCTTTTGCGGATAGTGTAGATCAGATCAGACTGCACAGAACGTGCAGTCTGATCTTGGATCTATACTGTCCTATAAGGAGATATTATTTCCTCAAAAAAATCCTTTCAAATAGCAAAATTTTGGTCTTTACTATTGGCTTGAAAGTTTCATTTCACTTACTTAGCAAGATAAGGGTTAACTCTTTACCAAACGACAAAATTTTAGACCAAATTGAAATCATTAGCAGACGACAATTTAAATGTGGGTCACAAAATGGAATTTGTCTTTGATAGGGTAGAAAACATTGTAGGAAAAGGAGAAAATGCTGGTTACCAGCATTTTCTCCTTTTCCCACAATGTTTTCAAAAGGCTTTGTTAAAAGGTGGGATTGTTAAGGGTTAAGAAAGATTTGTACTGACAGAAAAAAAAAATCAAGAGTTTCTTTGTTTTACACCAATTTATTACACTTAAAACAAGGTTTTACATAAAGCTCTTACTGTATATCAAACAACTATATCACACTGCAATTAATATTCTACAGAGGTTCAGATAACCTTTTACCAAACGACAAAATTTTAGACTTGTCCAAATTGAAAGCATTTGCAGACAACAAAATAAACTTGACTCAAAAATTGAAATTTGTTTTGAGAAGGTTAGAAAACATTGTGGGAAAAGGAGAAAATGCTGGTTACCAGCATTTTCTCTTTTTCCCACAATGTTTTCAAAAGGCTTTTTCTTCAGGGTCATTAAAACCCGTGATTGTGTGGTAAAGAGATAAGGAAGAATGATCAAATCCCTTATAAACATTATTTCTTATGTAAAACAATTTAATTCTTATTCAAAACCTATGTTGTGTGTACTCATTAAAATCATCTAGATGAGATAATTTGTAATGAGTACAAAAAACACAGATCTCAGAAAAGAATTAGATATAATCAGTCTCTGAAGACATAAAAATCCCACTTATTTGAGCCTCTGCTTCAAGTTATCTACCTAAAACAACATTTCACAACAAAAAAAAAAAACGTTGCTTTAAGTTATCATTTGACTGTTTTCCTTAAGCAATTCGCAGACAGCCAACCCATAAAGGGCTTCATCACATAAGCTGTGCTTTATGAAAAGGGGGTTTTTAATGTATCTGCAAAAAGTATTGACTCATGTCAGCCTGCACAGTTCATGCAGGCTGACAAGGGTCAAAACTTTACGTTATTTGTAAAATTTTCTGTATGTCAAAGGACTATTCTACCTTCAGATTCTGCGTATTGTTAGACAAAAGTGACTTTTGTGGATCCATATTTATCTGATGACAAACTAGATATATCATCCATCAGAGAGATGCATTAACTCTATACCAAACGACAAAATTTTAGACTGGTCCAAATTGAAAGCATGTGCAGACGACAAAATAAATGCGGCTCAAATAATGGAATTTGTCTTTGATAGGGTAGAAAACATTGTGGGAAAAAGAGAAAATGCTGTTTATCAGCATTTTCTCCTTTTCCCACAATGTTTTCAAAAGCCTTCTTTCTTATGGTCGTTAAAACTCGGGATTGTGTGGTAAAGGGTTAAACCCCCTTTTGCCAGTGCATGGCTCAATTGTAATGTTCGTTTTCAGTTAGTAAATAAACAGAACAAGATTTTTCTACTTTGTTTTGACAAGAATATTCCATAAACTATCTGACAATCTACACTGTAGATCTGACAAATCTTTAACAATTCTCGTTACATATTAATAATCAACTAACTCTGAATAAATATATATTTCTTATTTCTAATACAATCAAAGTACAAACACATGCAAATTGAACTTTCCCTAGTTTATAGAAAGTCTGAACAAAAGAATTATGTCCCAGAGATTACCCCAGAAAATTACAAGTTCCCAAGACATCTGTGGTACAATTGTTAAACCAGTTTCAGTCTTCACTGTTCATTGCAACTGCAAGACAGTAGAATACTGAACTATGATAAAACTTCTAGCGCTAACACTGAGGCAAGTCCAAATGAAAGTTTTTAACCCCTTCCCAAACAAGCCCTGGTTTTCACGTGTCTGCAGTACAAGTCTTTTGAAAACACTATGGGAAAAGGAGAAATTGCTCGTAATGAGCAATTTCCCCTTTACCTACAGTGTTTTCCACCCCTTTGGAGGACTTTCTGTCATTTTCATCAAATTTAAAATTGTCGTCTGCAAACTCTTTCAATTTGGACCAGTCTAAAATTTATTGTTTGGGAAAGGGTTAAACCCTTAACTTGCTAACTATTACTTCAAAAGCATTTGATAAAATAGCAGATCCAAGAGCAGACGGCACATTTTCTGTACTCTGAGCTTAGACCTGCAATATCAGATATTTACCAAGTGACATAATTTTAGATTTGTTCATATTAATTTGCCTTGGAAAAGGTAGAAAACAATGTGGGAAAAGGAGAATATGCTGGTTACCAGCAATTTCTCCTTTTTTTCCACAATGTTTTCAAACGTCTTCTTCCAACAGATCATTTAAACTTGGGATTGCTGGTTACCAGCAGTTTCTCCTTTTTCCACAATGTTTTCAAAAGCCTTCTTCCAAAGGATCATTTAAACTTGGGATTGTTGGATAAACGGTTAAATATTAATAATAAACTTGAAAATAAAAAGTACAATAGTTTCACAACATTAAATATTTGCCTGACTAACAAGCATGTTATACAACCAATTTTGAATTAAAAAGTTGTAACTTTTTGTTCAAAGAATTAATTGTTTTGTAGAGCCCTCCTCCTCTTTCAGTTTCCAATACTCTTTTTAAACTCCTATCATCACGTAAGTGAACTTAAAGCTATATTTTTTGTTCAAGTTTGCATATTGATATGCCAAACTCCTCCCATTTATTTAAATATATGCAATACATTGCAAGCTCCTCCCATAACTTCTTCCAAACTCGTAACAGTATAAAGAGAACATGTATTTTAATACCTCCCTCTTTACCCCATTATATCTACAACTCTATTTCAACTTTCCTCCCCTAAAACATAACCAGTAAAAGACTGACTATCTTTTAGGCAGTCCATAACCCCTTTTATTACACAATGATACGCTTTGTACATGTGACATCATCCAGCTGATGATGAGATTGACAAAGATGATGATGATGGTGATGATGATGATGATGATGATAAATAAATCACAAATGTCCACTTTGTTGATTGACTTCAGTTTAAGAAATGTCACTGACAAGTTTGTAACTTGCACACTGTATCCTTTCAGTCTAACCCATTACTGTACATGTATGACTTTTTATCTCCCTGTAGCTCACAGCTTTGGAAAATATTGTGGGAAAAGGTGCAATTGCTTGGGATGATTGTCCCAAGCGACTGCTTCTTTTCCCACTATGTTTTCCTTTCTGTAGAAAAACTATACTTCTCTATCTTTTATATGTAACTTTTAACAGGTTCCTGTATTTTCAATACAAGTCTGTACAGTAACATGTTCAATTGATCACAACTTCTGTCTCAACAATTCTGAACACTTGTGTGTCCTGGCGGCCCGGTGGCCAATGACAATCCAGGGTTATGTACACAGGGGCTTGGCGCTGAAATCTGCTTTTTTTTTGACGATTAAGGATTGTTTTATTCCTTTTTTTTTGGTTATTTTTCCTGTTTTGGATGCAGGAATGATAAGTCTTTGATGAATTTTCAAGCTGGGAAATCAAACACCTGGTTATGCCATATCTGCTCCATAAGTTTGTTTTCATGCTTGTTTTTGAAGCCTTTTGGTGGATGTCCAACCAATACGCAGGAGCAGTCCACTGACGCCATGGTAACTGGGTTGTCATTCAGCGTCACTTGAGTCGGCTGGTTCCCAGATATGAGTGCACCAAGTTTTTCACTGCTAGTCACCTTGAAAGATAAAAGAATGTCAATTAAAGATTCTTCGCTTGGGACCTGGGCTAAGAATTTTACTTTACCTTGTTCTTGATAATTCTTAAGCAAATCTGTACTTAGTAGCTAATCCAGGGCCTTTTACAAGCCTTCTCCCTGGTCAATAATTATGATTCTTTTCACCATCAAGCTCACGGCCGTACCTTGAAATGACAAGCACATCAATGCATACTATGCAGGTCTGTTAAGCCTTTACCACACAATTCCGAGTATAAACAACCCTGAGGAAAAAGCCTTTTGAAAACACTGAGGGAAAAGGAGAAAATGCTGCTAACCAGCATTTTTTCCATTTTCCACAATGTTTTCTATCCTACCACATACAAATCTTACCATCCGCTCAAATGCTTTCAATTTGGAGCAGACCGAGATTTTGTCATTTGATAAAAAGATTTTGTCATTTGATAAAAAGTTAAGTATTTTAATTAGAGCCAAAAAGTTAACTATTTTCATGAATATATGTGCGAATTCCATACATTTTGTGAAAGAGAATGACAGATATATTACAATTACAATCTGTAGAATTTCTACCTACCCTTACAAGGGGAATATCGTTTTCTAGGCAATATGCCTCAATCAGCTTCTGCTGTATAGACGATGCCAAGTCTGTGGGCGGGGTTTGTGGTAGGAGGCACAACATCACATGGTCTGGATCTTTCTCCAGCATGTTGGCACATTCGTACACACCTCCAGTAATTCTGTCATCGTTTCTTGCTCGCTTCAAAACTCTTTCAAGAGTTTTGGTTGTTTTGATTTCTTTTCTGTAAGAAAAATTAGAAGACATTGTAAATTGCCTGAAACTTTGAATCTAATAAACCAAAAACAGTAAGACAAATAGATCTAGTCACAATTATGAATCAAAGGTGACAGCACAGTCTTATAATTTGCATTTATGATGTCTTTTCTGTGAAAGGATTTCTCCTAAACAAACAAAGATCCAACATTAAGTTACCATCCACATGCATTACAGATAAGAGTTGGTCTTACAAAGTCAAACAAGCTATTCACAAATGGATCATACAAGTTGAGGACTTCAACAACACAATTGTAATTGCTAATTTCGTGTTTATAATTCTCTCTTTGCTTTAGAGATGCTCATACACTCTCTTCATATCTTCACTGATGGGCTTCACGTAAGGATTGCCACTTTACTAGGCTACTTGAGGCTGGGGGAAAACCCTATTTCAGTCGATTGTGCAATCTCGCAACGTTCGACCTTCACCCTAACAACGACCACTATCTCCAAGTAACAAATGGTCACGACTTCGGTAGAATTTGATAGATCTTTAGTACGCCAATCTTTGATACAATATTCACAGTAAACAGTTCTCGTGTAGTGCCGATAAAATTGGTGTTGTAATCTAGCAATCGCCTTACATCATTCCGCAGATCGAAGAATGTTTCACGGAAATTTCATATAACAGTGGTACAAAGTTACTGAATAAATAACAAAAAAACTCACTCTTTATCAACGGCCATTTGCTGTTCTATGTCTGGTAATGGCATGTTTGAATTAGTCCCAATAGTTTCACAAATATCCAAAAGAATATAAAATATTGCCACGAGAGAGCTCGGTCTGGTACGCCTGTTCTGCTGCGTTGATTAGTAAGGAATGCCAAGATCTAGTTTTCGCCAGTCATATGACTGTCATGTCTAAACTTGCAACGTGGTTTTCCTAGAAGAACGATTATGATTGGATGAAATTTGGCCGGGGATTCTCCGTCCTGTTTCTCTTTCTTTCTTGGTTTTACATGATTTTCTGTTGAAAAATACTTGCAACGACTGAAATTTCTATTTCAAGACCAAAATCATATATTTACAAACGCTTGCTACGTTTTCTCCAAGGAATAAAGTGAAGGATTCCACAAAGTCGAGCGAAGTTCTGATTATTTTATTTATTCTCCTAACCCTAGACAGGTCACATGTTACTAGGGGAATTCCGACTGTCAACGTTTAGTAATCGTTTTAAATACAACACTAACGTTTTCAAACGTCTAAAATTCTCTGCCGGGGGATTGAGGTGACCGGATTAAAGTTTAAAGGTAGATCTACCATTTAAGTTATTTTTAGCACAAGGATGTATTGTCATACCTGACACGCTGGAACTTTTTAACTCGGCTGGATCAGTGGTAAACTGGTACCCGTTGTATCTCCCGCAGCCGTCCGATAGACGGTTGATACGAAGATCGATAACAGGCTGCAAGTTTAGATCAGTGGGGCCCTTTGTATTCTATTTTAATCACATGATGTAATTTAGAATTGTCTAGAAGGCCCTGATCTAGGGTCCATTGGGTAGTATTGTGAGTTCTGTTTTTCACAGTACTTTTACTTTCTACTTATTTTAAGTTAAACAGATATATTTCTTTTGAAATTAAATTGAATGGAAATTATAGTTGCACGGCGAGAGCTGCTGACACGCTGGAACTGTTATAGCTCGGCTGGGTCACTGGGGCCCTGTTTTTAACACATGACGCAATAGCATGTACATGTATTCTAGAAAGGGTTCCGGGGTCCTCTTTGATCACTATGAACGGGTCTTTTTTCGCTGTTTCTCATTTTAGGATGCTTAGAACATTTACTAGTTTTAACATACATGTATTTAAAAAAAAATGAAGTTTTAGACTTGATGCAGTCTGACTCAATTAGGCTACTGCTGAAAGTGTTATGCAAAGAAACCTTGAATTCACAGAATAAACTTACAGAACACAGAATTTTACGTAACGTAGTCTTCGAACATGAAAAATGAATGCTTTACATAAAAAAAAAAGCATATATAACGATCTAAATCTGCATACCTAACTGACCTACAGTTTATATAATGCGTTCTATGGCGATAGAATTAGAAAGGCCTACACATTCTACAAACTTCAGAGTGCCAGACACTGTTGTAAGAAGTAGCTTTAACCCTTTCCCAAACAAGCCCTGGTTTTCACGTGTCTGCAGTACAAGTCTTTCGAAAACACTGTGAGAAAAGGAGAAATTGCTCGTAACGAGCAATTTCTCCTCTTCCCACAGTGTTTTCTACCCTTTTTGAGAACTTTCTGCCATTTTCATCAAATTTAAAATTGTTGTCTGCAAACTCTTTCAATTTGGACCAGTCCAAAATTTGTCGTTTGGGAAAGGGTTAAAATAGCTGAAAGTAATACTAGGACCGATACTTTTCGCTATTGGTCAATTTTCTGTATGTCAACCAGTCTAACTCGTGATTCAGTAGGTTGTTAGACAAACTGGCCGTTAGGGATCCATGACCTTGTAATGACTTGCTTGGTATCCTGCATCACGGAGATGTATTTACCCCCTTTTTGCCAGAGCATGGCTGTATTTTTTTTTTTATAAAGTTTGTGTACTATTTGCTTTGCTGAGCCCCCGTAGCTCAGTCAGTAACGTACAGGACTTGAGAACAGGAGATCGCTGGTTCGATCCCCAGCTCGGCCAATTTCTTTCCGAGGATTGATGATAGTCATTGCGACAGGATTCATTCCTCTCTCACCGCTGACCATTGGTTCGACGATGATTATGTGGGAAAGCAGCCAGTGGCTTGGAAAGAATATTGTGCGTAGTACTGGTAAAAGAAACTCCAGGAAGGCATGGATAGGTGCACTGGCCGCCGCGATATAACTGAAATAATGTTGAAAACGGCGTTAAACACTATACAATCAATCAATCAACTATTTGCTCTAAAGACTGCAAACCTGGCCACCACAGTCCGTAACGCATGACAAATTTGTAATGCTGGTACATGCCCAGTTGTCATGGGACCTATGAATATAGTACACTCGTCACGCTGGGTTTCGTAAAAGTCAACGGTTAAAAATCAGGACGCGAATTGGTTCCCCTGTAGCCTAAGCAGACCTTTAATAAATACATGTATAACTAAGCGATACTCTATGAAAAGGAGATTTAACACAAATACACTGAAACGTATCGATCCATGTCAGCCTGCACAGTCTGCACATTCTGACCTCGGTCGAAACTTTTTGCTGTCGTAAATTATCTACATGATTCGGTCGATTGTTAGACCAAAAAAAAAAATTGGATCCATAATTATGTGATGACCTGCTTTGTGTAATGCACGAGATGCATTAAATCCCCTTCTCCCAGAACGCCACTCACATTATTATACATCTAATATGCCACTTAACCCTTAAAGCGCCTTTCACAACTATAGTTGCGTTTGCGGCCGGTGTAGATCAAGATCAGGCTGCACAAAACGTGCAGCCTGATCTTTGGTCTACACCGTCCGCTTTGCTGAATTCCTGCAGACAAAAGCAACCAGAAAATTGCCATTATTTGGGTCGTATTTCTCGGATGAAAATGTCTGACAGATTTATTCGGCTCTCTAAGGGTTGACCCTTAGCCTGCTTCTCGCGACTCACTGACCTTTTGCGGACAGCGTAGATCAAGATCAGACTGCACAGAACGTTCAGTCTGATCTTTGATCTACACTGTCCGATGAGGAGATATCTTCCCTCAGAAAATCCCTTTGGAACAGGAAAGTTTTTTGGGTTATACTATCGGCTTGAAAGTTTCATTTCTTTTATTCAGTAGGATAAGAGTTAAAACCTCAAGCAATGGAATTATGGAAACTATAAAGATTATAAAATTATTGTCGTTTTCACTACGTCATTCATTGATTATATGACAGACGTTTTTTTTTTAAATTGGTTGACTGTATGGCGTTAAAGCCGTTTTCAACAATATTTATATCGCGGTGACCAGCTCACCTATCCATGCTTTCCTGGAGTTTCTGTTACCAGTGCTACTATTAATATTCTTTCCAAGCCACTGGCTGCTTTCTCACATAATCATTGTCGAAAAAATGATCAGCGGTGAGAGAGGAATGTCCCCTGCTGCAATAACTATCATCAGTCCTCGGCCGAGAAAATTGGCAGCGCTGGGAATTTAACCAGAGACCCCTGTTCTCAAGTCCTGAACACTACCGGGGCTCAACATGGTTTTTTCCCTTTAATGCGTATTAGTATAATTATTATCAATACTGTTTGAACAATAACCCTGAGATATAATTTGCAGTGGGCGAAATCTAACGTATCAGCGCAAAAATACGGAAAATCAAAGTACTTAAAGGTTTTAAACATTAAAGCATTAAGAAGGTTGTGTTAAAAGAACAACTTGCTCATTAAGAGCGATAATTTCTCTTTCTCTGCAATGTTTTCGAATGTGGTCTTTTTAAAGACCAAATTATTCATTTGATGGTGGAAATGTCAAGGTATAGCCACTTAATCATAACAAAATATCTCAGCCATGCTCTAGCAAAAGGGGGCTTAATGCATCTCCGTAATACATGATACAAAGTAAGTCATGACATTATTATGCATCAATCAAATCCATTTTGTCAAACAACCGACTGAATCATGAGGTAAACTGGTCCTTTTGACATGCAGGAAAATGACCGATCGCAAAAAGTTTCGACCCAGGTCAGCCTGCGCGGATTGCGCAGGCTGACCTGGGTAGATACTTTTTGTGCATACGCATTAGACCCCCTTTTCACAGAGCATGGCCCATCTAAATTATTCATCAGTTAAGATGTCGTCTCGTTTGCCTGTCCGTTTTGTTCGTCAAAGGAAATTAGTAATATTGTATATATTTCCACTGTTCCTTTTGAATACAGGTTGACTCAGAGGGCTGCAAATTTAGGTTGACTCAGAGGGCTGCAAATTTAGCGGATTATTGTATGTATTGTCTCGACTTTTCAGCTGGGTGATTAATGCCTTTAGACATCGAGTCATTGCGTATGGAGCAAGTCTTTCTCACTGAACAGGTATTTAAATATCCAGAAGACAACGGAATTTTACGGATTGGTCGGTATTGAAGGCATTTGCAAGACATCGCCCATTGTAACTAAATTCAGATACTCTGATAATGTAGAAAACATTGTGGAAGAAAGTAGAAAATGCTGGTTTACCAGCATTTTCTACTTTTCCCACCATGTTTTGTAAAGCCTTTTCCCCTAGTCCATCAAAACACGGGATTGTTTGGTAAAGGTTTCAAGAGTGGAATGCGATCAGATTGTTGAAAGATTTCTTATGGGCAGAGCACATTATATTTAACTCGCCGCATCCTGTAGGCGATTTGTTCGTGTTGCGTTAGACCGCATTTAAAGTAACACGACAAAAGGCCAAATCTTGCTATTGGAGCAACATCTCCTTTTGCCAAATTTATTACCTACGCATTAAATCTTTATTCGAGGCAATAATAATTTTTTTTTGGGGGGGAGGGTGGGGAATGTATTCGAGTATGTCGGTCTCTAATTTGTTTCAAGAGGTAATGGAATGAAGTAAGGGCACAAACCACAAGATCAATGATATAAAGTAAATACACGATATATACAAAAGCCATGAATAAGTGACATTCCTGAAATTCTTTCGTATAAACACTTAAGCTGCTAAATAAATTAAACGCAAATTTCTACTCAATACTAAAAGCCCAAACATTGCGGTTTCAAAGTTGATTTCACCGGAAAGAAAATACCGTATCGGACAGTGTAGATCAAAGATCTTGATCTACACTGTCCGCAAAAGGTCAGTGAGTCGCGATTAGCAGCTTAAGGGTTAACAAACGATCGTTATTGGCAAGAGATTATGCGAAGGGACATAACTTTTGTAATTGAGCGAATTATCGATTACTCGTTAGAAGACTAGTAGAGTAACTTCCCTTGATTAGTAAGAAGAAATGAAAACAAACAGACGCCTGACAAAGCTACTTTGTGTACCAGAATGTTTATATATTAAATCAAGCACCATGATAACGCCGATCTACAAAATTTTCAATTTTTCCTCTCATTGCCATTATCATCCATCACTGACAACGCAAACGGCTGAAAGCTTTATATCAATTCTGCTCGAAATGAAACCTTGAGACAAATTTTCACCACTAATATAAGGGAAATAACTGCATAGATTTGATAATATTATGGACTAAGATTTTGTCCCTTTATGACGATGCCTAGCATCGTTTTCCCGAGGTACTTTACTATTTGCCAAATGGGAAAAAAATGTACTTGTCCAAATTGAAAGCATTTGTTGATGACAAATTAAATATAGCTTAAATGATGGAGTTTGCATTGGAGAGGTCAGAAAACATGAAAATGTTAGAAAATGTTAGTTATTCGGATTTTCTCCTTTTCCCATAATGTATTCAATAGCCCTCGGAGTCGTTAAAAGTCAGGGCCCGTATTCACCAACCATCCTTATGAATATTCTTTAAGTTATTTTGGATATAGAAAGTAAAACAACTTCTGATTGGCTAAACCAAACCATATGGTTTAGCCAATCAGAAACTTGTGTTACTTTCAAATTAAGAAAATTGTTGAGAATAATACTAAGAATAGGTAGGTGAATACAGACCTACAGGGGATTGTATGGCAAAGGTTTAATAAAATAATAATTATTACTTTTGTGGAGAGTTGGAGAGTTTAGTTCAGGATCGGCCTTCCAAAAAATTCGCCTTCTGATGTATTTTATCAAAATTGCCTCTGTATTAATGCCTGGCGAAAAAAGTAACAACAACAACATTAGCACTCCTAAGTAATACTATGCTCTGGCAAAAAGGGGGTTTAATGCATCTCCGCGATGCTTGATACCAAACAAGTCATTACATAATAGTAGATCCGTATAGTCCATTTTGTAAAACAACCGGCTGAATCATGAGGTACATTGGCCCTTGGACATACAGACAATCAACTTATAGCAAAAAGGTTCGACCCATGTCGGTCTGTGCAATCCACGATTTAAGAGTCGCCTTTGCTCACGGTGTAGATCAAGATCAAACTGCCTTCATGTTTGGTCTGCGCAGGCTGATGTTTGTAAGATTCTCTAAAAAAAAAAAAATGGAAAAAACAAACCAGACATTTAACACTTTGCCAAACCAAACAGTTAAGTGAGGCTTTTGGAAACAGTGAGTGAAAAGGAAAAAAGCCTTTTTCCTTAATGATTTTTACCCACTAAAAAGAGCCATGCGCTGGCAAAAGGGGGCTTACTGCATCTCCGTGCTGCATCATACCAAGTAAGGCATAACATAAGTAGGGATCCTTAAATTCCATTATGTTTAAAAATCGACTGGATCATTATCGCAGAATGGTCCTTTGACATACAGAAAATTGACCAATAGCGAAAAGTTTCGGCCCAGGTCAGCCTGCGCGGATTGCGCAGGCTGACCAGGGTCGATACTTTTCGCAAATACATTGAGCCCCCTTTTCACATAGGATGGCTCAAATACAATCGTCGCGGAGCCGTATTTGTCTGCAAACGTTTTCGCTAGAACAACCTCGAAATTTGTCGTTTGGCAAAAAGTTGAATATGAATGAGCCATTCTCTGGCAAAAGGGGGCTTAATACATCTCCGTGATGCATGATACCAAGCAAGTCATCACATAACTAGGGATTCATAAAGTCCATTTTGTCTGACAACTAACTGATACATGAGGTAAATTGGTCCTTTGATATGCAGAGAAATCGACCGAAATTAAAAAGTTTCGGGCCAGGTTAGCCTGCGCGGACTGCGCAGGCTGACCTGTGTCGATACTTTTTGCAAGTGCATTAAGCCTCCTTTTCACAGAGCATGACTGAAATATCTTGGTTATTTTCCTTACTGATTGTTGTCGTGTATTTCGCACCAATAGCTTTTGAGACCCCCCCCCCCCACACACACACACACATCAGAACAGAACAGAACAGAACAGAAGCTTTCTCTCTCACCTTTAGCGTTACCGTACGTCGTAACAAGACTAGATTTACATAAATGTAACAATTGCAATTAAATTCCGAGAAAGTAGTATGCTATCAGGAATTAAGTTGAGTAAACAATTCATATTATTTTAGTGTGATTGATCTTTTGTATGAAAATGATTATATTTAAAGAAAATAAGGTAAATAAACAAGTAGTTTCAAGGACAAAAATAAGATCAAAGATACGCTATTTTATACGATGTTTTCCAAAAACACATCGATTGGACATACGAGCCGTACTCTGTGAAATGGGGCTTAGTGCATCTGCAAAAAGTATCGACCCATATCAGCCTGCGCAATCCGCGCAGGCCGACATGAGTCGAAACTATTTGCGTTTTTTTTTTTTTTTGTAAATTTTCTGCCTGTACAAAGACCATTTTACCTCAAAATTTAGTTGTTTATTAGACAAAATGCATTTTATGGATCCATAATTATGTGATGACTTGCTTGGTATAATGCATCGCTGAAATATATTAAACCCCCTTTTGCCAAAGCATGACCCATATCTTTTTTGATTTACAGACATGTTTATCATATAACTTCAATTTACTCGGGAAAAGGTAATAAATTTTATATTATTTTCAAATGTATTGACTGTTTAAAGTCCCAAATAAACAGAATAGACGCTTCTATTCTTGGAAAACTAAAGGCCCGTGTAATTGCACCTTTTCACTCTTTACCGAACGACAATTTTTTTAACTGAACCAAACTCAAAGCATTCGCAGACAACAAATTCAACGTTGCCAAAATGATAATTTCTGTCTCTGACAGGGTAGAAAACATTGTGGGAGAAGGAGAAAATGCTGGTTACCAGCATTTTCTCCTTTTCCCACAATGTTTTCAAAATGCTTCTTCCTCAGGGTCGTTAAAACTCGGGATTGTGTGGTAAAGAGTTAAACTGAATTGGTTAGAACGTCCTGGCAAAGAGGACAACGTAGATCTAAGATCAGGGCTGCAATTTTTGTGCGATTCGATCTTGATCTAAACTGATACAAAAGCATCTGTTACCGTGACACAAGGCGTTAATTAAGTCTACCCCTAAATAGGAAATGTGGAATACTTATGTATGGCATGTAGCATTCATGATATTTGTTGCATTCATAATGAAAGAAATTCGTTAACTCATTGCCAAACGACAAAGTTTTGGACTCGTTTGAATCCAAAGCATATACTGACAACGAGATAAATGTAGCTAAAATAGTGGTGATAGCCTTTGAAAAGGTAGAAATCGTTGTGAGAAAAGGATAAAATGCTGTTTACAAGCATTTTCGCAGTGTTTTCAAAAACCGTCTTCCTCAAGACCATTAAAACTCTGGATTCTGTTACCTATTTCAGAACTTTATGTCTTTCCTGAGCTTCACAAGTACTGAGCTGGAGATCTGCAGTACCTTGCTCAAGGACACTACTGCGTGAAAAGCATCGCAACCGGAAATCGAAGTCTCCAGGGTGTGATTAAAAGTTCAGAAATACTTCGTGGACACCCACCTGTCAACATACGGGGTATTGTTAATTCTCATGACACCTTTCATGACATGAAGGGAATATTGAGTTGTGTTTTACAATTGAGCATCCACAGTCGGCTCACGCCGTGTTTTAGTCGACGACTTTTGAAGGCAGTGCACATATCAATAGGAAACAATGCTCAAAACGACCAATATCTCCTTTTGCCACATTTTATCTCATGTATCTGGTATGAAACCTTAAAGGGGCTTTTCAGACTCTTATAACCACACTTACACACAAAAAATGTTTTATCTCTAAAATTAAGTAAGGCAATCGTTTTCAAACAACAAATGAATAAGAAAGAGAAGCGTAGGTATTTTTCTTGTGCGTATGTGTGTTTCGACGGTAATTTCCTTGTAGTGATACGTAGCTTCTTAAGACATCTAAAGATTTCCTGCCAGAATTTTGCAACAATTTGTGGGAATGTAACATGATCAACAATTGGCGTGCAACACACGAAAAGAGGCCTTCGGACAAATGCGTAAAAGTGTGTCGTCCCAGATCAACCTGTGCAGTCAGCACTGATTAATCCGATACGACACTTTCCGTTCTTATGTGACTCTGTTTCACGAAAGTCTACTGCTTCACAAATTCTTATGTAGTCGTAAAGTGTCGTCTCGGATTAGCCTGCGCAGACTGCGCATGCCAATCCGAGACGACACTTTACGCAAATGTCCAAAGGTCTCATTTCGCATATCGCGGGCCAATTATGATATGTGAGATTGTATCTAAATAGCTACTATGACGTCATATCTTATGTCATAAAAATGGACGGTGTTCCCTAATGCAGAACAACCATCACGTTAATTAAAGATCATAATTAAACATTCTTACTGAAATATAATCTCACAGTTTCTTTACGCTTGCAAAGAAAACATATATATTTAGCAGGACCGTACTCATCAGCATTTTCTTTTTTTTATTCACGAAGTAAATTAAATACGCACCTCTAAGTTATGTTCATGAAACTATATTTCAAGCTTATCTCTCGCTACGTTTTTGTTTTATAAGATAATGGGTTAAATATGATGCTTTAGCATGCTTATGTGGACTGAATGATAATGATTTACATGTAAAAAAACGCAAATTGAAAGTGATAAATTTCATACTTGAATTTCCGCGCACAGGATTTAACTCTACAGGGTGTGACTAAAAGTTCAACAATACCCAATGGACACGTGCACCTGTTACTGTTCAGTGCATGTCTATTTCTCCTGACACATCTCCATGGAAATTAATAATAAAATGTACTGAATATGGAGTAATATACAGCATAGTAACATCGGCAGACGACAATTGCGTCTGGCAGTAGACGAATTTTGAAAACATTGTGGCAAAAGGAGAAATTGCTCGTAACGAGCAATTTCTCTTTTTTCCACAACGTTTTTACCATTTATTCACATGTAAAAAAAATCTCATTTTTTATTTTGGTTGTCGTTATCTTCAAAGGATGGTGTTTTTTTTTTGTCCAAAATCGCCTGCGGCGAATTTGTTTCAGGAGAAGGGAAACTCTGCCTGTCATAGAGCCTTATTCTGGGACTCGCCCTGTCAATTGCTCTTCGCATCTGAAAAGACAAACTGAATTACGACTGACCATTTTGTCCATTTGGACTTTTCCCTTGGTACCTCAAAAAAGAATGGACGTCCGGTTTAGCACTATATCATTTCTGATTGGGGTTAATTGAAACGGGCATGAGTTACCGTCATCCCTGTTGGTATTAGAAAGGTCTATTTATGTGTTTGATATTATCTTTGAGAACAGAATTTGCTCGTTAGAAACATTTTGACACAATGTTTATATGTATATGAGCCATGCTCTGGCAAAATGGAGCTTAATGCAACCCCGTCATCCATGATACCAAGCGAGTCAATACTTAAAGATCTTTAAAATCCATTTTGTCTAACAACCAACTGCATCATGAGGTACACTGGTCCTTAGATACACAGAAAATTGACCAATAGCGAAAATTTTCGGCCCAGGTCAACCTGCGCGGACTGCGCAGGCTGACCTGGGTCGATACTTTTTTTGCAGATGCATTAAGCCACCTTTTCACAGAGCATGGCTCATTTCCATGCCTTAGCCCGTAATGATCAATTATTTTTAACTCTTTGAATATCGATTGTTGGACCAGCATTTTCTCATTTCCCCACAATGTTTTGTACCCTTTCTGCCTTTTTAAAGACGATTTCCACCATTAAGTTTGTCGTGGGCAAGTGCTTTGAATTGAGACAAGTCTTAACTGTTGTCGTCTGCTTAAGTGTTCGTTTTTCGTAACCTTGCAGTTTTCCTCGGCTGTCTTGGTACCCTTGTGGTGCTCCATTGCTGTTATTTCACGAAGAGACAAAAATAAGAAACGAAAAAATATGAAAAAAACAAAACCCGAAAAGATAAGAAAAGATATGGCGGTCAACCCATTGCCCCCCCCCCCCCCACCCAGGAAACAAATTTTCAGCAGAGGGCACTGGATACACTTCAATAAACTACATATAAGTAGTTAATTAACCCTTTACCACACCATCCCGTGTTTTAACGACCCGATGAAAGAAGCATTTTGAAAACACTGGTAACCGGCATTTTCTCCTTTTCCCACAATGTTTTCAACCATTTCCAAAACAAATTTCAATTTTTCAGTCACATTTATTTTTGTCCGGTTTGAATTTGGACCAGTCTAAAATTTTGTCGTTTGGTAAAGTGTTAAGACCAATTTAACTCTTTACCAAACGACAAAATTTTAGACTGGTCCAAATTGAAAGCATTTGCAGACGACAAGATAAATGCGACTGAAAAATTGAAATTTGCATTGGGTGGGGTAGAAAACATTGTGGGAAAAGGAGAAAATGCTGGTTACCAGCATTTTCTCCTTTTCCCGCAATGTTTTCAAAAGGCCTCTTTTCCAGGGTCGTTAAAACTCTGGATTTTGTGGTAAAGGGTTAAATGTTTTATCTTAGCTATACATGAGAACCTGGTGGTAAAAGGAGAAGCTACCTGCACTAGGCAGCCTCCCCCTCCATCACTAAGCTCGTATCATGAAATAACTATAGACCTTCAAACACTCTTCTTTGGAAATGATTTCCTTACTTTTCAAGAAAACGAAGAAATATTTCTGAAAGTTCAGTTGTATATAAAGGAAAGCAAACGATTTAATGAATGATTTTCAAAAAGGTCCATCCCCTCTCTCTCTCTCTCTCTCTCTCTCTCCCTCTGTTCACAGAATGTCTTTTATAACAATGTTGAATTTTTATTTTTTTTTTTTGTATTTTTTTGTCACATGTTGTTATTTAGGAAAGGGACTCTATAAGCTTTTATTAGCTTTCGTCCCAATCCATTTGTATGTTTATATGTACAAAAAAATATGTTTAAACTAAACTCTCGACAGAGGCCAGTCGTTAAACGTATGAAATAAAGTTGTCTGTGGGGAGCAATAAGTTAGGGGGGGGGGAAAAAACAATTCTAGTTGTGCAAAAAGATAAACACTTCAGTTCAAGTAAAGAGGTTCAAAACCAGATAGCATAAACCGTGCTGTCTGATCCCGGTCTCGCATTCTCGGAAAGATAAGTAGCTACATACACATAAAAGATAGGAACCAACATGCTATAAATGGTTGCAAAACAACTTGTTGCGAAGAGTCGAAAAAGAGTCCTGAATGTAAGCTATTACTGAACAAGATGGGGACTAAATCAATTAGACTTGATTGTTCATTTCATGAATTAGAGTCACTTACATGGAAATTTAATGAGAAACCATCGATAGCAGGGAAAAATAGGACAAACTTGAAACAGGGCTGAATGAATCAACTGTCATTACTTGTTGTTCGTCTGGGCCAAACAGTGTGAGAGAAATTGGGTTTCCAACAGAGCGTAATTGGGTATTAACAACTTTTTAATTAAAATATTGATATGGCTTGGTGGTTGAGTCATTGATTCTCAGCCTCTCTCGTCTCCGTTTTTTTCTTTCATTAGCTCATTGGATTTTTTTTCTTATGGCTTATTTGAAATGCTCACTTCGATGAACACTTTTCCAGGCGACGATATTTTATACTGTAAAATCTTGAAAGCATTTACAGGCGACAAATTTAACCCTTAGGCTGGTAGGCGCGTTTTATGGACCTGTTGCGGACAGTGTAGATCAAGATCAGACTGCACAGAACGTGCAGTCTGATCTCGGATCTACACTGTCCAACAAGGAAATATTTTCCCCAATATATACTTTTGAAATAACAACGTTTAGGTTTTTACCTATGGGCTTGAAAGTTTTATTTCATTTATGCAGCAGGTTAAGGATCAAATAGAGGATCTTACATGAGTGTTTATGTATTGTCATTTCTATCATGTTTATGTATTGTCATTTTATCATGTTTATGTATTATCATTTTTATCATGTTTATGTATTGTCATTTTTATCATGTTTATGTATTGTCATTTTTATCATGTTTATGTATTACCATTTCTATCATGTTTATGTATTGTCATTTTTATCATGTTTATGTATTATCATTTTTATCATGTTTATGTATTGTCATTTTTTTCATGTTTATGTATTGTCATTTTTTTCATGTTTATGTATTACCATTTCTATCATGTTTATGTATTGTCATTTTTATCATGTTTATGTATTATCATTTTTTATCATGTTTATGAATTATCATTTTTATCATGTTTATGAATTATCATTTTTATCATGTTTATGTATTATCATTTTTATCAAACGAATTGACTGAAAATGTATGACGCGAGCCTTGGCGAGCGTCAAATACATTTTAGTCAACGAGTTTGTTAAAAATGATAATACATAAACAGAAATGTGAGATTCTATTTATCACATAAAACGAATGACAGACAAACAAGTACATGTATCCTGCATCATCACCTTCAGCCTACATACCGTTCACGGGTCCATGTTTACAAATGTAGTTCGGTTTGAATTGTGCACATACATAAGAAGATAGATCTGACATGTACACCGAAAATTGAATGAAACAGTCTATATAGAGCGAGTAAAGCGGAAGATTTCCACAATTTAGTGGATTAAGATACGTTTCTCTGCATTTTCTGTTGTTATTAAAAATGAAAACCATAAAACTTTTCACGCGTATATGCCTTAGCAACAATGACGTCATTTTCCCACGATATGGCGAAGTGGTACAAATTCCGACACGTGATGTGGTTGGTTTCACTGGCTTCAAGCGCTCATATCTACAAATTTTACAGAACTGGGACCCAAAAAACTATAATACACTAATGTATTATCGAAGATAAGTCATGGGTTTAATACACTGCTGGAGGTGGTTTTATGTGATAAATAGAGGATCTTACATGAGTGTTTATGTATTATCATTTTTATCAAACGAGTTGACTAAAAATGTATGACGCGAGCCTTGGCGAGCGTCAAATACAATTTAGTCAACGAGTTTGATAAAAATGATAATACATAAACACGAATGTTAGATTCTATTTATCACATAAAACAAATGAAAGGCAAAAAATATCCTACATCGTTACCCTTAGCCTATAGAGCATTCACGGGTCCATGTTTACAGTTGTAGTTCGTTTTCAAATGTGTACATACACAAGTAGGTAGATCTTTGACATAAACTACGAAAGTAGAATGAAACAGGTTCTAGAGGGGTTTAGTCTACCTATTTCCGCAATTTTGTTGTTTTAAAGACTTTCGCCACATTTTTCGGTTTTTATTAGACATGAAAATCAAACACTTTCCACGCGTATAAGTCTTAGCAACAATGACGTCATTTTTCCGCGAAACGGCGTAGTCGTACAAATTTCGGCACGTGCTGTGGTTGGTTTCTCTGGCTTCACGCGCTTATGACTAAAAACTGATCAGAACCGGGACCCAAAAAAACGATAATACACTAGTGTATTATGAAAAATAAGTCATGGGTTAATACACTGCTGGAGGTGGTTTTATGTGATAATGTTACTTAACTTACGGAATTTGTCCATGTTTGAAAAAGGAGAAAACACTGAAAAAACAAAAAGGAGAAAAAGCTGGTTACTAGTATCTTCTCCTTTTCCCACGATGTTTTTAAAAGGCGTCTTCCTCAGGGTCGTCAGAACTTGCGACTGTTTGGTATAGGGTCAATTAAATTATATATTATGTCAATGAATTTCAGTCCAAGAAATGCCTATACTGCTTTCTCGTCCACTGGATTATGTTACATATAACTTGTCGCCATACAAATTTAACGCTTCAGTATGAGCCATGCTCAGTGAAAAGGGGGCTTAATGCATCTGCAAAAAGTATCGACTCATGTCAGCCTGGGCAGTTCGCGCAGGCTGACATGAGCCGAAACTTTTTGCTGTTTTAAAATTTTCTGCATGTCAAAGTTCCTGTCTCCATCATAATTCAGTCAGTTGTAAGAGAAATGAATTTTATGCATTCATAATTATGTGATGACTTGCTTAGGATGATGAATCAAGGAGATGCATTAAGCCCCTTTTTGCCAGAGCTTGACTCGTACCATTTTGATAATCCGTCAATAATCCGTCAGATTCGAGGTTATATCTGTCTCAAAGAGCAGACTTATACCATGGGTGGCTCAGTGAGAAAGAAGCAGGATTCGAAACCTAGAGGCCCCGAGTTCGATCCTCACCCACAGCGCTGGGGTTTTTGTGGGAGTGTCCCTGGGCAAGGCACTTCACAGCTCTCGACTTGTACTCGTGAAACTCAGGACATACATAAATAAGCGAACTTTCGTCTTGATATAATGAAAATAATGCTGAGAGTAATTTACAATCAATCAATCAATCAATCTATCAAACAATTTATTTTGCATATCGTTTTGGCTGGATTTGGCTGTATGTATTCCAGCATGAAACTTGTTTCTATAATTAGTAATCCATGATTTCAAACATGCCTTCGGTATAAAACTGCAGAAATTTTGTTTTTAATATTGGGTTATGATTTAAGCAAGGCTTCGGTTCGGATTTTGCGATATGATGGGTCGATGGAGCTTCCAGACTTAATGCATGGCTAATCATGAAATCGACAAGGTTTTAAATCAATTTTGACGGAAATGAGTCGACTGGCTCCATGTCTGACAGGTTGAGATTTCAGGTGCTCCTGTATTGCCTCATGCATTTGTTCAGAATGGTATGGTGGCGTATTTCTGCCACGAGATACGAGATAATTATGTATTGCAATAATTTAAGAAAACTATCGCGATAAAACAAACTTTCCTGGAAATATCATCTCGCTAATAAAAAGAAATATCACGTTTAGAATATCGCCATAATTCTTACTTTTATCACGATTTTTTTTATTTTTGTTCGTGCCCACAACTGACATTCACAGTATCTATAAATAGATACTGTTTCGGAACATCTATGCCTTGTAAAGTCAAAAACTACAGATATCATCCAAATGGTGAGTTGTCTATTTATAGATATCGAGAAACGGGTAGAACTATCCCCATGATTTTATCTCGCATGTCGGCTTCGTTCACGAATTAGAAATCTTATGTTAAAATTTTTACTGATAAATGTAAAATTTTCTAGATTTTTTTCCACAAAACTTCTGACTATCTAGATAAAATTTCCAGGAAATTTTTATTTATTGTGATAGTTTTCTAAAATTATGCCGATGGTTATCTTGTATATTGTGGCAGAAAATTGCCACCATAGAATGGAACACAATATTAAGTAAAGTGCATGTAATAATTGACAGCCCCTCTTAAACTTAAACCTTTTACAACACAATCCCGTGTTTATACAACCCTGATGAAGACCGCTTTTGAAAACATTGTAGGAAAAGGGGAACATAATAGTAATGAGTATTTCCTGCAACGTATATCTTTTGCACCCTATCAAAGACAAATGTCGTTGTATGAGCCATATTTTGTTTGTGGTTTGCAGTTGCTTCCAGTTTGGACAAATCTGAAATTTTGTGATCTGGTAAAGGGTTAAGTTATATTCATGATCTCGTCATCAATTTGAGCCGTGCTCTGTGAAAAGGGGGCTTAATGCATTTGCAAAAAGTAACGACCTAGGTCAGCATGCGCTGTTCGGGCAGGCCGACCTGGGTCGAAACTTTTGCTATAGGTCAATTTTCTGCATGTCCAATGATCAATTTACCTCCAGATCCAGTCGATTGTTTAGACTAAATGGATTTTATGGATCCATAATTATGCGATAACCTGCTTGGTGTAATGCATCAAGGATATACATAAAGCCCCCTTTTGCCAGAGCATGGCTCATTTGTAATCACAGTCAACACATTCACATTCATTCAGTTGATTGATTGATTGATTGATTGATTGATTGTATGGTGTTTTACGCCGTTTTCAACATTATTTCAGTTATATCATGGCGGCCAGTGCACCTATCCATGCTTTCCTGGAGTTTCTTTTACCAGTACTCCGCACAATATTCTGTCCAAGCCACTGGCTGCTTTCCCACATAACCATCGTCGAAACAATGGTCAGTGGTGAGAGAGGAATGAATCCTGTCGCGATGAATATCATCAATCCTCGGAAAGAAATTGGCCAAGCCGGGGATCGAACCAGCGACCTCTTGTTCTCAAGTCCTGTACACTACCGACTGAGCTACGTGGGCTTGGCCACATTCATTTAGTATTTACATTTCAGCCATGTTGGCAAAAGGGGGCTTAATGCATCTCCGTGATGCATGATACCTTGCAAGTCATCACATAATTATACATCCATAGATCTATTTTGTCCACAACCGGCTGAATCCTGAGGAAGCATGAACCTTGGATAAGCAGAAAATCTTCCGAAAGCAAAAAATATCGACACAGATCAGCCTGCACGGACTGCGCAGGCTGACCTGGGTCGATACTTTTTGCAGACGCATTAAACCTCTTTTTTCACCGAGCACGACCTGTTTCTTATGTAATTTCGAAGTCTATTTTTCGACCAAATTTTTGAAAATGACCTTGACCTTATCTCAAACTAAAGAAACGAGCAGTGATTGCACCTTGTCATCCACTCCAGAGTGAAGTTTTACAGAGATGGCTACACAGTTTTTTTTAGTTATCATATGATCAGGGTTTTTGAATGAAGGATACGGGCGGCAGGACGAGCGAAGGGGCAGACAGGTCCGCGGATGGACTGACGGACGAAAGGACGGGAAGCAAATCCATAGTACCCTGCTGAGAAACCGTTATTGGCTTAACTCTTTACCAGACGATAAAATTTAAGAAAAAATGAAAGCATTTGCTGATGACAAATTAGGTATGGGTCGAATGACGAGATTTGGTTGTAAAAGGATAGAAAACATTGTAAGAAAAGGAGAAAATGTTGATAACATTTTCTCCCTTTCCCACAATATTTTCAAATGCTCTCATTTTGAAAGTTCTTAAAACATGAGGTTGATTGATGAAAGATTAATAAAATCAAAATTGTTTAATTTTGTCAAGATTTTCTGTTTCCTAATATGATTGATATTGATACGGTCGATTCAAACACTGACAGATTGGAGCCATGAGATTGAGGCCCTGATTCATATCGGCAGTTTTTGTCTATAAATCAATTCCTTGGACGGGTTATTAATTTTCACTAGATTTAGACAGGAAGAATACGGTGTAATTTGTTGAAGACCATGTACTTGACAATGGGTACGGGTCCCAAATAGGGATATCGTAGGATCGATAATTTATTCTCAGCAACTGACGAATTCCCACGAGGAGAGATTCTTCGCTATCTTGATGTTTCTGTAGAACGAAAGCGACCCCCAGATTGAGGAAAATATGTTAACCCTTAGGCTGCAAAGCGCGACTCAAGGACCTTTTGCGGACAGTGTAGATCAAGATCAGACTGCACAGAACGTGCAGTCTGATCTTGAATCTGCTCCGTCCGATTAGGAAATATTTCTCGATAAGCAGCCTAAAGGTTAAATACTGTTTAAAGGGCGTAACACGCCAAATTTGTAAAGCCAGAAATAGTAAATATAGAGCCCTCATATAAGGCTTGGACCTGGTTTCGAAGACACAGGCGTGGAGAAGCGAGCACTACAGGCACCACCCAATTTATCGATGGCGGCGCTTGGTTGTAGTGTAGAGCAAACAGACAAGGCGTATCACAGTGTCATAAATTCTGTTTTAAAATGGCGTAGGAATTATAAATCAATAACAGGTGGCAACTTCAGAGGAGTATTCGGGAGTGGGTTTTTGGAAAATCAGGAAACACTGATGCATGCAATTCTAAATTATTTACATGAACTTAGTACGAGTATTTGTCGTACTCTTCTACTTACCAAGGCTCTGGTGTCAAACCACTGAGATTTCCCTACATTGAAAATGGGGTGGAAATCACCATCTTTGGCCCTGTGTTGTATTTTTATTGGCAAACCCAGAGCTTTGCTGTTTATTTCTATCAGTTGTATATCCAGTGGCCTTCACAAGAAGCTGAAAACTGATACCTCAACCGTTTGCGTTTTTTGTCACTCCACCTCAAATATAACTACCCTTGAAAGTTTACCGCGAAAAAAGACCCTTCCGGGCGGTAGAGCATGTTCCTTAATGTGGGAACTGGCACGATATAGTTCTGCAGGAAATAACAAACGTGCACTCAAATTCACCATCAACTCAACACCAGAAACTCATTTTAGACCTATCCTTACATTTTTTTTTTTTTTTTGATAAAAAAGTGCAGCAGAAGTGCTTGCTGTCAAAATTTCGAAATTGACTTCTTTTGACTGCCACGAGTGGTGCGACACCATCCATGATTCCCTACTGTGTTGTACATATTTATATGTTGGCTGTGGTTCGGTCAGTGATGTTTGATGTCAGAATATTCATTTGTTGATCGTTTTCCTATTTTAACAAAACATTATGACCTAACGTGTTTTGGCGATGTGGCTTGTGACTGAACATTTAACAATGTAAGCTCCACTGGTTTAAACTGTCCGCAAAATCAGAGAAACTTAACCTTTGTTTATTTAACTTTATACCATGCAATGTAATTCTGGACTTTGGCCAATTGAAAACAAATTTTTGAAGATAGCAAATTAAATGGGGCTCAAATGACTGAATCTGGCTTTGAATTGGTTGGAAACATGACGGGAAAAGGAGGAAATGCTGGTTGCCAGTGTTCCCCTCCTTCTTCCGGGTATTTTTTTAAAGTCTTGTTGCTCAGGGTCGTGAAAACTCGCGATTGTTTGGTGAGGGGGTTAGGTTATAGTCTGGATTACCTGCCCCTACCACTACGTTATCGGGTCAGGCAAAGCGCAATAAGGGCGGCCTCCATGGAGTCCTCAAGTGTAGCCCTATATGCTTTCCTATTTTTCCCAATTTCATGTGATCCAGTTTGATCAGTGAAGAAAATGAAATCAATTTTGTACAAAACATACATTACCGAATCTAAACCGTGCTGTTGGGGTATAGTTTAAATACAATTTTGACTATCAATCATTTTAAAAGTAGCCCTATTTTCGGACGTTATGCAAGTCCATTGACATTTCGGATACTTAAAGCATTTATGATATGTAGTTTTTCTCGTTAAATACATGTAAGAACGACAGTTAAAAAAAGCTGACTGCCATTACTTTGTTGCAAAGGATCTGTTTTGAATTTAACAAAATCCCGTTACCTAGATATTACCAACGGGGGCCGCCATTATTGCGCTATGCCTGACGTACTCTTGAAGTACGGCAGGGTACCAGACTAGTTAGGTTAATGTATTAAATACATGAAGATAATGTCCATTAATGCAGATGACTTTGCATACATTCTCTCTTCGTTATTGAATTTTAAGACAGAGCAAAAGGATAAATGTTTCCGAGGTCAATTGTTCTCGGCCAAATGTCCATAGGTGAGAAAGCATTTGTCGATTTCACCCCAAAGTTGCCATAAAATACGGCCGTAAATGGGCCCAGTTCACACCCAACACGTGAAATCGATTTGGCTGCGAAATCATTTTGCGCACGTGCCGTGCTTCGGCAGAATTGCTACGAAATAATGATATTAGTTTTTATGTTTGATGCTTTTATATGTTATATTGCTGTCAAGGGTCGAGAAATCAATATAAATCCCATAACGAAAATTGACCCGAGAAATAAAATCAAAAGGAAAAAGAAGAATTAATGCCGAAAACAAGCAGAAACAGCTCTCATTTGGTACTTTGATTCGAATCAGAATGATTCATAACCTATCAGGAGACACTCCAAGTCTCAACAAATGGTTCGTTCTAGTTGCTTTTCATCAAGCAAACTGAACCCTTCGTATCCATGGAACGCCTGTGCTGTCAGACACAACGAGATTTCGTGATATTTAGATATCATTCTATTACATAAAGGTACAATTTCATGATATAAACAAAAAATGGTTTGGGATGAAGGCAAATGCTTACAATGTGCGGTATTTTGGTCTGTATGTGCAGAAATGGTACCGTGGTTGAAACATAATCTCTGCAGTTATAAACGCATACCACTATTACATGAACTGTTCCATCTCTCACGTGTACATAAAAAAAAAATGTCGATAAAGCAAACAATTAATTACGTAGTGTTAGAAATAAATGTTCAAGAGGTAACAGTTTATGACATAAAGGCACATTCCTTTGGATGAAGGCAAAAACATACATGTATTACAGGCCAAAATATGGGAATGATATGGGAATATAATAGCTTTATACAAAGGTGAAACCTTTATACATGTACATGAAATATTAACACTTAACCCTATACAATACAATCCCGAATTTTAACGACCCTGCGGAAGAAGACTTTTGAAAACATTGTGGGAAAAGGAGAAAATGCTGGTAACCAGCATTTTCTCCTTTTCCCACAATGTTTTCTGGATTATCAAAGACAGGTTCCACTGTTTCAGACACATTTAAATTGTCATCTGCAAATGCTTTCAAGTTGGACCACTCTAAATTTTTCTCGTGTGGTAAAGAGTTAAACCGAAACCTTCTGGTTATGTACACAAAGGTTTGAGTTATACTGTAGATTTTCAATTACATTTAGGCAAAATTTCGATATATGAAGGCAAATTTCCAGTATATCCACAGCATCTATAAATAAAAAAAATGCAAGTTCAAGGTTGCTCATGTCCATAATGTCCCAACAATGATTAATATGGTGTTTAATGCTCTTTTCAACATTATTTCAGTAATATCGCGGCGGAAGGTCTCATCAAAGTGGAGAATGTAGATCAAAGATCAGACTGCATGTAAGTTAGTTCAACACGTGCCACAGAATGTTAGAGCAATTTCGAAAAAGATAGAGTAAAAGCATTTGTGTTGAAATGTCGAGTGCTTCCGTCTCTTAATTGCATGCAGTGGTTTTGCATAGGCTATGTCCCCGTATCTGACAAGCAGATTTTCTATTGCAATTGCCGAGTCCCGGTATCGTACAGAACTTGAGAACAAGGAGCCGATGGTTCGAAACCCAAGCTCGGCGAATTTCTTTCCGACAATTGACGATAGTCATTGCGACGGATTCGTTCCTCTCTCACCGCTAATGACTGATTTTGCGATTGTCAGAAAGCAGCCAGTGGTATGAGAAGAATATTGTGGGAAGTACTGGTAAAAAGAAACTCCATCAAAGCATAGATCGGTGAACTCGCCCCAACGATATAACTGAAATAATGTTCAAAATGGCGTTTTAAGAACCATACAACCAATCACTCTTTTACAATTAATAGTAAAACTCATAACGAGACAACAAATTTTTCAAAAGTCTTTGATACATGGAGACTTTGTCAATGACGCAACAAACTCCTCTTCCGAGGCAAGCACGTATTCAAAGTCTTCATTCTTTAGCGATGGAACTGGACTGACTTCTTGTGTCTGAAAACACAAAGGAACAAAATATTCTCCAATCTTTGCTGGCCATACTTCACCCTTACAGCGCCGAATAAACCCCCCAGTGTAATAAATAGGACCCGAATCAATGCAATTTCATTGTTGCTTTTATCTATTTCAGCAAAGTGGACATTGTAGATCAAAGATCAGACAGCACGTCTTTGTGCATTCTGATCTTTGATCTACACTGGAAGTAAAGGCATTTCTACTTGCGAAAGGCGCTTTAAGTGTTAAGTTAGGCTATTTTTGCAGTGTTTGTTTGAATGGTGTTTTACATCATATATCAGACGACAGTTCACCTCTTCACGTGTTTTCTTAAAGTTCAACAGTCTTAGAGTGTGGTTCTGCAGTGCCTTGCTCAAGGACAATCCACAGGATCAATGCCACCAGCTGCAACCAACCACAGTGTTTCCTGATAATAAATTTCAATGCATAAACTACTGAGCAACTAGGTTGAACAGCAGCCCACTCAGGTAGCTCAGTGGTTAGCGTAACTGACCGGTGACCTGGTGGTTGTGAGTTCGATACCCGGTTGAGTCAAACCTTCTTTCCTTCGCCTCTCACCTCTGATTCATATAGGAAATGTAGCCAGTGACTTGGAAAGAAAGTTGTGTCAGTACTGGTGTGAGAAAGCCAGGAAACACGTGTATGCGTACTGACTGCCGCGATATGGCCTAAGCTGTTAAAACGAAGTTAAGCTCCAACACAAATAAATAAACAAAGATTAAACAGCACAGGATAACGTTCGATATCGGTTACCTAAAGAATGTCCTTTTCCCATAATGACTTTTTTTCTCAGGGTCAGACAAAGTCTGGATTGCTTGGTAAAGGGTTAATCCTTTAAAAGGAAAAAAAAAAAAAAAAGGTTGACTCTTCCAAACGGAAATTAGTTGTTAAAGACAAATTTAAAATAAGTATGAATGAGTTGTTGCTCTGTAAAGTGATAATCGTTAATTTTGTCGTCTGGTAAGAGTTAAAGCAAATTTTTATGATGTAGAAGAACGTGTCAGAAATAAGGGTGGGGAATGTAACCTTGTGGCTGGTAAAGCTTCTTTTCTTCCAAAGCCGAGCGCCTGGATGTCAAACGAAACGGTTTTCCACGACTTCTTCCCCTCCAAGCCATTGTCAGTCATTCGCATTGTTTTGTTTTTTGGCCCTACGTCTGAAATGAAACATGACGAATGACACATTTCTTTCGAAATGAAATCGATCTCTGACATAGTGAAAGTAGAATTTCTGTAGTAGCAGTTTGTTTCGAATTGGTTATGGTGAAAATTAGAAATAATGGAGAAAGGTAGATTTTCAAAGCAACTTTGATAAAGAGAATAGTTATTGCACCCATGAAGTATGTAAGATTCGTGAAAAGTAGCATTTAGTTTGTCTTTGATGAAAATGCCAAACTCAGAGTTGTCATGGAGCTTGTCACGGAATTTAGGTTCCACACCAATAGGTTTTAGCTACATTGCAAAGAGTGAAATCGCCATCTTTGATCCTCTGCTGCACTCCTACTGGCAAATCTACAGATTTGCTGATTTTGTACAAGAAGCTTAAATAAATGGAATCTCAACTGATTGCATTTTTTGCTATTCCACCTCAAACACAATTGCTCTTGAAAAATCACAGTGACAAAAGATCCTTCCAGGTGGTAGACCATGTTCCTTTATGTGGGCGCAGACAGAAATTAGTTCCCCAAGAAATTGCAAACCAGATCTTCATTTCTTTTAAATCATTGAAAGCGTTTTTCTTACTGATCGACAAAATTTTGGACTCGATCCAGTTGGAAGCATTTGCAGACGACAAATTGAATCCAGCTCAAAAGATGGTTTCTGTCATTGATAGGGTAGAAAACATTGTGGGAAAAGAAGAAAGTACTTGTTACTATCATTTTCTCCAGCTCCAACGGTGTTTTCGAAAGCCCTCTTTTTTGGGGTCGTAAAAACTCGGGATTGTGTGGGGAAGGGTTAACTCTTAGTGTGCTGGATACACAGAAAAGCAAGTTTTACTCAAGGAAAAAATATCCAGAAATTGCATTGTTCAATATACTCACGGACTTTGTCGGCAGTTCGGCATCTGCAGCCATGGCCAGATAGGTTTTTTTCTTGGCTGAATAATTGATTGGTTCATATTTTACGCCGTTTTCAAAATTAATTGAAGCATATCACGGTGAAAATTCCCCTACCCAGGCAATGTGACAAAAGGAAAAAATGAGTAAGATAAAAACATTTATTTGTACTGAATTTTCCGCAATTTTAACAGCCAAGGTCATATCATGGCGGTCAGTGACGCGCCCATGTGTTTCCTGGCTTTCTGACACCAGTACTGACACAACTTTCTTTCCAACGTAACTAACTACTTTACTCACATGCATCAGAGGTCAGAGGCGATAAAAGGAACTTAAGCTCCGCAAGACACTAAAATGGTAAACTCGTTTATCTCCTGCCTTGAAAACTATTTATTTTCTGATTTGAAACAGAAAACCAAGGTAGCTGACAAAAATCAGACCGTTTGGATTTGCAAGCTTATCTTGGTTTGGTTCTCAAAGAAATCAGTGTTCCAATATATGTTGTCTGTCTGTCTGTCTGTCTGTCGGTCCCTCTGTCTCATTGTTCTGTCTCTTGCACGCCAAGTTTCTCTCTTTCCCTCTGTCTGACTGTCTCTCTCTTTTTTCTCTCTCTCGCTCTGTCTCTCTGTCTCTATCTGCATGAATGAATGAATGCCGAGGTTTATTTCATGACGATTTCCTCGTGAAACGATAATGTAAAAAAATCAGTTTTGTGCACCAAGGCTATTGTACAACCCTGAAATGATATCGGGTGCGAAATGACGATTCAACTCTATATATAGTTGTGGGGACCTATGTTTTTACCACAGTATTGGAGAAGTTAAGTTTTTTTACAGAAAAATTAAATCTGGGTACATTTGTAAATAATTCTGTCTGCGTAATCATATCGTTACAAGCGGTAGGGATGAGCAATCATAATCAGGAAGATTTAATATAAATAATAATTGTAACAATACTGAAAAACTCGTCCCACGTTTCAATAGGGAAAAACCCGTAAGGGGGCTATATAAGGTGTGAATATAACCCTCATGACTCATAATTACGTACCTCACTCAGAGCTCCAGATAAGAGGGAGTGATGGTCTTCTACATCCCTTACAAACCCTATGTTGTGGGTCTCATTAGAATCGTCTCGAAGAGAGGACAACAAAGAGTTTAGTTCAGAATAATTAATATTTTCAATTCTGTAATTAAAATCACTCCCTCTGTCTGGAGCTCTGTTCACTAATGAGTTGAGTTCCTCCATAAGGATGAACCTCTTCTTCAGGTCCCATTCCCCTTTCCCCAATGTTAAGTCCCCTGAGAGAGAGAGAGTACTGGTAACCAGAACCAGTATTTTCTCCTTTCCCACAATTTTTTTCTGACTGTAACAAAAGCATATTTGAGAATTATACAACACGGAAGTTGTCGTATGCAAATGCTCCCAGTTTGGACCAGTCTAAAATTTTGTCGTTTGCTTCACATTTAATGCAGTTTTTGCGGAGTTCGTTGCACCTGTCCATGCTTCCCTGGGTTCCTCATGACCAGTGCTTCGCAACTTCGGCCACTGGCAGCTATCCTACATAACGATCGTTGATTAAAAAAAAAAAATGAACGAGACAAATAGTTACGAGGTGTGCAGTTCAAAAGTACTCATCAAACTTAGCCTAGATCTCTTTGCATGTACAGTAAAGAAGTTAGATCCATCAAAGCCGATCTTGAACACCAATATATATTGCATTTCAAGTTTTACTTGGTAGGAGTAAGTCTTAAAGCTATCCGGAAGTATACACCAAGATCAGACTGCTCATTCTGTGCAGTGAAACAAGATCAAACTTCTAGTTCTGCGCAGTCTGATCTTGTCTACACTATCGGCAAACATACAAACATACAGGGGTGTTGTAAAACGGGTGTAAAGAGTTAAGACGAAATTGCAGTGTATAACTTTTAACCAGACGACAAATTTTAGACTAGATCTAAGTGAAAGCATTTGCAAGCAGCCGAGAAATTAAATGTGGCTTAAATGATAAGATTTTTCCTCGAAAGAGAAGAAAACATTGTTGAAAAGGGAGAAAATGCTGGGTTTCCCACAATGTTTGTCAAAAGCCGCACTCATCAGAGTCGTTAAAATTTGGGATTGTCTGGCAAAGGATTAACCCTTTGAGAGCTGAATAGTCCCGATAGACATTTTCAGTCTATAATAAGACTCAAATAACTGCAAGTTCAAGGTTTCTCTTGTTCATAATGTCTCAACAATGATTAATATGGTGTTTAATGCTCTTTTCAACATTATTTTAGTAATATCGCATAGCTCGACATTTAAAGAAGAAGAAAAACGAAAACGGATGAGTGGATCCGCTAAACCAAGGTCTTCATTCTTTAGAACGTTCTTAGACTTATTCTTCAAGATTTTCCAAGTTTGAAAGTAACACAACTTCTGATTGGCTAAACCATGTGTATCCTTTAACCAATCAGAAGGTGTGTTACTTTCAAACTTGGAAAATTTTGAAGAGCAAGTTTTATGCTGCAAATTTTTAAATTTTTTGTTAACCTATTCTTTTTTTTCTCTACGGAATATTTTTCTTCATAAAATCATTTCATAGCCGAAGGCAAATTCTTTCTTGATAATTAGCCTGTCGCGACTTGATTATAGGGCTTTGGGTGAGATTAACACTTTTTACGACAGGTAATTGTTCTGTTAGCCAATCTTCCGGCTTATGACATACTTTGGTGATTATGAGACAATACGCATTTTTTACACCTATATATGAGATCAAACAAGTCATTACCGTCAAGACAGGTCTCGCTTTTGAGATCTGTTGCTCAGATTTCATTGGTTTGCATGTGTGAAAACGTTGTAACAACCATTTTGATAGGTTCGAACCTCTCCGAGTAATCTCCTTTAAAATACTGTGTTTTTCCGTAGAAAGTCACCAGCCGATATAGCTCAGTAGGTAGAGGGTAGGACTTGTGAACACAATGTCCTACAGGTTGTGGGTTCGTATCCCCGGCTGGCCAACTAAAAAATTACTAATAGTCTTTCGGATGAGACATTAAACCGAGGTCCCGTGTGACGGTGCTATACGCCGAGCACGTTAAAGAACCAGGCGAAGCTCTCAGTAGTTTCGACCTGTATCCTTGCACTATCCCCCGTAACAACTAACCGTCTTCTGGGGGCGTCGCTCAGATGGGCAACCGGTAGCGACGATAAATAAACGGAAATAACCAAAATAGAAAGTCACTCTCATGTAGATGACTTTACGTGTAATTTCAACTTTTCAATAAAGACAGGAAAACACAGTATCTTCTTGATATTTTTAGGTAAGAGGTTTATACTATTTTGTTTTATTGGAAATGTATATTTGATGTTATTTGATTTTGTAGTTTGCTTTGTTTTTGTAATGTGGAACTTAAAACGGCTTTAAAGGCACTTTTGCTAATACAGTAACCCATGTTATACTTGTTTATTTACTGGGACTGATAATTCCAATACTGGAAACAGTATGGAAAAAGAAGCAGATACCTGCTTCTGTATTGTGAAAACATTGTGGCAGCACGCAATTGTAGTCAAGGTTTGAAAAGTATACATTCCTGTAGTTTTCAATTGCTTATTGTGAACATGAGGTGAAAGTGAATCAACTTGTTATTTCTTTTGTATTTTGGTTTCCATTAATATTTTATTATGTCTATATTCTTTTGCTAATAATTGAGCTGTGTTTTGTCATAATGCTGAATGAAATGTATGTATGATAATTTAAGTGAATCTTGAACGTTTCTTAATTAGCCAAGGTTTGTAGCATAATTGATGGGTGTTTGAAAACATTGATAAACAAGGTTTGGCAGGAAATCTAATAGCTCTAAAGTTTTAATTGCTTGTGGGAAAACATTGATGAACCTTGGTAATTGAAACGTCCTCTTTGAAAACATTGTCAATAAGACAGAGAGCAAATTATCAATTTGCCTTTGTATTTACTGTTGTGTCTGTATTTTAATATCTTTCTCGTCGATTAAATTTCATTTTTTTATCATTTTTTGACATAGACTCTCATGTAGATGACTTTACGTGTAATTTCAACTTTTCAATAAAGAAAGGAAAACACAGTATCTTCTTGATATTTTTAGATATCTAGGAAGAAGTCCCCATTACCGTGAGACGTGTGCAAACGGCACAAAACAAGACCAAAAATGTTCTTAAGAATGGTTGGTGAATACGGACCCAGGTTTCCCATGAGATGATGTTTGTGGCGATTTTCAATATTTCAGTGGGACAGCCCGATACAGATTGCAAAATTCTCATCAGAAATATCATAATTTGCTGCAGGCCCGTTCTGGAACATTAAACACTCGAGAATATTCAATCTCTTTAAAAGCATTTTGTTTATACAGTTTTAATTGTTACAGCGCCTTAGGTGAACAGGGGCTCTTGCAGACCGTGCAGTATGATCTTGATCTATACTGTCTGCTTGTTTATTAAAACCCTTTGCATACAAATAAAACCCTCTCTGAGGTTCAGTGGATTTTATTTGTGTCATGCTCTGTGAAAAAGGGGGGCTTAATGCATCTGCGAAAAGCATCGACCTGGGCCGAAACTTTTCGCTGTTGCCAATTTTCTGTATGGCAAAGGACCAGTCTTCATAGTAATTAAGTCGGTTGTTTAAAAAAAGTGTTTTTTATAGATCCATAATTATGTGACGGCTTTATTGGTATCATGGAACGCAGAGATGCATTAAGCCCCTTTTTACCAGAGCGTGACTCATTTCAAACCGTTGAAAGAGGTCGAGTTTATATATGTCATGCTCTATCAAACTGAGATTCAATGCATCTGCAAAATGTATCGACCCAGGTCAGCCAGCGAAGTCCGCGTAGGCTGTAATGGGTCGGAGCTTTTTGCTATCGGTCAATTTTCTGTATGCCCAAGAACCATTCTACATTAGGATTGGGCCGGTTGTTAGACGAAATGTATTTTATGGATCCATAGTTATGTGATGACTTGCTTGGTATAATGTATCGCAGGGATGCATTAAGCCCTCTTTTGCCAGAGTACCGCTCATGTAATCCATAATTATGTGATTATTTTTTTTATGTGATGACTTGCTTGGTATAATGGATCCTGGAGATGCATGAAACCCCCTTTTGCAAGAGTATGATTCATACAGTTGGCGCTGAAATAGTTAATATTGTTCTAGTAGAAAATTTCAAGAATAGGAAACTGATCGAGATAGAACGTCTCAGCCAGTCTGATCATAGCCTTCCAACTGTAGAATCAAAACGTTTAGCGCCTGGTGGTTGCGAGTTCGATACCCGGTTGAGGCAAACTTTCTTTCCGGCGATTTTTCGTCCCTTACCCCTGATGCATGTGAGAAAAGTAGTCAGTGGCTTTGGAAAGAAAGTTGTGTCAGTACAGGTGTGAGAAAGCCAGGAAACACATGGATGTGTCACTGACCGCCATGGTATGCCCTGAGCTGTCAAAATGGGATAGACTTCAATACCAATCAAACGAACAAAACGTTTAGCGTTTTGTGTAGTCTGATCTTGATCTACACTGCACGCAAAAGCGTATAATGAGTAGCGCTCAGCTGCCTAAAGGTTAAATGAAATAGATAAATCCCACGTCCTATCTATAGTACATGCAGAGCCTGGGAACTTATCGGTAAAGGGCGGGACTTGAAACGATTGGATCGCTGGTTCGATCCTCAGCTCTACCGAATTCTCTCCGAGGATAGTTGATGGTCAGGGCAATAGAACCTATTCCTCTTACACCCTATTACACCACTAAACATTGTTTATGTCGTTAATTATACGTAGCACCAAAAACTATGGGAACCCTGTTACTTGTTTCTTCTGACATGATGTGAAAGGTTGACTTTTACCCTCTACCACATGACAAAATTTTAGACCCATCCAAATTTAAAGCATTTACAAAAGAAAACTTCAGTGGGGCTCAAATGAAGTGAATTTTCTTTGATGGGGTAGAAAACATTTTGGGAAAAGGAGAAAATGCTGGTTACCAGCATTTTCTACTTTTCCCAAAATGTTTTCAAAGGGCTGCTTCCTCAGGGTCGTTGAAAGTCGGCATTGTGTGATAAAGAGTTAATTCTCAATATTTCAGCAGATTTCAAGAGCAACGACACGCCGCACCATCTCTAGTATGCCCACCTGGTGTCCTGCAGGTGTTGTTGCACATGGACGTCAAACCCGATATTGACTTTGATTCCCTATCTGTTACATGTTTTAGGTAAAATAAAGAACTACCTCAAGATGAAATACAAGGGTTCCCTTATTTTTGATTCTACGTATGTGTAGAAAAGCAGCCAGTAGCTGGGATAGAATGTTATGCTATGTACTAGTAAAATGAAACTCCAGGAAAAGCACGGATAGGTCCACGGGCTGCGCTAGTACTGAAACTCGAAAACTGCCTTAAGTGTTTATCACACAGTCGCGAGTTTTAACAGTTCTGGAGTGAGAATGCTCTTGAAAACATAGTAGGAAAAGGAAAATCTGTAACCAGCATTTTCTCCTTTTCCAACCATTTTTCCCCCATTTTCAAGACCCCAATCTCTTTTGATCTACATGTACATAAAATTTGTCGTCTTCATGTGATTTCCATTTGGACAAGTCTAGAATTTTGTTGTGTGGTAAAGGGTTAACTCTTTACCAAACGACAATATTTTAGACTTGTCCAAATAGAAAGCATTTCCAGACAACAAAATAAAATTTGACTCAAAATCTGAAATTTGTGTCTGGAAGGGTAGAAAACATTGTGGGAAAAAGAGAAAATGCTGGTAAACAGCATTTTCTCCTTTTCCCACAATGATTTCGAAAGGCTTCTTTCTCAGAGTGATTGAAAGTCGGTATTGTTGGTAATGGGTTAGACACCAAACAAAGTGTACATTCAAATACTTCTGACAACTTTTACTGCGGTGCAAGGTTGAAAAATTTACCAGAGAATGCAGAAATAGGGGTTGTAAGGGCGTGGACCATAACAATATCAAATTCGAATAAAACTGACCTAGGTGCAACGTCATTCCACACCACTCGACACTTTTCGTCAAAATACCGTCACAATAAAATGGTAGAATAGGACCGAATTAACATAGGCGGAAGTCATACATTAGCTTTTAGAGATTTTATTAAATATTTATGGGAACAACTGTCACTGGGTTCGGACGCCGGTAGTGTCTTTCAAACGTCATGGATTTTCGTGTTTGTATATAGCGCATAATTCTGATTCATAAAAAATTCAGTGACCCTGGCCACAAAAGCGATCTACGCTCGATGATGTCTCCTGTCGCTTTCATTAATATGCATATTATCATTTAGTAAATCCGTGTTTCGAAGTCTTGAAATTGGCTGAAACAGTTCGCTGTACAAGAGGTTTCGATGGAACAGTCAATCTATGCAAGCAGTTTCTTCACTGCCAGTATAATGTTGAATCACCGAGCTTGAAATTCAATCGATCCCCACGACTTTCGTTACCATAAAGGCATTAAATAATCTATCAGTCAAATTAATCCATAGGCCAACTATTTCAAAGATTAGTCTGTCAGTTGGTCAGTCAGCCAGTTGGCCAGTCAGTCACTTTATCGGTCAGTCAGTTAGAAGGTCGGTCAGTCGGGCGGACGGTTGGTATATTGGTCAGTCAGTCATTCAGTCTGTCAGTCAGTCACAAAGTCACTCAGTCACAAAGTCACTCAGTCACTCAGTCTGTCACTTCGTCCGTCTGTCATTTAACCAAAGGACGTGTTCAGTTTATTATGAAACAGTTTTAACTCTTTCGGCGCCAAATAAACAAACTTTGCTTCTTTTGATGGTTGTAAATACAATCCACTGAGTCTCCGGAAGACTTTTATCATATAGGCATGACCAAACAAGCGTAGGGCATAGATCAAAGATCAGACTGCACGTTCTGTGCTGTCTGATCTTGATCTATGCCGTCCGCAAAAGTCCCTGTTTTCGCCTATGGCGCTGAAAGGGTTAAACACAGCTTTATTATTTACTCACATAGGTTTTATTGCAACAGATGCTCAATCTGGGACCCATGGCAATAGTAAATCATTCTGCACTTTCTAGAAAAGCTTTCTAAAGTCCTGTTTATGCACGACTGCTCAAGTTTCTTCCATTTGTGAGTCATGGTATAGATTTTGCGTATGTCCCAAATACCAAAGTCCATTGGAGCTGCATCTGGGCTTTTTGGCATCCATTCTGCAGGAGTTATATAATTTACTTAGTGTTTGTTGAGGAAATCAATGGTCACTTTCGCAGTGTCACTAGAAGCTGAGTCTTGATGGGACACCGTATCATTTTCTCTTCCAGGAAAAAGGCGCGGAACATCTTTTTTTTTTTTTCAGAAATGGCTTTAGAACCTTGTCTATGTAATGGTTTGCATCGACTTTCATCCCTTTATGCTCGCCCGGGTAGCTCAGTGGTTAGCGTGTCTGACTCGTGATCTGGTGGTTGCGAGTTCTATACCCGGTTGGGGCAAACTTTCTTTCCGGAGATTTTTTCGTCTCTCACCTCTGATGCATGTGAGAAAAGTAGTCAGTGGCTTTGGAAAGAAAGTTGTGTCAGTACTGGTGTGAGAAAGCCAGCAAACACATGGATGCGTCACTGACCGCCATGATATGACCTGAGCTGTTAAAATGGCATTAAACTCCAATACAAGCAAACATCCCTTTATTGATAAAAATCAAAGATGTCTTGCCGTAGAAACCAACACAGGCTCAAACCAGAAACCCAGATGCAAATGCATTTCGTTTTACGAACTTCAATTTATTTAGGGCTGTCTCGTTGGAATGAACGTAGCAAACACGACGTCGACCATAACTACCGCCCATATAGAACATAGCCTCGTCAGTATTGGCCGCGTGTTTCCATTTTCCACACTTAAGGCGGAGATATAGACGCCACGATCGTTTCAAAATCTGGGCCTCGCTAAGCCTATGAACACGGCATTTTTTTCTTCCTGAGTTTGGCTTTCAGAATTTTGGCTATAATTCTGTTTACAGTGGCTAGAGACACTCCACACTTGGCTGCCATTTCTCTTTGTGTGGGCGGGTTCACCTATTTAACCCTTTCCCAAACGACAAAATTTGGACTGGTCCAGATTGAAAGAATCTGCAGACGACAATTTTAAATTTGATGAAAATGGCAGAAAGTTATCAAAAAGGGTAGAAAACACTGTGGGAAAAGGAGAAATTGCTCAATTTCTCCTTTTCCCACAGTGTTTTCAAAAGACTTGTACTGCAGACACGTGAAAACAAGGGCTTGTTTGGGAAAGAGTTAATCATATTACGGATTTTCCGTACGACGTCAACAGTAGCTGCTTTACGACGTTTGGTAAAAGTTCCACTGTTACCTGTTCTGCGTTTGTTATTTCTAATAACACCGTTACCATGCTGAATGCGACGCACAGTAGCGACAGAAACATTATGTCCCACCTGTTTTACTTGTTTCACAATGCTTCTGTAGGACATTTTTTGCCTCAAAAGCCCTAAAATGATGCCCTCAACTAAATATTTTATTTTTGGTCTAACCATATTGAATTTTTAGTTCAAATTTGATGAGCATGTATATGATACACTGCTTTACATGAACTAATCGTTTTGCACGAGGTTTTATGAGCTAAAAGATATTGTAGCTGTGTTTTCATAGTGTTTCATTATAAATTGAACACCTCTCGTATAATGCCTGCATTATAATTTTTCGTATCAAACTGTTTCTTACGGCAATGGTAATTGCCTCCCTTCAACGAATGCAGATAAGATGACCTAGTAAAAGTGTTTGGGTATTTATTCGCTATATAAAGATGCAGACGGACACAACTCAAGTGAAGTGTCGGATGCCCTGAGCTGTCATTATTATTTTTTGCCGCTGGATTTGATCTAGCTAGGTGCTTTCGTAATATAGTTTCCTGATTTACCGCGTCTGCGCGATGGTGAGATATGCCAGTCGTAAGAAACTGATTAAAAATGAAATATGCTCTGTCAAAAGGAGGTTTAATGCATCTCTGTGATCCATCATTCAAAACAAGTTGTCGCATAATTATGTATCCATGGAATCGATTTTGACCAAAAGCGACCGGATCATGAGGTAGCCTTGTCTATGGATATGCAGAAATTTACCAAAAGCAAAAAGTATCGACACAGGTCAGCCTGCGCGTACTGCGCAGGCTGACCTAGGGCGACACTTTTTGCAGATGCATTAAAGCCCCCTTTTTCACAGAGAATGGATCAAATTTATTTTCTTTTTAATTTTCCAGCGCATTATTTTCAAAGTCTATCTGCCAAGAAACTTCCCGCGAATTAGAACATGTTTTAGCTTCAGTGTCCCAGATTATCCAACGAGGCGTGTAGAATAAAGAAAAATGTCATTAAAATGTTCTCGCTCGAGTTAGTTTGACATCAATTTAGTAGAACTTGAATGAAATCAGTTCCACACTTTGATGCCTGACGTTTCCCAATACATTCTTGCATGCTTTATCAAGGCAGTCGAACGGACGTTTGATTTCTTCTATTCTATCCCTGACTCTGTCAAACGTTTATCGTTATCGCAAATATGGATCCTGTTAAAGTTGTTTGTATTAAGTGGGAACTAAATGTCTAAAAGAAAAAAGTCGTAAGATAGGCGGTGAGTATAGGTCAAGATCAGACTGCGCAGTATGGTCTTGATCTGCACACTCAGGCAATGCTTTCAGAGCCACATACGACAGGATATTTGTAAAATCAGAAGCTCTCTGTGGCTCAAAGGGAAACAGTTTTATCAAAAGACGTTTTAACACTGTTTTTAATTTGCAAATGTACGACTTTGCATGCCACTGTATTCGAATGTTACAAGTAGTTTCCTTTTCTTTCCCAATGTATGAGCCATGGTCTGGCAAAAGGGGGCTTAATGCATCTCGGTGATGCATGATACCAAGCAAGTCATCACAGAATTATGGATCCATAAAGTCCTTTTTGTCTACTACTGACAGAATCATAAGGTTCTGACTTGAACTGTTCTTATTCGACTTCTTACCCATATTTATCATCTCAAACTCTCGCGGAACCTTACCGGATCAAAAGTCTACCACTTTGACGCAGTTGTGTGCAATAATATAAAGGATATACTTCAGAAATTATTATTATTTTTTTTTAACAGAACTATGAACACCGTGCGTCCTCTCGTCACGTTAGGTAACTCCCTCTAAGGTAAACTGGTCCTTGGCCATGCAGAAAACTGGCCAATAGCAAAATGTTTCGACCCAGGTCAGCCTGCGCGGACTGCGCAGGCTGACCTGGATCGATACTTTTTGCAGATGCATTAAAGCCCCCTTTTCACAGAGCATGCCTCATATTTTTTGACACGTTGAATCGCTTTCAGCCTGAAGTGAAATAAAGAATGCTTCATAATCCGTTTATCTCATATTTTCATCTCTTGCCCAAGATGTTATCCCACTTTAATGGAAAGCATGCATTATTGAGTACGAAAAGAGATGACATTTCCCTTTCAGAAATCAAAGCGTCGAAAGCTGTGGTGTGGCATTTGTCAAGGAAGCCAATGTGTTGAATCAATAATTTGAAAAATAAACAACAGAAATAGTTTCAAAATATTTGCTTGAAGTCAACCTACTACATAGTCATGCATAATCCAATAGAGTGGGTGCAATCTTGTGGGACGAACAAGCCATGGCGAACAAGCCCAGGGACGAATAAGCCCAGGAACGAACTGGTTTTGGGACGAACAAGCACGGAATTGATTGGTCAGGCGACAAAGATCGTGTGTATCATTACGCCAATAGAAGGCCATAGCGAATAAAGCTATTTTCGATAAAAAGAAGTGTTTCCACGATCGATGGCCTAATTCAGTTCATTTTGATACGCCATTTTCAATTTTATATCCGAGTGCAATTGAAATACTTATTTGTCTGAGAAAAATCGAGTTTAATTGGGTTTACTTCCTTCGGTTTTGCACAATTAGAATATATGATTTTCAAAATGCCGTATTGAACTCATAGTGGCATTTTCTTCGACAAATGCCACAAAAAATGTATCTTCTTTTTAGCATTTGTTCAGGTCATTGCCATGACTGTTGTTTACTTTGTTGTTATCAACGTGATTCAGTTTTATTACGGCAGCCAGTGCATCTCACGACGTATTCCTGGTTTCTCTTTGACCAGTTCTGCGCCACAACACTCTTTCTGTTCTGCTTTTCTACATAAGAATCGTCGAAGCACTATTCAGCGGTGATAAGTACTGGACGGTGTTTTAACTGTACCAAACAACAAAGTTTTGGTCATGACCAAATTAAAAGCATTTGTAGATGACAAACTGAATAAAGCTCAAATGATGACTTCTGTTTTTGACAAGGTAGAAAACAATGTGGGAAAAGGAGAAAATGCTGGTTACCAGCATTTTCTCCTTTTTCCACAATGTTTTCAGAAGCCATCTCTTTCAGGGTCTTTAAAACTCGGAATTGTGTGGTACAGAGTTAAGACAGGCCCGTCAGTCATAGGTTTAAAAAAAAAAAACCTTTCGATGGAATTAAATGTGAATTATTGCACATCTTTGACAGGTTTTGTCTCGCGGCTCATAAAATATTGGTTTGTGTTTGTGACGTCTGTCTAAACCATTGATCACCGATGACTTTTTCCTGTAAGGGTGGTTGATTTTAATTCGCTTTAACCCTTTACCAAACAAGCAAGTGTTTCACGACCCCCGCCCCCCGGGGAGAAGAGGTTTTTTGAAAACATTGTGGTAAAAGGAGAAAGTGCTGGTAACCATCATTTTCTCCTTTTCCATTAATATTTTCTGTCCCTTTAAAAGCTAATTCCAATCACTTGAGTCCAATCTATCATCTCGTTTGCAAATGCTTTCAAGTCGGACAAGTCTAAATTCTTTTTCTTTTATTGAAAAGTTAAAGGCTAATAGCGGCTAGAAATCAATACAGATGTTAAATTCATTTAGATTTAAATCATACAATTTTGAGTAAGGAAAATATTGTGAAGATGACAATCAGTTATTGTGTGGTCGGTCCATGTGACAGAAAAAATGATTTTTGAAATCAGGCAAACAGTAAACAAAAGATAGAGTGACACGGCAACTTTTAATATAGTGTTGAAATTAATTTTTCTGCCAGCCACTAACATTTGTTCCGACCATACAATAACAGATTGTCAGCTTCACAATAATTTTTACATCCTTTTAAATATATCATAGATCCATAAAATCCATTTTGTCCAATAACCGACTGAATCATGAGGGAGAATGGTCCTCGGACATGCAGAAATTTGATCAATAGCAAAAAGTTTCGACCCTGGTCAGCCCACGCGGACTGACCTGAATCGATGACTTTTGCCAATGCATTAACCCTTGGACTGCTAAGCGCGACTCACTGACCTTTTGCGAACAGTGTAGATCAAGATCAGACTGCACAAAACGTGCAGTCTGATCTTGAATCTACACTGTCCGATAAGGAGATAATCACCCCCAGAAATTATTTTGAAAAAGCAACATTTGGATTTTTACTATCGGCTAGAAAGTTTCATTTCACTTATTTAGCAGGATGAGGGTTAAATCCACTTTTCACAGAGCAAGACTCACGTATATAAACAAGCACGCATGATGGAAAAGAATAAAGGAATGTAAAGGGTAAATACATGTAGGATGGCAGCTACAAGGAACTCTTTCGCTACAAAAAAAAGTATATAAGACTCTATCGTGGGCTTAGCCTCTATCCTGCTAAATACAAGAAATGAAAGTTTCAAACCGATAGTTGATTGATTGATTGTATGGTGTTTAACGCCGTTTTCAACATTATTTCAGTTATATCGCGGCTGCCAGTGCACCTTATCATGCTTTCCTGGCGTTTCTTGTACCAGTACTACGCACAATATTCTTTCCAAGCCACTGGCTGCTTTCCACAGAGCCATTGTCGCAAAAATGGTCAGCGGTGAGCGAGAAATGGATCCTCTCGCAATAACTCTCATCAATCCTCGGAAAGAAATTGGCCGAGCCGGGGATCGAACCAGCGACCTCCTTTTCTCAAGTCCTGTACGCTACCGAATGAGCTACGGGGGCTCCAAACCAATAGTATAAACCCATTTGTTTCCTATTTTAAAGGTATTTTGGGGGAAAAGATATCTATTTATCGGACAGTGCAGATCCAAGATAAGATTGCACGTTCTGTGCAGTTTGATCTTGATCTACGCTGTCCGCAAAAGGTCAGTGAGTCGAGCATAGCAGACTGAGCATTAAGATATTCACTCTCACTGGCACTCTGGAATCTTTTTGAAGACACAGTTTAGCGTCGAGTACCTACATTGGATGAGTCAAAGTAATACTGTAAACCTAGAAATGTTCACGGCGGTAATTGTTCGAGTTTTTCTGTCAGCGGACACTTTTGAGAAGATAATCGTTCGCGATCGACAGAAGTTCGTGAAACTCGCGAATATTAAATAGTTTCCGTGAATATGTTAAAATGACCTCTAGTATAGGCCTCAGGCAACAGAATAGGTAAACGGGTGTTCAATTAATCTACCGTTAATTCCTGTATGCGTCAGAAATTTGTTATTGTATAAAGGTGAGTAAAATTCGAGAACAACCTCTCATTCAATCTGTTTTCCGGTATTTCCTTAACTTTAAAATATTCAGTCGACATGTCAATACGGAATTTTTCTACGTGGTAAAAATCAAACACGCCTCTATGTGTCTAGTCACGTTTGTATATGTTGATAACAAGTCGCGCTGTTGTTCTTCTGTTTCCGTCCTGTTGTCTTGAAGGTCAGTAAAGAGTATGAGAATTTTATAAATGTTCATTTTTCTTTTATACCCAAGCTAGAAATAATCGCGATTTCGTAGCAACAGTGGATTTCGCGACTATTAAAGTTTACGAAGTCAACCCATCCGCGAACTCCGTATATCAGTGCAAATCGCAGATTATCGTCGCCTATTTCTGTAACCATTTAACAGCCCCCATCCCCTCCATCTGTCTCTGTGTGTGTGTGTGTGTGTGTCTGTCTGTCTGTCCGTGTGTCGCTGTGTCTGTGTATCTGTGTGTCTGCCTGCCTGCCTACCTGCCTGCATGTCTACCTGCCTATCTGCCTGCCTGCCCGTCCGTCCGTCCGTCGATCCGTTCGTCCGTCACCCCTTCCGTCCGTCCTTCTGCTCTAAACCCTTTATCCGTCCGTCCGTCTGTCTCTGGATTATCAAATATGCCGATAGAATAAACCTAGTTTGTTTTCTTTTTGTACTAATCTACCTTAAAATTCAAGTCGGTTTTCACGTCTACCAGAAAAAAAGTACAATCCTAGCTTAGAGAAACTATGGCATCAGGACCTCGTGAAATATACCGGAATTGTGTTTACCAATTTCAATCTTAGGCTGTTAGGTGCGACTCAATGACCTTTTGCGTACAGTGTAGATCAAGATCAGACTGCACAGAACGTGCAGTCTGATCTTGGATCTACGCTGTCCGATAAGGAGATATTTTTCCTCCCAAAAAGACCTTTGAAATAGCAAAGTTTAGATTTTTACTATCCGCTTGAAAGTTTCATTTCACTTATTTAGCAGGGTAAGGGTTAAATCCCAAACTAGCCATTCGATTGGCTGAGACAGAATATCTCAGCCATTCGGATGGCCAGTCTTGGATTTAAGAATAATAATACTAATAATAAAAATGAAAATAAAAATAAAAAACCGCTTTCTGGTAAATACAGTCTCTAAGATAACAAACTGTAACAACTTTCTCGCCGCTTACTTTTTGCCGAGTGTAAGTACTTTGATTTTCAACAATACATTTTTATGTTTGACCGTTTTGGAAATGAATTTGTTCCTTTAATAATTTCCATATTACAGAACAGATTCGTAACCCTTCAACAACTAAATTACTCTCAAGTCTTCTTTCAAGGAGACCATTTATTAAAAAAAAAAAAACGTCACTTTGACTACTTTGTATCTAGTTATTTTGTGTAATGTACTTTGTTTACACTTTAAACAAATAAAATGTTCTGTATTGTATTGTAATTTCATATCATTTTTTTTCCCGATAACCATTTGCTAACTAACAGTAACAGAAATATTTGTTTCATACATTTTAATTGACTCAATGTTAAAATTTCGCTGAAAATAAAAGGTCTTACTTTGACCTATAAATTGGTACTATATAACGGTCTCTTAATATATTAGTATATTGTTGCAAAATAACTATTTAAGTCCGATAGTAAACCTGACCAGGCACATTTACTTTTTCAAGTGTAGATAAAGATCAGACAGCACAGACCGTAATTCTGTGAAATGTTCCTGTTCTCTCACTGAAGATATTTTATAAGCCTTTAAAAAAAATAAGCCAGCTTAGTAATATGTATTTTGTTTGGTACTGTTAAAAATCATTCTCAAATCTTCTCATCTTTCCGAAAACAAACTGGTTTATTACCCAGAATGATGGACAGATGTCTGTTACAACAGATTATCGCTTCCTCTCGGGATGTCCTGCATATGGGCTTCTGCTGAGTGAAATGTAGAGCGGAGAAAGAGTGTGGGGAATATCATAACGCATGCGCACAGCAACCAATTTCGTTTCCAATACTGGAATCATAGCAGACGCACGATGCCTGTATCACACAGAGGAACTTTACCTAGAAATCTAACCTCGAAAAATATGTGACCTTTACCGACAGCAAAATAAAAAGTTTTAACTGTTGTAAGTGTTGTTAACAATGGCCTCTGTAAGGATTATGAACGTGTTGTGTGGAATTATATTGGTTGGAATGATGACGGATTTATACTCGGTCGATGCCGGTAAGTTTGAAATACTTAATTCGCCTTACTTGTAGAGCTATATGTTGATATTTGAAAAGTTTACAAACTTTTGAGCACCGCTAAACCCTTTACCGCATAAATAGGACTTTTTACGAACTTCATTTAGACAGCACTTGGAAAGGTGGTTGGAAAAGAAGCATTTTCGTATCGTTGCTCTTTGCTTTCACCTGTCTGTGTTTGAAAAAAAAAATAAAGTTTTTGGAGGGGGGGGTTGAGCTTTGTTTATCCTTAAACTTTACAAATGCGATTTTTCACTAAAAGTGTAGATAGCTATTAAAACATTGAGAGAAAAGGAGTCATTGTTTCTTTAAAATTGCTCGTTAGCTCTACGTTTGTTTGAAAAGTTTTCAGCTTATCAACTGAGGTTTTGAGCACTATTGTGTGTGTCATCACTGTACAGGCTTTTTTTTATCGGGCATACAGACAACTATTACAAATGATGCCAGAAACATGTGCAGTGACGGATTTGTGTCTTCTTTTACTCTCTACCACTGTACATTTTAGACTTGTCCAAATTGAAAGCACATGCAGACGACACAATAAATGTGATTCAAAAATTGGACTTTGTTTAGAAAGGGTAGAAAACATTGTGGGAAAAGGAGAAAATGCTGGTTACCCGCATTTTCTCCATTTCCCACAATGTTTTCAAAAGCTTTCTTTCTTAGGGTCGTTTAAATTCGGAATTGTGTGATAAAGGTTTAAATGGTGTGTACAATCTTGTGAGAAAGGGAAGATCTACTTGTTACAAGCAATGGCTCAGTTTCCAACGGTTTGAAAATAAAGTTTTTCCCAAAGATGGGGTCCTGCGCGGCTTAGTGGTATATTATAGGACTCATGACCTCGAGGGCCCGGGTTCGAGCCTCACTGGGTTTTTCGTGGGAGTGTGCTTGGGCAAGACACTTCAGAATCCTAGCCTAGTACTGGTGAAACACAGGGAATACATGAATATGTGAACTGTCGCCGTAACATGACTGAAATAATGTTGAAAGCGACCTAAAACACCATTCGATAAATCAATCAAATTTCCCGAAGATTGACGTGCGAAAGTACTATTTATGCAGCTAAAGGTCCAGGCACTTCTCTTCACGAAAATTCTCGCTGACAAGTTGCCAGAAAACTTAAACTCTATTTTTACTTATGTGTAACCCTTTACCACACAATCCTGAATTTTAACAACCTTAAGGAACACGCCTTTTGAAAACATCGTGGGAAAAGGAGAAAATGCTGGTGACCAGCATTTTCTCCTTTTCCCACAATGTTTTCTACACTTCCAAAGATGGATCTCTATTTTTGAGTCATAGTTATTTTGTCGTCTGTAAAAGGTTTCAGTTTGGGCAACTTTAAAATTTTGTCGTTTGGTAAAGAGTTAAGTCAGTGCTTCCGGAAACAAACTTACCGTAAACGACTTTGAAAATATCCTTGAAAAATTAGTATTATTTCTAATACACGGAAATATCTCAGTGTATAACTGGGAAAAAAAGGATAAAATGCTTGTTATGAGCAAGTTTTCCTTTTATCAGACTGTTTATTAAAAGTTTTGGGCTTCAACAAAAGAGAAAGTTTTCTGCAAGAGGTAGTCAATTAACCGATAACCCCCACCCCACCCGGCCTCCCGCCCCACACACGCACACACTTCTGCTTGTTGATACTTAAAGTAGCAACAGGTGCCAAAAATAAACAAAAGCAGGCGTTAAAATGTATCTAAATTTAAATTATGCAGTTTAAAAGTACGGAAATTATTGTGAAGATGACAATCTTTTATTGTTTGGTCGATACAAATGATAGTCGTTGGCGGAGAAATCAGTTTAAAAACTGGATTATAGGCTGCCAGGTCACTCTATCTTTTGTTTACTTTTTGCCTGATTTTTTTTTTCTGTCCGCGACTAACACTTGGACCGATTACACAATAACAGATTGCCATCTGAACAATATTTTCCAAGAAACCATTGAGTCGCGCTTAGCAGCCAGAGTGTTAATATTATCTTCGAATGAAATTGCTCTGCATACTTGTGTACTACGGAACACGCCAGATGTTAACATACAATCAGCTGTTTTTGGTCTGTTTTCTTGAAGATAATGATATTATACATATAACTTTTTATGATAAAGTATATTGTTTTTTTACCCGTAGGCTGCAATGCGCGACTAAATACCGTTTTGCGGACAGTGTAGAGCAAGATCAGACTGCACATAACGTGCAGTCTGATCTTGCCTCTACACTGTCCGATGCGTTGAGAGTTTTGTCAGACGAGACAACGTTTGGTTCTTATTGGATGCAAATTTTCATTTCACCCTTAGGCTGCTAGGCACGACTCTATGACCTTTTGCGGACAGTGTCAGATCAAGATCGGACTGCATAGAACGTACAGTCTGATCTTTGATCTACACTGTCCAATAATGAGATGTTTTCCTACGAAAAACTGACTTTGGACATTGGGTTTTTACTATCGGGTTGAAGATTCATTTAGCGTATTTAGCAGGTTAAGAGTTTGTCTATTAAGCGATTATCAGGAAAATGATAATCTATCTCCCTCGGCCATAACGTCGTTCAGAAGATTACTTTCCTAAGCATTGTGGCGAAAGCAGAAATTAAACGTAACAATTTCTCCGTTTACTACAATGAATGCTCATGTTATCTGCAATTACCTTGACTTTTGCACAAATGTCACCGAAATATTCGAATTTTAAAATAGTTTGTTTTCAAAAATTCTTATGACTTCACTTGATCACGCCTCGTATTAACTCTTCGGCTGCTAAGTGCGACTCGCTGCGCCTTTGCGGACAGTGCAGATCAAGATCAGACTGCACAAAACATGAATCTACATTGTCCGATACGGTATTTTCTTCCCGGTGAAACCAGCTTGAAAATCGCGATATTTGGGTTATTTCTATTGAGTGGAAATTTTCGGTTCATTTAATTACCCTAAACCCATTTTGACTATCCATGTTTTTTTTTTCAAGAACATTATTTGAGTCACCCACAGCGAAATTCGTGTCTGCAGGTAATGATACCATGTGAAGGGGCAGGTTTTAAAATTATGTGTCTCCAAACTTGTAATCTGCTTTCTCTTGCTAAGAAGATGCATCTCGAAAACATGACAGTTTTTTTTTTGTCGGAGCTTTATTTTTCTGCGAAACATGCTACTGTTTTAGTCTGTCTGTCTGTCTGTCTGTCTGCCTGCCTGCCTGCCTGCCTGCCCGCCCGCCCTCCTGCTTGCCTGTTTGCCTGCCCGTCTCTCTGGCCGCCCGCCCGCCTGTCCGTCCGTCTGTCCGTCTGTCCGTCCGTCCGCTCTTTCATATGATGCGATGCCCAAGTCGGATTGGCTCTCGGTCACAATATTGAGGTCTTGGGTCGGAGTCTCCTTGACCCCTATTTTTGCACGGATGTGTGTTAGAATGCCTCATTCCTGCCCCCCCTCCCCCGGCCCTCAAAGACTGAGCGATCCAATTATACTGATGATGTCGCATATCTCTTCACGACATCTCTTGGCCCGTATTCACCGGACCATCTTAAATAGCAATCTTAGTCTTCATTGTTGATTTAGAAAGTAACGCATTTTTCTATTGGCTTACCCATTTGTGTAACCAATCAGATGTTGCGTTACTTTAAGATCTAGAATAATCTTCAGAATTAAACGAAGAATGTTATAACACGAATGGTTGGTTAACCCTTGTCCTGCTAAATAAGTTTAACGAAATTTTCGAGTGAAAACGCGAAAATACTATTTCAAACATTTTTTTTTTTTTGAGAAAGAAATCTCCTTATTGGACAGCGTAGATGCAAGATCAGACTGCACTTTCTGTGCAGTCTGATCTTGATCAACACCGTCCGCAAAAGGTCATTGAGTCGCGTTTAGCAGCCTAAGGATTAAGGGCCCCGCACTTTTACGAAGAAATATGAAGTAACGAAGTTTTGCCAGTAATATTTTGACGAGTTAATTGAAGTAAATTGAAGCAGAAGGCGTATAATTTCGAATTCGATATCGCCATATGGCCAGTGATCATTTCATATCCATAAACATGATTTTATCGGTCCAATTAATAACTAATTACTGGTTATTTGCCTGTGCAATGTGTCTTCTAGTGTCGCATTAACCTTTTATGAAACCTTCTGGTGACAGTCACGGCCTTAGGGGTTTTATTTTGCAGATAGTGTAGATCAAGATCAGATTGCACCAAACGTGCATCCAGGTCTTGTATTGATGTGTAGTTACAGTTTTGATATTGCTCTTTCCGTTTTTTTTCCTTCTTCTTCTGGTTTGATTTAACTCGCACTTTATTTAACTCATTTCTGAACAAAAGAAAATTGGACTAATCTGAATTGAAAGGAATTGCAGACAACATTTTAGATATGCCAATATAGGATAAATTGTAGTCGAAATTGTAGAAAACATTGTCGAAGAAGACCGCCTGGTTAACTTCTTTCAGTGCTAAATATATAACTTTGAGAGTTGGAAATGCCATTCGTAGAAACTCAGAAAGGTTTATATCATACAGGCTACACTAAACAAACGGACGATATAGATCTAAGATCAGGCTGTACGTTCTGTGCAGTCTGATCTTGATCTATACCGTCAGCAAAAGCCCGTACCATCACTTATGGCGCTTTACCCGTTACCGTACAATCCCGAGTGTTAATGACCCTGAGGAAGAAGCCTTTCAGTGAAAACATTGTGGGAAAAGGAGAAAATGCTGGTAACCAGCATTTTCTCCTTTTCCCAGTGTTTTCTGCTCTTCCATTAACAAATATCGATTTTTGATTCAAATTTACATTGTCGTCTGAAAAAAGTTTTCAGTTTGGACTGGTCTAAAATTTTGTCGTTTGGTTAAGAGTTAAAGGGTTATCGCCACTCTAGGCAATAGACTAATGTCTGGCATCTGAAGGCATGAGGCAGATCGTCTAAAACGCGAGACTGCATGTGCTCTTCAGTCTGATCTTCGTCCACACTGTCCGCAAAGCGTCTTGTGCTTTCCATAGCCTAAGAACAGTCAGTGGCCGATTATGCTGGAATATTATCCAACCAGAAAGATTTCAAAGAAGTTACTGTTTGTTCTGTGATGCATAGTGTATTTCGTGTGACATTCACCAGTCTGACCTTATGAGAGTCGAGTGAAAGAGAATGAGATAAAAGAACTAATTTGTTAGAGTAAGGGATCAAACCTTTTGTCCAATTATTGTTGTTCATCTAACAAAATTGATATTTTACCCCTAAAAAGCTCAATAAAAAAATTCAAATTCGATTCAAGCCCCAATATAGGGTTTTAACGCTTTACCAACTTTAGACTTGTCCAAACTGAAAGCATTTGCAGACGACAAATCAAATATTGCTTAAATGATGGGGTTTGCTTTTGATAGGGTGGAAAACATTGTTGTAAGACGAGAAAATGCTGGCTGGGAACCAGGATTTTCTCCATTTTCAGCTATGATTATGAAAGCCTTCTTCTCTAGAGTCGTTAAAACTGGATTGGTGAACTCTTCACCAAACGACAAAATTTTAGAGAGTTAACCAAATTAACCAAATTGAAAGCCTTTGCAGACGACAAAATGAGTGAAGCTGAAATGATGCTTTCTGTCTTTGACTGGATAGAAAACATTGTGGGAAAAGGAGAAAATGCTGGTTACCAGCATTTTCTTCTTTTCCCACAATGTTTTCTAAAAGCTTTTTCCTTGGGGTCGTTAAAACTCGGGATTGTTTGGTACAGGGTTAAGGGTTAAAGATCTTTTTCGCGTTATGCAATAAATGCCTTGTCGGATCCTAAGGAATTTGCAGCATTAAGTCTGAACGAAATTAAAACATCTGTGTATTCATACCATTCATATGAACTCTTTATGATAAGTGAGTCAAGCCCCCGTAGCTCAGTCGGTAGCGGACAGGACTTGAGAACAGGAGGTCGCTGGTTCGATCCCCGGCTTGGCCAATTTCTTGCCGAGGACTGATGATAGTCATCGCGACAGGATTCATTCCTATCTCATCGCTGACCATTGTTTCGACGATGGTTATGTGGGAAAGCAGCCAGTGGCTTGGAAAGAATATTGTGCTGAGTACTGGAAAAAGAAACTCCAGGAAAGCATGGATAGGTGCACTGGCCGCCGTGATATAACAGAAATAATGTTGAAAACGGCGTTAAACACCATACTTAATGATAAGTTTTTAAACAATAACAGGAAAATTTCAAGTAAAGGAACCACTCCCTCCTCCACCTTCCCAAGAATAGATCTACTGATATTTGAAATTTCTTTTCGCTGGAAAAATAACACTCACTCTAACGAGCAGTGTTAATCCAAGACCAGACGATAAGTTCTGTACAATCTGTTTTTGATGTACACTGTCCGCTAAAGGGAACAAATTTAAAGTCAGGGGGACCTTTGATATTTAATGGGAAAACGATATGAAATAGAACAGTCTTTGACGCTTCAAGTATTATGCTATCGTTTGTCTCTTGGTTGGCATTTTGGTATCACTTTTTTTTTCTTATAGATCTCCTAGTTTATAACCTGCCTATATTATGTAACATAAAAAGAGCGCATAAGTACGGTGGCACCGAGGTGACATGGGCATTTTTTGGTATTCATCTCGTTCCCACGAGATAATAATTCGTTTTCTCGAGTTTTTTTTTTTATAAAAAATTATGCAAAAAACAAAATTCGTTTTCTCGAGTTTTTTTTTTTTTTTTTTTTATAAAAATTTATGCAGAAAACAAAAAATCGTTTTCTCGAGTTTTGAAACAATCGTGCATGCAAACTACCATGTTGAATGAAACTATGAAGAACATGGACTCCGTGTCAAAATAGGAATTAGTAGGAGGAATCTGATTGGATGATTATGTCGTTAGCACGACTTATTATCTCGTGCGAACGACATAATGGATGACTTGGATTGGCTGATTATCTCGTTCGAACGAGATAGTATTTCGTTTTTTTTGCATAGTGTTTTATATGAAAATAAATGGAGAAAATTAAAGTTGGGTTTTTTTTGCAAAATTGTTTATAAAAAAAATATCGAGAAAACGAATTTTGTATTTTGCATAATATTTTATTTAAAAAAAAAAAAAAAAAAGAAACTCGAGAAAAACGAATTTTGTTTTTGGCATAATTTTTTATAAAAAATAAAACTCGAGAAAACAAATTATTATCTCGTGGGAACGAGATAAATACAAAAAATGCCAATGTCACCTCAGTGCCACCATACATAAGCGCATTGTTTTATATGTTCTCTGAGTTGGTAGTTTGACCTTTTAACCCTTGACCTGCTAAAAAACTGAAATGAAACTATCAAGCCGACGGTAATATTCCTGAATTTGGCTATTTCAAGGTTATATTTGGGGAAAAAATATCTCCCTGTCGGACTATGTAGAACCAAGACCAGACTGCACGTTCTGTGCAGTCTGATCTTGGGTCTACATTGTCCGTAAAAGGCCATTCAATCGCGCTTAGCAGTCCTAGGGTTTATTCATATTCGACAGTTACGTCACTGGACAGTGCACATGCATTCTAGTTGTGGCATTTGTCGAAGACAATGCCACTATGAGTTCAATACGGTATTTTGAAAATCATGTATCGTATTTTGTGCAAAACCGAGGGAAGTAAACCCAATTAAAGTCGAATTTTCTAAGACAAATAAGTGTTTCGATAGCACTCAGATTAATTAACAACGGCTTATTAAAATAAACTGGATTAGGCCATCGATCACGGGAATACTTTTTCTCTTTTTTCTTCTTTTTTATTGAAAATATCTATACCAGCTACGGCCTTCTATTGGCGCAATGATACATACAACCTTTGTCTCCTGACCGTGTTCGTCCCAAAACTAGTTCGTCCCTGGGCTTGTTCGTCCCTTGGCTTGTTCGCCCGCATTATTGTCTATTTTTTTTCAAATTATTAATTCCACACAATGGCTCCCTTGACAAATGCCACACCAGTACTTTCAACGCTTTGATCGCTGCTTAGTGTGGTCATTGCGATAATATTGTAATATTATAATATTCATTCACTAAAATGTAATATGATTTGGCCAGTAGTTTATCATCTAGTTGCGAGCAGCAACGGCCTTTAGAAAGAGTGCTTTTTAATACACTGTGGGAAAAACGAGAAAATGCTGCTTACCATCATTTTTTTCTTTTTTCCTCAATGTTTTCTATCTGTTTACACATGAACTCAATGATTACTGTTTGAACATGAGTTCAATCATTCAACTAACGTTTGTTTTGTCGTCTGCTAATGCTTTTTATTTGGACAATTCTAAATTTTTGTCGTCTGGAATTTAAAGATAATTCCCAAACTCACTTCTGTTTCATGTCAAGAATTGATGAGCATTATCTGTATCGAGCGTTATCTTGCACTTGCACGCGATCACCATTGCATTGAACACATTACGTAATCACGTGATTTCATGAAACTAAGGAAGAATGCTTCAGAAATATTGTGTGAAAAGTTGAAAAGGCTGGGGACAAGCATTTACCCTTTTCTCCCAATGTCTTCAAAGGCAAATCCCATCATCGATGCCACTTTGAGATTTTTTCGTTCATATGGACTTGTGTAAAGTTTCGACATCTGCTAAAATGCATACAGCAGCGTTGCTTGAACTATAAGGCCACATATTTGAGCCATACTCTGTGAAAAGGGGGCTAAATGCATTTGCAAAAAGTATCGGCCTAGGTCAGCCTGCGCAGTCCGCGCAGGCTGACCTGGGCCGAAATTTTTTGCTTTGGGTAAATTTTCTGCATGTCAAAGGACCAGTCCATCTTATGATATCGTCGGTTGTTGTACAAATTGGATTTTATAGATCCATAATTATGAGATAACTTGCTTCGTATAATGCATCATGGAGATGCATTAAGCCCCCTTTTGCCAGAGCACGGCTCATTTACCTTGTGATTGATTGAATGGTGATTTTTGTAACTGATTGATTGAATGGTATTTACGCCGCTTTCAATATCATTTCAGACCTATCACGCCGACTGCTCATTTATGTAGGTCCTGAGTTTCACAAATACTAGGGTTTCTTGCCCAGGAACACCTCCACAAAACGCCAGTGCTTGTTGCGGGGCTCGATCCCGAGGCCTCCACGTTACGAGTCCCAAACTTTACCACATTCCCAAGCAGGACCCTTTCAATTGTATTTGTGAATCTTGTGGATGGATTTCATTTTATCTTTCAATGTAACGATGGAAATCTTGCAGAGACTTAATTTCATCCTACACATAAATTCCCTCATGGGCCGCACAGATTATGACGCAGCATCGGCAACCCAGGTGGTCATGACGAGGCAATGGCGACCCGGGAACAGACAAAATGTTTCATAGCACATGATTATTAGGTTTAATCGTGCATGATTTGAAAAATGATTCATGGAGAATTAATTATTGCTATTACGTAATAAAGAAAAGCTGCAAATACCAGTTATCTCCCCGTTGGCAAGTGCGCTGAGGAATAAAGGTTTTGAAAACGTTGTTGGGGGGAAAAGGAGAAAATGCTGGTAACCAGCATTTTTTTCTTGCACACAATGTTTTCTATCCTTTCGAAAACAAGACCTATCATTTAAAACCATATTTTATTCACTTTCGTTGCAAATATGTTTAATTTAGAGAAGACTAAAATATTGAGGTCTAGTAAAATGTTGGAAAAAATAATGTATTTCGCCACTTTAAACATTATTTAAGCCTCATCACTTTGACAGTACAATTACTCTATTGTTTTCTGGGCTTCATCTGTACTTATTTTGAGCTCCACAGTCTTACCCAAGAAGATTGCTTAACACTTAGGCTGCTAAGAGCGTCTTTGTGGGCTTTTGCGAACAGAGTAGATTAAGATCAGACTGTACAGAACGTGCAGTCTGATCTTGGATCTACTCTGTCCCATACGGTGAGATTTATCCGACGAGCAAATTTTTTAAATCGTAAACTATGGGTTTTCACTATTGGCTGTAAATCTCTAATTTGATTTGCATAGCAGCTTAACTCTTTCATTACTGACTCAAAAAAAAAATTTTTTTTTCGTAGTCTAAAAAAAGATTCCCACCGTTACTGAATATGAATTGCATCAAAGTCTAGCATCAGGTAGCGGATGGTGTAGATCAAAGATCAGACTGCACGTTCTGTGCAGTCTGATCTTGATCTACACCATCCACAAAAGCTACTAATGTCGTCATTCGTAGAGAAAGGGTTAAAAAAATCCAAACCCCGTGGATGGGACTGAACCCAGGACCAACTGATCACGAATTCCCCAAACCTTCACCACGAATCCACGCAAAATAGCAAGATAATCCTTTCTAAGTTTCCGTGAAAAAAAAATCCTTCTCGTGGGAAAGCGGGTAATGAACGCTTGCGTGACGGCATTCACAACGGGGTTGAGAGACATATAATGAGCCATGCTTTGTGAAAAGGGGGCTTAATGCATCTGCGAAAAGTATCGGCCCAGGTCAGCCTGCGCATGTCCGAGCAGGCTGACCTGGGCCGAAACTTTTCGCAACTGGTCAATTTTCTGTATGCCCAGGGATCAATCTACCTCACGATTAAATCGGTTATTTAAAAAAGTGGCCATGAGGGATCCATAATTATATGATGACTTGCTTGGAAGAAGGCATCACGGAGACGCATTAAGCCTCCTTTTGCCAGAGCATGGCTCAAATGTTTTTTAGCGTTTCCGTAACGGTCAGGAAATGTATAAAATACGCTATAAAACATTCAATTACTGCTCCCCGTGTTATGTCTTATACATACAAGTGTCGCTAAGTGCGCTACCCTGACTCTTTCTCTAATACTGACGACACAAGAAGCTTTTTGGGACAACGTAGATCAAGATCACACTGCACAGACTTGGTAGTCTGATTTCTGATCTACACTTCTCTTATGAATGTTGTGGCGTTACCGTAACGACCAGGAAATGTATAAATCTCCAATGAAACATTCAATTACTGCTCGTCATGTTTTGTCTTCTATACATACAAATGTTGTTAAGTGCGCTACCCTTATATGTCTTTCTGTATCATTGACGACACAAGATTTTGCGAACAATGTAGATTCAGATCAGACTGCGCAGAATGGGCAGTCTAATTTCTGATCTACACTTCCCACTATGAATGTTTGTAGCGTTTCCGTAGCAGCCAAGGTATGTATAAATCCGCAATAAAACATTCAATTACTGTTCGACATTTTGTCTTACACATACAAGGGTCGCCAAGTACGCTACCTTTGGACTCTTTCCTTGACGACACAAGAAGTTTTTGTGGACAGTGTACAGAATGTACAGTCTGATCTCTGATCCACACTTACCACTACTTTATTCTAGATTCTGACAGGACTGTCTTATCATTTGGCAATGGAACTATCCTTTAAGCCGTTCGAGCCATGCTCTGGCAAAAGGGGATTTAATGCATATCCGTGATGCATAATACTATGCATCACATCACATTGTTACAGAGCCATAAAATCCATTTTGTCTAAACGGCTAAATTATGAGGTACGCTGGTCCTTTGACATGTAGAAAATTTACCCAATACAAAAAGTATCAATACAAGTCAGCCTCCGTTGAATGCGCAGGCTAACCTAGGTACATGTAGATATTCTACATTGCCCGCAAAAGAAGCTTAACCCTTTCCCAAACGACAAATTTTGGACTGGTCCAAATTGGAAGAGTTTGCAGACGACAATTTTAAATTTGATGAAAATGGCAGAAAGTTATCAAAAAGGGTAGAAAACACTGTGGGAAAAGGGGAAATTGCTCGTTACGAGCAATTTCTCCTTTTCCCAGAGTGTTTTCAAAAGACTTGTACTGCAGACACGTGAAAACCAGGGCTTCTTTGGGAAAGGGTTAATTAATCATTGCCTGCAAAAGAAGCTTATGTTGCCCCTGTACAAAGTTAAGAGTGGAGTTATGTTGACCAGTTAATAGCAAGCTTTGTTACGATCTGACTAGAGGCGACGAGGGCAAATTTCTATTAGAGATCATTCATTTTCTTTGACCCTTGCAGTGCCTGACACAGTTTCGGTACATTTTGCACAGACTATAGATCAGGACGAGATTATCAGATTTACCGCTTGATCAGATCCAATACCGCTGCTTTGTGGATATTTATGTTGTTGTTGTTTATGTAAACATGATAAATACAAGACAGTATTCCTACGTTGGAACAATACGTTGTTTTCGCCAATTATTGTCGTTGAATTCATGACAATTCTTTTTCTAATTAAAAAAAAATTGACAGAGGCACCGATGCTCTATAACAATCAAGTGATATGGCACGTAGGCCAACATGTCTGACGTCTATATGAATTGAGTCATGCTCTGGCAAAAGGGTGTTTAATGCATCTTAGTGAACGATGCCAAGCCAGGCATCACCATCACACAATTATTGATCCATAAAATCCATTTTGTATAACAACCGACTGAATCATGAGTTAAACGAGTCCTTTGACATGCAGAAAATTGGCAAATAGCAAAAGGTTTTCGATCCAGGTCAGCCTGCGCAGGCCTGGGCAAGCTGATCTTGATCGATACTTTTTTTGTGTGTGTGATGTATTAAGCCTCCTTTTAACAGAGTATGGCTCATTTGTGTAGGTCACAAGCTTTCGAGAGTTCCATTTGCTTTCAAAAAGGAAATATGAAGTGATCAAGTTATAGTTATCTGAAATATATGAGTCATGCTTTGTGAAAAGGGGGCTTAATGCATCTGCGAAAAGTATCGACCCAGGTCAGCCTGCGCAGTCCGCGCAGGCTGACCTGGGCCGAAACTTTTCGCTATTGGTCAATTTTCTGTAAGGCAAAGGACCAGTCTATCTCATGAATGGTTGGTTGTCAGGCATAAAGGATTTTATGGATCCATGATCATGTGATGACTTGCTTGGTATCATGCAGCGCGGAGTTGCATTAAGCCCCCTTTTGCCGGAGCATGGATCATATTTCAATGCTTAATTACAAAGAAAAGTAGTGGAGGCTGGAAAAGAATTTAAGAAAATAAATGTAAAAACGACACATTAAAAAAAAAAACATACAGAAATAACGTGAATGAAGTGAAACTCGCTACTTGTCTGGAATAACAAAAAACTATCAAATTTCCGTCAGACGTTGTAAGTATCTTTCTCACCTTTCGCAATTTGTGACAAGTTGTATGTGCTTTTTATCGGGTAGGAGGGGGGCAATTTGAATCAAGATCAGGCTGCACAGAATGTACAGTCTAATCATTAATGTACACTTTTATTTTTCCGGTAGTTTTTTTTTCCCGTTCCGTAAGTGGGAAAAATCGCCAAATTTCGGTCTATCTTAGGCTGAAAAGCCTGGTCATGTTAGAGCGTATTCCCTAAAGTACAAAAAAAGAAGGAAAATCTATATTTTCAGTGTCCATATTCACCAACCATTCTTAATTTCATTCCTATTCTAATTCTAGATTTAGAAAGTAAACGCAGCTTCTGACAGGCTAAACTAGATGGTGTAGCCAATCAGAAATTTTGTATTTTTTTTTCTAATTTAGATTTTTTTAGAATAAAGCTAGGAATGGTTAGTGAATTAGTGAATACGGAACACGGTTGCAGGCAAAGCCTCTCGAGGGGCTGGTCTTTTCATTTGGGTGCCCGTGGGTGTCCTTGGGTGAAACCCCTCAGAGGCCTTGCCTTGAACTGGTGAAACTCAGTACACACATGGATAAGTGAGCTGTGGTCGACTCGTGATACGGCGGAAATGACGTTTCAGGCAGCATACAACACCAATTAACTCTTTCGGCGCCAAATAAACACACTTGGCTTCTTTTGATGGCTGTAAATACAATACACGGAGTCTCAAGAGGACTTTATCATATAGGCATGACCAAACAAGCGGAGGGCATAGATCAAAGATCAGACTGCACGTTCCGCAAAAGTCCCTGTTTTCGCCTATGGCGCTGAAATCAATTGTAAGTGAGCCATGCTCTGTGAAAAAAGGCTTAATGCATTTCCAAATAGTATCGACCCATGTCAACATGCGCAGACTGGGCCGAAACTTTTCGCTTTTGTTCAATTATCTGCATGTCACAGGCCCAGTCTACCTAATGAATCAGTCGGTTGTTAGACAAATTAGACTTTATGGATCTCTAATTAAGTGATGTCTTGCTTGGTACAATATATAGCGAAGAAGCAGTAAGCCCCCTTGTGCCAGAGAATGGCAAAAGGGGGCTTTTATTTTCGTTACCGTCCGATAACCGACCCACATTCTTTGAAAATACCAGAAATTACCAATTTGTTATCGTACAGGTATAAAGCTCCCTGGTTTGCGTCATATTAACAGAACTTATATCGTTGACCAACGACACCATTTAAGATGGTCACGCCAAGGCATTAATCTTTGTCATTATTTTGATACAAAAGTTTCTAAATGTAGAATAACATTATGAGTGCAATCTAAAACGGATAGTAAATATGACCGAAAGACACAAATTACCCCTTGAAAAAAACAAAGTACTGAAAGTACTAAACGAAGGTGATGCTAGCTTGCAAATAGGTTTATAACAGCGAACCATTTCATTAATAATTCATTCTTGTGACGGTTGACAACATACTTCTAAGAATGACAGCATTACTTCATAACCTTTTTTCCATATAATCGTGTAGCTAAGCATTTTGCATGCGGTTTTAGGTGTTAAGAAAGTTGTTTGGGGTGTAATGAAGGTGGTGATGGTGTTTTTCGAGTGGTTTCAGGTGTTTTGGGGATCTTCCTTAACTTCTTTAACTTATTCATCCGCGATGTAGAATTCATAGACTATCTCATATCAAAGCTACGAAACGAGGCAAATTTCAAATCTTGAGCCAATTGTATGAAATTTAACTCTAAAGTTCATTGTTTGTGTAATTGGCTTGCACAGGTTTTCAATCCACATGTTATTTTCACAAATCAATAGACATAGACCTGTCTATTTATTGATCTATGAGGACCTATTTTTCGTGAAACGGAGGAGTGATTCGTCCTCACAGGATTTTAATTTGACGGTTGGTATATTTTGACGACGGGTCCTGAACGGTCATCACCGCCTAAAATTGCAACAGGCGCATTTGAAAACTTCCGTGTTTAGTTTAAACATATTTTATTGCCATACACATGTACATGTTTACAAAAACAATACATAAACAAAATTTCCAGTACATGGAATGACACATGTACATTGGCAAAGGGGTCTGGCCACAAGTTCTCACAACTTAGATTCGGCCATTCCCCTCCTCCAATTACATGTTACATAAACAACAGTCTTAATGGCAGCTGAGAAAATTTCAAACATTTCAGTAATTAACGGATATTAAAGAAAAACAGATGATGAAACATTTGAACACTAAAGACTAAATTACTATTTAACATAAGAGTGATAAACATAAAAGATAGATTGTCAGCCGGGATTCGAGATGGGACACGTCTGATCAAATGGCGATTCATTTAGGATGGGCTCAAGGCACGTATAATAAGCAGTCATTCAAACCTTCCTGACTTTTTAATAAATCCTTGAACAGAATTAACCATTTCAATATTATCATTAAGGCTTAAGTTATCAGATCCAAACAATAATAAATTTAAACTTAAAGGGTGGTACTTGCGAAGTTTGCGAAATAATATCAATCTCTGATTATTATATGACGGGCAGTGAAAAAAATAATGCTCCGCATCTTCAACATAATAGCCACAGTGGCACAAATTACTTTCCGAAATATGGTTTTTGTGTTGGTCAAATTTCAGGTCGCTACAATTATTTCTTAATCTTGCATGAAAGACTGACAATTTGCGATCTCCTACACCAAAGTATTTTGGAACTACGGACACTGGAAATTGACGCAGGGTTGTTGACTTAAACAGAGAAAGAGATTGTAGTGATTTTGTTTCCAACGGCAAATTGTTCCATAGAGATATTGCCGACGGAATGAACGATTTCGCAAAGATTTCTGTACGGCGGGCCAATGTTTCAATATCTTGGGAATTTCGAAGGGAATATATTGTACTGTTTCTAACAGCTGATGGAAACAGTTGACATAAATAGTCTGGGACTAGGCCATTGATGATTTTAAACGTTAGAATAAGCTTCTGGTATTTACGTCTGTCGGACAAGCTCAGCCAACCGATCTCAGTATACAAATTTTTAAGAGAAGTAGATCTTGTAAGTCCTGTGACAATTCTTGCAGCTTCGTGTTGAATTTTTTCAAGAGAGTCCCTTTCAGTGCAAGGACAGTTATCCCAGACAACTGAAGCATACTCAAGAATAGGACGCAAAAATGATATGTAAAGTTGGTTTAAAGAATTTCGGCTTATTTTAAATTTTACCGCCCTCATCATTCCAAGAATTTTAGAAGCCGACTCCGTCAATAGCCTTATATGTTCGCGCCATTTTCCGTTCGCAGAAAGTGTTAAACCTAAGTGTTTATGGTGTTCAACAAAATTTATTTGGACATTGTCGAAGACCAAAGTAGGGCTGGGAACGGTTTTAGACGAGAAGATCATTGCTACAGTTTTTTGGGGATTGAATGTAACCAGCCATTGCTTTGCCCAGTAAGAAATCATAAGTAAATCATGATTGAGTATACCCTGAATATCTTGAACTGCTGCTGCTGAGCAAGCTAATGATGTGTCATCAGCAAATAAACGTGAAATGCTAAGTAGGTTTTCAGAAATATCATTAACATAGACTAGAAATAGAAGAGGACCGAGAACTGAGCCTTGTGGAACGCCCGCCTTAACATTCATTGGTTCTGACTTCGCAGTACCAACAATTACTGCTTGTTGTCTGTTTGAAAGATAGCATCTAATCCAGTTTAGCAAACAACCGTGAATTCCATTTTGTTGCAATTTGAAAAGAAGACCCTTATGCCATACTCTATCAAAAGCTTTCGAAATATCACAGAAAACCATACAAGTATTCTGGTTAGAGTCCAAAGACGAAACAACTTGATGATAGATATCAATCAGCTGATGAACAGTAGAATGACCCTTTAGAAAGCCAGACTGCCTTTCGTATATTATGTCATTTGAAACAAAGAAATTGTACATGTACTTGTAGACACACCGTTCCATTAGTTTACCAACACAACTTAGTAAAGATATGGGACGGTAGTTGTTAACGCAAGATTTGTCTCCTTTTTTGAACAGGGGCATGACAATAGACTGTTTCCAACATTTGGGAAAAGTTTCTTGATCAAGAGATTTATTGAAGATCCTACACAAAGGCTTAGAAATACTGTGTTTTGTAGCCTTAAGTAGTTTATGACTCACTTGATCAGGTCCAATTGCTTTATTTATGTCTAATGTTCCAATAATACTTTCAACATCTGCAACAGAAATATTAATGGTTGAAAGAACATTTAGTGTTTTCCGAACAAAGTTTGGTAAATTGCTATTTGAGTCATTTAATGTTGATATGGAAGTAAAATACTTGTTGAGACAGTTAGTTTTATCTTCGTCAGTGTAATGGAACGTTTCTAGGTCATCATGCAGTGTTTTCAAAACTGGAATCGAATTGGTGCTGGTATTGTTACTAACCAAACTGCGAAGATATTTCCAGTACTGTTTTGGATTTTCAAATCGTGATGAGGACAAACGTTCGTAAAAATTACTGAAATAACGTTGTTTAGCGTATTTCTTTAGATTATTCACTTTATTGCGCATTTTCTTGTATTTGTTCCAATCGTTTAAACGTTCTGATTTCGTAGCTATAGTCTTTAGTCTGTCTCGTCGTCTACTTATTCTTCTTATCTCCGAATCGTACCACGGTCTGTCGTTAGGTCTTATCATAATTTCTCTAGAAGGAATACAGTGGTTCATCAAATTCATTAGAATACAATTAAAGCGGTTACATGCATCATTTATGTTAAGGTTGTCTATGAAATCCCAATTCTCATTATCAATCAACAGATTCAGTTGATTAAAATCAGCTCTGTCGTAGAGCCATACCTTACGTTTTGAACAAGGCCTTAGAGGTTGACAGAAATTTATTAAGACTAGAGTTGCTTTGTGATCACTTATGGAACTGTCGACATCCAAGGTATCAGAATGAAGGGCATGAACAGTGTTCGAGATTAAAATTGGATCGAGAAGAGTTGCAGAAGTCTCTGAAACGCGAGTAGGTTTTGTAATGACATTAGTAAAATCGTTTAAAGAGATAATATGACTTAGGTGATGTTCGTTTGGATTTAGAAGGTCCACGTTAAGGTGGCCAAGTAAAAGAATATGTGGACAACACTCAAGTGCCTTTTCAATATTGATATTTAAATTTTCCCAAAATGCCACCGTGTAAACATGGATACTCAATGTGATTTTAGTTTTAAGACATTTATACTCGTACATGTTAAAAACATTGTGGCAATAAGAGAAATTTCTCATTCTCAAGAGGGTAGAAGCGGACGATATTTCGGTCAATGTTCTGTACATGCTAACCTGTATATTACTCACATCATTGGCAGCAAGGTATTCAAATGCATTAGAACAACATGTTACTAATTTACACGTAGCAGTTGTTATTACGTATAATTGGTGCTTATCGGAGAACGAGTACATGTCTTAACCCTTCGCCATTAGACCAATTTTTTGACATTCCAAATTCAAAGCATTTACAGAAGACAAAGTAAGCGTGATTCAAAAACTAAACTTTGTTTTTGGGAGGGTGGAAAACATTGTTGGAAAAGGAGAAAATGCTGGTTACCAGCATTTTCTCCTTTTCCTACAATGTTTTCAAAGATCTTCTTCGTAAAGGTCGTTAAGACTCGTGATTATGTGGTCAAGGGTTATTCCGCACTGATCTTCTGTTGATTGACCCATTATCTTACAGGCTATCTAACATCTACAGTTAGCTTGTAGAAGTGGCAAGAAGGAGAAGATATCTGGAGTAATTAGATAATGACATTTTACAATGATACTGGGAACAATTTTGGAAAAAAAGAGCAATGAGTCTGTAACCCCCCCCCCCCACCCCCCTGTGTTTTCAAAAGCCTTCTTCTGCAGGATCTTTAAAGCACGGGATTGTTTGGTAAAGGGTTCACCCTTTTCCACACAATCCCGAGTTTTATTGACCCTGAGAAAGAAAGCTTCTGAAAACACTGTGGGAAAAGAAAAAAAAATGCTGGTTACCAGCATTTTCTTTTTTCTCGTCAATGTTTCCTGGCCTTTCGAAGACAAATTACTTCATTTGAGTAACCTTTCAGCTGTCGTCTACAAATGCTTTCAAATTGAAAAAGTCTAAAGTTCTGTCGTTTGGTTAAGAGTTAAAGACCACCCAACACCTGATATAAACATGAATCCATAAGGTCACAAACGTGCATCTAGATCTGCAGGTAACGGGCTAGTCTAATTATCGTCTGCATATGAAACTTTCCAGGCGAAACCCTTAGGTCCTAATTGTCCGGATAATGAATACGAGAGCTGTCCACGTGATACGTGACTGAAATTCTGTTGGGAGAGGTTTATATCACCATTTAATAATATAAAATAAGAACAGTAGTAACATCAATCAAAATAATCATGATCTACCTTTGTTTTTCGGCGTAGATTAATGCTTTAACTTTTGACCTACTTTCTGGTATTGATACATTCAAATGAAAAAATAGAAATGTTCGACTGGTCAAAAATGTGTACAAAAAGAAAAAGAAAAAAATGTCTTATTTATTCAAAGGGCCTATTTGCGTGCGAATTTACGCCGGCTTTTAGATATTTTTTTCTTTAAATGACTTCCATATCGAGTAGTATATTTTTTCAGTATTTATGAAGTTATAAAAAAAAAAAAGAGTAACCGTGGCGTGCGATGTATTTATACTATTTTCCTTACCCATTTTGCTTTTCATGAACGGTAGGGGACGAAAAACATGTAAAGCGTAAAATATTCAAATATCTATCCTGAAAATTTGAAGCAGTGCCCAGAAATCTAGAATTCTACATGTACGCAGTTAGGTATGTTATTTACAATCCTACAAAACGATAAAGCATTAGGTAGGAATGTTTTCTCTAACACGCGTGCATAAATATTCTGTAACATACCTATACTACTTCGAGCAGTAGTGCTATTTATAGACGCATGGAAAAATAAACGGAGTGCCGTCTATATGGCTTATTTGTTGGAATCTTGGTTGAGATAAAGCACATTATACATGTGTAAAATTAGGTCTGGCAGAGTTCTTAGATAAGCTGAGAGTTGTCTGTATTAGCTATCCAGTCTCTTAACCCTTTACCGTACAATGCCGCCTTTTAACGACCCTGGGAAAGAAGCCTTCTGAAAACACAGTGGGAAAAGGAGAAAATGCGGAGAAAATGCTGGTAACCTATCAGAGAAAAATTGCACCATTTGAGCCACACTGTAAATGTCGTCTGCAAATGCTTTCAATTTGACCAAGGCTAAAATGTTGTCGTCTGGTAAAAGGCTAACTAGATGCTGTTGGCACTTATTGACACTGGGTCTACGAGACAATGTCGATACATTCAAACTAGTTTTCAGCCTGACATTAGGCTTGAGTAGTTCACACAACGAAGTTACAGCGACCGTTCATTACATAATGTCTATATACCCATTACCAAACAGTCCTGTTTCCTAATGAACCTTAGGGAATAGGCTTTTGAACACACTGTGGAAAATTAGGAAAAAAGTATTTTACCTCAAAATGTTTTCGACCCTTTCGAAGACAGATTCAATCAGATGAGCCGCTTTTGCTTTGTTGTCTGCAAATGTTTTTAACTCTTTACCAAACAACAAAATTTTAGACTGGTCCAAATTGAAAGAATTTGCAGACGACGAAATAAAGGTGATTCAAAAATCAAAAATTGATTTGGGAAGGATGGAAAACATTGTGGGAAAAGGAGAAAATGCTGGTTACCAGCATTTTCTCCTTTTCCCACACTGTTTTCAAAAAGGCTTTTTTTCTCAGGGTCGTTAAAAGTCGGGATTATGTGGTAAAGAGTTAATTGACTTTTTTTTAGACTGGGAGGAGTAAATTTACCCCCAACCACTTTGGAGTGAGATAACACCAACTTTGGAAACATCAGTTTATGTGAAATATGGATAATCAAAAACAATCCATATTTTATAAATGAATATATGTGAAAACATCGTGGCAAAATGAGAAATTGCTTACCTATGCCAATTTCTTCTTTACCACAGTGCTTTAAAAGTGGTTTTCAGAAACAAAAATTCTCTTCCACTGGTGATGCATTTTCAATGATTTTCCCGACTGGGAGGGGTAATTTTACCCCCAACCACTTTTGAGCAAGATAAAGGTTAGCACCTGTTGGGCCACTTCAACATTTTTTTGTATCGTAAAACCTTTTCCTGTGCCTTTTCTTTCCAGAACTGTTGGAATATTTTCATTTTCGAGCCATGATTGCCGTAGGAGAAACCAGGCATTTGATTTATTTGTGTGTTTAGGCTGCCAGAAAACACGCGTCGTTTATCATATTCTACTCGATTTATTTTTCTCGGAACATTTTCAGCTTGACGATGTTGTGTGGTAATCGTGTGCAACTAGTAGTAATTACTGACATTTCGGGTGTCATCTGGCTCGGAAACTTCTGGCTACATCTAAATGTATTAAACTGTTGGAACAAACCGTATACAAGACTTCTTAACAACTTGCGTGTTTCAACTTATGTTCTACTGAATTTCAACGTTTTTCAAACAACACAGTTTTAGACTTGCTTGTATTGAAAGCACGTGCAAGTGAAAAGTTGATTGCAGCTCATATTATGAGATCTATCTGTGGAAGGACAGAAAACATTGTGGGAAAAGGAGGAAATGCTGGAACCAGCATTTCCTCCTTTTCCCATAATGTTTTCAAAAGTAGCTTCTGTAAGACTCGTTAAAACACGGAATCGTGTAGTAAAGGGTTAAATGATCGAAGAAACCAATAATTGAATAGGAGCCACTCCCTTATTAGGTCGTCTGTTTTTAGACAAAATTTCATGGTATTTTATAGTCTTGTCGTCAGTGGTTGTTGTCGTCGCCCTGCGAAAACTTCGTTTTGGTGGCAATTGTCGAAGACAATGCCACTATGAGTTCAATACGGTATTTTGAAAATCATGTATCGTAGTTTGGGCAAAACCGAAGGAAGTAAACGCAATTAAACACATTTTTTCTAAGACAAATGAGTGTTCCGATAGCACTCAGATATATAATTATCAATGTAGTATTAAAATAAACTGGGCTAGGGCATCGATCATTGGAATACTTTTTTTATTGAAAATATTTATACCCGCTTTGACCTTCTACTGGTGCAATGATACACACAACCCTTTGTCTCGTGGCAGTGTTCGTCCCAAAACCAGTTCGTTCCTGGGCTTGTTCGTTCTTTGGCTTATTCGTCCGGGCTTGTTGGTCCCACATTATTGTTTGTTTATTTTTCAAATTATTAATTCCACACAATGGCTTCCTTGACAGATGCCACACCAGTGCTTTTCAACGCTTTGATTGATAGGTTAAGTTTAAGATAATGGATAAATACCTGTAATATAGTGCAACAAAAATATAGGGTATGCAGTTGCAGGTACATGTAATTGCAATACAGGTGAAATGAATGTAAGCTCTGAAAGACCAGATGCACTCGAAATATTTTGGGTTGATGATTCATTAGGTCTATGATACCTGCAGTAATGGATCGAGTTATGAATGAATGAATGCTTTCCAGGTAAAATTTGCAATCTACACACACACAAGTTTAATGTGTATGTATCACACATTAGAAATGAGCAATGCTCTGAGAGAAGAAGGCTTAATGCATTTGCAAAAAGGTATCGATTCAGGTCAGCCTGCGCAATCCGCGAAGGCTGACCTGAATCGAAACTTTTTTGCTATCAGTCAATTTTCTGCATGCCAGAGGACGATTCTATCATAGGATTCAGGTGGTTGTTGGACAAAATGGCCTTTATGGGTCCATCATCATGTGATGGCTTGCTTGGTATCATGCATCACGGAGATGCATTAAACCTCCTTTTGCCTGAGCATGGCCCAACTGTATACACAGTCATATAGAATAAATGTAGTGTATTTGGTGTTTTACCTTTTCAGCGCTATAGGCGGGAACGGGCTGGGCAGGAGGGTCCGAACGGCATAGGTTAAGATCAGAATGCAAGGAACGTGCAGTCTGATCTTGGATCTACACTGTCCGTTTGTTTGGTCAGGCCTATAAGATAAATATCCGTCTTGATTTAGTAGATTGTATTTTCCGTCGAAGCAGGTCGAGTTCATGAAGAACTATCACATTTTGCTGTAATAGTCTTGGTACATCACACCGCACCTTTTCGTACATTTTTTTCACCAGAACTTCAAGACCAACAGCGCCATTCACCCACATAAATCCATGTTAACGTCTAGGAGAGGGAGAGGAATGAACTCAGCTGAAGTGCCTCTGATCAAAATTGGGAGAGAGTTTAGCTGACCGGGCATAGAGCCCACAACACCGGGATTTCTACCCCTGGGCGTTGCCACTGACCTTCTCGAGCCCCAGAAAAGGTGTCGAATAAAACGCATTGAACCAATCGAAAGGCTGGTCTTACGTTTTGATGTGAGATTGTTGAGGGAAGGAGAAGCCCAGTGGGAGGGGAGGTATCATGAATCTAGACAAGGACATAACTATTTCTGGTGTTTAGCATGGGCCATCATAATTTACCATTGAAAACATTTCTGTATCTATATTAGAACCTTGGATTATTTTAATCCTTATCCTGCTAAAAAAGTTAAATAAAACTTTCAAGCCGATTGTAAAAACACGAATAATGTTATTTCAAACTTATTTCTCGAAGAAAAATGTCTCCTTATCGGACAGTGTAGATCAAAGATCAGACTGCACGTTCTGTGCAGTCTGATCTTGATCCACATTGTCCGCAAAAGGTCAGTGAGTCGCGCTTAGCAGCCCTAGGGTCACAGTCATTTTGAACATATTGAATCGGTCGGTCATGTGGGCCAAATATAATGCCAGAAAGATTTGGAGAATAAGCACCGACTTCTTACGCCTGGCACACTTAACTTGGCATGTTATGGGATTAATGTTTGACATAATGCACGTGCGCAAGATGGAAATGCCTGATAATTATGATACGTTATGTTTACTCATTTAGTTCTGTAAACGACTTTATGGTCAATAAGAACCTGTGCTTTACACGTGTTTAACGACATTGAATGAAAAAAGGCTTTTGAAAGCATTGTGGGAAAAGGAGAAAATGCTGGTAACCAGCATTTTCTCCTTTTACCACAATGTTTTCTGTCCTGTCACAGACAAGTTTTACTACACAATCAATACTTAATTTGTCGTCTGCATATGCTTTGAATTTGGACCAGTCTAAAATTTTGTCGTTTGGCAAAGAGTTAAACAATGTCATTTTTTTTTTCATTATTTTCGTACGAATGGTCGATATCTGAACAAATTCACTATCCGATCGTTTGCTCATCATAGTTTTATTCAGTTACACTGTGTAGTTTTGACATCATCTACAAAATAAAGTAAATTATGGATAGACTTCATAACATAAGTAAATGACCCATGCTCTGTGAAAAGGGGCTTAACACATCCGCCAAAAAGTACCCGCTCAGGTCTACTTGAGCAGTCCGTGCAGGCTGACCTATGTCGAACCTTTTGCTGTGGGTCGATTTCCTGCATGTCATCCTGAGTTGACACAACTTTTCCGACTCAACTGAGCAAGGTCATGGACTCGTTAGTCTGTGAAATGAGTTAAGTCTGTTTATTTTGCTCAGCTGAGTCTGAAACAATGTGTCAACTCAGGATTTTGGGAACTTTGCTAAAGTCTGTTAATGTTATTAAAATAGTCTTAAATAAAAAAACTCAACCGTAGTCAGAAACTCAGCCCGTTTAGAATATGAGCAAAATTAAAGAGTGAAGTTTTTAGTGAAACTGGGCCCAGGGTATTATATTTGAGCCGTGCTCTGTGAAAAGGGGCTTAATGCATCTGCGAAAAGTATCGACCCAGGTCAGCCTGCGCAGTCCGCGCAGGCTGACCTGGGCCGAAACGTTTCGCTGTTCGTCATTTTTTTTGCGTGTCGAATGACCAGTCCATCTTATGATACGATCGGTTGTTACAGAAAATGTTTTTTTATGAATCCATAATCAGAATGATGACATGCCTGGTATAATGCATCACGGGGATGCATTAAGCCCCTTTTGCCAGAGCACAGCTCATTTAAAAGAAGTGTCTTAATTCCTAACACATGATCAACTTGAGGGCATTACGTTTCCTACATTCTTGGTGCAATTTACCATTAAATAACCAAAGAATCCTTTTCTCGAGCTTTAGTATGAAAGCGGTACTCCCATGCAAGATCAGCAATCGTTTTCATTTGAAAAATGCTTATGAGAAAGTTTTCGAAATGACAAAAGAAAACACGATGATCTCTCGGGACGACACAAAGGCTACAACTGCCATTATGTAACCAATTTGATTCTATCACTGTGTTAACTTTGAAGCGCTGAATTAACCGCTATACTGCTAAATAAATCATGAAACGAAATTTTCCACGCAATAGTAAAAACCTACATATTGCGCTTTCAAAGTTTATTTCACCGAAAAAAAAAAAACTGTATCGGACTGTATAGATCAAAGATCAGGCTGCACGTTTTGTGCTGTCTGATCTTGATCTACACTATCGGCAAAAGGTCAGTGAGTCTTGCTTAGCAGCTTAATAGTTAATGAAATGGACCTTTTGGATCAGGTCAAACATTCAAAATATTGTTATCTTATTGTCGTTTTGGCCAGAATTTGTCAAGAAGTAGCAGACAGTGTAGATCCAAGGTCAGACTGCACGTTCTGTGCAGTGTGTTCTTGATCTACACTGACTCTACACTGTCTTCAAAAGCCACTTAACTCTTTACCAGATGGCGAAATTTTAGACTGGCCCAAATTCAAAGCATTTGCAGACGACAAATCAAATGCGGCTCAAATGATAGGATTTGTTTCTGAAAGGTTAGAAAACATCGTGGAAAAAGGAGAAAATGCTGGCAACCAGCATTTTCTCCTTTTCCCACGATGTTTTCAAAAGTCTAATTTCCCAGAGGCGTTGAAAACTTAAAACTCGTCATTATGTGGTAAACAGTTAACTCGGTTCTAGCACTTTATTGTTTAACCCTTTCCCGAACGACAAATTTTGGACTGGTCCAAATTGAAAGAGTTTGCAGACAACAATTTTAAAATTTGATGAAAATGGCAGAAAGGTCTCAAAAAGGGTAGAAAACACTGGGGGAAAAGGAGAAATTGCTCGTTACGAGCAATTTCTCCTTTTCCCACAGTGTCTTCAAAATACTTGTACTGCATACACGTGAAAACCAGGGCTTGTTTGGGAAAGGGTTAACTCTTTACCACACAATCCCGAGTTTTAACGACCCAAACAAAAGAGGCTTTTGAAAACATAGTGGGAAAAGGAGAAAATGCTGGTAGTCAACATTTTCTCCTTTCCCCACTATGTTTTCTGCCCTAACTTAAACAAATTCCATCATTTTAGCCACATTTAAATTTACGTCTGCAAATGCTTTGAATTTGGACTGGTCCAAAATTGTATCGTTTGGTAAAGAGTTAAGGCTCCTTTATTTTCTCTGAAGTCTTTTAATGGAAAATATTTTCTCTTTGGGGTATTACAACATCTATCTGGTTTTATTATAGGTGGTGGATGATGTTCTTTAATGTTCTTGGAATAAGCTTTTTGCTTTCTGTTATGTTGGGCTGGAAAATATTTGAAACATTTTAAGTAGCGGTATCAATCAACCGCCCACTTTTCTTGCCAAATAGATAAATTCGACATTAAAGGCAGTCTAGAATTAAGTGTCGCTCTTGGAAACCGGAACTGCATGCTTTTTCGTAAAGTATTATACTAAGCAAATCGTCGCATTATATGGATAAATTATGTGTAACAACAGGCTGAATACTGGGGTAGAAGGGTCCCCTGACACGTAGAAAATTTATCCATATCAAAAGGTATCGAACCAGATCAGCCTGCGGGGAATGGAGCAGGCTGATCTTGTCGATACTTTAATGCATCTTCGTTGAACAGGCTGTTCAGGGAGCATAACCAAAGAATGGTCCCAACTAAGATGAATTTATATTGGGTCAGAGTTAAGAATTAAGCAGTAGACCAAGATCAGACCACACATGCTATACTTGTCTGATCTTGATATCCGACGCCTCAAAAAGCTGCGAGTAGATGAGATAATACTTGATCTGGGCCACCCCCCCCTCATCCCCCCTCACCCCTTATACAACAAAATAAGCTTAGATCCTGTTTTATCTTAACCCTCACCAAATTTCATGTAACACGCCCTCTAAAATCGCATGCTCATAAAATTATCAAAACCAATAGGTTAAGCATTCATAATTAAATCAAACTAACCTTTATCTTAATCCTTTTACCTTTAATTCAATTATTATAACATATCAACCCCCCACCCCCTAGATGAAAAATTTTCGAAAAAAAAAAAATTTAATTTTTAAAAAAAAAAATTTATCATCACGCATCATTACATCAGTTAATTATTGCATCAGGCTAACCGGGTGCATCAGCTAACCAGCTAACCAACACATCAGGCTAACCGGGTGCATCAGCTAACCAGCTAACCAACACATCAGGCTAACCGGGTGCATCAGCTAACCAGCTAACCAACACATCAGGCTAACCAGCTAACCAACACATCAGTTAATTATTGCATCAGTTAACCGGCTAACCAACGGCATCAGTTAACCAGACAAACCCTTACATCACTTAACCCACTCAAACCCCCCATCAACCAACACATCATGCAATGGCTAGCGGGTTTATCAGTTAGTGGGGTGGGTTGGGATTTTTAATAAAAAAATTATAAATATTTAACCCTTTTACCAGGTTAAATATTTTATTTTGTTTCATCTGTCAGTTTATAATGACCCCATGATAAAGTTCTATAACTACCATCCCTCAGTATCAAACCCTTTTTATCATCTTCAAAGCTTAATGCTATTTTTTTCATTTTTATAGTTGTTAATTCATGATGTTTACTTTTTATTCCTCCCATAGTTACACAAAAATCTTTTTCAGTATCCAAACAATCTTTATAAGTTTTAAATTTTAGGTCATTTTTAATTACAGACTTTTTAACTCCTTTACATTTTTTAGTTTCTGATGAACTATCTTCATAAACAAACATACCATTTTTATCAGTTATTGCATTACCTTTTTCATCTTTTCTTAAGATAAATTTTTTCATAGCATAAGTTTTTGCTCCAGGACTTACAAATCCAGTTAAAAGATCTCCTTCCATTTCATCCTTAAACTTACCTAACACATTACAATTTTTATCACTATATAATGGATGATTTTTCGGATAATTGCTAAAGTCAAACAAATCATCGGCATCCTCTTTTAAATCTTCATACAAATCTTCAGTTTCTATTTTTAAAACATAACTATCAGTATCAGTATAGCACATAAATACTTTATCTTCACCAAATTTATTTTTAAAATATTTATAATAATCTTCTAACATAGTTGTTTTGCTAATATCGAGTATACTTACTCCTAAATAAATTGGTTTATCATATTTAATCCATGTTTTTTTCATATGAACAGCAACCAAATTTTCATCAAATATAGTATGATTATGAAAGTTATGTTTTGCTGTTAACTTTTTAAATCGTTCACTATTTTCACCATTAACTAATTCTATGTTTACTCTATTTCTTATATTTTCCATGGTTTTACCAAAAACAGAATTCATTGCTAACTTCCATAAATTATCTAAAAATTTATTTTTATCCTTCTTTGCTTGTGTTCTTAAAGCCACACACTTATCAACATATTTTTTAATAGCGGTACTCTCTTGATATTTAATTCCACGATGTATTTTTTTAATTTTTAATCCTAATCTCAGGTAAGTCTTTAAAGCTTCATGATGAAGTATATATTTTTCCTTATCATTTAAGTTTGGTATTAACTTTTCTACTTTACTAACTTTTAATTTTTCTGCTGCTAAAGGCATTTCATTATGCAAATCATGTAACTCTTTAGGATACTCCAAATCAACCTCCAGGGTACACGGATATTTTTCCCAGTTATTTAATTCTTCTTCTGTCATCCATTTAAAACCGCCTACAGGTAAAGGCTTACTCATAGCCCAAGGATAAAGACTGTTTTTATCAATATAAAACCCATATATACTAGGTTTAGTTGAATCATACTCATCACCCATATACTTATTGTTTGCTTCAAAATGTCTAATACTTGACATGCAAACGCCACCCCTTTTTGACGCTTCAAAAAAGTTAAGCATATTAATATCAGTAAGTTTTTTTAATTTTATTTCGGTTACCTTTAGCATAGCATCCCATCCATATCCAGGTAAAGTATAATACCAAGCAGGATCTAAGTCAAATTCTTTATGCATAGAAAATCTAAAGTTTTCCATAACATCGGCTAAAAGTACAACATCTGTTTCATTGTATAGTTGTAAATAATCAGACATAGTTTTGCAACCAAAAACATCCCACACTTTTAACGCGTGTGCCAGATCTTCTTCTGAAATTCCTTCTCCATTTAAGCTTGAATAAAATTCTTCTATAGGTGGTAGTTGTGTTTCTTTTAACTTATCAAAACTATCCATCCATTCATAAGGAAAGATACCCTTTCTACTTAACAATTTTAATTTTTCTTCTGTATAACCACCACGATGATTTTTTAAATAATACTTTAAATTTTTAAAATTTTCATCTTTTAAATTTTCTACAATTTTTTCTAAACTACTAGCTAAAAACTTAAAACTATCAAGAAACCTTAACTTAATATGTTTATTTCCTACCTTTAGATTTTTTGTAAAACTAATATATTTTTCTTCTGTGTTGGGTAAACAATCAATTCTACCACTAGTTTTACCAAGATACTTAATAAAAATATGTGCATCATAACCAGATAAATTATGAAAGATAACAGGTATAAAATCTGGAACTTTTGCTTTAAGATTACATTCATTATGTGCGGCACCTCTATAATTACCAGTAAAATGACAATGATCGCTTACTTTATAATTTTCATGAGTAAATTTACCACCACATATCCAACATTTTACTTCATTTTTATGTTTTCTAACTTTATCTTCAGTTAAATTTTCTATTTTTACTGGGTTTTCATAAAATTCTTTATAAAGTTGTTTGGTATCCTTAGTTAAAGTATCTATAAAATGTTTTTCGGCATCCTCACCTACATATCCTCTTAATACTGGTTTCATAATTTTATCATTAAAAGGACAAATTAAATAGTTATAACTTACAGGTATATGCTTTTGTGTTTCAATAGTATTACTTTTTTGTTGTGGTTCTATTTTTTGTAATATACATTCAAAATCAGAAATAACTACAAATGGTACCGGTATTTTTCTATAATAGTTTTTAAACTTTATTAAAATTTCTTCAGGATTTTCAGGATCAAACTTAGGCATTATTAAATCAACTCCATCATGATCTTTACAAAGCTCCATATGCTTTTCTAAAAGTTTCTCACTACCAAAATGATTCATACAAAGCATACAATACTTTACATTATTATTAGAGGCAGTTTGAATTCTCAGTAAAGCATTAATATTTTTTATTAAAACATAATGTGTTTTTTCTTCTTCATCTTCAATATATAACAAATTTATATGATTTTCTTTTAAACTTTTTATAGCTCTAATACGTTTGATTTTTTCCTTACCTTCTACTATCCCAAAAACATTAACGCTAATTGTTGGATTTTGTCTTTCAAACTTATCTATATCCTGTAAAGAAACAGGATATTTAATTCCTTTCATATTTAAGATATTTTCCTTAGATTTTAAATCACTATCAACTCTTTCAGGATGATTATCTGTTGGATTTAAATGCCTTAAAACACACCATTTAAAACATTCATCATCCTTACTTTTCATATTAATACATGCCTTTTTATTAGCAATCCACTTTGGTAGGGGTAACCAATCACCTGCTCTTAATGGATCATAAATAACACTATGCAACTTTAAATGAACCACACTAACAAAATCCCACCCACTACCACTTGAAACAAAATTAACAAAATTTTCTAAAATTCTATTTACCATTTCATAGTATAATTCTATTACATTTGTTCCTTGTAAATTAATCTCATAATCCTTACCTTCACCATCTTTGTTTTTAGAAGAAAAATTAGCCTCTACTATTTGTTCATTATTACCTTCTTCTCTTCTCATAATACACTGAAGATTTAATTTTACTTTTTGACCACGCATGCTATTTAAAAGATTTATAATTGATGAAGATGTTAGTTCTAAAAACTTTTGTGGTGAAGCAACAGGTATCCCTTCTATTTTATGTTCAGTTGCATAATTATTTAAGGCAGATCTACTTTTTATTACGTTTATCTTATCCAATTTATCATATAAACTTTTTATTTTATTTTTTAAAGCATTAAGTTCAGGTGATATACTTGGTTGTTCTACTCTTACATTTTCTAAGCTCCTTATCAAATCATTAACTGAAGTAGTTTGTTGCCTGGTTGGTCTTTGTCTTGGAGGAATATAGGGCGTTGGTTGTAATATTGGTGCATCAATGGCAACGTTATCCCTATCTAATATTGAGGGTCCCGTATTAATCAAAAGAGTTATTAATTCATCACGTCTAAGCCTTGAGTATCTTCTTAATCCCCTTTCCCTTGCTAAATTTCTTAATCTAGCTACATTATATCTATCAAACTGTCGATCCATTTTTTTTTAAATAAAATATTCTTTCCTTAAGTCAAATTTTATTATTTTTTTCATAAATAATAAAATTACTCACAGTGGCTCGTACACTAAAGAATATCAATTCTATATTTACCATTCCATACTCTACCATTCCAGTTTTCAATCGTTTGTGGACATTTATCTATATACTTACTAGCCTTATAAATCGATGGAAACTCTTTCACCTCTTCAGTTTCTACATCCTTTAAGGTAACCCTCTTTGGGTTTTTAGCAATATTCTTTAATCTTTCATAATTAGGAATTTTTTTTAAAAATTTTTTTTCTTCCTCTTCAGGATACAAACCATGCTCTTTTAACACATCAATATACTTTTTCTTGTTCCAATAGGAATACCACTTAATATTGTTATCTGTTAATATTTTCTTAAAATCAGCAACCTTTTTCATTTTATTTAAGTAAAAAATTACTTAATATACTACACTCATCTTATTCCCATCACTCTGGAAGTTAATTAGTCTATCACTAATTAAAACAGCATAAGCTATAGTATTAGCTGGAACAGGATTACCGAATGTTGCTTTAATGTGAATATCAGTAACAGAATACTTAAGTCTTTCACTTTGTTTACTTAAATCAAACACAAACAAAGGATAAAGGGTTTTGTAATCTGAAGGAGTAATATTAGGGTTTGATACTAATTCATCCATGTTAAAAAACTTTTTTCTAAATGAAGCAGCTTCACCATATATTCTACTAATTTTATTGTTAATAAAATTTATATCATAATCATATGCAGGAAATTTTCTGGATCCTAGCATAACATAAATATTATTTGTATTTATGCTGTCAAATATAGCTGGGTTTTGATCTTGACGACCACTTTTTCTAGATTGAAAACCAACAATTAAGAAACGCGGCACCTCAGGAGATGATTTAGATGATAACCTCCAAGTAAAACCTGTTGCTTGTGGAACCGCAATACTATCGCTTTGTATCATTCTATATCCAACTGGAAATTTTTCTTTTTTCTCAATAAATTTAAAAAGTTCCATCCTATTACCATCTTCCGGCTCTACATGAGGCATAAACCAAGATACCTTCTCTAATACAATTTTACCATCATCAGCGACACCAGTTCTAAAAATTGCGTCATTGTCATTATTTCTTGTTAAGGTTAAAGTTTGTTTCATACCATATAAAACTTTGTTGTAATCTTCACAAAAACCAAATATATGTTTCAAAGGTATCCTAAAACTAAAGGTTCCAGCTGGTTCTGAACTAAAAATATAATCCCTTCTTATCTTAAAACCCGTATTAATAGCAACATCAGCTAATATAGCAGTATCTTTATACCACAATTGGTTTAGCCCTTGTGATTTAGCAAAGTCATCTGGGTACTTTAAAAGTCCAAGCATTGTTGTAGTCTGACCAGGATAATTAATGCTTTCTATCTCTTGCCCACTTAGTTGATATCTGATATTTTTAAACAGATATAATAGTCCATTATTTGTTAAGGTTACCACATCAGCTTCATTATAATCAGTATCATCATTTTTTACTAATTTACCTATAATTTGTAAATATGACTCTGAAGGATGATAAAAAATATCTTGAGTTTCGATATCAATCCTAATATTTCCTCCAGGGTTGTTTATATTGGTTCCTGTAATAGGTTCATACTCATGATATTCATATTCATCAATACTATCATCTTTAAAAATCGGTGCTTTAATATTTAATATATCCATTTTAATATATGCAATTATAATTTTTAAGTCAAATTATAATTGTTTAAATTAATTTGCCCATAGTTGAGGGAATAACTTGTTTTCATCATTTACATACACACCCTTAAGTTTAATATTTTTAATTTTTTCTACTGAAAGGTTTTTTTTCATTTTTAGATAAATTCTATTTCCATAAAGTATGGTTACCTTAGACATATTATTTTCTTTTAGATATTGATTTACATCTTCTTCAAATTCCTTAATGATATCAGCTTTTTCAGGTGACAATTTTAAAGCAATCTTTTTATAATCATAATTTGTATCACTGCTATCTAATACTTTACAATCTTCATCAAGTTTTAAATTAGCATAAAGGATACTAACCTTTTTTGTATTGTATTTTTCATAATGTGTTAAATTAAATTTTAGATTTGGCATTCTTTTTTATTTAATGTTTATTTTTACTTAATTAAAGTTCATAATACTTTAACTCCACCACCCTTACTATTTAATTTCTTAACTAAATCTTGAATAGCAATTGCACTACCATCTATTAAAGCATTAATATTTTGCGCTGCAGGTTGAGTTGTTGTAGTAGGCTTTTGTGTATATTTTTCTATAATCTTTTTAGATTTTGGTGTTAATGCCTTTTGAACTAACTTTTTACCTGCATCAACAGCGGCACTCTTTCCAACCTCTAATGCTTTCTTTGCTCCTTCCTTAGCTACACTCTTACCAACATCAACTGCTGAAGATGCAATTTGTTTAGCTGCTTGACTAGTAAATAGTTTTGTAAGAAAATTAGCTAAAGTATCAAATATTCCTGCTCCTCCATAAGCATATCTTCTTTTAAATCCTCTCTTTTGTGATGTAATCATTTTTTTAGTTTAGACATTAATTTTTTATAAGCTTTTGTATCTAATATACGTTGTCTTTTTAATTCATCACAAATACTTACCAACTCATTTCTTACACCAGTATTACCGGCTCCTTTACTTGCCATTAAGAGGTCTAATCTTTCTAATAGTGCATTAGGATCAGATGGGATAATAGTAATTCCTCTACCTAAATAAGGAGAATAAGGATGATAACGTTTTTCATTTCCTCTTATTGGAGATGTAATTAATGGTATTCTTATTGGAGATGTAATTAATGGTGTTCTTTTTCTACTAGCATCTTTTTCATCCCAAAAAAATTTAAGAATGTTTTTCCACTTATTCGTTCTTTTGTCTTTAGGAATATTAATGTTTGGGTTATTATCTTTATGAAGAGTATTAGTTTTTAATATTATCTCCCTGTAATTATCAAAATCCTTTTCAGTAAATATATCTTTTGGTTCTTTAGCCACAATTAACTCCCACAAACCTGGTGTGCCTTCATATTCATTATCATCAATGTAAAAACTATCATTTAAAATATCGATTTTTTTATTACCAATAAATAATTTTTCATCTTTTTCATAAAGACCATATAGTAAATCAACTTCATTTTTATTTTTAAATCTTCTTAACTGAGTTAGTTCAAATGGATTAACAATTATTTTTGATATATGATCATCTAAACCTTTTAAATCTAATAAATCAAAAAAATCGCCAATTTCAATATCTTCTTGATTACTTAATTTTAATCCTTCAAAAACATTCAAAGTAGGAAATTCATCAAGTTTAGTTGATAATCTACTAATCTTATTATAACCTACTTCTCTTGCGATCCCCTTAGATACTTCTTTTTGTGATTCTGTAACAGGTCTAAAAAACCTAGTAAGTTGTTGTTGATATTTAAGTCTGCCTTCTTTCTCTGCAAGCTGATTATCATGAATTCTTTTCTTCAGTGCAACATATTCTTTTACTGTTTCTTCCCTTTTTAAAGGGTCTTTTATCTTCAAAAATGACATTTTTTTTTAAAGTAAAATATTTTTTTAATTTGAATTGTCTATCTCACATGCACAAGAACACTTAAACTTGGGTGGTTTTAGTTTTAATTTGAATGCCTTTCTACAAGTCTCCTGAATTCCTCCCGTGCTTCTATTCGCCCCTTCTCTATTAAACTCTCTGATTCCTCTAGCTTGCTTTTTTTCTTTGACTTACTTCTAATTTCTTCCTTCATTTGTTTGTATTTTTCCAATTCTTCCATAATTAAAGTAAATTCTGAATGATCTATTTTGTTGTCTGTTATTGCTTTTGATATATGTGTAAGTAGTGTGTTTAGCTTTGAATCAGCCAACATTTTAATCTGAAGATGTTTTTCAGATTTTGTTCTGCTTCTTCTAACCACAAACTTACCCACTAAAGCGGCTAACCCAACAACTAAAGCACAGCCTTCTAGAACCATAGTTGCAGGTATCGCTACTACGGTTGATAGTAAAGCGATTCCCCCTGCTCCGGCGCCTAGTGCTATAACGGTTAGTCCAGCTTCTACATTGTCCACATTCTTACTAATCTTTAAATACTTTTTACTTAGTTGCTCTCTTTCCTTAACTTCATTTTCTAGAAAAGTCTGAATTTCTGATATCTTTTGTAACCTGAATGATTGACCGTTATCTCTTGCAGTTACTCCTAACGTCGTAGATGTTATTACTGGCTCTAATGATGGTGCATTTGGTATATTTCGTTCTTCTGGTAGCTCTGGATATATCTTTTCTTTTAGTTCCATTTTATTAACAACAACTATTTTTTAAATAGAATAGTAAAGACGACACAAAAATGTGTTTTCTTGTATTTTTTTTATTTTATTAGAGTTGTTTGTAATTGTGGTAACCATGTCATCCACCTCTTCTAATGTAACTTCATTTGTAATAGTTAATTGATTAAGTTTTAAAGCATAAGATAGAGAAACTAAAACAAAGCCTTTACTCATATTGAAACCAATACCTAAGGCTATCGTCTTCGTTTGTCCTCCTTCTAATACTAACGGTTGTTGAGTAAAAATATCCCATGTAACAGGATTAACTTTTTTAGCTGGATACTTAACTTCTACAGGTTTCCAAAAAATAGTTTTTGGTTGAACTATTTTATGTTTTCCATTTCCAAATTTATGCACATTCATATTTTTAAATTATAATATTGCACCTAATATAGGAATATTAGCAAATGGGCTATTAGGTCCTAAAAGAAGACCTTTTCCATCATAAATTTTACCACCTTGTTTTAAATACAATCCATTACCAACGGAATAGAATCCTTTACCTTTGTATGGTTTAAGATATAAACCTTCACCATCAGTTTCTACTTGACAGACGCAACCACCTTTCTTAAGATACAAACCATTACCCATTGCTTTTTGAACTCCTGAAGATGCCAAACCAGATAGTGCACCAATTCCTATAGCAGGTAAAACGGTTCTTGCTAATGTAGGTAGAACTGATGAAGCTAATCCTGCTAATAGAGGTAAAAATCCACCTTCTACTTTCATATTTTGCTTAAGTTGTTTAGTTGACATTCTAAACGTTGCCCCCTTACCAGCTTTATAAGCTTTTGTAAGTTTATTTACTTGTGGTTTGGTTAAAGCTATTACATCATTGCCATGAATATCCTCATGCTTTAAACGAATACTTGCCGGAGCTTTGTTTCTAAAAGAATGTAAAATTTTTTCCTTTTGTCCGTCTGATATATTTATTTTAGCGTTAATATAGTTTGTCATTTTTATATTTATCTTGCTTCTCTTATATGAAATCTAATTGTTAAATTTTCCCCTCTAAGATTGAGTAATGTTCCATCTTGGTCTGTAATTGATACATTTAAATTATGTATTTCATTTAATGTTAATGGAAGGTAAACAAGGTTTACCGGGTTTTCTATTATTTTATATCCTGGTGATACATTTGGAAAAAAACTATAAATTGTATTTTTTTGTGAACCATTAACATAACTACCTGAAATTAAATCTATATTAACTAGTAAGCTATTAATACTAAGAATATTTACTACATTTTCTGATTCATGAAATCCTTGTGTATATTTAGAACGAGAGAACCCTAATATTTTAGCAATAGAATGTTGTTGGTTAAAATCAACCTGATATCCATTTTCTAAAACAAGAATAGACTTTAAAGTATTAGTATTTGCTGAGATGCTAATATAATATTCTTCATTAACAGCATCATAATGACCCTTTTTTCTCATTTTTTGTTGAATTACATCATTTATATCAACTAGATCATAACTTCCTTCAGGTATTTTTATTTTTACCCATGTTGCACCATTATCTGGTGTATAAACAAAAATGTTATTGCTTGCATCAATATTAGGAAATGAATAATAAGTTTCAAGATTAACCAATGCTATTTCATATTCTTTATCTTTTTCTAATTTAAGTGGAGGAGTAAATCTTGTTGTAAACTCTGTTTTGTTATCGCTTACGATAATTTGAAATGATGTTTTATGGTTAGTGTTTTTTACTATCTTTTCAAGTAATTCTACTTCCATTTTATAAATTTGTAAAATATATTTTAATGAAAAATATATTTTTTAATTGTAATCCTTGTAATTTCGTGGTATGTAAAAGTTATCAAAACCACATCTATATTTTCCATCATTAGGGTTCTTAGTTAAATCTAACACTACAAAACCATGAGGTATTTCCCAACATTTTTTACAAAAATTGATAAACTCTGTTTTAGTCATATCATCTCCTACATGATCACTATAAATATGATTAAGATTTTTTAAGTCTTGTCTAAACAAGCATATTAAGTTAGCATTTTCTCTAATAGTTTGACGTGGTAGTCTAAAATAATTTTGTGCCAAATAAAAACAATCAGCATTACTATGTCTACCCCTTACATAATAGTTTTCACACTTGTTTTGCCTTTCTAAAAGTAAGTCATCAAATATCATTAAGTTTTTATTTGATGCATTTAAATCTCTTGGATCAGGTACATCACTAGCATATTCAAAAAATTCACAATCGATATCAGATTTTTCCTTAATTGTTTTTGCCCATTCTTCAACTAATGCAGTAGGTGAAATATCTCGGTTTTGAACTTCATCTTTAAGTGAGAACAACCTTAATATGTATTCTTTTGGTATTTTTTCTTCAAAAGCTTTTTTAAGTATGCGATATTCTGGTTGAAACAAACTTTTACCAAAAACGTATAAGTTACCATAATCTAACCAATCAGGTCTTAACAAAAGGTTAAGTAAAAGTGTAGTTTTACCACATCCTGATTTGCCTACTATTAAACCTCTGATACTCCTAGGTAAAAGAGGATGATTAAATCTTTTTGCTAATGTTTCATTCCAAGATAAATTAACAATATCCATATTTTAATTAAAAAAATTTATTTTAATATATAAAAAATGTATTGCGTTAAATGTAAAAAGAAAACTGATACTACTGATTTACAATATGTGGTAAGTAAAAATGGTAAAAATATGGCACGAGGAAAATGTGTTGAATGTGGTTCAACAAAATCACAATTTATTAAACAACAAGAAGGTGGTTCGTTGTTAAACAAAGCAATCAATAACTTACCTGTTGAAATGCACTTACCTGGTCATAATTTTACTGGCCCCGGTACCAAGTTAAAGAAAAGATTAAATCCTGATTTAACACCTAAAGAATGGTCAAAGCCTGTTAATCGTGTTGACAAGGCAGCATATCATCATGATATCTGTTATCTTAAGCATAATGATACTAAAAGACGGAATGATGTGTGTGATGCTAATATGCTTAAAGAGTTAAAGGGTATCTATAATCCTACTATTAAGGAAAGAATGGAAAGAGGATTGGTTTCTTCATTGATAGGAACCAAGAAAAGATTTGGTATGGGTGTCGGTAAAAAAAAAAATATTCACTAGCAGAAGAATTACATAAACCTGTAAAAAGAAAATTTAAGAAAAGGAGAGTTAGAGTAGGGGGTGTCGATAAGATATGGGCAGTAGATTTAGTAGATATGCAAGCATTTTCTAAACTTAATCGTGGAGTAAAATTTCTTCTTGCTGTCATTGATATCTTTTCAAAATATGGATGGCTAATACCATTAAAGGATAAAACAGGAAAATCTGTTTCTGTTGCATTGAAGAGTATTTTTAAGGAAAGAAAGCCTGAGAAAATATGGGTTGATCGGGGGAAAGAGTTTTATAACAAAGATGTTAAGGATTTGGTTGAATTGTATTCTACTGAAAATGAAGAAAAATCAAGCGTTGTTGAGAGATGGATTAGAACAATGAAAGAAAAAATGTGGAAGTATTTCTCTGCTCACTCAACAAATGTATATATTGATGTATTACAAAATCTTGTTAAGGAATACAACAACACGAGGCATTCTTCTATTAAGATGTCGCCAATTGAAGCAAGTAAGAAGAAGAATAAAAATAAAGTTTGGACAACATTGTATCCTGATTATGATCAAGTAAGGGAGGATATCAAACCAAAGTTTTCTGTTGGAGACAAAGTAAGGATAAGTAAAAAGAAAAAGACTTTTGAAAAAGGTTATACTACGAGATGGACTGAAGAGGTTTTTACAGTTTCAGAAGTAAAACATACGACACCTATAACGTATAAGATTGAAGATTTAAATGGTGAAGAAATAAAAGGTTCTTTTTATGAGCCTGAACTACAAAAAACGAGCCAAGAGGTGTATAGGATAGAAAAGATTATTAAAAAAGGTAAAAAGAAATCTCTTGTAAAGTGGAAAGGTTATTCTGATGAGTTTAATTCGTGGGTTGACAACGATGCTATTGTAAATATTTAACTATATAAAAATGGAAAATATTTTAATTGATAATATAACTTTACTAAATAAACCTTTAAGCAATTTTGAGCTTGAGGATGCCGCAAAAAAATTAAAAATAAAAAATTTTAGAGGAATATTTTTAAGAGATACCCTACCTAAAAAAGTAAGAAATAAAGAATGCGGTATATTAAACCTTGATGACTCTGGTGGTCCCGGTACTCATTGGGTTGCTTGGTTTAAAGATGGAAAGAAAAAAATTTATTTTGATAGTTATGGTATTCAACCACCTCTTGAAATTATAGATTATTTAAAAAGTCCATTACATTACAATACGGATCAATTACAACAAGCAGGTGAAGTATTTTGTGGACATTTATGTTTATACATTCTTAAAGAGTTGTGCTTGGGTAATAAATTTCAAGATATTTTAAATAAACTTTTTTAGCAATATTAAAAAATGCCTGTTGATAAATTTGGAAGAATGGATGATGATAAAACAAGTGGTGATGGTGGTGTGTCACTTGCTTACATTACTAACAACTTTTTACGTAAAGATGGAACAACCACCGTTACCGGTTCCATAAATATGGATGGTAACACATTAACGAGGGTTAGTAATCCAGTAAATCCTCAGGATGTTGCTACTAAGAGTTATGTTGATAGTAGTAGCTCAGGGTTGTTAGATGAAAACGGGGGGTATCATATAGAGGGGTATCTAAACATGGGTTTTAATAAAATAAAAAACTTAGATGAACCTGAGGAGCCAAGTGAAGCTGCTACAAAAAGATATGTAGATGGTAATAAAGCAATACGAAAACAACAAGATGGTACCTGGTCTGCTGTTGCAGATATAAGCATGAAGGGGTATCATTTAATGGATCTTATAGATCCTGCATCCCCGATGGATGCTGCTACAAAAAGATATGTAGATTATGCTAATCGCGCATTTATTCATGATGGTGATGCATATACATCAAGTAGTGACATTTCTATGGGTGGATGGAGGATTAATGATGTTGCTTCACCTATAAATAATCGACAAGTTGCAAATAAGTTTTATGTAGATAGCATTGTTAAGACGGCCACCGCAGGAAAAAGAGCTTTATCACAAAACCAAGCTGGGGTTTTCTTAGCAGCTGGTAAAATAGATATGAACACTCATCCACTTACTGGCTTACCAAATCCAATAGACCGTGATTCTGCTGTCAATAAAAATTATGTTGATAATGGGGGTGCCATTGTAAAAAATCCAGATGGAAGCTTTACAGCTGCTGCGGATATAAATATGCAAGGCTTTACTATAAAAAATGCTGTGGCTCCCGTAGAAGAAAGAGATATAGCAACAAAATCCTACGTAGATGAAAAAATAGGCATTAAACCAAAACCTATAATTACCGTGTGGGCTGAGGAAAAGGGAGATCTTAAGAAAAACAGCTTTCAGTTTTCATTTGGTAATGATTTATCCGGTCCATCTCATGCATTGGGGGGTTATTGTTTATCCGCGTCAGGAAGAATATTACGCGGCACATTAGTTTCTTTACCAAAAGATGATGATGATAGTATACTTGAAATAACCATATCATCTGCTGAAACTGGAAAAAATATTATTAAAAAACGTGATGAGTTATGTACTTGTACAGAGTTTAATCCTCCTATTGAGGTCAACCAATGTGATGTTATAAATTTTAAAACTGTATCAAAAAATCCAAAGGTAACTAATTCTTATGTAGCTATATTGATAGAATTGGACTTGTAAAATATATAACCCTTTACTGGGTTAAATATTTATAAAAACTTAAAGTTTATGCTATATTCTTCAATATCGTTAATACAACTTTCAAGGAAACTATGTTCATTTGGACAATCTATAAATCTTTGTTTAAAGAGAGATAGCAAATTGGTTAAATCTTTACTGTAAAAATGATGTTTAACGCGTATGTTGTTACCACCAGCATAAAATGTTATGTTTAAAGTATCTTCTTTAGGTTGTTCATAAAACATTTTACTGCAGTAATAGTAGATATCACTAAACCATCTTTGATTTTTATAGGGCATAAGACCGGTTCCATTTGTGTAAATGATTTTGTTTGTGTTTATAGGATAAATATTAGATCTATCCTTAAGTAGGTCATTTAGCTTTTGCTTAAAATCTGGCTCTAGTTCTAGCATTTTATTTTATAAAAATTTTTTTTAGTTAATCTATTTCTGCTATTTCATCCATGATGTCTTCTTCCACCACAGCTTTCAACTGTAGATCTGGTTTTGCACTGTATTTTATAGATCCGTTAGAAGAACTTGCTGTAAATACTGTTACACCATAAACTATACTTAACATTTTAAAATTAAATATTATTTCCCTTCTTAGTTTTAAATGGCGTCTATTAGTTTTATCTTCTTCCTCATTATTAAATAAAGTAGCTTTCTTTTTCATTAAATTATATGTATTTTTTATATACTCATCAATAAAATTTATCATTTCATCTTTTTTGCTTTTCCCTTTAAATTTCTTTTTTTTATCAATAATACCACAAATATTACTAAGTTCTTTACTACCACATTTTTCATTAACTCGACCTATAATTAATTTAATAAAATCATCCATATACTCCATTATTTCTAGTATGCTACATTCATTTAAAGAGCCAAAAGCATGATTTTTTTTAAGTATTTCTTCTTTATCGGTACGTAAACTAGCAAATTTATTCATGTTTTATATATCTCTGGTTCTTTAACTAACTAAGTTTGTTGGAACTTTTAAGAGTAAATTCAATTTTTTATTTCTATCAAAGGAATAAAAAATTAAAAATTTTTTTTTTAAATTTTTTTATTCATCAATGTTTATTAAACTGTTTTCTAGTTCTTCTCTTTCAGATATTAGATGATCTAGATAGAAACAATCATCTGCAAATTCACAATTTTTATCAAACCATTCTTGCTTTACACCACCGTATATACTATTAGTTAAGTAGTAAGTATATTTACTTATTTTTTTATAAAACTCTTCTAGTTTTCTAAATTCTTTTTCCAGATTTTCCACATACTTGAATTCTTCTTCCTCTACGGAAAATGTTACACATGCTCTGTTTGTTATTTCTTTAAATAAATCATATTTATGACTAATTTCATTAAATGCTCTTAACTGAAATTTCTCTATTACCTGTTTGTCTTTTACAGTTTTACTTGCTTCTATTTCTTCCTTTAATTTTTCCATATTTCTCTTTTAATATGGGTTATATATCATCTTAAGATGAAATATATACCATGGATTATTATTTAAGTCCTATTTTAACATGTTTTTTTATCATTCTTCTAAATCTTCTATCTCTATATATTCATATCTCACAACTCCTGATCCGTTATTAAAAAACCCAACAACTTCTCCTTCGGTTCCATCATAATCTTTTCTTAACATTACTCCATCTTCTCTATCGATTGTCCATTCTTCATCATCACTAAAATCATATTCTAAAAATTCGTTGTATGCTTTGTCTAGTAGTTCTTCTTTAGTTAAAGTATTATCCTCATAATCATCAATAGTTTTATCGCTTATTTTCTTTGTTTCAACATAAAACTTTAGTTTATCTTTAAACAGTCTTATAAATCTATCAACGGTAATGTCTACTCTATCTTCTTTAACATCGTTTTCATGAAAGTACCATAGAAGATCGTCTTCTAATATTGACTCTTGCAAACCTTTTACTTCTAAAAGAATACTGGGAACCAGGTCGGCTAGTTCTTGTTCTAGCCTTTCTTGTATTTTATTTTTAACATCTTGTAAGTCTGTCATCTTACCTACTTTTACTTAGGAATTTTTAATCTTAAAATCAAATTTTTAATCATCATGACAAGCGATTTTTTCACCATCATCCCAACCCACCCCACTAACTGATAAACCCGCTAGCCATTGCATGATGTGTTGGTTGATGGGGGGTTTGAGTGGGTTAAGTGATGTATGAGTTTGTCTGGTTAACTGATGCCGTTGGTTAGCCGGTTAACTGATGCAATAATTAACTGATGTGTTGGTTAGCTGGTTAGCCTGATGTGTTGGTTAGCTGGTTAGCTGATGCACCCGGTTAGCCTGATGTGTTGGTTAGCTGGTTAGCTGATGCACCCGGTTAGCCTGATGTGTTGGTTAGCTGGTTAGCTGATGCACCCGGTTAGCCTGATGCAATAATTAACTGATGTAATGATGCGTGATGATAAATTTTTTTTTTAAAAATTAAATTTTTTTTTTTTCGAAAATTTTTCATCTAGGGGGTGGGGGGTTGATATGTTATAATAATTGAATTAAAGGTAAAAGGATTAAGATAAAGGTTAGTTTGATTTAATTATGAATGCTTAACCTATTGGTTTTGATAATTTTATGAGCATGCGATTTTAGAGGGCGTGTTACATGAAATTTGGTGAGGGTTAAGATAAAACAGGATCTAAGCTTATTTTGTTGTATAAGGGGTGAGGGGGGATGAGGGGGGGGTGGCCCAGATCAAGTATTATCTCATCTACTGCTGCGGCTCTGTCATTTGTGATTGCTGAGGGCTTAAGCTGACGATCAGAGAGTAACCTTTTACCCAATAACCCCGTGTTTTTTTTTGACCCGGAGGAAGAGGGCTTTAGAAAGCAATGCAGGAAAAGAAGAATGAGTTGGTTAGCAGCATTTCCCCCTTTTCTGACAATGTTTTCTACCCATTTAAAGACTAACAGCATCCTTTGGGCCATATTTAATTTGTCATCTTGAAATGCTTTCAACACAGACAAGTCTGAAATATTCACGTAGGGTAAAGTGTTAAGGCTTAATTAACCTTTATTTCCAACTGAAACACTTTCTAAAGGTACAAAATACTAAAATGTTAAATCCAAGTTAATACTTTAAATGTTTTCAAGATGTATGCAATAAAGATCTATCGTCTTTTAGTTCTTTGTCTACATTTTACTTTTTCCCCTTTCCAGCCACAAAGACGAAAGTAGGGGCTTTTTGCAGACGGTATGGATCAAGATCAGACTGCACGTAACGTGCAGTCTGATCTTGATCTATACCGTCCGCTTGTCTAGTTAAGCGTTATAAAGAAAAAGAAAATATCTCAGTAGTATAGGAGGTCAGACCTCGGACAAATGAGGCATTTTGTCCGAGGTCTGACCTCCCTGGAGCCAATTTGTCCGAGGTTAGACCGCCACGGGAGGGTAAACCTCGGACAAATTCCTAAAAATGTCTAAAAAATCAATAAAGGGGCGGGGCGTAACTAAGGAGGTACCTGGTGCCCAGCACTGGCGCATACTCAGCGCAGAATGCTGGGCCCATGCTGGGAACCAGCTGGGTACCAGTTGATCCACCAATCAGAAGCCAGTATTTGATCACGTGACCTTATGACGTCACAGGTTGGACCAGGTTGGACCTGTCAATCAAATGACGTCATAGGGTGGCCAGCCAATCAGATTTCAGCATGGACTCAGCGCAGACTACTCCGTTGCTATGCTGGGTCCAGTAACGCAAAATCGACAATTTGATCCTTAACTTTCCCTTAACCCTTCTAAATCCCTTTTGTTTTGTTCTAAATCCCTTTTGCTTTCTTCTAATGGACAAATTTTTCTAAAAACCTTACGCTGATTCAGTCAGACAAGAATTATCTCCCTTTGTTGTTCTTTCTCTCTATTAGGATAAAGCTGGGTTTGGACTTAGTCTTTTTTACCGTCTTTGTTCGTCTTAGCCTTTCTCTATAACCGTTGGACTTAGTCTTTTTCCATGATATGGGTTATTTTCGTCTTTTATTCGTCTAAAAGCTAATGTTTCTTTCTCTATCAGCGTAGGACTTAGTCTTTTTCACCATGATATGGGTTATTTTCCGTCTTTTGTTCGGCTTAGACTTTCTCTAGCATCGTTGGACTTAGGCTTTCTTCACGATATGCGTTATATGAGCTATATACCGTATTATGGTTGCATTAGTCAAACAAGATTTATCTCCCTTTGTGCACTACGTGACTTTCCCGGAAATCAAACAGGATGTCATTTTCCGAAAATGTAACGAAATCGTGTTTACTGGGTTTTTCCCACCATTTCACGGAAACCAGTTCGTCTAGGCTTATTCGTCCCTAATTTATTCGTCCCTAGTTTTATTCGATCCTAGTTTTTAATCTGCAAAAACTTTTTTAAATTGTAAAAAAATTTATCCGAAATTTTTCTATCAATATTTTTTAATCGAAAAGTTTTTTCTCTCTGCAAAACTTTTTAATCGTAAAAATTTCTATCGCTTAAAAAGTTTTCTATTGATAAAAATTTTAATCGTAAAAATTTTTCTATCGTTAAAATTTTTATCCGAAAATTTTCTTTGCAAGATTTTTATTTGAAAAAATTTTTCTATCGATAAAAAGTTTTTTCTCTCTGCAAGATTTTTTAATCGAAAAGTTTTTTCTCTCTGCAAAAGTACAACAACACATCTACGAAATTGACAATTCTCAAAAGATAGACTTCTAGGTCTTGGTTAGCCCTGAAAAGGGCTGTTTTGGTTTCTGTGGTTTTTCTCCTCTATTGAGAGTCTGCTTTTATCGACAGCTTTCCTTTGATTCTTTTTTGATTTCTGTGGCTTTTTCTTCTCTATTGAGAGTCTTCCTCTCTATTGAGATCTTTCCTCTATCGTGAACTTTCTTCTGACGACAGCTTTTCTTCTGACGATAGCTTTTCTCCTTGTTCTTTCGAAATCATCGGGAAGTTGAATTCCTTGAAGTTGTCAATGTTTTTTCCATATTTTCCCAAACCTGTTTTTGTTTCTACTCGTGGTGGTATTACAGAGTAGGGATCGAATCGTTGTTTTTTGTGAAGTTGGTTATCGTCTTTCTCTATTGTCTCTGATTTTCGTTTTCTTCCTCTTCTTTTTGGCTTGGGTTCTTCTGTCTGAGTTGACTGATGCGTTGTCTGAGGGTCTACAGGCGTGACGGTAGAACCTGTTAACTTTTGAAATCTGGATTTATCAAAGTTAACATGGGTTGAAATCGTTATAGCTGAATCTTGTCTTACAGGCGAATCTTGTTGACTCTGATAGTTTTGCAGACTTTGTTGATTTTGTTGGCATAATGTCTCAATGTTTTTGTTGAATTGATTCATATTTCTATTCAACATCTTCACTTCGTCTAAAATCTGTGTTATTACAGAATTTTGGGTTGAAATCATCTGAGTTATTTCTTCTTCGATTTTGTTAGCTGGTGGAATCATCGGGTCGATGAATGTTGAATTCATAGCTATCGATAGAATATCTCTGCTGTTTTCAGGCTGTGGTGAGAAAATGTCTAGGTCGGGTTTTTCTTGCGATAAGGAGTCGTCGTCTAAGCTGGAATCCATGGGGTCCATTCTTCCGTAATCCCTTTGGTCTAAGTTGGAGTCCATTCTTCCGTGATTTGTCTGGTCTAAGTTGGGGTCCATTTTCTGTTAACAGCTTTATTCGCACTATTTAACAAAAACTTTTTAATTGTAAAAAGTTTGCAGTAGTTAACAGATTTATTCGTGATATTCGTACTATTCGAGAATCGAAAGTCGAATGATTCTAGTGAGAAAGTTCGCCAGCCTTTTATAGTTTTTTGGTCGAAGGGGACTTGTCTTGCGTCGTAGACTTTTTCTCTATCTTCGATTAGGTCTTGTAGATAGAACCTAAGCTACTAGAAATTTCACTCACATAGAACATTACATTCTATATGTGGGCTGTAGGTATTGTAGATTTCTTGTAGATAGAACATTACATTCTATATAGAATGTGACGATCTATTTACATTTTTTCCATCTCTGTTCTTTTCCAAGTTTTGGAAGGAATCAAAAACAAACGAGCTTTTTAAAATCGTTTGTTTATTCAAAGTTTTTCTCTTTGGTCCAAGTTTTTGGGAAGAAATCAAAACAGACGACCTTTTTAATTTATTTCCTTTATTCAAACGTTTTTAACTTTATCATTAAAAACAATTTACAACTTCTTAAAACATGAAAAAATAGTAACGTTTCAAACAAAGCAAACGTTTCAACCATTCTAAACATTTTTTACAAATTTTATATACAAACCATTGACAATGTTTTTAACAAGAAAGTTTTAACAAGCGTTAAAAACACTATAACATTTTTAACAATTGTTAAAACATTCTAACATTTTTTACAAGACATTTTCTTTATTCAAGTTTTTTCTCTTTGCTCAAAGCCGAGCTTTTCTTTTGGGAAGGAATCAAAAAACAAACGATCTTTTAAAAGCGTTTGTTTATTCAAACTTTTCCCAAGTCTGAACTTTTTGGGAATATTTTTTATATACAAAGCCTTGACAATGTTTTTTTTATCTACAACAATGACAATGTTTTTTACAATACAGTTTTCAACACAAAACAATTGTTAAAGTTTTTAACATTTGTTAAAACATTCTAACATTTTTACAATGCAAATTCAGAGGCCTCGATTTTTCCACTTGTCTTCATGTTCCACAATAACTTTATGCAGTTGGTCATAACCTAAAGACAATGGAAATTTGCTGTCCATTTCACTATATCCCCGTACTCTACTAGGTGGAAAAAACATGCTTTAAAACATATTTTGAAATATCTTATATTGTTTTCTTACAGTTATTTATACCCTCAAACTTTTATAGCCATAGGGGACAGTATCAGTATCGTTTACAATGACTCTTTTGGTATAGACAGAGCGAAACGTTTTTGACTGTGGTTCGCTGGTCACTGTTCTATCTTTATGCCTTCTGATTCTACAGTCATACTGAACTTTAATTTCTACGGTGCGATCCAAAGCACATTTTGAATAGGTATCGAAATTCACCAGCTGATTTGTATTGTGATCTAAAGTAATTCCCTTGACTTTACATTTGCTTTTTTCTTTTCCATCTTTTGTTTTCATCTTATAAGCGTAATTCTTTGGACCTAATCCTCTGAAGTGAGTGATTCTGCAATCAGGTTCTTCATCGGTCCATTTTCCTAGTCTGCTGTTAATAATGGGCGGGTTCCACAATTTGGGATCATGAATGTACATACAACTATCTGTATCGAAATACAGAACTCTATCCCCCAATTTTTCAAGAACACTATATAGTTCCAACCTTGCATAGGCTGTTACGTAGGATGCTACAATAACATTGGCTGTCGCATGCGTTTCGACAAACTCCATCTTTTCTTCATAGTTGACTAAAAGGCATTCGCACTCATTGTCAAAGATTTGCACATGCTTTACCGTATATTTCGGGTTGGTAATCAACTCGAAATATTTAGACGGTTCTCTGATGTATTTCGTCTTGCTCATATTTTCACGCTGTGCTAATTTTCCCCAAAGACAGTTCAGCATAATCTTAGCAAATGATCTTTTGCCAGGGTTTTTTTGAATACATTTAGGGTCAAGACGAATTCCTTCGGCCTCCTCATACTCACGAATGAACTGGCTCTTTTCTGAATCTGTCTGACACCAGCCGGGATAGCCACTGGCTTCTTGCTTAATTTTCAAGAAATTGTCCACATAGCCTTTAAAGAATTGGTCCGAAACAGAGTCGAAATGCCAGATTTCATACACTTGAATTAGCTGATATCCACACTCGAGAGCTTTGAACAGTTCGAATGTAACCCAAGTTCCAACCAAGGCTCTCTCTTCTTTTTCATGGTTACAAACGTTTGAGCTTTCTTGTGCACATTTCATACAAAGCGGAAACATCATCTTGTTGTTACAGTGAACTGGAAGAACAGGGTGAAACAAATCAATTGGCGGTAGAACTTTGCATTTAATGAGTCCTTCATACTGACGAATATTCTCCATGTCAATACTCTCAGTAGTCAAGATTGTGGGATGTCCTACAGGATAGAATTTATGTTTGCAGACGTAAGGATACAGAGAGCAGATGTCAATATACTTGATTTCCTGGTCACTGCTTTCCTCAACATCATAGGCAATTTTTATGGCATTGCATCTGCCTCCAGCCAGACCCTCTCTTGGTTCGATGGGGTCACAGTTCGGGTATAGACTTTCAATGGTTTTTCTGTATTCTTTGTCCTTTTTCATCTTGGCGTCGAATTCATGCTCCCATATGGTCACGACGTTATATCCCATTCTTCTAAGGGTTTCTAACCGTTCGATAGTACTGTCGTACAATTCACCCATTGATTTTCCATTGATGGGGTTGATATATTTCCGATCCTTGAAACATGTCTGACAGCCATGAAATAAATCTCCGAGGAATTCATAGACAGTCTTTGATTCGTGGTGAAATCCGTCTACAGTGTATCTCCCTATTCGAAATTCGCCACCATTTCTAGCATGTTGAATACGAATCCCTTTTTCTCTAGCGATACTTTGAATCCAACGTACTGCCTTCATAGAAAACTGGCGTCTGACTGGATCTTTGCATGAAATGATGGCTATCTGATCTTTTGGTAGATAATCTTTTCTCCAAATCTTGTTACAGGCTCCAGCGATGGTAAACGATTCTGTGAATGGACAAATTCCACTCTGTTCGATGAACAACTTTCTGAATTCACCACAGCCTCGTCTTAGGATATCAACATCCGAACGACAATACATTTCCATCTCTTTCTGAAAATTGAATTCCTCACCATTTTGAACTTTGTCATTATACCAGACTATGAATTTTGATCGAGCCTCTTCAGACATTGAATCGGGTTTGTAATAAGACATATCCAGATACGGCCCAACGTAATCCCAAAATTCGTCTGTATTTGCCCAGTGAGGAAAGTAACCTTTTTTCATTTCTTGAAGACCAAACGTGGTCGGAAATTTTGCCAGCCCAAAGTTCATGAAACTGAAGGAGTCGATCAAACTCACACCGTTCAGTTCTAACTTCAAAATATTATTCCCATTCATGGTTACTTCTGGTTCTTTCATTCCTACGTTGATAATATGATTGAGAATAAATTGGCCATCATACCCTTTGAGATTATGGGCAATACCTATGATCCCTTTATGATGCTTTGTAAAGAGCCAGCTGCAAAATTGACTCAACGTTTCTTTTCCTTGAAAAATAACTTCTCTTCCTTCTTTGAATTCACTGCATGTGGAACAATGAAAATCAAGTGGTTTATCGATACATTCAGTACAGGCTCGGTGTGCAATACAGTAATTCGGAATGTGTACCCCTGTATCTTGCTGACATTCGAAATCAAAGAAAATGAACAAAGGTTTTTTGACTAGAGAAGAACTCGTCTCATCGTCGCTGTCGTGCTTCATCTTACTCTGGTAAGGCTGAATAAAACAGCGATGAGAATAGTCAACGATTTTCTTGCAAAGGTGGCACTTTTTCTTTCCCTTACAACGATGATTTTTCTTTCTATCAAAAATCTGGCCTCCACATTTTGAACAAAGTTTCACTAATTCACAAATGGTTTTCTTTTCTTTGCCTTGAAGTGTTTTGTGATTTTTCAAGCATACTGCACTGAAAAATCGTCTATGACACTTGTCGCAGACATATTCTTTTGATTCCGATGGACATTTTCCAGCACGAAAACAACCTTTACAGATCTTTGGGCAATCATTATGGTCTTCCCGGTTCTTGTAACGTATGTCACAAAACTCACAATAATAACCACAATCAAGAAATCCTGTGATGGATTTGATGTAATCATAATGCTTTTGATGAAAGTACAAATGTATGATTTTACTATCGTCTTTTACTTTTGGATGTTCAAATACTTTTTCCAATTTCGATAGCTGTTGATGAACTTTAATAACATAGTCTTTTTCATACAGGAACTCTTGAATTTTTTTGTATTCTTCAAGACCTACAGGTTGTGTCGATGAAAGTCCAACTTCATTCATTAATTTCTCGGCTTCAGTCTTTTGAAGTGGTCTGTTTGATCTTTTGATGAGATCCCATCTTCGGTTCCATTCTTGGGTGTTTTCACGTTCATGGTAACAAATCCCCACAACAACCGCTCTTGCAAAACATAGATGATCTTCATTGTTAATTTCAATAAGCGACTGTTTCTTCTTTGCGAAAACCTTTGAATCCAATAGGTCTGTGGCTCTAAGATTTTTTCCACTTCCACTTGGCGGTATCGTGTGTGTGATATCGAATGTCATGCGGCCATCGTTCAAGACGAATTCTTCATTCGATTGCAGAACTTTTTCAATTTCGTCCAACATCGTATGACTCTCCAACTCCCCCACATATAGAAAGGGAATATGAATCCCCATATCCAATGAAGGGTGGTTGACACTGATTCTAATCATATCCCTCGATTCAGCCTTTAACTTTTGAACGATTTGTTGGATAACATCGTCGAATAAACCGGTCAACTGTTGGGGCTGTAGCTCATCGAATTTCTTAAAAGACGCCTCCAGTAGATGAGATTCTGTTTTGAATTTTCTTGACTTCTTTTTTCCCACTTCTGTTAAGTCGTATAGGCTTCTCATATCCAAGGCGTTTTTGTCTGAAGAAGATTTGCCTTCTTCTTTCAAAGACTTCCCGTCTTTCAAAGATTTTTCATTTTCGTTGGTTAGTCCTGAAAAGCACTGTTTCTCGTCTTTCAAAATTTTTTCATCTTTACTTTTTTCTTCCTTGGGTGAAAACAGTCCAACAGGATTCAAAGATTTCTCGTCGTCGCTGGTACAAGCCATATTCATTTGTACAGATTTCTCCTTGGTTGTGTCTGAAGAAGAATGACTTTCTTCTTTCAAAGATTTTTCCTTCGTTGAGGTTGCCGGTGAACATTTCTCATCGTTTTCTTCTTTCAAAGATTTTTCATCGGTGTTGGTTAGTCCTGAAAAGGACTGTTTTGGTTTTTGATATAGCTCTTTCAAACCTTTCTTAGCGTTTTCTTCCTTGGGTGAAAACAGCCCAACAGGATTCAAAAATTTCTCGTCTTCGGTGATACAACCCATATTCATTTGTATAGATTTCTCCTTTGTTGAGATTGACGGTGAAAATTTCTCAGCGTTTTCTTCTTTGAAAGATTTTTTATCACTTTCACCGTCACTTTCTTCTTTCAATGGTAAACTTTTTCTCTTTTTGGGTGGAAATTTCTCATCGTCGCTTTCATCATTGGTACTGCTATCTGGGTAGACTAGGATTCTTTTTCTTTTCTTGGCCGGTAGTAATTTTTTTCTCTTTTTCAGCATGGGCTGAATTGCCTCACCGTCACTTGTGCTGTCCGAATAAGGTACTAGCCTTTTAGACCCACGTGCGCTGTTCGACATGGCTTTATGTCCACATGAGAGTATTTCAGCTTCCATGATTGATGATAAGTCAAACAATGACCCAGAACTCAAGAAATTCTGGCTTTTTATATCTTTTTCAGACCGAATGGGCATAAAAAGATGTTACAATCGACATTTCCATCATTCTTCGGAAAGAGTTCAAACAGAGCAGTCGATAGAAAAATGAGCGCGTTCGACCTACAAAACACAGCACCCTCCGAAACGAGGATGTTTCTGTATGTTAACCCATACACTCACGATTATGCGATCACCAATGTCCCACCAAAGTATTATGGTGGTAACTATGTGGGATCATTTCCGACCTACCAACATTTTGATGAAAAAGACGGTTACAGTATTACCAGAGTTTTTCTTAATCATGACTGCAGACCACCGAAACCAAGAAAGACACCGATATGTGTTTATTTCTCCGTGAATCGAGACACTCATAACGTCATTTTTTCACCATATCCAGAAGACGTTATTGGAATCGGAGACATATTTCATGTTGGCGCTCTGAAATCATATTATGCCGTCGAGGACCCAGTTAGGAATATAACGATTTTCGACGCAACTTTCAGAGATATAGAGGCCTGTAGAGAACAGATAGAGAAACATACAGGCTATAAAACACCACAAACTCGTCTATTCAGTGAACTTCTTCATATAGATCATCCTGTGAAGAAAATCTCTTCAGAGAAACCTTCTTCAGAAAAGTTATCTGAAGAAAAGAAAATCGACAAGATTTCTTCACCACCTGAAGAAACCCAAAACAACGAACAGAGGACACAGAATAAGAAACTTTCTTCAGGAAAGAAAATCAACGATAACATCAACAAGAAAGAATCTTCAACGATTGGAGAGGGGAAAGACAAGAAACGTTCTTCACGGCCTGAAAAAAAGAAAAGCGACAAGTCCTACACAGTGATTTACAGGAGGAAAAGTAAGAAACTTTCTTCAGAAAAGAAAATCAACGATAAAAACAGCGATATTTTCTCGGCGAGTGGAGAGGGAAAAACCAAGAAATCCTCTTCAGAAAAGAAAATCAACGATAAAATCAACAAGATTTCCTCTTCAGGAAAACCTTCCTCAGTACCTGGAGAGCGGAAAGCCAAGATTTCTTCAGAAAAGAAAGTGCTACCAGTAAAGCCTATTCGACGAGAAGGAAAGAAGATCTGTTCAGAGATCGAATTGAGACGTAAATGGAAATCCGATGTTGTGAACAAGAAAATTTTGAAATTCAAAAAATACAGTACAAAAAGCTATCCAGACCTGAGAAATAACAAGGACGAAAACAATAAGGAAAACAATGAAAAGAAACGTAAGAGTGAATGTGAACCTGACATCCCGAAGAAAAAAAGAAAATTGTGTCTGTAATTTTTAACAGAAAAAAGAAAGAACTATTTCAAAGAACGATTTAATTATTTCTTACAAAACATTGTAATAATTATTTCTGTACTTCATTGTTTTAAATAAAAAGTTTTAAATAAAAAAGTTTTAAATAAAAGATATAAAAAACATATAGGACTTGATTTTGTTTTGACAATTTGAAGAAAGTAGAAAACTTTCTTGGTCTTGGCTAGGTCTGAAAAAGACTGTACCTTCTTTTCCCCGTAGAGGGTTCTAAACCTCCTCATCATCACCTCATAGCTCAGTGGATAGCGCAGACTCCCCGTACTCAATTCGGTAACAACTGTGCGATACCAAAGCTTCAACCCGTTATAGTTGTACATTTAACACTATGGATTTACAGCCCACCAAACCCGATAATAAAATGTACTCCCACTACAATTTTAAACGTCGATATAAAATTTCAATCATGGTACCGATAGTAACGCGAAATACTGCAGTAGCGATAATATTATTAGAAATTCGCACTCTATATATACACACTCGACGAGTCTATTGTAACCATCGGTTAAACTGTTGTACAATATCTCATTTGATTTCATTGCACTATACAGACAAATACTACCTGTTCACCCGTCACACATGGACTCGCCTGCAAGATAAACAATTCTACACCTAATCAGTTCGGTTTAAACCTTCAGAGAGAGTAGACGTATTTTACTATCGCTCTCCGCCACGTATTGGAAAATAGTAGACGATATTTGTTACTGAAATACACCCCAGTCTCAGCGATGTAAAACGCTCTGGTAGTAATCAGTTCGGTTTAACCCTTCAGAGAGAGTAGACGTACTTTACTTTCACTCTGCTGTTCATATTGGAAAATACACTCCAGTCTCGGCGAGATAAAAACACTCTGGTAGTATTATTTAATCTCAGGCTAAAACATGCAGACGAAAAAAGCTATGTATATACCGATGCGTGTCACTCTCGCCACACGCTGCTTATTCTTTTATCATTCTATGATTTTAAACAATAAGGACGGGTTGAAAAAAACAAAGGAAGACAATTTTGATAACGCCGGAGCCTGCTCCAAATAGATCGCTTAAAAAACATCGTCCCACCACTAACTACATGAATGTAAGACTACTTTTTTAAGTACTTTATACAAGATCGTCAGCTACAAGTCATGTTACAACCTTATTCTCTCCTTCATCTACACAGAGGGTTTTAAGACTACTCTTTCAAGTAAAATCAAACTTTGAGCCAGTCTTTGGCTGAACCAACGTGAGGAGGTGAAATAACCCATATCGTGGAAAAAAGACTAAGTCCATCGATGTTGTCTGGCTGAACCAACGTGAGGAGGTGAAATAACCCATATCGTGGTGAAAAAGACTAAGTCCAACGGTTATAGAGAAAGGCTAAGACGAACAAAGACGGAGAAAAAAGACTAAGTCCAACGATAGTCTCTGTCTGACCCAGCGTAAGTAGGGAATATAGTCCATATCGTGGAAAAAAGACTAAGTTCAACGGTGCTCGAGAAAGCCTGAGGCGAACGAAGACGGAGAAAAAAGACTAAGTCCAACAGTGATAGAGAAAGATTGAGGCGGACAAAGTCGGAAAAAGGACTAAGTCCAACAATGACAGAGAAAAAAGCCTAAGTCAAACGATAGTGTCTACCTGAACCATATCATTACGACCCGTGCGCACGTGTGTAGATGCATTAAGTCCCCTTTTCACAGACCATGATTAAAAAAAGGATCCCTGCCGCGTCAAAGATAGTGAACATCTATCTCCGATGAAGAAAAAAGACTAAGTCCAACGATAGTCTCTGCCGAACCATATCATTACGATCGGTGCGCGCGTGCGCGCAGATGCATTAAGACCCCTTTTCACAGAGATAGTTAAAAAAGGGGCTCTGACCGCGGCATGGGGGGGCAGAAAAAGTGGATATCTACTTCCGGTTTGATATTTTGACCGATCTTTTGCACATTTTGTCCGAGGTTTGCCCTCCCGTGGCGGTCTAACCTCGGACAAATTGGCTCCAGGGAGGTCAGACCTCGGACAAAATGCCTCATTTGTCCGAGGTCTGACCTCCTATACTACTTATCTCTGAGTTTCAGAGGTTTTTATTTTCTGCCTTAACAAGAGGTCGAAATTATAGATTAGGCGCAGAAAAGGTTCATTTCTGTAGTCCCACTGCACCTATATCGTACAGTTTATATAAAATATTTACGCGCCTACTCTTATTTTGGCACCTCTAATGCAAACAACTTTTAGGACTGTCTTGCCTAACCCTAATTTTCTTGAACATCGAAATTTCTTGATTTCCAGTTTCTTTACGTTTGTATTTAGAAAAATATATACATAGTAAAAATAGTTTTGCACCCCCTGTGTTTTTACAGGGTTTGATTTTACCGACAAACCAGTCTGTTGCCTCTGAAATGGACTGAACTGAGGTATCCCTTGGCCTCATGGCAGCGACTACTGATCGAGCATTTTATCCTCTTGTGAGAGGTATGAGACGAAGACTGTATGCCAGTCTGCAAGCTCTGGGCAGAAGTAAACTATGACAAAATTTGTCTTCAATAGCCGTCGAATTCTACTTTTAGAACCTCCGAAAAAAAATGGAATTTCTGACATTGATAATGATAGAGTTAAAACAGTTCGTTATGGGTACTTATTCAAGGGTGACAACCTACGTCATAGCAGAGGTGTCGGAAACATTTTGAATAGTCGCCATTTTGTGCGCAAAGTGCAGATTAATTACTTTAAAAAGATATATGTATCTAAAACTATCTGGTGAAGGTAAATATATTTGTCCTATTCGTGAAATCAAAATGCCATGAAACAATGTTGTAGCTCTAAACACTTCAACACAATTGAAGTGTATACGACATCTATTGTTAAATCGCACATGTGTCACCGGCTTCGAAAATTGTGCGGAGGTAATTGCAAATTCAACGAAACTAATGAACAAAATATTAATGTCTACTAACGAAGAAAGTTGTCAGGTACCATATGCACTGCTTTGTTTGGACAGATCTTCAATAACAATAATGTACAAGCTGAAAAACTTACCTTTTAAAGCGAAAATGGCGGATTTAAAATGTCTCCGATGACGTATACTATGACGTAGGTTGTTACCCCTGTTATTAGAACTGCTTGATTAGGACAATGCAACTGCAAACCGTTATGTACTAAAGGTGTCAGTGTAGAACTGAATTTTGGGGGGAATCGACTGGATGATGGATCTATTGTTTGGAACTCTGGTTTAAGCTTTAGGATGCTAAGTTCGACTCACTGACCATATGCGGACAGTGTAGATCAAGATCAGACTGCACAGAACGTGCAGTCTGATCTTGGATCTACACTATCCGATGGGGAGATAGTTTTCTCCAAAACATAAGTTTGAAATAACATGATTCGGGTTTTTAACCATCGGCTTGAAAGTTTTATTTAACTTATTTAGCAGGATGACGGTTAGTTCCCTACCAGAGGACAAAATTATACACTGGTCCAAATTGAAAGCACTTGCAGACGGCCGATTAACACTTAAGCTGCTGAATAAATTGAACGCAAATTTCTACTCAGTACTAAAAGCCCAAACATTGCGGTTTCAAAGTTAATTTCACCGGAAAGAAAATACCGTATCGGACAGTGTAGATCAAAGATCAGACTGCACGTTCTGTGCAGTCTGATCTTGATCTACACTGTCCGCAAAAGGTCAGTGGGTCGAGATTAGCAGCTTAAGGATTGAATTCGCTTGAAAGATGAGATTTGTCTTGGATAGGTTAGAAAGCATTGCATTAAAAAAAGGAGAAAATGCTGTTTACCACCATTTTCTCCTTTTCCCACAATGTTTTCAATAGCCTTCTACTTTAGGGTCGTTAATACACAGAATTGTTTGGTAAACAGTTAATTGCGAATAGACGTCATGTTGACCGGAAATGCAAGGCGCTCTGCATTTTCTGTTTAACAATAGCAGGGCTGCAAACTGACTGTTTAATTAGGCAGGGGATTAAACCCTGCGGGTGAAATGCCAAACATGATTCCGCCTAGTAAACACGGGGCTGTTAGGAATCTCCCCAAAATGTCATCTCAACATAATTAATGAAATCAATCTGATTTTGAAAGTATTGTTATATTGCTGTGAGCAATTCGCGTGGTTTGATATTTGAGTTGAGTTCTAATTCCCTTTCAATGACACTCATTGTGGCAGAGTGATATTCTTCTCTCAACGCTGAACAATGTCTCGACGACGTTTGTGTGATAAAACAGCCAGAGGTTCGGAAAGAATATTGTTAGTAGCACTGGAACAAGAAACCCCAGGAAAGTATGGATATGTGCACTGGTCGCCGTCGTATACTCAAATAATATTGAAAACGGGGAAAAAACAAGTAAACAATCTTTTTTCCCTTTAGTTCTTTACCAAACAATAACATTTTAGACGTGTCGAAATTGAAAGCATTTCCATACGACATATCAAATGTTCCTGAAATGATGGTAATTGTCTGTGAAAGAGTAGAAAACCTTGTGGGAAAAGGAGAAAATGCTGGTTTACCAGCATTTTCTCCTTTTCCCACAAGGTTTTCAAAAGGCTGTTTCTTCAGGGTCATTAAAACTCGGGTTTGTGTGGTTAAAAACAATAAGTCCTGAAGTGTATATAGAACTTTGTTATATAGTTCACAGCTTATATAATGATAAGCAAAGAAAGCAGACCATAAGATCAGCCTGTATTAAATAAATTTCCTTACTTCGTATGATGAATGTAAAGAAGAAGATGAAAAAGAAGAAGAAGAAGCATTTGGTTTAGCGAATTAGAAGTTATGTCCAAATTTAGAAAATTCTTGGAATAAGACTGGGAATATTCTTAAGAATGGTTTGTGAATACCGGTATGCCTTAACCCTTAAGCTGCTAATCGCGACTCACTGACCTTTTGCGGACAGTGTAGATCAAGATCAGACTGCACAGAACGTGCAGTCTGATCTTTGATCCACACTGTCCGATGCGGTGTTTTCTTTCCGGTGAAATCAACTTTGAAATCGCAATGTTTCGGCTTTTAGTATTGAGTAGAATTTTTGCGTTTCATTTATTCAGCAGCTTAAGTGTTAAGGACTGCTTTGATCTCAGAAAATAATACATGTATATTCATGTAAAAGTTTGTACCCCCACCACTCCTCAAACGCTGTGAGATTAAATAATTATTCCTTTCAAGGATAACAAGATCTTGCCTCGAAGATGATTGACTTACAGAAATGGAAAACCACAGCTTATTTGCATCTTGGCGTTTCGCTGCATACGTTTGGGGGTATAATTAGAACGCTGGAATAGAACTTCGAGTAAAACTTCGGCACGCAACGTTTGACACGTTTTATCCTGTTCTGTTTTTATCTAAAAATGCTCCAGAAACAGTGCAATGAAGTCTCTTGCTTTTTGAGCACAGAGCCAGTTTATTAGAGTGTAATATTTAACAGTAAAACAGAATCAGCAATTTATTTCTCTTCATTTTTTTTTTTTTTTTTTTTGCGGGGGGGGGGGTGGTTGATGGGTGTATGGGTATGCGTGGTGGGTACAAAATATGAGACGATCTTCATCCAAGACCAGACATCACTCTCTGGGAAGTTTGATCTTGATCTACATTGGCAAGCATTTCAAAAAACTATCGAAACTGCCTTCGGTCTCATGGAAATTGGCAGCGAGAGTAGTATAGGAGGGTAGACCTCGGACAAAATCCGTTTTGTCCGAGGTCTACCCTCCCTGAGTGCCATTTTGTCCGAGGTCTACCCTCCCTGAGTGCCATTTTGTCCGAGGTCTACCCTCCCGGGGAAGCAAAAGACCGGTCAAAATATCAAACCGGAAGTAGATGTCCGCTTTTTCTGCCCCCCCTCCTCACACCACTGCAAAAATGTAAAAAAACAAAAGAGGAAACCGGAAGTGGAATTCCTAGCAAAGAATGGTGTGTCACCATGTTTTGTTCGGGTTGATCCTGCATTTTGATTGGTCGAGACGTTTTCCAGCCAAAAATTTGAATTGAAAACGTGTGACACCACAGACTGACTCGGGGAAAAAAGAAGGTGTGCCACCATCTTCACTCGGTTTGGTCTTTCTCTATCACCGTGTTGGACTTAGTCTTTTTTCGTCTTTTTGTTCGTCTCGAACTTTCTCTATCACCGTTGGACTTAGTTTTTTTTCCCGTCTTTTGTTCGCCTCGATCTTTCTCTATCACCGTGTTGGACTTAGTCTTTTTTCGTCTTTTTGTTCGTCTCGAACTTTCTCTATCACTGTTGGACTTAGTCTTTTTTCCCGTCTTTTGTTCGCCTCGATCTTTCTCTATCACCGTGTTGGACTTAGTCTTTTTTCTCCGTCTTTATTCGCCTCAGCCTTTCTCTATCACTGTTGGACTTAGTCTTTTTTCTCCGTCTTTATTCGCCTCAATCTTTCTCTATCACCATTGGACTTAGTCTTTTTTCTCCGTCTTTGTTCGTCTTAACCTTTCTCTATCAACGTTGGACTTAGTCTTTTTTCCACGATATGGGTTATTTTCCCCTCCTCAGCTTGGCTCAGGCAGAGATCACTGTTGGACTTAGTCTTTTTTCCGTCTTTTGTTCGCCTCAAGCTTTCTCTATTACCGTTGGACTTAGTCTTTTTCACCACGATATGGGTTATTTCACCTCCTCACACTGGTTCAACCAGACAACATCGTTGGACTTAGTCTTTTTTCACCACGATATGGGTTATTTCCCCTCCTCAGTTTGGTTCAGCCAGAGATCATCGTTGGACTTAGGCTTTTTTCCGTCTTTGTTCGTCTATCTTTCTCTACCACCGTTGGACTTAGTCTTTTCTTTGGCTCCTAGCAATATGATCTTTAGACATTACCTAACTATATGATCTGAGTGTGGGTTTTTTCCCGACATTTCCCGGAAATCAGTTCGTTTAGACTTACCCAATCTTAGATTTTATTCGTCCCTAGTTTTATTCGTCCCTAGTTTTTAATCTGCAAAACTTTTTTAAATTGTAAAAAATTTTTTATCCGAAATTTTTCTATGATAAAAATTTTTAAGCGTAAAAGTTTTTTCTATCGGTAAAATTTTCTCTGTAAGATTTTTTGAAAAAATTTTTCTCTGTAAGATTTTTTATTTGAAAAAAATTTTTTCTATCGATAAAAAAGTTTTTTCTCTCTGTAAGATTTTTTAATCTAAAAGTTTTTCTCTCTGTAAGATTTTTTAATCTAAAAGTTTTTCTCTCTGTAAGATTTTTTAATCTTAAAGTTTTTCTCTCTGCAAGATTTTTTAAAAATTGAAAAAATAGCTGCTCCATATTTGATTTTTCTCGTCTTGGTATACTTTATAATTTATTTACACTACTCGAGAAACGAGAGATGAATGATTATAGGAAAAGTTCACTGGATTTTTATAGCTTAGTGGAGGGTTTGGGCTGTTTTTGTCTTTGAATTAAGAACACGAACGAGGCCTGAGTATGTAGATAGAACATAACGTACTGTAAAAATTCATTCACATAGAATGTTATAATCTATCTACAATTTCCAAGACTGATCTTTTTTTTGAAGAAATGATTGAATAAAAATGCTTCCATCGTTATTTATGTTGTCATTTTATTATTAATCCTTAAAGAGAAAAGTAAAGAAATCATGGAGGTGGATGTACAAGCTATTTTATTTCAACATCCTTGTAATATTTTCATCACAGGTCCGAGTGGTTGTGGAAAGACAGTCTTTGTTCATAAATTAATTGACTATCGAGAAGATTTGTTCAATATCGTTCCTGAAAGAGTTGTCTGGTGTTACAAAGAATGGCAGTATGCTTACAATCTTATGCAGGAGAAATTCAATTCGCAGTTTGAATTAATAAAATTCGTGGAAGGAATTCCTGACGATGAAAACGAGCTTGTCAGCGATGTATCTATACCGCATTTAATCGTCTTTGATGATATGCTGGGTGAAAAAGATGAGGAAAAAATTAAACTTTGGTTTACAAGAAAAGGACATCACCGTAATGCAACCGTGATTTATATCACACAAAATATGTTTCAACAATCGAAATCGAGTCGAACCATCAGTCTTAATTCAAGATACATGATTTTATTTCGAAATGAGCGAGATAAAAATCAGATTAAAACACTAGCTCACCAAATGCAAGCTCCACATTTACTGTCTGCTTATGATGACGCTACATCGATGGATCATGGATATCTTGTCATCGATTTCCATTCACGAACAAATAAAGAATTAAGACTGCGAACAGATATATTTCATCGTTATGAAGAAGACGAAAGAGGTCCAACCGTTTATTCCCCTGCTTAATCGTTATAATGTTTTTTTTAAAATAAAAATGACTTCATTTTAATTTATATTGTCATTCTATCAATAGGCGACAGTGAGTAAACATGGCTTTACCAACCACACCAACTTCAATTTTAGCTGCTTTGCGAAATTTAAGTCAACAAACCAATAGATATGAAAGAGAATCTGTTTTGAAAGCAGGATTAAAAGAAATTTTAAAATGGTTTACGTTAGCAGCACAAAATATCCTTGAAGATAAAATCAAATTACCAAAACAAACCACCACGTATATGACAAAACATAGAGCAGATATCGAGCAGTTAGCAGATCCGAATATTGATGAGGAAATTAAACGTAGAATTATTTTAAAACCTGGAGGTGGTGGATTTCTAGGTGGTGTTATTATCAGAAGTTTACTGAGATGGGATGGAACTAAAACCGTTAGGAAATTTGGGGATGAAAGGCAACCTCGAAAACGTGCTCCGCGAAAGAGGAAATCTCCAAAGAAGAAAAATTCTCCAAGGAAGAAAAAGTCTCCAAAGAAGAAAAAATCTCCAAAGAAGAGAAAACCCCCGAAAACGCATGCAAGAACTATCACTTCACCACCTATAATTGATGCAAGAACTACCACTTCATCACCTATGATTGATGAAAGAACCACCACCTCACCACCTATAATTGATGAAAGATTTGTTACTATGCGAAGACCTGTAGGAAGCAGCATTTCAGAACATCAACGCTATCCGAAATCCAGAAAGGAACTATTAAGTGAAAGAATGCAAAAACTCAGAACAAAGTATTCACAATTTATAGAACCAGGGAAAAAATTGAAGTTTCAATCCATTCCATCCGCCTCATGGTCTCCAAATACATTAGCTAAATATAAAAAAGGTAGAAAGGCAGAAGATCGACTGTTTGGGGATATAATCCAATATAACCTTGACACAGGAAAATATCGTGTTGACTATGACAAACGTCTGATTCATCTTGGTGGTGGAAGAACCATTCCTCTACCCGACAGAGGGTCAGATGTAGAAGAAAGCGAGGATGAAGAACTCATTGATTCCGATTCGTAGTTTTCTTTTGTAAAAAAAGACAGTATGATAAAACATCAGGTATAAATGATAGTGACATGGAAGTTTTATTTTCATTTGATGTGAAATAGTGATAAAGTCAACATGAAGAAAAGACCTCTGATAAAAAAACACGGCTCAATGGTTATGGCCATGATACAGGCTACACCAAAAATACGTAAAAAGCTTGTCAAAGATTCACCCTCAGAAGCAATAAGGTGTATATCGGAATGCTGTCATAATGTTTTAAAAGGCAATGTACATTTATCACCAGATCAGAAGAAGAAGTTGTATTCAAGCCGACAACATCTCAGACGTTTAGCTTCCAAATCGGTCTCTGTAAAAGATAAAAAACAAATTTTAAATCAAAAAGGTGGATTTCTTTCATTGCTTGCACCTGCATTATTACCTTTGTTAGGAAAAGCCGTTATCGGAGGAATAGGAGGAGCTCTAAAAGCGTTGTAGATAAAAAAAATCTTGTAGATAAAAAAATTTCAATGAAAAAATCTTATAGATAAAAAATCTTGTAGATAAGAAATCATGTCTGTTAGAAAAATGGTTATCGTACCTTACCAGGTCTTAGAAAATATGAAACGATGGAAAGTCGAACAAGCTCAAAAACCTCGTTTACCACCTAATCCACAAGTTGCAGATGCATCACATCTTCGACAAGATATGAGTCAAATTTTACAAAGTACCGACCTGTCAGAAACAGAAAAGGCTCAAAGATATGGCGAAACTTTGATTAAGTTACAAAATTCGCTTCAGAAAACAAAACCAACTTCGATCAATTTTCCTCCAAAAACCAATGATGGTGCACAGGAATCAGCATCTGTTGGCCTGCAATCTGTTGCCTTGTATGATCGAATTTTGCAAAGTGTGCCAAAAACCATGAAAAGAAAAGCTGAGTTACTTTTGAGTATGATAAAAGACAACGATAATTTAACTTGGGACGAACAAGGGGTGGTGTCATATAAAGGTACACGCATTCATGGTTCCAATATCATCGATCTTGTCAATGATGCGATACGTCAAAGAAAAGGTATCGAGCCCAGAGGTTGGAAAACATTTTCAAAGGCATTACATGAAAGCAATATACCTCAAGAAGTTATTGGCAATTTAAACAGATGGAAATGGATACAAAAAGTCCATGATAAATCACCGAGTAAATCATTGAGCGAAGATGAAGAATCCCATGCAGAATCCTATGGAGATTCCGATCACTTATTTCACACACCAAAAAGCGTACGAAAAAGTACTAAGTTAACTCCTATAAAAAGAAGTATGAAAAGAATAAAAGAAAAATCTCCATACATGAAACCTGAAGAAAGAGAACGATTGAAGCAATTCTATGTTAAAGAACTGCTAACTCCCCCAAAGTCTATAAAAAAGACTCCGAGCCGTAAAACACTTCAGTCATGGGAGGCATGGTAAAGTCAAAACTTGATTACGTGTTAAGAAAGTTGTTTTATGATCCTAAAAGTACTGTAGCATTTAGTGGAGTAAAGCAATTGTATCACGCTGCGAAATCTGTTTTGAAAGGAATAAGATACAAAGATGTTCAAGAATGGTTACAGGGTGAATCCACCTACACCTTACACAAACCGATTCGTCGTCGTTTCAAAAGACGAAAAACTATTGTAGGTGGTATAGATTATCAATGGCAAGCTGATTTGGCTAACATGCAACATTTAGCAAAACAAAATAATAACAAGAAATATTTACTTTGTGTGATTGATGTGTTTTCGAGATTTTCGTGGGTTATTCCTATTCCAGACAAAACGGGTAAAACTTTAATCAAAGCATTTCAATCTATCGTTCAGAAATCAAAACGTAAACCTTTGGCGCTTCAAACAGACAAAGGTTCGGAATTTAAAAACAAATCGTTTCAAGACTACTTGAAAAAGAATCAGATTCATTTTTTCACCACTGAAAACCCAGAGACAAAAGCAAGTATTGTTGAAAGATTTCAACGAACTTTGAAAACGAGAATGTGGAAATACTTTACGTACAAGAAAACAAGGCGTTACATTGACGTATTGAATTCTTTAGTTAAGAATTACAACCATACTTTTCACAGAAGTATAAAAACATCTCCTGTAATGGTAACAAAATCCAATGAGGCAGAGATTTCAAGAAATCTGTATCCTCAATTATCGGCAAATGTAATGACAAAAAAGTCGAAATTCAAAATTGGAGATCATGTTCGAATCAATAAAACAAAACGTACATTTGATAAGGGCTATTTACCGAATTGGACGCAAGAAATATTTGAAATCAGCCATGTCAACAAAACATTTTCGCCTATTACCTATAAAGTAAAAGATCTGCTGGGAGAACAGATTTTAGGAACTTATTATGAATATGAACTTCAATTAATAAAAGATGATGATATTTATGAGATTGACTCAGTTCTTGATAGACGCACAAGACGTAAGGGTAAAAAATTAATCAAAGAAATAAAAGTCAATTGGAAAGGCTATCCAAAAAAATTTCAAAGTTGGATACCAGAATCCTATTTGGTATCTTGATCGGGAAAAAAAGTCTTATCTACAAGATTTTTATAAATAAAAAGACAATACAATTATGATAAATTCGCAGTCAAACATTGAGACTGGGACAGAAAGTGTCGATAGTGTTAGTACTAAAAATTACAACTGCTGTGGAAATCGTGTCCCAAAGAATCAGTTTACCTATATTTCACAGATTTTAGTCATTTATGCAATTATTGCAACCTCAATAGTACATTTAAGTATTCAAAGTCAAGATCGTGAATTGTGGTTGATCCTGTTAAGCAGCTCACTCGGGTATATTCTTCCATCACCAGGATTAAAATTCACAAAGTCTGGACAAAAAACAACTAGTGGGGTTGATTTCGTTGACAGTAAAAAATAAAATATTTAAAAAATGAATTCGTTTTATCTCACTCTACCCAGCGATAGTTCCATGGACCTTTATCCGAACAACACCCAATGTTGTTTTAAGGTTGATTTACCAAAGACAGTTCATATTGACAAGGAAACTTGGGAAGTTGCATTAGTTCATCTTATTACCCCCTCTCAGTTCTTAAACATAAGTGAACAAGAAGCGAAGTTCGAAATTATAACTGCAGATCTTAATTTATACAATGCAGCAGCAGCGGCAGATAAAAGAAGAGATAATATGAAGGTAATTCCATTAAAACGAAACGCAAAAGGTGAAGCAATAAAATGGTCAATTGGATTTACTTTTCCACCGGGTAGTTACACTTCAGCAAAACATGTTATAGAGGTAATGGAAGAATTGATTCAAAATAACCTAAGTGAAATCTTTCAGAAGCATTCAATCGGGGTGTCTATTAGCTATTCAACCTCAAGCAAACGTCCAAAATTGGGGTTCGTAAATATAACAAGAACAGGATTCAAATTTCATCCCCAGCTGTTTTTAAAACTGGGAGGATCACCAGAATTCAAATATGAGATAATTTATTCGAATAGAAATATTTTAGATGTATTTAAATACACTCCTAACATTGATGCTGGCTACAATCATCTGTTTGTTTATTCAGATGTTGCTGAACACACTATAGTGGGTGATACACTTGCTCCCATACTTCGTGTTCTTCCGTTCAAAGCAAACATATCAGGTGAAAATAATTATGAAACCCAACATATCAGCCATGAAATCACATTACCGCATTACGTCCCCGTTTCGAAATCTGATTTCAATACTATTCACATTCAAATAACAGGGGATTCTGGCATACCGTTTCATTTTATTATTGGTAAGACAATAGTGAAGTTACATTTCAGACAGAAAAAATAAAAATATTTGACAAATAAATATTTAAATAAAATATTTGGTAAAAAATGCTACCAGTTTATCGTGGTGTAAAACATCAGTATGGCTATGGGTTAGGTTCCCTATTTAGATCAGCAATTAAAGTAGTGACTCCATTGCTTAAACCCTTGGTCAAATCTGGGTTGAATGCTGTAAAAAAAGAAGGAATCAAACAAGGAATAGGCGTAGTAGAAGATATCCTTTTACGTGGCGAAAACCCTAAAAAAGTTGTAATTTCAAGGGGAAAACAAGCCATTCATGATCTAGCAGAAAAGCTAATACCAGGGATAAATAAAAGAAAATCACGAAAACCACGTCATTCCCCCTACCACCTTCACAGTGGTAAGATCATAAGACAAAGAGACAGACGACCTCTTGATATATTTGATTAATATATTGGATTCATATATTGAATTCATCTACTTGAATTATAAAAAATGATGCAAAACGGTTCTTGTGAATGCAGTAAGTCAGAACTTGATGTTCTTTCTGTACCACCTACAATGACAACGATGCAAGAAAGTCAGTGGATTGAACATTTTCCAATATCGTCTTTGGCAAACTATGCACCGATAGAATTCATCATACCACCTCAAACTGAACATTGGACAGATTTGTCACAATCGTATTTGTATGTCAAATACAAAATCGTTCAAGCTGACGGTACTGATTTAGATGCTAATACAAATGTGGCCCCTGTAAACAACTTCCTGCACAGTTTGTTTAGCAGTGTCGATTTGTATCTAAATAATAAACTAATCACCAGCAATTCAGATACCTATCCATACAGAGCATATATCGAAAATCTTATGTCATATAATTCTGACAGCAAGACTACGCATTTGAAAGCTGGTAATCTTTGGATTGAAGACACCTCTGCTCATTTCAATTCACTCAACCATGATGGAACTAATGAAGGTTTACAAGCTAGAATGCGTGAAATTGAACGAAGTAGAACCGCCGAACTTTTTGGACGCTTGCATCTTGATCTGTTTCAACAAGAAAAATATTTACCCAATGGTATTGAAATCAGACTTAGATTAAACAGGTCTTCGCTAAACTTTTGTCTCACAGGAGGTACTGGTGCACCAGATCCAAAAATTGTACTGGAAACAGTCAGTCTTCATGTGCGAAATGTCGAATTGTTGCCTGTTGTTGCAAATGATCTAAATCATGTTATTGCTCAGCAAAACATGAAAATTCCTATTCGCAGGGTTGAAGTAAAAACTTTTACCATTTCTACAGGTCTTCAGTCTAAAGTTGAAGATCATCTGTTTCAAGGACAACTTCCAAAACGCATTTTCATTGCAATGGTAGCAAATACTGATTATAATGGGACTTATAACAGAAATCCATTTTTCTTTCAACATTTTAATCTGTCAAAAATTGATGTATCATGTAATGGTCACAGTATTCATAACAGACCCTTTGAACCTAACTTTGAAGCAGGATTGTATTTGAAATCCTTTCTATCATTGTATCAGGCTAACTCATCTTTAGCACTTAATAAATCATTTAATATTGGTAAAGAAGACTATGTTGGTGGATACTGTTTGTGGGGATACGATTTGACAGCGGATCAAGGTAGTGAAGAAGGACAACTTCATCCTATAAAAACTGGAAATCTTCGAATTGAACTTCAGTTTGGTCAAGCTCTGACAGCAGCTATCAACGTTATTGTCTTTGCTGAATTTGACAATCAGATTGAAATCAACAGTTTGAGAGAAGTTATCACAGATTATTAAGCCTGGAAAAACCAACAGAAACTCTCTGATCAAAAAGATAGCTTTCACAAAAACAGTCCTTTTCAGGACTAAGGAATATAATATCGAAAACGATAGTTCTTTTCAGGACTATTGAAAAACAGTCCTTTTCAGGACTATCTACAGGACTAAAGAACTAAAAAACAATGTTGGGACTCAGATTTGCTATAACACTTAGAGAAGAAGCAGAAAAAGTGAAATATTCTGTGTCGAAGTGCATCTCTACTCGGAAAAATGACATTCACAACAGCTTCGAAAAACATATGACTGAAAAATTAAAAAATCTTATTGTCAGTGAAGTTACCAATCAGTGTTACGGATGTCAAGTGGATCATCCCAGTCAAACACAGCATGAACTGTGTTTATTCAAGGATAGACAAGAACATACAGATATGTTCATAGAAAAAGCCATGATGGAATTAAATCCATACGAAATCATGGAGAAATGGTATCCTGAACTCATAGAAATGAAACTCGATGAAAGTGACTATGTGGAAGCCTACAGATTATGGCGAAATATAAAACAAAACATTTTATCTGAATTCACGGAGTCGTGGTTACAATACTGGTGTGACAAAGTAAAACAATCCTGGGGAGAAAGTGATTAGAAAAAATGTATACTTCTGAAATTCAATACATATTGGATCACGGAACATGGATAAAAAATCTACAGGCAAAAGTCTGTGCAAAAGATCAGTTACCTCGACAAAAACCCAATCATGTGAAAGCCTACATTGTGAACACAGAGAAATCAACCGGTCCAGGAGAACATTGGGTAGCCGTGATATTCAACAATAATGGTGATGTACTATACTTTGATCCCTACGGACTACCACCACTTGAGCCAGAAATCATTAACTTTTTAGACAATCATTCTTATTCGTGGAGATACAATCGACAAACTCTTCAGAGTCCACAGGGAAAAGTTTGCGGATTTTACTGTATCTTCGTATTGGATGCTGTCGCCAGAGGATACAACATACAGAAATATCTTCAACAGAAATTCCTCTCAACGGAACATCGACGAAACGATCGAGATGTAGTGTTATGGTTCAATCAGCAGTATGGAATTCTATTCAATAAAGCTCAGAGACTTTTTCCCCACAAATAGTATATAAATGTATAATAGTTCTTTTATCTATGTGTTTGTTGTAAATATGTTCATTGCTCAGTTCATTGTTCAGTTCTGTTCAAATAAAAGTTATACTGTTTAAATGGTGTTTTTCATTCTTTTTTCCACAAAGATAATTCCTCCACAAAATATCAGTCTTGGAAAAAAAATGTAGATAGATCATATAGTACATTATATTCTATCTACATGGTCTCGCCCACGTTCGTACTCTTAATTCCAAGACGAAAAGTAGGTCAATCCCTCCACCAAGCTATAAAACCACCAAATTTCTCTATATGCCATTTCATTTCCACGATGGGTTTGTTCAGATTCTGCTGTGGACTATTTGGTAAAAGTCGAAGGAACAAGGAGAAGAGAAAATGTCAAAAGACAAAGACGTCGGCTGAGTTCTCTGCAAGACAAGGGGATAACCCCTATACCCAGAACCCAGCACCTAATTTCTACCCCGATCTTTGGGTTATGCCAACTGATGATCCAATCTTTGGGGAGTCTGTGATATCAACCAACCAATGAGTTGATGATGAAGAGGTTTAGAATCCTCTTTCTCTGATTTTTGGAATTAACTTGCTCGGATGATTAATTTAATTCCAATCCAGAGAATGGTAAAAAACAGCTCTTTTCAGAGCTAACATTCATTCCAGAAAGTCCTATCTTCGAGACTTGTCAATTTTACGACTGAGTACCATTCCAAGAGTTACATTCCAAACGATATACTTCAATTCAAATTAACTCAAAAAAGGTTAAGCCCCAACACGATGCTTGTATGGTAAGGATTTATGCTATAAGTCATCTCTGACCAACTCGGAAGATAGCGTATAGCATAAAAGTGTCAAATCTTGTCTGACTAATTCAATCAAATCGGCAAATAGTGGTATACATCACCTCAGCTCTCAGATCTTATAGACAAGTTACAAAGCAATACGATCTTTATCTCTAAAGCTAGTTTTTAAAAAAGACTGAGTTCGTCAGGCAAATATCTAAAAGATCATACTACTAGGAGTCAAAGAAAAAGACTAAGTCCAACGGTAATAGAGAAAGCCTGAGACGAACAAAGACGGAAAAAAAGACTAAGTCCAACGATGATCTCTGCCTGAACCAGCATGAGGAGGGGAAAATAACCCATATCGTGGAAAAAAGACTAAGTTCAACGGTAATAGAGAGAAAGAACAACTCTCCAAAAAAGCCTAAGTCCTACGATGCTCTCTGTCTGAGCCAAGCTGAGGAGGGGAAAATAACCCATATCGTGGAAAAAAGACTAAGTCCAATGGTGATAGAGAAAGGTTAAGACGAACAAAGACGGATAAAAAAGACTAAGTTCAACGATAGTCTCTGTCTGACCCAGCGTAAGTAGGGAATATAGTCCATATCGTGGAAAAAAGACTAAGTTCAACGGTGATCGAGAAAGGTTAAGACGAACAAAGACGGAGAAAAAAGCCTAAGTCCAACGATGATCTCTGGCTGAACCAAACTGAGGAGAGACAATAACTCATATCGTGGAAAAAAAGACTAAGTCCAACGATGGTCTTTGCCTGAGCCGTGTCATTACGACCCCATTTCTACCAGATCATGACTCATAAACACCTGACCGCGGCATGTCTGAATCATATCGTTACGACCTGTGTGCGCGCGTGCGCAGCTGCATTAAGATCCCTTTTCACAGAGATAGTTAAAAAGGGGCTCTGACCGTGGCATGGGGGGGCAGAAAAAGTGGACATCTACTTCCGGTTTGATATTTTGACCGGTCTTTTGCCTCCCCGGGAGGGTAGACCTCGGACAAAATGGCACTCAGGGAGGGTAGACCTCGGACAAAATGGCACTCAGGGAGGGTAGACCTCGGACAAAACGGATTTTGTCCGAGGTCTACCCTCCTATACTACTAGCGAGAAATCAAAGTACAAATCTCCTTTTTGTGTACTACTTTCAAGTCCTATTTGTGTAAAATTCATAACTGTGAGTGCCTATGTGCTCCCACGTGGTTTCGAGGTACTAATGTTATCATTTAACCCTTTACCTAACAACCCAGCGTTCAAACTAACCTACAAAATATGGCATTTTTTTTCAAACCCTGTGGGAAAAAAAAGAAGAAAATGCTTAGAATTGAAAACAACTGTGTTGGATTTTGATGAAAGTCCCAACAAAAAAAAAGGGGGGCTGGAACCATGAAATAAATAGAATATTTGTTTTCTTCGGTGAAAGATAGAAATTAATTTCATCTCGTGAACATCATCGGTAATATTTTCACTCGTCGCCGCGCCTCTCGTGAAAATATTACCGATGATGTTCACTCGATAAAATAAATTTGGATCTTTTACCAAAAAAAAAAAAAATTCTTCTATTTAAATTATGCACTGCCCACAATTAAGTTTAAACTAGTGTAAAATTTTATCGTCTAGCAAAGTGTTAATTTTTCGTTTGCAGTTGTTTTCAACTTGGGCGAGTCAAGAAAATAGCCGTCTAGTAAGGACTTTTAAAACGAACTGATGATATTTATAACAGGTCCATTTAAAAATACACTATCAGCAATTCGCAATATTTTATCTTCATAAAACCATTGTCGGCGTTTGCCGATCGCGTTTCCGATATCCGAATGATTTAACCCTTTACCACATGAAAGAAAATCAGTCTGGTCCAAATTGAAAGCATTTGCAGATGACAATGTCAGTGTGGCTCAAATGATTTGATTTTTCTTTGATAGGGTAGAAAACATTGTGGAAAAAGGAGAAAATGCTGGTAACCAGCATTTTCTCCTTTTCCCACAATGTTTTCAAAAGGCTTCATCCTCAGGGTCGTTAAAACTCGGGATTGCGTGGTAAAGGGTTAAGGATCACTTTTAACTTTTTACCATACAACATTTCAGCCAAGTCCAAATTGAAAGCATATTTGGTGACGACGAATTAAATCAAATTAAATTTGACTCAAAAAGTAAAATTTGTTTCAGGAAGGGTAGAAAACATGGCGGGAAAAGGAGAAAATGCTGGTTACCAGCATTTTCTCCTTTTCCCACAATGTTTTCAAAAGTTCTTTTTTGTTAGGGTCGTTAAAAGTCCTGAGTGGGTTGTAAAGGATTAAAGTTCTGATACTATCTAGGTCAGAATACTGGTCGATGCCAAAGATCGGTATTTATTTCCATTAGCTTCAAAGCGGCCTCTGAATATTCATTTACAATCAACGTTTTTTTTTTTCCAGGACTTTGTATACTTTGTCCTGCATGTTTTTTTTTTTTATTAATTCTTAGGCTTCTAAGCGCGACTCAAAGACCTTTTGCGGACAGTGTAGATCAAGATCAGACTGCACAAAACGTGCAGTCTGATCTTGGATCTACACTGTCCGATAAGGAGATATTTCTCCCCCAAAATAACTTTGAAATTTTTGCCATCGACTTCAAAGTTTCATTTTAGTTACTAAGCAATAATTATAAGGGTATCATTTTATCAAGATGGGACCGTCCTTGTGGTTATAGATTATGGGCTTTTAGATCTGTCCCTCACTGGCACAAATTCCTGTCTTTTTCTAATCTAGATCTATCCTTTCAGATGTTTTCGGTGAGAATTAAATTTACAAGACATTTGCACTCTATGAAAACTCGCATCTTTCATTTTGCCCAAGTGAAACTAGTATCTATAGCGCTAGTTCTAAGCCGTGCCCGGTCTCTCAGTCGGTAATGAACAGAGCTTAAATCAAGGAGGTCGCTAGTTCGAATGGCAAACTTGGCCAATTACTTTCAGAGGATAGATGATATTCATTGCGACAGGGTTAATTCCTCTCTCATCGCTAATCGTTGTTTCGACGATGGTTTTGTTGGAAAGCAGCATGTGGCTAAGGAAAAATATTGTGCTAAATACTGGTGAAAGAAACTCAATTAACCCTTTCCCAAACGAAAGATTTTGGACTGGTCCAAATTGAAAGAGTTTGCAGACAACAGTTTTAAATTTGATGAAAATGGCATAAAGTTCTCAAAAAGGGTAGAAAACACTGTTGGAAAAGGAGAAATTGCTCGTTACGAGCAATTTCACCTTTTCCAACAGTGTTTTCAAAAGACTTGTACTGCAGACACGTGAAAACCAGGGTTTGTTTGGGAAAGGGTTAAAAATAGGTGTACTGGCCCCCGCGATATAACTTAAATAATGTTGAAAGCGGTATTATAAACCATACAAAGAATCATAAAGTATTAAAGTGCTGAGTGAATAAGACAGTTTTAACGGATAGAAAATACCCAAACATGTCGAAAGAGTTCGAGTTAACTGACTGAGTTAACTTTTAACCTGCAAAATAAGTGAGATGAAACTTTTAAGCCGACAGTAAGACCCCGAATAATGCTATTTCAAAATTATTTTCTGGATAAAATATCTCCTGATCGGACAGTGTAGATCGAAGATCAGACTGCACGTTCTGTGCAGTCTGATCTTGATCTACACTGTCCGCAAAAGGTCAGTGAGTCGTGCTTGTTAACCTAAGGGTTAAAAGGTCGGCGGTAAACCGAGGGTCTGTAGGGAGAGTGTGCCCTCGGTAACCCAGGAGTGGAACAATTGAGTAAACATCAATGAGTGTATCCAGGCTACCGAGTTAAATCGAGGGTCTGTAGGGAGAGTGCACCCTCGGTAACCCAGGAGTGGAAGAATAAGGTAGACAACAATAAGTTTATCCAGGTGACCGAGGTAAACATAGGGTTTGTAGGGAGAGTACGCCCTAGGTAACCCAAGTGTGGAATAATGACGTAAACATCAATAAGTACATCCGGGTGACCGAGGATACTGAATCGCATTGTTGTGTAGAAAATAGTGAAAAAAAACATGCAGCACATGTCTCGAAGCATATCTATCCGAATTTTCTTGTTATATCTGTACAACTTATAATCAAAATTTTGTCTCAGATTAGGACAATAACATGTTATCTCTGGCAAACCACATTTTTCGTGTTTGGGCTGTATATTGTCGTAACAAGTATTTTCTCCTTTAGCCAGTTTTCTTTCTCTTATACTCATTATGTAAAAGCTTTAACCGACGAAAAAAAAAAAAACAAGAAAAGGCTCTTCCATACTGAATATAATTGCAGATGACAAATGAAATGTGGTTTAAAATACGGAACTAGTCTGTGAACGAGTAGGAAACATTGTGAAAAAAGGAGAAAATGCTGGCTACCAGCATTTTCTCTTTTTTCCACAATGTATTTTTTTTTTTTTTTTTTCATATTTATTCCAAAGGTCTGTTGAACGTGGTATTGTTTAATAAAGGACTAACCATCTTCATTCATGTCGACTATCCTTACTTTTCAAGGATTTTTTCAAACTCGTCCGCGCTTCAGTCGTTTCAGATCAAAACAAATGAAACGAAGAGCAACAACATTTTTTGACCGATAAATTATTCGCTTGGGAACAAGAATTTAACAAGAATCCTCGGAAAGCATTATTGTATTATATTCCCTTTGCGACACTTCGCAATAATTTGTTATCAGCTTGCGATAATCAAGACTAACCCTCCGCAGCAATTCCCATGCATTTCCTTCTTGAAAATAAGGTCACGTTGGAAAGCAAAAATAAAACAACAACCATTTTCGACCGAGCTGTAGTAAGCTGTAGATTTAATCTTGCACATTAGGATCTTTTGGAAAGCTAGTAGTTTTCCGTCGGAACTTGATATTTTTTTTTTTTTCACTGCCTCCTGAAGTCAGTTTGCTGCAGATGGCTAAAAAATTGAAAATTTGGATCACCGAAAATAATTTACCCTTATCCTGCTAAATAAGTTAAATGAAATTTTCAAGCCGATAGGAAAAGCCAGTATAATGCATTTTCAAACTTCTTTTGGAGAAAAAAAAATCTACTTACAGGACAGTGTAGATCCAAGATCAGACTGCACGTTCTGTGCAGTCTGATCTTGATCTACACTGTCCGCAAAAGGTCGGTGAGTCGCGCTTAGCAGCCTAAGGGTTCAGTTTTGATACATGACGAATCAAAGTAATCGAAGGCGACAGATTTCTCGATTTAAGCAATCAATCCTTATGTAATACTCATTTCTGAAAGACGAACAATATGTCTTGCTGATACAACCGAACAAAAGAGTAATTTACAATTTCTTGACGGATTAGTCTTTTTGCCTGGTATTCAGATTTTTAAATATTTTTTTCTCCATGAATTCATAAGTTGAAAATTTTCGGAAAATGATAAGTAATTAGGCTTATTTTTTAACTCTTTACCAGACGACAAAATTCTAGCCTTGTCCAAATTGAAAGCATTTGCAGACGGAAATTTCAATGTGGATCAAATGGTGCAATTTTTCTTTGATAGGACCGAAAGCTGGTGACCAGCATTGTCTCCTTTTCCCACAATATTTTCAAAAGGCTTCTTTCCAAGGGTCGTTAAAAGCATTGTCTCCTTTTCCCACAATATTTTCAAAGGGCTTCTTTCCCAGGGTCGTTAAAAGGCGGTATTGTGCGGTAAAGGGTTAATCATACCACCACAGTAGTTCATGCAACATACATACCTCAAAGATGATTAAAAGATTGAATCTATTCACATCAGAAAGCAGTCACTGGCTAAATCAAAGCGTTGAAAACGCTGGTGTGGCATTTGTCAAGGGAGCCATTGTGTGGAATTAATAATTTGAAAAATAAACAACAGAAACAGTTTCAAAATATTCGCTTGAAAGTCAATCTACTATATAGTCATGCCAAATCCGATAGAGAAGGGTGCAATCTTATGGGACGAACAAGTCAGGGCGAACAATCCTGGAACGAATAAGCCCAGGAACGAACTGGTTTTGGGACGAACAAGCACGGTATGTGTGTGTCATTACGCCACTTTAGAAGGCCATAGCGGATCAAGCTATTTTCGATAAAAAGGAAGTATTTCCACGATCGTCGGCCTAATCCAATTTATTGTAATACGCCATTTTCATTTTCATATCTGAGTGCAATCGAAATACTTATTTTTCTCAGAAAAATTGATTCTAATTGGGTTTACTTCCTTCGGTTCTGCACAAAATACGATACATGATTTTCAAAATCCCGTATTGAACTCATAGTGGCATTGTCTTCGACAAATGCCACAAAAAAAAAAAATAGTTGTGTGTTGCCCTGGATATAGGAACCATGGGAACACATCGATAGATGCATCGACCACACGTTATATAACAGAAATCTTGTGAAAAATATGGATGGAACACCAAACTAATAGAACTTCAACATAATGTCTAGAAATGAAGGTGAATACTGACGCCTTCACGTCACTCGTCACAACTCGGCCGATTCCGTACCTACATCTAACCTCGTCTGTATAAAGGAGACTTCCATTTTGAACTACCAATCACATGATCTTAAACATGGCGGCGCCCCTGTAGATGGGGTGCTGCAAAGCGATGACGTGTCATTAGTTTTGATGGCCGCCATATAATGTTAGCATTCAGCAAATCTCGGGTGATCCGTTGATGAAGTCCCTCGGCTGTATCACGTAGCTTAATCACTCGTCACAACTCGGCCGATTCCGTACCTACATTTAACCTCGTCTGTATTAGGGAGGCTTCCATTTTGAACTACCAATCACATGATCTTAAACATGGCGGCGCCCCTGTAGATCGCTTAGCAACGACATGAACAACCACTGTGAAGTTATTCACTTCTATCGATCTGTCGATGAAAGCTCCTAACGGAATTAATAAACCACGCTAAAAATTGAATGTACAAACTGTTTGCCGACTGAAATATTCTTAGAAAGATAACGATAGAAAATTTACTCATGTGTTCTTTCTAAAGAGGAGCCTTACAATTTCAATAACGGTAAAGCGGTGTGCTTCCGGAGATGTGCGAAATGTACCGTGTAGGTGCATATCAAGCTACGTGATACAGCCGAGGGATTTGATCACCGGATCACCCGAGGTATGACGAATGGCCTTTACGTGTTGGAATTCAGTTATGGACTCATTTTAATGAGAAGACAGAGTTTCGTAAATTACCGGATCAGACTTAACGTCTTAAGCTATAACGTAATTATTTCTGTCCGTCAATTCGGAAATTTGTAGGTACGTAAGAGATAGATAAGAGGAAATTGGAATTATATTTAATTAGACGGGGAACCAAGTGAGTTCATGTGTTGTTGCTTTTTTCAGCCTTTACCAAACAAAGTCTCTAGGGAAGAAGGCTTTGGAAAACATGGTGGGAAAAGGAGAAAATGCTGTTGACCAGCATTTTCTCCTTTTCCCACCATGTTTTCGACTATATTGTAGAATAATCCAATGATTTGAGCTGTATTTAAATTTTTTTCCGTATCTGTTGCAAATATGGACAAGTCTGAAATTCTGTCTAGACAGCTAAAGACCTAAAAATGTGTTTGTCATTTCCGTTAAGAACATTTATAGAATTACGATATCGGTGGAAGATGTTGGTGTTATTTAATTGACTTTTAACCTAACTTTATTTTATCAGCCATGTTCTGTGAAAAGGGGGCTTAATGCATATGTGTAAAAGTATCGACCCATATCAGCCAGCGCTGTCCGCGCAGGCTGACCTGGGCCGAAACTTTTCGCTATTTGTCTATTTGGCGTATGACCAAGAACCAGTCTACGTCATGATAAAGTCTATTGTTTAAAAAAAAGTGGCTTTTATGGATCCATAAGTATGTGATGGCTTGCTTGGTGTTATGCTTCACTTAAATCCCCTTTTGCCAGGTGACCTCGGTCGAAACTTGTTGCTATTGGTTAATTTTCTCCATGTCCAAGGACCATTCCATTCTACCTCATGATTCAGTTGGTTATAAGATAGAATAGATTTCATGAATTCACAGTTAGGTGATGAGTTGCTTGGTATAATACATCACAGAGATGCATTATACCCCCTTTTGTCAGAACATAGCGCAGATGGTTTGTTCGTGTGGTGTTTAACGTTGTGTTCAACAATATCTCAAGCATATCATGTAGGTTACATATCCATGCATTCCTGGAGTATTTTATTTTTTCAGCACTATGCACACAACTCTCTTTTAGCCACTAGCGGCTTTTTGACATAAAACGGACGAAATAATATATAGCTGGAGAGGTTTAATGAATCTTGTCTTAATGATTTTCATTTCCAGTCAGAGTGTTAAAGGAGCCGAAGTTTAAACTCACAACCCCCGGATTGATACCGGTAGTCCAGTCTGTTACAATCGAGAGAGAAAAGCTTTAGTTTTGAATTTTATAGATCTCATCATCAAAAACTGTGCTTTTATTATATAGTCTCAGAATACTAGTATATGCAAAACTCAGAAGGCCCCAAAATCATGATCAAAATCATGTTACCGCTTTATTTGAAATACATAATAATCAGGGTCAATTTCGAGTATTCTGACCCAGAAATAAATACCGCTACTCAAGGATCTACGACGGGTGTAAAAGATTTACTTTCCGTTGCGGAAGTACATTCTGTTGACGGTAATTTGCCCTGTATTTCCGGCTAATCTCCGTAGCATTATTAGCCCCGAAACTAACGCCTTCCATAAGTTTAGTTTGCTTGGCACTAGTGTAGATCAGGATCAAATTGCACAAACGTAAAATCACAGGCGTTTACTTCGGACAAAAGCACAGTCTGATCTTTGATTTACAGTGTCCTCTATCCTTAGAGATTCAGGACAAGAGCATGTTTGAGATTGCAAATATTACCTTTTATTTGTAGACTGATTATCTCTGTTGAGTGTAGACGACTTTCTTAGGGGTAAGGATAGTAGGTAAAAAAAACTGCTAATTATGCGCGACTCATATATACACATTTAACTGTTCACCAAACGACGAAATTTAAGCCTGGTCCAAATTGAAAGCATTTGCAGCCGACATATTCAAGATGGCTCAAATGGCGGAATGCGTCCATGATAAAGCAGAAAACATTGGGGGAAAAGGAGAAAATGCTGTTTACCAGCATTTTCTCCTTTTCCCACAATGTTTTCAAAAGGCTTCTTTCCCTGGGTCGTTAAAACCCGAGATTGTTTGGTAAAGGGTTAAAGTTAAAATGAAAATCGTGTCTTAAAAAATCCCAATTCGTCAAACAGTGACACGCTGTGGCATTGATTGCATCATAAGTGTCTGTCTGGCACAAAGTGCCGTAAAATAAACGATATCCTGATGGGACACAATCCAGTAACAGGAAATCAGCTGAACATATGTTTCTTTGGCAACCGTTGTCACGCGAAAATATTTTGTATCACTCAGTTTGGATTATCAATCATACACTACAGTGCCAAGTTTAATTGTAATTCTGTCCGTTTGGAAAGTCCATCGCGATTTCTTCTTTTGTCCGTTCGGGTAGTACTTGAAGAAAGCTTACATGTTAAGTCAACCGTTATTCAAATACTAACTGCAATAATTTTCCAGACGACAAAATTTTAGACTTGTCCATACTAAGAGTATTTTAAGACACACAAATTGCGTGTGTCTCAAATTACGGTATTTTTTGTTGAAAAGAGTAGAAAAAAAATGTGAGAAAATGTTTATTTTGTGACAAAACTTTGGCATCTAAATGTGTAGTATATATACGCGTACATTACATTATTAAATAACAAGATACTTCTGAAACACCATTTTTTTGTCTGTCATACCGGTGAAACAACGGAATTACTATTTTAAAAAGGAAGAGTATCCGGATGGTACAGTTATCCGAATTTCAAAACGCAATAAAAATTGATCTAGGTCCTTAAAATCGGGCACACCCATTTTTTCCGTCCAAGAAACGTATTGTTTACATCATATAAAAAATTCACACTTTCGTCCGGCTGGTAAACATTTTCGAGCTAACAGACCGGACTATTACATTGATGGCGAAGTTTGTCACAAAACAATTGCCTGTGCAATATATGCACGGTTTCGTCAGTCTAGTCTTGAACTACTCTGTCCGCGAAAATTACTGAAATTACTTTTGGTGTCGGCTGAAAGAGCTTTAACTGTATGGGTATTCGAACACTTGATTCGTAAGCGAACTCCCATCGACAATCTTCTCTTTGGTATAACTGATGAAGACAAACGTTTAAAACCCAAACTAATAACGTGTCAAAATATGCTACATCAATCTGCCGGTGTGACGAGTATGTACTCCCGTAGAAGTAATGCATTTTCTGCGCAGAATTAGACTTAGAATATTTTCCACGTAGAATATGAATCGGGGAAAACATTTTCTACATTAAATACAGACCAGGGCGTACATTTTCTACGCAGAATTAAACTGACGAGAACATTTTCTGCGTAGATTATGGACCAGGGAGTTCAATTTCTACGCAGAATTAGATTGGGGAGAACATTTTCTGCGTAGAATATGGACTGGGGAATACATATTCTTACCGGAATCAGACTAAATTGGGGAGAAGATGTTCTACGTAGAATATGGTCGCATTAATTCGCCATTACACCGGAATATGTGCTATAGAACTGGTCGAGTGGTCAAACGGCCATTTTTTTTTTTTTTGTCTGATAAGGTGGAATATGCCCCATTATTTGTTTTGTTCGTCTAGACGCGCCTTCCATTACTTCAATTTTGTCAGACTATCTATCAATAAGCTCACAGCATATTCTAGAAATATTACCTTTATGTGTAAGTGATGCTTCAGGTTTCAAGTGTTATAGCTATAATGGCCCTTTCTTCGAATGCGTATACGAAAATCTTTTTCCAGGTACAAACATATAAAAATTTAATGGTAACTCTTACAGCACGAAATATATGAGCCATGCCCTATGTGAAGGAGATTTATCATGTGCAAAAAGATTCGATCCATGTCAGCTTGCGCAGTCTGCGCAAGCTGACATGGGTCGAATCTTTTTGGTATTTGTAATTTTCCGCATGTCCGTGGACCACTGAAGTAGGTTGTTAGACAAAATGGATGTAATGAATCGATGACTATCTTGGTATAATGCATCACGGAGATGTATAATGCATCGCGAAGATGTATAGTGCATCACGGAGATGTATAATGCATCGCGAAGATGTATAGTGCATCACGGAGATGTATAATGCATCGCGAAGATGTATAATGCATCATGGAGATGTATAATGCATCACGGAGATGTATAATGCATCACGGAGATGTATAATGCATCGCGAAGATGTATAATGTATCGCGGAGATGTATAGTGCATCGCGGAGATGTATAATGCATCACGGAGATATATAATGCATCACGAAGATGTATAATGCATCGCGGAGATGTATAATGCATCAAGGAGATGTATAATGCATCACGGAGATGTATAATGCATCGCGAAGATGTATAATGCATCACGGAGATGTATAATGCATCGCCGAGATGTATAATGCATCGCTAAGATGTATAATACATCGCGAAGATGTATAATGCATCATGGAGATGCATAATGCATCACGGAGATGTATAATGCATCGCGAAGATGTATAATGCATCGCAAAGATGTATGATGCATCGCGAAGATGTATAATGCATCGCGAAGATGTATAATGCATCACGGAGATCTATAATGCATCACGAAGACGCATTAAGCCAGCTTTTCTCAGAGCAACATTTATTTACATGTGTTATAAACTAAACCTCTTTCGTCGGCTAGACATACAATCTATTGAAACCCAGAAGAGTTTTTATCTTAAAGGCTTGACTAAATAAGCGGACGGTTTAGATCCAAGATCAGACTGCACTTTCTGTGCAGTCTGATCTTGATCTATGTTATCCTTAAACACCCCCTTTGTCGCCTATGGTGCTGAAATGGTCAAGGGAATAGACAAAATACATCCAGGTGTTTTTTATGATGGATTGTTAACTCTCAGGCTGCTTAGCGCGACTCAATGACCTTTTGCGGACAGCGTAGATTAAGATCAGACTGCACAGAACGTGCAGTCTGATCTTGGATCTACTCTATCCGATAAGGAGATATTTTTTCTCCAAAAATACCTTTGAAATATGAAAATTTGGGTTTATGCTATCGGTTTGAAAGATTCATTTCTTTTATTTAGCTGGATAAGGGTTAATAAAGATTTGCTTCTGCCGGAGATAAGTCACACTGATAAGGGGGTATGAATGGGTATATTTTATCATAAATGATATTGCTTTGGTCTTATCCAGACAAGGATTTAAAGAAATGGACAATGGTATTTTAAACCCTTGTTGTTGTTGTTCCCTGTCTTCCGTATGAAAGATTTTACACCCTTGAAGTAAAGCATGTTGAGCTTTCCGAAATGCCATCGACTATGCCTTTGGTCGTCATGTTACCCTGTATCCAATATTCTTGATAGCTTTTCTGGTGGTTACAACTTCGGCAGTATTTGGTTTCACCATGCAGTAATTAATGTAAAATGTGTTAAATAATGGATTCGATCACTCTGTTATCAATCCTTGTTTGCTCTCTCCCTAGAGGTTTTGGTATGAGCGTCTGTTGAATATCGGTCGGACAACAACAAAAGCCCCCTATTTGAGCAGATAATGTCATAATTAAAGGAACGGGGAAAAAACAATTATGTGAAATCGAAACCATAGTCTCTGTACTTTGACAAGTGAAATTTAAACTTTTCGAGTATGGATGAATGCGTCATTGAGTCATATGGCTTTTTATTCTTTTGAGCAATTCGCAACTTAACAGTTTTCGCTATTGAATAACAACAATGGTTTTGGCATAAATGTGTTCCGATGAATCAAATCATGCTTACATTTACAGCGGAAAAGGTCGACAGGGTGAAACGACGCTATTATTTGACACACGTGTCAAACATCTGTATTGACTCCTATCTAGTGCGAAAGTGACGTCATCAATTCAAGCCACGCCAATTTCCGGTAGAATTAAAGTGCAGTCACTCAATACAGGTGGTTCGTTTTAAAAGTATTGGATCGATTCATGATCATGACTTCTGACTCATGAATTTGTCATGGCCTGTCAACCATATTGAGCCATCATCATTTATTGATTTTACAATTGCCTTTTAACAATTTTTCGATTCCCCCTTTCACATAGCCATGTTTTATTGATGTGCATTAACAATGCATGGCGCGCGACCGTCTGCAACATGGTGTGAGGCTAGTTGAAACCCCCTTTTTTTCACTGATAGTATCGAGAATCATTCCAACCTGTTTTCAGTCTGGTTGCTGTGCAAGTTCTTTTAACCCTTTCCCAAACGACAAATTTTGGACTGGTCCAAATTAAAAGAGTTTGCAGACGACAATTTTAAATTTGATGAAAATGGCAGAAAGTTCTCAAAAAGAGTAGAAAACACTGTGAGAAAAGGAGAAATTGCTGGTTACGAGCAATTTCTCCTTTTCCCATAGTGTTTTCAAAAGACTTGTACTGCAGACACGTGAAAACCAGGGCTTGTTTGGGAAAGGATTAATACGATTCATATAGTACAAACAACAATATGGTGGGTGGGTATACAGATTTTTGGTGGAATTCCACCGTATTTTCTATTTTAAAAGAATACTTTTTGACTAAGATTCGGGTAGAAATAAGTGAAAGCGCATTCAAGCACAAGATCGCTTGACTTGGCACCATTGGTGCTTGACGGCGGTAATGTACTTCTTAAACACGGCTTTAACTATTCTTCTGCCGTTTGCGACCATGGATGTGTTTTGCGGAGAGTGTAAAGCAAGGTCAGCCTGCACATATGTCCAGTCTGATCTTGCTCTACACTCTCCGTTGCTCCATCAATGGTAGGGTCCTGCGTGGCTCAGTGGTAAAGTTTAGGACTCCTGACGTGGACGCTCCGGGTTTGATCCTCACTCGAAGCATCGGGTTTTTCGAGGGATTGGCCTTAGGCAAGACAGATCAGCCCCTAGGGTTGTGCGCCAATACGACAATATGGAGAGTTCTTTTTCCGCATTGTCGAAATTGCGACATTCCTGTTCCACATTTTTAGGATTCCACCAGAATGAGGCTGGGGCTTTCCAGTTCCTTTGTTCAAGGATACGCCCAAATGACCAGTACATATACCGGGGCTCGAGCTAAAGATATCCTGGTTCCACCCAGGGCCTTAACCACTGAGTCAGGGAAGCCACTTTATTTCAAATTAAAAGTACCTGTATTATGAAGTAAATCGCATCGGATCACAATCTGTACAGCCTACACGTGATATACAATGTTCGAAAGGGCCCGAAGTTTCCCCTCACCATCGTATGGAGGGTATGTCGTGTATGTCGTGTTTTGACTAATTCCAACGAAAGAGAAGCACTAATTGGGTTTTGTCCATGATTCTGATAGCGGTCAGTATCGTGATGGATGTTTCCTCATCAATATTTATGTTCCATTACCATACATGCATGTCGACATGCTTTCAGTCTAGGAAACACGGCCAAATCAGATCCATTTCAATATACATTAATTTCATTCTTGGCGATACATGGGAAAAATTGACGTCGTTAGATTTGGAATTAGGAACCTTTATGTGCGTCGCGAGTTATTGCTTTTGTCGCAGCATTGCTATCTTTACTGAAATATTTTCAAACTTATCGGGCGCAAAACCGCCACCGTTTGTGATTATCAATATTTGGTGGTTCAAAGCTGATAAATACTTTGGTTTAGATGGTGAATAAGTCAATAAAAATAGCTGATAAGTCTCGACCAAGAGGCCTCTACGGGTAGCTCAGTGGTTAGCGTATCTGACTCGTGACCTGGTGGTTGTGAGTTCGATACCCGATTGAGGGAAAACTTTCTTTCCGGCGATTTTTCACCTCTCACCTCTGATGGATGTGAGAAAAGAAGTCAAAAAGTTGTGTCAGTACTAGTGTGAGAAAGCCAGAAACGCATGGGTGTGTCACTGAAGGCCATGATATGACCTGAGCTGTTGAAATGGCGTTAAACTCTAATACAAACCAAACCAATCGACCAAGACACTTTTGTTAGTTTTCCTTCCAAAACTTGAAACTACCGGCTGCATGTCCACATACATCAGAGAAGAAATGTAACTCTATATCCTAAAGTAATGCTTATTCTGCCTCCAGCTGATTTAGGCTGTATGCTTTCTATTTCGAGGAGCATCTATCTTTTGACAATAGCAGGGATGTCTCAATGTTCACTCGGAACACCAGCCAAATCCATGTCTGATAGCAAAATGAAAAAAAAAAAAAAAAAATGTTTAAATCTAAGAACTCAAACTCAAACATATGTAGCCCCGATTCAGTTTCACATATAAGGAACTTTGATTCACGGCGTTAACCTTTTCAGCACAAACATTTTATTCCCATGATAGGCCTCTGGCCCAAAATACATATGAGTCAAGGTCTGGCAAAATTACCAAGCAATTCATCACAGTATTATATATCCTTAAAATCGGTTTTTTAATAACACCCCACTGAATCGTGAGGTACACTGGTCTTTGACATACAGAAAATTGACCAAAAGCAAAAAGCATCGACTCAGGTCAGCCTGCGCAGTTCGCGCAGGCTGACCTGAGTCGATGCTTTTTGCAAATGCATTAAGCCCCCTTTTTAACAGAGCATGACTCATGTGTATACAAATACATATATGGGTCCCTTAACCCTTTACAAAACAAAAAAAGACAAAACAAATAAACAAACAAACAAACAATTCAAGATGTTAACCAACCTAAGCAAAGCAGGGCTTTTGCAGACCATATAGATCAACATCCAGACAGTCCACATGCTTAGTCAAGCCTATAAGATAAAGGATCTTTCTGAGTTTCATTGAGTTGTATTTTAAGCCGTCGAAAGAGATGGAACATATATCAGCCATGCTCTGGCAAAAGGGGGCTTAATGCATCTCCGTGATGCATGATACCTCGCAAGACATCGCATAATTAGGGATCCATAAAACCCATTATGTCGAATAACCGACCGTATCGTAAGGTAGACTGGTCCTTTGACATTCAGAAAATTGACCATTGACAAAAAGTTTCGGCGCAGTCCGCGCAGGCTGACCTAGGTCGATAATTTTCGCAGATGCATTAAGCCCTCTTTTCACAGAGCACGACTCATATACTTTGTGCTGAAAGGGTTACGTGTTTCTTACAAATGACCCGGCCATTTCTCACATCATCCGTAAAAAATGGAGAATTCCCATGCTATTTTGAAACATCACGTTCGAGGCGTGAACACGGATATTAATAATTGATTGGTCTTCGTCGTGAAGACGAGAAATTTTTGACGTGATGCGATGGAACAGGTCACGTTAGTGAGGGAATGAGTGAAAATAGAGGAGAATTGAAATTGACGATTTAGCTTTGGCAGAGAATATTAATCTATAAACTTGACAATCGCGACCGACGATGTCCTTTGTAAGCAGGAGCAGACCAAGATCAGTCTGCCTGTGCAAGTGAATCATTATATAATTGAATCATGCTCTGTGAAAAGAGAGTTTAATGCATCCACAAAAGTATCGACCAGGTCAGCCTGCGCAGTTCGCGCAGGCAGACCTGAGTCGAAACTTTTTTCTTTTGGTAAATTGTCGAAGGTCCATCGTACCCCACGATTCAGTTAGATTTTAGATAAAATGGAATTCTTTTGTTTATTAGGAGAACATGTTTTGACTATTTTTGTAAAGTATCTTTGGAATACAACAGTATTAAAACCTAAGCTGCAGATAGGCCCTTCTTCGATTTAAGGACATCGAAATGGTCTTCACTTTGAACACGTGGTTTCCTAATTTGCCCTCCTCCTCCATGAAGATAGATCATCTTCAGATGCGTCCTTTCTTAGATGGAGATGATAGACATCTGCAAGCATATTTTCCCCTTGGGGACTAACGTTTGCGTGTTTACGTTCCATGTAATCTATTGTCTGTGTAACTATAGTATACTATACTACATTCAGGATGTTAGTGCCCATTGCAAAACATGCATATATATAGTAGGCAAAGGTCATCAATTAATTTCATTTTCAACATTTTTGGGTCAAAATATCTAAATATTATGGAAAGGTCCTGAAATGTCATCCAATAAAGACCTTAGCTGCCTTTCAGTAAGCTGCGTACCCACGAAATTTGCGTACGCAGTTTAGGTAAGCAAGCCTTGTTGGACCGAACTATGGGGTTGACCGAACTATGGGGAATTTTGAACCCCAAAGTTCGTACGAACTATGGTGTTCAACCCCAAAGTTCGGTCCGATGGTGCATAACCTGGGGTATCCGACCGAACTATGGGGTTGAACATTTTCAACCCCAAAGTTCGTACGAACTTTGGGGTTCAACCCCATAGTTCGGTCAACCCCATAGTTCGGTCCAACACAGCCTAAAGTCTGAAAATAAGTTTCACTAAACTGCGTAACTTTACTGTTTGAGTAAACATTTGCATACTTTTGGGTAAATCAGGAATCGTATTTGTGTCTACGCAATCCCAAATAATATGTTTACATTTATGCATTTTATTGAAAGGCAGTCTTGGACAGCTGCTCACCGATCATTCTTTGTAAAAGTTTTAGTCTATGTCTCAAGAACTTTCTAAATTTGAAAAAAAAAAACGTAAGTTCTGACTCGCTAAATTAAATAGTTTGGCCAACCAGGAACTTGTCTTACTTTCCGATTTTAGAATTACTCTATAAGAATGCAGTTAAGAGTGGTTGGAAAATACGACCCTGGGTGTATTGTTTCTTTTCCTCTATTGACACTTTTACCATTAGATTCCGGCGATTTCCCGGTGCGTTTTATAAAAATACTAGTTAAAGATCCCACTGTGTAGTTACATCTTTTAGAGAGCTTCTAAAAGTTATTTGCACACCGATAATATGTCTCTAGAGACAAATTCTCGTATCGTTGTTGCAATGTGACGAGACTGACATTTCAGGGAAATCTTGTTTTACTTACGTTTCAATTGATTTTACCATTTTGAAAAAGAGCCATGCTCCGTGAAAAGGGGGCTTAATGCATCTGCGAAAAGTATCAACTTAGGTCAGCCTGCGCAGTCTGCGCAGTCTGGGCAGGCTGACCTGGGCCGAAACTTTTCGCCACGGGTCATTTTTCTATATGTCCAAGGACCAATCTACTTCATGATTAAGTCAATTATCAAACAAAGTGGCTATTATGGATCCAGAATTATGTAATGGCTTGATTGGTGCCATGGGTCACGGAGATGCATTAAGCCCCCTTTTGCCAGAGCATGGCTCAAGTGTAAGTAACAATACCCATAGGATAAACTGCATAAATACTCTATGGCTATATTTCGAGTTATTTCCTTTTAAATATAAGAGCTTTGGATGTGTTTGTGAATTAGTTTCTTTGTCAGTTGGTTAGTCTTCTATACCTTGTCTCTATGAATGCGCTTCAATTCTATGTCAGTAGCGCGACGCAGCTAAGCCCTGATGGTTCAGTGAAAATGGACAAGGGTTGCTATGTTGGGGCACCCGGTTCAAACACAGCTCGCACAAGTTTCTACGGGTGAAAATCATAGCGACTGTTAGGGCGAATAGCCAGGAAATGTTTATGTAGGAAAGCAGTGAATGGCGTAGTTGAAAATATCAAAAATTCCTTGGCAGGTGTACTGGACAATGTAACATAGAGGAAAACTGTTGAAAACGCCATTAAACACCAAATAAACAAACAAATAAACTGGTGCTTCATTCAACATTATCGCATGGCCTCGGCTGTACCATATACCAGAAATACCCAACGCTGTCGAGCGTTATTTTGGATGCGTTCGTTTACCTCGGCTTTACAAATAAGCCTTTGTGTACTTTTTTTTTCTGTGGATAGTTGTTTATATTCATTACTGCATGGAATGTGGCTTTTTATGGGTCACTTACTTTTGGCGCCGGGTAATGTTCTATTTCCATTGACTGAATCTTTTTTGCTTTTGATCTTTGCTATTCATCTTTCCTATTGCGTTGTTTTCTTTTTAAGCCTTTACCAAACGATACCATTTTAGACTCGTTCAAACTGAATGTATTTGCAGACCACAAAATTTTATATATGTGATTTAAATGATAGTATTTGGCTTTTAAAAGATAGAAAACACGGTGAGAAAAGGAGAAAATGCCGGTTACCAGCATTTTCTCTTTTTCCCCCACCATGTTTTCAAAAGCCTTCTTTAAAACATGGGATTGAATGATAAAGGCAGGGGCGCAGCTAGCCGAAAATAAAGTGTACGCAAAAGTAATACTAAATGTATTACCCGAGGCGCAAAGTGCAGAGAGAGGGGAGGTGAATTTTCTAGAAGGGTAGGAGGGTCTTCCCTCAGAAAATTTTTGAATTGGAGAAGCAGTTGGGGCGGCCTCTGGTGACGTTTTTTGGCAAAATCGACTCCTTTTTTACAATGTGTACCCAACTGCGTTTTTTGCTTACAGGAAGCTACGCCTTTGAAAAGGATTAAGGCTCATTTGATTTTTTAAAAAGATTTTCCCGCCTAATTATATTGTCAACTACTGCAATACCGTCGTTAATGTTGATGGAGCCATATATCATACACTCCACCATGTTGCTCATGACACCTCTCAGATTTGGTCTTAGCATCCAGGCAACAAGTTTTACACGTTCATATCAACTTTAGCCCGCACTGAATAGAATAAATTTGAACTATGCTCTGGTAAAAGGGGGATCAATGCCTCTTCCTGATTCATTATATACCATTCAAGTCAACATTACAATTTGGATCCATTATATCCATTTTCTCTTACAAATGACTGAGTATCGAGATAGAATGGTCCTTGGACATGCTGACAATTGTCGAAAAGCAAAAGGTTTCAGCCCAGAACTGCGCAGGCTGACCTGGGTCGATACTTTTCGCAGGTGCATTAAGCCCACTTTTCACAGAGCATTGCTCATTTGTTCTTTTAATCAGTATTAGAGATTCGAATACTGCCGTTTCAAAGCTGTGTGTCCTGCCAGGTATTTTTTCAAAACATTCGGCTTTGTTTGGAACGGTCTGTGAGGTATGGACTTGATCCAAATGGTTCGCAAAAAGCAACCTAACTTATGCTTAGCATTTCAAGCAACGATTGACCTGAAGATACATTTTCGACTTTCTTGTGAAATGATGTTATCCTAAGCCCACATTGTAAATTATGATTACAGAGCCCAGCGTGCATTTGTGTTCATCCCCAACCAAGCATTGGTGAAACCAAGGAAACACACAAATTGGTGAATTCTGTCCGTAAAAAGACTTGTACACGGTTGAAAAGTGGCAACAAAAAGCCCCCAATAATTTGGATCTCGTAACTCAAAAAAAACCTGCAGAGCGTAAATATCACAACTTGCATGAACTTGGACATAGCTATCAATTTCATACTCTAATGGCGAGGAACCTTTGCAAATAATTACCTGTTTTGCATCCATAGCATTAAGTAACATGGCTAGAGCTACGGCCATGATTTTCTTTTTGACCGCTGAATGAATCAAATGGGCTTTTCCAGATAGAATTACTGGACCAATATAATGTAATTACGAATGAGAGTATTCGTCAAAGCGTTCGAATGACGCAAAGAACAGTGTAGACGTGCGATTAGACCGCACTATCTGATCAAATTGTGTTCTTACCAGACTGAATTTTTCATTTATGCCTCGAAAAATAGGGGAATGCATTGCATTTATTTTGCACGACATTCAAAAACCTCATTGTAAAGTTGACGGTCAAAATTAAATCAATTTTAATACTTGAATAAAGATAAGAACATTAGGGCAAAAGTAGATATTTTCCTTTTGTAACAATGTTTTCAAAAGCTATTTTGAAAGTAGTCCAGTGCAAGACGCAAACAGTCGTCTTCAGCGAGTAAAGGGTTGACCTTTACGATACTAAGCGCGACTCACTGACCTTTTGCAGACTGTGTAGATCAAGATCAGACTGCACGTAACGTGCAGCCTGATCTTGGATCTACACTGTCCGATAAAGCGGTATTTTTTTTCTCAAAATAAGATAAGTTTGAAGTAGCAGCATTCGGGTGTTTACTATAGGCATGAAAGTTTAATTTAACTAATTTAGCAGGTTAAGGGTAGTGGGACCTATACTGCGTGTTGACGGCACTTCGGATTATATACTTTACCATAAAGTACGCTATGTACAGCCAGTAATTGGCAGGTGAAGAAACAGTCCATTATTATTATATAGACCATTTAGAGCAGCAGTGTCCCTCATGGCCAATAATTTCCTGCAGTTCTCTGTGGCGGATATAGATTTAATGCTTTCCTCTTGTCCTCAAACCGCAGTACCAAAATATGCTTTGTAATGTAAGTTTGCAGTGAAACCAGATAACAATGACGTTTCTCATTTCTACCGGAAGTTATCGTTACATTGACCTTGACCTCGAAATGAATCTGCATCATGCACAAGATGCACAAAAGGAAACCTTTTTCTTTTTTATTTCTTTCTATTATCAAGTAACCGTTTCTTTTTAATGTGCATGATCTCTGTACCAAAATACATGGCAATACAATCGAGCATCAACCGAGCTCATAGCTTGTGGGTATTATCACATTTTCAGTAACAATTACCTTGACAGTGGTCCCTCCTTCAACTTGATAGACATGCAATATCTACATATCTCCACCTATCTCCAGGGGAAGTTAAATGAAAGTGTCCCGAGTCTGCAAAATCTGCATGTTCTTGCCTGTCTGCAGGGGTAATTTAATGAAGGTGTCCCAAGTTGTTTTTCAGTTGATACAGGATCCGAATTTTTTGGGACTGAACAGAAGAACTGTTGATGGACAAGGAGCAACCCTAAAATCCTTTCCGACGAAATTCGCTGAAGACTAAGCCGAAAGGAAATGAATCGTGCTCTGGAAGAAAGGGGCTTTAATGTACCCTCCGTGATGCATTATATATCAAGTCAGTCATCACATAATTATGGATCCATAAAATCCATTTTGTGATAAAAAAATGGCTGAATCATGAGGTAGAATGATCCTTGGACACACAAAAATAACAATAGCAAAAAGTTTCGACCCAGGTCAGCCTGCGTGGACTGCGCAGGCTGACCTGGGTCGATTCTTTTTTGCAGATGCATTAAACCCCTTTTGAAAGAGCAGGGCTCAAATACATTTTATGGGGGGGGGGGGGGGGGGACATTCATTCTGATTAAATTGGAATTCTTGGGTCTGCCAATGATCATCCTTGCTCTTCCTTCTTTTTGGATTATTCTGTTTTAACACTGTGATTACGTTTTGTAAACTATAATACCTCAAAAGGTTCGTTTTTCAAATAGACTATTTTCAAAAACGAATAAAACCTGAAACAAGTGCATCGACAAAATCTTATATAAGTCCTGGACAGAAACTACTCCGTTAGGTTTTCACATGACATGCAATAGAAAGAGCGGGCTATCTGCTAGTCTCATGTTGGTTTTACTGAAGTTTACTATAGTATTGCTCTTCGTAAAGCAGTGGTCTGTCTGCCATTATGTCTATATGTTCGACCGTCCCTTTAACCCTTAAGCTGCAAAGCGCGACTCACTGACCTTTCGCCGACAGTGTAGGTGAAGATCAGACAGCACAGGACGTGCAGTCTGATCTTGAATTTACACTGTCCAATAAGGAGATATTTTTCTTCAAGATATAAGTTTGAAATAACATTATTCGGTTTTTAGCTCCACTGGCCAAAGGCCAGCGGGCTTATGTCATGGCCCGGTGTCCGTCGTGCGTCCGTCCGTCCGTCCGTCCGGTCGTCCGTCCGTCCGTCCGGTCGTCCGTCCGTCCGTCCGTCCGTCCGTGCGTTAACTTTTATTTCAAACATCTTCTTCTCTGAAACTACCCATCCGATTTTCACGAAACTTCACAGAAATGATCCTGACATGGTCCTCTTCAGAATTTCTTGAAAGAATTTGATTCCTTCAAAAACTCTGGTTGCCATGGCAACAAAACTGAAAAATATTGGAAATCTTTAAAAATCTTCTTGTCTGAAACCATAAGGCATAGGGCTACCAAATTTGGCATGTAGCTTTATGTAGTAGACCTCTATCAAGTTTCTTCAAATTATAGCCCTGGGGTCAAAATTGGCTCTGCCCCAGGGGTCACAAGTTTTACATAGGCTTATATAGAGAAAACTTTAAAAATCTTCTTGTCTGAAACCATAAGGCATAGGGCTACCAAATTTGGCATGTAGCTTTATGTAGTAGACCTCTATCATGTTTCTTGAAATTATAGCCCTGGGGTCAAAATTGGCTCTTCCCCAGGGGTCACAAGTTTTATACATAGGCTTATATAGAGAAAACTTTAAAAATCTTCTTGTCTGAAACCATAAGGCATAGGGCTACCAAATTTGGCATGTAGCTTTATGTAGTAGACCTCTATCATGTTTCTTGAAATTATAGCCCTGGGGTCAAAATTGGCTCTTCCCCAGGGGTCACAAGTTTTATACATAGGCTTATATAGAGAAAACTTTAAAAATCTTCTTGTCTGAAACCATAAGGCCTAGAGCTACCAAATTTGGCATTTAGCTTGATCTAGTTGGAGTCTACCAAAAGTGTCCAAAGTATAGTCCTGGGGTCAATTTGGCCTCATACTTGGAGGGGGGGGGGTTCACAAGATTTACATAGGCTTACATAGGGAAAACTTTTAAATCTTGGTGTACATAGCCATAAGGCTTAGGCTACCAAATTTTGCATATAATTATAGCATTATTTAGTGGACAGTTACAAAGAGGGCCCAAGTTACAGCTCTAGGACCAAGTTTGGCCCTGCACCAGGGATCACAAGTTTTACATGGGTTTATGGAGTGAAAAGTTCAGAAACCATCTTGTTACCAGCCATAAGGCCAAGAACTCCCACATTTGGCATGTTATTCTTCTAATACAATATTCCCCATTCAGTCAGACTGTAGCCATGAGGTCAAAGTTTTATAAGGGCTTATATAGTGAAGACTTTTCTTCGTGGTTTATATTTATAAGCCAGTGGAGCGATACAGGGCCATCATGGCCCTCTTGTTTTACTTTTGGTCTGAAAGTTTTATTTAACTTATTTATCAGGATAGAGATTAATTCTGGAACCTGCGATAACTCAAAATATGTAAGAGCCACTGTCGAGAAACATCTCTTGGGAATGGATTTCAGATACTCTTTGCCAGACGACAAAAAAATTTGGACTTGTCCAAACTGAAAGCATTTGCAAACAAAATATGAAACGCGGCTAAAATAATGAGGTTTGTCTTTAATATGGTAGAGGACATTACGGGAAGAAGAAAAAATGCAGATACCCAGCATGTTCTCCTGTTCCCACAGTGCTTTCAAAAGCCTCCCCCCTTGGAATTGTTTTGTAAAGGGTTTAACCCTTTACCACACAATCCCGACTTTGAACGACCCTGAGGAAGAAGCCTTTTGAAAACATTGTGGGAAAAGGAGAAAATGCTGGTAACCAGCATTTTCTCCTTTTCCCACAATGTTTTCTACTCTATTAAGGACGAATTTTGTCATTTGAGTCACCTTCAATTTTTCGTCTGCAACTGCTTTCAAGTTGTACAAGTCTGAATTATAAGTGTTTAGCAAAGGGTTAAACTAAAGAGTAAAGGGACTTGTAAAATAGAAGTTTTCTGTCAAATAATGTGATTAACTTTTCACTTAATCTGCGAAATCAAATATTTTCTGGGAACATCTTGCAGTTTATTTCACTAATGGAACGGATGAACGAGTATTTTTGACGAGATTGTGAGCCTCAAACCGAATTCGGATGAAAATCTATTTTTTTTATTTTGATCTTCGGCTCAAATATCTTTAAACAGAATTACCCTGAAAAATAATTCGTTTAATCATCAACTAATTGGAATTTATCACATAACTACCCCCTGTTTTCAGGGCAATACAGCCGTTACGAACTTTCTTATCTCACACACGTTTGAGATAAGGAAATAATGCCGTATTTGGTCAAAGCTCTGTAATCATACGCCTCGTTTCTAGAACAGTTCTGTTGGAAATTTCTCTGTGAAATTATTTGTCAAAATTGATGATCATGACGAAGCTGCAATTTTTTGCATCTTTAGATCAAAATAAAACCATTATACTGTAATGCAAGTTTCTTCGAAACTTATTTTCGTATATGATGCACGTACCTGTCAAAGAAGCGAACTGGCTTCATGTAAATTTTATGGCATAAATTTTATGTAGGATTTTAAAACATCATGAGCTACGATTCTTTAGATACAGTAATGCGATTAAAAATGTGACATTTGTAGGCTTATGACGCAAAGATTTATTAAACTTCTTCGCAAAAAGTAGTATTAAGCTCGCCAAAGGCTCGCTTAATAACGTTTTTTTTTTCTAGACTCATTTAATAAAATTTCATCTTATCTCTCAAATTATGTCAGAACCTATATACATCGGCCATTTCAACCAATAACTGAAGCAAAGTTCCTTTGGAAGGCAGTGTATTTCTCAAACCATAAGTTAGTTAATAAGTTCAAAAGTAAGTTCGTAAGTTCGTAAGTATGTTCATAAGTAAGTTCATAAGTTCGTATGTTCGTAGGTAAGTAAGTAAGTAAGTAAGTAAGTAAGTAAGTAAGTAAGTAAGTAAGTAAGCAAGCAAGTAAGCAAGCAAGCAAGTAGGTAAGTAAGTAAGTAAGTACGTAAGCAAACAAGTAAGTAAGTAAGTAAGTAAGTAAGTAAGTACGTAAGCAAACAAGTAAGTAAGTAAGTAAGTAAGTACGTAAGCAAACAAGTAAGTAAGTAAGTACGTAAGCAAACAAGTAAGTAAGTAAGTAAGTAAGTACGTAAGCAAACAAGTAAGTAAGTAAGTAAGCAAGCAAGTAAGTAAATAAGCAAGCAAGTAAATAAGTAAGTAAGTAAGTAAGTAAGTAAGCAAGGAAGTAAGTATGTTTTTCATGCATCTCATAACAAGCCTATGTATGTAGGTATTTGTTCTCCACGTATATCGACATATATTGGCTTCTTATACTGCAAGCTATAAATATGCATCTCTGTGTGTGTGTTTTATGCTGAATCAAATGTTATTTTATGTTCACAGAGTAAACAAAATGACTGCTCATACGAGAAAATTTGAAGTGCTGATGCATTGATTTTCTGGCAAAATTGTCTGTCGCATTTGTATGAAAACTAAAGAATACCTTCATGGCCTAAACTGACAAGTGATCTTTTTTTTTTATTTGCTGGTCGTCAAAATTAACCTCATTGGCACTGACATAATCACTGCATCAATCCTTTACTGCACAATGCCGCCTTTTGACGCCCCTGGGAAAGAAGCCTTTTGAAAACCTTGTGGGAAAAGGAGAAAATGCTGGTAACCAGCATTTTCTCCTTTTCCCACAATGTTTTCTACCTTATCAAAGAAGATTTGCCTATTTGAGCTACACTAAAATTGTCGTCTGCAAATGCTTTCAATTTGGACAAGGCTAAAATTTTGTCGTCGGGTAAAGGGTTAAAGGCAGTAGAGATGCTGATCGCAATTAACCCTTAGGCTGCTAAGCGCGACTCACCGACCTTTTGCGAAAAGTATAGATCAAGATCAGACTGCACAGATCGTGCAGTCTGATCATAGATCTAAACTATCGGGTGAAGGGATATTTTTTCTCCAAAGAATAACTCTGATATAGCATTATTTGGGTTTTTACAATTGCCCTAAACTTTTCATGTAACTTATTTATTTATCAGGTTTTGCCGAGCCCCGTAACTCAGTCGGTAGCGTACAAGACTTGAGAATAGGAGGTCGCTGGTTCGATCCCCAGCTCGGCCAATTTCTTTCCGACGATTGATGATAGTCATTGCGACAGGATTCATTCCTCTCTCACCGCTGACCATTGTTTCGACGACGGTTATGTGGGAAAGCAGCCAGTGGCTTGGAAAGAATATTGTGCAGAGAGCTGGTAACAGAAACTCCAGGAAAGCATGGATAGGTGCACTGGCCGCCGCGATATAACTGAAATAATGTTGAAAACGGCGTTAAACACCATACAATCAATTTATCAGGTTAAGGGTTAACGCATTTCTAAAAATGCTATTTAAGATGTATCAGAGCAGTACAAACTACACAAAAGAAGAAAATTTCAAGGCAAGGAGAATATTTCTTTGGACGAGGATGGAATATTTTGTGGATAACTAAGAACATTTAATGTTTTCTGCTCTCAACTTTATTTATCTAGGCTGGCAGCTGCATGGGGACTAACCCTTATCCTGCTATATAACTAAAATAAAACTTCCAAGTCGATAGCAAAGACTCAAATATTGCTATTTCAAAGATATTTTGGGGCAAACATTACCTGCACATCGGACAGCGTAGACCAAGATCAGACTGCACGTTCTGTGCAGTCTGATCTTGATCTACACTGTCCGCAAAAGGGCTTCGAGTCGCGCTTAGCAGCCTATGAGTAATAGGTTTTGTTGCGCAATATTGGGATGTTGACACTCTCGGATTGCGTTAGGAAATAACTTCATTTAGAAAATGAAGAAGTGAACAATAAAATCCTTGCCGACAGAAATTGCTCCGTTTTTGTGTTGTGGGCGCCGCTGGTCCAATACTGCAGTTATTATGATTTCTGTTTTTGATCGCTGGGATAAAACTCTCATTCTGCGGAAAGTTCTGTCATTATGTTTCAAGCACTTCTTTTTACACAGTGTCTTAACCCTTATCCTGTAAATAAGTGAAATGAAATTTTCAAGCCGATAGTAAAAACGCAAATTTTGCCATTTCAAAGTTGTTGTTTTTTTTTGAAAGATATCTCCTTATCGGACAGTGTAGATCCAAGATCAGACTGCACGTTCTGTGCAGTCTCATCTTGGATCTACACTGTCCGCAAAAAGTCAGTGAGTAGTGCTTAGCAATCCGGGGCTTAATTCTGAAAATTACTGTTCTACTTTTCCTGAAATGCTTTTCATTAATTCAATGTGTAACAGTTTTTTTTTTCTTCCTAATGACAGAAACCTTAGACCATACGTTAATGTATTATTGCCAATGAAGTCAAACAGATGTACGATGTTTCGTATCTAGTGCAAGTTAGCATAGCGTTTCAATTTTAGAGCTTGTATATATAGGGTAGTATACCACAAAAAGTATCGGACACCGTAGATCGATTATCAGACTGAAACTTCTTTGCAGTCTGATCTTTATCTATACTGTCCTCAAAAACAAGTTAAAGTAACTTTTAACCCTTTTCCTGGTAGATAACTTAAATGAAACTTTCAAACACGATAGTAAACATCCGAATAGTGCTATATCAAACTTACTTTTTGGAGAAAAATATCTTCCTATCGGATAGTGTAGATCCAAGATCAGACTGCACGTTCTGTGCAGTCTGATCTTGATCTACACTGTCCGCAAAAGGTCAGTGAGTCGCGCTTAGCAGCCTAAGGGCTCAGCAAGCAAGAGGGTAATCGCTTCAGGTTAATGGGGTCCTGTCTGTTATCGTTTCCATTGAAAGAGGAAAAATGTTTAGATTAAAAACGCTTCTATTATGTGATATTATGTGATATTCATTCAGCCACTTAATCGAAATAGAAACCAGTCTGTCAGTTGTAAACAAATCGTGCAATGCTTTTAGACAATTCCGTAGAGGAAAGCATTGTTGCGTAATGTAAGGCCCTATCTGATGGACTTTTATAAAAAAAAAAAAGTGGACCATGCTCTGTGAAAAGGGGGCTTAATGCATCTGCGAAAAGTATCGACCCAGGTCAGCCTGGGCAGTCCGCGCAGGCTGACCTGGGCCGAAGCGATTCGCTTTTGGTCAATTTTCTGCATGGTCCAAGGACCAGTGTACCCCGTGATTCAATTGGTTGCTAGACACAATGGATTTTATGGGTCCATAATTATGTGATGACTTGCTTGGTATCACGGATCACGGAAACGCGTTCAGCCCCTCTTTTGCCAGAGCGTGGCTCAAAAAAGAACCAGCATTCTTCATGTGTTACAACTAGAAAACTGGCACAAGGGACTGAAATTTAATGTCGATACGTAATCGTGAAATTCTTTGTCAAGATGCCTGTACCTGAAAGTATTTTTGTTTGTTTTATTGAACTTTCTTCCGATTCCTGCAGGAAATCGGTCTAATTACGCTGACGGCTCATTTATTACGTTATACCTGAGTTACATAAATAATAGGATGGGGCCTTGGCATTGAATTTTTTTAAGGCACGATTTAACGAAACCATCGCTGCGAGTGAGGGTCGCTCTCAGAGCCTCTGGATTACTTGTGGTATTATACTGATTGTTATTTACACTGAAGAAATGATATGGATGACACTGTGTTTTTCATTGACGATACAAACTAACATATATACCGAAAACATAATATTGCAGGTACAAAATATGATTCATTTAAGGAAATGATTTCGATGGTACCAACTATCGTCCATACCAAGGACGTGATATCGATGGTACTAAATATCGTTTATACCAAGTACATTATATAAATGGTAGCAAACATCGTTTATACCAAGGACATGATATCGATGGTACCAAATATCGTTTTTACAAAGGACAGTGTATCGATGTTAACAACTATCTTTTATACCAAGGACATGATATCCATGGTACCAAATATCGTTTTTACAAAGGACAGTGTATCGATGTTAACAACTATCGTTTATACCAAGGACATGATATCGATGGTACTAAATATTGTTTAATACCAAGGATATTATATTAATGGTAGCAAATATCGTTTATACCAAAGACAAGATGTCGATGGTAGCAATTATTATTTGTACCAAGGGCATGATATCGATGTTACGAACTATCGTTTATACCAAGGTCATTATATTGGTACCAAATATCGTTTATACCAAGGACATGATATCGATGGTATAAAATATCGTTTATACCAAGGACATTATATTATGGTAGCAAATATCGTTTATACCAAGGACATGATATCGATGTCACCAACTATCGTTTCTACCAAGGACATAGTATCGATGGTACTAAATATCGTTTTTACAAAGGACAGTGTATCGATGTAAACAACTATCGTTTATACCAAGGACATGATATCGATGGTACCAAATATCCTTTTTACATAGGACAGTGTATCGATGTTAACAACTATCGTTTATACCAAGGACATGATATCGATGGTACTAAATATCGTTTATACCAAGGTCATTACATTGATGGGAGAAGAAAAATATATGTTGAAATGCTCCTGCAGTTAACAAGCACCTGTCTTTATCATTTACCACACGAAAAAATTTTAGACCAGTCCACACCCAAAGCATAATATGCAGACGCCAAATTAAATGTGGCTATAATTGTGGAATTTCCCTTTGATAGGGTACAAAACATTGTGAGAAAAGGAGAAAATGCTGGTTCCAACACCTGGGCTACATCACAAGTTTTCATCGGCAAACGCTTTCATACTGGACACGTTTAAAAGTCTGCCGTTTTGTAAAGAGTCAAAAGCTAACCCTTAAGCTGCTGATCGTGACCCACTGACCTTTTGTGGACAATGTAGATCAAGATCAGAACGTGCAGTCTGATCTTTGATCTACACAGTCCGATACGGTATTTTCTTTCCGGTGAAATCAACTTTGAAACCGCAATGTTTTGGTTTTTAGTATTTAGTAGAAATTTGCGTTTCATTTATTCAGCAGTTCAAGTGTTAACACTAACACTAACGCAGGATATCTGAATAAATTTTCCCAGCCGTTATTGCACGTTACTATCATACGATCGGTGCATAAACCATAAAGTCAGCGTGTGGTTCTGATGCTTCTAAGTGTTTCATTCATGAATCATGACTGTTATCAGATTAATCCTTATCCTAGTTAAATAACTGAAATAAAAAAACTTTCAAAACGATGGTAAAAGCCCGAATAATGATATTTCAAACCTATCTTTCTGGAGATCAATATCTCCGAAATCGGACAGTGTAGATCCAAGATCAGACTGCACGTTCTGTGCAGTCTGATCTTGGATCTACACTGTCCGCAAAAGGTCGGTGAGTCGCGCTAAGCAGCTTGAGGGTTAAAATCCTCGCCTTTTGCAGACGACTTTCCTTGTCGTGCAGCAGACGGCCCTGAAAAACATTATGCCAAAATGGATAAATTGTATTCAACAAGCAATTACTTTTTCCGCACAGGTTCCATCATGTATATATGATAGTTATTATAGTTGACCGTAAATCAGGTTGATAATCAAAATTTTATTTAAATATTCCGAAGAAAATCTGTTTCGGGGAATACGGAGTTTGTTTATCCTTTCCCAGACAATCCCGAGTTTTAACGACCCTGGGAAAGAAGGCTATTGAAAACATTGTGAGAAAAGGACAAAATGCTGGTAACCAGCATTTTGTCCTTTTCTCAGAATGTTTTGTATCCTTTCTAACATTTCTTAAATTGTTTGGGCCACATCAAATTTGTCGTCTGCCCATGCTTTCAATTCGGACGAATCTACAGTTTTGTCGTCTGGTAAAGGGTAAACAACAGGTATTTTCGCTATTAGCGATTCATCTATCTTTTCTGAAAATCACGATTTTATGATCCACCGGAAGTCAGCCATTTAATTTTATTTGAGTATGGTCTGTGGAATGGGGGTTTAATGCATCTGCAAAAAGTATCGACCCGGGTCAGCCTGCGCGGAATGCGCAGGCTGACCCGGGTCGACACTTTTTGCTTTCGGTCAATTTTCTCCATGTCCAAGGACCATTCTACCTCGTAATTCAGTCATTTGTTAGAGAAAGTGGATAAAATAGACCCATAATTATATGATGACTCGCACGGTAGCCTATAATGTATCACGGAGATGCATTAAGCCTCCCTTTGTCAGAGCATGGCTCATTTATCTTATCAGCGGTGCCTGTTGAAATGTACCCCTAACGGCGCCTAAGTAGTTTTGATGCTGTTTGCATACAATTCAAATCCAAGGCCAAATTGCACAGATCGAGCAATCTGATATTTGATCCACTCTGTCCATTACTGTGTGGAATTAATATGACGGAAAAGTCTACAATGCTTTTTTTCGGACAATAATAATAATCCAAAGACAGGTTCCAAAATAGGACACTGTAGGGAGTGTAGACTGAGATCAAAGAGCAAGATTGCTGGTCGTGATGCCAGTCTGTACTCTCTGCTGGATGCAGTTTAAACTCTCTCAATGTACTTTGTAATATATAATAGGCCAGTGGCCTTAGTATTGAATAAACTATTGTATTGTATTGTAAAAACTGGCTAAATCAGGTGGAATGTTCTTTGACAAGCAAAAAGTTGACCAAAAGCAAGCAGTTTCGACCCAAGTCACCCTGCAAGGATTACGGCAGGCACGTATTGATACTTTTTAAAGACTGCATTACAGCAAGAGCATGACTGATTCATTTTGCCGCCTTTTTTTTTCCGGGGAGGGGGTGTGTGTTAAGCATTGCCTCCTGATACAAACCTGCAGAAAACGATTTTAAAAACAACCTGGGAAGATGCTGATTGATTAAATGTATGGTGTTTAACACCGTTTTCAACATTATTTCAGATATATCGCGGCGGCCAGTGCACCTGTCCGTGCTTTCGTGGGGATTCCTTTCACCAGTACTATACGCAAAATATTTTCCCCAAGCCACTGGCTGCTTTCCCACATAACCATTGCCGAAACAATGATTAGCGATGAGAGAGGAATGAATCCTGTCGCAATGACCATCATCAATCATCGGATAGAAATTGGCCAAGCTGGGGATGGAAAGATACAGATAATCAACATGAATTCTGTTTTAATACATAAGTACAAGCAGTTCCATTTGTGACAAACGGAGAAATTGCTCATTACGAGCATCTCTCCTTTCGCCTTTCACTTTTTTAAACAGTGGTATGTTACCAGACAAAAAAAATCATCTGCAGCCAGTAATGAGTAACGAGTTGACAAAGAATCACCCTATAAGTAACGGTATCATTTTGCCTAGTGGTCAGCGCTGGCGTTAACACTAATGATGCAATTTGGGGCTTATTTCTCCCAATCGAAAATCCGTGGTCAGTCGTGGTTTCGGAGTGGATATTAACGTCAATCAATCTTCTTGCACAGATTTTTTTCAGCCTGGGAAAAAATAACAAGCATTAAATGTCTGCCGGACACTACAATGTTATGTTATCCAAGATATTTTAACCCTTTAGCTCCTATCGCGACTCATCGACCTTTTGCGGACAGTATTGATCAAGATCAGACTGCACAGAACGTGCAGTCTGATCTTTGATCTACACTGTCCGATACGGTATTTTCAGCTTTGAAACCGCAATGTTTGGGCTTTTAGTAATGAGTAGAAATTTGCGTTTCATTTATTCAGCAGCATAAGTGTTAAAACCCTAAAAGCGCCTTTACAACTTTAGTTGCGTTTGCGTGCAGTCTGATTTACGCTATCCGCTTTGCTGAAACACTGAAGACAAAAGAAACGTGAAACTGCAAATATTTAGGCCTTATTTCTTGAATGTAAATATCATGTTGGGTTTTATCCGAGAATTGACTCTATTAGCGCCAAATATATGAGCCATGCTCTGGCAAATGGGGGCTAAATGCATCTCCGTGATGCATGACACCGAGCAAGTCATCACATAATCATGGATCCATAAAGTCCATTTTGTTAAACAACCGACTGAATCGTGAGAGAGATTGGTCCTTGGACTTGCAGAAAATTGACCAATAGCGAAAAGTTTCGGCTCAGGTCAGCCTGCGCGGACTGCGCAGCTGACCTGGATCGATACTTTTCGCAGATGCATTAAGCCCCTTTTCACAGAGCATGACTCACATAAAATCGACCTCCTCCGATGGCTGAAACTACAATCCACTGAAATCACTTGAGCCACGCTCTGGCAAAAGGGAGCTTAATGCATCTCCTCGAAGCATAATACCAAGCAAGCCATACTTATGCATCCATAAAAGCCAATTTTTTTAAACGACAAACTTAATGATGACGTAGACTCCAGTTCTTGGAAATACAGAAAATGGACGAATAGCTAAACGTTTCGACACAGGTCAGCCTGCGGACACTGCGCAGGCTGACCTGGGTCGGTGCGTTTCTCAGATGCATTAAGCCCCCTTTTCACAGAGCATGGCTCATTTTGAAATCCATCCATAAATGTAGAAGTTTTGACTCGGAGAAACTCCATGTATGCCAATTTTATCATTTGACTTTAAGTGTGACCTTGACCTTGCACCAGTCTGAACAAGCGATGCATACGGAACTTTAACTCATGAATGAGAACAATTTTGCCAAATTATTTTGAAATCCATTCATGATTATAAAAGTTATGGCTCAGACAAATTGTATTCATATATCTAATAGTTTATCATTTCACCTTCAAGTGTGACCATGACCTTTGACCTACCTAAACAAATGTTTTGACTTAGAAATAGTGTTATTTCTAAACTTAGAAATAGTTTATCTACGAGGCTTAACTAAACAAGCGGACGGTAGAGATTCAAGATCAGACTGCACATTATTTGTAGCCTGATCTTGCTCTACGCCGTCTGCAATAGCCCCCCCCCCCCCCCCCCCACACGCCCCCGTCTGCCTGTGGCGCTGCAAGGGTTAATTTACATAGCTACGGTGTTACCCAAAATAGCATGGCCACGATCTTAATTACGCATTTGGTTACCTGTTCGTTTGATCGTTTGTATGGGATTGTTTACCGCTTTCCATAGTGTGTATTTCAGCCGTATCTCGGCGACATCTCACGTATAGATTCCTTTTTATCGACCTAAAGAAGTCCATGTTTTATCTCTGCAGCAGCTTGCCCACGAACATTCCAACGTCAGTGTCTCCGCCTGCATGAATCGAACCTGGATTTCCCTGTTGTAAATCCAATAACGAGAACCCCCACGTTGTTTGTTACCCAACGGTGAAGGCTTAGGATTTAATGGGTGATATCTGATGTTTGCATACGAACTTTATAGAAGCCACCTGTTCACTGTGTGGAAATTTTTATTGAAACAGTCATTTTTTTTTTTTTGCTTCAATGAAAGACCTTTACAGATTGTTATTTAGTACTTGCCGAACTGAACATGTTCCATGACCTTTATGTGGACTTGTTTCAGAATCATAATATAAATGTAAATATAAATATTTTTGTTTTTGTTTTTGAAATTGCAAAAAAAAAACCTTTTTCGTCATTGGAAAAAGAGACTAAACCGTCTTCAGGCATGTTCAGTCGATCAAAAAGTAATTTCTTAATGAATAAAAACGAAGAATTGCACAACTCCCTCAGCGGCCATTTCACGCATGCGCGCTGAGCAATACACGTGACAAACATATGAGGGCTAGAGTTCAAACATCATTTCCTGCAAGTCCCTTGGTATTTTGATGATTTTTAGTGCCATTGTTTCGTTCATTACGTCGAATTTAACAAAACAATTTTCCGGGTCTTTGAAAGGAATGATTTCGATGAGGAACAGGGGCCCTTATGCTGTTAATTGCAATTCAAACAACACCATCCCCCATTTAAAGTCATTCTTTTAACAGGTGATAGCATTTTCTGGTGAAATCAACAAATTTTACAGCCTGGTAAAATCATCATATTTTACAGCCATTCTCACTGATAATGACATAGGAAATCTAATTTAGATTGTCTGCTTTGATTAGAGATATACACAAAATTTAAATTGTTTGAAAGCTCGAAAATGATAATCTTCACTATCGCTCCTGGCTGCCTGTGAGAGCACTATATGATATTGTGATCTTTACTACAGCGAGACTGAAGAAGAAGCATTTTCTCCTTTTCTCAGAATGTTTCTACCCTGATTGATACTTATTCTTCCATTCAAACAAGATAAACTTTGTTGTCTGCAAATGCTTGCAATATGCACCAGATTCAAATTTTTTCTTCCAATGAGTGCTCATGTTCTAGACAAAAATGATATCAACATTTTCAGTTATATAAATAACATGGAAAAGTCTAAAATTTTGCAATTTCATGCTTTCATTCTCTCAAAATATTTAACAAAATAACAGACGGTGTAAATTCAAGATGAAACAGTCAGACTGCATGTTCTGTGCAGGTAGCGGCACACCCAATATCATCACTCGTCACAACTCAGCCGATTCCGTACCTATATCCAACCTCGTCGGTATCAAGGTAGGTTTCAGTTTTGAAATACTGCCAGTCACATGATCTTAACCCTTAGGCTGCTTATCGCGACTCACTGACCTTTTGCGGACAGCGTAGATCAAGATCAGACTGCACAGAACGTGCAGTCTGATCTTTGATCTACACTGTCCGATAAGGAGATATCTTTCCTCCAACAATACCTTTGAAACAGGAAAGTTTTGGGCTTATACTCGCGGTTTGAAAGTTTCATTTCTTTTATTCAGCAGGATAAGGGTTAAACATGGCGGCTCCCTGTAAATCGATTAGCAGCGGCGAGAACGGCCACGGTGATAAGCAATTAATCGCTGAAAAATGAAAAAGTCATTGATAGACCGAGTTAGAAACTGTTTGTCATCAAAAAATGTATTTAGAAATATTCCCACGGAAACTTGTGAATAGGGTTTGCTTTTCAAGTGGAGTGTTACGATTTTATGAACGGTGAAGCGGTGTACTTCCGGCGAAGAAAAGTACCGTGTAGGCGCATATTAAGCTACCATTCGGCATACCTCGGGTGATCCGGTGATCAAATCCCTCGGCTGTATCACGTAGCTTGATATGCACCTACACGGTACATTTCGCACATCTCCGGAAGCACACCGCTTTACCATTATTGAAATTGTAAGGCTCCTCTTTAGAAAGAACACATGAGTAAATTTTCTATCGTTATCTTTCTAAGAGTATTTTAGTCGGCAAACAGTTTGTACACTCAAGTTTTAGTGTGGTTTATCAATTCCGTTAGGAGCTTTCATCGACAGATCGATAGAAGTGAATAACTTCACAGTGGTTGTTCATGTCGTTGCTAAGCGATCTACAGGGGCGCCGCCATGTTTAAGATCATGTGATTGGTAGTTCAAAATGGAAGCCTCCCTAATATAGACGAGGTTAGATGTAGGTACGGAATCGGCCGAGTTGTGACGAGTGATTAAGCTAAGTGATACAGCAGAGGGACTTCATCAAAGGATCACCCGAGATTTGCCGAATGCTAACATTATATGGCGGCCATCAAAACTAATGACACGTCATCGCTTTGCAGCACCCCAAACTATGTACTTTACATTCATAAAGGGGGCCGATGTCAGTTGGAAGGAAATTGTCAATTTCCATGTATAAGTTGGCTCTTCCCGCTTGAGCACGTGTAATTTATTGAATTGTCAAGGGCGCTTAGGGTTTGTATTTTGAGATCAGTCCTTAATGACAATCGGTCGCATTCCCGATGGAGATTTGTCCAGTCATTCAATTTTTCATCGTTGTAAACCACTGCTTCATTGGGAATTGTGACATGTACTCTCGTTTTGAGTCACTAGCTTCTGTCAGAAACAACAAAGTTCGAAGGAGTAACAGTTCCATATATTCGTGTTTCTAGCTCTGTGTATAAGGTTATGTGAGAATGTTTTCTTATATTTTTCGGTGTAGCTGAATGTGCTGGCTTTTGACCTACACTTAGGTTCTGATAATAAATGAATAAACAAAACTTTGTGATTGGTAGAAAATGTAGACATGTTTATTTTAAGGGCCCTGCCTATTTGCGGGCAAATTTACGCCGTCTATCTTTTTTAAAGATATTTCTTGTTTCAAATACCTCTGAAATTGCTAGATGAATATAATGGATTTTCTGAGCCAATGATTAAAACTTGATTTCCGATTTCAAAGGTCTTTTTTGAGGACAAAACTCACCGTATCTTTTTTGTGGACAAAACTCACCGTATCGAACATGTAGATCGAAGATCAAACCTCCTGTGCAGTCTGATCTTGATCTACTCTGTCCACAAAAGCACACTGAGCCGCGCTAAGCAGTCTAAAGTTTAACCCTCAGGCTGCCTAGCGCTTGTCAAGGACCTTTTGCGGACAGTGTAGATTAAGATCAGACTGCACAGGACGTGCAGTCTGATCTTAGATCTATACTGTCCGATAAGTAGACATCTTTCCCCAAAAATACCTTTGAAATATCAAAACCTTGGATTTATAAGCGACTTGAAAAGTTCATCTCACTTATTTAACAGGATAAGGGTTAATAACAATGAATGTTACTCCTGCGAGCCTACAAGCCATCCTCGGGGCATCTGCTTATCTTTACTGCCCAGACAACCACCTGGTGCTGCTGTAATACTTCTCTATTCGTAGTTTAATTTTTGTTGATAAATAATTACAAATAGAAACTCTAGTGCAAAAAAAAAAAATATGTTTTTCACTGGTAATTCCTCGTTTTGTAACAATTTTCTCAAACCTCGTTTGGGGCAACACGCAAACAGATATTCTCCGAATATGATGATACAATCAGAGGGGTTCTAGATGTAAGGTTCTGTGAGAATTCTGATTTAAAAAAAATAACCCCTAAACAGCAGAGAAATGTCATGTAATTTTCCATGCAATGGTCAAACCCCAGTTTCCGTTTTTAAAGTACTTATCAACGATTTTGTTTCTTTGTTTGGACTGAAGTTTAACGCCATTTTAACAGCTCTGGTCATGTCATGGCTGCCAGTGATGCACCCATGTGTTTCATGGCTTTCTCACATCAGTACTGACACAACTTTCTTTCCAAGTCACTGACTACTTTTCTCACATGCATCACAGGTGAGAAGCGAAAAATCGCTTGAAAGAAAGTTTGCCTCAATCGGGTATCGAACTCGCAACCACCAGGTCAGGAGTCAGATACGCTTACCACTGAGCTCCCCGGGCGCGCCGACTTATCAACGAGAGAACTCACCAAATTGGACAGCGTAGATCAAAGATCAGGTCTTCTGTGCGGTCTGATCTTGATCTACATTGCCTGCAAAAGCCATTGAATCTAGCGTAGCAGCATAAAAATTCGCGTTCTCTTGGCATAATGTTGAAATTTCAATGATGATTTCATAACATAGACATCACAGGAAATGTTACCCTTAATTTATTTCTTCCTGGAACAAATTCGCAGCAGTCTTATCAAATCTTCGACACGAACAAGATTTAAGCTTTTTTAAGTACATCAATCACGTGACTCCATTATTGTGAAATTTTGCACGTCTGCAATTTTGATGTAGTCGCGAGGGATTGTTTTTCTTTCGTTTTAATCAGATTTAACATCAACCATAGGAAATATTTAAAATTCAAATAGCATTTGAATAAATCTGCACCAGAGATGACTTCGAAACAAACGTCGTAAAGTTAGCATGATCAATTTAATTAACTCTTTACCAGACGAGAAAATTCTAGACTGGCCCGAATTCAAAACATTTGCAGACGACAAACTAAATGTGGCTCAAATGATAGGATTTGTTTCTGAAAGGTTAGAAAACATCGTGGGGAAAGAAGATGCTGGTTACCAGCATTTTCTCCTTTTCCACGATGTTTTCAAAAGTGTAATTTCCCGGAGGCGTTAAAACTCGTCATTTTGTGGTGAAAGGTCAAATAAGTTTTTACACAAATGATATGAGATCATTTCGCCACATTCCGTGGGAATCTTTCTAAATACATTTTTGATGACAAACAGTTTGTACAAAATCACTTCTTTTATCACAATGTTTCTCCAAATTTCGATTTGTGCAGGGAGATAAGAGTCGTGTAGGTGGCGACGCGTTAAAACACGCATTCACAAGGTTATGTTCGATAAAAATCGGGACGACTGATATTTCAGAGAGATAATTATGACCTTGGTTTGACAAGGACAAGTACACTGGTGCAATCTTCGGGCAGCTAACAAACGCAAATAAGCGGCTGACAACACGAAATGGGAGCATCGTAAATCGTTAAGCTTGGAAAAGATAGCCAGTGTTGTTTGTTTCATTACCAAACGACAACATTTTGGATACGTCGAAATTTAAAGCATTTGCAGACGACAATTCAAATGTGGATCAAATGATGAAATTTGTCTCTGAAAGGGTAGAAAATATTGCGGGAAAAAGAGAAAATGCTGTTTTCCAGCATTTTCTCCTTTTCCCACGATATTTTCAAAGGTTTCTTCCACAGGGTCGTTAAAACTCGGGATTTGGATAGTAAAGTGTTAACTCTCTCTACCAAGCGACACAATTTTTGATGCGACCCAATTGAAAAAGTTATCAGATAAATAATTAGATGTGGCATAACTGTTAGTCTTTGTCCGTGAAAATGAAGAAAACACTGCGAGAAAAGGTGAAAATACTGGCAATAGGCATTACTTTCCCTTTTCCACAATATTGGCAGGAGGTTTATTCCTGTCGTTAAAACACAGGACTCTTTGATAAACTTATAAGTCTTATAAGTCCTTGTAGAAAGTAAGTGACTGGGATCGAAAATATTACGAGGAAACCTTGGAACAATTGCTTGTTGTTACAAAAAAAGGTTCTCCTTTGCAATGTTTTCCTTGTCTTTTAGAAATATTTTCCTTTTCTTCAAATACCTCTCCTTTTCTTTGTTTGATATCAAGTTGCAACTGTTTTAGTGTGGACGAAACTTTATATTCAGCTTGACGATGTGAATACGTGTGCGGTTTCTGTGTCTTGAATGTAAGAGCAATGTGACATAAAAACTTTGATATTCAAACATAAAGTAGTTCTACTTATGCAGTATTCGACTAAACTGATCAGTCGAAGTATTGGCTGCATGGTGCTGCTTTAATGCATCTATTGTTACAGATGAAAAAATTATTGGCATATGATTTCAAGACAAAACATTATGGCAACACGAGAAATCGTTTATTGCAACACTATAACTTGTTTGCCGGGTGTAATGATACCATCAGCAAGATTCCTGGACAAACGGTCAAATGACCTGTCTTCTGGACTTTTTTCTATTATTCCCGTGAGGTCAACCATATTATTTCCTGTAATAATATTTGTCTGAGCCAGACTGGGGTTATTTTTTCCGAGATAAGAATGTAAGACGTTCGTATCATTAATTTCTTGGAAATCTCGTTCTCCCAGAGGACCTTCCCAATCTCTGTACAACCAAATGGACAGATTATGAACTTTACGGCTGTCCTTACAAGGCCGTCTCTTGGGAGTTCCGATATACAAGGTAGATAGTTTTCTAGAGGTGTACATAACTGGGCGAAACAGTACTGTTAGCCCTTTACCACACAATCCCGAGTTTTAACGACCCCAAGAAAGAAGGCTCTTGAAAACATTGTGAGAAAAGGAGAAAATACTGGTGACCAGCATTTTCTCCATTTCCCACAATGGGTTCTACCCTATGAATGACAAATTACGCGTTTTAAGTAACATTTATTTTGTCGTCTGCAAATGCTTTCAGGTTGGACAAGGCTAAAATTTTGTTGTCTAGTAAAAGGTTAAACAAGAAACTTATTTTTTTTTATTAAAACTCATGTTGTGGTTACTCAGACTGAATCCCCTTTTTCAGGTAAAATGGACGGATCTAAACCGCACGACCTCTATTGGGATCGCAAATAGACTGTGTCAAGCCTTGAAATAATTGAGCTTGTACGAGTAAAGATAATAATAATAATAATAATAATAATAAAATCTTTATTTCTTGAAGGTTAAAACATTAAGACAGAATTTCAAGAAATATGACCTGAAAATAGAGTCTTTTTTACAGTGTTGCCTTCTCTCTCTCTCTCTCTCTCTCTCACACACACACACACACACACACACACATACCCCCACACCCACACACAAACAGATGCGATAATAAATAAGTGGATGATGAAAGAAAATAACATGAAAATAGTCTGGTACCCCGCCGTACTTCAAAAGTATGTCAAGCAAAGCGCAATAATGGCGGCCCCCGTTTGTAATATGCAGAAGTGAACGGATTATTGTTCACTTGATCAAACCTACTAGAGTCTGAATTGAAAACGGATCGGTTGCAAAAAAGTAATGGCAGTTAGTTTTCTAATTGTCGTTCTTATTTAGCGAGAAAAATTACGTATCAGAAATGCTTTAAGTATCCGAAATTTCAATGGACCGATATAACGTCCGAAAACAGGGCTACTTTTAAAATGATTCGTAGTCAAATTTATATTTAGACCATATCCCAAAAGCACGTTTTAGATTCGGTAATCTGTATTTTGTGCAAAATTGATCTCATTTTATTCTCTGATCAAACTGGATCACATGAAATTAAGAAAAAACAGGAAAGCATTTAGTGCTAAGCTTGAGGTCGGCATGGAGGCCGCCATTATTGCGCTTTGCTTGACCCTAAAACGTTGTGGTAGGGGCAGGTAATCCAGACTAGAGTAAAGAGGGGGCGTAACCGAAACCTTTGAAGATTGTTACGTTTACGAATAAATTAATTCTGTCAACGGCATAATTTCCCCGAACTCTTTCAACGGCTGAAGACAAAATCCACTGAAACTCGAAAATATTGTTGTAGATAGATAAAATTGGCTGAACAAAGATATATGTATATGTTAAGATTGGACTTCTCGGCCGGACAATAAAGACCCAAAGATCACAGGTTCGAGGCTGTATAAGCCATATATCCTAATTTGCATACTAATTCTTGAGTTCATTTCTGTGCATTTAATTGGTTGAGACGTTCTGTGTCAGCCAAAGAGACAGCTTGTCTAAGAATCAAGAATTGGAGCTGAATTTAGAAAAGTTGATCTATACAGCCCCAGACTGTCAATCAGCATCATACACAAAGTGGAGTAACTTTGCAAACCCTGTGCATGTTTGTAGAGCACACATGTGGTATGAATTCCACTGTTCCAGAAGAGCATGGAATACTCACCGTTTGGTGACGTATACACTTCGCTTGTAACATGTATGGTTTTCCTTATATAAACAAAGCGATGAGACAGGCAACTAACTACATGGTTGACTCTTTGCCAAACGACAAAATTTTTTGGACAAGACCAAATTGATAGCATTTGCAGACGACAAATTAAATGAAGCTCAACTGATGATTTGTGTCTTTGATAGGTTAGAAAACACTCTGGGAAAAGTAGAAAATGCTGGTTACCAGCATTTCTTCTTTTCCCACACTTTTTTCAAGAGCCTTCTCTTTCAGGCATTGCGTGGTAAAGAGTTAATGCGATGAGCTATGAGTTTCTTGATTTCCATAAAATGTGTGTTTTTTATCCGTTTATTTTTTTGGCAGACGACAAAACTTTTGGAATTGTCCAAATTCAAAGCATGTGACCTTGGTTCGCATCCACCATTTTAAAGAACATTATTATATCAGTCTTATTCTCCAGAATTGTCTAAATTTGGAAGTAACACAACATCTGACTGGCTAAACCATTTGGTTTAGTCAATCAGAAGTTGTGTCTCTTTCAAATTTAGAAAATCTCAGAGATAAAGGATAAGAATGTTCTTAAGAATGGTTGGTAAATACAGACCCAGACAAATTTCGATGGCAGAGTCAAAAGTTTTGGCAACAGGCAAATACTTGTCCTAACGCCTCGTGCTGAGGTAGCTCTGTTTCAAATTCGGTCGAGTAAATGTTACTAATGAGACAAAATAGCCAAAGTGACTCGTGGTGCGGATTGACGAAATTCAAGTGGAAGGGTTCCATTACTGCAAAGTGAGCTGCTTGATTTCACTGAAGGGCAATTATTTCTTGACATATTATTTACGCCTTTTCTGGAAACCGAGCGAAGCTTCTTTCTTGACAGGAGACTCAAATGTATTACTCGTTGTTGAGAGTGTGACCTTGAACTTTGACTCATTAACCTTTCATTTATGCACAGAAAGTGCAGTCTGATTTTAGATCAATACTGTCGACTGTTTAACCTTTAAGCTGCTGATGGCAACCCTCTGACCTTTTGCGGACAGAGTAGATCAAGATCAGACTGCACAGAACGTGCAGTCTGATCGTTGATCTACACTGTCCGATACGGTATTTTCTTTCCAGTGAAATCAACTTTGAAACCGCAATGTTTAGCCTTTTAGTATTGAGTAGAAATTTGCGTTTCATTTATTCAGCAGCGTAAGTGTTAAGTCAACCTCAAGCCTATCAGATATAAATATTTCAGTTTCATCGGAATGCATTTTCAGCCGTTGAAAGATGTCAAAGTCATGCATTTGCCGCTGAAAGAGAATTGACTTAACCTTTTACCACACGATGAAAGTTTAGCCCTGTCTATATTGAAAGCAATTGAAGACAATGGTGTGGACGAGGGAGTTGTCTTCGACATTGTTTAAAACAGTGTGGGAAAAGGAAAAAATTCTGGTAACCATCCTAATACATCCGAGAGATTTGATCAACGGATCACTCTAGGCTTGCCGAATGTATTCAGTCTTTCTCAATTTTTACTTTTCATATTTTCATATTTTATAGGAATATTTTTTAAAGTCGCCTGCTACAAATGTGCCCTTGAAGTAATAATGCGACAAATGTACTGTTTTGCACAAGTGATCATACTTTCATTATGCTTCCGAAATGATATTAGTAAAAAATTAATACATTATGAATAATTAACAATAATAGTATTCTATCTTATTAATAGGATTAATAACGTCAGAGTTTGACCTTGGGAGTTTTTCTGGTCTCAGTTGAAATGTGTCGGTTGGGATCAATATGACTGTACCATACAATAAACATAAGCCATGCTCTTGCACAGAGGATTTATACGTCTTCGTATCACAATGTAGTAAGCAGGGCGTCGCATGATATGAACGGGGCATAATATAGACCCGTTTTGTCTAATAATTGGCTGAACCATGAGGAAGAGTGATTCCCTGGCATGCGGAAGATTTAAGATTAACCAATAACAAAAAGTATCGACTCATGTCAGCCTGCGCGGAATGCGCAGGCTGACATGAGTCGATACTTTTTGCAGTTGCATTTAACTGCTTTTCACAGAGCATGGCTAAGATCATATAAAATTTCACAGAGATAAGTAAACCGTAATATAAGCAGTGCATGCAGTTGCTTTTTTTCAGTAGAATAGTAAATCAAGTCGAAATGGGGGCATAACTGTAGCAAAAAGATTTTGAGGGTTAACTGCCCTTTCTGGTTTCCCATTTGGACGTAGATTTTTTTATTCTCGTGTGGTAAAGAGTTAATGTTCGATGTGTCAATATTTGTTTAATTTTTTTTTTACCTGTGTCACTTATCTCACTCTCTTCCTAAATGTTAACCTACAAGTAACATATTACGAATTCAGTTTTAAATTAAGTACTACATTGACATATTTTTCAAAATATGTATTGCAATTATTATTTTGTATGACTAGAAGCTGTACAAGCTTACGTCAAATAAATTTGTATATGTCTACTGTCCTATTTGGATATTTGTAACATGACAATGTCACAGTGTACGGGCGTCGCTGACGAGCTCGTCGACACAGACCACGAAAGGCCTACGACAATACATTGACGTTTTCTTTAGAATAAAATTGAGCTGAAATGCTCAAAGATGTATGATGTATATCCTATCATATTATTTGAATGAAAAACAAGGCCTGTGAAAACGAAGCCTTGTAGAACGAACGTGCATACCACGTGTGTAATTTTCTGTGCTGTTGTATTCCATGCTGAAGCAGTAAACACCTTAACAAAGAGGCTAGCATATCGGCTGCCTTTTAATCTAGGGTTGCCAAGGTCAAACCGTGGAGCCCAGTTTCAGTGCCGTTTTGTCAAGAAAATGTAGAAAAGTTCGGATATTGCAGATGCAAGACGAGGGTCCGTATTCACCAACCGTTTCTTAAGAATGTTCTTAATCTTATTCTCCAGAATTTTCTAAATTTGTAAGTAACACGACTTCTGATTGGCTAAACCATTTGTTTTAGCCAATCAGAAGTTGTGTTACTTTCAAATTTAGAAAATCTTGAAAAATGAGACTAAAAATGTTTTTAAGAATGGATGGTGAATCCGGACCCAGAGACTGCGAAATGAGGACGATTCATCCTGAAAATTAATATTATTATGGAAAAATACACGTTTAAAATCGAAAATAATTATCTTTGCGGTGGAATGCGAATAATATCAGTACTATAATGTGTTTTATTCGATGGTTTTAAAAAAGAAAAACTTGCTTTGGTCCGCAAGTCAGAGATACAGACTGTTAATCCAAAGCAAAACTCCCAACGGTGAAAGCACTATAATGGAAACTCTGATAAATGAGGCATTGTTGAACTGAACGTGTATGCGAAACAGATGATGGGGTTTTGAATGTCTGCCCATTTTTGAAATCTACGCGTCTGAAAAACCCATCACAAGGAAGTGAGCCATGCTCTGTGAAAAGGGGGCTTAATGCATCTGCGAAAAGTATCGACCCAGGTCAGCCTGCGCAGTCCGCGCAGGCTGACCTGGGCCGAAACTTTTCGCTATTGGTCAGTTTTCTGTATGTCAAAGGACCAGTCTACTTTATGATACAGTCGGTTGTTAGACACAATGGATTTTATGGATCCCTAATTATGTGATGTCTTGCTTGGAATAATGGATCACGGAGATGCATTAAGCCCCCTTTTGTCAGAGCATGACTCAAGTATTTTTGATTTCTGAAAACAAGCGCGGCGTCTCGGTTTATTGCACATAAAAACGTAAAATGCATTGCTGTGTTGAAAGAAAAGGGAGAATACAGGAATTGTTTTGAAGTAGAGCCAAAGTCTTTGTCTTTTTAAATATGAAAAGAACACGAGAATGTTTTACTTTACCAAGAAAAGATTGGTACTGTGTACATACAGAACTGATACAACCCATGCTTGTTCAAAGGAGGCTTAATGCATTTACTAGAGGTATCGGCCCATGTCAGCCTGCGCAGTCCGCGCATGCTGACCTGGGCCGAAACTTTCGCTACTGGTAAATTTTTTGCATGTCAAAGGATCAGTTTATGTCAAAATGACAAAATGGGCTTAATGTATTCATGATCATGTGATGACTTGCTTTTTATCATGCATCACGGAGATGCATTGAGCCCCCTTTTGCCAGAGTGTGGCTCAAATATATAAATTCTAATGGGAGGACGGACAGAGAGAAGAATCCGTCGCCTACATCTTGAAAAGATCTTTTAGGTATTAACATGCATTAAACATTTTGGTACTTTTGATGTTCTGAAAATGTTCCTGTTGCATAGAAAGTTTGAATGACCCCTTATTAAGCCCCAAAATCTCAGACTTGTTCAAACTGGAACGATTTGTACAAGACAAAAATAATGACGGGATTTACCCGTAAAAGAAAAGAAAACATTATAGAAAAAAAAGGAGAAAATGCTATGACAACGTTTTCTCCTTCTTCCACTGTGTTTCCAGAAGCCTACTCACCAACTCTGAAAACTGTGTAAACACGGAGTATCATGCTACCAGGGTTACAGCGTTTAGATTTCATCTGAATAGAATCTAGTATTGGGCCATGTCCACAAAACCAGTTCGGCGAGGTTTGCGAAACGTATTAAAAAGCACCGTGATCTAGAATAATGATTATATCTTCTGTTGATAAGGTATCGGAATTGTTAAATGTGAAAATATAGTAGAACTATGTAATGCCAACGACCGAATTTACTGACAACAGATTAAACGTAATCGCGAGGACTGCATTTGCTAATTTACTTAATTATAGGTTTCTTGTTTTACTATCTAATGACAGACGCAGTTCTACATATGCAAGCAGGCATTTCAAAATTGATTTGGAATTATTTTGTGCATGGTATTGTTTTGCAGGATCTCAAACGCCAAAGCTGTGTTCAATATATTTCTTATCTAACATAAAAATGTTTTGATTGGACCCTTTTATTTATGAACCGGCATCCGTATGTTCTTTGTGTTGTTCGTCACAGATTCAAGTCACGTTTCATGTTTATGTTTTGGTAGGATCCCGAACCAGAAAGTGCTCGTCACATATTAACTGTTTTCTGTGTCAACTTCAACAAATTGGGGATGACAAGTATCACTACGGGAAATGGTTTTTTCTCTTTTCCGACAATTGAGAAATCAATTTTGATAATTCTCGTCCCTGGTGAATTCTGCGATTTTGCTTTGAAGTGTTTGTTATCTGTCAAACCTTTTGGCTAAGTGAGATATGGCAAACCCGTGACCCACTCCTGTAGAATTTCCTAAAATGAATTCGTCAGTTTTTTGTTTCCGTTAAGTTTTGTAATTGCATCACAGAGTAAGAAAATCAGGCACAAGACTTCGGTCAAATAAGTAGAGAGAAATAAAATCTCCTTCTAGGAGGTGTAATGAGCTTTGATATTCAATGATCAGCTGATTTAAGTAAGATATTGGGTTTACAGACATTCGCTCTTTGGTTTCGTAACAAACGAGTGTAGTCTCTCTGGTTACCTACCCTCCGAAGCAATGAAATATTTAAGTCTGGATGTACGGAAATGTCAAATAATAGAATCATTTGCCCCTCTTCAGTCAGGACTGGGGTCTGGTTAATGGAGGGTTCGTAACCAAGAAGCTCAATCAAACGTTCTGTAGACATTGGCACCAATAGCTAAAGGACATTATACAAGTGTCCGACCTGAATCCATAGCGTGTTTGCGAGAAAATGTGGATTTACCCTTTACCAAACAATCCCTGGTTTTCACGGCCCTGGTAAAGCAGGCTTTTGAAAACATTGTGGGAAAAGGAGAAAATGCTGGTAACCAGCATTTTCTCCTTTTCCCAAAATGTTTTCTATCCTATCAGAAAGCTTAAGCTCATTAGTACTAATTTTGAATTTGTCATCTGCAGATGGTTTGAATTTGAAAGGGTCTAAAATTTGCTGTTTGGGAAAAGGTTAAGGGAAAAAACAATTTTCCACTATATAAAATGTCTATTGTTTTTAAAGAACTATAGTAGTGAACTACCGATAGAGATTAGTGTAGGTTAAAGTTTTTGTGATAGGTCCTGGCCAATCGAAAGTGACAGCGATATACATTGTACCAGGGTCCGTATTCACCAACCATTCTTAAGAACGTTCTCAGTCTTGTTCTCCAAGATTTTCTAAATTTGAAAGTAACACAACTTATGATTGGCTAAACCATTTGGTTTAGCCAATCAGAAGTTGTGTTACTTTCAAATTTTAAAAAATTCTTGAGAATAAGACTTAAGAACGGTCTTAAGAATGGTTGGTGGGTACAGACCTTGGTCTTCACATTTAGATGCGTGTAATCGCTTTGCAACCTTTTCAGTGCTATAAGTGAAACCTAAGTGAAAGAGGCTTTCGCAGACGCCAAAGATCAAGATCATACTGCACGGAACGTGGAATCTAATCTTGGATCAATGCTGTCTACTTGTTTCGTAAACTAATTAGATAAAAAAAAAAATCCGTATGAGTTTCAGTTGATTGTGTTTTTGGACTTCGTAAAAGGTCGATTTTATATCTGTGGTGCTGATGGAGTGGACGCTTAGATCGCAAACTAAATGAGCGACGCTCCGGCAAAAGGGGGTTTAATGCATCTCCGTGATGCATTCTACCAAGCAAGTCATTACATGATTATGGATCCATAATAGCCACTTTTTTAAACAACCGACTGAATAATGAGATAGAAAGGTCCTTGGACATGCAGAAAAATGACCAATAGCGAAAACTTTCGGCCCAGGTCAGCCTGCGCGGACTGCGCAGGCTGACCTGGGCCGATACTTTTCGCAGATGCATTTAGCTTCCATTTCACAGAGTATGGCTCAATTATATATCCCTTAGATGCATTTGATATGACAACATACTGAATCATGGGATACAATGGTCTTTCGACATACAGAAAATTCAACCATAGCAAAAAGTGTCGACCCAGGTCAGGCTGCGCGGACTGCGCAGGCTGACCTGGGTCGAAACTTTTTTGCATATGCATTAAGCCCCCTTTTCACAGAGCATGGCTCAAATAAAATGGTCTAAATCAGTATTTTGAAGAAATACACAAAGTTTTGGCAGTCAAGGCTGGGTTAATTTGAATATCTCCAAAATATCGGATAGGATCTTCTGTGCAACCTAATCTTGGATCTGTCGTCTAAATGTTTCCCCTGGTATGGTAAGGGTAACAGTAACCGACTGTGACATAATTCGGAATCTGTGGCTGCTGTATCGACATTCCTCAGAAAGATCCTCTAGGACAAGGCGTAAAGTTTATGAACTTTAACGACTGACATGTCAGCGACAGCTACTTTGTAACCCAGGTGTGAAACATTTCTTTAAATTTCATTGCGCTGGGACAATTTTATCGTGCGAAACGTTGTTTTTTATGAGTATTCGTAACGTTGGGAAATAACTCAATATTTATTCAAAATGCCAATTCATGTAACATATCCTTGTGCTAATAATTACTTTGTCTTCTGGAGTGATTCTTGCTGGTATTGGCAACGAACGTTGTGATAGGCCACCAGCAAAGTAAAAATAGAACCATGATACTACTTTTAGCGTATGCGCGATAAAAATAGACGAACGATTTCTCATGAAAGCACTGAGATGACCAATTTGTCCAAAACTGGCAGCCTGTTATCGATCTTCGTATCAATCGGACGGTTACAGGAGATACAACGGGTACCAGTTTAAATTTGTCCCCGTTGTTTGTGCATGTCATATTCTTCGGTATGTATTTGAAAAATGCCACCTAGCGGAAGATAGTGAATTGCCCTTTTTATAATTCAAAACCGAGATGTTCTAGGAGCGATAAGTTAAAATAATTAGAATGTTTGTGCATCTGAGCTCCTGAGATGACGACCTATAATCATAAAAGGTAATGATGCGAATAAGAACTGTAAAAAAAACTTTCACGACAATTTCTCCATGACCTCGTCAACACCAGGATCATAATAATTATTATGAGTGATATAATAGAGCCATTCTCTGTGAGAGAGTTTATGCATCAGCAAACAGTATCAGCCTGCGCAGTCTTCTTAACCCTTAAGCTGCTAATCGCGACCCGCTGATCTTTTGCGGACAGTGTAGATCAAAGATCAGACTGCACGTCTGTCCGATACGGTATTTTCTTTCCGATGAAATCAATTTTGAAACCTCAATGTTTGGGCTTTTAGTATTGAGTAGGGATTTGTGTTTCATTTATTTAGCAGCTTAAGTGTTAAAGTAAAAGGACGAATCTATGCCATAATTTGGTCTTTTTCTTAGTGAAAAAAGCGGATCTATTTTACGCAGGGCCTTGCTTTGCATTACGCATAAAATGTTAGACTTGTATATAAAAGCATTGGCAGACGCAATGAAAACTGTAACTAAAATGAAGGGAATTTCTTTTAGAGACAGTTGAAAGCATTGTGGAAAAGGAAGAAAATGCTGGTTACCAGCATTTTCTTCCTTTTCCACAATGTTTTAAAAAAAAAAAGCCCTTCTTATTCAAGATCGTTAAAACACGAGAATGTGTGTTTAAGGATTGACGTTACTATCAACTAAGCCATGTTTTGCCCTCAATGGTTGAGAGCTTCGATAATAACTTACACAATTTACGATCAATTCCTGAATTAATTACTTCTAAAGTTCCAGGAAATTACTTAATTGTTTCCTTTGTTGCCTGTTTATTTAGAAAATAACGATCAGTGGAAGTGCCAATAAAGCTTAATTACTGCACCAAGCATGAATGATGTCACGTCTATCATCAAGTGCTTTAACCATCGATATGTAGGGTATAGTTCGGCGGACATTTTCTTTTGAAACATTTCAATTATGATCTGAGAAGTCACCTTGGTTTAAACTGATATTTTGCTTCTTTGCAGCACAGTTCTGAGGGTCGGGGGGAGGGGGGAGACAGATAAATTTGCCCTTTGCACCGTTTAATGGCACGGCAGAATAATTTTTTTGGGTAGGATGGCTTGGCAAAAAGTCCGACAGGAGTAAAACCAAACATGTTCGGTGGAATATGTTTTGAGTACGATAGTCTACATAACTTTTTGACGAAAATATATTCTTAGAAATTAAATCCAATTTCCATCAACTGAAACCGTTTCCTCTTTAAGTAAATACGTACTTTGACCCATAAATTGTTTGTCCCACAAAATATCGGATAAAGTAGATCCAAGATCAGACTGCATGTTCCATGTGATCCTATCTTTATCAACAAAGAGGGCTTAGTGTTATCTGTAGCTTGCTATGATTTAATGTTTTTAATGGTGAAAAAAAAAAAAAGATTTTGAAATATAAGTCATGCTCTGGTAAAAGGGTTTTTCATGCATCTCCGTAATACATTATACCGGGAAAGAAATCGCGTTATTATAGATCCAAAAAATCGATTTTGTCAAACAATCGACTGAGTGATGTTCCTTCGACATGCAGAAAATTGCCCAATAGCAAACAGTTTTAACCCATGTCAGTCTGGGTCGATACTTTCTGAAGATGTACTTAAAACCCCTTTTCACAGAGCATGGCTAAAACATATGAGCCGTGCTCTGTGAAAAGAGGGCTTAATGCTTTTGCGAAGAGTATCGATCCAGGTCAGCCTGCGCAGTCCGCGCAGGCTGACCTGGGCCGAAACTTTTCGCTATCGATCAATTTTCTGTATGCCCAGGGACCAGTCTACCTCATTATTCAGTGGGTTGTTACGCAAAACGGATTTTAGGAATGTATGACACCGTGATGACTTGCTTGGTATCACGCATCACGGAGATGCATTAAGCCCCCTTTTCATAGAGCATGGTTCATATACATGTAATTCGTGTATTTGCTTCAATGAAATGAGTTTTAGTATACTCATTTAACATTTTTGATTCTAAACTCAATCCTTTTCAAGGGCAAAAAAACTATGAAACCCATTCCCAAACGACACATTTCAGACTCTTCCGTATCCAAAACATCTGAAAACGATAAATTCAAACTTGGTACAAATGGGCTTAAGCTCCCAAATAGAAAAGAAAACATTGTGGGAAAAGGAGAAAATGCTGGTAACCAGCATTTTCTCCTTTTCCCACAATGTTTTGAAAAGCCTTCTTTCACGGGGTCGTTAAAACCCGGAATTGTTTGGTAAAAGGTTACAGTGTCTGTTTCATTTTAGAAGACGCAGCATAAATTCGGTTAACATAAATGTGACAATATAATGTTAAAAAATGAAACTCTCGAGCATGCACACAAAGCAGAGCAAGGCAGACCGAAAAAGATACAAGTATATTTAGTCTGTGAAGTTATTCTCCCCCTCTCTTTTATTGCCGTAGGCAAGACGTTTTGTAGAAGTCGTAAACGAACTCCGAAAAGTGGCCAAACTTGAGGTGTTAGTTCGTCTGCAAACTGCGAAATGAAAAATGTCTTAATTCAATATTGCAACGGGCAACAACATTAATACCCATCCAGTCCATCTGCAAAGAAATATGACCTGTCAGTGCACTTGTTTGTTATTGTTCGCCGCCGGAAATTATTAACACATTGGGTATTGTGGGGGTCCCATTGAGGTCATTTCCGATGTCCGTTTGAAATGAAACGAATGGCCACGTGCCCGTTTGTCTGGTTATTTGTCATTGTCCGAGTCTACAGTGGTTTCTGTTGACGAAAATGAGTCACAGTCTGTGGTTACATGTGCGGGTCAGGAATAGATTCACAACAAATTGTAATATAATAGTTGGCATTATAATTAGCCCTCAGTGCATATTTTCTTTAGCCTTCCTGTGCAGCCTGACTTTGATCTACACTATCCATCGAAGCAACTTGAGATGTCCATGGGGTTTTAAGAGGCCGCTTAACTCTTTACCAAACAAGAAAATGCAGACTTGTCCAAACTGAAAGCATATGCAGACAACAGTTCAAATGTGGCTGAAATGAGGAAATTTGCCTTTGATATGTTAGAAAAACATTTTGGGAAAATGAGAAAATGCTGGTTTGCAGTATTTTTTCCTTTTCCCACAAGGTTTTCAAAAGGCCTCGTCCTCAGAGTAGTTAAAACTCGGGAGTGTGTGGTAAAGGGTTTTTTGGAACAAAAAATTGTGTGATTGAAATATTGTTGAAAACGGCGTTAAACACCGTTTCATTAATCAGTCTAAAATTATATCTTATCATTAATCATTTCCTCCCTCTTCCCCCCCCCCCCCCCGAAAAAAAAATTATAGATCATTCTGATAACAAATAACTCGAAACGAAAACTGAATTATTCACGAAACCTGCTCTACTATGATGAAGCGTTTTGTGATCAAAAGCCTCTGTGCAAACATTTAACCATTTACCACACTATCACGAGTTTTCGCGACCCTAAAGAAGAGGCCATTTAAAATATTTTAGGAAAAAAGTGAAAATGCCGGTCACCATCATTTTTTTCCTTTTACCACAATGTTTTTACCCTATCAAAATCAAATTTTAATTTTTGAGTAACATTTTTTGTCGTCTGCAAATCCTTTCAATTTGGACAGGTCTAAAATTTTGTCGTTTGGTCAAGAGTTTACCCGTACCCCGACACTGACAATACTAGTCGCTGAAGTTGACTGTTTAGATCAAAATCAGACTAAACAGAACATGCAGTCTGATCTCGGATCCACACTTACGGTGAGATCTTAGATAAATTTACCAAATACAGCGTTAATCCATACGCTGCTCAGCGCGACTCAATGACCTTTTTGCGGACAGTGCAGATCAAGATCAGACTGCACAGAACGTCTTTGTGAAATAGAGTAAATAAAAATGGACTAATATTTTGTACATGCATTACGTGAAAATATTGTGACAAAAAGAAAGAGAAAATGATCGTAACGAGTAGTTTTTCCTTTTGACTCACACCTTTCCAAAAAAAAAAAAAGCCTTGTGCAAGACTAAAACAGTCGTCTGGAAGTGGTACAGTGAAATTTCTTCGATTTTTTTTATGATCTGAAATACACTGTACATACGTACAACCGCACCGTGTTTCAACACCAATTTTCGTAAAACTTGTACTTCTTTTCGTGGGAAAATGGCTTATGATACGGCCAAAATTCGAGCGATGTGTGGAAACTTGGTCCTGGCCTTTGGCATGGGCCCTTTGGCATGGGCCTTATCTTTTCTACATTCCCAACCACTCCACGTATGTTTCTCTATTGTTTGGTGCTTACGGGCAAGAGTTGATCCTTGTATGTCGACATGGGAAAAATTTGTTTCACACCGCTGCGTTTCTCACCATTTATATTCCTTTTGATAAACGGAACATATTCATTAATTCACTCCAAACGAGTGGTTTTATGAGAATTGTTTTTTAATAATTCGATTTCGACGGAACATTTGTATACGAGCATGAACTAACTCTTCTGTTGCCAAGTGCGACTTACTTCACTTTTGCGGAAAATGTAGATCCACTCGTAAGATCAGACTGTTTTTTACTATTTTTGCCAAGAGTTCTTAACATTCATCGGACTGCCAGGAAACAGTTTCCGCGATGCAACAGCAATGCCAGCATTGTCCGTAGAAAATAGTATTAGAATGCAACGGATACTTTCAGTTAGAAAAGAAAAGTACTTTTCGATAGGCCAATACTTGTTATAGTCAATACATATCGGACGGTGTAGATCCAAGATCAGACTGCACGTTATGTGCAGTCTGATCTTGGATCTACACTGTCCCCAAAGGCAACTATTTTTTTTGCACGTTTGATTGAAATTTAATCACTCACCATTCGTCCTGTAGCTTCGAAAACCATTTCGGTTTAGTTTTCCTTCCCCAAGACGTCCCTTTTGGGAATACCACTCATCGTGTTAGAGATTGCTTCATTTATTTTTAAACACTTTTTTTCTTACAAACTATAATTAGAAACTCACAGGCCCTCCTTTGGGATTAACAGATATCGAAATTAAGTGTTATTTGTCGGCTGCCATCATTAAGATTCATCAAAAACCGAAGCATTCGATTGTAACGTATTATTTCATGAATGTAGATAATTACATTTTGCTTTGGTGTAGAGTTACATCTATAATCTTGGGCACTAGAGACCTCGATGAAATGGTACTCAAAGAAAACGTTTCTTGGTCGGTGTTGAAGTTTGTCCGTGAACATGGCTTTTCTTTTACGTCTATGGATGCCAAGTTGACTTAGCCCATAGTAGGTTTTGTTACGATATAGTAAATAAAAGGTCTTGGAACTTGAGTAGTGTGGGAGGGGACCCGAAGTACTGCGGTCGGTTTCTAGGGTCCTCTCCCGTGATGCAAGTTTTTACCGGCAAAAACAGAGAAAATAGAGGATTTTTTTTTTAACTTTTTTTTTTTTCTTAGAGAAAAATGCACTGAGATAAAATCATTTTTACTTGAAGATTTAAAGATGCTTTTCATTAATATTCATCAAAAGCCCATAGTTATCGCGGTTGCTACCAAGCTTCCTCTACGAATGGAATATTTTCAGGTAAAATGCAGTTGTGCCTAATAATTTTCATCTTTAAAAATTCAAAAAGATGCCCTTTGAGCTAGTTGGTCTTCACTGAATGAATATGAGATAGAGCATCGACTAACTTTATAATACCCGACCGCGGTATCCAGGATCCCTTCCTCTTCAACGAACGTGCAGGTGTAATGCAGAGAAATGACCCTCCCCTACAAAATGACCGTGGGTCATTTCACTACGTAGAGGAATGACCCGGGTCATTATTCTACGTAGAGAAATGACCCCAGAGAGAAATGACCCCAGACGGCGGTCTGGGGTCATTTCTCTACGTAGAATAATGACCCGGGTCATTCCTCTACGTAGTGAAATGACCCATGGGTCATTTTGTAGGGGAGGGTCATTTCTCTGCATTACACAGGCAGGGGCAGTGTTAAATTCTATGTTCTGTCTCAGCCAATCAGATGTATCTTGGAATTCAGAATTAGAACCTTTCAAAGACGAACTCCACGGTTTGAGTCTCATTCAAGCTGTCATCTGCAAATGAGCTATGCTCTGGCAAAACGGGACTTAATGCATCTCCGTAATCCATGAAGCCCGCCGGGGTAGCTCAGTGGTTAGCGTGTCGGACTCATGACCTGGTGGTTATGGGTTCAATACCCGGTTGAGGCAAACTTTCTTTCCGGCGATTTTTCGCCTCTCACCTCTGATGCATGTGAGAAAAGTAGTCAATGGCTTTGGAAAGAAAGTTGTGTCAGCACTGGTGTGAGAAAGCCAGGAAGCACATAGGTGCGTTGCTGACCGCCATGATATGACCTAAGCGGTTAAAATGGCGTTAAACTCCAATACAAACCAAACCAAACCAAACCGTAATCCATGACACCGAGCAAGACATCACATAGTCATGGATCCATACAAACCATTATGTCTAACAACCGACTGTACCATAAGATAGACTTGTCCTTTGCCATACAGAAGATTGACCATTAGCGAAAAGTTTCGGCCCAGGTCAGCCTGCGCGGATTGCGCAGGCTGACCTGGGCCGATACTTTTCGCAGATGCATTAAGCCCCCCCTTTTTCACAGAGCATGGCTCAAATGCTTTCACCGAGGACAAGTCTGATATTTTGTCGTCTGGTACGGGGTTAACAGAAAATATCACATCCAATTATTTGGCGTCCTAACGGTAAAAATTTCATGATAATAATTATGCTGATATGCTCTAGAAAATTTTCTTCGTTTCAGGCATGTAAAAAAAGATAACGTCTCTCGAGAAGGGGCAAGACAGGCAGTTGGATGGACAGATAAACAAATTGAAAATGTGAATTTAATCAGACTTTCCGTACAGTTTAATACATGTACACTATTTTAAGTCTTTACCCGCGTTTTAACAAGCCTAAAGAAGAAGGGCTTTTGAAAACGTAGTAATCAGATTGTAATCAGTATTTTCTACTTTACGCACAACGGTTTTTACCATTTGATAGACAATGGATTTTCATAGTTTGAGTCACACCTAATCTGTCGTCTAAAAATGCTTTCAATATACGGACGAGTTTAAAAACTGTCTTCAGGGAGACAGGTAGAAAAAAGCCTAGAGACAAAGAAGGGAAACAATATAATAGATTCAAGCTCTGTGAAACGGAGGTCTTATTTATCTGAAAAGATTATCGACCCAGGTCAGCCTGCGCAGTTCGCTTTTGGTATAATTATGTTCTGCATGCCCAAAGACAATTCTAGCTCAGAATACACTCGGTTGTTAGACACAATGGCTTTTTATAGATCCATACTTATGTGATGACTTACCTGGTAGTATGCATCACGGAGATGCATTAAACACCCGTTTGCCAGAACACGGCTCTATTAATATATTTTAGCCCTCATGAATGACTCTGACATAAGCTCTATTTCGGCTGAATGCCTCAAAGAAAATACTCACGAAATCGAATTAGTTAAAAATGGATTCCTAAAGAACAGAAAAGTGTCTCCAAGCCTGGTTTATACTATGTCATTAGACCCGCTTAACTACCAATTTATAAAACTGTAGCTGTTTAGTAGGCTTTTAATGTCGATGCATGTTTTCAAAGATCTGGAACAAACTTTCTGTTTTTGTACTTTTAGTGACTTTCAATTTGAATTCTTACTCTGTAAATTTGGTCCTCAATATAAGGTTCTCGCGGAAAGCAAAGTTGTGCTAGGCAGCTTGTAGAACCGAAGAACTGAACAATGCAAGCGGTGATGCTAGCTTTTGTGAAAAATATAATATCAACTCGCTCTGGGCATAGTTTCTATGTCAAAACAACTTTTTCGTTTGAGAACTAAAGTGTACAGTGAAAGATAACATCCTAGAAAAGTGCCTATTTTGCAGTTTATCCTTATTATTTCCGACCGATTCTTATTAATCCTGGGACCGAATTCACCAGCCATTCTAAACTGCATTCTAAGTCTTATTCTAGATTTAGAAAGTAACGAAATTTTTGTTGGCTAAACCAATTACCAATTGGTCTAGCCAATCAGAAGTTGCGTTACTCTCAAATTTAGAAAATTCTTCAGAATCAGATTAAGAATGTTACTAAGAAAGGTTTGTGAATACCGGTCCCGAAGAAAAAACTTTTTAACTTCGTTTAACTCTTTAGCACACAAGCACGAGTTTTAACGACCTTGAAGAAAAAAAACTTGAAAACATTGTGGGAAAAGGAGAAAATGCTGGTAACTAGCATTTTCTCCTTTTCCAACAATGTTTTCAACCCTTCCCGAAACGAATTTCAAATTTCGAGTCACGTTTGTCATCTGTAAATGCTTTGAAATTGGTCTAGTTTAAGATTTTGTCGTTTGGTAAAGAATTAAAGAACGACCGTAATATTTTAGTAAGAATTCTTATAGTAACAGGTAATAGGGCATACTCTTGCAAACGGTGTTGACCAATATATATAGTATAAGCAGCACACAATATCATTCAAATATACAAAACATCTTGCCAAAGCAGATTCAAATGTGCTATATTTCGATATTCGCTGAACTGTCATTTGGCAGCTTCTATCTTAAGGTAACAGACTAAGTACAGAACTGAAAAAAAAAATCACTGGTCTGTGGTTTTACACAAACGACAGACATTTTCAATTAAACTGGTTTTTTTTTTCAACAGCCTGTGAAGTGTTGAGAGAAAGAAGCAAGTACAGAATGTAAATGCAATTTATGCTTTTCCCACAATGTTCCAAATTTGCAAAAAGATGTAACCCTACTGCAGAGGGAGAACTTAACTGCATGTATTCCATAACATTAAAATGTCCGTCTTATTCCATTGATTTACTAATCAAAGTGACAATTATTTGCAATCACTTGCGTGTATGGGATTCAATACAGACGATGATAAAAAGTGTAATCTCAGCTGAATGGAATCATTCCTGACATTTACGGCTTATTTAAAGTCGATTTGAATGGGTGTAAATTACCTCATTGATTTATCACACACCATAGGGCAAATATAACGACTTTTATTTTCTTTCTCTGCGGAAAATACTTGGAAAAAAAAGCTTGTAACTTGAAAGGAAAGAAGATCAGAGCAGAATATAGCCTGTACAGATCATCATCACAAAATGAATTGTTTGACATAAAACAAGATATTGTTTGCCCTTTGTTCCACATCATGTACCTCATATATTTCAAACAAGACGCTTTTTCTTTTTCTTTAGATGTGTCTTTGTTCTCTCAGTCATGGAAATACTTTCTCCTTTCCTTTAGATATTGCTTCGTTTCGTCATTTGCACTAGTTTTAGGTTGTCTAAAAATAACTCGCTTAGAACTGGATGACTGCATTTTGCATTATCTTCCGCTAGGTTGCATTTTTCAAATAAATAGCTCTCTGATATGGGCATTCTGGGTACAGAACGGGTCTACTTTTCAAGGCGGCAATCAATTCAGTGAATTTCAAAATAAACGTTGACTCACTAAAACTTACCCTGTACGATTCATCCAGACATGGTTAGCGAGCATATAATCTATGCACCAGCCATTTATAAATATAGGCCCTATAAGCTTGGGAAAGTGCCCTGGTATAAGCTCAGCCAGTTGGTAACATTATTTTTGTTGTGAGTCTGTTGCACAAATTTCGATTCCCCCATTTCTATATTTAGAAACTGTCAACAGAGATTTGCAGTAAACAATGGTATTTTATAAAATTATTGTCTCGGTTTGAAATGATTATTATTTCAAAGAAATTTGTAGCAAAAAACTGGCTTGCTTTTTCACAGACGTATTATTTATAGCCATTTTCCGCTCGCTATTTTGAGCGTCAATTTACGCACCGCGTATTAATATTTATCGTGTACAGAACAGTGATGCGTCATGTATCAGACAGGTCCAATCTTTGAAGGACATTGACATGCGCAGACAACGCTGCAATTTGTTTTCTTTTCAGTGATTCTGCCATGCACATGCTGAAATGTACAATGATTTGGAAAAATACAGAAAATTATTTAAAATGCTCTGTCAGCAGAAAAAACCGTTACATTCTATTGCTTGGTAACTCTGCGTATTATTTCTAGACAACATGGCGTTTATGGCGTCAGTGTGTGGGCAAATTTCTAGAAAAGATATAAGGCTTGAAAGAAGAGAGTCAAATAACACTTTGACAAAAACAGACACAAAAACAAAAAGGGCTTTTGAGTTTAATGAAATGTAATCAGGAAAAAAGTCAAATGTCACTCAAACACTCAGGAACAATATGCCATTCCCGCTTTGATCTTTGATTTGGGGACAAACTCCACTGAGAGTTAAATTATTTTAATTCAACTTAGCCTCTCTCCCACTGACTTGGAAATACTCAACGGAACCATCTCCTATTTGATTTTAACCCTTAGGCTGCGTAGCGCAACGCACTGACCTTTGGCGGAAGGTGTAGATCAAGATCAGAATGCACAGAACGTGCAGTCTGATCTTGATCTACACCGTCTGATAAGGAGATACCTTTCCTCCAAAAGTACCTCTGAAATACAATAATTTGGGGTTTTACTTTCGGCTTGGAAGTATCCATTTCTTTTATTTAGCATAATAAGGGTTAGTCCTTTACCAGACAGCATGATGGAGCCATGCTCTCTGAAAAGGGTGCTTAATTTATCTGCGAAAAGCATCGACCCAGGTCAGCCTGCGCAGTCCGCGCAGGCTGACCTGGGCCGAAACTTTTCGCTACTGGTCAATTTTCTCATGAATCAGTCGATTGTTACTCAAAAGGGATTTTGACATGCTTGGTATTATGTATCAATGAGATGCATTAAGCCCCCTTTTGCCTGAGCATTGCTCAATTGTAGACGTCAACATTCTGAGAGTAACATTTTGAAATGCTGCTGTAGTAATGGGATTTGTCTCTGAAGGGGTAGAAAACATTGTGGGAAAAGGGGAAAATGCTGGAAACCAGCATTTTCTCCTTTTCCCACAATCGTTTCAAAATCCCCTTTTTCTCTTGGTCGTTTAGTAACGAGACTGCTTTGTCAAGGGTTAACTAGATTTAGTAAAGGTTGCATTTATTGGTTCCTCCGTGGCTGTACGGTTACGGACTCGGATTTGAAATCTGGCAATCCTGGTTTGATTACTGCTTGAGGCCGTTTTTCAATGAGAGTTTCCTTGGACAAAACACGACAGAGTCTCAACCCAGTATTTTCGAAATCCATGAAAATGCATGATTTATCATGAATTATTACTTGGGTTGTTGCAGCAAAACCAGAAACAGTTAAAATTGTCACCAGCAGTCTAAGATTAACAGATTTTACATGAATACATCTTACTGGTGCTGGCTTTTAAAATGTTCAATTGCAAACGTGCAAGTTGATTTGTCCGACCGATGGTTAATGCCGCTTTAAACAATTCTTTCAATCGTTTCATGACGATTGGAACTTAAACATGTCTTAAAGTGGTTTCACAAGAACTAGGCTAGTGCTCTGCAGTGCTTTGCGCAAGGACATCCTCACATGACCTCGCCTAGGAATAAGATTTACAACGGACTACAATACAACTTTGAGATAACTGGCGCTGTAATACTGTTCGGTGCTTCGAAACTATTTCCGTTACTAAATTTGTATGCCACGCTAATGTTGTGATCAAGGTGCGTCAGCTTCCGGTAACAAGGTACATTTCAGTTTATTGTTTGAGTGCATCGGGTAAAACCGTTTGTGAATTCTTCCATTTAAAGGACCAAACGGACTTATTATTGATTTGAGCGATGTTCTATGAAAAGGGGGTTTAATACATATGCAACAAGTATCGACTCAGGTCAGCCTGCGCAGTCCGCGCAGGCTGACCTGAGTCGAAACTTTTTGCTTTATGTAAATTTTCTGCATGTCCAATGACCATTCTACCCCATAATTCAGTTGGTTGCAAGAATAAATGGCGTTCAGGTATCCATGCTTATATGAAGACTTGCTTGGTATGATGCATCACGGAGATGCATTAAACCCCCATTTGCCAGAGCATGGTTCATACATAAAATGCTTAGATTTAATGCAGAACTATACTCCTGTGCTGAATGTCGTAAAAATAATTCATTGGTTGCGAGACGAAGCCATTTAATAGGCTATTGCATTTGTTCCCATAAATTTGGACTGATGCGTTAAGTGCCACTTACCTTTTTCACTTTATATCCATTTGCTAAGGTGTGAAAAAACGCCGTAAGATACCTTTAAACGGTAGCAATCTTTGTTTACTGATGTCATAAAAGGGCCCTCAATTCGGCCTGCAGAGGCCTGTATCATAGACATGTTTAAATGTTTTACCGATCACAAATTACTATTTATTCATTCGATACTATTACTAATGAGTAGTTTTAAAGCCAGATTATAGAGCTAAGCCGAAAACCGAACCAACCAAATCGTACCTACTAAGTCGATTTTTTGTGGAATTTGTCGAAGACAATGCCACTATGAGTTCAATACGGCATTTTGAAAATCATGTATCGTAGCTTGTGCAAAACCGATGGAAGTAAACCCAATTAAACTCAATTTTTTTAAGACAAGAGTTTCGATTGCACTCTGATATGAAAATGAAAATGGCGTATTAAAATGAATTGGATTAGGCCATCGATCATGGAAATACTTCTTTTTTATCGAAAATAGCTTGATCTGCTACGGTCTTCTATTAGCGTAATGTTTCCCGACTACCCGATTCCGTGCTTGATCGTCCCAAACCAGTTCGTTCCTGGGCTTATTCGTCCCTGGACTTGTTCGCCGGGACTTGTTCGTCCCACAAGATTGCATGCTACTCTATTGGATTGTGCATGGTTATATAGTAGGTTGACTTTCAAGCGAATACTTTGAAATTATTTCTATGGATTATTTTTCAAATTATTAATTCCACACAATGGCTCCCTAGACTAATGCCACACCAGTACTTTCAACGCTTTGATTAGCTTTGGGATTCTAAAGCCTGGCTACGCGCTTGCACAGAGAAGCTCATGAGGAATTGGAAGGGAAAAAAAGGTAAATCTTTGATACTGCTGTGACATTGATTCCATCTAATCAAGAAAAAGTTTCAGTTTTAATGACAGGAAAGTCCTAGAAGTGTTACCCAACAATTTAAATGCAAATATCGTCCAAGTTATTTTAAATGGTGAGAAAATTAAAGTTTTAGGCGAGTGATACAGGTTTTGATGAAATCAAATCTCAATTAACTTTTAGCTTAAGGAAACACAGTGTGCTTTTGCGGACAGTGTAGATCAAGATCAGACCACACAGAACGTGCAGCCTGATCTGTGATCTACACAGCCCGATATTTTGAGATATTCTAGTCGAAACACCCTTGAAATTGTTACATAAATACATTAGTGCATGTAGAGTCCAACTTGTATTTTGCAAGCACCAAAGGGAGACTCAAAACTGCTTGTGAAAGATAGGTTTTCGCTTGTACATGTATACAGGTACATCTCAACATCATTGTCTCTTCTGGGAATAAAAAAAATATATATGTGAGCCGCGCTCTATGAAAAGGGGGCTTAATGCATCTGCGAAAAGTATCGACCCAGGTCAGCCTGCGCAGTCCGCGCAGGCTGACCTGGGCCGAAACTTTTCGCTATAGGTCAATTTTCTGTATGTCAAAGGACCAGTCTACCTCATGGTTTAGCCGGTCGCTCGACAAAATTGATTTTATAGATCCAAAAATGATGTGATGACTTGCTTGGTATCATGAATCACAGAGATACAGTAAACCCCCTTTTGTCAGAGCAAAGCTCATATATTGCTTAATACACGTTCCTTTCATAATAGAATTGGTCACAGAGACAGGTTTTTTCTCTGCCGCATAGTAGTTATTTGTTTTGTGACTTGAAATATGTTTCATCTACCTAGTGGTCTGGAAGGAATAGAAAAGGATATCATAGCCAAGGGTACATTGAGTGAATTTGTGGTACAGTTCTAAAATACAGAGGATTCTTGCTTGTTCTAACATGCGACTATCCAAATAAAATTTTTCATAGATGACATGAGTAGTATATGTTTTACCAGTTTGACGCAAAAACCGTTTTATACCGTCTCATACCGTCTCATACCGTCTCATAACTAAATGTTCTCTAAAAAAGGTTCCTAAATACCCTCTATGTTCTCTAAAAAAGGTTCCTAAATACCCTCTATGTTCTCTAAAAAAGGTTCCTAAAAAATTTAAAATTAAAAAAAATTTAAAATTAAAAAAATTAAAAAAATTAAAAAAATTAAAAAAAAAAAAATTAAAAAAAATTTTACCTTTAAACCGCTTTAACCCATTCCTCCCTTCCTTGCTTTAAACCGCTTTAACATTCACTAACTCTAGCTAACCAACCAACGCATCATACAACAGCTAACCGGCTTATGAGTTAGTGGGTGGCTTAAGATTTTGGTGAAATTAAAAAAATTAAAAAAAATTTTTAATTTCTTAAAAAAAAATTTCATCATCATTACATAATTGTATCATTGTATCAGTTAACCAGCTAACCAACGCATCAGCTAACCAGCTAACCAACACATCGGCTAACCAGCTAACCGAGTGCAACAGTTAACCAACGCATCAACTAACCAGCTAAAGCCTAACGAAGGCCCACATGCTAACCAACCAACGCGTCACGCAATGGCTAGCCAGTTTATGAGTTAGTGGAGGGCTTAAGATTTTTTAATAAAAAAAAAAAAAAATTTAAATTTTTATTTTTATTTATAAGAAATAAAAAATGAATTAAGCAAAAATTTTTATTTAATAAAAAAATAATAATGGAAGATAAAATAAAAAGGTATCTACCTCCAATAAAATATCCAGTTTCATTTTATCCAAGAAATTTTATACCATATTCATTATCACGCATAAAAAGTAGTGTTAATGATTTAGAAAAAGCTATTACTTTAAAAGAAAAATATGAAAAATTTAAAAACGGAATAAACTATAAAACAGGGAAAAAAATACAATATGGAAAAGAAACTTATATAAATGTTTTGCAAGATTTAAAGAATCATGTTCTTTTACTTAACACAAAAGAAAAATATAGAGATACTTTAACAAAAGAAGATTTAGAGACAATTGAAAAGATAAATGAAGAAGTAGTCATCATTAATAACTTAATATCAGATTATAATGAAAAAAGAAGTGATCTATGTAAGAAAATGCAGGAATTAACAAATTGGAGAGAATATACAATTTTTGAAAATAAAAAATACGGTCTTTTTAAAGAATGTTATAACAATCTTCATCATGAAAATAATTGTTTAGGCAGATTTGAAAGAAAACTAAAAGAAAACATATCATTTAATGATATAATAAATTATATTACAGGAAGAAATATTGATGAAAACTATGTTTTAGAATGTATAACATGTGGTAAAATTAAAAATTTATAATTTTTATTTGTTCTTAACACAAATAAAAATTTATTTTTTGTATTCCTCTATCCTATGATGCCCCCAGGCAAGTGTATGAATTCCATCAGGTAAAATAAACCTTTTATCATCATTTGCACTTAATGCTATTTTATTAATCTCCTCCGTATAAATTTGATGCTTATAACTTCTTAAATTTGTCATTGTTCTATGCTGTATATTATTTTTTTCTAAACAATTCAGATAATCCTGATGCGTTATAGTTTTCTTAATTATATTTTTCTTAATCCCCTTACATTTTCTATTTTCACCCCCATCATCCATTTTAATACTATACATTTTTGGTTTTAAACCAACAGTCTCTTCTATTTCCCTCCCACTTGTTTCATCCTTAAACATACCAATCACCTTTTTATTTACACCAACTGGAATACCTGAAGGATGCCCCTCTTTTGGATAGTCACTTGTATCAAACTTTTCTTTAACATCATCTGAAATATCTTTATAAAAATCTTCTGTTTTAATTTCATACAATAAACTATCTGTATCTGTCAGTCCTAAAGTTGCTCTATCTCCATATTTTGCTTTAATATAGTTATAGTGAAAATCATACATCAATGTTTTACTTAACTCAAGAATGGAAAACCCTAAATATATTGGCTTGTTAAATGTTATTTGTGTTTTTCCCATATGAATGCTTATCAAATTTTCATTAAATATTTCTAAATGCTTAAAGTTTGGTTTGTTTACAAATTTCCTTGCTGTTTTCCTACTTCTGACAAGCTTAACATTTACCCTTTTTCTTATATTTTCCATAGTTTTGCCAAATACTGAATTATTCATTAACTTATAAAAATCCTTTTCAAAATCATTTTTTGCTTTTGTTCTTAGCTGTGTGTTTAAATCTATGTATTGTTTTAACCAATCGCTCTCCTTAAACTTAATCCCTCTATATATCTTCTTCAATTTTAAACCAAGACTTAAACACTGTTTTAAACTTTTATAATGTATAATATATTTCTTTTTATCATGTAAATTTGGTACCAGCTTTTCAACTTTATTTACTTTTTTTCTCTCTGCAGCAAGAGGAAGCTCATTAAAATAATCATGCAGTTCTTTAGGAACATCTAAATCAACTTCCAAAAAACAAGAATGCCGCCTCCAGTTGTTTAATTCCTTTTCCGTCATCCATTTAAATCCATCAATTGGAAGCTTCTGACTCATTGCCCAACCATACAAGTTATTAGCATCTAAATATTTACAAAATACTGAAGGTTTTTGTGAATCATACTTTTTACCTAAATATTTATTATTAGCTTTTATATGCCTTTTAACAATCATTGAAATTCCACCTCGGATCCCCCTTTCAATAAATTGGATTTTATTTTCATCTCTAATCAGTTTTAACTTAACACCAGTTAACTTTAATGCAGCATCCCAAGCTAAACCAGGTGCAGTAAAATACCAAGCGGGGTCTAATTTATAAACTTTAAAACAAACTTCTCTAAAACTTTCAAACACATCAGCTAAAAGAAGAACATCTGTTTTTAAATATAAATCATGATATTCACCAAGAGTTTTAATTTTAAATGTTTTCCATACCTTTTTTGCATGTTTATAATCTTCTTCTGTAATTCCTTCCCCAGCAAGTTTTGAATAAAATGCTTCTATAGGTGGTAATTGTGTTTCATTAAGTCTTTCTAATGAATCAATATATTCATATGGATAAACACCCTTTCTACGAAGAAGTTTAAACTCTTCTTCTTTTGGAAATTCACTTTTTAAGTTTTTGAATTGATAATCTTCTAAATTTTCTGCTAGTTTTGCTAAACCGCTGCTCATAAATTTAAAACTATCTAAAAACCTAATATCTTTATAAATATCTTTACTTTTATACTGACCTACTAAAGTCTTTTTTGTAAAGCTTATATATTTTTCTTCATTATTTGGAATTACATTAATTTCCCCCTCACTAACACCAAGATTTTTAACAAATAAATGAGTATCATATCCAGACAAATTATGAAAGAAAACAGGAAGAAAGTTTGGTTTACGAAAGTTAAGATTACATTTATTATGTGCGGCTCCTCTATATATACCAGTAAAATGACAGTGGTCTCTTACTTTTTTCCATCTATCTTTATCTTTTTCCTTTTTTTCTTCTTTTTCTTCCTCTTCTTCCACTCCATCTTCTTCATCGCTTTCCTCTTCTTCATCCTTTTTTTCTTCCTCCCCAAACTTTATATTACAAAGATAACAAACATCCGCGGTATTAAATTTTTCTGCATCCTCTGCGGTAAGTATCATATCTTTTTTTGGTAATTTAAAAATCTCTTTAGTCAGACTTTCTATTTCTTCCACAAACTTTTCCTCTGCTTTTTCTCCTCGATATAGTAACAATCTAGACTTAAAAACATCTTCATCAAAACTTTTTAAAAAGAAAGCATAACCTGTTGGAACATGCATATGAGTTTTTGTTGTTGAACTTTTACTTGGGTCTGGTTTTGCATGTTGTATTGGTATTTGCATCGTTTCAAAATCACCATAAACAACAAAAGGATGTCGTTGCGTTTTAACCCAGTTTTTAAACATTACGGTACACCGGTTTTTTGTTGGTATTTTAATTCTTACAGCATCTTCTTCATAGCAAAACACTCTATGATCTTCTAAAACTCTTTCACTCGTAAAATGTCCTAAACAACTCCAACAAAAAGAAAGTTTATGTCCATCTTTGGATATTTTTGATGTTAATAGTGCACTTGGATTTTTTACCCAAACATAATGACTATTTTCATCTTCATCTTTTATTAACAAAAGAATCACTAAATGTTTTCTACCAAAAGTTTCTTTTCTTTGTCTTCTAAGAGGATATAACCCATCTTTCTCATCATAACCTATAACAACGATAGAAAAATCCGGATTTTGATTTTCAAATTTATTAATATCACACAACTTAACGGGACATTCTATTCCTTTCATATTTAATTCTTTGATTTGCTCTTTTAATTTTTTATCAACTCTTTCTAGATGTTCTTTTCTCGGATAAACCACCCTCATACAACAGTATAAAAAACAATTATGATCATCTTCATTTTTAATATTAACAAGCCCATTTCTGTTATTTGCTCTTTTTAATCCTGCTGGTAAAGGCATCCACGAACCTGCAAGCCCCTCCCATGCTTGTATATTTTCTACAACATGTAATGTTAAGCTTATAACCCCCTCAAAATTCCAGCCAGTTCCTTGTATTAAAAAAGTTTCGAAATTTCTCATAACTCGTTCTACCATATCATCATAAGCGTCATCTACATTACTTTCCCTTGTTATAATTTCATGACTTGAAGAAAGTTTAACTTCTTTATATTCAATACCACCACCAGATTTTTCCCTTGAAAATAAACATACTAGTTCTAGCTTTACCTTTGTATTTCTATTGTTTCTTAAAAAATTAGTTATGCTTTCTCTACATACTTCTAAAAAATCATTTGCTCCCCATCCCCCCACTCCATCTATAACATACTGTGTTGCAAATTCTCTTAATGCAGACGCTTCTTGTCTTAATACAAAGTTTGGCATTTCTCTTCTTGGCAAGTCTTCTTCTACATTTTCTAAAACCTCGTTTATAACTTGTGGAATTTGCTCTTCTTGAACATTACCAGTCACCCAATTAGTAAAATTAGTCACTCTTCTTCTTACACTCTGAGGAATTACTGCTGTGGCAACCCTTTGAGCACCACTATATAAATTAGATGCAATCGTTTGACTAGCATCTACCAATCTATTGATAAATCTTCGTGAAAAAGAATTCATCGCTATAATTTTTAAAATAAATAAAATTTCCTTAAGTCAAATTTTATTATTTTTTCATAAATAATAAAACTACTGAATATCAATTCTATATTTATCATTCCATACTCTACCATTCCAGTTTTCAATCGTTTGTGGACATTTATCAATATACTTACTAGCCTTATAAATTGATGGAAACTCTTTAACCTCTTCAGTTTTTACATCCGTTAAGGTAACCCTCTTGGGGTTTTTAGCAATATACTTTAATCTTTCATAATTAGGAATTTTTTTTAAAAATTTTTTTTCTTCCTCTTCAGGATACAAACCATGCTCTTTTAGCACATCAATATACTTTTTCTTGTTCCAATAGGAATACCACTTAATATTGTTATCTGTTAATATTTTCTTAAAATCAGCAACCTTTTTCATTTTATTTAAGTAAAAATTACTTAATATACTACACTCATCTTATTCCCATCACTCTGGAAGTTAATTAGTCTATCACTAAGTAAAACAGCATATGCCACAGTATTAACAGGAGGATTTTTTGTAAATGTTGCTTTAATATGAATATCAGTTACAGAAAACTTTAACTTTTCACTTTGCTTTGATACATCAAACACAAACAAAGGATAAAGGGTTTTGTAATCTGAAGGAGTAATATTAGGGTTTGATACTAATTCATCCATGTTAAAAAACTTTTTTCTAAACAAAGCAGCTTCACTATATATTCTACTAAATTGATTTTGATTAAAATCTATATCATAATCATATAGTGGGTATTTTTTTGAACCTAACATTACATAAATATTTTTAACATTTAAGTTGTTAAATATAGCCGGGTTTACTACTTGACTACCACTTTTGTTAGTTTGAAAACCAACAATTAAAAAACGAGGCACCTCAGGGGATGATTTAGCTGATAGCCTCCAAGTAAAACCTGATGCCTGTGGAACCGCAATACTGTCGCTTTGTATCATTCTATACCCAACTGAAAATTTTTCTTTCTTCTCAATAAGTTTATAAAGTTCCAGCCTATTATCATCTTCCGGCTCTACATGAGGCATAAACAAAGACACCTTATCTAATTTAACTACACCCTCATCAACACCATTATCTCTATAAATTGCGTCATTATCATTATTTCTTGTTAAGGTTAAAGTTTGTTTCATACCATATAAAATTTTGTTGTAATCTTCACAAAAACCAAATATGTGTTTTAGGGGTATCCTAAAACTAAAGGTTCCCACATCATTATTTGCTACACCTGATAGTCTATTTGGATCATTATAAACATCACCAACTGATAAAATATAGTTTTTTCTTATAGTAAAGCCATTATTGTTTGCAACGGTTTCACTATAATCCTTAAACCATAGTTGGTTTAACCCATGTGATTTAGAAAAATCATCAGGATATTTTAACAATCCTAACATTGTGGTAGTTTGACCGGGATAATTAATGCTTTCTATCTCTTGTCCACTAAGTTGATATCTAATATTTTTAAACAAATACATCAACCCGTTGTTTGTTAAGGCAACCTCATCAACCGCTCTATCATACGCACCACCACCTGCAGCTGCAGATTTTATTAATTTACCTATAATTTGTAAATATGCCTCAGAAGGATGATAAAAAATATCTTGAGTTTCGATATCAATCCTAATATTTCCTCCAGAGTTGTTTAGATTAGTTCCTGTAATAGGTTCATACTCATGATATTCATATTCAACAATACTATCATCTTTAAAAATCGGTGCTTTAATATTTAATATATCCATTTTATTATATACAATTATAATTTTTAAGTCAAATTATAATTGTTATATTAATTTGCCCATAGTTGAGGGAATGATCTGTTTTCATCATTTACATACACACCCTTAAGTTTAATATTTTTAATTTTTTCTACTGTAAGGTTTTTTTTCATTTTTAGATAAATTTTATTTCCATAAAGAATGGTTACCTTAGGCATGTCATTTTCTCCTAAATATTTATTTACATCTTCTTCAAATTCCTTAATGATATCAGCTTTTTCAGGCGACAATTTTAAATCAACCTTTTTATAATTATAATTTGTATCACTGCAATCTAATACTTCACAATCTTTATCAAGTTTTAAATTTGCATAAAGGATACTAACCTTTTTTGTATTGTATTTTTCATAATGCGTTAAATTAAATTTTAGATTTGTCATTCTTTTTATTTAATGTAATAATTTACTTAACTTAAATTTCATAATACTTTAACTCCACCACCCTTACTATTTAATTTCTTAACTAAATCTTGTATAGCAATGGCACTACCATCTATTAAAGCACTAATATTTTGCGCTGCAGGTTGAGTTGTTGTAGTAGGCTTTTGAGTATATTTTTCTATAATCTTTTTAGATTTTGGTGTTAAAGCCTTTTGAACTAACTTTTTACCTGCATCAACTGCTGCACTCTTTCCAACCTCTAATGCTTTCTTTGCTCCTTCCTTAGCTACACTCTTACCAACATCAACTGCTGAAGATGCAATTTGTTTAGCTGCTTGACTTGTAAATAGTCTTGTAAGAAAATTAGTTATAGTATCAAATACTCCTGCTCCTCCATAAGCATAATTTCTTTTAAATCCTCTATTTTGTGATGTAATCATTTTTTATATTTTAGACATTAATTTTTTATAAGCTTTTGTATCTAATATACGCTGTCTTTTTAATTCATCACAAATACTTACCAACTCATTTCTTACACCAGTATGACCAGCTCCTTTACTTGCCATTAAGAGGTCTAGTCTTTCTAATAGTGCATTAGGGTCAGATGGGATAATGGTAATTCCTCCACCTATTTTTATCTTTTTCCAAATTTTATTAAGTATTCTTCTCCACTTATACTTAAGCATTTGTCCAATAGGTTTATGATAAATTTCTAATGGGCTGTTATTGTCATAAAGAGCATTAGTTTTTATCATTATATCCTCATAAAAATCTAAATCGTTTTTATTATATTTTTTTTCGTCTGGGTAATTAGAAATAATTAATTCCCACAAACCAGATGTATTAGTATCATAATCTTGTTCACCAACTAACATCAACATATTGTCATTAATATAAACTTCTTTATCACCAATATATAATGTTCCATCATTTTCATAAAACCCAAACGTTGTATCAACTTCTTCTTTTTTATCATATCTTTTTAACTGTGTTTTTGCAATTTTTCCAAGAAAATATGGCATTTTTGTACCTTTTTCTTTACTTTCTATTAAAATACTATTTATTTCATCAGAGTCAAATTTTTCTTTATCATATGCTAATACAGAAGGAAAACCTTTTAATTTAATAGTTTTTTCAATATCTCTTATTCCTTTTTTAATAGGGTCTAGTGATTCTCTAATAGGATTAAAAAATCTATAAAGTTGTTGTTGATATTTAAGTTTACCTGTTTTTTCTACAAGCTGATTATCATGAATTCTTTTCTTCAGTGCAACAAATTCTTTTACTGTTTGTTCCCTTTTTACAGGGTCTTGGATCTTTAAAAATGACATTTTTTTTAAAGTAAAATATTTTTTTAATTTGTATTGTCTATCTCACATGCACAAGAACACTTAAACTTGGGTGGTTTTAGTTTTAATTTGAATGGCTTCCATTGTGCCTCTCTACAAGTCTCCTGAATTCCTCCCGTGCTTCTATTCGCCCCTTCTCTATTAAGCTCTCCGATTCCTCTAGCTTGCTTTTTTTCTTAGACTTACTCCTAATTTCTTCCTTCATTTGTTTGTATTTTTCCAATTCTTCCATAATTAAAGTAAATTCTGAATGGTCAATTTCATTGTCTGTTATTGCTTTTGATATATGTGTAAGTAGTGTGTTTAGCTTTGAATCAGCCAACATTTTAATCTGAAGATGTTTTTCAGATTTTGTTCTGCTTCTTCTAACCACAAACTTACCCACCAATGCGGCTAACCCAACAACTAAAGCACAACCTTCTAGAACCATAGTTGCAGGTATCGCTACTACGGTTGATAGTAAAGCGATTCCCCCTGCTCCGGCACCTAGTGCTATAACGGTTAGTCCAGCTTCTACATTGTCCACACTCTTACTAATCTTCAAGTATTTTTTACTTAGTTGCTCTCTTTCCCTAACTTCATTTTCTAGAAAAGTCTGAATTTCTGATATCTTTTGTAACCTGAAGGATTGACCATTGTCTTCTGCTGATAGTATTGGCTGTATTGATGGCGCATTTGGTATATTTCGTGCTTCTGGTAACTCTGGATAAATCTTTTCTTTTAGTTCCATTTTATTAACAACAACTATTTTTTAAATTGAGTAGTAAAGACGACACAAAAAGGTGTTTTCTTGTATTTTTTTTATTTTACCAGAGTTGTTTGTAATTGTTGCAACAATGTCATCCACTTCTTCTAATGTAACTTCATTTGTAATAGATATTTGATTAAGTTTTAGAGCATAAGATAGAGAAACTAAAACAAAACCTTTACTCATATTAAAACCCATACCTAAAGCCATCGTTCTTGTTTTGCCTCCTTCTAATACTAACGGTTGTTGAGTAAAAATATCCCATGTAACAGGATTAACTTTTTTAGCTGGATACTTAACTTCTACAGGTTTCCAAAAAATAGTTTTTGGTTGAACTATTTTATGTTTTCCATTTCCAAATTTATGCACATTCATATTTTTTAATTTATAATATTGCACCTAATATAGGAATATTAGCAAATGGACTATTAGGTCCTAAAAGAAGACCTTTTCCATCATAAATTTTACTACCTTGTTTTAAATACAATCCATCACCGACGGAACTCAATCCTTTACCTTTGTATGGTTTAAGATATAAACCTTCACCATCAGTTTCTACTTGACAGACGCAACCACCTTTCTTAAGGTAAAGCCCGTTACCCATTGCTTTTTGAACACCTGAAGAAGCTAGACCAGATAGTGCACCAACTCCTATTGCAGGTAAAACGGTTCTTGCTAATGTAGGTAGAACTGATGAAGCTAAACCAGCCAACAAAGGTAAAAATCCTCCCTCTACTTTCATATTATGCTTAAGTTGTCTAGGAGACATATTAATCGTTGTTCCCTTTTTACCTTTATAAGCTTTTGTAAGTTTATTTACTTGTGAATTGGTTAGTGCTATTACATCATTACCATGAATATCATCATACTTTAAACGAATACTTGCCGGAGCTTTGTTTCTAAAAGAATGTATAATTTTTTCTTTTTGTCCGTCTGATATATTTATTTTTGCATTAATATAGTTTGTCATTTTTTATATTTATCTTGCTTCTCTTATATGAAATCTAATTGTTAAATTTTCCCCTCTAAGATTGAGTAATGTTCCATCTTGATCTGTAATTGATACATTTAAATCATGTATTTCATTTAATGTTAGAGGAAGATAAACAAGGTTTACCGGATTTTCTATTATTTTATACCCTGGTGATACATTTGGAAAAAAACTATAAATTGTATTTCTTTGTGAACCATTAACATAACTACCCGAAATTAAATCTATATTAACTAGTAAGCTATTAATACTAAGAATATTTACTACATTTTCTGATTCATGAAATCCTTGTTCATATTTAGCACGAGAGAACCCTAATACTTTAGCAATAGAATTTTGTTGGTTAAAATCAACCTGATATCCATTTTCTAAAACAAGAATAGACTTTAAAGTATTAGTATTTGCTGAGATGTTAATATAATATTCTTCATTAACAGCATCATAATGTCCCTTTTTTCTCATTTCTTGTTGAATTACATCATTAATATCAACTAGATCATAACTTCCTTCAGGTATTCTTATTTTTACCCATGACGTACCATTGTCAGGTGAATAAACAAAAATGTTATTGCTTGCATCAATATTAGGAAATGAATAGTAAGTTTCAAGGTTAACCAACGCTATTTCATATTCTTTATCTTGGTCTAATTTAAGTGGTGGGTTAAATCTTGTTTTAAACTCTGTTTTGTTATCGCTTACGATAATTTGAAATGAAGTTTTATGGTTAGTGTTTTTTACTATCTTTTCAAGTAATTCTACTTCCATTTTATAATTTGTAAAATATATTTAATAGTAATCTTTGTAATCTCGTGGTATATAAAAGTTGTCAAAACCACATCTATATTTTCCATCATTTCGGTTCTTAGTTAAATCAATCACTACAAAACCATGTGGTCTTTCCCAACACTTTTTACAAAAATTAATAAACTCTGTTTTAGTCATATCATCCCCTACATGATCACTATAAATATGGTTAAGATTTTTTAAGTCTTGTCTAAACAAGCATATTAAGTTTGCATTTTCTCTAATAGTTTGTCGTGGTAGTCTAAAATAATTTTGTGCAAGATAAAAACAATCAGCATTACTATGTCTACCCCTTACATAATAGTTTTCACACTTGTTTTGTCTTTCTAAAAGTAAGTCATCAAATATCATTAAGTTTTTATTTGATGTATTTAAATCTCTTGGATCAGGAACATCACTAGCATATTCAAAAAATTCACAATTGATATCAGATTTTTCCTTAATTGTTTTTGCCCATTCTTCAACTAATGCAGTAGGTGAAATATCTTGGTTTTGAACTTCATCTTTAAGTGAAAACAACCTTAGTATGTATTCTTTTGGTATTTTTTCTTCAAAGGCTTTTTTAAGTATGCGATATTCTGGTTGAAACAAACTTTTACCAAAAACGCATAAGTTGTTATAATCCAACCAATCAGGTCTTAACAAAAGGTTAAGTAAAAGTGTAGTTTTACCACATCCTGATTTACCTACTATTAAGCCCCTGATACTCCTAGGTAAAAGGGGATGATTAAATCTTTTTGCTAACGCTTCATTCCATGATAAATTAACAATATCCATTTTATATTTAAAAAAATTATTTAATATAAAAAAAATGTATTGCGTTAAATGTAGAAAGAAAACTGATACTACTGATATACAGTATACGGTAAGTAAAAATGGTAAAAATATGGCACAAGGAAAATGTGTTGAATGTGGAACAACAAAAACACAATTTATTAAACAACAAGAAGGTGGGTCATTGTTAAACAAAGCAATCAATAACTTACCTGTTGAAATGCATTTACCTGGACATAACTTTACTGGTCCCGGTACCAAGTTAAAGAAAAGATTAAATCCTGACTTAACGCCTAAAGATTGGTCAAAGCCTGTTAATCGTGTTGACAAAGCAGCATATCATCATGATATCTGTTATCTTAAGCATAATGATACTAAAACACGTAATGATGTGTGTGATGCTAATATACTTAAAGAGTTAAAGGGTATCTATAATCCTACTATTAAGGAAAGAATGGAAAGAGGATTGGTTTCTTCATTAATAGGAACCAAAAAAAGATTTGGTATGGGTGTCGGTAAAAAAAAAATTACTAGCAGAAGAACTACATAAACCTGTAAAAAGAAAATTTAAGAAAAGGAGAGTTAGAGTAAATGGTATCGATAGGATATGGGCAGCAGATTTAGTAGATATGCAAGCATTTTCTAAACTTAATCATGGAGTAAAATTTCTTCTTACCGTCATTGACATCTTTTCAAAATATGGATGGCTTATACCATTAAAGGATAAAACAGGGAAATCTGTTTCTGCTGCACTGAAGAGTATTTTTAAGGAAAGAAAGCCTGAAAAAATGTGGGTTGATAAAGGTAAAGAGTTTTATAACAAAGATGTTAAAGATTTGGTTGAATTGTATTCTACTGAAAATGAGGAAAAATCAAGCATTGTTGAGAGATGGATTAGAACAATGAAAGAAAAAATGTGGAAGTATTTCTCTGCTCACTCAACAAATGTTTATATTGATGTATTACAAAATCTTGTTAAGGAATACAACAACACGAGGCATTCTTCTATTAAGATGACGCCAATTGAAGCAAGTAAAAAGAAGAATGAAAATAAAGTTTGGACAACATTGTATCCTGATTATGATCAAGTAAGGGAGGATACCAAACCAAAGTTTTCTGTTGGAGACAAAGTAAGGATAAGTAAAAAGAAAAAGACTTTTGAAAAAGGTTATACTACGAGATGGACTGAAGAGGTTTTTACAGTTACAAAAGTAAAACATACATCGCCTGTAACGTATAAGATAGAAGATTTAAATGGTGAAGAAATAAAAGGTTCATTTTATGAACCTGAACTACAAAAAACGAGTCAAGAGGTGTATAGGATAGAAAAGGTTATTAAAAAGGGGAAAAAGAAATCTCTTGTAAAGTGGAAAGGTTATTCTGATGAGTTTAATTCATGGGTTGATAATAGTGCTATTGTAAATATTTAAGTATATAAAAATGGAGAATATTTTAATTGAAAATATAACTTTACCAAATAAACCTTTAAGCAATTTTGAGCTTGAGGATGCTGCAAAAAAAATAAAAATAAAAAATTTTAGAGGAATATTTTTAAGAGATACCCTACCTAAAAAAGTAAGAAATAAAGAATGTGGTATATTAAATCTTGATGACACAGGCGGACCTGGTACACATTGGGTTGCTTGGTTTAAAGATGGAAAGAAAAAAATTTATTTTGATAGTTATGGTATACAACCACCTCTCGAAATTATAGATTATTTAAAAAGTCCAATACACTACAATACGGATCAATTACAACAAGCAGGTGAAGTATTTTGTGGTCATTTATGTTTATATATTCTTAAAGAATTGTGCTTGGGTAATAAATTTCAAGATATTTTAAATAAACTTTTTTAGCAATATTAAAAAAATGCCTGTTGATAAATTTGGAAGAATGGATGATGTTAAAACAAGTGGTGATGGTGTATCACTTGCTTACATTACTAACAACTTTTTACGTAAAGATGGAACAACCACCGTTACCGGTTCTATAAATATGGATGGTAACACATTAACGAGGGTTAGTAATCCAGTAAATCCACAGGATGTTGCTACTAAGAGTTATGTTGATGGTAGTAGCTCAGGGTTGTTAGATGAAAACGGAGGGTATCATATAGAGGGGTATCTAAACATGGGTTTTAATAAAATAAAAAACTTAGATGAACCTGAGGGGCCCAGTGAAGCTGCTACAAAAAGATATGTAGATGGTAATAATGCAATACGAAAACAACAAGATGGTACCTGGTCTGCTGTTACAGATATAAACATGCAGGGGTATCATTTAATGGATCTTATAGATCCTACATCCCCGATGGATGCTGCTACAAAAAGATATGTAGATTATGCTAATCGTGCATTTATTCATGATGGTGATGCATATACAGCAAGTAGTGACATTTCTATGGGTGGATGGAGAATTAATGATATTGCTTCACCTATAAATAATCGACAAGTTGCAAATAAGTTTTATGTAGATAACATTGTTAAGACGGCCACCGCAGGAGAAAGAGCTTTAACACCAAACCATGCTGGGGCTTTTTTAGCAGCTGGTAAAATAATTATGAATGGCAAACAAATCACCGGCTTACCAAATCCAACAGACCGTGATGCTGCTGTTAATAAAAATTATGTTGATAATGGGGGCGCCATTGTAAAAAATCCTGATGGAAGCTTTACAGCTGCTGCGAATATAAATATGCAAGGCTTTACTATAAAAAATGCTGCGGCTCCCGTAGAAGAAAGAGATTTAACAACAAAATCCTACGTAGATGAAAAAATAGGCATTAAACCAAAACCTATAATTACTGTGTGGGCTGAGGAAAAGGGAGAACTTAAGAAAAACAGCTTTCAGTTTTCATTTGGTAATGGTTTATCCGGTCCATCTCATGCATTGGGGGGTTATTGTTTATCCGCGTCAGGAAGAATATTACGCGGCACATTAGTTTCTTTACCAAAAGATGATAATGATAGTATACTTGAAATAACTATATCATCTGTTGAAACTGGAAAAAATATTATTAAAAAACGTGATGAGTTATGTAGTTGTACAGAGTTTAATCCTCCTATTGAGGTCAACCAATGTGATGTTATAAATTTTAAAACTGTGTCAAAAAATCCAAAGGTAACTAATTCTTATGTATCTATATTGATAGAATTGGACTTGTAAATTTTTTAACCCAGTAAAAGGGTTAAGAAATAATAATATTTGTTTTGGTTAATGTGTTAAGAATTAATAATATTTTTTTTTGGTTAATGTGTTATCAATCATAAACAGTCTATCAAATTTATTTAGTATCTCTCTTCTAAACAAAATCTTTCTTTTTATGGTTGGATATCTTTTAACCATATTTTCAATTTCACCAAAAATACTATTAATATAAGAAATCACTATCATCCTCATTTCTTGATTTCTATTCTCTCCTTTAGGTTTAGGAATATGGAAAAATCTTAATATATCATAAAGGGATGCATTAGAAACTTCAGTGGTAGCTAAAATTTGTTCGATTTTATCTATTATAGATTTAGCAAACTTATCAAGGTCTTCAGTTTTGATTTCTTTTAATAATGTATTGTTTCTCACGTAAGAGATTTGTGCAATTTTATTAACTCCTAGGGCTCTTCCTCTGTTCATCTTTGTAAACTGTAGGAATCTATAAATTTCAATTCAAAAATTATAGATTATATAAACTTAAAGTTTATGCTATATTCTTCAATGTCATCAATACAACTTTTTAAAAAACTGTGTTCATTTGGACAATCTATAAATCTTTGTTTAAAGAGAGATAGCAAATTGGTTAAATCTTTACTGTAAAAATTATGAGTAACACGTATGTTGTTACCACCAGCATAAAATGTTATGTTTAAAGTATCTTCTTTAGGCTGTTCATAAAACATTTTACTGCAGTAATAGTAGATATCACTAAACCATCTTGGATTTTTATAGAGCATTAGCCCGGTTCCATTTGTGTAAATGATTTTATTTGTGTTTATAGGATAAATATTAGACTTATCCTTAAGTAGGTCACTTAACTTATGTTTAAAATCTGGCTCTAGTTCTAGCATTTATTTTATGAAAATTTTTTGTTATGCCCGCACTATAACTACTTCTCTATTTTATTGTTCTAGTAGATCTTCTATGTCTATATATTCATACATCGTTTCTCCATCACCATTACTGAAAATTCCAACAACTTCTCCTTCTGTTCCATCAAAATCTTCTCTAAGCATTACATCTTCTCTATCTATTGTATACCCTTCATCACAGTAACTATATGTTAAAAATTCCTCGTATGCTTTATCTAGTAAATCTTTTTTCTCATACTGTTGTTTCTCTCCTTCTGTTAACTGTTCAAACTCTACAGAATGTATAGTTTTATTACTTTTTTTCTTTGTTTCAACATAAAATTTTAGTTTGTCTTTAAACAGTCTTACAAATCTATCAACAGTAATATCTACTTTATCTTCTTCAACATCATTTTCATGAAAGTACCATAGAAGATCGTCTTCTACTATTGATTCTTGTAAGCCTTTTAGTTCTAAAAGAATGCAGGGAACCAGGTCGGCTAGTTCTTGTTCTAGCCTTTCTTGTATTTTATCTCTAACATCTAGTGTTTGGTTGTTAGTTGAAAATTCCTGTAAGTCTGTCATCTTACCTACTGTCTCTGCGCGATTTTTTACCTTAAATTCAATTTTTTATTTCTTAACAAAAAGAAAATAAAATATTTTTAAGGAATAAAAATTTAAATTTTTTTTTTTTTTTATTAAAAATCCAAAGCCCTCCACTAACTCATAAACTGGCTAGCCATTGCGTGACGCGTTGGTTGGTTAGCATGTGGGCCTTCGTTAGGCTTTAGCTGGTTAGTTGATGCGTTGGTTAACTGTTGCACTCGGTTAGCTGGTTAGCCGATGTGTTGGTTAGCTGGTTAGCTGATGCGTTGGTTAGCTGGTTAACTGATACAATGATACAATTATGTAATGATGATGAAATTTTTTTTTAAGAAATTAAAAATTTTTTTTAATTTTTTTAATTTCACCAAAATCTTAAGCCACCCACTAACTCATAAGCCGGTTAGCTGTTGTATGATGCGTTGGTTGGTTAGCTAGAGTTAGTGAATGTTAAAGCGGTTTAAAGCAAGGAAGGGAGGAATGGGTTAAAGCGGTTTAAAGGTAAAATTTTTTTTAATTTTTTTTTTTTTAATTTTTTTAATTTTTTTAATTTTTTTAATTTTAAATTTTTTTTAATTTTAAATTTTTTAGGAACCTTTTTTAGAGAACATAGAGGGTATTTAGGAACCTTTTTTAGAGAACATAGAGGGTATTTAGGAACCTTTTTTAGAGAACATTTAGTTATGAGACGGTATGAGACGGTATGAGACGGTATAAAACGGTTTTTGCGTCAAACTGGTAAAACATATACTACTGACATGATCCAATCAAAATGCATTTGAACTTACATGAAGCATTTGTGATTGCCCGTCCAAGCAATCAGAATAGTTGCTGCTATTTTTAACTGACCTGAGCACAAGCTACTTAAGGTGAGTTTTTTCTGATCGTGCTGTGTCCGTCGTGCGTCGTGCGTCGTCATTGTTGGTCAGAATGTTTTTTATTGATGATCAAAAAGTAGGTCAGTGGATCAAATCTCAGAAAAAAAAAAAACTTGTATGCTCACTAGTTTGAAATAATAATGTATGTTTCAGATATAATACTGTCATTTTTATCAGTTGTGACGTACAAGTGTCAACTTTTCAAAAATTCATAAAATACCAATTATTCAACCTTATTTCTTAATCATAGGCCTATCAGAGTTATACACTGTGGCCCAGAGAACAAAGGTTTTTTTTGTGATAGAGACTGTTACTTGTATGTAAGGAAATTGCTCGTTTTTTATTACTCTATTTAAAGGCTCAGTTGCGGACAAAAGTTAACGATGCGGGTGTTGAAATACATTTAATTTAAATCATACCCTTTAAAAGTAGAGGGAAATTATTGTGAAGATAACAATATGTTATTTTTCGGTTGGTCCAAGGGTTAGTTCCAGGCAAAAAAAAAAAATGGTTTTAACCCTTTCCCAAACGATGAATTTTAGACTGGTCCAAATTGAAAGAGTTTGCAGACGACAATTTTAAATTTGATGAAAATGACAGAAAGTTCTTCAAAAGGGTAGAAAACACTGTGGGAAAAGGAGAAATTGCTCGTTACGAGCAATTTCTCCTTTTCCCACAGTGTTTTCAAAAGACTTGTACTGCAGACACGTGAAAACTAGGGCTTGTTTGGGAAAGGGTTAAAATTCACATTTCTGCCAGCGCCTATAACACTCGGACCGATCGTACAATGACAGATTGTCATCGTCACAGTAATTTTCATACTTTTCGGTGGTTAGATTTGATTTTAAATGCAGTTTAAAACCCACATTGTTTACTTTTGGCCACTACTCGACCTCTAAGGATCAGCGGAGCTAGTGGTTAAAAGCAAGTTTTAAAATCATATAATCATCACTTTAGAATCTTCCCCAGAAACGTTCAGTTCCAGTTGTTTTATTTGCACGAGTCACCATACTATAAATGTGCTGACCTTGCAGATATACAACACTGTAACACTAATTAATCTTCTACTTCGCACCATTAACCCATTTCTGTGTAGGCACAGTTTTACAGACATACTGAAAAGCAATAAAGTGTATCAAAGGCGAAGAAAATTTGAATACTGTGTAAAACATTGCGGCAAAAGAAGCAAATTTCGAGTTAAAACAATTGCTCCATTTCTCACAACGTTTTCAATCAGTATTATAAAGCTGGAGCGTGAAAAGTCGCATTTGTAAAGTAGAAGGTACTTCAGCGTGACTACAGTCAAAATGCGTGATCTAGATTACTTTGAGGAACAAAATAAAAAGAAAGGTTAATAGGACAAAAACATGCACGGAAATTGGCTTTGCCTTTTAGCTCACCTGAGCACAAAGTGCTCAAGGTGAGCTTTTAGGATTGTACTGTGTCCGTCGTGCGTCGTCCGTCGCCGGGGCGTCAACAATTACTTTGTGTGCCAAAGAGGCCACATTTTCGATCATATACTCTTGAAAATTGGTCGGAATGTTTATCTTGATGATATGTCGGACAAGTTCAAAATTAGATCATTGAGGGCCAAAATCTTAGAAAAAATCTTTTGTGCAATCTAGAAGCCACACTTCTAGTCTAATACTCATGAATGTTTGTCTTGATGAAATCTTGGACAACTTTGAAATTGGGTCACGTCAGGTCAAAAAGTAGGTCACTAGGCCAAAACATAGAAAAACCTTGTGTGCACTGTAAATGCCAGTTTTTCAGTCCATTACTCATGAGACTTGGTTAGAATACTCACGAAATTTGGTCAGGATGTCTGTCTCGATTATATCTAAGAAAATCTTGATATTGGGTCACGTCGGGTCAAAGGTCGGGTCAAAAAGTAGGTCATTGGGTCAAATCTTAGAAAAACTTTGTGTGCCCTCTAGAGGTCACATTTTCAACCTGATAATTATGAAACTCGGTCAGACTGATCGTCTCTAAGCTATCACGGACAAGTTTGATATTGGGTTATCTCGGTTCCATAAGTAGGTTTCTGGGCCAAATCTTAATAAAACTTTGTATGCTCATTAGAGGCACATTTTCAACCTAATACTTAAGAAATTCTGTCAGAAAGTTTGTCTTGATGATATCTCTGACAACTTCATAAATAGGTCAAGTCGGTCAAAAAGTAGGTGACTTACACTCATGTGTTTTATATCATCACAACCAGGATATTTTCAGCTTCACCAGCTCTAAATGACCCTACTCAGGTGAGCGCTTTAGGGCAACTTCCCCTCTTGCTCTATATTTTACACTGGTATTACAGTGTCTCTATATTGTATATCTTTCTAGTGATCTACGTGCCACAACTACTTTAAGGCCCACTAGGGGCCAAAAGTAAGTAATTTCGGGATCAAATTGCAGGCAAATTTAATCCATACCATTTAAGGTATGGATATCATTATGGGTCTGGCAAAGTGTTGCCGTACGGTCTGTCAAAGTTTTAGTCGCTGACAGAAAAAAACAATCGTAAAACTCGAATTAAGATTGGCAGCTTTTAACCTTTACGTATTCAGCTAAAAAAGTGAAATGAAGCTTTCATGCGATAGTGAAAACCCAAATATTGCTATTTTATGTTGTTTTTTTTTTTTTTGCGGAGGGGGGGAGGCTTATCTTCTTATCGGACAGTGTAGATCAAAGATCAGACTGCACGTTCTGTGCAGTCTGATCTTGATCTACAGTGCCCGAGTCGCGCTTAGCACCCTAAGGCTTAATTCTCATATATAATGCAGCATTTTCTCCTTTACCCATAATGTTTCAAAAGCTTTTTTTCTTCACCCAAATATTGCTATTTTATGTTGTTGTTTTTTTTTTGCGGAGGGGGGGGGGCTTATCTTCTTATCGGACAGTGTAGATCAAAGATCAGACTGCACGTTCTGTGCAGTCTGACCTTGATCTACAGTGTCCGAGTTGCGCTTAGCACCCTAAGGCTTAATTCTCATATATAATGCAGCATTTTCTCCTTTACCCATAATGTTTCAAAAGCTTTTTTTTCCTCAAGCTCTTTAAAGCACGGGATTTTTCGGGTCAGGGTTAGGGTTAAAACAGTGTGTTGATTTCAGGAAAAATTAGTCTGAAAATGAACAGTTCCGTTTCTATTTCCAGGAAATGTCAGTCAAGTTTTTCTGCAGAGTTATTACTCTTTTTTTTTTCATTTGAGCTCTTAATCAATCAGTGTTTTTAAGGATGCTTTTCATAGAAATTCACAAAAAAAGACGGTTGGCATAACCTAAAATAATTATAACTGTTAGCAGCGTTAAGGCATCAACGACAAGTGTGAGTGTAGCAAGGTTTTAACCCTTTGGCTGCTAAGCGCGACTCGGTGGCCTTTTGCGGACATCGTAGATCAAGATCAGACTGCACAGAACGTGCAGTCTGATCTTGGATCTACACTGTCCGCTAAGAAGATATCTTTCCTCGAAACAATATCTTTGAATTAGGAAAATTGTGATTTTTACTATCGGCTTGAAAGTTTTATTTCTTTATTTCTTTTATTTAGTAGATAAGTATTAAATCTTTACCACACCGTTTGAAAATTTTACGACCTTGGGGAAGAGAGGTTTTGAAACATTGTAGGAAAAGGAGAACATGCTGGTAACCAGTATTTTCTCCTTTTCCTACAATGTTTACTGCCCGTTCGAAGACAAAAAAAAAACATCATTATTATGAGCCTGTAACAATTTGGATCAGACTTAAATTCTGTCGTTTAGTAAAGAGTTAATTAATACCGAACAGAGTTCACCTATTTACAATTTTATAAAATTAGTCATTTTTATAGATACTATCGCCCCAAGTTAAAAACTGTGTAAATCTGTAAGCCGTCTGTTGTCCGTGTTGCATTTTCACAAACAATTTACCAGATCAGGTTTAATTATGGTATCAGACTATTTTGTTTTTCTGTCAATCTCTTTTCATATGAACGAGCTTGGTTCGTCAATTAATTTTCCTGGCACTTTACATGTGAACCATGATCTGGCAAAAGGAGGCTTAATGCACTTCCGTGATCCATGATAGCGAGCAAGCCATCAGATAATTATGGATCCATGATAGCTTCATTTTTTAACAACCGACTTAATCATGAGTAAGACTGGTCCTTGTACATACAGCAAATTGACCAATAGCGAAAAGTTTCGGCCCAGGTCAGCCTGCGCGGACTGCGCAGGCTGACCTGGTTCGATACTTTTCGCAAAGGCATTAAGCCCCCTTTCCAGAGAGCATGGCTCATATAAATATCGTTTTCTATTGGGCACCAACTTCTCACTTAAAATAATAAGCATTCTTTGTTTAGGAAAAAAAAAGTCAATACATCTGGGCATAAACCGCTAGATCATATATCCGGCCAGTAACACATACCAGATAAATGAATATACTCGTCCTCCCAGACAGTTATATGTCTATAGGGAGATATAAAATAGCCAGTTTTATCTTCTCTTCATTATGAAATGGACACCAAACATATCTCTAGGTGTTCCATCACAAAATTAATATACGGCTGGATAGTTTCGAATGTCCAGCATAAGTCTATGAGTCTAAACTACGTAAGTTAAATTTGGTTTGGAATACAGTTTTCAAAATTTTGAAAGATTGTAACTCGTCTTCAGCAATTATGATAAATTTTAGAATAGAAAAAATATGGGCCACTGCATATTACCAGTTTTATCTTCTCTTCATTATGAAATAGACACCAAACATATCTCGAGGTGTTCCATCACAAAATTAATATACAGCTGGATAGTTTCGAATGTCCAGCATAAGTCTATGAGTCCAAACTACGTAAGTTGAATTTGGTTTGAAATTCAGTGTTCAAAAATTAGAAAGATCGTAACTCATCTTCAGCAATTATGATGAATTAAAATTCATTTGCAGTGGCCCATATTTTTTTCTTTTCTAAAGAAAAAAATATGGGCCACTGCAAATATCCAGTTTTATCTTCTCTTCATTATGAAATGGACACCAAACATATCTCGAGGTATTCCATCACAAAATTAATATACGGCTGGATAGTTTCTAATGTCCAGCATAAGTCTATGAGTCTAAACTACGTAAGTTAAATTTGGTTTGGAATACAGTTTTCAAAATTTTTAAAGATTGTAACTCATCTTCAGCAATTATGGTGAATTTTAGAATGGAAAAAATATGGGCCACTGCAAACAACCAGTTTTATCTTCTCTTCATTATGAAATGGACACCAAACATATCTCGAGGTGTTCCATCACAAGATTAATATACGGCTGGATAGTTTCGAATGTCCAGCATAAGTCTATGTGTCCAAACTACGTAAGTTAAATTTGGGTTGAAATTCAGTGTTCAAAATTTAGAAATATCGTAACTCATCTTCAGCAATTATGATGAATTTTAGAATAGAAAAAATATGGGCCACTGCAAATATCCAGTTTTATCTTCTCTTCATTATGAAATGGACACCAACACCAAACATATTTCGAGGTGTTCCATCACAAAATTAATATACAGCTGGGTAGTTTGGAATGTCCAGCACCAGTCTAGGAGTCCAACCTTCGTAAGTTAAATTTGGTTTGGAATTCAGTGTTCAAAATTTTGACATAGTCCACATTGCCTTCAGCAATTAGATTGTAGTATAGAAAAAAATATGACCATGGGCCACTGCAAATGTAAATCTCAGGAGAGCAAAACACTGCCCAATCGACACTTCATACCTAAAGCACTGAAACTGATGCTCGAATGGTGCTTTCTCTGCAACCATTAGTCGGAAACCAAAGGGCGAAACACTAGTATATCTTCTGACGACAGCGCTGAACGCAGAAAACAGTTCTAAAGATTTGTGGGGTTTTTTTGGGGTAACCATTTGTCGAAAAGGAAAGGGCTAAATACGGGTACATTGCATATCTATAGGGCATTGAATGCAGACAACAACACTTTCACTCATGGGTTTTTTACTATCGGGTTGAAAGTTTTATTTCACTTTATTTCGCAGGTTAAGGCTTAAGTTATTCGGCCTACCACTTGAGCTATTCGGGCTGACCATTGCTTTTGTATGGCGGCCAAGTACCAAAATGAATATGTGCATTTATAGTGTGGCGTAAGGTGCGAACCTTTTCACAAAATGTTTTCAGGCGAATGAACGAAAGTTACATTAAAACGTGGCTTTAACTGAGAAAAGAAGGTCAGTTGACCCTTTGGCTGCTAAGCGCGACTCACTGACCTTTTGCGGACAGTGTAGATCAAGATCAGACTGCACAGAACGTGCAGTCTGATCTTGGATCTACACTGGCCGATAAGGAGATATTTTTCTCGAAAAATAAGTGTGAAATAAAATTATTCGGGTTTGTACTATCGGCGTGAAAGTTTCCATTTAACTTATTTATCAGGATAAGGGTTACGATAAAGAGGTTTCATTAATGAGACGTGATGTATTACATGTGACATAAATATGCTGTGACTTTATTGTGTGCCGGCATCCATCACCAGTCACTGAAATTAGATCTTTTTGAACGATTCCCTGAGAGCATGCTACACAATAGGTTGTATTATTAGAGATATTCTCTTTTATTGGGGGCGCGTGTACACATGCCATAAAGTATTTATCAATTCCAGTAATTGTATATAATTTCTTTTGTGAGTTTTACGCTCTTTTGATACATGTATGAATGGTGGGGATGTTATAGTTGATATATCCTATTTTTTGCCTTAAACCAAGTGCCCGTGCCCCACCCCCTCCCACTGCTCATTGCTTTAAGGCATTGGATTTGAAATCAGGAAATCTCGGTTCGATTCTCGCTGGCGGGGCTGTTAACGTGGGATTGATTGATTGTATGGTGTTTAACGCCGTTTTCAACATTATTTCAGTTATATCACGGCGGCCAGTGCACCTATCCATGCTTTCCTGGAGTTTCTTTTACCAGTACTCCGCACAATATTCTTTCCAAGCCACCGGTTGCTTTCTCACATAACCGTCGAAACAATGGTCAGCGGTGAGAGAGGAATGAATCCTGTCGCAATGACTATCATCAATCCTCGGAAAGAAATTGGCCAAGCCGGGGATCGAACCAGCGACCTCCTGTTCTCAAGTCCTGTACGCTACCGACTGAGCTACGGGGGCTTGGCTGTTAACGTGGGAAAGTCCTTTGCCGATACACCGCAGAGCCCCACTTAACTCTTTAATACACTGTAAAAGTTTTGACATGTCAAAATTGAAAGCATTTGCAGCCGGTTAAATTTTGCTGAAAGGATATGATTTGTCATTGAAAGGGTTGGAAACATTGTGGGAAAGAGAGAAAATGCTGGTAACCAGCATTTTCTCCCTTTCCCTCAATGTTTTCAAAAGCTTTCTATTCCAGAGTCGTTAAGATATAAGATTATGTGGTAAAGGGTTGAGGCCTACTAGCGGCCAGAAATAAACAATTCGGGAGTCACATTGCGGACAAATTTAATTCGTACCGTCTCAAAGTATGGATATTATAATGATTCTAACAATGTGTTAATTTGTCGAAGTTTGAGTCACCAGCAAAAAAAAAATTAATCTTAAAACTGGAATAAACGTTGCAAAGTTTAGTCGTAGTGGTAAGATTAATTTTTAACGGATTTGTATAGCAAATCCGCTTACTGTGATCGTTCTGACCGGAACCAAATACATCACCTGTAACGACGCATGCGTGCTCACACTGTACTATAATCTCGGTTTGACCTGAACCAAATATACTGTCAATCACGCTTGCGCCCATTCTACTTTCAGTTTTAGCTAACACACCTCAACCTCGCTTTCATCACTGCCATATATATTGTCCTACACGTGTACACATATTTATTTTGAAATCTAATACCAGCAAAAACCTGTGTAAGAGTGATCACTCCTTAAAAAGTAATAGAATAACAGTTACTGCACGACCAGCTCGACAGAACAATTTTGACTTTCGTTGCATTGCCAACAATGATTGCACATGTGTTGCATGTGATGTTATTTTTCAATACAACATATTACAGTTTTATGCTACTCCACAAATCCGCTTTCCAGGACTTTGAGTCCTTTGATTCTGATAGCGATCAGAACTTAGACAGACTGTATTGTAATACAATTTCCGACCCAAAACATACCTGGCTGTACTTCTAAATGGTATGAACTAAATTTGCCTGCGTTTTGACTCCCGAAATGTTTACTTTTGGCCGTTATTGGGCTTTTAAAAAATAGACAAACCAGGCAGAGAGATGAATAAGAAAGCTCTCCCCACGACATGATTGAAACACTGCTAAAAAAAGGCTGAAACCCCAATTCAAATAAAATGCCATGGTAACCGGCATATTACCATTTTTCCACAATGTTTTCTGCCCTATGGCAGACAAATTTTTATAATTTTGAGTTACTTTTAATTTGTCGTATGCAGGGCATGTATTCGATATCCATTGTTGGATGCAACACAATTTCTGATTGGCTATAACATTTGCGTTACTTTCTCAATCTAGAATAAACCTAAGAATGCAATTCCGAATAAATGGCGACTGCGGCCCCAAAAAATCTAGACTTACGAGAAAAAAAAAAGTGGAATAAATCCCCGTCTAATGTAAAACATATCTTCGAATCCGTGCAGAAGATTTAATTGGACGTTTCCATCTTTACGAGGCCTAAGCAATCAATCAAGCGCACATCTACGTTCTAAAGACGCTTATCCGACTGGACGCCCACATTTTCCAATCTCTGGAAATTTCAGCTTGCTGAATATTGTACAAATTCTATTAGAGAGACTTGGTCTGATATAATTCTATCAGTTTACCCTTTACATTTTATCAAATAATTCCGTGTTTTAACAAGACAAATTTTTGATGCATAGCATCAAAGAAGCCGATGAGGAAGGTGCTTTAGCAATAACTCGCTTATCTTATTACTAAGGTGCTTTGTGGGCAATTTTGTGATTAGACCTTGAATAGCACATCGGCTAACACACACATACCCAACCAGTCTTGGTGCTAGCTTGACTTGCGAGACAAAAGCAACACCAAACAACTTTTGTTAGTTTACTTGTTATATCACTTCGATGCGCAGGGTGTCTTTCTTAAGAAGAGCCTGCTTCCAATGACTCTGAGGAAAGAAAGCATTTGAAAACATCGTCGGAAAAGGAGAAAATGCTGGTAACTAGTATTTTTATCCCTTTCAACGCCAAGTCCCATCACCTGAGCCAAACTTACTTTATCATTTACATATGAGCCATGCTCTGGCAAAAGGGGGCTTAATGCATCGCCGTGATGCATCGCCGTGATGCATGATACCAGTCAAGTCAATCACATAATAAATGATCTATAATAAACCTTTTTTTTCTTTTCAACCCTTATCCTGCCGAATAAAAGAAATGAAATTTTCAAAGCGATAGTATAAAGCCCAAAACTTTCCTGTTTCAAAGGTATTTTTGGAGGAAAGATATCTCCTTATCGGACAGTGTAGATCAAAGATCAGACTGCACCTTCTGTGCAGTCTGATCTTAATCTAAGCTGTCCGCAAAAGGTCAGTGAGTCGCGATAAGCAGCCTATGGGTTAACAATCGACTGCTTCATGAGGTAGACTGGTCCCTAGCCATACAGAAAATTGACCAATAGCGAAAAGTTTCGGCCCAGGTCAGCCTCCAAAAAATGAAATGCATTTTCTGTCCGTCGTAATCTGTGTAACCTTGCAGCATTTTCTATCCGACGTAATCTGTGCAACCTTGTAGTCGTCAGGGGCAACAATTGGCATGAAGATACAAGAATGATTATATTTTCATAAAATAAAAATGAAGTGGGTTAAAAACTGGCCGAAAACGAGTAGAGATTAATCATTAAACTGTAGGAACGAAAATTAAGAAAACCTTTCTGAACAACAAGAAAAGAAAAGCTTATTGCGATTTCAAAAGTCTGTTCGACGGAAATTGTCTCACTTTATCCGACATTGCGGGTCTATGATCAGACCGCACGTTCTGTGCAATCTGATCTTGATCCACACTTTCCGCTGAAGTCTATTCAAAAGCGATCAGCTCAAAAGGGTTACAACTGTTTTGCACTCAAACTTTACAAGGAACAGTGTAAACGAAGGCATTATTCATTGAGTAAGACCGTTTCGTGATCAACAACAACCTGAGCAAGGAAGTCGGTAAGAGCGAAAAGTATTGACGTTGACAATAGATAAATAAGGGGAGAAAGTGATACTTTTTTCCTCACAGCTGGTTCATGCAGATATGGCTATGACAGCGCTGTGCGTCCTTCGAAACCTTATTAGGAGCATTTGAAAAAAGTATTTATGAGTAAAATTGTTATATGTCGTTAAATACATTTTAAGATTACTTTATCGTGCCCAAAAGTTTGTCATATCGGTCAAAACATGGTGAATCAGTTTTTCTTTTTGGTCCCGCGATTGCTAAGGCGTTGGATTTTGTATTCAGGAAATTTTGGTTCCCGTCGGCGCTAGTCACAAGGCAAATGCCCTTGTGCAAACAACTCCGACCTAGTACTGACCAACCCAGGAAAGGTACACATAATGAAATCGCAGAGATATGACTGAAATACTGTAAAACGCGACGTAGAGTTATGTCCAGAAAAAAAAAGGAAATTAGATCTAACTAACATTTAAAGAATTGATGCAAGTTGTTCGACGAAGCACATACCAAACTTAAAACAAATGGTGTCTGGTGACAAGAGACATAAGATTGGCAGACACTTCCATCATTCATAGCTTTATCTATTATTCATAGCTTTCAAAACAATTGCATAATACAAATTCACACTACTGTCTGGCTCTTTCACTGTGTAACAACGTAAAGGAATATTTGATTTCATCAGTCTCCAGTCCTAAAAAGAAAGTATCATGACAGATCCCAGTCAGAGAACATCCCTGAGGTAACGTCAGCTATTTTTGTCGCCTGGAATGGGTCCCTGCTGAATTTGTGGAACAGCTGTCGCCAGGAACCATGAGTAAACGCTGAAGACAATTTGATTGGATAAATCGAATTAGATATTCTGATTGATAACTTTGAGAGCCATTATATTTTGTTGTGTCCCCATGCGTTGTCGACTCCTTAAAATATCAGAATGTGTATTCAATGACCATTCTAAATCTTATTCTAAATCGAAATTCCGCATGAGTAGATATTTGATTGGCTGAGACAATGTCTCAACCAGTCATATATTTACTCTGAGAATTTAGAATTAGAACAAAATTAGAATGGTTAGTGAATTTGAACTGAGCAATAGCGTGTAAACTTTTAGGCTGCTAAGGGCGACTCACTGACCTTTTGCAAACAGTGTAGATCAAGATCAGACTGCACAGAATGTGCAGTCTTATCTTTGATCTACACTGTCAGATAAGGAGGTATTTTTCTTAAAAAAATAGTTTGAAATAACATAATTATGTTTTTTTACTATCGGCTTGAAAGTTCTGTTTAACTTAATGAGCAGGATAAGGGTTAAAATATTCAGTCCCGTCTCAGTGATGTTTATGGTTTGCAAAATAAATACAGCAACTGATAGAATTCTTTGTACGCCCCTCTGGAATTTCTTCCTATCAATGACAACGCCTTCAATATATGCAATAGGGTTGTACATAATCATAAATTATACGTAAAGATACTTTAACCCTTTTACTACATACTTCCGGTTTAAAGTAACCCTAAGGAATCTTTTGAAAACATTGTGGGAAAAGGAGAAAATGCTGGTAACCAGCATTTTTTTCCTTTTCCAACAGTGTTTTCTATCCTTTCGAAGACAAATTCCATTATTTGAGCCATATTCGTTTTATTTGTCTGCAATTACTTTCAATTTGGAAAAGTCTAAATTTTTGTAGTTTTGTTGTTAAAATAAATTTGCAGCAGCTGACCTTGAAATCATTTTTTCACAATTCATAGTAATCAATTAGAGTCAAGTTTTTGTACAGCAATTTCTCATTTTACCCCAATATTTTACAAAAGTTGTGTACTGCTAGAGACTCAATCAAATACCGTCTACGGAAAGTGTTGAGTGAAAGCAACCATTGGCATTCTTTGAGTCCCACTGGAATTTTCTTCCGATTCAATAATGGCTTCGTTAATATCTTTTATAGAGAAATACGACTGGATGTGGGACAACTTTTTTTTTTTTTTCGGAAGAGGGCGGATCTTTTATAATGCCGAACTCAGTAGCTACTCTGTACTACTTGATTTGTGCATTTTGAACAGGAGCAAACTGCTTTTACTATTTCCGTACCGTTGGCATTCACTTGTCACCAGCTGTTAGAGCTTAACCACGCGTCTTGTTTGTTGTCGGTTTCGCTCGTGGCTACTACGCTCCTCTGTCACTTGTGGGTGCCTCTTTCTTTCAACTGGCTCTTCCTTCGCCATTGGCTCTGCCGGAGTCCAGTAGCGGACAAGGGGTGGTCATTAGTTTGCACCATCAGGGTCCATATGCACCAACCATTCTTAACCCTTTCAGTGCCATAGGCGTAAACAGGGACTTTTGCGGACGGCATAGACCAAGATCAGACTGCACAGAACGTGCAGTCTGATCTTTGATCTATGCCCTCCGCTTGTTTTGTCAAGCCTATATGATAAAAATCTTCCAGAGACTCAGTGGATTGTGTTTACAGACATCAAAAGAGGCCAAATTAGTTTATTTGGCGCCGAAAGAGTTCAGGATATCCTTAATCTTATTCTCCAAGATTTAACAAATTTGAAAGTAACACAACTTCTGATTTGGCTAAACCATTTGGTTTAGTTTAGCCAATCAGAAGTTGTGTTTCTTTCAAATTTACAAAATCTTGGAGAATAAGACAAAGAATGGTCTTAAGAATGGTTGGTGCATACGGACCCAGATCTCAATGGTTCTGTTTCCGTTTGATTGGCACAGCATGTCTTTGGGTCATATTTGGAGACGTCTGTGACTTGGGGATCGAGCAAACTGGCTGTTTTTCTAGTCCCCTTGGCAAGCTCGCAACACAAAACGCTTTTTTGGATGCGTCCGTCGTTCTTACCTTAATGTACACGATAACCACGATTTCTGCCATTATAGTTTTGCTTATGGTCGAAGGATTAGAATCAGGGAAATCAAATTTCTTACATACCGAAAAATACATGAGTGATTCTATGTGAAAAGGGGGCTTAATGCATCTGCGAAGAGTCTCGACTCAGGTTAGCCTGCGCGGACTGCGCAGGCTGACCTGGCCCGAAACTTTTCGCTACTGGTCAAGTTCATGTATATTCAAGGACCATTCTACTTCATGATTCAGTCGGTTGTTTAAAAAAGTGGCTTTTATCGATCCATAATTATGTGATGGCTTGCTTGGTGTTATGCATTGTGGAGATGCATTAAGCCCCCTTTTGCCAGAGCATAGCTCACATGTAAGTCAATGGGAATTTGGGATTTGATGAAATATTTACGATCTACTACTGTACCAAAAACCTACTTGATATTTGTGTCTGAAAATGTGCATTACATCCTGGCATTTCTTTTGTTAAAATCTTGATAAGGGACCAGGAATTCGCCTAGAATCATCAGTGTATTCTTCTGTAAAGACAGAACACTCAAAACTTGAATTTTCATACACTTTAGAAGGATCCATGCAGGTCTACGTTACTATTAGACCACTGGTTTTTTAATGCATGAACTAACATTTTAACTCACGTGGACGAATTTAAGCTAATTGTTGAAATGGCATTAACCATAGTTTAATTTTTGAACTTGAAACGTCCACTCCATTTAATTAGCAGATAAAACCTTAAAGATCATTGTGAGATATTGTACGCCAAATCCATCAAGAAAGGCAAATTCGTTCTATATCAGAAATGTACCGAACAAAATGTGTCAAAGTCGCATGCAAGATATATGATCCCAAATTCATCAAAACCAAACAGCCATTCTAAATCAAAAATACGGGGACGAAATCTAAAATACGGCATCCAAATCTAGATATCATTACCGCAAGAAACGAGCTGTGAGAAAGAATTGATATTAACATGTCATGTCAATTTCGCTATCCCATGATGCCCTATGACTCTTTGACACCTAGTTAGAGAAAAAGTTGATTTATCATTTCATTACCAGGGAGCCATGAATCAGCTTTGGGGCGATTGTTCTATCGTCCATTCTTGGGCCGAAATCAATCAAAATATGTAGGCCTTTTATGCATGACCTCTTCCGATATGAATCATGAATTTTAACATTTCCTCAACAGTTCTGGAGCAAAATGATTTTGAAACATAGTGGAAAAGGCAGAATGGGATGGTAACCAGCATTTGATCCTTTTTCCGTAATATTCTCTATCTTTTCAAGGAAATATCCAGTCAATTAAGCTTGATTTAAATTCGTCGTTTGAACATGCTTTTAATATGGACCAGGTAGACAGTCTTAATCAGAAAATCTTGGTTGGATCCCCGCTCGCGACGTTGGTCAAGTGCGATGGCCATGGGCAAGGAAGCCAAGTCGTTGCAATATCCGGTTAGCGGTGGCTCAGTAAATCTCAACCAGTAAGGATCATAGATAATAGTACACGTTTTGTGTGGTCTCATCCTTAAACATTGTTGTCCGCTAACAGCATTTTAAGCCGTTCTCAGCATTTAGGAGACAAGTTCCAATACCTGAGACAGAAAATGAAAGATATCAGGTGTGGAAGGAATTTTATTTAACTATTTAGTGTATGTTTATGCACACGTGGCTACCTGAGAAGGAGTAAATCCCACCAGCAATTACCAACAACTATAGACTCCATCAAAGTTATTTAATCGATCTGGCCATCTATGTGTTTGGTCTCAGCCATTCAGATAGCTTATCTTAGAACTTAGAAATTAGACTTTTTAGACTGGCTGGTAAAACCAACTACGTATTCACCAACCATTCTTAATTTCATTCTAAGTCTAATTCTTCATTTATAAAGTAACACAACTTCTGATTGGCTAAACCATTTGGTTTAGCCAATCAGAAGTTGTGTTACTTTCAAATTTAGAAAATTCTTGAGGAAAAGACTAAGAATGTTCTTAAAGATACATCCTTAAAACCAGAGAGAAAAAAAATTCAGTTAAAACTTGAAAGTGTGTAGAATGAATCAGAATTTGCTCAGCTGTGAAAACATAGATAAATTACCAATATATATGTGTTAGGGATAGAGAAACTCAAGGGATTAGTCCTCATTTAAAATCGGAAACGCCAACAGTGATTTCTTTGGAGGCTGCCAAAAAATGAAAAGCATGTTTTATCCGTCGTAATCTGTGCAACCTTGCAACCGTCAAGGCCAACATTTGGCATGAAGATACGAGAATAATTATAGCTTCATAAAATAAAGATGAAATGGGTTAAAAACTACCTGAAAACGAGTATAGATGTGAATATAGATGTATCTTTAAGAATGGACGGTGAAAACGGAATCTGGGTCCGTATTCACCAACCATTCTTAAGAATATTCTTGGTTTTGTTCTCCAAAATTTTCCAAATTTGAAAGTAACACACCTTCTGATTGGCTAAACCATTTGGTTTAGCCAATCAGAAGCTGTGTTACTTTCAAACGTGGAAAATCTTGAAGAATAAGTCTAAGAACGTTCTTAAGAATGGTTGGTGAAAACGGACCCAGGTGTTTTATAGATCAATAAATCGCAAGAATCTAGAAAAATAAAATGAGAGTCGTCGTTATCTGATTTACCTGCCCGACATCTGATAACGCAGGGCGTTCACTCCAACTTGGGATAAGAATGTAGTAAAACCTTCAATACACTATCCCTTGTTTTGCAAGTCTACAGAGCAAGCCCTTTTGAAAACCTTGTGGAAAAAGGAGAAATTGCTCGTAACAAGCAATTTCTCCTTTTTTCCACGATGTTTTCGACCTTATCAGAGAACTGCAGCTCATTTATACCAATCTTAAAACTCTGTCGTTGGCAGATGCTTTGAATCTAAGCGGGACTAAGATATGTCGTTTGGCAAACTATTTAACTTGCAACGTACAAAATTATTGGCAAAATGTTGGTGGGATTCAGTCATTATTTTGGGCTTCTTGCCAACCCGTAACTCATAACAACATTTTTTTAAGACTTATCAAAATTGAAACGTTTTATTCAACAGGTTGAAATATATTGTGCAAAAACGGGAAGTTGCCAGTGACCAGCATTTTCTCCTTTTTCCCCACAATGTATTCAAAAAGCTTTCTTTGTTAAGGCCTTTAAAACTCTTGATTGTTTGGTAAAGGGTCAAATTGCTGATTAGATTGAAAATCAGACTGCATGTTCTGTGCGGTCTTATCGTCATCTTTAAGTTTAAGTTTGTATGGTGGTCAACGCTGTTTGAACATTATTACAGTTACAGCGCCTCGGCCAGTGCACCTATCAATGTCTTTCTGGAGTTTCGTTAACCAGCATTTCGCACAATATTCTTCCCAAGCCACTGGCTGCTTTCCGACATAACCATCGTCAAACTATGATCAGTCTTATCATAGGCCACTGAAACTCCATTGGTCTATTACCTGACAATGAAATTTTCCTTATCGGACACCGTTACTATAAATAGAACACTGGCAACTGCCTCTATATTGTATATAATAAGACAAGGTGTGCAACGAATTCTCTGAAAGGGGACAGGGGTAAAAATTTTCTTCGATTTCGTTGCACACCTTGTCAACCAAGAAAAATGTTAGTGTTCCGTAACAGACCAATGGAGCTTCAAAGGCCTGTGGTCTTATCTTGATCTACACAGTCGAAAAATTACATTGTGTCGAGCTTAGCACTCTAAAATTTAGTTACTCGTAACGAGATTCAACAACTCATTTGTCCCCGAAAAGATAAGACTGCACGTCTATGCAAGGTGATCTTAGTCTATTATAAGACCTGGAGGTCTCGCAACCGATATTATGTACTAATCGGTCATTGTACAGTCTTCTTGCAAGTGACACAGAGTAGAAATGTTGGCAGAAAAGGAAGAGTATGGTGGCATGTTTCTGCCGCGAGATACGAGATAGCTATCGTGATAATTTTAGAAAACAAATATGCCACCATAGGAAAGTTTGTTTTATCGCGATAGTTCTCTAAAATTATCATGATAGCTATCTCGTATCTTGTGGCAGAAATATGCCACCGTAGAAGAGAGAGAGTTAATCTTAAAATATGTGAAAAGAGGCAACTTCTTGATTCCTAAGTTTTTTTTTTTTCCAAAATCAGTAGAAGGCACACTATTTGAATTTTACTGTATTTAAACAGACATTCTCTGTTGCTAAAAACGTATTAAAATGTTGCAACTTAGATGCTGTGTCGCTCCAAAATATTTGACTCATGCTCTTTCTCTTTTAAAAGGGGGCTTAATGCAATTGCAAAAAAGCGTCGGCCCAGGTCAGCCTGCGCAGTTCCGCGCAGGCTGACCTGGGCCAACACTTTTTGCTATCGGTCATTTTTCTGCATGTCAAAGGACCAATGTATTTCATGATTAACTCGGTTATTAATAAAAAATGGTTTTTATGGATCCATAATTATGTGATGACTTGTATGGTATCATGCATTACGGAGATGCATTAAGCCCCCTTTTCCCAGAGCACAGTCCATATAAAAGTATCGGACCAACTGAAATAAAAAAATCAAAGATCAGACTGCTCTTATCGATTCCACACTGTCCATAAGAACAAATAGTCTGGGCAAAAAGTTTGAGCATTTACGGAGAAAGAAAGAAGATTTTTCCATATCAGTGTGGGCAAAATACACGATATATCACAGAAGTCAAATTATCTGCGGTAGAAAAACGAATCAACAATGGATGGGGGAAAAATGAAACGTATGATTGCAGTTTGTCTTCCATATTTCTGGGGGGAGAGAGGAAACCATTTCTTGGAACTAATTGAATTGTATTTACACAACATGGCTCTTTCTCCTATAAATAATGGGTTAGGGCCAACTGCTCGAGACCTATTGGGTTTTTCTATTTTGACAGCGGTAATATATCATGCAACATGAAACTATTGTCAACATTGCTTACCATTTTTTTTTGTTTTCTATAGATGTGATTCCGGAACAGGCCGTCTTTTCATCGCTTTGTTCTACTAGAGTACGGTATTTGTAACAACCGAGAGAAAAGAAAATGTAGGAATGGGGATTTGCAGATTTTAGTTTAAACAGTATCTTTGTAATTGATGCTACACTATACACAAACATACTTTTCACAGTCAAGTAAAAGATTGAGAAGGACGCTTTAACCCTGTGTTAAATAATCCCCCGTTTTAACGACCCATAGAAAAACTGCTCTCGAAAACATTGTGCGAAAAAGAGAAAATGCTGGTGACCAGCATTTTCTCTTTTTCGCGCAATGTTTCCGTCCTTTTCAAAAACATAGATCTTACAATCATTTAAGATACATTCCTTTTGTCATTTGCCAGTCTTTGCAATTTGGACATGTCTAGAAATTCGCCGTATTTTTTTTTTAGATTTTCTTTCTTCACAGCTCGTCTTTCATAATAAAGAACACAATTGCTTAATATTCTAAAATGGTCCGGGATAGAATACCTTGCTAAAGCCCCAACCATTTTATATGAGCCGTGCTCTGTGAAAAGGGGGCTTAATGCACCTGCGAAAAGTATCGACCCAGGTCAGTCAGCCTGGACCGAAACCTTTCGCTATCGGTCACTTTTCTGTATGAAAAAGGACCAGTTTACCCCATAATGCAGTCGATTGTTAGACAAAATTGACTTTATGGATCCATAATTATGTGATGTCTTGCTTGGTATAATGCATCACGGAGATGCTTTAAGTCCCCTTGTGCCAGAGCGTGGCTCATATATAATGTCTTGTCATATCCTTCAAATGCTTGCCTTTTATGCAAGTTGTCTTAGTTTTTGATTTGGCCTTAAATTCAAATACAGCTTCTGCATTAAATTTATCCATTGTATAAGTATTTAAGCCCCTGCCATCGAAAGTTTCTATAGTGGAAAATTGATTGATTGGTTGTATGGGGTTTAACGCCGTTTTCAACATTATTTCAGTTATATCGCGGCGGCCAGCGCACCTATCCATGCTTTCCTGGAGTTTCTTTTACCAGTACTCCGCACAATATTCTTTCCAGGCCACTGGCTGCTTTCCCACATAACCACATTCGAAACAATGGTCAGCGGTGAGAGAGGAATGAATCCTGCCGCAATGACTATCATCAATCCTCGGGAAGAAATTGGCCAAGCCGGGAATCGAACCAGCGACCTCCTGATCTCAAGTTCTGTACGCTACCGACTGAGCTACGGGGCTTGGCTCTATAGTGGAGAAAAGAGAATTGCTCTTGAAACTCAGATGCCCCTTTTCCCTAAATGATTAAAACGATGTTCTGTCATTCTTTATTATTATTATTTTTTTAATTACATTCGTGTACATGTAATTCAAGACAGTTTTCAGGACGTCTGAAAAAGCCTGTACGCTAATGGGCTACGGTGGAGATAAAAGGCTTCCAGAAACAGACGGTAAAATTATGATTAATATCCTAGAAACATATTTTTGACACCACAAACTTCTTATATTTTTCAAAGGCACTTAATCTCACCTACTTAGGCCCTATTTTTCCAATTTTCCTGTCAAACGAGAGAAGAAACAACTGCATGTTCTCCACGATATCCGCAATGATCAATGAGCAAATAGCGTTTCTGGGTTGGCAACAAATCTTGAAAAGTCCCTCCAATCTTTCTCAGTTAGACCAGGGGCCGTATTCATCAACCATTCTACTGAGTAGGGCCCTAAGAGTTATTCTAGATTCAGAAAGTAACCCAATTTCTGATTGGCTAAATCAAATGATTGGCTTAACTTTTTTCCACACGACTAAATATTAGCCCTTAAGCTGCTAACCGCAACCCACTGACCTTTTGCGGACAATGTAGATCAAGATCAGACTGCACAGAACGTGCAGTCTGATCGTTGATCTACACTGTCCGATATGGTATTTTCTTTCCGGTGAAATCAACTTTGAAACCGCAATGTTTGGGCTTTTAGTATTGAGTAGAAATTTGCGTTTCATTTATTCAGCAGCTGAAGTGTTAAACTTGTCCAAATTGACAGCTTTTGTAGACGACAGTATAAGTGTAGCTCAAATGATGCAATTTGCTTATTGAAAGGGTAGAAAACATTGTGGGAAAAGGAGAAAATGCTGGTTACCAGCATTTTCTTCTTTTCCTCACAATGTTTCCAAGAGGCTCCACTTCCAGCATCATTAAAACTCGAGGGTGTGAGGTAAAAAGTTAAACGTTTGGTTTGAACAATCAGAAAATACGACAGGAGTCATTCCTCCGCAACCCATTAACCCTTTACCACACAATCACGACGTTTAACGACCCTAAAGTAAAAAAAATGTAAATAATGTGGGAAAAGAGAAAATTCTGGTAACCGGCATTTTCTCCTTTTCCCACAATGTTATATACCCTTCCCAAAAAGAGTTTTTTAATTTTTTAATTTCTTAGTCACGTCCGTGGTATAGTATTTTTGATATACGATTAGTTACCTTTCTGTATGGTTTCACCAGCCCGAGACTGGTGCTTAGTAGAGCTTGCACTGGGACAACAAAGAGAAACATTCAACAAAAACGTAAACTATCTTTTTGAGATACTAAAGAAGCTACTGTGGAACTGGAACTGTTCTTAACCCATATCCTGCAAAATAAAAGAAATGAAACTTTCAAGCCGATCAGTAAAAATCCATTTTTTCCTATTTCAAAAGTATTTTTGGAGGAAAGATATCTTTTTTAATGGACAGTGTAGGTCCAAGATCAGAGTGCACAGAACGTGCAGTCTGATCTTGATCTACGCTGTCCGCCAACGGTCAGTGTGTCCATAGGCCACTGAAATTCCATTGATCTATCACGGGAGTGACGGGATGACAAAATTTTCCTGGGCGGACACCGTTACTATAAATAGCACATTGGCGACTGTCTCTATATCCACTCGTCACAACTCGGCCGATTCCGTACCTACATCTAACGTCGTCTGTATAAAGGAGACTTCCATTTTGAACTACCAATCACATGATCTTAAACATGGCGGCGCCCCTGTAGATCGCTTAGTAACGACATTAACAACCACTGTGAAGTTATTCACTTCTATCGATCTGTCGATGAAAGCTCCTGCGCCCCTGTAGATCGCTTAGTAACGACATTAACAACCACTGTGAAGTTATTCACTTCTATCGATCTGTCGATGAAAGCTCCTAACGGAATTGGTAAACCACGCTAAAAATTGAATGTACAAACTGTTTGCCGACTGAAATGCTCTTAGAAAGATAACGATAGAAAATTTACTCATGTGTTCTTTCTGAAGAGGAGCCTTACAATTTCAATAACGGTAAAGCGGTGTGCTTCCGGAGATGTGCGAAATGTATAAACTGGTACCCGTTGTATCTCCCGCAACCGTCGATAGACGTTGATACGAAGATCGATAACAGGTTGCCAGTTTACGAAATGCACAAGCTACGTAATACAAGCCGAGGGATTTGATCACCGGATCACCCGAAGTATGCCGAATGCCTCTATATCGTATATAGAAGGACTTATTATACAATATAGAGGGAGTCGCCAATGTGCTATTTATAGTAACAGTGTAAAGAAAATTTGAGTAATCCGTGATATACAGGTGATGCACTAATCTGCAATGGTCGACCAAGGAAAATTTTGGTGTTCCGTGATAGACAAATAGAGTTTCAAAGGCCTGTGGTGTGTCGCACTTAGCAGCCTAAGGGGAAATAGTAAATGCTGCTATTCTCCCAGTGTTTTCGAAACGTTTTCTACCTCTGGGCCGTAGATTGTCGAGTACATTATTACGTCAGTGGAAATGGACAGATAAGATAAGGAATAATGGAGGCAATTCTAATTTGGGTTTTTCGTCAATTTCATATTAGATACCGATCAAATATGAAGCTCGCAGACGAATAATGAAAGATGCAAGTCAAAGTGATATGATTAAAATAGTCACGCCTTTAATTGGTTAGCAGTGTCAGGAAGCACTCTGCACTGCCCTAGTCAAGGAAACAACTTAATAAAAATTTGATAAATAGAAAAGTATTCTTTTTGAAATGCTGTATAAATCATACTGTTAAAACGAGTAACTGCTTTTATACCGTTTTTTTTTTTTTTTTTAACTTCCAAAAAGGGTTTGTTTTTTTTTTTACACCAGGGATATAAATAGTTCAGCAATGCTCTGGCAAAAGGGGGCTTAATGCATTCCATTGATGCATTGTAACAAGCAAGTAATCAATATAAATATGAATCTTCAAAATCCATTTTGTCTAACAATCGATTGAATCACGGGATAAGACTGGTCCTCTGACCTGCAAAGAGTTAACCAATAGCAAAAAGTTTCGACACAGGTCAGCTTGCGCGGACTGCGCAAGCTGACCTGGGTCGATACTTTTTGCAGATGCATTAACCCCGCCCCTTTTCATAGAGCACTGAACAGTCGTATTGGCGTGAAAACTAAACACGTTTATGCGCACCAGTTGAAGCTCTGACTTTAGACACTGCCTTCAGATGAATTATGAGTGATGCAGATTAAAGTGATATTATTAAAAAAAAATGAAGCCCAACAAAAGTAATTCATCATACGAAAAGCTCATGCTATGACTGATTATCATATTTATTGAAATTCTTTTGTTATTTTCTCTCCTCGCAGCCTCTGTTTCTGGTGTTTGTATGGAAATTAACCCTATACAGTGTCTGGTGGACATCATTCATGCAGTTTGCAGAAAGTGTGGACCAAGATCAGCCTGCACATACGTGCAGTCTGATCTTGCTCTACACTCTCTGCTTTTCTATTAATTGTAACAGTTAAAATATAAGCTTCTATCAAATGACACCAAGCCTGACTAAATCTACTTGTGTATGTCAAAGATATACATTGGGCCAGATAAGGGATCAATGACAGTGCAGAAATGCTAAAGCGGAAATGCACGAGTACCCCCTAACCTGATTTCCCCGGAGATTGCCCCTCGCGAGGTCATTCTCGCCCTACGCCCATTTATTATGCTATTGTATTCTTTTTGAACTTGTTTTTTCCGTGAACAATTCATATTGCAACCAAAGTTTTAATGGTTATTTAATGCGCCGATATCAAATAGTTCTCTCCGCGCGTATTGATACAAAAGTTTGCAATGATTATTGAACTATTTATAATTCACTTTGAAATTTCCCAATGGATATTTTATGTGATAATGGATGCCACTGCAGATAAATCCTTTATTTTTGGTGGGCTATATCTGAAACTGGTTCTTTTCAAGAAATTTTACGTGTTGTTTTTTTTTTCGCTCACTCTGCTGAATAAGGAGCAGAAAAGAATATAATTTCATTCTAATTAAATATTACGTGCTTCGTCGTAACCCTTTTACCTCACAATTTCGAGTTTTAATGACCCCCAGGAAGAAATCTTTTGGAAACATTGTGGGAAAAGGAGAAAATGCTGGTAACCAGCCTTTTACTCCTTTTCCCACAATGTTTCTACCCTATCAAATACAGAAATCACCATTTAAACAACATTTAATTTGTCGTCTGCAAATGCTTTGAATTTGGTCCAGTCTAAATTTTGTTGAGTGGTAAAGAGTTCAGCCTTTAAATCACAATCCCGAGTTTTAACGACCCTGAGGAAAAATGTAACCAGCATTTTCTCCTTTTTCCCCCCACAACATTTTCTACCCTACCAAAACCAAATTTCAGTATTTGAGTCACACTCATTTTGTCGTCTGCAAATGCTTTCAATTTGGACATGTCTAAAATTTTGTCGTTTGGTAAAAATTTAAAATATTACAATACCAGCTGGTGAGCTATTGATACTCTTGCAGATACACATATTCACCGGGATGAACCTACCCTGGGTTCCAGTCAAAAGTGACGTGGACCCCCTTCGAATGTCCCCAGGCCATCATATTTTTTTTTAACAAAGTAAATCCGAAAATAAAAAAAGGAAAGGAAAAAATGATCGGACTGGAACCCAGGCCAAGACGAGCCATTCCTTTGGATGCACCGATTGTTCTACAACGGTTATCGACTGCTTGGATATCGAAGGCGGCATACAAAGATCCGAATGCATCGAAGTGTCGACTGATCTCTGTATACCGTCATAGCAAAGAACGTAGGAACGCCGCGATACAAAAGATATGAGCCATGCTTTGTGTTGTCCGTACGTCCGTTCCTCTCTCTCTCTCTCTCTCTCTCTCTCTCTCTCTCTCTCTCTCATTAAGAACAATGTATTAAATGCATTTAACTCATTCAGTAATCAAACCGTCTCGGAATTACTCTAAAATCACTTCTCGCGTGAAAGGTTTTGTAAGTTATAGTTTTACGTAAGAAGCTTTCCCTAAACTTGATAACTATCTTGGAAGACATAAAGTAATGGATGCTAGATTATTTTATCCGTTCATCCTTAACAAAATAATTCTGTGCTTTTTTCTACCTAAGGGTAAACAACTTTTGAGAACATTGTGGAAATAGGATATAATGCTGGTAACCAGCATTTTCTCGTGTATCCCACAATATTTACTGCCCTTTCACAGGCAAATCCCTTCGTTTGAGAAACATTAAAATGAGCCATGCTCTTTGAAAAAGGGGCTCAATGCATCTGCGAAAAGGTATCGACCTAGGTCTGCCTACGCAGTCCGCGTAGGCTGACCTGGGCCGAAACTTTCTCTACTAGTCAATTTTCTGTATGTCAAAGGACCAGTCTACCTTATGATTCTGTCGGTTGCTAGACAAAATGGATTTTATGGATCCATAATTATATGTTAACTTGCTTGGTATCATGGTTCACGGAGAAGCATTGAGCCCCCTTTTCACAGAACATGGCTTAAATTTATTTGTCGTCTCCATGCACTCTCAATTTGAACAGGTCTAAAATTATATCGTCTGGTCAATCCGGAAATTCTAGTTTGTTTTTTCGATTGATTGATTGATTGTATGGTGTTTAACGCCGTTTTCAACATTATTTCAGTTATATCACGGCGGCCAGTGCACTTATTAATGCTTTCCTGGAGTTTCTCTTACCAGTACTCCGCACAATATTCTTTCCAAGCCACTGGCTGCTTTCCCAGTGTTTTTTCGAGGTATAAAGGTTTGTTTCCACTGCTATTGAAGACGACTTCGGTTATACTCCTGGTATAGTATCAGGTATCGGACGGTGTAGATCAGAGATCAGGCTGCACATTTTGTGCAGTCTGATCTTGATCTACCCGTCCACAAAAGCTGCTTGAGTCGTCATCTACAGGGAAGTCGTACATGAAACAGATAAATGAAGATTTGAAGTAGTTTGATTGGTGGGAAAAAATGTTTTGTCGAGTAATCAAGATTATCTCTCGTTCCAATTGTCCTTGTCATAAGTGTTATTCTTGACGGCGATTGCCAGGCAGATCACGATTGTTCCGCCTGGTTCTAGACTTGCTTTAATGCTGTACATAAACGTGATAGTATTAGGGAGCGCTTTTTGTTGGTAGGCAAGGGTGATAGATTTTCATCCACGAATATTCTTTAATCATTTGTAATTGAGCCATGCTCTGTGAAAACGGGGATTAATGCATCTGCGAAAAGTATCGACCTAGGTCAGCCTGCGCAGTCCGCGCAGGCTGACCTAGGCCGAAACTTTTCGCTATTGGTCAGTTTTCTGTATGTCCAAGGACCAGTCAACTCATGATTCTGTCGGTTGTTTAAAACAGAAGTGGCTATTATGGATCCATAATTATGTGATGGCTTGATTGGCATCATGGACCACGGAGATGCGTTTATTTCCCTTTTGCCAGAGCATGGCTCGATTAAATTCTATTTCTGAATTCCAGACCTAGCATTTTGGCTTAGGCGGAATATATCAGTCAGTCAGATGGATAGTTTATAAGAAATTAGAATAAGAACACTATTTCGAGTAGTTGGTGGTTACGGCAGCGCACTGGTTTACGGGTGTGCGGCATTTCGTCGAAAACCACATACGTCGAAAACGATCCCAAGCCCTGACCCTTAAACCTAATCACAATGATGACATCCTAATCACATTACCTTTGTTAAGCGGTCCATTTGTTGTGGATTCCTCTTTCACAGTATGCATAGATAGATCGATCAGTCGATGAATAGATAGATAAATCTATAGAGATAAATCCGGACGGACAGACGGACGGTGGGACGGACGGACAGATAGGTGGTTAGTCATTATTGTCTAACCCCTTGACAGTCAGATAGGTCAAAGGTGAAAATTCAGGCGGTCGATTCCAATCAAATGTTTGTTGTTTCAAATCTTGTTAAACAAACAATATCACAAAATATTGGATTTGTAAAACTAGAATCAACAAAAACAACTAAAACTGCCTTTTTCGCCGAAAGGTCCGACATGAAACAAAACACCATGGAACATTACGAAATTGTGGTAACACCTAGTCGATCTTGGCTTTTAGTCTAGACAGTGGGTCAGCGATCGGTTATTTTGTGACGAGAAATGACTGTTTGACGATTAGATAATTACCCACCTCCCTCCGATAATTTGAAAATAATCACATTTTGTAGCACTAAAGTTTTGTTGCAGAATCGAACGCCTCGACTTATGATTGAACTCTTTACCACACAATCTCGGGTTTTAACAACCCTGTGAAAGAAGCCTTTTGAAAACATGGTGGGAAAAGGAGAAAATGCTGGTAACCAGCATTTTCTCCTTTTCCCACAATGTTTTCTACACTTCCCAAAACAAATTTCAATGTTTTAATCATATTTATTTTGTCGTCTGCAAATGCTTTCAATTTGGACCAGTCTAAAATTTTGTCGTGTGGTAATGAGTTATCACTTTCAGTATCAAATCTTTCAGCGGCTGAGAATACAATCCACCGAAACGCAGGAATTTTCTTATTTCATAGTCTTGACCAAACAAACGGACGGTACAGATCAAAGATCAGACTGCACGTTCTGTGTAGTCTGATTTTGATCTATGCGTTCTCTAAAATCCCCAGTTTTCATCCCTGGCACTGAAAGGGTTAAGTGTCCCATCGATAAACCTATTTTTTTTTTATTGCATTTTCTTTCTTTCTTTCTTTCTTTCTTTCCTCATCTTCTGTCTGCCCTCTTTTTTTCTCTTCGCTTTTCATGCTATGTTTACGTTATTTCAGTTTTATTGTTATACTAGCTTTCCTGTGTTTTCCCCCCTTTTTTTTCAATTTTTCTTTCTGCTCTCTCTTCTCCATTTTTATGTCGATTTCTTTTTTTGTCCAGACTCTATGACTTCCTCCATTTTTTTTTCTGAATGTATTTTCCTTTAATCTCCAGACTTGTTTTTTCAAATGTTGTCATTCTTGATCGCATTATTTGCACAATGTCATTTCCTTAGATCATCAATAAGAACTCTTGAATTCAATTTATCGTAATAACGAGGTTTTAGAGGAAAAATCGAAGGTATTGTCAATTCTATCGCGGGTTTTCATCGCATCAGGTTTTCTTCGCCTCTGTTATTCAAACAAATTCAATTGGTTTTGAGGATAATTTCATTGTGGTTGCTTTCAAGCATGCTTGTATTGGGACTTCATCTCTCTATTTTTTTCCCTCCATGATGTGGTTTCACTTCTAACTTTCATACAAGTTTTTGTTTTTAATTATTCTACAAGAAGTATCCTTTGCTCAGCATACGTTGCATTCACTTGTAAAATTTTATCGGTCCTTTGCTTGCTGTCATGTGAAATGGCTTAACACTTAAGCTGCTGAATAAATGAAACCCAAATTTCTACTCAATACTGAAAGCCCAAACATTGCGGTTTCAAAGTTGATTTCACCGGAAAGAAAATACCGTATCGGACACTGTGGATCAAAGATCAGACTGCACGGTCTGTGCAGTCTGATCTTGATCTACACTGTCCGCAAAAGGTCAGTGAGTCGCGATTAGCAACTTAAGGGTTAACTCTTAACCTGCTAAATATGTTAAACGAAAAGCCGATAGTAAAAACCAAAATGTTTCTGTTTCAAACTCTTTTCTCTCTCTCCCTCTCTCTCTCTCTCTCTCTCGGAGAAAAGAAATATCTCGTTATCGGACAGTGTAGATCCAAGATCAACCTGCACGTTCTGTGCAGTTTGATCTTGATCTACATTGTCCCCAAAAAGTTATTGAGTCGCGCTTAGCAGCTTAAGGGTTAACCCTTTAGCAAACAACCCAGAGTTCTTACAACACTGAGGAAGACAGCTTTAGAAAACATTGTTGGAAAAGGAGAAAATGCTGGTAACCAGCATTTTCTCCTTTTCCAGCAATGTTTTCTATCTTTTCAAGTCGTATTACATCAATTCAGCCTAATTAAATTTGTCGTGTGCAAATGCTTTTGATTTGGACCAGATGACAATCTCATGGTCTGGTAAAGATTTAACTTCTTACTGAACGACACAATTTTTAGACCTGACCAAATTCAGAGCATTTGCAGACAGCAACTCAAATCTTGCACAACTACTGTTAGTTGTCTATGTAGAAACAGTAGAAAACATTGTGGGAAAGGGAGAAAATGATGGCAACCGGCATTTTTCTCCTTTTCTAGCAATGTTTTCCAAGACTTTCTTTCTCAGGATAGTAAACACTCAGAGATGTAGATTTTAGGATAAAACAGTTATTAATCCGTATAGAGCTAAATACTCATAAATCATAATTATGGGCATTCTTAGTCAGTGCAACAGATGCAGATATAGCTATTTAAGTCTGTAATTCTCAATGTATGTGTCAAAGTAGCAGACAGTGTAAATCAAGATCAGACTGCACAAAATCTTTGCAGTCTGATATTGATCTACACTGTCCACAAAAGGTTTTGTCTTCGCCTATGGCGCTGAATGGGTCAGTCCGCATAAACCCCACTTTTTATTGCCTCGGTCCAACTGCCGACATGTATAACATCAAGGAAAGACCGCAAATTTTTATTGTTCATTCACAGTTTTCTCGGTGAACCCTTAAATCACTGAAAGCAGAACCCTTTCTCTATGTTTCTCTATGTGTAGATCAAGATCAGAATATTAAGAAAACACGGTATGATCTTCGATCTGAAGTACCCGATACTTTGTGAGATATACAGTATACAGGCACCCGCCAAAATAAGCCCTATTATTGCGTCATCCTGGATGGGATATTTTTAGTTGGACTGTCAGGAAATATACAATTGGTGTATTTATAGCGCGCTGAGGGTTGGGGATCTATCGACGTTCCTGGCCAAATATAAACAAAGCGGATCGGCGACCGAAAAGCCAATGTTTAATTGAAGAAGACAAATCTCATTATTAGATTTTGATCCACGCGGTTTGGGAGATCAGAACAATCGATCCCTCGGACAAAGTAACTAATGCTTTGAACCTAACCCTTATCCTGCTAAAATAAGTGAAATAAAACTTTCAAACATGTAGTAAAACCCCGAATAATGCCATGTCAAACTTATTTTTTTAGGAAAAATAAAATCTCCCTATCGGACAGTGTAGATCCAAGATCAGACTGCACTTTCTGTGCAGTCTGATATTGCTCTCCACTGTCCGCAAAAGGTCGGTGAGTCGCGCTTAGCAGCCTAAGGATTAATGAGATGATTTGGATTCGCCAGGCATAGTCGAGTTAATCCCTTGGACTTTCAAGCGCCACTTAAAGTTGCCTTTTCGGACAGTGCAGATCCAAGATCAGGCTGCCCTAACGGGCAGCCTGATCTTAGATCTACACAGTCCGATCTCTTGTGAGGTATTTTGATCAACGCATCCTTAACTGTGTAATACATGTATGATGCATTTTGGATGTTTTGAGGACCGGGTTCTGAATGAAGATGTCTGTTCATGTAATTGGCAGTGTGTGGTTTAATTCATTCAAGATTATGGGGCTATTTCGAGTCAGAAATATCACTAGCTGACACTTGTGACACAGTGGAGATTATTTGAACAAAAGGAAAACCTAGTGCTGAATACTATATAAAACATTGTATGAAAAAGAGACCATCTGGTTTGTAGTTTGATGCTCTTTTTGCCATAATATTTCCAAAAGCCGTCAACACAAGGGATTAAGTCTGTCTTTCCTGTAGCGACAGATAGTTAAAAATTTATACAGCAAGATACATTCAAGAAATGTAGGTTACATAGAAATGGATGTATGTTTCATCTGAACTTCGTCCACACTGCTTGCAAAGGACATACGCGAAACGAGCTGAGACTTTATGCCTTTAAATCCTTTAAGATTTTACAAGAAGACAAGTTTAGAGAAAACAGGTGTAAGTACTGCCTCCGTATCTCTTCTACCCAAGAAAAGTTTATGCTGTCGCTTGCAGCATTCCTTCCTAATTTATGGTATATAGAATTCGTATAAGTTAACCCTTATCCTGCTAAATAAGTTCAATGAACCTTTCAAGCCGATCGTAAAACCCAAATAATGCTACTTCAAACTTTTTCTTTAAAGAAAAATATCTCCTTGTCGGACAGTGCAGATCCAAGATCAGACTGCACGTTTTGTGCAGTCTGATCTTGATCTACACTGTCCGCAAGAGGTCAGTAAGTTCCTCTTAGCAGCCTAGGGGTTAAAATGCTGTTCCATTTGGCATAACAAGGTCGCTTGGCCATATACATGTACATGTAATTATTTCGTCGATTCTGACCATTAGTTCATGTAGGCCTACCACACGGAAATACCTTTGTAAAAAAAAAAGTTCCCATACAATACGGCGTAAATCACAGGGTTCTACAATACACCTCCTACATGTAAGTGAGTCATGCTCTGTGAAAAGGGGGTTAAATGCATCTGCAAAAAGTATCAGATCATGTCAGACTGCACAGTCAGTGCAGGCCGACAAAGGTCGAGACTTTTTGTTTTTGATAAATTTTCTGCCTTTCAAAGGGCCATTCTGTCTCATGATTCACACGGTTAAATGGAAAATGGGTCTGTCTCGTGTAATGACCCGTTTGATAAAATGCATTACGAAGCCCCTTTTCCCAGAGCACTGCTCATATCTATGTGTACATGTATATGATTAGCTATAAACTAACATAATGTTGAAGTAAAGATTAGAGTTCATCTAACACACGAAATCCCAAGAGAGAGTCCCCGAAAACCCCGATAATAAGGCTCGTATCACAGGGACAGGACAGTTCCCATAAATTTGCCCTTATTAATTGAATTCTAGACCGCCCATGTTGGTCGGATATCTAATTATGACTTAATCAAGTGTGCTAAATTATTCTGACACACTGACAAGAAGTGGGAGTGACCAGGTTACCCCTCGCATCTTTGAAAGACTAACTGTAAAGTCTTCTGAAGGGCTCGTATTTACGAACCATTTAAAATTGCATTCCTAGTATTATACTAAATTTTAAAAAGTAACACAATTTCTGATTGGCTAAACCGAATGGTTTATCCAATCAGAAATTGTGTTGCTTTTCCACGAAATTAAGAAATTTAGGAAATTATTGACGACTAATTCGAATTTGAATGGTTTGTGATTGTCGTCCCTTGTCGATAGGGATCGTTTTGGTTTAACGGTTATAAATACTAACCCAACTTTCTATATTCAGGTGATTTACGGGACTTGATGCTGCGATGCCCAGACGGTTCCTTTGGCTTCAAATGTAAATACAGGTGTCGCTGTAACTACGATGAACCATGTGACAAGGCAATTGGTTCCTGTTATTATGGTGGCTGTAAATCGGGATTCTGGGGACCAGGCTGTCAGTTAGGTACGTTTATCTCATGGTAACATATTACTTTCAAAAGAGATATGGGCCAGGGCCTATATAAATGAGCCATGCTCCGGCAAAAGGGGCCTTAATGCATCTCCGTGATCCATGGTACCAAGAAAGCCATCACATAATTAGGGACCCATAAAATCCACTTTTTTTAACAACTGACTTAATCAGGCGGTAGACTAGTCCTTAGACAGACAGACAACTGACCAATAGCGAAAAGTTTCGGCCCAGACCTTGGTCGATACTTTTCGCAGAGGTATTAAGCCCGTTTTTCACAGAGCACGCCTCAAATGTTTTTGTTCTTGCTCAACTCGGCCGAGAATGAAATTTGAAGTTACATGTATATAAATAGAATGAGAAAAAATACTTCAGTCGACTGTGAGATTTTAAAGTTATTTAAATAGGAGCCAAAAAGGGGGCTTAATGCATCCCCGTGATGCATTATACCAAGCAAGTCATCACAGTATTACAGATCCATAAAATTGATTGTTTCTAACAACCGACTGTATCAAAGAGTAGACTGGTCCTTTGATCAGCAGAAAATTTACCATAAGCAAAAAGTATCGACCCACGTCAGCCTGCGCAGTCCTGTTCTGTATCGAAACTTTTGGAAAATCCATTTTGTCTAACAGCCGACTGAATCATGAGGTAGAATGATCCCTTGAATGCAGAAAATCGACTCGTGGCAAAAAGTTTAGACCCAGGTCAACCTTTATGAACTGCGGAGACTGACTTGGGTAGATATTTTTTGCAAATGCAAATAATTTCCATTTTCACAGGACATGGCCATTTCAATATCGTTGTGTCAGTTTTAATGTCGTCCTGGGTCCGTATTCACCAACCATTCTTAAGAACGTTCTTAGTCTTATTCTTCAAGATTTTCTACATTTGAAAGTAACACAACTTCTGATTGGCCAAACCATTTGGTTTGGCCAATCAGAAGTTGTGTTACTTTCAAATGTAGAAAATTTTTAAGAATAAGACCAAGAATATTCTTAAGAATGGTTGGTGAATACGGACCCTGTTTTCTTGAGCCATGCTTTACAACTCTGCGTGAGGATGTGCCAAGTCATGGATATCGATTGAATTACCATTAAAAGTGCTAAAAATAATGAATTTCACAAAGTATCGAAGAGTGTCGATCTGAAAGCACTTTTACAAGTTAGATTTGCCCTGAGCTGCCTGCAAAAAATGTATAACCTATGGCCCACGGCGTTAAAGTTTCATTATTAACTCTTTACCAAACGACAAAAATGTAGACTTGTCCAAATTCAAAGCATTTGCAGACAACAATTTAAGTCAGACTCAAATGATGGATCATATTTTTGATAGGGTAGAAAACATTGTGAGAAAAGGAGAAAATGCTGGTTACCAGCATTTTCTCCTTTTCCCACGAGGTTTTCAAAAGGCTATTTCCTCAGGGTCGTTAAAACTTGGGATTGTGTAGAAAAGAGTTGATTCTACATCATATAAAACATATTTGTTTGTCTGTTTGTTTGTTAGTTTGTATGATGTTTAAACCCATTTTCAACAGTGTTTCAGTTATATCGCGGCGGCCAGTGCACCTATGTATGCTTTCCTTAGGTGTCTTTTAACAGTACTTTGTACAATAATTTTCAAAAGCCACTGGATACCTTACTACATAACAATCGCCGAAACAGTGATTAGCCGCTTGAGTGAGGGAACATTGAATCCTGTCGCAATGACTGTCAGAAATCATTAGAAAGAAATTCAGATTGGCCAAGCTGGTGACTGTAAACAACAATCTCCAGGTTTTAAGTCCTGTACGCTACTGGGACTGCGCCAAGGGTTTCGGCAATAAAACGATGTATAGAAAGTTTTTAAAGATATTTTTAGCAGATCTCTTCAATTCTGTATCGTCAATCTTAAATACAAAAGATCTGGGTACTTAAAAAAAAAAACATCTCTTTGCAGCTAACAACTGTTTTTATAATGGTCAAGCGCGAAATTACCAAGGTCACGTGGCTGTGACGTCGAACCTATTTATGTGCCAGCGATGGGATTCCCAAACTCCTCATCGTCATTCCTACGACAGGAATGATTTCCCGGACAAGGATATCCCCGATAACTTCTGTCGGACGACCAAGGATTCTTCACGACCATGGTGCTATACCACAGACAAAAAGAGGCGATGGGAACACTGCAATGTCAATAACTGCAGTAAGTATCTCTTTTTGGATTAGGGACCTTTAGGCACATACATGTAGCTCTTAGTCACATACCGGTTTTCAGAATTTTACACGAACGCTGCAACCACTGTACATCATGTGTAAATGCACAGAATTACCGTTTCTGATTAGCTTGAATCTCAACCGCCATTTCTAATTGGCTGAAACTGCGTTGCGACTTTTGGCTCGTATGCGTTTGTTTTCATTGTTGGCTATCCATGCAACTTCTTTATTCTGTGTAAATTTGTTTTAGAAGACTAATAAATGCACGTATATGCACAGGAGTCTGACATTCTATAATGAAAGAATATGATTAAATAAGAAAAAATCACTCCCCTACATATATATAAACACTTTATATATATAGGAGAGTGATTTTTAGCTCCACTGGCCGAAGGCCAGCGGGCTTATGTCATGGCCCGGTGTCCGTCGTGCGTCCGTCCGTCCGTCCGTCCGTCCGTCCGGTCGTCCGTCCGTCCGTCCGTCCGTCCGTGCGTTAACTTTTATTTCAAACATCTTCTTCTCTGAAACTGCCCATCCGATTTTCACGAAACTTCACAGAAATGATCCTGACATGGTCCTCTTCAGAATTTCTTGAAAGAATTTGATTCCTTCAAAAACTCTGGTTGCCATGGCAACAAAACTGAAAAATATTGGAAATCTTTAAAAATCTTCTTGTCTGAAACCATAAGGCATAGGGCTACCAAATTTGGCATGTAGCTTTATGTAGTAGACCTCTATCAAGTTTCTTGAAATTATAGCCCTGGGGTCAAAATTGGCTCTGCCCCAGGGGTCACAAGTTTTACATAGGCTTATATAGAGAAAACTTTAAAAATCTTCTTGTCTGAAACCATAAGGCATAGGGCTACCAAATTTGGCATGTAGCTTTATGTAGTAGACCTCTATCATGTTTCTTGAAATTATAGCCCTGGGGTCAAAATTGGCTCTTCCCCAGGGGTCACAAGTTTTATACATAGGCTTATATAGAGAAAACTTTAAATATCTTCTTGTCTGAAACCATAAGGCCTAGAGCTACCAAATTTGGCATTTAGCTTGATCTAGTTGGAGTCTACCAAAAGTGCCCAAAGTATAGTCCTGGGGTCAATTTGGCCTCATACTTGGAGGGGGGGGGGGTTCACAAGATTTACATAGGCTTACATAGGGAAAACTTTTAAATCTTGGTGTACATAGCCATAAGGCTTAGGCTACCAAATTTTGCATATAATTATAGCATTATTTAGTGGACAGTTACAAAGAGGGCCCAAGTTACAGCTCTAGGATCAAGTTTGGCCCTGCACCAGGGATCACAAGTTTTACATGGGTTTATGGAGTGAAAAGTTCAGAAACCATCTTGTTACCAGCCATAAGGCCAAGAACTCCCACATTTGGCATGTTATTCTTCTAATACAATATTCCCCATTTAGTCAGACTGTAGCCATGAGGTCAAAGTTTTATAAGGGCTTATATAGTGAAGACTTTTCTTCGTGGTTTATATTTATAAGCCAGTGGAGCGATACAGGGCCATCATGGCCCTCTTGTTTTTCTTATTTAATCATATTCTTTCATTATAGAATGTCAGACTCCTGTGGTATATGACTCGGAAGAAAATACTGTTTAACTCTACCGAACGATCCCAAATTTTGACAACCCAGTGGAAGATGGTTTCTAAAAGCATTTGGGGGAAAGAGAGAGTGCTGGTAACCAGCATCTTCTTATTTTCTCACGATGTTTGCTACTCTTTATATGACAAGTGCCATCATATGAGCTGAATTCAATTTGTCCTTTCTGACAGCTTTTAACCCATTAACTGGCTGCAGAGGCAACTATAGTTGTGAAAGGCACTTTGAAGGTTAATATATACAAGTCTGAAATTTTATCATTTGTTAAACAGTTAACCCTTTACCACACGACAAAATTTTAGACTAGACCAATTTCAAAGCATTTGCAGATGACAAATTCAACTATGGTACAAATGAGCTTAAGCTCTCTAATAGAGCAGAAAACATTGTGGGAAAAGAAGAAAATGCTGGTTACCAGCATTTTCTCCTTTTCCCACAATGTTTTCAAAAGGCTTCTTTCCAAGGGTCGTTAAAAGTTGGCATTGTGCGGTAAAGGGTTAAAGACCCAGATGTCATTTTAATCCTCGTTGAAATACGCTACAGGCTAGACGGAGAAGAAAACAGCTGATGTCAGCAAGTTTCTATTATATTTCGTGTTGTTTTTAACTCCACTGGCCGAAGGCCAGCGGGTTTATGTCATGGCCCGGTGTCCGTCGTGCGTCCGTGCCCGCGTGCGTGCGTCCGTCCGTGCGTTAACTTTTATTTCAAACATCTTCTTCTCTGAAACTATCCATCCAATTTTCATGAAACTTCACAGAAATGATCCTGCCATGGTCCTCTTCAGAATTTATTGAAAGAATTTAATTCCTTCAAAAACTCTGGTTACCATGGCAACAAAACTGAAAAATATTGGAAATCTTTAAAAATCTTCTTGTCTGAAACCATAAGGCATAGGGCTACCAAATTTGGCATGTAGCTTTATGTAGTAGACCTCTATCATGTTTCTTCAAATTATAGCCCTGGGGTCAAAATTGGCTCTGCCCCAGGGGTCACAAGTTTTACATAGGCTTATATAGAGAAAACTTTAAAAATCTTCCTGTACCTAGCCATCAGGCCTAGAGCTACCAAATTTTGCATGTAGCTATATCTAGTGGGCCTCTACCAAGCGGGTCAAAATTTTAGCCCTGGGGTCAAAATTGGCCCCGCTGCAGGGGTCACAATTTTTACATGGGCTTACATAGTGACAACTTAAGAAATCTTCCAGTACCTAGCCATAAGGCCTAGAGCTACCAAATTTTGCATTTAGCTTGATCTAGTGGGGGTCTACCAAAAGTACCCAAATTACAGTCCTGGGGTCAATTTGGCCTCATGCTGGGGGGTTGGGGGGGAGGTTCACAAGATTTACATGGGCTTATATAGGAAAAACTTTTAAATCTTGGTGTACATAGCCATAAGGCTTAGGACTACCAAATTTTGCATAATTATAGCACTATCTATTGGACAACTACAAAGAGGGCCCAAGTTACAACCCTAGGATCAAGTTTGGACCTGCACCAGGGGTCACAAGTTTTACACGGGTTTATGGAGTAAAAACTTCAGAAACCATCTTGTTACTAGCCATAAGGCCAAGAACTCCCAAATTTGGTCATAAACATGTGCTTATAGGGTGAAAATTCAAAAAATCCTTTTGCTCCTAAACGCAAACCCAAGGGCTACCAAATCTGGATCACTTTTGATTTTTTTTTGAAATTAGCCTTGCATCAGGGGCTTTATGTTTTACAGAGGCTTCATATGGACGAAACTTGAAAATCACCTTATTTATAACCATACAGCATAGACTTGTATTATTTTGGCATGTGGCTTTATCTTGTGGACCTCTACCAGGGTTCAAGTAATTATAGCTCTGGGATCAAAAATGGCTTTGCCCTGTGGGTCTCAACTTTCACATGGGCTTTTACAGAGAAAACTTTGTAAGTCTTCATTTTGAAACCATTTGGCTCAGAATTGAAATGTTTAGTATTTATGGTTTATATTTATAAGCCAGTGGAGCGATACAGGGCCATCATGGCCCTCTTGTTTTCAGGCTCTCCATATTTGTTGCATTGCATGTGATTCCTCAGCCCGTATTTGCCAATCATGCTAACCGTGAAGAAATAGAGGATCTTACATGAGTGTTTGTGTATTATCATTTTTATCAAACGAGTTGACTAAAATTATATGACGCGAGCTATGGCGAGTGTCATATACATTTTAGTCAACAAGTTTGATAAAAAAAATGTTAATACATAAACATGAATGTGAGATTCTATTTATCACATAAAACAAATGACAGACAAATAAGTATCCTGCATCATCACCTTCAGCCTTTATACCGTTCACGGGTTCTTGTTTACAGTTGTAGTTCGGTTTCAAGCGTGTACATACACAAGTAGATAGGTCTTTGACATTAACCCTGAAAAAAGAACGAAACAGTTTCTACAGGGGATAATTCCACCTATTTTCTTGGGGGAGCTCCTCTTTCCCCCCCCCCCTCCCCCACTCCCATGGGAGGGAGAGACCCCCCCCCCCCGGCACTTAACGCCTCCAAGTGCCCTTTTTAACCCAGCACCCTGCCCTTTTTTACCATGGCTGGAGCACTGGACTAGGGCCCAGGTAACTCGGCTGTAGTTGCTTGATTTTCAGTGAAAATTCAAGGTCAAAAAAGGGGTATAACTGTGGCAAAATACTTTGATGGTTATCTGCCTTTGTTGTATAGGTTCCCTTTTTAATAATAAACAACTTGTTCAAGCTTGAAGCAAATATCTTCAGTAAAAACAGAGATAAAATGTCAAAGTTTTTGCAAGCCGAGCGTTGGCACCCACATGCGGTGCTCTTACTAAAGTTTGTCATCCCATGTGATTGACTCTGTGGTACAGCATAAGTGTGATGATTGATGTGCGAAAACAAATTACTTCTTTAGGTTAGATGAATTCAAAAAAGAATCCGTGAATTAAAACCAAAATTAGACCAGTACTTAAGTACTTGTTGATTGTCCTTGGAGTTACAATGTTTGAATTATTTGAACTATGCTCTGGCAGAAGGGGGCTTAATGCATCTCTGTAATGCATTGAACCAATCAAACCATCACATAATTATGGATCCATAATAGCCACTCTTTTTTAACAACCGACTTAATCATGAGATAGACTGGTCCTTGGATGTATAGAAAATTGACCAATAGCGAAAAGTTTCGGCCAGGTCAGCCTGCGCGGATTGCGCAGGCTGACCTGGGTCGATACTTTTCGCAGATGTATTAAGCCCCCTTTTCAGAGAGCATGGCTCATTTCTTTTGACTTCATGACCTACATCTGCATCCAAATTTGTTGTATACCTTTCTTGTTTCAGATTGCCCATTTGGACGTTTTGGCAACAATTGTGAGAAAGAATGTCATTGTCGAAACCCCAGTGAGCCCTGTGACAGTATCATGGGGATGTGTAAGTCGGGGTGTGCAGCGGGCTGGACCGGGTTTGATTGTCAAACACGTAAGTTCACATGACTAACAGGCTAAGCTTAGACCAGTCAAAAACTGTCACAGTCAGCACAAAACATAACGGGGATCTGAAGCATAGTTCAAACTGCTCATATAATAAATTATGACATAAGAAGTTTGAACCATGCTTCGGATTCCCATTACGTTTATGAGCCATGCTCTGGAAAATGGGGGTTTAATGCATCTCAGTGATACAATATACCACGCAGGTCGTCGCAAAATTATTTATCTATTATATTCATTTTCTCTAACAGATTTAACAAAATCATTTATCCATTATATTCATTTTCTCTAACAGATGACCGAATCCTGAGGTAGAATGGTCCCTGGACGTCATTCGATACTTTTTGCATATGCATCAACTCTTTACCAAACGACAAAATTTGAGACCAGTCTAAATTGAAAGCATTTGCAGATGACAAAATCAGTTTGACTGAAAAATTGAAATTTGTATTGGGGAAGGTAGAAAACATTGTGAGAAGAGGAGAAAATGCTGGTTACTAGCATTTTTTCCTTTTTCCACAATGTTTTCAAAAGGCTTCTTTCTCAGGGTCGTTAAGTCGAGATTGTGTGGTAAATGGTTAAGCCCCTCTTTCACAGAGCATAGCTCTAATATAAACACACACACATTTACTTGTAATAATCAACACTGTACATGATTATGGGCATTTTGAACTATGCCTCGGAACCCTGTAGGGTACAGGTGAAACTTTACAAAATTGCTGTGGTTAATAGTTTACTTCATACAGACTTTTAAGTCAAAATATGCATTTGCCTAAGATTCATGTATGAGACAGCAAAGCACATTGCTGCAAGCGATCTGGAAATTCAAGGCTGCTAAGTGCAACTCGAGGACATTTTGCAGACAGTGTAGATCAAGATCAGACAGCACAGAACATGCAGTCTGATCTTGGATCCACACTGTCGTATAAGGAGATATTTGTAACCCCAAAATAACTTTGATATAACAATAGGTATGTGTGTTTTTACTATCAACCAGAAAGTTCCATTTAAGTTATTTAGAATGTTAGGGGCTAAATCCATTCACATGTGGATTTCAATGTTAAAGCCATGTGCAATAAATTTTCTTAGAACTTGTTTTACATTGCTGTTTGTAGACAATTCTGCTGTATGCAGATAATTCATATTTCAATTCTGCTGTATGTAGATAATTCATATTTCAATTCTGCTGTATGTAGATAATTCATATTTCAATTCTGCTGTATGTAGATAATTCATATTTCAATTCTGCTGTAGTAGATAATTCATATTTCAATTCTGCTATATGTAGATAATTCATATTTCAATTCTGCTGTATGTAGATAATTCATATTTTAATTCTGTTGTATGTAGATAATTCATATTTTAATATGGCTCTTTTCCCCATTTTTTTCTTCAAGCGGATGCGTGTCCTAAAAATAGATATGGTTGGGACTGTTCACGTGAGTGTTATTGTAGGAACCCGGATGACTGTGACCGGTTTACTGGTCCTACACCACAATGTGTCTGTAAAGAAGGTTATTTTAATGAACCGTACTGCGAGGCAGGTATGTAGGTTTTGTGTGTTTGTTGATAGCTTTGTGTGTTCAAAATCATATTGATATATTACTACATTCACAGAATATAATATGATTCACAATCTGAGACAGGGGGGGCTTAATGCATCTCTGTGATGCATGATACCAAGCAAGTCATCATATAATTCTGGATCCGTAAAATCCATTTTGTATAACACCCAATGAAATCATAAAGTAGAATTCTAATTCTTGACTTGCAGAAAATTGGCCAACAGCCAAAGGTTTTAACCCATGTCAGCCTTTGCGGACTGCATAGGCCGACATGGGTTGATACTTTACATTGGCATTAAGTGCCCTTTTGCAAGAGCGTGGCTTAATAGTATAATTATTTTGCTACCCCACCCCCTCCCCACACTTTTATTTGTTAGCTCCCACACTTTTATTTGTTAGCTCCAAGAGAGCTTCTGTCATGGTCTGGTGTCTGTTGTGTATCCATGTTTTAACTTTTATTTTAAACATTTTCGTAGCAGAAATGACAGCACAGAGTGTGACAAAACTTGACAAAAATGATCCTTGTATAATCCTCCTTGACCCTTTACCAGACGACAAAATTTTACCCTTGTCCAAATTGAAAGCATTTGCAGACAGCAATTTCATTGTGGCTCAAATGGTGCAATTTTTCTTTGATCAGGTAGAAAACATTGTGGGAAAAGGAGAAAATGCTGGTTACCAGCATTTTCTCCTTTTCCCACAATGTTTTCAAACTGCTTCTTTCCCAGGGGCGTCAAAAGGTGTCATTGTGCGGTAAAGGGTTAAGCCTCTCCAATATCTGATTCTGGTTTCTATTGCTTCATAAGTGAAAAGGAATTAAAATGATTAAAAAAAAATTTTCTTTAAAACCACATGTAGATTCTTCGGTAACTTGACACAAATGGTCTTTAGTTGGACTACTTTCAGATGCCCAGTAATTGATGCTTTTTGTTCCATGAATTCAAACAAACATGTAGAATAAGAAATGTTTTTCAGGTACAGATTATTTTGAAATGTTCTTGTAAGAAAGCAGCTTGTCAATGTTCATCGCATTTTGGCATAAATGATTCTTGAGAAGATTTCCTTTGTGATCGTTTGCATCATCCCAATGGGCTTAGTCTATTTTCTCAGTGCAATATTTAATTAACTCTTTATCAGATGACAAAATTTTGGACTAGACCAAATTGAAAGCATTTGCAGATGAGAAATGATTAGCTCAATGATGATGTCTGTCTTTAATAGAATAAAAAAGAAAACATAGTGGGACAAGGAGAAAATGCTGGAAACCAGCATTTTCTCCTTGTCCCTCTATGTTTTCAAAAGCCTTCTCTTTCAGGGATGTTGAAACTCGTGGTTGTGTGTTAAAGAGTTAACTTATGCCTTTGTCCATGCTAATTGTGGCTTATTTAGCATGGATAGTGGCATAAATTAACTTTACTTTATAAGCCAGAAGAGCAGTGCAGGGCCATCATGGTCCTTTCATTGTGCTTGAGAATGACCTGAGTCCATATTCACCTACCATTCTAAAGAACACTCTTCGTCCTACTCTCACAAATTTTCAAAATTTGAAAGTAATACAGCTTCTAATTGGCTAAACCAAATGGTTTAGCCAGTCAGAAGTTGTGTTACTTTCTAAATCCAGAATTAGACAAAGAATGTCCTTGAGAATGGTTGGTGAATATGGACCAGGTATCTGTTGTGCACTTGTAGACAAAATCTTTGAAAGGTATTAAAAGTTTGGAAAGGGTAAAACAGATTGTAGAGTATTTATGCTGTTTGTTTCCTTGAGAGCATGTGTCACAGACCATTATATCTGGCAATGAAATTCATCTTTGTGTCTTAGACACATCCATAAACCTTTTCCAAACAAAAAGAACTTAGACTCTTCAAAGTGAAAAGTATCTGCAAATGACAAACTGGAAATTCGCACAAATGAACTGAAGTTCTCCAAGAGGGTAGAAAGCATTGTGGGAAATGGGGAAAATGCTGGTTACAAGCATTTTCTTCTCTTTCCCACAATGTCTTTAAAAGGCTTCTTTCTCGTAGGTGTTACAACATAGGATTATTTGGTGAAAGGTTAAAGTTATAGTTTATGAATTATGTTTTGACAGTGTAGTATTTTCTATGTTTTACAGAATGTGTTTTTTGGTAACAGATGGGAGGTACTTGAATCCATAATAAAAGTTAAGATTTCAGATGACTTTCTAAAATAATAACATGTTTTAATTTATTAATATTATAATAGATAAACAAAGCATACACATCAAATGAAAAACAGATATTGCCAAAATTCTGAAAATAAAAGTGGACTCTTGAAAAGGAAGTAGGATTATGTAAGTTTAGCTACATTTTGGAAGTTTCCAAATTGAAAGCATTTGCAGACGACATAATAAATGTGACTCAAAAACTGAAATTTGTTTTGGGAAAGGTAGAAAACATTGTGGGAAAAGGAGAAAATGCTGGTTACCAGCATTTTCTCCTTTTCCCACAATGTTTTCAAAAGGTTTCTTCCTCAGGGTCGTTAAAAGTTGGGATTGTGTGGTAAAGGTGAAAGCTGAGAAAAATTGCAGTGAAATATTTTTCATATTCTGAAACTTTCAGTGACCCGACCTCGAATAATTCATTTTGTAAATGAGAAAGTAAACCAGGGAGAAAAGACAGTGTTCAACTGCACTGTAGAAGCTCATCCAACTCCACGTTCTGATGAAATTCGTTTGATTGGTCCGATCACAAAACACGTAACCGTGGTTCATTCAGAGGTTCTCAGTGGTAGTTTGTACACTCGCTCCAGTTTATTTCAGGTAACTGATTCAATTCGATTTTAATATTAGCATACATCTAGCTTCTTATTCATTACCAAACACAAATTTTTTGACATGTCCCAACTTAAAGCATTTGCAGATGACAAAGTACCAGTAAATGTGACTCCAAAATTGAAAGTTGTTTTTGGAAGGATGGGAAAAGGAGAAAATGCAGGTTTCTCTTCTTCATAGTATGTTTTCTAAAGCCTTCTTCCTTAAGGTTATTAAAAATGGGAACTGTTAAATATAAAGGGTTAGGCACAATTTTAATTCTTAGATTGTATAGTAAATGAAACATACCTTTTCAACTTAGTAAACAAAGCCCTAATGTAATAATTTTACAATTGCTCCGGCTAAGTGTATTTATATAATTTGTTATAACATTTGTAACAATTTGTAAAACTCTACTAGTGTTTCTTATACTGCAGTGAAGACAATTTTACTAATCTCCATTTAAATCTTTACCAAACGACAAAATTTCGGAATCATCCAATTTGAAAGCATTTGCAGACGACAAATTAACTGTTGCCCAAATTATGAAATTTGTCTTTAAAAGGGTAGAAAACATTGTGGGAAAAGGAGAAAATGCTGGTAACCAGCATTTTCTCCTTTTCCTACAGTGTTTTCAAAAGCACTAAATCTTTTCAGTGACCCTCAAATCCCTCGTTTGTTTTCTCCTTCTTATGCCATTCGGTCCAAGCTGTCAGCATGGATTTCATCTTTACAACATACCAGACTAGTTTACTGACTGAATGAAAATATAAATCTAATGATGATTTCAGGTGAATGAAATAGGAAGTGATGAAAAGTATACATGTTCAGTGAAAGCCATAGCTGGTGAAACATCCTTTACTACTGTTGGCGATGTGTATCGTAAGTATAGTTTTATCATTAAACAGAGCTCCATATAGAGGGAGTGATTTTGATTTCAAAATTGGAAATATTAATTATTCTTCACTAAACCCTGTGTTACGGGTACTCATTAGAATTGTCTCATGGAGACGATTCTAATGAGTGCCCACAACATAGGGTTTGGAAGAGAAATAATGGATTTAGAATGCCATCACTCCTTCTTATCTGGAGCTCTGATTGAAGTACCTGTAAGTGCATAGATTTGAATATCTGTTGAACCTTGACCTTTTTTGCTACTATTTCTTATATCTTTTTAATGCACCAAGGTTTTGTGATTGGAGTTAGCAGGTTGGATCAAGACATCAGTCGGGCTAACTGACCAGAAATTAGCCATGAGTGGACATGAAAGATGTTTAACCCTTTCCCAAACGATAAATTTTAGACTGGTCCAATTTGAAAGAGTTCGCAGACGACAATTTTAAATTTGATGAAAATGACAGAAAGTTCTCCAAAAGGGTAGAAAACACTGTGGGAAAAGGAGAAATTGCTCGTTACGAGCAATTTCTCCTTTTCCCACAGTGTTTCAAAAGACTTGTGCTGCAGACACGTGAAAACCAGGGCTTGTTTGGGAAAGGGTTAAGGTACAAGTGAACTGGCTTGAAATATTTTTTTTTTTTTTGTTTTTGGCAAATGTTGTCAATATCGCTTGAAATTATGACACATAATCATGACATATTTCAGAACGACCAATGCTAGTAAGTCAGCCACGGGCCTTTAAAGACAAAGTAACTGGTAAAACGATACCATTAGAGTGGTTACCATGGAACATGAAGCGAGGGGATGTCGGGGATCCACCCATCTCTTGGTATGGAATATGGGTGAAGGCACAGACAGAGAAACTAAGGTAATGTATTTGGTCATAAAGCCTGTCTCTCGTCGCAAGTTGTAAATGCTATTCATTGAAAGGTTGCTTGTAGCTGATGGCAGTCATTAACCCTTTCCCAAAAGACAAATTTTGGACTGGTCCAAATTCAAAGAGTGTGCAGACGACAATTTTAAATTTGATGAAAATGGCAGAAAGTTGTCAAAAAGGGTAGAAAACAATGTGGGAAAAGGAGAAATTGCTTGTTACAAGCAATTTCTCCTTTTCCCACAGTGTTTTCAAAAGACTTGTACTGCAGACACGTGAAAACCAGGGCTTGTTTGGGAAAGGGTTAACTTTTCAAACTTGAGCCTGCGGTACATCACTGAATGTACCATTTAGGGTGTATAGACCAAGATCAGCCCACACATACTATGTGCTATCATGGCCAATGTTTACCCTACTCAGCAGGGCATTGAATTTCCGTGGATATTAAATAGACTTCATGAAGTAACCTCAGGGTCCATGTTCACAAACCATTCTTTCGAACGTTCTAAGTCTTATTCTCCAGGATTTTCTAAATTTGAAAGTAACACAACTTCTCATTGGCTAAACCAAAATGGTTTAGCCAATGAGAAGTTGTATTACTTTCAAATTTAGAAAATCTTGAAGAGTAAGACTAAGTATATTCCAAAGAATGGTCGGTGAATACAGACTCTAGATTATCTTTTAGAGACTTTGTTTCTTAGTCTCATATTTTATACTATCCGGTGCATTCTTGGAAACAAATCTGCAGCAGAATCTGATTGCTTTGATTGCATCCCTGTATAAAAAGACATGTACAGAACAAATTAAGGCTTAGTGCATTTATACAAGTGAAAGCAAAGTGGTGAAAGAAAAGAAAAATAGTATGAGTCATGCTCTGTGAAAAGGGGGCTTTATGCATCTGCAAAAATATTGACCCAAGACCCAAATGTGCGCAGGCTGACCTGGTCCGAAACCTTTTTGTTATTGGTCAATTTTCTACATGTCAAAGGACCAGTGTACCTCATGATTCAGTTGGTTGTTGGAGAAAATTTTATTTTAATGGATCCACAATTATGTAATAACTTGCTTGACATTACGGAGATGTGTCAAACCCTCTTTTTTGCCAGATATTATGGTGTTTTGCCTTAACCCTTAAAGCGCCGAATAAACCTATCAGACATTTTCATCCTAGAAATACGACCCAAATAATTGCAATTTCATGGTCACTTTTGTCTACTGTGTTTTAGCAAAGCGGACAGTGTAGATCAAAGATCAGGCTGCACATTTTGTGCAGCCTGATCTTGATCTACACTGGCCACAAAAGCAACTATAGTTGTGAAAGGCGCCTTAAGGGTTAAAGTTTTCCAGAGTGGTCTGCTTCAAATTGCACAAGGTTGCTTACCGGAGGTATTTTGTACCGCTTCCATCATTTGAGCAACATTCAATTTTGAAATCCGCAAATGCTTTCAGTTTTGGTCCATCCTAAATTTTGGCCCGGCCCCCCCCCCCCCACACCGCCGATAGAGAGTTGACAGAAGCAGCCACTTCCCTGGACAAAATATCTTTTCTTATCCAATGACTGAACAGTATTTATCAAGTAGTAAATAAGTTGCCATGGTATAATAGAAATTCAGTCTCTTTTTAGCTCACCTGAGCACAACGTGCTCAAGGGGAGCTATTGTGATCGGTCATCGTCCGGCGTCCGTCCATCTGTCCGTCCGTCCGTCCGTCCGTCCGTCCATCTGTCTGTCCGTCCGTTAACAATTTCTTTAAAAATCTTCTCATCCTAAACCAGATGGTCAATCTTGATAAAACTTGGCAGGAATCTTCCTTGGGTGAAGGTCTACAAAAATTGTTAAAAGAATTTAATTCCATCAAAAACTCTGGTTGCCATGGCAACAAAATGGCTGAAAATTGAAAAAATCTTTAAAAATCTTCTTGTGACAAACCATAAGGCCGAGAGCATTCATATTTTGTATGAAGCATCATTTGGTGACCCTTTACCAAAATTGTTAAAATTATTCCCCTGGGGTCGTATTTGGGCTTTGCCCGGGCGCACCATATTTTACATAGAAACAAAGAAGGAAATCTTTAAAAAATCTTCTGATGACAAACCATAATGGCTAGAGCATCCATATTTGGTATGTAGCATTATCCGATGATCCTCTACCAAAATTGTTAAAATTATCCCTCTGCGGTCATATTTGGGCTCTGCCCGGGCGCACCCTAAATTAAAATCTTTAAAAATCTTCTTCTGACAAAACATAAGGCTGAGAGCATTCATATTTTGTTTGAAACATCATTGGGTGACCCCTTACCAAAATTGTAAAAATTATTCTCCTGGGGTCATATTTGGGCTTTGCCCGGGCGCACCCTATTTTACATGGAAACAAAAAAGGAAATCTTTAAAAAATCTTCTGATGAAAAGCCATAATGGCTAGAGCATTCATATTTGGTGTGTAGCATTATCTGATGATCCTCTACCGAAATTGTTAAAATTATCCCTCTGGGGTCATATTTTGGGCTCTTCCCGGGCGCACCCTAAATTAAAATCTTTAAAAATCTTCTTCTGACAAAACATAAGGCTGAGAGCATTCATATTTTGTTTGAAACATCATTGGGTGACCCCTTACCAAAATTGTTAAAATCATTCCTGTAGGGTCATATTTGGGCTTTGCCCGGGTGCACTCTATTTTACATAGAAACAAAGAAGGAAATCTTTAAAACTTCTTCTGATGACAAACTATAATGGCTAGAACATTCCTATTAAGTATGTAGCATTATCTGATGATCTTCTACCAAAATTGTTAAAATTATTCTTCTGCGGTGATATTTGGGCTCTGCCCGGGCGCATCCTATTTTAAAATCTTTAAAAATCTTCTTGTGACAAACCATAAGGCGGAGAGCATTCATATTTTGTTTGAAACATCATTGGGTGAGCCTTTACCAAAATTGTTGAAATTATTCCCCTTGGATCATATTTGGGCTTTGCCCGGGCACACCCTATTTTACATAGAACCAAGAAGGAAATCTTTAAAAAATCTTCTTCTGACAAATCATAATGGCTAGAGCATTTATATTTGGTATGTAGCATTATCTGATAATCCTCTACCAAAATTGTTAAAATTATCCCTCTGCGGTCATATTTGGGCTCTGCCCAGATGCACCCTATTTTAAAATCTTTAAAAATCTTCTTGTGACAAACCATAATGGCTAGAGCATTCATATTTTGTTTGAAGCATCATTGCTTGACCCCTTACCAAAATTGTTGAAATTATTCCCTTACGGTCATATTTGGGCTTTGCCCGGGCACACCCTATTTTACACAGAAACAAAGAAGGAAATCTTTAAAAAATCTTCTTCTGACAAATCATTAATGGCTAGAGCATTTACATTTGGTATGTAGCATTATCTGATAATCCTCTACCAAAATTGTTAAAATTATCCCTCTGCGGTCATATTTGGGCTCTGCCCAGACGCACCCTATTTTTAAATCTTTAAAAATCTTCTTGTGACAAACCATAACGGCTAGAGCATTCATATATTGTTTGAAGCATCATTGCTTGACCCCTTACCAAAATTGTTGAAATTATTCCCTTACAGTCATATTTGGGCTTTGCCCGGGCGCACTCTATTTTACACAGAAACAAAGAAGGAAATCTTTAAAAAATCTTCTGATGACAAACAATAATGGTTAGAGCATTCATATTTGGTATGTAGCATTATCTGATGATCCTCTACAGAAATTCTTAAGATTATTCCTCTGCTGTCATATTTGGGCTCTGCCCGGGTGCACCCTAATTTAAAATCTTTAAAAATCTTCTTCTGACAAAACATAAGGCTGAGAGCATTCATATTTTGTTTGAAACATCATTGGGTGACCCCTTACCAAAATTGTTAAAATCATTCCTGTAGGGTCATATTTGGGCTTTGCCTGGGCGCACTCTATTTTACATAGAAACAAAGAAGGAAATCTTTAAAACTTCTTCTGATGACAAAATATAATGGCTAGAACATTCCTATTAAGTATGTAGCATTATCTGATGATCTTCTACCAAAATTATTAAAATTATTCCTGTGCAGTCATACTTGGGCTCTGTCCGGGTGCATCCAATTTTAAAATCTTTAAAAATCTTCTTGTGACAAACCATAAGGCGGAGAGCATTCATATTTTGTTTGAAGCATCATTTGGTGACCCCTTACTGAAATTGTAAAAATTATTCCCCTTGGGTCATATTTGGGCTTTGCGCAGGCGCACCCTATTTTACATAAAAACAAAAAAGGAAATCTTTAAAAAATCTTCTGATGAAAAGCCATAATGGCTAGAGCATTCATATTTGGTGTGTAGCATTATCTGATAATCCTCTACCAAAATTGTTAAAATTATCCCTCTGCAGTCATATTTGGGCTCTGCCATGGCGCACCCTATTTGAATCTTTTAAAATCTTCTTGTGACAAAACATAAGGCCAAGAACTTTCATATTTTGTTTGAAGCATCATTAGGTGACCCCATACCAAAATTGTTAAAATTCTTCCCTTTGGGTCATATTTGGGCGTATATCCGCCCTGCAGTGAAAAGAATAGCCTGCCCTTAATAGACCATATAGGTTACAAATATACTCAGGTGAGCGATATAGGACCATCATGGTCCTCTTGTTTTTTTTAAAGCTTTATTTGCCACGTCAATCAGTATGTGAGGGTCGTGGCCATCCCCCAACATACTTTACAAATCAGTGTTAGTAAATATTTTGTTAGTAATACATAGATTTATTCACAATATCATTATCTTTCATTATGTTAATAAATTTCAAGTTCTTTTCTTTTATAAGTTTACCATTACAAAATTTCAAGTTTAACCAATTTACATATTAATTGATAAGCCAAATTAATGATCAAAAGGTGACAACAAAGCTTTTTTTTTTGTGATGAAAAAGTGTGTGTGTGTGTGTGTGTGTGTGTGTGTGTGTGTGTGTGTGTGTGTGTGTGTGTGTGTGTGTGTGTGTGTGTGTGTGTGTGTGTGTGTGTGTGTGTGTGTGTGTGTGTTTGCGCGCTAAAATTGACCAGTTTTTTTTTTTCTTTAATTCTACTTTTTACTTATAGATTATGTTTGGTTTTGTCTTCATTTATTCACTTTCTTAATCTGCTCATGGGAGGTTTTGTATGATTTGTTCTACAAATGCCATGGTACATTCTCCTTTTTCAAACATCTTAGTATTTTTGTAAATTTGTAAATTAGTGATAAGATGGTTCCTTAATCCACCTATTGGAGGTTTAGTTACTTTATTTCTGCAAAAATAGATATACTTCTTGATTTCCAAAAGAAGTATATCCAAATTAATATTTGGTGCACTTGAGCCCAAAAGTAAAATAGAAATTCAGTCTCAATTGTGATGAAACCTGCCAAATCGGTTTTTTTATTTGTATACTTGTGTATAGAAGTTCAGTACAATATATGTTAGTGTGTAGGTCTAATAACATATGTTTAACCCTTTACCACACAATCCCGACTTTTAACGACCCTGAGAAAGAAACCTTTTAAAAACATTGTGGGAAAAGGAGAAAATGCTGGTAACCAGCATTTTCTCATTTTCCCACAATGTTTTCAACCTTTTCCAACACAAATATCAAATTTTTCAGTCTAAATGTGACTAAATTTTTCAGTCACATTTATTTTGTTGTCTGCAACTGCTTTCAATTTGGACTGGTCTAAAATTATGTCATTAGGTAAAGAGTTAATACAGATAATTATTTCAGGCTGATCAATACAGTATCAGACATGGACTGCCGTTCCAGAGGGATTTGTGATTACACCATTACGGAACTAACACCCAACACAGAATACATGATCTATGTAACAGCCCGACGGCAGGGGGACACAAAAGATGGTCCTCCAGGCCCAATGATATATGTAAAAACTAAATGTGATGGTATGTTCTGTTGCTTCTGTCATATTGTATTGTATTATATATACTGTATTGAACTTATACTCCAATCACCTTTCCAAAACACATTTATATTTGTGCCTCTGTGTTCTGGCCTGTTGTGACAACCTCTTATTGTACAGTCCCAGCTGTTAGTCAATTTCAGAAATGTCAATGTCAGAAAAATGAGTTTCAAAACTAAGTTAACAATAAACAAATGATAGAGCGACTTCACAACATTTAACCTTACTTCAAAATTAATTTTTCTGCCAGTGACTAACACTTGGACAGACCGTAAAATAAAAGATCGTCATCTTCACTATAATAATGGTTGTCTGCGTTGTTGTCTGCATCATCATCGTGCAAAACCTTTGGCATTTTATGATATCACTGTCTTAACCCTTTACAGTACAATGCCGCCTTTTGAAGCCCCTGGGAAAGAAGCCTTTTGAAAACATTGTGAGAAAAGGAGAAAATACTGGTAACCAGCATTTTCTCCTTTTCCCACAATGTTTTCTACCCTATCTAAGAAAAGTTGCACCATTTGAGCCACATCGAAATTGTCGTCTACAAATGCTTTCAATTTGGACAAGGCTAAAATTTTGTCGTCTGGTAAAAGGTTAACTGAAGATATATAATTTAAATTCAGACTAGTTGTTAACTAGGTGAAGGGAAACCCATACCACAAGGCAAGGTAACCATTTGAACATTTTTTTATGCAGTTATGCCCCTTTTTTGACTCACGATTTGTTGTCCAAAAACTTTGACATGTAGGAGATATTTTGTTCATTGTTTTCTTTGGTGAAAGATGGGAATTTAGTTCATCGAGTGAACATCATCAGTAATATTTTCACAAGTGACACAGTCACGAGTAAAAATATTACTGATGATGTTCACGAGATGAAATAGATTTCGATCTTTCACTGAAAAAAAAAACCATATATTCTATTTATTTCATGCTTCTAACCCTTTTTTTGCATGGATTTTCATCAAAATCCAGTACAGTTGTTTTCTATAATTCTCTGTACCCCCCTCTCTGTAATTCTCTGTACCCCCCTCACATAACAACACATTACAATATTACGTAAAGTGCAAAAAATATAGCATAAATTATGTCATACTTCCCTCTATTTGAATGGCACACGCTGTTTACCTAAGTAACTAGTGGGCGGAAACTACTGCTTCTGCCTTCAATTGAAGAGTTAGAAAGTATGAAATCGGTATTTTCACTGGTTGTAACGATGCAATATCAAACCATAATCTACCATTATTTCACGATAAACTACGGAAAAGCAGAAGTAATTTATAATAGCTCTGTTATTACTGAAAATATTTACTTCAAACTTGGACTAGTTCTTAACTGCCAAAAGGGGAACCCATACAACAGGGGCAGATAACAATCTAAATATTTTTGACACAGTTATGCCCCATCTTTAACTTAGAAATTTCACTGAAAATCAGTCTATTTCTATAAGCAACTGTAGCCAAGCGTTGGCAACCGCATGCTGTACTCTTGTTTAACCCTTTACCACACAATCCCGACTTTTAACAACCCTGAAAAAGAAGCCCTTTGAAAACATTGTGGGAAAAGGAGAAAATGCTGGTAACCAGCATTTTCTCCTTTTCCCACAATGTTTTCTACCCTTTCCAAAACAAATTTCAATTTTTCAATCACATTTATTTTGTCGTCTGCAAATGCTTTCAAGTTGGACTAGTCTGAAATTTTGTCGTTTGGTAAAGAATTAACCTTTTTGCCACAACTGGGCCTTCAACTCAGAAAGCTAAATAAATAGTATATATATTTTCAGTCAAAAAGGCTAGATTAACCCTTTCCCAAACGATAAATTTTAGACTAGTCCAATTTGAAAGAGTTTGCAGACGACAATTTTAAATTTGATGAAAATGACAGAAAGTTCTCCAAAAGGGTAGAAAACACTGTGGGAAAAGGAGAAATTGCTCATTACGAGCAATTTCTCCTTTTCCCTCAGTGTTTTCAAAAGACTTGTACTGCAGACACGTGAAAACCAGGACTTATTTGGGAAAGGGTTAACACTTCCATTTTCTTCTTTACAGAGCCATCAGAAAGTCCTGTTTTGACCACAATCGCAAATGAACTACATTATAATGATACAACACCCAAAGCTAGACTGACTGTTCATTGGCAGGTACTGAAATGTAAAACTTTCACATCAACCCCTAGGCTGCTAAGTGTGACTCACTGACCTTTTGCGGACGGTGTAGATCAAGATCAGACAGCTCAGAACCTGCAGTCTGATCATAGATCTACACTGTCCGATATGGAGATATATTTCCCCAAAATATATTTTTGAAATAACAACATTTTGGTTTTTACTATTGGCTTAACTCTTTACAACACAACAAAGTTTTGGACCCATCCGAATTGAAAGCATTTGTAGACGACAATTTCAGTGTGACTCAAATGATGCAATTTGTCTTTGAAAGGGTAGAAAACACTGTCGGAAAAGGAGAAAATGCTGGTTACCAGCATTTTCTCCTTTTCCCACAATGTTTTCAAAAGGCTTCAACATCAGGGTCGTTAAAAGTCTGGATTGTGTGGTAAAGGGTTAACAGTTTTATTTCATTTATTTAGCAGGATAAGGGTAAATTGTCACTGTTTCATGTTACATGTACTTATACAACAAAAAATTTTAGAGTGGTCCAAATTGAAAGCATATGCAGACGACAAAATACATGTGACTGAAAAATTGAAATTTGTTCTGGAAAGGTTAGAAAACATTGTGGGAAACGGAGAAAATGCTGGTTACCAGCATTTTTTTTCTTTTTCCCAGAATGTTTTCAAGAGGCTTCTTTCACAGGGTCATTAAAACTTGGGATTCTGTGGTAAAGGGTTAAGTATACTAAACTTGTCCCTCCCTTCTGCATCTATTTTGGAGCAGCCAACTTAAACTCTTTATCACATAACAAAATGTTAGACTTGCTATCTATTGAAACCTTTACCAAACATTAGAATTTCAGACTTTTCCAAATTGAAAGCATTTGCAGACAACATATTAAGTGTTTCCAAAATGATGGGTTTTGTCTATAAATGGGCAGAAAACATGGTGAAAAATGGGGAGATTGCTGGTTACCAGCATTTTCTGCTTTTGTCATAATGTTTTCAACAGCCTTCTTTCTCAGGGTCATTAACCCTTTACCACACAATCCCGAGTTTTAACGACCCTGAAAGAGAAAGCTTTTGAAAACATTGTGGGAAAAGGAGAAAATGCTGGTAACCAGCATTTTCTTCATTTCCCACAATGTTTTTCTACCTTATCAAAGACATAAATCATCAATTGAGTTTCATTAAATTTGTCATCTGCAAATGCTTTCAATTTGGTCTTGTCCAAAATTTTGTCGTTTGGTAAAGAGTTAAAAGACAGGATTGTCTGGTAATGGTTAACAAGAATGAGTGAATTGAAGTTCATGACACAGATGCTCTATTTATCAGCTGTCACGTCGCTAATGACTTCTGAGAAACATTTTACATGGCCCTTTCAAGATAGTATAGAAAATAATTTACAAAGTGGAGAGAAGCAAGGATAATTTAAAGATAAATGAGCCATGCACTGGCAAAAGGGGGCTTGATGCATCTCTGTGATGCATGATACTAAGCAAGTCCTCAAATGATCATGGATCCATAAAGTCCATTTTGTTTATTTTGTCGTCTGAATCATGAGGTAAACTGGTCCTTTGGCATGCAGAAAATTGACAAATAGCAAAAGGTTTCAGCCCAGGTCAGCCTTCGCAGTCCGCACAGGCTTACCTGGGTCGATACGTTTTGCAGACGCATTAACCCTTTCCCAAACAAGCCCTGGTTTTCATGTGTCTGCAGTACAAGTCTTTTGAAAACACTGTGGGAAAAAGGAGAAATTGCTCGTAACGAGCAATTTCTCCTTTTCCCACAGTGTTTTCTACCCTTTTGGAGAACTTTCTGTCATTTTCATCAAATTTAAAATTGTCGTCTGCAAACTCTTTCAATTTGGACCAGTCTTCAATTCATCGTTTGGGAAAGGGTTTAGCACTCTTTTCTCAGAGCATGGCTCAAATTCATGTCATCTATTGTAGGATGCCCCTAAAAGTACATGGAACTGCGACAGCATACGAAAATATCAGCTTCTGTTGTCGAATGGAGAACCCGAAGTACTGGTCACACATGTGGCTGGAAGTGCCGCAAAAGAATTTGAAATTTCCAAACTGGACCCTGGCACAAGATACTGTGTTGCCATTAGGTTTGAGAACAACAGAAACTTTTTCAGTCCCACCTCCCAACAGATGTGTGTTTTGACACCAACAAATGGTATGTGAACTTTCACAGATATATTTTACAGCTTATTCCTCAGAGGGGATATTGTCATAATCATAAAGTTGATAGCCAATACTTTAGTTGTTTTCTTCATTGATCAAACTAATACAATCAGTTCTGTTGACTTTAGGCAATTCAGTTTTACAAGCATTTAAAGTTTTATCATGTTTTATGGTACTCCAGCCATAAAAAAGTTTAATTGATTTATTTGGCTGCTCTATTCTTCTCTCAAATAAATTCAAACAGCTACTTTGAAGGGCATGATGGCATTTAACCTTTTACCTTTAGACAATCCCGACTTTTAACAACACTGAGAAAGAAGCCTTTTGAAAATATTGTGGAAAAAGGAAAAAATGCTGGTTGCCAGCATTTTCTCCTTTTCCCACAATGTTTTCTACCATTCCCAAAACAAATTTAAATTTTCTGTTGTATTTATTTTGTTGTCTGCAAATGCTTTCAGTCTGGACTAGTCTAAAATTATGTCGTTTGGTAAAAAGTTAAACTGTATCTGTCAAATTTAAATTTGAGAAGGTTTATTGTCAAAAAACTAATATCATAATTTTCATTCATTGTTTCAGTACCATCAGCACCAAAGAATCTCCAGTTATTACGGCGTACTAGCACGTCCTTGACCTTCAGCTGGGAGCGTCCAAAGGAACTGAGGGAGAACATTACCATCTACACTATTATATACTGGAAGGGATTTGTTAAGGAGTTGGTCACCAAGAAAGGGGAGGAGTGGAAATCTTCGGACCCTGTCGTAGAGTATACACTAGAAGGGTTGGAGCCCCACACCAGTTATCATATACAGGTATTTTTCTGGCCATTAGTTTTCTTTTTGTACACAATAATGACAATATCATGGTTACAGACCATTTTATAAAGAGGGAAGCATTGCCTTGTTAGCAAAATGTGGTGACACAGATAAACCTGTACTATTTTTGCAGATAGCTCCACATGGAAGCCCCTAACTTATAATCCTGTGTAAGATAGATTGTTCAATAGATTGTTCAATTTATCGTTTCCCGCAAAAAGACTTTGATATAAAAGGATTGTTTAACCTGTTACCGCACAATGCCACCTTTTAAAGACCCTGTGGAAACAGCCTTTTGAAAACATTGTGAGAAAAGGAGAAAATGCTGGTAACCAGCATTTTCTCCTTTTCTCACAATGTTTTCTACCCTAATGAAGACAGAAATAATTACTTAAGTTGCATTTGATTTGTCATCTGCAAATGCTTTGAATTTGGTCCAGTCCAAAATTTTGTCATATGGTAAAGGGTTACAAAGCTATGTTTTAGGTAATTAAAAGACACCTGTCTTTTTTTTTTATGTACTGTGGGATCACATGCAGCATCCAATGTCATTGTGTCATTTTCTGCTGTTTGTTTCCAACAAAAACTTGTCCAAGGTTATCGTACAACATGCTTCACTGGATTTACATGATCAGTTAGACTTGGAGTCAGCATATCCCTTAGCTGTGAATGTTTCATTTTCAAACTGAGTAGGGACCTCCCCCCCCACCTCTACAAGTCTTAGTAAAGTTCAATGAAAATCCTTAGAGTTCACCCGTGAGTATGATGTTTACAGGTACTTGTATCTGTCGTCAGCATGTCCTTTGCTCAGCATATTTCCCGTTTTATACCCGTTTTCAAGTTTGTTTACAAGAAGGGAAAAATATGTCCCTTTCATCTGAAAGTGCTTACACACTGGAAAAGTCCACAGTTTTGTTCTTTGATGTAGGGTCTTTAAAATTTCTTATTACATGGCAAATAAATATTTGTATGTCATGGACAGTTAGTGACAGGTTATATTGGGATTTAATCTTAGCATCACAGTTTCTGCATAGTTTCCCAAGGGATCATTGCTTCATTTTGTGACCGCTGTTGCTGTTATATACTTCGTATTGCTAAAATAACATCATAACAAAGATAAAGATATTTGATTTGCTTCTTATCACTTGACATTTCCTTTTTATGAGTTGCTTTGCATGTTCAGCTTGGAAACAAATATAGTGTATTCTGAAGCAACACACAAGATTATAATTTCAGAGATACTTTTGACTAACAATAGCTTTCGGTTGTTAGTGTTAGACACTGGATATCTGCAATTCTTACTTAAATTGTACATGTATATGTTTTTATTAATGCTTCTGTCTGTTACTTTTAAATATTACTTGCTGAAAAGTATAAACTTTTTGATGAATGTCATGCCAGATATTTTTTCAGATATTATAAGAAATAGACACTATTCCTTTTTAATAATTTAGTAATATCCATGAACAAGCACTAATTCTGTTCTGCGTAATCAAGGCACTTGATGCTCAACTTGACAAGAACTGTTATGCTCACATATAATTGAGCCATACTCTCACAAAAGGGGGCTTAATGCATCTCCGTAATGCATCATACCAAGCAAGACATAAATTAGACGTAAATTAGAGATCCTCAAAACTCATTTGTCTAACAACCGACCACATTATAAAGAAGAATGGTCTTTTGACATACAGAAAATTGACCAGTAGCGAAAAGTTTCGGCAGTCCGCACAGGCTGACCTGGGTCGATACTTTTCGCAGATGCATTAAGCCCCCTTCTCACAGAGCATGGCTCAGTTATTTCAGTTTTACATGTACATGTATCATTTAGTTGACATTGATTCAATTTAATCATTTTGATAATCCTGGCTGTAGAAATGAAATACACATTAGAATACTGGAAACTTTCTTGATCGAAAATACATTTTATCCGAAGTCCAACATTGGCCCAATATCGATAGTAATACATGTGTAATGAGGTAGTTCTTGCATCGTGTCAACTCTTCACTTCTTTACCAAACGACAAAATTTTGGATTTTTTTAGATTGAAAGCATTTGCACAATGTTTTCAAAAGTCTTCTTTCGGGTTGTCAGTCTCGTGATTGTTTGGTACAGAGTTAAGCCTTTACCAAGCAATCCAGTGTTTCAAAAACCCACCAGGAAGAATCTGTCTGAAACCATTTTGGGAAAAAAATAGAAAATACTGGTAAGCAGCATTTTTTCATTTTCCCACGACGTTTTCTACATTTTCAAAAACATATTTTATTTTATGAGTTACATTCATTCTCTCATCTGCAAAAGCTTTCAATATGGATGAGTCTGAAAATTTGTCGTTTGGTAAAGGGTTGATAAATGGTCTGCAAATTATTAAAGCTTTCAATATGGACGAGTCTAAAATTTTTCCATATGGGAGAGAGTTAAAGATCTTTTTAATCCTTTACCACACAATCCCAACTTTAAACGACCCTTAGAAAGAAACCTTTTGAAAACATTATGGCATAAGGAGAAAATCCTGGTAAATAGTATTTTCTCCTTTTCCCACAGCGTTTTCTATCATATCAAAGGCAGGAAGAATCATTTGAGGAACAACCAATTTGTTGTCTGCAGATGCTTTCCATTTTGACGAATCTAAAATTTTGTTGTTTGGTAATAAGTTAATTGTTACTAACACATGCTCTGCTTCTGGATGTTACCAGGTTTCTTCATTTTTAGACTGGCTGTTTTCATAGAAAACACTGATTGTATTGTCATAGCCCTGGCGTTATGGTGGTCTGTGACCTAGTGCAAAAACCTCAACATTTTATGTTATCTCTGTTATTACTGAAGATATTTACTTCAAACTTGTATTGGTTGTTGAAAATCAAAAAGGGAGGAACAATCCAAAATATTTTTGGCACAGTTATGCCACTTTTTAAACTTCAAATTTCCAAAAACTTTGACAATTTCATGATGTCTCTGTCATTACTGAAGACATTTACTTAACCCTTTCCCAAACAAGCCCTGGTGTTCCCATGTCTGCAGCACAAGTCTTTTGAAAACACTGTGGGCAAAGGAGAAATTGCTCATAAGCAATTTCTCCTTTTCCCACAGTGTTTTCTACCCTTTTTGATAACTTTCTGCCATTTTCATCAAATTTAAAATTGTCGTCTGCAAACCCTTTCAATTTGGACCAGTCCAAAATTTGTCGTTTGGGAAAGGGTTAAAAAACGGGGAACCCACACAGCAAGGGCAGGTAACCATCAAAATAGTTTGACACAGTTATGCCCCTTTTTATGACTTATAATTTTCATTAAAAGCAACTACAGCCAAGTGTTGGCACCCACATGCAGTGCTCTTGTTCAAGATGCTGCTTTTTTTCTAACATCTTCAAGCTTATTCACACAGTTTGTTCCTGTCATCTTATACCTGCTTTCCTTTTCTTTTCAAATGTCCAATATCAGGTGGGATTAAGGGAAGAAAATAAAAAGGTATAATGTACAATCTCCAACAATTTTTATGTAGTACTTTTGTTGTGTGTATTCTAAGGGTACCTGTATAATTTATCAGTATTGTTTGTATAATGTTGTGTTTGTTGTCTTATCTCTTTACCATACGACAAAATTTTAGGCTTGTCCAAACTGAAAGCATTTGCAGACGACATGTTAAAAGTGACTCAGGAATATGAAGTTTGTTTTTGAAAGGGTAGAAAATATTGTGGGAGTAAGAGATGTAGGTTATCAGCATTTCTCTTTTTTCCATAGTTTTTTCAAAAGTCTTCTTCTTTAGGGTCATAAAAACTTGTGATTGTTTGGTAAAGCCTTGTTCAGTGATTAATGAAAAAGATCCAGTAATATATAATGATAGACAAAATTTTTAATGAACTGTCTTATAAGGATTCATACTGATAGCTTATTCAGGAAACTAAGTACCAAAATTACTATTGCGGACAAACTGTATCGAATTTACTCACTGTATTTAACATTTCAAAGGATTTAACCCATTACCAGACGACAAAATTTTAGCCTTGTCCAAATTGAAAGCATTTGCAGACGACAGTTTCAGTGTGGCTCAAATGGTGCAATTTTTCTTTGATAGGGTAGAAAACATTGTGGGAAAAGGAGAAAATGCTGGTTACCAGCATTTTCTCCTTTTCCCACAATGTTTTCAAAAGCCTTCTTTTCCAGGGGCGTCAAAAGGTGGCATTGTGTGGTAAAGGGTTAAAATAATTAAGTGAAATCTCAGTTATTCAGTTGGAGCAAGATTAACACTTAAGCTGCTGAATAAATGAAACCCCAAATTTCTACTCAATACTAAAAGCCCAAACATTGCAGTTTCAAAGTTGATTTCACCGGAAAGAAAATACCGTATCGGACTGTGTAGATCAAAGATCAGACTGCACGTTCTGTGCAGTCTGATCTTGATCTACACTGTCCGCAAAAGGTCAGTGGGTTGCGATCAGCAGCTTAAGGGTTAAAAGCATTGCATTGGAGTTATGCAAATTATTAGAAAAATAGAAAGCCAGATTTCAATATAATTTCAAAACTTGTGCATTCATTTGGAAATGCTGCTATACTTTAGGCAGTTTTGTGTTCAGTATAAAACTTTGAATGAACCAATATCTAGATAATGTAGAAGTATCGTTGCATGTTCAAATGATGTGTTCATCATCAATGTATTCTTATCCTGTACTAAACTATTCCAAGTTTTAACAACCCGGAGAAAGGGGTTTTGGGAAATTTGCGGGAAAGGAGAAAATGCTTGTAACCAGTATGTTCATCATCTATGTATTCTTACCCTGTACTAAACTATTCCAAGGTTTAACAACCCGGAGAAAGGGATTTTTGTAAATTTGCGGGAAAGGAGAAAATGCTTGTAACCAGCATGTTCATCATCTATGTATTCTTACCCTGTACTAAAGTATTCCAAGGTTTAACAACCCGGAGAAAGGGATTTTTGGAAATTTGTGGGAAAGGAGAAAATGCTTGTAACCAGCATTTTCTCCTTTTCCACGATGTTATCTACCCTTTAACCTTTTCCCAAACAAGCCCTGCTTTTCACATGTCTGCAGTACAAGTCTTTTGAAAACACTGTGGGAAAAGGAGAAATTGCTCGTAACGAACAATTTCTCCTTTTCCCACAGTGTTTTCAATCCTTTTTGAGACCTTTCTGCCTTTTTCATCAAATTCAAAATTGTCGTCTGCAAACTCTTCCAATTTGGACCAGTCCAAAATTTGTCTTTTGGGAAAGGGCAATGTATTCTTACCCTGTACTAAACTATTCCAAGTTTTAACAACCCGGAGAAAGGGGTTTTTGGAATTTTCTGGGAAAGGAGAAAATGCTTGTAATCACCATTTTCTCCTTTTCCACAATGTTTTCTACCCTTTAAATCCTTTACCAAACAATTGCGAGTTTTAACGACTCTGAGGAAGAAGCCTTTTGAAAACCTAGTGGCAAAGGAGAAAATGCTGTTAACCAGCATTTTCTCCTTTTCCCACAATGTTTTCTATCCCATCAAAGACAAATTCCACCATTTGAGCCACATTAACATTGTTATCTGCTAATACTTTTAATTTTGACCAAGTCTATAGTTTTGTGGTGTGGTAAAGAGTTACAGACAAATGTCTAAATTTTTGCAACATTCGATTTGCTGTCCGCAAAGCCTTTCAGTTTTGGACAAGTATAGAATTTTGTTGTGTGAGTTAAAATATTCATTCTTCGCCAATGTAAACTTAACCCTTTCCCAAACGACAAATTTTGGACTGGTCCAAATTGAATGAGTTTGCAGACGACAATTTTAGATTTTATGAAGATGGCAGAAAGTTCTGAAAAAGAGTAGAAAACACTGTGGGAAAAGGAGAAATTGCTCGTTACGAGCAATTTCTCCTTTTCCCACTGTGTTTTCAAAAGACTTGCACTGCAGACACGTGAAAACCAGGGCTTGTTTGGGAAAGGGTTAATCAACCATATCATTATGCAATGCACACTTTTATTTTTAGTAGTATTATTTTCTGCTTTGTTTGAATTATTGAATCAAATTACATGTTACTGTTGTTTTCATTTGGTTGTTGTCGGCCATAGTAGGACATGAGGTATTTTAACCCTTAAAGCGCCTTTCACGACTACAGTTGCGTTTGTGGCCAATGTAGATCAAGATCAGGCTGCACAAAACGTGCAGCCTGATCTTTGATCTACACTGTCCACTTTGCTGTAACTATAGACAAAAGCAACCATGAAATTGCAATTATTTGGGGTGCATTTCTAGGATGAAAATGACTGACAGGTTTATTCGGCGCTCTAAGGGTTATATAACCCTTAACAAAACAATCTTGGGGTTTAACGACCCTGAGGAAGGCGGCTTTTAAAAAATATTGCTAGAAAAGGTGAAAATGATGGTAACCAGTATTTTCTCCTTTTCTCACAATGTTTTCTACTTGCTAGCAAAAATTCCACTATTAAAGATATGTTTGTCGTCAACAATGCTTTCAGTTTGGGCACATTTTAAATTTTGTTGTGTGAGTTAAGATTTATTTGTCTCCTTCTTCCTTGTCTGTTGGCAACAATTTTACTTCTTATCAAACCTAGCCTCATAATTTTAGCTTATTCTTTATAAAAGATGGTCAAACTAATTATCTTGATATTGTATTGGATTAGATTAGAAACAGGACAACCCAAAAACATTCTCACTTTAGAGACCACTTGAGCTGTTCAAATGGCATTGAACACCAATTCAGACCTAAAATTTCTGGTTCTGAATTACCGATATCCATATTTGATTCTATGGTTAGAAAGAGATCATCCTCGTTGACCCAGTTTCGATGTATTCCGTAAACTGCATTCACTGTCCCTTGGTTATCTCGTGTATGTTTTCTCATTCTCATGAATTATTCATGAGGCATTTTGATTGGTAATCTCAGTTTTTCAGTGAGAAAATGTAATCTATTTTTATCAACCATATGCCATCATTTCTATTTTTACCTCATCTACAACCAATCAAATCGATCAATGTAGTTTACGGAATACATCGGAACTGGGTCAACGAGGATGACGTTACCTCTGCTACATACTCCTATGGACTGCAACAGCACGCTGTAATTCTGAATATTTGCCTTTGTATACAAGGATTTGTAATGTCTGCCCTGGATTGTCGTAAGGCAAATGCCACAGAAGGAAGGCCCTCCAGCGGCCGCCATATTCATTAATAATGATGTGGGTTTTGCCCACTTTATTCATAACAACGGAAGAAATGTGATTATCCTCTACTACAAGAGAGTATTATTATGTCATCGACAATTTGATTGGCTATTGGGTGTAATTCGCAATCTTATGAATATTCATAGAAACGACGGTTTTGCAATTGAATGTCCCAGGGGTGATGAATGGTAATGCTTCACACCTGGGTTAACAAGGGTGGAAAGAGATAGACTTTTGCCTGAACTTCAGGAGATATTTTTGTAAATTCCAGAAATTTAAGTACCCAATCACCAAACTAGTTTTACCACATAACTCCCCTTGTTTTCAATATAATATAGCCATTACAAATTTTCTAGTCTCACACACATTTGAGATAAGAGAAAAGTGCCGTATTTGGTCACCACTCTGTGATTAACCCTTTACCACACAATGCTGCCTTTTAACGACCCTGGGAAAGAAGCCTTTTGAAAACATTGCGGGAAAAGGAGAAAATGTTGGTGACCAGCATTTTCTCCTTTTCCCACAATGTTTTCTACCCTATCAAAGACAAATTGCACCATTAGAGCCACATTGAAATTGTTGTCTGCAAATGCTTTCAATTTGGACAGGGCTAAAATTTTGTCATCTGGTAAAGGGTTAAACACCTCATTTCTAAAACATTGATTAACTAGAAGGCACTTCTCATTGTGTGATAAAGTTTTCAAAGGTAGTCCGCTATTTGACAGAGTCATCTGCAGAAGGCATTAAGTCTTACATGCGGGTCATGAGGGGTTGTCCGCAGTAACGGAGAATGAACAGAGCTTACAGGGGAAGTAACTCTTGTTGGACACAAATAGCAATAATCTAGAGTTTTCTTTCCTTTCTCAGCAATATAAGATGTTCTAAAGGTTTTGTATTTCTTTAACTCTAAACCGCACAAACCCAAGCTTTAACGATCCTGAGAAAGACAGCTTTTGAAAACAATGTGAGAAAAGGAGAAAATTTCAGTAACCAGCATTTTCACCCTTTCCCACAATGTTTTCTACCTAATCAAACGAAGTTCCATCATTTGAGCCGCCTTTAATTTGTTGTCTGCAAATGCCTTGAAATTTGAGAGGTCTAAAATTTTGTCACGTAGTAAGGAATTAAGTGCCAGATAGATGAAATGAATATTTTCATTGTGTGATTATCCCATAGAGTAGAATACAGTTTTTAGACCATTTGAGAAAAAAAAAAGACTTTTTATTCCTAATGCAAAGATTGATTTCGAACTGATTATAGAAAGAAAATGCACATAGAAAACATGAAGAATGTTTCTTTTTTTAAGATTTTTACCTGTAAAATTGTAAAATCTATAAATATAAAATTGCAAATAAATTTCAAACACTGTAGATAATTTAGATATACAGTAGAGTCTCACTTCAGTGTTTTTCACTGGTTCAAATCACAGCATTTGCAAACAAGTTTTGTATTTGATTTTTTTTTTATTATTAGTAAACATTCATGACCTAATGATTTTTTTTGGACAATTTAATGATAACTAATAAAAAAAAATGATGTTATTGTCCTAATCTAATTTTATTCAGCTTTAACTCTTTTCCTCATGATCCAAAGTTTTAACCCTTTCCCAAACAAGCCCTGGTTTTCACGTGTCTGCAGTACAAGTCTTTTGAAAACACTGTTGGAAAAGGAGAAATTGCTCGTAACAAGCAATTTCTCCTTTTTCCACAATGTTTTCTACCCTTTTGGAGAACTTTCTGCCATTTTCATCAAATTTAAAATTGTCGTCTGCAAACTCTTACAATTTGGACCAGTCTAAAATTTATCGTTTTGGAAAGGGTTAACCCTTTACCAGACAATCCAGGATTTTCAAGAACTTGGGAAAGAAAGCTTTTGAAAACATTGTGGAAAAAGGAGAAAATGCTGGTTACCAGCATTTTCTCCTTTTCCCACAATGTTTTCTTTGCTGTCAGAGAGCTGAAGATCATATGTACCAATTTTGAATTTGTCGTCTGCAGATGTTTTGAATTTGAAAGAGTGTAAAATTTCTTGTTTGGGAAAGGGTTGATAATGCTGAGGAGGATGGCTTTTGTGGGAATGCTATGATAACATCCTCACAGAAGTTGTGATTGTATCCTGCATATTCTGCATTTTTGACTAGATCTCCCCACAGTTCCTTGTCTCTTAGTACATGTAAAAAAATCTAGAGCAAATAACTAGCAGTATGTCTTTTGAATCTTCATTCTTGCATGTTATAAGATTATCCTTTGCCTGTGTGCTTTATGGTCAAAGCTGTTCATACCGTTTTTTTTTTTTTCAGACCTTTTTTTTTTTGGAAAATTTTGTGAATAAAGATCAGCCATTCTCTGTTAAAAGGAGTTTAATGTTTCTGCAAATAGTATCAACCCAGGTCAGCCTGTGCAGTCTTCACAGACTGATCTGCATTGAAATGCGTTTTGCTTTTGGTAAATTTTCTGCAAGGACCATTTTACCGCAGGATTCAACCTGTTGTTAACTCTTTACTACACAATCTTTCCGACTTTTAACGACCCTGAAAAAGAAGGCTTTTGAAAACCTTGTGGGAAAAGGAGAAAATGCTGGTAACCAGCATTTTCTCCTTTTCCCACAAGATTTTGTACCCTATCAAAGACAGAAATCATCATTTGTGCTACATTTAATTTGTCGTCTGCAAATGCTTTCAATTTGGTTGAGTCTAAAATTTTGTCGTGTGGTAAAGAGTTAAACAAAATAGATTTTTATGAATGCATAATTATGTGATGACTAGCTTGGAATAATGCATCACTAAGATTTATTAAGCCCCCTTTTCAGAGAGCATGGCTCAAATATAGTAGCTTAACCCTTTACCGCACAATCCCAAGTTTTAATGACCCTGAAGAAGAAGGCATTAAAAAAAAAAAAAAAACTTTGTGGGAAAAGGAGAAAATGCTGGTAAACAGCATTTTCTCATTTTCCCACAATGTTTTCTACCCTATCAAAGACAGTAATCACCATTTAAGCTACATTTATTTTGTCGTTCGCGTACACTTTCAATTAGATCTAGTCCAAAATTTTGTAACATAGTTTTGTAAAGAGTTAAATGGAAAAATATATCCTTTTCCTTCATCAAAATTGGAGAAAATGTGTGGTATGATCTTGGAACTACATGATAGTATTTCATGAAAGATCTTAGCATAATGTTTAACCCATAGGCTGCTAAGCTTAACTAACTGACCTTTTGTGGACTTTGTAGATCCAGATCAGACTGCACAGAACGTGCAGTCTGATCTTGGATCTACACTGTCCAATAGGAGATATCTTTCCCCCAATATACCTTTGAAATAGCAGACTTTTGGGTTTTTACTATTGGCTTGAAAGTTTTATTTAAGTCATGTAGCAGGATAATATTTAACCCTTTGACATACAACAAAATTTAACACCTGTCCAAACTCAAAGCATAATATTATTATGATCATGCCAAATTAACCCTTTCCCAAATGATAAATTTTAGACTGGTCCAAATTGAGAGAACTTGCAGACGACAATTTTAAATTCGATGAAAATGGCAGAAAGTTCTCCAAAAGGGTAGAAAACACTGTGGGAAAAGGAGAAATTGCTCATTATGAGCAATTTCTCCTTTTCCCACAGTGTTTTCAAAAGACTTGTGTTGCAGACACGTGAAAACCAGGGCTTGTTTGGGAAAGGGTTAACCACAATCCTGAGTTTGAACAACCTCAGGTGACTTTTCCTGAGTTTAAACAAACCTGTGAAAGAAGGCCTTTGAAAACATTTTGGGAAAAGGAGGAGATGCTGTTCCTAAAATGTTTCCTTCACTTTCAATGACAAATTCCAGTGTTTGAGCCATATTGTATTTGTCGTCTGCAAATGCTTTCAGTTTGGACAAGTCATAGATCTGTTGTTTGGTAAAAAGTTAAATGTGAATGAAATTGTGGAATTTGTCTTCTATAGTGTAGGGAACATTTTAGGAAAGGGGGAAAATGCTGGTTACCAGCATTTTGTCCTTTTTCCACAATGTTTTAAAGAGTATTCTTTCTCAAAGTCTTTCAAAGTTGGCAGTGTTTGTTAAAGGGTCAAATTACAATGCTTTGCTCTTTTTGCCCATTATTTAGGGCTCTTTTAACCCTTTGCCACACAGTCCTGACTGTTAATGACCATGAGGAAGAAGCCTTTTGAAAACATTGTGGGGAAAAGAGAAAATGTTGTTAACCAGCATTCTCTCCTTTTCCCACAAAGTTTTTTATTCTATGAAAGATAAATTTCATGTTTTGAGTTACATATAAATTTTCATCAGCAAATGCTTTCAATTTGGATAAGGCTGATATTTTATAATTTTGGTAAAGAGGTAATACATTCAAAAGTTTAAGACTCTTTAAAGATATTTTGAAATGTTATCTCTTAGAGTGCCGAATAAACCTGTCAGATATTTTTATCCTGTAAATAAGATCCAAATAATTGCAATTTCATGGTTGCTTTTGTCTACAGTGATTCAGCAAAGTGGACAGTGTAGACCAAAGATCAGGCTGCATGTTTTGTGCAGCCTGATCTTGATCTATACTGGCCACAAACACAACTATAGTCGTGAAAGGCGCTTTAAGGGTTATTTTCCTTTAAAAGAGGACACTAACCATTCTTCCTGTGGCTTTCATTTCACTCTTTACCAAACGACAGAATTTTAGACTGGTCCAAATTGAAAGCATTTGCAGACGACAAAATAAAGGTGACCAAAAAATAGAACTTTGATTTGGGAAGGGGAGAAAACATTGTGGGAAAAGGAGAAAATGCTGGTTACCAGCATTTTCTCCTTTTCCCACAATGTTTTTTTCAAAAGCTTTCTTTTTCAGGGTCGTTAAAAGTCAGGATTGTGTGGTAAAGGGTTAAACATATTACCATATTACCATATTTTACCATCAAGATAATTGACAACATCTTTCTTCTTTACTGAATATTTCAGATTCAAGCAGTGAATGCAGCAGGCTCTGGGGAATACAGTGCCATCCTTACAGCCTCTACATCAGAAGGAAGTAAGAACTTTAACCCTGTACCACACAATCCCAACTGTTAACCAGCATTTTCTCCTTTTCCCACAATGTTTTCTACCCTAACTAAGACAGAAATCACCATTTTAGCAACATTTAATTTGTCGTCTGCAAATGCTTTCAATTTGAACATGTGTAAAATTTTGTCGTTTGGTAAAGAGTTAACTCTTTTCCATACATTCCCGAGTTTTAATGACCCTGAAAAAGAGGCCTTTTGAAAACATTGTGGGAAAAGGAGAAAATGCTGGTAACCAGCATTTTCTTCTTTTCCCACAATGTTTTCTGTCCTTTTACAGACAAACTTCATCATTTCAACCACATTTGATTTGTCGTCTACAAGTGCTTTCAATCTGGACCAGTCAAAAATTTTGTCGTTAGGTAATGAGTTGACACACAATCCTGAGTTTTAACAATCTAAAGAACAAAGCATTTTAAAGGCATTGTGGGAAGAGCAGAAAATGCTGGTAACCAGCATTTTCTGCTCTACCCACAATGCTTTCTACCCTATCGAAGACAAATTCCATTATTGGAGCCACATCTAAATTGTCATCTGCAAAATGCTTTCGATTTGGAGAAGTCTACGTTTTTGTTGTGTAGTAATGGGTTAAATCATTACATCTCAAAACAAATTTTGGTATCTTGCTTTAGATGACTTTCCAAAACATTATCGCTAAAGAAGAACATGTTCCTTTGAAAACATCTCTCTTTTTGCCAATTTGCATATTGTCTATACATGTATTTATGCATCATACAATAGTTGATAATATCTTTCGATATTTAAAAAGAAATTCTTTCAAAGTCAGACTTCTGTATATTTATTTCAGGGGCATTTATCACTGACCAAGACATTTACTGTAATTTTTTTGTCCATTAGAAGATATTTTCTCTGAATTTTTATTTGTAGTAACTTTTAGTACATTTGAAAATATCCCGTACAGGGAAAAGTTAACCCTATACCACACAATCCCTAATTTTAAAAAGTCTGAAAAAGATGCCTTCTGAAAACATTGTGGGAAAAGGAGAAAATGCTGGTAAGAAGCATTTTCTTCTTTTCCCACAATTTTTCTACCCTATGTAAGACATTTTTCATGTTTTGAATGACATTTAACCCTTTCCCAAACAACAAATTTTGGACTGGTCCAAATTGAAAGAGTTTGCAGACGACAATTTTAAATTTGATGTAAAGGGCAGAAAGGTCTCAAAAAGGGTAGAAAACACTGTGGGAAAAGGAGAAATTGCTCGTTATGAGCAATTTCTCCTTTTCCCGCGGTGTTTTCAAAAGACTTGTACTGCAGACACAAGAAAACCAGGGCTTGTTTGGGAAAGGGTTAAATTTTTGTCTGCAAATGCTTTCAATTTGGACAAGTCTAAAATTTTTTTGTTTGGCAAAGAGTTACCTCATTACCTCCCAGGCTATTTTTAGACATAAACCCATCAGGTACGAGGTACATGAAGTAGACCTATTGATGGAAAAGAAAAAAAATGAATTTTAGTGATATGGGAAAAAACTTGAGAATAAGGGCCATTGCTGAAAAGAAGCAAATCTTCTTTTACAACATTTTAAGCTTGGCTATGTTCAAAGAAAACATCAAGATATTATCATGGCCCTGTCATTTTCTGCATCATTGTGCAAAAACTTTGATATTTCATAACATGTCTGTCATTTCTGAAGATAGGTAATTCCAGCTTGGACTAGTTGTTAACAGTGAAAAGAGCAACCCATACAACAGGGGCAGGTAACCATCAAAATAGTTTTGACACAGTTATGCCCCTTTAAAAAAAGCTTTGACAATGTAATATCTCTGTAATTACTGAAGATATTTACTTCAATCTTCGACTAGTTGTAACTACCAAAGAGAAAACCCATACAACTGGGACAAGTAAGCATCAAAATATTTTTGACATAGTTGTGCCACTTTTTCAACTCAGAATTTCAATTAACCCTTAACCACTCGATCCCGAGTTTTAACGACCCTGAAGAATAAGCCTTTTGAAAACATTGTGGGAAAAGGAGAAAATGCTGGTAACCAGCATTTTCTCCTTTTCCCACAATATTTTCTACCTTATCAAAGACAACTTCCATCATTAGAGTCACATTTGAATTGTCGTCTGCAAACACTTTCAATTTGGACACGTCCACTTTTTTGTCATGCGGTAAAGAGTTAAGCATTTGCAGGCGAGCATTGGCAACGGTGCTCTTGTCTTTTTGTGTGTGTGTGTGTGTGTTCAAATGCTGTTTACTGAAATTACATTGGTTATTTTGATAAATATTATCTTTACACAGCCCCAGGTGCTGTTTCCCGGTTCAGAAACATATCCCGGACCCAGAACTCCCTAATGTTCCAGTGGCAACCCCCATACAAGGCAAATGGAGAGCTACTGTTTTACTATGTAAGTCTTTTGTTTGTTCAGTGTTTAACCCTTTACCACACAATCCCGACTTTTAACGACCCGGAGGAGGAAGCCTTTTGAAAACATTGTTGGAAAAGGAGAAAATGCTGGTAACCAGCATTTTCTCCTTTTCCCACAATGTTTCCTACCTGTCCCAGTACAAATTTCTGTTTTTGAATCATGTTTATTTTGTCGTCTGCAAATGCTTTGAATTTGGACTAGTCTAAACTTCTGTCACGTGGTAAAGGGTTAATGCATGTGGTTTCTTGTTGTAGCTTAACCCTTTCCCAAACAAGCCCTGGTTTTCACGTATCTGCAGTACAAGTCTTTTGAAAACACTGTGGGAAAAGGAGAAATTGCTCGTAACGAGCAATTTCTCCTTTTCCCACAGTGTTTTCTACCCTTTTTGAGAACTTTCTGCCATTTTCATAAAATTTAATATTGTCGTCTGCAGACTCTTTCAATTCGGACCAGTCCAAATTTTGTCGTTTGGGAAAGGGTTAATGTTATTTTCAACTGTATTTTGGAGACGCCACAAATGTTGGTTTACATATCCATGTTGCTAGTTGCATCATATTTCAAACATGAATGCTGTTTTATGTATCTTTTATACAAGGACTTTGTCATAAATTTAGTCTCATTTACTTCGAATAACATAATAGGATTCACATGAATATCTTGAACCCAAATTTTCATTTTACAAGACAACAAAATATTGACAGCACTGGCAGATGACAAACTACATGTAGTTAAAATGATAGGATTTGTTGCTGCCACAGATGAAAACATTTTGAGAAATGGAGAAAATGCTGGTTACCAGCATTTTCTCATTTTGTAACAATGTTTTCACAACCTTCCTCTTCAGGGTTGTTAAGACTTGGTTAAGAATGAGTCATTTAACCCTTAAAGCACCTTTCACGACTATAGTTGCGTTTGCGGCCAGTGTAGATCAAGATCAGGCTGCACAAAACGTGCAGCCTGATCTTTGATCTACACTCTCCGCTTTGCTGAATCACTGTAGACAAAAGCAAGCATGAAACTGCAATTATTCGGGCCTTATTTCTTGGATGAAAACGTCTGACAGGTTTACTTGGCGCTCTAAGGGTTAATATTTTTTTCTTTTTTTTCTAAGATCGTTCTTCGACAATCATCACTTCATGAAACCCCAATCTGATTTCAGATAAGCTGCTCACCCATAGATTCAATGATGACACAGCCAGCTGAGGTGATTCGTTTACCTTCCACAATGTCCATGTTCAACTACACCGGTCTCCAGCCGTCAAGTCAGTATCGCTGCAGTATTAATGCCAGCACAGCCCATGGGTCTGGAAAACTGGATACCATCTTTATCTGGACTGAGGCTACGGGTAATACTAGTAATAAATTTTAGCCCATTTCTGGCAAAAGGGGATTAAATGCATCTCCATGATGCATTAACCCTTTCCCAAATGACAAATTTTGGACTGGTCCAAAATGAAAGAGTTTGCAGACGACAATTTTAAATTTGACGAAAATGGCAGAAAGTTATCAAAAAGGGTAGAAAACACTGTGGGAAAAGGAGAAATTGCTCATTACGAGCAATTTCTCCTTTTCCCATAGTGTTTTCAAAAGACTTGTACTGCAGACACGTGAAAACCAGGGCTTGTTTGGGAAAGGGTTATACCAAGCAAGTCTGGGAGACATGATTATGGATCCACGAAATCTGTTTTGTCTTATAACCAACTAAATCCTGAGATAGAACTGGTCTTTGAAGTTTACAAAAAGCAAATCATTTTGACTTAGGTCACTGTGCAGGCTGATCTGGGTCAACAGTTTTTGCAGATGCATTAAACTCCTTTTTCACAGAGCATGGCTCATTTTGTTCTGACACCTATCTCAGTGGCCACCTCAACTGAACAAGCAACCTTTATTTAACCCTTTCCCAAACAAGCCCTGGTTTTCACATGTCTGCAGTACAAGTCTTTTGAAAACACTGTGGGAAAAGGTGAAATTGCTCGTAACGAGCAATTTCTCCTTTTCCCACAGTGTTTTCTACCCTTTTTGATAACTTTCTGCCATTTTCATCAAATTTAAAATTGTCATCTGCAAACTCCTTCAATTTGGACCAGTCCAAAATTTGTCGTTTGGGAAAGGGTTAAGCAAGCATTATATCAAGTTCCCAGAGAAGACAATTTTGTTGAAATGCAGCTGCACAAACCAAGCACCTGTCTTCCAAATTCAAAGCATTTGCAGACGACAAAATAATCATGACAAAAAAATCTAAATTAGTGTTGGGATAAATAGAAAACATTGTGGGAAACATTGTGCTGGTTTCCAGCATTTTCTCCTTTTCCCACAATGTTTTCAAAAGGGGTTTTCTTAAGAGTTGTTAAAGCTTGTGATTATGGAGTAAAGGCTGAAGGCCCCAAATAAATCTTTTTGTCCAGAATGTCTTAGCATAGGGGCCAGTATTGATCAAAGATCAGACTATATGGTTTGCAGTCTGATCTCAATCTACACTGACAGCAAAAGCAACTACACTTCTGAAATGGATTTTAAGGGTTAAGCACACACATTTTGACTGTCCCCTAGGTGTTGCATAATGCAGCTTGGACAGTATTTAGTTGTATGAATAACTTTAACTCTTTACCAAACGACAAATTTCAGACTTGTCAAAATTGAAAGACTATGCAGACGACAAGTGAAATGTAGTTCAAATGATGGGATTTGTCTTTTAAATGGTTAAATCATGATGGGCTAAGAAGAAAATGTTGGTTACCAACAGTTTTCAGAATAATGAATTTTAACACAAAGGTAAAAAATAAACAAAAGATAGATTAACCCTTTACCACACAATCCTGAGTTTTAACAACCCTGAGGGAAAGGACTTTTGAAAACATTGTAGGAAAAGGAGAAAATGCTGGTAACCAGCAATTTCTCCTTTTCCCACAATGTTTTCCACTCTTTCAAAGACAAATTTCACCTTTCATGCAACATTTAATTTGTCATCTGCAAATGCTTCCAATTTGGACCAGTCTAAAATTTTAGCATCTTTTTACCTAGTTATAAAATTCATTTTTCTGCCAATTACTAACACTTAAGTTGGACAGATCTTACAATGACAGATATTCATGTTCATAGTAATTTCCATACTTTTGAATGGTAAGATTAAAATTTAAATGCTTTTTAACACCATCATTCTTTGCTTTTGGCAGCCATAGGGCCTTTAACCATTTACCACAGAGAAAGTTTCACACTTGTCCGAATTTAAAGCACTTGTAGATGACAAATTAGAGATGTGGCTCATATGGTAAGATTTGTCTGTGAAAGGGAAGAAAACATTGTGGGAAAAGGAGAAAATGCTGGTTACCAACATTTTCTCCTTTTCCCACAATGTTTTCAAAAGGCTTCTTCTCCAGGGTCATTAAAACTTGGGCTTGTGTGGTTCAGAGTTAAAAAAGAACATGCTAGCTTTGAGGACATAATGCAAAAATGGTATATGTTTTAGGTGTTTAAGTCTCTAGATTGTCTGGAAAATATTACGACACTGATTAGAACCTACAAATTGCAATGTTGTTCAAACTTTTAAAGGTGGATGCAAACTTAATATTCAAAGAAATGAATCTTAGAAGAGTATATCTAACAAGTTTGAATAACATTTTGATAAACAAATTATTTTACAGATCCTGTTGAACCACCTTCTCCCATGATTCTTGGTCGGTCAGATTCGACTGTTACTCTGGAACTCGCCCTTCCACAAGAAAACACTGACACTGTCAGGTATGCTTTAGCTTGGTAATCGCATGTTCTTACCAATGCCATTTTACTTGCAAGATGTTTAACCCTTTCCCAAACAAGCCCTGGTTTTCACATGTCTGCAGTACAAGTCTTTTGAAAACACTGTGGGAAAAGGAGAAATTGCTCATAACGAGCAATTTGTCCTTTTCCCACAGTGTTTTCTATCCTTTTTGAGAACTTTCTGCCAGTATCATCAAATTTAAAATTGTCGTCTGCAAACTCTTTCAATTTTGGACCAGTCCAAAATTTGTCGTTTGGGAAAGGGTTAAAGCGCAAGTTTTAAAGATAGAAGTATTGTAATTGATCTTATAATTCAACCGTTATCTGAATGGGCCATAAATCAGTTATATTGGTCGAGCTTGTCATCTATGTAGAATTGAAGTGGGGACTTTAATGTAGTTGTCACCTAAGCAACAGAAGAATTCATGTTATGTAATCCGATAGCATTATTTTACAAAAGTTGTCAAACTATTACATTTTTATCTTATTTGGTTAGCTGTTTTTGAAGAAAATGCCCAGTTATTGTCATAACTGCATTATTTTCATGCTAAAACTTTGATATTTCTGTTATTACTGAAGATATTTACTTCATGCTCAGACTTGTTGTTAACTATCAATAGGGGAACTCATACAACAGTGGCAAGTGACTATTAACCCTTCCCCAAACGACAAATTTTGGACTGGTCCAAATTCAAAGAGTTTGCAGACGACAATTTTAAATTTGATGACAATGGCAGAAAGTTCTCAAAAAGGGTAGAAAACACTGTGGGAAAAGGAGAAATTGCTCGTTACCAGCATTTTCTCCTTTTCCCACAGTGTTTTCAAAAGACTTGTACTGCAGACACGTGAAAACCAGGGCTTGTTTGGGAAAGGATTAAGATATTTTATTACAGTTATGCCCCTTTTTTTGACTTGAAATTTTCACTAAAAGCAACTACAGTCGAGTGTTGGCACACACATGCATGCAGTGCTCCTGTTTTGTTTCATGAAAGTATGTTCATTATTGGCATTGTAGTTACTTTTTGGTATTGCAGTCAAACAACCTTTTTATCTTTCCTAGGTTGGTAAAGGCTGACAGCATCAAATAAAAATGAACCATACTCTTGCAAAAGGGGCTTAATGCATCTCCGTGAAGCATTAAACCAATCAAGCCATCACATAATTATGGCTCCATAATGGATAATATCTTTAACAACAGACTTAATCATGAGGTTGACTGGTCCTTGGACATACAGAAAATTTACCAATAGCGAAAAGTTTGGCCAGGTCAGCCTTAGCGGACTGCACAGGCTGACCTGGGTCAATACGTTACACAGGTGCATTAAGCCCCCTTTTCACAGAGCATGGCTCAAATGTATATAGGTAGTTGTCATTATATAAGTGAATATTCCCTCTTTAAGGTATGTTTGTTCCTAATCTTTTTATACTAATGATTATGTTGCAGTTTTTATCGAGTCATTGTTGAACAGTTGGAAGACAGACGAAGACGCAGTGTTCCTGAGAGCGTGTCTGACACCAACGCTGACTATTACACAGCCAGGAAGGAAGGTCTTGACGTGTATGTGGCCGCCCAGTTAACAGAGGAGGACATTGACGGAAAATTTGTTGTCGGAGATAATCAAACCTACGGAGGATACACAAATGCTCCTTTAAATCCAAACATTAATTACAACATCTGGTTTGGTGCCTTCACAAAAACAGATGGGGTAAGAGTAGTTGCTTTCTTTATGAAATTGTTTTACATGTGTATAATCAGAATGTCTGCAATACATGTGAAGATGACAGTTAAAAACCATTTCAATGGAGCCAGTTTGCAGCAGTCCACTTTTGAAATAGAGTATATGGGATTTGACATGAGTTGGCATTAGAGATAAGAGTTGATTAACACTTTACTCAAAGTCCCGACTTTTAATGACCCTCTTGAAAACAATTTTGGAAAAGGAGAAAATGCTGGTAACCAGCATTTTCTTCTTTTCCCACAATGTTTTCTACTCTTCCAAAAACAAATATCAACTTTTGATTCACATTTATTTTTTTATCTGCAGAAGCTGTCAATTTGGACTGGTCAAAAATTTTGTTGTTTGGTAAAGAGTTAAATAGTTCTAGAGAAAGGTTATTAAGCAAGCCTTTTGCCAGCTTAGCAACCTTTTTCGATAGAATTTTACCTCAAATGCCAATGAATGTCAGATTGGATTTACCACATAACTGTATCTTACGAATTACAGTTTATGATTGGCTAAAAATATACACTTGCATGTAGACATGTATTGAAATGTTTCTTTGACAGGTGTGTACATTAAGAATGAAAAAAGTTCCAAAGAAACTTGCATTATTCAGATCTTGTTTTGAATCTAAAGATGAAAACAGTTGAAGCTTTGTCACGATCATTAATTTTGACAGTTAATTTCAGAGAGAAATGTTGGTCAGCCATGTTTTAGAAAAGAGTTCTATGATTACTGGGCTTTTACCAAATACAACAGGTTTGCTTGCCTCAAACATATGTAAGATAAGAAAATTTGTAATGGCTGTTTTACTCTGAAAACAGTAGTTATGGGTAGTTACATGTATGTGATAAATTAGTATACTACATGTATCTCAATAATGAGGGAAACATATCGCAGGATGAAAATAGCCAGAAAAGGGTAAATGAATATCAAAATCTTAGACCAGTCTAAATTCAAAGCCTTTTCAGATGACAAATGTGACTCAAAAATTGAAATTTCTCTTTGGTAAGGCAGAAAACATTATGGGAAATGGAGAAAATGCTGGTTACCAGCATTTTCTCCTTTTCCCATAATGTTTTCAAAAGCTTTCTTTCTCAGGGTCATTAAAAGTCAGGATTGTGTGGTAAAGAGTTAACCCTTTGCCGCATGACGAAATCATCATTTCACCAAAGTAAGTCTTTGCATACCAAAATGTGAAAATGAAAACATTTGTTGGCACGTTGTTAGTGACTCTTCAAATGAAAACTTCAGATGTCTCAGTTTGGTTGCACTTTTATGTCCCTCTTGTATTTTATACAGGGCTTAAGGAAGTCTATCTCTAAAGCTGTTCATCGAAGTGTAGGTAAGTATACAATGTACATGGCATCAGCTTATTAACCCTTTCCCAAACGACAAATTTTGGACTGGTCCAAATTCAAAGAGTTTGCAGACAACAATTTTAAATTTGATGAAAATGGCAGGAAGTTCTAAAAAAGGGTAGAAAACACTGTGGGAAATAGAGAAATTGCTCATTACGAGCAATTTCTCCTTTTCCCACAGTGTTTTCAAAAGACTTGTACTGCAGACACGTGAAAACAGGGCTTGTTTGGGAAAGGGTTAAAGTGTATTGTGCCTACATTTCTGAAATTGATCTAACAAAGCATTTATTGATCTCGAAAAATTGCTCATAGAATTAAAATATCTTAATACTTGCTTTATATTTTGTCAAGCAAGACCAAAATAACCCCCTTTTTCTGTAACATGGATTAGATATTTCCAAGATATATCAGCAGCTCAGAGCTTATCATATTTTCAGTCATGTGTGTATCTTCTCTCAGGCTAGAAACCATACCTGTATGCACTTTAATTTTACAATTTGAATGGTCACCAATGTAAGAATAATAGAGATAAAAATTCATTGCACTTGAAAAAAATAATAACTATTAGCTATAATTGTATTGTAGGTCATCCAGCTATTTCGGCTGTCCCACCCACCAATCATGTTCCTGTCATCATCTGTGTTATCATTGTATTTATTGTACTGATACTGGTTGTAGCTTTGCTTCTCATTGTATGGAGGTGAGTAAAACTTGTTTTCTGGTCTGCATGCACTTTTCAGCCAGTCTAAAGGTAATGGTACTTTAAGATTTCTAGGACAAGCCTTTATAAATTGTTTAAAGATATCCTAAAATATCTCTGCCGATCAGAAGGCTAGTCTTTGAAATCCAGAATTAAGATGCAATCCAGAATGCACAAGGTGTATTTATATCCTGGGTCTGTATTCACCAACCATTCTGAAGAACATTTCTAGTCTTACTCTCCAAGATTTTCTAAAATTTAAAGTAACATAATTTCTGATTGGCTAAACAAACTGGTTTAGCCAATCAGAAGTTGTGTAACTTTCAAATTTAGAAAATTCTGGAAAATAAGACTGAGAGTGTCCTTAAGAACAGGCCCTCGGCCCAGTTTCACGAAAAAACTTAAGTCTTTTATTTTACTCAAATCTACTAATGGTCCCAGATTCTTACTTAACCCTTTCCCAAATGACAAATTTTGGACTGGTCCAAATTCAAAGAGTTTGCAGACGACAATTTCAAATTTGATGAAAATGGCAGAAAGTTCTCAAAAAAGGTATAAAACACTGTGGGAAAAGGACAAATTGCTCATTACGAGCAATTTCTCCTTTTCCCACAGTGTTTTCAAAAGACTTGTACTGCAGACATGTGAAAACCAGGGCTTGTTCGGGAAAGGGTTAACTTGAGTTTATTATTTGAGACACATTTCAGCAATATTAACAGACTGTAGAAACGTTTCAAATTCTGAGTTGACATTGTGTTTCAGACTCAACTAAGCAAAATAAATGGACTTAAGGCGATAAACAGATTTAAGTTCATTATTTTGCTGAGTTGAGTCCAAAGCGTGTCAACACAAGACTTGAGAATGTTACACAAGTCTGTTAATGTTAGTGAAATGTGTCTAAAATAACAAATTCAACGTACGAGGGACACTTTTTAAGTTCGTAGAGTAAGCCTATAACTTTTTAACGCAATTATGAAATTGCACGATTTTTTACACAGAACTTGCGTAATCATTCCTCTCTCGAACGGTGCCACGGTATGCGGTGTACGAGGTCCACGTGCGCGCTGCGCTGGGTATTTTCAACACGTGGTTTTATACACTATAGTAAAATATAGCGTTCAATATGGATGTAAAAATCTGTGAACAGAGGGCATATTGTAAGATTCGAGCACAGCTCGGGTTTCCGCCAACAGAAATTCATGCTGATTTGCAAAAAGTTTATGGGAATGGTGCTTTAAAATATGCTACAGTTTACAAGTGGGTACGTCGTTTTAATGATGGTCGGGAGTCAATTGAAAATGACCCTCGGGTGGGTAGGCCGGTTTCTGTTTTGACGGAAAAGAACGTTGCTACTGTGAAAACGTTAATTGAGGAAGACGCACGTTATACCGTGCAAGAGATAGAAGAATTAAGTGGCATTCATTCGTCAAGTGTTTTGAAGATCTTACGTGAACGACTTGGGCTACGTAAGATCTGTGCGCGTTGGGTGCCCCATTTGCTCACTGACAAGCAGAAACAAAGTCGGGTTAGACTTGCATCGCAAGTTATAGAAAGTATGATAAATGTGACCCACGTCGTTTGAAAAAGATAGTTACAGGTGATGAAACCTGGATCTATCATTTTCAACCCGATTTTAAGGCTAAAAATAAGGTTTGGGTTTCATCTGAGGGCGACAGACCTGTCATTGCGGGCCGTTGCAAAACATCAAATTGCATGTTTTATGCGATATTCTTTGATTCGAAAGGTCCAGTCCTTCACATTCCAGTCCCGAAAGGTAGTTCTGTCACTGGAAAGTTTTACAGAGAAAGTGTTCTTACTCAACTTGTTAATTTCTATCAGAAACGCAGACCGCGCACCGGTGTCTGCAGCATCAAATTACTCCATGATAACGCACCAGCCCATAAATCCGCTACGGTACAGGAATATCAGAAAGAATCTGGGCTCGATGTCTTAGATCATCCCCCATACAGCCCTGACCTGTCCCCCTGTGACTTTTGGTTGTTCCCAAGACTAAAGGAAATGCTGGCAGGGCACCGTTTTGAATCCCGTTGTGGTATAGGCAGTGCGGTCTACCAGTGTCTGCAACATATACCTAAAGAGGACTACCGGGCGGCATTCCGGAAATGGGTAGATCGCATACCGTAACACCATTCGAGAGAGGAATGATAACGCAAGCTCTGTGTAAAAAATTGTGCAACTTCATAATCGCGTTAAAAAGTTATAGGCTTACTCTACGAACTTAAAAAGTGTCCCTCGTATGTCAGAAAGTAAGTCTGTTTGGAGACTTGAGTGCATAAACAGACTTTAGTTTTTCGTGAAACTGGGCCCTGTTCTTCTAAGAGTTCATTTGCTTACATTGGCTTGCTTACATCATTCAGTGTTCAGCCATTTGAAAGGTATCAAAAGTACATAATTATCATATTTTCGAGTATTTTCACAAACAACTGATTCATATAAGCTTTGAACAGAATGCTTGTTTAATAAATGAATAAAGTTTGTTTACCATATGAGAACCAATAAAGTTGTTTTCTCATCCATTGTTGATCAAGAGTGAAATACACCGAACATGTAGTCTGATCTTGGATCTTCACTGTTTATGTTGTGAGATACACAGCCCAAGGAAGCCTAGAAAAATGCAATATCTTTGTCAATTTTGTCATTTTTTAAAATACTGCTTTCCTTTGTTTTGTATTCAAAGTGTTAACTTGCCTTTCTTGTTGACAATCTAGGAAGAAGCATATCCAGTCTGAGAGAGAAAAAGCTGAGATGCCTAACTTTGGTCCAACCATTATACCAGAACCAGATTTGACGCCGCCTTCAACACCCATCGGTAATTATTGTGTACATTTTGAAATTTTTTGAAAAACACTTCCAAAAAGCGTTTCCTCTTCGATAACCTTTTACCAAACAGCAAATTTTAGACTTGCCCAAATTGAAAGCATTTGAAAATGACAAAATATGTGTAGCTCAAAAAGTGACTACTGTTTTTGATGAGGTTGCAAATCATTGTGGGAAAAGCCTTATTCCTTATTTCTTGTTAAAACACAGGCTTGTTTGGTAAAGGGTTAAAGCCCAATTAAAACTATCCGATGATCCTAAAGAACAGAGCATTTGAAAACCTCATGGGAAAAGGAGAAAATGCTGGTCACTTATAATCATTTTCTAATTTTCCCGTAATGTTTTCTGTTATTTCTAGACAAATTCTAATGTTTTAGCCAAGATGCTTTTAATCAAGGATAAGTCCTCTGGTAGGAATGTAATATGCATGCCAGATTTTTTTGAGTCACTTATATTATCAGCTGGTATGTCCAACAGTTGATTTGTGGTAAGATAAAGAACAAATTAAGGTCTTAAAAAGTACAGATTTTCAGAAAAAACATTGTACTTAATTATATACCTGAAATTTTTCTGGCTCAAAAGACATGCATTGCACGTGGATAAAAAAAAAAACACAACAGAAAAAAAATCTGTATCTACACACTGTGAAATACAGTTCCAAATATGGTATCAATGATGTAACTCATGCGGGGAAAACATATGTATTGATTTGCGATTCGGTTGGTCAAAATTTACACTATGATATTTATCCGCAGTTCATTTAACCCTTTCCCAAACAAGCCCTGGTTTTCACGTGTCTGCAGTACAAGTCTTTTGAAAACACTGTGGGAAAAAGAGAAATTGCTCGTAACGAGCAATTTCTCCTTTTCCCACAGAGTTTTCTACCCTTTTTGAGACCTTTCTGCCATTTTCATCAAATTTGAAATTGTCGTCTGCAAACTCTTTGAATTTGGACCAGTCCGAAATTTGTCGTTTGGGAAAGGGTTAAATGAGGTTACTAGCTTCTAGACCATTGTTTGTTTATTTTGTTCACCAGTTTACGAATAAAATGTCAAGAAGTGCAAAATATCGTAGTTGAAAGTTGAAGGTATATAATAAAAGGAATATTATGTTGTACTAACTTTCCTGATGCTTGTATTTTTGACATATTGCTCGACCTTTGGTCTTGCGCGATATCAAATTTTCTCACACTGCTCGAATTAATACAAGTACCAAGAAAGTTACTATGACATAAAATTCCCTATTAAGTATCCTTTAACCCTTTACCACACAATCCCGAGTTTTACCAACCCTAAAGATTGAGCCTTTTGAAAACATTGCAGGAAAAGGAGAAAATGCTGGTAACCAGCATTTTCTCCTTTTCCTACAATGTTTTCTAATCTATAAAAGACAATTTTAATCATTTTAGCCACATTTGATTTGTCGTCTGCAAATCCTTTCAATTTGGACAGGTCTAAAATTTTGTCGGTTGGCAAAGAGTTAACAACAGTAGTGTAGATGTTGATTGTTGCAGTCCTGAAAATCTATTTGTAACTATCAAAATGTACTTTTTAGATAAATTTGAGGCACTCTAATGAAATGTTGAATGTCAAACAGATAGTTTTCAAGATCTTGTTTTATTCTAGCATGAACTCCATGATTTCATAAACACTGAGTGATGCTCTGTGAAAAAGGGGTTTAACTCTTTACCAGATGACAAAATTTTAGACTTGTCTAATTTCAGAGTATTTGCAGATGACAAATTAAACATTGCTAAAATGATGAAAGTTGTTTCTGAAATAGTAGAAAACATTGTTGGAAAAAGGAAAAAATGCTGGTTACCAGCATTTTCTCCTTTTCCCACAATGTTTTCAAAGGTCCTTTTCTTCTGGGTCGTTAAAAGTCGGGATTGTGTAGTAAAGAGTTAAAATGTCTCAGTAATGAAATTTACTAAGCCATTTATCAAACAACATTGATTCATTTTCTTCTGAAAAATGGCTGAATCTGATACTTTTTAGCAGATGCAATAACCCTTTCCCAAACAAGCCCTGGCTTTCACGTGTCTGCAGTACAAGTCTTTTGAAAACACTGTGGGAAAAGGAGAAATTGCTCGTAACGAGCAATTTCTCCTTTTCCCACAGTGTTTTCTACCCTTTTGGAGAACTTTCTGCCATTTTCATCAAATTTAAAATTGTCGTCTGCAAACTCTTTGAATTTGGACCAGTCCAAAATTTGTCATTTGGGAAAGGGTTAAACAACCTTTTCATAGATCATGACATGCTATGTTTTCTTTTCATGAACTTTTGCATGCTGTTTTGAATTTGAAGTCAAATTATTCTGTTCATTTGCATGCAAAACTTTGGGAAATTTTAACTGGTAAGTGTTATTTTACTGTAAGTTTAGTATGACTCACTTTTTTCATGATGATTTTTGAATTGAGCCATGCTCTGTGAAAATGGGGCTTAATGCATCTCCGTAATACATGATATCAAGCATGTACCGGTAATCACATGATTATGGATCCATAATAGCCACTTTTTTAAACAACCAAATGAATTATCAGGTAGAATCATCCTTTGAGACGTAGAAAATTGACCAATAGCAAAAAGTTTCGGCCCAGATCAGCCTGAGCAGACTGTCCAGGCTGACCTGGGTCAATACTTTTCCCAGATGCATCAGGCCTCCTTTTCACAGAGCATGGCTCAGTTGTATATGCACATGGGAATCTTTTTTTCATAGCTGCTGATGAAGGTTGCTCATACAAAAGAGTAGAGATCAGATCGCACTGTACAGAATGTTCAGTCTGATCTGGATCTGTAACATCATTTGTTAACTAGGATAGTTTCACTTAAGTTTGGATTTATAAATGGTTAAATGAGTCTTTACTTCTTTATCAGGAAGGTTATGTACATTCCTTCATCTAACAGCAAGTCATGTTAAGATAAATAGATAAATGTATTAATTTATTTTCTGAGATATATTATAGACATTAAATTCTGTTAATTTTAAGTATTTGCATTCTTTGGATATATTTTCAGTAGTTTTTTTTTAGACTTGTTAATATTTGGTTAAAAGAATAGTTTTATTGTTAATTATAAGTATTTGCATTCTTTTGATGTATTTTCAGTAGTTTTTTTTGAGACTTGTTAATATTTGGTTAAAAAAATAGTTTCATGAACAATTCAAACTTCCTTTGTATTGTTTGACACATGTTCAACCAATCAGAAACACTCTGTCAAGTACACATGTCCCATGACTAATTATTTAGTTTTTGAGCTCATGAACCCGTAAATTCCAAAATAACTAATTGTTAACTCTTTCAAAATGAAAGCAACAGTACTGCAGACAACAAATTTCAATTTGGTACAATTAAACTACATTGAAAATTTTCTCTGATAGGGTAGAAAATATTGTTGGAAAAGGAGAAAATACCAGCATTTTCTCCTGTTCACTCAATGTTTTTAAACATGTCCTTCCCTAGGGTATTTGAAACTTGAGATGGTGTGGTTAAGTGTTAATGAACAGAAATTTTAAGCTTTTGAAATTGGTAAAGAATATGGTATATACATGTACTGTTCGAAAAAGTGATGACTGTAATAAGCCACTTCTACAATCAGTAACTACATCTGTACCAATATAAATGCACATGATTATGCATGGCTCAATGGTAAAGTGTAGGACTTGTGACCCAGAAGCCCCTGGTGCAAGCCACACTGGATCCACAGGGTTTTTCATGGGAGTGTCCTTGGGCAAGACACTTCAGAGCCCTAGCCTAGTACTGGTGAAACCCTGGAAATACATGAATATGTGAGCTGTTGCCATGATATAACTGGAATAACGTTGAAAGTGGGGTAAAACACCATTCAATCAATCAATCAATGAATCACATCTTATTTTTTTTTTTTATTCCAGAACATTTTGAGCGTGATCCTTTATTAGAAACCACAACTCAGGTCTCTGATGTTGAAAGTGAACCCATTTATGGTAATATAGGTTTTAATGTGCCCCCAGTTAAAGTAGAAGATCTCTGGGACTATGTGAAAAACAACAGATGTAATGACTGTGAAGGCTTCAGGAGGGAATATAAGGTAACTACAGAGTAACATGCATGAAACGTGATTCGTAACCCTCATAGAATTATGGTGAGGTCTAGTCTCAACAGTCATAATTGAGCCATGCTCTGTGAAAAGGGGGCTTAATACATCTGCAAAAAGTATCAACCCAGGTCAGCCTGCGCAGTCCGCGCAGGCTGACCTGGGTTGAAACTTTTTGCTATCGGTAAATTTCCTGCATGTCCAAGGACCAGTCTACCTCAGGATTCAGTCGGCTTTAGGACAAAATGAATTTTTATGGATTCATACTCATTTAATGACTTGCTTTGAATAATAATACATCACAGAGATGTATTAAGCCCCCTTTTCTCAGAGTGCTGCTAATTTTTCACTCGCACAAAGGAAATAAACAAAGGCAGAGAAAGTATCTTTAGGCTTCAGAGTATTGCAGTTGATTTCATTTGATATGCACTGCTAGAATATGCAAATTGTCTAAGAAACTTGCAGCCCTTTTGCAGATGCTTGTTTGAAGTTCTGTTTTAAAATGTAGTGTAAATAAGATAGATAATTTCCCTATGACAGCTTAAGTTTTCAAAATTTAAAAAAGAAAAGAGCTGTTTTGACTGACATATCTCTCAGAGATTTTATCAGTGTTTATCGAAGATCAGACATCATGTTTAGGGCAATCTTATCTTGATCAATGCTGTTTGCAAAGGCATTTTAATTTGTTGTTTGCACTTGAGAGAAGTCTGAAAAAGTTTTTTTTTTTTCACATTTCAGCTAATTCCAGCAGGTATAACAGCATGTTGTGATGCAGCAAGGAAAGGAGAAAATAAAAACAAAAATAGATATGGCAATATAGTTGCATGTAAGTTGAATCATTGAATAAATTACACATTTTTCAGTTATTTTTTCTTAACTATGGAGACAGTAAAGAGACATAGAGGATAATTGTCTGTTTAAGTTCATGATCAAAATTTCTGTCATCGAGTGAAAATTGAAGGCTTTTTTTTCATGAGTGGCATAGCCACAAGTGAAAATATGGCCTCTGCTTTTCACTGGATGAAAGAAATTTCTATCATGGTACACTGAAATAGACAATTATCCTATTTCTTTTATGCTCTTTACTTTAACCTTTTTTTTTTCACTCAGCGTGAAAAATAGTGCATTTTTCAAGCCAAACAGATCTATTTAACCCTTTCCCAAACAAGCCCTGGTTTTCACGTGTCTGCAGTACAAGTCTTTTGAAAACACTGTGGGAAAAGGAGAAATTGCTCGTAACGAGCAATTTCTCCTTTTCCCACAGTGTTTTCTACCCTATTTAAGACCTTTCTGCCATTTTCATCAAATTTAAAATTGTTGTCTGCAAACTCTTTCAATTTAGACCAGTCCAAAATTTGTCGTTTGGGAAAGGGTTAATATAGTCAGATATGGACTAGCTGTAATAATGGGGGCATGAGTGATGTCACTCGCTAGAAATTCATTCATGTTCTATAAATATCCATGACATGTCAAAAATAAAAGTTATAACATTCACCGGTGAATTATAATATTCTCTTGTGAATTATAAGGATATAATTCACTGTTAGATATCCATAAACTATTGAAAATCATAAAAGGCAAAAGGTTATTTATATTGGTTTCTATCAGGTGTAGTTGCAAAGTACAGGTGAAATACTGTAAAGACATATGTAAATGAGCTTATGCTGTGATATGATGTGAAACGTGGTAGGGAATTGAAATCAGCGTTAAACCGTATTCATACAAATATATGCTTAAATATTTGCTTGAAGTTTTATTTTTAACTTTGTTAATTCATATCAATAACATTGTTTTTGTTGTTTTAGCTCTCATTATAATTTTACATTTTAAAGCATTTCTTTCCAATGGTTCATGATAATTATTCAACATGAGTTTTCAGATCCTATGAGTGGAAAGGTTTCAACAAATTTCAAGGCTTACTTTTCTTTAATCTTTACCAAATGACAAATTATAGACTTGTCCAAATCCAAAGCATTTGCAGATGACAAATGAGGCTCAAATATTATGATTTGTGTCTTAGCAGGTAAGAAACATTATGGGAAAAGGGAAAATGCTGGTCACCAGCATTTTTAGCTCACCTGAGCACAAAGTGCTCAGGGTGAGTTTTTGTGGTCATGCTGTGTCCCGCGTCCGTCGTGTGTCGTCAACATTTACCTTGTGTGCACTCTAAAGGCCACATTTTCAGCCAGATCCTGATGAAACTTGGTCAGAATGTTTGTCTGGATAAAATCTTTGACAAGTTTGAAATTGGGTCACATGGGGTCAGAAAGTAGGTCACAGGGCCAGATCTTAGAAAAACCTTATGTGCACTCTAGAGGCTACATTTTCAGCTTGATACTAATGAAACTCGGTCAGAATGTTTGTCTGGATACAATCTTGGACTACTTAGAAATTGGGTTGCATGGGGTCAAAAAGTAGGTCTCGGGGCCAAATCTTAAAAGAAGCTTGTGCGCACTCTAGAGACCACATTTTCAGCTTGATACACATGAAACTTGGTTAGATTGTTTTTCTGGATAAAATCTCGAACAAGTTTGAAATTGGGTCATGTCGGGTCAAAAAGTAGGCCACGAGGCCAAATCTTAGGAAAAGCTTGTCTACACTCTAGAGGCCACATTTTCAGCCTGATACTCATCAAACTTGGTCAGAATCTTTTTCTGAATAAAGTCTGCGATTATTTTGAAATTGGATCATGTCGAGTCAAAAAGTAGGTCACTGGGCCAGGTCTTAGAAAAACCTTGTGTGCACTCTAGAGGCCGCATTTTCAGCCTGATACTCATGAAACTTGGGCAAAATGATTGTCTGGATGAAATCTCGGACAAATCTGAAATTGGGTGACATTGGGTCAAAAAGTAGGTTACAGGGCCAAATCTTAGAAAAACCTTTTGTACACTCTAGGGCCACATTTTCAGCCTGACACTTATGAAACTTGGTCAGAATGTTTGATTTGATAAAATCTTGGACACATAGAAAATTGGTTCATGTCGAGTCAAAAGGTAGGTCACTGGGCCAAATCATAGAATAACCTATGAAACTTGGTCTGAATGTTTGTCTGGATAAAATCTCTGACAAGTTTGAAAGTGGGTCACATTGGGTCAAAAAGTAGACCACTGGGCCAAATCTTAGAAAAATCTTGTGTTCACTCTAAAGGCTACATTTTCAGCCTGATACTCATGAAACTTGGATATGTTTGTCTGGATGAAATCTCGGAAAAGAATGGTATCAAGTCATGTCAGGTCAAAAAGTAGGTCAAGGGGCCAAATGTTAGAAAAACCTTGTGTGACTCTAGAAGCCACATTTTGAGCCAGATTAGAAATTCAAAAATAGGCAAAAGCAGTCAAAAAGTAGATCACTTACACTCATGCATTTTACATCATCACAACCAGTATCTTTTCAGCCTTATCAATCCTAGATGACCTTACTCAGGTGAGCGCTTTAGGGCCAGTGGCCCTCTTGTCCCCTTTTCCCATAATGCTTTTAAAGGTTCTTCCCTAGGGTCGTTAAAACCAGGGATTGGTTGGCAAAGGGTTAATTACATGTATCTCCTTAAATATATAATATTTTATTCCCAATTCAGAGTTGCTGCAGGTACATGTATATGCTCACACTCAAAGCTTTGGCAAAACATTTGTTTGGCAGTCTCATGGAAAAATGTACAGTGTTTTGCTAAACTCTTTACCAGATCACAAAATTTTACACATGTCCATATTGAAAACATTTACTGCTGACAAAGTTCATGTGGCTCAAATGACTGGATTTATCTTACATTTCAAGAGTAGACAAAATCATGGAAAAAGGAGAAGATTCTTCTTACCAGCATTTTCTTCATTTTCCGTGCTGTCTTTAATCCTTTACAACACAGTTTAATAACCCTGAGGGAGAAGACTTTGGAAAACATTGTGGGAAAAGGGTAGCCAGTATTTTCTCCTTTTCCAAATAGGTTATCTACCCTTTCACTCACAAATTACTCCATTTTGGCCACATTTAATGTGTGATCTGCAAATGCTTTTAATTTGGTCAAGTCCAAAATTTTGCCTTTTGGCAAAGGGTCAAAAGGCCTTCCACAGGGTTGTAATAAGCAAGTGATAGTTTATTAACTCTTTACCAAACGACAATTTTTTAGACAAGTCCAAATTGAAAGCATTTGCAAACGACAAAATAAATGTCATTCAAAAATTGAAATTCTTTTTGGGAAGGCTAGAAAACATTGTGAGAAAAGGAGAAAATGCTGGTTACCAGCATTTTCTCCTTTTTCCCACATTGTTTTCAAAAGGGTTCTTTCTCAGGGTGGTTAAAACCCGTGATTGTGTGGTAAAGAGTTAAAAGATCAGATAATTTCAAATGTTTCTTTCTATACCTTGTAGATGACCATTCTCGTGTCGTACTTGGAGAGTGTATAGAGGAACATGATGATTATATAAATGCAAATTACATTGATGTAAGTTCTTTTTTTAGTATACAACTTACATTTTTATCATTGATAGCTTTAGAATTTAAAGAAAGAAAATCTTTTATATTGAGAATTTAGTAAATCAGAGCTTTCATATACATAAACTATAGTTTAGATGTTTTACTTTTTTTACTTGACAGAAACAATTGTATGAAAAGAATTATATGTGAAGTATATTCAATAATATACATGCATCTTTTTTCTTATAACAAAAAAAATTCTCAAAAGTGAAATATGCTGTAATCTTTAAGTTGAGAATATAATGCTAACAAATGTGTTTGTTTTCTCTACTTCTAGGGCTATAACAAACAAAAGGCCTATATAGCATCTCAGGGTAAGTTTATTCCAGGTGTGAAGATAAATAAATAAAAAAAAAAGAAATAAGTTTTCTACCAATAGAATATGATTTCCTTTGAAGTTGTTCTGACGACAGTCATTCATGAAAATTCCTTTTCCAACAAGTCAAAAAATCATCATGTACTCCAGAGGCATAAAAAGGTGTTTCCATGGCTTTGTAGTGTAAGGGGATAGTAAATTGCCTCATACTTACCTATAGTTGTACCATACTTTACATTAACCCTTACAGTATAGAATAAATCCAGCAGGCTTCTTTAATCTAGAAATAGACCCACATAATTGCTGTTTAAAATGTCTTGGCAAAGTGGAAAGTGTAGATCAAAGATCAGACTGCACATTTTGTGCAGTCTGATCTTGATCTACACAGGCCACAAAAGCAACAGTTTTTACTGTAGTTGTTAAAGACACTATAAGGGTTAACTCGATAAAAGTTACAGAAGACAAAAGTCAGACAAGGCTTAACTTTTGCACTGCCAATGTCACCTTGGATCTACACCTTCCGCTGTCTGATTCTAATCTTTGACAAAAAAAAACAGCTTGAACTGAAAAGAAGAGATACTAAAAGATCCAAAGAAGAGTGGAATCCATTTAAGCCTTTACCAGACGACAAAATTTTAGCCATCTCCAAATTGAAAGCATTTGCAGACGACAATTTCAATTTGGCTAAAATGGTGCAATTTTTCTTTGATAGGGTAGAAAACATTGTGGGAAAAGGAGAAAATGCTGGTTGGCATTTTTTCCTTTTCCCACAATGTTTTCAAAAGGCTTCTTTCCCAGGGATGTCAAAAGGCGTCATTGTGCGGTAAAGGGTTAATTGGCAGGTAAAGAGTTAATGCTAAGAAATGCAAGACTTAAGAACTTTAACTCTATTTTGTTTTACCAACTCAAAACTACTGTAAATTCCTCAATGTACAAAAAATGGGTGAATGAATCAAGTCGCTATATGACTTTCAGCAATCCCCAGGAAGAATTTCTGCCTAGTGGGAATTCAAACTTATATGCCTTGACTTAAAAGCCCTGCATGTTAACCGACATCCTGAATAAAACAAATTTGAACCATGCTGTGGCAAAAGGGGGCTTTTTGCATCTCCTCCCCCGCTGATGCCTCATACCAAGCAAGTAATCAGATTATAATGGATACATGAAATCCATTTTGTCTCACAAGTAACTAGATCTAAATAATCAGGTAGAATTGTCCTTTGACATGCAAAAAAAAACAAAAAGTTTCAATGCAGGTCAGCCTGAGCTGACTGTGCAGGCTGACTTGGGTCAATGCTTTTTGTTTATGTGTTAAAACACCTTTTCACAGGGCATGGCTCATTTTACATTTTAGGTCCAACCAGATCTACACTCAAAGATATCTGGAGAATGGTTTGGCAGGAACAATCTAAAACAATAATTATGTTGACGAATCCTACTGAAACTGGAAAGGTTGGTATAGTTGTGTAGTTAATAGGAAAGTTTTTTGAGGATAATCATAAAGTTTAGTTTTTAGCTCAACTGTTTTTGAAGAAAAAGTCGAGGTAATGTCATGTCATTGTGGTCATCATTGAATTTCTGAATCTTTGCCCTGCAAAAACTTTGACATTTTATAATATCTTTGTCAGGACCGAACATATTTACTTAATACTTGCACTGATTGTTAACTTTCCTTCCATACAAGTAAACAGGGGCAGTTAACCATCAAAGTATTTTTGACACAGTTCTTCTTCCCCTTTTCAACTTAGAATGTTCACTGAAAATCAATCCATTTCTAAAAGCACCTGCAGCAGAGTGTTAGCACCCACATGTGGTGCTCTTGTTTAACCCTTTACCACACAATCCTGACTTTTAACGACCCTGAGAAAGAAGCCTTTTAAAGACATTGTGGGAAAAGGAGAAAATGCTGGTAACCAGCATTTTCTCCTTTTCCCACAATGTTTTCTATCCTATCCAATACATAAATCCTTATTTAAGCTACACTAAATTTGTCGTCTGCAAATACTTTCAATTTGGTCCAGTCTAAAATTTTGTCGTTTGGTAAAGGGTTAAAGCAAGGACAAAAGTCTTGAAAAAGTTTATAAAACAATGTCAATCACAATCGTTTTACTCAAAACCAATTTATGGTTGAATTATAACAGGAACTGTATGATACAGTTAAAAGTGATCAATCAATGTAGAGTTTACGGAAAAGAAAAGTATATTCTGTAACTTAGTCATAACCCAATCCTTATGCACAAGCCAACATTCTCTAAATATTTAAAAAAGTCAACATTCATTAATTTATAATATTAACGCTTAACCACACATTCCCATATTTTAACAACTCTGTGAAAGAAATCTTTGGAAAAAATTGTGGAAAAAGAAAATGCTGGTAAGCTGTATTTTCTTCCTTTCCCACATTGTTTTCCAACATTTCTTTAAAAAATTCCACGATGTGAGCCATGTATAATTTGTCATCTGCAAGTAAAGAGTTTAGCTCCCTGGTATGTTTCATTTGGAAAACAGCTAATTATTCAAATCCGTTGATTATCTAACACCATGACATCAGTCCTCAAATTTATCAATGTCCTCAAATATTACATGCTTCTACATAGAATTGAATCTATTTACTGCAGAAAAAATGTGAATCCTATTGGCCAGAGGATGAAGCCCAAGATTACCATGGTATCATTGTAGAGTGTTTATCAACACATGATCTTCCTGACATCACCACCAGAGTCTTCAAGCTATCCAAGGTAACCATGCTTATGTACAATGAAGAAATAGTTTTTCAAAATGTTTTTTTCATACATTGTGTTCTTTAACAATTTTGTTCATTTTTTTTTTTCAAAAAAATTATTCAAACTTATATTTCCTGGTAGAATCCTGGCTGCATTGATTGAGTGTATAACAACCTCTTTGGATAGGTTTGGAGTGAATGCAGGATGTCCACTAATGTTTAATTAGCCAGTGGGGCCATATGAGGCAATCATGACCCTCTTGTTACTGTTCATTCTGTTTCTCTGTTGATAAACATTATTTCGTGTCAGTAAGCATTCCTTGACATCAACCTGTTGTAGTTGATTACTATAAAGCCTAGATTTTATGACAGACCGTACAGGTATTACCTCCCTTTACTTAACTCTTTACCACACAACAAATTTTTATACTTGCCCAAATTCAAAGCATTTGCAGATGACAAAGTAAATGCCAACAAAATGATGCATTTCGCCTCTGAAAATAGAGAAAACATTGTGGGAAAAGGAGAAAATGCTGGTTACCAGCATTTTCTCCTTTTCCCACAATGTTTTCAAAAGGCCTTTTCCTTAGGGTTGTTAAAACTCAGGATTGTGTGGTAAAGGGTTAAATCTTGTCCAGATGACAGCTGATTACTAGCTTTTTCTTCTTTTCCCACTATGTTTTAACCCTTTCCCAAACGATAAAATTTAGACTGGTCCAAATTGAAAGAGTTTGCAGACGACAATTTTAAATTTGATGAAAATGACAGAAAGTTCTCCAAAAGGGTAGAAAACACTGCGGGAAAAGGGGAAACTGCTTGTTATGAGCAATTTCTCCTTTTCCCACAGTGTTTTTAAAAGACTTGTACTGCAGACACGTGAAAACCAGGGCTTGTTTCGGAAAGGGTCATAGAGTCTTAGACTAAAGGTTGTTAAAACATGGCATTGTTTGGTAAAGGGTTAGAAAGCCATACCAATGTCATCCACGTATGTAGCGTTACATTTGTATATATTTCACCAGGGTGAGGAAAGTCGAATCATAAAACAGTTTCATTACACAACCTGGCCTGACCACGGAGTTCCCAAGTTCAGCAGCTCATTATTGTTATTACGGCAGAAAATCCGAGCACATGATAACTTAGAGTGTGGACCACAAGTTATCCATTGCAGGTAGGTTTCGTTATATCAAGGGCATTACCAGTAATGTTAGAATAACTATGCATGCATATCAAGACTTACTTTTGTTTTGGAACTTTGCATGGAAAAATGGTGGAATTACCGTAAATTGCTTAACCCTTTCCCAAACGACAAATTTTGGACTGGTCCAAATTGAAAGAGTTTGCAGATGACAATTTTAAATTTGATGAAAATGGCAGGAAGTTCTCAAAAAGGGTAGAAAACACTGTGGGAAACGGAGAAATTGCTCATTAGGAGCAATTTCTCCTTTTCCCACAGTGTTTTCAAAAGACTTGTACTGCAGACACGTGAAAACCAGGGCTTGTTTGGGAAAGGGTTAAGTTTTGGGACAGTAAAAAATAATTAATTTTTTAGATGTCCCAATATTTAGGACAACGAAAAATAATTATTTTCCGAGGTGTCCCAAAACTTATGGTCAAACAAGACAAGCTGTCAAACTGTTTGTCACTGACCACTTACCAGTCGAATATTAGTGCAGCGATTTCAATAAAACTACGATCACATGCTGGTCTGTCTATTTTTAGACAAATTGGAATTCCTGTAGTCAATTCGTGCAGTAGGTATTTAAAACTTTGTATTTTTTCATTGTTTTCATTACTGATAAACTAACTGTTTTCAGTTATTTTTGTATGCATCCCGGGAAAGCAATCAGCATTGGTGTTTTGCACTGATATAAATACTTGCTTGGCCCGTTCTCAAATTTAATTGGTTCACAATCTTCGATCGATAAACCCCAGTTAGAATATAGGATATCTTGATTTCTATTTTTAGCTCACCTGAGCACGAAGTGCTCGAGGTGAGCTATTGTGATCGGTCAATGTCCGTCTTCCGTCTGTCCGTCCATCCATCCGTTCACAATTACAAAAAAAATCTTCTCCTCCTAAACTAACAATCAGATTTCAATCAAACTTCACAGAAATGATCCTTAGGTTATGCTCTTTCAAAATACTTCAAAGAGTTGAAATCAGTGAAGAACTCTGGTTGCCATGGCAACAGAATGAAAAAACTTAAAAAATCTTCTTCTCCAAAACGGTAAGGCCTAGAGCGTTCATATTTGGTATGTAGTATTGTCTAATGGCCCTCTACCAAAATACTTCAAATTATCACTTCACATTGAAATTTAGCCCTATGTTGTGGGATCCCAGATTTTACATAGAGGTAAGAAGGAAATCACCGCCAATCAGATTTCAATGAAACTTCACAGAAATGATCCTTAGGTGATGCACTTTCAGAATACTTCAAAGATTTGAATTCCATGAAGAACTCTGGTTGCCATGGCAACCGAAAGAAAAGAACTTTAAAAATCTTCTTGTCCCAAACTGTAAGGGCTAGAGCTTTCATATATGGCATGTAGCATCATCTAGTGGCCCTCTACCAAAATACTTCAAATTATGGCCCTAGTGTGGAAATTGGCCCTACGTTGTGGGTTCTCGAATTTCACATAGAGATAAAGAAGGAAATCTTTAAAAATCTTCTTGTCCCAAACCGTAAGGGCTAGAGCTTTCATATATGGCATGTAGCATCATCTAGTGACCCTCTACCAAAATACTTCAAATTATGGCCCTGGTGTTAAAAATTGGCCCTATGTTGTGGGGTCTCGGATTTCACATAGAGATAAAGAAGGAAATCTGTAAAAATCTTCTTGTCCCAAACCGTAAGGGCTAGAGCTTTCATATTTGGCATGTAGCATCATCTAGTGGTCCTCTACCAAAATGCTTCAAATTATGGCCCTAGTGTTGAAAATGGCCCAATGTTGTGGGTTCTCGGATTTCACATAGAGATAAAGAAGGAAATCTTTAAAGATCTTCTTGTCCCAAACCGTAAGGGCTAGAGCTCTCATATATGGCATGTAGTATCATCTAGTGACCCTCTACCAAAATACTCCAAATAATGGCCCTAGTGTGGAAATTGGCCCTATGTTGTGGGTTCTTGGATTTCACATAGAGATAAAGAAGGAAATCTTTAAAAATCTTCTTGTCCCAAACCGTAAGGGCTAGAGCTTTCATATATGGCATGCAGCATCATCTAGTGACCCTCTACCAAAATACTTCAAATTATGGCCCTGGTGTTAAAAATTGGCCCTATGTTGTGGATTCTCGGATTTCACAAAGAGATAAAGAAGGAAATCTTTAAAAATCTTCTTGTCCCAAACCGTAAGGGCTAGAGCTTTCATATATGGCATGCAGCATCATCTAGTGACCCTCTACCAAAATGCTTCAAATTATGGCCCTGGTGTTAAAAATTGGCCCTACGTTGTGGGGTCTCGGATTTCACATAGAGATAAAGAAGGAAATCTTTAAAAATCTTCTTGTCCCAAACCGTAAGGGCTAGAGCTTTCATATTTGGCATGTAGCATCATCTAGTGGCCCTCTACCAAAACACTTAAAATTATGGCCCTGGTGTGAAAATTAGCCATATTTTGTTGGTCTTGGATTTCACATAGAGATAAAGAAGGAAATCTTTAAAAGTCTTCTTGTCCCAAACCGTAAGGGCTAGAGCTTTCATATTTGGCATGTAGCATTATGGTGTTGAGCTGAGTTGCATTTCAGGTGAGTGATTTAGGACCATCATGGTCCTCTTGTTAAACAATGAACCCGATTGACCGTGAAACACACACAGGTGTCAACTACATGTCGACTTCGGATGTACGTGTATACATGATATGTACCTTTGCCCTTTGGTACAAGTTTATCACACCCTTTTTACCCTTATTTCGGTTCTTTTTTTACAATCGGGTTGTTTAGTTGTCTGTCTGGGTGATGGAAATTATTAGTCTTGAAACGGGAGATTCCCGATGATATCGGGAGGGTTTGGAAGCAACGCTTACGTGCAGAAGTGAAACTGCACAAAGCAAAATGCTTGTAAACAAAGGGTATCAAGCAGATCAAAAGATTTTTTTTTCAGAGTAGATATTCACTGTCCCAATTCTTTGGAACAAAAAAATACTGTCTTATTTTGCATTTTTTAGTATGGCCCAAATCTTTGGGTCATGAAAAATGATTATTTACGTTTTTTTGATGGTGTCCCAATTCTTTTGGTGTCCCAAAATTTAAGCAAAATACTGTATGATGCACTATATCAAGCAAGTCATCACATAATTATGGATCCATGAAGTCAAGTTTGTCTAACAACAGGCTCAATCTCAGGTAGAGTTGGCCAGTAGCAAAAAGTTTCAACCCATGTCAGCTTGCACGGACTTGGCATGGGTCGATACATTTTGCAGGTACATTAACTCTTTACCAAACGACAATATTTAAGACTAGTCCAGATTGAAAGCATTTGCAGACGACAAAATAAATGTAACTCAAAAATAGAAATTTGATTTGGGAAGAATAGAAAACATTGTGGGAAAAGGAGAAAATGTTGGTTACCTGCATTTTCTCCTTTTCCCACAATGTTTTCAAAAGGTAAGGGTTAAACCCCTTTTTCACAGAGCATTTGTCAAATTCAAATTTATTTTTATCAGTGCTGGTGTGGGGAGGACAGGATCATATATTGCCATTGATGTGGAACTAGAGAGAGCAAAGACTGAGGGTATTATAGATGTACATAACTTTGTCCAACTGATGAGAACACAGAGGATTAATATGGTGCAGACATTGGTGAGGATCCTTTAGTTTAGGCCTTATAGACCTGTCTGATCTTTATTTACACTGTTTTTGAGTGTGTGGACACAAAGATCAGTTTGTATAGCTTACGACTTCTGATTGCCTTTTTTGGCAAATAGACGTTCAAATTTTTCCCCTCGCAAATTTAAACGTCTATTTGCAAGGGGAAACATTATTGTAAGCTTTTTAAATAGGGAGCTCTTCTTTTTAACCCTTTAACAAACGACAAAATGGTAGACTGTTTCAACTTGAAATCCTTTGCAGACGACAAATTGAATATGACCCAAATGATGTAATTTTTTTTCTTTGAAAGGGTTGAAAAGGAGAAAGTGCTGGTTACCAGCATTTTGTCCTTTTCTCATAATGTTTTCAAAAGGCTTTTCCTCAGGGTCGTTAAAACTTGGGATGGTGTGGTAAAGGCTTAAATGGTTATGAGCAAAACAAAAAAAAAAAATGTTATATTTAAACTGCAACTAACTCTTGAAAGAACTGTCAGACTACTAAAACGAGTTTGTGAACAACACAGTTTTGATGACATGAATTTCTTGTTGTTGTCTTTGACCAACTGAAGAGATAAATTTTGTTTGTTAGATGTTAAAATGCAATGAAATCCAAATTGCCAAGAAAGAGACTATTTTAGTTTAGAGGCCAGCAGTAGATATGGTATCCAAGATCACTTTGCATGCTTAAGGCATTCTAATCCAAAGCTAATCTATTTGTATTAGCTACATTTAATGGTGTATTGTGTCCATGGCCGTAAAAGATTAAATTTGTCGTTGGATAAATTTAAAATATGTTTTGCTGTTTAAATTGTTTAACTCTTTACCAAACAACAAAATTTTGGCCTCGACAGAATTAAAAACATTTGCAGACAATAAATTAAATGTTGTTGAAATTATGATTTTTGTCTTTGGTAGGGTAGAAAACATTGTTGGAAAAGAAGAAAATGCTGGTTACCAGCATTTTCTTCTTTACCCACAATGTTTTCAAAAGCCTTGTTCGTCAGGGTCGTTAAAACCCAGGACTGTGTGGTAAAGGGTTAACCCTTTACCAAACAATCCCGAGTTTTAAAGACCCTGACGAAAAAACCTTTTGAAAACATTGTGGGAAAAGAAGAAATTGCTGGTAACCAGCATTTTCTCCTTTTCGCACAATGTTTTCTACCCTTCCAAAAGCCAATATTTATTTTTGAATTACAGTTATTTTGTCATCTGCAAAATAAATCTCATTTTGGGCAAATCTAAAATTTTGTCATGTGGTAAAGGGTTAATTTGGTAAGCATTTATGGCTTTCTATCCTTTACATACATGTATTTTCATTTATCATCATTTATCCATACTTCAAGGACCACCAATATGTATTTTTATTTATCTTTATTTTCCACTATTCCAGGACCAATATGTGTTTGTGTATGACTGCCTGCTAGAAGCACTGATCAGTGGAGATACGCTCATGAGAGCAGACGAGTTTCCGGAGATTCTGTCGGAACTTTGTCAGTATGACAACATTATACAGAAAACCAAACTTGAGGAACAGTTTGATGTAAGTACTACACTCTATGTATGTAAGCATGTTAACCCCTAAAGTGCCTTTCACGACTATAGTTGCATTTGCGGCCAGTGTAGATCAAGATCAGGCTGCACAAAACGTGCAGACTGATCTTTGATCCACACTGTCTGCTTTGATGAATCGCTGTAGACAAAAGCAACTATGAATTTGCAATTATTTGGGTCGTATATCTAGGATTAAAATGTCTAGCAGGTTTATCCGGCGATCTAAGGGTTAACCCTTTACCAGATGACAGAGTTTTACACAAGTCCAAATTGAAAGCCTTTGCAGACGACAAATGAAATGTGGCTAAGATGATGAAATTTTTCATCACAAGGGTAGAAAACATTGTGGGAAAAGGAGAAAATGCTGGTTCCCAGCATTTTCTCCTTTTCCCACATTGTTTTCAAAAGGCCTTTTCCTCAGGGTTGTTAAAACAGGGTAAATGGTTAATACATAAGCGCAAGTAGACAACCATTGAAACTGTTGTGGCTAAAGGTGAACTTGCCTGTAACGAGGAATTTCTTCCTTTATAACAGTGCTTTCATAGTCATTTATCAAAGCTTAATGTGTATAGAATATGTATAGATTAACCCTTTACCACACAATTCTGACTTTAAATAAGCCTGTCACAGAAACTGTTTGAAAGCCTTGTGGGAAAAGGAGAAAATGCTAGTAACCAGCATTTTCTCCTTTTTCCACAATGTTTTCTACCCTTTCCAAAACAAATTTTCATTTTTCAGTCATTTATTATGTCATCTGCAAATGCTTTCAATTTGGACTACTCTAGGATGTTGTGATTTGGTTGGGAAATAAACCTTTTGTGTGTTGCAAATTTGTTTTAGTGAAATATATACCAGGTAATAAAGACAGAAATTGGTAGTAAATTAGAAGTTGTACTCAAAAGTTTTCTCTTAATTATTCATACCTTCCTTGAAGGATTGTTCTACTTGATGTATGTGTAATACTTTGAAACCTCGCATAAGTAGGTACAACAGATAGCTTTTCATGACTAGTTCTATTTTTTCTCTAAATTTATCCATGGAAGTGTTGTCAGAAACATTAAAACAACACAGAAATAACAGAAAAATAATTCACTTAATTCAGGATACATATGTTTGCTAATAAGAATAGATCATTGCCCTAATATTGGCAATTTTGATTGTATCTCACAAAATATGTTAATGTAATGTAAAGATCAGACTGATTTTCTGTGAAAACTTGATCTGAATCCAAAGATATAATTTTTATTTGTAAGAGCAGGGTCAGTATTTACCAGTCATAATTAAAAACATCCTTTGTCTTATTCTCCAGAATTTTCTGAATTTGAAAGTAACACAACTCCTGATTGGCTAAACCAAATGGTTTAGCCAATCAGAAGTTGTGTTATGTTCAAATTTAAAAAAAATCTGGAGAATAAGACTAAGAATGATCTTAAGAGTTGTTGATGAATACAGGCCCAGACCATGTGTTACTTAGTGCAAAATAGTAAAATTTTAACTGTTTCTGTCACAGATTCTTAGACTCATCACAACGACCATAGAGAGAGATGAAAGTACATCAGCTCTGAAGGCTGAAAATATGTTCAAAAATCGAAATAAATCAATTATACCAGGTATGTTTCCTTTATCTTCCACTCTTATTCTTGAAAAAAAAAAAAGAGCAAAGACTATGCCAGTATGAGTTTAATATGGCATTTTGAAAATCATGAATCGTATTTTGTGCAAAACCAAAGGAAGTAAACCCAATTAAACTCATTTTTTCAAAGACAAATAAGTGTTTCAATAACACTCAGATATGAAAATGAAAATGGAGTATTAAAGAAATTGGATTAGGCCATCAATCATGGAAATACTTCTTTTTGTATCGAAAATAGCTTGATCAGCTGTGGTCTTCTAGTGGCATAATGATACACACAATCTTTGTTTCCTGACCGCCAGGACTTGTTCGTCCCACAAAATTGCACACTACTCTATTGGATTGTGCATGACTATAATAGTAGGTTGACGTTCAAGCGAATACTTTGAAACTATTTCTGTGGTTTATTTTTCAAATTATTAATTCCACACAATGGCTCCCATGACAAATGCCACACCAGTGCTTTCAACGCTTTGATTTATGTTCAAGATCAATGTCCACTTATGTTCTGTATTAGATGTACTTCCTTGCTTTGATACTATTAATTATTTTCTGCCTATAACAAACACTTTCTGTGTGGTAGCCTTCTTTTGTTAACCCTTTACCACACAATCCCGAGTTTTAATGACCTTCAGTGAGAAAATTTTTGAAAACATTATGGGAAAATGTTTCTACTCCTCCCAAGGCAAATCACATCATTTGAATGAAACTGAATTTGTCATCTGCAAATGCTTTCAATTCGAACAAGTCTAATACTTTGTCCTTTGGTAAAGAGTTAAAAGACAATACACATTTTGATTTTGTGCCTATAATAGCAGATTTTTTAAAAGAAGAAGACATATATGTGTTTATTAGGGTACATGGTTACTTCACTATGTGCTCTCTCTGTTGTACAGCAAACAGATGTCGACCATACTTGATGACACCATGGGATGGTTGTAATGATTACATAAATGCAGTGTTTACAAATGTGAGTTTGTATTGAGTTTGTATTTGTTTTTACCCTACAAAACTTAACACTGATAATCCTGTGTCTTTCTCTCTCTCTTTCTTTCTCTCTCACTCTCTCTCTGGCTCATAATTAGATAATTAGGACTGGTATTCATTAGTCAGAGATAGATGAAACATGTTTTATTTTTTATCTGAGATAAAATTTCAAAATTGGGTCACTAAACTCTGAAACAAAAATGCTGTGGACAACTTCGAAAAAGTTTTGTAAAGTATCAATAAAAATTACTAATTTTTACACATAAACATAAGACTGTTAGCATTGTAGAACAGGAAGAAATTTCTTTTTTATGAACGATAAGTTTACCTGACTATTGTTTTAAAATACTGGTTAGAGATAAAAAGAATGAATTAAGTGTTGTTGTACATAGCAGGAATAATGTTGTCCAAGAGACAAGCAAGCATCGAGGTAAAACAGGGGCTATATAGATGTGTGCTTTTTTTTTCCACTCTATGAAAAGTATTAATCTTGTTCTAACAACATGATTTTTTTTGTTACAGACGTACACTCGAAGAGATGGCTTAATCCTTACCCAAATGCCCTTACCTAATACTGTGATAGATTTCTGGAGAATGGTGCATGACCATAATGTGGCAGCCATTGTTATGTTAAATGAAATAGACCCAGCTGATGAGGTAGGTGATTGTGCTTTGCTTCCATCTTTTGAGCTTACCTGAGTGCAACAAGCTGAGATGCAATTTGTGATTATCCAGTTGTCATTGTCCCTTGTCTTGCAATGTCTGTCACCAATTGCTACAAAAGACTTCACCTCAAAACTAACTGTCAAATCAAATTAATATCAAATTCTGTCATATACCTGAAAATGTTCTGGCTTAAATACATCCGGATGTATTGCGCATTGATCATTGATAAAATATCACACACACCACCAAAAAAAACATGTATCTACACAAAAATAAATATTGTTTCAAATATGGTATGACGACATACCTCACACATACATTTTGATTTGCAGTTGTTTAAAATGTTATGCTATACTATTCATATGCCATTCATAAAAATTATTAGACACTATACCATTATTTTATTTTGTTTACCATTTTTGAATAAAAAAAAATATCAGTAATTGCAAAATTTTGTCATTGAAAGTTGTAGGTATAAAATAAAAGGACCATTATGTTGTAGTAACTTTCCTGGTGCCTTTATTTACTTCTCACTGCGTAAGAAAATTTTGACATCTCATTTGACCTTTGGTTTCTTGAGCAATAACAAATTTTATCACGCCACTCAAAGCAAAAACAAGCACCAGGAAAGTTACTGCAGCATAACATTGCATATTTATTATGCAGTCTCCTCAAGAAGGGGTTAAGATAGGCTTGTCTGGGTCAAATGACCAAGAAGGTCAACATCACCATATCAGTAACGTCAGATGATATTTAGTCCCATACCACACAATCCAGAATTTTAACAACCTTCTGGAATAAGGCTTTTGAAAACATTTTAGGAAAAAGGAGAAAATGCTGGTAACCAGCATTTTCTCCTTTTCCCACAATGTTTTATACCCCTCTAAAGGCAAATTTCAGTTTTGGAGTTAAGTTCAATTTGTTGTCTGCAAACACTTTCAGTTTGGACCAGTCTAAAATTTTGTTGTGTGGTAAAGAGTTCTCTGTACCACATAGTAAAATTTCAGTTTTGTCTCAACCGAAGGCTTTTGCTTTTCCTTAACTCTTTACCAAACAAACAAATTTTAGACCAATCCAATTTGAAAGCTTTTGCAGACGACAAAGTAAATCTAACTCAAAAATTGAAATTTGGTTTGGGAAGAGTAGAAAACATTGTGGGAAAAGGAGAAAATGCTGGTTACCAGCATTTTCTCCTTTTCCCACAATGTTTTCAAAAGCCTTCTTTTACAGGGTCGTTAAAAGTCGGTATTGTGTGGTAAAGGGTTAAATGTGGTTTAGATGGAGAAACTTGTTTAAGATAGGGAAGAAAACATTGTGTGAAAAAGAATTAACCTTTTGACTTGTTTTTGGATAGGTTGCACTTTTAGATAGATCTATTATGAATTCATATAATTTTTTTTTTTCATTTTCTTGTCTGAATTCACAAGCCTTGGAGCTTTGGTATCTGTTGCATTATCTTGTAGTGACTTCTTAAAATTGTTCACTTTGTATTTCTTGAATCACTGTTTCTCATAGTGCTTTATACGAAAAGAACTTGAGTGATCTGAACTGGTTCATTTTGTTCCGTCTTACAATTTCAGACTTGTCAACAATACTGGACCCTAGAGTCATGTGGAGAAAAATATGGTCCTTTCATCATTGAAACTACAGCTGAAATCAAGTCAGATCCCAGTATAACACTACGGGATTTCACTATCACAAATACAGATATGGTATCTTGGCTTTCTTTGGCTTTTTGTATTATTCACATCTTCTATTCAGTCATTTTTTATTTAAGATCAAGTTTCACTTTCAAAAGTCCTGAGAGGAATAGAATTTTAAAGAGTAACAATTCCACTATGAATTTATTCAATTCTTTAACAGATAAAAAGGTTTTAGACTTAACTCTACCAAACGACAAATTCTAGACCAATCCAAATTGAAATCTTTTTCTGACAAATAAATAAATGTGACTCAAAAATTAAATTTTGCTTTGGGAAGAGTAGAAAACATTTTGGGAAAAGGAGAAAATGCTGGTTACCAGCATTTTCTCATTTTCCCACAATGTTTTCAAAAGGCTTCTTTCTCAGGGTCATTAAAAGTCAGGATTGTGTGGTAAAGGGTTAAGTAATTTGATAGCTTTTGCACAGGACATATCAAATATGGCTCAAGTCAAAGAATTTGTGTCTGATTGGGTAGAAAACATTGTAGGGAAAGGGGAAAGTACTGGATACCAGCATTTTCTCCTTTTCCCACAATACTTTCAAAAGTCTTTACCAAACAAGAAAATTTAAGATTTCTCCAAAATGAAAGCATTTGCAGCTAAAAAATAATTGTGACTCTAACAATGGAATTTGTTTTTGACAGGGTTGAAAACATTGTGGGAAATGGAGAAAGTGCTGGTTACCATTTTCTCCATTTCAGACAATGTTTTCTGATGCCATCTTTTTCAGGGTTTTTAAAACTTGGAGTTGTGTAGAAAAGGATTTAAATGTACTCCTGTTGTTTATTTTCTAACGAGCATTTATATGCGCATTTTCTGTCACCTCTTTACAGCCGCATGCTGTCCCACGTGTTGTACGACAATTCCATTTTCATCGTTGGAATGAGGACGCAGTGGTACCAAGTTCAAAGCTTGCCTTGTTTGAGCTTCTTGAGATGGTAGATACATGTCAGAGACACAGTGGTAACAGACCGGTGATTGTCCATTGTATGTAAGTAACAAACAACTCTGTGGTGAGTTTTGAAAGAATGTCATTTTGTCGTCTGGTAAAGGGTAAAGGGTTAACCCGTTACCAGATGACAAAATTTCAACCACGTCCAAATTGAAAACATTAGCAGACGACAATTTCAGTATTGCTCAAATGGTGCAATTTTTCTTTGATAGAGTAGAAACATTGTGGGAAAAGGAGAAAATGCTGGTTACCAGCATTTTCTCCTTTTCCCACAATGTTTTCAAAAGGCTACTTTCCCAGGGTCATTAAAAGGCAGCATTGTGCAGTAAAGGGTTAAACCTTTCCCACATGACAAAAATTTTAGACTTGTTCAAATGGAATTTGTCTCTGAAAGGTTAAAAAACATTGTGGGAAGAGGAGAAAATAATGGTCACCAGCATTTTCTCCATTTCCCACCATGTTTTCAAAAGGTTTTTTTCTTCAGGGTTGTTAAAACTCAGGATTGTGTGATAAAGGGTTAAGATAAATGCACATATGTACACATACATGTAGATCTGTAAAATAACAGCAGAGAAGCAGTTTACATCATAAAAACCAAAATTATGTTTTTGGTTAATATTATATTTCACCTATGTAGGACATCTTTGTTTTCACAAATGACATTTTGATATCTTTAACTCTTTACCACACCACAAAATTTTAGACAAGTTCAAATTCAAAGCATATGCATGTGACAGAAGTGGCCTAGATGCATTGATTTGTCTCTGAAAGGATAAAAAATTGATGAAAAAGATGTTGATAACCAGCATTTTCTTCTTTTTCCACCATGTTTGCAAAGGCCATCTTTCGTAGGGGTGTTTAAAATCGGGGTAGTTTGGTAAGGTTAAATGTTTGGTAAGAGTGTGGAACGAAACAGCTTTTTTTTTCCGGTATTTATGTTTGTATAGCAAATCCGCTTACTGTGATCATTTTGGCTGGAACCAAATACATCATGCGTAATGACGCATGCATGCTCACACTGTACTTTGATATCGGTTTGACCTGAACGAAATATACTGTCATTCACGCTTGTGCCCATTCTTCTTTCAGTTTTAGCTAATATACCTCGACCTCGATTTTGTAACTACGGTATGTACTGTCTTACACGTGTACACATATTTATTCCGAATTCTAATACCAGCAAAAATCTGTGTAAGATTGACGGATTAAATTACCACTCCTTAAGTGATAGAATAACAGTCACTGCACGGCCTGCTGAGCAGAACAATTTTGACTTTCCCTGCCCTTGCTAACTCCATTTTAAAATGATTACACATGTGTTGCATGTGATGTTATTTTTTTTTATTACAACATATTACAGCTTTATGCTACTCCACAAATCCTCTCTCCAGGACTTTGAGTCCTTTGATTTTTAATGTGGCCATTTTCAACAACATGTTACTTGTGTCACAATGGCCAGTGCACCGCTACTATATACAAAACAGTTAAAGACATTTTACAACACAGTCCAGAGTTTTAATGAACTTGAGGATAAAGGCCTTTGAAAACATATTGGAACAAGAGAAAATGCTGGTAACCAGCATTTTCTCCTTTTCCCACAATGTTTTCTACTCTATCCAAAACAGAAATCATCATTTGAGCTACATTTAATTTGTTGTCTGCAAATCCTCGTTTGGTAAAGAGTTAGATCAAAATTTACTTTGTCCACTGCAAATGCTTTGAAAATGGATAAGCCTAAAATTCTTTTGTGTAGTAAATGGTTAAAGGCTAATTTCAAAATGGGGAAGAATGTTGTTGAAGCCAGCATTCCAGTTTACTAAATCTAAGATGTTCTGTGCAGTCTTGCACTGATCCAGGCTATCAAGACAAAACAGATTGCATTCTTTGAGGTTTTTGCATGGTTTGTTACCTTTATCCAGCTAAATAAGTGAAATGAAACTTTTCAAGTCGATAGTAATCCCCCAAATTTTGCTATTTCCTTGGTATTTTTGGGAGAAAGATACCTCCTTATCAGACAGTGTGGATCTTAGATCAGACTGCACGTTCTGTGCAGTCTGATCTTGATCTACACTGTCTGCAAAAGGTCTTTGAGTCACCTTGAGCAGCTAAAGGGTTTAGATAAAGGATATTTTTCTTACCACAAAGTGTCAGTAAGGAATATTTACTCTTATATTTCCAGCAATGGAGCTAGCCGTAGTGGGCTGTATGCAGCAGTGAGCATTCTGATTGAACGGTTAAAACTAGAGAAGGAAATTGATGTCTTCCAAACAGTGAAACAGCTGAGACTTTGTAGAACACATTTAGTAGATAACTTGGTAAGTTGGATAACAACCATTTGTCCAGGTTGTTGGCCTGGCTGGCTTTGTAAGAACACATCGAGGTATGGTCATAGCCCTGTCATGTATGTTCCGTGTCATGGTCATGGCCATTGTCATGGGAAAAGTTTGACCTGTACTGATACATGTATCTCTGTCATTACTCAACATGTTAGCTTCAAACAAGTTGTGAAAATACCAAAAGGGGAACCTATACAAAAAGGATGGGTAACCCTCAGAATATTTTTAGCACAGTTATGTCCCTTTTTCAACTTAAAATTTTCAATGTAAGAGCCAAGCAGAATTTTCTACTGAAAAAGCCACTGCAGCCTAGCGTTGACACCTGCATACTGTGCTCTTTTCTACCTTCTTTCTCTCGATTCACCATGTCAGAATTTTCTTTTATCCTTATCTGCCTTTTCCAGTTATTTGGCCCGCTGACCATTGTTTCGCTAACCATGGTTATGTGGGACAGCAGCCAGTGGCTTGGAAAGAATATTGTGCGGATTACTGGTAAAAAGAAACCCCAGGAAAGCATGGATAGGTGCACTGGCTGCCGCGATATAACTGAAATAATGTTGAAAACGGCGTTAAACACCATACAGCCAATTATTTGGCAGTTAGATAAATTGGTTTTTAGCTCACCTGAGCACAAGGTGAGCTTTTGTGATTGTTGTGGGTCTGTTATGGGTCAACAACTACCTTGTATGCTCTCTAGAGGCCACGTTTCCAGTCTGTTTCTCATAAAAGTTGGTCAGAGTATTTTGTCTAGATAATATCTCAGATAATTTTGAAATTGGACCTTGTCAGATCAAAAATTAGGTCACACAGTCAAACCCTAGAAAAACCTTGTATGCACTGTGGAGGCCACATTTTCAGTCCACATTTTCAGTCCAATACTCATGAAAGACAAAATGTTGATCTTGATAATATGTTGGACATGTTTGAAAATGGGTCATGTAATTTCAAAAAGTAGGACAATGGGACAAATCTTGGATAAACCTTGTGTGCAGTCTTGAGGCCACATTTCAGTCCAATACTCATGAAAATTGGTCAGAATTTCAAGATTTCGTCACATAGGGTCAAAAAGTAGGTCACTGGGACAAAGCTTTTACCACTGGTGGGAAAAGGAGAACATATTACATGTAGTTACCACAGACTTAGTCTCTTTTTCCAACAGTGTTTCCTGCCTTTTCCCAAAACTCCCCTTCATTGGGAGTACATGTGCCTGTAATTGGTCACCTGCAAAAAGGTATGGTCTAGTCTAACACTTGTATTTTGCTTGCAGTGAAAACATGATTATCTGTTTATTTGTTTTTGCAGGACCAGTACAGATACTGTCATGAAATTGTGCTGGACTATATAAACTCACAGAATATGAACTGTTTGACAACATTCTCCCCAACACCTCCTGTTACAACAACCATCACAGAAATACCTGTCATACAGGCATGAAAATGGTTACAAAATTGTGCTGGACTGTATAAACCCTTTACCAAACAATCCCGTGTTTTCATGACCCTGGGAAAGAAGCCTTTTGAAAACATTGTGGGAGAAGGAGAAAATGCTGGTAACCAGCATTTTCTCCTTTTCCCACAATGTTTTCTACTCCTTCCAAAACAAACTTCAATTTTTGAGTCACATTTATTTTCTCGTCTGCAAAAACTTTTAATTTGGACTTGTCTATGATTTTGTTGTTGGGTAAAGGGTTAACTCACAGAACATGAACTGTTTGACAAGGTTTTGTCCAAGACCTTCTGTTTTAACAGCCATTACAGAAATACCTGTCATATAAGCATGAAAGTAGTTATAAAGTTGTGCTGGACAGTATTAACCCTTTACCTTTCAATTCGGACTTTTAACAACCCTGAGAAAGAAGCCTGTTTAAAACATTGTGGGAAAAGGAGAAAATGCTGGTTACCAGCATTTTCTCTTTTTCCCACAATGTTTTCAATAGTATAGAGTGCCTTTCACAACTATAGCTGCCATTGTAGCCGGTGTAGATCAAGATCAGGCTGCACAAAATAGGCAGCCTGATCTTTTATCTACCCTGTCTGCTGCGCTGAAACACTGTATATGAAAGCAACCATGATATTACACTATTTTGGTCATATTTATAGGATGAAAATGCCTGATAGGTTTATTCGTCACTCTAATGTTTGGAATGTTTCTGAAAGGTTAGAAAACATTGTGGGAAAAGGAGAAAATGCAGGTTACAAGCATTTTTCCTTTTCCCACTATCTTTTAAAAAGTCTAATTTCCCATGGGCATTAAAACTTGGTATTGTGTGGTAATGGGTTAATCTGTCGCTGCAATTTCTTTCAAGTTGGATGAGTCTAAATTTTTGTTGTTTGGTGATGAGTTAATGACTAACTATTGTTGGACATCGAAGGAACAGCTTTTTTTTATTGGTAAATATACAATGTAATGAAAAACATTGTGGAAAAGGAGAAGTTGCTTCTCACATGAAAAATTTTGCTTCTTTTTTCCAATATTTGGTATCAAAATTTCTTCACAGAGAGAGCATATAAAAGTCAAGCATGTGTATACATACATGTGTTTGTGCAAAAATGGACACATACTGTAGCTTCCTGTTGAAAACAGTTTTGTCATGCAGGAGACTGCTTGACAGTTTGGTAAAAGGAGAAATTGTTTAAAATGAGCAAATTTTCCTTTTTCCAGATTCTTTTTATACGTATTTATGGTTTAAACCTTAATATATATTTGTGAATTTTTTCAAGGATTTTTTTTAAAGTTGTTGGCTGTAAATTTGTTTCAGGATGTAATGAGAGTGGAGAGAGAGACACAGGGAGAGACAGAAAGACAGACAAACAGACAGACAGACTGACACACAAACAGACAGACAGAGCAACGGGAGAGACAGAGACAGAAAAAGAGAGAAAGATTGCAAGAAAAAAAAGCAAGAGAGAAAGAGAGAGAGAGCATACGTACAAACTTATGTTTTAATACACACATTTTGGATGATCTTAACTCTTTACCACACAGTTCCGAACTTATCAACCTTGAGAAAGAAAGCCTTTCAAAAACATAGTGGGAAAGGAGAAAATGCTGGTAACCAGCATTTTCTCCTTTTCCCACAATATTTTCTAACCTTTCAGAACCGAATTCCACAATATGAGCCACATTTAATGTTGTCTGCAAAAGCTTTCAATTTCGATGAGTCTGAAATTTTGTCGTTTGGTACAGGGTTAAAAGATTAACAAATGCAAGGTTAGTGTTGTTTTTTTTTCTGTAAATATGCTGTAGTCTCATACATGTATGTTGCGTTGAAGTTTAAGATTTGATAGTTTTTGCTTTTGAGTGTTCTAGTCATGTATCACATTTCAGATCATATTGTATTGTTTCAGTGTGTTTGACAGATTCATTTAAATTTAAAGCAGAACTGATTTAACCCTTTACCACACAATGCCGCCTGTTGATGCCCCTGGTAAAGGAGCCTTTTGAAAACATTGTGGGAAAAGAAGAAAATGCTGGTAACCAGCATTTTCTCCTTTTCCCACAATGTTTTCTACCCTATCAAAGAAAAATTGCACCATTTCAGCCACATTGAAATTGTCGTCTGCAAATGCTTTCAATTTGGACAAGGCTAAAATCTTGTCATCTGGTAAAGGGTTAATTGTGGCTCAAAATCTTTACTATATGGCAAAAGTTTAGACTGGTCCAAATTGAAAGCAGTTGCAGACGACATAATTATTAGATATGGCTCAAAGTATGGTACATGTATTTGTCTTTGAAGTGTTAGAAAAGATTGTGGGAAAAGGAGAAAATGCTGGTGACCAGCATTTTCTCCTTTTCCAACAATCTTTGCAAAAGGCCTCTTTCTTAAGATTGTTAAAAGATGGTAAAGCCGTTTTTGGTTCTAAGCAAAACATACATTGCCTTTGCAAACAGCATAGACTAAGATCAGACAGCATTGAACAGACTGTTTGGATCTGTGCTTTCTGATATTTTGTGATTTATTCTTGCAAAAACATGTAAAAATCTGATTAATTTATGGACTGAAGGTGTGCATTTTATATATAGGGGCCTTAACGGTAAACCTCTTGATTCTTTACCAAGTAATAAGCATTCTCCTTTTCTCACAATGTTTTCTATCCTTTCAAAGACAATTTCTGACATTTCAGCCACAGTTAATTATGTCATCTGCAAATGCTATGAATTTGGACTGGTCTTAAATATTGTCGTATGGTAAAGAGCTGACACTTTGTCAGATGACAAAATTTTAGACTTTTCTATATTGAAAACATTTACACATGACAGACCAAATATGGGTCAAATGATAATTTGATAGGATAGAAAACAGCATTGTGAAAGGAAAAAATGATAGTTAACACCATTTTCTTCTTTAGCAATGCTGTTTTCAAAAGGCTCTCCTCCTTAGGGTGATTAGAATACGGGATTGTTTAGTAAAGAGTGACACAACCTTTAGAAAGAAGGCTTTTGAAAAATATTGGGGAGAAAGGAGAATATTCCTGATTTCAGCAATGCTTTCTATCCCCTTAATAGCATGGTCCAAGAGGTAATAATCCTTTAATCACTTCGTATCGTGATCTCCTTTTGGGGCCTTTAACTCTTTACCAAACAATAAAAGTTTAGACCCATCCAAATTGAAAGCAGTCATTTGCAGATGAAAATTACATGTAGCTGAAATGATAGGAGTTATATGTGAAAGTGTAGAAAACCTTTTGGGAAAAGGAGAAAATACTGGTAACAAGCTTTCCAGAAGGCCATTTCATCAAGTTTGTTAAAACTCAGGATTGAGAGTTAAAGATCTGTGGCAAAACAGTTGATCTGGTCCAAAGTGACATCCTACAATAAATAAAGGAAAAAATTATCGGACTGGAATCCAGGCTGTGCCTTTATAGACAGTTCCGTCATTTGGGCCTTGTTTTCTTGTGGTCTGGAATTTTTTTCCAATGGGCAAGTCAGTTTGTTGTCTGGTACCAGATTATTTACCGGTTGTTGCTAGAAATGGACAATGGCACACACAGTGGACCCAGATCAGAAGTAATGTGCCAGCCATAGATGACATAAGAAACTTTTGTGAACAATGTGGATCAAGATTAGACTGCACAGAATGTGCAGTTTAATCTCTGACCTACACTGTCCACTGTCTAGATTATGACCAAACTTTCTCTCGAATTTGCGGGAGAACTGTGTTTGAAGCCACAGAAAAAGGATTATTTATTAAACTCTTTATAACATGACTAAAGTGTAGACTGGTCCAAAATGAAAACATTTGCAGACAGCATAATAAATGTGGCAAAAATAAAAAAAAAATTGACTAAGAAGGGTTAGAAAACATTGTTGGAAAAGGAGAAAATGCTGGTAACCAGCATTTTCGCCTTTTCCAACAATGTTTTCAAAAGGCTCTTTCTTCAGAGTCGTTAAAATTCGGGATTGTTTGGTAAAGGGTTAATACTGAAAGTAAAAAAAAAACACACAAAGGAAGCTTTGCATTGTGTCACATATTGTGTTTTTTTTTTTCTTATTGCGTGCTGTATATCAAATTTTATTATCAATTTTATTATCATTTGTATTTATTTCTACTTCACTGTATTGTCATTTTCATGTACATCTAAACATTTAAACATCTTACCATTTAGACCACATGGAACAGAAATTAGAACATGCAAAATTTAACAATATTAAAAATTATTAAGATACTTGATATGTTGTTTTCTTTTTTCCCATGTGTCGAAGAAATAACAGATTTCATTCATTCTTTCATTTCAAAATGTCCTTCTTTCCAATATTCTTTTTTCTTGTGATCCTCTCAAACTCAGTCAGTCGTTAACTCTTCACTAAATGACAAAAATTTAGGCTGATCCAAATTGAAAGCACATGCAGAGGGGAAGCTAAATATGGCTCGAATGATGGATTTGTCTTTGATAGGGTACAAAAACATTGTGGGAAAAGGAGAAAATGCTGTTTACCAGCATTTTCTCCTTTTCCAGCAATGTTTTCAAAAGCCTTCTTTCAACAGGGTCATAAAACCTCGGGATTGTGAGGTAAAGGGGTAAGAAGTTGAATTTATAGAAGGAAATCCTTGTTGTGATGCTGGCCAGATTGGCAAAGCACTGAAAATCTGCAGAAACCCTGAGAACCCTTTACTGCACAATGCTGCCTTTTAAAATGACCCTGATGTAGAAGTCTTTGGAAAACATTGTGGGAAAAGGAGAAAATGCTGGTGACCAGCATTCTCTCCTTTTCCCACAATGTTTTCTGTCCTTTCAAAAAAAAAAATTTTTTTTTAATATTTGGGTCATATTTATTTTGTTGTCTGCAAATGCTTTCCATTTTGGAAATGTTTAAAATATTGCCATGTGGTAAAGGGTTAATGAATAAGCGGTCGCTGTGAGTTGACTAGAATACTCTTACAAGAGTTTTAGACTCAATTCATAATTACAACAAACAAACCTTCTCTTTTCTTCTTTTTCTCTCTTTCTTGCAATTTATCTGGGTTCTAGCTATCTGTGTGTGTATGTGTCTGTCTGTCTGTCGATCTACCACTCCATCTTACTATCCCCCTTTCTGAATGTTTGTCAGTCTCTCTCTCTCTATCTCTCTCTGTTTCTGTATCTCTGTCTATTAGTCTCTGTCTGTTTCTGTTCCTTTCTCTGTCTGTCTCTTGCTCTGTCTGTCTCTCTGTGTCTCTCTCACCAAACTATGCAGAAAATCATTAATTTTTCTCTAAATTAGAATTGACATTTTTGCAAATAAAATTCTCAATAAATCATCCATCAGGACAATGAAGAACAAAAATAAAAGATGACAAATCTAACTCATGACATTTATATACTTCTTTTTCTTTCAAGTTCACAACAATACGCTCAATATCCATTACATGTATATTGGCATGTACGTTTCGAATCATCAGGAGACAACAATTTGTCGCTACACTTTATAGTAATCAAGTCTCATGCCCCCACCTCTCTCTCTCTCTCTCTCTCTCTCTCTCTGTCTATGTGTCTATCTATGTGTCTGTGTGCCTGTCTGTCTGTGTGTCTGTCTGTCTCTCTCTCTTTCCCCATCTGCTCCATCTGTGTGTCGGTCTCTGCCCCCCCCTCCCTCTCTCTCTCTCTCTCTCTCTCTCTCTCTCATTAAGATCTTTAAAACGATGAATAATTACTTGTGATAAAAAGCAAGTTCACAGAGTTTATTCACAATGTGCAATTTTGCCACTATTTTATCCAATATGAAGATTTGTACGAATACGTGTATATGCTGAAAAAGATAGTTTAAACACCACTATCACATAAAACCTCCTCCAGCAGAGTATTTAACCCACGACTTATTTTCGATAATACTACTAGTGTATTATCGATTTTGGGGTCCCCATTCTGATCAGTTTTTAGTTATGAGCGCGTGAAGCCGGAGAAACCAGCCACAGCACGTGCCGGAATTTATACTACTACGCCGTTTGGGGGAAAATGACGTCATTCTTGCTAAGTCATATACGCGTGGAAAGTTTTTTTTTTTTTAATTTCCTGTTTAATAAAAACCAAAAACTGCAGCTGAAGTTTTTTTAAAATCAACAAAATAGGTGGAAATCTCCCCTTTAGAAACTGTTTCATTCTACTTTCGGTGTAAATGTCAAAGAGCCATCTACTTGCGTATGTACACATTTGAAACCGAATTACAACTGTAAACATGCCCCCGCCCCCCCCCCCCAACGGTATAAAGGCTGAAGGTGTAATGCAGGATACTTATTTATCTGTCATTGGTTTTATGTGATAAATAGAATCTCACATTCGTGTTTATATATTATCATTTTTATCGAAGTCGTCGACTAAAATGTATATGACGCTCGCCAAGGCTCGCGTCATATAATTTTAGTCAACTCCTTTGATAAAAATGATAATACATGTATAAACAATCATGATAGATCCTCTATTTCAAATGAGCGCGATGAACATCATCATTACACTCTTCTTTTATCTCATAACCACAAGGTGTATTGTTAGACCTTCCAAAGTAATATTTTACCCTTAACCTACTGAATAAGTTAACTCTTTACCAAACGACAAATTCAAAGCATTTGCAGACGACAAATTAAATGTTGCCAAAATGATCATTTCTGTCTCTGATGGGGTAGAAAACATTGTTGGAAAAGGAGAAAATGCTGGTTACCAGCATTTTCTCCTTTTCCCACAATGTTTTCAAAAGCCTTCTCTTTTAGGGTCGTTAAAACTCGGGATTGTGTGGTAAAGGGTTAATGAAACTATCAAGCCGATAGTAAAAATCCAGTTGTTGCTATCTCAATGTTATCTTTTGGGGGAAAAAGCATCTCCTTGTCGGACAATGTAGATCCAAGACCAGACTGCACGTTCCGTGCAGTCTTATCTTGATCGGCATTGTCCGCAATAGGTCCTTCAGTAGCGCTCAGCAGTCTTTGGGCTAAAGAAACGGTACACTCTTTCTGTAGATGGAAAACAGAATAATTTATCGCCCAAAATCTGTGAACTTCCCGCCTCGAGCGTGAAAAAATTTGTAGGCCCACGTAGGCAATTTTTCGTTTTACAATGAGACCAGTTTTGCAAATATTGTTGCAAACGATCGATTAGATTGCGTGCAGTATATATGTATACGTGAGAGAGAAGAGTTAAAATTACATTCAGAATGAATATCGTGAACATCATTACGTCACTCTACACAGGCTATTTTAGACTTACAAAAAACGCCATATTTTAACTGAGATAATATCAATAAAGGCTCTTGTTTGAAACTATACGAGTATGAGCGCCGCACTAGCAAAAGGGGGTTTAATGCACCTCTGTGATGCATTATGCCCAGTGATTCATCACATAATTATGGATCCATAAAATCCGTTTTGTCTAACAACCAACTGAATCATGTGGTAGACTGATCCTTTAGCATGCAGAAAACTGACCGATAGCAAAAAGTTTCCACCCAGGTCAGCCTGCGCGCATTGCGCAGGCTGACCTGGGTCGATACTTTTTGCAGATGCATCAAATCCCCTTTTCACAGAACCCATATACATGTATATTACTTACCTTTGTATTGGATAACGCTATTTTCTATTGGCTAATGCTTTTGTACATGTAAAATCAATTGATTGAAAAGATAATGAGGCCTAAATGACGTATTTGGAGAACGTTTTCCTTTTCCAAAAATGTTTAGAATGTTTGTCGATATTAAGTCCGTAAAAACTTGTGTTTATGTTGTAATGGGTTAACACGTTGATTCAAGCAGACGATTTTTTTTTTTTGTCTGAAGCAGAACTTTTATTTAAATATTGTAGCAAAGAAAAATTGCTTAATCTTAACCTTATTTCCTGAAAGTTCATTTATTAAAGGGGCCTATTTAGTTTCTTTACCCGGTGAAACAAAATTTCTTGTGAAATACCGACAGTTACAATTAGATATATTTTCTTTGCAGTCGTATAAACTGTAAGGTTACATTCAATGAAAAGGCACAGTTTTGAGCGTTTAAGTCTTTACCACACAATCCCGACTTTTAACGACCCGAGGAAGAAGTATTTTGAAAACATTGTGGGAAAAGGAGAAAATGCTGGTAACCAACATTTTCTCCTTTTGAGAAAATGCTGGTAACCAACATTTTCTCCTTTTCCCACAATGTTTTCTACTCTTTCAAGGAGAAATTCCAGCAGTTGAACCACATTTAGATTGTCGTCTGCAAATTGTCGTCTGCAAGTAGTTTGAATTTGGACAAGTCTACATTTTTGTCGTGTGGTAAAGAGTTAACCGGATGGTCGTTTTGCAATCGCTTAATCCGTCTGTTTTATTGCATCAGATGTTACGTCATCATACATGTACTGATTTAAATACGAATCCTCGTAATCGACGGGTGTTAATGATCATGCGATATTTCCATTCGTCTCAACTCGGCCGATTCCGTAACTACATCTAACCTCGTTCGTATCAAGGGGATTTCTATTTTGAAATACAAAGTACTCACCCGTCACAACTCGGCCGATTCCGTACCTGCATCTAACTTCGTCCGTATAATTGAGGTTTCTATTTTGAACTACCAATCACCTGATCTTAACCATGGCGGCGCCCCTGCAAATCGCTTAGCAACGACATGAACAACCACGGTGAAGTTATTCACATCTATCGATCTGTCGATGAAAGCTCAAAATGATATTGATAAACCACGCTAAAAAATGAATGTACAAACTGTTTGCCGACTGAAATATTCTTAGCAAGATATCGATAGAAAATTGACTCGTGTTTTCTTTTGTAAGAGGGGCCTTAGAATTTCAATAACGGTAAACGGTGTGCCTCCGGCGACGTACGAAATGTACCGTGTAGGTGCATATCAAGCTACGTGATACAGCCGAGGGATTTGATCACCGGATCACCCGAGGTATGACAAAGTACTGCTAGTCACAAGATCTTAAACATGGCGGCGCCAAGGCAAATCGACTAGCAAGGGCAACAACAGCTGCGGTGATAAGCAACTTGTCGCTGAAAAATGCCAATGGAATTGATAGACAGAGTTAGAAAATAGATATTCAAACTGTTTGTCATCGGAAATGTATTTAGAAAGATTCCCACAGAAAAATTGTAACTAGTGTTTTCTTTTTCCGAGTGGAATCTGGCGATTTTAAGAAGGGTAAAGCGGTGTATTTCCGGCGACGTACGAAATGTACCGTGTAGGTGCATATCAAGCAACGTGATACAGCCAAGGGACCTGATCAACGGATCACCCGAGGTTTGCCGAATGGTGATATTCCCACAAGTCTTTTCGAAACTCTTGGGCGAAACCTAAAAATACCTTAAGATGCTTTGTAGCCCATTAAGGAAATACTGTTAATCCGTATCCTGTTGAGTAAAAGAAATGAAACTTTCAAACCAATAGTATAAACCCAATTTGTCCTATTTCAGAGGTATTATTTTGAGGAAATATATCTCCTTATCGGACAGTGTAGATCAAAGATCAGACTGCACGTTCTGTGCAGTCTGATCTTGATCTACACGGTCCGCAAAAGGTCAGTGGGTCGCGATTAGCAGCTTAAGAGTTAATAAATACCTTTTCTTACCTTTTTTCGTTCTTATTTACTTATTTACTGATGATTTGCCGGCTATGCGCCTACATAATTCAGTGATAAAGCATCTTTTAGGTTTGGCGAGATAATAAACAAAAAAAATCTTTAACCCCGACTTCTGGTTGATTATCTCTTCTTTACAATGATGCTTTCCAAGCTCGTCGGCAGCAGTTTCGTTGAAGTGTATTCTTCTTATACATTGTAATCTTACATCATTATACATAGCAAAACATGATACATTATATATAGGCATCAATAAATTGGCAACAATCGACTAGAGCAAATATGCTTTAACCCTTTAACTCTTTCGGCGCCAAATAAACAAACCTGGCCTCTTTTCACGGCTGTAAATACAATCCACTGAGTCTCTGGAAGATTTTTATCAAATAGGCTTGACCAAACAAGCGGATGGCATAGATCAAAGATCAGACTGCACGTTCTGTGCAGTCTGATCTTGATCTATGCCGTCCGCAAAAGTCCCTGTTTTCGCCTATGGCAGTGGTATAGGAGGGTAGACCTCGGACAAAACGCGTTTTGTCCGAGGTCTACCCTCCCTGAGTGCCATTTTGTCCGAGGTCTACCCTCCCTGAGTGCCATTTTTGTCCGAGGTCTACCCTCCCGAGCAGAAAAAATGCCGCATCACTGCAGTTTTGGCGTGATTCGGTTTCCGCGACATATGAATACAATAATAAATAGTCCGTTACTAGTCTCGGGAGGGTAGACCTCGGACAAAAGTAGTTCCGGCAGTTGGTTCAGGTAGAAACCCTCGTTGGACTTAGTCTTTTTTGGAGGGTTGATCTTTCTCTCTCTATTACCGTCGGACTTAGTCTTTTTTCCACAATTGAATTAAAAAGTAGTTCCGACTGATGTAAACAAGTAGTTCCGACTGATGTAAACAAATGTAAACAAGCGTTTTGATTGGTCGAGACGTTTTCCCGCCAAAATTCAATGTTTATTTCCCCTTTTCAGTTTGGATCAAGGTAAAGACCCTTGTTGAACTTAGTCTTTTTTCCACGATATGGACTATATTCTCTACTTACGCTGGGTCAGGCAGAGAGCATCGTTGGACTTAGTCTTTTTTCCGTCTTTATCCGCCTCAATCTTTCTCTATCACCGTGTTGGACTTAGGCTTTTTCTCTGTCATCGTTGGACTTAGTCTTTTTTCTCCGTCTTTCTTCGTCTTATCCTTTCTCTATCAACGTTGGACTTAGTCTTTTTTCACCACGATATGGATTATTTTCCCCTCCTCAGCTTGGTTCAGCCAGAGATCATCGTTGGACTTAGACTTTTTCCGTCTTTGTTCGTCTATCTTTCTCTACCACCGTTGGACTTAGTCTTTTCTTTGACTCCTAGCAATATGATCTTTAGACATTACCTAACTATATGATCTGAGTGTGGATTTTTTCCGACATTTCCCGGAAGTCACTTCGTCTAGACTTACCCAATCTTAGGTTTTATTCGTCCCTAGTTTTATTCGTCCCTAGTTTTAATCTGCAAAACTTTTTTAAAATTGTAAAAATTTTTATCCGAAAATTTTTATCCGAAATTTTTAAGCGTAAAAATTTTTTCTATCGGTAAAATTTTCTCTGTAAGATTTTTTGAAAAATTTTTCTCTGCAAGATTTTTTATTTGAAAAAAATTTTTTCTATCGATAAAAAAGTTTTTTCTCTCTGTAAGATTTTTTTAATCTAAAAGTTTTTCTCTCTGCAAAAAAAAGTACAACAACACATCTACAAAATTGACAATTGTTAAAGATAGATTTTTTAAGGTTTTGGTTAGTCCTGAAAAGGACTGTTTTTGAGATTAGACTGTCTTTTTTCCTCGTCTAATGACAGCAACCAAAATTTGCATGACAGATGGGACAACTTCCAGTTCTTCTTGTGATTGTCATTGTACCATCCTTTGTGGTGATCTTTCTCCCGAGTTCAACGTCAACTAATATGAGCTCTGGAGTTGTTGTCTGCATAAACAGCTCAAGTAATTTTTCTCCGAGCTCTCTGTATGGTTGTGTTATCTGCTCTAGATGTCTTTGAACTGCTATGAGTTGTCTTCTTAATACCAACAGATCTTCACCAGCATTTAAATAGTCTTGGAGAGCATCAATTATTTGATGGTTTATCTGTTCCATATTTTGAATTCTTTTTTTCGCTTTGGTTACTTTATGATTTATTCGTCTTACTCGAGAGAACGAGAGTCGAATGACTATAGAAGAAGTTCACTGATTTTATAGCTTGGTAGAGGGATTGACCTACTTTGACTTGGAATTAACGTTAACCAATCGTTAGTTTCGTTACATTTTTTTGGAACTGATACTCTTAGACATTGTAGATAGATCATATAGTACATTATGTTCTATCTACATGCTCTCGCCCACGTTCGCGCTTTTAATTCTAACGCGAAGTAGGTCAATCCCCCTGTCAAGCTATAAAAGAGTCAGCATTTTTTATTCTTGTATTAACTCATTTCACGATGAAGTTATCGAAATTTTGCTGTGGGTTGTTTGCCAGCAAGAAGAATAAGAAAGAAATGAAAGAGAAATGGGAGCAAGAGGCCATGGAAAAGAAAGAAGACGAGGCAGAAGAAAGGAAGAGACTAAAGCATAAAGCTCTTCGCGAGTTCTTCGCAAGACGAGGGTATGAGTTTTATACTCGTACCCCAATCGTCAAGATGGGTAATATTTACCCAGACTTATCAGAACTGATACCGCCAACAGAGCATCGCGGTTGGCAGAGTAAATTAATGAGAATGTATCCTTCATTGAAATGGTGAAGAATACGTTCTCTTTAATTTTAAAACAGCCCTTTTCAGGGCTACCCAATACCAAGAAAGTTTTTACTTTCTTCAAATTGTCAAAAACAAAAAAGTCAAGTCCTATATGTTTTTATATCTTTTATTTAAAACTTTTTATTTAAAACTTTTGTACAATAATCATTACAATGAAAACATTGAACTGGTAAAAAAATATATACAATGAAACATTGAACTGTAGAAATATTTGAATCGTTTTTTGAAAACAGTTCTTTGAAACAGTTCTTTGAAAATGTTAGCACATTTTTACAGACACGTTTTTCTTTTTTTCTTCGGAATGTCAGGCTCACATTCACTCTTGCGTTTCCTCTTATTGTTTCCATCATTGTGTTCGTCATTGTTATTTTTCAACACAATATCTGGACAGATTTTTGCACCATGTTTTTTTGTTTTGCAGAAGAAACAGTTCTTCTTCTTCTTTTCTCTTTTCTCGTTGATTTTCTTTTCTTCAGATCCTGAAGATTTCTGAGACCTCTGTTCGTTGTTTTGCTCTCCAGATAGTGAAGAGGGTTCGTTGTTTTGATCGAGTATAAGAGTATCCTCTGAAGAAAGTTTATTTTTTTGCGAACTTTGTTGCGGCTTATCATGTATTTCTACTTGAATTCTACAGATTTCTGTGTCGTTGATTTCTGTGTTATCATGCTCCATATTTTCGATCTCCTGCTCGATCTGATTTCCAGTCGATGAAGTTGTAGTCTGTGACGATCTTGTCTTCCATTTATTCTCGTCTACTTTATAGGATAATAGAGCCCCAACGTATTTCATATGTTGGAATTCTCTCCCGGTTTCCATTGTTGGTGAAATTTTAACATCGTGACTGTAGGGGTCCACGAAGACGGAGACGAATCTCCACATCAGTTTTTCTTTTTCTGGACATTGTCTAGCCCAATGTCCTGATCTGTTGCATGTAAAACAGATATTCGTTGTCATATCACTCACTCCATAGCGCTTGTCGAATGTTGCTTGATCCAGGACTCTGGTGATACGGTAGACATCTTTTTCTGCAAAATGTTGGTGGGATAGAAATGATCCCACGTAGTTCCCAGTATGGTAGACTTGATATCTTGACGGTATATTTGTGATCTCATAGTCGTGAGTGTATGGGTTAACATACAGGTACATTCTCTTTGGTGTTGTACTTTGTAGCTTGAAACCACTCATTTTTCTACCAGTTGTCTTGTTTGAAATCTTTCCGAAGAATGATGAAGATTTAAGTTGTAACGCCTCTTTTTATACACGTTTTGGCCTGAAAAAAGATATAAAAAAGCTAGGATTTTTTTAGTTCTGGGACATTACTTGACTCGCAATCAGTCATAAAACCATGTCTAAAAGGCTAGTACCGTATTCAGACAGTACAGGTGACGATGAGACAATTCAGCCGATGTCGAAGAAGAGAAAAAAATTACTACCGGCAAAGAAAAGAAAAAGAATCCTAGTCTATCCAGACAGTAGCAGTAATGATGAAAGCGATGATGAGAAATTTTCACCGTCAACCAAAAAGAGAAAAAGTTTACCATTGAAAGAAGAAAGCGACGGTGAAGTCAAAAAATCTTTGAAAGAAGAAAACGATGAGAAATTTCCACCGTCAACCAAAAAGAGAAAAAATTTGAAAGAAGATAAAAAATCTTTGAAAAAAGAAAGTCATGCTGGACAATTTTTGCCCAAGGAAGAAAAAAGTAAAGACAAAAAATCTTTAAAAGAAGAAGACAGAAAATCTTTGAAAGAAGAAAGTCATGCTGGGCTATTTTTACCCAAGAAAGAAGAAAGTGGAGACAAAAAATCTTTGGATATGAAAAGTCTATACGCCTTAAAAGAAGTGGGAAAAAAGAAGTCAAGAAAATTCAATACAGATTCCCATGTGCTGGAGGCGTCCTTTAAGAAATTCGATGAGTTACAACCCCAGCAACTGACTGCCTTATTCGACGATGTTATCCAACAAATCGTTCAAAAGTTAAAGGCTGAATCGAGGGATATGATCAGAATTACCATCAATCACCGTTCATTGGATATGGGGATTCATATACCCTTTCTATATGTGGAGGAGTTGGAGAGTCATACTATATTGGACGAGATTGAAAAAGTTCTACAGTCGAATGAGGAATTCGTCTTGAACGATGGTCGCATGACATTCGATATCACACATACGGTACCCCCAAGTGGAAGTGGTAAAAGAGTTAGGGGTACAGAAATATTGGATTCAAAAGTTTTCGCAAAGAAGAAACAATCGATTATTGAAATTAATAATGAAGATCATTTATGTTTTGCAAGAGCTGTTGTTGTGGGGATTTATCACCATGAACGTGAAAACACCCAAGAATGGAATCGAAGATGGGATATCATCAAAAGATCAAACAGACCACTTCAAAAGATTGAAGCCGAGAAATTGATGAATGAAGCTGGAGTTTCGTCAACGCAACCTGTAGGACCTGAAGAATACAAAAAAATTCAAGATTTCTTGTATGAAAAAGACTATGTTATTAAAGTCCATCAACAGCAATCGAGAATGGAGAAAGTGTTTGAACATCCAAAAGTGAAAGATAATAGTAAAATCATACATTTGTACTTTCATCAAAAACACTATGACTACATCAAATCCATTACATCATTTCTTGATTGTGGATATTATTGTGAGTTCTGTGATATACGTTACAGGAATCGGGAAGACCATGTTTGCTCAAAGATCTGTAAAGGTTGCTTTCGTACTGGAAAATGTCCATCGAAATCAAAAGAGTATGTCTGTTCCAAGTGTCATAGATGTTTTTTCAGTGCAGAATGCTTGGAAAAACACAAAACACTTCAAGGTAAAGAGAAGAAGACCATTTGCGAATTAGTGAAACTCTGTTCAAAATGTGAAGGCCAGTTTTTTGTCAGAAAGAAAAATCATGTCTGTAAGGGAAAGAAAAAGTGTCATCTCTGCAAGAAAATAGTTGACTTCTCTCATCGCTGTTTTATTCAACCTTACCAGAGTAAGATGAAGCATGACAGTGACGATGAGACGAGTTCTTCTGTAGTCAAAAAACCTTTGTTTATTTTCTTTGATTTTGAATGTCAGCAAGATACAGGGATACATATTCCGAATTACTGTATTGCACACCGAGCCTGTGCTGAATGTATCGATAAACCACTTGATTTTCATTGTTCCACATGTAGTGAATTCGAAGAAGGAAGAGAAGTTATTTTTCAAGGAAAAGAAACTTTGAGTCAATTCTGTAGCTGGCTCTTTACAAAGCATCATAAAGGAATCATAGCTATTGCCCATAATCTCAAAGGTTATGATGGTCAATTTATTCTCAATCATATTATCAATGTCGGGATGAAAGAACCAGAACTGACCATGAATGGGAATAATATTTTGAAGTTAGAATTGAATGGTGTGTGTTTGATTGACTCCTTCAGTTTTATGAACTTTGGTCTGGCAAAATTTCCGACTACATTTGGACTTCAAGAAATGAAAAAAGGCTACTTTCCTCACTGGGCAAATACAGACGAATTCTGGGATTACGTTGGGCCATACTTGGATATGTCTTATTACAAACCCGATTCAATGTCTGAAGAGGCTCGATCGAAATTCATAGTCTGGTATAATGACAAAGTTCAAAATGGTGAGGAATTCGATTTTCAAAAAGAGATGGAGATGTACTGTCGATCGGATGTTGATATCCTAAGACGAGGATGTGGTGAATTCAGAAAGCTGTTCATCGAACAGAGTGGGATTTGTCCATTCACAGAGGCGTTTACCATCGCCGGCGCCTGTAACAAGATTTGGCGAAAAGATTATTTACCAAAAAATCAGATAGCCATCATTTCAAGCAAAGACCCAGTCAGACGCCGGTTTTCTATGAAAGCAATACGATGGATTCAAAGTATTGCTAGGGAAAAAGGGATTCATATTCAACACGGTAAAAATGGTGGTGAATTTCAAATAGGAAGATATACTGTAGACGGTTTTCACCACAAATCAAACACTGTCTATGAATTCCTCGGGGATTTATTTCATGGCTGCCAGACATGTTTCAAGGATCGAAAATATATCAATCCCATCAATGGAAAAACAATGGATGAATTGTACAACACTACCATTGAACGATTAGAAACCATCAAAAGAATGGGATATAACATCGTGACCATATGGGAGCATGAATTCGATACCAAGATGAAAAAGGACAAAGAGTACAAAAAAACCATTGAAAGTCTATATCCGAACTGTGACCCCATCGAACCAAGAGAGGGCCTGGCTGGAGGCAGATGCAATGCAATAAAAATTGCTTATGATGTTGAGGAAAGCAGTGAGAAGGAAATCAAGTATATCGACATCTGCTCTCTGTATCCTTACGTCTGCAAACATAAATTCTATCCTGTAGGCCATCCCACAATCTTGACTGCTGAGAGTATTGATATGAAGAATATTCGTCAGTATGAAGGACTCATTAAATGCAAAGTTCTACCCCCAATTGATTTGTTTCATCCTGTTCTTCCAGTTCACTGTAACAACAAGATGATGTTTCCACTCTGTATGAAATGTGCACAAGAAAGCTCAAACGTTTGTAACCATGAAAAAGAAGAGAGATCCTTGGTTGGAACTTGGGTTACATTCGAACTGTTCAAAGCTCTCGACTGTGGTTATCAGCTAATGCAAGTGTATGAAATCTGGCATTTCCACTCTGTTTCGGATCAATTCTTTAAAGGCTATGTGGATAATTTCTTGAAAATTAAGCAAGAAGCCAGTGGATATCCCAGCTGGTGTCAGACAGACTCGGAAAAGAATCAATTCATTCGCGAGTATGAGGAAGCTGAAGGGATTCGTCTCGATCCCAAATGTATTCAAAAAAATCCTGGTAAAAGATCGTTTGCTAAGATTATGCTGAACTGCCTTTGGGGGAAATTAGCACAGCGTGAAAACATGAGCAAGACGAAATACATCAGAGAACCATCTAAATATTTTGACTTGATTACCGATCCGAAATATACGGTAAAGCATGTGGAAATTTTTGACAATGAGTGTCCATTCATTTTGGTCAACTATGAAGAAAAGATGGACTTTGTCGAAACGCATGCAACAGCCAATGTTATTGTAGCATCCTACGTAACAGCTTATGCAAGGTTGGAACTGTACAGTGTTCTTGAAAGATTGGGGGATAGAGTTCTATATTTCGATACAGATAGTTGTATGTACATTCATGATCCTGAATTGTGGAACCCTCCCATCATTAACAGTAGGCTAGGAAAATGGACCGATGAAGAACCTGATTGTAGAATAACTCATTTCAGAGGATTAGGCCCCAAGAATTACGCTTACAAAATGAGAACAAAAGATGGAAAAGAAAAAAGCAAATGTAAAGTCAAGGGAATTACTTTGGATTACAATACAAATCAGATGGTAAATTTCAACACCTATTCAAAATGTGCTTTGGATCGTACAATAGAAATCAAAGTTCAGTATGACTGTAGAATCAAAAGGCATAAAGACAGAACAGTGACCAGTGAACCACAGACAAAAACCTTTCGCTCTGTATACACCAAAAGAGTGATTGTAAACGATACTGATACTGTTCCCTATGGTCATAAAAGTTTAAGGGTATAAATATCTGTAAGAAACAATATCGTGTTACACTGTTTTGAAGTGAGCGATCGAAGTAAGACGTTTTTAAAAACAGTAAAAACTATCAAAAAGTGAGAAATCATGTCAAGCGAAATGCTACCTTTACCGATAGAACTACGTGAAAAAGTTTATAGAGATTTTATCCAGCAGCACACGCTCGATAAACAAGTACAGTTGGATATTAAATTCGGCTGTGTGAAACTTTGGATAAACAAATTGCATAAGGGAGTTGCAAAAGGAGAAAGATCGTGCAAGTTGTATGGTATACATAGCTTTATTGTAATGATAGGGGATGATACAGATTTCGATTTTCCTCTCAAAGCTTATTTAGCATTTTGTTTGTTGAAAGACAACCATATTGCTAAACAGATGGATTCCACAAGTCGGTGGCAATTCATTATCGTAGGAAGAACAGAAGAAAGTTTTCTGAACGTCCTGAAAATGAAATCGGTTCTGTTTAACTTTTACTTACGCTACAAAAAAGGATCCATTCAAGACGGTGAGGAAATAGTGGATACCATGGAAGGGTATATTCTTTTTGATAGAGATGTCACAGAAGAAATCGTATATTCAACTCTTTCGGCAAAAGATATTTCAAAACATGTTTTTCCATTTAGTGGAGTACGTGAATATAGTGAAATGGATAGCAAATTTCCATTGTTTTTGGGTAATGATCAGTTGTACAAAGTTATTGTGGAACATGAAGACAAGTGGAAAAATCGAGGTATCTGTGAATTTGCATTGTAACGATACTGCACTCTATGACCTATAAGATTTGAGGGTATAAATAACTGTAAGGGACAATACCATGTTACACTGACTTGAAGTGAACAATCAAAGTAAGACGGTTCTATCGAAAAGTGGAAATCATGTCAAGTGAAATGCTGCCTTTGCCAATAGAACTACGTGAAAAAGTTTATAGAGATTTCATCCATCTGCACACACTCGATGAAGGAACACAATTCAACCTTAAATTCAGATGTGTGAAATTTTGGATAGATAAATTGCACAAGGGAGTTGCAAAAGGAGAGACATCCTGCAAAATGTATAGCATGCACGACTTTATTGCAATGTTGGTGACTGAGTCAGATTTCGATACCACCATCAAAGGCTATTTGACAGCTTGTTTGTGGAAAAGTGACTATTTCGCTAAGAAGTTGCAAGCGACAAGTCGATGGCGATTCATTATCATAGGAAGACCAGAAGAAAGTTATCTGATCATGCTGAAAATGAAATCACTCCTGTTTAACTTTTACTTACGGTATACAAAATCAAGAGATAATGCAGAAGGAGTGGATATCATGGAAGGTTATCTCCTATTTGATAGAGATGTCACAGAAAAAATCGTACTTTCAACTCTTTCGGCAAAAGCAGTATTCAAAAACGTCTTTGAAATTAGAGGAACGTGTGAATATAGTGGATTGGACAGTGTATATAGTTTGTTTTTGGGTAATGAACAATTGCACAAAGCTGTTGTGGAACATGAAGACAAGTGGAAAAATCGAGGTATCTGTGAATTTGCATTGTAAAAATGTTCTGTCATTGTTGTAAATAAGAACTGCATTGTCAATGCTTTGTATATAAAAATGTACCTTCATTGTTTTTTGTATATAAATTGTCTTTGTATATATAAAATATAGTGTTAGAACATTTGGTTTGTTTTAAACGTTACTGTTTTTTCATGATATTGTTAAGAACTTTTGAATGAATAAAGAAATGATTTTTAAAAAGGTCGTCTGTTCTGATTTCTTCCCAAAACTTGAATAAAGAAAAGTTCAGACTTAGAAAAATGTAGCTAGATCATCACATTCTATGTGAGATCATATAGTACGTTATGTTCTATCTACATGCTCTCACCCCCGTTCGCGCTCTTAATTCTGTATCAAAGTAGGTCAATCCCCCTACCAAGCTATAAAATGTTGACAGAAATTTTCCTATCTTTTATCCTTTCTCTATCTTTTTTATCCTAGCGATATGTCTGTGAGACAGGGTTTTGGCACACCGCCTCAATCTTATTATAGTGGGCAATATTTACGCTATAAGAAGTACTTCAATCATGAGCATTTCATTAGAAAGCATTATTTCGATGCAGAACGATACTTGGATGAATCTCAGCCTAGTTTGTTCTCTAGAAGATTTTCCGTTTCAGAAATTTATGAAATGGTAAAATCTACTGTAGAACATAGCGATAGTATTAAATTGCAAGGTTTCAACAAGATAATTTTTGAAATGAAATTTCCTGTTGAAATCGGAAAAGATGCAGATGGTAAAGAGGCGTATGTTTGTAAAGTCGTCGCCTGCTATGATGGATTTGAGTTGCCGGATGTAGTCAAGTATAAAGATCTTTCTGTCATCACGGCATATCCTGTATAATGGATAAAAAACAATGGTTCTTTTTAAGAACCACTCTCTCCTTCTTTTTAGGATTGAGGGCTCTTTTCAGAGCCAACCAATACCCAGGAAGTCTGCTTCTTTGAATTGTCAAAACAAAACGTATTTCTCAGATCTAAAGATTGGTTGTATCAGACTCAAAAAAAAGACTAAGTCCTATCCGAAGAATCGTCGTTTTTCCCCCAAACACCCGCCAAGATCAACCGTTTTTCCCACTCCCGCCATTCCTTTTCTACAAAAGAATATAACAAGTCTGACGATTGGTCTACGTTAATTCTGAGTCAGAAAAAAGTAGGTCAATCCCTCCACTAAGTTATAAAAATTCAGTGAACTTTTCCTATAACCATTCGACTCTCGTTTCTCTCGAGTAGCACGAATAAGAAATCGTAAAAGTATACCAAGACGAGAAAAATGCTTATATTTTTTCCTTATTGTCCACAGTGTGATAGACCATGTGCAATAGAGTGCGGAAAATGCTTTCATATCCTACAACATCTTGGAGAAAAGCACAATTGTCCAGAACCAGATGAGGGATTCTATGACTATGATGAAGACTATGGTGTAGTGATTTGGTGTTATCATTGCTGTCAAGCTTTCATCGTGGTCCAGTTTGAAGAAGAAGAAGAACATCTCGATCGCAACCAGTGAAGAATGAATCTTCATAAAAACAGCCCTTCTCAGGGCTAACATGCAACAAGAAAGTTTTCAACTTTTCTTCAAATTGTCACTTCAACTCAATTCTGAATTAAGAAATATAACGAAACTAACGATTGGATAACATTAATTCCGAGTCAAAGTAGGTCAATTCCTCTACCATCCTATAAAAGACGGGGCTCTTTTTCTTTTTAATCAGTTTCTCCCTCTCAGAACTCAAAAAATGAAGACCCTCGACAAACGGTTCAAATTGATTGAAGCAGAGCGACGATTTAGAAAGGGATGCAAACAGATCGAATTGCTTAAAATTCGTCTGAGTGGGATAGAAAAACGATATGATAAGTGTAAAAGCAGAGCTGTGCAATATAATCTGAAAATTCAACTTTGTTCAATCAAAGGAGTACTCATTATGTATAATGAGTATGTCCAAGGCAAAGTTGAAGAAATCAATGAACTTCGGCGTGAGCTATTCCCCGAAGATTCAGATGAGGAGGTTTAGAGTCCTCGATCTTTTCTCTAGTTTTGAAATTAAGTTAACCGATAGTTAAATTAATTTCATTACAGAGAATAGTGAAAAACAGCCCTTTTCAGGGCTAACATACACCAAGAAAGTTTTATCTCTCTTCAAATTGTCAGACCAAATCAATTCTGATTTTAAGAAAAGGTTAATTTTTACTTCAACTTATCAAAAAAAGACTAAGTTTATCAGAAAACCTTATTCCCTACCACAACGTATAGACTTGTTTTCATCTATCTTTTACTTATTCAAAAGAGAATATAACAAAACTAACGATTGGCTAACGTTAATTCAGAGTCGAGGTAGGTCAATTCATCTGTAAAACGTATAAAGAAAGCCGGTCAAGTTCTCATTTAATCATTTTTACCTCTCAATACTCGAGAATAAAAAATGTTTTGTATGTTCATGTTTGGATCAGTGGCATATTATTCGATACTGAACTGGTTAGAAGATTGGTTTCATCGACGGCAGATACGTCATAACCTAGTACTACTTATTATGTTACTTGATGAGTTAGAGGCTGCGAGAGATAGACGAAGAGGTTAAAAAATACAAATCTTCGAAAAACAGTCCTTTTCAGGACTACCAAACGTTAAGAAAAGTTCTATCTTTTCAAATTTTGTCAAGCAAAATTCTACATAACTCTAAGAAAAATCTCATCCCAAATAATATTTTCTAATATAGTATAGTTCATTCTTTTGCAAGTAAGCAGTATAACTATGTAAAAACGAAAGATTATCATTTCTGCTTGACTAGAATTCAGTTGTTTTCGTTCAATCATAGGATATGTTACATTCACAATAGAGCTCAGATCAATCGGTTAGCCAGTACCCCAGATTTCTATTATTTCTCTCTGTAAGTGTTATAATCATTCGTGACTGCTTCCGACCGGGTCCGCGCTCTTAATTCTGTATCAAAGTAGGTCAATCCCCCTACCAACCTATAAAACGTTGACGATATTTCTCTACAATCATTCGGCTCTCGATCTTCGAGTAGTACGAGTAAAAACACACTGTTAACGGGAAAGATGAATCTCAACTTAGCCGATTACAACTTAACCGACTACATCTTAGACAACTCCTTGCCACAGAGTGGAAACAGTGGAGATATTCTAGCGTCAACCATGAATTCGACATTCATTGAGCCAATGGCAGCACCAGTTAACAAATTCGAGGAAGAGATGCGACAGATGATCTCAAAACAAGATGCTACAATAACTCAGATTTTAGAGGAGTTGAAAACATTGAACAGAAACATCGAGACAATATGCCAGCAAAGACAGTCAACTACGCCTGTTATTGTGAAGATTCCGGTGGAGTTCGACTTTGATAAAACCAGCCTTCGAAGACTAACAGACTCCCTTGTATCAGTTGTAAAAAAGAAAGATCAGAAGTCAAAGGAAAATCAGTCGAAGGAAAAGCAACACTCAAAGGAAACACAACCAGAGAAAGATCATCAGCCAAAGGAAGAGAAGATAAAAAATAAAAAACGAGAAATAGAGAAAGACGGTGATGAACAACTTCACAAAAAACAACGATACGATCCCACCTATGTATCACCGTCAAAAATAGGACTGGGAAAACATGGGAAAAATATCGACAACTTCAAAGACTTCAAGATCCCAAAGATTCCAAAACTCAAACTCAAAAAGATACCCAAAGAAACAAAGAAAAGCTCTCAATAGAGAAAAAAGACAAAAAAAAAGACAGTTCAATTTCCAAAAACAGTCCTTTTCAGGACTAATCATTCCCCAAGAAAAATCTATCTTCAACAATTGTCAATAAGTAAGTCAACTCGCCTCCAACCGTATAAAAGACGATGATATTTCCAGTACATTAATCATTCGGTTCCCGAATAGATGACAGCTAAAGAAATGGTGATGGACTATAGTGTACAATTTCTACTTCTCTCGATGACAAAATGGTATCTGACAACCTTTCTACTGGCCATGATGCATGACTCCACTTTGCCTATGCATAAAATAAACAAAATAAGAAGGTTAATAGCAGATCGAAGAAGAGTCGTGGAGTGTCCTATCTGTCAGACAAACTTTGGATACTATCATTAGAGGAGGAGGAAAAAACAAACTCCAAAACAGCCCTTTTCAGGGCTAACCATTCCCCAAGAAAAGTCTATCTTTCTCAAATTGTCAATATCGGTAAGACCAATAGAAGAGTCTTTTATCTTTGGAACCATATCGTGGAAAAAAGACTAAGTCCAACGATAGACTCTGCCTGAACCAACCTGTTTGTTTACATTAGCCGGAACTACTTTTTAATCCAATTGTGAAAAAGACTAAGTCCAACAAGGGCCTTTGCCTTGATCAAAGCTGAAAAGGGAAATAACCCATCGATTTTTGACGGGAAAACGTCTCGACCAATCAAAACGCTTGTTTACGTTTGTTTACATCAGTCGGAACTACTTGTTTACATCAGTCGGAACTACTTTTTAATTCAATTGTGGAAAAAAGACTAAGTCCGACGGTAATAGAGAGAGAAAGATCAACCCTCCAAAAAAGACTAAGTCCAACGAGGGTTTCTACCTGAACCAACTGCCGGAACTACTTTTGTCCGAGGTCTACCCTCCCGAGACTAGTAACGGACTATTTATTATTGTATTCATATGTCGCGGAAACCGAATCACGCCAAAACTGCAGTGATGCGGCATTTTTTCTGCTCGGGAGGGTAGACCTCGGACAAAAATGGCACTCAGGGAGGGTAGACCTCGGACAAAATGGCACTCAGGGAGGGTAGACCTCGGACAAAACGCGTTTTGTCCGAGGTCTACCCTCCTATACTACTTATGGCGCTGAAAGGGTTAACAACTAATTCGGTGTTTCAGCCACAGGCGTTCGTTTTGTGACGAACTTTGCCATCAATATAATGTAATTTATATATTACATTATATAGATGGCAAAGCTCATCACAAAACGAACGCCTGTGGTTTCAACGACCCCCTTGGGAGAAACCTTTTGAAAACATTGAAGGTAAAAGGAGAAAATGCTGGTAACCAGTATTATCTCCTTTTCCCACATCGTTTCTGCCATTTCTAAGACAGAAATAATCATTTGGGCCACATTTAATCCATCGTTTGAAAATGATTTCCATTTGGACAAGTCTAGAATTTTGTTGTTTGGTAAAGAGTTAAATCTTTACTGGATGTCACATTTTAGACTTGTCCGTACAGAAAGCAAATGAAGACGACAGACTTTGAACAAGGCTAAAATGATTGGAGTTTTCTTTGATTGGTGAAAAACATTATACGAAAAGGAGAAAATGCTGGTGCCAGCTTTATTTTACCGTTCCAGAAATGTGTAGAAAACTTTCTTCCTTAGCGTGGTATAAAGGGGATTGTTTGGTAAAGGTCAATCCTTAAAGAGGTGAACAAACCCTATAGCTATTTTCAGTTTAGATATTAGACCCAAATGACTGCATTTTCAAGATTGCACTTGTGTCTTTGTAAGCCGACATTGTAGATCAGAGATCAGACTGCAAGTTTTGTGCAATCTGATCTTGATCGACACTGGCTATAAAGGTAACTATAGTTGTGAAGTTCTTTAAGGGTTCAGATGTAGTTATAAATTAGGCTATATAGATGCTTAAAAGCTTGTTTGTACCGTTTTAACCTCTGGTTTTGTCAAATTTACCGCTAACTCTTGAGCGCCGTTTCAATCTCTGGTTTGTCAACTTTACCACTCACTGTTGAGCACAGGAACGTGAAAAACATTCCTTTTTCTATGGATTATATTTAATCAACAAAAGATGGTGAGTTGAATTTTTGTTTTGGTATCTTTTTTCAGCTCACATTCACACACTCCTCTCTCTCTCTCTCTCTCTCTCACAGTTTTCAGTATCTTTGTTTCTCTTTATGTTCTTTGTTCCAGCCCTTTTTTGGCATCTGCATGCCCTGAGTCCTCTACTTGGGTCTATTGCTCTTTTCTCTCCAACCGTTTTCCATCTGTCTTTCTGTTTTTGATTCCAAAAGTTTTCCCGCCCTCCCTCTCCCCCCCCCCCTCTCTCTCTCTCTCCCCACTTCTCTTCGTCTTCCCCTTTCTTGTCTCTCTCCAAATTATTCATCAAATATTCCCCTTCATTCATGATTGGAAATGATGTAGAAGCTAATTTATGTTGCTTAAATAGCAAGTGATCATGCTTTAATACACTAAAGACATTCATAATGGAATATTTTATGCATGGCTGCCAGAGCTGTTTTAAATTGAATCATAAATGAAATGTATGTCCATTGTACACGGATCTACACTGACTCTTTTTCTCCCGTTAAAAGTTTGATTGATCGATTGATTGATTGTATGGTGTTTAACGCCGTTTTCAACATTATTTCAGTTATATCACGGCGGCCAGTGCACCTATCCATGCTTTCCTGGAGTTTCCTTTTACCAGTACTCCGCATAATATTCTTTCCAAGCTACTGGCTGCTTTCCCACATAACCACCGTCGAAACAATGGTCAGCGGTGAGAGAGGAATGAATCCTGTCGCGATGACCATCATGAATCCTCGGAAAGAAATTGACCAAGCCGGGGATCGAAGCAGCGACCCCCTGTTCTCAAGTCCTGTACGCTACCGACTGAGCTACGGGGGCATGGCCCCGTTAAAAGTTTGAAGCAGTTCTTATCGATCGTATGAAAAATCAGAGATGCTACTGCATTAATTTCGATCATCATGAATACAGCTGACTCCACAGTACCGAGTTTTAACGACCCTGAACAAGAACGCTTTTGAAAACATTGTGGAAAAAGGAGAAAATGCTGGTCACCAGCATTTTCTCCTTTTTCCACAATGTTTTCTACCCTTCATAGACAAATTCCACAATTTGAGGAACATTCAATTTTGGTGTCTGCAAATGCTTGCAATAAAGACAGGTCTAAAATTTTGTTTGATGCTAAAGGGCTAAAACTGTATGAAGAAAACACCTTTGGGACACCCGAAGTGTGATTGCTCAAGACAGGTAACTGCTTAGTACAGGTACATTTTAATGTGAGCCATGCTCTGGCAAAAGGGGGCTTAATATATCTCCTTGATGCATGATACCAGGCAAGTCATCACATAATTAAGGATCGAACAAATCCGTTAAATGTCTAACAAACGACTAAATCATGTGGTAAACTGGTTCTTGGACAGACAGAAAATTGAACAGTAGCGAAAAGTTGTGGCCTGGGTCAGCCTGCGCGGACTGCATAGGCTGACCTGGGTCGATATTTTTCGAAGATCTATGCATTTTGCCCCCTTTTCACAGAGCATGGTTCATATCTTTGCATTCCCAGGGAGCTCAATAAATGCTAGCTTAATACAAGATGCTTGCAAAACAGAGGTGGCCACAAAGATAATTTTTACTAGATGAATAATTATTCATACTGCTATAAGACTAAAAGACATGCTGATACACATGTACCGTTAAAGGCCCAATAGCGGCCAAAATAACAATGCAGTTGTTAAAATGCATTTATATTTAATTCATACCGTTTCAAAGTATGGAAAATATTGTAGAGATGACAATCCGTTGATGTGTGGTCGGTCTAAGTGTTAGTCACTGGCAGAAAAATTGATTTTAAAATGAGACAAAAGATTAATAAAAGACAGAGTGATCTGGCAACTTTTAACCTAGTTTTGAAAATTAATTTCTCTGCCAGTGACTAAACGCTTGAACGGATTGTACCATAACAGATTCTCATCTTCACAATAATTTCCAGACTTTTAAATGGTATGACTTAAATTAAAATGCGTTTTAAAAGCCGGTTTGTTTACTTTTGGCAGCTATTGTTACTTTAACCCTTTCCCAAGCCATAAAATTTAGACTGGTCCAAACTGAAAGAGTTTGCAGACGACAATTTTAAATTTGATGAAAATGACAGAAAGTTCTCCAAAAGGGTAGAAAACACTGTGGGAAAAGGAGAAATTGCTCGTTACGAGCAATTTCTTCTTTTTCCCACAGTGTTGTCAAAAGACTTGTACTGCAGACACGTGAAAACCAAGGCTTGTTTGGGAAAGGGTTAAACATTTCACTCAGATTGAAGCCTTCCTTCTATTCATTCACTCATTCATTTCACCCGGTCCGGACACTGGAAGGATTGACAGACTAAATCAGTTATGATTCCCAGGAACCTGGGCATTCTACTTGGATAACTGTGGCAATTCTAGAGCTAATACATGCACGAAATAGCTTCGCCATCGTCCCTCTGGTAGGGACGAGAGAAGCGCACTTGTTAGCCTGAAACCAACGTGTTTTGGTGAACTCTGGACAACTTTGCCGATCGCAGGGCCTCTGTGCCGGCGACATATCTTTCAAGTGTCTGACCTATCATACTGGATGGTTTGCGCTCTGCGCACCATGGTTACAACGGGTGACGGGGAATCAGGGTTCGATTCCGGAGAGGGAGCATGAGAAACGGCTGCCACATCCAAGGAAAGGAGGCACACAACTTAAAATGTAACATGTGGTGAAAAATATCATGGCTCGACCTGTATTCGAACCCAGAGCCTCAGGAATACCGTTCCTGCACTCTAACCAACTGAGCTACCGAACCACATGTCGATACGGCCGCATGATATATCACCAAATTCCTGTACCCGGCTACATATACCCTCTCCAAATTTAGAATTCGTCCCGAATTCTGGAGACAGAGAAACATTGTGAAACGTTCTCGAGGTGCCTAAGCAGTAGCCATCCACATCGTGGGTTATTTACGGTGGGCGCCAAATGTACCAGGTGGTGAAAAATATCATGGCTCGACCGAGATTCGAACCCAGGGCCTCAGGAATAGCGTTCCTGCACTCTAATCAACTGAGCTACCGAACCACATGTCGATACGGCCGCACGATATATCACCACTCGTCACAACTCGGCCGATTCCGTACCTACATCTAACGTCGTCTGTATAAGGGAGGCTTCCATTTTGAACTACCAATCACATGATCTTAAACATGGCGGCGCCCCTGTAGATCGCTTAGCAACGACATGAACAACCACTGTGAAGTTAGTCACTTCTATCGATCTGTCGATGAAAGCTCCTTACGGAATTGATAAAACACGCTAAAAATTGAATGTACAAACTGTTTGCCGACTGAAATACTCTTAGAAAGATAGCGATAGAAAATTTACTCATGCGTTCTTTCTAGAGAGGAGCCTTACAATTTCAATAACGATAAAGCGGTGCGCTTCCGGAGATGTGCGAAATGTACCGTGTAGGTGCATATCAAGCTACGTGATACAGCCGAGGGATTTGATCACCGGATCACCCGAGGTATGCCGAATGGATATATCACCAAATACCTATACCCGGCTACATACTCATTAATATTTTGATCTTTTCTGGTAATAATTATACGTGTAGCAATAGAGTGAACTTCAAGTGCAATATATTAGTGCATATATATATATATATATTTTTTTTTTTTCTAACTCTTTCCTTCTTTGAATTAACGATTACTGTAATGCAAATCATAATTGAGCCATGCTCTTTGAAAAGGGAGCTAAATGCATCTCCGTGATACATGACACCAAGCAATTCATTACAGTATTATAAATCCCTAAAATCGGTTTTAACAACCTACTGGGTTAGGAGGTACATTGGTCCTTTGACATGCAGAAGCAAAAAAGTTCGGCCAGGTCAGTCTGTGCGGACTGCGCAGGCTGACATGGACCGATACTTTTTTTTTTTTGCAAATATATTAAGCCCCCTTTTTTACAGAGCATGACTCATACGTTTATTTAGTATTACAATACCTTAAGCCATAGAAACACAATATGGAAAATATGACAAGATAATGAAAACTTAACGACGTACGATGGAACACAAAGGGCAAGCTACTTCGAACACGACCAGACCTTGAAAATTTAACAATGCAAGACGAAACGCAAAGGTCAAAATAGTTTGTTAAATTAGCAATGCAATTTAGAGAATTCGGTAGGATATAAAAATTAACACTTTCGACGTCATAGGCCAAAACAGGAGCGATTGCGGACGGCATAGATCAAAGATCAGACTGCACAGAACGTGCAGTCTGATCTTTGCTCTATATCGTCCGCTTGTTTAATCCTTTAAGGCTATGATGACACAAATTTCAGTTTCAATGGATTGTATTTTTCAGCCGTCGAAAGACCTCGGGTTCATAGATTTCGCGATGAAAGACCTAACTACTTGTTCAGTATTTAACCCTTTCCCATACAAGCCCTTGCAAACTCTTTCAATTTGGACCAGTCCATAATTTGTCGTTTGGGAAAGGGTTAAACCATGCTCTGTGAAAAGGTTGTTTAATGCATCTGCAAAAAGTGCTGACCCCAGGTCAGCCTACGCAGTCCGCGCTCGCTGATCTGGATGAAAAGGTTTTGCTATCGGTCGACTGTCTGCATGTCAATGGACCATTCTTCCACAGGATTCAGTCACCTCGTGTTAGACAAATTGGATTTCATGGATCTATAATTATGTGACGGCTTGCATAGTTTAACCTTTTCCCAAACGACAAATTTTGGACTGGTCCAAAATGAAAGAGTTTGCAGACGACAATTTTAAATTTGATGAAAATGGCAGAAAGGTCTCAAAAAGGGTAGAAAACGCTGTGGGAAAAGGAGAAATTGCTCGTTACGAGCAATTTCTCCTTTTCCCACAGTGTTTTCAAAAGACTTGTACTGCAGACACGTGAAAACCAGGGCTTGTTTGGGAAAGGGTTAATGCATCACGGAGATGCATTAAACCCCCTTTTGGCAGAGCATGGCTCGTTTATAAATGATTTAGTTCAAAGGACATTAACCGAAGGAACAATCATCAATCATAAAGTGCATTTGGCTTGAGAAGGTTGTATAGAATGCCGACTTCGGTCTGAAAGTGGTGTTGTGTTTCTCTACCGATAGGCGGCGCTACTATCAGAGGTTAATCGTTTCATTCTTTACCAGACGACAATATTAATTAATTTTTACACTCGTCCAATTTGACAGCCTTTGCAGACGACAAATTACGTATGGCTTAACTTTTTACTAAACGACAAAATGTTAGAGTGCTTGAAATTGAAAGCATATGCAGACGACCAAATAAATGAAACTTTGAAGTTGAATTTTTTTTTTTTTTGAAGGGCAGAAAACATTGTGGGAAAAGGAGAAAATGCTGGTTACCAGCATTTTCTCCTTTTCCCACAATGTTTTCAAAAGTCCTCTTCATCAGGGTCGTTAAATGGCGGCATTGTGTGGTAAAGGGTTAAATGTTTTCCCATGGATAAAAAAAACATCGTAGGAAAAGAAGGAAATGCTTGTAAGCAAAGCCTTTTCAACAAGATTTTAAAGTCATGGGTTTGTTTGCTTGTGTTTGAAAGGGAAAAAAAGGAAACATTATGGGAACATAAGAAAATGCTGGTTACCAGCATTTTCTGCTTTTCCCACAATGTTCTCACAAAGTCTTCTTTGTAGTGGTCGTGCAAGCACGGTATTATTGGAGAGGTCATCAGACCTCTCCAACTGTGGTGAGTTTAAAAGGCAGACTGCCACAGATTCGCTGTCTAAATCCATTTGTTTTTGCGAAATTGTTCTGATACACAGTCTATTTCGTCATGGTCTTATAAACAAACCGAAATAAAAAAACTGAAATAGGAAATAAACTTTTTTTTTTAATATGACGGATTTCCAAAAAGATTTATTATACTATATTGATTGTAAATGATCTCTCCAATAATTGCAATTTTTCATTAAACAAATAAATCTAAGCAGGGAGGAAAAAAATTTCGTTAAAAAAAGAGAAAGAACACCGCGGGAAAAGATCATGTGACTTGATACTATCTGGAGAATTCGTACCCTGGAGAACTCGTACCCTGATCTCGAAAGCACGAGTTCTCTGGAGAACTCGTATCCCAAAAATAGATATAAAAAGGTTGATCAGTATGTTTTTAAGTTCTATTTTTCAAAGCTGACTAGACTCTAGCATTTTTCTCAGTTTTATACAAAAATTCTATGGATTTATAATGATATAGATATGATGAAGTAACACACAGAGTTGCCTCTTTTATGCGGAAATGCGAGAATCCCGCGAAAATCAACTTACGAGCGGAAATAAAAAAGTCGTGCCTCTTCGCCCTACGTACCGCACACCTCAAAAGAGTCTGTGGTCCTTTGGTTTTGGGCGGATTGCGCAGGCTGACATGGGTCGATACTTTTTGCAGATGCATTAAGCGCCCTTTTCTCAGAGCATGGCTCATTTATCTACTTTCTTAAATTTGTAACGTTTAGACAAACAACCTTTTCATTTTACATGTCTGCAGCAGACAACTTTTCAAAATATTGTGGGAAGAGGAGAAGCTGCTAGTCACTGCAGTTTCTCCTTTTGTCACAATGGTTTCCATCGCATCAAAGCACCATCTTCCACATTAATTATCAAAGTTTGAATTGTCGTCTGCATACTTTTTCTGTTTGGGACAGTCCAAAAATTGCTGTTTGTTAAAAGATTAAAAAATGTTACATTTATTTTTAACATGTCTGGTACTAGTATTATGTATAGGCCACCTTTATTTATTGTCATCAGGTAGGATTCTTGCCTGTTCAGTGGAATTAGAATATTGTATCAAATTTTAACTGAACGATTTCTCCTTTCCAAAAATATTTTGGCTTATCTGAGCACACATTACAAACATTCATTAGAGGTTTGATCCTTTTGAATATGAGCCAAATGGGTCATCATCTTCAGTTTTGTGTCCTTGAATTTTGAAAAAAATATTCATTTCTGAGCATGTTAATAGCATATGGCCTACAATTCCTAGAATATTATAACCATGTGGAACATGTACTTTTTTGTGCCTTTACAACAGCAAAATTGAAAAAAAAAAGATGTTTTTTCTCATTCATTTAATTCCTAACTTGTTAGTTTACATCTACCAAATTATATTAAAATCAAAAGCCAATAAATTATTGAAAACATTGATGCCGACCTCTCCTGGCTTCTTTTTTAAAGAAGCCAACTTGTTTTGTACAACGTTAACTGTTTATGGTGTCACACCACTGGTTTTTTGCCATATTGAAAATAGTGTGAAACTGACCATCTTTGAAGCTTCACAAATCGCTTAATGGCAAAACTTTGGCTTTACCGTCTCTTGCTCTCAAAAGTACAGTCATAGTCCTTCAAAAAAAAAAAAATGCATAAAAAACAACATGTCAACCGATTGCGTTTTAACCTAATCCCAATCAATACAGGCACCCTAGAAATTGTCCTCTCAAAAATGCCTGTTCACCGCCATGACCCCAAGTTTTTGGTCCTCCACTGACATAAAACAGTCCAAACAATATATGATAAAATCACATCTAAATGGTCCCCCACTACCTAAATTTGAAGCAAATCTAAATTATATACCACCAAGCCCTCTCAGCTCCACGAAACAGTGCAACAAAAGTGATACTGCAAAATTTCACATCGGACTACTTTTGACAACTACGACCCGGAAGTAAACTCGCGGTGGTGCGACGCCTTATGTTATCTGTGTACAATGGACCGAAATGTTGCAAAACCTGGGCTGATTTGCCTCAATACATTACCGTAGGCAACTCGTTTATTCGCCGAACACCATGTCGCAACAGAGAGGATTTGAAAACTTTAAGGCATCGATAAATCTTTCTCCTTTTGACACGCACACATGTAATGCCATATGCCCTCTTTGATGGAAAAAAAAAATGGGCAAGGAAATTGAAGTAAGACACCAAAATTTAATAGGCAGACAATAGTCGTAGAAAAGGTACCAGAACGAAATGTACTTGACTTACGCTTTAACCCTTTCCCAAATGATGAATTTTAGACTGGTCCAAATTGAAAGAGTGTGCAGACGACAATTTTAAATTTGATGAAAATGACAGAAAGTTCTCCAAAAGGGTAGAAAACACTGTGGGAAAAGGAGAAATTGCTCGTTACGAGCAATTTCTCCGATTCCCACGGTGTTTTTAAAAGACTTGTACTGCAGACACGTGAAAACCAGGGCTTGTTTGGGAAAGGGTTAAGTAATAAGATAATCACGGAAAACCATCTTGATGCATATTTCGAGGCAAGACTCGAAATATGGTAATGAGGTGTTAGGTCATTTGCATACTGCAGGTTTTTCTTTTGCACATACAGAGTATATTTACCCGGGATTATTTCCATTGCTCGTTTGTGAATACTGCCTGTTAACACTATCTTTGATACTGTGTATTTTCCCAACTAAGCGATCTCATCCCACCACCCTCTCTTCGATTTCTAGAGTAGCCTCTTTTTACGACGGAATCTCTGTAAAAAATACACCTTATCAGCTTGCTATTGCAGATTTCTTCGATTTTTTTTTTACTTAATTTAGATGATTCTTTACACTCCTTAAGAAAATAGATGTGCATGTATGTGTGTGTGTGGGGGGGGGGGGGGGGGGATGAGGACATGGAGGCTTTAATGTTATTCATGTTGATCGTTCAATCTTCAAAACTTCAAAAGGACCTTTTTTCAAAGTAATCTTTACAGGAGGAAATAAGATAAATGCAAAATTACCAAAATTTCGGTCAATGTTGATCCAAGATCAGACTGCACATTCTGTGCAATCTGGTCTTGATCTCCACCTGTCTGCAAGCGTGCCGAGTATACCCAACAAGTGTGCAAAGAGTTTTATGTATGACTTTGTTTACCAAGGAACGGTCGATACAATTACCCATAAACTCTATCAAAACCTGGGTGGGCCGGTCAGTTAAAACTTAGACAGAACCGGGAAAGTCGCACTACTCATAGTATCTTTGGAGAGACAGTGTTTGTTTTGTGAGCGTTTCTGCTTGGATTTAATTGGCTCGAGTTTTTTTTATCTTAGAGACAAAGGTATGTGGCTTTTTTTTTCTTTTTATCGGGTGTGAGGCTTGGCGGGCGCTTTTTTTCCCCGTAACCTTTTCAGCATCATAGTAAAATATGGAGACCTTAGTGGATGGCATAGATCAAGATCAGACTGCTCAGAAAGTGTGGTCTGATCTCGGATCTTAGCCTTGGCCCAAGTCCGATCATCTTTTCCTTTTATATTATCGGACGTTACTATGTCAAAAATGACGGTAAAATTTAGGGAACTGATCATCAGTTTTGCTACAAATCTGTGGAGACTACAAGGAGACAGCGATAACGAGTGATCAGAAGATTATTACCACGTAGACCCAGGCTACATGAATCTACACCGTCCGCTTGTTTTATCTAGCTTATAACATAAAATATGTTTCTATATTTCGGTGCATTGAATTTTCAGTTGTTGAAAGATGTCGAGTCTATACGAGCCATGCTCTGGCAAAAGGGGGCTTAATGCATCTCTGTGTTGCATGATACCAAGCAAGTCATCACAGTATTAAGGATCCATAAAAATTATTTTGTATAACAACCGACCAAATCGTAACATAGAACAGTCCTTTGACAAGGAGAAAATTGATCAATAGCAAAAAGTTTCGGCCCATGTCAGCCTGCGCGGACTGGCAGGCTGACATGGGTCGATACTTTTTGCAGATGCATTAAACCCCCTTTTCACAGAGCATGGCTCATATATTTGGTGCCGATAGACTTAAAACAGTCACCTACAGAAACCGTCTTCCAGTAGAGAACTTTGAAGCATGTTTGCAATTTACTGATAATCAATTAAGCGTTTCTCTTTACCAGACGACAAAATTTGAAACTTTGTCAAATTGAAAGCTTTGACAGACGACAGATTGGATTTGGCTCAAATGAATGGAATTTGTCTTTGAAACCAGCATTTTCTCCTATCTCCCCTTTGTTTTCAAAATTTGTCCTATTGTTCAAAGAAATATGAGATTGTTTTATAAAGGATCTACATGTAAATGGATGTAAAAATATTAGCATCTAACGTGCAATATTCGTTATTTTATGAATTGTTTTTAAATATTTGAAACTATATGGTGGAAAAACGAATTTCAACAAAATTCAAAGAAAGTAAACCTGAAAAGTTAAAGCGTTCTTTCTGAGGTATTCATTGACAGGCAACCTTTTGAAATAAAAGTTACGTGTAAAATCTAACATACATAGAAGTATGTCCTGCCACTCTTCCGAAATAAAGCTTAATGGAAATTGTTTTATGAAAGTCTTGGAAATCAACATTTTCTCCTTTTTCCAAAATGTTTCTGTCCTAAATCCACGTATTGAACGACAATCATTTTGTCGTCTGCAAATGCTTTAAAAAGGTACGTTACTAATATTTTTCATCTGGTAAGGAGATAATTTGAGATTTTTTAATAAGTACAAATCATTGAGCCCTTTTCCAGACGACAAAATTTACCCTTAAGCTGCTGAATAAATGAAACGAAAATTTCTACTCAATAGAAAAAAATAAACAAATTTGCTGTTTCAAAGTTGATTCACCGGAAAGTAAATGCCGTATCGGACAGTGTAGATTTAAGATCAGACTGCACGATCTGTGCAGTCTGATTTTAATCTACACTGTCCGCAAAAGCGTCCCGAATCGCGCTTAGCAGCCTAACCGTTAAGACTTGTCCAAACTGAAAGCATCTACAGATGGTAAATCAAAAGTGACATATTCAAATGACTGATCTCGTTACTGAAATGTCAGAAAACATTGTGGGAAGGTTACCAGCATTTTCTTCTTTTCCCACAATGTTTTCAAAGACATTTCTCCTACGGTCGTTTAAACTCGAAACTCTGTGGTATGGGAATAAGGGCTTCATCTTATTTGTGGCTGACAGGCACTTAACCCTTTGCTGCAAAAGAAGATTTTGTCTCCAGAAGATTTTTGAAGCATATCAAAGAATTAATCATCACGAACAAGAGTTTATTGCATAACATGATGCCAAAGAGTTGTGACATATGGAAAACTTGCTCAATACGAGCAGTCTCTACCTTGACAGAATGTTTTCAGAAGTACTCGACAGCTGGATAAAAACTGTCATCTGTAGGACATAACGAATAAGATATTTATAACGAAATAGAAGATAACGAACAAATTGTAATTTTTTTAAATGATATTTCACCCCTCATCTTGCTAAATAGAGGAAAAGAAAATTTAAAACCAATAGTATAAACCCATATGTTCCTATTTCAAAGGCATTTTTCCAGGAAAGATATCGCCTCATCGGACCGCGTAGATCAAAGATCAGACTGCACGTTCTGTGTAGTCTGATCTTGATCTACGCTGTCCGCAAAAGGTCAGTGAGTCGCGCTTAGCAGCCTATGGGTTAAGTTAATACCAAATTTTACGCACCAAATGCGTAAAACGAGAAATTATCGTACATATTTTGGACTCAAACTTTTCTTATGGATATAATTTACTGCGATAGACGTAAATCAAACGGTTATTAATTTGAATAACACAAACGTGCATTTCAGTTTAAAACTAAATATAGATTAAGATTTCCTGTCTAACTGCCCGAGGCTATAAAAAAGAAAAGCGCTTTGTTGTCTCGTTTATTCTTTCTCTCTCTCTCTCTCTCTCTCTCTGTCTGCTTGTATGTAAATCAGACAGTCCGTATTTCTGTATGTCTATGTCTAGCTTATTAACTGACTGGTTTACCCAGCCCTTTTACCCGTCAGCATTAGCCCTTGAGCTGCTAAATAAAAAAAAAGTTTCCACTCAATAGTGAAAACCCAAATACTGCGCTTTCAAAGTCAATTTCACATGGAAAGGAAATGCCGTATCGGACACTGTAGATCAAAGATCAGACTGCACGTTTTGTGCAGTCTGATCTTGATCTACATTGTCCGCAAAAGCGCACCGAGTCGCGTTTAGCCGCCTAAGGGTTCAGTCTATTCTAGGCGCACCACTTACATATCAAAAGGAAAAAAGAAAATAGTACAGGAAAGAGAAACTGTCACCTTGTTTGATGATATGGTTGATAAATTGTGAGAAAAGGACGTATTGCTCACAACAGGCAATTTATTTTAATTCTCATTTTTTTTTTTTTAACAAATGCCTGTAGTTAAGCGTAAAAAGTCTAAGTTTGGTAGATAAGAGGTAGATTGATGAAAATAAAGCCATCACGTTTTTTATTTGCCGAAAAAAATTTAGTTTTTACGACCTAACACCCACTGTTTGTAACACTTTGCTCGACGTCATAAAAATCCATATCGTGTTTCGACTGGTATTTTGACCCTTAACCAAACAACCTCTGGAAAGACATTGTGGGAAAAGGAGAAAATGCTGGTAGCCAGCATTTTGTTCTTTTCTCACGATGTTTTCAAACCTCTCAAAGAAAAAATCTCGCCATTTGTTCTACATTCTTTCCGTTGCCTGGAAATGGTTTCAATATGGACAGAGCTAAGATTGTGTCTTCTAGTTCAGGGTTTAATCCTTTTAAGGCAATAGAAGAAAACAGGGGCTTTTGCGGACAGCATAGATCAAGATCAGACTGCACAGAACGTGCAGTCTGATCTTGGATCTATACCGTCCGCTTGTTTAGTCTAGCCCCCAAATCAAAGAACTTCCAGAGTTTCTGTATTTATTTATCATTCAACACTGAGTAATAATCCGTCAGTCTTCAGTTTGCGTCATTTCATTGAAAGGATAACGTCGGATATGTTTTTAAATCAAATTCAAGGATTACATCAAACAGGTATGTAAGTCAAATCATACTTTGTACAACACACTGTTTCAAGTCAATTTTATCGTTTATAAAACATAACTAAGATAGTAGCAGGCTTAAATACCCTGTATAGCCATCGACATAAAAAGTATCGTACAGACGAAAAAGTTTGATCTAGAATTTAATCTTACTTTCTTAACTCTTAAGCTGCTAATCGCGACCCACTGACCTTTTCCGGACAGTGTAGATCAAGATCAGACTGCACAGAACGTGCAGTCTGATCTTTGATCTACACTGTCCGATAAGGAGATATATTTCCTCCAAAAATACCTTTGAAACAAGACCGTTCTGGGCTGATACTATCGGCTTGAAAGTTTCATTTCTTTTATTCAGCAGGATAAGGGTTAAGTGTTAAGTTATTGTAGGTTTTGGTGAACTGAAGTTTAATTTCTTGCTGGCATAGTAAAGCACGGGTTTAATTGTTGTTGTTGACAATGTAAGACTGCACGGAATGTGCAGTCTGATCTTGGATCTACACTTACCAATAAATTGTTAAATATTCCGGCGAAAGCAGCATTTAAACCACGTACAATACTTTCTGTGATAAGTGTATAACTCTTTACTACACAGTCCCGAGTTTTAACGACGCTGAAAGAGAAGGCTTTTGAAAACATTGCGGAAAAAGTAGAAAATGCTGGTAACCAGCATTTTCTCCGTTTTCCGCAAATTGTTTCTACCCTATGAAAGAAAGAAATACTCATTTGAGTGTCATTGTTTTCAATTTCGTTCAGTACGAAATTTTGTTGTGTGGTAAAGAGATTAATTCGACCCATTCCGACGGCTAGAAATATAATCAATCACCGACACTCTATTTCTATTCCATCTGCTTGACAAAACAAGCGGTAGTTCCAAGTTTGGATTGCCCGTTCTGTGAAGTCTGATCTTGATCTATACCGTCAGCAAAAGCCCCTTATCTTGCCTATGAAGCTGAAGGGTCAAAATCAATCAAAGATCCATTTCTTTATTCCGCTCGCAAAGTATTGTAGGCAAACAACAAACGTCGGGATCGTAATATCAAGATGTCATAAAACTGGACGATATATTTTAAGTTGAAGTATTCTTCTCTGTAACTTGTCATCTGAATGAAGGTGTGTTTCAAAATGTTGCCGAAACGAAACTGAGTCACTAGATCATATAAAAGTTTCGGCATACTGTACAAATAAAAGAAGTCAGAACCAATGTAATATATGCACAATTCCTTACAATAGGAGTTTCATTCTGTTTCCGGTCTAATGAAAGAAGCAAAAATAAAAACACGGAATTAATGTTTAAATATTCTATTCAAAGTTTATTCAATAGTAGCATGTACTCTTATTTTACGCACAGTGTTTTTCTTGTTTAACCCTTTCCCAAACGATAAATTTTAGACTGGTCCAACTTGAAAGAGTTTGCAGATGACAATTTTAAATTTGATGAAAATGGCAGAAAGGTCTTAAAAAGGGTAGAAAACACTGTGGGAAAAGGAGAAATTGCTCGTTACGAGCAATTTCTCCTTTTCCCACAGTGTTTTCAAAAGACTTGTACTGCAGACACGTGAAAACCAGGGCTTGTTTGGGAAAGGGTTAAAGAAAATAAAAGAAAAGCTTTTGTAGCCTAGATAATGCTGTGGTAAGAAATGGCCAAGAATGCACAAAAGAAAAGAACTCCCAAATCAGACAGACAGAACCGAGCAGTATTACCTGAATGAACGCATTTGTAATACAAGAAATTTTTAGACAAAGTAAAATTTGATATGAGTAACTTTATAGAGAGAGATTTAATTAATGAAAAGGGTAGCGACTGTTAATAAATTTTATATGGCATAATAAGATTTTTAAGGGGCAGTAAATTAAAATTTGACCCAAAATTATTTGGGGGGAAGAAAGCTGATATTTGGTAAGGAAAATCATAAGGACGTGACTCTTTATTCTTAAGTTTGGGGTTGGGGTGCTGGAAAAAATAACACCAGTGTTACTCGAACCCACGACCTTAAGAAATTCCTTCGCTTAAAAAAAGAAAAGGAGACGACTAGAGAAATCTCTCTGGCACTTGTACAAACATATCACCATCTGGAACGGTATCATCATTGTTTTCTAGATGCAAGATGTCGACAGTTGATGCACTACGTACCCGGAACTGACAAACTTTAAGATACATGTACATAACTGCACTACAATTTTTAACTATGAATATAAAGTGCGCGCAATCTTTCAAAAAGTACAAATGAATTTTGGTTCATTAATATTTCAATGTATCACCGTGGTTTACCCGAAAATAGTTTGCTGTTACCAATTTGTGGCAAATATATCTATCGCAAAATGAACATAATTATTTGGTGTTAAGCTTATCGGGTGCCAATAGGAAAACTGGAGAAGGAATGTCAAGATTAGGCTGCACATATGTCCATACTGATGTTGGTCTGTACTCTTTGTAAAATACAGCCCCGGACGCCTACTGCAGATAAGGGTTTGAAATTTGCTGAAAAACTCGCCCCTTTTTCACAATTTTGAATGAGCCATGCTCTGGCAAAAGGCGGTTCAATGCATCCCCGTGATACATGATACCATGCAAGTCATCACATAATTATGGACCCATGACATTGATTCTGTCAATTGTTTGGTTTGTATTGGAGTTTAACGCCATTTTAACAGCTTAGGTCATATCATGGCGGTCAGCGACGCACCTATCTGCTTCCTGGCTTTCTCACACCGGTACTGACACAACTTTCTTTCCAAAGCCACTGACTACTTTTCTCACATGCATCAGAGGTGAGAGGCGACAAAATCGGCGGAAAGAAAGTTTGCCTCAACCGGGTATCGAACTCGCAACCACCAGGTCACGAGTCCGACACGCTAACCACTGAGCTACTTGGGCGGGCTCGATTCTGTCAAACAACTCAGTGAATCTTGAGGTAGAATGGTCTTTGGACATCCAGAAAATTTACCAAAAGCAAACAGTTTCTATCCAAGTTAGCTTACGTGGACTGCGCAGACTTACCTAGATCGATACTTGTTGCAGAAGTATTAAAACCCCTTTTCATAGAGCATGGCTCAACTGCAATAAAATTACGTAATACGAGTACTTAGATATATCATTTCTTTTGTAGATTTTGGGAGTTTAGACTGTTTTCTCTTTGGTCCTCTGCTCTGTAATCTTATGGGTACTTAACCCTTACCCAAACGACAAAGTTTGGACTGGTCCAAATTGAAAGAGTTCGCAGACGACAGTTTTAAATTTGAGGAAAAATGGCAGAAAGGTCTCAGAAAGGATAGAAAACACTGTGGGAAAAGGAGAAATTGCTCGTTACGAGCAATTTCTCCTTTTCCCACAGTGTCTTCAAAAGACTTGTATGGCAGACACGTGAAAACCAGGGCTTGTTTGGGAAAGGGTTAAGGTATCTGAGCCATGCTCTTTGAAAAAGGGGCTTAATGCATCTCCGTGATCCATGATACCAAGCAAGTCATCACATAATTAAGGACCCATGGAATCCATTTTGTCTAACAGCCGACAGTAGGTAATAAGACATGTGTTCTGACACTCCCAAACTTCCTATCGTCCTAAAAGACGGACCCATCCGGAGCGTACTATAAGCCCCCCTTATCTTTTTAAAAAATGGCGTTTGCGCGAGGTCAAAGGTCAATAAAATGCACTCATTGACCTTTTTTACGGTCCTGAGTACTTATTGACCTTTTTCGCGAGCGTCCTACTTTTCCTGTAGTACTTTACCTATCCACCTTATTATTTTTTTTCCTTAGGTTACTTACCCTTCCCGATTTTTAAAAAATTTATAAACTTTTCCCGGATTATAAATTTCTAAGAAATTATTTTTTTGAAAATTCTAGGAATTTTTATCGGCAAAAGCGTGATAATGAGCGAATTAAGCGTATTAAAGAATTTAGAAACTACTTTTATCGTGCGTCTGGAAAAAACGTTAGAACGTAAAACGTGCATTAGAAGATACCCGCTTTATAGTCCGAATTCGATAAATTTTCATCGATGCGAATGTTTAAGAGGTAATGTCGCGTTTTTTCTATTTAAACTAAAACCTTTAGTTTTTTACGAAATTAGTAAAACGGGTGTTTTTTTACGGGGAGATGATGTAATATTAGTTTTAAGAATTTATAATTTAGATAGCGTTTTTATAGATAGAGAAAATATGAGCGAAGGATACGATCGCGCTGTATTTAAATTGTCGTCGCGCGCTCCGAAAGATAGTAGCCTACATCCTTATTTAAGTATCGAATTCAGCTACTTTAGATTTTCTCCCGATCAAATATCTTTTAGTGTACTCGCTTTACCTTCTCTTCCTCCTCTTAGAGAAATACTGGAAGAAGATACAATAAGACCGGAAGATGAAGAAGATACAATAAGACCGGAAGATGAAGAAGAACCGGTTATAAAAAACGATATTTCTTCTTTTCGAGAAAAAGAATGCGTTATTTGCAAAGACTCGGAACCGGAAATAATGTTTTGTAATTGCGGACATATAGTTCTTTGCGGAGAATGTAATGTTAAGCATAATTTAAAAAAATGTCCCGTCTGTAGAACGGTATCGGAAACGAAACGCAAATTAGTATTTGAGAAAAGTCATCAATTTCCGGTTAGATTTTTTTTAGTTATCTTAAAAGATATAACTATTTTTATGTTAACGTTTTTTTTTACTTTAAAACTTTTTAGATAAAAAAATTTATAACTCCAACGAGTTATAAATTATATTTTTTTATAAAGAGTTAATAAAAAATTTTTTCTTCGTCTAAAATAACTGTTTTCTTCTTTAAGTTTTTTTATTTTAGCTAATAACGTCATGATAAGATCATTATTCTTATCGATTTTTTCGTTATAAAACGATTCCGGGTCTGTCTTAAACATTGGGTCTCCGTTATTAATTCTTAATACGATTTAAAAAATCAAAATATATATATAAAAAGATAATGGAAGATTACTTAGGAATTGCGATTAATAATAATTTAGACGATCTTTTATCCGAACACGGCAAAAAACTTCTCGAAGGTTATTATTACCAGTTAGATGACGATACTCCCCAAAGAGTATTCGCTCGCGCAGCGGTTAGCTATTCCGATAATTTAAAACACGCGCAAAGAATTTACGATTACGCTTCGACTCAATTATTTATGTTTTCTACCCCTATCTTGGCGAATGCGGGTAAATCTTCTAAAAAGGGTTTACCTATTTCTTGTTTCGTTTCTCATATTCCGGATAAGATAGACGGCATTATCGAGCATTTAGCGGATACATGCTGGTCTTTCGTCGTAGGGGGAGGTGTAGGAGCCGATTGGAGTTCGGTAAGATCAGCCAATAGCAAGTCATCCGGTCCGGTATCTTTTTTATCGTCCATTAATTCCGTAGTGACTTCTTACAGGCAAGGAAAAACTAGAAGGGGAAGTTACGCGGCCTATTTAGATATTACTCATCCCGAAATAGTAGAATTTATTACTATGAGAACGCCTACCGGAGGGGATATTAATCGGAAAAATCTTAATTTATTTAACGGGATTAATATTACCGACGACTTTATGCGCGCCGTAAAAAATGGCACGGATTACGATTTAATAGATCCTAAAACCGAGAAACGAACGCCTGCGAATGCTAGGAAAATATGGGAAATGATTTTAGAAACTAGAAGTAGAACCGGTACTCCGTATTTAAATTTTATCGATACTATTAATAATTCTCTCCCTAAAGAGATGAAAGAAAAAGGATTAAAAATTTATAGCAGTAATTTATGTAACGAAATCCATTTACCCACGGACGAAAATACTACGGCAGTATGCTGTTTAGCTTCTTTAAACGCGGAATACCATTATAAATGGACGCCGCGAGTAGTCGAAGATATCGTTCGTTTTTTGGACAACGTTTTAGAATTTTTTATTAAAAACTGTCCTCCGGAATTATATAAAGCTAAAAAAGGAGCGATAAGGGATCGACCTTTAGGAATAGGAGTTATGGGGTTCGGTTCCGCTTGTCGTAAGTTTAATTTACCGTTCGAGTCTCTCGGAGCAAAAAATTTTAATATAGAATTATTTTCTAAATTAAAAAAATACGCGGTTACGGCTACTTTAAAACTAGGAAAAGAACGAGGCGAATGCCCGTCTATGGAAGGAACGGGAAAAAGGAATTCGCATTTAATAGCGGTCGCGCCTACCGCTAATATTTCGATTATCGCGAATTGTTCTCCTTCGATCGAGCCTGTTGTAGCTAACGCTTTTATATCTAAAACGCGAGCCGGTATGTTTCTCTCGAAAGATAAGTATTTAGAAAAAATTTTACGCGGGCAGGGATTAGATACGAAAGAAACGTGGGACAGTATCACGCGTAATAACGGTTCGATAGAACGTGTTTATTTTCCGAGGGATTATGACGAGGGTAGTAAGATAATTTTTAAAATCGCGCAGGAGATAGATCAACTAAAAGTGATCGAATACGCGGCTGATAGGCAGAAGTATATATGTCAAGGTCAGTCTCTAAATATTTTTATTCCTCCGAACGCGAATAAAAAATATGTTCACGATATTCATTATAAAGCTTGGGAGTTAGGATGTAAAGGATTATATTATTTTCGGGGAGACGTAAAAGAAAAACCGGAAGATATTTCCGCTTTAGAATGTTCTTTATGCGCGTCTTAAAAAATTTATAACTTAAACTTAAGTTATAAATTTATAGTTTAGTTATCGCTTCTCGTAAAGGTTCGTACTCGTCGAAATATTTCTGAGTTTCGCTAACGATAGTTACGGCGGTTAAAATAACGAGTCTTCCTAAGTTAAATCCTTCGTTAATAAAATAATCTACGAAAGACGCGAAACGTATTTTATTTTTTTACGGAATATTTAATAACGCGTCTCGAATTTCTTTTTCGTGTTTTATTAAACACATAATTATAATTTTTTCCATTTTTCCTCTTACGCATTCGGGAATACTTTTCGGAAATTTTATTTTTTTCGTAATATCTAAGTTATACAGGGTTTTTATATAATCCGAATATTTACTAATAATTATTTCGTGAGCGGTATCTAATGAGTTTTTTTCGTATACACGAATTAACGTATTAATAGTAATTATTTCCATGTTTTTTTTTTTATTAGGGCATGAAATTTATAACTTAAAAAAAATTGATTTTTAAGATTTTTTTCTAAAAAGCGATCATCTGAAATGGCGAGTAACTGCGAATTTATAGATTATAATGATTTTGATATAGAAAAACTGAACCTTTGCAAGGGCAAAGAAAATAAAAACTACGGTTTTAAAACATTTAATATCGAATATACGTATCCGGATGGGGTAACGAAAAGTTTACGACTACGTTCTCCTCTCCTATTTTCTTACGGAATAAAAAAAAATAAAATGGGGGACGACTATTGTATGCATTTAAAAAGTTATTACGACATATCGAAGTCTATAGAGAAAGAAACAAAGTTTTGCGTTGTATTAGATAATATTTCGAAGGTTTTAAAACAAAAATTACAAGATATAGATCCGAAGAAAAAATATAAGGGAGTAAGCGAAATTAATTTAGACAAAATGAGTATTAAGACGGATAGCGGATATTATTTTCCGAAACTAAGAGAAACAAAAGTATACGAAAATAATAAAGTTATAGGGAGCGAAATAGCCAGTATTTTTTACGGGAAAGAAAAAGATGGAACTCTCGCAATAAAAGATCCTCTTTTTTTTAAGGAAAAACCTTGTAAAGCGATAATCTACCTAGATATTGCGGATATTTTCGTTAAAAGTCCCACAATATTTAAAATACGAACTTATATTTCCGAAGCTATCGTAGTTAAAATGAACGTTCCGATTCCATTTTCTTCGAGTAATCGTTGGGAAACAACATCGAATGTAAGTATAGGTTCCGACGACGAGGAGGACGACGACGAAGAAGAAAAATAATTTTTTTTTTAACTTTTTAAAAAATATAAATTTATAACTTTTTTTAAAAAAGTTATAAATTTCTCGAAATAATTAATTTTTTTTCGTAAATTCAAAAAGGTAGTTCGCATTCTCTAATATACCGATATTTTTCTTCGTAATCATCTATATCGAGCGTGAAAAGCTTTGATTCTTCCGTTTTTCCGTATCTCGCGAGTCTAAAAAATCTTAGACATTCTATCGCTTTTTCTAAACATTCTTTTTTTTTCGTTACGAGCGTAAGTTTTTTGTCGGTACGATTTAAACATAATATCGTAATAAAGTTTTCTTTTAATGTCGTCTTCGCTAAAAATAATAATGGTTTGTTTTCCAAAATATCTTTCGTAACTTTTGGGATACCGGCAACAATGGGCAAAATTGCTAAAATTTTCTCTACAGGCATCCTCTATATCTTTTAAAGTTTTTTCGGACAAAAGCCAAAAATCGTAATGATCTATAATTTTAAAATTAAAAGACCCGTGCTTTTCTTCGAACTTTTCTTTTAAATTTTCGATATCCATCGTATTAGGTAAAATAATAGTTTATTACGTTTTCATTTTTTTTTTATGCGACTTATAAATTTTCTGTCTCTTCATTATTATCGGTTTCTGTCTCTTCGTCATTATTGGTTTCTGTCTCTTCGTCATTATCGGTTTCTGTACCAGCAGGTTTCCAGGTTGTGGTGATCTCAACGGTTTTTTTAATATTATTATTATCGGTCTCTTCATTTAAAGCTTCAACTTCTTCGGGAAAAATATTTTCGATCTCTTTTCTATACAGATTCGATAAAAAAGATCTACAATATCTTATTAAACGCTCGTATTGTTCGTTAATACTTTTTAAGTAAGATTCGTGGAAATAATCTTTGTCGTCAAACAAAACCGCGTATTTAATGACGTCCGTAAAGGCTGACGTAATAGAGTCGAATAAATATTCCGGACCGGATCCGATAATATTTTTTATTTTATTTTCCATTTTTAATAAGGATATATTTTTATTTAAATAGATTTTTATAAATCTAGCTCTACGAGTAACGTAATATAAGAATTTTTCACGTTATCGTGGTCCGTCTTCGTTAAAAAGTTTATAACGTCGCATTGATTTAATTCTAATGGCTGAGGAAAAACTACGCAACTACACGCTTTTTCTTTTTCTTTTATTAAGGAGTAGTCGAGTTTTTCGGCGCCGTTTATTACTACGTTAATTTTAACTTCTTCATTTAAAAAACTGGTTCCTTTTAAAACCATTATGGAACCCCTTATAATCCTACCGGGAGCGGACATGCAATAACCTCCTAAAGCGTGCGATCTTCCGGTACTACCGTTACCGAAAGAAAACTCGAATTCTCCGCTCTTTAAACGACCCTGTTCTTCCGCGTGGATACTTATTATAGGTTTACGTAATTCCTTTCTATACTCGTTTATTATGTGCGCCGATGTAGCTAATAACCGCTTAGTTAAAAAAAATTTCGTTACGGGATCGTAATTTCCGTAAGGCTCGGGCAAGTTCGTAATTCTTTTTTTTTTCGCTCATATTTATTTCTCCGTTCGCTGTAAAAGTACCGTCGGGATTTTTCGTTAAAATTTCTCCTCCTATAGACGCTAAAACCGTCGAGTCTACGTAATGTTTACTAGCGACTTGATTCCCTTCTAAAGGCGTACCGATATTATTAATTTTTCGTCCTCCCATAGAAATTTCCGATTTAGCCGTATATCCGCCGCTTCCATCGTGAACGAAAGCTCCTGAAAAGGAATCTATGTATTTTTTATTAGCGGCTTCGTTGGGTTCCGACGGATCGTACAAGTTTTTTATTTTATTAAATCCCATGTTTAAATGCCCTAAAATATGATAACCCCCGTTTTCGGATAATAATCCCGCGCTGGAATCCACGTAATGTTTAGTCGCTACGTCTTGAGGATTCGCGGGATTACTAACTCTAGTTAACGTATTACCGTTCATATTTATAGAACCGGTAACTTCCGTCGTTCCGTCTTTACGTAAAAAATTGTTATTAACATAAGAGATCGAAATACCGTCTTCGCTAGGTTTAACTTCGTCCATTCTTCCGAATTTATCGACAGGCATCCTTTTTAATAAACTAAAAAAGTTTATTTAAAATGCGCTGGAAATCGTTACCAGAAGTTAGCTCTTTTAGAACGAACAAACATAAATGTCCGCAAAATACTTGATCGGCTCGCTGTAATTTATCCGTATTATAAAGTATCGGATTTCCTAAGTATTTTTCTATTTCGATAGGAGGTCTTAAACCGTAACTATCGAAATAATTTTTTATCTCGTCGTCTTTATACCAAGCTACCCAATGCGTACCGGGTCCGCTCGAATCGTCTAAATTTAATATACCGCATTCTTTTTTTCTAGGTTTTTTAGGTAGGTTGTTTCTCACGAACACTCCTCTAAAATAAGGTATCTTTAGCCTTTTAGCCGCGCTTTCTAAGTCGAAGTTACTTAACGGTTTATTAGGCAAAATTACGTTTTTAATAGCTATATCCCGCATTTTTTTAAAAGAATTAAATAGTTTTAATGTTATCGTTATCGATCCAAGAATTAAATTCGTCCGAATATCCTTTCCATTTTACTAAAGATTTATTTTTTCCTTTTTTAATAACCTTTTCTATTCTAAATAACTCTTGACTAGTTTTTTGTAGTTCGGGTTCGTAAAAGGAACCTCGAATTTCTTCTCCGTTAAGATCCTTAATTTTATACGTTACGGGAGAAGTATTTTTTATCTCGGAAATCGTAAAAACTTCTTCGGTCCATCTAGTAGTATAACCCTTTTCGAAGGTCTTTTTCTTTTTAGTTATCCTTACTTTGTCGCCGATGGAAAATTTAGGATTTATATCCCTCCTTATTTCGTATCCTTCCGGATAAAGGGTTCTCCAGACTATTTTTTCGTTTACCTTTTTACTAGCGTTTACGGGCGTCATCTTAATAGAAGAATGTTTCGCGTTATTGTATTCTTTAACGAGATCGGTTAACGCGTTAACGTAAACGTTAGTAGAATTAGCGGAAAAATATTTCCACATTTTTTCTTTCATCGTTCTAATCCATCTCTCTACGACGCTCGATTTTTCCTCGTTTTCGGTAGAATACAATTCTATTAGTTTTTTAACATCCGCGTTATGAAACTCTTTACCCTTATCTACCCATATTTTTTCGGGTTTTCTCTCTTTAAAAATAACCTTTAACACTTCGGCGACGGTTTTTCCCGTTTTATTTTTTAACGGTACTAACCATCCGTACTTGGAAAAGATATCGATAACGGCGAGAAGATATTTTATACCTCGATTATATTTAGAAAATACCTGCATATCTACTAAATCCGCGGCCCATATCCTATCGATACCGTTTACTAAGACTCTCCTTTTCTTAAATTTTCTTTTTACGGGTTTATGTAATTCTTCCGATAAATTTACGAATTTTTTTTTTTACTAACTCCCATTCCGAATCTTTTCTTTGCCCCGATTAGATTACCTACGACCGAACGTTCTATTTTTTCCCTGAGCGTCGGATTATAAATTCCTTTTAATTCCGTTAACATATTAGCATCGAAAATAGAATTTCTCGTAGCCGTATCGTCGTATTTAAGGTAACAAACGTCGTGATGATACGCGGCTTTATCTACGCGGTTTATAGGTTTACTCCATTGTTTCGGTGTTAAATCCGTATTAAGCCTTTTATTTAATTTCGTTCCCGGACCGGTAAAATTATGCCCGGGAAGGTGCATTTCGACGGGTAAGTTATTTATGAACTTATTTAATAACGAACCGCCTTTTTTTTTTTAACGAATTTAGTTTTCGTAATTCCGCATACTACGCATTTACCGCGCTTCATATTTCTTCCGTTTTTAGAAACGGCGTCCTGTACGTCGCTCGTTTCAGTAACCTTTTTACATTTAACGCAATACATTTTTTTTTTAAAGTTATTTTTTTTAATTAAAAATAAAAATGGATATCGCGGATTTATCGTGGGACGATATATCAATAGCGAAAAGACGTAATAGTCCCCTTTTACCTAAAAGCGTAAGGGGATTAATCGTCGGTAAATCGGGGTGCGGTAAGACTACGCTTTTAATGAACCTTTTAATAAGGCCGGGATGGCTCGATTACGATAATTTAATGGTTTTCGGGAGAAGCCTTTTTCAACCCGAATATCGTCTGCTTAAAAAAGCATTAGAAGAAAAATTACCGAAAGAAAGAATTTTACAGTTATTTAACGCGCGAGATTTAGTTTTAAACGAGAACGTTTCTTCCGAATCTTTGATCGATGAATGGTCTAAAACCTTAGCTAATAAATCGGATATAAGATGTAGTTTTTTCGAACGTACCGACGACGTCCCCGATCCTAAAAATTTAAAATCGGAAAATAAAAATTTAATGATATTCGACAACTTACTTTTAGAAAAACAAAATAAATGCGAATGTTACTACGTACGAGGAAGACATAGTAACGTCGACTGTTTTTATCTTTCCCAAAACTATTTTAAGCTACCTAGGCAAACTATAAGAGAAAACGTGAATTTTATTTGTTTTTTTAGACAGGACGATCAAAATATCGATCGTATTTATAGGGATCACGTGAGCGGAGATATGACTAAAGAAGAGTTCATAAATTTCTGTAGAAAAGTCTGGGAAAAACCTTACGGTTTTATCGTTATCGATTTATCGAGTAAAAAAGACGGGGGAAAATACAGAGACGGATTAGATAATTTTTATATTCCTAGTAAATAAAAAAAAATGAAAACGAATTATTAAAAATTAAATAATAATCGCGAAAAATGAACGAATCGAATAGAATAGAGTTTAAAAAAGAGTACGGAACAGATGTATATATTATTATAAATAAGCACGATTTATGGAACGTAGATACTTATATTTTATACGATTTAAGTTACGCGATTATTATTTATTGTAGGGAAACTTCTAAAAAAATTTCGGAAAAATATTACGACTACATCGAAATACTCGGATTAGAAAATTGGAACAAAGAAAAATTAAACGATTTAGAAAAAGCTATTTGCTATTTAATATTTTTTAGATCGGAAAATTTCGAGAACGGCGAATTCTTTAAAGAAAAATTGAATTTAGAAAATTTTTTTAATTAAACGATATAATGGAAATGGAATCAGAAATAACTTTAGAAGACATTATTAATTTCTTCGAAATTAATAAAATGGATAAAAAATATCTCGATATTATAGAAAAAAATAATTTTTGGTATTGGCCGGTCGATAATTTACAAAAACTTTTAGATATTTTTGAAGACGAATACTGGCATGAAGAGTCTCTTTACAGAAAAAAATTGGAACGCGCGGAAAAAGATTTTTTAGTCTTAAAAAAGGTGAAATACTATGATGAACTTTCTGCGGAGCAAAAAAAGGAATTAAACACGCTTTTAGACGGGTGTGAAGCGATAAACAAGTTTTTGCCCGTGTGCGACGATAGGATTTATTATTTACGGAAAGCGGTCGAGATTTTAATAGATTTGCAAACCAATAAAACGTAATATCTAGGAAAAATAAAATATATATTTTTTTAAACGAAAAATATATATTTTATAAATGGAAGATCTTTTAAAAAAAATAGTCGAAAACACTCGGGTGAAAGAATCTTCGCAAATTATAGTAAGCGACAATAAAACACTTTTTACGACGAATTTTAACCCCCCGATTCATTTGGAACGCGAAAGAAAATACGAAATAGCTTTAGTAAACCTCGAAACGTATTACTCTTTTCCTAACATTGACGAGTCGAATAACGCGTTTATTTATTCTCCGGACAACGGCTCTTCTTGGTTTAAAATATTAATACCCGTAGGAAGTTACGACCTTACAGACATTAACGATACCATTCATCAGGAAATGAGAAAAAATGGGCACGCCGATTTAATTAACGACGTTTACCCTATTAATATTTCCGCGAACACAAATACTCTAAAATCTATTCTCATCTTAGAAGACGGTTACGAAGTAGATTTTAATCACCCAAATTCCATTTTCAAAGTATTAGGTTTTACTCACGCGAAATACGCGAGAGGGTTTCACGAATCCGAAAACGTAGTAAAATTCCATACTCGTAAACATTAATATTATCTCGGGAAGCTACGTTAACGGATTAATGCAAAATACTATTTACTCTTTTTTCCCGGATGTTGCGCCGGGATATAAAATAATAGAGACTCAGCGTAATTTAGTATATTTACCGATAACTCTTAGCGATATACATAACATGGAAATAAAAATTATGGATCAAAACGGAAATTTATTAAATCTCAGGGGAGAAAATATAACGATCAGATTTCATATTAGAGAAACGTAAAATAAAAAGCGTTTTTAAAAAAATAAAAAACGTATAAAAAAACATGAGTAATTACACTAATATTAAAGTTAATATATCGGAAGGACAAAAGCAAAAACTTAAATCCGCTATTAAAAAAAGCTGCCAAGTTAGTATTCGTTTAACGCGAAAAGATTTAAACGGTAACGACGTTTTAGCGGTTACTCCATCTCAAGCGAAGAAAATAGCTAAAGCTTTCGAAAAAGACGGGGGAGTAACGATCAGAATGTCCGTTAAACAGCTTAAACATAACGCTAAAATAGAAGGAGGGTTTTTAAGAATGTTAGCCGGTTTAGCCGCGCGCGCTTTACCGGCTTTAGCTAAAACCATTTTACCCGCGGTAGGAATCGGAGCTCTTACCGGTTTAACGTCATCCGGAGTACAAAAAGCTATAGGATCCGGTCTTTATCTTAAAAAAGGAGGTTGCGTTTGTAGGGTACAAACCGACGGTGAAGGACTTTATTTAAGTCCGTATAAAGGTAAAGGATTAAAATCTACCGGTAACGGTTTATATTTAAAACAGGGAGAAAAATTTTACGACGGGAAAGGACTTATTTTAGGACCTAATAGTCCTTTCGCTAATATTCCTATTTTAGGAGCTATATTATAAGTTTATTAACGTTAAACTTATAATATAAAAAAGGATGAACGTACGAAAATTTAGCGAGAAATCGAAAATTTATAACCCGAAAACGATTCAATGGCGGGTCATAAATAATTTAAAATATCTTCCGGAAAAGATAGACCCGATAACTTGGAAAATCTTTTCCCAAAAGAATATTACGTTAACTCCCAAACAAGTATTTCACATGGCATTAGGTTTAGGCTTTAAGTCGACTAAGGGGGTAATTCTAACCTCTTTAGATTACCATCTAAGATACAAAGAATGTAGTTTACAAAACGAAATTAGCTACGGGAGCGCTACGAATATTTTAGTCACGATTATTAATAATTCGAACCGAGACGTAACGATAAAAGAAAACGAACTTTTGTGTTTCGTTTATTATCACTATTAAAAAACGTTAATTATTCTCCGTCCATTCGGTATTACAGCGGGAACATTTAGCGACTGTAGTCATAGGTTCATCAGCCGACCTCGTTTGCGTTTGAAAGGATAATACTTTACTACTATTACATTTTTTGCATTTAAGTACCCCTTCAACTACTTCCAAAGGAGTCCGAATATATAAATCGAACTCTTCCTCTTTTTTCTTAAGTTCTTTAAATACGGGATGATCCCATCCTAATTCTTTATTGTTAGGATTATCTTTTAATTGTATTTTAATCCATTCTTCTTCGTCTTTTCTCATTTAGCGTTATTCTAAATTAGAAAGAAATGAATTCTCTCATTTTTTTAAAAAAAATCGACCATTAAAAAAATGGAAATGAAAGATATTAATAAAATATATCCGGAAATACCTACGGCTCCGCCGCTCGATGAAGGACATAGTTATCGTTTACAAAAAATTAACGATATACAAACTTTTCTAGAAGGCGAGGTTACTAAAAGGGAAGCTTTAAGTAAGAAATATTTTAGAGTCGCGAAAATAGCGGATAATATAGAGGTCGGTTTAATAACGATTACTACGGCGGGCGGAATAGGGGGAATAGCTTTGTTAACTACGGTAGTCTCGTTACCCGTGGTTATAGCGATAGAAAGTTTCGCGGGTTTTTGCGGGTTTTTAAGTTTATGCGGAAAATACGTAGTAAACAATTCGAGGAAAAAGGCGGAAAAACACGAAAAGATTAAAACGATCGCGGATACTAAGTTAAATACTATATCCTCTCACGTCTCGAAAGCTTTATCGGACGATAAAGTCACGGACGAAGAGTTTAAACTAATCGTCGAGGAATTGGAGAAATATAAGAAGATGAAGGAAGAAATTAGGTCTAAATCTAAGAAAAAGATTACGAGCGAAACGGAAGCTACTTTAATAGAGAGGGGGAGAAGAGAACAGCATGAGTCCTTTCGGAAGTTGTTTGAAAAACATAATAACGGTGCGCCGTTGGAATATTAAAACGCCTAAAAAAATTAAGTTTTCGTGCAGTTTTATTTACGAAACGGAATAAAAAAAAAAATTCTAATAAAAAATGTCTTTCTTAAAAATTAAAGATCCTAGAGAAAGGGAACGAGTCGTAAAAGAATTTCTCGAGATAAAAAAAAATATTCGCGCTAACGAATTAGCGGAAAAAACGGGTAAAATAGAATTTCGAGAGGGTCTTTCGGAGATATTTAAACCCGTTACGGAAGCGCAAAAAACTACCGCGAGAGAGATTACGGAAGGTCTTAGACCTATTAAAGAGGGTATCGAACAGTTACCTCAGAGGATACCGCGACAAGAAACGGTAATTCTTCCACCTCCTCGTACTTCAGAAAGTACTTCTCCTTTTTATAAACACGATGATATTTTTGGTGTTTATCAAGAAGGTGATAAGATTTTTATCGGCGATACGGAAATTAAGAAAGAAATTATTAGCGGTAAAGAATATATTATTATAGGGGAACGCAATTATTCGCTTACAGATGGGCTGTATAATCTTTTGACATATAAAAACCCTAAACCAGAAAGTTATAAACCTATCGATCTCTCGATCTACAGAGCCATCTTAAAAAATACTAACAATATGTACGAAGACAATGACCCGAAAACTAAGACATTTAAAATAAAAGATGAGTCTAGATTAGAAGAATCGTCAAAATGGAACGATATTATTAAACCTTTGTGGGAAAAAATACAAAAAAGGACAACAAAAAAAGGTACGGGTCTTAAAAAAGTCGTTATCCCTTGCGATCCTAACGCGTTACTAGAAAGACTCGACTTACTTATGGCTAGTAAAGCCGCCGGTCATACGGGTTTAAGAAACGAGTTAGTAAGCGTATGCGATGAATTAAAAAGGCAAGGCCTTTTCGATAATAAAAGCTATAAAAGAATAATGTCCTTATTATAAAAATGTACGTTTATAAGAAACGAGGTTTTATTAAAAGAAAAAGATACAACGGAGCAGGAATTTTCGACAGCTTAGCTAACTTTCTCGCGAGACTTTTTAGTAGTAGCGCTGCTAAACAAATCGCGTCCACCGCGGTGGACGTAGGAAAGAGCGTCGCTAAGGAAGGGGCGAAAAAAGCTTTAGAAGCCGGAAAAAGCGTCGCTGTAGACGCGGGTAAAAAGTTAATAGAAAAGGCATTAACGCCGAAATCTAAAATAATTTTGAAAAAGTATAACTCGATACCCGCGGTAACGACGCCCGCGACTTCTAAAAATATAAACGCTTTAATAGCCGGGAGCGGTAACAATCCGATCGCGATACAAGAATTAGTTAAAAAATTAAATAGTGGAGCGGGACTTAAAACGACTTAAAATTATAATAATTTAAAAAAAAAATATTATAATCTAAAAATGAGTATTTTGGACATCACCGAAACGCCTTTAGAAGACGATAGTATCCAAGAGTATGAATACGCCGAGTACTTACCAGTCGCTGGCGACGTTAATAATTTAAATAATAACGGCGGAACTATATCAATTACCATCGAAACGCAAGATGTTTTTACGCACCCGAGCAAAAGTTATTTACTTATAGAAGGTGAATTAGTAAAAGAAGCGGGTGTAAATCAACGATACGTGGATGGTGACCGTGTCGCTTTAACAAATAACGGTTTAATGTATCTTTTTAGTAGTATTGTATACGAGCTTTCGGGTACGGAGATCGAAAGAATAGCTCACCCGGGATGGGCTACTACTATGCTCGGATTGTTAAAATACGACGATAATTTTACTAAATCGCGAGGATTAAACCAGTTATGGTATAAAGATACGACGAGAGAAGTAGATGTTGACAATAATGTTGGCTGGAAAGCTAGAAAAGAATTTCATATTAATAAAATTGAGCAAAATGCTGATAAGGGTAAATTCGAATTTAGAATCCCGTTAAAACATATTTTCGGTTTTTGCGAAGATTACGATATGGTATTATACGGAATTAAACAAAATCTTATCTTAACGAGAGCGGGTGATAGAGACGCCATTTTTAGAGCAGCTCCGGCTGTTGTTGGCGGTAATAATATGAACGATCCTGGTAAAGTCACGATTCGACGAATAGCATGGCATATTCCGCACGTGTTAGCTACGGATAAACATAAAATGCGGCTTTATAAACATATCGAAAGCAAAGATTCCTTTCCAGTTAGTTATAGAAAGATACAATGCGATACACTCGCGGTTCCTCAATCATCGTCATTTAACTGGAGACTTTCCGTTAAAACGGCGCCTGAGATTCCTCGTTTCATTATCGTCGGTTTTCAAAAGGGAAAAATAAATAATCAGGAACAAAACCCGGCTATATTTAATCACGCCTACGTTACGGATATTCATGTTACGTTAATTTCTACTAAATATCCTAAAAAAGATTACAAACTTTCTTTCGATGAAAATAAATTTAGTAGAGCGTACGGAGATGTATGCGAGTTTAAATCTAAGTTTTTTCTCACGGATGATTTAGACTCAACTCCTAATTTCACACCGTTAGAGTACAAAGAATTGTATCCCTTATTTTTGTTCGATGTTACGAGACAAAGTGAACGATTAAAATATAGCGTATCAGATATTCATATTAAGGCAACTTTCGAAAAACTCGATGACGCCGATAACGGAATCGGAAATAACACTCAAGCATATTGCGTTCTTATTAGCGACAGATTAATAGAATTAAAGTCCGACGGAAGTAAAATGACTGTAGTAATTTAAACAAAATTAAATATATAAAATGGAAATTTTATTACGAAGATCGTAATAAAATTGAATAAAGTTTTTTAATTAAATATTCGACTTATTAAAAAACATGGAATTAAATAGATTTACGGTAAAAGGACTAAAAAATTTAGCTAAGACGAGGGGTATTATAGGATACTCTAGACTTAATAAAAATCAATTAATCGATCTTTTAAATAATCCCGGCGCGCCGATATTAGATAGAGATAACGAAAATATAGGAACTCCCGTTTTAAGGCCGACTATCGCTCCGTCTAGACAGCAGCGGCGGGTAACTCCGTATAGTCAGCATCAACAGTTAAACGACTTATTAGAAAGTTTAAATAAAATTAAAAAAGTTCCTAAAAGTATTTCCCCCGAGCTCGCCGCTCTTAAAAAAAAAATCGAGAAGTTATACGAATATCAAAACCCGACGAAGGTAGAAAAACATCACTCGTCTCTAAAAGAATGGGCGGAAGAATATAAAATACCGGGAGTAGGAGTCAGTACTCCGCAAGAATTTTTAGAACTTTCGAGATCTAAGATCGTAAAAGTTCTAAAAAGTAAACGGAATACGAAAGTAAAAATGGTTCTTCAATGTATTATGTATAGAAGAAACGACGAAAACATGAAAGAAATGGCGGAAGCTAATTTTTCTTCGGAAATAAACGAGATTAATTTAGAAGGAACTGACGCGAACGAATTATACGGTATTATGATAGCGAGAATTATAGAAAATTTTGAGAGCTTCGTAACGGGCGGCAGCGGGTGGGCTCTTTATTCCATTAATCATTTAAAGTTACATACTTCCGTTTACGAACCTTTAAGAGCTACGGGACATATACCGTTACCCGACTGGATTTCGAATAAAACGGCGTGTATCAATCCAATAAATAATGATAACGAATGTTTTTTATGGGCCATTTTAATAGCGTTAGATCCGAATAGAAAAAATGCCCGACGAATCGGTACATATTTACGATCTAGGAAAAATAGCTTAAACTTCGAAGGAATAAAATTTCCCGTTACATTTCGCGATATAGATAAGTTCGAAAAGCAAAATCCGGAAATTAGCGTAAACGTTTATGGTTTTAACGAGGGGAAAAAATTTTATCCGTTAAGAATTACGAAAAACGAACGGGGAAAACACGCCGACTTACTTTTCTTTAAAAACGAAACGAATTGTCACTACGCCGTTATAAAAAATTTTAGTCGCTTAATGAGTAGTCAAATATCGAAAGATACGCGAAAAAAGTATTTTTGTAAAAGATGCGCGAATCCTTTCGGACGCGAAGAACTTTTAGAAAAACATAAAAAATACTGCGCCGATCACGAAGCAGATTTTTTAACGATGCCGGAAAAAGGTACCGTATTACGGTTTGAACATCACGATAGAAAAATAAAGTTTCCTTTCGCTGTATACGCCGATTTCGAAAGCGTACTATTACCTATAGAAACTTGTCGAGGTAACGAAAAGGAAAGTTATACTATAAAAACGCAAAAACACGTTCCTTGTAGTTTTTACTACGTTATAATATTTTCCGACGGGATAAGTCCGCCTATAGAAAGAAATTATACCGGAAAAAACGCGGATAAAGAATTTATAAAAACGTTAACCTACGACGTCGCGAAAATCGTTAGAAAATATCACGAAGACCCGGTTCCTATTAAAATAACCGACGAAGAAGAAATAAAATACGAAAGAGAAACTAATTGTTATATTTGTAACGAGGAATTTACTCGCGAAAATTATAAAGTAAAAGATCACTGTCATTTTACCGGTAAATATAGAGGGGCCGCGCACGCGAAATGCAATCTTAAAACGAGAAGACCCGGCTTTACGCCCGTTTATTTCCATAATTTAAGCGGTTACGACGCGCATCTTTTTATTAAAATCCTCGGTAAAACCGAAGGTTACATCGACTGTATAGCGAGTAACGAAGAAAAATACATTAGCTTCAGTAAAACTATTCGCGTAGGGGAAAAAATATTCCATAAAATTAGGTTTCTCGATAGTTTTAAATTTATGGCTTCGAGCTTGGATAATCTCTCTAAAAATTTAAGCGAAAACCAGTTAAATATTTTATCGCGGTTTTTTTCGAAAGAACATTTACCGTTAGTCAGAAGAAAGGGAGTTTTTCCTTACGATTACTTAGACTCTTTCGAAAGATTAAAAGAAACGCGATTACCGCCTAAAGAAAAATTTTATTCTAGTTTAAATAAGGAAAATATTAGCGACGAAGATTACGAACACGCGAAAAATGTCTGGAATATTTTTAACGCGAAAACTTTAAAAGATTATTTAGAACTTTACAATAAGATAGACGTTTTACTTTTAGCGGACGTATTCGAAAATTTTAGGAGCCTATGCCGCGAGCATTACGACTTAGACCCTTGCTGGTATTTTACTACTCCGGGATTAGCGTACGACGCTATGTTAAAAATAAGCGGAGTAGAGATCGAACTTTTATCGGATATCGATACGCTTTTAATGTTCGAAAAAGGCATCAGAGGAGGTATATCGATGTGTAGTAAAAGATATTCTAATGCTAATAACGCGTACATGGGTAAAGATTACGATAAGAATAAGCCGTCTAAATACTTAATATATATAGACGCGAATAGTCTTTACCCTTGGGCTATGAGTCAGCCGTTACCCGTTAGCGGTTTTAAATGGATGAGTAAAGAAGAATTGGATAATTGGGAAAATATACCCTGTTTTTTAGAAGTAGATTTAGAATATCCGAACGAATTACACGATTTACATAACGATTTCCCTTTAGCTCCCGAACGTTTAAAGCCAAAAAAGGTAGAAAAATTAATTCCTAATTTATACGATAAAGAAAATTACGTTATACATCACGAAGTTTTAAAAACGTCTTTAAAGTTGGGATTAAGGATTAAAAAAATACATCGCGGAATTAAATTCGCGGAAAATTCGGATATTAAAAAATATATCGATTTAAATATCGAATTAAGAAAAAACGCGAAAAACGAGTTCGAAAAAGACTTTTTCAAGTTAATGATGAATTCCGTTTTCGGTAAGACTATAGAAAATTTAAGAAATAGAGTAAATATACAATTAGTCGACGGAGAGCATAGTCATCGCTATAAAAAACTTACCGCTAAACCGAATTACCATCATACTACGATATTCGACGAAAATTTAGTCGCCGTTCACATGAAGAAAACGAAAATAAACTATAATAAACCCATTTATTTAGGCGCGAGTATATTAGACGTTAGTAAAATTCTCATGCAGAAAACTTATTATAATTATTTTAAAGCTAAATACGGAGAAAAAGTAAGAATGTGCTATACCGACACGGATAGTTTTATTCTCGAAATAGAAACGGAGGATTTATATAAAGATATTAGCGGGGATATCGATAGAATGTTCGATACGAGCGCTTATCCTAAAGAACACGAGTTACATAGTCAAAAGAATAAAAAGGTATTAGGCATGTTTAAAGACGAATTAAACGGTAACATTATGACGGAGTTTGTCGGCTTAAGCGCTAAATTATACGCTTACGGACAATTAAATATTAAAATAGACGATAACGGTAAATTAATATACGAGAGCGAAGACGAGTATAAAAAATGTAAGGGAATAAAGCGGTCGGTAGTAAAAACCGATCTAAAATTAGAACATTATAAAGATTGTTTATTTTCGGGAAAACCTCGTTATAAAACTATGAGCGTAATAAGGAGTCGCGCGCACGAAATTTACACTGAGGAAATAAATAAAAAAGCGTTAAGTTCCGAAGACGATAAAAGATACGTATTAGAAAATAATATAGATACTCTCGCTCGGGGACATTATAAATTAAAAAAATAATAAATTTATAACTTTAGTAAGTTATAAAATTTTTTAACTTACGGAACCAGCGACTATTTCGCTTTCCTTTCTACAAAGCGCACAATATCCGGACTTGCACATTTTGAAGCATTCCAAGCAAAGACATACGTGACCGCAGTTTAAAAATTCTATTTTAGGATCATTTTCCAGGCAAACTACGCATTTTTCGGAAACAAACGTTTTACCTTTATTAATTTTCGTTTCGGCGGGATCTTCCGAAAAAAAGGCGTTCTTAAACCCTATTATAATACCGTGCGAAAAATCGGGACGATTGTAAGATTTAAACGATTCTAAAAATTCATTTTGTTCGGTCGCGAAAAAAGAGTTCGGGGTATTATCTTTGCTTTTTTTCAATCCGTCCTTCGTTGAAACAAAAATATCGAATTGAAAATCAGCCGTATTTAGCGCTTTTTCTCTACTTACAAAATAACGTATAGACGAAGATAATTTTTTAACAAAATATTTTTTCGAACCATGGCGTAAAGTATATTTTATTAATTTACCCTCACCCTTCACTACATTAACCGAAAAAGGCGTCATATTTCCTTTTTCATTAAAAAACAAACTTAACTCGAGCCTAAAATACATATCTAAAGTATTTAATACTTTTTTTTTCGACGCGTTTACCATATCGTATGCCGATTTATGCATTATCATACCTTTTTTACCCGTAATAGGATCGTTGACTTCTTCGTATAATTCCAACATTATTCCGCTTCTTTTCACCGATAAAAATTCTAGAAATTTTCAAAAATTTTTTCTTAGAAATTTGATTTTTTAGTTGAAAAAATAATCTTTTCTATTAAAATGAACGAAGAAGCAGAAAAGATATACGATTCTATAATGATTTTATTTGATAAAATCTCGGAATACTCACATTATTTTCCCGTTTGTCCCAGGGAAAAAAGAGAAAATTACTTAGCGCAATTAGAAAATTTACGCATGACTTTACTACATGCAGTCTCAAATAGTTTTTTAGATAAATGTAAAAAAGAATACGAGAAAAATGAAAAAGAAATATGCGATGTTTTTAAAGAAAATAACGCTAAAGTACTCAATGATTTATTAAAAATTTCGAATTACGAATAAAAATTCTAAGAATTTTCAAAAATTTTTTTTCTTAGAAATTTATAATCCGGGAAAAGTTTATAAATTTTTTAAAAATCGGGAAGGGTAAGTAACCTAAGGAAAAAAAATAATAAGGTGGATAGGTAAAGTACTACAGGAAAAGTAGGACGCTCGCGAAAAAGGTCAATAAGTACTCAGGACCGTAAAAAAGGTCAATGAGTGCATTTTATTGACCTTTGACCTCGCGCAAACGCCATTTTTTAAAAAGATAAGGGAGGCTTATAGTACGCTCCGGATGTGTCCGTCTTTTAGGACGATAGGGAGTTTGGGAGTGTCAGAACACATGTCTTATTACCTACTGCCGACTGTATCATAAGGTAGACTGGTCCTTTGACATACAGAAAATTTACCGATAGAGAAAAGTTTCGACCCAGGTTAGCCTGCGCGGACTGCGCAGGCTGACCTGAGTCGATACTTTTCGCATCATGCCCCCTTTTCACAGAGTGTGGCTCATTTCTATTGGGTACCAACTACAGAGGTTTTAAGAATGAAGTGTATCGTAGCATGTTAATTACCTCGACTTACCATTTTTTATATTAAAAATGATCTTCCTTATATCTGATAAGGCAAAATCAAGGAAAAACGATATTTTGTTTAATATTCTGTGACTTTTGCAGACGGTGCAGAGTAAGATCGGACTGTACAGAAACTGTAGACCTCGGGTAAAGAGTAATTTATTGCCTAATATTGTTCACCGTTTGTACCAGCGAATCCCCAGTAGCATCTGTCATAACATTTAGCCTCCTGTATTAGTCTTGGCGGACAGTGTACATGTAGATCAGGATTAGACGAAACAGAGCATGCAATCTGATCTTGGATTCATGGTGTCCTTTATGTTTAGATATCTTGGTTTAACATATGAAGCCTTAACCCTTAGGCTGCTTATCGCAACCCGCCCACCTTTTGCGGACAGCGTAGATCAAGATCAGACTGCACAGAACGTGCAGTCTGATCTTTGATCTACACTGTCCGATAAGGAGGTATCTTTCCTCCAAAAATACCTTTGAAAGAAGAAAGTTTTCGGCTTCTACTATCTACTATAAAGTTTCATTTCATTTATTCAGCAGGACAAGGGTTAATGCAATATTTGGCTTCTTTTTACAATAAAAAATCCGTTTCTCAATCTGGCGCTGAAATTTTAGGATTAAGTTGGTTTACCTAACCATTTTTGCAGCAACGTCATAGGGTGCATACATACATTATCATTTTGTTCAATTCAGCCCTTTCCCAAACCACAAACTTTAATAGACTCTTCCAAATTGAAAACATCTGCAGACGATTAATTTTAAACTGATACGATTTAACTTAGATTCTCTGAGAAGTAAAAAACATCGTGAGAAAAGGAGACAATGCTGGGTCCGTATTCACCAACCATTCTTAAGAACGTTCTTAGTCTTATTCTCCAAAAATTTCTACATTTGAAAGTAACACGACTTCTGATTGGCTAAACCATTTGGTTTAGCCAATCGGAAGTTGTGTTACTTTCAAATTTTCAAAATTTTGAAGAACAAGACAAAGAATATTCTTAAGAATGGTTGGTGAATACGGACCTAGCATTGTCTCCCTTTCTCAAGATGTTTTTACCACCAGAATTTTCTCCTTATCCTACGGTATTTTGAAAAAAAAAATCCTCACGGTCGTTAAAAACGGGATTGTTTGGTTTTAAATGTAACCTGATAATTATACATACTGCTTTAGAATATTATGTGATCCCTGTACGAAAGAATAAAGTGCAAGGTTTGTTGAATGAGTATGTAGAAGTTGTTAATGAAACAATAGTGACGTGATCATGAACTTTTTCCTGTTTTCCACGCTGGGTGTAGTTGTGGAGGAATCCGTGAATTATTTTGTTCATGGATGATCGGTTTGGTTGGTTGGTTGGTTGGTTGGTTGGTTGGTTGGCTGGTTGGTTGGCTGGCTGGCTGGCTGGTTGGTTGGTTGGTTGGCTGGCTGGTTGGCTGGTTGGCTGGTTGGGTGGGTGGCTGGCTGGTTGGCTGGCTCGCTTGCTGGCTTGCTGGCTGGTTGGTTGGTTGGTTGGTTGGTTTGCTTTTTGGTCGATAGATTAGTGGGTCGAATCGTTTTGAGTTTAGAACTTTACACTTGTCAATTTTAAAAGTAATTGCAGACATGAGATGAACTGTGGTTGAAAAATAATTTGGTCCATGTTCGAAAAGTAGGACAAATGGCGGGAAAAGGAGAAGGTGGTGATTTGAAGCACTCTCCTTTTCTAACAATGGTTTTAAAAGCCTCTAAACAGGAGAATGTTTGTTTGAAGGATGATAAAAGCCGACCTTCTACCTTGAATTACAACATGTCACTCGTCCATGCTGTTTCGTCAACCACTTAGTAATCTTTTTGAAAGGCACTTCAGAATTTTTCGATAAATTTATCCTTAGAGCTCTACGCACAACTTTTTACCAAACGATAGATGTTCAGACTCCAAACTGAAAGCATTTGCAGACGACGACAAATTAAATGAGGCTAAAAGTCTGAAGTTTGCTCTGGAAAAGATAGGAAACATTGTGGGAAAAGGAGAAAATGCTGGTTGCCAGCATTTTCTCCTCTTCCCACAGAGTTTTCAAAAAAGCCTTCTTCTTCAGGGTCGTTAAAAGTCGACATTGTGTGGTACAGGGTTAATGATTTTTGTACATGGTGTAGATCAAGATCAGACTGCTCTTTACGACCGGACAGATTATATCAAGATTACACTCTGTAGAACGTGGCTTCTGATTTTGGATCTGGGCTTTCACTATCTGCTATTTGGTTAAATATTCTAACAAGACAAGAACTATATTGTCATTCGTCCTGATGACGAAAATCCATTTCATGTATCTAGCGGTTTAGCCCATGACCAAAAATCCCAAATTTAAACGACCCTAAAAAAGTAAACATTTAAAAAAAGGGACAAAATGATGGAAACCAGTATATTCTCCTTTTTCCACAATGCTTTCGACCCTTCTCAAAGCAAATTTCACAATTTCAGGCAATTTTATTTTGTCGTCTGCAAAATTAATGTTCTTAATTTGGACAAATCTAAAATTTGTTCGTTTGGTAAAGAATTAGGAGTAAGGTCTGTAACCGATGAAAAATTTTCAGACTGGTCCAATTTCAAAGTTTTTGAATAAGACAAAAGTTACTCAAAGAATGGAATTCGTTTTTGAACGAGTAGAAAACATTGAGGGAAAAGGAGAAAATGCTGGTTACCAGCATTTTCTCCTTTTCCCACAATGTTTTCAAAAGCAAGAATTGTTTAGTAAAGGGTTGAACTTAAAAGTGAAGTTTGAGATGACCTTGGGTGTCGGAATTTTATACTCAGTATGACCCATCGATGACCAAGTTTTTAAAACACTGACAAGTAATTTTAGTTAACTATGTCATTCAAACAGTTGATAAAAGAAAATTTTAGAAATTTCGACAAGCTATATAGATTAGTAGAGAGGTTTTTAATGACTTAATTTTATTAAGCAAAGAATGTTTGCATTTTGTTTACGTTTTAAAGGGAGCTATTCAGATTCCTGTGTTAAAGGGGCACTTAACCAGGTTTTGAAACATTTTTTGGAACACGGTTTTCGGCTAAACTTGTGTCGATCCACAACACGCCAAACAGAACTTCTTCAACAAAAGGTCTATAGAATCAGCCTGAAATGATAAAGGGCATTTAACTGCAACAGCATGATCCTGATTCTTTAGATTTCATAGAGAAATCATGTTTAGCTTGTGAAATAGTAAAATTGCTGACCAATACAGGCAACTGGCATGGTACGAATGAAAATCGACAAAATAAAGCCTATACATGTATTCCAAATTCACAAAATGCAAACCCATGGAACAAGCCTGAAAATGCCAAGCTAAATTGAAACTCAAAATAATACATTTTTGGATAAAATAAAAAATAGCACGTTACCACGCCGATTTTTTTTTTTTCAATGTTTCATGGCACTAGCCCACCAATGTTTTTGCGGCTAAAGTTAACCATTAACTCCGTGACCTCTGAGTTTCGCATTTGGGGTCAAAGCTAATGGAACAAAGAAACGTCCTAGCCCGTCCATGAAGTTCGTAAACAGATCCTAAAAGGTTGATACTACGTCCACTCCGTTTGAGTCCGTTCGACAATAATTTTCGGAACGTAGTGAGAACGAGTTCTGTGTGACGGGTGATTAGCCGTCTTGAAAGTTTGAGTTAAAAAGTAATGCATAAATCGATTCTACCCATGCCAATCTTGAGCAAACGGTCCTATTCGGTCAGCTGAATAAGAATGCAGACAGAATGAGAATGTTGGCTCACTGTATACTCACAACATATCTGCAAGATTAGGCTGCGTTTTCTGTGCAGTCTGAATTTTGATAATTCACATAAAGATCATGATTAAACGATTGCCCCACACCTGCTGTCACCCGGGAAGAGTGGGTAAAAAGATTGTGTATATGATGGAATGAATCGAATAAATATTTACGAGACAATGCTATTCGAAACATCCAGTAACTGAATGTGTATAAAGAAATTAAATATGAGCCATGCTCTGTGAAAAGGAGGCTTAATGCATCTGCAAAAAGTATCGACCCAGGTCAGCCTGCGCAGTCTGCGCAGGCTGACCTGGGCCGAAACTTTCTGCTACTGGTCAATTTTCTGCATGTCAGAGGACCAGTTTACCTCACGACTCAGTAGGTTGTTATACAAAGTGGATTTTATGGATCCATAATCATATGATGACTTGCTTGGTATATAATGCATCGTGGAGGTGCATTAAGCCCCCTTTTGTCAGAGCCTGGCTCTAATCTATATAGCTGCCTGGAAAAGGCTGGAGTTTTTCACCTTTGACAGAGAGAGAGAGAGAGAGAGAGAGAGAGAGAGAGAGACTATCGCATCTTGAGTCAGACTGTAATAAACTCTGTTTCTGGATTCATCTGGCCCTTGCATTGATATTTCTGGATTTACACTGGCCCCTGCATTGATCTATTAAGGTGTCACACCACTGGTTTTTTGTCATATTGAAAATAGAGTGAAACTGACCATCTTTGAAGCTTCACAAATCGCTTAATGACAAAACTTTGGCTTTACCGTCTCCTGCTCTCAAAAGTACAGTCATAATCCTTTAAAAAAATGCATAAATAACAACATGTCAACCGATTGCGTTTTTTGCTAAATCCCAATCAATACAGGCACCCTAGAAATTGTCCTCTCAAAAATGCCTTTTCACCGCCATGACCCCAATTTCTTGTTCCTCCACTGACATAAAATAGTCCAATCAATATATGACAAAATCACATCTAAATGGTCCCCCATACCTAAATTTGAAGCAAATCTAAATTATATACCACCAAGCCCTCTCAGCTCCATGAAACAGTGCAACAAAAGTGCTACTGCAAAATTTCACATCGGACTACTTTTGATACTACGACCCGGAAGCGATCTCGCAGTGGTGCGACACCTATAATGGCTGAACCTAGGCTTGGTACATCAATATTTAGATCTGTTTGTCTGGACTTAAAATACCTGTCTTATTTATTTTGGAGACTGAGGGTGGAACTTTTCATTTAGCATAGTATAGTTCTATGATTCTTTGTCACACGGAAGAAATATTGTATAATGTTTAGTACCAAAAGCTCTGGTTTATTGAACATAGAACATATTAATTAATTAAATGGTGTTTACGCCGCTTTCAACATTATTTCCGTTATATCACGGCGACTGCTTATATTCATGTATGTCCTGGTTTTTACCAATACTAAACACCATGAATTGTCTAGCCAACGAAAAATCCAGCGCTTCGAGTGAGGATCGAACCGTCGGCCTCAAGGCTTTGAATCCTACACTTTACGACTGAGCCACACAGGACCTTGAATAAATATTAGCCGTGCTCTGTGAAAAAGGGGCTTACTGTATCTGGAAAAAGTGTCGACCCAGGTCACCTGTGTAGAAGCTGTCAAACCTTTTGCCCCATTCCCCCTTTATCTCGGGGTTTTTCGTAGCCCATCAGTCATGAGGGTTTAGGTTTATAATTAGAAAATCCTTGTTCGATCATAGCAAGCTATTACTCTGTTGTTTTTTTTACCGTAACTGTTTGGTATGCATTCATTACACATATAAAATTTAAAGATACATACTTACAGCCAGAGAGGGTAAAAAACCTGTTTAAACTTTATATTGTGTAGAATGACTCAGAATTTAGTCAGTTGTGTAAACATAGCTAAATTACCAACATATGTGGTGTAAGGAATAAAGAAACTCTAGGGATTTGTCTTCGACTTAAAATCGGAAACGAAAACACTGATTTCTTTGAAGGCCTCCACAAAATCAAAGGCATTTTCTATCGGTCGTAATCTGTGCAACGTTGCAACTGTCAGGGGCAACATTTGGCATGAAGATACAATAATGATTATAGTTTTATAAGATAAAGACGAAATGGGTTTAAAACTGGCTGAAAACGAGTAAAGATGTTTCTCTAAATTCACGTGTCGATATTCCTATTTTACAATGCGTGTTTGCAAAAACCGCGTAATTTATTTCAGGATGTACCAGTGTGAGTTAACCCTTTACCACACAATCCCGAGTTTTAACGACCCTGTGAAAGAAGCCTTTTGAAAACATTGTGGGAAAAGGAGAAAATGCTGGTAACCAGCATTTTCTCCTTTTCCCACAATGTTTTCTACCCTTTCCGAAACAAATTTCAATATTTCAGTCACATTTATTTTGTCGTCTGCAAATGCTTTCAAATTGGACAAGTCTAAAATTTTGTCGTCTTGTAAAGAGTTAAAGCAGAGGACCCTTCACCATACAATCCTGTATTCTAACGACCCTAATGAAGAACGTTTTTGCAAACATTGTGGCAAATGAAGAAAATGCTGGTAACTAGCATTTTCTCCCTCTCTAACATGTTTCTACTTTTTCAAAGACAGGAATCATCTTTTGGGCTACATTCAATTTGTCATCTGCCAATGATTTTAATTTGGTCGAGTGTACAATTCTATCGTTTGAAAGTGTTAACCCTTTACCGCACAATGCCGCCTTTTGACGCCCCTGGGAAAGAAGCCTTTCGAAAACATTGCGGAAAAAGGAGGGAATGCTGTTAACCAGCATTTTCTTCTTTTCCCACAATGTTTTCTACCCTATCAAAGAAAAGCTGCACCATTTGAGCCACACTGAAATTGTCGACTGCAAATGCTTTCAATTTAGACAAGGCTAAAATTTTGTCGTCTAGCAAAGGGTTAAACCAGAACTTACCTCAACTTCCCGAATTTTAGGGTTTGTACCTCAAGCCCTTGCAGTAAATATTACAAACAACAACTTGTTTATGTGAAAAGTTTAGAGTTCATAACTTATTCCGTATATTATAATTGCAAAAAGCTTATGACCATAAATCATAATTTCCTATTAGCCTAGAATTTACTTTTTCTACAGTTCGCTCTCACATTAACCTGTCTCCTGCTGAATAAGTCAAGTTAAACATTCAAGCCGACAGTAAAATCCCCAATAATGCGAATTCATACATGTACTTATTTTTTGGAGAAAAAATATCTAATTATCAGACAGTGTAAATCCAAGATCAGACTGCACGTTCTGTGCAGTCTGATCTTGATCTACACTGTCTGCAAAAAGTCAGTGAGTCGCGCTTAGCTGCTTAAAGGTTAATAAAGTATTGGTCACTTTGCAATACTTAAGTTGTACTCTTTTGAATGATAAATCGCGGTCGAGACAGAAACGAAAACACGAAATGGAGAAATAGATTTTTTTGAGCAACTTCTCATGTGCCACAATGTTTTCTATACCTATTTTGTTGTATATACGTCGAATCGGCTCTGTGGAACGTATTGACAATTTTTAACGTTTGACAGCGTCTAGGTAGGCCTCGGGAGAGGGGCGTAAACACGAAAAAAAAAACTTCTACGGTAAAGAAATAATTAGATTATGAGCTTCATAACGTAGATTCAATTACCTCGCTATAAAATCTGTCTGTATACTTGTTAGTCTAACATCTGTAGCTTAGAAAAAACAAGGAGCAGAAGTGTTAAAACACACTTCCGTGTATTTTGCTGAATGATAGCTAATTGGTTAAAAGAACCGTTTCACTCAAAAAGTATCGTTCAACATGAGAGATTCGAACTCCATACCGACGTCAGGTCGCCTGTTTCCATAGACAAAACTGTACAAGAATAACTGCTATGACTCGGACGCGCAAGCTGATCTTGTCTGCTCTCTCCGTACAAGACATCTGGGATCACGATAGGGATACGGGGTATGCGTTTTATACTTACGACGATGACATGCAAAACATTAGAACCATCAGTTAATTTATTGATTTTTGCGGCATTTGTCGAAAATAATGCCACCATGAGTTCAGTACGGCATTTTGAAAATCATGTATCGTATTTTGTGCAAAACCGAAGTTAACCCAGTTAAACTCAATTTTTCTCAGACAAATAAGTGTTTCGATTGTTCTAGGATATAAAATTGAAAATGGTGTATTAGAATAAATTGGATTAGGCCACTGATTGTGGAAAAACTATTTTTATTGAAAATAGCTTTGCGCACTTATGGCCTTCTGTCGGCACAATCAATAAAACTGAAAACGGTGTACTATTAGAATAAATTGGATTAGGCCACTGATTGTGGAAAAACTATTTTTATTGAATATAACTGCGCACTATGGCCTTCTGTCGGCGCAATCATACACACATATTTGTCTCCTAACCGGTTCCATTCTTGTTCGTCCCAAAACCAGTTCGTCACTGGGCTTGTTGGTCACTGGGCTTTTTCGCCCGGGCTTGTTCGTCCCACATGATAACACGCTACTCTATTGGATTCAGCATGACTATAAAGTTGGCTGTCTTTCAACTGAATATTTGGAAACTATTTCTATGTTTTTTTTTTTTCAAATTATCAATTCCACACAAATGTTATTAATCCCTTAACAAATGCCACACCAGTGCTTTCAACGCTTTGATTACGTTTAGTTATCGTCGCCACCGGTTGCCCATACGGGCGACGCCCCCGTTAGTATTGTTACGGGAGATAGTGCAAGATACAGGACGAAAGCAATCCTAAGTTACGCCTTTTGTCGTGTGGTAAAAAGGTAATACGAACATAGACACTGTGCAAGAATAACCTCCATTTTGTAGTTTAACTCTTTACCACACAATCCCGACTTTTAACGACCCTGAGAAAGAGGCCTTTTGAAAACATTGTGGGAAAAGGGGAAAATGCTGGTAACCAGCATTTTCTCCTTTTCCCACAATGTTTTCTACTCTTCCAAAAACAAATTTCACTTTTTGATTCACATTTATTTTGTCGTCTGCAAAAGCTTTCAATTTGGACTAGTCTGAAATTTTGTCGTTTGGTAAAGGGTAAAGGGTTGATCCCTTATCTGAAATATTGACTTCTGAGATCGGGGTATTAATTAAATTACTCGAGCCAAACGCTTTCCAAGAATCCGACTCGTATCAATTCAGCTCCGATTTAGATAACCGTTTACATAATATCAAGTAGTATTAACCGTTATCCTACTAAATAACTTAAATAAAACTTTCAAGCCGATAGTAAAAATCCGAATAATGTTTTGTCGAATATTGTTTTTTTTTTTATCACATAACAACCCTTGTTTCCAATGTAATATAGCCATTACGAATTTTCTTGTCTCACACACGTGTGAGAAAATATTTCATGACGTCATAGGTCGAAGCACTTTACATATGTAAAATTCCAAAACATGGCTGAAACGAGTCCAGAAAAATGTTATTAAGCTCGCCAAAGGCTCGCTTAATAACATTTTTCAAGACTCATTTAATAAAATTTTATCTCAACAGTCAACTCATGACAGATCCTATATGTCCGAATATTCTTTTGAAGACAAGTATCTCGTTTAGGCATTAACATTTGACCTCAAGTTGCCAGGAACATGGATATCATTTTGTTCCAGTTTTGCTCTTTGCTCCCTGTTAGCTCGGGGGAAACAGGGCTAAAGAGTGAAGAATAATTTGGTGTGTAGACAAAAGAAAGTGTCAGTAAAATGAGGTATGGAAATAGTTATACAAGTTTTGCGTTATCTCATTTAGATTTTGTCGACCTGTTTGCCAGCTATGGAAATCAATCGTTGGTTCCTTTACTCCGCTTTCGATCCTTTCAAGAAGGTATGAATTCCATTATACAACGGTGGGGTGGCGGCGCAGAAATCCAAAAAACAACGGCAGCAAGAGTGAATTTAAGAATCTAGCGGCAACTGATTATTGAAACGTATAAAATCTTATACAACTTTCCTTTTTGTGGCATTTGTCGAAGACAATGCCACTATGAGTTCAATACGGTATTTTGAAAATCATGTATCGTAGTTTGTGCAAACCCGAAGGAAGTAAATCCAATTAAACTCAATTTTTCTAATACAAATAAGTGTTTCGATAGCACTCAGATATATAATTAACAACGGAGTATTAAAATGAACTGGATTAGGGCATCGATCATGGGACTACTTCTTTTTTAATTGAAAATATTTCTACCCGCTATGGCCTTCTATTGGCGCAATGATACACACAACCTTTGTCTCCTGATCATGTTCGTCCCAAAACCAGTTCATCCCTTGGCTTGTTCGTCCGTGCTTGTTCATACCACATTATTGTTTGTTTATTTTTCAACTTATTAATTCCACACAAATGACAAATGCCACACCAATGCTTTCAACGCTCTGATTTTTCTTGGAGAGATAAAAACAGACAAGAAGTATTTTTAAAAAAAAGAATACACGGCGTAAATTTGCCTGCAAATAGGCAGGAGCCCTTAAAATAAACATGTCTACATTTTTGACCAATCACAAATTTCTATTTATTCATTTTTTATCCGTACGAAAAAGTAGGCCAAAAGCCAGCACATACAGCTACGCCGAAAAACGTGTATTGCTCTAACATGGGATAAAAAGGGCCCGATCGAGTAAACATTGCAATGTTGTCCAACGATAATGTATGTAAACATCATTTCATTTAGGCATAGAATATTATTCTGTGGAAAATAAATTAGATGTTTGTCTCCAAAATGACGCGGGTCAGATTACAGCAATTTTTTGCGATTGTGTTATTTTACTTGTATAACATTGGTATAGTGATGTTTTACGATGCATGTGGAATGCAGTGTTGCCGTCAGTTATTTGTGTGTACATCTTGTTTAACTCGTTACCAAACGACAATATTTCGGACTGGTCCAAATTGAAAGCATTTGCAGACGACAAATTAAATGTGGCTAAAATGATTGCATTTCTTTCTAAAAAGTTAGAAAACATTGTGGAACAAGGAGAAAATGCTGGTTACCAGCATTTTCTCCTTTTCCCACAGTGTTTTCAAAAGACTTCTTTCTCAGGGTCGTTAAAAGTCTGGATTGTGTGCAGACGACAACATTGTGGATTTATCCAAATTGAAGGCATGCGAGGACGACAAAGTCAATATGGGTCAAAAGATGGGATTATTCTTAAAAAAGGTTAGAAAACATTGTCGGCAAAGGGAGAAATTGATGGTTACCAGCATTTTCTTCTTTTCCAGTGATGTTTTCAAAAGCCTTTCTCTTCGGGTCGTCAAAAAACAAGACTGTTTTGATAGAGGGTCAATTCTTTACCACAAAACAAAATTTTAGACCAGTCCAATTTGAAAGCGTTTGTAGAGGACAGATTAAACGGGGTACAAACGACTGTATCTGTCTTTGAGATTGCTGAAAACATTGTGGGAAAAGAAGAAAATGCTGATTATCAGCATTTTCTTCTTTTCCAACAATGTTTTCAAAAGCCTTTTTCTTCAGGGTCGTTAAAACTCGGGATTGAGTGGTAAACAGTTAAATCGTGGAGACAGGTCAGACCATGGATTTTTTGCATGTGCTCGTTTATACGACCCTTTGCAAGATTGATTCAAAGGTGTGTTAAGTGTTATATATTTGACAAAGATCTATTGCGAAATCAATAACCTCGATTTGGTTTATTATAGCCCGTGTTCAAGTTCACTTAACTTCGACATAGCCTTTGCATCCATGAGCAGCAAGAACAAGAGGATTAACTTCATCCAAATGGGTAACTGTTAGCATTTTAACTCTTATCCTGCTGATTAAGTTAAATACAATTTTCAAGCCATAGTAAAAACCTAAATATTGCGATTGCAAAGTAATTTTGGGGGCAAAAATATCTCCTTATCGGACCGTGTGGATCCAAGATTAGACTGCACATCCGCAAAAGGTCAGTAAGTCGCGTTTAGAAGCTTAGGGGTTAAGAGGTAAAAAGTGAGTTATTAAATACATCTTTTGTCGTGGTTGCAATAGATCAGCGTCTACTTCTGATTTGATTTGTACTGGAGTTTAACAGCTCAGGTCATATCATGGCGGTGAGTGACGCACCCATGTGTTTTCCTGGCTTTCTCACACCAGTACTGACACAACTTTCTTTCCAAAGCCACTGACTACTTTTCTCACATGCATCAGAGGTGAGAGGCGAAAAATCGCCGGAAAGAAAGTTTGCTTCAACGGTGTATTGAACTCGCAACCACCAGGTCACAAATCAGATACGCTAACCACTAAGCTACCATTTTGTCTTGGGAGCCGTGGGCATCGCATACAAAATAAATTTCTCGTGGTTGCAACGGGTCAGCGTTTACAAAACTCATTGTCATGGTCGTAGTGGGCTAGAGCTACCAACGCTATTTGTCCTGGTCGCATTGGGCCAGCACTTGTGAGACCATATTGTCGTTGTTTCAAAGTACCAGCTATGACAAAAATGTTCGTCCTAGTCGCAGTTGGCCAACATTTACATAACTTTTTGCCATGGTCGTAGTCAGTCAGCACTCACATTTATTGTCGTCTTCGCACTGGGCCAGCACTTACGTCGCCACATAGAACACGGCATAGCTTACACAACATTTTTCCTTTGTCGTAAAGGGCGAGCGCTTTATGTCGGTCGTAGTTGGCTAGGACTTTGTCGCATTTTGGCCAGCACCTGTAAGATTTCACAATGGATCAGCGCTAACTTACCTTTTTTTTTTTAATGTAGGCGCAGTGGGCCAGAGCTTTGTCGTGTTGCAATAGGCCGGCCTTTATAAAACTCGTTGACGGCCACAGATGCAAGCGTTTACAATACTGTATGTTATGGTCGCAATGTGGCAGCGAGTATAAAACTGTTTGTCGTGGTTGCAGTTGGTCAGTGCTTTGTCGTAGTGACATTGAGTCGGCACTTACAAACCATTTTGTCGTGGTGGAAGTGGACCAGCGCTTTGTCATGGTCACAATAGACCAGCCGATACAAAATGTTTGAATCGTGGTTGCACTGGGCCAGCACTTTGTCAAGGTTGTAATCTGTCAGCTTAAAAAATTTTTTAAAGAAAAAAGTTTCTTTTTTTGTAGTATTTGCAATGGTCCGGCGCTGTTTTGTTTTTGCAGTGGGTCAATACTTACACTGTTTTTGTAGACGTTTTCGCAGTTTGCCCGCACTTACAAAGCTTTTTTCACGTAGCGGCAGTGGGCAAGTGCTTGTAAAACTTTATTATATGTTGTGACAGTGGGCTGGGGCTATATCGTGGTCTCACTGGGCCAGCACTTACAAAAATTGTTTGTCGTTGAAAAAAGATGTATTGGCTTATTCTTCTCCGTATTTTAAAGACCCCGAGGAAAAAAATTCCCAAAGCATCGTGGAACAATAAGAAAATGCTTTTGACAAGCATTTTATCCTCTTCCCGCAATGTTTTCTACCCTGTCAGAGACTAAACCTTCGCAAGAGCCATTAAGGAATCCTGTATTTGTCTCTGAAAAAGTATGAACACTTAATTACTCCGGATTTTTTTTTTTTCAGCTCTGCTTTCCATATCATTCCAAACAGAATTTTTTTCTTTTATCAAATGTCCCAGGAAATACATGAATATGTGAGCCGTCGCCGTGATATGACTGAAATAATGTTGAAAGCGGTTTAAAACACCATTCAATCAATCGATCTTTCAAATGTTTGTCTTTTTTTGTAATTTGAGCTCGTTCTTTGCTGATCTAAAGTCAGCCTGAAATTGTAAGGTAGCAGTGTTGAAGTGAAGGACTCGCAACCTGGAGGACCGAGGGCCGAGGGTAGAGCCTCACTGGGAGCTCTGGGTTTTATCGTAGGAGTGTCCTTAGGCAAGACACTTCAGACCCCTTGTCTAGTACTTGTAAATCCCTAGAAATACATGATTATGTGGGCAGTCACCGTTATATGACTGAAATAATGCTGAAAACGGCGTAAAACAACTTTCAATCAATCGATTAATCAATTTCGTTTGACTCTGTTTTCCAGATTTTTGTCAGTATAAAAAAAAAATGACTACTTAAAAAAAAGGAAAAAAAAAAACATTCGGAAACAAAGCAAAAAGGTGTTGCCCAGTTTCACTCGCTGAATTTGTAGTGCAAAAGCGTCAAGTAGGAGGAACAGGAGAACTTTTGAAGTAGATCCCATTCAAATTAATGTATCAAAACTTAATTAACATCCTAAATGCACATTTAGTATTTCCGTTAACAGTGCATTCGAAATATGATATTATACACGTAGCTTTCACCCTTTACTACACAGTTTCGAGTTTTAACGACCCTAAGAAAGAAAGCCTTTGAAAACATTGTGGGAAAAGAAGACAATGCTGGTAACCAGCATTTTCTTCTTTTCCCTCAATGTTTTCTACTCTTACACAGCCGAATTTCATAATTCCATCCACAGTGAAATTGTCGCCTGGAAATGCTTTCAATTTAGACGCCTCCAAAGTTTTATCATTTGGAAAAGAGATAAAATTCTCTCATGTAGACATCATCTGAAAAATGTTGTGGTAAAACATTGCGGTGTTGCTTATTTTTATCAACTCTTTTATCCTCTAGAGAGCCGAATAGAACAAGTGGACACTTTCCGTATATAGAAAAAAGACCTAAATCATTGCAATTTCAAGATTGCTCTTATGCGGAATGTCTCAGAGAAGCGGTCAGTATAGATCAAAGATCAGACTGTACGTTTTGTGCAGTCTGATCTTGATCTACACTGACTGCAAAGGCAAGTACATTTGTTAAAGGGTTGTAACTCTTTACGTTAAAAAAAAAAACGGCTTTTAACGACCCTGATGAACAGGGATTTTTCGAACATTGGGGGAAAAGAGAGAAAATGCTGGTAACTAGAGTTCCGTCCTATTCTTGTAAAGCTTTCTCTTTTCGCCTCTCACCTCTGACGCATGTGAGAAAAGTAGTCAGTGGCTTTGGAAACCAAGTAGTGTCAGTACTGGTATGAGAAAGCCAGGAAACACTGACCGTCATGATATGATCTGAGTAGTTAAAATGATGTTAAATTCCAATACAAACCAAACCAAACGTAACGCTTTCTATATAGTCGTAAGAATACAGTTCGTTTTGTATTGATTTCATATTTATCGCCGACAGAGGCTTTCAATTCGGAAGATACTAAAATTTGGCGTTTGGGAAGGGTTAAAGGTATATAAGCTGGTAAAATCCCACATATGATTCGTGCTCTTGCAAAAGGGGGCTTAATGCATCTCCTTGATGCATGACACCAAGCAAGTCATCACAGTATTACAGATCCATAAAATACATTTTGTCTAACAACTGACGAAGAGTGGTCCTTGGATACACAGAAAATTACATTGACCGGTACCGAATAGTTTGTACCCCGGCCAGCCTGCGCGGACTGCGCAGGCTCACCTGAATCAATACTTTTTGCAGATGCCTTAAACCCCCTTCTCACATAGCATAGCGCATATAGTTTTCGTCCGATGAAAAAACACTGTTGTATCTATCACAATATTCTTTAGTCACTTCTCAGTCTCTTAGTTGGATGTTATAAACTGAGAGCAGCAATAATAACCTGTTGGCTTCTAATTAACCCTTATCCTGCTAAATAAGTGAAAACAAACTTTCAGGCCGATAGCAACACCCTATTTGGGGGAGAGATACCACCTTATCGGACAGTGTAGATCTAAGATCAGACTGCACGTTCTGTGCAGTCTGATTTTGACCTACACTGTCCGCAAAAGGTCAGTGAGTCGCGCTTAGTAGCTTACGGGTTAAACAGATTAATGTGTGTATTCATACGCGATGCTCGTTACGTTAACAGCTTGCTACAAAATGCTATTTAATAGTGATTATAGGGTTTTGGGAAGATATGACAGAGGTTTCATAAATGCTTAATAAATATGCTTGGAAGTGCGGTTTAATGTGCATCTGTTGATTGTACGGTCTAAAATCAAACTGTTAAGGACGTGCAACCTGGGTCCGTATTTAAGATTCAAGATTTTCTGAATTTGGAAGTAACACAACTTCTGATTGGCTAAACCAAATGCTTTAGCCAATCAGAAGTTGTGTTACTTTTTTAATTTAGAGAATTTTGGAGAATAAGACAAAGAACGTTCTGAAGATTGGTTGGTGAATATCCAGGTTGCACGTCCTTTTCAGTTTTGATCTTGGATTTATGTGAGATAATTAACGCGGGAAATACCTTCGAATTGCAATTATTAGATGGTTCGAGTCGATTTTTTTTTCGTTTTGAAAGTGCATTTTGTATACACGTACAGGCATCTGTCTTAATTTCCCTTTTCGACGCACTAATTAGTTCGTTGCTAAACAAGACTGTACGGTAAAAGATTGGACGGCACGGATTGTTCAATCTGATCTTAAATCTTCACAGTCCGTCTTGTTTGAAGATATTCTTGCTAATTGATTAATTAAAATTACAATATCTGGGTGATTCAGAGATTTCATTTATTTAGCAAGTTTGGAGGGTCTTAGAAACCCTTTTGTAAATTTCGAATAGAAAATGGGGCATACATGGCACTTCATTTCATATTCAAGGCACACTCCACTTTGTTTATAAACTGTCCATAAAGTTTGGCACGAGGGAATGTTCGGTTGTTGTATACAAACCACGGAATTGACAGGCGTGTTCGTTTGTTAACTAGGATATACAAGCTCAAAATGGTAAGTGAATTGTTGTAAGACTTGTTCTGTATGTTCTTTTGATTATGCAATCATTTTGATTGTCGTTCGGTTCGGGTTAACTCTTTACCAGACAACAAAAATGTAGATGTGTCCAAATTCAGAGCATTTGCAGACTACAATTTAAATATGGCTCCAATGATAGAATTTGTCTGTGATAGGGTAGAAAAAACATTGTGGGAGAAGGAGAAAATGCTCGTAACCAGCATTTTTTCCCCATTTCCACATTTTTTTTTTTTTCCCAGAAGGCTTTCTTCTTTAGGGTCGTTAAAAACTCGACTTTGTACATTAAGATTTAAAAGATCGAGCACTCCTTGTTTACCTGTAGGCTGCTAAACGTGACTCATTGCGGTTTGAGGACGACGTAGATCGAGATCAGACTGCATGGAACGTGCAGTTTGGTGACAAGGCTTTGATTTACACTGTCCAATACGGCGATTTTTTAACAGAAATTGAAAATCGCAATATCTGTGTTTTATCTATTAAATGGTAATGTTCATTTATCTTCTCTTTACCAGACGAAAGAACTTTGGACTTCAGACGATGGTTGAAAAAAAAACAACAAATATTGAGATTCTAAAATTCTTTACAATGGAGAAAAAAAAAAAAACTCACAGTATCGGACAGTGTAGACCCGAGATCAGACTGCACGTTCTGAGCGTAAAAGGGTAAAGAGTCGTGCTAAGCAGCCCAAAGGTTACGACAAACTTTTCTCTATAAAGAAATCTAGAGATTAGATTTTCCACATAGATTACTCAATACCTTGTTTGTGATTTTTCTGTTGCTAGGTTGGCATTGATACATGTGTCTAATATTATTTTACTCTTACTTCCTTACATGTATGTATGTTTTTGTTATTAGTTATATCTTAACAGGCATATCAGCCCTGCCCTGGGAAAAGGGGGCTTGATGCATCTGCGAAAAGTATCGACCCAGGTCAGCCTGCGCAGTCCGCGCAGGCTGACCTGAGCCGAAACTTTTCGCAATTGGTCAATTTTCTGTTTTCTCAATGACCAGTCTGCCTCATGATTAAGTCTGTTGTTTAAAAAAGTGGCTATTATGGGTTCATAATTATGTGATGACTTGATTGGTATAATGCATCACGGAGATCCATTAAGCCCGCTTTTGCCAGAGCATGGCATATCATTTACATGTACATGTACAGTCGCTTACTTGTTTTATGTTAAGTGTAGATCCAGGATCAGACTGCACGTTTCTGTAGTCTAGACCTAAACTGCCCTCAATATCAACGAAATCATTGTAACAATGAAAACATATCACTGAATATTTTTTTCTCCTAGCAGCAGTAGGTATACAACTCGCACTGAAAAAAAATCTGTAAGGCAACCCAACTTTTTGCAATTTCAGACCATTTTTTTCTTAGAATATCCGTCACAAATAGCGGACAATGCAGATCCAAGACAAGGGTGCACGTTGTTTGTAGTCTGATATTAATCTACACTATCTTCTTCAAAGCGCTTAGGAAGATTCATCTGTGTCCTGATTGTAAATGATACTATTTTTCTAGATGACAGGATTGAAAGCAGTGTGGGGAAAGGAAAAAAATCAATGCTGCTACCAGCATTTTTTCCTCTTCCTACGATGTTTTCAAAAGCCATCTTGCCCACGGTTGTTAAAACTAGGGATCGTTCATTGAAGGATTAACTAGAAAGTCTAAAGTCTGACATCTCAGGAAAACTAGTGAATGTTAAATCAAGGGCATATTTGAACCATAGTTACGTTTTCTTGACCACAATTCTGTTTCCGAGAGGGCGGGGGGGGGGGGGGTAGTAAGGATCAACCCGCAGTCTCTGTAGACTCCCGATCAATGTGTTTTTATACTTTTCCTAATTCCTATTGAAGTTTGCCAGTATGGTGTTGCGTTTTTCGTCTGCCAGGGATCAGTATCTTAAACCATAAAATTAGGCGCTAGATGAATAACAGGCATCAGACATGAAAGTTTAGTGATTGTTCGTCCTTAGGGTATAGTAAGTGACTGGTTAGGAAGTTTCTTTCTTTCTTTCTTTCTTTCCTTCCTTTCCTTTCCCTTTCTTTCTTTCTGTCTGTCTTTCTTTCTTTCTTTCTTTCTTTCCCCCTTTCTTCCTTTCATCCTTTCTATTTCCTTCAATTTGTCGACTGCAAATGCTTGACGATCATACAGCGAAAAAGAGAAATAAATGATAGATATTCATCAGGTTTATTTAACATAGAGCTATTTCTAAAATACCATGATTTGGACAAGTCTAAAATTTTGTCATCTGATAAAGAGTGAAAGAACCTTGTTACGGGTCCTGAAAATACGGAATTTTGTTGCGAGGGGTTAACACTTAAGATGCTGAATAAATGAAACGCAAATTTCTACCCAATATTAAGAGCCCAAACATTGCGGTTTCAAAGTTGATTTCACCGGAAAGAAACTACCGTATCGGACAGTGTAGATCAAAGATCAGACTGCACGTTCTGTGCAGTCTGATATTGATCTACACTGTCCGCAAAAGGTCAGTGGGTCGCGATCAGCAGCTTAAGGGTTATTCCTTGACAACACAATCCTGACTTTTAACGACCCTGAGAAAGAGGCTTTTGAAAACATTGTGGGAAAAGGAGAAAATGCTGGGAACCAGCATTTTCTCCTTTCCCAAAATGTTTTCTAACCAATCAATGACAAATTCGTCATTTGGACCACCTTTAATTTGTCGTTTGCAAATGCTTTCAATTTGGACCAGTCTAAAATTTTGTCGTTTGGTAAAGAGTTAAAAAGCACATTTGATCAAAATGTCGATCTACATCCCTCTTTCAGTGCCAAATATCATGAACTCGGTCTGTTTCCACGGCTGAAAATACATTCCTCTGAATCTCAGAAGGATTTTTATTTTGTAGGCTTGACTAAACAAGCGGACGGTATAGATCCAAGATCAGACTGCGCGTTCTTTGCAGTCTAATCTTGATCAATGCCGTCTGTACAAACGCCGTTTTCACTCACGGCACCTCCAGGGTTAAATAGGGTTGATTTATTACGTGGAATGAGACAGGTGAAATTGGTTATCTAACCCCCATAAATTTTGGACTACGTGTTCCACAGGGTTTATCTTTATCTCAGATATTCTATTTCACTTGTACATACCAATGTACTTCATGTTACACAATCCTATGTTTTACAAATCAACATAAGTCAACAGTGACACTTGCATATGACGATATATTCATTACGGAATGTGAAGTAACGAGGGCACTTTCCTTATGTTGAACATATCAGCAAGATTTGCACAAATACCCAATGTGTTCAGCAAAGACTGCTCGCCCTATTTCGATGCAGAATTCACTGTGTTAGAAGATATCGCAAAAAGACTTATGAAAGAGCGTGTGAGAAAAAAGATGAATCAAAAATATTTTTCCTGTTACTTTTACTTATTTGTTGTGAGGTATAAATAAATGAACCATGCTCTGGCAAAAATGATCTTAATGCATCTCTGTGATGCATTATACCAAGCAAGTCATACAGTAATGATGTTCTACATAAAGAAAGTGTCCTTGTTACTTCTCTTTTCGTGATGAATATATCGTCATATGCAAGTGGCTGACAGCTCTTGTAAGCTACTTGGCATAAGTAAATAATCCGTAAGCGATAAAAGTTAGGATGGGGGAATGAAAGGTCTGCGTGGTGGCGAAAAAGCTATTTAAGATTTAACCCCTTTCTACCTTCGAAGCACTTTTTGTTGTTATACAGTTTTAAAAAAAAAAGCTGGGGAGCAATTTCTCTTTTTGTCACAATGTTATGTTTGAAATAAGCCTTAAATTTTCTGATTATTGTCCAAAACATTGATTGAAAAGGCCGTCTGGTGAAAGGGCGTAAAATCTTATTTCTGTTTTGGAGTGGGAAAAATGTTCTTCCTTAATTGAAAACCACATTTGACCTAACTATCGGTGGTTGCCAAACAGTTAATCCTATGTTATAAGTAACAGTTGATTTATCACTGTGAAATGAATAAAGTGAATTTGATCATCTTGAAGGCAGTATGTATCTCAGATAAGCTTAGTTCAAATAATCGTTCATTCAGAAACCTTTTCCATTATGCTTATGGGTACTAGTGAGGAGGTTATTAAACTCCAGTCTCTGAATTTTAAAGGTATAAATGTATAGCCTACAACGAAAGGGCAATGTAAAGTGTAGAATTGAGAAAAATTGAGCCATGCTCTGTCAAAAGGGGGCTTAATGCATCCCCGTGATGCATGATACCAAGCAAGTCATCACGAAATGATGGATCCATAAAAACCATTTTGTCTAACAACCAACTGAATCGTGAGTTAGACTGATCCTTTGAAGTACAGAAAATTGACCAATAGTGAAAAGTCTCGGCCCAGGTCAGCCTGCGCGGACTGCGCAGGCTGACCTGGATCGATACCTTTCGTAGATGCATTCAGCCCTCTTTTCACATAGCATGGTTCAAATGCATTTGATATAATCGTTAGTATCATTCGTTAAGCAGTCTACTATCGCCTCCAGGAAATACTGGCGAAACGGCAATGAACACCATCAAATCAAGCACAACACGATAAACTGATTGATAATTGGTAGGTTAATTAGTTGACCCTTTACCAAACAATCTAGTTTTTAACGACGGTATGGAAGAAAATTTTTGAAAAACATTATGGAAAAAGAAGAAAATGCTGGGTAGCTTTTCCCATGATGTTTTTTTTAATTCAAAAGTCTTCTTTATCAAGACCATTAAAGGTTCTATAGCTGCCAAAAGTAAACACAGGGGTGGTTAAATGCATTTAAATTTATTTAAATCATGGCATTTAAAAGTATGGAAATTATTGTGAAGATGACAATCTGTTACTGAACAGTCGATCCAAGTACATGTAATAGTTGCTAGCAGAAAAATTAACCCTTAGGCTGCTAAACGCGACTCACTGACCTTTTGCGGACAGTGTAGATTAAGATCAATGTGCAGTCTGATCTTTGATCTACACTGTCCGATAAGGGGATACCATTTTCCCAAAAATTACCTTTGAAACAGCAACATTTGGATTTTTTCTGTCGGTTTGAATGTTTTCATTTCATTTATTTAGCAGGATAGGGGTTAATTCTCTTATCAGAAAAAAGGTACACAAAAGTACACAAAAGACAGACCGACCTGGCAACTTTTAACCTAGTTTTAAATTTCAATTTTATTTGCCAGCGACTAAAACATTGGCCCTTTGTACCATAGTACATTGTCATCTTCGCAATAATATGGTTTAAATCTGAAACCATTGTAGAAAAGGCAGTGTTTACTTTTATCAGCTATGGAGCCTTTAAAACTCGGGATTGTTTGGAAAATGGTTAACGGTTAAGATGATTAATTTCTGTTGTGAGGCTTTGATCACGTGGGAGTACCCTTTGGCATGGAACTGCAGAGCCCCTGCCCACAGGTGAACGGTGAGCGACAGTGTAAATCCTGTATTACACACTAGTATACTGAAAGGTAAACAACTTGTGATGTATTTTCAATACCGCAGTCACGAATTCCATGCTGTTTACAAGTTATTTTACTACCAATATTAACATCCATAGAACCAATGGATAGCGGAAACATTAACCTACAAGAAAATCATGTCACAATTTAAGCCATTTCAAGCTGCTAAGAAATATCTATCTCGAAACTGTCAAACAACCCAACTCGGAAGAGATCTGATTGCGTTGATTCGCGAAAATTTTCAAGAGATAAAACCCATTTTCAACGCAAAAGCCGTTGAATATTTGACAAGTTTCATTTCGGGTCCAGCAATATTAAGGCATATAAACCTGAAACATTAAACTATTTGATGTGAATAGACTGTACAATCCTTATTTCCATCAGTAAAACTGTCCAGCGCTCAGCTGCCTGCCATTTTGACGTACTACGCATGCTCGGTTTGTTTTTCAAAATGTGTTTTCTCATTGGCTATCGATGAAGGTGTGTCTGGACCCGGCCAATGAGAAAAAGTGAAACAAAAGCATGCTTAGTAGGCCATAAAGGATGACAGTTTGCACGACTGGACATTTTCAGATAAAAAAAGGTTTGTACAACACAAAAAGATGTTGAAGTTCTATTTTCAGTGCAGACTTTTAAATTTGTAGGCTTCAAATGCACCTTGCACAAGAATGGACATTTTTCGCGTTGAAAATGGGTTTTATCTCTTGAATATTTTCGCGATTCAATGCAATCAGATCTCTTCCGAGTTGGGTTGTTTGACAGTTTCGAGCTAGATATTTCTTAGCAACTTGAAATGGCTCAAATTGTGACATGGTTTTATTGTAAAATAATGTTTCCGCTATCGATTGGTACTATGGATGTTAACATTGGTAGTAAAATAACTTGTAAACAGCATGGAACTAGTGACTGGGGTATTGAAAATACATCACGAGTTGTTTACCTTTCAGTATATTAGTGTGTAACACGGCGGGGAATCACGTGACACAACAACAACAACAATGGCGGACATTTGAAGAAATTTCCCCGCTTCAGGTAAGAAAATCTTCAATAATTCTGTCAATACGTGACCGATTTGGATTTGGTTTGAAGCAGAGAAGGCGGAAAAACGCCAGAGATTTGCTGGATGTGGTAGATCTTTTAAACAACACCTGATAAAAAAGTTATTGACGAGCAAACAAATTTTTACCCTGGATAACGTTCACGTCGAAAATAAATAAAACACACAAACAGGTCACATTTCTTCTTTTAGTGCATTTGTTGTGTTCCCGTATGCATAAAATGTGGATAGAATGAATAAAAAGTCTTGTCACTATCAGTACTTTTTTTATTTGAATACGATTTTCTAGGTAAACAACGTTATTTTCTAAAATGATATAGTTCACGTCAGGAAATTTTTATGATAACGTTCACGTCATAAGTAGAATATAGAATACATGTATACATATTTCATCATCTTAGTTTCGTCATGTTGTCTTGAATATCATGTTAATGCATACTTAAAATTATGAAATTGTCTTGATTTTAGCCATATTTAAATGTGTTATGTGTCGTATGTAGCTGTTTAAAGCATGTAAAAAATGTATTCTTATTTAGTACTGATTACGCGCTGTTCGATGTGTGAAAGAGCTTTTATTCAGTTAACAGATGAAGAAATGTGCTCTTTTTCATTATGTATTTTGTTCATGGTATTTAAATTGTTTGTTTTAAACACATTTGTTCAGTGTAATTACAACAAAAGTTAGCCTGTTCGTATATATCCTTGTTATCAAGAATACAAGGCTTGGGCTCTGAAATGACACATTCAATGACATTCCTGGCGTTGAACGTGGAATAAGTAAGGGATAGAAAACGAGTGTCGTGGTATATGGGAAATATACACGAGCGTTAGCGAGTGTATATTTCCCATATATCACTGCACGAGATTTTCTATCTCACTTAGACCACGTGACTATTCGTGCTTTTTATGTCATAATCCAGGAACATGTGCTTATGAGACAAAAGTTTTTTTTCTTTTGCAAAATGGAAGCATCATTTGATTTGGATTTTGATTTGAATGAGCTATTTAAAGATGATCCTGAAGTTACAGTAACTCAACTTGACAATTTGCCGACACAGGATTTGGTGGTAAATAAATTCGAAAATGAGAGATTTAAGAATACTGATATATTGACTGAAAGCCAGCTGAAAGAGTTTAAAGCTGAGCTGAGCGAATTCCCACAATCCTTTTCACTCTTCTAAAATCAAGTTTCAATTTTTGAGTCACGTTTATTTTGTCGTCTGCAAATGCTTTGAATTTGGACAAGTCTGAAATTTTGTCGTTTGGTAAAGAGTTAAAAAATTATTTCATTGACATGATTTACTAGATGGTACCCTTTACCTTCACGGATTATATTTTTTGTACCCCCTGAGGGGAATTTAATCAGTATTTGTCAAAATAAAAGGAAAAATTGAGAACTTTAAAATGTTTTGTAATTGTCAAATGAAGTACTGTACCTAATTTCAAAATTGTTTAATTCTTTACCAAACCGTTGTCTGCGCATGTCATACTCTTCGAAGATTCGACCTGTCTTATATGACGCATCACTAGCCCCGAAAGCGCGCAGACTGTTTTAGCAAACGACAAAATAAATGTGACTGAAAAATCCAAATTTCATTTGGGAAGGGTAGAAAACATTGTAGGAAAAGGAGAAAATGCTGGCTAACAGCATTTTCTCCTTTTCCTACAACGTTTTCAAAGGGCTTGTAACTAAGGGTCGTCAAAAGTCGTCATTTTCTGATAAAGGGTTTACAAATTGCAAATAGAAGTCTGAATTCACTTGCAGGATATACTAGCATAGTATATCCAGATATACAACTGCGGGAGTTGTATCTTCGATATATACTATGACAATACTGAACGCTGATTGGTTAGCTCGCTACATACGTGGTCTAAGAATTTTTTAGCGCAGACATCTTTTACGACACAAGTCCGGCACCTATACCACCCATGTTGTGTTTTTTTAATTTATCAATGACATCAGGTGTAAGACGTTTCGACCTTTACTCGTGTCAACGGGGATCTTAACGGTGAACGGTTCCGTTTCTTTGCAGTAAATGGCGATAAAGGAAATGGTGATTTAGTAACAACAATTAAGTTGTTTTGCGATGTCGTTTCTTTTGGTTTGAAATGTATTCTGTTTATGGCGTCTGTAAATACAAAGCCTTTTCTTTTTCTCTTTCGCCATTTTATTCTGTTAAGAGTCAAACTGGATTTTTTCTTGTACCTCATGATGTATCTGAAATTGGTGAGGAAAAACCGATAAAATCTCATTTTACAATCAAAAGAAAGCTTTCGGAAAAAAAAAAGCTTTCGGATCAAAGTCAACAAAGTCTTCAATTGTGTAAGACATCTGAAGCTGAACAAAAGACAGATAAACCGTCAGAGGATTTAATACTTCAGCAAACGCTTGAACTTACACCTGCTGTCATTGATAAATTAAAAGAACACAACATGGGTGGTATAGGTGCCGGACTTGTGTCGTAAAAGATGTCGGCGCTAAAAATTTCTTATTCCACGTTCAATGCCAGGAATGTCATTGAATGTGTCATTTCAGAGCCCAAGCCTTGTATTCTTGATAACAAGGATATATACGAATAGGCTAACTTTGTTGTAATTACACTGAACAAATGTGTTTAAAACAAACAATTTAAATACCATGAACAAAATACATAATGAAAAAGAGCACATTTCTTCATCTGTTAACTGAATAAAAGCTCTTTCACACATCGAACAGCGCGTAATCAGTACTAAATAAGAATACATTTTGTATATGCTTTAAACAGCTACATACGACACGTAACACGTTTAAATACGGCTAAAATCAAGACAATTTCATAATTTTAAGAATGCATTAACATGATATTCAAGACAACACGACGAAACTAAGATGATGAAATATGTATATTCTATATTCTACTTATGACGTGAACGTTATCATAAAAATTTCCTGACGTGAACTATATCATTTTAGAAAATAACGTTGTTTACCTAGAAAATCGTATTCAAATAAAAAAGTACTGATAGTGACAAGACTTTTTATTCATGCTCTCCACATTTTATGCATACGGGAACACAATAAATGCACTAAAAGAAGAAATGTGGCCTGTTTGTGTGTTTTATTTATTTTCGACGTGAACGTTATCCAGGGTAAAAATTTGTTTGCTCGTCAATAACTTTTTTATCAGGTGCTGTTTAAAAGATCTACCACATCCAGCAAATCCCTGGCGTTTTCCCGCCTTCTCTGCTTCAAACCAAATTCAAATCGGTCACGTATTGACAGAATTATTGAAGATTTTCTTACCTGAAGCGGGGGAATTTCTTCAAATGTCCGCCATTGTTGTTGTTGTTGTATCACGTGATTCCCCGCCGTGGTGTAATATAGGATTTACATTGTCGCTCGCCGTTCACCTGTGCCCCAGCCTAATATTTGTTAAACACGGGAAAAAAATTGAAAGGTGAGCTGTGACGGTGACATGACTGGAATATTTCAGAATTTTTTAAAATATGTGGTTGGTTTTTGTCAAATGTATACGTGTACATGTACTTTCTAAAGGGAAACAGGGCATGCGGTCTTGTCTGGACCACTGAGCTTGTATGTATATAGTATAACAAAATTTCTGTTCTGTTCTGTTCACGTTCTGGTTCAAGGTCGCTATGATGTTTACCAGTGTTTACTTTTTAAGGTGACTGTAAGTTGATTGTTTAATGTAGTCCAGTTTTTTCCCTTTTTTTCCCTTCATATTAACTCTTTACCAAACAATCCCTGGTTTTTACGACTCTGGGAAAGTAGCCTTTTGAAAACATTGTGGGAAAAGGAGAAAATGCTGGTAACCAGCATTTTCTCCTTTTCCCACAATGTTTTCTTCCCTTCCCATAACAAATTTCAGTTTTTGAGTCACATTTATGTTGTCGTCTGCAAATGCTTTCAATTTGTACGAGACTAAAATTCTGTCGTTTGGTAAAGTATTGATATTTGAATGTACAGACGAGAATACAGATCGTCAAGTTCGTCCACGTGCCATGTACCCCTCTGAATTGTCGTCATCGGCGGAATCAATCGATAGAAAATTTATCATTTACACCGGTACCTACTTCTTTCATAAAGAATTGATTGGTGATCGAAAAGAGAAGATCGAGGTCAGGCTGCACAGATTTTCTAGGCTGATCTTGTTCTGCTCTATTTTCTTACAGTACATCATGGGTCGCAGCACATTGGATATTAATGAAATGAAAGATCATTTGAATGAATGGCATGGTCATTACTGCAATATTGACTTTCTAAATTTTTGGACTGTAAGTGTATGTTTGATTGTGCGACAGAACGGCTTTGCCTGTAGGAATCTTGAGCCAGGATTCGAACTCTGTAGAAATACCTGCCTTTATCATTTTCCTTAACCCTTTACCAAACAATCCCTTGTTTTCACGACTGTGAGGATGAGGCCTTTTGAAAATATTGTGGGAAAAGGAGAAAATGCTGGTAACCAGGATTTTCTCCTTTTCCCACAATATTTTCTACCTATATATTAGGCAGAAATCGTCATTTTAGCCACATTTAATTTGTCGTCTGCAAGTGCTTTCAAATCGGAGGAGTGTAGAATTTTGTCGTATGGTAAAGGGTTAACGAAACAATATTTAGAATACAAGGGGTGTTTAATTTGAACACAAGTGGTCAAACAAACTAAACTAGAAATAAAGCATGTTCATGTATATACAAATATTTGGAGATGTTGGTTGACAAAACTTAATTGGGACATGCTGAACTGAACTGGGCAGAACAGAAGCTTCCGAACGGACTAGTTTTCTAGAATCTTTGTAACAACATCCTATCTGACCCTGGTTTGAATCCTCTTATTGGTTTTAAACAATGGTAGATACACTTAGGTTTGACCTTTAACCCTTAAGCTGTTGAATAAATGAAACGAACATTTCCACTCAAAAGTAAAAACCCAAATACTGCGATTTTAAAGTTCATTTCAACGGAAAAAAAATGCCGTGGCAGACAGTGTAGATCCAAGATCAGACTGCACGTTTTGTGCAGTCTGATCTTGATCTACACTGTCTGCAAAAGCGCCCTGAGTCGCGCTTAGCAGGGTAAGAGTTAATGGGCTATCGAAGGGTGATACCACACTCAGGAGGCTTCATACCTTTCATAGGAGATACAGTCGAAGAAGTCATTTTTTTCTCGAGTAAACTACAAACCCTTAACAGATTGTGTGGACAGAGTAGATCAAGATCAGACCAAACAGAATGTGCAGTCTGATCTTATATCTACACTTTCCGTCTTCATGAGAAATTCTGACAAAAACAGGTTTGAAACCGCAATATCTGCAGTCTTTTGTACTGACTACGATATCCATTCCATTCATTTAGCACCACAGGGGTTAAAAGATACAGTACCTAAATTCTTGCAGAACCTTTTTTTCACTCTGAACAAATGAATGACTACAGATACTCCGGAGCGATCAGAAATGAGCCATGTTCTGGTAAAAAGGGGCTTAATGCATCACCGTGATCCATGATACCGGGTAAGTCATCACATAATTGTGGATCCATAAATTCCATTTATGGAATGAATCATGACGGAAAATGGACATTTGACAAACAGAAAATTGACCAATAGCGAAAAGTTTCGACTCAGGTCAGCCTGCGCGGACTGCGCAGGCTGACCTGGGTCGATACTTTTCGCAGATGCACTAGGCCCCCTTTTCACAGAGCATGGATCATTAATGTTTCTTGCAATGACGTCGCCAATATCTCCATGCATTCAGTGAAAATAAACGATGTTTATTTCGATCACATGACCCTGTCTGTCAATGGCATCTCCAAGATGCAAGACTCTAAAGTTTTTTCTTATAAATAAAATGTCATTTTATTGACAGTTTGGTCGGATGGGTAAACATTTCTTATCGGATTTTTTTTTATATATCAACCATCGATATCAGTCAAACCGTCACGTTTTTATTAATTTATTATTTTTTAGCTCACCTGAGCACTTCACACGAAGTGCTCACGGTGAGCTTACAACCATGATCTCTTCAGCTTTATCAATCCTAGTTGACTTTACTCAGATGAGCGCTTTAGGGCTAATGGCTCTCTTGTTTGTTAATTGGGACTCGTTGAATTCCTTAATACCTGGGATTGAAATGCATTCCAGTTTTAGCTAGCCTGGCATTCAGGCCCTGCATTTGAGTCATTCTAATAAACAAGGTAGACAACTATTGTAGACTCAGAAATATATGTTGCTTCTTGCTCTTTATCTAAAATACAGACCTTGAGAACATTATATGAGTGTATTTTGTTCTGCTGTTTTATTTTATGATTTTGTAAAATGAAAATGCTATATTAAACAGACTGATAACAGTCTAAGTTTTAGCTTGTTTCAGCTTAAAACTGAATTTGCATTTAATTCAAAACTAAGAAGTCAAGCGGATACTGACCCGTGTCAAAACTTTTTACTGTTAGCCCTTAAGCTGCTAAGCGCGACTCACTGACCTTGTATGGACAGTGTAGATCAAGATCAGACTGCACAGAACATCTTGGATCTACAATGTCCGATAAGGAGATATTTTCCAAAAAATAAGTTTGAAATAACATTATTCCAGATTTAACTTTCTGCTTGAAAGTTTTATTTAACTTACTTAGCAAGATGAGGCTTAATAAACATTCTGCATGTCAATGGACCAATCTACCTCATGACTCAGTCGATTTTGGACAAAATGAATCTATATGAGCCACGCTCTGGACAAAAGGGGGCTTACTGCATCTCTATGATGCACGATATCAAGCAAGTCATCAGATAATTATGAAACCATGATGGCAACTTTTTTTTCAACAGCCGACTTAATCACGAGGTAGACTGGTCCTTTGACATACAGAAAATCGACCAGTACCGAAAAGTTTCGGCCCAGGTCAGCCTGCGCGGACTGCGCAGGCTGATCTGGGCCGAAACTTTTCGCAGATGCATGAAGCTTCCCTTTTCACAAAGGATGGCTCATATTTATGTAACGAAGTGCTTGTTATACTGCATTACCAAGATGCACTGAAACCCCTTTTCGCCAGAGCTCTTTCTAAAATGCTTGATAAGCGAAATACCCTTCATGAATGACTCGAATTGTGCCAAAACAGATAAACTAACCTACATTCAAGAAAGCGGTCAGTTTGAATGATTTATGGCTTGAAAACTCCGAGGCGAAGAAAACGCAAAGCGACATAACTCATTCATTCAAGCCGCGCTATGTTACCCAATACTTCGTCCTGCCTGGCGCCGTAACCCTTGACCTATCTCAGCCTCAACCATTATCCTGCTGATTAAGTTAACTGAAAGTTTTAAAACGATAGTATAAACCCGGATAATTTATTTCAAACTTACTTTTTGGAGAAAAATATCTCCTTATTGGACAGTGTAGATCCAAGATCAGTCTGCACGTTCTGTGCAGTTTGATCTTGGATCTACACTGTCCGCAGAATGTCAGCGAGTCGTGCTTAGCAGCTTAAGGGTTGATAATAAAGTCTTTCTTTCCAAAAATATTGACGGGTCTATATGCATTCAAAGCGGGGACGAGGGGTTAAGAAGCCTTGTTGGATTTTCTGAGGAAATGAACGTTGAAAATAAGAGTACTGTAATCCCTTGATCTCTTTTTCTTTCTACCGATTGAGTAAATCAGTTTCATTATTTTTGTGCTGAAAAAAAGATTAAGACAAAGTACAATCCCGTCCTCGACTTTGTATTTACATACTAATATGAATAATTCTCTGTGAAAAGGGGCTTAATGCAACTGCAAAAACATATTCTTACCAATCCGTTTGTTTTGTGTCTTACGCCTTTTCAATTATTGTATTTCTATTTTGAGCGGTGAAAACCATCTATCTGTGCCCAGTTTGTTAATAAAGTTGATGGGTTAATTTGCCAAGTAATATCACTTTATGTTTGCCTGGTTAGAGTTATGTATGTCTTAATGAATGCTTAGCATGAGATCAGTTTTACCTGTGAATTCAAGCTTGGATCCGGGCGATAGACTGCTAGACTGAATTAACGAGAGACGAGCGTTAAGGAAAAACATGTGGAAGATACCAGTCGACAGACAGACGGACGGGTGGACGGACGGACGGACAGAGTTAGGCACACGTCATATTTAAAATTGCTGGCAGTTGTATGAACGCTTGTGTTTGCGGCGCTGCATTATTTCTTTTCGTTTTCAATTCTCAGGAAAATCAAAGTATGTGAATTAAGAAATAATCTTTTGATCGTGATTTATCGTTCAATAAACCACGGTTGTGAGTTTTGAGGCACAATAAATAATCAACGAGGACTTTAGCCCAAGTGGTTTTGTCATTGCGCCTCATAACTCACAACCGTGGTTTATTGAAGGATAAACCATGATAAAAAGAAGATTATTTCGATTCTAGCATGACCAACTCTTGATAAAAGGAAACAAATTCATACTTAATATACAAAAGCGGATGCGGATTAATTCTTACTTTACACAGAATATAGAATGATATCGAGTTTACCACGCTTCCGTTGCACTGTGGTTATAGAGCCGAATTCACGTGCCCTGTTAGAATCAATCTTTTTTTTTAATCCAGAATGGTATAATTTCAGCACTTACATTGTCAAAAATCCTTTGAGTGTAAGATTCAAATTCATTGAGTACCTTCTCTGCGACCTAATCTGGAATCCACATTGTCTTCTAGAGTAACTTATCTTAGAGCCAACACTCAGATTGTGATTTTAGGGTCTGTATTCAACAACCAGTCTAATTCTCAGGAATTTTGTAGATTTGAAAGTAACACAACTTCTGATTCGCTAAACCAAATGGTTCAGCCAACCAAAAGCTGTGTTACTTTCAAATTTAAAAAAAAATCTGGAGAATAAGACTTAGAACGTTCCTAAGAATGGTTAGTGAGTACGGACCTTTATCTTGAATCTACATCCAGTAAAGCAACCTATGTTATGCTTGTCACCTTGGACTAGATTTTAATGAAGTGCATGTCAAAATTGGATTAACACAAAGTGCTCTACCGTAGTATTTGAGTCTTTAATTGATCCTTCAGTAGTACAAATAGAACACCGGTTAGTCTCAATGTTATGGTCATTACAGTGTATTTACATGGTCAATATTTGGACAGCGATATTGTTTAGAAAAACCTGCCAAGTCCTTATCTGGACATTGAAAGGACTGTCCAGTTTTATCGGGATTCAAGTCCTACTGAAACGTGATTTGATTGACATTTCAACGTTGTACCCGACGACAAAACGCTAGGAAACATCCAAAATGAAAGCATTTGCGAACGACTAATCACATCTGAGTCACATGATGTAGTTTGTCATTTATAGGCTAAAGGGTAAAAAACATTGCGGAAAGAGAAGGTAGTCAGTATTTTCCCATTCCTAACAATGTGTTCAAAAGGCCTTTCCTACATATTCACACAACACAGACGTGTTTGGTTAAGAACTTCAGACCTTAACAGATGTAAGTTTACGCCAATTTCAATCTGTAAATTTTATAAACAAGATGGACCCTTGATTACTGGAAGCTTGGAACGCTTTGGGACCGTGCTTATGAAACTTAATAAAATTCGTAAAAGGTTGAGTTCTTGATCAAAACTTGAACAATTATTTATCCTTTAAGTTAAAAACAAAAAGTGTATTTGTCCGAACGTAACAATAGGAAATTATGTTTAATGTCAAATGAATGCAACTCCTTACGGCTATACATTATTTTCCTTGTGATACATAACAAGATTTCAATAAAATAATTATTGAATATATAATTAAAAAAAATGGTATTATTATTAGCAATATGAACAGGTATTGAACGTATTGCTTTTATCGGAAAAAGAACGAATTTCCTCACCTTATCACTTAGCTTTTTGCCAAACGACAAATTGTGCACTCTTCCAGATTGAAAGTATCTGCAGAAGACAAATTTGCAAGTGGTTCAAATGAACCGAGGATCTTTGACAGTGCAGAAATCGTGGTGGTAAAAGAAGAAAATTGTTGGTTACCAGCATTTTCTCTTTTTCCCCAAAAATGTTTTTAGAAGCCTTTTCCTGTAGGGTCGTTAATACTCGAGGCAAAGGTAGTGGGTTAACACTTTCAGAGCCAAGTATATGACCTATGCTCTGGCAAAAGGGGGCTTAATGCATCTCCGTGATGCAAAATACCAAGCAAGTCATCACATAATTATGTAACCATAAAAAACACTTTTTTAATAATCGACTTAAGCACGGGGTAAAGTGGTCCTTTGATATACAGAAAACTAACAAGTAGCGAAAAGTTTCAGCCAAGGTCAGCCTGCGCGGACTCTGCGAAAAGTATCGACCCAGGTCAGCCTGCGCAGTCCGCGCAGGCTGACCTGGATCGATACTTTTCGCAGATGCATTAAGCCCCCTTTTTTCACAGAGCATGGCCCCTTCGACGGCTGAAAATACAACCCCCTGAAACTCAGAAAGATTTTTATCTTACACATGTACAGGCTTGACTAAAGAAGCGGACGGTTCAGATCCAAGATCAGACTGCATGTTCTGTGCAGTCAAATCTTGATCTATGTAGTTCGCAAAAAAAAATAAAACTCTTTTAGCCTTTGGCACTGAAAGGGTTACAATAAGGTCCCTTTGACATTACTTCTTGTGAGACGAAGGTATTGCGTTAAAAAGAAATATTAAATCCTGCGACAAGTGACCCAATTTGACGTCATTTTTGCATCAAATAGAAGAAAATCTTGATACCATAAAATGCGGAAGAATAATTGATACTATGGCAGCTGGACCGGTTCACCGAACTGAAGTATTTGTATTTGCCCTTGTGTTGTTTTCTGACGAATACTATATCAGATTTCATTAGGCTCCCACGAGGGTGAAAAACACATAAGTGTTCTTGGTCCTTACTTTGGGCAAAACAGAAAATATAAACAACAGATTAACACTCTAAGATACATATGAGTAAACATCTTTTGAAAACATCATAGGAAAAGGAGCAATTGCAGACAGTTTCTTTCATCGAACTCTTTTTGCCTAAAGTCCACTTATTCTATCCAAGAGTATGTTTAGAGATAGCAACTGCGAGAAAATCATATTAGCCCTTTACCACACAATCCCGAGTTTTAACGACCCTGAGGAAGAAGCCTTTTGAAAACATTGTGGGAAAAGGAGAAAATGCTGGTAACCAGCATTTTCTCCTTTTCCCACAGTGTTTTCTAGATTTCCAAAAGCAAGTTTCAATTTTTTTTTTTTTTTTTAGTTACCTTTATTTTGTTGTCTACAAATGCTTTCAATTTGGACCAGTCTACGAGTTTGTTGTGTGGGAAAGAGTTAAAGACACATTTTACGGAGAGGGAAACAGTTTCATTGATGGAGGAATAGCTCATAAAAGTAGATTTAATACATTTGGGAGGGTTATTTTTCCGTGTTTTTTTAATTTTATAGTTTCGTCTATTTTGTACAAAATTCAGTATAGCGCGTATTGTTGGGTATCAGGTGCACTGTGACGTCATTCAAATCCACAGAAAAGTGTCGGGTGTTTTAGTACGTTACGCCTCGGGTATAAACCAAACCTGTTCTTGGAGGAATTAATGAGATTTTACTCGGAATGATTTAAGAAAACAAAAATGTAATTGAAAAGGTTAATACGGACACTTGTCTGATAGAAATTCATTCCTTTTAGACATCAACTTTGTTCTGTAATTTGGACGAAAAACAAATGGCTTCTAAAAATGTCCCTGGCTTCAAAACAGAATAAACATTGCTTTGGACGTCGTGAGTTTGTCATCTGACCCAAAGAGCACCAGGTACGTGAAGCAGATCAGTAAGGAAAGGCCAATAAATTTAAATTTATCGGAACATCCGAACAATGTACCTCCATGTTTAGACAGTAGAAATTACAGCCAGGGCGGCCTGTTCACCATTCATTCTTAGTTTAAACATATTTTATTCGTCAATTAAACAGAACAGAACAGAACTTTATTCTTTCAACTTGAACTACATAGCAGTTCATTGTTATATAAAGATGACAAAAAAACATACATGCAACAACGACATAAAAAATTTTGAAAGAAAAAGAAATGATTTTTGATAATATTTGTTTTATCTGAAATGTTGGGATTTAAATTTACTTTGATTTGGTTCGATATGCGGAAGTAACGCAAACATCAAATCCGAGGTTTTAGAATTCAATTTCCACTTATATATGCATGTTCGTTCACTCAGAGTGAAAAGTTCATGCAGACATAAATGGAGATCAAATGGAATTAATATGTTGTTACTCTGAAGCAAATATACAGTAGTTATCAAAAAGTGTTAAATCGTATATGAGAAATGCAGACATGAAAACTAATATTCAGCAGACGGCTTAAAAAATTCCGCAAATGATACAGTGGACTTGTATTGGCGTACAATATCTAAATCCTACACACACAAAGACATATATAAACATACAAAAACATATATAATCAACCTAAACTTGTGCTTGAAATGTAAGAAATATAAAGTATGAATACGGCTCTGGGACTCTATGCTTTTCTTAAGGCAATTCTGAATTTGGGAATAATACATAATGAAGCTTTATGAAACAAAATTGCAGCAGGTGGCCTTTGAAACAATATCTACTAAATTTAACGTATATTATTGGTTAATAATTAATTGGTGAGTGAATAAGACAGTTTGTCAGAAATTTCGAAGTTAAAACAAATTTGCAGCAGACCATAATGAAACTGTCTGTTTATAAAATAAAGTCGGCATAAATGACACAGAATTTGTCGCAAATGGAGAAGTTGCTCACGGCGAATTAAATACAACGTTTTACAGACAATCACACAGAATAACAAAAGTAACCGATGAAATGGATCAGAACGAACGCAAAAGCTTATATAGTTCTTCTCCAAATTCCAGGTACACAGTTAATGGTAATGTTATTTATAATGACATGGCTACCGAAAGAAAAATAAGAATGGTATTTTGATAAATAGCGAGAAAAGAAGTGACAACAATGAAAAAAAAAAAGGATCTTCTAAATGCGAAAGTAAAGCAACTTCTGATTGGCTAAACCAAATAGTTTAGCCAACCAGAAATTGCGTTACTTTCTAAATCTAGATTTAGAGTAAAATGATATAAAGAATGGTTGGTGAATAGGGGCGCTTGGTTGGTATCGATCGTTTGCTGCTTATCCCTGACTAACTGGGTAACACGTTTTAAACATAAATTGAAAATGGAAATATGTTCTGTTAACCCTTTCCCAAACAAGCCCTGGTTTTCACGTGTCTGCAGTACAAGTCTTTTGAAAACACTGTGGGAAAAGGAGAAATTGCTCGTAACGAGCAATTTCTCCTTTTTCCACAGTGTTTTCCACCCTTTTTGAGAACTTTCTGCCATTTTCATCAAATTTAAAATTGTCGTCTGCAAACTCTTTCAATTTGGACCAGACCAAAATTTGTCGTTTGGGAAAGGGTTAAGATCATTAAAATTAGTGTGAGACCATATTTGTATTTTCAAATAGATCATCAGTTTGTGAAAGTATTTTTGGAAGAAAAGACTGGCCGAAGCGAAGGGCACCACCAGGAGTGGAGCCTGTGGGTTAATTTGAGTCGCTCTACATTGAGGAAGAACAGAATGTTATGTCACTATTTAGACCTCAATTTCAATATTTTTGGCCCAATTATCAAAAATTTCCAAATTCGAAAGTTATTTCTTATTTGCTAAAATAAATAATTCAGCACTTCAGAAATGTGATAACTTTTCTAAATTTAGAATCAGACTAAGAACACAATTTAGGAGAGTTTGTGAATACGGGTCTAGGAAAATGCAGCAGAATGTAGTGAAGTCAGTATGTCCATTTCCTGCAGTTAATCAGAGTATGATGAAATTCGTTTTCTTTTTTTTTTTTCAATGGATCAAACGCTCTTGCAAAACAAAGATAAAAGCAACTGAATATGTTTTTTTTAGGCAAGGGTAAAGAAAGTGTACAAAGTGTACACTTACAAATTCTGTTAACCCCCAAGCTGCTAAATAAATGAGCCATGCTCTGGCAAAAGGGGGCTTAATGCATCTCCGTAATGCATGATGAAAAATGAGTTATCACACAATGAGGGATCCATGAAATCCAATATGTCCAACAAGCGACTGTATCATATGGTAGACTGGTCCTTTGACATGCAGAAAATGGACCCATAGCGAAAAGTTTCGGCCCAGGTCTGCCTGCGCGGACTGCGCAGGCTGACCTGGGTCGGTACTTTTCGCAGATTAGGGATCCATGAAATCCAATCTGTCTAACAAGCGACTGTATCATATGGCAGACTGGTCCTTTGACATGCAGAAAATTGACCCAGAGCGAAAAGTTTCGGCCCAGGTCAGCCTGCGCGGACTGCGCAGGCTGACCTGGGTCGGTACTTTTCGCAGATGCATTAAGCCCCCTTTTCACAGAGCATGACTCAAATATATGAAATGAAACTTTCAAGCCGGCGATATTTTCAGCCCAAAGTTTCCTATTTCAAAGGTATTTTTTCAGGAATATTTTTCACGTTATCGGACAGGTTAGATCTAAGATCAGACTGCACGTTCTTTACAGTCTGATCTTAATCTACATCGTCCGCAGAAGGTCACTAAGTCGCGCTTAGCCGCCTACGGGATAAAGGGGGCAGTTTTGGGGTTTAAAGATATGTGTGCTTAGTACAAGTTAAATAAACGCCAATAACATACCAGTAATTATCAATCTCCGAGCAGAGTTGTCGTTCGTAACTCTTACCATACATCTCTGCAACTTGCTAAATGACAAGAATCTTGTCAAACCGAGGAAAACATGTTTTGTTACTGTTTAACTGTTTCATGTGTAACATAATAAAGTAGACAAAGGAAATATGATTCCGGATACATTATAGGTGCATTCAAACTGATGAATTTACCTGTATACAATGGAACTATTTTTTCAAGCTTCTTTACTGATCAGAATCTTACGCCAATTGTAAAAAAAAATGGCTGCGCCCATGAATGATGACAATTTAAACAAAATTAAAAAACAAGTTATCGTCCTTTAAAAGACATTTAAGCTTTTCAGAAAATCCCTCTTTTTCACATTTCCTACCACTAAGTCTGATTGGCCGTATGCTGTTTGAACAGCACACAAAACAATCGATTGGTCTTTCTTTCACCGGCGTTTGTGTCGCCATTTTGAGTTATGGTCATGTGACGAAAATATCACGTGATAACGGACTACTTTCTGAGCCAACTACAGAGGTGAATGGGAATGATCCGTAGCGCAAGAGAGTGAGTAATTATAATGGTTTCTATGGCATTTCTGAAATACTGTTGAAACGGCGTTAAACGCTATACAAACAAACACACTTCTGCCCATCATTTGAAAACTATTTCTCTTTTGGTAATTCTAAACATACTTCGTGAAGAAATAACATGGACTGACTGTAGAAGTTTAAATAGAGCACTAAACAGCTTGCGCATGTTGTTTACACAAGGGCTCATTCCCTCGCTTCTTTATCTTTTCATCTTAATTACTGTTAGATTTAGCTGGAAGGGAGAATCTGGCAAAAACTCAGAACCTAGGAAAAGGTTTAATTACTTTAGAAACATATGTGTGATACTGTGAATATACTGTAAAAGTAGAGAGAAAGATAGACACATAGGGACATAGACAGGTTCAAAGAATTAAGGGGTTTTTTTTTGTATCATATCTCTTGTAATTGGCCTGCAAAATGCGAAATGAGACCTTAGGACATTTGCGTAAAGTGTCGTCTCGGATTAACCTGTGCGGACTGAGCAGGCTAATCCGAGACGGCACTTTACGACTACATAAGAATTTTTCATACAGTAGACTTTCGTGAAACAGAAAATCGCACAAAAACGGGAAGTGTCGTCTCGGATTAGTCACATACTGCACAGGCTGATGTGGGACGTCACATTTTAACGCATATGTCCGAAGGCCCCTTTTCGTCTGTTGCACGCCATATTTGTTTCACAAGGACTCTTCAGAATTTTGTACTTGGACTCTCCCCCATCGCTGCCAGCAGGGTCGAATCCAGGACCTCTGTATTACAAAGTCTCAGAATCAGTCACTTAGGCAGGAAGGCATGGTGGCATATTTCTGCCACGAGATACGAGATAGCTATCATGATACATGTAATTTTAGAGAACTATCGCGATAAAACAAACTTTCCTGGAAATATTATCTAGATAGCAAAAAGTTTCACGATAGAAATATCGCGATATTTCTAACTATTATCACGATTTTTTTTAAGCTCGTGCCCACAACTGACATTCACGGTATCTATAATTAGATACGGTTTCGGATCATCTTTGTCTCCTGTACAGTGAAAAACTTCCGAGTTCATCCAAATAATGATTTTTCTATTTATAAATATCGAGAAACGGGTAGAACTATGGCGATAATTTTACCTCGATGTCAGCTTCGTGCACAAATGAGAAAAAATCAACATAAAATTTTCTAGATAACAAAGTTTATCGTGATATTTTTTTCAGAAAACTTTTCACTATCTAGATAAAATGTTCAGGAAACTTCGAATTATCGTGAAAGTTTTCTAACATTATCACGATAGCTATCTCGTATCTCGCGGCAGAAATATGCCACCATAGGAAGGACCTTAACAAATTTTAGGTGTACAGGAACTCTTGAGGGCCAAATATATAAACACGATCTCTATTGACGGATGAAAATACTATCCACCAAAACTCGGAGAGGGCTTCCTTTTTTTCTTATAGGCTTGACTAAGCAAGGGGAGGGATTAAAACCAAGATCAGAATGCACATTCTTTGTAGTCTGATCTTTATCTATGCCATCCGCAAAAGCCCTTCTTTGTGCCCATAGCGCTGAAAGGGTTCAAAGAAATTGTGACAAGGAGAGATTTTTTTTGAAAAACTGACTATTATTTGCAAACGCAGAACATGGAGTTTCTGTAATGACTGATGAAAAGTGTGGATCCATGTCTAGCCTGTCAGATAAGATTTAGGAGCACAGTAAACGTGCCAAGAACTTGCGAACAAGTTGCTTTTTTTTGCACAAGGTGATGCCTAAGTTACAAATGACACCAATTCGTGAAGAGTCGAAACGGAAACTATGATTATAGTAATTCATCTTTCCATAATTGTTAATGAGTCTGTTGGCATAAAAACAAGTGGGACTCTGTCACCTACACTATCAGGTGAGATACGTTCGTACCACAGCATTAGGGATGGTAATGCTTATCTTCACCTCCGGTTTGACCGTTTTCCTGCTAAATAAGTGAAATGAAATTTTCAAAGCGATAGTAAAAACCCAAATAATGTGTTTTTCAACCTCACTTTTTGGAAAAAAAAAAAGTATAATTATCGGACAGCGTAGATCAGCGATCAGACTGCACGTTCTGTGCAATCTGATCTTGACCTACACTGTCCGCAAATTGTCAGTAAGTCGCGATAAGCACCGTTAGGGTTAAGACGGAAGTACCGATGAGCCAAAGCTTTGCCGAAAATCAGCATGGCTGTCTCTGGATAGGGCTAGTATACATGTAGTTGATTATATACTCTGATTCCTGGGGCTTACTAACTTACTGTTAAGAACAGTAAATATCATGATCAGACTGAAAAAGTAAAACGTGCTGTCTGATATTCGGCTCTTTTGTTATTTGACCTTAATCAACTGTCATACAACTGAAATGTCCGTATCTATTATTACCAACTGAATTAACTCTTTACCACACAATCCCGACTTTTAACGACCCTAAAAGGGAAACCTTTTGAAAACACTGTTTTCTACCCGTCCCATAACAAAGTTCAATTTTTAAGTCACATTTAATTTGTCGTCTGCAAATGCTTTCAATTTGGACTAGTCTAACATTTTGTCGTGTGGTAAAGAGTTAATAATATATATCGGTTTCGACTGATTACTCTCAAGACCACCGGTTTAGCCTTGCAGACCAATTTTGAAAGCATTAATCATGGCAAAAGAACAGTTGTTCGTCATTATAGTTTTTGAATTGTACCTGTATGTTACCAGATGACATATAATGTTGACTTTAACTTAAATCAGAATTTATTAAACTATATTTCACGCAAGAAGATATTTTGGGTTCATCTGCGATAGAAACGTTTCAGGACGAATAAAGTACAGTCTAGCAGCGATAGTGCGTCACCAAGCAAGGTTTAACCCAGTCGGACTTTAGATGGAGCGGGAATAAAACGACGCTTAGATAAGTCTTAAAAACGATTAAATTGCATTCCAAAAATCTCAGATATGTAAATATTCCGAATTCGTTAACGACCATATCGAGTTTGTATATTGGACGCTATGTAGGTATACTACTACCATGTCGAGTTTTTATTATAGGACGTCTGTATACCGAAAGCAGAAACAATGTCTGTGTATTATCGAAAGAGAAAGAAAAGTTCTTGTTGGATTAAACTGGATGTTTCATGGGGATGTTTACATTTACTTGACGGCGTTTTGTAAACGTTGTTTGGATTTGTAATGGTACAGAGGTTTGTTAATTTGATTTACTGTTACCAATTTTATTTGATTTAAAAGTGTAACCTGGGCTTTTTTGTCGATTATGCAATAAATTCGAGTACGCCTCTTTAAACCTTTTAATGTCATTGGCGAAAACAGGAGCTTTTGCGTGTGGTAGAGAGCAAGATTGGACTGCACAGAACGTGCAGTCTGAACTTGGATCTATATCGCCCGCGGTTTTAGTTGGACTTAAGAGATAGATCTGTCTAAGTTTCAGTGGGTATGATTATACACAGTAAAAATAGTGTTGCACTCTCTCTGTCTTTACTGGGTTTGATTTTCTGGCATGAATGATATGAATGGGTTGGAAATTAAAATCTGGCTGCTAAATACACCAACAAACCTCTGAAATGAACTGAAGTGAGGTATCCCTTGACCTCATGGCAGCGACTACTGATCGAGCCGTTTCAACCTCTTGTGAGAGGTATGAGACGAAGACTGCAAGCTGCTCTGCAAGCCCTGCAATATTGACTGATTTTGTGTGCCCATTCTCTGCAGGTCACTTTCAACCTGTTGTGATTTTTATTTCGACATTAATTCCCAGTTTTAGCCGAACTTAAAAGCTTCGCGTTTTTCTTAAATTTGGCAGCAACATCTAAGCAAAAAATTCGTACTTACCATGAGGTCAAGGGATACCTCAGTTCAGTTCATTTCATAGGCAAAAGACTGGTCTATTGGTGTATGCAGCAGCCGGATTCTAATTTCTACCCCATTTTATATTATTCACGCCAGAAAATCAAACCCCGTAATAAACACAGGGGATGCAGGACTTTCTTTTATTGTGTATAGTTTCAGCCGTAGGAGGAGGTTGTGCTGATATATGGCCCGCAACATGCGAAATGAGACCTTCGGACATTTGCGTAAAGTGTCGTCCCGGATTAGCCTGCACAGTCCGCACAGGCTAATCCGAGACGGCACTTTACGACTACATAGGATTTTTTCATACAGTAGACTTTCGGGAAACAGAAAATCGCACTACAACAGGAAGTGTCGTCTCGGATTAGTCACAGACTGCACAGGCTGATGTGGGACGACACACTTTTACGCATATGTCTGAAGGCCCCTTTTCGTGTGTTGCACGCCATATTATTTTGCGCTGGATGAAAAATGTCAACAGAGGATTTTTCTCACCAGGATGATTTTTGAAAAGAAAAAGGGTGATACTGTATTGCTTATACTTCATTCGAGCAATGTGCATATCAGCTGCCCTTTTTTCCAAAACATTGCCATTTTTTACTTCGCAAAGAGAAGTTCTTTGTTAGTGTGTTTTATAGGAAAAAGTCTATTTGAATTATGTAAGTATGAGTTTTCCATATAAAACTTTTTCTGTAGGCTTATTGTTTTATTTTCTATTATAAAAAAATAATACAATTATAAGAGGAGATTAAGCTAAGCTATGGATCTTGTAAATCCTATCCAATTGCCTGTTTATATTATTATCATTTATTTCCTGTTATATCACATTATCGAACATGACATTATAATCAGGTCTTGCCAAACAATAAACACTATACATGTATTAGGTTTAACCCTTAGGCTGCTAAGCGCGACTAAAGGACCCTTTTGCGGACAGTGTAGATCAAGATCAGACTGCACGGAACGTGACTTGCAGTCTGATCTTGGATCTACACTTTCCGATAATGTTATATTTTTCCCAATAAATAACTTTGAAATAGCAATTTTGGGGTTTTGCTATCGGCTTGAAAGTTTCATATAATTATTTAGCAGGGTTGGGTGTTAAAATTCGTTTAATTTTGCGGGCAATAGAATACGTCCTGAAATAAAACCCAAGTTGTTGGTACTCTCATACGAGCTGTCTCGAAGAGACAAATCATGTTTGAAATGAAATGATGTCATATCACGAATTTTGTCCACCATTTAATGCATATTTTCTTTCAGGAGTAAACGAGCTAACTGTTTACCAAATATCCTTGTGTTTTAACGATCCCGAACCTAAAAAATTCTCTTTGAAAACATAATGGAAAAGGGAGAAAATGCTTATTACTAGCATTTTATCCTTTCCCCACAAAGTTTTGTAATAGTCCATTATATGACCCGTATTTGATTTGTCGTCTCGGAATGCTTTCAATGTGGACGGGCTAAATTTTTATAGTTATGTGAAAAGCTTAAACCTTTACCGCACAATGACGCCTTGTAACGCCCCTGGGAAAGAAGCCTTTTGAAAACATTGTGGAAAAAGGAGAAAATGCTGGTGACCAGCATTTTCTCCTTTTCCCACAATGTTTTCTACCCTATCAAAGAAAAATTGCACCATTTGAGCCACATTGAAATTATCGTCAGCAAATGCTTTCAATTTGGACAAGGCTAAAATTTTGTCGTCAGGTAAAGGGTTGACTAAGTCAAATTAATGTTCAGCATCAAATCCAAACCCACCAAAAGGACAAAGGTTTGACTCGTGCTCTAGCAAAAGGGGGAATCTCTGTAATGCATTGTAAATAACAAAACTTCACATAACATGGAATCTATAAAATTTATTTTGTCTAACAACCGACTGAATAATGACATAGAATGGCCCTTAACATGTAGAAAATTGACCCATTGCATAAAGTTTCGACCCAAGTGTTGAATGCGCAGGGTGACCTGGGTAGATATTTGCAAATGCATTAAACCTCGTTTAGAATGTGCCTCATTAATCTAGACATATTTGGTACAAATATGTCTTAGATATATCCAAAACTTCTCGGAAATCACCCGAATGTCCCCATTAATGTCACTCGCCCTTTTAGAACATTGAGCCAAAACTAGACACTGCTGCGATATTGCGAAGATATTGCGAAGATAATAACTGCCTTGTTTATTTTACCGAAAAAAAAAACCAGACATATACGATGAAAAAACTTATGTTTGAAAGAAACTTAATTGCCCATTACGTGGGTTATGAAATCTATCCATCATTTGAGTTGGGCTCTAAAACAATTAGATAAGGTTTCTGACGCTAATTTCTTTCTGTTTATGTTGTGTATGTTAACTCTATACCACACAATGACGAGTTTAACGCCTCTGGGAAATTCAACTTTCAAAAACATCATGGGAAAAGGAGAAAATGCTGGTAACTAGCATTTTCTCCTTTTCCCACGATGTTTTCTAACATTTCAGAAAGAAATCCTATCATTTGAGCCACATTTAGTTTGTCGTCTGCAAATGCTTTGAATTTGGGCCCGTCTAGAGTTTTCTCGTCTGGTAAAGACTTAAATTGCGGAGTTCCGTGCTTAACGTTTATCCCGCTAAATAAGTGAAATGAAACTCTCAGGCCGATAGTAAAAACCTGAAGTTTGCTATTTCAAAGGTATTTCTTGGGGGAAAAATATCTGTATCGGACCATGTGGATCCAAGATCAGACTGTATGTTCCGTGAAGTCTGATCGTGATCTACATTATCCGCAAAAGCGCTTAGCATCCTAAGTGTGAAAGTAAAAAGGGGGGGGGGGGGGGAGATTCAGACTTTTGAGAGAACGAAAAATTGGTTTGACGAATTCAAGTTCATTCGTAATGCCATTGTGCGTCTTTGGAACAAGCGAATGTTTTATCAGCCTATGTAATTCTGTACCCGCAGCCTTTAGAATCTTGACTCGTCCAAATTGAGAAAGTTTGCAGATGACAAATTAAGTGTGGCTTTAATGATGTAAGTGCTTGGAAAGAATGATACATACACCTCCAACTCTGGTAGGGGTCCAGAGTGGCTCAGTGGTAAAGTGTAAGACTCGTAACCTGGAGGTCTGGGGTTTAAGGTTCACTGGAAGCACCGGGTTTTTCAAGGGAGTGTCCTTGGGCAGGACACTTCAGAACCCAAGCCAAGTACTGGTGAAATCAAAGCTATATATGAATAGGCGAGCTGTCGCCGTGATATAACTGAAATAATGTTGAAAGAGGCTTAAAAAGTCAATCAATCCAACTATCGAACAGGAAAAGAAAGCTTTCCGTCACAGTATCTGAAGATCTTGTAAAGCTAAGGAAAACTGGTAGTTACTGTCAGAAACTGATATTTTCGACATATTGCATGTTTGAATCGCGGAAATCTGACTCGGGTTCGTTTTGCGTTTCCGTGATTATCGCCAACTCATTAACAATAAATCCGGAATAGAACGAGCCCTATATCGGCAGATACCGTAAAGATAACGAATAATGGCAATTTCCGTCACTGTCGGAAATATTTTACGACATACCACAAGCGTTAATAAATTTTCTCCCCAAAACGACCCCTTTTTTTCGTTTGGCCGACTGTAAATGAAACAATCGTGGGAGAAAAGTCAAGCGATTTCTCCTTTTTGTGATAAAGGTTGGGTTTTTTTCCCACAAATATAGCTTTCACTCTTTGCCAAACAACAAATTTCGGACTAAACCAAATTGAAAGCGTTTGTAGACGACAAATTAAATGTTATGGTTCACATGATGATTTCTGCCTTTGACTGCGTAGAAAACGTTGCAGAAAAAGGAGAAAATGCTGGTTACCAGCATTTTCTCCTTTTCCCACAATGTTTTTAAAAGCCTTCTTTTCCAGGGTGGTTAAAACTCGAGATCGGGTGGTAAAAAGTTTATTCATGCTGGTTATTTATATATATTTCATTTTTTCGTAATCGACTGCTGTAAATTTGTGTTAAGAGGTAAAACGGTTAAACCTCGAAACAGACAGAAAACTGATCCATCCCAGCGAAAAAAAAGTTTTTATGAATGGGGAAATTGTAAACAAAGAGATAACCGAAAAGAAAATAAAGAAATCATAAAAACGCCTGCCTGTATGTGTGGCCGAAAAAGAAATTAATTAAATGTACCTAAAAGTGGAACCTTGTCTTGTTAACTATTTTGAAGTAAAGCAAAATTAGCAAATAAAACTGGTATTGCAGATAGTGCATGACAAGATCAGACTGCAGTCAAGGCGTAGTCTGATCTTGGATCACACTGATAGTATCAGAAATGAGTTTAAATTGCAGCATGCGAGTCCTTTCACCGACAGAAAAGATATGAGCCATACTCTGTGAAAAGGGGGTTTAATGCATTTGCGAAAAGTATCGACCCATGTCAGCCTGCACAGTCCACGCAGGCTGACATGGGCCGACACTTTTCGCTATATTTGAATTTTCTGCGTGTCAAAGGATAATTCTCTCATGATTCAGTCAGTTGTTTGTTAAAATTGATTTTATGGATCCGTAATTAGGTATTGTCTTGCTTGGTATAATGCATTACGGAGATGCATTAAGCCCCTTTTTCCCAGACCATGGCTCATGTATCCATTGACATAACATATACTTTGCATTCAAAGGGTTTAAGTGTGTTGTGGGGGGGGGGGGGGGGGGGGTCAGGAAGGGAGTCTGCAAAAATAAACAAAGTTTAACTCTGTACCAGACGACACAGTTTTGAGTTCAATCGAGCTGAAACAAATTAGGGTGTCTCAAGAAATGGGCTATTTATTTAAAAGGAGAGACAGCATTGTTAGGAAAAAGGCAAAAACGTTGTTTACCTCAATGTTTTTAGAATCTGTCTTCTTAAAGGTTGTAAAATCACAATGTTTTTTTCTTTTGTAAATCGTAAAATATGTTATTTCGGGGATTCAAACTTTAAAGGGCAAATCCAAAGGTTTTTTGACTTAGCTTTTTTTTTCCCTTCAGTCATCTGTAAATGATGTCAGTAAAACATCTGTGCGTCATTTTCTGCAATTACTACCCGTTAACATACTATAAACCACGGTTCCATTGTCACGATGATTTACGGTCCGAAAATGGTGCATCGCTTACTTCCCCTGATTTGCTTATCTCCCATCCTTGTGTGACGTCATAGCAGCATTTAGTCTTGCACAGGTCGATGCATGGGTTTGGGAAAGTTTGGTGCTCGTGTGTTCTAGTGTGTTCTGGAGGAAGTTGGGGTGCTGCAAGTTAACCCTTGATATGCTAAGCGTGTTTAACTGACCTTTTCCGGACAGTGTAGATCAAGATCAGACTGCACAGAAGGTGCAGTCTGATCTTGGATCTACACTGTCCGACAAGGAGATTTTTTTTCTTATTTAGCAAGATAAGGGTTAAAAATATTAAAGAACACTGATTTCCAACATGTTAGTTCATACAACGCTTATGGTAAGCGAATCGTATACGATGAATCGGATGTTTCGGTATCTTTCCGTTCTATAGATTCACCCCCTCTGCAGCAAAACCTATCTCGTTGAAACAAAACCAATGCCCCCCTTCCCCGCCGCCCCACCCCCCCGGGGAGGGGGTATCCAAAACAGCTTTTAATGACAAACGTAGAATTCGTTTCGTTTTTAACCCCATTCTCCTCACTTTATGTCTAGTTTAATGGCAATAGGCCTGTTCACCATCAATTCTAAATAATTCTGTTATCATTTATTTCAAAGACTGGCCGTCTGATGGCTAAGACGCTTTGTCTCAGCCAATCGAAAGGCTAGTCTTTGAATTTAGAATTAAAGTACAATGTAAAAGGGTTGGTTAATTTAACCCTTTCAGCGCCATAGGCGAAAACAGGGACTTTTGCGGACGGCACAGATCAAGATCAGACTGCACAGAACGTGCAGTCTGATCTTTGATCTGTACCGTCCGATTGATTAGTCAAGCCCCTACGATAAAAATCTTTCTGGGTCTCTGTGGATTGCATTTACAGCCACCGAAAGAAGTCGGGTTTATTTATTTGGCGCCGAAAGAGTTAAGATTGAATTTATATATCATAACACAAAATATGCAAGTAACAAAATATGTATAGAGTCTAACGGTTGTCAGCCTTTCTTTCAGGGTATAAATGGACAATAAGACAATTAAGGCACATCGTGGACTTTTCAAAATTGCAGGCATATCATTGGGGAACCGTCACAATATTTGAACACTGTTTATTTCATACTGCAGGGAAACACCGTTTATTCCCAATTAAAAAAAAACGGCAACAAAAGCAGCAGACACCAGCACAAAGATTATAAATTTATTTCAAACTGCAGGGAAACCGCAGCAACTATGGCAGAAACCATTATACAGAACAGTGTGTCAATCAAACGATCATGCCATGTACCATCCCATGTATATGAGCCATACTCTGTGAAAAGGGGGCTTAATGCATCTGCGAAAAGTATCGACCCAGGTCAGCCTGCGCAGTCCGCGCAGGCTGACCTGGGCCGAAACTTTTCGCTGCTGGTCAAGTTTCTGTATGTTCAAGGTCCAGTCTACCTTATGATTAAGTCGGTTGTTCAAAAACGTAGCTATTATGGATCCATAAGTATGTGATAGCTTTCTTGGTAACATGGATCACAGAAATGCATTAAGCCCCCCTTTTGCCAGAGCATGGCTCATATGTAATTGTTTACAACGTTGTTCTTTTTCAAATGCAGGGAAATAACACGCACATAAAAAAAAAACAGAAACCGTCATATGAGTTATACAACGCTGTATATTTCTTATTGCAGGGCAACAGCAACAAATATGGCAGAAACCATTACAAACTACAGTGTTTCCTTCAGTTCAAACGTTAGTGACATGACTGATGACGTAGACAGTTCGATGAAAACGAGTCTGGGTTTGAATATTTCAATGGAGGATTACAGTATAAATACTATCTGTGATGAGAACAGTTCAGAAACAGAATTATCCATGTGTGATAGGAAAGGTTTGGGGATTAGTTTATCCACTCCAATATTAATGTTATCAGCCGGTGTCATTGGCAATATGATTGCCATTATTGTGTTGCTAACTGCCCAAAAGGAAATGAAGAAAACAGTGTTCTACACATTCTTAATAGGATTAGCTTTGACGGATCTGATCGGTCAGTTGTTGACAGGACCAATCGCAATCATTGTGTATGCAAATAATATGAAGTGGGTAGGTGGAGAACCCGTCTGTAAATACCATGCTTTTGTAATGGTGTTTGTGGGCATGATTACTCCGCTCTTTGTTTGCTGTATGTCTCTAGAACGTGTGCTGGCCCTTAGATGCCCTTATTTCCACGCGAGGGTTGTGAATAAGAAAAGGGCCAGGATAGTGATACTCTGTTGTTTTATGTTTGTTACTTTATTCACTTGTCAACCATTCCTGGGATTTGGAAGTTACGCACACCAGTTTCCAGGCTCCTGGTGTTTCCTCAATTTTCACAAGGAAAGTGCAAGTGACGCTGCATACGCGTATACGTACGCATTTATAAGCGTGATAATGATATCTGTAATTGTCATAGCCAATACGATTGTCATGGTAACGCTTATCAAAATGAAAAAGACAAGAAAGGTTAATAATTCTCCTTCAATTGAACGAAGAACTACTGTGAGGTCAAAATCTAAAATCAAGATGGAGGAAGAAACTCAAATGATCTGGTTCCTATTTGCAATAACTGTCGTTTTCACAACCTGCTGGTTCCCTCTCAATGTAAGTATATAAAGTCTTGCTCAATAAATTTTGCGAGTTGGCGCTTTTGAGAAATCAAAGTGCTGTCAGCACTGTAATCGGTCGACTCTGAATAACTACAATGGTTTGAAATCACTAATCAAATGGTAGTTATTTGAACTATGTATAAATAAGAGATCCTACACCTTACAACTGAGCCACGCAGGACACCCCGTTTTTTTAAATTGTCCTTTACAAATTAGTAGTTTAAAGGAATGGTTAAAATATATGTTTGCTAGTTGACAGCAATAGAACGTAAAATATATGTGACAATTCTGATCAGCAATTCCCGTTATCAAGCTTTAGAAATCACCCATCATGAACAACAGTACCTACCAACCTGTTAAAAGGGTAAAAGAAAATACAGATATTCTTTTCTGTAACTTTGGCAACTTTGGTAATTGTACTGTAACATATGTAGAGACCCTATAGCTCAGTCAGTAGCTTAAAGGACTTGAGAACAGGGGGTCGCTGGTCTGATACACGGCTTGGCCAATTTCTTTCCGAGAATTGATGATAGTCATTACGACAGGATTCATTCCTCTCTCACCATAGCCATCGCTTCGATAATAGTTATGTGGGAAAGCAACCAAAAAGAAACTCCAGGAAAGCATGGATAGGTACACTGGCCGCTGCGATATAAATGAAACAATGTTGAAAAAGGCGTTAAACACTATACAATCAAATCAAATTCTAACATATTGTCAGATTCATAATAATATCCATACTTTCAAATGGTATAAATAAATCGTAAAAAATAGGAATTTTGAATTGTTTACTTTTGGCTGCTAGTGGGCCCTTTATTTTTCCATTTTTAATAAGACATCGTATTTATCTATACCAGTTGTCTTGCCTAATATTTTTTGGCTGGCTAAATCGTCCTGGGCCTATCGTCCAGTCATACACGTCTGGCCAATTTCTCCTGCATTACTTTCAAAGACTGTACATACCCAATAAATAGAGAATATTTCTTTTTTTCGGTAAAATATCGCGCTTAGCAGAATAGGGTTAAAATATTCAATTATTGACCGCGAGCTATGTTTGGGATATTCATTGATATAGTCTTACCGATGAATTCTGATGGGTACCCACAACAATGGTGCTAGAGAAGCACTAAGTTGATACTACTCTGTGAATCCATAAATATTTATCCTTTCTGTACATATGCGGATCGTTACTATTATCGTCATCATGACGATTTATGCTTTGGGAAGAATTTATCTTCATTACATCAAGATAATAATAACCTGCGTTTGGATGCATTAACGTTTAATGTGTTGCACAAAGAAATAGTTCTTTTCTTTTTTTTTAAAGGCGAAAACCAACGGGACGCATGAAAAACGACAAATGTTTCTCACTAAATGGAAGAGGGCGAAGCATTAGATCAACAAACGATAATGGATTGCTACCTCTAAACATCTTAGATCTTTTTACCCTTAAATTGATCACCCGGTTTACCAAACAATTTCGAGTTTAAACGACCCCGAGGATGAAGGCCTTTAAAAGGGGAAAAGGAATACATGCTGGTAACCAGCATTTTTTTTCCTTTTAACCCTTTCCCAAACAAGCCCTGGTTTTCACGTGTCTGCGGTACAAGTCTTTCGAAAACACTGTGGGAAAAGGAGAAATTGTCTGCGGTACAAGTCTTTTGAAAACACTGTGGGAAAAGGAGAAATTGCTCGTAACGAGCAATTTCTCCTTTTCCCACAGTGTTTTCTACCCTTTTTGATAACTTTCTGCCATTTTCATCAAATTTAAAACTGTCGTCTGCAAACTCTTTCAATTTGGACCAGGACAAAATTTGTCGTTTGGGAAAGGTTAACAGCAGTGTTTTCCCCTTTCAAAGAGAAACCCCTGTCATCTTAGTCAGATTGAATTTGTGCTCTGTAAATGCTTCCAAATAGGAGAAGTCAAAAATTGTGTTGTCTGACAAACAGTTCATGTAAATTTTCAACCAACAGTTAACCTTTACCATACGAGAAAATCTTAGTCCGAGCCCAAAGCATTTACAGATGCAAATTAAATATGGCCAAAATTATGGAAGTTGTCCTAAAATAGCTGGAAAAAATTGTGGAAAAATGAGAAAATGCTGGTTTTCTCCTTTTCCTAAAATGTTTTCAAGGTTCCTATTTCTCAAGGCCGATAAAGTCGCCTGTGTGTGGTAAAGGGTTAACCCAAAATACCGCGATTTGTAAGGATTTTTTTTTCAACCTAAAAAATCTCACCTCATTGGACTATGTTAATCAAAGATTAGAAGGCCAGTTTTGTGCAGTCTGATCTTGATTTACACCGTCGGTCCGCAAAGACCTTGGAGTCACGTTCAGTAGCCCATTAGTTAACCTTATACCACACAATCCCCTGTTTTAACGACCCTGTGAAAGAAGCCTTTTGCAAACATTGTGGGAAAAGGAGAAAATGCTGGTAACTAGCAATTTCTCCTTTACCCACAATGTTTTCTACCTACCCACAATGTTTTCTACCCTATCCAAAACAGAAATCATCATTTTGAGCTACATTTAATTTGTCGTCTGCAAATCCTTTCAATTTGGACCAGTCTAGAATTTTGTCGTTTGGTAAAGAGTCAATAACACATGAAACAAAAAATAAAATGTATGATCGTCAACGATTTTATCTAACATTTTTCCCATTAACCTGTTTTTTTTTTTATATAAAATTATGACACTTCCTGGATAAAGTTTTATAGCATCCGCCCACCATTTTCTTAACTCTTTCGGCGCCAAATAAATAAACCCGACTTCTTTCGGTGGCTGTAAATGCAATCCACAGAGACCCAGAAAGATTTCTTACCGTAGGGACTTGACTAATTAAGCGGACGGTACAGATCAAAGATCAGACTGCACGTTCTGTGCAGTCTGATCTTGATCTGTGCCGTCCGCAAAAGTCCCTGTTTTTGCCTATGGCGCTGAAAGGGTTAACGAATGTTTTCATGAAATAACAGACAACAGATTAAGCCTATCAACCGTCCGTAAAAGACTGTTAACACTTAAGCTGCTGAATAAATGAAACGCAAATTTCTACTCAATACTAAAAGCCAAAACATTGCGGTTTCAAAGTTGATTTCACCGGAATGAAAATACCGTATCGGACAGTGTAGATCAAAGATCAGACTGCACGTTTTGTGCAGTCTGATCTTGATCTACACTGTCCGCAAAAGGTCAGTGGGTCGCGATAAGCAGCTTAAGGGTTAAACCTTATCCTGGTAAAAGCCACTGGTTACTTTCTCACATAAACATCGTGGAACCAATGCTAATGAGAGCCATTCTTCAGTTGTTTCCCTTGATTCCTCTCTAGTACTACATTGGTCCTGATAAGGTGATTACTTGGATTTTATCCTTTACTTCCTTGCACTACACAAATATGTTCTTGAGATGATATCTCGGCTAAATCGGGTTAGATTGTTTCATAAATCGATATATATGCATTTCTGTGATGACTGAGAACATGATTTGCTTTAAAATTACATGGGAACCTTACATATAGTCATAAATCAAATTATTTTTATCGCAACATGCCCAAGGGAATCCAGGATAAAAACAAAGGAACACATGTAAAAGGACCAATCTGTTATTTGGTTAATTTAAACATATTTTATTCATAAAGTGAATGGGGTCGGGCCACAAGTTCTAACAACTTAGATTCGGCCCTTCCCCTACAATCAAATTAACAACAGATGAAAGATAATGGAAACAAAACATATAGAGACATGGTGTAAATGATTAAAAATAGAAAAAAAGAAAAGAAAAAATGTAAACAAAAACAAAAACAGAAATAAGGAGAAATTGATAAAGAGAGGCGAAAAATAAACAAAAGAGGAAGAAAAAAAAAGTAGAGTGGAAATAGAACAAATAAGAAAAGAAAAAGGGAGAATGAGAAACTGGATGCGATGCTCTGTGATGAATGCCTTGTATTTTAGTAAACGGCTATATGTATTTTTCTTTTTATTGAATATTTTATACTACAAAGCGGCCAAAGGTTATTTGGTTACCTTCAGTCTGTATCTGGCAAGGGAGATAAGTTGATTTGCAGGAATAGCCCCCATTGGTATGAAAGGAATTAATCCTGTCACAATGACCATCATCATTCCTCAGAAAGAAATTTGTCCTTCCGGGTATCGAACTGGCGACCACAAGATTTCAAGCCGTCTACGTTACCGACTGAGATACCGGGCTCGGCCAAACAGTTCCTGCGATTACAATGCTGTTTTTGACCTATGTGTCTAAGAAAATGAGCTGTGCTCTGGAAATAGGGGTTTTTAATGCATCTCCGTTTATGATTTATCACATATTTCATTTAGACGGAGCAAGTCATCACATAATTGTGGATCCATAAAATCCATTTAGTCTAAAAATTGACCGAGTGTGGAGGTATAATGGTCCTTGGACATGCAGAAAATTCTCAAGTCGCTAAAAAGTTTCGGCACACGTCAGCCTGCGCGGACTGTGCAGGCAGACGTGGGTCGATACTATTTGCAGATGCATTAAACCCCATTTTCACAGAGCTTGGCTCATGTAAGCTAGAACAGTGCATATTTGAGAATAGAATGCTGATATTTTACTTCTAAATGAAAGCGGGAATTGCATTTCTCATTTTGATCTGAATATCACTGATGATTTTCTGTTTTTTTAAGAGCCATGCTGTGTAAAAAGGGGGCTTAATGCATCTGCAAAAAGTATCGACCCAGGTCAGCCTGCGCAGTCCGCGCAGGCTGACCTGGGTCGATACTTTTTTGTAATTGATCAAATTTCTGCATGACAAAGGACAAGTGTACCTCATGATTCAGTTGGTTGCTGGAGAAAATGGATTTTATGGATCCATAATTATGGGATGTGTTGTTTGATATAATGCTTTATGGAGATGCATTAAGCCCCCTTTTGCCAGAGCATGGCTCATATATTATTCAAGATTGATTCTGTGCATCCTACGAAAAAAAAACAGACAAAGGTATGTGGAAAAGAGACTGGCGCTTTTACTGTCAGAGATAGTGGTGAAAGTTTTTGCGGATGATGTGGATCTCGGATCAGACTGCACAGAACGTGCCGCCTGATCTTTGATCTACACTATTCGCTTCTTCTTTCAAATTTTTGGCATGAAAATCTCATTATTTGCCAATGAATTACGTTTTACAACGTCAGAATATATCGCATGTATTTTTTGTTTGTCGATGAACAAGCTGAAATGCCCTCACTCGAACTGTTTTGCATAGTTTTGTCTTGACTTTTACGTCAGTAACAGATAAAGATCACGGTTTTTATCACTTATCTGCCCCTCGAATCTCATAAATTAAGCCTTTTCAAGAAGCACATTTATTACATTAGCCTATTTCATAGCTTAAAGGGGAGTACTTGCGAAATTACTGAATTCTTGTAGATTTATTTACCCTTGATCATCATTAGTGGGAGACGAGGGTTAAGTACGATCTTGATATCTCATAAATTTAGGAGATGATTTATGGTTTATCACATATTTCACTTAGACCCTAGGACCTCTTCATGTGGCCTATTTAAAAGATAAAACTACCCTCTATATATGAAAATGTTAACCCTTTCCCAAACAAGCACTGGCTTTCACGTGTCTGCAGTACAAGTCTTTTGAAAACACTGTGGGAAAAGGAGAAATTGCTCATAACGAGCAATTTCTCCTTTTCCCACAGTGTTTTCTACCCTTTTTGAGACCTTTCTGCCATTTTCATCAAGTTTAAAATTGTCGTCTCCAAACTCTTTCAATTTGGACCAGTCCAAAATTTGTTGTTTGGGAAAGGGTTAAAGGGGAATGCTTTCGAATTAACTGATTTGTCTGTGTATTAGATATCATGTGCCTCGTGACGTCTGATATCATTTGCGAAGTGTTTAGACAAGAACCCTAGTACCATATGAGTTAAGCCCCTTCTTAATGATTGATTGATTGATTGATTTTTAACGCCGTTTTCATCATTACTTCACTTATATCGGGGCGGCCAGTGCATCTATCCATGCTTTCCTGGAGTTTCTTTTACCAGTATTACGCACAATATTCTTTCCAAGCCACTGGCTGCTTTCCCACACAGCCATCGTCGATGTGAGAGAGGAATGAATCCTCTGGCAATGACTATCATCAATCCTTGGAAAAAAATTGGCCAAGCCGGGGATTGAGCCGACGACCTCCAGTTCTCAAGTCCTGTACGCTACCGACTGAGCTATCAGAGCTCGGCACGCCCCTTTTCAAGAAGCCCGTGAATAGCATTTACATGTATCTGCATCTTGACTCGCTGATGTCCTGTGAACACCGACCTCTTACGTCCGAGCGATGACAGAAGATCAAAAACAGACTGCACATCCGGTCTGGTCTGTGCCTACACTCCTTGGTACACAATTAGTCGTTTAACCCTTTACCACACAATGCCGATTTATAACGTCCCTGAAGTAGGAGACTTTTGAAAACATCGTGGAAAAAGGAGAAAATGCTGGTAGCCAGCATTTTCTTCTTTTCCCACAATGTTTTCTACCCTTTCCTAGAAAAATTCCATCATCTGAGTCACATTTAATTTGTCGTCAGAAAATGCTTTAACCCTTTCCCAAACAAGCCCTGGTTTTCACGTGTCTGCAGTACAAGTCTTTTGAAAACACTGTGGGAAAAGAAGAAATTGCTCGTAACGAGCAATTTCTCCTTTTCCCACAGTGTTTTCCACCTTTTTTGAGACCTTTCTGCCATTTTCATCAACTTTTTCAATTTGGACCAGTCCAAAATTTGTCGTTTGGGAAAGGGTTAAATTTGAACGTGTTTGATAGTCTCCCACTAATGATGTTCAAGGGTAAATAAATCTACATGAATTCAATAATTTCGCAAGCGCTCCCCTTTAAGCTATGAAATAGGCTAATGTAATAAATGTGCTTCTTGAAAAGGCTTAATTTATGAGATTCAAGGGGCAGATAAGTGATAAAAACCGTGATCTTTATCTGTTGATAGAGAGTTTAGTTTTATATTATTCAGTTCTAAATAATGTGAAGAACCGTTTTGAGCGCTCTCATGTAGATATTAACTTCAAATTTCAAAGAAGGTATGTAATGTAATTGTAAACGTAAAAAACTTTGAGTGGATGGAAACGGTGATCCTTATTTTCAAAGAACGTGGTAAAGATTTCAGTTTTCGCCAGGGCCAAAGAGCGGCCAAAAAGACAATGCAGGTATTAAAGAGCATTAAATTTTAGATTTAAATCGCATCATTCAAAAGAATGTAAATATTGTAAAGATGACAATCTGCTATTGTGTGGTCGGTCTAAGTTTTAGTTGCTGGCAGAAAAATGAATTTCAAAATCAGGCAAAAAATAAACAAAAGAGTGACTTTGCAAGTTTTAACCTAGTTTTGAAATTAACTTCTCTGCCACCGACAACAGTTGGACCGACCGTACAATAACAGATTGTCATCTTCACCAAAATTTCCAAGCTATTAAATGGTTTGATTAACATTTATTTGTACTATAAAAACTGCTTTGTTTACGTTTGGCAGCTAATGTTACTTTTACTTCAGACATTTTAAAGTATAAGAAAAAAAAAAGTTTTTCTCTCCAGCGGTATGCTTTCTTTTGACCAGAGGTTAGGACCAATTCACCCTTTACCAGACGACAAAATTTTAGGCTTGTCCAAATTCAAAGCATATGCAGACGACAATTTCAATGTGGCTCAAATGGGCCAACTTTTCTTTGATGGGGTAGAAAAAACATTGTGGGGAAAAGGAGAAAATGCTGGTTACCAGCATTTTCTCCGTTTCCCATAATGTTTTCAAAAGGCTTCTTTCCTAGGGGTGTCAAAAGGCGGCATTGTGCGGTAAAGAGTTAACTTCTATATAGATCCACTTTCTTTGCCATCTGATCTTGATCTACACAATCTGCATAGCCTTGTCACCCGTGACAATTTGATTTTTCTTTTCAGATTAACATATTAATCAACCAGGTCACAGGACGGGTGAACTACGCTGCGGATCTAATCGGTGTGCGTTTGGCCAGTATTAACCAGATTCTTGATCCTTATATCTACATACTTCTCCGGAAAAAGGTCATCGTTAAAGGGTTACGGTTCTTAAAGAGGCTTATCTGTAACGGCAAAAACACCGAGTCACCAAAACGATACATTACAAACTATTCTACAAACGCCGTGAATGGTTCCCTTAAACAACGGCGAGAAGATCTGGAAATCAATGATTGTGAGAGACAGGTAAACTCAGAACCAGTCGTGTGTAATCACTACCTCGAGCCGGATACCAGCGATTCTTGTTCCGTCAGCAGCGTGGAACCAGACGAAGAGCGGGAAAAACGTCTTTTGAACATTTTTACTTCCGGTTCCGGTTCCGGTCAGAAACGTAGAAAGAGACATTCAGATTCCGGAGTTGAGTGTAAAAGAACTTCGTACAATAGCATCCAGAATTCACACAACTGTATTAAAAATTCCATGACAGACAGAAAGTTGAGTTTGCCGGCGAAATCCGTTAGATCATAGCGATTGGCAATCCTTAGAAAGAAAAAAAATAGTGCATTTAGTTTGTTTTATATCTTTTGATACGGTTAGAATATCTTCTTCTGAGATAACCCTTACCTGTAGCAAATATCAGTTAACTGCTGGAGACAAAATTCCGCAGGCGACCTAAAAATACACCTGGATCATCAACATGGATAAAGGTTAACTCTTTACCAAACGACAAAATGTTAGACATGCCCAATTTGAAAGCTTTAGCAAACGACAAAATAAATGTTACTCAAAAATAGAAATTCACCTTTGTAAGGATAGAAAGCATTGTGGAAAAAGGAAAAAAATGCTGGTAACCAGCATTTTCTCCTTTTTCCACAATGTTTTCAAAAGGCTTCTTCTTTGAGGTCGTTAAAACTCGGGATTGTGTGGGAAAGGGTTAAGTACCAAGAATACATGTGAAAACTTGTTGACAAAAGAAAAAATTGCTCGTTACGAGCAATTTCTCCTTTTTTGTCAACATGTATTCAAAAGTTGGTCTTCAAGACAAACAAAACAGTCGCCTGTAGCTTATTATCTGTTCATAGAAAGGCCCTTGAATTTGACCACAGTACAAAGCTTCTGGGTGACCTGCTGTGACTGATTTCTAATATTGCGCAATCGAAAAATTTATATAAGCAATCTTTATTTATCGTTTGGCTTTGTTTACTAATGCCGATACGAGCCAGTTTTAATTCGGGAAGATGTTTGTTTTTTAGGTAAATGGAAGCGTATCCCATCGTTTTTTTCTTCTATGTAGAAACCTTTTAGATGTTTTCTGACTGAATTTTAAATTTCTACAGCATTTCATATCAGCCATGCGCTGGCAAAACGGGGTTTAATGCATCTCCGTAATGTATTGTACCATGCAAGTCATTGTGGATGCATAAAATTCATTGACATGCAGGAAATTGGCCAGTTGCAAAGAGTTTCGATCAAGGTCAGCTTGCGCGACTGCGCAGGCTGACCTGGTTGATGAGTTTTGGAGATGCATTAAACCCCCTTTTCACAGAGCATGGCTCATATCTTTACGAAAAGTTGTCTTTGAAAATTCGTATTAATGGAATGTTAGCCATATCAAAAGATTATACAATTTCAGTATTTGAGACAAGGTTGGGAATCAAGCAAACAAACTAACTTTACTGCTTTTCGAAAAAAGCCTAACATATTTCATTAAAAAAAAACTTTGTAATACTACTGAATCGTATTTCTAGATTTCTAGAATCTCTTTATTTGTAATAAACGATTCTTTTTCTAAGCGTATTTTGTTCATTGTAAGTTAAACTTTCAGTTTATCAAGACGGTATTCTATAAGTCTCCATCAGACGACAACATATTTAGACTGGTCCAAAATTGAAAGCATTCGCAGACGAAATATTAAAAACTGGCTTAATAAATGATACAGGTGTTTGAATGGGTAGAAATCATTGTAAAAGAAAACACAATAGAAAAAGCAGCTTACCAGCATTTTCTCATTTTGCCACAATGTTTTCGAAAGCCATCTTTCTCAAGGTTATGAAACAACGGAATTAATTGCTAAAGGGCTCACTTAAAATGAAGAAGATTTCCTTTAAATTGAGAGCAATGCTCTGTGAAAACGAGAGTTTTATAAATCTGTTAAAAAGTATCGACCCCTGTCAGCCTGCGCAGTCCACGCACGCTGAGATGGGTCGAAACCTTTTGGTTGTGTAAATTTTCTGCGTGTTAACCCTTTCCCAAACGACAAATTTTGGACTGGTCCAAATTGAAAGAGTTTGCAGACGACAATTTTAAATTTGATAAAAATGGCAGAAAGTTATCAAAAAGGGTAGAAAACACTGTGGGAAAAGGAGAAATTGCTCGTTACGAGCAATTTCTCCTTTTCCCACAGTGTTTTCAAAAGACTTGTACTGCAGACACGTGGAAACCAGGGCTTGTTTGGGAAAGGGTTAAAGGACCATTCTACCTTATGATTCAGTCGGTCGTTACACGAAATGGAATTTATGAATCCATAATTATGTGATGACTTGCTTAATGCAATTTATCACGAAGATCCATTAACCTTTATAGCGCCTTTCACGACTATAGTTGCCTATGCGGCCAGTGTAGATCAAGATCAGACTGCACTAAACGTGCAGTCTGATCTCTGATCTACACTGTCCGCTTTGCTGAAACATTATAGACAAAAGGAACTTTGAAATTGCTTTTATTTTGGTCTTATTTCTAGACTGAAAATTTCTGTTGGATATATTCGGCGCTCTTGGGATTAAACCCCCTATTGCCAGAGCGCAGCTATTGCTCCGTGATTATCTTATTACATCCAGTAAAGGACGACTTTCAAAAAATCGTGGCTCATAGACTAGGGTAATTGAGCCATTCTCTTTGAAAAGGGGGCTTAATGTAGCTGCGAAAAGTATCGACCTGGGCCGAAACTTTTCGCTATTGGTCAATTTTCTATATGTTCAAGGACCAGTCTACCCCAATAATTAAGTCGGTTGTTTAAAAAAAAGTGGCTATTACTGATAGATAATTATGTGATGGCTTGCTTTGCATTATGTATTACGGAGTAGTTGCATTAAGCCCCCTTCTGCCAGAGCATGATTCAGATGTAATTCTAGATGTTCTAAGTTCGATCCTCCTTGATGGCCCTCGTCAAGCGGGATTGCCTTCCAGCAAGGTACTGTAAAGTCTTTGTCAATTATTGTGGAACCCCAGACAACAAATTGGGTCTATTTAAGAAATGAAAAAAAAAACTACCCTTTTAATACCGATCTTAACAATGTGTTTTAATGTAATTTCAACAGCGCAATAAACTTTGTCAGCAAACATAGAGCTTGTAAAGAAATAAATCTTTGCTCACATACAACATTAAAACTAACTTAAAAAGAAAACTAGATCAGAAAAGTTTCAGAATTGCGAGTCGTAAACGGTGAAAAGACTAAACCATCAAAATATTTAATTAGTTTTTCATCCAGCATACATCGATGAATACTTCGTCATTTAATATATATCTCAGTCTCTGTCACTCTGTCTCTCACTGTGTCTCTCTGTCTCTCTCTCTCTAGTGCTCGTTGGAGGATACAAAATCATACGTGTTAGTTATTTTCAACCAGCCTTTGATATATATCTATCTCTCTGTCTCTCAGTCTCTGTCACTCTGTCTCTCTTTCTCTGTCTCTTTTTAGCTCGCTTGCGAGCTCGTTCACACAAAACCTCTCTCTCCCTTTCTTTCTCTCATGCTCGTTGGCAGATACAAAATCATACGTGTTTGTTATTTTCAACCAGCCTTTAATTCTTTCTGCGCAAAATACATGTATATCGACTTCAACTTTTTCGGCTACTTGGAATATAACCGACCAAAACTCCGAAACATTTTATCCAATAGGCTTGATTATACAAGCGGACGGTAAAGATCAAAGATCAGACTGCACGTTCTGTGCAGTCTGATCTTGATCTATACCGTCCGCAAAAGGACCTGTTCTCGTCTATTGCGCTTAAAGGGTTGAATCAGAGTCTTATCGCTACATAGATACGTTATAGCATACAAAAAATATGATACCGAAATTATAAATAAACAAATGATGGACGATTTTCACAAATAGATTTCCAACCACAACGTTTAGTGATTTAAAATATTCCCTAAAAATTTGTTTGTCACGTATTTTCTTTCCAGTGCTAGTCCATACAGTGATTTCGGACTAAAAGCGGTTGCAGAAGATGAATTAAACATGGTACTAATGAAAAAAAAACAAACTGTAATTGTCCCTGACAGAGTAGAAAACATCGTGAGAAAAAGAGAAAAGTGCTGGTTACCGACAATTTTCTCCATTTCCCTCAATGTTCCTTCTTCGGGGTGGTTTTGATAAGCGGCATTTTCTCCTATTCCCGTACTGTTTTTTTACGCTTTAAGCGATAAAAACCATAGTGTAAAAAACGAGATTGTTTGATAGTGGGTTAACATATTACTTTTCTAAATGAAAACCATTCTTTACAATTTATCCTTTTGTCTCAATGTTAGTTATGTAAGTTTGTTCTTAATATCGTCTGCTGCAAATTTGTGTGGGAAATACAAAATAAAAAAATTGGTGTTTTATGCTTGAACGCCGTCCGCCCTGCAACAAATTTAACCCTTTCCCAAACGACAAATTTTGGACTGGTCCAAATTGAAAGAGTTCGCAGACGACAATTTTAAATTTGATGAAAATGGCAGAAAGTTCTCAAAAAGGGTAGAAAACACTGTGGGAAAAGGAAAAATTACTCGTTACGAGCAATTTCTCCTTTTCCCACAGTGTTTTCAAAAGACTTGTACTGCAGACACGTAAAAAACCAGGGCTTGTTTGGGAAAGGGTTAAAGCAGACGAGTTCAAAAACACCCTTTCAACTCTTTACCAAACGACAAAATTTTAGACTAGATCAAGCTGAAAGCATTTGCAGATGACCAATTAAAGGTAGATAAAATGAAGATTTATGTCTTTGAATAGTGTAGAAAACATTGTGGGTAAAGGAGAAAATGCTGGTTACCAGCATTTTCTCCTTTTCCAACAATGTTTTTTTTTCGAGGGACTTCTTCTTCAGGGTCAAAAGAAGTCGGCATTGTGTGGTAAAGATTTAAAATACGGGTTATCAATATGAAAGCAAGAAAAGTTGCTACACGCCATTTTTCCGTGTGCAAGATCATTTTTGAAAGTGTTAATTCTTTCTGCTAGTGTAGATACTGTATCAGTTCCATAATGGCCTATATCACTCAAGTTCACGATCCGTCTTTATCTTTTATGCCATCAACATGATTCATGTTGTTTACATTGTTGCTAGGCAACACGCCATTCTTTTCTTCTTCCTCTTCCGGTTGGTCCTCCATTCCTTGCATTCTGTAGTAACGCTTCACGACCTGGTCCCAATTTATGACGTCCTCCAGTCGCTGCGGACCGCGATGGTGCCGGGATGTCAAGAAGTCACCTGGAAATATACACAGACAATGGTAGCATATAGCCTATAGCATTGAAGCTTAGTGTACTCAGTGTTTAGTTTCAGTTCTATCACGGCACCAAGTACACATACTCATGCCTAATTATTAATACTATGCATGAACAACAGACGAAGACAATTATCGTTTTCCCACATAAGTTGTGTCAATTTACGGCGGTGAAAGAGGAAATAAATCCTGTCGGAGTGGCTTCCACCAATCCGAGAAAAGACTTCTAGCCAAGCCAAAAATTCAAATACGCAGTCCCTGGATTGCAGGCCCGCACTGTACCACCGAGCCACCACAAATGTTTTGCAACCACTTCATGGACAAATCGCATAATTTCAGCCACATTTAATGTGTCATACGTAAGTGATTTTTATAGAGCCAAGTCTTAGGAAAATAAATCTAGAAAAGGATTTAGTTGATGCTGCAATCAATACTTAAGTTTCGACAGTGCATCTATCTATGTTTTAAGGGACATCAAGAAGTACCGAGTCTCGGAGGCTTCAAATAGGATTCGTTACGTCGAGGGTCAAACTTGGCTTCTTTTCCCCACCACGTCAGTCCATCAGTTGACCCTAATGTTACTAGATATATAACTATGAAAGAACTTTTCTAGCAAATAGTAAAAACCCAGACATTGCGACTTTAAAGTTGTTTATGCCGGAAAAATCTTACGATATCGGACAATGTAGATCGAAGATTAGACAGCACCTCTGTGCAATCTGACTTTAATCTACACTGTACACAAAAGCATATTGAGTCGCTTTTAGCAGCCTTTGTGTTAATCATCTAACTACATTTATTAGAAGGATTTTTACACGTTGTACTGGGACCACCTCAGAGTAGAATGGAAAATAAATGATGAATTTGTGTGTGATTGTTCGTTTGTTTTTATAGGAGTGGTGTCAGTAACTGATAACCCCTATACTGCTAAAAAATTAAAATGAAATTTTCAAGCCGATAGTAAAAACCCAAGTTTTGGTATTTCATAGGTATTTTGGTGGGGAAAATATCTCCTCATCGGACAGTGTAGATCAAAGATCAGACTGCACGTTCTGTGCAGTCTGATCTTGATCTACATTGTCCGCAAAAGGTCAATGGGTCGCGCTTAGCTGCCTAAGGCTTAATGAAATGCAACTATCATTAAACTTTGAAAATCGCATTCTTACCCAAACTCAAGTGATTTTCGCAATGCTTATAAAAAATGTAGCTCAATTTTTTATTCTCATACGTTGTGATTCTCTATCAATAAACAAATGTTCAAGTTTGATGAAATCAAGTTCAGTGGTAAGTTCAAAAGAGAAACTTCTCCGAAGATTAATGAATGTTTCGTGATGGATGCAAGCCACCTGTGTTGACAGACAGGAATTCCCTTCTGCAACTTGTAACAGCTAGTAACTCATTTGGAATGGTAGGAGGTACACCGTACTGGCGCTCAGTGAAAACTCTGATATCTGGGTTTACACTGACACTTTCACTACTAACGGCGATCAATACTGTTTTTGTGGAGGGCGTAGATCAAGATCAAATCGCACAGTATGTGCTCTACAAAATCCGCTTTCAAATGCTAAATTTTAACTAAAATCGTCCGCAGTTGCAAGTTAGAGTCTACCTTTAGACTCTCGAAACAATTCAAAATGGGCTATGCTCTGTGAAAGGGGGGCTTAATGTATCTGCCGAAAGTTTCGACCCAGGTCAGCCTGCGCAGTCCGCGCAGGCTGACCTGGGCCGAAACTTTTCGCTATTGTTCAATTTTCTGTATGTCAAAGGACCAGTGTACCTTATGATACAGTGGGTTGTTAGACATAATGAATTTTATAGATCCCTAACTATGTTATAACTTGCCTGGTATTATGGATCACGGAGATGCATTAAGCCCCCTTTTGTCAGAGCATGGCTCAAATTACTTAGTTGGCAGCGATTGAGTTAAGTAAATAAAAGACCTCCCGCCTTGTAATCATCTCTCTGAATAACTTTCTAAGTCTAATTCTCAAGAATGTTCTTGATTTAAAAGTAACACAATTTCTGATTGGCTAAATCATAGTATAGCCAATAAGAAATTGTGTCAATTTCTAAATCTAGAATAAGACTTCGACTTAGAAAGCCCACTTCAATTATTTAGCGGTTAACCTTCACCAAACAAATCCGCGCTTAAACGGCACTGAGGTAACGGCATATGAATGAATTAAATGTCGCTCAATTCATTAATCCTGACTTTAAAAGGACAGAAAAGATTGTGGGAAAATAAGGAAATGCTGGTTACCAGCATTTTCTCGTTTTCCCACAATGTTTTCAAAAGGGTTATTCCCCAAGGTCGTTAAACTCGGGAATGTCTGGTAAAGGGTTAATTTCTAACCACTCGCAGACGACTCTTTACGTCATGCAAAAGACAGTTTATTAAAAACAGGAAATAGTTTTAACTCTTTCGGCCCCAAATAAACAAATCCGCCTCGTTTGATTGCTATAAATGGAATCCACTGAGTCTCCGGAAGATTTTTATCATATAGGCTTACCAAACAAGCGGATGGCATAGATCAAAGATCAGACTGCACGTTCTGTGCAGTCTGGTCTTGATCTATGCCGTCCGCAAAAGTCCCTGTTTTCGCCTATGGCGCTGAAAGGGTTAAAAAAAGATAGACTGCGTAAATTTGTCCTTAAGTAGGCACAGGCCCGTAAAATAAACTTGTCTACACTTTTTTTTTAACCAATCACAAATTTATTTTTATTCATTTTTTTATGAGTACCAAAAGGTAGGTCAAAAGCCAGCACATTCAGCTACGCCGAAAAAATACGCCTAAAGGAGGCAAAGCAGGTGACATCCAATTTCTTCTTTCACTACATCTTTTCATTCGTATTCATGCAACAAGCATGGATCTATATAAATTATCTAGATTATTATACGGGTGTTTCGCATGCCATTCACAATTTTAGTTCTTGGAGATATGAATCGATAAAAAAGGGTCCGTATCCACCAACCAGTCTCAATAGCATTATTGGTCCATTCGCAAGAATTTCCTGAATTTAAACGAAATACAATTTCTAATATGCTAAACCAAATGAGCCGTGCTCTACGAAAAGGGGATTTAATGCATCTGCAAAAAGTATCGACCCAGGTCAGCCTGCGCAGTCCGCGCAGGCTGACCTAGGTCGAAACTTTTTGCTTTTAGTAAATTATTTGCATGTCAAAGGACCAATGTACTTCATGATTCTTTCGGTTGTTATATAAAATGGATTTCATGGATCCATAATTATGTGATGACTTCATGGCATGAGGCATCATGAAAATACGACGCACATTAAACCCCCTTTTGCCAGAGCATGCTTAAATGTTTTTAGCCAAAAAACCAAGTGAGTTAGCCATGCAGAAATTGAGTTACTTTCTAAAAAATATAGATTTAAACTAAGGATTCTGTTTGGAATGGTTGATGATTCATATCGGCCCCTGGTTTTCTTTTCAAATGGTGTCATCTCAGGGTCAAGCCCCCTTAGCTCAGTCGGTAGCGTACCGGACTTGAGAACAGGAGGTCGCTGGTTCGATCGCCGGCTTGGCCATTTTCTTTCCAAGGATTGATGATAGTCATCGCGACAGGATTCATTCCTCTCTCACCGCTGACCATTGTTTCGACGATGGTTATGAGGGAAAGCAGCCAGTGGCTAGGAAAGAATACTGTGCCGAGTACTGGTAAATGAAACTCCAGGAAAACATGGATAGGTGCACTGGCCGCCGTGATATAACTGAAATAATGTTGAAAATGGCCTTAAACACCATACAATCAATCAATCAATCAGTCATCTCAGGACAGATTAATCTAGCCATTTATGTAGCATCTGCATAATGCAAATACGAGTAGTTGTACAAACATGATATACGAGGGTAATTACTTTATATTAAATAAGCACAGCTGTCGAGACACCAAACTGACAGCTTGTTGTTCCATTTTTATAGCAGTTGTTCTGACAAAACTGTCTGCACTACGAGAATGCATCCATTTATCAAAGTAGACCTACTGGAACGAGGTAGATAAACTGTAGATACGCTAATACGAATTTCTGGTCATACGTGAACTGTATTCACCAACCATTCAAAAGTACATTCTAATCGAGCCATGCTCTGGGAAAAGGGGATTTAATGCATATCCGTGAGGCATCCGTGACCAAGCAAGTCATCATATAATTGTGGATCCATAAAACCCATTTTGTCTAACAGCCGACTGAATAATGAGGTAGACTGGTCCTTTGACATGTAGAAAATAGCAAAAAGTTTCAACCTAAGTCAGCCTGTGCATCTGCAAAATGGATCGACCCAAGTCGGCCTTCGACAGTATAGCAACTCTTTGAGCAGGGAGTACCACACACCGAGCCCTGGCTTCGTTTTTTCCATTGTTGACTTTTTTTTTTAATTACGAATTGTAACATCATGAACACAATGGACAGTTGACACATATAAAAAATTGTGTGTATGTCTTTCAATTAACCCTTATCCTGCTAAATAAAAGTAATGAAACTTTCAAACCGATAGCATATTAACCCTTTACCAAACAATCCCGACTTTTAACGACCCTGAGAAAGAGGCCTTTTGAAAACATTGTGGGAAAAGGAGAAAATGCAGGTAACCAGCATTTTCTCCTTTTCCCACAATGTTTTGTAACCTATCAATGGCAAATATGATCATTTTGGCCACCTTTAACTTGTCGTCTGCAAATGCTTTCAATTTAGACCAGTCTAAAATTCTGTCGTTTGGTGAAGAGTTAAACTCCAATTTTCCTATATCATAGGTATTTTGGAGGAAAGATATTTCCTTATCGGACAGTGTAGATCCAAGATCAGACTGCACGTTCTGTGCAGTCTGATCTTGATATACGCTGTGCGTAAAAGGTCAGTGAGTCGCACTTAGCTGCCTATGGGTTATTACAATTATACCTACTACTATCATAGACTAAGATATCACAAACATTTCTACACCATTGGTATGGTTTTTCCACATATTTTTAATATTTTTTGCATGACTGTATTAACCGTTTCCCAAACGACAAATTTTGGACTGGTCCAAATTGAAAGAGTTTGCAGACTACAATTTTAAATTTGATGAAAATGGCAAAAAAGGTCTCAAAAAGGGTAAAAAACACTGTGGGAAAAGAAGAAATTGCTCGTTACGAGCAATTTCTCCTTTTCCCACAGTGTTTTCAAAAGACTTGTACTGCAGACACGTGAAAACCAGGGCTTGTTTGGGAAAGGGTTAATATTCATCTTTTACGTTCTCCTTCGGTCCTTTCCAATTTATACTTTGCCATTCTCCCTTTAAAAGGTATAGACTAAGATCAGTCTGCGCAGGCTGAATAGTTTCGAGACCTTTTTCTTTTGGTCGATTTTCTGCATGTGCAAGGACCATTTTACTTCAGGATTCAGCCTGTTGTTTGTCAAACTGGATTTTATGGATCCATCAGTGTGCGGTGACTTGCTTGGTATCATGCAACACGGAGATGTATTAAAGCCCCTTTTGCAATAGTATAGCTCAAATGTTTTCAAGCGCTGTCCCCTCAGGGGCGTAAACTTTGCAGGATATCAGTTTATACAAAAAGCCTGTTCTAGGTGCCTGTGTAACAGTGCAGTTATCTTGTTATCTGTTTATTCATCGATCCTCGTGCACAACTCTTTACCAGACGACAATTCCGAATTGAAAGCATTTTGCAGAAGACAATATCAATGCGACTTAAAAATGAAATCTATTTTTGGAAGGTTGGAAAACAGTATGAAAAAAACGAGAAAGTGCTGGTTACCAGCATTTTCTCCTTTTTTCCACAATGTTTTCAAAAGCCTTCTTTCCCAGGGTCGTTAAAACTCGGGATTGTGTGGTAAAGGGTTAACGTGTTTTCGGATAGTATACAGCTGTTGCTTCAAGGACAGGCAATAGCTCTAGACCATAAATAGTTTCATGAAATACCCAGTTTAGACAATCAAGTTCACAGTGCAATAATTTAGAAAAAAAAAACAATACGCTCGTACCTAGCTGCCTGGATATCATTTCGTTCATCTAGTTCATGCAACATTCTATCATAATCTAAAGATTTTCAGATAATTTGCAGCTGTGGCAAAAAAGGGTTAGTCAAAATCTTTTCTGCAGCAAAGTTTATTTGAATTGCTCTTGCGGCAAGAGAAGTTTAAGACGAAACTGAACGGGAAATGCAATATTGCTTTGTGAGGTACAGTTAACAAAATTTTGTAATGCGATTCCTGTTTGCCAGATAACATGGATGCAGAACCTACCCTCTGGAATGATTTTCGTATTCCTTCTCCTCATCCATGCGGAACCGGAATTCGCCAGAATGTCCACTGATCTTGAGTCAGACATATTGTCAGGGTCATCCTCCTCATTGATGTAGGCCTGGGCTTGTGGGCTACACAGCCTCCCTAGAAATAATAGACATTTAAATATAAGCTATAGAATATTCTTGCGGACTGCACAATCTCCCTAGAATTAAGAAATGAGTGGTAAACTGTTCGTAGGTGCTGCACAGTCATCCCGAGAGTTAAAAGACATTTAGATATATGTTATAAAGTATTCTGCACAATCTCCCTAGAATTGATAGACATTTAAATAAAATCATAACATATTCTTGCGTGCTACACAGTCTCCCTAGAGCTAAAAGACATTTAGATATAAGTCATAAAATATTCTTATATATGCAAACTATGCAAAATTTCCCTAGAATTGATAAACATTGAGATATTCATGAGTCGTAAAATGTTCTTAAGTGCTGCACAATCATCCTTAGAATCCAAAGACATTTGGATTTAAATCGTAAAATATTCTTGCGTGCTGCACAATCTCCCTAGAATTAATAGACAGATTTAAGTCGTAAAATATTCTTGCCTACTGCACAATCTCCCTATAACTAATAGACATTTAGATACAAGTCGTAAAATATTCTTGCATGCTGCACAATCTCCCTTGAATTAATAGACACTTAGATATAAGTCGTAAAATATTCTTGCGTGCTTCACAATCTGCCTAGAATTAATTGACAATTAGATGTAAGTCCTAAATTATTCTTGCTGCACAGTCTCCCTAAATTTAATAGAAATTTAGACATAAGTCGTAAAATATCCTTGCGTTCTGTACAATCTCCCTAGAATAAATTGTGACCATTTAGATATAACTCGAACAAAAATTGCATATAGGTAAAACAAAATAATAAAAAGTTAAGAACATTTATTTAATATCTATTGTCTATCAAAAGTGGATATTTGCAAACACTGCACATCCAGATCTCACTTTGCAAAACTAAAAATTTGACCTCTGTTCATGGTGTTTCTCTTTTGCTCTTCCTACATTTGTCTGCGGAATGAACTAGATGAGTTGGCCTTAAGCTTATGTACCCATAATGGCATATATATTAACCCTTTGCCACACAATCCCGACTTTTAACGACCCCGAAGAAAAATCCTTTTGAAAACATTGTGGGAAAAGGAGAAAATGCTGGTTACCAGCATTTTCTCCTTTTCCCACAATGTTTTCTAACATTCTCAAAACAAATTTCAATTTTTAAGCCACATTTTATTTGTCGTCTGCAAATGCTTTCAGTTTGGACCAGTCTAAAATGTCGTTTGGTAAAGAGTTAATCAGGCTTAACTCTTTACTAGACGGCACAATTTCAGACCACGCCCCCCGCCCCAAATTGAAAGTAGTTGAAAATGACAGATTAGTTGTGGCTCAAATGTCGGGATTTATCTTTGAAAGGTTAGACAATGTTGTGGGAAAAGGAGAAAATGGTGTTCACCAGCATTTTCTTTTTTCCCAGGATGATTTCAAAGCCGTACTCCACGGGGTCGTTAAAATACGGAATTGTTCAAGAAATGCTGACACATCTTAAAACATGTAGCAAGTAAGCATGAAGATATCAACTAACCCAAGACCAAAGACAGCATACTTGCATGATTTTGCGGAAAGCGTTTTACAATATCTAACAAGTTTACAAAGGGTGATTGTTATAACGAGGAGGGGGCATGACTTATTGACAGTTTGTTCCATAGGGGATTTCTTAGCTATGTGAGAAGTAATGTCCTGAGGTACAAGATACTCGTACAAAAACAAGAATGTAAAAAAATGTGTATTTACAATGCCTTAACTCGTGCTGTTCTAATATTGCTCATCTGTTAATGAGTCAACAAACCGTAAGAGCCCCTCTAAAATCATACCACCATAAACAGCGAACGACTAAGAGGCAAAATCAAATGCACAAAACACTCTTACAATAAACTCATAGAAATAAAATTGTATTTATTAAAAAAAAAATAAAAATATCCCAGTCCTTCTAACATGAAAGATCTTACTCTAAAATTCGAAAATGGAAACGAACTTTTACCTCTATGCCTGTACAAAACTCGCAAGTAATAGAGCATCTTTGTGAATAGGTTCAGTGGAGAAGGCGTGGCCGATGTCTTGTTCATGTTGCGGATGAGTTTGGCTCGGCCGAACTTCCATTCCGTGTCCGATTGTTGCTGTATGCGTTGATAGGTATCCGACATCATAGCAATTAACAGGTTAATTAACACAATTAAAGTCACAACCATGTATGTTCCGAATATGATCTTCACAAGTGTTATTACCCATATGGGTGATCTGTATAAAGTCGGCAGATTGTCAGGATCGACCAGTCCAAATAGGGAGAAAAATAGGAGTTCAAAGGTTGCCATTGGTGTCATAGAAGGTGTGGGCATTCCAGCCCCGTCTCCGTCCCCTAAATTGGGATCAGGCGTGGTTGGTTCAAAAATAGGTTGATACACGGAGGCTAAATGCAATGTGAAACCCGCCATGAATATGAGTAGTATCACTAGAAATCTTGTCAAATCTTTCAGAAGATCACGTATAATGATAGCCCAGGGTCCAAATAAATGGTGAAAGGATAGAAAGTCCAGTAACTGTACAAAACAAGAAAACAAGGCCCATGCGAAAAATTGATTTCTAATAAATATCATAATTAGCCTGTCGTCATTTTGAAACACAAATGCTAAAATGTGAACTGTAATACCAACGGCACATATTGCCAGAATTATTATCTTGACCCATCCAAGTCCAGCCCTGTCTCCTGGGTTGGTGAGCTCGGACACGAGCAGTCCGGACAGCCACGCCAAGAGAAGCCACTCGTACCAATGCGGAATGAGAGATTCCGATTGCCATATTGGAACTACAGGGTACGCTATTGTCATTGAAAATAATATCATTAAGTACAGATGTGATACTAGGTAAGCCATAAACTTAATGATAGGCACTTTGTTAAAACGATGTCGAATCGGTAAGGAAAAAGCAACCCATATAATTGGACAGATCAAAAATAACACAAACAACATCAAAATTTTCCAGGTTGACCATTTTAGATTGCCCATCCAAATATCCGATAAGTATTTTTGTACAGCCGGGTGGGATACCACTAGTTTTTGTTCATTCTCAATCAGAACGTCAAGAAATGGCGTTCCATTGAAGTCAACAGCTTTTAACAGTCCCGCTGCATTGTTAGTACTCGCAGCTGTTGCTAGGAGATCAGTAGCCATATCTTCACAGAAGTCTCCAGCTGAGGTTAAGTCTTTTGAACGTTCCTTTTCCTTAACAGCCAGAACACGGAAGTTATTGGATAACTTAGCAGCCGTTTCCGCCGGCGCCGGAGACAGTACAACGAACTCTTCGATACACTTGTTGTTGCTTTGTTTGCCACAAGACATTAGATCAAATACAAACTGAAAAAAAAATAGAAACGAAATGGAATGTTGATAAAGTGATAACGGGTTACCTTATCTCCTTACCAAACGACAAAATTTTGGACTCGGCCAAATTAAAAGCATTTGCAGACGACAAATTAAATATTACTTAATTCATGAAACTTGTCATTCAAAGGGTAGAAAACATTGTGGGAAAAGGAGAAAATGCTGGTTTCCAGCATTTTCTTCTTTTTCTACAATGTTTTCAAAAGGCTTCCCCCTCAGAGTCGTTAAAAGTCGGAATTGTGTGGTAAAGAGTTAATGAGAAAAATCTGAAGAAGCAGTTACTTTCTGTCACGTTGGTTCCTTGGTAAATGTCATTTCATTTTTTTTTCTTCAAAATTTGCGAAAGATTAGAAAAAAAAGTATCCCTAATTCACGACATGCAGACCTCTGAACTTAATCTAATCATGCATAATGCTGGAAGCAAATGAAATATACTGTAAAGTAAATAATGTCGTGATCAGACTAATTTTGGACCACGCTGTTTAGATTTTTTTTTTTTTAATATTTTGCCAAAAAACAGTCTGAAAACCAAAGCATGTCGCGCTGACAGTGTCGATATTTTTACTTTGCTCTTCATAAGACAACGTGTGCTCATAAAAGATTCTCTAAAAGATTCTCTAAAAGATTTAGATTTCTAAAAGATTTAGATTTAGACTTCTAAAAGATTTAGAAATTTTTCTAAAAGATTTTTTTTTTTTCTAAAAGATTTAGTAATTTAGATTTAGATTTCTAAAAGATTTCGATTTCTAAAAGATTTCTCATAAGACAACGTGTGCTCATAAAAGATTCTCTAAAAGATTCTCTAAAAGATTCTCTATTTGTACATTTTTAAAATCGAAAATATTTTCGATTTTAAAGATGTACAAATAGAGAATCTTCTAAAGTCATTTTAAATTAGCTCCTATCTTAGTAAAGATCTTCTCAAAAGTGAAGGGCCCAGTATGTAACGCAATAAAAAATCGTAAAACCTTTTTATCATCCATCAGTCTCTGGGTGCTGTGGTCTTTCTGCATGAGGAAACTAAGCACGTCGAAATGGGAGTATGAGGCCGCATAACATATTGGTACTTTGGCATCCTTAGTTTCGTATTTTGTTGAGGCCCCACTTTCAACTAGAAATTTTACGACAGTAAGATAACCTGCTTTTGCAGCGAAATGCAAGCTTGTCCAGCCATTCTGGAAGAAAACAAGAGCGACACAGTAATATCTGTATTTATCTGTTTAGCACTCTGGGTTCAAAATGACTAATAAGTCTTAACCCTTTATCAAACAATCCTGAGTTTTAACGACCCAAAAGAAGAAAATTTTGAAGAAACCATTGTGGAAAAGGTAGAGAATTCCATTTCTTTCTTTCCCACCATGTCTTCTACCCTTCCGAAAACGAATTTCACTTTTCGAGTCGCATTTATTTTGTCGTCTGCAAATGCTTTTAATTTGTACAAGTCTGAACTTTGTCGTTTCGCAAATATTAAAGTTAATTTTGTTCTTATTTTGATTTTAAGTACCAGGCATGTGATTGGTCAAGGCATTCTACCTCCACCAAGCAGATGGCAACTAAAAGAATTTAAGATAAGAACTGGTTCAGAATTGTTGGTGTGTACGACCAAGATTAACCCTTTCCCAAACAAGCCCTGGTTTTCACGTGTCTGCAGTACAAGTCTTTTGAAAACACTGTGGGAAAAGGAGAAATTGCTCGTAACGAGCAATTTCTCCTTTTCTCACAGTGTTTTCTACCCTTTTTGAGAACTTTCTGCCATTTTCATCAAATTTAAAATTGTCATCTGCAAACTCTGAATTTGGACCAGTCCAAAATTTGTCGTTTGGGAAAGGGTTAATCCTCTCATTAATATCGTATCTGCTGATAAACGGTATATAGCGCCCGTAAATTGTAGTCCAAGATATAACAAAGCACATGTAACACCTGCTCCTGGTAAAAAGGGTGTAACAGCTTTTATACTGGACATATTAGCAATAACAGTATCTCCTGTAAAGTTTGTTCACGAAAAAGATTATATGATGTGCTACGACACTTAACGATATAAGAAATGATTCGCTAATAACTTGAAATAACAGTTTGATCCCGGACCCCCTCTTAATCTCATGAGAAAGGTTTCACAGAAGGCGCATAGGGCAAATGTAACGCGAATAGCGTAATGACGCTGCATAATCTTGCATCAAAAGTGCATTGAGAGGTTGGGTTTTTTAGCTTATGTAAGGTTATCGCCATCATGAATTAGCCCGAGTTCCGAACACTTTGTCAGAATCCAATCAAAGCCAACCCAGACAAATATGGACTACCAAGATAATTCATTAGCAAATAATTTGTGTCAATAAACTTCCAGAAATACTAAGTGTTTTCTGTAACAGCGGGACATAAACCAGCCTCTCTGACGTCTAGGATTACCAACAGTAATAACATATGTCAATAACTGACAGCATTACATAATGGCTTTTACTAACTTAACTCTTATCTTCCTAAATAAGTTCAATAAAACTTTCAAGCCGATAGTAAAAACTCGAATAATGTTATTTCAAAACCTCTTTTTTTAACACTTAAGCTGCTGAATAAATGAAACGCGAATTTCTACTCAATACTAAAAGCCGAAGCATTGCGGTTTCAAAGTTGATTTCACCGGAAAAAAAAATACCATATCGGACAGTGTAGATCAAAGATCAGACTGCACGTTCTGTACAGTCTGATCTTGATCTACACTGTCCGCAAAAGGTCAGTGGGTCGCGATTAGCAGTTTAAGGGTTAAGAAAAAAGTATCTCCTTATCGGACGGTGTGGATTCAAGCTCAGACTGCACGTTCTGTGCAGTCTGATCTTGATCTTCTACACTGTCCGCAGAATGTCGGTAAGTCGCGCATGGCATTTAAAGGGTTAAGAAGCCTCGCACTGAGAAAACGAGGACTGTACACAAGTTTTCTAGATCCCTCCGACGCCAGGTAGTTAATTCACCCTCGCAATATCACATTGACATTGGCATCGACGTGGATTTCCGTAGCTTTAAAGTCTTGTTTAGGAAAAAAAGAAAGGAACTGTCCATATGTCCTTTACAGCAAGAATGTTATCCTACCTTCGTGACCTTGACCTTTGACTTATACGGTCTTAAAAAAATTTTGAATGTCCTGTCCTATGTAAACTACAGCCGTCTTTCAGGCCAATATAACACATTCTCCTTCCCATGCGGCAATTTTATGTGTCAAATGACCTTGACCTCTACCCTAATGTTTCCTTCCCAACCAATACGACTCGGTACAAATCCTTCCTTCCTTGTGCCAGTTATATTAGATGGTGGTGCATGTAAATACACATTGTACATTAATTGGTTTCACCAAACGTAATTCGCTTGAAGAAAAGATTAACGGCATCAAAAGGCTCTCCGTGGTTTACGCCGATGATTCCGTGGGAAGAGAATGGAACGGAAAACACCATGGAACACATGAACAACAGAGCTGCCGTTGTGGTATGCATGTAACTTAATATCAGTTTAACCCTTTCCCAAACGACAAATTTTGGAACTGGTCCAAATTGAAAGAGTTTGCAGACGACAATTTTAAATTTGATGAAAATGGCAGAAAGGTCTCAAAAAGGGTAGAAAACACTGTGGGAAAAGGAGAAATTGCTCGTTGCGAGCAATTTCTCCTTTTCCCACAGTGTTTTCAAAGGACTTGTACTGCAGACACATGAAAACCAGGGCTTGTTTGGGAAAGGGTCAAAGGCATCGTAAAAATCAATCAAGGAAACCGAATAGATAAGCAAGTTTACCTTATCAGAGGAATTTATGTCTGCTCCTTGACCAACCAAAAGAGTGACCATGTCTAGATGGCCGTTGGCAGAGGCCAACTTGAGGGCTGTCCGGCCTCTTTTATCCTTGATATGTAGCATGGCCGTGGATTTACTCAATAGCAAGCTAACTACATGAACGTGTCCGCTCTGAGCTGCCAGGTGGAGAGGTATTGATCCCTGTGGGCAAAGAATATATGAGCCATGCTCTGTGAAAAGGGGGCCTATTGCATCTGCGAAAAGTATCGACCCAGGTCAGCCTGCGCAGTCCGCGCAGGCTGACCTGGGCCGAAACTTTTCGCTATCGTTCAATTTTCTGTATGTCCAAGTACCACTCTACCTCTCGGTTAAGTCGGTTATTTAAGTAGCCATTAGGGATCCATAATTATGTGATGACTTTCTTGGTATTATGCATCACGGAGGTTCATTAAACCCCCTTTTGCCAAAGCGTGGCTTAATCTAACTCCAGCTTCGGCCAGTAGTATGCACGGTGCAGTTCAAGAACAGACTGCACAGAAAGTGTGCATCACGCAATTCAAGTTGCTTTTGTGCACATTGTAGATCAAAATCAGACTGGACTGCGCCTGCAGTCTTATCTTGAATCTGCATTGTCCAATATTTTGTAATTCCTTCCGATTAATTTAAAGCTGAATTTTATTATTATGAATTTTTGTCTTACAGACTGAATGTCTCTATTTCATCTTTTCCGTAGTCTAAGTGCAAAAAATCTGACGTTTAACTCTTTACTAGACGACACATGTTCAAACTGGTCCAAATTGAAAGAATTTCCATGTGACAAATAAAATGTAACTCATTTAATGAAATTTGTCTTCAATAGGGTCAAAAACATTGTTGGAAAAAAGGAGAAAATGCTGGTTACCAGCATTTTCTCTTTTTCCTACAATGTTTTCAAAAACTTTCTCCTATACGGCCGTCAAAACACAGGATTGTTTGGTAAAAGGGCTAGTAAAACTTTCTTTTGTAATTTGTGACATAAGCTATTATTCCAGTGCCTGTGTCTAGAGGAACCAGGTACTACTAAAGTAGTGAGTAGATACCGAGGTAAAAATAGATCTGCTTACCCCTTAATCTCTTGCAGCTTATTCGCCATCTGTTATGCAGATATTACGCAATAGCAGTACTTATTTCTTAAGTACAATATTGGTCGAACAAATCGTTATTTGTGATCTACGAGTTGACTTTGAATGGGTATATCAAATCATACAACTGACCTGCACTGCTGTTGCGGAATCTGCCTGGACACCCGGACAATTAAGCAGCAGCCGGACCAAGCCCTCATGACCGTATTGTGACGCCAGGTGTAGAGGAGTTAAACCATACTGATTAAAAGAAATAATAAATATTGAAGGAAATAGTTCTCCAACAGAAAATAGGTAGTCATTGCAAAAAGTTACCTGGTTCAGCTTTGGCCAAATTTGCATTCTTGTACACATTTCAGAGTCTAGTGTCATGGTCTAATATATATGTGAAATTAATGTTAAACACAATTATTCAGAAAGTATAATATTAGTATGAGTACTAAAGCGTTTAAAACTGATTTTTTTAAGAGCGTAAAGGTTGTATCAGCCTCGTGATTGATGTGAAAAGGTAATATATACCCACAAAAGACGTTTGGGCTCTGAATAATTGAACCATGCTCTGGCAAAGGGGGCTTAATGCATCTCCGTGATGCATTATACCAATCAAGCCATCACATAATTATAAATGCATAAAAGCGACTTTTTTTAACAGCCGGCTAAATTATGAGAAAGACTGGTCCTTTGACATACAGAAAATTGACCGATAGCAAAAAGTTTCGGCCCAGGTCAGCCTGCGCGAGCTTCGCAGGCTGACCTGGGTCGATACTTTTTGCAGATGCATTAGGCCCCCTTTTTACAGACCAGGGCGCTCAATTATGGACTGCGCTATCTACGCTAGTAGAGAGGTTGTCATACAGCTTGCTGGTAACGCCGTTGATTATGATTAATTCTTAACCACACAATCCCGACTTTTAACGACTCTGAAATAGAAGCCTTTTAAAAACATTGTGGGAAAAGAAGAAAATGCTGGTTACCAGCATTTTCTCCTTTTCTCGTCATGTTTTCTAACCTATCACAGGCAGATATCATCATTTTAGCATCATTTAATTTGTCGTCTGCAAATGCTTTCAGTTTGGTCCATTCCAAAATTTTGTCGTTTGATAAAGAGTTAAACAACAGATAACGTGTCAGTGAGGGAGATAAACTGAATCTGACGCTACAGTAACAGCAGGGTCCGTGTACACCATCCAGTCTGGAAAACGTTCTTAGTCTCATTCTCTAAGATTTTCTAAACTCGGAAGTAAAACAAGTACTGATTGGCTAAACCCTATGGTTTAGCCAATCAAATGTTGTGATAGTCCTACTTTCAAATTTAGAAAATTCTTCGTATTGGAGTTTAACGCCATTTTAACAGCTTAGGTCATATCATGGCGGTAGAAAATTCTAGAGAATAAGACTAAAAAAGTTCTTAAGAATGGATGGTGAATATATCAGATCATTTATCTAGTCGCCTACTTTCTTTCGGGAACTTAGTCATCACAATGATTTTATTCAGACAACAAAACAATTTGACAAAAGTAGCCCACTGCCGCCTCCTAGCAGCCTGTTGAGTCTTGCAGTGGAACACCTTTCCAAATTTGTTCATTGAGAAACTCCTCATGAGGATCAGTATCTTTTTACCACTATGACGTCACATGTATTCATGTACTGAACCAGAATTCACTGGTGTGCGGATACTTTCGAAGTGGCGTCCCGAAAATTTGTTCCGTGAGATAATAAGTCAACAGGTACATCGTTGAAACAAATAGTTCGGTATGTCAAGAGTCTTTCTGGTACAAGACAAGTACAAGCACAAATTATTGCGCATATTGGCAATCTTCATTTTGTAAAATACGGAGATTAAAAAAAAAAACATTCAAACATTCAAGTCGAAACCTGACAAAAAACAAGAAGCAAACTCGTACATGAAATTACAAATATCACAATTGATAAGAAAAAAAAAACACACACACAGGCACACAAAACCATGCAAAGTCACTCCATGTGCATAGCTACAACCTCTACTCCACTTTGAACTACTTTTTTCTTCGCTGTGAACCAACCGCCTTTGTTCTAAAGACCATTTAAAAAGTTTCAAAACAGTTTTACCAGAGATGAAAATGAATTCCATTTCTATAGGAACAGGGCTCGTATTCACCAAACATTCCAAATATAATTGAGTCATGCTCTCTCTGCAAAAGGGGATAAATGCATCTATAAAAAAGTATCGGCCGGGTCAGCCTGTGCACTCTGTGCAGGCTTACCTGGATCGAGACCTTCTGCTACTGGTCAATTTTCTGCATGTCCAATGACCGCTCTACCTCATGATTCAGTCGGTTGTTAGACAAAATGGATTCTGTGTACCCTTAATTACATAATGACTTGTTTGGTGCAGTGCATCACAGAGATACATTAAACCCCCTTTTGCAGGAGTGCGGCCTAGTTCTAATAGATTCCAAGACTTTCCTAAGAAAGGCTTAATTAACCCTTTCCCAAACGACAAATTTTGGACTGGTCCAAATTGAAAGAGTTTGCAGACGACAATTTTAGATTTGATGAAAATGGCAGAAAGGTCTCAAAAAGGGTAGAAAACACTGTGGGAAAAGGAGAAATTGCTCGTTACGAGCAATTTCTCCTTTTCCCACAGTGTTTTCAAAAGACTTGTACTGCAGACACGTGAAAACCAGGGCTTGTTTGGGAAAGGGTTAAACAGAACGTCCAAGCCAACCAGTCTGATGCAGCCAAGCGCGTATTCACCAATCATTTTATACTGTATTCTTTGTTTTATCCTAGATTTAGAAAGTAACACAATTCCTGATTGGTTTAGCAATCAGTATCTTGGTCACTTTTAAATTTAGAAAATTCATAGGAATAAGACAAAGAATTGATTAAAAATGGTTTTGTGAATTCCGACCTCGGTATTAAGATTAAGGACAAACTTTAGAAAATGTTGGTGTATATAATACTATGTAGTAACAACAAAAAAAAAAATGATGAGATCAATAAATGTATTTGAATATAGGACCATTGGCATAGAGTTTGTTTTGTGACCTTGACCTGACACATTTTTTTTTTATCAGTTTCGAAATATGATAAGCAAATCTAATCTTTAACGCCTTGTAGAAATTGCGGCAACCTCAGATTTATAATAAACATGTAGGGCCTACACCTACGCGCTAGGAAATAGTGCTTAAGGAAGTATAATAGACATAAGTCCATGGTTCCAGTTCATAGTCGGTGCTACATGCTGCCCTCATTCCGCATTCGACAATTATCAATCTGATTAGCTTACCTAGGACGTTCCTTTTCAGTTAATTAGATGAGTAGTCTTAGAACTATGCTCTGTGAAAGGGGGACTTAATGCATCTGCGAAAAGTATCGATCCAAATTAGCTTGTACAGTCCGCACAGGCTTTCCTGGACCGCCACTTTTCGCCACTGGTCAGTTCTCTCATGTCCAAGGACCATTCTACCTTAATGATTAAGTCGGTTGTTAAAAAAAGAGACTATTATGGATTCATATTTATGTGACGGCTTGATTGGTATGATACATCACGGAGATGCATTGAGTCCCCCTTTTGTCAGAGCATGGCTTACGTAGAATGAGATTTAGACCTGTAAGTGTATTTGGCCACCAGAATCATGGCATAAATTAAGGTATTCTGTGGCAGACAGATAGCTTGACGATTGTCCAGAACGTACGTCGGGTAGGGCGTAGTAATTCAAAATTAGACGACTTGTACAGGCTTGGGATCTATATATCAAACAAAATTGAAAATATTACGTAAATGAAAGGTGTTATTTTTGTAAAACTCGGTATCCTATACAAATCTTCCGAATTTCATAAGTCCAGTCTCATGTTACACTCTTTTACATGCATATAATATCGGATCGTAGTTTTTTTAAGAAACAAATCACCACCAGTTGTCTCTGATTCAATGGTGGAAGATTTATTCTACATAGCCATATGCAATCGAATACCAGTAAAAGGATATCATACTATTCTTAGGTCTGAATTTAACCAGAAGTTGCAAAAATCATGCATTTACCTCAGATCCCAGTTCTTTGAGTCCCGAATCACCACCAGGTGGCTCTGATTTAATTGTGGCGGGCACTGTGGTCAACATTTCTCGTACAAAGTCGGATTGTCCATACCGTGCGGCCACGTGTAACGCTGTTAGCCCGGTCTGAAATGTTGAAAGCAGTACTTATAGTAACTCCTTACAGCTAATACAATCTAGTCACCTCCCCTGTAGTGGACAGCTCCTGAAAACCCCGTTGGAAGAGGAGTAATTGTTCCCTTTTCCCACGATGTTTTTCCCACTCAAAAAGACGTTTTCTACAAATGTTTGTCCTTTACATCACAAGTACATACTAGGGGCACTTGCTCCTTTTCTCAAAGTGTTCTTTCCAAAGCTTTCAACTGCAAGGGCTTAAAAGGTCGGTATTTGAAGGTGAAATGCTGCGTAAACGATGATCTCTTACCTTTCTGCTGGTCGTTCTAAACGAAAGTTTGCCTTTCAGTGTTTCCATTATCTTTATGTGGCCATGTTTGGCTGCCAGGTGGAGGGCAGTATTGCCATCCTGAAATAAAACAAGAATCAAAACGTGTTCGTATTTACAATTGTAGCGGGTTTTGTTTTACATTTTTCATTAACCTTTTTAGCACCATGGATGAAACCAAGGGATTTTGCGGACGGCATAGATCAAGATCAGACTGCACAGAACGTGCAGTCTGATCTTGGATCTATGTCGCCCGCTTGCTCAGTCAGGCCTGTAATATTAAAATGATTCCGAATTTCAGTGAATCACATCTTCACCAGTCGGGAGAAGTTCAATTTTTATTTATGTGGCGCTGAGAGAGCTAGAGACACGAGCAATAAAAGAAACGTTCCTATTTTGGTTAAATAAATTGATATTCATATTATGTAGGTCAAAAATGGTTACACAGGCCTTATTTATGAAGAGGTCTAAACTAGATAAGGGCCAAATTTATATAAGGTACCCGCTGTTGTTAAAGAACTTCTTTCCGTCAATCATTCTCTAAAGCCGATGCGAATTTAAGGATTTACAAAGTTGTCATTGAGTTTTGTTCCATAGAAGCGGAAGTATTCTGTAGCAATTTCATTGACGCTCTGAAATACATGTTTTTTTTCGAGAGATGTCCATATACTACCTATGTTTTCAAACGACGAAGCCCATATTACATTTCGCAAGTCTTACCCCATTTTCATCTTTGGGATTCGAACCGGCATCCAACAAAGCCTGAACAACCTCTGCATAACCTCCTTCCGCAGCTAAATGTAGTGCTGTTGACTCGTTTGTCTGAAATAAGATTACCTTCTATTATGCATTCACGAAACATGCATTGAAAAGATATCGAAACACTGCTTAATCGAAAACCATTCATACATCCTAGCAACAACCCAGTAACTGTTCTATAGTGTTGCTGCAAACCTCTTTTTTTCAACACTGACCTTGGTCTAAACTTTTTACCTTTGGTATACACATTGTCTGCAAGTTCAAAGACCACTCTACCTCAGAATTCAGTATGTTCTCAGACAAAAGGGATTTTTTACGGATCCATAAGTATGAATACATACGCATCACGCAGATGCATTAAACTCCCTTTTCCCAGAGTATGACTCATATACTAGTATATGGCCAATGAGACAGATGCACTCTTTTTCGAGGAGTCAACATTTACGAAATCAAAACATTGTTACAGTTTTCAGTGAGGAAAACTGTTAAGAAACCCTAAGAACCAAGGGATCAGTGCACTGGTCCCGTGATATGACCAAAATACCCGCCCGGCCGGGTAGCTCAGTGGTTAGCGTATCTGACTCGTAACCTGGTGGTTGCGGGCTCAATACCTGGTTGAGGTAAACTTTCTCTCCGGCGATATTTCGCCTCTCATCTCTGATACACGTGAGAAAATTAGAGGCTTAGAAAGAAAGTTGTGTCAGCACTTGTGTGAGAAAGCCAGGAAACACACGTGTAGGTGCACTAACCGCCGTGCCATATGACCTAAGCATTAAACTCCTGTACAAGCAAACCAAAATGTTGCAAAATACGGTTTTAACTCTTTACCAAACGACAAAATTTAGACTTGTCCAAATTGCAAACATTTGCCTACAACAAATTAACACTTAAGCTGCTGAATAAATGAAACGCAAATTTCTACTCAGTACTAAAAGCCCAAACATTGCGGTTTCAAAGTTGATTTCGCTGGAAAGAAAATACCGTATCGGACAGTGTAGATCAACGATCAGACTGCACGTTCTGTGCAGTCTGATCTTGATCTACACTGTCCGCAAAAGGTCAGTGGGTCCCGATTAGCAGCTTAAGGGTTAAATATTGCTTCTGTGGCGAGATTTGTCTTTGATAGAAAAGAAAACATTGTTTGAAGAGGAGAAAATGCTGGTTACAATGTTTTCAAAATGCTGGTTACAATGTTTTCAAAAGCCTTTTTTCCAAGGGTCGTAAACGGTTAAATACCAAGCAAATACAGAATCCAAACGTTTGAAATTTTATTTACCCTGTTCCTTGCCGTGTTGACGACGATCTTGTTGAATCTCATCAGTTCCTTGACCACACCAACACTACCCTTGGCTGCAGCAATATGAGCGATTGTCATCCCATTCTGAAATGTTCACAACACTTCGAGTAAACGAAACATACTGTATAAGGGAAGGAATCATAGATACAAGAACATAAATATCCTTAGTCTTTTCTAACAAAGTGCATTTGTATTACATAAAAGGTTACTTACAAAAATGGTCCTTAACCCTTTTCCTGCTCAAAAAAAGTGAAATAAAAGTTTCAAGCCGATAGTAAAAACCTAAATGTTGCTATTTAACCCTTTCCCAAACGATAAATTTTAGACTGGTCCAGATTGAAAGAGTTTGCAGACGACAATTTTGAATTTGATGAAAATGGCAGAAAGTTCTCAAAAAGGGTAGAAAACACTGTGGGGAAAAGGAGAAATTGCTCGTTACGAGCAATTTCTCCTTTTCCCACAGTGTTTTCAAAAGACTTGTACTGCAGACACGTGAAAACCGGGGCTTGTTTGGGAAAGGGTTAAAAGGTATTTTTGGGGGGAAAGATATCTTCTTATCGGACAGTATAGATTCAAGATCAGACTGCACGTTCTGTGCAGTCTGATCTTGATCTACACTGTCCGCTAAAGGTCAGTGAGTCGTGCTTTGCAGCCTAAGGGTTAATATCATTCTACTATAATTCTCAAGATAATTTCTTATGTTCATAGTGATGCGATTTCTGACTGGCTAATCAAATCAGCCAATCAGAAATTGCGTTACTGTCTAAACCTAGAATGAGACTAAAATCGTAGTTGAGCATGATCGATGAATACGGACCCAAGCTAACAAAGTAGATCTACATCTACATCTTGTTTTACTAATTTAGTCATTTGAAGGTGGGAAAAACAAAAATATTTAATTTTATCAAGATTTAGTCTGGAAAAATACATACAACAAGACATGCAGGGGGAGGTGGAGAAGGAGGTACCGAAGTGGTTCACAAGTGGGCTAACATAGTGGTTCACAAGTGGGCAGACATAGTGGTTCACAAGGGGGCAGACATAGTGGTTCACAAGGGAGATGACATAGTGGTTCACAAGGGGGCTAAAAATAGTGGTTCACAAGAGAGCTAAACATAGTGGTTCGCAAGTAGACTGACATAGTGGTTCACAAGGGGACTAACATAGTGGTTCACAAGGGGCTAAACATAGTGGTTCACAAGGGGGCTAACATGGTGGCTCACAAGGGGACGAGGGGACAAGAGGAGGGATTGACAAAGTAATTCTATTCTTATTAATCTCTATATTTTTTCCGTAACTGCTACGCGACGACATTCAAATGAAGGGTACAGGGTATAGAAATAACGTTGAAAGTACGCCTCAGATACAAACATTTAACAGACAACATTAATTACACCATTGGGATAGGTGCCTATAGCTAGCGTATAAAGAGAACTTGGTCTGTATCCACCAACCATCCATAAGAATATTCTTATTCTCCAAGATTTTCTACATTTGAAAGTAACACAACTTCTGATTGGCTAAACCATTTGGTTTAGCCAATCAGAAGTTGTGTTACTTTCAAATTTAGAGAATTTTTGAGAATGAGACTAAGAATGTTAAATTAAGACTGGTTGGTGAATACGGACCCAGTTCATAAATCTAATATAATCAAATAACATACTATTGATATAACTCATGTAAGTAACCTAAAGTAATAATACAAATAAAGCAACTCTTGTAAGAACTGCTAACATAGAACAGTGTTTTACAACACTGTTATACAGGTCTGATTTACGTTTGTTTGTTTGGTGTTTAACGCCGTTTTTAACATTATTATCAGTTATATCGAGGCGACCCTAAGCACCTATCCTTTCTTTCCTGGAGTTTGTTTTGCCAGTACTTCCCACAATATTTTCGCCACTGGCAACTTTCCCACATAACTATGACTATCACAATGACTTTCGTCAGTCCCCGGAAAGAACTTGGCCGAGCTTGGGGATTCGAACCAACAACCCCCTTGTCTCACGTCTTGTACTTACGACTGCGTTACCGGGCTGGGCAGGTCTGCTATACGACCAACTTTTAAAATCACTAGAAATAAAATTTACTGTCAACCTGTACACTTTTAAAATGTCTCTCGTGATTATGTAAATATCATAAGAATCTGCAAGTGTCAGTTCAGTCGATATTTTTTCATTTTATTCAAGACATTTTGCATTTAATACAGCACAAAGGAGCCACGTGTTTCACAAATGATCACGTTTTCAGTGTCTATATCAGTAACAGATATTTTGTAATTTTTTGTGCATTAGAGCGCCAAAAAGCCCCACAGAGATTTTCATTTTAAATTTCTATAAAGAAGACTAGAACAATTGCTAATTCAATGTTGCAGCAAAGCGGACGGTGTAGATCAAAGATCAGACTGCACGGTGTAGATCAAAGCGGGACGATGTAGATCAAAGATCAGACTGCACGTTTTGTGCAGTCTGATCTTGATCTACTCTGACCGTAAAGACAATTGTAGTTGTGAAAGGCGCCGTCAGGATTTAGGTGTACCCACTAGATTTTCAAATCAAACTTTCCGCGAACTATTGACAGAAACCATTCAAACTGTATAAGGGTTGATAGCTAGAAACTCTCTCAAGCTGTGCAAATATCTTTCTATCGCATGCAAAAACCAGTGTTTCGTTAGTGCACAATGATATCTGAAAATTGATTTCAACATTTTATAGATTTTCATCGAGAGAAAATTTTTACATCCTTGAAATATTTTGTGAAAATAGCGGATTCTTGTCTACCTAGCGTTAACTATTTTCGCTGTTGGAGCATTCAAGCATTCGAAGACATTTGAAAACAGCGTAAAGGAAGATCAATAAATTGTTTTTAATCCCATATTTTTTTTGCAAATCTTAGTTAGTTAGTTAGTTAGTTAGTTAGTTAGTTGAATTCCTATGTGGAATACGTTACATGCAACATTCAACCAACACGAGGGAAACATAAAGGAATAAACTACGAAGGAATAAGTCTAAACAGAAGAGACACTCTAACTGAACACTTTCCCATACAATCGCGACTTTTAATGACCCTGTGGATAAAAGCTTTTGAAAACATAGTGAGAAAAGGAGAAAATGCTGGTAAACAGCATTTTCTCCTTTTATCACAATGTTTTCTATCCTGTCAAAGACAAAATCCATAATTTGAACCACATTTAAATTGTGGTCTGCAAATGCTGTCAGTTTGGACAAGTCTATAAATTTTTGTTAAATAGTCTGCAGCAAAACGAACTAGTCTTCTGCAAGTGATGAAATGGTAAGCTTAACATTTTACCAACTCAGATTCAATCGTTGGGTCATAAGCTATGATCGGTACCAAAGTGGCTGCCTACTTTTGATATCCACATCAACAACGAGTAACACCTGATTCTGTCTGGCGGATTTCCGCCCGGTGCGAGAGTTACCGAATTATTACGAAACGTTAAGAGACTCGGAATTTCTACATAGGCACTTTTTGCGCCAAAGTAATTGTTCTTTTTTACAGCAGAATTTAGTCCTTTGCGTATTGTGAACAAATGACCTGTTTTTCAATTAGATTCAAGCTGAGCATAGAAATGATCCGCCATTCTTTTTACAAAGGATGTCAAAAACTCTGTTACGTTTTGTCTGATTGGTTATTTACAACCAATAGCCGCCATCCATAGTCTGAGTTGAACATGATGTCTATCGGACGGTTACTACGGACACAAAGGGTACTAGTTAAACTTAATACAAAACAATGTTTAACGACTGCAAGGCAAAAAGGCTTTTGAAGATAATGTGGAAAAAGGAGAAAATGGTAACCATGTTTTCCACCCAATCTATGACAAAACCCATCATTTTAGCCACACTGTATTTGTCGTTTGCAACTGCTTTCAATTTAGACAGATCTAAAATTTTGTCGTTTGGTAAAAAGTTAATCTACCAGACGACAAAATATTAGTGTTTATGTTGATAGCATTTTCAAACGACATATTTAACGTATTTAAGACAATGGAACTTGTCTTTGAAACGGTTAAAAAAACATTGAGACAAAAGGAGATAATTATAGTTAACAAGTTTTCTCCTTTTTCCAATGATAGAAACAAATGCCTTTCTCCCCCCTGGGTCATGAACCACGGGATAACACGGTATCGGGTTTTGATCAATGGGGTAACACTACGTTGTAAGGGCTTTAACACTTGACCACACAGTCCCCTGTTTTGACGACCCTGACAAAGAAAGCTTTTGAAAACATTGTGGGAAAAGGAGAAAATGCTGGTGACCAGCATTTTCTCCTTTTCCCACAATGTTTTTTACCCTGTCAGAGACTAATTCATTATTTTAGCCACATACAATTTGTCGTCTGCGAATGCTTTCAATTTGGATGGGTCTAAAACTTTCTCGTGTGGTAAAGAGTTAAGGGGAGGGTAAATATATTCTGACAATATTTCTATTTCTACTGGAAATTCTATATATGTTACCTCGTCCTGCATAAAAAAGATAAATAAACAATGAATCTATAATTATCATTTGAAACATACTCTGTGAAAAAAGGGGACTTGACGCATCTGCAAGAAATATCAACCCAGGTCAGCCTGCACAATTCGCACAGGCTAACCTGAATCGAAACTTTTTGGTATTGGCAAAGATTCTGCACGTCAAAGGAAAGTTTTCAGACCAAATCGATCCATATCCTATAACTGCTTGCTTGATATAATATATGTAGAAGCTGAATGACCCATCCCTTACCGTTTCCAAGATAGCCACTCATTTGCATTGCAATATCCTTTATGTGAGCACAGGCCTTTGAAGCTCCAATGGTCTATTACGAAACACTAAAATTTTTCATGGTTGACCATCGAACACTTGCGAATTGGTGGAGCGCCTGTATATCACGGAATTCTCAAATGTTCATTTACACCGTTACTATAAATAGCACATTGGCGACTGCCTCTATACAACATAGAGGCAGTCGCCAATGCGCCATTTATAGTAACGGTGTCCGATAAGGAAAATTTCGTTATCCGGTGATAGACCAATGGAGTTTCAGTGGCCTATGGTGTGAGTCATTTTATTCGTTATCTGTACGATAACAGAAATAACGAGAGACGGGCTCACAAATTGATGTTCGCTATGCTTTTATTAAGCTGTTCTCAAATCATTACCTGCCGAAATAAATTTCTAAACAATGAAAGCATTCTTATAAACTATGAAAATGGTAAAGAAAACTATTTAAATTGATACTTTAAGACGTGGCAAAGCAATGAGAAGAAGACAAAAGATACTCGTTGCTCCATTTTTTTCAAATAGTAGTCTGCAGGTAGTACTAAATTTCAGCATTACCGTACAAGCTTTTCATTGCAACCATAGAAAATTAAGTATTACGATGTCATTTCTGACTATTATGTAAATATATTTGAGCCATGCTCTGGCAAAAGGGGGTTTAATGCATCTCCGTGATTCATCGTATCATCTGAATCATCAAAAATTATGGATCCATAAAATTCATCCATATAACAACCGACTGAATCATGAGGTTCACCAATCCTTTGACATGCAGAAAATTGACCGACAGCAAAAAGTTTCGACCAAGGTCAGCCTGCGCCGACTGCGCAGGCTGACCTGGGTCGATACTTTTTGCAGTTGCATTAAGACCCCTTTTCACCGATCACGGCTCATTTGTTTCAATCATTGTTGTCTATTAAATACACTGAATGCACTTGAAATCCTTATAATTCGATAGCACCCAGCTGTGCGTAGATTCTTAAACAGACGGTCAGAGAAAAAACTTTCATATTACTCTGGTACTTGGGTATTGATCCGATTTTCGCACACTGTTTCATAAGATTCAAAGAGATTGATTAAAAAAATAATGAAAGAGAAAACATGTTATTCTGTTTATCTGTTTCTCCCATTTTTTTTTTTTTTTGAAGAATCAGAGGAAAAGCATACTGTGTAGCAATTATGAAATACAGCAGAAAATTTTCTTGAATCTACAAGAATTATAGCCATTCGGTCTGAATTTGATTATATCAACGATGATTGCAGTACCGATATGTGGATCAGTAAAACGATCCTAGGTGTACCAGTATGCGGATCGGGAAAAAAATCCAAGGTGTACCAGTATGGAATCGGTAAAACGATCCGGGGTGTACCGGTATGCCAATCGGTAAAACGATCCGGGGTGTACCGGTATGCCGATCGGTAAAACGATCCGAGGTGTACCAGTATGCGGATCGGTAAAACGATCCGAGGTGTACCAGTATGCGGATCGGGAAAACAATCCAAGGTGCAAATAGCAAAATCATATATTTATTATTCCAGCATCTAAAGCTACCCTCTTTGTTCATTTCAGTTCAACGCCCTAGACAAAAGGGAATATAAAAAACAAGAGGGCCATGATGGCCCTGTATCGCTCTACTAGACCCGTGGGGCAGGGCCAATTTTGATCTCGGGGCTATAGTATGAAGAGTTCTTATAAAAGTTTATTAGATAAAGCTACGTTCCAAAGTTAGTAGCCCAAGGCCATATAGTTTAGGACTAGAAGACTTAAAGTTTCCACCATAGAAGTCTATGTAAAACTTGTTGCCCCATAGGTAGGGCCAATTTTGACCCTACGGCTATAAGTTGATGAGTTTTTGTAGAAGTCCATTAGATGAAGCTGCATGCCAAATTTGGTAGCCCTAGGCGATATGGTTTAGGATAAGAAGATATTTAAAGTTTTCACTATATAAACCTAAGTAAAACTTGTGACTCTCGGGGCTGAGCCAAATTGGACCCGGGCTATAGTTTGATGAGTTTCTGTAGAGGTCTATTAAATGAAGCTACATGCCAAATTTGGTAGTCTTAGGCCATATGGTTTAGGACAAGAAGATATTTTAAAGTTTTCACAATATAAATCTATGTAAAACTTGTGACCCCCCGGGGCGGAGCCATTTTTGACCGCAGGACTATAATTTGAACCGCAGGACTGTAATTTGTGGAGATTTTGTAGAGGTCCATTAGATGAAGCTACACACCAAATTTGGTAAACCTAGGCCTTATGGTTTCGGATAAGAAGATTTTTAAGGATTTTCAATACTTTTCAGTTTTGTTGCCATGGCAACCAGAGTTTTTATTGGAATCAAATTCTTTCAAGAGTCCCTGAAGAGGTCCAAGGGAGGATCATTTCTGTGAATTTTCGTTAAAATCTGATGGGCAGTTTCAGAGTGGATGTTTGAAATAAAATTTAACGCACGCACGCACGCACGTGACATAAGCCCGCTGGCCTTCGGCCAGTGGAGCTAAAATTGTTTTGAATTCAATTATAAACATTGGATGTGTCATACCGTGTTTGCCATGGTTACCAGTTCCGGTCGGTGTTTCAGAAATAGTTTCACGACATCCGAGTGATCGTTTTCGGCAGCAAGATGTAGAGGGGTCTGTACATGCTGTAAGTGAATAAAAAATTGTACAGCTAACAGTGTAGGTCAAAATCAGGCTATACAAATCCGACATTTTGAGATATTCTGGCCCAAAGATAATTCAGGGTAAATATTCACCGGCCATTCTTAAAAACATTCTTAGGCTTATACCCAAGAATTTTCAAAGTTTGAAAGTAACGCAACTTCTGATTGGCTAATTCATTTTGTTTAGCCAACCAGAAAATGCGTTACTTTCATTTTTCTTTTTTTCAGAATCAGACTATGAATATTCTTAAGAATGGTTGGTGAATACGGACCAAGATCTTATGAAAGGTTTTTACCACAGGTTCCTTAATGGTCAATTGGAATATACATATACTTTGATATTTACTATAGAAACATCAATAAAATTACAATGTATTATCTAACAATTTGAAGGACTATGATAGTTTCAGTTACATCTGCATACAATGTGCAAAAAGATCAAGACATAGACCACACAGTCAGAAAAAGTGTGAGAAAAGACCCGGAAGTTACAATAAAGTACACGTTTTAACTGCGTGAAAATGTATATTTGAGCCATGCTCTGGGAAAAAGGGGGTTTAATGCATCTCCGTGATGCATAGAACCATCACATAATTATGGCTCCATGAAAATCATTTTGTCTAACAACCGAGTGAATCATGAGGAAGTATGGTCTTTTGAAATGCAAAAAAATTTACAAATAGCAAAAAATTTCAACTCATGTCAGCCTGCGCGGACTGCGCAGGCTGACATGAGTTGATATTTTTTGCCAATGCTTTAAACACCCATTTCACAAGGCATGGCCCATTTCTATCTTGTTTGATGATACATGTATTTTATATTAATCAGATTTTATACCTCGTCGACTGCATTCGCGTCAGCTTTCAGTCGCAACAGTGTATTACATACATCTAGTTGACCGTACTGCGCCGCTAAATGTAAGGGGGTTTTCTTCGCCTGAAAACGATGAGGTAATTACATTAAATTATATTAATATGAATATTTTGTTACTGTCTTCGAACGTACATTGTCATCAAATACTCAACCAATTTCAAAAAATGAGCCCTTCATAATCTATGCTATAACTTTATTCCATGCTTTTCGGTAGTTTATTGGGAAATAATGGTTTATTATAAGGTTTGATAATTCATGGCTACGACCAGTGAAATTTACCGTAAATGTTTCTGTAAGTTTTTTATTGAAGGCGGAAACAGTGGTTTCTGCGCACTAGTTACCTAGGTAAATAGTGTGTGCCATTCAAACAGACGGCAATATGACGTAATTTATGCGCATTTACCCTATCTTTCTCGCGCTTTACGTAATATTGTGATGCATTGTTATGCGAGGGGGTTCGCCACGGGGAATCACCGAAAAATGTATTTTACTGGATTTTAATGAGTCCCAACAAAAAAAAGGGGGTTAGAAGCATAAAATAAATAGAATATTCGTTGGTTTTTTTTTTCCGTGAAAAATGGCAATTTATTTCATGTCATGAACATCATCGGTAATATTTTCACTCGTGGCGATGAAAAAAATTTCGACCTTTGACCGAAAACAAACAAATATCCTCTACATATAACACTGCAATGGACGTATAAAGAAGTCAAAAACAGTAATAGCTTGTCCTGAAGGTGAGCGTGTGATACTTTTAGAGAGCGTTGAATGTGAACCCTGAGTAAAACGACTTATTTGGGTAAAAAAAAATCACAACGGAAAGAAAATACTTGCCAGTGAGAGTGCATCCACGGTTGCCCTATGTGTTTCCACAAGAAGCCGCACTAGTTTGTTGTACCCGTTCTGCGCAGCGAGATGCAACGGCGTTATCCCGGACTTGGACTTGGCGTTCACGTAAGCTTTGTGCCAAAGTAGAACATCTGCCACCAAGTCGTGACCATTCTCGGCGGCAAGATGAAGAGCAGCCTTTCCATGAGCCTAGATTCGATACAAATTTATAATAAAGCAATGAGGTATAGTAAGTTAAGTACATGTAGACAGTTGTAATGATGTCAATTTACCCTAACCGTCCAGAATAGTGCCATAAAGCGGAATAATAAATTTAAGCCATGCCCTCTGATAAAGGGGGCTTCAAGTATCTGCTAAAGGTGTCGACCCTGGTCAGCCTGCGCAGTCCGCGCAGGCTGACCCGGGCCGAAACTTTTTGCTGTCGGTCAATTTTCTGCACGTCAAAGGACCATCCTCCCTCATGATTCAGTCTGACTATGGATGTTATGTATCGGCAATTATGTCTTGCTAGGTTCAAAAGCATAATGAAGACGCATTAAGGCCCTTTACACATAGCATGGCTCATTTTCATATGGCTTCTTGATCCTGAAGTCATCTTGACCTAAGTAACTCTACAAAATATCAGGTAGTGATCAAAGATCCATATGCAAGTTCGTTTTTGAACAGAAATAGACGGTAAAACTAGATTACGTTCGAAAAAAGGTTTAATTATTTGTTTGAATGGAGTTTAAGCCGATTTCGACACTATTTCGGTCGTATCGTTAATATTAATAATAATTTTATTCACTGCTATAGCACACTTATGTACAAGTTTCACCAGGCTGGTATTTTGTAGTGAATCGAGGAAAGATTCTTGCATAAGTGTGGGTATATTGAATAACAAACTAATGATCAAGTAAACTTTTATGCTGCTGAATGTGACTCACTATCCCTTTGCGCACAGTGTAGATTCAGATCAGACTGCACAGAACGTGCAGTCTGATCTTGGATCTACACTGTCCGATGTGTTTTTCTCTCCCAAAAAAATTATTCAGGGTTTTACCATCGGCTTGAAAGTTTCATTCAATCCTTTACCACACAATCCCGAGTTTTAACGTCCCTTATAAAAACATGCGTTTTAGAGAACATTGTGGGAACAGGAGAAAATGCTCGTAACCAACTTTCTCCTTTTCCCACAATATTTTCTCCATTTGCAAAAGCAAATTCAGACATAGTAGTGGCATTGAATTTGTTGTCTGCCAATACTTTCAATTCGGAAAAGTCTAAAAAATTTTCTACCTTATTTAGAAGGTTAATGGTTACATAAATCGTCATTATAATCACCAGACATGGTTTGTACAATGTTTCTTACCTCGTCAAAGACGTCTACACGTGCATGATGTTGCATCAGAATCTTCACCACTTCTAGATGTCCCTGCTCGCTTGCAACCAGCAATGGTGACCAACCGTTCTACAATCAACACTTTTGTATTAGTAAGTCTCTTCCTAGAAAGCTAATATACGTCTATATTGCTTGCTTTTTCTCAATATTTCACATGTAAAATATAAATTTTTAATGATCTTGAAGGAAACCGAAGATAGAGTTCGTTTTTAGAAAGTTTTTAAAGAAACTGTAGCGATAACTTATGACCTATAATGGCCTGAAAATATTCCCTTTAACCATTATCCTGTTAAAAAAAAGTTAAATGCAATTTTCTAACTGATAGTAAATGCCCGAATCATGCTATTTCAAACTTAATTTTTGGAAAAAAAGCATCCCCTTACCTGGCAGTGTAGATCCAAGATCAGACTGCACGTTCTGTGCAGTCTGACCTTGATCTACACTGTCCGCAAAAGGTCAGTGAGACGCACATAGGTTTAAACTAAATGTATACAATGGATAGAAAATGCATTTCGACAACACAATGGGTGTTCCTTTCTCTCTTAGATATTTCTTACCGTGTTGGTCATAGTACAGCTACATTCACTTGGCAAGAAATAGCTGCAACTTCAAATACATAACATTTTACTTTGTGTTTTGCACAGTCTACAACGAAAATTTCCAATGTCACACGATCAACTCCCTTTGACGACGTTTCATGTGTTGTATACTTGCTAGAGATTGCAAAAAGTAGTTTTTACCTTTGCTTGCATGTTAATGGCGGACTGTATTTTATTTGGACCAATGTGCTTGACCATCTCTAACATGACGTCATCGTTACCGGATCTTGCTGCGTAGTGTAACGGCGTTTCAAACGTCTGAAACGGTAATTCAAAGTCATCATTTCAAATTTAATGTTCATTTACCTCCCTTGGTATCTGTTTCTCAAATCATATCACAATACACATGAGTCATGCTCTGTGAAAAGGGGACTTAATGCATCTGCAAAAAAAGTATCGATCCAGGTCAGCCTGCGCAGTCCGCGCAGGCTGACCTGGCCGAAACTTTTTGCAACTGGTCAAGTTTCCGCATGTCAAAGGACCAGTGTACCGCATGATTCCGTTTGCTGTTAGACAAAGTGGATGTTATGGATCCAAAATTATGTGATGGCTTGCTTGGTATAATGTTTTACGGAGATGCATGAAGCCCCCTTTTGTCAGAGCATGGCTCTCATCACCTTTCGCACGTACCGGTGACCACCACAAATCGCACAAAAGAGGAAAACTTAACGGAAAAGAAATTGCCTTTTTTATGGTTATGGAAAACGTTGTCCGAAAGCCAGAATTGCTTGTAACGAGCATTTTCTTCGTTTTCCTCAATGTTTTAAAATGCGATAATTACTGCTTCATTAACTATATAAAATGCTATTCTTTGTAATTAGTATTTTGATAGCTTGGCCCCCCAGTGCCCTGTTTTTCTGCGGTCAGAAATAAACAAGGGAACCATTATAGTCCTGTATTACTCCACTGAACAACAAAGTAAATGGCACGGACAGTTGCATTTATCCGTCATAAGTCAGTAATTGATATAATATGATGCAGAGTAGAACAGAACATCGTTTATTTGACAAAAACTTTACACACACACACACACACACACATATATATATATATATATATATATATATATATATATATATATATATATATATATATATATTCTAAAATATGCATAAGTCACGTGATTACTTTCAATATTATATTTGCAGTACCAAATGGTATATAATCAACTATTAAATAATTGAATAGTTGAATAATATGAAAAGGATACTTTCAGCAGTGAAAGGATAATGGGGGAAAACTTGATTGTCACACAATACAGAAGCGATACCGTTATCACAAACCTAACAACTGTTTATCAAGACAAGACAAGACAATTCTTTATTGACTTAAACTCTACAGTTTCTCGTCAAACATTAAAAAAAAAAAATAATAATAATAATAGTACAGTGACTAGCAATAGAATAGTCGAACAAAAATCAATGATGTTACAGATAATGCAATGACAATGATACTGGTAGATAGACAGATCTTAATGACAACTTTGACAAGAAAAGCAAATAGATCTTCATTTATGAAGAAAATAACAATAATAAATGACACTATAGGAAGAGAAGCACATAGTTGAAAAATGAAAAAGTTGACTCACACGAAACTACGTAAACATTATTCTATGTTGTTAATAATTTCCGATCTTCGAGAAAAACTTTGCTTAATAAACTTGGCTAAATGTAAAAGATTATTTCTGTTTTTTGAATTTAGTAATTTCACAAACTTAAACATATTTGGGCGTTTATAAAAATACTTTTTGATGTGAACCGTTCTTAAATCTACATACGCTGGACAGACTAATAAAAAATGATATTCATCTTCAATTTCGTTTTTGTCACAACAAGTGCAGATCCGTAAACTTCGTTCCACTCTGTTGTTACCATATCTTTAATTATTACAAAAGAGGCGATGTGCTGAATAAGGCCTGATCGTTTTATGGATGTCAAATACCATTAAATTCTGATTTTTTTTAAAGACGCACCGCAACTTTTTAACTAGAAGTCATATATGTACTGATATGGGGGGGAAAAGACCGGAGCCATGCTGTGTGAAGAGGGAGTTTAATTCATCTGCAAAATGTTTCGACCCAGGTCAGTCTGCGCAGTCCGCGCAGACTGACCTGGGTCGAAAAATTTTTCTTCTGGTATATTTTCTGCATTTCCAAGGACCATTCTACCTCACAATTCAGCCGGTTGTTAGACAAAATGGATTTTATATAGCCATAACAATGTGATGGCTTGCTTGGTATAACGCATCACAGTGATGCATTAAGCCCCCTTTTGCCAGAGCATGACTCATCCTTTAGCCCCTTTTTTAGATATTAAGCCTTGGGTTGCTAAGCGCAACTCAAGAACCTTTAGCGGACAGTGTAGATCAAGATCAGACTGCACAGAACGTGCTGCCTGTTCTTGTATCTACACTGTCCGATAAGGAGATATCTGCCCCCCCCCCCCCCCAAAAAAAAAAAAAAAAAACTTTGAAATAGCAGAATTTGGGTTTTTTAACTGTCCGTTTGAAAGTTTCATTTCATTTTATTTAGCGCGATGAGGGTTAAGACGTCAGAAGGAAACATGACAGAGCTCTAGCCATGGAGCATTATATGCCAAAAATGTCGCAGACTTTAAGACAGTGAAGATCTATAATCGGCCTTCACGTTTTGTACTGGTCGATCTTGATTTAACTATTTGTAAAAGCAATTGAAATCGCAAGTGGTCTTGCCGCCAGTTTATAGACGGCACTCATGACCCCGTACAGAGCAAATAAAAGCCCTCACCATTTTAGTGTGTATGTTTGTATCCCCGTTGTACTCCAATAACAGATTTATGATATCAGTGTCTTCAAAATCGTCATGGGCCAACCTTTTACTCAGTCCGGCGGCGTAATGGACGGGTGTCTCTCCTTCCTGATGTGTCAAAAACAAACAATTATCAGTTTCTGTTTGGCCCAAAAACTTCGAACATAAGTCGGAAAATAAATTACTTTGAATTATTCACACGCTTCATTCATCTTGTGAATTACAAGAAACTAAAAAACCTATGTTCACAGAAAACTTGTTTATATTATATATCATATGAACAATTTTTATATGAAGATTGAAACTGAGATTTCGGCTACTTGATGAATCGAAATTTCACTGATTTGATGCCTAAGAAGACTCAGACCTAATTACATGTTTTTGAGCCATGCTCTTTTAAAAGGGGGCTTAATGCATCTGCGAAAAGTATCGACCTAGGTCAGCCTGCGCGGACTGCGCAGGCTGACCTGAGCCGAAACTTTTCGCTATCGGTCAATTTTCTGTATGCTCAAGGACCATGATTAAGTCGATTTCTTAAAAAAAAATGGCTTTTACGGATCAATAATTATGTGATGGCTTGATAGGTATAATGTATCACGGAGATGCATTAAGCCCCCTTTTGCCAGAGCATGGCTCATTAGTTTTATTTCAATATCATTTTAAAACTACTGGGGAAAGCATAGCGCTGATGATTTCAAGCAAGGTCCGGCGAAATACAGTCCTACGTGTTCTTGCGCTCGTGTCCAGTATCTAATGGCAACAGCGACGCAAAAGCTGGATGACTTTACATTTGTCTAAATCTTTACAATGACTAAATATGGGCCCTGAAACGCTGTTATAATCTGTCATCAATATGTCTACCACTGCTTGATATAACGGATAAATTGACTGGTCGCCGCAGTTTACTAACCCAGAGAGTATTGTATTCCATGAAATACTGCTTCTTTGTGAAATCAAAAATAATCTTCACTGAAGTAAACACTGCTGAATGTTATCCGTCAGGTACTTTAGCTTACCCAGTTTTGTTGGTTTACCAACATAATGGCGTCTATTCGAGATTTATGTGTACTGACATACTGGAGGAGTTCCCTGGCCACTTCTAAATGACAATGACGTACAGCAAGGTGTAGAGGAGTTTCTCCGGCCTAAATATAGAACGGAAATACATTGGATTTAGAGACATCTATGAATTCAACGTCAGTTTGTGGATAGACAAATCGATACAAGGCATCTTACACAAAAAAATGTTGTTCTATGCCTGTTTATATTTACAAAAAGAAATTACCGAATTTCTTGAAATAAAATTACATATCTGTACCGGACAACAAAGTTCTACAACCGGCTATATAGAAAGCATACTGCAGAGGACGGACTCAAATGTTTCTAAAATGAAAGACAACGCTGAAAATTTGGTTGTACTACGAATTAGTTACAAAAACATTGAAGATGAGAAAACACCAATAAAGAGGCAGTGAGGAAACTAGAGTCTCTGGTCACCAAATGAAATGGTATTATTGAGCTTGCATACCTTCGAAAACCGTGTCGGGTCGGCTCCGTCTTCTAGAAGTGTTGTTATCATATGTAGCTGACCAGATCTGGCGGCTATGTGCAGCGCTGTTTCGCCGTTCTAAGAACAAAATCAAAAACAAAATTTATCGGACAAAATCATCATGTATGAAACATGTATATATAGACCTTTAATACCATTTTTGCATTTTCTGACCATCGAAACAATGTCGAAGAAAAAACGACTGAACGACAGTTCCTGTTCTATTCTAAATAAAAAAAAAACAGTACCACTCAAGTTGTCGTTATCATTATGCACTCAGGAATCTTGTTGTAAACTATTCAGCTTGCATTACAAATGTTTACATCGAAAAATTTAATAGAATTACAAAGTTAACGTGATGTTGCAATTGCAATTATGATATTGGTGTGATGTCATAATAATAATAATGATATTTACGTGATGTCACGGTTACAATTTTGATATTTACGTGATGTCACAATCCGATTACGATATTTCGGTGATGTCATTTTTTAAAGTTATGCTATTTATGTAATGTCACAATTACAATTATGATATTTACAGGGTAACATAATTAAAATTATGATATTTACAAATGAGCTATGTTCTGGCAAAAGGGGCTTAATGCATCTCCGTGATTCATCATACCAAGCAAGACATCACATAGTTAGGGATCTATAAAATTCATTATCGCTAACAACAGACTGTATCAGAAGGTAGAATGGTCCTTTGACCTATAGAAAATCGACCAATAGCGAAAAGTTTCGGCCCAGATCAGCCTGCGCGGACTGCGCAGGCTGACCTGGGTCGATACTTTTCGCAGATGCATTAAGCCCCCTTTTCACAGAGCATGTCTCAAATATAATATTTGTCAACAAAAAATAGGATAAATAAAACATTATATGAGCCATGTTCTGGCAAAAGGGGGCTTTATGCATCTTTGTGATGCATGATACCAAGTAAGTCATCACATGATCATGAATCCATAAAGTCCATTTTGTCTGACAACCGACTGTATCAAAAGATAGACTGGTTCTTGGAGATGCAGAAAATTGACCAATAGCGAAAACTTTCGGCCCAGGTCAGCCTGCGAGGACTGCGCAGGCTGACCTGGGCCGATTCTTTTTGCAGATGCATTAAGCTCCCTTGTCACAGAGCATGGCTCGTATACATGTAACATCTATCACCTCTTTTGTCGAGTTAACGTCCGCACCGCTCTTCAACAACATGTCAGCACATTTCTCGCCCTCTTTTGTCCTTGCCGCTATGTGGAGAGGGGTTTCTTGGCTCTTTAAGAATAGAGAAAACAACATTAGATATTTTACAGGTTGTTTCTCAGGGTAGGAAAAATAACCTTTCCCAAGGCAGTCACGATCTCGATTTTTTTTTTACCCACAAAAAAATTGTAGTCTTGCTCAATTTGACAGCATTTGCAGGGATCAATTAAAATGTGGCTCAAATGATGAATTTTGTCTTTGATATTGTAGAAAACATTGCGGGAAAAGGAGAAAATGCTGGTTACCAGCATTTTCTCCTTTTCCCACAATGTTTTCAAAAGACTTCTACTTCTGGATGGTTAAAACTCGTTATTATGTGGTAAAGGGTTTAACTACCTTGAGGAAAAAGGCTTTTGAAAATACAGAGGAAAAGAAGAAAATGCTGGTAACCGCTAGTCTCCTTTCCCCGACAATGCTTACTACCTTTCCAAAGGCAAAATTCAGTTTATAAATCACATTTAATTTTTCGTCAGCAAATGCTTTCAATTTAGACAAGTCCAAACTTTTGTCGCTTGTTATAGAATAGATTAGAAGAAAATATTCGAAAAAATTGAGACCAAGAGATTTGTTTGCTTGTCTGTTTGTTTGTTTTGGAGTTTAACGCCGTTTTAACAGCTTAGATCATATCACGACGGTCAGTGCACCTACGCATTTATTTCCTGGCTTTCTCACACTAGTACTGACACAACTTTCTTTCCAAGTCACTGACTACTTTTCCCCCATAAATCAGAGGTGAGAGGCGAACAATCGCCTGAAAGAAAGTTTGCCTCAACAGGGTATCGAACTCGCAACCACCAGGTCAGGAGTCAGATACGCTAATCACTGAGCTACCCGGGCGGACTGAGACGCAGGGAAAACTCTCTCGTAACCAAGGTATTCGTCATGTAATTTTGGAGCAGAATAAATGCAAGAGTAGGATCAAAGGTAAGCATTTCTTTAACCGTGGCTCTCTTTTCGTTTGACTCTCTCAGCGCCGTGTAGATCTGAATCATACTCTCTGAAAAAGGGGGTTTAACCTTTTCAGCGCCACAGGCGAAAACAGGGACTTTTGCGGACAGCACAGATCAAGATCAGACTGCACAGAACGTGCAGTCTGATCTTTGATCTGTACCGTCCGCTTAATTAGTCAAGCCCCTACGATAAAAAATCTTTCTGGGTCTCTGTGGATTGCATTTACAGCCACCGAAAGAAGTCGAGTTTATTTATTTGGCGCCGAAAGAGTTAATGCATTCTCAAAAAGTATCGACCCATGGCAGCCTGCGCAGTCCGCGCAGGCTGCCATGGGTAGACACTTTTTGCGATCGGTCATTTGTTTGCATATCAAAGGACCAGTCTACCGCAGGATTCAGTCGGTTGTTAGACTAAATAGATTTTTTTTATCCCTAATTATGTGATAACATGCTTGAATACTGTATCACGGAGATGCATTTAACCCCATTTTGCCAGAGCATGGCTTATTTATATATACTCAACCTCTTTCGACCCTTTAACCCTTTCCCAAACGACAAATTTTGGACTGGTCCAAATTGAAAGAGTTCGCAGACGACAATTTTAGATTTGATGAAAATGGCAGAGAGTTATCAAAAAGGGTAGAAAACACTGTGGGAAAAGGAGAAATTGCTCGTGACGAGCAATTTCTCCTTTTCCCACAGTGTTTTCAAAAGACTTGTACTGCAGACAAGAGAAAACCAGGGCTTGTTTGGGAAAGGGTTAAAATACAACTCACTGAAACTTACAAAGCCATTGTCTGCCAAAAGGGGGCTTAATGCATCTCCGTGATGCACGATACTAAGCAGATCATCACATAATTATGGACCTCCTAAAATCCATTTTGTTTCACAACCGACTGATTCATGAGGTAGACTGGTCCTTTGACATGCAGAAAAAAAGATAGCAAAAAGTTTCGACCCATGTCAGCCTGCGCGGACTGCGCAGGCTGACATGGGTGGAAACTTTTTGCGGATGCATTAAGCCCCCTTTTCACAGAACATTGCTCATATCTTATAGACTTAACTGAACAAGTGGACGGTATAGATCGAAGATCAGACTGCGCCTTTATGTACGGTCTGATCTTGATTCATGCCATCCTCAAAAGCACGTGTTTTCGCCTGTGGTGCTCCAAGCATTGAGCAAAATAAGTTAAAACTGTTCCTGATTGGAGACTTTGGAACAACGTAAGTATCGAACTTTCCACACCCACCTTACCGCCCTTGGCCTCCACCTGTGCTCCATAACCAATAAGTATCTGTACAGCAATGGGCTTACAGAACTCTACAGCGAGATGCAGGGCTGTGTAACCATCCTGCAAGTAAATTACAGTTCATTGTTTTTATAGTATCCTAATACGAGTACATGTACGTGTACATGAAGTTCCGGGAGCGTATGTACCGAAAGTTCTGTATCAGTTAAAAGTCGTTATTCCAAGCCTAGTCAACTGAAGTTCCCTCACAGCCATACATATGGCTAGTCTTGTAGGTAGGTAGGTCGGTAGGTAGGTAGTATCGTAAGAATCGCTGGTATCTTAAGAATTGTAAGTATCGTAAGTTAGTATCTCAAGTGAGCTGGACTTTTCAATGCATTAGAAAAAAAATCAAAGGGACATAATTCCTGTAGCAGTGGACCAACCATATTAAAAAACTGCTATTGTAAAAATTCCTATAACACCAATGTTTCGATTAAAATCACAACTAAATTTGTTGAACACTATAGAAGAAAGACACAAAACTGACTGACGGTCGGGAAAATGGATAAACAGACAAACCGACGAACAGACTAGCAACCTGATTCCAGTACAACCCATCTTACCTCTTTGCTGTGGGGCTCATAATTAATGTTAAAATATTGAGTAATATCACCCTTAACACCCTATCGTGTAAATTTTATTTACGATATGAACTGTTATTTTATTTATACATAGTATAATGTCTGGGGCGACGACCAAGATGACCAAGGGCCTGCTAGACGATGTAGTCCGATCTTAGAATGCTCTTTTTGATGAATAATACATTTATTCATTTTTTTTTACTATCTCAAAAGAGTTTTTTTTTTTTTTAAAAAAACGTTGTAGATAAGAGAAATTGCTCGATACGAGCGGCTCTTCCATGTGTTTTTCACAAAGCGTTACGCGTATTTATCTATCAGTTGGGCCCCTTTTTTATTTGCTCATTGTCCATGTAATTAATAAATCAATTAAAACATAATGCATAATTGATTACCCCTAATTTAGAACAGTGTTTTAAAATCCTTTGCGTGGGGTTTTGAGTTATGTTTTTCCCCAACGCTTTAACCTTTACCAGACAACAAAAAAATTTGGACTTATACTTAACTCTTAAGCTGCTAAGCGCGACTCACTGACCTTTTGCGGACAGTGTAGATCTAAGATCAGACTGCACACAATGTGCAGTCTGATCTTAGATCTACAGTGTCCGATAAGGAGAAATCTTTCCCCCGAAAATACCTTTGAAATAGCTAAATTTGGGTTTTTACTATCGGCTTGAAAGTTTTATTTCCCTTCTTTAGCAGGATAGGGGTAAATTGAAAGTATTTGCCAAGGACAAATTAAATGTCGTTTAAATGCTAAATTTTGTCTTTGAAGGTATCGAAAGGTTATTGAGAAAATGAGAAAATGCTAGTTACCAACATTTTCTCCTTTTTCCACAATATTTTTTTTTAAAGATTGCCTCCTTCATGTCGTTTAAACACAGGATTATTAGGTAAAAGGTAAACATACAAACATAAGTTAGCCATGCCCTGTGAAAAGGGGTCTTGATGCATCTGCGAAAAGTATCGATCCAGGTCAGCCTGCGCAGTCCGCGCAGGCTGACCTGGGTCGAAACTTTTCGTTATTGGTCAATTTTCTGTATGTCCAATGACCAGTCTACCTCATGATTCAGTCACTCGTTAAAAAAAAACGTAGTTATTTTGGATCCATAAGTATGTGATGGCTTGATTTGTATAATGAATCACGCAGATGCTTTCAGCCCCCTTTTCACAGAGCATGGCTCAAGTAGATTCAAACCACAAGTTATTTCCGTTGAGTATTCTGATTCAATTGATAAAGGCCAATAACCGGCATATTCACGTCATTTGCCGGTATTCAGCGACCATCAAGGTATGACAATTCTTTTAATTAACCCTTTACCACACAATCAAAGTTTAAACGACCCTGAAGAATATGAAGTTTGAAAACATTTTGGAAAAAGGAGAAGATGTTTTGTAACCAGTTTTTTCTCCCTTTTCCCCAATGATTTCTACCCTTTAAAAATTCCATTATTTTAGTTACAGTTACTTTTCGTCTGCGAATGCTTCCAGTTTCGACAAGGTTCAAAATTTGTCGCTCGGCAAAGAGTTAAATGTATTCATATCATGCAAATTGACTCATTCCAGCCCCAAACAAATTTGTTTGCGGCTTTCAACTGCCCTCCTAAAATGGGGATTATCAATGTTTGAATGACTTCAGGTCATTACAAATACTGGTATTCGAATATTCGGTTTTTAGTACAAAAAACCCATCGCTCGTTACGAATAATTCTCCTTTTGCCATATGTTTTCGAAAATGGTCAGCTACCAGTCGAAAAAGAGTTGTCTGCGGTGCGGGTGGTAATATTTTAGCACATAACTGAAATGGTGCTATTCTTATATCACCCACGCAACTACAGGTAAACGACCGGAGAAACAGGTTTTTTTTATTATCAATGCATTCAACGGCTGTCAATAGCCCTACTCAAGATTCCATTTTTTTTTTAATTTTACGTTTGTTTTATCTAATGGTTTAAAGATTCATAGATCGAAAACCCTACTTTTGTAACCGCTTACTTTATGCAGTGGGTTTAGGTGACGTAAACTGAATTAGGCAATGCGGCAAAATGAGCTGTGCCCTGGCTGAAGTGGGCTCAATGCATCTGCCTGATGCATTGCGCCAAGAAAGACATCACATAGATATGGATGGATAGAACTCAATTTTGTATAACAACTGACAGAATCATGAGGTAGAATGGTCCTTTGACATGCAGAAAGTTGACAAAAAACAAAAAGTTTCGGCCCAGGTCAGCCTGCGCGGACTGCGCAGGCTGACCTCGGTCGATACTTTTTGCAGATGCGTTAAGCTCCTTTTCTCAGAGCATGGCTCAAATATATTAAAAAAAAAAAGTAACATATGAGCCGTGCTCCGGCAAAAAAGGGGTTTGATGCACCTCCGTGATGCAATTTACCAAGCAAGTCATTACATAATTATGGATCTGTAAAATATATTTTGGCTAACAACCTACTAAGTCCTGAGGTAGAATGTTCCTTTGACTTGCAGAAAATTCACCATAAGCTAAGGGTTTCGGCACAGGTCAGCTTGCGCGGACTGCGCAGGCTGACCTGTGTCGATACTCTTTGCAGTGGCATTAAACCCCTTTTCACAGAGCATGGTTCAAATGTTTCCATTGCCATTAATACATTTTAATGTGTAATGGACAGTGGCAGCGATCCAACACACCATTTGACACGCCACTTGAGGCTTTGGGAGAAATAAGTTATGCGGAATTAAAAAGTAAGATTCTGTGACATTACAGCGTGTGCATAATGTGGGCATTTCATGATATTGGTGAAAGCACAATAACACTATTTTTACTATCTACATGTCAAAACGATAATCGAACTATTCCACGTTGGTTAGATATTCCAAAATCGAATATCCACTTCACCTAACTTTGGTTTCTTTTCTCTGATCAGTATAATTGAGTAATACTCTGTGAAAAGAGGGTTAATTGTATCTGCAAAAGGTATCGACCCAGGTCATCCTGCAAAGTCCGCGCAGACTGATTTGGGTCGAAACCTTTTGGTATTGATCATTTTTCTGCACGTTAAGGGACCTGACTACCTCATGATTCACTCGATTGTTAGACAAAATGGATTTTATGGATCCACGTTTATATGATGACTTGCTTGGTATGTTGCATCACGGAGATGCATTAAATACCCTTTTGTCAGAGCATGACCAGATCATTACATGAGTTATAAACACACAAGGCTGTAGGCCATACTTAAATACAGCAATAGTTGCTTATGCCAAAATATTTCACCAAATATCGGACAGCGTAGATCCAGGACCGGACTAAATATTCATTAGCGTCTGATCTTGATCTACGCTGTCTGCAAGAGGACTTATATTGCTTTTAACGTGCTCAGAAATGATATTCATTTTGGTTTAAACAAAATTTATAGTGATGTCACCTTTGTTCTTCCTTTGATCACCATGTCAAAGGCGTTCATTTGGGAAAGCATCTTCTGGCTTCATTTGTCTAGTGTGGTGCTAATTAAAGAAACATCAAAGTCCATTCTTACCAATCATCCTTAATTCAATTCCAATTCAAAATTCCAAGACTTGTCATTTGATTGGCCGAGACGTTTTGTCTAAGCCAGTAAGATGGCAAGGCTAGGAATTAAGAATTGAATGTATATTTAGAATTGTTGGTAAATACGACCATTTTTGCACTAGTAGGTGCACTGGTCGCTTTGACCGGACAGGTACACTGCTTAACTGTTAACCACACAATCCCGAGTTTTAACGACCTAGAGAAAAACATTGTGGGAAAAGGAGAAAATGTTGGTTACCAGCATTTTCTCCTTTTCCAACTATGTTTTCTTCTTTATCAGACACAAATTTCATCATTTGAGCCACAATTAATTTGTCGTCTGCAAATGCTTTCAATTTGGACAAGTCTAAAATTTTGTTGTTTGGTAATGGGCTAAAAGCGGCATAAAACAACAATTAAACAAATAATCACCTTCGTTCTTGCGTCGACGGGAGCACCTTTCAAGAGCAGTGCTTTCACAACGGATGCGTGTCCTTTCATGGCTGCAGCATGTAAGCATAGTGCACCAGACTGAAAAGAATACATGTGAGTCACGCTCTGTGAAAAGGGGGCTTAATGCATTTGCAAAAAGTATCGACCAAGGTCAGCCTGCGCAGTCCGCGCAGGCTGACCTTGGCCGAAACTTTTTGCTTTTGGGTCAATTTTCTGAATGTCAAAGGGCCAGGGTACCTCATGATTCAGTGGGCTGTTATGCAAGACGGATTTTAGAATCCGTGATGAATTGCTTGGTATCAAGCCTCCTTTTGCCAGAGCATGGCTCATGTATAAGATTATAGTAATCATCTACAACATAATAAGAATATCGCATGCGGGTGCAAATGCTCGACTGCACTTGCTTGATTTTCAGTGAAAATTTTAAGTCTAAAAAGGGCATAACTTTGTCAAAAATATTTTGATGGTTACCCGCTCTTGTTGAATAGGTTTCCCCTTAGTAGTTGACAATGTGCCCGAGTTTGAAGTCAATGTCTTTAATAATAACAGAGATACTGTAAAATGTCAAAGTTTTTGCACGACAACGCAGATGACGACGATGACGCATATGACGCCAGGGCTATGACAATTCCAGGACGTTTTCTTTGAAAGCAGCCGGGCTAATGACAATGATTACATTTATTTTAACAAATGGGACATTTCTTTCATACTTACTTTTATGAGTTTTTTTTTTTTTTATTCGATGGTGTAGTAATGTTGACATTTTTTTTCAGTGCAACAGTATTTTTATGTACTTCAGCTAATAAAGCAATCGGCTAGAATCAAATCTTATGGTGTACTCTAAAAACAAGAATTCAAGTACTTTGCAAAATTTTCTTTTTTAGCCTTTTCCAGTATGCCAGCGCTTTAACATGTTTAAAAAACCTTGTGACAAATAGAGACAATCTTAAGAAAAACTTAATATATTTGCTATTAAAGGTTTTAACTCTTTAACACACAATCCTGAATTTTTACGGCCTTGTCGAAGAAAGCTTTGGAAAACATTGTGGAAAAAGGAGAAAATGCTGGCAACCAGCATTTTCTCCTTTTTTCACAATGTTATCTACCCTTCCACAAGCCAACTTCAGTTGCTGAGGTATGTTTCATTTGTCGTCTGCCAATGCTTTCAATCGGACCAGTCATAAATTTTGTCATTCTGGTATATAGTTAACCCTTATCCTGCTAAATAACTGAAATTAAATTCTCAAGCCGACAGTAAAACTCCGAATAATGCCATTTCAAACTTATTTTTAGGAAAAGAATATCTCCTTATCGGACAGTGTAGATCCAAGATCAGAATGCATGTTTTGTGCAGTCTGATCTTGATCTACACTGTCCGCAAAAGGTTAGTGAGTCGCGCTCAGCAGCCAAAGGGTTGAACGAATACGTACTTTGTTCGGCATATTCAACGGAACGCCTTTCTTCAGAAAGGCCATGGCTGTTTCCGGATGACCAAACGTCGATGCTATGTGCATAAGTGTACTGCCGTCCTTCGTTCTCGCTGAAAGTGAGGCTTTGAATTTGTCTAGCAGTAAATCTACGATATGTGTATGGCCCCGCTCGGCAGCTATGTGGACTGGACTACGGTCGAACTGGAAAAAAAGTCCTGGGATTAAGATACCGAAGAAATGTTGAAGTTCCGAGACCAGTTCATTCCCAGTAGTATTCCAAGTTTATCCCTACTTAATAAATGAAATGGACATTCTCAGAGCTAAAGATGCAGGTATTAAAAGGCCAAAGCTGCGTTTGTCAGAATATCTGGCAAAAAAGCGGACAGTGTAGACCCAAGATCTGACTGCACTTAACGTACAGTCTGATCTTGATCTACACTGCCCGCATGAGCAATTAAATCCAGATTCAGCGTCATTAGGGTCAGCAGAAATTCGTGGAACGATGTGGTTACGGCCCACTTTCTTGTTTCTTACTATGCTTAACTTATATGGCCCGCAACATGCGAAATGAGACCTTCGGACATTTGCGTAAAGTGTCGTCTCGGATTAGCCTGCGCAGTCCGCGCAGGCTAATCCGAGACGGCACTTTACTACTACATAAGATTTTTTCGTACAGTAGACTTTCGTGAAACAGAAAATCGCACAAAAACGGAAAGTGTCGTCTCGCATTAGTCAAAGACTGCACAAGCTAATCCTGGACGACACACTTTTACGCATATGTCCGAAGGCCCCTTTTCGTGTGTTGCACGCCATATGCAAATAATTTCAGCCGATACAAGTGCTAGAAGCCTTTAGTTGTAGACAGGAGCTGCGGTTAGAGCAAGTCTATTGAAATGTTGGATATCTCTGCCTGTTGTCCGACTTCATCGCTATTTCTATGTTGCTGCCGTTATATCTGGTTGATGAGTTCCTTGAGCAATGTTTTTGTTGCAGCCGTGCTCACATACAACAACATCCTTTTCTGACTGTTTCGAAGTGCAAAATCACACAGTCACAGAGTGAAATAAAATTTTTGCGCCAAAAATCTTTAATAAGCTATTATTTTTGGGGGAATGAAAACTTTTTCATTTCATCTTTTCTGTATAGAAAGATTAAATATCATAAATGACCTGTATGATTTTAAATCTACTGCATTATACATGAGAAATAAGCTGGATAGAAAGGCCTGTATTTACAAACATAGGGTTTTATCTTTAGTTTAAAATTATTCTTGTTACATTTCTAGCTGCTTAACCCTTTACCAAACAATCCCATATTCAAACTATCCTCATGTAGATATCTTTTGTAAATGTTGTGGGAAGGGTAAAAATGCTTGAAACCAGCATTTCTGCTTTTCCAAGCATGGTTTGTACCATTTTAAAGAAAGAAAAACCTTATAATGTCCCCAACGATGCTAAAGGGTGCAAGGCTTACCTTGTCAGCGAGGTACGGACTGGCTTTGTTGGACAAAAGTATCTTTACCATGACCTCGTCGCCTTCCCAGGCCGCTATGTGTAATGGAGAGTGACCCTCGTCCTGTCGCAAAGAATTCATCATAAAATATTAAATAATAGATATTACCAGCAACACATGTGTTATCCTCTGTGAAAAGGGGTTTTAGTGCATTTGCAAAAAAGTATCGACCCATGTCGGCCTGCGCAGTCCGCGCAGGTCGACATGGGTCGAAACTTTTCTGCTATTGGTAAATTTTCTGCATGTCAACGGACCAGTCTACCTCATGATTCAGTTAATTGTCAGACAAAATGGATTTTATGGACCCATAATTATGAGATGACTTGCTTGATACCGTATATCACGGAAAGCCATTAAACCCGCTTTTGCAAGAGCGCTGATCACATGCTTGTTGAAGAGCCCCATTTTTCTAAAAATAATCTTGGAGTTGACCTGGCCTGGGACATTTTTAATTACCGGTCACCAAGACATGTTAAGAGCTTTTATTCAGTCATTGAATCACATAAGATATGAAACATAAACTTTCAGTCATCTTTTATACACACTTGTAGCGATTTCAGATCTTTATTTAAACTGACAGTCTCTCAGAGCATCGAACAATCAAATGTCTATAAGTAGACTATCATGCTCACTTCAGTCTGACCCTGAAGATACTGGAGAACGGAAATACATTTTGATAGCCATGCTCTGGCAAAAGGGGCTTTAATGCATCTCCGTGATGCATGATACCAAGGAAGTCATCACATGATCATTGATCCATAAAGTCCATTTTATCGAACAACCGACTGAATCATGAGTTAGACTGGTCTTTTGAGATACAGAAAATTTACCAATATCGAAAAGCTTTGGTCCAGGTCAGCCTGCCCGGACTGCGCAAGCTGACCTAGTCGATACTTTTCGCAGATGCATTAAGCGCCCTTTTCACAGAGCATGGCTCATATATACTTGGCTTAAATATTATCGGTTTTTTTTTTTATGTAAAATCGCTATATTCGTGTAAAACACATTTAGCTGTTTTGCAGCCAAATTCCTCAAACTTGAATGGTTTTAACAACAACAAATACTAAACAGATACTTATGCATTTAAGTCATTCTACCTTCAGTACAAGACAATGCACCTCATTTTCGCTCAAAAGCAAAACTTTGGATACAGTACGATGTGCTATCCCGCTATGCTTTTTCTGATCCTTTTTTTTTTATATACGCTCAGTTGCTACAATTAGTGAGTTCAGCAAATATTTGTATATTTGTAATGCTAGAATTTTGTTTGCCTTAGTTTGTTCTTTCCAGGTTTCACAAACATGCATGAAAGATGCTGGGAAAAATATCTGCTAATAAAAAGTCCTGCATCACTTACAATTCAGAACTAATCCACTTCTCAGAATTTTCAGCACTTTGATTTAAAAAAGAAATACACCAAATACTCCAAAAGTTAAATATATTAGAATGGACAAAAAATAAATGTTTTTAACAGTATACTTACATTCTGTATATCAATGGGAGAACCGGCGTCGACAAGAACCTTCGTCAGGTCAACATCTTTCCTACGACATGCCAGATGTATCGCAGCATCGCCATTATCCTAAATAATACAGGTAAAATAGTTGTTGAATTCATTATAAAGGAGACCATCTTGCTTGTATAAGCCAGAGGAATTAATTATCCACAAGCAAACTAAATCAAACATGTACAAATGAGCCATACTCCGTGAAAAAGGGGGTTTAATGCATGTGCAAAATGTATCGATCCCGGTCAGCCTGCGCAATCCGAGCAGGCTGACCCGGGTCGAAACTTTTTGCTTTTGGTTAGTTTTTTTAATGTCGAAGGGATCATGCATCAAGTAGGTGTATTATACCGTCTTTTGCCAGACTATGGCTCAAATATATGAACGATTTATATTTAGTCTGAAGAAAGAAAGAAAGAAAGAAAGAAAGAAAGAGAGAGAGAGAGAGAGAAAGAAAGGAAGGAAGAAAGGAAGGAAGAAAGAAGGAAAGAAAGAAAGAAAGAAAGAAAGAAAGAAAGAAAGAAAGAAAAGAAGGAAGAAAGAAAGAAAGTAAGAAAGACAGACAGAAAGAAAGAAAGACAAGGAGAAAGAAAGAAAGAAAGAAAGAAAGAAAGACAGACAGAAAGAAAGACAGACAGACAGACAGACAGACAGACAGACAGAGAGACAGACAGACAGAAAGAAAGAAAGAAAGACAGAAAGAAAGAAAGAAAGAAGGAAGGAAGGAAGAAAGAAAGAAAGAAAGACTCATACACTTCTCTGTGCTGTCAGCTGAGCGTCAACCTGCGTTGACAGAAGCTCTTTACACACTGCCACATTTCCAACCTCCGCTGCGTAAAATAGTGGAAGTGCTCCAAACTGAAACAACAGACAGCATAGTACAATCTCATTAGATGAGAACGGGGTGCACAGATAATATAAACTCGCCCTGTTCAAATTCTTAATGCGCATTAAGACTAAATCTGGACGGTCCGCTCTAAACAGCCATTCAATACAGGAAATCTAGGTATTTCTGATTGGCTAATTCGCCTGTCCAGTCTTAAACCTTTCCGTACAACATATATGAGCCATGCTCTGGCAAAAGGGGGCTTAATGCATCTCTGTGATTTATTATAACAAGCAAGACATCATATAATTATGGATCCATAAAATCTATTTTGTCTAACAACCAGCTGAATCATGAGGTGAACTGGTCCTTTGACATACAGAAAATTGACCAATAGCGAAAAATTTCGGCCCAGGTCAGCCTGCGCGAACTGCGCAGGCTGATCTGGGTCGATACTTTTCGCAGATGCATTAAGCCCACTTTTCACAGAGCACGGCTCAATTATACTTTAGACCTCTTTCGACGGCTGAGATAACAACGCTTTCAAACTTTGAAACGTTTTTTTTTTCGTATAGGCTTGACCAAGTTAGCGGACGGTATAGATCCAAGATCAGACTGCACATTCCGTGCAGTCTGATCTTGATCTATGCCGTCCGTAAAAGCACCCTTTTTCGCTTATGGCGCTAAAAGATATTATACCTTATCTGTGACGAGCCTTTGGTCCTTCACGGGTGCCCGCAGCAATAGTTGTACAATCGTTACGGCCCCACTTGTCCGTGAACATGCTAGGTGTAACGGAACTTCATCTTTCGGCTGAAAGTAACAACATTTTGAAATCGATTGACTAATTCTTCATGCCGACGTTCTTTTTTTTTTATTATTCTTTTCTTTTTTCTGTCTTTCAGCAGATCACATTTGAAAGTAGTGTTGCAAAATTTGAAACTGTATGTCACGAGCATTTTTTCCATGGGTCATAAACTCTCTACATGTATTCATTAATTTCACCCAAGTCAGTACTAACTAAAATTAACGAGCATGTTTTTGTCGACTTTTGCAATCTATTTTGTAAATGAGGTAATGAGTTAAGGGAGTTAAGGGAATGCAGACAGAGACTGGTGGAAGATGTTTTTAAACCTTTAAATAGAAAAAATGCCTCAAACATATTGCACTCTCAGAAACCAAGACATAAGTCCATACAGGTTTGCAACTTTTAAAATCCGTTATCACTGGCAATTTAAAGAATGACATCTATGGCAGATTTCACACATTTGGAAGATAACGTAGCATAAGATTTTATCATATGAGTACATAATATATGCAGAGAAAAAAAATATATATATAAATAATCGCAAAATCACATGGTAGTCATTCCAAATGGCCACGGAAGGATGAAAAGGGTTAAGATAGATTTTCTTGCAAACGCCTCCAGGGATTAAATTGGATAATAACTGTTGTTATATTGTGTGTATTGGTCTTTTATCGGATATCGTGGGATTGTCTTTGGGCAAAACACTTCAGAGCCCTAGCCTGGTACTAGTTAAACCCAGGACATTTATGAATATGTGAGCTGTCGCTGATATGACTGAAATAATGTTGAAAGCGACGTAAAACACTATTCAATCAATTTATTGGACCAATACTAACGCGAAAGTACGTGTCACCGTCCTACAAGTGCAGACGTAAGTTTCATACTAACTCCACCGGACATTGTGATACATGTAAGTGCAGAGCACAACCAAGACTAAGTTTCATACTTACCCCACCGGATATTGTGATATCAGCCTTCTTGTTAAGGAGAGTTTTGACGATGTCGTCCTTAGCGAATGCTGCCGCATAGTGCATAACTGTTCGTCCATCCTAAATCGAACAAACAATAGACAGAGGCTGCTAATGAGCATTACTGCATTTGCAGTTTATTTAATTCAGTTTGATAGTCTTTGTTTGGGTTCTCCAGGTGCGTGGTTATTTACGAATATGTGAAAAGTGATAGCAGAAGCAGCCAAAACAACAATAAAAGCTGTGTAAATAAACATAATCATCATTAATCATGGATCCATAAAATCAATTTTGTCTAACAACCGGCTGAAACCTGAGATAGAAAGGTCCTTGGACTTGCAGAAATTTCACCAAAAGCAAAAGGTTTCGAAACAAGTCAGCCTGTGCGGACTGCAGAGGCTGACCTGGGTCGATACTTTTTGGAGATGCATTAAACCCTCTTTTCACACAGAATGGCTTATATATGCTGTATATACTAGGGAAAATTAACATTGCACAGAAATTCAAGGCATAAAGCAGCTAAAATCTGTAACTTAATTTTCAAGTTTTCTGAAGTTTTTATGTGGAAACCTTGATAGCGACGACAAGATCCCGTGTCACTGAGTATTTCAAACGCCCCCCACCCCCGCTGATACTCTTAACTTTTAGGCTGCTAAGCGCGACTCACCGACCTTTTGCGGAAAGTGTAGATCAAGACCAGACTGCACAGAACGTGCAGTCTGATCTTAGATCTACACTGTCCGATAAGCAGATATTTCCCAAACCCCCATAACTTTGAAATATTAACATTTTGGATTTTAAAGTTTCATTTAAGATATTTTATGTTTTTTCTGAAGAAAGTGTTGTACCTTTGCTCTGTCGTTGAGGTTGACTCCTAGATCTATAAGTCTTTCTACGATCACCAGTTTATTCTCCTTCACTGCTATCATTAAAGGTGTCAGCCCATTGTCCTGCAAGAGAAAGGTGAAATGCACAATTGTTCAGCGCATCATTTTTTCATCACTACTATCTGATTGATTGATTATTGATTATAATGTCACGGCAACAGCTCGTTTATTCATGTCTTTAAAATTCGGGATTGTGTGGTAAAGGGTAAAATGAATGGTGCCATTTAAATCACAGCTGAAACTCGTTTTCTGAACACAGATTCTGCGCTTTTACCATAAAATCTTTTTCTCGGCCTTTACCACAAAGCCACAAATGTCCCCCTGCTCAAATGATGACACCAATAGTTGACATCGACGAAATCAGTCAAATATGTTGTTGAAAGAACCGCCGAGCCCCCGTAGCTCAGTCTGTAGCGTACAGGACTTGAGAACAGGAGGTCGCTGGTTCGATCCCCGGCCAATTTCTTTCCGAGGATTCATGATGGTAACTGCGACAGGATTGCTTCCTCTCTCACCGCTGACCATTGTTTCGACGGTGGTTATGTGGGAAGGCAGCCAGTGACTTGGAAAGAATATTGTGCGCAGTACTGGTAAAAGAAACTCCAGGAAAGCATGGATATGTGCACTGGCCGCCGCGATATAACTGAAATAATGTTGAAAACGGCGTAAAACACAATACAATCAATCAATCAATGTTGAAAGAACACGCTTTCGGTGAATTTTCGGTAATTTGAATGAAGTAATTCGACAAACATCGGGTATTTTGTCAGGTATTTAAAAATTGACATAATAATTGACATAAGCCCTTTAGAGCAATCAGATCTATTACTGCTCCCTAGTTCACATGAGCCATACTCTGGAAAAGGGGGTACAATGAATCCTGTGGCAGAATGGCCCTTTGACATGCAGAAAATTGACATATAGCTAATGGTTTCGATCCAGGTCAGCCTGCGCAGTCCCAAACCATTAGCTATATGTAAATATTGCTGTAATGGGTCGATACTTTTTGCAGATGTATGAAGCCTCCTTCTGACAGAGCATGACTTAATTCCACTTAAATTTTTATATTCTATGTCCATTTTGAAACCAAATGCAGACGACAAGTTAAACGTTGCTCAAGTTATGGTGGGTGTCTTTGAAAGAGTAGAAAACATTATGTGAAAAGGAAAAAGTTTTGATCACAGGCAAGCATTTCCTTTCTTTTACAGTGTTTCTTAGAGTCCTTTCTGTCAGGGTCGTAAAATACTGGATTCCTTGGTAAAAGCTTAAAGCTGTGTAAAGAACTTCAGGATTCAAAATATTTCTCTCGTTGTGTTTCAAATGAAGATTTAGTAAATCAATTAATACGAAAGTAACAAAATGATTTAAAATGCAGATGTATTAATTAAACATTCTCCTTCTTCTTCTTCTTCTTCTTCTTCTTCTTCACATTGAGCTGCTGCATTATGTTACTCAGTCACATATTTGCTAGTAATAAACCGGAAATGATTTTAGTATTCCGAATGAAACAAAACTGGTTCCCAGTTCGCAAACAACGTCATTATGTAAAACAAGGAAATGCACTCAGTTGCACGGAAACAGTGATTGTCTTACGGCAGGACCGGTATAAGATTAGATAATTAATCATGACGCAAAAATCAATTAACTCCAAACAAATGAGGGTTTTTTTTTTGTCCATGTTTGTGTTCACCTCATGATATTATATCATGTTCAAAATACAGAAAGAGATTTTGCTTTTAAAAGATGTATTGACACAAATGACTTGCAAAAAGTAACCCATTCCAATGGAGCGCAATAGTTCATTCGTGGTTCTTGGTGCGATTATGAATTTTAATTCCATTTCTTATTTCAAAGTTTTGCCTAAATTGCTGTTTGGTACAGCTGTTCACCCTGATGACGGCGTGTGGAATTACCAAGGCTGTAACAATTCTGGTTGTGCATTCTTAAATCGACTTTGCCTGAATCACATCTTCAGCGTATCGAACTTATTTTGTCCATTTCTTCAAAGCTCGTTTACAAAGATAAATTTGCAGGGCTGTCAATAGTGTTATGTGTTTTTAATTCCTTCAGTGCCATAGGCGAAATTAGCAAGTAGCGGTTTTTGGCTCCACTGGCCGAAGGCCAGCGGGCTTATGTCATGGCCCGGTGTCCGTCGTGCGTCCGTCCGTCCGTCTGTGCGTTAACTTTTATTTCAAACATCTTCTTCTCTGAAACTACCCATCCAATTTTCATGAAACTTCACAGAAATGAATCTGCCATGGTCCTCTTCAGAATTTCTTGAAAGAATTTGATTCCTTCAAAAACTCTGGTTGCCATGGCAATAAAACTGAAAAATATTCGAAATCTTTAAAAATCTTCTCGTCTGAAACTATCAGGCATAGGGCTACCAAATTTGGCATGTAGCTTTATGTAGTAGACCTCTATCATATTTCTTCAAATTATAGCCCTGGGGTCAAAACTGGCTCTGCCCCAGGGGTCACAAGTTTTACATAGGCTTATATAGAGAAAACTTTAAAAATCTTCCTGTACCTAGCCATAAGGCCTAGAGCTACCAATTTTTGCATGTAGCTATATCTAGTGGGCCTCTACCAAGCAGGCCAAAATTTTCGCCCTGGGGTCAAAATTGGCCCCGCCGCAGGGGTCACAAATTTTACATGGGCTTACATAGTGACAACTTAAGAAATCTTCCCATACCTAGCCATAAGGCCTAGAGCAACCAAATTTTACATTTAACTTGATCTAGTGGGGGTCTACCAAAAGTGAAAAAAAGGGGGGTTCACAAGATTTACTTGGGCTTATATAGGGAAAACTTTTAAATCTTGGTGTACATAGCCATAAGGCTTAGGGCTACCAAATTTTGCATAATTATAGCATTATCTAGTGGACAACTACAAAGAGGGCCCAAGTTACAGCCCTAGGATCAAGTTTGGCCCTGCACCAATGGTCACAAGTTTTACATGGGTTTATAGAGTGAAAACTTCAGAAACCGTCTTGTTTCTAGCCATAAGGCCAAGAACTCCCAAATTTGGCATGTTATTCTTCTAATACACATATTCCCCATTTAGTCCGACTGTAGCCCTGGGGTCAAAGTTTTATAAGGGCTTATATAACGAAGACTTCTCAACAATCTTCTTGTTTCTAACCATAAAGCATCGTACTAACAAATTCGGCATGTTTTGAGCCTTGGGATCAAAATTTGTCTCACTCCACGCAAATTTTAGATGGGCTTACATAGTGAAAACGTAAGATATCTTTTTTATCCTTACTGTAAGGCCTAGGGCTATAAAAATTTGGCATGCTTATTCATATTGTAGACTTCTACCAAGACTGTTCCATCTTTTTCATTGAAACCACTCTTCCAATTTTGACCAAACTTTACAGATACCATCTTGCCATGATGTTCTTCAGAATGTCTTCAAAGAATTAAGTCCTGTTAAAAGCCATGGTTGCTATGGCTACAAAACTGAAAAGTACTGAAAAACCTTTAAAAATCTTTTCCAAAAGCTTGTATTTACTAACGTCATTGTAGCTCATGAAAAAGATACTGCTTTTTAGCTCCACAGGCCTAAGGCCATTAAGCTTATTGTCTCTGAAACTGCTTCACCCAATAAGTCACAAGCTTTACATCTAGGCTAATATAGTGAGAACTTATAAGGTCTTCTTGTTCCTTACCTTGAGTTACAGCTGTAATATTGTATGAGTGTAATCTAAATAACCTCTTCCAAAGTTATTCAAGTTATGTCAAAATTAGTCCTATCTCATGGATCATAAACATGTGCTTATAGCGTGAAAATTAAAAATATCTTTTTTTTTTTCTCCTAATCGCAAGCCCAAGGGCTACCAAATCTGGATCACTTTTGATTTTTTTTTTTTGAAATTAGCCTTGCATTAGGAGTCTTATGTTTTACAGAGGCTTCATATGGACAAAACTTGAAAATCACCTTATTTATAACCATACAGCATAGACTTGTATTATTTTGGCATGTGGCTTTATCTTGTGGACCTCTACCAGGGTTCAAGTAATTATAGCTCTGGGATCAAAAATGGCTTTGCCCTGCGGGTCTCAACTTTCACATGGGCTTTTACAGAGAAAACTCTGTAAGTCTTCATTTTGAAACCATTTGGCTCGGAATTAAAATGTTTAGTATTTATGGTTTATATTTATAAGCCAGTGGAGCCATATAGGGCCATCATGGCCCTCTAGTTGTGAATGGCATAGATCGAGATCACACTACACAGAACCTCAAGCATAGTAAGATAAAATTGTCCTTTTTAAGTATCAGTAAATTGTAATATCAACCGTCGAAAGAGGCCGGGTCTATATGAGCCATACTCTGTGAAAAGGGGGCTTATTGCATCTGCAAAAAGTATCGACTCAGGTTAGCCTGCGCAGTCCTCGCAGGACTGCGCAGGCTGACCTGTGCCGAAACTTTTTGCTTTTGGTAAATTTTCTGTATGTCAAAGGACCAGTGTATCTCATGATCCATACGGTTGTTATACAAAATGGATTTTATGGATCCATAATTATGGGATGACTCGCTTGGAATCATGCATCATCGAGATGCATTAAGCCCGTTTTGCCGGAGCATGGCTCATATATGGCGTGCAACACACGAAAAGGGGCCTTCGGACATATGCGTTAAAGTGTGTCGTTCCAGATCAGCCTGTGCAGTCTGTGACTAGTCCGAGATTACACTTCCCGTTTTTGTGCGATTTTCTGTTTCACGAAAGTCTACTGTATGAAAAAATCTTATGTGGTCGTAAAGTGCCGTCTCGGATTAGCCTGCGCGGACTGCGCAGGCTAATCCGGGACGACACTTTACGCAAATGTCCGAAGGTCTCATTTCGCATGTTACGGGCCATATATGACGCTGAAAGAGTAAACATAAACATTATTGTATTGACACCCCGCTGAATAAGCTTACAGGTCATACTGAAGCGCGTTCGAAACGAATGACTTTGGCAACTCTACTTATTTTATATGAGCCGTGCTCTGTAAAAAAGGGGGCTTAATGCATCTCCGTGATGCATGATACCAAGCTTGTGATCACATAATCATAAATTCATAAAATCCATTTAGTCTAACGATTGACTGAATCTGGAGGTACACTGGCCCTTGGACATACAGAAAATTGACCAATAGCGAAAAGTTTCGGACCCGGGTCGATACTTTTCGCAGACGCATTAAGTCCCCATTTCACAGGGCATGGCTCATATCTATCAAATACCACTGGGAAGTTTACTTTGTTTACTTGATTCAAACAAACATAAAAACATTTTTAAAGGGTAAAAACGTCGTTTCGTCATGGATGGAGGATATATGACCAGATTATTTTGTTTACAACCCCAGCTTTGGGGTCGGGACGCTGTCATCCTAAAGAGAGAACCATGTTGTATAGGTCCCTAAAACTTCGTTCATCAGACTGTGATTTTATGTGAATTTGCGCTTTTTATTTATTTATTTATTTGTTTATTTATTTTTTCATATATTAATATCATCTATTTATTATCATCCTAAACGATACCATGTCAATCTTTCTACATTTGTTTACATTGACACGCACTATTCTCCCACTATAACAGGCCATAACAAACTACAACAGAGAAACCAGGAATTTGGATTCTATTACGATTCTATCGATCTCTGTCGCCCATCTCAATACGGCCTCAAACATGACCAATCAAAAGATACAAAATGGACAATGGAAATATCCGAAAGATATTTTACTCTATTGAAAGCGATGTGAGAAAAGAAAAATTACTTGTAGCAAGTAACTGCTGCTTTTCCTACAGTGTTTTCAAAGGTTTTCTACTTAAAAGGGAGAAAAGAAATCGTGTTTGTGGGATTATGGGATAAACGTGAGCGCAAATCGTTGACGACGCGCAATAAAACGTTACATAACATCTCATATTATAGAAACCTCGCTGAGCAGGGTCATCGATTGATTGCCTTTTAGATTGATTATCTCTCACCATGCAAACTGATTGGAGAGGTCATCAGACCTCTCCAACAGTGGTGAGCTTAAAAGGCAGACTGCCTCAGAAATTACTGCCTAACTCTATGCATTTCTGCGAAATTGTTCTGATACACAGTCTGTTTCGTCATGGTTTTATAAATAAACCGAAATCAAAAAACTGAAATAGGAAATAGACGTGTTTTGTTTTTATGTGACGGATTTCAAAAATGATTTGTTACATTGATTTGATTGCAAATGACCTTTCCAGTAGTTGTATTTTTTCATTAAACAAATAAAGCTTCACATACAAAAGAATTTCGTTATAAAGAGAACACCGCGGGAAAAGATCACGCGACTTGAAAACGTGGGAAGAAGGTCACGTGTCTATTATGTAATATACATCAGGGGTTCCTCCATTTTACACAGCGGCAATCATATAATGCCTTAGGGCCTACTTATTTATTTACATGTACCAAAATATACTGTAATTAAAAGCAATAAGCTATTTGAAAACATTGATGCTGACCTCTCCTGGCTTCTTTTTTAAAGAAGCCAACTTGTATATACTGACTGCGTTTCTTTAGGAAAAAAATAGAGGTACTGCTTGAGAAGCAAAGCGAATGAGCTTCATTAACCCTTTGGCTGCTAAACGAGACTTACTGACCTTTTGCGGACAGTGTAGATCAAGATCAGACTGCACAAAACGTGCAGTCTGATCTTGGATCTGCACTGTCCGATAAGGAGATATTTTTCTCCTTAGAATAAGTTTGAAATAGCATTATTTTGGATTTTTAGTATCGGCTCGAAAGTTTTATTTAACTTAATTTAGCAGGATAAGGGTTAAAAAGGGGCGGCAACCAACGATGGTCTCTTAACCCTTTCCCAAACGACAAATTTTGGACTGGTCCAAATTGAAAGAGTTTGCAGACGACAATTTTAAATTTGATGAAAATGGCAGAAAGCTCTCATAAAGGGTAGAAAACACTGTGGGAAAAGGAGAAATTGCTCGTAACGAGCAATTTCTCCTTTTCCCACAGTGTTTTCAAAAGACTTGTACTGCAGACACGTGAAAACCAGGGCTTGTTTGGGAAAGGGTTAACGTGCAATTTGATAACGTGGAGTGTTACTTCTGTGAACGTTTAATTAGAAACACATAAGTAGCATACGAGGAAAGTTCAAATATGAATGCCTCTAGGCACCTAAGATTTAGATTCTTCATAGGTTTCACTGAAATTTTTATTATGTTCCCTCAAAGTATTCACTTCCAACAGGTATATAAAGTTTCAGTCTCCGGATCCAATCTTTGAAGGCATTTTCATATTCTTTTTAGGTATACTATGAAGACACTGGAATATTGCAGAACTGAGGTGTTTGCGCTGAACAAATTTTTGACCTGGGTCCGTATTCACCAACCATTCTTAAGAACGTTCTTAGACTTATTCTTCAAGATTTTCCAAGTTTGAAAGTAACACAACTTCTGATTGGCTAAACCAAATGGTTTAGTCAATCAGAGGATGTGTTACTTTCAAATTTGGAAAATTTTGGAGAACAAGACCAAGAATATTCTTAAGATTGGTTGGTGAATACGGACCCTGAAAGATAGTTTTTTAGCTTTGGAAACAAAAAGAAGTCACAAGGGTCAAGGTCAGGTGAATATGGAGGGTGGGGGAGCACAACGACTTGTTCCTACTTCAGAAAGTCTTGCACCTCGTACAAAAGTCAATGACTGAAACTGATGGTTTACACACGTTGAAATAGAGTTGACAGAAAATGAATTCATATGTCTTCATAGTATACCTAAAAAAGACTGTGAAAATGCATTCCAGGATTGGATCCGGAAACTGAGACTTTGTATATCTGTTGGAGGTGAATACTTTGAGGGAACAAAATAAAAAAAATTCATTGAAACCTATGAAGAATCAAATTTTAGGTGCTTAGATGCATTCGTATTTGAACACTCCTCGTGTCATCTCTCATAGCACCTTCTGATGAATTTGGAACTTGTTTTTTCCACGCAAACAGGTGAAAAATAAAGGTATCGGTTTGGCCAGCGATTAAGAATACAGCCACCTCTTTTATTGATACGAGAAAGCAGCCAACGTTTATCTCTAACAGCCAAATCTGATATATTGGTGACTTGGTATTACGTGGTCCGGCCAATGACACAACGCAACATCCTCTTGGGTATGTTGGAAGGCAATGAATCTTTCTCATGACACAATCTGATAAATGTGGAACGTTCCTTTAGATATTTTTTCAAAAGTAAAAGAATAACTCGGGCCAGGTATTGTAGTGCATAAAATTTCGCTTTTTATATTAACCTTTAAGTTCCTAAGCGCGACTCACTGACCTTTTGAGGACAGTGTAGATCAAGATCAGACTGCACAGAACGTGCAGTCTGATCTTGGATCTACACTTCCGACGAGGGAAAGGTCAGAGAGTCGCGCTAAGCAGCTTAAGGGTTAACTTAAGACACTTTTGAAAACTGCACAAACCAAAAATTTATTGGAAACAGAGATAAATTCTTGTTTAACCCTTATCCTGCTGAATAAAAGAAATGAAATTTTCAAGCCGATAGTATAAGCCTAAAATTTTCCTGTTTCAAGGGTATTTCTGGAGGAAAGACATCTCTTTATCGGACAGTGTAGATCAAAGATCAGACTGCAAGTTTTGTGCAGTCTGATCTTGATTTACGCTGTCCGCAAAAGGTCCGTGGGTCGCGATAAGCAGCCTACGGGTTAAACAGGGGACGACTGTTTATTTACGTATTTACAAGAAAAGGGCTCTAACGTGCGTTAATATCATAAAAAAACTACATAGTACAGTTCTTTAAGAACTGTGATCTACCATCTTGTAAAAAAGGCAAATACATATGAGCAATGCTCTGTGAAAGGGGGGGCTTAATGCATCTGCGAAAAGTATCGACTCAGGTCAGCCTGCGCAGTCCGCGCAGGGTGACCTGGGCCGAAACTTTTCGCTACTGGTCAATTTTCTGTATACCAAAGGACCAGTTTACCTTATGATTTAGTCGGTTGTTGGAAAAAATGGACCACGTTTATTGCCGTAACCGTGGTTAATTTTTAACGTCGTTTAAATGATATTCATGGCAGTTATCTTATCCCATTAAGTAATGCCTGTGCGTGAGTCGAGACTGTTTTCTTATCTACGCTAGCAAGCGGTCCATTACAAAAAAATGGCTGTCTTTTTTTTTTAACGGCAATAGAGTAATATCAATGTTAAGTGTTGTGAGAAGTGAGCCTTGTTACAATCAAAGCGGTGAAAGCGCTGATGAGGTGGGGTGCGTTTACTCCTGCCTAAATTGAAATCTGTTATGCCAAATAATAAGCATGTAGTGTTACTAGAAAGAACTGAGTAAAAGCAAGCAGACATTAAAAGAGTTGAGAGGTATCTCTCCAATAAATCTCAGAGCAAACTAACAAATTTCTCTTTATTGAGTGTGAGGGGAGGGGGCTCAATAGAATGTCAAAATGAAAGGTGAGCAGTATTATTAAGCAAAATCTAGACAAATAAAGCAACCCTATTAAAAGAAATTACCACAAGAGTTCTCATGGCGCTTCTAAGCCTTCCATGGCACTTGTTGACGCTTCTTGGCGCTATTTCGTGGAACTGACGCATAAATGCGTATACCTACGCATGCCTGATGGTAGCCTGTTCTATTGTGTTGTGATAATAGTGTATTTGTTTAGATTTATCGTCCAAGTCGTGTAAGTTCCCCTATTGTTAACGTTTTAGTCATGCCTTGATGCCAAAGTGAATAAAATGCTTTCTTAATAGTACTATTTTTCCAGGTAATGATTTTGAAATGTTAGGTACCCCAGAATAAGATTTTTTAGGTTCAATTTCCCACATGGTAAATCTGAGCTGGGATGCTTCGCACCCCACATCAAAGGTTTACAAGCCAAGAGCTTTTCCGAACAAAGTCACTATGACAAAATTACCTCATGCTATTCGAGAGTATAGAAAAAGAGCCGTACTGATTTGGAAAAAAAAAAGGGCTGTACATTGTCCCAATTAAAGAATCAAAGTCAGATCATCTGATTGACTCAGACAGGAACTCTCAGCCAATCAGATGGCGAGTCTATATGAGCTATGCTCTGGCAAAAGCGGGCTTAATTCATCCCCGTGATGAATTATACCAATCAAGTCATCACATAATTAGGGATCCATAAAATCTATACATTTCCATAGTCTAATGATTGACTGAATCTCGCGGGAGAGTGGTCCCAAAAAGTTTCGATCCATGTCAGCCTGCGCAGTCCGCGCAGGCTGACATGAATCGAAACTTTTTGCAGATGCATTAAGCTCCCTTTTCACAGAGCATGGCTTATATGCATTTAGAAAACTAACTAACTTCAGACGGGTTGGGGAATAGTGTTTCCTTTTAGAAAACTATGAACAATGAACAGACGAACACGTACAATGATACCGTTTCTTCGAGCACGTATAGCAATATTCTTAGTAAAAATGTTGACATCTGTAATGCCACCTCTCTCCTCTTTCTCTTCATCAAAAAGCTCAGGATCGTCATGAACAACAGGCTCCGTGTCATCACGCGATTCCGTTATTTCAATTTTCGGTGTCATTATGTTTGGCAGAAATACATCCAGCATGATCGGCGCTTATTCGAAATAATTCCTCGCATGTTAAATCATTGTCCAATTTTCAAATGGCTGTTATTCGTCTTCATATCATGTTGTTGGCATCTTTCAGAGGCCCAGATACAGGCAAATTTTATTCATACTATTTAGAAATATGCAGATTTTTTTTTAAATCGGACAATTCGTTAAAGTCAGACCTCCAGATAAGAGGGAGTGATAGCATTCTAAATCCATTATTTCTCTTCCAAACCCTAGTACCCACAACATAGGGTTTAGCGGAGAGTGATTAATATTTTCAATTTTGAAATCAAAATCACTCCCTCTATCTAGAGCTCTGGTTAAAGTGTGTTTGCTTAACTCCCATCCTGCTAAATTATTCAAATGAAACTTTCGAGCCGACAGTAAAAAATCAGAATAATGCTTTTCGAACTTTTCTTTGGAGAAATATATCTCCTTATCGGACAGTATAGATCCAAGATCAGACTGCACGTTCTGTGCAGTCTGATCTTGATCTACATTGTTCGCAAATGGTCAGTGAGTCGTGCTTAGCTATCTAAGGGTGAAGGTTCTAGTCACTATCAGATGAATGAATCTTAAAACTAGAATTAATGGTGCCAACATTTATTCCAGTTTTAGATAAAATTGTTCCGCCAGTGTATGGAACCTTCACCAACAGCAATTTAACAGATCGTCAGACTTGCAATAGTATCAAATTTTTTATATAGTATGAATGAAAGTTGTCCGTATTTTATGCACAGAATTGTCTGCATTTGGTGGGTATTGGGCCTTTAACGCTTAAAGTTCTATATAATTGAAACGGATAATTTCGATGCGTAAATAGACTGATAGCTGTTCCGCCTAGAATATCTCCTAAAATATCATGCAACACAGATCCAAATACAGACTCCGAATTTCGTACAGACTTATTCCATTCTACACTAATCACAGCAACAACTAAAACTGTGCGTGCCACTGTAAGGTCTTCTATTTACTTGTACTTGTTCAGCCCTGGTTTATCCATAGCAATTAAACGTTCTCCATTCGAATTACCACAAACATTTTGCATCTAATGTCGTTATTTCGTCACATGTTGTCCATGATTTACGACACCGCTTATAGCAGTTGACAGTTTACGACCACGGATATTATTTCTGCTATTAGCTTTAAAATATCATAAAAGTCAGAGGTTTAGAATACCAAAATAAGTATTATCTATCCAGTTTAAGTTTTTCTTTCCGTCAATTTCCACTGGATGAGTTCATGTTATTATATACGTCCATTATATTAGATATAAAATATTTTAAAACAAGACACCAAAAAGAAAGCGTACTATTTAGCCTAACAACAATCGAGACCCGAAATATGACCAAACCTAGACTATTGTAAACTAAATACATGAGCTTGGTTCCTAACCTCTCTTACACAACTTCAAGTATTTAGCAAACGACAAAATTTTAGACTGGTCCAAAATTGAAAAAAAAATGCGAACAACAGTTCAAATGGGGCTGAAAATGATAGAATTTGTTTTTGTAAAGGTAGAAAACATTGTTGGAAAAGGAGAAAATGCTGGTAACCAGCATTTTCTCCTTTTCCAACAATGTTTTCAAAAGCACTCTTTTTCAGGATCGTTAAAACTCCGGATTGTGTGGTTAAGGGTTAAATCTCTCAAATTGTTACTAAATCCAGACCGCTGTGTTTATACATCATCACAAAGTCTGCTTTTCGTTTAAGCCTTGAACAAGAAACGCCAGGGTCTTTTTAACTGACTGAATATATCCATTTATCACACATTATTTTTATCTATTTAGTGCTCAAAATTGAAACATAACATTTTCTTAGAAAGTCCTGCATATTCAAAAGTATAAACATTCAATTTAAGTATTATAGATATTCGTACGTATTCACACAACGCAATCAGATTTAGATGTTTTTCTCTGCACCCTACCGAGTCAAGAACCGCCCACCAGACGACATAGGCTACTGTTTAACTCATCAAACCTACTTCAAAGAGCATGTGTATGACGTTTACCATGGAAACCAGAAATGAAATTCCTTGTCGTCATGGCAGAATTGTGTGAGGACAAGTAATAAATGACTTAGTGCAGCGATTGAAACGATTAAATGGTATTTCAAAAACTTTTCTTCTCTTGAACCACAATTTCTGTTGCTTATCATATACGATTGACATTTATCCAGCTAAGTAACATTGGTACTTTGAACTTACCAATGAACTGGCCATTTGGGTCCAAAAAGTAAATGCAAGGTAATGTTCACGACTGACGAATACCAGAGAAATAGTTGAGCAAAGTACAGTTTGATCCTTAGACGGCAATAAAACGATCTCTACATTCTCAGGTTACTGGAACGTGATGTCGTGTCCAACGAACAAATCATTATGTCAGAAACCCTCCTGATCTTGTTTATAGTTCGTTCTGACTTAAGAATAAACAAAGTGCAGCTTCAAGAAAATACTATGTTGTGCAACACCATAAGACAGTTGCGGCGTACCATAGTATAGTTGTGAGATCGAATCTCAGCTCCGCCAAACCTCTTTCCAAACAGAGATACTGTAGCGTGAATTATTCCAATGTGATCGCTGAAACTGGTTTCTGCCTTATCTATTTGAAAAAGCAGCCAGTGGTTTGCAAAAACAGTGTTGTGTGTAGTACTGCTGGAAGACACTCCGGGAACGATGACTTAGCTTCCATGATGGCTGTGACATAAATCAAACATTGACGAAGAACAACGATAATTCTTTACCATACAACAATTAGACTTCTCCAAATCCAAAGCATTTGCAGGCGATATTTTAGATGTGACGGAAATTGTTGGATATGTGTAAGAAACGTAGAAAACATCATAGGAAAAAACAGCAAATGCTGATCCAAGCATTTTCGCCTGTTTCAAAGACGTTTTCAAAAGCTTTCTACCTTTCTACCTTAGGGTGGTTTGAACTCTGGATTGTGTGGTAAAGGGTTAAACACCAAGCAAAAAAAAAAACCTTTACCACACTATCCCGGGCTTTAACGACCCTGAAGAAAAAGACTTGAAAACATTGTACTGGTAACCAGCATTTTCTCCCTTTCCCGCTATGTTTTCTACCATTTCAAAACCAAATGTTATAACTTATGCAACAATTTATTTGTCCTCTCCAAATGCTTTAAATTTAGGCGAGTCTAAAATTTTGTAGTGTGGTAAAGAGTTAATCAAAAATATTATTATAACCAGCATACCTCAGAATCGTGAAAGATCTCTTCGTTTTCGTTTAGGTATTTGTAACTCTCAAACATGATGTTTTGTCTTCGATTATCATAATCCCCAGTTGTTCAAGTCTAAAATGTTCTCTTGGTTCGCCCAAACATTTCAACAGAATGACACTCGCACCACATCAGCTCTGTCTGATTAGTTTTTTTTTTTTTTAATTCAAAACAGTGTCCACGCAATAAAAATGATACAGGAAATTTCCACTGAAAATCCTATATGACCATGCCCTGGCAAAAGGAGGCTTAATGCATCTCCGTGATGCATCATACCAAGCAAGACATCACATAATTATGGATCCTTAAAATTCATTATGTCTAACAACCAACTGTATCATAAGGTAGAATGGTCCTTTACCATATGGAAAATTGACCAATAGCGAAAAGTTTCGGCCCAGGTCAGCCTGCGCGGACTGCGCAGGCTGACCTGAGTCGATACTTTTCGCAGATGCTTTAAGCCCCCTTTTCACATAGCATGGCTCATATTTATTTGTATTCTTTTAAAATCCCCAATAAAAAAATTATATCATAATATTACATCCAGAGATCATAGATATAAAACGATCCATGCTTACATCTAAATATACATGTATCTACCCGTTTAAAACCACAAAACAAGTGGGTACTTTCAACCGAAATAAAAATCTGATCCAATTATTTTAATGCAACGTCCATTTTTTACGATGTCAGTTCATATCAACAGTCCTTGATTTTCTCTTATATTCAGGTCCATTTCACCGATCCATCTGCTCCCCAGCCATAGTCTGTCTTTCACTATCGAAACAATCAACATTTTTTACAAAAAAAAAATAGCATTAAGAAATTGAATATAAACCGACTAGTTAACTCTAATCTCCATTCCAATCTGTTATTTTATCTGTATTTACAGCGTTCACTTAGTCCTTTTTCATCGATTCCAACGCTCTTCAACCAAACTCTACCATGTTATATCGAAACAATCAAATTTGAAATATAAAAATATAGGTTTCGGAGAAATAAATGTACACAGAGCGAACAATTTTACCCTTAACCCTTTACCACACAATTCCGAGTTTTAACTACCCTGAAAGAGAAGGCTTATGAAAACATTATGTGAAGAGGAATAAATGCTGATGAACAGCATTTCCCCTTTTCCCACTGTTTCTACCCTATCAAAGACAAAAATCATCATTTGAGCTACATTTATAATTTGTCGTCTGCAAATGCTTTAAATTTGGTCGAGTCCAAAATTTTGTTCTTCGGTAAGAAGTTAATTTACAGGTTTCTTTAAGGAATACCACGACCTAGTAAGTCCAAATGCCACAATGTAGAAAACATTTGCAGGAAAGGAAAATGTCCTTTTTTTAATAACAATGAAGATACTTTGGAAAAAAGGACACATTGCTTGTAACAAGGAATTTCCACTTGTACCTCTATGTTGTCAAAAGTTTTCAAAGGCAGATTCGTTCAGACTTGAAAGCGTATTTGTAGGAAAAGGGTAAACCCCTATCCTGCTAAATAAGTTAAATAAACCTTCCAAGCCGATAGTAATGTTATGTTAAACTTAAATTTTGGAGAAAAAGATCTCCTTATCGGACAGTGTAGATCCAAGATCAGACTGCACGTTCTGTGCAGTCTGATCTTGATCTTCACTGTCCGCAAAAGGTCAGTGAGTCGGGCTTAGCAGCCAAAGGGTTAAATCAAATCGTTTCAATAATTCCACTCAATGATTTCAAGTGCAAACAAGTAGATGTTTGTTAATGTTTATTGTAACTGTACACAAAACAAAAGAGCGTGGCGGAAATACAATCCTAGCCATTTAAAATTTAATTTCGTCATGGACTCATCGCAATTCGATTGTATCGAATTCTTAACATGTTTTGTGAACGCGTGGGGTGTTTCACAAGTTTCATATAAAAGAAACCCCTTGCTTGTGTTGGTATTTTTTATGTGAATACAGTAACAGAAGTTTTTTTTCTATTTTTTTAACTCTTTACTACACGGTAAGATTTTGTAACTGAGAAAAGAAAGTTTGAAATTTGTCTTTAAGATGGTAGGAAACAATGTGAGAAATGGAGAATAGGCTGGTTACCAGCATTTTCTCTTCTTCTCACAATATTTTCAAAAGCCTATTTCTTTGGCGTCATTAAAGCCTGGAATAGTGTGGTAAAGGGTAAAAAAGTAGCATCTACGTTAAATAGTCTATCGATCAAAGCTACTGTAAATGCTTAGCTCAAAAAAACTAACTTACCAAATAGCACGGCACCGCCTACCAAGAACAATGGATGCAGCAAACAAGACGAGGGCATCTGACATTTCAGTAAAAAATACTTCAATCCTCAACTGTATATATTTCCAAATACTGCAGCACTTTGATTGATTGATTGATTGACTGATTGATTGATTAATTGATTGCATGGTGTTTAACGCCGTTTTCAATATTATTTTAGTTATATCACGGTGGCCAGTGCACCTATCCATGCTTTCCTGGAGTTTCTTTTACCAGTACTTCGCACAATATTCTTTCCAAGCCACTGGCTGCTTTCCCACCTAGCCATTGTCGACACAGTGGTCAGCAGTGAGAGAGGAATGAATCCTGTCGCAATGACTATCATCAATCCTCGGAAAGAAATTGACCAAGCCGGGGATCGAACCAGCGACCTCCTGTTCACAAGTCCTGTGCGCTACTGACTGAGCTACGGGGCTCGGCGCAGCACTTTGAAACGACTGATTCAAATTGCAAATCTCGAAACTTAAATACAGGCTGAGCAATCTAGCTTTACCCTAAGGGGATCACTATCAGTAAACATTGTTTCCCCTTTTTGTATCTTTTTTTCAATTCAAATAGTGAGTGAATCAAGTAAACATGCTCTATGAAAAGGGGGCTTAATGCATCTGCGAAAAGAATCGACCCAGGTCAGCCTGCGCAGTCCGCGCAGGCTGACCTAGGTCGAAACTTTTCGCTATGGGTCAATTTTCTGTATGTCCAAGGACCAGTTTACCGCATGATTCAGTCAGTTGTCAGACAAATGGACTTTATGGATCCATAATCATGTGATGACTTGCTTGGTATAATTCATCATGGAGCTGCATTAAGCCCCCTTTTGTCAGAGCATGGCTCAAATGCATAATGACATTTAAATTACCCAAAAGCCAGAATTACGTAATGTGACAAAAGGGGTATTATAGACATAGAGAATAGATGGTTGGTGTCTTGGATGGGTTAAGTTTATCGGGCAAGGCGGAGGAATTTATCTGGTGAGCCGAAGGCGAACCGGATAAATTCCGGAGCCGAGCCCGATAAACTTAAACCATCCAAGACACCAAGCAACTATTCTATTTATCCTGTCACGCACTGTAAATGAACAAAACAAAACAAAAAACAGACATGATACAAAGACTGTACCTTTTACTCAATATCTTATGGTAGGCTACTGATACCATAAAATTCCCGAGCTGAGCCTGACAAAATTTCCTGGAATCAAAGACACTACTGTCTTTTCTTCAAATTTTCCAATCCACGACACTATTCTGTTTATCCTGTTTCACATTTACAGACATAAATCCGACTAGACAGAATATTTCGCTCGAAATTAAGGCACGTATTGACATCTTTCGCACTATGAAAAAAAAACACACTTGTATGGCGAACTGTGCAAAGCGCTTTTGGTATGCAGCTGTAATAATGACGTCATGAATAATATTGACTACGTCATAAACGTGACGTAAACCCTCAGAAGAATGTTGTGGCGAAGAATTCTAATTCATATTATAGAGAATAGATGGTTGGTGTCTTGGATGGGTTAAGTTTATCGGGCAAGGCGGAGGAATTTATCTGGTGAGCCGAAGGCGAACCGGATAAATTTCGGAGCCGAGCCCGATAAACTTAACCCATCCAAGACACCAACCATCTATTCTATTTATCCTGTCACGCACTCTGCAAGAACAAAACAAAACAAAAAACAAACATTGATATAAAGACCGTACCTCCTATTCAATATCTTACGGTACTGATACCGTAAAATTCCGAAGCCGAGCATGACAAACTTTCTTGAAATCAAAGACACTATGTTATTGTATAATTCCACAATCCACGACACTATTCTGTCTATCCTGTTTCTCATTTGTAAACAATCCTAAATCCGACTAGATAGAATATTTCGCTCGAAATTAAAGTACGTATTGACATCTTTCTCACTATGAAATAAACACACAAATGGCGAACTGTGTAAAGCGCTTTGGGTATGCAGCTGCAATAATGACGTCATAAATTATATTAACTACGTCATAAACGTGACGTAAGACCTCGGGAGAATGCTGTGGCGAAGAATTCTGTTTTATTTTAAATAATAAGAAAAATCAATATGTGCATCGAATTTTAAGCGATAATTTTACTTTAAAATATTGATTTCGTATCGCGCTGGGTAAAAAAGGAGTTCCGGCTGGTCACATGACCAACTAGCCTAATAAACCTTGATCACGTGGTCAACTGACATAATAAACCTAGTCACGTGGTCAAGTGACCGTATATCACCAAGTTTATATGACCCCCTGTTATACGACGGAATTTATAGGAGGTGACAGGATAATGCACTTTTTGGATCCACTCGCCCTGTACCTATTTTCAACTATTATTTGCGCACAAGATTGGACATCCTTCTTACTTTTTTCTCTCTTTTCATTTTTATTTCTAATTTAATCAATTATTTACAATATTAATCAATTCAACTTAAATTTATTTGTGTATTTCTTTCTCTTTCTTTCTTCCTTTCTTTCTTTCTTTCTCAAAATTCGTATTTGCACATGAATGGTACATTTAAAAAAATACAGATATATCGAAACATGACTATTGAAATCATATATTTATGAGCGACATAAGAAGCAAAAATATTGTACAAAAACAAGGTTCATTTGCTAATTACACTTCTTACAACTTCTGATAATAAGCCGTTGAAAAAAGAAAAAAAAGTTCACGAGCGAAGACATGGCACTATTGCAAATTCGAAAATAAAGCCCGATTCTCACTATCCCGGTTTGGCGATCTCGGTGAGCCCCGGTTTGAAAACCGTGAAGAACCGGGAGAAAAGCCCGGCGGTACCGTGAGCACCCGGGATGTTCCGGGATGAACCGTGATGAACCGGCTAACAGCCCCGGTTGTTTTAAAATGTTTAAATATAACTGGGGCCACCGGGAAGGATGCCGACGACCGCCTTAATCCGGGGATTTCCTGGCCGATGCCGGGACATTCCGAGGCACGTGCGGGGCTGTACTTCCCTCAACCGTGATGAACCGTAACATTCCTCTGTTTTGTGGGCCGTGGTAACGCCTGTAATATGAGAATGCAATCCATTTTTTATCAAAAAAGCCCCGGATTATCACGGTATCTCGCCACCGGGGTGTACCGGGACCAGAACCGTGACAGTGAGAATACGGCTGCACTCGTCACAACTCGGCCGATTCCGTACCTACATCTAACCTCGTCCGTATAAAGGCGGCTTCCATTTTGAACTACCCATCACATGATTTTAAACATGGCGGCGCCCCTGTAAATCGCTTAGCAACGACATGAACGACCACGATGGAGTTATTCACATCTATCGATCTGTCGATGAAAGCTCCCAATGGAAATTGATAAACCACACTAAAAATTGAATGTACAAACTGTTTGCCGACTGAAATATTCTTTGAAAGACAACAAGAGAAAATTAACTCATGTTTTCTTTTTAAGAGGAGCCTTACAATTTCAATAACGGTAAAACGGTGTGCTTCCGGAATCGTGCGAAATGTACCGTGTAGGTGCATATCAAGCTACGTGATACAGACGAGGGATTTGATCACCAGATCACACGAGGTATGTCGAATGAATACGGCAGAAGAGATCTCTCGTTGAAAAAGTTGCGGGTCAACCCTTGACCTAGTTGTATTGGTTTGTCAACAAAAGGCACGCTCAATAAATATTCTACAGCGCATTCAAAAAGACTTTTCAGATTAAATTTTTCTACATCCGCCTTTAGATGAATTTTTACAAATATAGAATCAAGTTTCTATAGATTTAAATCGTTGATTTTGTTTTTATTATCCAACAAATTGATTGGTGAATGTTTAGATATACTGTTTTCCCTGATTTGGCATGTTATTTAACCTTTTACCCCTTACATCGACTTCGTATTACACTGCAGAATGCAGCTTTTGAAAACACTGTGAGAAAAAGAGCGGCTGCTTGTAACAAGTATATAACCTTTTTTCCAACAATGTATCCTAAATCATTAAAGATACCGTGATTTTCCTACCTTTAAGTGTTAGCAATATAATTATGTGAACCATGCTCTGTGAAAAGGGGGCTTAATGCATCTGCAAGTAGTATTGACCAAGGTCAGCCTGCACAGTCCGGGCATGTCAAAGGGCCAGTCTACTTCATGATTCAGTCGGTTGTTAGAGTGAAAGGAGTTATGGTTCCATTTCATGTGACGACTTGCTAGGTATCATGCATCGTAAAAATGCATCAAGCCCACCTTTGCCAGAGGATGGTTCATATGATTTTGGTGGTTAGAGGTTTGTCTAAATTCGGTCTGTACAGTAATGGGTTAAACCTTAACTTGTTAATGGCAACATTTTACAGGCAAATGGGTCAAGATCGGAATGCAGTACATATAATCAATTCAAACCTACCTTGCTGTACATTTAGTTTTTACGGCGATGCGGGTTCGGACAGTGTTGATCCAAGATCAGACTGCACGTCTTGATCTTCACTGTCCGCAAAAGGTCAGTGAGTCGGGCTTAGCAGCACGTTTTGTGCACTCTGAAATTGATTTACACTGTCTGCAAAAAGTTAGTGAGTCTTGCTCAGCAGCTAAAGGGTTAATAGGGAAAACAAGACAGTTTGTTTAGTTTTTACATCTATTAAAACGAGGACATCTTTAAGCCTCTTTCTTATGGGTGGCAAGGTAATTTAAACTGAAAGGTGGGAAGTAAGCACTGTGCAAATGTCCAAGCTGCTCTGATCCTCTGGTGCGGATTTGTAGGAACGTCCCGGATAGCAGCTTCCATTTTGGAAATTTTTCCTTAAAGGGGCTTTGAACATAAGGGTAAATCAAGGCTTCATGCGCATAACACGTGTGTATTTTTTTTTTAAATGTAATGTCAGAGAAACCCCTGGCCAGTTTCTGCCATGTAAAAAACTAGTCTATATAGAGGAAAAAAAACTAGTCTCGACCGACAATCTGTTTCAACATCACAATGTGCCGAGCCCCGGAAACGCAGTTGTTAGCTTACATGTCTTGAGAACGGAAATTCGCAGGTTTCAATACCTAGCTTGGCCAGTTTCTGTCCGATGATTGATGATTGTCATTTCGACAGGATTCATTCTTGTCGCAACGCTGATCATTGCTTCGACACATGTTTTGTGGGAAAGCAGTCAGTGGCTTGCAAAAAAATATTGTGCGAAATAATGGTAACAGAAACTCCAGGAACATATCAATATGTGCACTGGTCGTCTCATTATGGCACAATCTAGCGCAGTCAACACAAAAATACGTGTCGATGCAAACAGCCAAGAAGAAGTATGGCACTTTATCTGAGTCTTTAACCTCCAGTATTCAACTATCATTCTCCTTAACCCTTTGGCTGCTCGGCGCGACTCAAGGACTTTTTGTGGACAATGTTGATCAAAATCAAACATGCAGAACGTGCAGTCTGATCTCGGATCTACACTGTCCGATAAGGGAATATCTTTTGGCCAAAAATATCTGTAGCATCGCGAAATTTCGGGATTTTACTATCAGTTTAACCCTTAGGCTGCTTATCGTGACCCACCGACCTTTTGCCGACACAGAACGTGCAGTCTGATCTTTGATCTACACTGTCTGATAAGGAGATATCTTTCCTCCAAAAATACCTTTGAAAGAAGAAAGTTTTGGGCTTCTACTATCTACTGTAAAGTTTCATTTCATTCATTCAGCAGGACAAGGGTTAAAGGTTTCATTTCACTTATTGAGCAGGATAAGAGTTAAGAACACCCATGGTCTTATTCTCAAGAACTATCTGAATTTAGATAACCCAAATGGTTTAGCCAATCAGCAGTTGTGTTACTTTCAAATGTTGAAAATTCTGGAGAATACAAAGAACATTCTTAAGAATGGTTGGTGAATACGGACCCAGAATTTGTGTTACTTTCTAAATATAGATAAGACTAAGAATGAAACTAGGAATGGTTGGTGAACGTGGTTCCTCGAGAACTCATCAAAAAAATGTTGTACTTTTTTACATCATTTATAAACGTATTATTGAACAAAATGTAAGTTTCCGTGCCGTTATAAGCATGTATTAACGGGGAAAACCTGGCGTTAACGGGAGAAAACGTGTATTAATCAGTAAAATCACACGCCGTTAACGCCCGGCTATGTACTTTCAATATCCTCGGTCAGAGCCTACCTTGTAAACATTGTACCCTGAACGTTTGTTCTTGTCGTACATCCCAGTCTCCGACCAACCAAGCGGTAGGAACTTGTACCATATTAGATCTTAATTATGGCTTGTCTTTGATGATTTTAGTACACCACAAACGAAATCTTACCCAGTATCTCAGTATTATCGAGATCTGTGCAAAAAATCAGTCGTAATGTACTCTACATCCCACCCACTTTCCTAACATGGTCGGCAATTCCTTCGCTTGATAACTATCCCTTTGACGTCTTTCAGTTACAGGAATTTCATATCCACTCATTTATCCTAGTTATAATAGATCCAAAAATGTGCACGTTAATCCCACCAAAGTCCGCTATGTATTAAATATCATTAGAAGTGAATTACAGCGAGAGTCCAAGACTGTGGCACAGGACTATGGCCCTTCACTACGCGTAACAAAAATTTCACCGTCGAATTCCGGTTTTGACCGGTACAAGTCCGGTACATTTCAAGTCCGTTTCTTTGCATTTCTATGGAAATATTTTTTGCTTTCGTTGCAAATCATTGCTGAAATACATTTATTTTATGCAATAATAGCGTTAACTCACGTTTTTTCGGTCGTTTACATTCGCAGAGGCCCTCAAAATGGTTAAACACCCTCGTGCTTCGCACTCGGGCGTTAAACCATTTTTCGGGCCTCTGCGAATGTTAACGACCTCAAAAACGTGAATTAACCCTATAAAAGACAGCGTCATAGATATGCATGCAATCCAAGTCAAGGGATAACATGTTAAATAAGGATTTTTTATAATCAAAAATGTAAAATTGCTTCTCATCGCGGGGAATGCAGATACATATACCTGTATATAGTGGCTTGTAGGCCTAGATCAGCGACAAGAACAAGTTCATAGCTGGAGAAACTTCAAATTTCACTTTACTTTTCATGGTCGCTAGGAAAACCAGTTGAATCGGACGAAATGTTTAAGATAGATGTTTGTTATCATGTTTTTGTTGATCATAGGAAATAACGGCATCGTGGGTAAAATATACGGTCGGCTAGGCTACCGGAACCACAACTTTATTAGAGCCCGCACCTTTTTTTTTTTTTAGGAAGAGAAAATCGTTCACCATGATTTTCTGAAACATTTAGTGTGCTTAACTTTGATGAGGAGGTTAAAAAAATTTCCGAAGATCGATGGTCCGGCAGAATTACGCGACTAATTCGAAAACCGTGTAACAACTTGTGTACACCACCATGCTTCATTTGGTCTTAACCCCTTGCTCCATATCAACAAATCTTCAACGCATTTGAAGAAGACCTTTTGAAACCCTTGTGGCAAGCGGAGAACTTGCTCATAATGAGCAATTTCTCCGCTTGCCACAAGGGTTAAGAAATTGTCTACAGCATCGAAAAAAATATGCATATAACCATTGACCTTAATATCATTAGTAGTTTCTTAAATTGTGACAACCTGCATTAGAGCGCTTAATAAACAAACTGCACAATTCAGTCAAGAAAATTGTGAATTCTTGACATTTTTCTCAGGATAGCTTAATATAATGGATAGTGTAATCCAAGATCTGACTGCAAGTTTTTGGAAATTTTTATTCATCCACACTAGTAGCAAAAGAAGGTAAAGCTTTGACAAGCAGTATAGCTTTTTTTTATGAAGTGACGAATAAACAACTTCATTCTGTGATAAAAAGGCACTTAACTTCGATTCGTCCGCACTAGTTTCGTAATAAAGAAGTCTATTTCCGGTCTGCTTCAATGCTAACATTTTTTCTAGAGCTGTTGTAAACTGCAGGCAGGTTTCAGCTCTTCGCTTTTAATTCTAATCTTATCCTAGAATACGCTAATTCTGTCTTTGAGGTCCTTTACGAAGAGTGTACACTAAGATCAGACTGGGCGTCCGTGGATCATGGTAAACCTAAGCTCTATAAAACCAAACCAACTCTTCACAAAACGACAAAATTTTAGACAAGTCAAAACTGAAAGCATTTGCAGACGACAAAGGAATAAATGCTGGCCGCCATCTTCGGCAGCCAAGGGTGACCATCACTATATTGAATATACCAACGTAGTGATGGTAACCTGTGGCTAGCGAAGATGACTGGTTACCAGTACTTTCTTCTTTTTTCACAATGTTTTATAAGATATTGGTTTTCAGGGTCGTTAACAAGTGATCCTAATTTTCAAACCCTGTATTTGGGGTCCTAAGTACAATTGGTTCAGTTGACGGTAGGCATTTAGCCTGAAGGATTCGGTTTTAGCTCTTTACCAGCACAGCCCGGTAGCTCAGTCGGTAAGAAGCAGGACTTGAACCCAGGGGTCGCTGATTCGAACACAAACTCACCTAATTTCTTTCCGATGATTGATGATAGTCATTGCGACAGGATTCATTCCTCTGCCACCGCTGATCACCGTTTCGACCATGGTTATACGACAGAAACCATCATTTGAGACCTTTAAAATATGTCAAAATGCGTCGTCCGCAAATTCTCTCAAATCGGTCATGTCTAAAATTTTGTTGTTTGGTAAAAGATTTAAAGATATAGAAAAAGAAAACTGAGCCATACTCTGTGAAAAGGGGGCTTTATGCATCTGCAAAAAATATCGACCATGTCAGCCTGCGCAGTCCGCGCAGGCTGACATGGGCCGAAACTTTTCGCTATCTTTAAATTTTCTGCACGTCAAAGGACGAGTCTACCTCGTGAATCAGTCGGTTGTTGAAGAAAATGGATTTTAGTGGGGTCTATTATAATTTGAAGTCTTGCTTGGTATATTGCATCACGGAGATGCATTTAAGCCCCCTTTTGCCAGAGCATGGATCAACTACAAATTTCTTGACTATCTACCACCTAAAGACGACCTTTTGCTCCTCGCGGCAGACCACTTTTAAAAATATCTTCCCACAAGAACGCAAAATAAGAAACAACACAATAATTTAACCTCAGCTTTCAAAATGAAAATTTACCCTTATCCTGCGAAATAAGTTAAACGAAACTTTCAAGCCGATGGTAAAAAACCCGAATAAAGTTATTTTAAACCAGTTTTTCGGAGAAAAATATCGCTTTATCGGACAGTGGAGATCCAAGATCAAACTACACGTTCTGTGCAGTCTGATCTTGATCTAAACTGTTCGCAAAAGGTCAGTGAGTTGTGCTTAGCTGCCTAAGAGTTAAAGAGTGCCAGCATCTATGAAAACAAAACTTAACAAGTAAATAACGAGATTACCACATGCTAACAGCTTTTGCATCTTACAGCAGAAAAGGAAAAGATGCTTGCCATGAGTCAAACTTTCCTATGGGTACTACTTTTTCACGCCTTGTTGTGTATTATTAGGCCGATTGCCAAAATATAAAAGGGCGTTTTCAAAGTTGGGAAAGTTAAGAATTAGAGAGTATATGGCTTCTTTAAGAAAAGTTGAAAATTTATACCAAGCTATGAACAGATATCTAACACTTCACAACATGAGCCATGCCCTGTGAAAAGGGGGCTCAATGCATCTGCGAAAAGTATCGATCCAGGTCAGCCTGCGCAGCCCGCGCAGGCTGACCTGGGCCGAAACTTTTCGTTATAGGTCATTTATCTGTATGTCCAAGAACCAGTCCACCTCATGATTCAGTCGGTTGTTAAGAAAAGTAGCTATTATGGATCCATGATCATGTAATGACTTGCACGGTATAATTCGTCACGGAGATACATATTAAGCCCCGTTTTGCCGGAGCATGGCTGAGATATTTATGTGCATCAGAGCTGCTTATGTAAACAAACCAAGTCATCAGTTTCATTACTCAAACAATGGCAATATTAATTGGAAAATTAATGGGACACAATAATTAATTCGATTTTAAACTATATCAAATATTCTTTTTCCATTTACAGAGCATCAGTAATAGCTTTGTATTCTACAAAAACAACTGGCATAAAAATAACGAGCTCAAAGACAAGGTTTGTCACATGTATCATTAATACTACATTACAACATGTAATTGTCAACGATTCATCAATTAACTCTTTTTCCCGCCATTTCAATAAATCCTTTTCTTATTCACCTGATAGAATTTGAAAGATTACTTGGCAAAAGGAAAGAATCAAGTGGCAGACTGTCTAGATCCAAGATCAGACTGCATGTTCTGTGCAGTCTTATCTTATTCTACGATGTACACAAAAAGTAACTAATTGGTATACAAGTGAGTTGAAATGTATTGGATGATTTTACTCGTGAAATTGTTTAATACAATGTAGGTACCTTGTTAAACTGTTTTATTATTCTCTTTTATTTCGAAGTCCTGTTATAAATCATACGCAGTAACATGGGAATGAAGAATGACGTTAAACTTTATTCATAACGAATGAATGGATGCTATTTTATGACGCATTGATATCGGATGTCATTTGATGCACGTGACATGTAGCCTACGCGTAAGGCAGTCACGGGTACTAATCATTCAGCAAACCTAAGACCTGTGATCGGTTGATCAAGTCCCTAGAAGTTCTTCGCCGGAAAGAGACCACTTTACTGCTCATAAAATAAGAGTCTGGTAACAAAAGAAAATAAATGAGTCATGATTTTCAATCGAATTCTTTCTAAACACATTTCCGTTGATGAACATTTTGTCGATTCATTTCTTTACTGCTTTATCAATTTCGTCCAGTTTTCGTTGACGGATTAATGGGCCTACATGAAAAGCTGTTGTCGTTGATTTTTTAAAAAAAATTTCGTGGGGGTCGCCATGTTTAAGGTGACGTCACTGAAAGTGTTTAAATGTATACCTACTTTATACGGACGAAATCATACAGACTTACGGAATCTGCCGAGTTTTGAAGAGCGGGTTACTACTGGAAGATTCTATCACAAAGGACGTTACTAAATGGGTGGACTTTTCCTGCTTATTTCAATGGCCCTTGTGATTTAGTCAAGCCGCAAATTAAGATAACTTAGATAGTTACTATCAAAAGACGAAATATTTTGCTGAAAATGGCTTAAATTTGAAGTAAAAAAAAATGAATGGTAATGATTGGAGTGAAACCTACTCCAATCGGATCAAGATACAGTCGGAGAACTAGTACTAAAACAAGTATCACAACTTGGCGTAAATTACATAACTAAATCCAAAGCTGACAATGTCAGAAAGGTTATGAATACTGTAAAACGTGAAATAACTTGCTCGAATTGCTTTTTGATCAAAACAAACCAAAGAAACATGCTGTAAGTTACTGGGATTGCACTGAATACATTAAGTTGTATCTCCCTTGGTTAAAAGCCGAAATACGATAAAGCCGATAACCGCCATGTCTTTAGCCGTAGCCTATCCATACATCCGGTTTACATTGGTAAATCACTTTTTACAAGGATGTTTCCAAAATACTCTTCTGTAAATTTATTCTGAGAGGTAATCCTAAATGAGTTATGCTCTGTTGAAAGGGAGCTTAATGCATCTGCCAAAAAGTATCGACCCAGGTCAGCTGACCTGAGTCGAAATTTTTTGCTATTGGTCAATTTTCTACACGTCAAAGAAGCAGTCTACCTTACGATTTAGTCGGTTGTCAGACAAATGAATTTTATGGACCCATAATTATATGATGATTTGCCCGGTAAAATGCATCACGGAGGAGTATTTAACCCCCTTTTGCTAGAGTGTGGCTCAAATATATTACAGTCGTATGTCAAAACAGGGAAGAAAGTATCTTGGAACGGCTTTGCTTTCAATCTATACGTATGCGGCACTGATGCCAATAAATGTACGCCGGCGGAATTTTTTTGGTTTTTTTTCAAAAACATGTAGGCTCCAGAATATTACTGAAAAATGTATGAGCCATGCGCAGTCCGCGCAGGCTGATCTGGGCCGAAGCCTTTTGCTATTAATCAATTTTCGTTATGTCAAAGGACCAGCCTACCCCAGGATACAGTCGGTTGTTAGCCTACCTTAGGATACAGTCGGTTGTTATACAAACTGGTTTTTATGGATCCATAATTATGAGATGACTTGTTTGGTATACATCCTTCACGGAGATGCATTAAGCCCCCTTTTGCCAGAGTATGGCTCATATCGAACCTGCAGAATCCTCGAGAAGTACATCACTTTTGAAACATTTTGCCAAAATAAAGATATCTTTGTCACAATCTGCATAAACCTCCGGTCATGCTGAATGTCTTTGATGTATAACAGTGATTTTTAAAACTGTCTGACGCAAATTTGTTTCAGGGCGTGCTAATTTAACCGAAAGGTTGGTTGGTACCCAAATGTTTATAAGCGCGTTAGAAAAAATTTAAGCTCGAACTAACCAAAAGTCTGGCTTTGAAGCCATGTGCTTGTGTGAAGACTACAACAAAAGGATAGTGGCGAAATACAATTCCGTTGAAAATTTTATACCGCAATAACAACACGGCTTATACTGAGCAAAATAATCAAAGGTACAGAATATCTCGCAGCATTTCGAACAGTGTAGGAATAAGATCAGATTATAGATCTACAAAAGAAAATGAAGTTGTATCAAAAGGCATCATATTTATGGCAATAAACCACGTGCATTTTTCCCAATCTCAGGAAGACGTCAAAATTTATTTCCCTCCAAGGTTTGTACCGCAATGACGATATTGTGGCATCTATTGATTAATTTTAACCAAACAACCCACGATCCCAAGGAAAAAGGCTTTGGAAATATTGCGGGAAAAAAGAAAAATGCTGGTTACCAGCCTTTTCTATCCTTTCTAAGTCAAGTCCCTCCATTTGGGATACATTTTATTTGTCGTCTGCAAATACTTTCAATTTAGACAATTCTGATTTCGTGTCGTCTGCTTTAAGAGTTAACCCTTTACCACACAATTCCAAGTTTTAACAACCCCGAAAAAAACAGGCTTTTGAAAACATTGTGGGAAAAGGAGAAAATGCTGGTAACCAGCATTTTCTCCTTTTCCTACAATGTTTTCTGCCCTATTGGGAAAGGCTTAAGAATTGTCGTCTGCAAATGCCTTCAATTTGGACTAGGCTAAAATTCTGTCGCCCTGTAAAGAGTTAAACAAGTATTTTCAGCATCCATCTCGTGTGACAAAACCCGTTAACCCTTTCCCAAACAAGCCCTGGTTTTCACGTGTCTGCAGTACAAGTCTTTTGAAAACACTGTGGGAAAAGGAGAAATTGCTCGTTACGAGCAATTTCTCCTTTTCCCACAGTGTTTTCTACCCTTTTTGAGACCTTTCTGCCATTTTCATCAAATTTAAAATTGTCGTCTGAAAACTCTTTCCATTTGGACCAGTCCAAAATCTGTCGTTTTGGAAAGGGTTAAGACACTTTTCTTTGTCGTCTGCAAATGCCTTCAATTTGGACAAGGCTAAAATTTTGTCGTTTGGGAAAGGGTTAAACAAGTATTGTCAGCATCCATCTCGTGTGACAAAACCCGTTAAACAACAGGTGACTGATGCATTATAAATCGACCGGAACGTTGATAAGAACGCAAATTAAAACATTTATCAATGATAATGTGGCAGCAATGACAGAATTAATCTGTTTATTTCTTCATATCTGTTTACTGGTAGTAGTCGATAGGGCAATCGGAAATGATCGCGTTATTATCTCTGGAAAATTCGAATATCGGTGGCTATTTTTACTGGTATTTTTATCCTAAAATCATTAGTATTGCATCAAACGTTTATGCGGGCAATCATATTAATTGTCGCCTCATAGCTGTTGATTAGCAGCGGTCTATATAGTCTGGATTACCTGCCCCTACCACTACGTTATAGGGTCAGGTAAAGCGCAAAAATGGCGGCCTCCATGGCGACCCCAAGCTTAGCACTAAATGCTTTCCCGCTTTTCTTAATTTCATGTGATCCAGTTTGATCAGTGAATAAAATGGGATCAATTTTGTACAGAATATACATAACCTAATCTAAAACGTGCTTTTGGGATATGGTTTAAATTTGACGATGAATTATTTTAAAAGTAGCCCTGTTTTCGGGCGTTATATCGGTCCATTGAAATTTCGGATACTTAAAGCATTACTGATACGTAGTTTTTCTCGCTAAATAAGAACGACAGTTGAAAGAACTAACTGCCACTAATCATTTGCAACCGATCTATTTTCAAGTCAGACTCTAGTAGGATTTGGTCAAGTGAACAATAATCCGTTACTTCTGCATATTACAAACGGGGGCCGCCATTATCGAGCAGTGTAGGAAAATTTAATATCCAAACTGATGTCAGTTTTTCTCCAGATGGTTTCGCACAAGTTACTTTTCCTTACATTAAAGAAAAAGAGTCAAAATCACTTTCTCCAACCTTCGGCCGCTCTTTTGATAACGAAAAGAGACCCATGTTGTTTTCTTTTTTCCTATATGTATCTATGAAAATAGATGTTCATCGGTCTCTATAACAATATAGATACAGAATACGGTTGTTTGGTACTCGACTTCTAACACAAATACTGTGGGAAAATCAAGGAGGCCTACTTCCTATTGTTTTTTACGACGTTTCATATACACTAAAGCACCAAACAGTTCCAAAAGGAACTGTAACACTGATGATTTAACGTGAACATCTTATTACAAATATTTATGTGTCTATGTGCATTTCTGTTGTTGTAATGACACGACTGATTAACCCTTCGGTTGCTGCGGCACATAACATGCAGTCTGATCTGGATCTGCACTGTCCAGTAGGCCGATATTTCCCTACTCAATTAATCAACTAATTAATAATATATAGATAGTCAACATCTCAAATTGCTTGTGTGTTTGTTTTGTAAAGGTTCAAGGGACCAATATATGTATTTGTATGTTTATGTATTTTAGGGCAGACGCCTATAATATGAATAAAATGTTGAGTGTTGGGCGTTAGCAGTGTCTTGGGACAACATCGAAACAACATCAGAACCATACTTTAAGCCTGTCCCTCGATCTTTCTTGATTAAACATAATGGAAGAAACGATTGAAATTAAATTTCAGATGGAACCACTTTATAATGCTACAACTCATAAGCATTCCATGACGATATTGCATCAGCTATGAAAGTTTATTTATATAGAATCATAGGCTTTCCATCAAATACCGGCACTAAAACACCAGAGTCCCTGTTCACCAACCATTCTTAAGAACGTTCTCAGACTTATTCTCCAGAATTTTCTAAACTTGAAAGTAACACAACCCCTGACTGGCTAAACCAGATAGTTTTGTTACTTTCAAATTTAGAAAATCTTCGAGAATAAGAATTAGAATGTTCTTAAGAGTGGTTGGTGAATACGGACCCAGTAGTCATTTGAAACGTCTCATGTAAAGCGCTGGACCACAAGCAGCTACTTTTGACAAACTTTGCACCCTATAACCTAATATAACAAAAGGTGTCCAACTTTATAACCTGCCACACACGTTCCCAGTAATGTGCCAGTATTTTTACATACTTCTAAACTGGAATTAGAAAATGCTGTTACTTCGTACCGTGGAAATTCAACTGCGATCTGTTAAGCTACATAAGAGGGAGTAAGTACAGAAATACAGAAATAGGAGAGTAGTATTGGTCGAAACTTTAGTGGTGCACAATTTTCCCATCTCACCGTGCCTGCTGCAGACCAGATATGTGTTTACATCAGAGTATATATCCTTTTCATTCAAATACAGATTGTGACATTTTAATATAAATTGCCAAATTTCAACTCTACGTAGTACATAGGCCAGTTATATTCCTGTCCCCTTACGAGGTCGGTTGTTCTCAACGGAGAAACGCCAATTACGCTCAATAGACATGTATGCAGTATGCTAGCATTGCTGGCCATGATAAAATGATTCTAACAGGAGACAGTTTTTTAAGCCTATAAGGCTAAGAAATACCTGGGCATAGACCCTGCTTTGCAACATTTTCCAGCATACTAAAGAACTACAACAAAGTCATATGTTCATAAATACCGCCGTCACACTTACAGAAGGACGACAGAAGCCGTACTATGATCTTAAAACTTGACACTCGCAGGGAGAACAGGCTGACATGCAGGGAAAAAGACAGTGTTCTACTTGAATCTACGTCTTTATTACGTCACTTCCGGAATGTGAATACGACTACCATGCCTCGGCCAAGTTTTGCAGCGTGCTTGATCAAATACGCACGACGGTCTTTACGTCATTTATTTAGAACTTCCAAGTCAAACCACGTGTTTACCACTCCTTCCCATTTTTCAAACGGCTTGCGTATTCATCCAAAGCCAAGTTAGGCCATTATCTCTGAATAGATATACACTGTGTCCAACTCCTTTACTATGGAGACAAAGAATTTTACCATTACAGAGCTACTAATTTTCATCCAGGCAAAAAATAAAGAACTAGATTAAGCAAGTTAATCCTTGAACTGCTAGGCGCCACTCGGTGCTCATTTGCGGACAGTGCAGATCAAGATCAGACTGCACAAAACGTGCAGTCTGATCTTTCATCTGCACTGTCCGATACGGTATTTTCTTTCTGGTGATATTAACTTTGAAATCGCAATGTTTGGGGTTTTACTATTGAGTGGAAATTATCGTGTCATTTATCTAGCAGTTTCAAAGTTAAGGCTGTAATGCCTTATATGGAGAGCGAAGTTTATCAAGATACAGGCGAAGTCCTAGTCTGGATTACCTGCCCCTACCACTACGTTATAGGGTCAGGCAAAGCGCAATAATGGCGGCCTCCATGCCGACCTCAAGCTTAGCACTAAATGCTTTCCTGTTTTTTTCTTAATTTCATGTGATCCAGTTTGATCAGAGAATAAAATGAGATCAATTTTGCACGAAATATAGATTACCGAATCTAAAACGTGCTTTTGGGATATGGTTTAAATATAAATTTGACTATGAATCATTTTAAAAGTAGCCCTGTTCTCGGACGTTATGTCGGTCCATTGAAATTTCGGATACTTAAAACATTTCTGATACGTAGTTTTTCTCGCGAAATAATAACGACAATTAAAAAAACTAACTACCATTACTTTTTTGCAACCGATCTGTTTTCAATTCAGACTCTAGTAGGATTTGATCAAGTGAAATAACAATAATCCGTGACTTCTTCATATTACAAGCGGGGGACCGCCATTATTACGCCTTGCCTGACGCACTTTTGAAGTTCGGCGGGGTACCAGACTAGCGAAGTCTTTCTGAAGTATCTCTCCGTCTAGATGCAGACTCCTAACAGATAATTCACTGGGTCTCATTCGAGTGAATTTCTTCACGGGATGAATATTTTCGCATAATTTAAAGTTTAATCTGTGAGATACAGTCAAGAAACGAAAAGAATCTGGGTCCGTATTCACCAACCATTCTTAAGAACGTTCTTTGTCTTGTTCTCCAGAATTTTCTACATTTGAAAGTAACACAACTCCTGAATGGCTAAACAAAATGTAAACATTTGGCTTAGCCAATCAGGAGTTGTGTTACTTTCAAATGTAGAAAATCTTGGAGAATAAGACTAAGAATATTCTTAAGAATGGTTGATGAATATGGACCCTGATATTTCTTGGCCTGTTTCTTAATGTTATTCAACTCTTCAAGAGAAAAATAGTATTGCGCTCACCAAAACTGTCCTCACAAGGTTTATTAAAAATGAGCCATGCTCTGTGAAAGGGTGTTTAATGTATCTGCAAACGGTATCGACCCATGTCAGCCTGCGCAGTCCCGCTGCCCTGGGTCGAAACTTTTTGCTTTTGATAAATTTCTACGCGCCAAAGACTTCTATCTCATGAATTAGTCAGTCCTTCAAATGGATTTTAACTCTTTACCACACAATCCCGACTTTTAACGACCCTGTGAAAGAACCCTTTTGAAAACATTGTGGGAAAAGGAGAAAATGCTGGTAACCAGCATTTTCTCCTTTTCCCACAATGTTTTCTACCCTTCCCAAAAGAAATTTCAACTTTTCAATCACATTTATATTGTCGTCTGCAAATGCTTTGAATTTGGACCAGTCAAAAATTTTGTCGTTTGATAAAGAGTTAAGGGGCCAGAATTATGTAATAGCTTGCTTAAATTATGCATCACGGAGATGCATTAACCCCTTTTTTCAGAGCATGGCTTATCAAATTCATCATATCAGATATAACCTGCATCACCGGAAGAAAAAAAACATTCTTCATTGAAGCTTTAATAGGCCTTTTCTTAATCACAAAGCATCAGATGTTTTTCTGTATTTATATTATGCATATGGGTCTTTTCACTTTGGCGTTTTTAATAAAGACTTCCGCTTTTTCAAAATAAGATTACTTATATAAGATCTCAGATTTACTCACCGACTCTGTTTTCGAAAGAGATGGGTGGCCTCTCTTAACGTTTCGTAGATGTTGTTCTAATAATATCCATTCTGATCTCTGGCTAAGATATAACACTCGATCGTGATTTTCTTGTTTAACATGAGGTGGTGCTACATTTCCGTCAATCAAAGAATCGGCTTTTTCCGACGACGCTGATCCTATGCCGGAAGAAGACGTCGTTACGTCACTTCCGTTGTCCTTCTCGGGTTTAACGTCAGTGTTGCCATCTTTGTTTTTTCTTGAAGGTGATTTTATCTCCTTACCACCTTTCACATCAGAATTTAAATCCACATTTTTGATAATTGCACTATTTTCGATGTTTGTTTCTTGAGAAAGTTGATTGAAACCGTTTTCGTCAGCTGTTTTTGCCTTGACGTTTTCATTCGAGTCATTTTCTTTGCGTTCGTGTTTTAATATCCCCTTGGGTTCGCCTGCCTTCTTTTTAGCATCCATTATGAAAACACAGCGTGACTATTTTGAAGTTCCATATTCTATCACAATACTAAATTAGTTATATCTACAAACCACTAAACAATCACAACTGTGTGTATTTATATATATACGGACTTCGTGTTTAAATTGTGACTGTTGTTAACATAATTTTAAGATGCACACTAACATGAAAAGATGCCTGAAAGAATTATTACCTGATCACAGATTCACTCTTCGACCGTTGCACGCTGCGTATATTAGTTTTTTTTTGTACCTATCATTTACTCTGTCGATGCCAATCAATGAATCTGGTTTTTTTCGAAGACTGTAGTACATTGAAAGTACAAATAAAAATATTTGTTTTGCTCACAGAGTACAGAAGCGGACGGTATCGATAAAAGATCAGACTACACGGTCTGTGCAGTCTGATCTTGATATATGCCGTCCACAAAAGTATTAATTTCGCCCATGGCAGCGAAAGAGTTAATACAAAGCGAAACAATAGCTGTCGTACATCGAATTTATAATTTTAATCCGTGTAAATTTTCAGCCTTGAAAAAATATATTTTTCTTCAAATAATAGAAATTCAAAAACAAAAGCATTATCGTTTTGACTAAAACTAAATGTCAATGATACATACTCGATAGTGCTTTTCACAATCAGTCATTAGTGAGTAACGTGTAGAGGTCAAAAGAATGTGGGCGTGGTTTTCAGTACAAACGATGACACAAGCATCGGCTTTTGCTATTTCTGTCAGTAAGATTTTATATGAATATAATGAAACACTCATTTAAAATATGACGTGCTCCACATCAAATCTGTAAAATTCTTGCATTTCAAACAAAAACATTTGAGTAGCGCTCCGAAAAAAGGGGGGTTAATGCATCTCTGCGATGTATTATACCAAGCAAGTTATCGCATAATTATGGATCCATAAAATCCATTTGGTCCAACAACCTGCTGATTCATGAGGTAGACTGGTACTTGCAGAAAATTTACAAAAGGCAAAATTTCTCGACCCATGTCAGCCTGCGCGTATTGCGCAGACTGATGTGGATCGATATTTTTTGCAGATACATTAAATCCTCATTTCACAGAGTATGGTTCTTTTAGATTTTATTAGAAGTGTGTCCCTTGAAATTATACTGGTAACATTAAACGATAAATAATTATTGAATTCGAGCATTATTTCCCAAGAGCACTGATCGATAAACAATAAACAATAAACTGATCAATAAACAATAAGCCATAGGCTTTTGTAAGGTTGCTTTACCGAATATGATTGCCTCAGATATTTTCGATCTTTAAGAAAAGTATCTGAAAATTACTTCAGTACAACTCGTTCTCTGTCAGTAAACAAATAAGTAAACAAATTTTCATTCAAAGTTACGTCACATGGCACTCTGACAAAATGATATTACCAGACAAGGTTGTCAAGCATCGTCATGGCGAACTATAAAAGTTTCAGTAAAATTACATTTCTGTTTGGAAACAAAAAAGGAAGTGATCTCTGTTTTGGATGAAACTGCTGGGGTTTTTTTTTTATATTTTTTCTTTCTATAATTTTTCATGTGTTTTAAATAGATAAGGCTGAAAGAGTATTCAGAGAAGACAGCTTGCAGTAAAATTAAAACAAGGAATTGGGATGCCTTCAATTGTTAATAGACTGATTTTTTTTTTTTAATCTTCGCATAGAAAGAAAAATCTTAACTCCCTTCCCAGCACTTATACCAAGCAGTGCTTAGGCTGCGATTCGCTGACCTTTTGCGGACAATGTAGATCAAGATCAGACTGCACAGAACGTGCAGTCTGATCTTTGACCTACACTGTCCGATAAGGAGATCCCCGCCCGGGTAGCTCAGTGGTTAGCGTGTCGGACTCGTGACCTGGTGGTTGCGAGTTCGATACCCGGTTGAGGCAAACTTTCTTTCCGGCGATTTTTCGCCTCTCACCTCTGATGCATGTGAGAAAAGTAGTCAGTGGCTTTGGAAAGAAAGTTGTGTCAGTACTGGTGTGAGAAAGCCAGGAAGCACATAGGTGCATCGCTGACCGCCATGATATGACCTAAGCTGTTAAAATGGCGTTAAACTCCATTACAATACAATACAATACCGATAAGGAGATATTTTCCTTCAAAAAATAAGTTTGAAATAGGATTACTCTGGTTTTTTTTTTTTTACAATCGGCTTGAAAGTTTCATTAAACTTTTTAGCAGGTTAAGAGTTAAAACACTTCTGTTTTAAACCTACATAAAACTGTATCGTTTATTATCATTTAAGTTTTTGAACAGTAAAGATCAAGATCAGACTGCATGGAAAATCTATCACTTATTTTAGAACTTTCTGACGTTTTTTGAGGTACATGTAACTACACTAAAACAACTTTGAAAATGAGATGTTCCTAGAAGATTGTTTTTCCGACAAAACAAAACGTCCCATCTTATTTACCTCGCGCTTAACCCTTTACCAGACGACACAATTTTAGACAAGCCCAAATTCAAAGCATTTGCAGACGACAAATTAAAGGTGGTTTAAATAACTGGATTTGTTTCTGAAAGGTTAAAAAACATCTTGGGAAAAGGAGAAAATGCTGGTTACGAGCATTTTCTCCTTTTCCCTCGATGTTTTCGAAAGTCTAATTTCCATGAGGCGTCAAAACATGTCATTAAGTGATAAAGGGTTAAACATTAACATCCACAAGAAAATGATAAACAACAGGAAGCACAAACACATACACGGTTATCGGTAGCATCAACAACATTAACAACATAAGCAGCATAAATTCCGACCGACTATAATAAAATCCAACAGTAAGCACTATTCTCAGGAAACTTTATTTTCCTCGTCCCATAAACAGAAAGCTGCGTCGTATGACTGCCGCACCACCAAATGAACAGTTATTTTGTATTACTTTGTATCAGAGATAAAAACCACGATCGACCACGGGACGGGTTCCTTGTTTGTTATTGATACGGAAGGGACAGCGACAGCATGGGATGCTATCGGCCCCGAGACAAACAACTTGAGTAACACCTTCTGGAAAAGTGGGGCGGTGGGAGAGTCAACGATTGAGTCACACTCTGGCAAAAGGGGGCTTAATGCATCTCCGTGATGCATTATACCAAGCAAGTCATCGCATGATTATCGATCCTTGAAACCCAATTTATCAAACAACCAACTGAATCATGAGGTACACTGGTCCTTTGAGATGCAGAAATTTGACCAATAGCAAAAGGTTTCGACCCAGGTCATCCTGCGCGGACTGCGCAGGCTGACCTGGATCGATCCTTTTAGCAGATGCATTAAACCCCTTTTCACAGAGCACGGCTCATTCTCATTTGACCGAATTGTTGACGACGTTCGTTAACCCATTGATCACCAAGCCAAAGAAGTAAAGTCTGATAGTTCCTCAACTAATGTGATTTCTTTTATGCTTTTTTTCTAATAAAATAACTCAAAATATATTAACCACGCTCTGGCAAAAGGGGGCTTAATGCATCTCCGCGATGCTTTATACCTATCAAGCCATCGCATAATTATCCACAATAGCCACTTTTTCTAACAACCGACTTAATCCTGAGGTCAAATGGTCTTTTGACATACAGAAAATTGACCAATAGCGAAAAGTGTCGGTCCAAGTCAGCCTACGCGGACTGCGCCTTTTCTCAGGGTCGTTAAATCTCGGGATTGTGTGGTAAATGGTTATTTTATCTATCTCGCATTATTTAAGGCTCAAAGGTCACAATACTCAAGGGGAATAGATTAAGGCACTTAAATTAAAGATAGCGGGTCTGATAGTATGTAACTAGAGATAAACTAACCCATCTCCATCCAAACACTAATTTTTAAGCCAGTGAAAAATATTGTGGGAGAAAAAGGACTAGCTGCATGCGACATACTTGTAAGCAATTGCATACGTCTACGCAGTCGTCATGTTTCCAAATCACTGAAACAGGCGTTTTCCTCATTTCTATATGTCTAGGCCCGTATTCACCAACTGATTGGCTAAACCTTTTGGTAACTTTCAAAGTCCATAATCATTCCAAGAATGTTCTTAAGAATGGTTAGTAAATACGGACCCTGATTACCTTCTGAAACAAATTCGCAGCTGACGATTTTAAAAATATCCCTTTTGATGCTGGACAAGGTTAAATAAACTATTGCATGTCAAAAGCTTAATTTTTTTTTTCCTTTTGCTAAAATGTTGACAAAAGTTGGCCGCTAAACAAGGAAAATAAAATTGTCCCGTAACCAGCATTTTCTCACTTTCCACAATGCTTGCTACTACGCTTTAAATTAAGACAAACCTACTCATACGAGTTACGTTCTATTAGTTTCCTGCAAATACCTTGACTTTAGATAACACTTAGGCTTCTAAGCGCGACTCACCGACCTTTTGCGGACAGTGTAGATCAAGATCAGACTGCACAGAACGTGCAGTCTGATCTTGGATCTACACCGTCCGACAAGGAGATTTTTTCTCCAAAAAATAAATTGGAAGTAACATTATTCTGTTGGGTTTTTTTTTTTTTGACTATCTATTCCATTCAAGTTATTAAGCAGGATAAAAGTTAACAGTGTTCTGCAAAGGTACTAAAAGTAGGAATCCTGTATCCTGATGTACCCGAAAAATGCACAAAGACCGGACTTTGTCCCTCTCAGTGAGTCATACTCTCTAAAAAGAGGGTTTACTACATCTGTAAAAAGTATGCGCAGGCTTACCATGGTCGGAACCTATTGCTATGGGTCAATTTTCTGAATTTCAAAGAACCAGTCTACCTCATGATTGCGTCGATTGTTAGACAAACTGGATTTTATGGATCCCTAATTGTGTGACGAATTGCTTGGTGTATTGCATTACGGAGATGCATTAAACCCCCTTTTGCCAGACATGGCTCAAATCTATAAGAGGAATAGACAAGTCTTGAGCATCTCTGTCTCACGAATATTAAAAATATCCCCTATTTCTGCAAGTCTTTAATGACAACTGTCCCTTCTCTGAATTATCAATGGCCGAACACGGGAACAATTCCTGAACTTTTGTCGTCTCGTAAGGCGTTAACACTTGTGTAACACGATCCTGGGATTTAAAACCCTGAAAAAAAGGCTTTTGAAAACTTAATGGGAAAAGGAGGAAATGCTGGTAACCAGCGTTTTCTCCTTTTCCAGCACTATTTTCTGCTCTTTCACAAACGAACTTCATCATTCAAATCATATCTGATTTTGTCGTCTTCACTTTGGACAGGTATTCAGTTGAAAGCACCCTTGCCGAGTTTTAACCCTTTTCCAAACAAGCCCTGGTTTTCACGTGTCTGCAGTACAAGTCTTTTGAAAACACTGTGGGAAAAGGAGAAATTGCTCGTAACGAGCAATTTCTCCTTTTCCCACAGTGTTTTCTACCCTTTTTGATAACTTTCTGCCATTTTCATCAAATTTAAAATTGTCGTCTGCAAACTCTTTCAATTTGGACCAGTCCAAAATTTGTCGTTTGGGAAAGGGTTAACGACCCCACAGGAGAAAGCTTTGGAAAAAAATGTGGGGAAAAGGAGAAAATGTTGGTAACCAGCATTTTCTTCTTTACCCACAATGTTTTCTCCTAATTCAAATATAGAGATATCATTAAGCTACGTGTAATTTCTCTTCTTCAAATGCTTTTGATTTCGACAAGTCAGGAATTTTATTGTTTGGTAATTCGTTAAACTACTTCAGATAAAGACACTGAATCCTGACATGGTATCACCACGAGGTTAATTATTCGGAAAACTTTGCCCGACCACCCTCGTACTATCGATAAGGAATATTTATCACTTGTACCGGGATCATCGCAAATATCTCACAAAGTTTACTACCCTGCGGTACACCAGTAACTTTACCCAACAACAAAATTTTAGACCAGTCCAAACGGAAAGCATTTGCAGACGAGAAAATCAATGTGAGCCAAAAATTGAAATTTGTTTTCGGAAGGGTAGAAAACATTGTAGGAAAAGGAGAAAATGCTGGTTTCCAGCATTTTCTCCTTTGCCCACAATTTTTTTAAAGCTTTCTCTGACAGAGTCGTTAAAAGCTGGTATTGTGTGGTAAGGGGTTAACAACAATGAGACACAAGGAGTCACGTGCAATTGGTCCCTTTTCCCTGTAAATAAATATCATAATCTGGCTGGTCACAAGGCAAGTACAGTTTAGAAAGGCACTCTGAATACTGGGTTGTTTTTTTCATTACATCTTCCTTCGTGAACCTGCTGAATAACTTAAATGAAACTTTCAAGTCGATAGTAAAAACCTGCTTTTGGCAACTTAAAAACTCTTTTCGGGGAAAAAATACCGGTACCTCCTTCACGTTCTTTGCCATCTGATCTTGATCTACACTGTCCTCAAAAGGTCCTTTAGTCGCGCTTAGCAGCCTAAGGATTAAGATAATGCTCTCTCTCTCTCTCTCAGACGACAAACTAAATGTGGCTCAAGCTATAGAAATTGTTTCTAAATGGGTAGAAAAGAGTGTAGGATAAGGAGAAAATTATGTTTACCAACATTTTCTCCTTTTTCCCCTCCAGTGTTTTCATAAACGTTCTTCTCCAGGGTCGATAAAACACGGGGTTGTTTGGGTCGGAATTAAAGCTCAAAAGAAATTATATGGACTTTTCAAATCTCTCAAAGAGGCCCAAATTTAAAATTTTAAGGACGTTTTTGCAAGAATGTGTCTCAAAATAACACACAAAAAAATCCAATATGAGAGTACACGTCCTGTGCAGTCTGTTCTTGACCTACAGTGTTCTCTACAGGCAGTTTAATCTTGATTTACAGTTTGCCCTACTTTCTAAACCAATTAAAAGACCGGATTTCATTCAAAAATGCTGGATTTAATTCCATACAGACTCAATATCTCGCAATATGCGACCACTTAATTATTAAATTGGTTGACCTATATACAAATATTTCCCGCTAAACCTGAAGCTCCGCCCACAATATTTTAGCCGGTCGTTGTACAGTAAAAAATACTACAATGTGTGTGCACTGTCGTGAAAGAGGCGGGGACTATTGCAACTTTGGGGACCCTGAAAAGTTAACTGAAAAAAAAACACGTACGAACAAATTACCTTTAAATTCCTCTAGGAATGCATAAGGAGCAAAAATAAGGACAGCTCACTTTACCAATAGCTGTTGGTCGATCACAATAGATCTACCATGCTTATTGTAGGCTGCACTTATTATACAAAGTCGCGAAATGCAATGAAATCAAGCCAAAGGGTTATATTTTTATATCTAGACCAAACAACGCAACTTACCGTTAGTGTCTGAGCTTGCAATTTCAGAGGGACAGGGAACAAGGTCTTGTGTGTTAATTGTACATAATTGTATAAGCGACATGTCGCCTATGCCAGGAAAAATAAATTCTTTGTAAAATTCTTCGTCGTCGACTGGATCAAATGATGCGTCCATGACTAAATCGAGCGCTTGAGTGAATATGAGCGCAGACAGTTGTTGGGTGTCCTAGATCGAGTTTAGCGCCACAGACAGTTGTCCTAGGTCAGGTTCAGTGCCAAATTAAAGATGACAAGAGGCGTGGCGACGGCGTTCTCTGTCCGACTCGTATGGCTCTTTTCTCCGAGAGGCTGCTGTCAGTCAATTAGAAAGTAGGGCAAACTGTAAGTTAGTTATTGATCATATATTTCATTTTTAGGGAATTAAATCGTCGGTCGGCTTCGCCTCCCTCCGATTTAATTCCCTAAAAATGAAATATATGATCTATAACTTATACTTAAATTACATCGTCGACAACAAAAGCTTAATTCTAACTTAGCGTTGATCGGTTTAAAAGCGCTATGTCCCACGTCACAGAAACAAACGAATACAAGTATAAACCGCCAGCGAGTACTGTGAGCAATATCCGGTTTTACCATCACGTTCTCAATAAATAAGTTACTTGATACTGGAGCAGTGCGACCTATTTTTCATTGTGACCTTTTGTGGTTTTTTTTCGTGACTGAAAAAGAGATATGCAGTTAAATGCTCCGGCAAAAGGGGGCTTAATGCATCTCAGTGATGCAACATACCAAGCAAGTTATAACATAGCTAGGGATCTATAAAACTCATTATGTCTGAAAACCGACTGTATCATAAGGTGGACTGGTCTTTTGACAAACAGAAAATTTACCAATTCAGAAAGGTTTAAGCCAGGTAAGCCTGCGCGGACTTCCCAGGCTGACCTGAGTCGATACTTTTCGCAGATGCATTAAGTCCCCTTTTTACAGAGCAGTGCTCATTTATAAATGATACCCTGTTGGTAACAACAGGTCTTCTCATTCAACTGAAAATGTCCCTTTTTTATGATATTGGGAAAGTTGCGTGGAAAAGATCATTTGCATGAAACAGGTAATTGATCCTTTTCTAGCAATGTCTTTAAACACACTTATTTTCCTTATTTTTTTTTTTTGCATTTAAATCGAAATGTGTTTGTGTTGAGACTTTTCAAAGGCCCAATAGCGGCTAAAAGTAAATGATTCCGTGGTCAAAATTCAGGCAAACTTAATTCATGCCATTTAAAAGCATTGATATTATTAGGAGTCGGACTAAATGTCACAGTTCAGTCTTTCAAAGCTCCAGTCGCTGACAGAAAAACGAACTTTAACCCTTAGGCTGCTAAGCGCGACTCACGGACCTTCTGCGGACATCGTATATCAAGATCAGACAGCACAGAACGTGCAGTCTGGTCTTGGATCAACACTGTCCGATAAGAGGATATTTCCCGAACTCCCATAACTTTGAAATACCAACATTTTGGTGTTTTCCATCGGCTTGAAAGTTTCATTTAAGTTATATTAGTATAGCAGGGGTTAAAACTAAAATTGAAGTTGTCAACTGTACTGCAACAAATAGTCAAACTCAAGGTAGTTCTTTAAATAGTATAGACAAAATTAATTTTTGTTTGCAATTTTACTCCCCTCTCCCCGAAACGTTTACTCTTTACCGTCAGTTGGCTTTTGACATACGAAATGAAAAAAAAAAAGCCATTTCTATATATCTACGTAAAGCCTGACTTTTCTCAGAATGTTTTGCACAGGAAATGGGTAATATCCCAACATACATATTAGCCATGCTCTCTGAAAAGGGTGTTTAGTGCATCTGCAAAAAGTATCGACCCATTGTCATCCTGCACAGTCCCCGCAGCCTGACCTGGGTCGAAACGTTTTGCTTCTGTTCAATTTCCTGCATGTCAACGGACAATTCTACCTCTGGATTCAATCGGTTGTTGGACAATGATCCTTGACAACTTGCTTGGTATGATGCATCGTAGAGATGCATTAAACCCCCTTTCGCCAGAACACGGTTCATTTGTAAAAGCAAATGAACATTTTTTATAGAAAATAGCGTCTGCTGGTTCATCGCAACAGTGAACTTGAATAAGGTCACGTGCAAATACAACAGTCAACCCTTTTAGTGTCATAGGCGAAAATAGGGGCTTTTGCGGAAGGCATAGATCCAAGATCAGACTGCACATAACGTGCAGTCTGATCTTGGATCTATACCTTCCGCTTGTTTAGTCAAGCCTGTAAGGTAATAATCTGAGTTTCGGTAGATTATATTTTGACCTGTGCGAAAGAGATCGAGTTTATAGATCAGGCGCCGAAATCGTTAACCTTTATGGAGGCCAAGCGCGCCAACTGTTGTTTGTGCGAGATATATAGACAAGGTACAGTGCATATAACGTGCAGATCTTGGGTTCACACTTTCCAATAAATTTGTATGATATTCTGACCAGAAAAGCCCTAAAATCAGAATATCCGGGTATTCTTTGACAGGCGAAACATGCTCATTTCACTTATTTTGGCGCCCAAAAGGGTTAAATCTTTCTGGTAAACGAAGCAAGTAGCGGAATACAAGAACACATTAAAGAACTTCAATAGCAAAATCAATATTCAATAAAGTTTTATAGGCACCTAATTCCTCGATCATTCCGATCAATTCATCGCTAGGTCTAATATTTGATGAAAAAACTATCCCATTTTTTTTTCCTTTGATGCCGTTTAAAGGCAAAGAGCATCCAGGACAAATATCCTCACTAGATGGCAGTGGTGGGGGTCACAAGTGAAAGCAGACTATTGACACGTGATCTTTTGTAGAGCTTTTTCATCCTTTTTTATCCTTTTTAATATTTTTCTCCCTTGAAAGCATTTCATGGGTAAAATTAAACTAGAAAAGAATATTCCAATTGTTCTGTTTTTTTGAATGCCTCAAACCACAGTTTATTACGTGCAGTGTCCCATACACGGTCTTTACCCGTAAATCTCTCTCAGTATTTGTTGTGTTTTTTTAATCTTATGATGACGAACGCAGCTAGATTTAGCCCTTTCCCAAACAAGTCCTGGTGTTCACGTGTCTGCAGTACAAGTCTTTTGAAAACACTGTGGGAAAAGGAGAAATTGCTCGTTACGAGCAATGTCTCCTTTTCCCACAGTGCTTTCTACCCTTTTTGAGACCTTTCTGCCATTTTCATCAAATTTAAAATTGTCGTCTGCAAACTCTCTCAATTTGGACCAGTCCAAAATTTGTCGCTTGGGAAAGGGTTAAGCGAATATTAGTAAAAAGACCCATCGGCCCGTACCCACGAACAGTTTTAATTTCTATCCCTATTTTGTTTTAAATTCGAAAGCCCACCAAAAGACAAAAAGTCTGAATATTTAGAATTAAGTTTAAAATGGCAGATAAATAATTCTTTTCATTTTAATATCTCAGTTTTTTTACATATATATTTCATCAAATGATAAATTTTTTAACGCTAAGTCAATAAATCCCCCCCCCCGCTTCCCCCCCCCCCCCCCCCCCACTCCCCAGAAAAATATCTTAAGGAAACTGTATATCCAAAATCAAAACTGCACATTTTGGTCCGTCTGGAACTGATCTACGCTACCCCGAAAAACATCTAAAGTTTTGGTCAGTGCTTTGAGGGTTGAATTATTTCTAATAACTGCCAATTTCATCTTTTGCGTCATATTTGGCATCTCATATATCAGCATTCGGCAAACCTCGGGTGATCCTTTGATTAAACACGTTAGATGTTATATGTAGTTACGGAATCGGCCGAGTTGTGACGAGTGTTGTATGGGAAGGTATTTATTTGACCTTGGCACACGAGACTAATATTTTTAAGATACCACCTAACGAGGTCTGCTCATAGAGGTATACGATAGATAGAGCTGAAATAAAATTATATTTATCGCAACGGAATCTAGGAAAAAAACAAAGTAATACAGGTAAAAGGACCAATATGTTATGTGGTTACCTTTAGTCTTTTATCTGGCACGGGAGATAATTTAACTTACAGGAATTGCCCCCCCCCCCCCCTTCATTAAAGTCATTGTTGATAAAGAAACGTCACAGAGAGTATAAATGATCGAACTCTAACAAAGGCTACGCAGTACTAGTAATCAAAAGTTTTGTGTTTTCGAACCAGAGTTCGGCAAAAATTTCTAATCGAGCATCACGATTGTCATTGCAACAGGATACATTGTTTGTCGTCGCCGAAAACAAGGTCGTCCAGAATTTATGTGGGTAAGAAACCGTTGACATCGAAAGCGTGTTGAGAGTAATAGCGGTATAAGGGACAATGGCAGCCGTTACATTATTGAGATACTATATGAACCATGCTCGGCCAAAAGGGGGCTTAATGCATCTCCGTGATAAATTGTACCAATCAATTTATTTCATAATTATGTGCACATAATAGCCACTTTTTTAACAATTGACTTAATCATGAGGTAGACTGGTCCTTATCAAAACTACAGAAAATTGACATCTAGCGAAAAGTTTCGGCCCAGGTCAGCCTGCGCGGATTGCGCAGGCTGATCTGGATCGATACTTTTCGCAGATGCATTCAGACCCCATTTCACAGAGCAAGAATCATATACTGTAAACGTTTTAAAACGCCAAATAAATATATTCTAACTGTAATAAAAGTCCTTTGCATTACCGACTGAACAATCGGGCTTCGGCTTTTAAATTGGTTATATGGTGTTTTGCACCGATTTTTAACATTATTTCAGTCATATCACAGCAAAAGCTCTCTCTTATTCATGGGTAACTTGTGTTTCACCTACACTAACTAGGTCTCTCCAGTGTCTTGCCAAAGGACATCCCATGTAAAACACGGCACTTAAAGTGGGGATCGAACCCAGGGCTTCCAGATTTCGAAGCCTTCACTTTCACCACTGAGCCATACAGGACCATCCCCTCTTCCCTCCCTTCCCCTCCCCCCACCCCCACCCACCCACTCCCGCGGGCTTGTACGTCTTTGCTTAGTATTGACTAAACCAACAATAATTCGTAAAAAGTTATTGATTGATTGATTGATTGATTGTATGGTGTTTAACGCCGTTTTCAACATTATTTCAGTTATATCGCGGCGGCCAGTGCACCTATCCATGCTTTCCTGAGTTTCTTTTACCAGTACTCCGCACAATATTCTTTCCAAGCCACTGGCTGCTTTCCCACATAACCATCGTCGAAACAATGGTAAGCGGTGAGAGAGGAATGAATCCTGTCGCAATGACTATCATCAATCCTCAGAAAGAAATTGGCCAAGCTGGGGATCGAACCAGCGACCTCCTGTTCTCAAGTCCTGTACGCTACCGACTGAGCTACGGGGCTTGGCGCGTAAAAAGTTACTCAGTGCTGTGAGTTAAATCACTGTAACGGTGTTTTGAGTAACGGCATCTTTTTGTAAGGAAAAAAAGTCATAGAATACCAACTAGAAATGGTGACATTTTGTCAGTGAAGAAAAAAAAAAATACTTAAGTAGTGCAATATCTATTTAGATTTTGCCAGAATGTTCCTTGGAATCTCAAACAGTGTAGAGTAAAGATCAGCCAATAGTACAGACCTAACCATTGCGATTTCACAGATATTTTCCCAGCAAATATTCTACCGTCGCGGCCAGCGTAAATGCAAGATCAGATTGCAGGATCTGTGCAGTCTGTTCTTGATCTACACTGTCCGTCATAGCCATCGAAGCTGATCGTATCGCTCTACGGATTAACACGAACCGACGCTGTTACGAATAATATAGTGGCTCTGTCACTTGGCGCACGTTAATTGGAAAATTGTTAGATAAATACGTTTGAATTGCTACCTAATGGGATTTTACTCCAGATTCATAGAGACTTTTATCATAGCAAGAGGGAAAATCGATCACTGGCGCGATCATCGAGGGTACAATACTGATTGTTATTCGTTACTGTAAGGTTACAATGTAAACTAGAGCACCGCAAACGGGTGCCAACGCTCGGCTGCAGTGTGCTTTTAGAAATAGATGAACCATGCTTTGACAAAAGGGGGCTTAATGCATTTCTTTGATGTACTATACCATGTAAGTCATCACATAATTGTGGATCCATAAAATCCATTTTGTCTAACGACCGGCTGAGTCCCGAGACAGAATGGACCTAGGACACGAAGAAAATTACCTAAGAGCAAAGTTTCGACGCAAAAAGTATCGGCCCAGGTCAGCCTGCGCAGGCTGACCTGGGCCGATACTTTTTGCAGATGCATTAGGCCCCCTTTTCATGACTCAGATTGATTTTTAAGAGAAAATTCCAAGTCGAAAAAGGGGCATAATTGTGTCAAAAATATTTTGGTGGTTACCTGCCCCCACTGTATGGCTACTCCTTTTTAATAGTTAACAGTATTGCCCTCAGTCTTCAGAAAAGTGTTTAACGCGTTGGGTTTCGGATTCACATTTACTAGTACTGTATTGTTCATTGCTACTGGGGCACCTGGGCTCGGCTTCACAAAAGAAGTGTTACTTTTAACTCCTAACCATATTGACATACTCTAGATTTACCGCCAAAGAACACACATCACTAACAGGTATAACATCTGAAGTGAGAAAGTAGATATTCATTTCAGAATCGTTTGGAAAACATGAGCAATCGCTTATATTAAGCAATTTCTTCTTTTCCTTGAATGATTTAAAATGTGTATTACTGATCAAGAAGCCAGCGATATGGACCCTATGGAGAAATCAACCTTTTACCACACAGTCCCGAGTTTTAACGGCCCTGAAAAAGAGGGCATCTGAAAACATCGTAGAAAAAAAAAGAAAGAAGAAAACGCTGCTAACAAGCATTTCTTCTTTTCCAACAATATTTTCTACCCTATCACAGACAATTTCCATCGTCTTGTAACATTTAATCTGTCGTATGCAAACGCTTTGGACATTTTTTTTTTTCCGTTTAGTAAAGAGCTTTAAGCCTTGGCGCCCATCTACTTCGACAAATCAAGAGCGCATTACGGATGCAGCGGTCTGCCACAGGATATTTCATGCCCAATGTTACCGATTTCCAGTTTCCAGCCGTGGGTTTTTGACAAGACCATTTTGAAATAAAGTTATACACATGAATGGAAATTCTTTGACAAGGTAGAAAACATGGTGGGGAAAAAAAAAAGGAGAAAATGCTGGTTACCAGCATTTCTCCTTTTTTCCATCACGTTTTCAAAAGCCTTCTCCGTCAGAGTCGTTAAACTCGGGACTGTTTCGTGTCCCAGAAAACCAGTTCGGTGCGTATCAATGGCATTTAAAGGATAAAGCAAACCAATAAACACCCTGTTTGTTGTCACATTAACCAGAAATCAAATATCTGAAAGTAAACTTTTGCAATGTTCGCACTGCTCAGACATATACTCGGTTATCTGAACTCTAAACGGAATTCAATCACGTGTGCGCACGCAGATACCGTAACATCGCCGTAATCTTTGGACATCCGGTTGGTAACTTGATCTCCGACATTCTTGTGTTTAAAAAAAAATAACATTCGAACCGCCATTCGAGGGTCTCTTTTGTTTGTCGTCTTACATTTTCAACCAGACGGTTACTGTTCTGAAAGTCCGTAGGACTGATAGATTTTTTTTCTTTTAAATCCCAAATGAATTTGATGTACACTTTTTCCACGTCAGCAGCGCTCAATCTTTTATCTCAGGAAGAAAGCATTTTTCCCTTGATCTAAACTGGAACTGTCGCAAAGCGGACAAAAATAACCCACCTGCACCTTGTCACTGAAGCAGCACAATCAGAGAAAACAAAGTTCACCTGTGACCTTGGAACCATGTGACCCCAAAACAATAGGGCATCTCTTTGGGGTATGAGGAACACGTGTATAGTGTTTCAGGGTCCTAGGCCAAACGGCTTTCGAGTTAGCACGGAAACGAAAACAAGGCGGACGGACTGACGGACAGACATGTTGAAACGTATACACCGCCAACTACTTTGTAGGTAGGGGGGTGCGCAGTGCAAACATTCCAGAGACTTAAGAGTTCGAGCCCTGGTTCAGCCAAAGATCGTTTCGAGATCAGATGAAAGTCTTTGCAACAAGACTAGTTCCTCTCTGCTTACACTGTGTGGACTTGTAAAGGCCGACGATCCTCGTTGCTCTAAATAATCATTTTTCAAACATTGCTATCTTAGTCGCCACCCCACCCCGACCTTCTTCCCCCCTCCCCTCCTCCCTCTCTCTGAGATACACTAAAAGTATGACGAGTCTATACAGAAACAGGAAATAATCGATGGAACGGGGTGAAGGAAGAGTTGAATGTGTTGTACCTCATTTACATCTATTTCAATCATATCAAAGCCACGGCTCACATTGTTTTTCCTGCGAATAACCAGGCTTTGAAAAGACTTGCTGAAGGAAACTTCCAGGAAAAAGTAGGACTATCGCAAAGCGAACAAATATCGCCCCACAAGCACCTTTTCACTGAAAACTTAACCGAAATGATTTTCAAAACAAAGTTTACCTGTGACCTTGACCTTTGACCCCAAAAACAATAGGGCACATTCTAGGGTCATGAGCAAACGAAGTTCACCTGTTACCTTGACCCGTGTGACTGAAAAACAATAGGGTACCTCCTTGGGTCATGAGCAACACTTATATAATGGTTCTGGACCCTTGGTCTAACGGCTTTTGAGTTAGAGCAAGGAAACAAAAACATGGATTGATGGACGGACGGACGAACATACACGGTGAAACCAGTATACCCGCCCCTACTTCGTAGGTGGGGGGTATAAAAACGGCGCCTTGGGTACCCCCTCTACTTCGTAGGTGGGGGTATAAAAACGGCGCCTTGGGTACCCCCTCTACTTCGTAGGTGGGGGTTATAAAAACGGCGCCTTGGGTACCCCCTTTACTTCGTAGGTGGGGGGGGGGGGTACTAAAACGGCGCCTTGGGTACCCCCTTTACTTCGTAGGTGGGGGGGTACTAAAACGGCGCCTTGGGTAAAGATACAACTCGGTACCCATTTATTACAACTTAACTGACATCCAAACTACTGGGCTACACAGGACCATGAGAGAAAGAAGGGGCCAAAACAAAAACAACACTTACGTATACATTTTTGTACCAAATCTTCAGATATAATTCTGAACTTTAAAAGCCTGAAAGAAAATTTTCAGCAATGGCTTAAGATTAAAAAACATTGTTCAAAAGAAATTTCTTGTACACGTTACACAGCTCCAAGCTTGCATTCACAGTCAACACAGCCTAGTTTCGAGGGATTTATACTTTGTTTTGTAACGGTAGTTCTAATGATCCGTAAAGCGTTTTTCACTACTATAGTTGCGTTTGCAGTCAGTGTAGATCAAGATGAGATTTACACACAATATTTTGTCTAATCTTGTTCCATACTGTCTGCCTTGCCGAGACGATGTGAACAAGATTAGCCTTGATATTGCACTTACAGTATTTGGCGTTAATCTCTTAGTGTAATACTGGTATGTCTGTTGGTTTTATTAAGCGCTCAAAGGGTTATTCTTAAAAGTGGTGGTCTAATATAAAACCAAAATAATTGGATTTTCATGACATCTCTTGTCCTGAATGTCTGAACAAGGTGGACAGTGTAGATCAAAGATCAGACTGCACGTTTTGTGCAGTCTGATCTTGATCTACACTGGCCACAAAGGCAACTGAAGTTGTGTGACTATCAAGTAGACCGACCCACCAAAGACTTGTAAGGACAAACACTGGAAGAAAAGGCATACAACTGGTACATTTCCACTGTGGAAAATAAATCATTGTTTCTCATTGTAACTGTGTCTGCCACGTAAATTTGACTCGCCTACCTTCAGTCACCTATTCCACCACACTCTTTGCCATATAACAAAAATTTTACACTTGTACATATTGAGAGCATTTGCAGACGACATAAAATGTGACTCAATATGAGTAGATAGAACAAATCTTTGAAAAGGTAAAAAAACATTGTGAGACAATTAGAAAAGACTGTTAATCCTTTCCCGTACAATGCCGCCTTTTAACGCCCCTGGGAAAGAAGCCTTTTGAAAACGTTGTGGGAAAAGGAGAAAATGCTGGTAACCAGCATTTTCTTCTTTTCCCACAATGTTTTCTACCCTATCAAAGAAAAATAGCACCATTTGAGCCATATAGAAATTGTCGTCTGCAAATGCTTTCAACTTGGACAGGGCTAAAATTTTGTCGTCTGGTAAAGGGTTAACTCTTTACCAAACGACAAAAATGTAGACTTCTCCGGAAATTGAAAGCATTTGCAGACGGCAATTTAAATGTGGCCCAACTGATGGAATTTCTCTTTGATAGACTAGAAAACATTGTGGGAAAAGGGGAAAATGCTGGTTACCAGCATTTTCTCCTTTTCCCACAATGTTTTCAAAAGGCTTCTTCCTCTGGGTCATTAAAACTTGGGACTGTGTTGTAAAGGGTTAACCAGTTTCCACCTACGTTATAATATTCCCTTTTCTTCAGGGTCACTCACTTATTACCACATGACAAAATTTTAGACTCGTCTAAATACAAAGCAACTGTAGATGATATGTTAAATGTTGGTGATACATGTACATGTATTTGTCTTTTAACCCTTTACCACAAAACCCCGACTTTTAACGACCATGAGAAAGAAGCCTATTGAAAACATTGTGGGAAAAGGAGAAAATGCTGGTAACCAGTATTTTCTCCTTTTCCCACAATGTTTTGTAACCTTTCAGAAACAAATGCAATCATTTTAGCCACATTTAATTTGTTGTCTGCAAATGCATTCAATTTGGACCAGTCTAAAATTCTGTCGTTTGGTAAAGAGTTAAAGGGAAGAAAACATTGTGGTATAAGGAGAAAATGCTAATTATCAGCATTTTCCCCTTCTTCCACTATGTTTTCAAAAGCTTTCATCCTCAGGCTCATTAAAGATACCTCTATGCTCGTTTTCAGCGAGTTTTTAACCCTTTCATCTTTATTTTATGAAACTATAATCATTCTTGTATTTTTATGCCAAATGTTGCCCCTGACGGCTGAAAGGTTGCACAGATTACGACAGACAGAAAATGCATTTTAGTTTTTGGAGGCCTTCAAAGAAATCCCTGTTGTCGTTTCCAGTTTTAAATGAGGAGAAATCCCTTGAATTTCTGTATCCCATACACCATATTTATTGGTAATTTATTTATTGGTAATTTATCTGTGTTTACACAGCTGGTCCGTTCTACTCACTTTTAACCCTTTACCAGACGACCAAATTTTGGCCTTGTCCAAACTGAAAGCATTTGCAGACGACAATTTCTATGTGGCTCAAATGGTGCAATTTTTCTTTGATAGGGTAGAAAACATTGTGGGAAGAGGAGAAAATGCTGGTTACCAGCATTTTCTCCTTTTCCCACAATGTTTTCAAAAGGTTTCTTTCCCATGGGCATCAAAAGGCGGCATCGTGCGGTAAAGGGTTAAGTTTCAACAGCGTTTTTTTCTCTCTCTGGCTGTAAGGATGTACCTGTAAAACATGGGATTGTTTGGAAAAGGGTTAAGGGTTAAGGATTGTTTGCTTAACCCTTTACCACACAACAAAATTTCAGGCATGTCTAAACAGAAAGCATATTTTAGATGACACATGCATTGTGAATCTTAAAGATCAGATTTATCTTGACTGAGTAGAAAACATTGAGGGAAAAGGAGAAAATGCTGGTAACCAGCATTTTCTCCTTTTCCCACAATGTTTTCAAAAGACTTTTTTCAGGGTCATTAAAATTCTGGATTGTGTTGTAAAGGGTTAATAGTTTAGACATCTTTGCATACCATGGGTGAAACTTAACCCTTGACTGGAGAAAATCCTTTTCAAGTGGAAAGTCACACTGACAAATTGTAAAATAAAAAATCATTGTTAAAGCAAGCATACAACTTTCTACATTCTACCATTACACAATGTACATACATAGAGATAAACATTGCCCATATACACGTTTCTATGTGTGTTATAAAATTAACACAATTTCTACCCTACACATCTGGTTGTGTTTTGTTTTTAACAAGAAACAGTGGAACCAAAATAAATACAGTACAAATCTTGCTAGACAGAGTTGGGATTAAAAATAAGGACCCAAGAAATTATTTTGAATTATCAGTATGTAAAGAAAAAACTCAAACTTTCAGGCCACATTAACTCTACCAAACGACAAAAATTTGGACTGAGCCAAATTGAAAGCATTTGCAGACAACAAATTCAGTGTTGCTAAAATGATGATTGCTCTCTTTGATAGGGTAGAAAAAATTGTGGGAAAAGGAGAAAATGCTGGTAATACAGCATTTTCTCCTTTTCCCACAATGTTTTCAAGAGGCTTCATCCCTAGGGTTGTTAAAAGTCGGCATTGTGTGGTAAAGTGTTAACACGCTATCTCTTGAAACAAATCTGAAGCAGATGTTATTGAAAAGATCCTTGTAAAATATGTATAATTGAAATGAATTAATCTTTGATAATTAGCTCTGCTGTTTTCAAAGAAAACGCCAAGATAATGTCAGAGCCCTGGCCTCCTTGATTGTGCCATTGTTCAAAAACTTTGACATTTTATAATATCTCTGTACTTACTGAAAATATTTACTTCAAACTTGGCCTAGGTGTCAGCTAGCAAAAGGGGAACCCATACAACTAAGGCAGGTAACCATCAAAATATTTTTGACATAGTTATGCCCCTTGTTTGACTTAGGATTTTCACTGAAAGAAACTCCAGTTGAGCGTTGGCACCCGCATGAGGTGCTCTTGTTTTACATGTGAAAACATTGTGACAAATGAAGAAGTTATGAATAATGACTAATTTCTTGATTAGAAATGAAGTTCTTGTGATCAGTCTGCTGCAGGAAGATGAAGGTCATCTGCTCAAATAAGCATGTCAAGAGATAGCTACACATATCTGTCATCTTCATAATGCTTTATTATAATAGTCACATAATTTGGATCCATTGTTTGACCTTTTACCGCACAATGACGCCTTTTAACGAGCCTGGGAAAGAAGCTTTTGAAAACATTGTGGGAAAAGGAGAAAATGCTGGTAATCAGCATTTTCTCCCTTTCCGACAATGTTTTCTACTCTATCAAAGAAAAGTTGCACCATTTGAGCCACACTGAAATTGTCATCTGCAATTGTTTTCCATATGGACAAGGCTAAAATTTTGTCGTCTGGTAAAGGGTTAAAACCCAGCCAAATCACGAGGCAGAATGGTCCCTATGACAGGCAGTAAATTTACCAATAACAAAGTTTTGACTCACAAAAGTCTGCACTGACTGCACAGGCTGACATGGGTTGAAACTTTTTGCAGATGCATTAAACTACCTTTTCACAAAGCATGACTCACATGAATTGTCACCTTCAGAAAATACTGCAGTAGCAGTTCTAATTGCTAACATTAGCAATAAGAATTGCCCAGAACTTTTTTTTCTATCAGAATTAACAGTTCAAAACAACAATTGGAAGTTACATATATATCGCCATGAGATGGAATTTCACTGCACATAATTGTTTTCTGATTGTACCAGTATTTCTGCTTCTTTCATTAAAAATCTAAATGAGACATAGAAATATGAATAATCAGTCACTGTACGTATATCTCTCTGAAGAACAAAGTTTGCTGGTCAAACATTCAACAAGATGTATTCCTTACAAGTACACTGATTTATAGCTAGAAAGTCCAAAATTCTTCAAGAACCTTTTATCAAACAATCCGTTCAACAACCATGCCATAACAGGCTTTTGGAAACATTGTGGGAAAAGGATAAAATGCTTGTTACCTTAATCCACAACATTTTTTCCAGCTTTTCAAGGACAAAATCCATCAATTCAGTCATATTTTAATTGTCAAATGAAAATGAACCATGCTCTGGCACAAGGGGGCTTAATGCATCTCTGTGATGCATGATACCAACCAAGACATCACATGATCATGGATCCATAAAGTCCATTTTGTATAACAAACGACCAATTCATGAGGTAAACTGGTCCTTTAACACGCAGAAAATTGACCAATTACAAAAAGTTTTGGCCCAGGTCAGCCTGCGCGGACTGTGCAGGCTGGCCTGGGCCAATACTTTTTGCAGATGCACTAAGCCCCCCTTTCCACAGAGCATGGTGCAAATGCTTTCATCATAGAAAAGTTAAATTTCCTTGCGGTAAACCATAAAGATCATTGTAACTCAATTTCTCCAGAAAACAAACTTGTCACAGACCAATCCGAAAGCGCCCAAGTAAAATACGGACAATTGACCTAAATCAAGGCACAACACATGAATATATGTAAAATATTGTGGCAAAAGGAGGATATTAGTTACAACCAATTTCTCCTTTTGCCATAATATTGCTTTAGAAGAGATTCATTGTAAAACGAAACACTCTATTCTCTGAATGTTCAAGACTTATGGCACAATTTGAAACTCAAAAGCATGTTCTTGCAAAAACTGCTCATATGACAATTCATAGCCATGCTCCAGCAAAAGGGGGTTTAATTCATTTCCATGAAGCGTTATACCAAGCAAGTCATCGTGTAATTATGGATCCATAAAATCCATTTAGTCTAATAATGGACTCAATCCGAGGGCAGAATGGTCCTTTGACATGCAGAAAATCTACAAATAGCAAGAAGTTTTGACCCATGTCAGCCTGCCCAGGCTGACCTGGGTCAATACTTTTTTTGCAGATGCATCAAGCCCCTTTTCACAGAGCATGACTCATATAAAAGGTTCCACCATTTCTGTTAAAAAAAAAAATCTAAACACACATGATGAATTAAGACACAAAAAGGTCAGTGTATTTCAAATACATTACATAAACTTGGAGAATTTCACCAGAATCAATTTACAGAGCGATACTCTTTGTTCCTTCATGATTGTTTCCCCTTGAGTGTAAGAAAATATCCATGGTCAGACTGTTGATTGTGATTACCCATGATTGTGAACGTTCCTAAATTCTCATCCATTAAGTACGAACTCCCTTGCCGCTTTACCGCACAATGCCGACTTTTAACGACCTTGAAGAAGAAGCCTTTTGAAAACATTTTAAGAAAAGGAGAAAATGCTGGTAAACAGTATTTTCTTCTTTTTCCCCCAATGTCTTCTACCTTATGAAGGACAGATTTTATTTTTTGGGGTAACATTTGTTGTCTGCAAATTCTTTCAATTTGGATAAGGCTAAAATTTTGTCATCTCATAAAGGCTTAAAGTAGCGCTTTGGCAGATAAGATTGCACATAACATGCAGTTTTATCTTTAATAAACATACACATCCATTTTCTGACATATTCTGACAAGAACAGCTCAGAAAATGTAAGATTTGCGTGTTTCTTTTTTTTTTGCCAACTGAAATATCCATTTCATTTTGTGACAGCTTTATGATTTCCTTTTCATATGCACATGTCCATGACACATATAGAACATTTGAGTCAATGACTTCAAATACTGCAGAACTTCTCTTTTCCATCATGCTTTTACAGCAAAAGCCATCCGACATAATGTCATTTGTGAACCTTCAGTAAAGTACTGTTCCCTGCGTTACAATAAACTATACTGTAACACAGTCAATCATTTCACAGAAAATATCAACCCTTTTAGCGCCGTAGGCAAAAAAAAAAAAAAAAAAAAAAAGGCTTGTTTGGATGGCACAGGTCAAGATCAGGCTGCACAGAACATGCAGTGTGATCTTTGATCTATATCGTCCACTTGTTTAGTAAAGCCTGTATGATTAAAATCTTTCTGAGTTACCGTCAAATGTATTTTCAGCGACTAAGAGAGGTCAAGTTTTGTGTATCTGGCGCTGAAAGAGTTAGATGCTGTCCATTTATCAGCACAATGAATCTCCTGTTTATATGTCCGCTTTAGATTTCAGCTTTTTAAGACATTTCCTGGCATTACATAATCACCGATCATAAATTGGCTGCTAACTGGATACTGGTTGCCTGTCATCACATTCTGAAATACAGTAAAGCATCCTCAATTCTAAGTTCTCCAAGTGGTTTTCTCATAGAGTAGTCATCTGACTGGCCAAGACAGAGCATCTCCTCCAATCAGGTGGCTAGTCCTCAACTCTTTACACCGAGCTCCAGTAGCGCAGTCGGTAGTGTATAGGACTTAAGAACAGGGGTTTGCTGGTTCAATCCCTGGCTCGGCCAATTTCTTTGCGAGGATTGATGATAGTCATTGCGACAGGATTCATTCCTCTCTCCCCGTGGATCATTGTTTCCACGATGGTTATGTGGGAAAGCAGCCAGTGGCTTGGAAAGATTATTGTGCGGAGTACTGGTAAAAGAAACTCCAGGAAAGCATGGATAGGGGCACTGGCCGCCACAATATAACTGAAATACTGTTGAAGACAGAGTTAAACACCATACAAACAATCAATCAACCTTAACTCTATACCAAAAGACAAAATTTTAGACTTGCCTAAATAGAGAGCATATGCAGAAAAAATTAAATCTGGCTCAAAGGATGAAATATGCCCCTTATAGGGTAGAAAACATTGCGGCAAAGGAGAAAATGCTGCTTACCAGCATTTTCTCCTTTTCTCACAATGTTTTCCAAAGGCTCCTTTCCTCAGGATCGTTAAAACTCAGGGTTGTGTGGTAAAGGGTTAAAATAAGAATAAGACCTAAAAATCTTAAAATGGTTGTTTTTGAATATGGACCCAGACTTCCAATGCTGAGGTAATGTAAATTCTCCATTTTTCTAAAACACAATATTGATTGGAAAGTTCAACACAACAGTTGTAAAATACCCGGAACCCCCCGACCTTACACAGGAGTATTTGGTGAATGGAAGATCTAGATTAATCTTCCAATAATAATGAAGTCAACAACATTGACTGCAACAATACTTAACTCTTTACCAAACAGCAATATTTTAGACTTGTCCAAATTGAAAGCATTTGCAGACGACAAGATAAATGCGACTCAAAAATTGAAATTTGCATTGGGTGGGGTAGAAAACATTGTGCTGGTAACCAGCATTTTCTCCTTTTCCCACAATGTTTTCAAAAGGCCTCTTTTCCAGGGCCATTAAAACTTGGGATTGTGTGGTAAAGGGTTAACTCAAAGACGATTAATTAAAAAGAAAATGTTCAGTGTAACGTACAGTCCAGCATAACTTTTCAATATTAATCAATCTAAGTCAGCAATGACCAGTTCTGAAAAAAATTATCTTTTGTAATGCTACAAATCCAACAAACAAAAGAAGTACAGCCAATGGTATCATTGTTTTCATCCACTAAGAGTCTTTCATATCAAACTTGGCCACTTAAGATGTTCCTGGGATTGTACTGATTGATTGAAACTCTCCATATCATAATTGCATACTTTGGTATCCTTTAGGCAGAAAACAAAAGGGAAAATTACAAGAACATCCAATATGGAAGCCAATGCTCAGCTTCAAATTTTTTTTTTTAATGACAATTCTCAATGGAGAAAGAAGAACAAATGAGGGATACCTGCCTTTCTAGTATGGGGTGCCCTTTTCTAGTTAACAACTAGACCAAGTTTGAAGTACACATCTTAACTCTTTACCAAACGACAAAATTTAAGGCTGGTCAAAATTAAAAAGCAGTTGCAGATGACAAAATAAATGTGACTTATAAATTGAAATTGTTTTGGGAAGGATAGAAAACATTGTTGGAAAAGAAGAAAATGCTGGTTACCAGCATTTTCTCCTTTTCCCACAATGTTTTCAAAAGGCTTCTTTCCCAGAGTCATTAAAAGTCAGGATTGTGTGATAAAGAGTTAAGTTATGACAGAGATATGAGAAAATGTCAGAGTTTTAAAACCCCAAAAACAACAATAGGGCTGTGACAGTAACTCCAGTTTTAACTCTTTACCAAATGACAAAATTTTGGACTTGTCCAAATTGAAAGCATTTGCAGACAACAAAATAAGAGAGACTTAAAAATTGAAATTCATTTTGGGAAGGGTAGAAAACATTGTGAGAAAAGGAGAAAATGCTGGTTAACAACATTTCCTCCTTTTCCCACAATGTTTTCAAAAGGCTTCTTTCCCAGGGTCATTAAAAGTCAGGATTGTGTGGTAAAGGGTTAAGTTATGACATAGACATGAGAAAATGTCAAAGTTTTAGAACCCCAAAAACCCCAAAAGGTTTTCTTTCCTAGAGTTGTTGAAACTTATGATTGTGTGGTAAAGGGTAAATAAAAACACCCCAAGCTAAAAATAGGTTTTCTAGAATTAGACAGAATAAGGCCAGTCACCTATCTACCTGGGCCTGGCTAAAATTTAGAAATTTAAGTCTTGTCGAAATTGGAGGCATTTGCAGATGACAAAATAAATGTGACTCAAAACTTAAAATTTGTTTTGGGAATGGCAAAAAACATTGTGGGAAAAGAAGAAAAAGCTGGTTACTAGCATTTTCTCCTTTTCCCACAATGCTTTCAAAAGCTTTCTATCGTTAAAACTTTGGATTGTGTAATAAAGTGTTAATAAAAACACCCCACGCTAAAAAATTTCCCTCGAAAATGACAGCAAGAAGCCAATCACCTACCTACCTGGGACTGGGTAAATTTTAGACGTGTCCAAATTGGAAGCCTTTGCAGACAACAAAATAAATGTGACTCAAAAATTGAAATTCGTCTTTGGAAGGGTTGAAATTATTGTGGGAAAAGAAGAGAATGCTGGTTACCAGCTAAAGGCCAGTCAACTATCTACCTTGGACTGGGTAAATTTTGGACTTGTCCAAATTGGAAGCATCTGCAGACGACAAAATAAATGTGACACAAAACTTGAAATTCATTTTGGGAAGAGTAGAAAACATTGTGGGAAAAGAAGAAAATGCTGGTTACCACCATTTTCTTCTTTTCCCACAATATTTTAAAGATCTTTCTATCTTAGAGTCATAAAAACTTGTGATAAAGGAATAATAAAAACACTCCAAGCTAAAGAAAATGGTTTTTTGGAAAAAGACAACATAAGGTCAGTCACCTATCTACCTGGGACTGGGTGGTTTGAAAATTGATAGGACTGATTCCACCTCCGATTGAAGTCCGTGAATTATTGGACACTAAATTCAGAACACTCGGTATACTACCTGGATTAATAGGAGCACCCACTGAAAATAGAAATAAAAGGTTTTTTGAGATTAACTTATAAAACAGAATACTGGGTGGGTGGGGAGTGCAGGGGGGGCCCTCAACTTTTCGTGCTAAAGCAGGCAGTAACAGAGTAAGCCTGTCCTAAGTTTAAGGGGTACTGAAAAAATCCTAGAGTCACGGGCAGTACACACCAACCATCCTACATTCAACTCTAATTTCAAATTTAAAAGACCGCCACCTGACTGTGAATTGGTTGAAACATCCAAGGGATGATGCAGTGGATTTTCCCCACCTCTTTCATGTTTTTTTTGCAAAAGTAGCATCCTATTTTGACTATCAATATCATGCATTTGACATAATTTTCAATCTAACTAGTTGGCTGCTAAGTCCCTCATCTGACTTGAAAGCAGGGCCACTGTAGATTTTTTCAATATTCTATAAAGCTGCAATATAAAAGCTTGGATGGCATTCATGCTATTCTTGCACTGAAAAATGTGTAAACGAAATGAAGTCACATCTGTCATTCAAAAACATCTTAAGGTTACACCCTAGTATGGTTTCTAAATTACAGGGGTGAGACAACATGTGCTTGATTTATCGTCATGGCAATGTACCATGTTTATCTTATCAAGAACTAAAGTCTAATAGTGGCACTGAAGGTTTCATATAGAAGGAGGTTGCTAACTGATGATAAGGGGGGATGTCGAAAGACTTCTGTGGATATGATAACATTAGTAATAGACATTGCTGACAGCAACGGGTGGATGACAATATGTTACATCTGTGAAGAGACATGGCACAGTTACAGGACAGTTTGAGTCATTCTGAGGAAACGCATATCAGGAAGGTTATATTGAGCTGGATACCTCTGCTACCCACTGACAGTCACAAGCATACACATGTCACTGCCTCTAGGAAATTGATTTTTGGGTGTTTCCTATCGTCAGGACAGCTCTCATTGGCAACATGTTTGATTCGTTTTGACAAGTTCTAAGGTGTGCATCATGTAGTTTCCAGATTCGAGTGTCATTTTTATCTTTTTCAAAAGACTTCTTTCTCAGGGTCGTTAAAAGTCGGGACTATGCGGTAAACAGTTAAACAACCTATTCTCGAAAAACAGTACAAAAGTATAAAACATGCTTACTGATTTGTACATAGTTAGAACTTAGTCCCTGAGCTTGGCCTGTTAATTGTAAAGCACTGGGATCAGCTATCCCACCATTGATACCCGTACCATTGATAACACTCACAGTATTGTAGGTCTGCCCTGTAACACAAATATAATTTATGTCATTTAATAAGGACTTATTTTTTCATGACTTTAAATGTTTTATCTTGTGAACCATTTTCATAAGCATCTCAGTCAATATCATGGTGGCTGGTGCAACCAACTGAATATTTCTGGATGGAACCTTTGACTTTTTTTTACATAACACCATTTCCCATATCAATAGTGTTGAAACAATGGCTAGTGATGGGAAAGGAATGAATTCTGTTGCAGAAAAAATTAACAATTGTCAAAAGTTTGAAAGAAGTATGTGCTTGTAGTCATTCTAAAAAAAATTCAACTTTCTGTGAAATGTTTCACTCTTGTGTAACTTGTGATGGTTTTTGGGGTAGATTTAAAATTGGCTTGAACAATTACCATTTTCCACCTGTTACTAGTACTTCAGACTTGCTTTAGACCTACCAATAATTATTACAAATCAAACAACTTTTCCTTTTCCACAGCATTTTCAATAACTGTCAACTACAGAATCATGGCTCCTTTTCCAACATTGTTCTCTACTCTTCCTGAGACAATTTCTTTTATCTTTTAGATAAAACACATTTAACTCTTTACCACACGACAAAATCTTAGACTGGTCCAAATTGAAAGCACTTGCAGACGACATTTTAAAGGTGACCAAAATGACCAAATTCAGCCTCGACAGGAAAGTAAAACATTGTGGTAAAAGGGGAAAATGCTCGTTACCAGCATTTTCTCCTTCTCACTCAATGTTTTCAAAAGCCTTCTTCCTAAGGGTCGTTAAAAGTCGGGATTGTGTGGTTATGGGTTGCACCTTAACCACACAATCAAGAGTTTCAATGACCCTCAGAGAAAAAGCTTTTGAAAACATTGTGGGGAACTGAGAAAATGTTAGTAACCAGCATTTTTTCCTTGACCCAAAATGTTTTCTAACCTCTCACTGACAAATCCCGTTATATGTGTAAAATTCACAATGTCAACTGCAAATGGTTTAACCCTTTACCACACAATCCCAAGTTTTAACAACCCTGAGAGAGAGAGGCCTTTTGAAAACATTGTCGGAAAAGGAGAAAATGCTGGTAATCAGCATTTTCTCCTTTTCCCACAATGTTTTCTGTCCTTTTACAGACAAATTTCACCCTATGAGCCATATTTAATCTGTCGTCTACAAATTCTCTCAATTTGGACAAGTGTAAAATTTTGTTGTGTGGTAAAGGATTAAATTTGGATTAGTCTCAGATTGTGTTATGTGGTAAAGAATCAACATGTCATCTGCAATTGTTTTTACTTTGGACAAGTCAAAAACTTTGTCGTCTGGTATAGAGATTACATACCAGTCATCAGATTGGACCAATATTGGTCACTGGGTGACTGTGTTTGAGTTCCAGGTTGAGCTGCAGGTGCTTGGCCAGTGTATCTAAAGAACGGATTCTTGAGATCCAAACTGTTCGTAGATACGTTGTTCGTTCCAGGGATGTTTAGGTCTATGTCAACATCATAACTTTGCCTGTGGACGAAGAAAAAGAACAGCTACTATAATTTTAGCCATGCACTGGAAAAAGGGGGCTTATTGCATCTCCTTCATGCATTAAACCAAGAAGATCTTTGCAGAATCATCGATCCATAAAATTCATTGTGTCTAACAACCGACTGTATCATACGGTAGACTGGTCCTTTGACATACAATGTACATAAAATTGACCAATAGCGAAAAGTTTCGGCTCGGGTCAGGCTGCGTGGACTGCGCAGGCTGACCTGGATTGATATTTTTCGCAGATGCATTAAGCCCCCTTTTCACAGAGCTTGACTCACTTTAATTTCATCAATTGTTTTTACATCTGTTTCTTGTTATATCAAATTCATTTCCTTCTTTTAACCCTTTACCAAATGAAAAAATTTGGACTGGTCCAAACTGAAAGAGTTTGCAGATGACAATTTTAAATTTGATGAAAATGGCAGAAGGTTATCAAAAAGGGTAGAAAACACAGTGGGAATAGGAGAAATTGCTCGTTATGAGCAATTTCTCCTTTTCCCACAGTGTTTTCAAAAGACTTGTACTGCAGACACGTGAAAACCAGGGCTTGTTTGGGAAAGGGTTAACCCTTTACCAAATGACAAAATTTTGGACTTGACCAAATTGACAGCATTTGCAGACGACAAATGAAATGTTTTTAAAATGATAATTTATGTCTTTGAAAGGGTAGAAAACATTGTGGGAAGAGGTGAAAATGCTGGTTACCAGCATTTTCTCCTTTTCCCCACAGTGTTTTCAAAAGCCTTCTCTTTCAGGGTCATTAAAAGTCAGGATTGTGCGGTAAAGGATTGATGGTAATATTTCACATACACAGTATTCATTTTTCCTGTTACTAAAACAGAGCTTAACTAATAACATAATCTTGTTTAACTCTTCACAGAAAAGCTCAAAATTTTGACTTGTCCGAATCCAAAGCATTTACAGACAGTAACAATTAGTGGCTAAAATGAGGAGATCTGGCTCTGAAAGGGTAGAAAACACTGCAGGGAAAGCAGAAAATGCATTTTCAAGATAAAAGATTACTTTGGTATTTTTGAAGCCAGATGCTTAACATTTATTAACCCTTTCCCAAACAACAAATTTTGGACTGGTCCAAATTGAAAGAGTTTGCAGACGACAATTTTAAATTTGATGAAAATGGCAGAAAGGTCTCAAAAAGGGTAGAAAACACTGTGGGAAAAGGAGAAATTGCTCGTTACGAGCAATTTTTCCTTTTCCCACAGTGTTTTCAAAAGACTTGTACTACAGACACGTGAAAACCAGGGCTTGTTTGGCAAAGGGTTAAGGCAAGCATGAAAAAATCTGTCTAGACCTGAATGTAATGTACATGTACAAGAAATTTCAGTAAAAAATGTATGTACTTCAATTTAAAGTAACTTTGTCTTCATTTTGTGACAATTTCAAATTTCAGAAATAGAATTTCTTTTTTCAGAGTTCCAATCCATTGTATTTCACTCCTTAACACCAAATTAATGATTAATAATAATAATAATAATAATAATTAATAAACTGGCAAATCTGCAACTTAAAATATCATAATATGATATTTTAAGTTGCAGCTCTGCCACTTCACCATCTATAAATTTTGACATTCACCTGGTAAAAGCAAATCTTCAACTTACATCAGGAACAACTATCATTATTCCGTCTAAATTAAAAACAAGCACACTGCATGCGGGTGCCATTGCTTGGCTGCAGATGCTTGATTTTCAGTGAAAATTTTAAGCCGAAAAAGGGGGCATAATTGTCACAAATACTTTGATGGTTACCTGCCCTTGTTGTACACGTCCCCCTTCTGATAATTAATAGCGTGTCCAAGTTTGTAGCCAATATCTTCAGTTATAATAAAGATATTATAAAATGTCAAAGCTTTCGCATGACTTTGCAGATGATGACACCAGAGCTACTGCAATACCTTGACTTTTTCTTCGAAAACAGCCAAGCTAATAAGTGTAAGGTTCCAGATTTCAATTCTAAACATACCTTTTATTACACCTGAGTAGAACTTTACCGGTAAGAGTCTGGCCTGGTTTCACTAGGACAGGAGTGTGAACAAGGCATCGCACTTGGTACCAGTGGGTCAGGGTTTCTGTGGGACTGGTTGAGAGCCAAACTGGTGTGCTGCAGAAGTTAAATTGCATAATATTTTTTTAACCCTTAACTCTTTACCACTTGACAAGATTTTAGACCTGTCCGAATTGAAAGCATTTGCAGACAACAAGATAAACGTGGCTTAAAAACTGAAATTTTAATTTGGAAAGTGTAGAAAACATTGTGGGAAAAGGAGAAAATGCTGGTTACCAGCATTTTCTCCTTTTCCCACAATGTTTTCAAAAGGCTTCTTTCTCAGGGTCGTTAAAAGTCTGGATTGTGTGGTAAAGAGTTAAACTGCTACATGCCACTAACTGACCTTTGGCAGACAGTGTAGATCAAGATCAGAATGCACAGAACAGGAAATCTGATCTTGGATCTACATTGTCTGATATGGAGATATCCCCCCCTTCAAATAATAGCGAAAACTCAGTTTTTACAATCGACTTGAAAGTTTTGTTTCATTTATAAAGCAGCCTAAGGATTAAAATCATGAGTATAAAAAAATTCTGAAATTTTTTACTTGCCTAAGCACAAATTGAACAATTTTAAGCTTAGACTTGTCTAGAAATTAATTTTTTATCCAAATAAATATTTTATGGATTTATGATTTTATCGAAGTCTGTGAGTTATACAGCTTGAAACAAATGTTTGATATGACTGGTTATTTCTCCAGAACTCAATCTTCTATTCTGTTACTTCTTATGTTGTTTAGCCTTAAATAAAATCAACTCCAAATGCAACCTGCCTGGAGACTATTTGGGACAAGTTTGAAAAGGGAATTCTACACCCCTACATGAGCTTACAACATATATACATGCATACTCTGCGTTCCACTGCATATGCAACACTTATGAATATAACTAATAAATGAAGGGCAGAGCAAACTTAAGCTGCTTTTGTAGACAATGTAGATCAAGATCAGACTGTGGAAAACAGGGCAGTCTTTTCTCCATCATACTGCCTAATTTTTTCTAAGATATTCTGACTCAAAATAAAAGACTTCAAATTTAATCACAAGGGGTATTTATTATTCACCCACAAGTCTTTATCTGGTTCTCGTTCTCAACTCCATGAAGAACGATCTGATTGGCACAGTCAGAACACCTCAACTATCAGATGGCCATCGCCACCAAGTCCTGGAATTTTAACCCTTTACCAAACAAGTTTTAATGACCCTAAACAAGTTTCAACGACCCTGAATCAGCATTTTCTCCTTTTCCAACAATGTTTTCTTCCCTGTCAAAGACAACTACCATCATCTGACCCATGTCTAAATTGTTGTCTCCAAATCTTTTAATACTGACAAGTCTATGTTGTTGTCATGAGATACAAAGATTTTTCTTTTTTAACTTCAGAATCTACAATGGTTTGTTAATACAGTCTACTTTTTTTTTCCTCTTTAAAGCAAAAATGTATGAGTCATGCTCTGAGAAAAGGGGGCTTAATGCATCTGCAAAAAGTATCGACCCAGGTCAGCCTGCGCGGACTACGCAGGCTGACCTGGGTTGAACGGTTTTACTTTTAGCTGATTTTCTGCATATCAAGGGACCAGTGTACCTCATAACTCTGTTTGTTTGACATACTGGATTTTATGGATCCATGATACCGTGGTGACTTACTTGGGTGTCATGCATCACAGAGATGCATTAAGCCCCCTCTTGCTAGAGCATGGCTTATATATTTACTTATTTAGTGCTCTATAGGACGAAAAAACAAGAGGGCCATGATGGCCCTGGGTCGCTCACCTTAGTAGAGTGCCTTTAAGGTTTTTCTTTAATTTGACCATGTGACCTAGTTTTTGACTGCAGGTGACCCAATTTCAAACTCATATTTCATGAAGACAAACATTCTGACCAATTTTCAAGTCAATTGAGCAAAAAATGTGGCCTCGAGTGCCCTAAAGATATTTCTTTAATTTGACCTAGTGATCTAGATTATGACCCCCAGATGACCCAAATTTGAACTGGTCTTTGACTATATCAAAAGAAACATTTTAACCAATTTTCAGTTTTAAAGAAGAATTTTAAAGTTTTCCTTCTTTGTTCCTATGTTCGAGCTTGTGACCCCCGGGGCTGGGCCAGTTTTGACCCAGGGGCATCATATGAACAAACTTGGTAGAGGTCCACTAGGAAATGCTACATACCAAATATCAAAGCTCTACACCTTCCCGTTTAAGAGAAAAAGAAATTTAAAGTTTTCCTTCTTTGTTCCTACCTTCGAACTTGTGACCCCCGGGGCGGGGCCAGTTTTGACCCAGGGGCATCATATGAACAAACTTGGTAGAGGTCCACTCTGAGATGCAACATACCAAATATCAAAGCTCCACACCTTTCGGTTTCAGAAAAGAAGAATTTTAAAGTTTTCCTTCTTTGTTCCTATGTTCGAACTTGTGACCCCAGGGGCTGGGCCAGTTTTGACCCAAGCAGCATCCTTGGAACAAACTTGGTGGAAGTTCACTAGGAGATGCTACATACCAAATATCAAAGCTCTATGCCTTCCCATTTAAGAGAAAAAAAAAATTTAAGTTTTCCTTCTTTGTTCCTATGTTTGAACTTGTGACTCCCGGGGCAGGCCCAATTTTGACCCCAAAGGCATCATATGAACAAACTTAGTAGAGGTCTACTAGGCGATGCTACATACCAAATATCAAAGCTCTATGCCTTCTAGTTTTAGAGAAGAAGATTTTTAAAGTTTTCCTTCTTTGTTCCTATGTTCGAACTTGTGACCCCTGGGGCGGGGCCAGTTTTGACCCCAGGGGCATCATATGAACAAACTTGGTAGAGGTCCACTAGGAGATGCTACATGCCAAATATCAAAGCTCTACGCCTTCAAGATTCAGAGAAGAAGATTTTTAAAGTTTTCCTTCTTTGTTACTATGCTCAAACTTGTGACCCCCGGGGTGGGGCCAGTTTTGACCCCAGGGGCATCATATGAAAAAACTTGGTAGAGGTCCACTGGGCAATGCTACATACCAAATATCAAAGCTCTACGCCTTCCAATTTCAGAGAAGATGATTTTTAAAGTTTCCCCTCTTTGTTCCCATGTTCGAACTTGTGACCCCCGGGGCTGGGCCAGTTTTGACCCCAAGGGCATCATATGAACAAACTTGGTAGAGGTCCACTAGGAGATGCTTCATGCCAAATATCAAAGCTCTATGCATTCTAGTTTTAGAGAAGAAGATTTTTAAAGTTTTCCTTCTTTGTTCCTATGTTGGAAATTGTGACCCCCGGGGCGGGGCCAGTTTTGACCCCAGTGGCATCATATGAACAAACTTGGTAGAGGTCCACTAGGAGATGCTACATGCCAAATATCAAAGCTCTACGCCTTCCAGTTTCAGAGAAGAAGATTTTTAAAGTTTTTCTTCTTTGTTACTATGCTCAAATTTGTGACCCCCGGGGTGGGGCCGGTTTTGACCCCAGGGACATCATATGAACAAACTTGGTAGAGGTCCACTGGGCAATGCTACATACCAAATATCAAAGCTCTACGCCTTCCAGTTTCAGAGAAGATGATTTTTAAAGTTTCCCCTCTTTGTTCCTATGTTTGAACTTGCGACCCCCGGGGCAGGGCCAATTTCGACCCCAAAGGCATCATATGAACACACTTGGTAGAGGTCCACTAGGAGATGCTTCATGCCAAATATCAAAGCTCTATGCCTTCTAGTTTTAGAGAAGAAGATTTTTAAAGTTTTCCTTCTTTGTTCCTATGTTGGAAATTGTGACCCCCGGGGCGGGGCCAGTTTTGACCCCAGGGGCATCATATGAACAAACTTGGTAGAAGTCCACTAGGAGATGCTACATGCCAAATATCAAAGCTCTACACCTTCAAGTTTCAGAGAAGAAGATTTTTAAAGTTTTCCTTCTTTGTTACTATGCTCAAACTTGTGACCCCCGGGGCGGGGCCAGTTTTGACCCCAGGGGCATCAAATGAACAAACTTGGTAGAGGTCCACTAGGAGATGCTACATACCAAATATCAAAGTTCTGTGCCTTCTAGTTTCAGAGAAGAAGATTTTCAAAGATTTTGCTTTTTTTTCCTTTTTGTTGCCATAGCAACCAGAGTTGTGGGTGGAATTCAATTCTTTGAACAATTTTGGTAGAGCTTCACCAAAGGAACATCCCTGCCAAGTTTCATCAAGATTGGCCCAGTGGTTTAGGAGAAGAAGATGTTTAAAGAAATTGTTGACGGACGACGGACGACGGACGACAGGACGACGGACGACGGACGCCGGACATAGGGCGATCACAATAGCTCACCTTTAGCACGTTGTGCTAAGGTGAGCTAAAAAGGCCTAACACTGTGTCAATTTTAAAGCTCTGTGTATAATCATGGACACAGTGTCAGAGATTCCTATAGGTGAAAATATTGTTAATTTTTGAAAACGATTTTTATGTCAAAATCTATGATGTCATATTTTCTCAGAACTATCTCCATGGAAAAAATTCCAATGGGTACCCACATTTGTTTTTTCTTGTCAAAACAAAAAATGCCCCCCCGTAAACATTTCAGAACACCAGGTATTATTTCTTTCACAGAAACCTAATGTAGTCTAGAAATCTTGCATGTTTCTTAAATGATTAATTTTGTATCATGTTGTCTGTTTGTATTGGGAGTTTAATGCTGTTTTAATAGCTTAGGTCAAACCATGGCAGTCAATGCACCTATGCATGTGTTTCCTGGCTTTCTCACACCAGTACTGACAAAACTTTCCAAGGAACTGACTACTTTTCTCACATGCATCAGAGGTAAGAGGCAAAAAATCACTGGAAAGAAAGTTTGCAACAAGTAGGTAATGAACCAACAACCATCAAGATATAAGTCAGATAAGCGTAACCACTGAAATATCTGGTCAGCCAATTTTATACCAAACAGAAAAAATCTTGCACTTGTCAGTACTGAAAGCACCTGCAGATAACAAAGCAAATGTGGCTTACATGACAAAATTTGTCATACAGGGTAAAAAACATCAGGGGAAAAAAGGATAAAATGCTGGTTATCAGCATTTTCTCCTGTCCAAACATTGTTTTTAAAAGCAATTTATCTTCAGTGTCATTAAAATAAAGGTTTGTTTGGTGAGGGGCTAAAATTTTAAAATGAACAAAGACAATAAAGTTAAAAAAAAACCTCTTACACTGTGCCAAGGAATGCAACATCAAACCAGAAGGCTAAACCATGGACAAGACCTGCTTGGTGTATTTGAAAGGAAAGGGGAATTTCAATGACGTGTAAGTCCTTTTCGTCAGCCGTCAAAAAATCTACTGTATGTTTCACAGACTTCGCTAACAGCATACGTATATCAAAAGTGTCCTGAAATCAAAAGAAATTAGCATTAACCCTTTCCCACACAAGCCCTGGTTTTCACGTGTCTGCAGTACAAGTCTTTTGAAAACACTGTGGGAAACGGAGAAATTGCTCGTCACAAGCAATTTCTCCTTTTCCCACAGTGTTTTCTACCCCTTTTGAGACCTTTCTGCCATTTTCATCAAATTTAAAATTGTCGTCTGCAGACTCTTTCAATTTGGACCAGTCCAAAATTTGTTGTTTGGGAAAGGGTTAACCCTTTACCAAACCAATCCTCTGCTTTTATGACCCTGAGGAGAAAGCTTTTCGAAAGCACGTAAGGAAAAGGAGAAAATGCAGGAAAACCAACATTTCTCCATTTTTCTCGCTGTTTCCTACCCTTTTAGAGACCTTGCAAATCATCTGAGCCACATTCGATTGGCAACCTGCAATTGTTTTCCATTTACACAAGTCTAAAATTTTGTCTTTTGGTACAGACTTAACTCTTTACCACATGACAAAATTTCAGACCTGTCAAAATACAAAGCATTTGCAGACGAAAAAATAAAATTGTCATCTGCAAATGTTTTCAATTTGGACAAGGCTAAAATTTCGTCATCTGGTAGAGGGTTAACTGTTTACCACACAATCCCGACTTTTAACGACCCTGAAAAAGAAGGCTTTTGAAAAACTTGTGGGAATAGGAGAAAATGCTGGTAACCAGCCTTTTCTCCCTTTCCCACAAGATTTTCTTCACAAGACAGAAATCATCATTTGAGCTACATTTGTCGTCTGCAAATGCTTTCAATTTGGTTGAGTCAAAAATTTTGTCCTTTGGTAAAGAGTTAAGGGACAGACAGACTGGCAATTTGTCAGGGACACATTAGTCATACTGGTTTAAGTAAAACGATTCCACAGGATTTTTTTCTGATACTTTCTGTAGTTTTCAAGTTTTGTTTTTTTTTTAATAGGGTCTTGGGTTTTCACTGTATTTACCAAATTCAATGGTTCTTCAAGACCTGTGAGAACCATATTTTGACATTAGTAGACCGTTAGTAATGCAATCCGAAAAGGACTTTTGACCATGTCACAATGTTTGAGGAATGTAATTCTTCATGCCACTCCTGAAGTAGGTTTTATAGTAACTTCTCAAGACAACATTTTTAGGAAACCGGCTGCTTTCCCAAATAAACATTTTTAAAACAAATTTCAGCAGAGTGACAGGAATTAGAGCAGATGCAATTTTAATCATCACTCAGTTCAGCCGTAAAGCATGGATTTGTAACACAGAGGTCCTTGTTTGATCTACCCTGACAGGGCTGGTTGCATTCTAGAGCACTATAGAGCCCTAGCTAAGTACTTGCCAAACCAAGGAAACACTTATGCCCCTCTGTAATATGATGAAACTGAAGTACCAATAAACCATACAACAAATTCCCTGTTTTATCCAAATAATTGAAAGAAAGGAATACTTCAGTTCTAAACAGTACAGAGGACAATATGGAAAAAGGAGAAGTTGCTTGAAAGAAAGAAAGATTTCATTTCTAAGAAGAATACATTGTAGAAAAATAAGCAATTGCTTGTTTGAGCAGTTCCCTTTCTCTCCATGTTTTCCTGAGCTATATTCTGCAAAACGCTTGCAAAGTCATACTCACTAAGCTAATCTCTACATTTTTTTAATCAAACTTACCACAATGGGTTGTTTAAAATATTCATTCACAGCAGCATCTCTCAGACTAGTTAGGTTAATGCCATGAAAGGACTCTTGGTACCAGAAATTGGCTTTGGAAAACTGCTCCATGTACAAGGCTTCGTCAGTGAATGGTGCTACATGCAGATCTCCCAGTGTTGGAAACATCTTTCCTAGAAATAGAGTGTATCTATTCAATCTCTATTAACTCTTTGCCAAACAACAAAATTTTAGATTGGCCCAATTTAAAGGTAGCCCTAATGACAAATTTTGTCCTTGATAGATTAGAAAACATTGTGGGAAAAGCAGAAAATGCCAGCATTTTCTCCTTTTCCCAGAATGTTTTCAGAAGCCTTCTTCCTCACAGTCGTTAAAAGTCGAGATTGTGTGGTAAACGGTTGATTCTTTGCTGACCCTGAGGAAAAAGGCTTTTAAAACACTGCGTAAAAAGGGGAAAAATGCTGGTTACAAACCCTCCTTCCTTTTCTCCACAGTAGACCACACATCTGTTCAAGTCAATACTTTAAAATGATAGAAATGTTAAAATTAACATGAAACAAAATGTTGGGGGCCCCACTTTAATTCTAAAGAGAGCATCACATACAGATGCCAGCACCGAGTTGCTGGTGCTTTTCAAAGTCGAAAAAGGGGCATAACTGTGTAAAAATGTGTCAAGAGTTACCTGCCTTTTCGGCATCGGTCCCCTCTTTTCACATTTAACTCTTTACCAAACGACAAAATTACAGGCTTCCAAATTCAAAGCATTTGCAGATGACAAAATAGATGTAACTAAAATTTGTTTTGGCAAGGTAGAAAACATTGTAGGAAAAGGAGAAAATGCTGGTTACCAGCATTTTCTCCTTTTCCCATGATGTTTTCAAAAGGCTTTTTCTTCATTATATCTTGTGACTGTATGGTAAAGAGTTGACAAGTAGCCCAAGTTTGAAATAAATACCTTTCGCAATAATTCATTTACGAGAAAATGTGAAAAGACTTTGCAAAACTACGACAAGGCAAACAATGACAGGGATACCAAAATACAGAAATGCTTTCTTCCAAAATAGCTAAAAAGGTTTTGCAAGTTACTGGTCTTCAAGATTAACTGTAAGTGGGGTTGCAGCATAATGTAAACAAAGAAAACCCCAGATATAGGGAGTGATTTCAATTTCAAAATTGAAAATATTAATCTCTCTCCACTAAACCCTACGTTATGGGTACTCATTAGAATCATCTCATCGAGACGATTCTAATGAGTACCCACAACATAGGGTTTGGAAGAGAAATAATGGATTTAGAATACTACCACCCCCTCTTATCTGAGGGTTTGAACAAACCAATGTATTTCAATGCTTTATCACTTTTCACCATACCTGTTTTGGGTTTGAGCCATTTCTTTGCATGTAGAAAACTTTCCAACATTCGTTCATTGAAGAGCATATAACCCATTGGTTCAGATATGATTGTGTCGACTTTCTCTGGTATTGAAACTTCTTCTATCTTTCCCGGTATTACTATGATTTTGTCCTGCAGTTTGTTCTGTCTAACCAATTGCTGAAATACAGCATAGAAAGGCCTGTATTCACAAATACAGTCATTCTTAGTCTAGTTTTATACTAAGAAAGTAACACAATTTCTGATGGCTAAACCAAGTGGTTTAGCTATGTCAGGAATTGTGTTACTTTCAAATTTAGAATATTCCGAAAAATAAAACTAGGAACGGTATTAACCCTTTCCCAAACAAGCCCTGGTTTTCACGTGTCTGCAGTACAAGTCTTTTGAAAACACTGTGGGAAAAGGAGAAATTGCTCGTAATGAGCAATTTCTCCCTTTCCCACAGTGTTTTCTACACTTTTTGAGAACTTTCTGCCATTTTCATCAAATTTAAAATTGTCTGCAAACTCTTTCAGTTTGGACCAGTCCAAAATTTGTCGTTTGGGAAAGGGTTAAGAATGGCTGGTGAAAATGGGCCATGATCATGTAAAATAAGTTATTCTGGTACAGTTTCAGGATACTTAACCTTCTAAAACAAATTTAAGTTTTTCAGTCAAATTTATTTTGTCATCTGCAAGTACTTTAAATTTGAACGAGTCTAAATTTTTGTCGTGTAGTAAAGGAGTTAATGCTATTGCAGGCAACATAGTTACTCAACGTAGCTCAACTGATGGCATTTATTCTTGGACAGTTAGAAAACCTTATGGGAAAAGGAGAAAATGCTGGTTACCAGCATTTTCTCTTTTTCCAACAATGTTTTCAACAGGCCTCTTCTTCAGGGTGGATGGAACACAGGATAAAGGATCAATCTAAAATGGTAGGCAAATAAAAATGAAATGAAATGCCCACTATCAACCAACAGTAAAAGATTTGAGAGTCAGAATGCTGGCAACTTTAATTCATACCATTTAAAAATATTCATATAATTATGAGTGTGACAATCTGTTACAGTACAATCTGTCAAAGTTACGGTTACGGTCGCTTGCAGAAAACAAAATTGTAAAACTAGAATTAACTATTTAGCCCACAATGCTACCTTTTGATGCCCCTGGGAAAAAAGCCTTTTGAAAACATTGTGGGAAAAGCTGACAATGCTGGAAACCAGCTTTTTCTCCTTTTCCCACAATGTTTTCTATTCTATCAAAGAAAAATTCCACCATTTGAGCCACACTGAAATTGTTGTCTGCAAATGCTTTCAATTTGGACAAGGCTAAAATTTTGCCGTTTGGTAAAGGGTTAAAGGTGCTGACTACATTTGAGTTAAGGCTCATTTTTCTGGCAGTGACCTGAACTTTGACCCCTGAATTGTTTACTATTGGTCTCTAGTTGAGCCCTTAATCCCTTACCACACAATCCCAAGTTTTCACAATCCGGAGGAACAAGCCTTTAGATAGCAGTGTGGGCAAAGGACTGAATGCTGGTAACCAGCATTTCCTCCTTTTCCCCACAATGCTTTCTAGCCTATCACTATCAAAGACCAATTCCATCTTTGGAGCCACATTTCAACTGCCGTCTGCAAAAGCTTTCAATTTGGACAAGTTTTATATTTTTGTTCTGTGGTAAAGGGTCAAGATATAACTGCACAGAATTCCTGGTAAACCAAACCTACCTCACAATACTCTGCCATGTTACTGGCTTCCACTGCATAGACTTTGCGTGCCCCTGCTTGTAAGGCAAAAAATGACAATATACCAGAACCTGCCCCAACATCTAACACAACCTGCAAGTAGAAAGAGTCATCTCTTGTAAAGTGGAATGAAATCTTGTCTAGTAAATGGTCTGGTGTTAGTGGAGTAATAGCAAAATGAATATATCTCAATATAAAACAACTTGATCTAAATACAGGAGCCATGCTCTGGTAAAAGGGGGCTTAACTCTACCACACAATCCCGACTTTTGTTCTGGTTACCAGCATTCAGTCCTTTTTCCACAATGGTTTTGAAAACATTGTGGGAAAAGGAGAAAATGCTGGTGACCTGCATTTTCTTCTTTTCCCACAATGTTTTCTACAATATCAAAGGTAAAATTTCTCATTTTGAGTCACATGTGAATTGTCACCTGCCAATGCTTCCAATTGGGACAGGTCTACATTTTTCTCATACGAAAAAGAGTTAACCCTTTACCAAATGACAAAATTTTAAACTGGTCCAAATTGAAAGCATTTGCAGACGACAAAATAAATGTAACCCAAAAATTGAAATTTGTTTTGGGAAGGGTAGAAAACATTGTGGGAAAAGGAGAAAATGCTGGTTACCAGCATTTTCTCCTTTTCCCACAATGTTTTCAGAAGGCTTCTTTTTCAAGGTCGTTAAAAGTCGGGATTGTGTGGTAAAGAGTTAATGTATCTCCGTGATTTATCATACCAATCAAGTCGTCACATAGCTATGGATCCATAAAATCCATTCCGTCTATCAACTATCTGAATCATGAGGTAGAATGGTCCTTCCTTCGACATGCAGAAAATTGACCAATAGCAAAAGTTGTGGCCCAAGTCAGCCTGCGCGGACTGCGCAGGCTGACCTGGGTCGATACTTTTTGCAGATGCATTAAGTTCCCTTTTCACAGCGCATGGCTCACATGTAAAAAACCTAAGGATGGAAATGACAGCAGAAAACTGTGCCTTTTTTACTTTGTCCAATTAGCCCTTTACCAAACAATCCCTAATTTTGATGATCCAGACAGATGACAATGTTGAAAACAATGTCAGTAATGGAAAAAATGCTCGTAGCCAGCATTCTTTCCTTTTCCCACAATGTTTTCTGCCCTTTCAAAGATAAAAATCCTTCCATCTGAACAGCTTTTATTTTTCATCTGCAAATAATTCAATATCAGTTCTTTTCATGTTTTCCTGAGTATTAGCTGAAAATTTCTTTCATAGCTCCATGAAAACAAGAGGGCCATGATGGCCCTGGGTCGCTCACCTTAGTAGAGTGCCTTTAAGGTTTTTCTTTAATTTGACCATGTGACATAGTTTTTGACTGCAGGTGACCCAATTTCAAACTCATATTTCATGAAGACAAACATTCTGACCAATTTTCAAGTCAATTGAGCAAAAAATGTGGCCTCGAGTGCCCTAAAGATATTTCTTTAATTTGACCTAGTGATCTAGATTATGACCCCAGATGACCCAAATTTGAACTGGTCTTTGACTATATCAAAAGAAACATTTTAACCAATTTTCAAATCATATGAATAATAAATGTGGCCTCTAGAGTGCCCACTAGCTATTTCTTTAATTTGACAAAGTGACCTAGTTTATGACCCCAGTTGACCCAAATTCAGACTCATGTGAGATTTTACAAAAACAAACATTCTGACCAATTTTCAAGGCAATTAAGCAAAGAATGTGGCCTCTAGAGAGCCCACAAGGTATTTCTTTATTTTGACCCAGTGACCTAGTTTATGGTTCCAGGTGACCCTAATCCAAACTCATCTGGTATTTCATCAAGACAAACATTCTGGCCAAATTTCAGGTCATTTGAGCAATAAATGTGGCCTCCAGGGTGCAAACAGGGTATTTCTTTAATTTGACCCAGTGAACTAGTTTATGACCCAAGTTGACCCAAATTAATCTTATGTGAGACTTTATAAAGACAAACTTTCCAGCTAATTTTCAAGGCAATTGAGCAAATAATGTGGCCTCGAGAGTGCCAACAAGGTATTTCTTTAATTTGACCTAGTGACCTAGTTTATGACCCAAGATGACCCAATTTTGAACTCAATGAACTTGTTGCGCTTAGATGAGCAAGCAAACTTAGAAGAGAATCACTACATACCAAATATCAAAGCTCTACGCCTTCCAGTTTTAAAGAAGAATTTTAAAGTTTTCCTTCTTTGTTCCTATGTTCGAGCTTGTGACCCCCGGGGCTGGGCCAGTTTTGACCCAGGGGCATCATATGAACAAACTTGGTAGAGGTCCACTAGGAAATGCTACATACCAAATATCAAAGCTCTACACCTTCCCGTTTAAGAGAAAAAGAAATTTAAAGTTTTCCTTCTTTGTTCCTACCTTCGAACTTGTGACCCCCGGGGCGGGGCCAGTTTTGACCCAGGGGCATCATATGAACAAACTTGGTAGAGGTCCACTCTGAGATGCAACACACCAAATATCAAAGCTCCACACCTTTCGGTTTCAGAAAAGAAGAATTTTAAAGTTTTCCTTCTTTGTTCCTATGTTCGAACTTGTGACCCCAGGGGCTGGGCCAGTTTTGACCCAAGCAGCATCCTTGGAACAAACTTGGTGGAAGTTCACTAGGAGATGCTACATACCAAATATCAAAGCTCTATGCCTTCCCATTTAAGAGAAAAAAAAAATTTAAGTTTTCCTTCTTTGTTCCTATGTTTGAACTTGTGACTCCCGGGGCAGGCCCAATTTTGACCCCAAAGGCATCATATGAACAAACCTAGTAGAGGTCTACTAGGCGATGCTACAGACCAAATATCAAAGCTCTATGCCTTCTAGTTTTAGAGAAGAAGATTTTTAAAGTTTTCCTTCTTTGTTCCTATGTTCGAACTTGTGACCCCTGGGGCGGGGCCAGTTTTGACCCCAGGGGCATCATATGAACAAACTTGGTAGAGGTCCACTAGGAGATGCTACATGCCAAATATCAAAGCTCTACGCCTTCAAGATTCAGAGAAGAAGATTTTTAAAGTTTTCCTTCTTTGTTACTATGCTCAAACTTGTGACCCCCGGGGTGGGGCCAGTTTTGACCCCAGGGGCATCATATGAAAAAACTTGGTAGAGGTCCACTGGGCAATGCTACATACCAAATATCAAAGCTCTACGCCTTCCAATTTCAGAGTAGATGATTTTTAAAGTTTCCCCTCTTTGTTCCCATGTTCGAACTTGTGACCCCCGGGGCTGGGCCAGTTTTGACCCCAAGGGCATCATATGAACAAACTTGGTAGAGGTCCACTAGGAGATGCTTCATGCCAAATATCAAAGCTCTATGCCTTCTAGTTTTACAGAAGAAGATTTTTAAAGTTTTCCTTCTTTGTTCCTATGTTGGAAATTGTGACCCCCGGGGCGGGGCCAGTTTTGACCCCAGTGGCATCATATGAACAAACTTGGTAGAGGTCCACTAGGAGATGCTACATGCCAAATATCAAAGCTCTACGCCTTCCAGTTTCAGAGAAGAAGATTTTTAAAGTTTTTCTTCTTTGTTACTATGCTCAAATTTGTGACCCCCGGGGTGGGGCCGGTTTTGACCCCAGGGGCATCATATGAACAAACTTGGTAGAGGTCCACTGGGCAATGCTACATACCAAATATCAAAGCTCTACGCCTTCCAGTTTCAGAGAAGATGATTTTTAAAGTTTCCCCTCTTTGTTCCTATGTTTGAACTTGCGACCCCCGGGACAGGGCCAGTTTCGACCCCAAAGGCATCATATGAACACACTTGGTAGAGGTCCACTAGGAGATGCTTCATGCCAAATATCAAAGCTCTATGCCTTCTAGTTTTAGAGAAGAAGATTTTTAAAGTTTTCCTTCTTTGTTCCTATGTTGGAAATTGTGACCCCCGGGGTGGGGCCAGTTTTGACCCCAGGGGCATCATATGAACAAACTTGGTAGAAGTCCACTAGGAGATGCTACATGCCAAATATCAAAGCTCTACACCTTCAAGTTTCAGAGAAGAAGATTTTTAAAGTTTTCCTTCTTTGTTACTATGCTCAAACTTGTGACCCCCGGGGCGGGGCCAGTTTTGACCCCAGGGGCATCAAATGAACAAACTTGGTAGAGGTCCACTAGGAGATGCTACATACCAAATATCAAAGCTCTGTGCCTTCTAGTTTCAGAGAAGAAGATTTTCAAAGATTTTGCTTTTTTTTCCTTTTTGTTGCCATAGCAACCAGAGTTGTGGGTGGAATTCAATTCTTTGAACAATTTTGGTAGAGCTTCACCCAAGGAACATCCCTGCCAAGTTTCATCAAGATTGGCCCAGTGGTTTAGGAGAAGAAGATGTTTAAAGAAATTGTTGACGGACGACGGACGACAGGACGACGGACGACGGACGCCGGACATAGGGCGATCACAATAGCTCACCTTTAGCACGTTGTGCTAAGGTGAGCTAAAAAAAAAGATTCATACAATGCTGGAACTACTTTGGCTGTCAAACTAATGTAAACAAACACGTATACAAGATTTCATAATGTTTTTCCTTCTAATTTTATACGAAGTCCAAAGTTCAAATGCTAGCTAAGTGTATTTTCCCTGAATATCATAACTTGAAAAAATACCCCACAATAAATTCATAAAGTCCGAGACAGAACTTAAAACTCATTGTCAGTTTACTGGGTACGAATTAGATCCATCTAATTTTCAGCTTACTTTCAGCATATTTAATTTCTACTTGTAGATCTACTAAATCTGCAATGTTTAACCCTTTCCCAAACAAGCCCTGGTTTTCACGTGTCTGCAGTACAAGTCTTTTGAAAACACTGTGGGAAAAGGAGACATTGCTTGTAACAAGCAATTTCTCCTTTTCCCACAGTGTTTTCTACCCTTTTGGAGACCTTTCTGCCATTTTCATCAAATTTAAAATTGTCGTCTGCAAACTCTTTCAATTTGGACCAGTCCATAATTTGTCGTTTGGGAAAGGGTTAATGCTATGATGATGTCATGAGTTACACATTTTTAGGTCATGAACGCGCAGTTTTCCCGCGCTATGAAAAACCAATGAAATGGGCATTAGAAACTGCGATATTGGATTTACAAAAAAAAAACAATGCAGTTAGTACTATATTTGTGCATATTTGTTGTCTGCAGTTTTGAATTTCATGGTTTCATCCAGTGTGAGTAGGTTTTTTGTTTTCATACCTCCATTAAAACAAAAAAATTCTCTTCATTCCTTAAATGCTTTCAATTTCCGACAAGTCTAAAATCCAGTTGTCTGTTAAAGAGTTTACTCTGTACTTTCTGAATCTGTGACAGACAACTTAGAAAAATCTTTGTGGAACATAAACACAAAATAAGGTTTCATATCTGGGTAACTTTGAAAACAATGTCACAAAAGAAGAAATTGTTTCAGGTAGTAATTAAGATTGATCCTTTACCAAATAATCCCAGTTTCAACAACCCTGGCAAAAGATGCTTTCAAAAACATTGTGGGAAAAAAAACGAAAATGCTGATGTCCTTTTCCCACAATGTTTTCTAACTAATTTGAGCCACATTTGTTGTCCAAAAATGCCTTTTAACTCTTTACCAAAAGACAAAATTTTGGACATGCCCAAATTCAAAGCATTTGCAGATGACAAATTAAATCTAAGTCACAACAAGAAATTTGTCTTTCACAGACTAGAAAACACTGTGGGAAAAGGAGAAAATGCTGGTTACCAGCATTTTCTCCTTTTCCCACAGTGTTTTCAAAAGGCTTCTTCCTCAGGGTCGTTAAAAGTCAGGATTATGAGCTAAAGGGTTAACTGGACAAGCCTATTAGTTTGAAGTCTGGTCAAGAGCTGACTATACATATGGAGGATGGGACATGGAACTAAAACTCAGTTAACAAGAAAGCTCACCTTATCTAAGAAATCATTCACATTTGACAACATTGCTCTCTGATATGTGGATGTCCGTACATAATCTTGCATCATATTTTGTTGCTGTGAGAGGTAGCCATAAAACTGAAATGATACAAATACATGTACATATAGTGTAAAGAAGTTTGTTAGTTTAACCCTTATATTGCTAAGTAAGTTAAAAGAAATTTTCAAGCCTACAGTTAATGCCAAAATTTTGTTATTTCAAACTTATTTCTTAAAGAAACAACATCTCCTTATGAGAAAGTGTAGATCCAAGTTCAGACTGCATGTTCTGTGCAGTCTGATCTTGAACTACGTTGTTCGCAAAAGGTCAGTGGGTCCCGCTTCGCAGCCTAAAGGTTAAAAAGAATTTGTAGCTTTTCAAAAGTCTTTCTATTCAAAAATCTATCTGATAAATCCTTATCTCTGAAATCAACAATGTACAAGAAATGCCATCATTTGTTGTAGTTTGTGCTATGAGATTAGCAATATAGATGGTCCTCTTAGGTATTTAAGCATCACTGAGCACATTATTCAAACATGTATAAAAAACTGTTACAAATCATTCTCTTTTCAACATTTTGTAAAACATTTTAGGATTCCTGCTTCTTTTAACAAGCAACCACTTCTTTTCGCTAACATTCTCCAAATCATTACCTTCAAGATCCTATGGTATTTGTACATAGATAGATGAAAACATTCTTCCAAAAAGAAAGAGTCTACTTGCAAGAATGTACTTCTATGTCAAAGTCAGAAAAATCAATCCTTGTAAAGAAGGCGAATAAAGGATGTGTTACCCAAACTCTTTTACTTTAACTCTTTACCAAATGACAAAATTTTAGACTGGTCTACATTGAAAGAAATTGCAGACGACATATTAAATGCTACTCAAAAAAATGACATTTGTCTTTCATAGGATAGAAAACACTGTGGGAAAAGGCTCTTTTTCCTAGGGTTGTTAAAACAAGGGATTGTGTGGTATAGAGTTAAGATCAATGCTGTCCATGTAACACTGACACTGCTCAGTGTCATTCAGCAGATGACAGAAAAGATAATCCCTAACCTTTGGCAGGCTTATGGAAATGTATACTGCTTTTACGGGCACTGCCGGTCAGGATATAGGACTGCAGAGATTATCTGATCTTACATCTACACAGCCCACTAGTTCTTTCTTAACCCTTTACCACACGACATAAATATAGAATAGTCCAAACCGAAAGCATTTGCAGGCTACACTTTAATTGTAGTAAAAGTGATGGAGGTTGTCTCTGATAGGGTAGAAAACATTGTGGGAAAAGGAGAAAATGCTGGTTCCAGCATTTTCTCCTTTTCCCACAATGTTTTCAAAAGGTTTCTTTCTCAGGGTCGTTAAAACTCAGGATTATGTGGTAAACGGTTAACATGAGCCAATCAAGCTTCTATGTTTACAGCAGAACTTCTTTTGTAGCTGTCAAAAACAGTCAAATTCATTCCTTTGGTGACAAAAAACAACAAGAACACCGCATGCATATGCCATCGCTTGGCTGCAGTTGCTTTCAGACATATATAATGCCCTACTTCGAAATCAAAAAAGGGGGATAACTGTGTCAAAATCTTTCGAAGGTTACTTGCCAGTGTTTTAACTCTTTACCAAACGACAAAATTTTAGACTAGTCCAAACTGAAGGCATTTGCAGACGACAAAATAAATGTGACTAAAAAATTGCAGTTTGTCTTGGGAAGGATAGAAAATGTTGTGGGAAAAGGAGAAAATGCTGGTTACCAGCATTTTCTCCTTCTCCCACAATGTGTTCAAAAGGCTTCTTTCTCGGGGTCGTTAAAGGTCGGGATTGTGGGGTAAAGGGTTAATGGTATGACTCCTTATTTTGATAAATAACAATTAGCTCAAATTTGAAGTAAATCTAAAATAATGACAGTTTGGTTTGGTTAGTATTGAAGTTTAATGCCATTTTAACAGCTCTGGTCATATCATGGCGGTCAGTAACACACCCATGTGTGTTAACCCTTTACCACACAATCCAAACTTTTAACGACCCTAAAGAAAGAAGCCTTTTGAAAACATTGTGGGAAAAGGGGAAAATGCTGGTAACCAGCATTTTCCCCTTTTCCCACAATGTTTTCTACCCTTCCCAAATTAAATTTCAATTTTTCAGTCACATTTATTATGTCGTCTGCAAAAGCTTTGACTTTGGACCAGTCTAAAATTTTGTCATTTGGTAAAGAGTTAAATATTGACAGAGGCATATGACAATGTCCATGTTTTTACATGACAACAAATATGTAGACAAAGACAGCACTATGACAATGGGTTTTCTTTTGAACAGAGCTAAGCTAAAAACTAATATCAGCAACAGTAACCTGAAAATATTGCACCGCTGAGGCCTCATCTGTTCTGTCAGTGAAAATAGACATAAGTCCACTCCGTAACTCTTTAAATTTATATTGAAATGACTTTACAGCTGAAAATAAAAGACAATCTTGTGTAAGGAAAGGACTCCAGCATAACATGAATCTATACAGTCTCAGTTTAATGAAAATATCTGAAGTGCAGATCGATGATTCTAACATAACATGTGAATTAGGCTCTATATAAACCACAGTGCAACGGGACACATGGTGAAATCAACATCATTCTATATTCTATGTAAAGTAAGAATTAATCCACATCTGCTTTTGTACATCAAGTATGAACTTGTTTCCTTTTATCAAGAGTTGGTCGTGTTTAAATCGAAATAATCTTCTTTTTATCATGGTTTATCCTTCAATAAACTATGGTTGAGTTATGAGGTGCAATGAATAAACTACTTGGGCTATCGCTGGTTACCAGCATTTTCTTCTTTTCCCACAATGTTTTCAAAAGCCTACTTCTTCACTCAGGGTCATTAAAACTCTGGATTATGTGATAAAAAGTTAACAACCCTACAGAAAAAAACTTTTGAAACCACTGTAAACAGATTTTTTTTCCTTTTCTAACAATGTTTTCTAACCTTCCCAACACAAATCTCATTGTTTGAGTTACAATATATCTTCAGTTTGTCACCTGCAAATTCTTACAATTACGGAAATTCTTAAAATTTAATGTGGTTGTTTGGTAAGGAGTTAACCATTTATCAGACAATCCTGAGTTTTAACGACCTTGAAGAAGAAGCCTTCTGAAAATGTTGGGGGAAAAGGAGAAAATCTGGTTACCAGGAATTTTCTCCTTTTCAGACAATGTTTTCTTCCATATCAAAGACAGAAATCATTTGATCACCAGCATTTTCTCCTTTTCCCACAAGGTTTTCAAACGTGTTCTCCTTCAGGGTTGTAAAACTCGGGATTGTAACATAAAGGGTTAGATCTTAACCAAATGACAAAAATGGATGTCCAACTTGAAAGCATCTGTAGCAAAGAGATTCATTGCCCATCAAATGATTGCATTTGGCTTGAACAGGGCAGAAATCATTGTGGGAAAAGGAGAAAACACCGATTACTAGCACAGTCTCCTTTCGCTATGATGTTCTCAAAGGCATCTTCTTTTGTTCAAACATGGCACTTTTGGGTGAATCATTTAATGGTTGCACAGTAATATTTCATTCCTTTTTCATTCATCACCCTAGTCTTACTGAGTACCCACAACAAAGTTTTTACTGTTTTAGTGACAAAATAGTAATTATACAATAGAATCTGAGGACTAATTCAAACATGTACCAGACCATTGCTACACATATTAAAAGATCTCTTATTCGTAAAGACGTTTCTACAAAAAAAAAAATCAACAATATCTACAAATCTATTTTATAACAATCTTACCATGTATACTTTCAAATTTAAACAATGTACTTGTCTGATCTTCCTCTGTGACCACAAAACCTTGTTTTCCAAGGCGACAAAACTCTGACTCCTTTGTGACCCTGACAGATTTCACCTTCTCTTCTCCTGAATCAAAAACAAAGCATGAACATTAAATGAACTATTGTTTAGATTAACTCTTTACCTCACGGCAATCTTTTGGACCTGTCCAAATTGAAAGCATTTGCAGACGACAAAATAAATGTGACTCAAAAACTGAAATTTGTGTTGGAAAGGGTAGAAAACATTGTGGGAAAAGGAGAAAATGCTGGTAACCAGCATTTTCTCCTTTTCCCACAATGTTTTCAAAAGGCTTTTTCTTCAGGGTCATTAAAACCCACGATTGGGTGGTAAAGAGTTAACCCTTTCCCGAACACGCCCTGGTTTTCACGTGTTTGTAGTACAAGTCTTTTGAAAACACTGTAGGAAAAGGAGAAATTGCTCGTAATGAGCAATTTCTCCTTTTCCAACAGTGTTTTCTACCCTTTTTGAGAACTTTCTGCCATTTTCATCAAATTTAAAATTGTCGTCTGCAAACTCGTTCAATTTGGACCGGTCCAAAATTTGTCATTTGGGAAAGGGTTAAGCATTAACCTTTCAGCAGATGGCAAAATTTTATACTAGTCAAAATTCAAGGCACTTGCAGGATATAAAATTAAATGTAGCTCAAGACCTCAAGTGATGGGATGTCTTTAAACCTTTACCAAACAACAAAATTTCAGACTTGTCCAAATTGAAAGCATTTGCAGACGACAAAATAAATATGACTCAAAAACTGAAATTTGTGTTGGAAAGGGTAGAAAATATTGTGGGAAAAGGAGAAAATGCTGGTTACCAGCATTTTCTCCTTTTCCCACAATGTTTTCAAAAGGCTTTTTCTTCAGGGTCGTTAAAACCTGTGATTGTGTGGTAAAGGGTTAAATTGGTAGAAAACATTGTAGAAAAAGAAAAAAAATACTGATTACCTTTTCCCACAACATTTTCTAAATCTTTATTCCTCAGGGTTGTTGAAATACAGAATTCTGAGGTGAGTGATTGATTGATTGATTGTATGGTATTTAACAGTTTTCAACATTATTTCAGTTTATATCATGTGGCCAGTGCACGCAGCCATGCTTTCCTGGAGTTTCTGTTACCAGTACTTCTTCCCACATTATTCTTCCTAAGCAACTGGCCACTTTCCCATATAACCATACTTGAAAAAATGATCAGCATTTAGAGAGAGAATCCTGATGCAATGACTACTATCAATCGGGGTTTCTCTTTATGAAGTAGAAGTATCTATAAACACACAAAAATCAGCTCTGACAAAAAATATCAAAGGTTATCATGTCCCTTGAATGCAGTAAAAAATGAGTCAAAAACATGATTTAATTCAACTACATCAGTAATGAAAACAATGCAAAATATGAAGATTTCACTCTTCCTGTACTATCTGACCATCAGAATTCCAAACTTTCTACAAATACATCTTGGTATGCCAATATATAACCGAGAATGATAAAAATATATCTCTTTGGTTACCTATGTAATGGTCATACTGTCTTTTCCTGTAAACTGATTGTAGGAAAACAGTTATTATTTAGCATTTTTACACTGAAACTGACCTATGTGCGTGATTCACGCACTTAATTGAATAATCACGCAAAAAAATATGAAGCGAAAAGTGCATGCATGCACAGGTTTCAGGGCTCCCGCTATCGATCACTGGTGGCGCCAATACAAGCCAAAACTTAAGCACTAGCGCATCTACCTGCAACAAGTAATGTCTTAACATGATATCTGAAAGATCTACATTCCGACATGTACGATAGGTATCAAGTGTGAAAGTCATTGTTTATCACTGCTAATCAAACTTTTGACATTTATGTAAAGGTATTAATGATAACAATCCGCTTTTTAGTGTAAAATTACAGGTTTTGAAGTTATATGCTAGCCTAGTAGACAAATCTATGTCAAATCATGCAGAAATACTACTTCAAAACTTAACAGGCATGAAAAAAAGATTGCTGCAAAAAACGCGAAAACCAATGACACAACAAAAATCTGTTTGGCATTGTCCGATCATAGGCATTTTAAACTGTCTATTCAGCTTTATAAATGACTTTAAACAGTAAATTTACATGAATATCTCTGTAAAACAATAAGTGAAAGCTGATTAGTGTCTGAAATTGACAGTGAAATTGAAAAGTCTACTGGCCATCAGGTTGTAAGTTGTCCCTCTGAAAATGGTCCCTCACGAACATCTTTCTTTAAATTACCCATATTGTTTTAAAGAGTAGAGGATTGCAGAGTGGGACTCAGCAAAACAAATTTTCAATACAACAGACCCTTACTTTTCTTCATAGATGCTCTAAAATTGTCAGTATTAAGTGCACTCCCAGAATTTCTCTTGCTCTCCCAAACTTGTACTCCAGGGAGCGCATGCACTCCCGAAAAGAGATGTGAGTGGGAACCCTGACTGAAAATGGCTTCCCTGGCCAAAAAGAAAAAGAATTCGCAATCTTTCCACGACCAATAGTTCCAAGATTGAAAGCTAAAAGAAACTGATTACATGGATTCCTCCATTTGTATGAAAGTATTTGATTTGTTCTGAAACGAAGCAGAAAAATGTCTTTACAACAGGTTGTACTGACTTTCAGAGAAGTTCCATGAACGGTCTCCAGCGCGCGAAATCATGCATTCAATCTGCGAAAGGTTCCATAAAGAAGTCATTTGAATGGCTTCTTCTTTTATCCACCAACTAAATTTGGCCTTATTGAACGGATGATATATGCAAGCAGAAGGAACTCAATGGGACTAAACTTTTTCAGTGGCACTGGGTCCCATGGACTCAGTAAAATTTTGTTCAAATGGAAACAGTGATCAATCCTAGGAAAGAAATTGGCCAGACTGGGTATAGACCCTTTTACAAAGCCGTTCGTTGCCAAGGAAATACGATCCCAGAATTCCACTTTTCGCGCATGCGCACTGTTTGTAGGGCAAAAAGTTCAATATCGCCACTGTTGAAAGCTATTTTCACTCGCAATGTTTTGGCTTTGTTTTTATTGATTAAAATCTGTGAAGATCAATCGTGTTGCAGGATGGCGTTATCATGCTGTGCACCAGGATATACAAACAGATCAGTAAATTAGTATCTGGCGTAAACGTCCCAATGTCAAGACTCCCTACTTTTGGTTAAAACGTCCGCAATTTCCATGACGAATTGGTTAAAACGTCCCCTAAATACGTCCCCATATATTTTATTCAAATTATTTGTTTGATCTCATATGTTTTTCACCGTTAATGTCTTGTATTTCATTGACCATTGTCATTTAATGTTATCAATTTTTTACCCATATCCTGCCATACTTATATTTTTGACCTGCACAAGAGGAATTCACGTTAAGTTTATGTCATAAATCTTAATTAGTGTTACTTAAACCACAATTAGGATTTGTAACGATGTATTTCAAGACCACGCTACCCCCATGTGCATACAGATCTCTCATTATGCTTTTCACAAAGTAAATTCAAAAGATCACCGCCACGTAACGGAGGCTAAGGATTAAGGCCAAGGTCCATATTGTTTCCCTACATTAGCATGTATATGATGCGCCAAAATGCCTCCCCGTATACAATGTGCTCAACTAATAACTGACACAATTTCCATTTAACCCTTTACCCAACAACCACAAGTCTTAACGACCAAGAGAAAAGAAAGCTTTTCAAACATTGTGAGAAAGCAGAATATGCTGGTAAGCATTATTTCAATCTTTTTCAACATTTTTTCGGAAAAGGAATGTTTCTAAATTACATGTTACAACCGATCCCTGGTGGAAAGCAATTATGGAAAGAGCAATCACAGACGACAACAGGGCAATATAGAGTTGTTCATTCGTTCTTCGTTCGCGCGTTAGTTCATTCATCCATTCATCCATCCGCTTGCTCATTCATTCATTCATTCAAATACGTCTGCACCAAAATTTGTTTCATGATGAAACTGATCACAAAACACACTCTCTAAACTATTAGAGGTAACAGCATGAACAATGCTGATCTCGACCAACACCCTCCACCATTGAAATTAAACTAAAATATCCACTGTATTGTCGATTAAACTAACAAGTATGTGATATATCAGATGGCTTCCCTTTATAAACCCTTTACAGGATTCATTCCTCTCTCACCGCTGACCATTGTTTCGATGATGGTTATGTGGGAAAGCAGCCAGTGGCTTGAAAAGAATATTGTGCAGAGTACTGGTAATAGACACTCCAGGAAAGCATGGATGGGTGCACTGGCCTCCGCGATATAACTGAAATAATGTTGAAAACGGCATTAAACACCATACAATCAATCAATCAATATAAACCCTTTACCTAACTCTCCCTCGTCTTAATTAATGACCCTACATCAATGGGCTTGAGGAAACACTATGGCAAAATTTAAAGAATGCTGGTAACATGCATTTTTCCCATTCCAGCAGTGTTCCAGCCCATGCTTCATGAGGTTTGTCTGTTACTGCCTGGGGTCGGTAAACATTTCCTTTGATGATAACGTTAACTGAAAACAGCGACACTTTTTTTTTTACGTCTTCGTCTTATATTGTCACTAAAATACAGATCGTTTTTTTTTTTTCCCACGTTACTGAACCCTTAGCAAATAAATTAGTCTGATTAATGGTTCTTTGCCTCCAGGAGTAAGCTTTTCATATAATCACTCATAATTTAACAATTTTGTGTGCACTTTCAATAATCTGCCACTGTTTTATTTGGTCTTTTTTGCCCTACACGAGTGCACATGCGCAGTTTTCCTGTCTCGTTACCAGGAAGTGGTCAGAGATTAGAAGGGTCTATTGGACACAGCGACCCCCCCCCCGTTCTCCGTTTCCCTGAATGCACACATGTACAAGTATACAATATGGATATATCCACCAATAGCAATGAACATGCCAATTTATGTTCCTGCAGATTGAACCTCTAAGATCCCTTAACTCTATATCAAACAACAAAGTTTTTAAACTCATAAAACCAAATTGAAAGTGTTGCTGACAACAAATCATGGCTGAACAAATGGAATTTGTGATTAGGTAAAAAACAAGGGGGAAAAGGAGAATATACTGGTAACCTCTTTTCTCCTTTAGCCAAAGTACTGGTAATAGAGACTCCAGGAAAGCATGGATGGGTGCACTGGCCGCCGCGATATAACTGAAATAATGTTGAAAACGGCATTAAACACCATACAATCAATCAATCAATATAAACCCTTTACCTAACTCTCCTTCGTCTTAATTAATGACCCTACATCAATGGGCTTGAGGAAACACTACGGCAAAATTTAAAGAATGCTGGTAACATGCATTTTTCCCATTCCAGCAGTGTTCCAGCCCATGCTTCACAAGGTTTGTCTGTTACTGCCTGGGGTCGGTAAACATTTCCTTTGATGAAAATGTTAACTCAAAACAGTGACACTTTTTTTTTTTTTACGTCTTCGTCTTATATTGTCACTAAAATACAGATCGTTTTTTTTTTTTTTTCCCCACGTTACTGAACTACTGAACCCTTAGCAAATAAATTAGTCTGATTAATGGTTGTTTGCCTCCAGGAGTAAGGAATGCACACATGTACAAGTATACGATATGGATATATCCACCAATAGCAATGAACATGCCAATTTATGTTCCTGCAGATTGAACCTCTGAGATCCCTTAACTCTATATCAAATAACAAAGTTTTTAAACTCATGAAACCAAACTGAAAGTGTTGCTGACAACAAATCATGGCTGAACAAATGATGGAATTTGTGATTAGGTAAAAAACAAGGGGGCAAAGGAGAATATACTGGTAACCTCTTTTCTCCTTTAGCCAAAGTGTTTTTAAGTCCGTTTCTGTGTTATAACTCTATATTATTTGGTAAAGGGTTAAGACGAATGTAGCAAACTTAGAAATCACTTGTATTTAGCAATTCATTCATTCTTCACAATGTTTTCAACTTTAGTCATATAAAATGAACTTACGATGTTTTTCAAGTTGTTTGCAGAAAACTTGTTTCATAATTTTAGGATTTTGTGGAGGATTCTCAATTACAACATAGAAAAGATACCATGTCGGCCACGCCTAAACCCTTTCTTTTAATTTGAATCATTAGGCAAGTCAGCGCGAAAACTGGTTATCTATGTCATTAATTTGGCAATGCACCTCAAAATCAAGTTTGAAAATTAAGCTTTGAATACAGTCAGAAGGTTTCACTGGCAAGGTATTGATCAATGTCACGATATCTCCTTTTCCTTCAACAGAGTTACACATCATGGAATCTTGATTCTTTTCATGAATGCAACGGCGCGCTTTGTTTTGAAGCTTTATCAATGCTTCTTCTTACATGTAAAGCTTAAGCTCGAATAATCATTTTACCGTTATATACGCAAAGGACAACACTGTCGCCCTGTCTCGACATATCGATTTTACATCTTGCTTCCGACGCTTGCTTATATTTGCCATTTTCGTCTAAATCAACAACAATCACGTTGTCAATTTTAGTCGCCATTTTTCTAATTTACTTTTCACAACGAGGCTCTTAAATGTCATCTTGCAAAATGTGGGACAAGGGGGTAAAACCTTTGGTGTGGACGGTTTAAACGATAAATATTGACCTCCTTCACCAATATCAGTCGAATCTACTGTTTCTTTTACAGTAGAAACAGTTTACTGAAATACAAATTTCAAGTGGTAAAACAAAAAGTCCGGAATAGCTTCAGTAAAAAAAACGGACGCCTGTCGAATTCAAAACGAAAGTAGAAAACATTCGGATCTCTCTGTGTTTTCCCCGTTGAATAGAGGCAATGGCGGACCATGTGGGGGAAGTGTTTCTACCTGGAGATGTTCTAGAGAATATGAACGTTTCTGAAAAGACGTCAAAAGTTATCTTAGGTCCAGGACTTCAGCAAAACTCAGAAGAGATCAATGTAACAAAGCCAGGGATATTACGACACAAAGCTCCAAATATATACTGGATTGATTGTCATCAGAAAAGGGTAAAGTTCTTGTATCTAGTCATGAAATCACACTGATAGAGGCGCAGTCAACTCTTTTTAGAACTGTTCCCTAACTTTTCCAGATGGCCAAAGATATACGCTTGTACAAATTGAAAGCATAATGCAGACAACAACTCAATACATCCTAAAACAAGATTTCTGACTTTGATTTTGAAATGGTATTGTGGGAATAGGAGTGAATGCTGGCGACCAGCATTTTTCTCCTTTTCCCACATTGTTTTCAAATGAATTTTCAATGGACGTCAGTTAGCGTCAGGATTGTATGATAAAGGGTTAAAAGATATTGTGATAATTAATTGAAAAAGAGTGGCCAGGAACCCTGAATTACCAGAGAACAATAGTGTAGCACAGAATGTGCAGTCTGATCTTGGATCAACACTGTCCGCTACTGTAACATGCAATGGCGCTGTCACCCATCCAGGCACTAACCCAATATGTGTTGCTTAACTTCCATGGAGAGAAATGCACCAAACTGCATCACTGTAAAAGCTCACTCAACAGCAAGGCAGGTTTTAAGTGCTTATATATCTAACCTTTCTCCATGACATTACTCTCCCCTACGAGAAGTCTCGACCCTAAGACTTATATACGAATAAACCAGGGAAGCACAAGAGGGTAAGGCAACTCCAATCTGGCAGTTGTCATTATCTCACCACTGCCACCAAATGTAACGTGCAACTGGTCGGTCACCCATCAAGGCAGTAACCCAACGCACGTTGCTCAACTTCTATGGAGAGAAATGCACCATACCTCATCACTGTAAAAGCTAGCTCAGCAGCAAGGCAGGTTTCAATTGCTTATATATCTAATCTCTCTCCATGACAATACTTGCAATTTTATGGTTGCTTTTGTCTGCAGTGTTCAGCAAAGGGGACAGTGTAGATCAAAGATCAGGCTGCAGATTTTGTGCAGTCTGACCTTGATGTACGCTGGCCGCAAAGGCAACTATAGTCATGAAAGGCACTTTAACTCTTTTAACATACAATGCCAACTTTTAATGACCCTTAAAAAAAAAGTCTTTTGAAAACATTGTGGGAAAAGGAGAAAATTCTGGTAACCAGCATTTTTTCCTTTTCCCACATTGTTTTTTGTTTTCTTCTACCATGCCCAAAAAAAACTTCAATATTTTTTTAGTCACATTGATTTGGTTGTTTGGTGAAGAGTTAAGGGTCAATAATGATCTCAAATTTGTCGATTTTGTGAGAAAACTGAGTTCATGCCATATGAGATAATTTTGGAGGGGGGGGGGGGGGGCTAGCGGTGTCCTCCTTGTTTAACATGGTTTTCAAAAGTCTTCTTTAGGTTCATTAACACTCGGGATTGTGTGGTTAACTGTTAAACAAACAATCCAGTGTTTTTATGAACTTGACATACAAAGCTTTTTGAAAACTTTTCCAGAAAAGGAGAAAATGCAGCTTTTGAATACGATGTGAGAAAAGGAGAAAATGCTAGTGTTCACTTCCTGCAACCTTTTCTTCCAACCCTTAAGGTAAGACCTGTGTAATGCACTTCCGGTGAACATTGGGCAAAAATTCTAATTGGTAGTTAAATAAGGATAAATAAGGATTTATGCCGAAATAATATTTTTGCACATTTCTAATGGATCAGAAATTCCGTTTAATTCTATCTTGAAACTTTTTTTTGATACTTTTGTTTGTTTTCTAAAAAGGGAGGTAATTATTATCTCTTTTTCAATTGAGAATATAGTGGTTTTAAATTTATAAATGATAATTCAAAAAAAGAAAAAATGGAAAAAATGAAAAGGTGAAAGTAGTTCAATAATACTCATTTTTAATTGTAGCTAATTTTGCAGGATGATATTTTAGTGGAAATAGCTGTTTTCCATTACACAGGTCTTACCTTAACCATTTACCAAACAATCCCTGGTTTTCACGACCCCGAGAAAGAAGCCTTTTGAAAACATTGTGGAAAAAGGAGAAAATGCTGGTAACCAGCATTTTCTTCTTTTCCTACAATGGTTTGTTCCCTTTCCAAGACAAATTTCAATTTTTGAGTCACATTAATTTTGTTGTCTGCAAATGCTTTCAATTTGGACGAGTCCAAAATTTTGTCGTTTTGTAAAGAGTTAAAGAAAAATTACTCATTTTAGCCAAATTTGTAGTCAGATCTGTAATTGCTCTTAATTATCAGGGTGGGCCTAATTCTTTTTTTTGTCTCATTTAAATATGAGACAAAACTGTAGTATGCATTAATACATATTTAGAGCTAGTATTTGCTGTTTTACAGTATGTACCTGTCCGAGGGGATTCTGTGATAGGTATTGTACAAAACAAGGCAGGAGATACTTTTAGAGTGGACATTGGGGGCAGTGAGCAGGCCTCTCTATCATACTTATCCTTTGAAGGGGCTACAAAACGTAACAGGCCTGATGTCAAGGTTAGTATTGGACATGTGAAGCCTTTTCATGTAATATTGATTTGTTAACCCTTTTAGCAAAAAACCCTATGTTTTGATGACCAGTGATAAAGAAGGCTTTAAAAAACAGTTTAGGAAAAGGAGAAGATGCTGGTTTCATTTTCTCCGTTTCCTACAATATTTTCTACCCTTTGAAAAGTTTCAAAGACAAATACCATACCATTGTTTGAGCCACCTAAAATATTGATAGCCTACCTGCAAAGTTTTACAGTAAAAATTTTGATTGTTTCATAATTCTTTCTGTATGACTAAATCTAATATATACCCATAACCCTTTACAAAACAATCCCTTGGAAAAAGACTTTTGAAAACATTGTTGGAAAGGAGAAAATGCTGGTAACCAGCACTTTCTCCTTTTCACACAAAGTTTTGTATCCCTATCGCAGGCAAATCTGACCGTTTGAGCCGTATTAAGTTTGTCATCTGCAGATGCTTTCAATATGGACTGGCCTAAATTTTGTTTGGTAATGAGTTAACAGGAGTCAACTTTGTACCTTTTGAAATCATTGCAGCCAATGACTAGAGCTCCAGATAAGAGGGAGTGATGGCATTCTAAATCCATTATTTCTCTTCCAAACCCTATGTTGTGGGTACTCATTAGAATCGTCTCGATGAGACGATTCTAATGAGGACCCATAACATAGGGTTTAGTCGATAATAATCAACATTTCCAGTTCTATATTCAAACTCACTCCCTCTATCTTGAGCACTGATGACTTTGAAAATCTCTTGTAAATTATTGTCCAGGTTGACAGCATTTGCAGATAACAATTTAAATGTAGCTCAAATGATGGTCTTTTTAAGACAACAATTTAACTCTTTACAACATGAAGAAAATGTAGTACCTATCCAAATTGAAAGCATTTGCAGATGCAAACTTAGATATGACTCCAATGAGAAATTTTGCATTTTATATGGGAGAAAACATTGTGGGAAAAGGAGAAAATGCTGGTTACCAGCATTTTTGCCTTTTTCCACAATGTTTTCAAAAGGTTTCTTCCCCAGGGTCGTTAAAAGTCAGGATTGTGTGGTAAAGAGTTAAATGTAGCTCAAATGATGGTCTTTGTAATTGATAGGGTTGAAAATATCGTTGGAAAAGGAGAAAATGCTGGTTACAAGCATTTTCTCCTTTTCTCACATTGTTTTCCAAGGGCTTCTTTCTCGGTGTCGTTAAACCTCAAGATTGTGTTGTAAAGGGTTAAGGTGCCATGTGTTCATCATCATACTCTGTTTCCAGTATCTGTTTAACCCTTTACCACATAATTCTAACGACCCCGAGGAAGAAGCCTTTTGAAAACATTGTGGGAAAAGGAGAAAATGCTGGTAACCAGCATTTTCTCCTTTTCCCACATTGTTTTTACCATGCCAAGCCGCCATACAGGACTTGAGAACAGGAAGTCGCTGGTTCGATCCCTGGCTTGGGCAATTTCTTTCCGAGGATTGATGATAGTCATCGCGACAGGATTCATTCTTCTCTCACCGCTGACCATTGTTTCGACGATGGTTATGTGGGAAAGCAGCCAGTGGCTTGGAAAGAATGTTGTGCAGAGTACTGGTAAAAGAAACTCCAGGAAAGCATGGATAGATGCACTGGCCACCGTGATATAACTGAATTATGTTGAAAACGGCATGAACACCATACAATCAATCAATCATACAATGTTTTTACCATTCTAAAAGCAAATTTTAATTTTTGAGTCACAATTTGTTTGTTGTCTTCAAATGCTTTCAATTTGAAAAAGTCTAAAAAAAATGTTTGTTAAAGAGTTAACTTTCGTTTACAAGAAGTTGATTTGTAAGAATGCCTGTCACAACCTTTAGTTACTTTTGTACAGTGTTATGGGAGATAACTCCTTCCATACTGCATAACTTCTTCCCGAGATCACTTCTTCCATACTGCATAGCTTCTTCCCGAGATCACTCCTTCCATACTGCATAGCTTCTTCCCGAGATCATTCCTTCTATACTGCATAGCTTCTTCCTGTATAAAATCAATACCTGACGAATGTGTTAGGGAGAATTCTCTTTAGCTCAGGGTTTAGTGTATTGGTCTTTTAAACCTCAATAAACGAGGATCTTTGCCCGCACGGATTCAAATCCCAGCCATGGCTGTTTATATTTGAGCTACCGGTATGCATTTGTTGCAGACTTTCATGTTTGTAAGAACAGTGAAGGTCAAATTTAGACTGTACAGAATATTTAAACTGACCTTGGATCTAGAGTGCCCAATATCTTGTTAAAATACTCTAGCCAAAAGGCCTTCAAAATGCAATAATTGGGCTTTATTTCTCTTAACCCTTTACCAAATGACAAAATTTTAAGACTTGCTCAAATTGAAAGCTTTTCCAGAAGACACAAAAGTAGAAATTCACTTTTGGAAGGATAGAAAACCCTTGTGGGAAAAGGAGGAAATGCTGGCTAGAGCATTTTTTCCTTTTCCCAAAATGTTGTCACAACGCTTCTTCCGTAGGGTCGTTGAAACTGTGGATTGGGTGCTAAAGGGTTAAATGCCAGTTTCTTTTTGGAATTCTTCACTCTTTCCCTAATGACAAATTGTAGATGCTTCCAAAGTGAATGCATCCGAGTACAATACATTAGAAAATGGTGCCATGAAACATAAGTTCTCTGGAAGGGTAGATACCATTGCTGGAAAAGGAGAAAATGCTGGTAACCAGCATTTTCTCCTATTTCAGCAATTTTTTTTAAAGGCTTCTTCCTCGGGTTATCGAAAAGTGGGATTATTTGGTAAAGGGACTAGTAAATAAAATCATTTTTGAAGACAAGTTCCAGTTTTTAGATTACAGTCATGTGTCATTTCCATGCAAATTAACAGTGAAAAAGATAAGTAGTACAATACATCACTATTTGCACATTGGTTGTGGGCCGTTTTGCTACAAATGTTGACAACCATTTATTTCCAGGTCGGAGATTTAGTGTTTGCAAAACTCCTTGTGGCAAATAAAGACATGGAGCCTGAACTTGTTTGTATTGACAGTCTTGGACGTAGTTCTGGTATGGGCGTGATTGGACGAGGTGGCGGTCTGGTACATTTCTGCTCGTTGAATCTCGTCAGAAAGTATGTGGCCATAGTTGCTCTTTACTTTTTTGTTAATTTTATTCATATTGATTAAGTCATTTTTTTCACAGCCAAGCCCATTATCTCTTTAACCCTTTACCAAACAGTCCTGGGTTTTCATGACCCTGGGGGAAAAGGCCTGTTGAAAACACCGTGGGAAAAGAAGAAAAGAAGAAAATGCTGGTAACCAGCATTTTCTTCTTTTCCCACAATGTTTTCTTCCCTTCCAAAGGCAAATTGCAATTTCTGAGTCATGTTTAATTTGTCGCATGCAAATGCTTTCAATTTGACAAGTCTAAAATTTTGTTGTTTAGTAAAGAGTTAACAGACAAAAAATACTTACTGGTAGATGCAGCCAAACTAAAAATATTTGCAGACAAGTTAAATATAGTTTAACTATTTACCACATGATCCCAAAGTTTTAAGGACCCTGATAAAGAAAGCTTTTGAAAGCATTGTGGGAAAAGGGTGAAATGCTAGAAGTCAGTATTTTCTTCTTTTCCCACAATGTTTTCTACTCTTTCATGGACAAACTCTATCAACTGAGCGAGACTTCATTTGTTGTTTTCAAATGTATTCCTGATGAATGAGCCCAAAATTTTGTCATGTGGTAAAGGGTGAAATGATTATTTCTTTCTTTGAAATGGTAGAATACATTTCCGGACAAAGAGAAAATGCTCTGTCTATGAAATGGGAGAAAAAAAATTCAGGAAAAAGAGAAAATTCTACCAACATGTTCTCCTATTCCCACAATCATTGACAATATTTTCAAAGCTGTCTTTCTTGCATTGTTGAAGTACAGGGGTTGATTGGCAAGGTTTTAATGGAAATTAAGGCAACTTGTATGGACTGAAAACTTGATGGGTTTCCCAGGCTGTTGTGCAATTCACTTTCCCTGGCTGTTTGTTAAGTTTTCTAACATGCAACTTCTTGTATTTAACTTTTCTTCAGAATTCTCTCACCCGAGTGCCCTCTGCTGAAACTTCTAGGGAAGAATCTCAGTTTTGAGATTACTGTCGGAATGAATGGAAGGATCTGGATAAATGGGCAGACCAGTCTCAAGACTATCACAGTGATAAACGCAATATCAGCGTGTGAGCACATGACCAACTCTCAGATAAAGATGATGTGTAAAAGACTTGCAGATGCTGTCGTAGAAAGTTGAGGATTTTTAAAGGATTGCCTTAGGATCAACCGTAACTGCAGTGATTCTTCAGTTCATGTAATTCCGACAGTGATCACTCTACCTTTTCGGCAAGGGAGTCAGTTTACTGACCAATACAATTTACATGACATACATGTATTATGCAACCTTGTTCTCAGTCTGATCGAAGGAGATGTTTTGTGTCTGGTTGGTCATGCACTTGCATTTTTAGCTCACCTGAACACGAAGTGCTCATGGTGAGCAATTGTGATCGTGCTGTGTCCGTCGTACGTCGTGCGTCGTGGGTCATCCGTCGTCAACTTTTTACCTTGTGTACGCTCTAGAGGCCACATTTTCAGTCCAATCCTCATGAAACTTGGTCAGATTGTTTGTCTCGATAAAATCTCGGATGAGTTCGAAATTGGGTCATGTGGGGTCAAAAACTAGGTCACTAGGTCAAATCTTAGAAAAACTTTGTGTACACTCTAGAGGCCACATTTTCAGTCCGATCCTCATGAAACTTGGTCAGAATGTTTGTCTTGATAAAATCTCGGACGAGTTCGAAATTGGGTCATGTGGGGTCAAAAACTAGGTCACTAGGTCAAATCTTAGAAAAACCTTGTGTACGCTCTAGAGGCCACATTTTCAGTCCGATCCTCATAAAATTGGTCAGAATGTTTGTCTTGATAAAATCTCAGACGAGTTCGAAATTGGGTCATGTGGGGTCAAAAACTAGGTCACTAGGTCAAATCTTAGAAAAACCTTGTGTACGCTCTAGAGGCTACATTTTCAGTCCGATCCTCATGAAACTTGGTCAGAATGTTTGTCTTGATAAAATCTTGGACGAGTTTGAAATTGGGTCATGTGGGGTCAAAAACTAGGTCACTAGGCCAAATCTTAGAAAAACCTTGTGTATGCTCTAGATGACACAAATTTCTGTCAGATACTTGTGAAATTTGGTCCGAATGTTTGTCTTGATAAAATCTCGGACGAGTTCGAAATTGGGTCATGTGGGGTCAAAAACTAGGTCACTAGGCCAAATCTTAGAAAAACCTTGTGTATGCTCTATATGCCACATTTTCAGTCAGATACTTGTGAAATTTGGTCAGAATGTTTGTCTTGATAAAATCTCGGGTGAGTTCAAAATTGGGTCATGTGGGGTAAAAAATTAGGTCACTAGGTCAAATCTTAGAAAAACCTTGTGTACGCTCTAGAGGCCACATTTTCAGTCCGATCCTCATGAAACTTGGTCAGAATGTTTGTCTTGATAAAATCTCAGACGAGTTTGAAATTGGGTCATGTAGGGTCAAAAACTAGGTCACTAGGTCAAATCTTAGAAAAACCTTGTGTACGCTCTAGAGGCCACATTTTCAGTCCGATCCTCATGAAACTTGGTCAGAATGTTTGTCTTGATAAAATCTCGGACAAGTTCGAAATTGGGTCATGTGGGGTCAAAAACTAGGTCACTAGGTCAAATCTTGTGTGTGCTGTAGAGGCCACATTTTCAGTCAGATACTTGTGAAATTTGGTCAGAATGTTTGTCTTGATAAAATCTCGAACAAGTTTGAAATTGGGTTGTGTGGGGTCAAAAACTAGGTCACTAGCTCAAATCTTAGAAAAACCTTTTGTACACTATAGAGGCCACATTTTCAGTCCAATACTCTTGAAAAATGGTCAGAATGTTTGTCTTGATTATATCTTGAAATAGTACGAAAATGTGCCATGTTGGGTCAAAAACTAGGTCACCAGGTCAAATCTAAGAAAAACGTTGTGTATGCTCTAGAGGCCATATTTTATGTCCAGTACTCTTGAAAGTTGGTCAGAATGTTTGCCTTGATAATATCTCTGACTAGTTTGAAAATGGGTCATGAGGGGTGAAAAACTAGGTCACTAGGTCAAATCTTAGAAAAACCTTGTGTAAGCTCCAGAAGCCACATTTTCTGTCTAATACTCTTGAAAGTTGGTCAGAATGTTTGTCTCGATGATATCTCAGTAGCATTTAAAAATGGGTCATGTTGGGTCAAAAACTAGGTCACCTGGTCAAATCTTAGAAAAACCATGTGTACACTGTTGTGGACACATTTTTTGTTCAATACTCTTTTTAAAGTTGCTCAGAATGTTTGCCTTGGTAATATCTTGGATGAGTTTGAAAATAGGTCATGTTGGGTCAAAATCTAGGTCACTAGGTCAGATCTTAGAAAAACCTTGTGTACGCTGTAGAGGCCACATTTTCAGTCCAATACTTGAAATTTGGTAAGAATGTTTGTCCTAATGATATCTTGGACCAGTTTGAAAATGTGTTATGTTGGCTGAAAAACTAGGTCACTAGGTAAAATCTTAGAAAAACCTAGTGTATGAATGACTCTCAGAAAGAAGCCTTTTGAAAACACTCTTTGAAAATGAGAAAATGCTGGTATCCAGCATTTTTTCCCTTTTTCACAATGTTTTCTACCCCTTTGAGAGACCAGTCCCACAGCTTGATCCACATATTACTTGTTTTATGCAGAAGGTTCAGACTGATGAGTTTAAAATTTTATTGTTTGGTAATACATATATCTCACAAGACGTTGGAAATTGGTTGTGCTTGGTCAAAAGGCTCAGGTGAGCGACTCCAGGGCCATCATGGCCCTCTTGTTAGTCTTGGTCTGGGTTTAGAAAGCAACACAAAATCTGATTGGCTAAACCATTAACTCTACGAGACAACAAAATTTTGGACTAGACCAAATTGAAAGCATTTGCAGATGACAAAATAAATATATCTCAAATAATGATTTCTGTCTTTGATTGGTTAGAAAACATTGTGGGACAAGGAGAAAATGCTGGTTACCAGCATTTTCTCCTTTTCCCACAATGTTTTCAAAAGGCTTCTTTCTCAGGGTCGTTAAAAGTCGGGATTGAGTTAAACCATTTGGTTTAGCCAATTACAGATTGTGTCACTTTCAAATTTAGAAAATTCTTGGGAACTACACCTAGAAAGCTGTTTTACGAGTGGTTGGTGAATGTAGACTCAGATATTTAGTTCTGGTCATGGAGTATACCTTTCAAAAATGTTCCTTACCTAATATCATGGTGTTGAGTGCATTGCTTCTATCTGTGTAGGAGCACTTGAATAATGCTCAAAGATGTGTAAACTTCTGTGCTGATACTTTTGTAGAATAATTGTTAATTGTGGTCCTTATTCATTAATTCATTAGTTCTTGTACATCTGACAATGGTCACTCTATGTTTAGGACCGAGTACATGAGTACCTACAGATAAGGTACAAAATCAGTAGTACCCAGGTACAGATTCATTACACATTACCAGATGCTGATCTTTTTACCCTTTACCAAACAATCCCGGGATTTCACTGCCCTGAGAAAGACAGGTTTTGAAAACAATGTGGGAAAAGGAGAAAATGCTGGTATCCAGCATTTTCTCCTTTTCCCACAATGTTTTCTACCATATAAAGAGAAAATTGCACCATTTGAGCCACATTGAAATTGTTGTCTGCAAACGCTTTCAATGTGGACAAAGCTAAAATTTTGTCATCTGATAAAGGGTTAAAGGTTCAGTGACTTATGTGAGAAATTGTTGGTTGTGTAGTGCATGAAGTTCTTGAAGTCTTCAGACTTTTCTTGCCTGGCCGAGTGATTTTAAATTTTGTATGTATGCTTGAACACCATGTTTGGTCATTGATGATGTTCCACATCTTCTCTAGCCCAGTCCTTTCTCACATTGTTTGCATTTGGTTTTTTGAAAGTAGAGGGAAATACATGTACTCCAAACATCTTCTGATGTAATCCTTAACTCTTTACCAAACGACAAAATTTTAGACCAGTTGAAATTGAAAGCATTTGCAGACGACACAATAAATGTGACTTAAACACTGAAATTTGGTTTGTGAAGGGTAGAAAACATTGCAGGAAAAGGAGAAAATGCTGTTTAGCAGCATTTCTCCTTTTCCTACAATGTTTTCAAAAAGCTCCTTTCTCAGTTAAAAGTCGGGATCGTGTGGCAAAGGGTTAAAGCGTCTGCATCTATTTCTTTTAATCCGTTACCATACAATCTTATGACCCCGAATTAGAAGGCTTTGTAAAAAATTGTGGGAAAAGGAGAAGATGCTGGTAACCAGTATCGTCTCCTTTTCCCACAATCTTTTCTACCCATTTTAAAACAAATTCAATACTTTCAGCCTCATTTGTCATCTACAGTTGCTTTCAATTTGGACTGGTTTAGAGTATTATTTCTATTGCATCTTTATCCAACAATGTATTTCTTGTCTTATAAGAATTTGCTCCTTTACAAATACATTGGTGGCTTTGACTCCATAGAAGGAGGTATCTTTAAAACCTCTTGTAACCCTCTATGATGTCCAAGACCCATTGATCCTGTGTAATTTTTTCCTACTCGTTGAAAAAACATGTCAACCTGCCCCAAAAAGGTATCTCTTAATGCTTATCTGGTCATTTGTCAGCTGGTTTCTTCAGTTGTCCTTTCCCAGTACTAGCTGTCTGGACCCTTGGTCTCCCAAAGCCTCGACATTCCTAAATATATCCTTGTTGAAATTTCGAGATCTGAAAATTGTTCCACTGAACAGATGCTAGCTTTTCGCAATTGTTTTTCATTAGTAGAGCTCTCACTAGAATCCACTAAATTCATGTTTGTGCCTCTGCAGATCAGGTATTAAGTCCTCAATCTGTTTCTTTTTCTCCTTTCTCTCTTTCAACAATGTCTCTAGCTGAGGTCCAAAAACACCCTCACCCAAAAATAGAAGATATGCAAATTCCGAACTATTAGGTTGATCATACAGCCTAATATCCGTCACGGCAACAGTTGTACGGTTAAGATGATGTGAAACACCAGCTATGCCAGTCTGGTGTACAACCTTAGTAGACATCAAAACAAGAGCACTGCATGCGGATGCCAATACTCGGCTGCTGTTGCTTGACTTTCAGTGAAAATTCTAAGTCGTAAAAGGGGCAACTCAAAGTGCCCTCTTTAAGAATCTCACAGTTGTGATCAGAGGTGTCAAAAGTTGCCTGTATCAGCAATCAAACAAACTGTGTCAGCCCTGTTGGACGTAACAGGTCTGCAGTTTTCCAAACCAGAAAAATGACTAAACACAGCCAGGTTTATCTCTGGCAAAGTCTTCGGAAACTAACGCTTCCTATTTGTCAAATCTATTAAGCTAGAACTGATCCCCACATGTGCAGCACATCTCATTTAACCCTTTCCCAAACGACAAATTTTGGACTGGTCCAAATTGAAAGGTTGCATATGACAATTTTAAATTTGATGAAAATGGCAGAAAGGTCTCAAAAAGGGTAGAAAACACTGTGGGAAAAGGAGAAATTGCTTGTTACGAGCAATTTCTCCTTTTCCCGCAGTGTTTCCAAAAAGACTTCTACTGCAGACACGTGAAAACCAGGGCTTGTTTGGGAAAGGGTTAAGACAGAATGAAAAGTTTTTTGAAAGAGAATTGTTTAAACCTATCTACCTGAGATTTTATAAACCATGCTCTGTGAAAAGGGGGCTAAATGCATCTGTGAAAAGTATCAACCCCGGTCAGCCTGCGCAGTCTATGCAGGTTGACCTGGGACAAAACTTTTCACTATTGGCTCATTTTCTGTATGTCCAAGGACCATTCTGCCTGATGATTAAGTTGATTGCTGAAAAAAGTGTCTATCATGGATCCATGATCATGTGATATCATAAATAACAGAGATGCATTAAGCCCTCTTTTGCTGGAGCATGGCTCAATTATGGAAAAGGGTAGTGTCTTTAAATTCAGGCGTAATAGTCCTTAACTCCTTACCAAACCATAAAATTTTAGACATGTCCAAATTGAAAGTACAATTATTTGCAGACAACGACTAAAATGTAGCTGACACAATGGTACTGGTAATTGTCTATGAACATGTAGAAATCCTTGTAGGAAAGGATCAAATATGGTTACCGGTATTTTCTCCTTTTTCCCACAAGGTTTTTTAAGGACTATTTCCTTGGGGTCATTGAAACTCTGGATTGTGTGTTAAAGACTTAAGACTCATTAGAATTGTCTGGATTGTGTGGTAAAGACTTGAGACTCATTAGAATTGTGTGATTACCAACAGCAGAGGTTTTAACAAAGGACAGCTTTAAGAGTTTTATGACGATCTCAACTCAAGCACTGCCTTTCCTTGTCTAGGAATGAATACCTTTCTAATCTTGATCTCGTTGTTACTGAGTAGCCTGGGTTCCAATCCGATCATTTTTTCTCCGACATAATTATATTCTGACCGTACTTGGGTCAAAAAAGATGCTTTTCTAGCAAGGTTACAACTAAACATTTAACCCTTTACCACACAATCCCGACTTTCAACAACCCTGAGAAAGAAGCGTTTTGAAAACTTTGTGGGAAAAGGAGAAAATGCTGGTAACCAGCATTTTCTCCTTTTCCCACAATGTTTTCAACCCTTCCCAAAACAAATTTCAATTTTTCAATCACATTTGTTTTGTCGTCTGCAAATGCTTTCAATTTTGTTGTTGTATGGAAAAAAATGATTGGACTGGAACCTAGGCAAGTTATTGAGCATTACTAATCTACCAATTTACTAGACAATCCCAAATTTTAATAACCTTAATGAAGTAGGCATTTGAAAATGTTGTGAGAAAAGGAGAAAATGCTGGTAGCCAGCACTTTACTAAAAATTAATGATGTTTTACCCAGCTATCAACATTATATCAGTCATATCAACAGCTCAAACATTCATGTATATCTTTGGTTTTGTGGGTTTTTTTCATTCCCTGAGGAATTTACAGTCTTTGTTTCACTTTTTAGTTAGGCAGTAACAAATTGATGGTGCTGTGAGGTAATAAAAATATGAAAATTGTAAACAAGTGTAAAATCTTGTATTTCTTTCAGGGTTTTCATTTCCATTATCATGTTTTTCAAGTCAAGTAAAAAATGACACCCGATTTTACATGTATTTCCTTACCTCTTCTCAAAATCAGTAAGGCAAAGATGACAACTAGCACTAAATAATATCATAAATGAAGAAACCTACATGACAACCCCCCCCCCCCCCCCACCACACCCCCAACAAAATCTGTATTCATCAAACATTCTTAACTGTTTACCTAATGACAAAATTTTCGACTGGTCCAAATTGAAAGCATTTGCAGAAGACAAGTTAAGGGTGGCCAAAATGACAATTTGTTCTTGACAGGGGTAGAAAACATCGTGGGAAATGGAGAAAATGCTGGTTACCAGCATTTTCTCCTTTTCCCACAATGTTTTCAAAAGCCTTCTTGCTCAGGGTCATTAAAAGTCGGGATTGTGTGGTAAAGGGTTAACTCTTTGCCAAACAACAAAATTTTAGACTCGTCCAAATTGAAAGCACTCGCAAACAACAAATTAATGTGACTGAAATTTTAGACAATGTGTAGAAAACATTGTGGGAAAAGGAGAAATTTGCTGGCTACCAACAAGCCTTTTGAAAAGGCTTCATAATCAGGGTCATTAAAACTTGGGATTGTCTAGTAAAGGGTTAGTAACATGCTTAGTCTAATTCTCAAAAAGTTTCTAAATTTCAAAGAGACCATATGAGCCATGCTCTGTGAAAGGGGGGCTTAATGCATCTGCGAAAAGTTCTGGCCCAGGTCAGCCTGCGCAGGCTGACCTGGGCCAAAACTTTTCACTATTGGTCAATTTTTTGTATGTTTAAGGACTAGTCTACATCATGATTTAAGTCAGTTGTTAAAAATAGTGGTTATCATGGACCCATAACTATGTGATGACTTGCATGGTATCATGGCTCATGGAGATGCATTAAACCCCCTTTTGCCATAGCATAGCTCCAATGTTTTAGTCAGTCAAAAGCTGTGTTATTTCATTAATCTAGAATAAGACCAAGAACGCAATTTAGAAATGCTGGTGAATACCGGGCTGAGACAAGCCTCAGCCAATCAGATTATTTGTCTTTATATTAAGGGGGGGGAGGAGGAGGGGGAGGGGGTGATTGATGAACATGGCCACAGACTTGAGTCAGGATGTTTGGTCTTATGTGACCTGGGTCCGTATTCACCAAACACTCTAGAGAACACTCTTAGTCTTATTCTCAAGAATTTTCTAAATTTGAATCTAACAAATCTTCAGATTGGCTAAACTATTTGATTTAGCCAATCAGAGACTGTGTTACTTTTTAAATCTAAAATTAAGACTAAGAATGTTCATAAGAATGGTTTATGAATACAGATCCAGATGATGAGACTGTACATTAACCCACTCCAATACAAATATGACATAAGGTCCCAAATTCGATATGCGGAAGCTGTGTCATCTTCACGATTGTTCAATGGCTCACATATTTGGTGCGAATACAAGTGTAGTTCCCAGGAAGCAGAATCAAGAGAGATTAACCCTTTCCCAAATGACAGATTTTGGACTGGTCCAAACTGAAAGAGTTTGCAGATGACAATTAAATTTGATGAAAATGGCAGACAGTTATCAAAAAGGGTAGAAAACACTGTGGGAAAAGGAGAAATTGCTTGTTACGAGCAATTTCTCCTTTTCCCACAGTGTTTTCAAAAGACTTGTACTGCAGACACGTGAAAACCAGGGCTTGTTTGGTAAAGGGTTAATATAAGTTGTAAGAACTTGTTTCTCAATCGATGTGAAATAAAAACGTTTTAACTAAATGTGACAACCCTTTACTAAACAAACTTTTAGACTTGTCCAACTCTTGAGCATTTGCATATGACAATTATGTGTGACTCCAATGATAAATTTTGCCTCTGACAGGATAGAAAACATTGTGGAAAAGAGAAAATGCTGGTTGCCAGCATTTTCTCATAGCTCAAGATAGAGGGAGTGATTTTGATTTCAAAACTGGAAACATTAACTATTCTCCACTAAACCCTATGTTATGGGTACTCATGAGAATTGTCTCATCGAGACGATTTTGATGAGTACCAACAACATAGGGTTTGGAAGAGACTTAAATAATGGATTTAAAATACTATCACTCCCTCTTCTCTGGAGCTCTGTTTTCTCCTTTCCAAACAGTGTTTTTATAAGGCTTCTTTCTCAGTCATCAGAACATGAGATTGTTTGGTAGAAGGTGAACTTACCAATAGCCTTTGAAAACATTGAGAGAAAAGGTGCAGTTGGTTGTTAAAGGCAATCACTCCATTCTTATAAAAGGTAATAACTCTATTTTTCCCCACAGAGTTTGCCAACAGTTCATTTTCACAGACTGTCCTTCACTTTGCACAGAAAAGGTCTAATTTGTAATTACATGTACAAGCAACTGCCCCTTTTCCCTGCATATTTCTGGACTGCACAAGTTTCTCAATTGCATAACTTGTGAAAGTTTATAGCAATTCTTACAATGGTGAACAGCATTTTCTCCTTTCCCCACAATGTTTTCTGCTATTTCATAGAAAAATCCCATCATTTTAGCCATATTTGTCATCTGTAAGTGCTTACCTTTCGGACAAGTCTGAAATTTTGTTATCTAGTGAACTTTAAACAAAACACCTTTTCATGATCCTGGGGAAAAACGCTTTTAAAAACATTCTGGGAAAAGGAGAAAATGCTGGTAACCAGCATTTTCTCCTTTCCTCACCTTTTTCTCCTCCAAAGACAATTTACATGCTTTGAGTAAAATTTGTATTTTGCAAAATTTAATGCTTTCAATTTGGACATGATTTTTGGTACATAGTTGAGTAATGTATTCCCTCAGGCTTTTTCATAATTTCTTATGTTGGTACAGAGTTTTTCATGTCTCATCAAAATGACAAGTGCAACATGAGTAGTCTTCATAATACTTTGCTTCATTTTTTACATCTTCAACTGTCTGTTGCCTTAAAATGATCGTCGTCAACTGTGGAATAGATATGGCCCTCTCCACTTAAAAACTCTATGGCATCCCTGAAACAAGGGAGAAAAAAATATTGCTACAATTGTAAAATTTCTTCATACTAGCCGAAATACCACTCAAGTATGACATTTTACAGTGCATTTTTGGCAGCTTTTAACCTTTAACAACAAAAAACCAAATTTTAACAACCATGAGGAAACAGGCCTTTGAAAACTGCGAGAAAAGGAAAAAAAGCTGGTAACCAGCATTTTCTGAATCTCTGTTTCCTACAATGTCTTCAACCCTTTCTGTTTTCCACCCTTCCAACCTTCCAAAGGCAAATTTAAGGTTTTGAGTCGAATTTAGTTTGGACCAATTAAAAGTTTTGTTGTTTGGTGTAGTGTTAAAATCAAACGGGACATGACTGCCCTTTATCACTCTACTACAGGGTTCATACAGAATTTCTCGGGGAAAATTTAAGGGTTTTTCAAGGACTTTTTAAGGCTTCTGAAATAGAAATTAAGGTCTTTTTACAGACATGGCTATATTCAAAAACGATCCGTATTTTACCTTGATCATGTTGGCAGATGGGATCCGCTAACCGATTTCTGTTAAATATACATTTCCCCATTTCTCTAACTCAATACAGACGACCTTTTTACAAATGGCTGACGCATATAATAATGATCGCTGTGAACAGACGCTCTTAGCGATAAGGTAAGAGTAAACCGGTAATGGTACCCGACTTTCGACTAAGATTGAAGTAGAAGGTCAGCCCCCAGTCTAAAAACCAAGTGCGATGTGACGCAATATTAAATTATGTCATCAAAATATGTGTAGACAGTGCTCTTCCTTGTTACCGTACATACTCACTTGTAAGAAGATATGAAGGAACACTGGTTTCTTTGCAAACTTTCTTCGATCACGTCACCTGGATATTCGGTGCATTGTGCCTTACGATTTATTAGATTTAAGGGTTTTTCAAGGACTTTCTATACTTTCTATGGGTTTTTTAAGGCTTCTCGTCATTTTCAAGGGTTTTTCAAGACTGAAGTCAAATTTAAGGGTTTTTCAAGACCTGTGCGAACCATGTACTAGAGCTGACATATTGTATTTGACTGAGAGATTTTTGTGTACCTGACATTTTTTTTTTCTTTGGCTTGAGTTCACCCTTTACTGCACAATGCCGCCTCTTAACGACCCTTGGAAAGAAGCTTTTTAAAAACAATGTGGGAAAAACAGAAAATGCTGGTAACCAGCATTTTCTCCTTTTCCCACAATGTTTTCTACCCTATCACAGAAAAATGGCACCGTTTGAGCCATACTGAAATTGTGGTCTGCAAATGCTTTCACTTTGGACAAGGCTAAAATTTTGTCATCTGGTAAAGGGTTAGGATTTGAAACAAAACAGAATGTTACAAATATTGCTTAATGTAACATGGCTCTACCAAATGACAAAATTTATACTTGTCCATGAAGACAATCAAAAAGATGTAGCTAAACGGATTTGATATGTCTGAAAGGTAAAAAACATTGTGGGAAAAGGAGGAAATGCTGATTTGCAGCATTTTCTCCTTTTCACACGTTTTCAAAAGCCTTCCTCACCAGGGACAAAAATATTAGGATTGTATGGTGGGTCTTGACCTCACGAAGCCATAGCCAAGCCTCATAGCTCAGTCGGTAGCGTACAGGACTTGAGAACAGGAGATCGCTGGTTTGATCCCCAGCTTGGCCAATTTAATTGATGATAATCAATGATGACGAGGATTAATGATAATCATTGCGACAGGAGTCATTCCTCTCTCATCGTTGACCATTGTTTCAAGGATGGTTATGTGGGAAAGCAGCCAGTGGCTTGGAAAGAATATTGTGCAGAGTACTGGTAAAGAAACTCTAGGAAAGCATGGATAGGTGCACTGGCCACCGCAATATAACTGAAATAATGTCGAAAACAGCATTGAACACCATACAATCAATCAATCACGAAGCCATAAACGTTAAAATGAATCATAATGAGGGAAAGCTGAATACTGTCTACCATGGAAAATGGAGAGTATTAAAAACAATGTGCTATAATGTTGAAGCAAATTGACATCCATCAAGGGAAATAAGTATTTTTTTTTTATTTAAACTTTATTGTCCACGTCTTTTTGGTACTTGAGGGTCGTGGCCATCCCTCAATGCACCTTACAGAACGTTGTTAGTATTCTGTGTTAGTAATAGAACTTTAAAATACAAACAAAAGTCGTAATTACAGATTCCAGATTTTTTTACAGCTACAAGGGAAATAAGTGTCTTCATGTCAAAAAAAAAAGTTATATGGATAATTCCCTTTATTACAGATTGAATGATAGAGAAAAAGAGGTTATGTTAAGGAGAAAATCTGATCACTTTTTAGAGATAATTAGCCAAGCTCATAGCAGCTATGTTGTTAATCAATTACCTCCCAGAGTACTTTCTGATTTTGTCATGAAGTTTTCAAAAGTGGCCACTTGCACAACAAATCGGAAATCTACAGATGGAGGAAACTTAACCCTTAGGCTGCCAAGAGCTACTCAAGAACCTTTTGCCGACAGTGTAGATCAGATTAGACTGCATAGAACAAGCAGTCTGATCTTTAGTTTACACGCTCAAATAAGGAGATATTTGAAATGACAAAATTTTGGTTTTTAGAATCAGATTAAAAATTTCACTTCACTTCTTTTGCAGGATGAAGGTTAATTAACCATTTACAATGATTGACTGATTGAATGGTATTTACACTGCTTTCAACATTGTTTCAGTCATATCACGGTAACAGTTCACATATTCAAGCATTTCCTGGGTTCCATCAGTACTGGGCTAGGGCTCTAAAGTGTCTTGCCCCCAGACACTCACATGAAAAGCCCAGTGGATCCAGTGAGGCTCAAAGCCGGGGCCTCCAGGTCACAAGTCCTACACTTTATCAACAAGCTACACAGGACCCCTAACCATTTACAAAACAATTCCATGTTTTAACAACCCTGAAAAAAGGTTTTGGAAGACACAGTGGGAAAAGTTGAAAATATTGGTAACCAGCATTTTCTCTGCTTTTCCACAATGTTTTCAACTCTATCAACCACAAATTCCATCATTTTATTCACATTCAATTTGTCATCTGCAGATGCTTTTAACTTGAACAGGCCAAAACTTTTGTTGTTTGGTAGAATTAATATGTGATATCAAGTCTTTATTTGATGCTTTTCAGTAGTTTATTGAGAAATAATGGTGGATTATGGTTTGATATTTCATGGTTATGACCAGTGAAAATACTGATTCTGTATTTTTAACTCTTCAATTGAAGGCGGAAACCGTAGTTCCCACGCATTAGTTACCTAGGTAATCAGCTTGTGCCATTCAAATGGAGGGAAATATGATGTAATTTACGTTATATTTCTCGCACTTTACGTCATATTGTAATGCATTGTTATGTGAGGGGGGTATGCCACGGGTAATTACTGAAAACAACTGTACTAGACTTTGATGAAAGTTCCAACAAGATAGGGAATAGAAACATGAAATAAATAGAATATTTGTTTTGTTTTTTTTTCGGAGAAAGATCAAAGTTTATTTAATCTGGTGAACATCATTGGTAATATTTTTACTCCTGGCTGCGACACTTGTGAAAATATTACCCATGATGTTCACTGATGAAATAAATTTTGATCTTTCACCACAAAAAAACGTATATCCTCTATATCATACATACCTGATTGCTTTCTCTGGAACACCTCGAATTTGTTTAAAAACGGATTCCAAACTGGCTCCTTCTGAAGTTGGGTTGTTTCTAATAACTGTATGTACCTACAAAAGTGGAAACAATTATTATTTATGTCATGCTTTTTGGTAGTTTATCGAGAAATACTGGTGGATTATGGTTTGATATTTCATGGCTATGACCAGTGAAAAGTACTGATTTCATATTTTCTAACTCTTCGGTAAACAGAGGGTGCCATTCAACCAGATGAAAATATGATGTTATTTACATGTATTTACCCTGTATTTCTCGTGCTTTACACAATATTCAAATGCACTGTTATGTGAGGGGGGTACAAACCACAGGGTATTACCGAAAACAACTGTACTGGACTTTGATGAAAGTCCCAACAAAAAAGAGGTTAGACGCATGAAATAAATAGATTTTTTTTTTTCTGTGAAAGATGGAAATTTATTTCATCTCATGAATATCATGAGTAATATTTTCACGAGTGGCAAAGATGCTCACATGATCAAATAAATTTCAATCTTTCACCAAAAAAAAAAAAAAAAAAAACAAATATCACATATATAATCATTGAGGCTGGAAAAAAATTCTCATAATCATTACTGAAGCTGAGACTGTATTACACCTAAGGAAACGTTATAGAACAGGGCCGGTATTCACCAGCCACTTTCAATAATCTAGAATTTTTTGTAAATATGGCCCATGCTGGTCTAAAAACACTGTTTTGACTATATTCAATTGTTTCAATTTTGTTGTGTGTCCAACATCGTTTTCTACAGTATATTAGATATATCATGGCAGCCAGTGTACCTTTCCATGTATGTATATTTCTGAAGTATCTTAACCCTTTACCAGATGACAAAATTTTAGACCCGTTCAAATTGAAAGCATTTGCAGACGAAAATTTTAAGGTGGCTCAAATGGTGTGATTTTTCTTTGATGGGGTACAAAACATTGTGGGAAAAGGAGAAAATGCTGGTTACCAGCATTTTCTCCTTTTCCCACAATGTTTTCAAAAGTCTACCTCCTCAGGGTTGTTAAAAGTGGGGATTGCGTAGTAAAGGGTTAACCACAGGTAGTTGCTTGCAGCAGTTTTTTGCTCTAAAGGCTGAAAGCCACCAGGGCTTATGTCATGGCGTGATTCCGTCATCCGCCCGTCTGTTAATCTGTAACTTACTTTTGGTATTAAGTCTGCATTTGAGATCAAATTTTCAGTTTGTTTATCTCATCAACAACTTGAAATCTATGGATTTTGAAAAAAAAATCTGACAATATGGGAAAGTAGCCATTTAAAGTTGAAAATTCAATTTCTTGTTTACGTGATAAAGTTGGCTCTTGCACTCTGATTTTCATGAAACTTGCACAGTTGCTTTGTATCATCAATAGCTTGAACCCTACTGAATTTGAAAAAATCTGACAATAAGTATAGGAAAAGTAGTCATTTAAAGTTGAACATTTATATTTCTTTTTTATGTTTAAAGGATGATGTTTCTGGTTGAATTTTATGAAACCTGCAAAGTTGCTTTTTATCATCAACAGCTTGAACCCCACTGATTTTGAAAAAAAAATGACAATCAGTAAGGGAAAAGTAGCCACTTCATATTGAAAAATTACATTTCTTGTTTACACAATTAAGTGGACATTTTTGATCCAATTCTTTTGAAACATGCAGAGATTATTTGTATCCTCAAGGGATTGAACCCTATTAAAAATGAAGAAAACTTAACAATCAGTTTGGGAAAAGCAGTCATTTGATAACTTAGCATTCTTTACTCAACACAGTCCTACTAGTCACATTTCTTTGAAACTTGCAGGGATTGTTTAACTCTTTACCACACAATCCCCACTTTTAAGGACCCTCAGAAAGAAGCCTTTTGAAAACATTGTGGGAAAAGGAGAAAATGCTGGTAACCAGCATTTTCTCCTTTTCCCACAATGTTTTCTACTCTTCCTGGAACAAATTTCAATGTTTGAGTCACATTTACTTTGTCATCTGCAACTGCTTTCAATTTGGAGTAGTCTAAAATTTTGTCGTTTGGTAAAGAGTTAATACAATCATGGGTACTGAAACCCCATCAAATTTGGTTTTGAAATATTGTACTTCAATTTTTTGCACTATTTGTTCAATTCACCATACCTACTTATGCTGCCTTAGTGGGTTCAAGCCCATTTTCAACAACATCCACCCCCCCCCCCCTTTAAGTTTTGTGTGTTTGTCTTTTTCCTTTTTGCATCATGAATTCATAGCGTATGCTAGAAAAAGAGCAAAATCACTGCCAGTGGAGCGATTCAGGCCCCCAAGGGCCTCTAGTAAACAGAATGGTGTTTTACATCTCTCTCAACATTGTTTCGGTCATATCACCATGAAAGGTAACATACTTGTGTCTGTCCTGGGTTTCATTTGGACCATGCTAGGGCTCTGAATTGTCTTGCCCAAGGACACTCCTAGCCCTATGAAAAATCCAGTGCCTATAGCAAGGCTTGAACCTGGGGCCTCCTGTCTTACACCCCACCACTTAGCCACGCTGGACCCCGAATTGTGAAATTTATATTACAACGACAGCTCTCTTATGGATCCATGAATTTCTATGGCTTAACTTTTTACCACAAATCCTGACTTTTAACAATCCGGGGGAAGAAGCCTTTTGAAAACATTGTGGGAAAAGGAGAAAATGCTGGTTACCAGCATTTTCTCCTTTTCCCACAATGTTTTCTCCCCTTCCCAAAATAAGTTTCAAATTTTCAATCACATTTATTTTGTCGTCTGCAAATGCTTTCAATTTGGAGGAGTCTAATATTTTGTCCTTTGGTAAAATTGATAATGGTAATATTTGTCCTGGACATAGTAGAAAACAATGTGGAAAAAGAAGAAGCATTTTCTCTTTTCTTCATAGAGTTTTAAAAAGGTTTCTTCTTCAGGGTCATTAAAACTCTGGATTATTTGGTAAAGGGTGGAACAGATAGAAAAACACATACCTGGTTCTGTATTGCCGTAAGCCCACTGATAGCCCCGGTGTCCCCAGCATCGTAACCTGCACTAGACATATTACTATCTGTCATCATCATCCTGTTATTGTCCTAAATAGTTTAATATATCATTAATTGATACCCGTATCCACCAACCATTCTTAACAACATCTTTAAGACTAGTTCTGAATAATTTTCTGAATTTGAAAGTAAAACAACTTCCGATAGGCTTAACCACTTTCAGCAAAACCAAATGGTTTAACGTTTTTCCGAACAACGAAAGTTTAAACTAGTCCAAATTGAAAGCGTTTGCAGACATGATAAATGTGACTGAAAAACTGAAATTTGTTTTGGGAGGGGTAGAAAACATTTTTAGAAAAGGAGAAAATGCTGGTTCCCAGATTTTTCTCAGTACCCACTATTTTTTCTTTGTACCCCCGATTTAAAACCTAGGGGGCACACTGCACCCCAAAATTTTTCTTTGTACCCCCAATTCAAAACCTGGTGGATGCATGTACTCCCCCCAACGGAAAACCCAGTGGATATGCTGAAAATATCCCTGTTACTACTGAAGATATTTACTTCAAACTCTGACTAGTTGTTATTAACTATCAAAAGGGGAATTCATACAACAGAGGCAGGTAATCATCAAAATATTTTTGACCGTTATTCCCCTTCTTCCACCTAAAATCCTCAAAACCTTTGACATTTTATAATATCTCTCATTACTGAAAATATTTACTTCTAAAGACTGGTTGTTAACTATCAAAACGGGAACCTGTACAGCAAGAGCAGGTAACCAGTGTTATGGGAGATCACTCCTTCCTTACAGCACAGCTTCTTCCTGCATTAAATTAATACCTGACAACTGCGTCAGGGAGGATTCTCTTTAGCTCAGGGGTTAGTGTATTGGTCTTTTAATCCTTGATAAATGAGGATATTTGCCACGCTGGTTCGAATCACAGCTGGGCCAGTTTGTATTTGAGCTATGCATTTGTTGCGAACTTTTATGTTCGTAAGACCATCAAAATATCTTTAACACTGTTATGCCCCTTTTTCAACTTAAAATATTCATTGAAAGCAACTGCAGCTCAAAGTTGGTATCCACATGCAGTGCTTTTGTTGTAAAGTAGAAATAATCAGCAAAAATTCTATTAGTTTTATGTAAATACATATGAGACCATTGTGGCAAATGGAGTAATTGTCCTTAACATGAGCAATTTATCCTTTTCCCAATTTTTTCAAAAAGTGGTATGCTGCAAAATCATACAACCAATGCGACAAGGAATTAAATTTCTGCAGTTAGAGGCCTATGTACAATATAGCACTGCAAATGCAAAAAAAATCATGACTTACACTGGTGGGTTTAGTCGCGTAAGACGCATGTGTGTGGATGACATCTAAAATATGGTACGTTAATTCATTCATATCTTTAACTGGACTTAGCTTAAACGCAACAACACTCTTCTTTCCCCCAAAAGCCCGGACTGTCCCCGTCACTCGCACATAGGTGTTTTCTCTCATTGCTTGAACTCTTTCTTCCTCTGGCACAGATTCCTGCAAAGATTTTCTTTTTTACATTTACAGCCCTTTATCAAGCCATCCTTAGTTCAAAGCCACCTTGGTGACGAAAACATTTGAAAACGTAGGAAAAGGATTAAATGCTGCTAACCAACATTTTATCCTTTTTCCACTATGTTTTCTGCTTTTTCAAGCCCGGCTAATATCATTTGAGCTGTATTTGTCATCTACAATTGAGCCATGCTTTGTGAAAAGGGGGCTTAATGCATCTGCAAAAAGTATCGAAATGGGCCAAAAATTTTCGTCAATTTTCTGTATGTCCAAGGATCAGTCTACCTCATGACTCAGTTGTTAAAAAAAAGTGGCCATTATGGATCCATAATTATGTGATGGCTTCATTGGTACAATGCATCACGGAGGTGCATTAAGCCCCCTTTTGTCAGAGCATGGCTAAAATACAACATTAACTTGGCTACAATTTTCTTGTCTAGTTAACTCTTTACCAATTGAGAAAAATTTAGACTTGTCCAAATTGCAAGCATTTGCAGGTGGCAAAATGCATTTGACTGAAAACTTGAAATTTGCTTCGGGAAGGGTAGAGAACATTGTGGGAAAAGGAGAAAATGCTGGTTACCAGCATTTTCTCCGTTTCCCACAATGTTTTCAAAAGGAATCTTCCTATCGGTCGTTTAAACACGAGATTATGTGATAAAGGGTAAAGTGCAAATTGGTTACTATGGTTTAGTTTTAGTCATCTTGTTTTCAGCATTATTTTAAATATATCACAGAAGACAGCGCAACTATTGATGCTTCCCTGGAAATTCATCTACCAGGGCTGTGAATTGAGCTCTTTCCAAGCTAATGGCTTCGTTTCAAACAAGCACTAAAAAAACACCATCTTTCCTGAGTTTGAGCAGCATCAGGTTTGGGCTTTGCAAAGCTTTGCCCACTCCATAAACAAGAGGGCCATGATGGCCCTGTATCGCTCCACTGGCTTATAAATATAAACCACGAAGAAAAGTCTTCACTATATAAGCCCTTATAAAACTTTGACCTCATGGCTACAGTCTGACTAAATGGGGAATATTGTATTAGAAGAATAACATGCCAAATGTGGGAGTTCTTGGCCTTATGGCTGGTAACAAGATGGTTTCTGAACTTTTCACTCCATAAACCCATGTAAAACTTGTGATCCCTGGTGCAGGGCCAAACTTGATCCTAGAGCTGTAACTTGGGCCCTCTTTGTAACTGTCCACTAAATAATGCTATAATTATATGCAAAATTTGGTAGCCTAAGCCTTATGGCTATGTACACCAAGATTTAAAAGTTTTCCCTATGTAAGCCTATGTAAATCTTGTGAACCCCTCCCCTCCAAGTATGAGGCCAAATTGACCCCAGGACTATACTTTGGGTACTTTTGGTAGACTCCAACTAGATCAAGCTAAATGCCAAATTTGGTAGCTCTAGGCCTTATGGTTTCAGACAAGAAGATATTTAAAGTTTTCTCTATATAAGCCTATGTATAAAACTTGTGACCCCTGGGGAAGAGCCAATTTTGACCCCAGGGCTATAATTTCAAGAAACATGATAGAGGTCTACTACATAAAGCTACATGCCAAATTTGGTAGCCCTATGCCTTATGGTTTCAGACAAGAAGATTTTTAAAGTTTTCTCTATATAAGCCTATGTAAAACTTGTGACCCCTGGGGAAGAGCCAATTTTGACCCCAGGGCTATAATTTCAAGAAACATGATAGAGGTCTACTACATAAAGCTACATGCCAAATTTGGTAGCCCTATGCCTTATGGTTTCAGACAAGAAGATTTTTAAAGTTTTCTCTATATAAGCCTATGTAAAACTTGTGACCCCTGGGGCAGAGCCAATTTTGACCCCAGGGCTATAATTTGAAGAAACTTGATAGAGGTCTACTACATAAAGCTACATGCCAAATTTGGTAGCCCTATGCCTTATGGTTTCAGACAAGAAGATTTTTAAAGATTTCCAATATTTTTCAGTTTTGTTGCCATGGCAACCAGAGTTTTTGAAGGAATCAAATTCTTTCAAGAAATTCTGAAGAGGACCATGTCAGGATCATTTCTGTGAAGTTTCGTGAAAATCGGATGGGTAGTTTCAGAGAAGAAGATGTTTGAAATAAAAGTTAATGCACGGACGGACGGACGGACGGACGACCGGACGGACGACCGGACGGACGGACGGACGCACGACGGACACCGGGCCATGACATAAGCCCGCTGGCCTTCGGCCAGTGGAGCTAAAAACAAGCTAGGTACAAGCAAAGTTTTCCATGACTCACAAATCCTGCACCAATGATGCACTTTTATTTCAAATGACCCCCAAAATAAATAACAGTGTGCCATCAGTGACACAACTTCCCTAAAACTAAATCATCACGGAAACTGAATAAATCGTCATTAATCAAAGTCTGTTCTAGAAACACACAGTGTCAATATCAGACGAACACTGATCTTTTTTTCCACCACAGGGTTTATTTTAGATAAAAGTGCTTTTCCAGTGATTTATTTATACACTAAGAATGGTTTACGCATAAGTTAGAGTAAAGCAGTTCGAACAGTTGTTATAAATACGTGTCCCGTCAAATTCTTAGTCAGGTTCTCTGTATCTTACGTCACATTTAACGCTGCTTCCAGTAGACAAAAGTACACTTTACCAGTTTGTTCTGTTTGCAGAAAAAATGTCACATCAGAGTAAACTGCAGCATTTTTAGCGTCTACATCGAGCAGCACTGCCATCATGCCACATCAAGCTGTTGATTGATTGATTGTATGATTATGGTGTTTAACACCGTTTTCAACATTATTTCAGTTATATCACGGCAGCCAGTGCACCTATCAATGCTTTCCTGGAGTTTCTTTTACCAGTACTCCGCACAATATTCTTTCCAAGCCACTGGCTGCTTTCCCACATAACCATCGTCGAAACAATGGTCAGCAGTGGGAGAGGAATGAATCCTGTCGCAATGACTATCATCAATCCTCGGAACGAAATTAGCTAAGCCGGGGATCAAACCAGCAACCTCCTGTTCTCAAGTCCTGTGCGCTACCGACTGAGCTATGGGGCTTGGCACATCAAGCTGTGATTCGGACAAGAATGTACCATCTGCCATAAAACGAAGTTGAGTTTTCCATCAGAAATGGCTTTAAAAGACTCCACTTAGTTAGAGTTTAAAGAAGGTGAAATGTATTGAAGACAAAGAAACTGAACCTCGTTTCAAGCGGTTGTACGAACTTTGGCTTGTCTACTGTAAATTGTTATGAAAAAATCAGAGCCACACAGAAACAAACAACAGTAAAAATTGTATTTTCCTTTCATTTACCCAACACGGTTCATACAAACTTATTCATTTTGACCCCCAAATTTAAAGAAATGACCCTAAACTTGGGAGACAAGGGGTCACAATGACCCCCCAATTTTTATAGCTGAGGGAAAACACTGTACATGTAACAAAGACCACTCATTCCACATAAAATTTCCTCTAAGGTAATATAAATGAACCAGGGTTTCCCATTGGCAACAGTAATAGGGGGTCACAATGACCCCCTAGGGGTCACAATGACCCCCTAGTCATAAATAATGGGGGTCATTCTAGGCTTTGTGGGGGGTCACAACCAAATGTAACTAGGTTAAACATAAAAGACTACTATCTATGAAACAATTTGTGTTTTCGTGTTTCTTATTCATCCTAAAGCTTTATATAACTTACTTATGTATTATTGCATGATAAGATGCATTGTAACACCAGGGATTCTCTATATAAAAGGGCTTACAGTCTAGAGGGCATCTTTTTTCATAGAGTATCTTGAGTATGCTTTATTAAAAGCTTGTCCTTAACAGGCAAAAATGCTCTAGCTGCAGAAAAGATGTCATTTATTTGCGTAATTTCAATCTTTCATGGGCATCAACGTGACCGCTAGTGTTTTGGTGACAAACTAATAGCGAAAAGTTTCGGCCCAGGTCAGCCTGCACGGACTGCACAGGCTGACCTGAGTTGATACTTTTCCCAGATGCATTAAGCCCCGTTTTCATAGAGCAAGGCTCAAATATAAGTTACTTCTACTTACGTCATTATCTACAAACTGTTTAACCTCAAGAGGTGGTCCTGTCATGTCATCTATTTCATAATCTATCCTTGTAGCAGACTCTTTCACAGCTCTGACCAGACCTACCATGGTCACCTACAAATATTCATCAACATAGTTCTCCTACACCAAAAAAGACCCTGTAGTCTTTGTGTATCCTTATGGCGTATTCTTTTACAACTCTGACAAAACCTTCACTTGTAACACACAAAGACAGTCATGCTTTGGCAAAGGGGGGTTTAATACATCTACGTGATGCACGATACTATGAAAGTCATCACGGACTGAATCATGACGTGGAAGGGTCCTTGGACATGCAGAAAATTTACCGAAAGCAAAAACTTTCAACCCAAGTCTGCCTGCACAGTCCGTGCCATGATAAATTCTACAAAGGGAAAATCAGAATAAATGATTCACTATTTCAGCCTTTTCTTCTTTGCTCTCAATGTTTTCAAAAGTCTTTCAATGCAAAGTCATTAAACTAGAGGGGCTTGAGCGCCTGTATCGCTCCACAGGCCTGATATTTCTATAATGGCGAAAAGAAGTTTTTAACAATTACCATTCAATCCTGCATTTTAGCTCACTGAAGAAAAAAGGTATGGAAAAAACTTGTGAGAAAAGAAGAAAAAAAATGGTAACCAGCATTTTCTTAGTTTCCCACAATAATTTCTATCCTTTTTTATATACGTCTTACTAATTTGAAGATATGTTGTCTGCAACAGGTCCTTTCACAAACCATTTTGGGCGGGGAAACATCAAAATATAGAAAATATGTCTTTCTCAGGGTCGTTAAAAGTTGTGATTGTGTGGTAAAGGGGTAATCTAAAAGAACAGCTAGGAGGGCAAATGAATGAATGTTATAGCAATATAGATCAACTTACATCAATACACCAGATAGAATGAAATATGCTGGCATACAATGAACACCTAATCCCTAATAATCAACTTTTCACAGTCACAGTTAGAATGTCTTCTGTGGCAAACAACCCAAAATGGTCTACAAATGCATTTACATAAATCAAATATCCTGCTCCAGGGCACAGATTAATTCTGGTGTACTGAAGTTACGGGATCAGTTTGACTGGATAACATTAATGCCTTATCACAAATGTAAAGCCCTGTCCCACTTTGTACCAGGTCACCAGGATTTACACCCCTTCTGTCCACTCTGCATTTACTCATTAGTAGGTCAACAAACCTTTACCAGAACTAATAAAAGTGCAGAGGTTCTCTTGTTCTAATTCAAAAGGACTATAAAGTACCTACAACATGGGGGTTTTGTTATTAAAATACTTTTTCTTTTTTATCTTGGCATGGTTACTCAGGCTTAGTAATAAGGCAAAATTGAAAAGCTCAAGTTGTGAAAGGTGCTCAAGCTTTTATCTTATTTATGGCCAGTGATATTTTATTACTAGTACTAACTAATAGCATATCATTGGAGTAAATTGTGATCTTAATACCAAGGAAAATGTGTGGGCTTAAATAGGACAGCCCTGACTAGGTCAAGTCAATCCAATTTTCTTCCTTTTTCTTTGTTAGTCGATAAAACTAACACAATAAATAGTTTTGGAGAAGAACATTTTTTTGAAATATAAGCCTTGTCTATAAAAAAATGTGTTTTTAGGTGTATCATTTTTTTTAAAAGGAATTTGGTATACAACCACCATAGAAACAATTTGGCAGACAACCACCATAGGAACTTACCTGCAAAACAACAATGAAATCCAATGAATAGTTTCAGAGAAGAAATTTTTCAAAGATTTTACTTTATACCATAAAAGGAAAATGAGTCTCCCATAAAAGCCATGTTTTTTGACAGATCATTTTTTTTTAAAGGAATTCTGTAAACCTGTATCTAAGGAACATTCCTGCAAAATAATAATGCTATCCAAATAGCGGTTTGGGAGGAGAAGATTTTTAAAGGTTTTTTACTTTGGTTGCCATGGCAACCAGAATTCTTCATTGAACACAATTATTTGAAGGAATTTGAAAGAGGACCACCAAAGGAACATTCCTGTGAAATTTGGTAAAAATCCAGTCAATAGTTTGAGGAGAAGTTTTTTAAAGAAAAAGTTTACGGACACACGCACGGACGAACGGATGGACGGACGGACGCACGACGGACACAACGCCATGACAATAGCTCGCTGGCCTTCGGCCAGTGGAGCTAAAAATGTGTAAATACTTGATAAATAATTAAGAAACAAGAGCACTACATGCTAGTGCTAAGGCTTGGCTACTATTGCTTGGCTTTCTCAGAGAAAGTTCTAAGTAGAAAAAGGGGCATAACCATGTTGAAAATACTTTGATGATTACCTGACCTTGTTTTATAGGTTCCCCTTTTAACCCTTTCCCAAACGACAAATTTTGGACTGGTCCAAATTGAAAGAGTTTGCAGATGACAATTTCAAATTTGATGAAAATGGCAGAAAGTTCTCAAAAAGGGTAGAAAACACTGTGGGAGAAGGAAATTGCTCATTACGAGCAATTTCTCCTTTTCCCACAGTGTTTTCAAAAGACTTGTATTGCAGACACGTGAAAACCTGGGCTTGTTTGGGAAAGGGTTAATAGTTACCAACACGTCAAGTTCAAAGCAAATATCTTCAATAATAACAGGGACTTCCGCTGCCAGGGCTAAGATAATACCTCGACGTTTTCTTCAAAAACAGCCAGGCTAAAATTGTTCTTTCATTTCCCTCAGGGAAGTTTATGTACAGCAACAAACTATGTGTACTACACTGACCATACCTGTAATATTTCAATATCTCCCGAGTAAAATTTCTCCTCACTCTGTGTTGTGTTGATGATTTCAGCGACCGTGACAGGGACAATGTTCTGAGCTCTTTGTCTTGTCTACAACGGAAAAGTGACAGTGCTTATTTTGACTTTTTTCATGTGACTTTTGTTTCAATATCCTTATATTTGAATTCATTTTCATTCAATACTTCAGGACTTTTGTTGGAACTTGACAAGGGCATGTTCTTTTCCAAGTTTACAACATTTCTCTCACTATAAAGTAATGTTGCAGAAAATGACTTTATCCTAACAAGCTCTATAAATTTTCATTCTCTTGCAAAGATGGCCTGAGGGTTTTTTTAACTGTAAAATAATGGCTGGATATATCCTAACCATTGTGGCAAATGGAGTAATTGTCCTCAACATGAGCAATTTATCCTTTTCCCAAATTTTTCAAAAAATGGTATGCTGCAAAATCAAACAACCAATGCAACCATGTGTTGGACATAATTATATCCAAAACAATGCTATAGTCATATATACTTATCAAAAAAAAAATTAAATTAAGTTTTTGATTTGAAATTTCAATGCCAAAAATTCCAGAAAGCTGGGCTTCCTAGTGCAGAGGCAGTTTACACCAAGAGTACAAGGACATATCATGGAGCGGAAGACCGCCTGTCATGACTCAAGCCCAAGGGCCTAGACCCCTTTATCTTAAACCCAACAAAAAGATAAAGCGACTTAGGTACTTTTTACCAAATTTTAAAATTCGTTTTTCTGCCAGTGACTACCACCTCAACAAAACATACAATAACAGATTGTCATCTTCCCAATAATTTCCATACATTTAAATTGTGTAATCATGATTTAAATTCAAATGCATTTGGGAAAAGGAGAAAATGCTGGTAACCAGCTGGGCCACCTTTAGATTGTCATCTGCAAATCCTTTCAATTTGGTCTAGTCCCATATTTTGTTGTTTGGTTAAGAGTTAATGCAGACGGCATTTTCTCCTTTTCCCACAATGTTTTCTACCCTACCAAGGACAAATCTAGTCATTTGGGCCACCTTAAGATTGACAGCTGCAAATTCTTTCAATTTGGGTCTATTTCAAAATGTTGTTGTTTGGTAAAGAGCTAACTCTTTACCACACATTCCCGAATTGTAACGACCCTAGAGAATAGGACTTTTGAAAACATTGTGGAAAAAGAAGAAAATGCTGGTAACCAGCATTTTCTCCTTTTCCGACAAGGTTTTCTACCCTTCAAGGAACAGGTTTAAATCTTTGGGTCCTGTTTATTTTGTCTTCTGCAAAAGCTTTCAATTTGAACAATTCTAACATTTTGTTGTTTGGTAAATGGTTAATTGAAGACATATTTGCAGTTTGAACATTACCCTCTTCTCTTGTGACTGCTGAGGTGTACCAAACCCGCCTGGCGAATTGAAGCCCTGTCCACCTTGATCATAATTCTGAAAACCTTTGGAAAATAAAAAAAGAAGCAATGTACAACTCTTTTACCAAACCACAATTTTTTAGACGAGTCTAAATTGAGCATTTGCAGACGACGAATTAAAAGTTGTTCGATGGATGGCATTTTTCTTTGAAACGGTAGAAAAAATTGTGGGAAAAGGAGAAAATGATGGTAACCAGCATTTTCTCCTTTTCCCACAATGTTTGCAAAAGGCTTCTTTCTCAGGGTCGTTAAAACCTGGGATTGTGTGGTAAAGGGATAAACAATTTGCCAAACAATCACGAGCTTTGACGACCCTGATGAAGAATACTTTTGAAATAGATGTTTTGATGAATAGTTTTATTGTGGTGGATGAAAAAAGTGGTTTTTAGCTCTTAACCATTTACCACATAGTCTCAACTTTTAACAACCCCAGTGTTCCCACTCACATCTCTTTTTGGGAGTGCATGCGCTCCCTGGAATACAAGTTTGGGAGTGCAAGAGAAATTCTAGGAGTGCACTTAATATTGACAATTATAGAGCATCTATGGAGGACAGTATGGGTCTGTTGTATCGAAAAATTTTTTTTATGAGTCTAACTCTGCAGTCAGCTGCTCTTGAAAACAATATGGGTAATTAAAAAAAGAAGATGCTTGTTATAATTTCCTTACTCACAGGACCAGTTTCAGAGGGACAACTTACAGCCGGACGGCCAGTAAAATTTTCCATTTCACTGTCAATTTCAGACACTAATTAGCTTTCACTTATTGTTTTATAGCGATATTTATCTAAAATTAGTGTTCAAAGTCATTGATAAAACTGAATAGACAGTTTGAAATGCCTATAATGTTCGGACGATGTTAAACAAATTTTTGTTGTGTCATGGGTTTTCATGTTTCTTGCAGCGATCTTTTTTCCATGCCTGTTAAGTTTTGGAGTAGTATTTCCACATGATCTGACATAGATTTGTCAATAAGAATAGCATGTAAGTTGTAACTTCAAAACCTTTAATTTAACACTAGAAAAGCGTATTGATACCAAGTTTTATTAGCGGTGATAAACAGTGACTTTCACACTTGATTACTTGTCCCAGCTGGTGCCACTTGTGATGGACAATGGGAGCCCTGAAACCTGTGCGTGCATGCACCTTTTGCTTCTAGTTTCGTGGTCAACTATTGAAGTAAATTATGACTGGTAAATTGTCACAGAAACGGACAATACTGGTGAGCCTCTGAAATTTCATTTTGTACCACCGAAAGAAGAAATTGTAACATAAAATTGTCACATTTCAACTCATGAACGGTTTATTCCGATTCAAACTTGCAACCCCGATACATGTATGTGAGACAGCAAAATTATCTATACATAATGTTTCCGCTATAGATTGGTACTATAGATGTTAATATTCGTGATTCTTGCCCTACGTCATATCCGGCGAATTCGGAATACCACGGATTCTATTTCTGCTTAGTAACGCCTTAGCAACGCATTACTCGGTGGACGCTACCCGAAATGGACAATTTGCTACTGTAAAAAAAATAAGCTGCATTTGACAGCAAATCGTTATTTGCTCGTCAAAATTTTATATGAACATGATGTACGATTATCATGGCTGTCTTCCGGATGTAGTTCAAGTGCGGTGTAATTGAATTTGATGACTGTTAATGAATAACTCTATTGTCTACCCTCTGAATAATCAAAGGTTTCACTGATATTTCTCTAACTACTTCAGATTTATATCAAAGCCGAAACCATAGAAATTATTACAAGAGCAACGTCGGGCATCCGAGCATTTTCGAGAATCATTTTAGGGGGTCAAAATCAAATAGATCGACAGTGAATTTGGTAGATCTACGGAGAATAAGAACGAACATACCTCTGTGACCTGTGTAAAATTCCAAATCCTATCCATAAATAATCAACATAAGGGTGAATTAAGATCAACAACTGATAGGAAGTAACAATTTAAAGTGACACGTGTGCGTTAAATTGTGTGAATCAATCAACCACATTACAGCTGTAAGGTCTGCCACCCAGCTGTGCGATACCGAGATCAAAGGAACACCGAGTTAACCCTTCATCCAATTTTTATGAAAAATAATATGACACATGTTTCCTTTATGTATGTGTTTCTGAAAAATATAGATAGAATATAAATATCTTGGAATGGAAGGTTTAAAATTTGAGCTCAAGCTTCTTTTCTTATGTTCCTGATCTAGACTTTATTACAGCTTTTCGTCTGTAGGAACATGACTAAAGTTGCAACAAAGAAGGTTCTTTTTTTTTTTCGGAATTTTCTTAAAGGCCAAATTAGGACTCGTCCATATCCAAAGAATGTGGGTGAAATGGTGGAAAATGTTATAATATGCATATAGTGCTGTAAGTTTAATTGAGAAGCTAAACAGTCCCGAGTTTTAATGACCCTGAGAAAGATGGTGTTAAAAAATATTGGAAAAAGAGGAAATGTTTGTAACTAGAGTTTTTACCTTTTCCCACAATACTTTCTACTTTTTCAAAGGCAATTTCCTCCATTTCACCCACATTTAATCTGTCGGCTTAACATTCTTTAGATTTGGACGAGTCCTAATTTGGCCACTTGGTAAAAGGTTTTAATCAAATAAGCTCTCACTTTTACTGTTTAACTTATGAAGGTCCAATGTCGTGAAAAAAGGGTGAACCTGGTAGCTAAGTCGGTAATGCACCTGTAGGTCTTGATACCGTGGGATCGTTGGTTTAATTTACTTAGGCCTATATAAAGCTATCGATATGATAATTTTTTTTTTATTAAAAATGTCAGTGTCTGCAAAAAGACGGATAGTCCATTTACAAAAAAAAAAACTTTTAACACCGTATTACTGAGAAAATCCCGACCCAAAAAATATCTTTTTTGTCACGTTCCTGTTTAAACTACCTCAAGATGACGATCGTAAAAAAAAATGAAGGTCAGGTCAAATTAAAGCCTTCCTTTCATCCTCCAAGAAATGTAATTTCAGCTTCATTTTGAGTCGGGAAATATCTGCTATAGTTGTTTTCGTTGAAAAGCTGATAAAGGGTTAGCCGAATGTTCTTTTGATCTCGGTATTTCACTGCCAAAGTGGGCGACATGTAGAAGCGCTGTGATCTACTTGCTAGGGGCAGATTAACACACACTTGTTATGGTAAAGTTTCTATCCTGTTCAATCGAATTATGATCATTTGCAAAAAAAGGATCTGGAATTATTAAAATCTGTTGCTGAGGGTAAGTCCATTCTAATTTCTGACCCGAAAGTTAAAGATGCATTTCTTTTTTTTGTGTCCGAACACTTTTTTCTTTCAAATGCAAAGGTATGGATAACTTGGTTTCAATATTTTTCTCAACTCTTGCCCTGTACAACCAAGGCAGTATGCCGTGATGTTTAATGCTTCAGTAGTCTGCACACGTAAACTTTTATCATACCGCCCAACAGGAGACAGGGCTTGTCTTAAACTTGTATATTACTCCTCTTTCTGTACAAAGGCTATACTGTGATATTGATAATATGACATTTCTTTTTTGTCTCTTCGAAAGTGATAGTATTCATAACTGGAAAAGGTTTTAGAAATCTTTATCACAATTGCCCGAGAAATCCAACAGAACTTTACTGAACAAATATGACGCTGACAGTGTCCGATTACATGCAGTGTCCGATTATATGCGTACACAGTAAGTTTATCACTGAGTAAAAATTTCTGAGTGCGAGATATTGCGATTTAGCGAAAGTACCCGGATGACAAGAATCACGAATTGGTAGTAAAATGACTTGTAAACAGCATGGAATTCGTGACTGGGGTATTGAAAATACATCACAAGTTGTTTACCTTTCAGTATATTAGTGTGTAATACAGGATTTACACTGTCGCTCGCCGTTCACCTGTGTTTCACTCATAAAACAATGTAACATTTATGCATAGAACTGTACGGTGGTAGTGGGTTTACCGGTGTTATGCCAAAAATTACAATACATGGAAATTTTGCGGGCGAAAACGACCCCCCCCCCAAAAAAAAAAAAAGCACAGCCGAAACGATCGGTTGCACAGCTCATTTTCTATCCTTCAGCATTTATTAGTTTGTTCCATTGTCGAATTTCTAGTAGATCTATATCAAAAACATTTAAACAAGTTTTAAGTAAAAGTCAAGCTATGAATATCGCCAAAAGATAACACAAATACCTCCCTGGTTGTTCCACATTTTCCGTTGTTTTCGTTTTGCGAGTGAAGATGGCGCGAAATATATCCTGGCTTCAAAGTTTACATTATTATATGCTGTTGTACGTAGGAAATGCGGGTACCAGTTGAAAAAACGGAAGTTTTGCAAGTACATATGGTGTCACACCATATGTTTTGGCCACTCACACTAAAATACGCCGCAGGAGTAATTGACGCCACAGGTACACCACAGCATATAGATAACATTTAATGCGTAATTTTTATGTTTAAGTATCTTAATTTGAGATTTTATCTTTAGTATACTGAATTATAGCTGAAAAATTCCATGTATTTTTTAGCAGTTTGATGTAGAAAGACATCTGTTCCGACTATTCTCATGGAATAAGCATTTTTTCCGAGTAAAATTCTAACGAAGTACGCTCAAAACATGGTTAAGTTAGCATGCAAGAAACCAGAACATAATGTTTAATGTAGACCTCAGTCGCCATTCTGAACTACTTGGCAAGTGCTTGACGCTTGCTGATGGTCAATACGGTATCCAGTCACCCGGTCATTTCGACACTTTTTGATCGTTTCGACCCCCTATTTTGGTCATTTCGACACTCAAAAGATTTTTTTTTGCAACATATGGTCGTTTCGACACCTGTTGATTCCCCCTCCCCGAAAATTAAGATGAAAAAAAAGGGAATTTTTTGCGCAGTATGTTGTAAGATGCACTTGTTTTAAAATTGTGGCGTACTTTTGCGGTGTATATATAGCGTAAGTCGTATATTTCCGATCTTTGTGTATACTACTTTTGTTGTTCTATTGCAGAGGGGCAACTATCTTCTTGATTGATACATCAGTGGAATTTCTATATGAGGAGGTCGTTAAAAACAAGACAGATAATGTGTTATTTGTTAGTAATAATCGAATATCTGTATAGATCTACTTTTATGTTCTTTCATGCTGCTTTCATAAATGATAATATATGAAACAAACTGTTGGTTAAGTTGGATTAATTGTTTTGTCTAATTTAATGTCTTGATTGTTTTTCTCAAAGTATACCCCCCAATTGCTGTTTTGCTTTAATTTGAATGTTGTAGTCATAATTTTGTTAACGAAATATGTTTAATGTAATTGATTATTTAAAGATAAAAAGTAATGTTAAATTTGTTGACGTTGTTTTGTGTTTGTTTACTGTTGAAGTTTCGTAAATAAACGAGAGTTTGTAAACTTTTAGTTAAAAGGTTGTGGTTCATTGTTTTATTGTTATTACTGTGTCACGTGTAGTAGGGAGGGGTCAACAGGCAAGGCCGGACCACTTTTTTGGCCAATTATGCTATCGGCGGCACCTTTTTTTTTTTTTGTCTTTTCTTCTGATTGTTCTTCATGTGCTTATCTGTGATTTTATTGATTCGCATCATCAACAGTGCCGAAAGTCATTGATGAAATTATCAATAGCGGTAGGTGCTCGTGCCATCAATAGACCTAGCCAAGGTGTGAAAACAACGGGTCACACACCGCGCAAACAATGCAAGCATTATAATGACACCTGCTTGATTAATTTCATAATCTTTAAAGAACAGAACAGAACAGAACATTTCTTTATTTTCACTCGTAAGGTACATAAAGTACAACTAGAGGATTTGAAAAAAAAAAAAGTAATAATAATGACTGTTCCGGTAAACGACAGGAGAAATAAGGAGGAGACAGAAAGGGAGGAAGGGAGACACAAGTCAAAAGGGATTTATATAAGAATTTCACGTGATAGGTACGTTACGTCAGTAGTCCGATAAAAATACCGTTAGGAGGCGTGGTGTCTGGAAAGAAAAACAGCTCATAGGAGGGGTGTACACAGTTAAGGTAAGTACGTTTTCTAACAATTCATAACAGAGAAGTTATGGCATGTTTTAACCCTTAAGCTGCCAAGCGCGAAACACTAACATTTTGCGGACAGTGTAGATCAAGATCAGACCGCAAAGAACCTGCAGTCTGGTCTTTGATCTTCCTGTCCGATACGGTGCTTTTTTTCCCCGTGAAAGAAAAACTTGGAGATCACAATATTTGGTATTTTACTATGGCTTACAAATTTTCTTTCCATTTATTTGGCAGATGAAGATTATTGTCGATATTACAATGTTTTGACAATCGAACATGATGTTCCTCCATCAAGTCGCAATACTTGGTTCTGATAGAGGAACAACATGCATTGTACAGCTTGGGGTTTGGGTGAGGACCACTATACAATAAGATACACAAGAACAAAATATTCCATTTCCATTTAACCCCTGACCAAACAATCCCGTGTTTTATTTTTCAGTTTTAACGGAAAAAAGATACTCTATGACCATAGAAGGAAAATTAGAAAACGTCAGTAAACGACATTTTTCTCCTTTTGCCACCATGTCCACGAACAATTTAAAGACAGGAATAATCTTTTCAATAGACATAAGATATATTTTCTGAGAATGCTTTCATTTTTGGGCCACTCTGTTATTGCCGTGTGGTGGAAAAAAAAAGGCAAACTTTGCTACACTAGCAATCAAATAAACATGTTGGAAAATCGAGAACATAACGAGATAATCCGTTTTCCTTTGCATGGATGTTTTCAGCCATACGTATTTAGATTTCCAGCTGTTAAAGGAGACATGATAAACTCTTAGATACAATAGATGCGAGTTGAGAACGGACTGCATAAAGGTGCGGTCGATCTAGATTCTGCACAACCTTCAAAAGCAGCCTTATGATTTTCTTCTTTGTCAGAAGATTTGATTTAACGAACATGACTCTCTGTTACTGATTTTACAAGCATATTTTGCGGGCAGTGTGGGGCGAGATCGAACTGCCGAAAAATGCGGTCCTATCTTGACTCTACACTGTTCCATGTGTTGAATTTTGCTGACTAATAAGCTTCGCAAGGCAATTATGTATGAGACCTACTTTGATGGGAAATTTCATACTACCGCACATGTAGTTATTGCCGGCGTAAATCAGGATCGGACTGCACCTAAGCTGAGGGTTAAGCGTGATTTTGCTCATGTATCGAAATATTGGTTAAAGAAACTAAAGGAAAGCATGGATAGATGCAATGGTTGCCGCAAAATAATCGAAAGAATGTTGAAAACGGCATTTAACTAATATATCATTCCATCAAGTCTTTGCGAGACTCTGACCACTGCGAATTACGATGTATATCTATGAATCATATGCTTGGAAAGAATTATGTGCGGAGTACTGTTAAAAGAAAGCCCGGCCGGGTAGCTCAGTGGTTAGCGTATCTGACTTGGACCTGGTGGTTGTGAGTTCGATACCTGGTGGAGGCAAACTTTCTTACCGGCGATTTTACGCCTCTCACCTCTGATGCATGTGAGAAAAGTAGTCAGTGACTTGGAAAAAAGTTGTGTGAGTACTGGTGGGAGAAAGCCAGGAAACACATGTGTAGGTGTGTAACGTTATGCTTCTGTTTTCTTAAGATCGTATAATGGAATTCTTCTTCAAATTAAGTAACAAAGTCCGAGGTTCACACAAACAACATTTATTTTGAATATTGTCTTCTAGCTTTTTTTTTATCCTTCTTTCAAGATGTTTTCTCTAAACCTGATGGTACCAATCTCTCTGTCTTTACATCTCTCCCCACTAGATCTTGTCACGCAACCTGATGGTATCAATATCTCTGTCTTCACATCTCTCTGTCTCCGATCACGCATCTCACACTACATTTATAGGGAGTCAAAACACTGCCACTATCAATATCAATATTCATAAGGCATCAATAGCCAAAATTCTATGCAAACTAGACTCTCAAAACAAACGCCTATCCGGAGAGCCATAGAGTTGTTGATAACTGAGTTTTCACTCATAACGTTAGAGGTGCACTGACCGCCGTGATATGAGCTGTTAAAACGGCGTTAAACTCCAATTTAACAACAACAATAACTGTTAAAAGAAACTCAAGGAAAGCATGGATAGGTGCAGTGGTCGGCGCGAAATAATTGATCAATACAAAAGCAGAACATTGATAAACATAAGTAATTTTATTTGTCTAGGAAATTAGGTGATAAAGGCAACACTTTTGTCATTTCGATACCCGCTATCAGTATTGACATTGCCGATAAATTATGCCAAATATTTGAATCTTCATATAAAACAAAAACACATATTTTGAACTCGCACTTTAAACAAAATTACAAAGTAAACATTCAGAGTAATTTAAATCTATGAACTCAAATCTAAATAATGCTTGGAAAAAATCGGGTGTCGGACTGACCAAATTTTGCAAAAAGTTTTTCACCGGGAGTCGAAACGACAAAAAACTGTCGAAATGACCGGGTGTCGAAATGACTGTCATTCGGTCAATACGGACAAAACTCGCTCGCAATCGCTCGCGGCGAGCGCTTGCCTTATTGAGCTCACAGCTGTATACATGTATTTGAGAAATGCCACCTGACGGAAGATAATGAAGAGTAAAAGTTCACCGTTTTTAGACTTGCGAAGCTAGTATATAGGCATCAAGATTGACCTAGAGTCATAGTAAACAAAAAACCCCACAGTTGCCAAATACTGTCCCACAGAAAATACTTCTTTCTGTTAAAAATCTTAATTCTGTTAAGTAGATTTCAATTAGCGGTTTCAGTTGTCAAATGTCTATCCCCCCATAATTTGTCCATCATCCCTCGCTTGCCCCAAAAATATTTTAACCATAACAAACCAGCAAACCAATCAACCCATGCAAAAATCAACCCACTTATGCAATCCCACCACCCTTAACCAACAAACCCACGCTTAAGCATATGGCTAACCATTAAACAATGTAACAAGTCTATGTAACATTAACATGCTCATAAAATTATGTAATTAAATGACTTATCATGCCCATCACATTAAGTTCATAAAACAAATTAACAAATCTAATTTCTGGTAGTTATGTTAATGGTTCTCAAAGAAATACAATTTATAGTTTTTTTCCTAATGTGTCACCTGGTTATAAAATAATAGAAAATCCAGTAAATTTAGTTTATCTTCCGCTAACATTAAATGAAATACATAACCTTAATGTATCAATTACAGACCAAGATGGAACATTACTAAATCTTAGAGGTGAGAATTTAACAATCAGATTTCATATTAGAGAAGCAAGATAAATAAAAAATATGTTAATATAAAATGACAAACTACATTAACGCTAAAGTAAATATATCAGAAGGACAAAAGCAAAAGCTAAATCATGCTGTTAAAGCTAGTTGTTCGGTAAGTATTCGTTTAAATCATGAAGATTTGCATGGTAATGATGTAATAGCATTAACCAAGTCACAAGTAAATAAACTTACTAAAGCTTATAAAGCTGGTAAGGGAACCACAATTAAAATGTCAATTAAGCAACTTAAACACAATATGAAAGTAGAAGGTGGATTTTTACCTTTGTTAGCAGGTTTAGCTTCATCAGTTCTACCCACATTAGCAAGGACCGTTTTACCTGCTATAGGAGTTGGTGCCCTATCTGGGTTAGCCTCTTCAGGCGTTCAAAAAGCAATGGGTAACGGTCTTTACCTTAAAAAAGGTGGTTGTGTATGCCAAGTTGAAACTGATGGTGAGGGTTTATATCTTGGTCCAGCTAAAGGTAAAGGACTGGATGCCGTTGGTGATGGATTGTATTTAAAACAAGGTGGAAAAATTTATGATGGAAAAGGTCTTCTTTTAGGACCTAATAGCCCATTTGGAAATATTCCTATATTAGGAGCAATATTATAAAATTAAAAATATGAATGTGCATAAATTTGGAGTTAAACCTAAAATGTTTCAACCAAAAACTATTTTTTGGAAACCTGTAGAAGTTAAGTATCCAGCTAAAAAAGTTAATCCTGTTACTTGGGATATTTATACTCAACAACCTATAGTATTAAAACCAAATGAAACTAAAACAATTGTTTTAAATTTTGGCTTTGTGATGCGTAGGGGTGTCGTTTTAATTTCTCTATCTTATGCTCTAAAAATTAGACAATTTAGTTTAACAAATGAAGTTATTCTTGAGGATAATGATAATGTGGTTACCACAATTACAAACAACTCTGGTAACCTAGTAAAAATTAATGAAAATGAATTTTTGTGTCGTCTTTACTATTCTATTTAAAAAAAATAGTTGTAATTAATAAATGGAACTAACAGAAAAGATTTATCCAAACTTACCAGAAGCACGAAATATACCAAATGCACCAACATTAGAACCGATAATATCAGCAGGAGACAATGGCCAGTCTTTTAGACTTAAAAAGATATCAGAGATTCAGGATTTTCTTGAAAATGAAGTAAGAATTAGAGAACAGTTAAGTAAAAAGTATCTAAAGATAAGTAAAACAATAGATAACGTTGAAACTGGACAAACCACCTTAGCAATAGGAGCCGGAGCAGGTGGAATAGCACTTTTAAGTACCGTGGTAGCAATTCCAGCAACGATAGCTTTAGAAGGTTGTGCTTTAGCTGTTGGACTTTCTGCATTAGTAGGTAAGTTTATAGTTAGAAGAACCAGAACAAAATCAGAAAAACATCTTCAGATTAAAATGTTAGCTGATGCAAAACTTGATACTCTTAATACACATATATCTAATCTTTCTAATAGTGAGTTAGGGTCAGATGGGATAATGGTAATTCCTTTTCCAGTTGCTTCTCTATCTGCTTCTCTGTCTTCTTCTTCATCTTTGATAACTCTATAAAGAGTTTTAATAAAGACATTGTATTTGTGTCCTTTACTTTTTCTAAGATTTACCTTTTTAGGGTTATTAAAAGTAAAAATAACATTGGTATCCCTTAATATTTTTTCATAATTAGCAATATCATCATCATCAAAATTTTTTTGATTTTTACTCATTATAAGTCTCCATAATCCATCTGTTGATTTATATTTTTCTGCACCAATCATAATATAGTCACCATCGTAATCAAATAATTTATTGCCTATAAAATAATTAATACCTTTCCTTTTAATACCAAATGTATTATCAATTTCTTCTTTTTCATATTCTTTTTTTAATGCTTCATATTTTTTATCTAAAGTTGAATATCCTTCATATTCCTCTTCCTCTTCCTCTTTCTCTTTAGGAATTAATTGTTGAGGTAATTGTTCGATACCCTCTTTAATAGGTTTAAGTTCTTCTGTAATTTTCGTTGCTGCTTCCTTTTGTGTTTCTGTAATAGGTTTAAAAAACTTTGAAAGGCCTGTTTGTAATTCAATTTCACCTGTTTTCTCTGCAAGCTGACTATCACGAATTCTTTTCTTTGTTGCAAGATATTCTTTTACAATTTGGTCTCTTTTCACAGGGTCTTTTATCTTTAAAAATGACATATTTTTTTAAGTAAAAAATTTTTTTATCTTATTTTTTAATTAGTATTACCTATCTCACATGCACAAGAACATTTAAACTTAGGTGGTTTTAGTTTTAGTCTTAATGGGTTCCATTGTTTCTTTCCACTAGTCTCCTGAATTCCTCTCGTGCTTCCTGTTTCCCCTTTTCGATTAAACTTTCTTGTTCCTCTAGCTTGCTTTTTTTCTTTGACTTAGCCCGTATCTCTTCCTTCATCACCTTGTATTTTTCAAGTTCATCCATGATTTGTTAATTTGTTTTATGAACTTAATGTGATGGGCATGATAAGTCATTTAATTACATAATTTTATGAGCATGTTAATGTTACATAGACTTGTTATATTGTTTAATGGTTAGCCATATGCTTAAGCGTGGGTTTGTTGGTTAAGGGTGGTGGGATTGCATAAGTGGGTTGATTTTTGCATGGGTTGATTGGTTTGCTGGTTTGTTATGGTTAAAATATTTTTGGGGCAAGCGAGGGATGATGGACAAATTATGGGGGGATAGACATTTGACAACTGAAACCGCTAATTGAAATTTACTCTGTTATATATGACAATTTGGACAAAAAAAGCTGAATCTCTACCACTCCAATTTGAACATGTCTTGCAAAGAAATAAAAACTTAACAAGATGTCATTTATAAGGTACAAGATCTTTGCTTATATGTGAATTAAGTGACCTATGCAAAGCAGAGAATCACTTATTCCTACACCACTGTAACATTATGAATGAATCTGTTAATAGATACATCTAGGTAACTTGTAGCAAATCCCAGCTATATCAACCCTCATTGGACAGGGAACCCTTGTCATTCATTCAGTCATTCATTATTTCGATCATTGTGTACAGATAAACTGTTATGTTAAACTGTTATTCTACGTTTTGAATTTTAGCCCTTTACCAAACAATCCTAAGTTTTAACAACACCGTGGAAGAATACCTGTGAAAACATTGCGGGAAAACTGCTGGTAACGTACATCTTGTGCTATTTGATATTGACTAATTGATGGCATGGTGTTTAACGCCGTTTTCAACATTATTTCAGTGATATTGCGGCGGCCAGAGCACCTATCCATGCTTTCCTGGAGTTTCTTTTACCAGCACTACCGAGACTCAATGCAGACAATGTGGATTAGGATCAGACTGCACAGAGCGTGCAGTCTGATCTTGGATCTAGACTGTCCGATAAGAGGATATATTTTCTCCAAAATATAACTTTAAAATAGCAATATTAAGGCGTTTACCTGAAAGTTTCATTTAACATTTTTTAGCAGGTTACGGGTTAAACTTAAACTGGATTATAGTTAACAAATAGCATGCATAGCCCCAGCAACTCAGTCGGTAGCATACAGGACTTGAGAACAGAAGGTCGCTGGTTCGATCCCCGACTCGGCAAATTTCTTTCAGAGAATTGATGACAGTCATTGCGACAGGATTTATTTTTCTCTCACTTTTCGATGATGGTTATGTGGGAATGCAGCCAGTGGCTTGGAAAGAATATTGTGCGGACTACTGGTAAAAGAAACTCCAGGAAAGCAGGGATATGTGCACTGGCCACCGCTACGTAACTGAAATAATGTTGAAAACAGGGTTAAACACCATTCAAACAATCAATCAATCAATCAAATTCGCTAGTCTGTCAGTACTTTAAGTACTTTGATTCACACTTTGTGTACTTTAGTTGGTACATTTGGACCTTTGCTGTTTGATTCTAGATATCATGTATATAATTATGTTCAGTGGCCTAATCAAGAAGAATTTAAAAGAACGGGCATATCGACCGATTTTTTTGGCCCTATTCCAACTTAGTAATTCTCAAACAATAGCAACATACTTAAATCAAAGGACTAATAGTTCTGAGAGTCGCCTCGTGTGCTGCGGGTTAGAAGTTTTCCATTTCTAAATTTCAAAAGGAAAATTTATTAACAGTATTCAAGATACAAGATAACCTATCCGCAAGATGGTATATTCACATTATATGCAAACATAAGTTCTGAATTGAAGAGATGTAACTCAGGCACCATGAACAGCTTCAAAAAGTTGAAAGTGACCTAGTCTCTTCTCCCGGGTGACTTCATATATATATATATATATATATATATATATATCAAAAGGTAAAATTTAAAAAAAAAATGATAACTGACGAGGTTCCATCGATATTTGCAGTTCCTTCACAATCGACCATTCTAATTGTTTTCAATATTTTCTAATCTTGGCAACGGAAGTTAACCCTTTCCCAAACGACAAATTTTGGACTGGTCCAAATTGAATGAGTTTGCAGACGACAATTTCAAATATGATGAAAATGGCAGAAAGTTATCAAAAAGGGTAGAAAACGCTGTGGGAAAAGGAGAAATTGCTCGTTACGAGCAATTTCTCCTTTTCCCACAGTGTTTTCAAAAGACTTGTACTACAGACACATGAAAACCAGGGCTTGTTTGGGAAAGGGTTAACCGACTACATTACTAATCTTCTGGCACTGCAAGTCAAACTTTACCTCCAAATACAATCTCAATCATGTGAAATATCTCAAGGCCTAATTTGTAAATCCACTTTCTCTTTCTCTTTCCTGAGTGGACAAGGACTGGTATTTTCAACATAATCCTTAGAGCGTCAATTAAACCCAACAGATATTTTTAGTTTTAGAACCAAAGGCAAGATAATGGCAAAAATATGATGGCTGAAGTCTGTAGTGTTCCAGCAAAGCAGGCAGTGCAGACTAAACATCAGACTGTGCATTTTGTGCAGTCTGATCTTGATCTACACTGGTCTCAAAAGCAACTATAGCTGTGAAAAGCGCTTTAAGATATATGAATATCTTTTTCAGTATCCAAACTTCGTCACGTGTTACTAGCCAATCAATCCTTAAGCTGCTAGGCGCGATTCACTGACCTTTTGCAGACAAAGTAGATCAAGATCAGACTGCACAGAACGTACAGTCTGATCTTGAATATACACTGTCTGATAAGGAGATATTTTTTTTTCCAAATAACAATATTCGGGTTTATACTATAGGAATGAAAGTTTTATTTAACTTGTTTAGCAGAGTAAGGGTTAAAAGAATCACCAAATGTTCCTGCATTGTCCATGAAACTGATCTTCGCTTCACAAGATCGATCAGTTCTCTGTAACGGTGCCGATGTAGCATTCCCCCATCGAATATAGCGACACCAAAATCGCCAACATCTAAAACAATTTTGTCTATGAACTTAGAATTGCAATTTTCTGTATTTTAAGTTTACAATAATATTTGTTGCACACTTTTCACCCTCGGGTGTATCTTTTGGTAAAGTTTTCAGTTCGCAGGTATTTTCCATTCTGTTCAAGAAGATTTTTTTTTTTTTTGGGGGGGGGGGGGGGAGGGAGGGGATATCAAGCAGGCTTAAGAGTTGCAGCTAATGTATTTCTCTAGCTGCAGTTTTGTTTTCATCTATGTACAGGTGCAATTGCATAGATTTTAAATGTTACGAGAATAGCTTTTACACATGGTTTTAATTGTTTAACCCTTTCCCAAACAAGCCCTGGTTTTCTTGCAGTACAAGTCTTTTGAAAACACTGTGGGAAATGGAGAAATTGCTCATAACGAGCAATTTCTCCTTTTCCCACAGTGTTTTCTACCCTTTTTGAGACCTTTCTGCCAATTTCATCGAATTTAAAATTGTCGTTTGCAAACTCTTTCAATTTGGACCAGTCCAAAATTTGTCGTTTGGGAAAGGGTTAACTACATCTGTTGGGTCAATCATAATCGATATCGTCTTTGTTGACAAGTTTGTTTGGCGCTTGTGTCTGTCTCATTTAGATTCTGCGTCCATGCAAAGAAATCCTGGTATTCTGGATAATAGTGATTGCTTTACCCTGTTTTCCTTCATCGAATGATAAGAAGTAGCGTGATTAATTTTCTTGCACGCTGAAAAATGCATCCAAGTCAATGGGGATTCTAAATTGGACGAAATATCTATGGACACTTACTGTACACAGATGATTTAATTGTAGTATACTAAACATCGTTTTTTTTTTAATACGAAGCCATTTTCAAGAAGACTATCTAGTGGTGAAGAATAAAGTTTCCCCCGCCCCATTTACTTGACAAAACTCGTATGAAGTCCCCGACATGCTGACCAACTTTTGTTAGCAATGGAAATGTGCTCTCTAGAACACAGCGTTCTTCTAAGATTTCACCGAGTGAACTTAGCTGATACACAGCGTTCTTCTAAGATTTCACCGAGTGAACTTAGCTGATCTGCTCACTGAGGGGAGCTTTTCCGTCTGGAATTCACCCAAGATAATAATGAGACAAACATGCTATTATCAGATGAAGCATTTTGACCAGGCGAGGGATGCTAGACAGAAGTTATGCCCTCAAGAGTATACAGGTTTTTCTAGGAGTTAGCTAAGTGACCCACATTTTGACCCATGGAGACTCAATTTTACCTGAACTTTTTTCTTTTTTTGGGGGTGGGGGGGGGGTTTAGATTTATTTTCCCTGTGAAATTTTATTTCAATATAGGCTATAAGACAGTGAGGCAATGCAGGGCCATCGTGGCCCTCTTGTTCCATGATTCTCAGACCTGGCCTAGTGACCTACTTTTGGACCTAAGGTAACCCATATTCAAAATAGTACGAGATATTATGCAGACAAACACGCTGTCGAAGTTCCATGAGCACTGTACTGAAAATATGGCCAAAGAGTGCATGCAGGGCTAACTGTTGACGATACTAGACACAAACACAATATGATCACATTTTTTACCAGCTCGGCCAATTTCTTTCCCAAGACATGATATAGTCATTGCGACAGAATTCATTCGTGTCTCACTGCTAATCATTGTTTTGACAGTGTTTAAGTGGGAAAGCAGCCAGTGGCTTGGAAAGAATATTGTGCGAAATACAGGTAACAGGAAGTCCAGGAAAGCGTTGATAGGTACACTGGCCGCCACGATATACCTGAAATAATGTTGCAAACGTCGTTAAAAACAAATAAACACAATTTTTAACCCTTTCCCAAACGACAAATTTTAGACTGGTCCAAATTGAAAGAGTTTGCAGACGACAATTTTAAATTTGATGAAAATGGCAGAAAGTTCTCCAAAAGGGTAGAAAACACTGTGGGAAAAGGAGAAATTGCTCCTTACGAGCAATTTCTCCTTTTCCCACAGTGTTTTCAAAAGACTTGTACTGCAGACACGTGAAAACCAGGGCTTGTTTGGGAAAGGGTTAAGCTAATATTGAGTACTTCCTTCTCGTGGGAGGTAAAAAGAAAACAAACAACTATAAAAACGGTCAAATTTTCTATTTTCCAGTTCGAATGCATGTATTTAATCGTAACACTAGACTGGAGTTGCAGACTATTTAAGTTTCTGTACAATATCCATGTTTCTATTTGCTTGCTCCTATTGGGTGTTCCAAAGGTGATTAGTTAGACATATCTGTCTTTTGTTCATCCATTTTGATTTTTTTTTGTAACAACGCATGCGCAGACTTTCCGTTGTCCATTCTTATTGATCCTGGGCAGACATTTTCCCCCAATATAATGACAGATATCATTTTCTCTGGCACCACAGCCGCGAAAACGACCATGGCGACGCTTAGTGTAGCAGAGTATCCAGTGGTTTTTATCCATGTCTGTAAGGTCGGTGCTGACGGCTTCGGTAACAACGGAGTTGATACTCAGTAAACAGCACAAAACGGTGAAGGCAATCATCTTCTTTAGATCCATGCTGGTAATATGATGTAGATGAGTGAAAGCTTTAGACACAGAACTACACCGGCTTTGTTTTTGCACCTGAAATAGAACGTGATACATGGTCATAATCGTTTTACTCGGGTGTGTTGCCTCATACAGTTTTTTTTTTTTTTCAAAATTTGACCTACATGACCCAATTTCAAATTAATTTGTCCGTGACTTTCTGACCAACTTTTATGAATACTATTCTGTGGCCTTTAGTGATCACACAAGGTTTTTCTAAGATTTGTCCCAGTGAGCTACTTTTTAACCCGAGAGTAAAGACTTAATAGGGTGGATAACATTGTAGAAAAAGCTGAAATGCTGATTACCAGCATTTTCTTGTTTAACCCTTTACCACACAATCCCGAGTTTTAACGGCCTTGAGGAAGAAGGCCTTTGAAAACATCGTGCGAAAAAGAGAAAATAGTGGTAACCAGCATTTTCTCCTCTTCGCATAATGTTTTTTGTTAACCCATCCCGTAGCAAATTTCAATTTTTGAGTCACTTTTATTTTGTCGTTTACAAATGCTTTCAGTATGGACTGGTCTAAAATTTTGTCTTTTGGTAAAGGGTTGAAAAGCCTCTCCTTCAGGGTTGATAAAACATGCGATTATGAATACTCTTTTTACAATAATTTTTCCCTATCAAAGACAAATCCCATAATCTGAATGTGCTTCCAGCAAAGACAAATCTTAAAGGCTGTTCTCTGGTAAAGACTTCTTTTTTAAAATTTTTTATTCCTTTACCGCAAAATCCTGTTTTTTGACGTTTCTGAAGAAGACAGCTTTTGAAAGCATAATGGGAAAAGGAGAAAATACTAGTAACTGTACATGAAAGACTAATTCAGTTATCTGCATATGGGTACAGCAAAGACAAATCTAAGAGGTTTTTTCTGGTAAAGACCTTTTAAAAGTTTTTTTTTTTTTTAATTCCTTTACCACAAAATCCTGTTTTTAAGTCCCTGAGGAAGACAGCTTTTGAAAATGGGAAAAGGAAAATGCTAGTAACCTTATGAAAGACTAGTTCAATCATCTTCATTTGCTTCCAGCAAAGACAAATCTTAAAGGCTGTTGTCTAGTAAAGACTTTTTTTTTTTTTAATTCCTTTACTGCAAAATCTTGTGTTTTACGTCCCCGAGGAAGACAGCTTTTGAAAACATAATGGGAAAAGGAGAAATACCTGTAACCCTATGAAAGACTAATTCAATCATCTGCACATGCTTTCAGCGCAGTCAGATCTAACACTCTGTTGTGTGGTAAAGAGTCAAACGAGGAAGCGTCTTTTTAAAGTCATGATCTCAGTGAAACGTGCTGATGCTATGAAAATTTGTTATATCAGCTACTGTTAAAGTGGTAAAAACAATTGATCAAGTCATTCCATTGCTAAAGAAAGCTTCCAGATATTTTATAATCGCACCTAACATGAATAAGAGTTACGCACACTCATGCCAACGCTCGGCTACAGTTCCAATAAAATTCTGGATATTTTCCTGAAACTGCAGTCGCACTTTGACATTAGCACGTGTTGCTTTTATTTAATGTCGAAAAGGGGGCATAACTGTCTCATATTTTTTACCTGCCCTTCGGGCATCGGTTTCCCTTTTACTTCAGTAATAGTAGAGATATGAGTAAATGTCATAGTTTTTACATGACGACGAGAAAGACGACGATAGGGCTTTTCGAAAACAACCGAGCTAAAAAGTCTTTTCACTAATTTATTGAAGCAATAGATGGCGAACCATCAGTATAAAAGCCAAAAAAAAACACAATGCACGTGTTAAAATGCATTTGAATTTAAATCACACCATTTAAAAGTATGGAAAAATACTGTAAATATGACGGTCTTATGTTGTGTGATCGGTCCCAGTGTTAGTCGCTGGCAGAAAACATGAATTTCAAAATCAGGCAAATAGTAAACAAAAGATAGAGTGACCTAGTAACTTTTAACCTAGTTTTGAAATTAATTTTTCTGCCAGTGACTAACACTTGGACCGACCATACAGTAACAGATTGTCATCTTCACAATTAATTTCCATACTTTAAAAGTTACGATTTAAATTTTTGAATTTTAACACCCGTCTTGTTTACTTTTGGCAGCTGTTAATGAGATAAGTAGCATCTCTGGATTTCGCACAAGAACTATACAGGGGCTTATGAGAATGTATTAGGCAGGATCACAGGATCAAAAGGACCCATCGACCTTATGGGGTCGTAAACAAATAAGTACCATGACGTCCATATCTTGTACTATAAAAAAAAATACGGATTTACAATTACCAAACGACCAACCCGTTAACTAAAGAAAAATTTGCACATTTTTACTTTTTAACATATTTGTATGCTTGCAAAGAAAAAGAATGGGTTCTAGTTTGGTGTATGTGTGGTTTTTTTTTTTTTCCCAGAAACATACAAGACACTTTTGATTTGCGGCAAAAATTGTAAAAACGTCCTTCATATTTTATCCCTACAATACAAAATGAGAAAACGTCAACAAATTAAATAGACAATGATGAAAAGTGTTAAACAAACTGTGAAAGAACATTATTCATTATATATGTAATTCCAAAAATAGTAAAATAATCGAGTAAAGATAATTTAATTTTTAATTCAACTCAACTTCTTACTCATGATGTAAAACGAAATGAAAATCATAAGTTCTTATATCTACTGATATCAAGTACTAATATTTACCTTTGTGTTATTCTGTTAAAGAACTCTTCAACGAAGATTACAACTATGACAGAACCGGAGGGCACAAATCGACTTAAGTTAGCAGAGATGTCAAAAAAGGAAGTTCAGCATCAAGATAATTTATCGCGACCGCAACAGATATGAGTCACGCTCTGGCAAAAGGAGGCTTAATGCATTTTCATAGTGCATTTATACCAAGCAAGTCATCACATGACTATGGATCCATAAAATCCATTTTCTCTAACAATCAACTGGATCACGGGGTAGAATGATCCTTAGACATGAAGAAAATTGACCGATGGCAAAAGGTATCAACTCATGTCAGCTTACGCGGACTGCGCAGGCTGACATGAATCGATATTTTTTGCAGATGCATTAAGCCCCTTTTCACAGAGCATGGCCCATATTCTTTTGTCTTGTAACATACTTTCTTTAAAAAGAACGTGGCAAAAGGAAAAAAGTGCTTACAACAAGCATTTTCTTCTTTTGCAAAAATGTTTAATATGTATTATGATGTATCTGTACTTGATTTTCCAACGTTCAGAGGCATTTTTCAAAGTTAACTGACGCATTTTTTTTTTAATGAATAAACGCATTATCATCTTCGCAAGCCAAGGTGACGATCACTACGTGGATCTTACCCCTGGCTGATCGAGTCGAAATTTGTTGGCTTCACAATACGTATGATCATTGAATGCAGTCAGGACTGAAAGCACCAATCAAATGGCGCGTTACATTTGCTATCCAACATCTGCAGAACGTAAATACGAATGGCGACCACAGGAGAAAGTTGTCGGATATGCTGGGAATCATTACCGAAAAAAATATAGAAGAACAATATTTTCTTCAACATTCACTGTAACGAATCAATTAAATGAAGTTTAAGGATACATCCCACACTAGATGATGGACTGTCAAAGTACATTAGTGGTTTTTGCTTCGCAAAAATTAACAAGATTTCGAAAATAGATTCTGACTTGATAAATTGTCTGTCAAATTTGCAATCTGAAAAGCAGTCAATTGTTGGCAAATTACGAAGAAAGCATGCTGAACAAACTATTATTGGACCAAACCTTAGTGGTCAATTGTCAAGAATCCCCGTTAAAGCAACAACACCGAAGCGCTTAATATATCATAGCCCAACACCTAGAAAGGTAAAAATGCCTTTGGCCATAGTAACAAAATGCCGAAAGAGTTATGTAACGCGACGTTTGCTTGGTTTTCGATGACGTAAATCTAGGGGTGAAAACAATCAAAATCCAGTAGTTTGTGCGTCGCCGTGCTAACAAATTTTGACTCGATCAGCCAAGAGGTAAGATCCACGTAGTGATCGTCACCTTGGCTTGCGAAGATGACACATCATCAAACGATGTGAGAAATAGAGCAGAAGTTGGAAAGCACTTGGAGACAACAAACTGAATTTGGCACAAAAGTACAATTTGTTTATGGCAGGATAGAAACATTATGCGAAGAGGAGAAAATGCTGGTTATGAGCATTTTCCCTTTTTCTCCCCAATCTTTTCAAATGCGTTATATCTAAGGGTTGTTAAATCGCGCGATCATTATGTAAAGGATTTAGGAAATGGTGTAAAACTATGATAAAGATGAGAAAACTTCCTTGTAGCAGTTTTTCAAACTTGACCAGCACATGTACATCATTCACTTTCTATGTATTATATGTATTCCAGTAGTTAACCCTTTCCCAAACGACAAATTCTGGACTGGTCCAAATTGAAAGAGTTTGCAGACGACAATTTTAAATCGATGAAAATGGCAGAAAGGTCTCAAAAAGGGTAGAAAACACTGTGGGAAAAGGAGAAATTGCTCGTTACGAGCAATTTCTCCTTTTCCCACCGTGTTTTCAAAAGACTTGTACTGCAGACACGTGAAAACCAGGGCTTGTTTGGGAAAGGGTTAAAGATGACTTCTTACTCATGTTCAATTAATTATGACCAATTTTGAATTTAATTTGAGCCATGCTCTGTATAATGCATCATTAACACGCATTAAACCCCCTTTTGCCACAGCAAGGCTCATTTATCAATTATTTCTAATAGTCATTCTTGTGGCTTAATGCCAAATATTAATTACCTCCCATGGTTGCGAGGTTGCGTAGATTATGCCCGATGGAAAATGCAAAGTTGTGAATTTTGCGTAGGCTGGTTTATCAACGGTCATTTCCGGATGTTTAATCTAAGATGTCACATGCTGCTTTTCGAACTTCAGCTTGCATTTAAATGCGATAAACAAAGAAAGTTGAATCAAGATAATCTTTATATGTGACATGATCTGGCAAAAGGGGGCTTAATTCATCTCAGTAATGTATTGTACCAAGCAAGACATCACATAACTGGAATCCATAAAATCCAATTTGTCAAACAAGCGATAAACTGTTCGCTGGACTTACAGAAAATTACCAATAGCAAAAAGTTTCGGCCCAGGTCAGACTGCGCGGACTGCTCAGGCTGACCTGGGTCGATACTTTTTGCAGATGCATTAAGCCCCCTTTTTCACAGAGCATGGTTCATATATATGTGTGTGTGTGTGTGTGTTATCAAAACAATCTGGGCCACAAAAACTCCATACCGAATCTCTCCTTTAGGTCGGGATTTGATATCGAGAGTGCCTTGAAATGTTCTCAAAAAAAAAATCAAAGCGCTGAAGGCCTGGGCATCAGAACGGGTGAAGAGGTAGGAAGATGAAGCCCAGAAGCTCAAAGTTGTTATCGCATTTGTACAGGCTTAAAAACTGCTATCGCATTTGTACAGACTAACAAAAAATATCTACATGTCTCACACTGACAGTCTGTGGAGTTGACAACAGAATGGAAAAACATAAAGTTGTAAAGGCCAATATAATGAGTATTTTTGTATAGCCTTGGCCTCGTGGTCTTTATGGATTGAAAAGAAATAATTTTCAAAGGATTTTCTGTTTCTTATTTACGTTGCTTTGGCAACAAATTATGGTAACAAACCAAAATGAACAGCGTGCAAAATAATGCTGATAGAGGACAAGTCCAGGGAACATTTCTGGAAAGTGCAAAAAATCCACGATGGCCAAGCATTGAATAATATTTTTCTTTCATTTTACCATACTCAGCCTATAAGTTGAAATTGTAACCATGTCCTTTGAGAAATGACGAGGAAAAATACAAAGTCTTTAAAGGATAATATCACAGAGCATGATTTGGTGTCTGAGAAGACAATCCTTAAGATATTTCTTTTTACTTTTGCATTATGGTTTCTATGGCAACAAATAAAAAGACGTCCGCATTCGGACGCCAATGCTTGGTTGATTTTCAGTGAAAACACAAAGATGAAAAAAGGGCGTACCTTGATAGTTATTTGTCCTTATTGTTTATGTTTTCCTTTTGATAGTTAACAACTTGTCCAAGTTTGAAATAAACATCTTCAGTAATAACAAAGATATTGTAAAATGTCAAAGATTTTACAGGACGACGACACAAACAACGAAGATGATGACACTAAGGCTATGAAAATATCATGCCTCTGAAAACAGCTGGCCTTAAAGTTGTTTGTCGAAAAAGGGGCATAACTAATTACTTTGCCAAAAATATTTTGGTGGTTACCTGCCTCTGTTGTACTGATATAAATGCCCCTGTTAATAGTTAACGAAAAGTCCAAGTTTGAAGTAAGTATCTTCATTAATGACAGATATGATAAAATGTCAAAGGTTCTGAAAATAAAACGCTAGAAAACGTCCTTAACATATGTGTATAAACGTTCAATGGTTAAATGAAAAGAATCGGTAAGCATTATCGAGTGGTCTTCTACAAAGAGTGTATGACAGCCCAGGTCGAAATTTGACCTGCCCGGGAGTCCCAAATTCGGTACTTCCATCTATTGAACCTCTTATACAAATTGATCTAATTGTAGCGCTAGGGATAAAGAATTGTGCCTGCCTCAGGTAAAAAAAAAAAATACATAGGTTTGATATAGAAACCTTTCTTTTTTTTTTCCCGAAAAATCATAATTTTTTTAAACCCTTTGGGCCGAGCCCCGATAGCTCAGTGAGTAGCGTACAGGACTTGACAACAGGGGGTCGCTGGTTCGATCCCCGGCTCGGCAAATTTCTTCCGAGGATTGATGATGGTCAGTGCGACAGGATTCATTCCTCTCTCACCACTGAGCATTGTTTCGACGATGGTTATGTAGGAAAGCAGCCAATGGCTTGGAAAGGTTATTGTGCGTAGTACTGATAAAAGAAACTCCTGGAAAGCATGGATAGGTGCACTGGACGCCGCGATATAACTGAAATAATGTTGAAAATGGCGTTCAACTCCATACAATTCAATTCAAACCCTTTCGCATAGAGCTTTCGTGCTGTGTAGTTTAAATCTATTTATTTTACATCAATTGTGAATCCTCTCGTCGAAGTTTCGTTTTTCAGAGTTCATTGATATTTGGTGTGAATAATGCTTGATAATATATGCTTGTATTTATTGACTTCATCTTGGCATGTGAAAAAGATAGGCACTCTTGTTCTAAGATTTGGCTTAGTGACCTACCTTTGGACCCAAGGTGACCTATTATTGAAGTAAGCCTTCAACACACGACAGCATTAACCCTTTCCCAAACAAGCCATGGTTTTCACGTGTCTTCAGTACAAGTCTTTTGAAAACACTGTAGGAAAAGGAGAAATTGCTCGTAACGAGCAATTTCTCCTTTTCCCACAGTGTTTTCTACCCTTTTTGATAACTTTCTGCCATTTTCATCAAATTTAAAATTGTCGTCTGCAAACTCTTTCAATTTGGACGAGTCCAAAATTTGCGGTTTGGGAAAGGGTTAAAGGCCTGTCCAAATTGAGAGCATTTGCAGACAACAAATTACAAAACAGACGTTGCATTTTCGTCGCTGTCTGTCACCCCTTAGAACACCAAATAAACCCAATCAACATTCTGCCAAAATGAACGCATTTGCAGACGACAATTAAATTGTAGTTAAAATGCTGATCCCTGTCTTTGATATTGTAGAAAACATTGTCGTTAAAACTCGGGATTGTGTGGTACAGGGTTAAGGACCCTGAAGAAGGAGTCTTATGAAAACATCTTGAGAAAAAGAGAAAATGCTTGTAACCAATTTTTTTCTCCTTTTCCCGCAATGTTTTCTACCATTTCAAGGACCGAACTCTTTTTTGGGAGCCACGCTTGATTTGTCGTCTGCTTTCAAATTGGTGGAGTTCAAAATTTTGTGGTTTGGTAAAGAGTTAAGGGTAAAAAGTCTTTATGTTTTTCAAGTGCTGAAGTTTTCCTTTGAAAGAATTATAGAAACCAATTTGGCTGGTTACCAGCATTTCCACCTTTTACTACAATGTTTACTAAAGATTATTCCTCGGTGTCATTTAAACCCGGGATTGTGTGGTAGGCTAAAAGATTAACCCTTATCCTGCTGAATAAAAGAAATGAAACTTTATAGTAGATAGTAGAAGCCCAAAACTTTCTTGTTTCAAAGGTATTTTTGGAGGAAAGATATCTCCTTATCGGACAGTGTAGATCAAAGATCAGACTGCACGTTCTGTGCAGTCTGATCTTGATCTACGCTGTCCGCAAAAGGTCGGTGGGTCGCGATAAGCAGCCTAAGGGCTAATCGGAAATAGTATCCGTGCAAAGATAATAACCATGTTTTATGAGAAATGAACTGAAAATGTGGCCACTAAAGTGCATAAAAGACAAACGTTGACGACACAGCACGGTCACAGAAGCTAATCTTGAATACGTTGTGTTCAGGTGTGCGATAAGCAAACAACACAAAGAATGATAAAAAATGTCAAAGGTTTTATTTTCTAAGAAGAATGCATTGTATTAATTCCTAACACAAGACTGAGTTGTCGAATATTTATTTAAGTTTCTAATCAATATCCATGTTTCTATTTGATCACTTCTCTACATGATGTTCTACAGGTGATTAGACCCATCTGTCCTTTTGTTCATCCGTTTTTCGTTTTTTTGTAACAACACATCCGCAGAATTTTCGTCGTCCATTCTTTCCGATAATGGGCAGACATTCTCCCCCATAGTGAAACCGACAGATACCATTTCGTCTGGCAGCACAACCGAGAAAACGACCATGGCGCCTTGTGTAGCAGAGCATCCAATGGCTTGCATCCAAGTAGGTAAGATCGCTGCTGACGGCTTCGGTAACAACGGAGTTGATACTCAGTAAACAACACAAAACGGCGAAGGCAATCATCTTCTTTAGATACATGCTGGTAATATAACGTATCTAGAAGTAAAGGCTATAAATTCAGAACGACACCGGCTTTATTTTTGCACCTGAAATAGAACGTGAGATACAGTCATATATATACCTTCCTTCATTCTATATGGAGTATCTAAATCTATTACTCAGGGCTTTTTTTACCCTAACAGTGCAACGGTTTTTAAAAGTTTACTCGGTTTTCTCTTCTTTTTTTTTTTTAAACTTGGGTGTTGAAAAACGGTTCAACTTACTGACATTGTCCTACAGCACACATGTGTGATATCCAAATTGCCTATTGCAGGGAGTGTAGATTTATCTAGATCAGAAAACAAGTGTTACGGGAGATCACTCCTTCCTTACAGCATTGCCTCTTCCCGTATAAAATTAATACCTGACAACTGCCTTAGGAAGAATTCTCTTTGAACTGGTCCCCGTTGTAGATATACATATTACAACTGGCACAGGCTATTTCCATTGGGCCACATGTATATCACAGAATGGCCAATCAGAGAAGCTGACACATTTCCAGTTTGGCTGTATAGGTAATACTGCGATACTTTGCACAATTTGAAATTGGTAATCGAAAGTAAAAAGAATATTAGCAGACATAAACGTTGAAAGGTGATACCAAAAATACAATTCACTTATTCGTAACGTCAAAAATATTGGAAAATCCCCTGCTCAGGAAGTGAAAGTGACCTCCCCTGAATCTCTAACAGTCTCGCGACATGGCTGTTCTAAAAATAGACGGGCAGAATTCCGTCCGTATTTATTAGAATGTACCGATCTCTATACACTTGCTGTATCAGAGGAGGTAACCAATCTAAATTCTATTTAGCTCGTGGTTTGTGTATTGGTATTTTAAACCTCGATAAACGAGGATATGTGCCGCACGGGTTCGAATCCCAGCCGGAGAGGTTTATATCTGAGCTATGCATTTGTTGCGAACTTTCATGTTCGTAGGATGGGGGCTCGTCCGGGATTGGCTATTGAGCTATTTGTTGTCTATAAAAAATGCCCGTTATATGCCATTGAGCCATTTGTTGTCTATTGCATTAAGTTAACTCCACCAACCAGACATCCCATAACAGAATGCCTTAATTTTTGTTTCAAAATAACCGAGCAATATTCAGTCTTTGACTAAGATTTTCATGACAAAGATTTTTCCTGACCACGATCAATTCATTAAACTCACTAAAGAATTTAATCTTATCGATAAGGTCTGTGCATGAATAATATTACAAATTAAATTTCCAAGTCTGATGTTATCTCATGAAATTTCGAAACGGGCAGTAACCTGACTTACAAGCATTGGGTATTACCTGTTGTTGATACGAAGATCGATAACAGACTGCCAGTTTAGGTTCGAGATTTCATGAGATAACGCGAGACTTGGAACTTTGAATTGTAATTTCATTTATACCTATGCACAAAGATACCTTATCGATGAAGATTAATTTCTGTAGCGAGTTTAATGACTTGATTGCGGTAAATTGATTGCGATCAGAAAAATCTTTGTCATGAAAATCTCGGCCAAAAATAAAGTATTGCTCGGTTATGTTGAAATAAATAAAGGTATTCTCTTACGGGCTGTCTTATTGGTGGATTTGGTACATATGAAAACAATAGCTGCCCTCGGGTGTTGCCTGTTGTCTATCGGTCGGCGTTGTCTGCGCATGTCTCGGAGATTTGACCTGTCTGCTATGATGCATCACAATCCTGTACAGGACAACTATCAATACGCGGTGCGTAAATTGCCGGTTAAAAAAGTGCAGGCGGAAATTGGCATTATAGAATATATCTGTGGAAAAATCAAGCCAGTTTTTCGCCACAAATTTCTCAAAAAAAACAAAATGATTTCAAACGGGGAAAATACTGTTTTTTGAAAATACCAATCGTTAATGCAAATCGCTGTACACAGTTTCTAAGTGGGGAAAAACTGGGATTTTTGCAACAGACTGACAACAAAAATAACGTCCCCACCTTGCTTGGCTTTCACCGAGGCTTTTACTCAAGCTCATAGGGGCTATGTTTATAAATAGCTGGTGCATAGGTTATTTACCAGCTAACATGGCTGGATGAATCGTACAAGGTGGGTTTTAGTGAGTATACGTATATTTTATTTTGAAATTCATTGCATTGATTGCCGCCTTGAAAAGTAGTCCGGATCTGTACCCAGAATGCCCATGGATGTCAGATAGGTTATGTATTTGAAAAGTGGCACCTGGCGGAAGATAATGATCAGACGTTTACAGGAGATACAACGGGTACCAGTTTAGTTTCTGGTCGGTTAAGATTTCATGAGATAACACGAGACTTGGAAATGGTAATTGTGATTTTATTTATGCACAAAAATAGAAATTACCGATGAAGATTAATTTCTTTAGTGAGTTTGACAAATTGATCGCGGTCATCTTTATCCACCATGAAAATCTTTGCCAAAGATAAAATATTGCTAAGTTATTTTAAATCAAATTAATACATTCTGCTACGGGCTGTCTGATTGGTGTATTTGGTACATATGAAAACCATTATCTGCCCTCGATAGATCGGGTGCTGCCTGTTGACGATCGGACGATTACAGGAGACAGAGCGGGTACCAGTTTAATCCAATGAAAAGAATGACAGTCATTTCGACAACCGGCCATTTCGACACCTTTTGGTCATTTCGCCCCCGGTAAACTTTTTCTTGCGAAATTTGGTCATTTCGACATCCGATTTTTCCCCGATCACATTTTACACTCGTGTTTCCTAGACTTGATTTACTTTCAAGACATTATATTAACAAAGCGTTGACTACATCAATCAAATCAACGCAATTTATTTAAAAACCAATGAGTTGGTAAAATTTATGAAGAAGAAACCGCACATTCAATCAAATAATTCAAAACGTTTAGTACAACTTATTCGCTAGTTGTTGCATAATCAACAAATATGAAAGCCACGTAAAAGTACACGTAAAAATTTATTTATTACTAACAATTAGATCAAGCACATGTTCGGGCTTGCTGCATTTAGCAACCTCGGCATATGAATCTCCACCAATATATAAGCCATGCTCTTTGAAATGGGGACTTAATGCATCTGCGAAAAGTATCGATTCAGGTCAGCCTGCGCAGTCCGCGCAGGCTGACCTGGACCGAAACTTTTCGCTATTGGTCAATTTTCTGCATGTCCAATGACCAGTCTACGCCATGATTCAGTCGGTTCTTAAAACAAAATGGCTATTATGGATCCATAATTGTGCGATGACTTGACTGGTACAATACATCACGGAGATGCATTAAGCCCTCTTTTCCCAGAGCACAGCTCATATCAATTAACGCAGTTGTTCGTCTGCATTAGAATAATATGTCAAAGAAGTAAACACAAAGATCGGCAAAGGCAACTTTCGTTCTTTCGTTTTACTGCAAAAAATACGCCCAAAATTACAAATTGTTACATTTTATAATATCCTGCAAGATAAACTTCCTTTTTTCCGGGGGGGGGGGGGGGGTCAACGGTGTCGAAACTACCACTTTTAGCAAAAGAAAAAAAATATATAGGGCGTCGAAATGACCAAAGTAGGGGTCCCAATGACCAAAAAGTGTCGAAATGACCGGTTGTCGAAATGGCAGGATACCAATGAAAACAGTCGTCGCAATAGCCTGTATCGGTTGTATTACCTGTATCATTAGGCAAACCTCGGGTGATCCACTGATCAAGCCCCTCGGCTGTATCACATAGCTCGATATGCACCTACAAGGTACATTTCTTCACGGAAATACGCCTCTTAATCGTTCTTAAATCGTAACACTCCGCTTTGAAAAAGAAAACGCGATTCACAATTTTCTATCAGAATCTCTCTAGGTACATTTCTGTTGACAAACAGTTAAGACATTTATTTTCTAACTTGGTCTTGCAATATCGTCTGCGTTTTGTCAGCGACAGGTCGCTTATCAGCGTGGCTGTTACTGCCTTTGCTAATAGATGTACATGGTCGCAGCCATGTTTAAGGTCATGTGACCGGCAGTATCTCAAAATGGAAATCCCCTTGATACAGAAGAGGTTAGATGTAGGTGCGCTATCGGCCGAGTTGTAACGAGTGTACTTGTATACGTACATTGGGCACCAGTTTAACTCTTTTGGCGCCAAATAAATAAACTCGACTTCTTTCGGTGGCTGTAAATGCAATCCACAGAGACCCAGAAAGATTTTTATCGTAGGGGCTTGCCTAATTAAGCGGACGGTACAGATCAAAGATCAGACTGCACGTTCTGTGCAGTCTGATCTTGATCTGTGCCGTCCGCAAAAGTCCCTGTTTTCGCCTATGGCGCTGAAAGGGTTAAAGCACTCATTGACTTTCTTTGACTAGCCCGCGTACCTCAATCAATCAATTCTCGACTATCTAGGATCGTAACTTACAAATATGTACTACGGCGCAATATCTTATCCTACATGCATTTACAATTGCAAAATAGCCAAAGATGCACCTTTTAACTTTTATGCTTGCAAAGACAGGTTGTTTTTTAGAGTCCCATAATGTAAAAAACGCCCGTTAAAAACATATAGTATGAAACTAAAAATAAATTCAACAACTGAAGAGATAGTGGTGAAAAGGAAATAAAACAAACTGTGATAAAACATAACAAATTATCATGTAAAATCAAAAAGTAAATAATTTGTTAAGGTAATATTTACCTTACTTTTGTGTTACTAAGTACCGCTAAAGAAAACTTCGCAGTAGACTATATGTGCAACTTTGACAGAACCGACGGGAACAAATCGACTTGACTTGCAGGGATGTAAAAACAAGGAAGTTCCGCCTCAAAATAACTTATCGCCTTCCGCAGGCAACACTATTTTGACTTGTAACAATACTGTTCTTGAACACATTATGGCATAAGGAAACACTGTGGCAAAAGAACAAATTGCTCATAACAATCATTTTCTTGTTTTGAAAAAATAAAATATGTTTATATGTATTAACATATATCAGCCATGCTCTGGCTAAGTGGATTTTTTCTGCTTCTCCGTGATCCATTATGCCAAGTAAGTTATTAACCCTTTCCCAAACGACAAATTTTAGACTGGTCCAAATTGAAAGAGTTTGCAGACGACAATTTTAAATTTGATAAAAATGGCAGAAAGTTATCAAAAAGGGTAGAAAACACTGTGGGAAAAGGACAAATTGCTCGTTACGAGCAATTTCTCCTTTTCCCACAGTGTTTTCAAAAGACTTGTACTGTAGATACGTGAAAACCAGGGCTTGTTTGTGAAAGGGTTAATCACAGATCCATAAAATCCATTTTATCTTACTAGGACAAGGACTAAATCACTAGACCAGCCTTTTGACATGCAGAAAATTAACCAAAAGCAAAAAAAAAAAAAATGACCCATATCAGCCTGCATAAAGCTTCCTTTTTCATAGAGCATGACTTCTATATACTTGTTGAATGGCCATACTTCAAGTGCATCTTTTTCAAAAATGGTTGATGCAAATTTTTGTAAGCTGGTAATGAGTAAAGGGTTTAGGAAACGGTGCAAAACTACGATAAAGATTAGCAAACTTCCTTGTAGCAGCTTTCACTCAAAAATAACCAGTTCATGTACATAATGTCACGTTTTTTGTCAACTATATTTCAACGTGCGTAAACCATCACTTTCACTATCGGTCATTGTCTATATTGTAGGAGCTGCAAGACTTTATGAAACAAGAAAAAGTCGTTGTGCTCCCCCCCACCCTCCGTATACACCTGACCTTGCCCCTGCGTTATCTCCCGCTAGATGGCATTCTACAAATACACATCTATCTAATTTGGGCATCCCGGGTACAGAAGCAGAGTAATTTTTCAAAACAACAACCGTGACTTTAAATTTCAAATAAAATAAACGTTTACTCAATAAAATGCTACCTGGTGCCATTCATTCAGCTATGATCGGCTAACATGTAACCTATGCACCGACCATTTATTAAAACAGCCCCTACATGCTTTGGTAAAAACAGCCCCTACATGCTTTGGTAATAGGCTAATAGCTTCAATATAAGCCCTACTTTTCCCAGGTATACGGGGGATGGGTGATACGTAATAGCAGACAGGTCGAATCTTCGAAGAATATGACATGCGCAGACAACGCTGGCTGTGACTTCCTTTTGTTTCCAAAACTAAAAAAATACTCTCAGGTCGAAAATTTGTTCAGCGCAAACACCTCTGTTCTGCAATATTCCAGTGTCTTCATAGGATAAAATAGAATTTAATTTAACGTATAACTCTTTACCACGCTATCCCGACTTTTAACGACCCTTGGAAAGAAGCCATTTTAAAACATTGTGGGAAAAGGAGAAAATGCTGGTAACCAGCATTTTCTCCTTTTTCCACAATGTTTTCTAGCTTTCCCGAAACAAATTTAAATTTTTGAGTCACATTTTTCTTTCTTTTTTTTTTTTTTTTTTTTGTCGTCTGCAAATGCTTTGAATTTGGACTAGTTTAAAAATTTGTCGTTTGGTAAAGCTTTAAATGAAAAGAACCAATGAAAAAAAAAATGAAAATAGGGGGGGAAAAGTACGCCATTGTCCGTGATGTAATAGCTAGTTCTAAGTTAAAGATGGAGGTATACAAATGTGTCTTGGTAGAATCTAACGTTGAGTTTAGTACACCTTCTGGCCTCACTCGTCACAACTCGGCCGATTCCGTACCTACATCTAACCTCGACCGTATAAAGGCGGCTTCCATTTTGAACTACCCATCACATGATCTTAAACATGGCGGCGCCCCTGTAAATCGCTTAGCAACGACATGAACAACCACGATGGAGTTATTCACATCTATCGATCTGTCGATGAAAGCTCCCAATGGAAATTGATAAACCACACTAAAAATTGAATGTACAAACTGTTTGCCGACTGAAATATTCTTAGAAAGATAACAATAGAAAATTGACTCATGTTTTAAGAGGAGCCTTACAATTTCAATAACGGTAAAACGGTGGGCTTCCGGAATCGTGCGAAATGTACCGTGTAGGTGCATATCAAGCTACGTGATACAGCCGATGGATTTGATTACCGGATCACCCGAGGTATGCCGAAGGCTTCTGGCCTTTGTTTACAATATTGACTATGGCGCAGTTTTCGCCATACCAAATGTTTGTTTTGCCAAGACAAATCTCGGAAACTGTTTTAATATTCTCTAAGGCCCCTAACAGCGGTACTTTGTTCATTGAAACACAAATAGATATATCAAATTCTGTAAGCTATTTCATAAAGCTTTTTTTTTTTTTTCAGCTGTTTGCTAGAATGCAACATAACGTCACAGGCAACCAGTTTTTGCTTCGCTAGTTTGTGAGAAAACTGTAACAAGAAATCTTGACCTAAAAAATCGCTGTCAAATATGTCTTTAAAACTCAACTCTTATTCTACTGAATAAGTTAAATGAAACTTTCAAGCTGATAGTAAAAACCCGAATACTGCTTTTTCAAACTTATTTTTTGGAGAAAAATATCTTCCTATCGGACAATGTAGATCCAAGATCAGACTGCACGATCTGTGCAGCCTGATCTTGATGTACACTGTCTGCAAAAGGTCAGTGAGTCGCGCTTAGCAGCCTAAGGGTTAGGATATAAACCGAAATACAAGGAGAAAACATGGGGAACATCATACTATTTTTTACCATGAAATTTCTTTCAGATTTCTGTCATTGCATAACTATGGATAAAAACCCGTAGTGCAAACTAGATTGCGGAATTGTGCGGAAAGCCCAATCGCTAGAGTCTTTAGATTAAGGTTTTGAAAGTCCCGGGTTGAAAGCCCAACAATGGCTACTTTTTTCAATTAAGAGTGATTATTGCATAAAACGTACGTTTTCGGGCCGTTATAAGCATGTACTAACGGCAAAAAACCGGGTGTTAACGAGACAAAAAGTGTATTAATCAGTAAAATCACGCACCGTTAACGCCCGGCTTTGTACTTTCAATATCCTCGATCCGAGCCTACCTTGTACACAATGCACGCTGAACGTTTGTTCTTGTCAGACACCCCAGACTCCAGTCAACAAAGCTGTAGGAACTTGTATCATATTAGATCCTTATTATGGCTTGTCTTTGATGATTTTAGTACACCTAAAAGGAAATCTTACGCAGTATCTATACTAAGTATTATCGAGATCTGCGCAAAAAATCAATCGTGATGCACTCTACATCCCACCAACTTTCTTAATGTGGTTAGCTATTCCTTCGCTTGATATATCCCTTTTGCGTCTTTCAGTTTAGAAATTTCATATCCACTCGTTTATTCAACCGCGTTCTCCCCTAATATTCCGACTTGGTCTTGGGATGGCTAAAAATTGTGTGTCTTCCGGTCGGTCGAACAGCGTCACACGTATCATAATCTTTCCCAAATTTATTTGATTAGTCAAAAAGGATAATTAATTAACTACCGACAGGATTATCACTTAAAGATCGTCGTCGCTTTAATAAGCACAAATTATGTACTTTCCAACTTATTTTCAGCGTATTAAACGTCTAGTTTTGTATTTAGCCACAATGTTCCATGGCTAGAAAATAATGACGTCATAATCATACTATTTTTTACGTCATTCACGAGCCGTTTTTTCACTGCGCTCTAGCAAAAGGGGGCTAAATGCATCCCCGTGATATATGAAACCAATCAAGCCATCACAAAATCATGGATCCATACTGGCATTTTTTTTTTTTTTTTTTAACAACTGACTTAATCATGAGGTAGACCGGTCCTTGGACATACAGGACTGCGCAGGCTGGTCTGAATCGATACTGTTCGCAGATGCATTAAGTGCCTTTTTCACAGGGCTTGGTTCATATATTCATTCACATGTTATGAAAAATCGTTAATAGAGCTAAAAGGTTTTTTTTTTTCCTTTATTTTGTTTTTATCCATGAACCGGTTATCTACCCAATAGCTGAGTAAATTTCTTTCCTGGGATTGATGATAGTCATTGCGACAGGATTCATTCCTCGACCACACCTGGTGATTATTTCGACGATGGGCGTGTGGGAAAAGAGCTACAAATAATCTGAGTTTGGCAATCTACGCACTCTGATTAAATGAACTCCAGGTAAATCATAGGTAGACGTCGAAAAACGGCGTTAAAAACGTATATTATAAACAAATTAGAGTGCAGATATAAATTGACGGTCTAAACTTTGTTAAGAGAATAGGGGACCGTTCGCCCTATTTCACATACTTCTACGAGAGAAGAATGCATTCTATCGCAATGACTTTTGATAGTCCTCAAAATTAGTTTAGGCAATGCCGGAATTCGAAATCGAAACCCTATGATTTCAAGATCTAGCTCGTCATTCGAATAATTAGATATCTGTGTAACAAAGTATTTATGTCGCTCGTATTGAGGCCTTGCCTTTTTCATATTAACATTGAACATTGTAGATTTAGTAGATCTGTAACTAGAAGTTTGATACGCTGAAAGAAAGTTGAAAATTAGATCCAGATTGATCTAATTCGTACCCAGTAAACTGACAACGAGTTTTAAGTTCTCTTTTAGTCTTTATGAAATTTTTATTGGATTTTTTATGCTATTCAGAGAAAATACATTTGAACTTGGTATAAAATTAGAAGGAAAACATGAATATGTCTACACGTTTGTTTACATTAGTTTGACAGCAGAATTAGTTCCGGCACTGTGCATATGATTTTTTTGTTTTTTCATAGAGCTACGATTTCTTTTTCAGCCAAGCAGAACTCGCCAATATTCATGCACAAACTAATATTGAATTATATGGCTCTGTGAATGTGTACAATTGGGCATCCGCCCGTTTCTGTACTAAACATCTTTTCCATCAAACATCTCTCAAACTACCCATCCAATTTCAACGAAACTTCACAGAAACTATCCTGCAATGGGCCTCTTCAGAATTTTTCTATAGAATTTGATTTAATTGAAAAGGCTGACTGCCATCAAAACTGAAAAACCATCGAAAATTATTAAAAAATCCTCTTCTCCAAAGCGCAGTTTGGAATTCAACAAATTGACTCAACTGATTCTATGATTTGTATCTTTAACCCTTTCCCAGACGACAAATTTTGGACTGGTCCAAATTGAAAGAGTTTGCAGACGACAATTTTGAGTTTGATGAAAATGGCAGAAATGTCTCCTTTTCCCACAGTGTTTTCAAAAGACTTGTACTGCAGACATGTGAAAACCAGGGCTTGTTTGGGAAAGGGTAATCTCGATATAGGTTTAATTATGATCCAGCAAAGAATATGGCTGCTTTTGGTTTGAATTAACTATTGGTGGTAACAAGCTACAGTTAAGCCTACGAGGTTCAGTGGAAGTAACTCCTGTTTTCCTCATGACAATTTGTTACCTTTTATTCCCATTGATTGTCATACTACAATGTCAGTCTGTGGCATGGTTGGTATTGCACATTCAAGTCATTTAGACAGAAACTGTTCAGTTTTCATTCATGATGATTTATTTGGATGTTACGAGGGGTGATCAGAAAGAACGTGGACCAGTACCTGTATACCGGAATGTGGTTATAAAAAACAACTATTTAATGTTTTTGAAAGTCACCCCCTTTGAATTTTATGTACTTATTCATTCGTGATTCCCACGAGCGAGACACGTGTGCGAGCGCGTCTCGTTACATTACTCTCAAGAACCCGGTCATAGCGAGGGTTAGCTCCTCTCTGCTCTCTTAGTGCATTCGACGTTGAGAATCTTTTAAAACAGAAACTAGGCTGAGGTCACAAGGGGTCAGGACTGAATAATAGAGAGGGTTGGCTAGTGTTTCTATGATTAGTTTCTGCAAACTCTCCTGTACAAATTTTCCTTTGTGAGCTAGGGCGTTATCTTAGTGTGAAGTGACGTCGCTCCGCAGGACTTCTGTTTTTTTTTCGTATGATGTTTGTGAAATTTATTTGAGTATTGTTGGCATAAAACATTGACTGTCGTATAAATAGATACAACACGATTTAGAAAAAAGGAGAAAAGGAAAACATGATGCGCATAACTTTACCAAGTGACTTAGAAAGGTTGGCTTTAATAGCGGAAGGCAATGTTGGATGTTTCCATACACTGCTGTGTTCTTTACATAAAGTCTCGTTAAAGTGTGCCTATGTTTCATCGCATGTTACAAAACGATCAGTAAAGCTTGACTCCTTTATCCAAATGCGTTCCGATTTTTACGGATTTCGACCCTAACCCGCTTTTGCACGGGCGTCAACAATTGAGGTACCCACATTGTTCAAACACGCGACATTCCAAGATTGTCAGTGAAAATCTTTTTGACACTTCTATATGAAATGTCAAATGTGACAACAATTTTTCTGACAGTATCTCGGCGATTTTTTTGTCTGTGAGTGATGTTGATGAACGGCCAGATTTAGGGTTATCTCTGACAATATCGCACCCCTGTCTAATCTGTGCCGATCCATTTATGAATATCAGATTTCTTGAGTACAGCGTCCCCTTAAATTTCTTCTAAAGCGATTTTGATTTCCGATTAATACTTTCCGAGTTTGATGTAAAAAATTTTATGATTACTCTCGGCTTAAATTAAACGTCGTCCGACATTCGGAACCAGTAATGCAGTATATGACGTCATTAAAAATGACGTCACACTTTACCCACGTGAATATGGCATTAGAAAGCTTGAATCAGTTACCAGATAATTAAAATACTCATCTATGCATTTTTTTTTGTAATCCTACATGAAGGAGTTTTCAAAATAACGGGGTTATCTACGTTCTTTCTGATCACCCCTCGTAACTGTCATCCTCGAATGTTTTGAATATTCAAATGAAGGAAGGCTTATATCATTGTTTTTCCCCAAATCTGCATCATTCTTGCCAATTTAAACGTTTTTCTGCTTCTATTTTTTTTTTTTTTTTTGAAATCTTCATGTCAAAATACTGTTTGTCAGAGTTCACTGGAATTGGTGTAAATAATCCTTTATTTGATATGAACCATGCTCTGTGAAAAGGGAGCTTAATGCATCTGCGACAAGTATCGATCCAGCTCAGCCTGCGCAGGCTGACCTGGGCCGAAACTTTTCGCTATAGGTCAATTTTCTGTATGTCCAAGGACCAGTCTGCCTCATGATTCAGTGGGTTGTTACAAAAAAGTCGATATTATGGATCCATAATTATGTGATGGCTTGACAGGAATCGTGGATCAAGGGAATGCATTAAGCCCCTTGTGTCACAGCACGGCTCAGATGATTGTGTTTATCGACATCTTGGCATGAACAAAATGTACCACTTTTTTCCGAAGGAGGGGGTAAAAAAGGGGATCGGTACATTTCCTGTATGAATTTTTTATTTTGACACAGACCTCTTGTGGTTCGATGTCTCAGTCGATGGCAATTACTTGTATGGGACATTTCTATAAAAGGAAGTGAAGCAATACAGGCCAATCCTGGCACTCTTGTTCTAAGATATGGCCTGGTGATGCTATATTTGGACTCAAGGTAACAATAAGAGATAATCCGAGATATTATCCACACAGGCATGCCGACCAAGTTTCAAGAACATTGGGTAGAAAATGTGGCTTCTAGAGTGCCAACAAGGCAAACATTAACGACATACGACATACTGTGACAGCACGATCACAAAAGCTCATCTTGAGTACTTCATTCTCACGTGAGCTTTACAGAAAACAACACAAATATTAATGCTTCTATATTTCAGGAAGAATGCATCTTTTTATTCCTAAAACAAGACTGACTTGTTGAAGTTTGTACTCAATGAGCATAGATGTGTTTTATGAATTTCTTCTCAGAAGTTTTATGGGTGGCTTTTTTAAGACCTATCTGTCCCTCTTTTCACTCCTTTTGCTTTTCCTTTCGAGCCACACATCCACAAACCTTTTTTCTCCTTTTGGTGATAACTGGCTCGCATTTTCCTCCATAGATCACTCGACACATGTTATTTTGCTTGTAAGCGCACCCGAGAAAACGACCATGGTGCCGCACTGCGTGGCAGTATATCCAGGGGTTTCCATCCAAGTATGTAAGGTCGCTGCTAACGGCATCAGTATTAACTAAGTTGATACTCAGTAAAAAACACAGAGTGGTGAAGGTGATAATCTTCTTTAGATACATGCCTGCAATATGGTGTTGATGAGTAAAGGCTATAAATACAGACTTAGGTATACAATGGCTATATTTTTGCACCTGAAATAGAACGTAAAATACATAATATACCCCTTACTTCAATATATACATAGTAAAATTAGTGTTGCACCCCCTGTGTTTTTAATGTGTTTAATTTTCTGGCGTGAATGATATAAAATGGGTTGGAAATTAGAATCTGGCTGCTGTATACAAGAACAAACAAGTCTGTTGTCTCTGAAATGGAATAAACTGAGGTATCCCTTAACCTCATGGCAGCAGCTACTGATCGAGCTGTTTCAACCTCTCGTGAGAGGTGTGAGACAAAGACTGCAAGCTGTTTTGCATGCCCCGGGCGGAAGTACGCAATATTGCCTGATTTTGTGTGTCCATTCTCTGCAGGTCACTTTCAACCTGTCGTAAGTTTTGTTTCGACATTAAATTCCCTGTTTTAACCAAACTTAAACGCTTCGAGAGTTTTTCTTAAATTTGAAAGCAACATCTAGGCAAAAGATTCCCACTTACCATGAGGTCAAGGGATACCTCAGTTCAGTTCATTTTATGGGCAAAAGACGAGTCTGTTGGTGTATGCAGCAGCCGAATTCTAATTTAGACCCAAATTTATCTCATTCACGTCAGAAAATCAAACCCGATAAAAAAACACAGGGGGTGCAACACTAAATTTACTATGTATATATTAGGTAACTAAATCTACACCTTATGGTCTTTTTCCCATTACTGTCGCTGCTACGTTTCCAAAAGCTTTCTAAGAGTCAATAAAATTCGGGCTAGTTGGAAAAGGATCACAATCACAGTTAGCTCATAGCTTGATATAAGGGTAATATCTGAAGCGTCTTGCAGGGAGTGTAGAACCACATAAGTTCTGATGATTGGCTAGTAGAACTGAATATCAGACTGAGTTCCTAATTATGGCATGTTCTATGTTTTCTGATCTTGATCCTACGCTCCCTGCGGTAGACGCTTTGAAAATTCTTTGCAGAAAAGGGGCCTGTGGAAATTCTGTGTTACAAAGAGGGGGGGGGGGGGTTTGAAAATTCCGAGTTAAAAATGGGGTATTACTGTATCAAATACTCGGTGTTAAAAAAAAAGGCACATAACTGTATCAAATGTTCTTTGGCTTACAGGTCTACCTTCTGGTATCAGGTCACCTTTTGAAACATGCAGTTATAATTAAAATCTTCACTAATAAAAGAGATGTGAGAAAATGTCAGTTTTTGCCTGACAATGACAAAGATCTCAACGTTTTCTTAACTCTTTGCCAAACGACAAAACTTAAGACTTGTCCAAATTGAAATCATTTGCTGACGACAAAATAAATGTGACTCAAAAACTGAAATTTCCTTTTGGAAGGATAGAAAACGTTGTGGGAAATGGAGAAAATGCTGGTTACGAGCATTTTCTCCATTTCCCACAATGTTTTCAAAAGGCCTCTTTCTCAGGGTCGTTAACAGTCTAGATTGTGCGGTAAAGGGTAACCAGCATTTTCTCCTTTTCCCACAATGTTTTCTACCCTATCATAGAAAAATTGCACCATTTGAGCCACAATGAAATTGTCGTCTGCAAATGCTTTCAATTTGGACAAGGCTAAAATTTTGTTGTCTGGTAAAGGGTTATAGCCAAAGTTGCACCTTTTAACTTTCTTTTAATGCTTGCAAAAAAAAAAGAACATTAATTAGTGTTTTTCAGTATTCTATAAGATAATTTGATTTGTGGCAAAAATCTGAATATACTCCTCTAAATATTGCAATTAATGAAACGAAAAATAAATTTTAAAAATAAAATAAATAATGATGAAAAGGAAAAAAAGATAAAATGTGAAAGAACATTATTCACTAATCATTATAATATTTAAAAAAAAAAATAGTGTAAAAAAAAAAAGTAATATAGAAATAAACAATTTGTTCATGAAACCCAACTTCTTACAAATCATTTAAATGAAATGAAAATCAAATGTTTTAATTTTTATCCTTGAAAGGTTCTACTAGTTATTTACCCAAAACAAGTGCTAATATTTACCTTTGTGTTATTCGGTTAACAAACTCTTCAAAGTAGACTACAGCTATGATAGAGAGGGCGCAACTTCACTTAGCCCTATATCACACAATCCCAAGTTCTAATGACCCTGGGGAGAAAGCCTTTTGAAAACATTGTGGGAAAAGGAGAAAATGCTGGTAACCAGCATTTTCTCCTTTTCCCACAATGTTTTCTACCCTATCAAAGACAAATTCCACCATTTTATCTACAATGAAACTGTTGTCTGTGAATGTTTTTAATTTGGACAAGTCTACTTATTTTGTCATGTGGTAAAGAGTTAAATTAGCAGGCATGTAAATAAAAGGAAGTTCAGCTCGTAATAACATATTACCCTTGCAAACAGGTCTTTTTTCATGAGACAGCTTACCTTGGAAAAACATGGTGGCAAATCAATAATTGGATAAATTGCTCAAAACAATCATTTTCTTTTTTTGCAGCACTGTTTTCATGTGTATTGAAATATATATAACTGTTGATTTTCCATCCTTCAAAGGCATATTTTCAAAGTTGTTTGATGCATTCAGGCTTCCCATTCATGTTCATATGTGCATAATTCAACACTCAATTCAATAATCACGTACAAAAATATGAAGTGAAACGTGCTGGAATGCACAGATTTCAGGACTCCCGCTGTCGATTGCCAGTGGCACCAAATTGGGACAAGTTAGAAAAAATGTCTCAAAAAATGAAGCACTGGAGAATGTGTACACTCTTCATCAGTAGACAAAATCTACATATGACCAAATTGAAAACAATTGCAGATGACAAATTATATAATTTTAAACTGATAATTAAATCAAGACGTGTCACTGAGAATTGACCGATGCCCCCAAATAAAACTAGAATAACTATCACTAAAGGTGATAAATACCCCCGCCCCTATATTTCATGTCACAGGGGCAATAACTTTGCAATGTCAATTTAGGGGCAGTAACTCCGTAATCATTAGGCCAACACTCAAGCTCAACTTAAACATTTGACCTTGAACTGTGACCTTGACCTTGGAGTTATTTGAAAATTTATTTCAAATGGCAAATCTACTCATGATGGAGAACAATTGCGCCAAGTTATTTTGAAATCCATCCATAAATGTAGGAGTAATGCTCCGGACAAATTCAGACAGATGCACGAACTAACGCACTAACGCTCATACACCGACTTGTCATAGTGACAACTATGTCTCGCTCACCGCAAGTGGGCTCGACAAAAAAGCAGGCAGATAATTACATAAAAGCTTGATGTGTGGGTTGGGTTAATTAAGTGCACAATGTCCAGCACCGGGACGAGGACCCAAGCCTTTTTTCAAACCAGTTCTAATGTCCATTGACATTTAAAAAAAAAACCTGATCAAAGACAAATATAGTGCAGTTATGATCAAAATATGAAGTTTTTTTCTTAATATTTGAGAACTTGAATTCACAATGTAATGATTTTCTGTAATGATTAGAAATGGTTTGAAGGTGCCATTTTAATCTTGATACATGTATCTAATATCTATATGTAAAGGGAGGTTAAAGCTAAAAAACTTACCTTTGAGATGATTGAGTGAAATCAGTGAAAAAAAATAACTCTTGCAAAACTTGCGTCTTTGAATCAGTGGCAAAAATTCTGTAATCCTCAACACTAACTAATTTTTAAGTCAAATCAGGGGCAATAACTCATTAATTCTTGATAGAAGTTTCAAAAAATTTGCGTCTTGCACATCTACAACTCCTAATGAACACTTCTGCCAAGTTTAAAGTGAATCAGACAGAAACTGTAGGAGGAGTTGTCCGGACAAGCATTTTTAAGTCAAATCAGGGGCAATAACTCAGTAATTCTTGATGGAATTTTCACAAAATTTGCGTCTTACACATCTACAACTCCAAATGGACACTTCTGCCAAGTATAAAGCGAATCGGACTGAAATTGTAGGAAGGGTTGTCCGGACAAGCATTTTAAATGTGAATCAGGGGCAATAACTCATTAATTCTTCATAGAATTTTCACGAAAGTTGCGTCTTGCACATCTACAACTCCTAATAGTAGTATATGTTTTACCAGTTTGCAAATATTTTTCTAAAAGTGTTTTACAACCGTCTCATTCCGTCTCATTCCGTCTCATCCCATCCCACATCATCCCATTCCAAAATGTTTTCAAACAAAGGTTGCTCTCTTAACAAAATGTTCTCAAACCGGTTCTCATGCCCAACGACCTTATGAACTCAACAACCTTACGAACTAGTTGCTAGCTTAAGATTTTAATAAAAAAAAAAAAAAAAAAAAATTAAAATTTTCGAAAAAAAAAAAATTTAATTTTAAAAAATTTCATCATCACGTGTCATCGCATCAGCCGGACAAACTCATACATCAGTTAATCGCATCAGCCGGACAAACTCATACATCAGATAATCGCATCAGCCCAGACAAACTCATACATCAGTTAATCGCTTAACCCCCCATCAACCAACGCATCACACAATGGCAAACCGGTTTATGAGATAGTGAGTAACTTAAGATTTTAATAAAAAAAAAAAAAAAAAAAAAAAAAAAAAATTTTTTTTTGATAGAAATAAAAAATTGAATTTTTACTTAAAAAGTTCCAGCAACATAATAGGTTAAAGAACCGACGATATATGAAATATGGAAGCAAGAAAAAAAACAAGTTTAGATAAAGATAGATTGCGTATTGAACGTGATCCTAAATATGATATTAAAGATTTTACAATACGAGAATTATTGACAGATTTTGACGAACAAATAGATTTTCTACTATATCAAATTGATAATAATTGTAGTAATAATCTTATTGAGTTTGTCGCTAAAGTTATTAAAAGTAGAAAAAATGGTTTAAAATTAAAAATGAAGAAAGGAAAAAATAAAAATGAACAAAGGAAAAAATTTATAATAGATTCTATTAATAATAACTGTAAATCAATAAAAGAAAAAGCCAAGTTTTTTTATGAAAATGAAGAGGATAAAACTAATAAAGAACATTTAGATAAAAGAATAGATATAATAGATAATCTTGACTTAATTTTTGGTATTTGCAACATGGTAATTAAAAAAATAAAAATTTAAAAATAAAAAAATTAAAAAAAATTATTTTTATTTGTTTATTAACAAATAAAAATTTTTATTATTATGTTTTTGTGAAAAAATAAGTTAAATAAAAAAATTAATAAAAAAATTATTAATTTTTTATTTGTTTTATGATTATGGATAATTACCAAACAAAAGTTTCAACACACACTTTTATCGCATACACAAATTTAAAGGACTTAAATTTAATGCAATTATTTAACGAAGTGGAAATTTTAGATCCTTTAGTTCATTTGAGATATAGATGCAACGAAAAAGGTCATAAAAAGAACCAAAAAAGCAACAAGACACAAAAACAAAAAAACTTTTTAAACTGTATTTCTTTTTCTTTCGTTTATGACAACAAAAGCTTAAACCTTAAATTGTTTAAAAACGGAGTTATACAAATAACTGGTTGTAAATCTTTAGAAGATTGTAAAACAGCATTGATTTTTATTTGGCATATAATTAGTGATCATCATGTGGATGATTTTAAAATTTACCTTGTGTCTGTTATGAGAAATATATATATTAAGCTTGGGATTAATATAGATAGAGAAAAACTAAGCAAAATAATTTTATCTAAAATTAATGGTGTAATATGTCCTTGTATAGGAGGATTTGTAGGAAAACAATTTTTATTCCCAATTGAAACAATAAAAGATATGCCTGTTTATAAATTTACCATAAAAAGAGATGAAGAAAACAGAAAGTTTTTATCAGAAGAAAATGAAATTACATATGAACATTTCATTTCTATTTTTAGTAGTTTAAATATTGACATACATAACAAACTATCTATAGAAAACACAACAAAGAGAAAAATAACAATTTCAGTTTTTAATTCAGGAGGAGTTCTGTGTTCAGGTATACATGAAAAATACCAAACTGAAGTAGTTGAGATGTTTTTACAACTAATAAATAATGTTAAAGAGGAAATAACAATAAAAAGCAAAGAAGTATGCTCATTAAAAGATTACTTAATTCCTAAACATTGGTAAATATTTTTTATTCCTTTGATAGAAATAAAAAATTGAATTTAAAGTAAAAGATCGCGCAGAGATAGTAGGTAAGATGGCAAGCTTACAAGATAAAATAAAAAGGTATCCACCCCCAATAAAATATCCAGTTTCATTTTATCCAACAAATTTTATACCATATTCATTAACATGTATACAACGTCCTGTTAATGATTTTAATATTAATTTATATTATGATTTAGAAAAAGCTATTACTTTAAAAGAAAAATATGAAAAATTAAAAAACGGAATAAACTATAATACAGGGAAAAAAGTACAATATGGAAAAGAAACTTATATTAAACTTTTACAAAAATTAAAGAATCATGTTCTTTTACTTAACACAAAAGAAAAATATAGAGATACTTTAACAAAAGAAGATTTAGAGACAATTGAAAAGATAAATGAAGAAGTAAACAACATTAATAACTTAATATCAGATTATAATGAAAGAAGAAGTAAGCTATGTAAGAAAATGGAAGAATTAACAAATTGGAGAGAATATACAATTTTCGAAAATAAAAAATATGGTCTTTTTAATGAAAGTTATAACAATCTTCATCATGAAAATAATTGTTTAGGTAGATTTAAAAGAAAACTAAATGAAAACGTATCAGTTTGTGATTTCATAAGTTATATTATGGGAAGAAATATTGATGAAAATTATGTTTTAGAATGTATAACATGTGGTAAAATTAAAAATTTATAATTTTTATTTGTTCTTAACACAAATAAAAATTTATTTTTTGTATTCCTCTATCCTATGATGTCCCCAAGCAAGTGTATGAATTCCATCAGGTAGAATAAACCTTTTATCATCATTTGCGCTTAATGCTATTTTATTAATTTCTTCCGTATAAATTTGATGCTTATAACTTCTTAAATTTGTTATTGTTCTATGTTGTATATTATTTTTTTCTAAACAATTTAAATAATCCTGGTGCGTTATAGTTTTCTTAATTATATTTTTCTTAATCCCCTTACATTTTCTATTTTCATTCTTATTAACTATTTCACATTTATCACATGTTCTACTATTTTTAATGGCACTTGTTATCTTTTTACATTCAACACAATACTCTTCATCATCCATTTTAATACAATACATTTTCGATCTTAATCCAATATATTCTTCTATTTCCCTTCCATTTGTTTCATCCTTAAACATACCAATCACCTTTTTATTTACGCCAACTGGAATGCCAGAAGGATGACCCTCTTTTGGATAGTCACTTGTATCAAACTTTTCTTTAACATCATCTGAAATATCTTTATAAAAATCTTCTGTTTTAATTTCATACAATAAACTATCAGTATCAGTAAGTCCCAAAGTTGCTCTATCCTCATATTTTGCTTTAATATAGTTATAGTGAAAATCATACATCAATGTTTTACTTAACTCAAGAATGGAAAACCCTAAATATATTGGCTTGTTAAATGTTATTTGTGTTTTTCCCATATGAATGCTTATCAAATTTTCATCAAATATTACTAAATGCTTAAAGTTTGGCTTGTTTACAAATTTTCTTGCTGTTTTTCTACTTCTAACAAGCTTAACATTTACCCTTTTTCTTATATTTTCCATAGTTTTACCAAACACTGAATTATTCATTAACTTATAAAAATCTTTTTCAAAATCATTTTTTGCTTCTGTTCTTAGTTGTGTGTTTAAATCTATGTATTGTTTTAACCATTCACTTTCTTTAAACTTAATCCCTCTATGTATCTTCTTCAATTTTAAACCAAGACTTAAACATTGTTTTAAACTTTTATAATGTATAACATATTTCTTTTTATCATGTAAATTTGGTACTAGCTTTTTAACCTTATTTACTTTTATTCTCTCTGCAGCAAGAGGAAGCTCATTAAAATAATCATGTAGTTCTTTAGGCACATCTAAATCAACTTCTAAAAAACAGGGATGATGATCCCAGTTGTTTAATTCCTTTTCCGTCATCCATTTAAATCCACCCGTTGGAAGCTTCTGACTCATTGCCCAACCATACAAGTTATTAGCATCTAAATATTTACAAAATACTGAGGACATATTTGAATTGTACTTTTCATCTAAATATTTATTATTAGCTTTTATTCGCCTTTTAACAATCATTGAAATTCCACCACGGATCCCCCTTTCAACAAATTGGATTTTATTTTCATCTCTAAACAGTTTTAACTTAACACCAGTTAACTTTAATGCCGCATCCCAAGCTAAACCAGGTGCAGTAAAATACCAAGCGGGGTCTAATTTATAAACGTTAAAACAAACTTCTCTAAAACTTTCAAACACATCAGCTAAAAGAAGAACATCCGTTTTTAAATATAAATCATGATATTCACCAAGAGTTTTAATTTTAAATGTTTCCCATACCTTTTTCGCATGTTCATAATCTTCTTCTGTAATTCCTTCCCCAGCAAGTTTCGAATAAAATGCTTCTATAGGTGGTAATTGTGTTTCATTAAGTCTTTCTAATGAATCAATATATTCATATGGATAAACACCCTTTCTACGAAGAAGTTTAAACTCTTCTTCTTTTGGAAATTCGCTTTTTAAGTTTTTGAATTGATAATCTTTTAAATTTTCTGCTAGTTTTGCTAAACTGCTACCCATAAATTTAAAACTATCTATAAACCTAATATCCTTATAAATATCTTTATTTTTATACTTACCTACTAAAGTCTTTTTTGTAAAGCTTATATATTTTTCCTCATTATTTGGAATTACATTAATTTCCCCCTCACTAACACCAAGATTTTTAACAAACAAATGACTATCATATCCTGACAAATTATGATAGATAACAGAAAGAAAGTTTGGCTTACCAAACTTAAGATTACATTTATTATGTGCGGCTCCTCTATATATACCACTAAAATGGCAGTGGTCTCTTACTTTTTTCCATTTATCTTTTTCCTTTTTTTCTTCTTTTTCTTCATCTTCTTCATCTTCTTCCACTCCATCTTCTTCATCGCTTTCCTCTTCTTCATCCCTTTTTTCTTCCTCCCCAAACTTTATATTACAAAGATAACAAGTATCTGCCTTATTAAATTTTTCTGCATCCTCTTTAGTAAGTATCATTTCTTTTTTTGGTAATTTAAAAATCTCTTTAGTTAGATTTTCTATTTCTTCCACAAGCTTTTCCTCCACTTTTTCTCCACGATATAGTAACAATCTAGACTTAAAAACATTTTCATCAAAACTTTTTAAAAAGAAAGCATAACCCGTTGGAATATGTATATGAGTTTTTGTTGTACTTTTACTTGGATCTGGTTTTACATCTTGTATTGGTACAAGCATCGTTTCAATATCACCATAAGCAACAAAAGGAAGCTTTTGTGTTTTAACCCAGTTTCTAAACATTACGGTACACCGGTTTTTTGGTGGCATTTTAATTCTTACAGCATCTTCTTCATAGCAAAACACCTTATGATCTTCTAAAACTCTTTCACTCGTAAAATGTCCTAAACAACTCCAACAAAAAGAAAGTTTATGTCCATCTTTAGATATTTTTGATGCTAATAGCGCACTCGGATCTTTTACCCAAACATAATGACTATTTTCATCTTCATCTTTTATTAACAAAAGAATTACTAAATGTTTTCTATCAAAAGTTTCTTTTCTTTGCCTTCTAAGAGGATATAATCCATCTTTCTTATCATAACCTATAACAACAATAGAAAAATCTGGATTTTGATTTTCAAATTTATTAATATCACATAACTTAACGGGACATTCTATTCCCCTCATATTTAATTCTTTGATTTGTTCTTTTAATTTTTTATCAACTATTTGCGGATTTTCTTTTTTTGGATAAACTGCTCTCATACAACAGTATAGAAAACAATAATGATCTTCTTTATTTTTAATATTAACAAGCCCATTTCTGTTATTTGCTCTTTTTAATCCTGATGGTAAAGGTAACCATGAACCAGCTTGTCCTTCCCATGCTTGCATATTTTCTACAACATGCAATGTTAAGCTTATAACCCTCTCAAAATTCCAACCAGTTCCTTGTATTAAAAAAGTTTCGAAATTCGCCATAACTCGTTCTATCAAGCGATCATAAATGCCATCTGCTGTAGTTTCCCTTGTCATAATTTCATGTTCTGAAGAAAGTTTAACATTTTTATATTCAATACCACCACCTGGTTTTTCCCTTGAAAATAAACATACTAGTTCTAACTTCACCTTTGTATTTCTATTATTTCTTAAAAAATTAGTAATGCTTTCCCTACATATTTCTAAAAAATCATTTGCCCCCCATCCCTCTTCTCCATCTATAACATACTGTGTTGCAAATTCTCTTAATGCAGATGCTTCTTGTCTTAATACAAGGTTTGGCATTTCTCTTCTTGGCAAGTCTTCTTCTACATTTTCTAAAACTTCATTTATAACTTGTGGAATTTGCTCCTCCTCAACATTACCTGTAATCCAATTAGTAAAATTAGATACTCTTCTTCTAACACTCTGAGGAATTACTGTTGAAGCAACCCTTTGAGCACCACTATATAAATTAGATGCAATCGTTTGACTAGCATCTACCAATCTATTGATAAATCTTCTTGAAAAAGAATTCATCGCTATAATTTTTAAATATAAAATTCTTTTCTTAAGTCAAATTTTATTATTTTTTCATAAATAATAAAATTAAAGAATATCAATTCTATATTTATTATTCCATACTCTACCATTCCAGTTTTCAATCGTTTGTGGACATTTATCAATAAACTTACCAGCCTTATAAATTGATGGAAACTCTTTTACCTCTTCTGTTTCAACATCCTTTAAGGTAACTCTCCTCGGATTTTTAGCTATATCCTTTAATCTTTCATAATTTGGAATTTTTTTAAAAAATTTTTTTTCTTCCTCTTCAGGATATAAACCATGCTCTTTTAACACATCAATGTACTTTTTCTTGTTCCAATAGGAATACCACTTAATATTGTTATCTGTTAATATTTTCTTAAAATCAGCAACCTTTTTCATATTTTATTTAAGTAAAGATTTACTTAATACACTACACTCATTTTATTTCCATCACTCTGGAAGTTGATTAGTCTATCACTAATTAAAACTGAATAAGCTACAGCATCTGGTGGTGGATTTGCTGCAAATACTGCTTTAACGTGAATATCAGTAACAGAATACTTAAGTCTTTCACTTTGTTTACTTAAATCAAACACAAACAAAGGATAAAGGGTTTTGTAATCTGAAGGAGTAATATTAGGGTTTGATACTAATTCATCCATGTTAAAAAACTTTTTTCTAAATGAAGCAGCTTCACTATATATTCTACTAATTTGATTAGCATTAAAATTTATATTATAATCATATGCTGGATATTTTTTTGAACCTAACATTACATAAATATTATTAACTCTAAAGTTGTCAAATATAGCCGGGTTTTGTTCCTGGTCTTCATTTCTTCCATTTTGAAAACCAATAATTAAAAACCTTGGTACTTCAGGTGAAGATTTAGATGCTAACCTCCAAGTAAAATTGGATGATTGTGGAACAGAAATATTATCACTTTGTATCATTCTATATCCAACAGGAAATTTTTCTTTCTTCTCAATAAATTTAAAAAGTTCCATCTTATGACTATCTTCTGGTGTTACATGCGGCATAAACCAAGATACCTTCAGTAAATTAACTCTACCAGCATCTGTACCACCAGCTCTATAAATTGCGTCTTCATCACTATCTCTTGTTAAGGTTAAAGTTTGTTTCATACCATATAAAATTTTGGTATAATCTTCACAAAAACCAAATATATGTTTTAATGGTATCCTAAAACTAAATGTTCCAACCGGATTTGAGCTAAAAATATAATCCCTTCTTATCTTAAAACCAATATTATTAACGGCATCAGCTGTTCCAGTAGTATCTTTATACCACAGTTGGTTTAACCCTTGTGATTTAGAAAAGTCATCAGGGTATTTTAACAACCCAAGCATTGTTGTAGACGTACCGGGGTAAATATTGTATTCTATCTCTTGTCCACTAAGTTGATATCTGATAGCTTTAAACAGATACATTATTCCATTATTTATTAAGGTAACTGCATTGGCGGCCCCATAAACAGTCCCATCATTTTTTACTAATTCACCTACAACTTCTAAATATGATTCTGAAGGATGATAAAAAATATCTTGAGTTTCAATATCAATCCTAATATTTCCTCCATCATTGTTAAGATTAGTCCCTGTAATAGGTAGATATTCATAATATTCATATTCATCAATACTGTCGTCTTTAAAAATTGGTGCTTTAATATTTAAAATATCCATTTTATTATATACAATTATAATTTTTAAGTCAAATTATAATTGTTTAATTAATTTGCCCATAGTTGAGGGAATGACTTGTTTTCATCATCTATATACACACCCTTAAGTTTAATATTCTTAATTTTTTCTACAGAAAAGTTTTTTTTCATTTTTGGATAAATTCTATTTCCGTAAAGAATGGTTACCTTAGGCATATTATTTTTTTCTAAATATTGATTTACATCTCCTTCAAATTCATTAATGATATCAACTTTTTCTGGTGACAATTTTAAAACAGCTTTATCATAACCATATTTTGTATCACTGCTATCTAATACTTCACAATCTTCATCAAGTTTAAAATTAGCATAAAGAATACTAACCCTTTTAGTATTATATTTTTCATAATGCGTTAAATTAAATTTTAGATTCGTCATTCTTTTTTATTTAATGTAAAATTTTACTTAACTTAACTTTAATTTATATTATTTTAACTCCGCCACCCTTTCTATTTAACTTCTTAACTAAATCTTGTATAGCAATAGCACTACCATCTATTAAGGTGTTTATATTTTGTGTTGCAGGTTGAGTTGTTGTAGTAGGCTTTTGTGTATATTTTTCTATAATCTTTTTAGATTTTGGTGTTAAAGCCTTTTGTACTAACTTTTTACCAGCATCAATTGCAGCTGTCTTTCCTACCTCTAACGCTTTTTTTGCTCCTTCTTTAGCCACACTTTTACCAACATCAACTGCTGAAGATGCAATTTGTTTAGCTGCACTGCTTGTAAAGAGTTTTGTAAGAAAATTAACAAAACTATCAAATATTCCTGCTCCTCCGTATGCATAATTTCTTTTAAATCCTCTCTTTTGTGATGAAATCATTTTTATAGTATAGACAATAATTTTTTATAAGTTTTTGCATTTAAAACATGTTGTCTTTTTAATTCATCGCAAATACTTACAAGCTCATTTCTCACTCCTGTATGGCCTGCACCTTTACTTGCCATTAAAAGATCAAATCTTTCTAATAATGCATTAGGGTCAGAAGGGATTACCGTAATTCCTTTTCCAAGGACAGAATCATTCCAAATATGTCTAAGCATGTTATTCCACTTATATGATTTACCGCTTTTTGGAAATTTACTTTTTGGGTTATTATCTCGATGAAGGGTACCAGATTTTAACATTATCTCCTTGTAATTTTCAAAATCATCATCAGTATATTTATCTTCATCTGGTTTTCTAGCTACAATTAACTCCCACAGACCGGGTGTGCCTTCATAGGTTTTATTTGCAATTAAAAAATCATCTCCTAAAATTTCAGTTTCCATATTACCAATATAAAATTTGCCTTTTTTGTCATATAACCCATAAGTTGTATCAGCTTCATTCTTATTTGTAAATCTTCTTAGTTGCTTTGCTGCAAGTGGTCCAATAAGTAACAATGGCTCTTCATCATCCATTTCATCCATATACCTAAATATTTCTTCACGTTCTTCATCTGTAAGACCCTCTTTTTCTTGAGCTTTTATAGAAGGAAAGGTTGGAAACGTAATAGCCTGTGGTAACTTTTCAATCCCCTCTTTAATAGGTTTAAGCCCTTCTGTAATCTCCTTTGTTGAAGCTTTTTGCGTTTCTGTAATAGGTTTAAAAAACTTTGAAAGGTCTGTTTGTAATTCAATTTCACCTGTTTTTTCTGCAAGTTGATTATCATGAATTCTTTTCTTCAACGCAAGAAATTCTTTTACTGTTTGTTCCCTTTTTAAAGGGTCTTTTATCTTCAAAAATGACATTTTTTTAAAAGTAAAAAATTTTTTTAATTTGTATTATCTATCTCACATGCACAAGAACATTTAAACTTAGGTGGTTTTAGTTTTATTCTTAATGACGTCCACTGTTTCTTTCTACTAGTCTCCGGAATTCTTCTCGTGCTTCTATTCGTCCCTTCTCTATTAAACTCTCCGATTCCTCTAGCTTGCTTTTTTTCTTTGTCTTACTTCTAATTTCTTCCTTCATTTGTTTGTATTTTTCCAATTCTTCCATAATTAATGTAAATTCTGAATGATCTATTTTGTTGTCTGTTATCGCTTTTGATATATGCGTAAGTAATGTATTTAACTTCGAATCTGCTAGCATTTTAATCTGAAGATGTTTTTCAGATTTTGTTCTGCTTCTTCTAACTACAAACTTACCCACTAAAGCAGCTAACCCAACAAATAAAGCACAGCCTTCTAGAACTATAGTCCCAGGTATCGCTACTACTGTTGATAGTAAAGCAATTCCACCTGCTCCGGCACCTAGTGCTATAACGGTTAGTCCGGCTTCTACATTGTCCACAGTCTTACTAATCTTCATGTATTTTTTACTTAGTTGCTCTCTTTCCCTAACTTCACTTTCTAGAAAAGTCTGAATTTCTGATATCTTTTGTAACCTGAATGATTGACCGTTATCTCTTGCAGTTATTACTGGTGCATTTGGTATGTTTCTTGCTTCTGGTAGCTCTGGATAAATCTTTTCTTTTAGTTCCATTTTATTAACGGCAACTTATTTTTAAATAGAATAGTAAAGTCGACACAAAAATTCACCTTCATTAATTTTTTTTATTTTATCAGAGTTGTTTGTAATTGTTGCAACAATGTCATCCACTTCTTCTAACGTAACTTCATTCGTAATAGATAATCGATTAAGTTTAAGATTATAAGATAGAGAGGTTAAAACAAAACCTTTACTCATATTGAAACCCATACCTAAGGCCATCGTTATCGTTTGTCCTACTTCTATTACTAACGGTTGTTGAGTAAAAATATCCCATGTAACAGGATTAACTTTTTTAGCCGGATACTTTACTTCTACGGGTTTCCAAAAAATAGTTTTTGGTTGAACTATTTTATGTTTTCCATTTCCAAATTTATGCACATTCATATTTTTTAATTTACAATATTGCCCCTAATATAGGAATATTAGCGAATGGACTATTCGGTCCTAAAAGAAGACCTTTTCCATCATAAATTTTACCACCTTGTTTTAAATATAATCCATCACCTACGGAACCTAATCCTTTACCTTTTGCAGGACCAAGAAATAAACCTTTACCATCAGTTTCTACTTGACAGACGCAACCACCTTTCTTAAGATAAAGTCCGTTGCCCATTGCTTTTTGAACGCCTGAAGATGCTAAACCAGATAGTGCTCCAACTCCTAATGCTGGCAAAACAGTCCTTGCTAATGCTGGTAATGCTGCTGATGCTAGTCCTGCTAACATTCCAAGAAATCCACCTTCTACTTTCATATTATGCTTAAGTTGTTTTGTCGACATTCTAAACGTTGCTCCTTTACCAGCTTTATATGCTTTTGTAAGTTTATTTACTTGAGATTTGGTTAAAGCTATTACATCTTTACCGTGAATATCCTCATGCTTTAAACGAATACTAGCTGGGGCTTTGTTTTTAAAAGAATGTAAAATTTTTTCCTTTTGGCCGTCTGATATATTTATTTTTGCATTAATATAGTTTGTCATTTTTATATTTATCTCGCCTCTCTTATATGAAATCTAATTGATAAATTTTCCCCTCTTAGATTGAGTAATGTTCCATTTTGATCAGTAATTGATACATTAAGATTATGTATTTCATTTAATGTTAGTGGAAGGTAAACTAGATTGACTGGATTTTCTATAATTTTATATCCTGGTGGCACATTTGGAAAAAAACTATAAATTGTATTTCTTTGTGAACCGTTAACATAACTGCCTGAAATTAAATCTATATTAACTAGTAAACTATTAATACTAAGAATATTTACTACATTTTCTGATTCATGAAATCCTTGTTCATATTTAGCACGAGAGAATCCTAATACTTTGGCAATAGAATTTTGCTGATTAAAATCAATCTGATATCCATTTTCTACAACAAGAATAGACTTTAAAGTATTAGTATTTGCTGAGATGTTAATATAATATTCTTCATTAACAGCGTCATAATGACCCTTTTTTCTCATTTCTTGTTGAATTACATCGTTAATATCAACTATATCATAACTTCCTTCAGGTATTCTTATTTTTATCCATGATGTGCCATTGTCTGGTGTATAAACAAAAATGTTATTGCTTGCGTCAATATTTGGAAATGAATAATAAGTTTCAAGGTTAACTAATGCTATTTCATATTCTTTATCTTTTTCTAATAGAAGTGGAGGAGTAAATCTTGTTTTAAACTCTGTTTTATTATCGCTTACGATAATTTGAAATGATGTTTTATGATCAGTGTTTTTTACTATCTTTTCAAGTAATTCTACTTCCATTTTATTAATTTGTAAAATATATTTTAAAATGAAAATATATTTTTTTAATAATAATCTTTATAATCTCTTGGTATATAAACGTTATCAAATCCACATCTATATTTCCCATTATTAGGGTTCTTAGTTAAATCTAACACTACGAATCCATGAGGTTGTTCCCAGCACTTTTTACAAAAATTGATAAACTCTGTTTTAGTCATATCATCTCCTACATGATCACTATAAATATGATTAAGATTTTTTAAGTCTTGTCTAAACAAGCATATTAAGTTTGCATTTTCTCTAATAGTTTGACGAGGTAGTCTAAAATAGTTTTGTGCCAGATAAAAACAATCGGCATTACTATGTCTACCCCGCACATAATAGTTTTCACACTTGTTTTGTCTTTCTAAAAGTAAGTCATCAAATATCATTAAGTTTTTATTTGAAGCATTTAAATCTCTTGGGTCGGGGACATCGCTAGCATACTCAAAAAATTCACAATTGATATCAGATTTTTCCTTAATTGTTTTTGCCCATTCTTCAACTAAAGCAGTAGGTGAAATATCACGGTTTTGAACTTCATCTTTAATTGAAAACAGTCTTAATATGTATTCTTTTGGTATTTTTTCTTCAAAGGCTTTTTTAAGTATTCGATATTCTGGTTGAAACAAACTTTTACCAAAAACGTATAAGTTACTATAATCTAGCCAATCAGGTCTTAACAAAAGGTTAAGTAAAAGTGTAGTTTTACCACATCCTGATTTGCCTACTACTAAGCCCCTGATGCTCCTAGGTAAAAGGGGATGGTTAAATCTTTTTGCTAAAGTTTCATTCCAAGATAAATTAACAATATCCATTTTATATTAAAAATTATATTTTAATATAAAAAATGTATTGCGTTAAATGTAAAAAGAAAACTGATACAACAGATTTAAATTGTGTAGTAAGTAAAAATGGTAAAAAAATGGTGCGAGGAAAATGTGCTATTTGTGGTACCGTGAAAACACAATTTGTTAAACAAAAAGAAGGTGGTTCATTGTTAAACAAAGCAATCAATAACTTGCCCGTCGAAATGCACTTGCCTGGACATAACTTCACGGGCCCAGGTACTAAGTTAAAGAAAAGATTAAATCCTGACTTAACACCTAAAGATTGGTCAAAGCCTGTTAATCGTGTTGACAAAGCGGCATATCATCATGATATTTGTTATCTTAAGCATAATGATACTAAAACACGTAATAATGTGTGTGATGCTAATATGCTTAAAGAGTTAAAAGGTATCTATAATCCAACTATTAAGGAAAGAATGGAAAGAGGACTAGTTTCTTCATTGATAGGAACCAAGAAAAGATTTGGTATGGGTGTGAGTAAAAAAAAAATTTGCTAGCAGAAGAATTACATAAACCTGTAAAAAGAAAATTTAAGAAAAGGAGAGTTAGAGTAAATGGTATTGATAGGATATGGGCTGCAGATTTAGTAGATATGCAAGCATTCTCTAAACTTAATCATGGAGTAAAATTTCTTCTTGCTGTCATTGATATCTTTTCAAAATACGGATGGTTAATACCATTAAAGGATAAAACAGGAAAATCTGTTTCTGTTGCACTGAAGAGTATTTTTAAGGAAAGAAAGCCTGAGAAAATGTGGGTAGATAAAGGTAAAGAGTTTTATAACAAAGATGTTAAGGATTTGGTTGAATTGTATTCTACTGAAAATGAAGAAAAATCAAGCGTTGTAGAAAGATGGATTAGAACAATGAAAGAAAAAATGTGGAAGTATTTCTCTGCTCACTCTACAAATGTATATATTGATGTATTACAAAATCTTGTTAAGGAATACAACAACACGAGGCATTCTTCTATTAAGATGACACCAATTGAAGCGAGTAAGAAGAAGAATGAAATTAAAGTTTGGAAAACATTGTATCCTGATTATGATCAAGTAAAAGAGGATATCAAACCAAAGTTTTCTGTTGGAGACAAAGTAAGGATAAGTAAAAAGAAAAAGACTTTTGAAAAAGGTTATACTACGAGATGGACTGAAGAGATTTTTACAGTTACGGAAGTAAAACATACAACGCCTATAACGTATAAGATTGAAGATTTAAATGGTGAAGAAATAAAAGGTAGTTTTTATGAGCCTGAACTACAAAAAACGAGTCAAGAGGTGTATAGGATAGAAAAGATTATTAAAAAAGGTAAAAAGAACTCTCTTGTAAAGTGGAAAGGTTATTCTGATGAGTTTAATTCATGGGTAGATAATAATGCTATTGTGAATATTTAAGTATATAAAAATGGAAAATATTTTAATTGATAATATAACTTTACCAAATAAACCTTTAAGCAATTTTGAGCTTGATGATGCAGCAAAAAAATTAAAAATAAAAAATTTTAGAGGAATATTTTTAAGAGATACCTTACCTAAAAAAGTAAGAAATAAAGAATGTGGTATATTAAATCTTGATGATGCAGGAGGACCTGGTACTCATTGGGTTGCATGGTTTAAAAATGGAAAGAAAAAAATTTATTTTGATAGTTATGGTATTCAACCACCTCTCGAAATTATAGATTATTTAAAAAGTCCAATACACTACAATACAGATCAATTACAACAAGCAGGTGAAGTATTTTGCGGTCATTTATGTTTGTACATTCTTAAAGAATTATCCTTGAGTAATAAATTTCAAGATATTTTAAATAAACTTTTTTAGCAATATTAAAAATGCCTGTTGATAAATTTGGAAGATTGGATGAAGCAAAAACAAGTAGTGATGGTGTATCACTTGCTTACATCTCAAATAATTTTTTACGTAAAGATGGAACTACCCCCGCTGCTGGTTCTATAAATATGAATGGAAACACACTAACTAGAGTTAGTAATCCAGTTAATCCGCAGGATGTAGCTACTAAGGCTTATGTTGATACAAACGCTGGGTTGTTAGATGAAAATGGAGGATATCATTTGAAGGGATATTTAAATATGGGTTTTAATAAAATAAAAAATATAGCAGACCCAGAGGAACCGAGTGAAGCAGTTAGTAAAAATTATGTGGATGAAGCTGAAAATGCTTTTGTTTTGGGAAAAGATGGTACTGCGAGAGGAGACATTACCATGGATGGATTTAGAATAAACAATGTTGGTTCGCCAATAGAAACTCGTCAGGTGGCGAATAAACATTATGTAGACACCGCTGTTGAAGCAATAACTGCGGGTAATAATGCTTTAACAAAAAACCAATATGGAACTTTCTTAGCAACTGGTAAAATAGATATGAATACTCATCAGCTTACTGGAATATCAAATCCTATAGACCGTGATTCAGCAGTTAATAAAAATTATGCTGACGATGGAGGAGCTATTGTAAAAAATCCGGATGGAAGTTTTACGGCAATATCTGATGTAGATTTTCAAGGTTTTACTATAAAAAACGCTGGAAATCCTGTAGATGAAAGAGACTTAACGACAAAGTCTTATGTAGATTCAAAAGTATCACTTCCTTCTCTCATAGGACCTAAGCCTATAATAAGCGTGCATGCAGAGGAACAAGGTTCTTTAAGTGATGGTAATTATGAGTTCTCCTTTGGTAATGGAAACACAGGAAGGGCTCATGCAATAGGAGGGTATTGTATGTCTGCTTCTGGCAGAATTTTAAGAGGGAGTTTAATGGTTGTTAAAGGTAATAGGTTTTTGCATGAAGAGGCAAAAGTTAATTTAGTGGTAAATGGGGTTGAACAGGTTGATTACTCCTTAATAAAAAGTGCAAAAGAAAAATGTAGTTGCGCAGTTTTTCCTCAACCTTTAGAAGTAGATCAATGTGATGTTATAAACTTTATAACAAGGTCAAATAATCCAGATGCTAAAAATGCATATGTATCAATATTGATAGAATTGGATTTGTAAAAATAGTTAAATATTTAACCCAGTAAAAGGGTTAGATATTTATTTTGTTTAATAATCTATTTTAAATTCTTCTTTTTCTTTTATAATACCTTCTTTCACTAAGGCTTTCAACTGTTGTTCTGATACTGTGATTTTCTTTTTCTTTTTTGACAAAAGATTTTGTACTTTTTTCCTAAATTCTTCTCCTTTCTTTTTTAAAAGAAAACTTATACTGTCTAGGGTTTGTTCTTCTAAATAAAGATAAGCATCGTTAAACTTATTTTTTATTCCAAAAAATGAAGACATATCATTGTTTTCATATTCATCATCGCTGCTACTAATATATTGATCTTCATATCCATCATTGTTTAAGTCGTTAAACTTATCTTCCATTTCACATGCTGAAAGTTGATTATTGTCTTCATCTTCAATTGATAAATCTAATGGAGTTTTATCAAAGTTTATACAGCTGATTACATGTTCTTCTTTATTTAATTTACTTGATTCCATTTTTATATATCGTTGGTTCTTTAACCTATTATGTTGCTGGAACTTTAAAAAGTAAATTCAATTTTTTATTTCTATCAAAAGGAATAAAAAAATTTTTTTTTAATTAAAATCTATTTTTCTATTTCATCCACTGTCTTCTTGTTTTTCTTTAATAAGTCTTTCTATGTATTGATATCTCATTATCAATTCTCTTTCTATTTCTCCACGCTCATCAATAGCAAGACTATCAACGAATTCTTCAGATGTATATTCTACTCTTTTAATACATTTAATAAATTTAAAATAGTCTTTTAACAAGTCGAAATACTCAACAACTTCTTCTTCATATTTAAAAATAAAGTCCTCATCTTTAGAGTATTTAAAGACAAAAGGTTTTACTTTTTGAGTCAAATCATAAATCTTTTTTTGATAATTATGATAGTCTCTAAATAGTGAGTTTATTAGCATTGCTCTATCTTCTTCAACATCGCTGTTGATACTAAAATCACAATCACTTTCTTCTTCAACCTGTGTATTACTTGATGCGGGTTTATCTTGTAAGTCTGCCATCTTACCTATTATGTTGCTGGAACTTTTTAAGTAAAAATTCAATTTTTTATTTCTATCAAAAAAATATTTTTTTTTTTTTTTTTTTTTTTTTTTTATTAAAATCTTAAGTTACTCACTATCTCATAAACCGGTTTGCCATTGTGTGATGCGTTGGTTGATGGGGGGTTAAGCGATTAACTGATGTATGAGTTTGTCTGGGCTGATGCGATTATCTGATGTATGAGTTTGTCCGGCTGATGCGATTAACTGATGTATGAGTTTGTCCGGCTGATGCGATGACACGTGATGATGAAATTTTTTAAAATTAAATTTTTTTTTTTTTTTCGAAAATTTTAATTTTTTTTTTTTTTTTTTTTTTATTAAAATCTTAAGCTAGCAACTAGTTCGTAAGGTTGTTGAGTTCATAAGGTCGTTGGGCATGAGAACCGGTTTGAGAACATTTTGTTAAGAGAGCAACCTTTGTTTGAAAACATTTTGGAATGGGATGATGTGGGATGGGATGAGACGGAATGAGACGGTTGTAAAACACTTTTAGAAAAATATTTGCAAACTGGTAAAACATATACTACTCCTAATGAACACTTATGCCAAGTTTAAAGTGAATCAGACAGAAACTGTAGGAGGAGTTGTCCGGACAAGCATTTTTAAGTCAAATCAGGGGCAATAACTCAGTAATTCTTGATGGAATTTTTACGAAATGTGTGTCTTGCACATCTACAGCTCCTAATGAACACTTCTGCCAAGTAGCAAGGGAATTGGATTGAAACTGTAGGAGGAGTTGTCCGGACAAGATTTTGCGGACAGACCTACCGCCCGACCGACCGACTGACCGACCAACCAACCGACCGACAGGCCGATTCCAGTATACCCCCCACAAACTTCGTTTGCGGGGGTATAAATATGACCTTGCTGTAACCTTTACCTTTACCCTATGGACGTGACTCTTGCACAAGACACATCGTCTCAATGTGGTTAACATTTGTGCAAAGTAATATTAAAATTAAGTTAAGGGGAAAAAAGTTATGGCCCATACATGGAAACAGCCACCCCCAACACATTTGACCTTGCTGTGACCTTGACTCTAACCCAAGAACATGACTCTTGCACATAACACACAATCTTGATGTAGTTAACAATTCTGCCAAGTTATACTGAAATTCATTTGCGATTAAAAAAGTTACAGTCCGGACATGAATACTATACCCCCCCCCCCCAACACACACACACATATGACCTTGCTGTGACCTTGACCTTGAAACTATGGACATATCTCTTGTGCATGACACATTGTCTCGATGTGGTTAACATTTGTGCAAAGTTATTTTGAAATTAGGTGAAAGGAAAAAAAAGTTACTGTCCGGACACGAAAATAACACCCCCTCCCCAACCCAAACACATTTGACCTTGCTAGGACCTTGACCTGTAATCCGGTAACATGGGTTTTGCACATGACATATTGTCTTTATGTGGTTGACAATTCTGGATAGTAATACTGAAATTCATTCATAGTCAAAAAATTCCAGGCCCGACATGAATACAACCCCTCCTCAAAACACATTTGACCTTGCTGTGACCTTGACCTTTAACCTATGGACATATCCTTTGTGCATGACATATCCTCTATATGGTTAACAATTGTGCCAAGTTATACTGAAATTGATCAAGAGGGAAAAAAGTTATGACTCGGACACAACTATATGCCCCCGGAAAAAAAGGGGGGGGCATAAAAAATTATAAAACAGAAGCCAGTGTGAGAAGAGGAGAAAATGCTGGTTACCACCATTTTTTCCTTTTCCTACAATGTTTTTTAAAGCCTTCTTCCTTGGGGTTATCAACTAAAACAATGTACTGAATGAAAAGGATTAAGGAAACAGTGCAAATATATGATTAAAATGAGCAAACTTCCTCACATCAGCTTTTCTTTCCATCCAGAGCAGAATGTGACTTTCCATTACATGTATTCCATGTGTCTCCAGTAATGGAAATAGTCAATTAAAGAGGTGAATACATTGTGAGGAAAGGAGAAAACGCTGGTTACCAACATTTTCTCCTCTTCCCACATTTTTTTAAAAATCTTTCTTCTTTTCAGGGTCTCTTAAAGGTAAAGGGTTAAGGAAACTGCAGAACAGGATAAGGAAGAGCAGATCTCCTTGAAAAGGCATTTCAATAATAATCTACTCATCTCTGACTTAACTATCAAATGTTTTAACAAACCTGGGGAATAAGGCTTTTGAAAATTTGATGGAAAAAGGAGAAAATGATGTTAACTAGCATTTTCTCCTTTTTTCCATCATCTTTTCATCCTTTCAGAGAACAAATCTCATCACTGATTCATCATCTGCTGCTGCTTTGAATTTGGAAAAGCCTAAAATTTTGTATTATGTTAAAGAGTTAATGTGATCAAAATTTATCTTTAACAGGAAAGGAACCAGCAATCTTCCTCCCAGCAGCTGTTTAACTGTGTATCCATCAATGCGATAAAAATTAAACTGTGCTCTGACAAAAGGGGACTTAATGCGTCCCCATAATGCATAATACCAGGCAAGTCATCACATGATTATGGATCCGTAAAATCCATTTTGTATATCAACAGACTAAATTATGAGCTATACTAATCATTTGAGCTACAGAAAATTGACCAATAGCAAAAAGTTTTGGCCAAGGTCAGCCTGCGCGTACTGCGCAGGCTGACCTTGGCCGAAACTTTTTGCAGATGCATTAAGCTCTCTTTTCATGGAGCATGGCTTAATTAATCCTTACAAAATTGGACTCGCCCATTCCACCCTTTTAAAACAAAGATAATCTGCATGATTTGTAATCTTTACATAAAAAACCTTTACCAAACAATCCCGAGTTTTTTTTGGCCCCAAGGATAAAGGTTTATGAAAACATTTCAGAAGAAGGAGATAAAAGCTGGTTATCATGTTATCACACTGTTTTTCATCCTTTCAGAGAAAATTCTCAACATTCAACTCTTAACCCTTTACTAGACAAAAAAATTTTAGCCTTGTCCAAATTGAAAGCATTCAGAGATGACAATTTCAATGTGGCTTAAATGGTGCAATTTTTCTTTGATAGGGTTGAAAACATTGTGGGAAAAGGAGAAAATGCTGGACACCAGCATTTTCTCCTTTTTCCCCCAATGTTTTCAAAAGGCTTCTTTCCAGGGTCATTAGAAGGCAGCACTGGCCAGTAAATGGTTAACCACTGGTTGAAATGTTACACTTGCAGACAACAAATCATAATATGTTGATAAAGATATGAGATTGTTGGGCAAAGGATAGTAAACATTGTGGGAAAACGAGAAAATGCTAGTTACCACAATATTCTCTATTTTCTACAATGTTTTTCCAAGGTTTCTTTATCAAGGTTGTTATAACATATAATTGTGTGGTAAAGAGATAACATATAAAACACAAAAATGTGTGAAAAGATTAAGGCAAAAGAAGTAATTCCCAAAGACAAACAATTTCTTCTTCTGCCCAGACGTTTTCAAGCGTGGTGTGCAGCGAGACAAAGATTGTCTTATTTAGGAGATCATCATCATCATCATCATCATCATTGGTGCTTTACCCTTTATCACACAATCCTGACTTTTAACCAACCTACAAAGAAGCATTTTGAAAACATTGTGGGAAAAGGAGAAATGCTGGTAACCAGCATTTTCTCCTTCACCCACAATGTTTTCTAACCTTTCCAAAGACAAATAGCATGTCTAGAGTAACATTTAATATGTAGTGTGCAAATGCTGTCAATTTGGACAGGTCTACTTCTTTATGTAGAATGCTGGTTACCAGTATTTTCTCCTTCACCCACAATGTTTTCTACCTTTCCAAAGACAAATAGCATGTCTAGAGTAACATTTTAATTTGTTGTGTGCAAATGCTGCCAATATGGACAGGTCTCCTTTTGTCTTATGTGGCAAAGAGATGTGCTCATCTTTTTTAATCTAACTCTTTATCTGACAACAAATTTTAGACCTGTCCAAATTGCCAGCATTAACCTGTACAGCACTGAATTATGAAATGGACCTATTTAAAAAGGAAAACCATCCAAAATATTGTCGTTTCAAGGTTGTTTGGCCAAAATATGTAACAAAGTAGTGGACAGTGTAGATCTAAGATCAGACTGCACGTTCTGTGCAGTCTGATCTTGATCTACACTGTCGGCAAAAACACCTTAAGTCGGTTCCAGTGCTTTATGGGTTAATTTTGCAGATAACAAGTGTGTCTCAAAAGTTAAAATTTGTCTTTGAATGGATATATTTGTTTGTATGGTGTTGAATGCCGCTTTCAACATTATTTCAGTTATATCACAGCAGAAAGTGCACCGATACATGCTTTTCCTGGACCTCATTTAACCCTACACCACACGACAAAATTTTAGGCTGGTCCAAATTGAAAGCCTTTGCAGACAGCAAAATTAATTGCAACTCAAAAACTGAAATTTCTCATTGGGAGCGTAGAAAACATTGTGGGAAAAGAAGAAAATGCTGACCAGCATTTTCATCTTTTCCCACAATTTTTTCAAAAGGCCCCTTCCCCAGGGTTGTTAAAACTCAGGATTGTGGCTGCTTTCCCACATAACCATTGTCAAAACAATGAGCAGCAGTGAGAGAGGAATTGAAAGGACAGAAAACTAGAGCTGTCACTGAATGTGACTTAAGACCCCCGCCAGCGCTTTGACAGAAAAAAAGTGTCAAGTTCAAGGGGAGATAATTCCTCAAGCAGGGGGACTTGACACTTGAAAATTACGTCTTGCAAATCTTCAATATATGATCAATATATGTGTGCAAAGTTTCAATGCAATTGAAGGAAAACTCTAGGAGGAGTTCGCAACAGAAAATTGCTAGTATTTTGTACACAGACGGACACACGGACGGACGGACAGACAGGCTGATTCCTGTATACCCCTCAAAAACATTCGATTTGCAGGGTATAAAAAAAACATGTGAAAATTAGAAAAAAAGTTTGAAAAAAATACAGTCAACAACACATGATAAAAGTTGCAATGTAAATAGAATTTCTTTGATTTAACCCTTTCCCAAACAAGCCCTGGTTTTCACGTGTCTGCAGTACAAGTCTTATGAAAACACCGTGGAAAAAGGAGAAATTGCTCGTAACGAGCAATTTCTCCTTTTCCCACAGTGTTTTCTACCCATTTGGAGAATTTTCTGTCATTTTCATCAAATTTAAAATTGTCGTCTGCAAACTCTTTCAATTTGGACAAGTCTAAATTTTATCGTTTGGGAAAGGGTTAAAAACTACAGTTTACATGTATTTTATACACACATACATTTTCACAAAAGAATCTTTTAACTCTTCAATAAATAATCCTCTATTTTAACACTTTACCAAATAACAAAATCTTAGACTTGTCCTAATTCTAGGCATTTGCAGACAACAAATAAAAGGCGACTCAAATGAATTAACTAGCCTTTGTGCTGAAAAACATTATGGAAAAAGGAGAAAGTGCTGGTTACCAGCATTTTCTTTTTCTTACAATGTTTTCAAGAGCCTTCTCTTTCAGTCGTTAAAACTTAGGACTGTGTGGTAAAGGGAAAAAAATGCTGGGGAAGAGGACTTTTGAAACAATTATGGGAAAAGAGGAAAATGCTGGTTACCAACATTTTTTCCTTTTCCCACTATAATACTACCCTTTCAAAGACAAAGCAATTCTGTATGGAATTTGTCATCCATAAATGTTCTCAATGCAAATTTAAACTTTTGTTATCTGGTACAGACTTAACCCTTTACCACACAATTCTGACTTTTAATGACCTTTACAAAGAAAGCTTTTGACAACATTGTGGGAAAAGGAGAAAATGCTGGAAACAAGCATTTTCTCCTTTTCCCATAATGTTTTCTAACCTTCCCAAAACAAACATCAATTCTTGTGTCACATTTGTTTTGTCGTCTGCAAATGCTTTAAATTTGGAATAGCCTAAAATTTTGTTGTTTGGTAAAGAGTAAAGCTTTCTGCTGCTGAAGCAGAAGAAATGCCTACTTTGCATGAACCATTACATTATTGTAGAAACGTAAATCAATAGAAATGTGTCACCGACATGGTGGCCCCGCAACATGACAACAGTCACAATCGTGGTATAGTTTTAAACTCAAACAAGGACCTATAGCTATATTTATCGGCAAAAACATTTTAATATGTACATGTATATACATGTACATTGTATATGTGAAAAATTCTGCCAAGCCCTGTGACCCTGACCTTTGAGCTGGCAACACCGTTTTATTAACAACATGTTGTCATTTCATGGCAATCATTGGTGCCAAATTATTTTGAAATCCAACAATGCACATCAAAATTAAGGGCCGAACATGACCAAAACCTTTTTCAAGAACACACACACACAGGGGTAACGCTATATACCCATCTACCATTTTATGACGGGTGCATGACAAAGGCAGTTGCCTGTAAAGATAACGACTCTGAAAGTGAAAGTCTGAGCAACTCATTTGTGTTTGCTCGTAAGAGAATTCACAGCCTGCTGCACGCATTGCTGATAAACTGCATCCAAAGTAAAGGCAAGGAACACAACTCCATCACTCAGGTCAGATTTGTCTTTATGAGCCATGCTCTGTGAAAACGAGGCTTAACCCTTTCCCAAACGACAAATTTTGGACTGGTCCAAATTGAAAGAGTTTGCAGGCGACAATTTTGAACTTGATGAAAATGGCAGAAAGTTCTCAACAAGAGGGCCATGATGGCCCTGGGTCGCTCACCCGAGTCAATAGGCGAAATTCACTCAACGTGCATAATCCAATTTCTGACCAATTGTCAGGTCAATTGATGAACAAACTTGGTAGAGGTCCACTAAGAGATGCTACATGCCAAATATCAAAGCTCCACGCCTTCCAGTTTCAGAGAAGAAGAACTTTAAAGTTTTCCTTCTTTGTTCCTATGTTCGAAATTTGTGACCCCCAGGGCGGGGCCAGTTTTGACCTCAGGGACATCATATGAACAAAGTTGGTAGAGGTCCACTAGGAGATGCTACATGCCAAATATCAAAGCTCTTCGCCTTCCAGTTTCAGAGAAGAAGAATTTTAAAGTTTTCGTTCTTTGTTCCTATGTTTGAAACTTGTGACCCCCGGAGCGGGGCCAGTTTTGACCCCAGGGGCGTTATATGAACAAACTTGGTAGCAGTCCACTAGGAGATGCTACATGCCAAATATCAAAGCTCCACGCCTTCCAGTTTCAGAGAAGAAGAATTTTAAAGTTTTCCTTCTTTGTTCCTATGTTCGAAACTTGTGACCCCCAGGACGGGGCCAGTTTTGACCCCAGGGGCGTCACATGAACAAACTTGGTAGAGGTCCACTAGGAGATGCTACATGCCAAATATCAAAGCTCCACGCCTTCCAGTTTCAGAGAAGAAGAATTTTAAAGTTTTCGTTCTTTGTTCCTATGTTCGAAACTTGTGACACCTGGGGTGGGGCCAGTTTTGACCCCAGGGACATCATATGAACAAACTTGGTAGAGGTCCACTAGGAGATGCTACATACTAACTACGCCTTCCAGTTTCAGAGAAGAAGAATTTTAAAGTTTTCATTCTTTGTTCCTAAGTTCAAAACTTGTGACCCCCAGGGCGGGGCCAGTTTTGACCCCAGGGGCATCATATGAACAAATTTGGTAGAGGTCCACTAGGAGATGCTACATGCCAAATATCAAAGCTCTTCGCCTTCCAGTTTCAGAGAAGAAGAATTTTAAAGTTTTCGTTCTTTGTTCCTATGTTTGAAACTTGTGACCCCCGGGGCGGGGCCAGTTTTGACCACAGGGGCGTCATATGAACAAACTTGGTAGAGGTCCACTAGGAGATGCTACATGCCAAATATCAAAGCTCCACGCCTTCCAGTTTCAGAGAAGAAGAATTTTAAATTTTTCATTCTTTGTTCCTAAGTTCGAAACTTGTGACCCCCGGGACGGGGCCAGTTTTGACCCCAGGGACATCATATGAACAAACTTGGTAGAGGTCCACTAGGAGATGCTACATGCCAAATATCAGAGCTCCACGCCTTCCAGTTTCAGAGAAGAAGAATTTTAAAGTTTTCATTCTTTGTTCCTATGTTCGAAACTTGTGACCCCTGGGACGGGGCCAGTTTTGACCCCAGGGACATCATATGAACAAAGTTGGTAGAGGTCCACTAGGAGATGCTACATGCCAAATATCAAAGCTCCACGCCTTCCAGTTTCAGAGAAGAAGAATTTTAAAGTTTTCATTCTTTGTTCCTATGTTTGAACTTGTGACCCCCGGGGTGGGGCCAGTTTTGACCCCAGGGACATCATATGAACAAACTTGGTAGAGGTCCACTAGAAGATGCTACATGCCAAATATCAAAGCTCTACGCCTTCTAGTTTCAGAGAAGAAGATTTTTAAAGATTGTGCTATTTTTTTCCTTTTGGTTGCCATGGCAACCAGAGTTATGGGTAGAATTCAATCTCTTGAACAACTTTGGTAGAGCTTCACCTGAGGAACATCCCTGCCAAGTTTCATCAAGATTGGCCCAGTGGTTTAGGACGAGAAGATGTTTAAAGAAATTGTGGACGACGGACGACGTACGAAGGACATTGGGCGATCACAAAAGCTCACCTTGAGCACTTTGTGCTCAGGTGAGCTAAAAAGGGTAGAAAACACTGTGGGAAAAGGAGAAATTGCTCGTTACGAGCAATTTCTCCTTTTCCCACAGTGTTTTCAAAAGACTTGTACTGCAGACACGTGAAAACCAGGGCTTGTTAGGGAAAGGGTTAATACATCTGCAAAAAGTATCGACCCATGTCAGACTGAGCAGTCCATGCTGGATACAAGCATTTTCTCCTTTTCCCACAATGTTTTCAAATGTCAGCCTGCACAGTCCATGCAGGCTGATATGGGCCAAAACTTTTTGCTATCTTAAGTTTTTCTGCATGTACAAGGACCATTCTACCTCCAGGTTGAGTCAATTGCTAGATTAAATGGATTTTATGAACCTATAATTATATGATGACTTGCTTGGTATCATGCAGCGCGGAGATACATTAAGCCCCCTTTTCACAGAGCATAGCTAATATATATATTTTGACGCCCCTATTTCATGTTCTAAGCAGCGCTCTTTTAACTCTTTACCAAACTACAAAAATGTAGACGGGTACAAATTGAAAGAATTTGCAGACGACAAATGAAATGTGAATCAAATGATGTAAATTGTCTTAGATAGGGTAGAAAACATTGTGGAAAAAGGAGAAAATGCTGGTTACCAGCGTTTTCTCCTTTTCCTACAATGTTTTCAAAAGGCTTCTTCCTCAGGGTCGTTAAATCTTGGGATTGTGTGGTAAAGGGTTAAGTACCATTAAAATTACTCTATTGGTTAAAGAGTTCTGGCCTGCATAAGATTTTACCACTAGGGGAGATCAGTGAAAATAGAAGGAGTAAGCCAGGGTTGCAACTCTTACCTGCACCTCTCCTTGATTTGTCCTAAGCATGCCTATTTATTACCACCAAAGTATCTCAAACATCAATGTTTCCTTAACACACACACATACATACACACAAACCCACAGACAGAGGTAACACTATATGACCCCCCTCTATTTCATGGCGGGGGCATAACAAAATGATGTTACAAGCAGTTGCTCCTTCTCCCCAAATGTTTTCAAAATCTCATCAAATGCAGTGCATTTATAAACGCTAGTCTCCGTATGGTACAGCAATGTTGAACTACTGTAATTTCTCAAGCTTCCAAAGCACACAAACAACGCTACAAAAGTATGACTGGCTGACAATGAGTGCTATCCCAGTATGTTTAGCCCTTTACCAAACAATCCCAGGTTTTAACGACCCAGGAAAAGAAGCCTTTTGAAAACATTGTGGAAAAAGGAGAAAATGCTGGTAACCAGCATTTTCTCCTTTTCCCACAATGTTTTTTGCTCTATCATGGACAAATTCAGCCATTAACCCTTTACCACACAATCCCGAGTTTTAATGACCCTTGAAGAGAAGGCTTTTGAAAACATTGTTAGAAAAGGAGAAAATGCTGGTAACCAGCATTTTCTCCTTTTCCCACGATGTTTTCTACCTTATTGAAGGCAGATGTCATCATTTGAGCCTCATTTGGCATCTGCAAATGCTTTCAATTTGGTCCACTCGAAAATTTTGTCGTTTGCTGAAGATTTAATTTGTCGTCTGCAAACCCTTTCTATTTGGTCCACTTGAAAATTTCTCCTTTTCCCACAATGTTTTCAAAAGCCCTTTTCATCAGGATTGTTAAAATTCAGGATTGTGTGGTAAAGGGTTAAAACAACAGTTACTGCTAGTGAAATAAATGTATATACACTTTAAAATAAATAGAAACTTTTGATGAATTATGGTATTATGTCAAGCAAGTTGCTTGCTTATTTCTTTGTATTGGAGTTTAGCACAGTTTTAATAGCTTAGGTCATATCACAGCAGCCAGTACACCTACACACATGTTTCCTGGCTTTCTCACACCTGTGCTGACACAACTTTCTTTCCAAGCCAGTGACTTTTCTCTAAACATGTATCATAGGTGAGAGGGGAGAAATCACTGGAAAGCATGTTTGCCAAACCAGGTATTAAAGTCACAACCACTAGGTAAGATAGAATCTAGGTAAAATAGACTAACCACTAAGCTAACCAGCCCAAGCCCAGCAAGTTGTAACAGTCAATATATGAGAAAGGCAAATATGAATGGCACCCTGCTGATGTACCTAGCTGAGCTGCCCAGCTGGGGAACATAAAAGCTGGGGTACCTAGCTGAATAGCTGAGCTGCCCAGCTGGGGAACATAAAAGCTGAGATACCTAGCTGAGCTGCCCAGCTGGAGAACATAAAAGCTGGGGTACCTAGCTGAGCTGCCCAGCTGAAGAACCTAAAAGCTGAGGTACCTAGCTGAGCTGCCCAGCTGGGGAACATAAAAGCTGGGGTACCTAGTTGAGCTGCCCAGCCAGGGAACCTGAAAGCTGAGGTACCTAGCTGAGCTGCCAAGCTGGGGAACCTAAAAGCTAGGGTACCTAGCTGAGCTGCCCAGCTGGGGAACCTAAAAGCTGAGGTACCTAGCTGAGCAGCCAAGCTAGGGAACCTAAAAGCTGGGGTACCTAGCTGAGCTGCCAAGCTAGGGAACCTAAAAGCTAAGGTACCTAGCTGAGCTGCCCAGCTGGGGAACCTAAAATAGGGTACCTAGCTGAGCTGCCCAGCTGGAGAACCTAAAAGGTGGGGTACCTAGCTGAGCTGCCCAGTTGGGAAACATAAAAGCTGGGGTACCTAGCTGAGCTGCCCAGCTGGGGAACCTAAAAGCTGAGCTGCCTAGCTAGGGATTCAAAAAGCTAATGTACCTAGCTGAGCTGCCCAGCAGGGGAACCCTATGATACACCTGATATGATATATACATACAGCCCCAAAACTTTGCCTAACCTGTCTCATTTGCATTCATTAAAAAGAGGAAATAATGCCAGTTGTAACAATGTACATTTTGTAACAAAAAGGAATGCCAAGAGAAAAGCAAGTTTCAATGTTCCTATTACGCTAATAAACTCTTTACCAAACAACAAAGTTTTAGACTAGTCCAAATTAAAAGCATTTGCAGACGACATATTAAATGTGACTCAAAAATTGAAACTCGTTTAGGGAAGGGTAGATAACCTTGTGGGAAAAGTAGAAAATGCTGGTTATCAGCATTTTCTTCTTTTTCCCACAATGTTTTCAAAAGCTTTCTTTCTTAGGGTCGTTAAGAGTCGGGATTGTGCGGTAAAGGGTACCTAGGGTTAACCCTTTACCATTCAAACCATTCTATCCCGAGTTTTAAGGACCTTGAGAAAGGGCCTTCTAAAAACATTATGAAAAATGGAGAAAATGCTGGTAACAAGCATTTTCTCCACTTCTTACATTGTTTTCCATTTTATCAAGGAAAGAAATCATGATTTGAGTTACATTTATTTTGTCATCTGCAACCGCTTTGAATCTGATGAAGTTAAAAATTTTGTTGTTTGGTAAAGAGTTAACTCTTTACCACACAATCCCGACTTTTAATGACCCTAAAAAGGAAGCCTTTTGAAAACTTTGTGGGAAAAGGAGAAAATGCTGGTAACCATCATTTTCTGCTTTTCCCACAATGTTTTCTACCCATCCCATGACAAATTTCAATTTTTAAGTCACATTTGTCATCTGCAAATGCTTTCAATTTGGACTAGTCTGAAATTTTGTCGTTTGGTAAAGAGTTAGACACCAAACCTAGAACATCCCAAGCTTTTACGGAAAGTGTTTCTCTCCAAAAAGCTTACAACACTGTATCTGCCAAATTTAGAACTTTCACTGAATCATGTTTTTTTTCTTTGTCTTCTTGCAATGCAGATGGTTCAGATGGTGGGATCTCTGTGTAAGCAGCACTGGTAGTTTGGGTTACGTATACTCTTTGGGGATCTTCAGTGAATGAGGTCTCATTCTCTGCTTCTGGTGGAGTATCTGTGCTTGCAGAATCTACTATATCTGTCAAGTGGACATATTCAGATAATGGAGATGAAATTTCTGTAGAATTTCCTCCTGTGGAACCTGTTCCATTATCAGCAGAACCAATCCTAATTTGACTGGTCTCTGATGTATTTATTGTCTCTCTAGATTCTGTTGGATAAACTGAAAAGCCATGTTGTTTTTCAGGAGGATTTTCAATTGAGGCAGGGGATTGTAAGATCTCAAAACTTCCTATTTGGTCAAAATACGGTGATATGTTAAGAGTTGAGCGAATAGAACTAACAGTTGTGAAAATACCATCTTGGACAGGAAACTCAGAACCATGTGTACTTTCATTTGGATTTCCATCTGGACAATTTGAAAATCTGTGTCTATCTCTCTGAGATGATGTACTTTCAGCATCATTGTCTGACCTAACAGTTTCTCCATTTACCTTTGTCTTCGATACTGTTTGGTCTTCCATGGAACCATCATGTTGTCCATTAATAGACTCGATATCTTCATCACTTAACATTGTCTTTAATACCGATTGGTCTACCACAGAACCATCATCTTGTCCATTTAGTTGAGTATCACTTTGAGAGGGTCTAACATTTTGATTATTACCTCCTAGTCTTTTTGCTTTGTCTACTGTTATATAAGGATCAGGCAGAGTCAAGTCTTTGATTGAAGCATAATGATTGTCTGCACCTGGTATTTGTATTGCATGTCCTCTGATACAAACATTACCATCAAATTGTGACAGTTGACTGTTTATACTGTTAGCAGAGTTGAAAGGAATATCCCTTGGTCTTGTGTATCCATGAAGGCCATCTTCAGATTCACTGGCAGTTTCTGACTGGCTGTCATATGAGTTGATTAGAGACTCTAGTTCATCCACCTCTGGTTCATCAGATAGTGGATACTGAGGGCCCACCAAAGCTTCTTCTATTTCTTCATTTATCTGAATTGGAATTGCAAAGTACATGTACACTACTGTATTTAAAACATAATCCCAACTTTTAATGACCATGAGGAAGATGGCTTTCGAAAACATTACGGGAAAAGGAGAAAATGCTGGTTACCACACAACAAAATTTTAGATTTGTCCAAAACCAAAGCATTTGCACAAAATAAATTAAAATACACTTACTGTGACTCAAATTGTGTAAGTTGTCTCCAAAAGGGTAGAAAATATTGTGGGAAAAGGAGGAAATGCTGGTTACCAGCATTTTCTCCTTTTCCCACAATGTTTTCAAAAGTCTTCTTTCTCAGTTTCATTTAAATATATGATTGAGTAGTAAAGGGTCAACGTCTGCTTCACATTATGGATAGATTAGTAATTTTGTTGTGTGGCAAAGATTTATACGACAGAATTGTACTCACAGTAGGTAGATGTAATGGAATATCCTCTACATTTCTATTTCCTTGCCACTGCTTATACCTGCAAATATCAAAACAAAGAGTGCCATGATGGCCCTGTATCGATCCACTGCACTAAATGTATCATCCCTTGATTTGCATTAACAAAGACGCAAATCATAGGAAGATTTTATGGTAATCAACTTGCATAGGGAATCCCCTCCCCTCCTCCAGAAAAAAAAAAGAAAAAAGACTGTCATGTCTTTTCCAAATGCAAAAATTATGTCAGTATGTCAGTTCTAATCAAGAGTCATTCATATCAAATATTAGTGCATCTTACAAAAAGTACTTTGTGAAGATTTCCAAAGTTTAGAAGCAGAAAACATACTTTCAATGGCATGAATGGTAAAGTTCTGGAACAAAAAACTGAACAACAGAAACCTTTCTTCATATTACATATTCAACTCATCTGAAATAAGTATTAACATCAAAATAAATTAGTCTCTTAGCAAACTTAATATATTCTTTACAAAAAACTTGAATACCCAATTCCAATCACAGAATAATGAAGTTTATTTAATAATCAAGGGAGATAAATGGTAACAGAATATATCTGTTATAACAAGTTATTTCCCTTCTTCAGTAAAAAAAAAAAAAAAAAAAATTACATTAGCTAAACCCTTTCCCAAAAAAGCCCTGGTTTTCACGTGTCTGCAGTACAAGTCTTTTGAAAACACTGTGGAAAAAGGAGAAATTGCTCATAGCGAGCAATTTCTCCTTTTCCCACAATGTTTTCTACACTCTTTGAGAACTTTCTGCCATTTTCATCGAATTTAAAACTGTTGTCTGCAAACTCTTCCAATTTGGACCAGTCCAAAATTTGTCATTTGATTCCATGTACTACAAGAATTTTAAACATTTTCACTATTTAAGCCTTTGTAAATCATAGTGGGTAAAGGAGAAAATACTGGTAACCAGCATTTTCTCCTTTGCCCATAATGTTTTTTAACCCTATAAAAAATCAGATGCCACCTGCTGAGCTACATATGATATCTTTTCTACCTGATAAATATCAAACCCCACCTATTGAGCTACATCTGGGTCCGTATTCACCAATTTCTTCTCAAGAACGTTCTTAGCCTTTTTCTTCAAGATTTTCCAAGTTTGAAAGTAACACAACTTCTGATTGGCTAAACCATATGGTTTAGCCAATCAGAATTTGTGTTGCTTTCAAATTGGGAAAATTTTGGAGAACAAGACCAAGAATGTTGTTAAGAATGGTTGGTGAATACGTACACTGATTTGTAGTGTGCAAATGATACAGTGTGGATCAGGCTAGAATGTTTGTCGTTTGGTGAAGATTTAAGTTTTTGCCAGATGACAATATTTCAGCTCATAGAGCACCAAATAAACTCATCAGACATTTTTAATCTGGAAACAGGTGTTCAAATAACTGCTGGGGATTTCCATTTTGCTACTGTCCAGAATGTCTAAGAAAAGTGGACAGTGTAGATCAAAGATCAGACTGCATATTTTCTGCAGTCTGATCTTAAGCGACACTGGCCACCAAGGCAACCATAGCTGTGAAAGCTCCTCAACCTCTTACAATACAATCCCGAGTTTTGACAACCTTAAAGAAGAGGACTACAGAAAACATAGTGGGATAAGGAGAAAATGGCAGTAACCAGCATTTTTTTTTTTTCATTTTCCACAATTTATTCTACCCATCCAAAATCAAAGTCCAATTTTAGAGTCAAAGTTATATTTTTGTCTGCAAATGCAAACAATTTGGATAAGCTTAAAGTTTTGTTGCTTGGTAAGGAGTTAAAAGGGACTTTTTTTGATTTCTTTAATCTCACCCAACTTCAAAAATTATTCATCACCAAAATAAGTAAGGAGATAGCTGGCAAACCAGAAGTAAAGAAGAAGGACAAATGTGAGGAAAAAAAATATTGTTAATTCTTTACTACACAATCCCGACTTTTGATGACTCCAAGGAGGAAGGATTTTAAAAACATTGTGGGAAAAGGAGAAAATGCTGGTAACCCCACGGAATAGAAAATTAATGTTTAGAGTAACATTTGTTTTCTGCAACTGCTTCCAATTTGGACCAGTCTAAAATTTTGCCATGTGTTAAGAGGTAAGAGGTATTTCCTTAACCCTTTCCCAAACAAGCCTTGGTTTTCACGTGTCTGCAATTCAAGTGTTTTGATAACACTGTGGGAAAAGGAGAAATTGCTCGTAACGAGCAATTTCTCCTTTTCCCACAGTGTTTTCTACCCTTTTTGAGAACTTTCTGCCATTTGCATCAAATCTAAAATTGTCGTCTGCAAACTCTTTCAATTTGGACCAGTCCAAAATTTGTCGTTTGGGAAAGGGTTAATAGACTACATAGCCTCAAAAGGTATTTTAGATTTTACGCCAGAATATAACTAAGGTTTCTGGGAATGTCATGTGATCAATAACTTGCAACAGTTATGTGGGATTGTATCGAAATAAGTATCACAATGCCACATGTGATCTTATAAAAATAGACTGACATGGTGATTTCTATGCGACCAGCCTGTTATTTGAATGCAGAATTAGCATGTTTTTACTACATGTAATTATATATCTAGTTTTCATTTCACTAGCAGGAAAAAGTATATTTTGTACTGTTCATAAGTGTTTAACAAAAAAAATTAAATCACAGCAAAAAAATATCTGAACAGGCCCCTTTAAGGATTAAGACTTGTCTAAGTTGCTGGTTACCAGTGTTTTGTCTCCTTGTCCAAAAATGTTTTCAAAACCTTCTTCTGCGGGGCAGTTAACTCTTTACCAAACAACAAAATTTTTGACTCCACCAAACTGAAAACATTTGCAGACAACATATTAATAGTGACTCAAAATTGTAATTTATGTCTTTGATAGGATAGAAAACATTGTGGGAAAAGGAGAAAATGCTTGTTACCAGCATTTTCTCTTTTTTCCACAATGTTTTCAGGGTCGTTAAAATTTGGGATTGTGTGGTAAAGAGTTAAAACACATGAAGGTTTGTTGAAGGAAAGAAAAACAGGACATAGTGAGGTTCTTACCATTTCATCAAATATTGTCCAAGGAACAAACCCAGTAGTATAAGGACAAAAACAATCGAAAAGATAATGATGGGAAGTATCAGGGTCTCTCCTATTAAAAGAAAACAAATCATGAGAATGCATGCATGCTATTATATAGGATTTGACATAAGCCGGCATTTACAATAAACCTTTTTTTAAGCAAATCATGAAAAAAAAATGCTATCAACCCTTTCCCAAACAAGCCCTGGTTTTCATGTGTCTGCAGTACAAGTCTTTTGAAAACACTGTGGGAAAAGGAGAAATTGCTCGTAACGAGCAATTTCTCCTTTTCCCATAGTGTTTTCCACCCGTTTTGAGACCTTTCTGCCATTTTCATCAAATTTAAAGTGGTCATCTGCAAACTCTTACAATTTGGACTAGTCCAAAATTTGTCGTTTGGGAAAGGGTTAAGCAAGCTTTGGTGAGCTTAATAACATTTTTTTTGACAAGGAGTTTGATAAAATTTTACCTCAACAGCCAACAAAAGTCAGATTCTTTTTATCATTTACAATAACTGTATCTGAAAAAATATAGTTCATGATTTGCCAAAACATAGGACTACATAATATATAATATGTGTACTGAGATTGACAGGTGTGTACATCACTGACAAAAAAAAAAAAGAGGGCCACAATGGCTCTGTATCGCTCCACAGGCTAATAAATACAAACCATACATACCAAACATTTCAATTCTAGGCCAAATGCTTTCAACCATGAAGACTTATAAAAGCCCATGTGAAAGCTGTGATCCCGGGGCAAAGCCATTTTTGACCATAGAGCTATAATTACTTGAATCCTGATAAAGGTACACCAGATAAATCCACATGCCAAATAATACTGGCCGAAGCCGTATGTTTATAAACAAAGACATTTTCAAAGTTTCCTCCCCTGTAAAACATGAGACCATGGATGTGCATTTTCTCCTTTTTCCCACAACGTTTTCATATGGCTTCTTGCTAAGGGTGGTAATGGATTAACATGGAAAAATCTAAAATTTTGTAATTTTCTAGAAACCTGAACAAGTTTAGTGCTGTATAGGCAAAAACAAAAACTGTTGCAGACAGCATAGATCAAGATCAGACTGGACAGAATGACTGGTACAGACTTACCTTTGACCTATACCTATAGGAGGAAATCATACTGAAATGCAGAGAAATGTATTTTCAGCCGCCAAGATAGCCCAAGTGTATAATTTTATATTTTGGCACTGAAAGTGTTAAGAAAATTACCTACCTCCAACAACAGTAGAGAACAAGACATGCTTGTTTTTTGGGGCCTGGCCTGCAGTGCTATTGGCCGACACCCAGATACAAATATCTAAGCCTGTAGCCAGATCTTTTATTGTATGGCTGGATTTCTTATTGGATACACTCACATCTACCCTCTTTTGAACACCTGAAAATTGATACCATTAACCTTTTACCAAGCAACCCTATGAAAGAGACCTTTTGAAAACATTGTGAGAAAAGGAGAAAATACCGGTAACCAGCATTTTCTCCTTTTTCGATAATTTTTTCTACCCTATCAGACAGCTTAAGCTCATTTGTACAAATTTTGAATTTGTTGTCTGCAGATGTTTTGAATTTGGAAGGGTCTAAAATCTGCTGTTTGGGAAAGGGTTAAACTCTTTATCAGATGACAAAACTTAACACTTGTCCAAAATGAAAGCATTTGCAGACATCAAATTAATAAATTAAATTAATAAATTAATTAAATTATTAAATTAATAAAATCCAAATGGTAAGATTTGTCTTTGAACGGGTAGAAAACATTTTGGGGAAAGGAGAAACCAGCATTTTCATTGATTTCAATTGAATAAATCACATATCATATCGTACAACTTTGGTAGCTTCTTGATTGTTAAAGTGTTTATATATAAACTACAGCTGTCACTGAATGTGACTTAATACCCCCACCAGCGCTTTGACAGAAAAAAAGTGTCAAGTTCAAGGGGAGATAATTCCTAAACCAGGGGGAGTTGACACTTGAAAATTACGTCTTGCAAATCTTCAATATATGATCAATATATTGGCAAAGTTTCAATGCAATTGAAGGAAAACTCTAGGAGGAGTTAGCGACACAAAATTGCTAGTATTTTGTACACAGACGGACACACGGACAGACAGGCTGATTCCAGTATATCCCCAAAAACATCCGTTTTGCGGGGATATAATGATTCCAGTATACCCCCGAAAACATTCGTTTTGCGGGGGTATAATAACTGCTTTCCATGAGGCATATATGCACCTGTTCGTCTGATTCTGAAATCTAATGCGGTTGGTCAATTTACACTTATGTAGATACATGGTATTCAATTATTGGGTAAGGTTTAGAAAAATATTTAATCACCAAATGGTACAAGAAAAGGATCATTCCCTGTCATGTTAGTTAAGCCTTTACCAGACGACAAAATTTTAGCCTTGTCCAAATTGAAAGCATTTGCAGACGACAATTTCGATGTGGCTCAAATGGTGCAACTTTCCTTAGATAGGGTAGAAAACATTGTGGGAAAAGGAGAAAATGCTGGTTACCAGCATTTTCTCCTTTTCCCACAATGTTTTCAAAAGGCTTCTTTCCCAGGGGCATCAAAAGGCGGCATTGTACGGTAAAGTGTTAACTTTGGTGTGAACAAAGGCCCTAGGCGATTGATTAGCAGTAGCAATGCTTACAAGCATATTCACCAATTGACAATATTTCAGACAAGTCCAAATTCAAAGCATTTGCAGATGACAAAATTAATATGACCCAAAATAGAAATTCCTCCTGGAAATGGTTGAAAAAAATTGTGAGAAAAGGAGAAAATGCGGGTTACCACCATTTTCTCCTTTTCCCACAATTTCTTTAAACGGCCGTTTTTTCCAGGGTCATTACAAGTTGTGATTGTGTGGTAATGGGTTAAGTATCATAAATGTGCGAGTAAATAGGCAAGCTCCTAGGGGCCCACCGAATAAATATGCGCTCATTTTTGACCAATCACAAATTACCATCTATTCATTCCATTTCATTACACCAATAAATAGGCCAATAGCCAGCACATTAACCCTTTCCCAAACAAGCCCTGGTTTTCACGTGTCTGCAGTACAAGTCTTTTGAAAACACTGTGGGAAAAGGAGAAATTGCTCGTAACAAGCAATTTCTCCTTTTCCCACAGTGTTTTCTACCCTTTTTGAGACCTTTCTGCCATTTTCATCAAATTTAAAATTGTTGTCTGCAAACTCTTTCAATTTGGACCAGTCCAAAATTTGTCGTTTGGGAAAGGGTTAAGCTAAGCAGAAAAAAAAGAACAGGTAATAACATACAGTCACAGGTGTCATTGGTCTCTGGAGGTAGTGCCTCACAGTAGGTAACAATGTAGTTTTGTACGTAACTAGCAGGCTCTACGCATGGGTAGGGTTCCCATTCAACAGTCACTGTATTTGGTAACATTACCGTAGACAGATGGATGTTTGGTAGAGGTTCTTTGGGCACTAGAAAAGAAATAGTGTGGTGGATTGATGCTGAAAGCACATAACAATGTTCTTGACTCCTTTAACTCTTTACCACACGACAAAATTTTGGACAGGACCAAATTGAAAGAATTTGCAGACAACAAATTAAATATAGCATAAATGGTGATTTATGCATTGGATAGGGTAGAAAATATTGTGGGAAAAGGAGAAAATGCTGGTTACCAGCATTTTCTCCTTTTCTCACACAGTTTTCAAAAGCCTTTTCTTTCAGGGTCGTTAAAACCCAGGATTGTGTGGTAAAGAGTTAACCAAGCAATTTTTTACCTTTATCAAATGGCAATATTCTAGACCAGTCCAAAGTGAAAGCATGTGCAGACGACAAAACAAATGTGGCTCAAAAACTGAAATTTGTTTTGGAAAGTGTGGGAAACATTGTGAGAAAAGGAGAAAATGCTGATTACCAGCATTTTCTCCTTTTCCCACAATGTTTTCAAAAGACTTCTTTCGCAGGGTGGTTAAAAGTCGGGATCGTGTGGTAAAGGGTTAAATCATAACAATATTGCGGAAGGAGGTTTTTGAAAACATTGCTGGAAAAGGAAAAAAGGTGCTGCTAATCAGCATTTTCTCTTTTTTCCACAGCCATTTTCTACCCTTTCAAAAATAAATCCCTCAGTTTGAGCCATATTTAACGTGTCGTCAGCAAATATTCTGAATTTGGACAAGACTAAAATGGTGTTTTCTGGTAATTGGTTAACCTGTTTCTGCATCAATCCTAAGATTGACTTTATCATCGTCTAAAAAATGTTGTGGTGGGTGGCTATAACTCTTTACCAGATGACAAAATATCAGACATGTCCAAATTGAAAGCATTTGCAGACAACAAATTCCGTCTTGCTACAATGATTGGATTTATCTTTAAAAGGATAGAAAGCATTGTGGGAAAAGAAGAAAATGCTGTTCACCAGCATCTTCTCCTTTTTTCCCACAATGCTATCTAAAGCCTTCTTTGTCAGAATAGGTAAAAGTCAGTCTTGTGTTGTAAAGGGTAAAATGTAGCTTCCTAAAACACAGAAAATACATCCTTGGAGCAATGAATGAATCCAACTCACTTTTTCTATCGACAATAAAACCGTTTACCACACAATCCCGACTCTTAACGACCATAAGAAAGAGGCCTTTTGAAAACATGGTGGGAAAAGGAGAAAATGCTGGTAGCCAGCATTTTCTGCTTTCCCCACAATATTTTCTACTCATCCCAAAAAATATTTCAATATTTGAGTCACTTTTATTTTGCTGTCTGTAAATGCTTTCAATTTGGACTTGTCTTAAATTTTTGTCGTGCGGTAACGAGTTAAACCCTATAATAAGAACAGTATCAAACTTGCTCTAGTCCAGAATATCTTGGCAAAGCAGACAGTCTAAATCAAAGATCAGACTGCAAGTGCAGTCCGATCTTGATCTATACTTAATGCAAAGGCAACTATAGTATTGAATGACTCTTTAACCCTTTACCACACAATCCCAAATTTTTACGACCCTGAGAATGAAGGCTTTTGAAAACATTGTGTGAAAAGGAGATAATGCTGGTGACCAACATTTTCTCCTTTTCTCACCATGCTTTCTATCCTTTTAAAGACAAAGCCAAGTCACTAACACATCAGCTTGTAATCAAGGGGTTGTGATACTCAATTTTAGCTTAACCAGGCTCATTTCTAAGGTGAATGATAGGCACTGTGACAGGATTCATTTCTTTCTCACCGCTGAACATTGCTTCAACCATGTTTATGTGGGAAAGCAGGCAGTGACTTGGAAAGCGTGTTGTGTGCAGCTCAAGGAGCACCAAGTAGGTGCACTAGCTGTGACATGACTGAAATAATCTTGAAACAGCGAATGGCATTGTGGCAAAAGTGGTTTTATGCATCACGAAAAAGGTTGTTCAAAGGAAGTAACATAATAATCTGTCATAATTAATACTCTGTCCCGTCTATTAAAGTTACAACTCAAATCATCATCATCATCATCATCATCAACATCATCACTATCATCATCATTACCATCATCACTATCATTATTATCACTAACTACTCACCCATATTGTATTTGTATACACAATTCACTGTGTTAATATCTGTCCACATCATTCTCCTGTGAGTTTTGCTATAAGCCTTTGTGATCAATCCAAACTTGTAGGTCTCATTGCAGTCTTGGATGGGTAGAGCAATATTAGCTGCTGCAGGCTGATCTTCAAGCCAGTACATAGGTTTCTACAAAAGCATTTGAGCCATTCTCTCACAAAAGGGGGCTTAATGCATCTCCGTGATGCATTGTACCAAGCAAATCAACACGAAAATATATATACATAGTAAAAATAGTCCTGCACCCACTGTGTTTTTTACCGACTTTGATTTTCTGGCGTGAATGATATTAAATGGGGTAGGAATTAGAATCCGGCTGCTGCATACACCAACAGACCAGTCCTTTGCCTATGGAATGAAATGAACTGAGGTATCCCTTGACCTCATGGTAAGTAGGATTTTTTTTTGCTTAGATATAGCTTTCAAATTTAAGAAAAACGAGATGCTTTTAAGTTTGCTTAAAGCTGGGAACTGAATGTCGAAATAAAACTTATGACAGCTTGAAAGTGACCTGCAGAGAATGGGCACACACAATCAGTCAGTATTGCGTACTTCCGCCCAAGGCTTGCAGAACAGCTTGCAGTCTTCGTCTCATACCTCTCTCAAGAGGGTAAAACAGCTCGAGCAGTAGCCACTGCCATGAGGTCCAGGGATACCTCAGTGCAGTCCATTTCAGAGGTAACTGACTGGTTTGTTGGTGTATGTAGCAGCCAAATTCTAATTTCCAACCCATTTCATATCATTCACGCCAGAAAATCCAACCCGGTAAAAACACAGGGGTTGCAACACTATTTTTACTATGTATAGATCCATAAAACCACTTTTTTAACGATCGACTTACCCATGAGGTAAACTGGTCCTTAGACGAACAGAAAATTGACCAATAGCGGAAAGTTTCGGCCCAGGTCAGCCTGCGTGGACTGCGCAGGCTGACCTGGGTCGATACTTTTTCACAGATGCATTAAGCCCCCTTTTCACAGAGCATGGCTCATTTACAGGAAACAAAGATCATTTGTTATAAAGTCATTTACTTGTTATCCTAATACAAATCAATCCCATGTTTTTACAAACTTGCTTCAGGAAGTTTTTGAAAACACTGTCAGATATGGAGAAAATGCTGGTTAACCCTTTCCCAGACGACAAATTTTGGACTGGTCCAAATTGAAAGAGTTTACAGACGACAATTTTAAATTTGATGAAAATGGCAGAAAGGTCTCAAAAAGGGTAGAAAACACTGTGGGAAAAGGAGAAATTGCTCGTTACGAGCAATTTCTCCTTTTCCCACAGTGTTTTCAAAAGACTTGTACTGCAGACACGTGAAAACCAGGGCTTGTTTGGGAAAGGGTTAAACCAGCATTTTCATATTTTCTCACAATACCTTTTACCATATCAGAAAACTTAAATTTGTTTATACCAATTTCAAATTTGTCACCTGCAGCTGCTTTTAATTTGGAAGAGTTTTACATCTATGTTTAGGAAAGGCTTAACTCTTTACCACACTATCCCGAGTTTTAGTGACCCTGAGAGAAAGGCCTAGTGAAAACATTGTGAGAAACATTGTAGGAAAAGCAGAAAATGCTGGTAACCAGCATTTTCTCCTTTTCCCACAATATTTTCTACCCTGTTAAAGACAGAAATCATCATCTGAGCAGATTTAATTGTTTGTCTGCAAACACTTTGAACTTGGTCATGTCCAAAATTTTGTCGGGGGGCACACAAGTGTCATCAAACTGAATGTCCAATCATGACTCATATCACTAATGGCATAATTTTTTAACAATTTCTTACCACTGTAAAGATGCAGTACATGTACTACTTTTTCAGTTTGTTTGCACTTACTCCAGCTGTTTGGTCAAGGAGGCACTATGCTTTATTTGTATCAAAACTATTGCTGTTTTTGATCAACTATTTTTACCATTCATCTTTTTGGTAAAGTTTTAATCATCTTTTGATGCATTTCTTGAACATATCATTGTAACATTTCCATCAACTCTTTACCTGCCAACAATATTTATGACTAGTGCAAACTGAAAGCATTTTCTGACAATAAATGTGTCTCCACTGATGGGAGTTGTCTCTGAAAATGTAGAAAATGTAGAAAAAGTAGAAAATGTAGAAAATGTTGAAAATGTAGAAAAAGTTGAAAATGTAGAAAAAGTAGAAAATGTAGAAAAAGTTGAAAATGTAGAAAAAGTATAAAATGTAAAAAAAGTATAAAATGTAGAAAAAGTATAAAATGTAGAAAAAGGAAAAAATGTAGAAAAAGTATAAAATGTAGAAAAAGTTGAAAATGTAGAAAAAGTAGAAAATGTAGAAAAAGTTGAAAATGTACAAAAAGGAAAAAATGTAGAAAAAGTTGAAAATGTAGAAAAAGTAGAAAGGCGAAAATGCTGATTGCAATAATTTTCTCCTTCTCCAAAAGTTTTTCTTTAGGGTCATAAACGCACCAGAATGACTGTTTGGTAAAAGTAACATTTTTGTGGCATTTGTCATAGACAATGCCACTATGAGTTCAGTACAGTATTTTAAAAATTATGTATCATAGTTTGTGCAAAACCAAAGGAATTAAACCCAATTAAAATCAATTTTTCTGAGACAAATAAGTATTTCGATTGCACTCAGATATGAAATTGAAAATGCTGTATTACAATAAATTGGATTAGGCCGACGATCGTGGAAATACTTCCTTTTTATTAAAAAATAGCATGATCCGCTATGGCCTTCTATAATGGTGTAGTGATACAAACATACCGTGCTTGTTCGTCCCAAAACCAGTTCGTTCGTGGGCTTATTCGTCCCAGGGCTTGTTTGCTCAGACTTGTTTGTCCAACAAGATTGCACCCTTCTCTATCTGATTTTGCATGACTGTATAGTAGGTTGACTTTCAAGCGAATATTTTGAAACTATTTCTGTTGTTTATTTTTCAAATTACTACTTCCACACAATGGCTCCCTTAACAAATGCCACACCAGTGTTTTCAACGCTTTGATTGTTTATATTTAATTTGCATAAAAAGTGTAGTATTTTCCTAATATTTGGCCTGACATTATCTAAATTACCATGTAGTTTACAGTTGTCTGTATATCTGAGACTTTACATCATCTTATTGTACATATGATATGGTTAAAGTCTTCAAAGAACTTGGGATCGGCTTTTATTGTGGCAATGTTGCAAATTGGGATGACTATGTTTAATTGACATGTGCTTACTTTGCAAGCACCATATGACATTTTATACCATCTTACTGAATGTGTGATATCACCAATATTCTTTTAGTGCTTGGGATCGGCTTTTATTGTGGCAATGTTGCAAATAGGGATGACTATGTTTAACCCTTTCCCAAACGATAAATTTTAGACTGGTCCAAATTCAAAGAGTTTGCAGACGACAATTTTAAATTTGATGAAAATGACAGAAAGTTCTCCAAAAAAGGTAGAAAACACTGTGGGAAAAGGAGAAATTGCTCGTTACGAGCAATTTCTCCTTTTCCCACAGTGTTTTCAAAAGACTTGTAATGCAGACACGTGAAAACCAGGGCTTGTTTGGGAAAGGGTTAATTGACATGTGCTTACTTTGCAAGCACCATATGACATTTTATACCATCTTACTGAATGTGTGATATCACCGATATTCTTTTAGTGCTTGGGATCGGCTTTTATTGTGGCAGTGTTTCAAATAGGGATGACTATGTTTAATTGACATGCGCTTACTTTGCAAGCACCATTTGACATTTTATACCATCTTACTGAATGTGTGATATCACCAATATTCTTTTAGTGCTTGGGATCAACTTTTATTGTGGCAATATTTTAATCATGCATAATTCTGACCTACTTTTACTGACATGTACTTACTTTATAAGCACTAGCTGACATGTAACACCATCTTTTAGAATGTGCAATACCGCTGAATCCCCTATGATTCCTGGGATTTACTTTAATTAAGGCTACAGTTCAATTGGGGAATCCATTGACCTAGTTCTACTTACATGCACAATCATGTACTTAATTTGCAGGCACCAGCTGACACCTTACACCTTTCTATTGTATGTAGATATTGCTGAAATCCCTATAATGCTTGGGCCTACTTTTATTGTAGCAATATTCTAAATAGGCTGATCTATTTTTAGAGATAAACACTTACTTTGCAAGCCCCAGCTAACACCTTACACCATGTTATTGTATGTACAATATCACTGAAGTCTTCATAATTGTTAGGATCTACTTTTATAGTGGCAAGATATTGCTTACACTCCGTCTCATTGCCTTTGTACTCTATAATCAGTTCAGAGTCCTCTGGTCCTGAAATAAACCAAGACAAGATTGGTTTCCAAGGCTTATTTTGTTTTATTAACCCTATGGGCGCCAAACAAACCCACTTGAGATTAAGAGTCTGAAAATAAAACCCAAATAATCAGAATTTCAATACTGTTTTGGTCAAGAATGTCTAAGCAAAGCAGATATTGTGGATCAATGATCAGAGTGCACATTCTGTGCAGTCTGATCATTGATCTACACTGACTGCACAGGCAACCATAGTTAACCCTACACCACACAATCCTAAGTTCTGACAATCTTGAGGAAGAATCCATTTAAAAACATTGTGGAAAAAAGAAGAAAGTCTGTTTCATTAAAACAGTGCTTTAACTCTTTACCAAATGACAAAATTTTAGATTTGTCCAAATTGAAAGCATTTGCAGACGACAAAATAAATGTGACTCAAAAATCGAAATTTATCTTAGGAACAGTAGAAAACATTTTGGGAAAAGGAGAAAATGCTGGTTACCAGCATTTTCTCCTTTTCCCACAATGTTTTCAAAAGCTTTCTTTCTCAGGGTCGTTAAAAGTCGGGATTGTGTGGTATGGAGTTAAGGATTGAAAATACATTTTCAAAATGAAAGTACATACAAAAATTACACACAGAGACAAACAGATTAGAAATCTCCTCTGTTGGGCATCCATAAAAAAAAAATCTATCATTTAACCCTTTCCCAAATGACAAATTTTGGACGGGTCCAAAGTGAATGAGTTTGCAGACGACAATTTTAAATTTGATGAAAATGGCAGAAAGTTATGAAAAAGGGTAGAAAACACTGTGGAAAAGGAGAAATCGCTCGTTATGAGCAATTTCTCCTTTTCCCACAGTGTTTTCGAAAGACTTGTACTGCAGACATGTGAAAACCAGGGCTTGTTTGGGAAAGGGTTAATATTTTCATTATTTTTTTCAAATGACATTCTGTTCTTCCTCCTATTGCCCTATTTTTTGATGTCTTTACCCTACTTTTTCCCATGTCATTACCCTACTTTTTCCCCATGTATTCATCCCCCCCTTAGTTTCGTTCTCTTCTTATATTGTCCCTACTTTTTCCCATGTCATTACCCTACTTTTTCCCATGTATTCATTTTTTACCTTAGTTTCCTTCTCTTCTTATATTGTAAAAATGTCTACAACAGCATTGTTGTCTACGCCAAAACTCTCTGTACATGTGACACTGACCTATACTGCAATAGATCTATGTCAATTTTTCTTATTGACGACAAAAAACTTTGTAGTTTAAGTCAATAAAATATTCTGATTCTGATTCATAAATGCTACCTGATAAGTTGTCATCTGGCAGAGTTATTTGGCAGTGAGACAGTCAAACAATTACCTTCATCTTCTGGAAACACTTCCATGCGAATGATTTCTGCTGCATTGCCTTTGCTATTCTTTGTAAGGATCATAACCATGAACTGCTTATAAGCCTTATTGGCTTGATGTATCCTTGTCTCCATGAGATAGGCAGAGTTCTGATACTCCTTTGTAAAGCCCTCAAACGTTATTTCATACACAGTGTCATCTGAGCACAGGTCACAATTTGAAAGCGGCTGGAATTTTTTAAGTTAAAATATCACATAATGTTTCTCAGCTAAATCAGGTAGAGTACTAACTGCTATTAACTCTTGACCTAACGACAAAATTTGAGACTAGTCCAAATTGAAAGCATTTGCAGATGACAAAATAAATGTGAGTGAAGGATTTAAATTTGCTTTTGCAAGGGTAGAAAACTTTGTGGGAAAAGGAGAAAATGCTGGTTACCAGCATTTTCTCCTTTTCCCACGAGGTTTTCAAAAGGCTTCTTTCACAGGGTCTTCAAAAATCAGGATTCAGTGCTCTATCTGACTTAGCTGGGAAATAACAGTATTACGTAAAATTTTTAATTAACCTTTTCTATACAAAGACATCTTTTTACATCCCTGTAGTAGACAGATTTTAAACATTGTAGAAAAAGAAGCCATGACTTGTTACAAGCAAATCCTTCATCTTGTATTAAGACTTAATTTGAGGTGTCTATCACAACCAACCTTTTGAGGCTAGTTAGATCAAGATCAGACTGTGCAGATTGTCCAATCTGACCTTTGATAAGCACTTTTTGCTTTGCTTATACTTTCTGGACAAAGGAACCTTCGAAATTGCAATTATTTAGATCTTACTTCTGGATTGAAAATGTCTCTTGGGTTTATACTCTGCTTTCCAAGGGTTATACATGCACAATTCTTTTTCCCCTTGAAATCAATGTTTCAAAGCTGTTTTAACCCTTTACCACACAATCCTGACTTTTAACGATCCTGAGGAAGAAGCCATTTGAAAAAATCCAGCATTTTCTCCTTTTCCCACAATGCTTTCTACTCTTCCCAAAACAAATTTCAATGTTTGATTAACATTTATTTTTTCGTCTGCTAAAGCTTTCAATTTGGACAAGTCTAAAATTTTGTCATTTGGTAAAGAGTTAACTCTTTACCGAACGACAAAATTTTGGAATAGACCAAATTGAAAGAATTTGCAGAAGAAAAATTAAATGTTGCCAAAATGATTATTTATCTTTTTGATAGGGTAGAAAACATTGTGGGAAAAGGAGAAAATGCTGATTACCAGCATTTTCTCCTTTTCCCACAATGGTTTCAAAAGCCTTCTCTTTCAGGGTCGTTTAAAGTCGGGATAGTGTGGTAAAGAGTTAAGCACAATAAACTTTCTCTAAATGATCACCAGTTCTACTGACCCGAAAGAAGAAGGCTTTTGAAAACACAGTGGCAAAAGGAGAAAATGCTGCTAGCAGGCTGGGTAGCAGCATTTTCTGCTTTTCCAGCTTTGTATCAATGTTTTTCTACCCTCTGAAAAATTAGTTTCTATTTCCGAGTTAATTGATTTTGCCATCTGCAAATACTTACCATTTTCACAGGTCTGAAATTTTGTCATCTGATTGATTGATTGACTGACTGAACGGTGCTTTACACTTCTTAACCCTTTTCCACACAGTCCCAAGTTTTAATGACTCTGAGAACGAAACCTTTTGAAAACATTGTGGGAAAAGGAGAAAATCCTGGAAACCAACATTTTCTCCTTTTCCAACAATGTTTTCTACCCTTCCCAAAGCATATTTCAATTTTTCAGTCACATTTATTTTGTCCTCTCTAGATGCTTTCAATTTGGACCAGTCTAAAATTTTGTCGTTTAGTAAAGAGTTAAGACATTATTTCAGCCATACTGTGGCAACAGCTTGCTAATTCAAGAGGTGAATCTTACTTACCTGCCAGAATAAGGTCAAGTGTTCGTGATCATATAAGTAAAGTCCGCTTGTTGTTACTGGGCTCTTCAATGGTTCTATAAGTTTAAAAACAAAACTTGAAAAATGAAAAGTATCAAGAGAAAACTTATGCCTAGTCAATATTAAAAACATTTCCAGTTGGGAGATTAAACATGATCAAATGATTGGATTTGTCTTTGAAAGCCTTGACGACATTGTGGGAAAATGAGAGAGTGCCTGTTATCACTGTTTTCTCCTTTTCACAAGCTGTTTTCAAAAGCCTTCTTCCTCTGGGTCATAAACTCATGGCATTGTTTGACACATACCAGTAGGTGTATGACTGACTTTAAATCCATCTCTGTATAGGCTAATTTCACACCTATCAAATAGAAGCACATATGACAGAAGTAAGAACAGTAGGGCCAGAACGGTCACCTGAGAACATGGATAGTAATGTATAATAATTGTGCCCCAGCTGGGCCTAAGGACTATTTTTTTTTTTTAAAAATCTTTGAATTTTGATCTAAGGGCTAAAATGTTAACATTCTTGGTAGAGTTCCCCTGTAGTAAAACTTGTGACCCCCTTGGATGAGGTCAATTTTGACCTCAGAGCAGGAATTTTAACAACCTCAGAAGAGGTCTATAAGATAGAGAGGATGCCAACTTTGGGAGACCTAGGACTAACTGCAAGGAACAAAGATTTCGAAAGTTTGAAATGCATAAGTCTATGTTCCCTGAAGCAGGGCCAATACTGATTTATTTTAAACAGTATTTGGTAGATGTTCACTTTATGAAGCCAAATGCTGAACTGGGTAGCCATGGACCTTATGGTTCTGAACAAGCAGTTGTTTAAAGTTTACATCATGCATGACCTTATATCAAAGCTGTGATCCCCAGTGCAGGGACAGTTTTGACCGTCGGGCGAGCATGTGAAATATCTTGGTAGTGGTCCACTAGATGAAGCTACATGCCAAAGTTTTGCTACCCATAGGTCTTATGGTTTTGGACAAGAAGATCTTAAGAGTTTTCACTATATATAACCTTTTGTTAAATTTTGGACCCCGGGGAGGGGGGGCACGGCAGTTTTGACCTTTATTTGTACAAATTTGGTACAGGTCAACTTGATGAAGCTACACAAAAAAATTTATAGTCCTAGGATTAGGAAAAAGAAATCTCTATTTTAAAAGCCTATATGAAACTTGTGACCCCCCCAGGGCTTGGCCTATTTTGACCTAGGGGCAGATTTGAACAATCTTTGGAAAGGTCCTCTAGATGAATGTACATACATACATAGTATAGGTAAGGGAGATAACTACAAAACTCGGGTCAGAGTTATCCTGATATGTTGTGACCCCTTATTTCATGTTCTTAGCAGCTTTACTAACTACTATTGAATTTACTCCACTGGTTTAACCCTTTCCCAAACGACAAATTTTGGACTGGTCCAAATTGAAAGAGCTGGCAGACGACAATTTTAAATTTGATGAAAATGGCAGAAAGTTTTCAAAAAGGGTAGAAAACACTGTGGGAAAAGGAGAAATTGCTCGTTATGAGCAATTTCTCCTTTTCCAACAGTGTTTTCAAAAGACTTGTACTGCAGACACGTGAAAACCAGGGCTTGTTTGGGAAAGGGTTAACTCTTACAGCGCTGAATTAATGAAATGCACCTTTTCATCAGGAAAAAGAAACAAAAAACTATTACTTCAATATAGTTTTGGCCAGAACATGTAACAAAGTAGCAGACAGTGTAGATCCAAGATCAGACTGCACGTTCTGTGCAGTCTGATCTTGATCTACACTGTCCGCAAAAACAACTTACGTCGGTTCCAGCACTTTAAGGGTTAAGAGTTACGGCCTAAACAAGATTTTACCACTAGGGAAGATCACTGGATAAAGATGGAGTAAGCCAGCAATAAAATTCTTTAATGCATCTCTCCTTCTTGATGTCAAAAGCATCCCTATTCATTATCACCATTCATTATGACCTTCAAAAAATTTAACAACCATAGGAGATAACTCAAAAACAGAGTAAGAGTTTTCATTTTTATAAAAGCCATACCTACTTGTAACTTTTACAACTTGATGAAGTATCATGAAAATATATCAACAAGTAGGGTTATGGCCTTCACAGAATTTAGCAACTATGGGAGATGACTCAAGGAGTCAACTGAGAAGTGTAACCTTGACTTTTAACCCTTTCCGAAACAAGCCCTGGTTTTCACGTGTCTGCAGTATAAGTCTTTTGAAAACACTGTGGGAAAAGGAGAAATTGCTCATAACGAGCAATTTCTCCTTTTCCCACAGCGTTTTTTACCCTTTTTGAGACCTTTCTACCATTTTCATCAAATTTAAAATTGTCGTCTGCAAACTCTTTCAATTTGGACCAGTCCAAAATTTGTCGTTTGGGAAAGGGTTAACTCAGTGAAACGGTTCTCGCATGCGACACATCATCTATTCATGGTGATCTGTAGCGCCAAATAATTTCAAAATCCACCCTAGCGGCTGGACACGAACAACCATCGTTACTATACATGTAGCATAAATTGACAAAGTTCAACTGAGCACTGTGACCTTGACCTTTCAGCTAGCAAAATGCTTTTGGCATGTGACACATTGTCTGTCCATCTTGATCATTTGTACCACATCATTCAAAAATCCAACCATGCATGTCAGACTTATGGGCCGGAGAGGAACATCTGCCATCACTATAATTATAGCAAATATCCACAAAGTTCAACCAAGCACTGTGACCTTGACCTTGAGCTGGCAACACTGTTGTTGCATGTGACACATCGGCTATCCATGGTGATTATTTGTGCCAAATTACTTTAGAATCTGATCATGCACCTGGAAGTTATTGGCCGGACCAGAACACCTGTCATCACTATAATTATAGCAAATATTAACCAAGTTCAACCAAGTACTGTGACCTCGACCTTTAAGCTGGCAACACGGTTATTGCATGCAACACGATGTTTATCCATGGTGATCATTTGTGCCTCATTATTGCAGAATCAGACCATACATCTGGAAGTTACTGAATGGACAGGAACACCATTGTCACTATAATTGTAACAAATATGGACAAAGTTTAACCAAGCGCTGTGACCCTGACCTTTTAGCTGGTGGCACAAATTCTGAACATTACACATTGTCTATCCAGGTAATCATTTGTGCCAAATTATTTTAGAATGTACCTTGAAGTTATTGGATAGACACGACCTCCACTGTTTACCAAACACACACACACACACAGGCAAGGGTAGCGATATAGCCCCCCCCTCCCCCACTTCATGGCGTGGGCATAAAAATTTGGTAGCTATAGGCCTATATGGTTCCAGACAAGAAGATCTTTAAAGTTTTCACTATATATGAGCTTACGTTCAACATGTGACCCCCTTGGCAGGGCCAATTCTGACCCCATGGCTATAATTTGAAAATCCTTCGTAGAGTCTACTAGATGAAAAAATAGTTGTTAGCCCTAGGTCTTATGGTGAGGGATTAGAAGATTTCTACAGCTTTTACAGAACAAACCATTTGTAAACTTGTGACCCCAAGGTGGGATCAATTTTGACCCAAGGGCTATAATTTTAATACTCTTGGTAAAGATTCACTAGTTGAAGTTACATGCACAACTTGGTTGCCTTATTATGACTTATACATTATGGTGGGTGAACAATGCCAAAAGCCAAGTTCCCATGGGTAGAATCAAGGGGTTGCTAGTTAAAATCTGTGCTTAGTCAAAAAAATCTTCCTGAGTACTGGTGATGTCATTGCATCAGGAATTTCATTTCTAACAATCAAAAATTTTTCCTCTCTGTTTATGTGGGAAAGCAGCCCAAGGCCTGAAAAGAGTGTTGTGTGATGTCACTGTCAAGAAGTTCATGGAAAGTGGACAGAAATTTTCCTGTTACATTTTTTCAGGTTAACCCTTTCCCAAACAATCCCTGGTTTTCACGTGTCTGCAGTACAAGCCTTTTGAAAACACTGTAGGAAAAGGAGAAATTGCTCGTAATGAGCAATTTCTCCTTTTCCCACAGTGTTTTCTACCCGTTTTGAGACCTTTCTGCCATTTTCATCAAATTTAAAATTGTCGTCTGCAAACTCTTTCAATTTGGACTAGTCCAAAATTTGTCGTTTGGGAAGGGGTTAATGTCCATTGCTTCTGACAAATTAACGAGGGAAGACTCTTTTCCAGCTGAAAAAATGATTCAGACTGGTCCATTCTGACATATTTGCAAATGAAGAATATGCTGTAACCCTATAACAAACAACCTTGTTTAGACGATGCTGAGGAGTATTTATAAAGTATTTATAAAGTATTTATAAAGTATTGTGGGAAAAAGAGAAAATTCTAGTAAGCAGCATTTCCCCTGTTCCAACAATGTTTTCAACCATTTCAAAGACAGAAATCATTTTTTGAGCTACAATGAATTTGTCGTCTGCAAATGCTTTCAACTCGATCAAGTTTAAAATTTTGTCATTTTGTAAAGGGTTAAATGTTTGGATTTATTTTCTAAAAGGGCTGATAACATGGTACATGTATAAAGAGAATTCACTACTTGCCAGAATTTTCTCCTTTTCCTACTGTGTTTCTAAAAGACTACCTTTCTAGCATCATAAAAATGACAGTTTGGTAGTGGCATGAAAATCTTACTAGCTTTGTCTGTTCTGAAACTGGTGATAACTGGGTCACTTGGATAGCCTTTTTCTTTCCAATTTGGACTGTGTTTGGACACAATCTCAAAAGTGTATTCTGTATATGGAACCAGACCACATATCCATTGCTCACATACTCTGCCAGTACAGGAAAGCAGGACAATCTGTACGGAAAGAAATTTAAAATATGTTTAGCCTTTTCCTTTGTATTATCCTTGTAACTTAGGAATAGTAAACATAGATAAAGTTTAACTCCATGATTAAATGAAAAGGCCATTGCACATGGCAAACAATTCATCGGTCTGTTATTGGCAATTTCTTCTGCAACTAATTTTTCAAAATTTGTCTGCTGGCATAGTCAAAAAAGTATAAATCTATTACATAAAACTTACATTTCAACCCACCTGATCACATGGAGGTGTCGTTGGGCAAAACACTACAGTACCCCAGTGAAGTAGTCATGAAACCAAGGAACTACATAAACAAGTGAGCTGTAGCCTTGCAATGACAGACTGTAACTGTTGCAAGCAATCTAAAATGCTGTACAACAAAATTTCAACCCACAGCTATACTGAGCCAATACAGAAAATACCTATCTTACATGAGCTATGCTCTGGAAAAAGGGGGCTTAACCCTTTACCACACGACAAAAATGCAGACTTGTCCAAATTGAAAGCATTTGCAGACGACAAATTAAATGTGACTCAAAACTTGAAATTCATTTTTGAAAGGATAGAAAACATTGCGGGAAAAGGAGAAAATGCTGGTTACCAGCATTTTCTCCTTTTCCTGCAATGTTTTCAAAAGGCTTCTTCTTCAAGATCCTTAAAACTCAGGATTGTGTGTTAAAGGGTTTATGCATCTCCTTGATACATTGTACTAATCAAACCATCACATATTTATAAATCCATGATGGCCATTTTTTATAACAACCGACTGAATCACAAGGTAGAATAATTGTCCTTGAACATACAGAAAATTGACCTGTAGCGAAAAGTTTCGGCCCAGGTCAGCCTGCACGGACTGTTCAGGCTAACCTGGATCGATAGTTTTCCCCCCCAGATGCATTTAGCCCCCTTTTCAAGGAGCATGGCTCTTATCTGTATACGAGGGATGTCCATTAAGTATGTAGACTTTTCTCATAACTCTACTATTTATCAACAGTTTAATGCTAAAATTTGGTGACATGTTACTGGATATGTCATTGACACATAATACAAATTTCATCTAAATACAACAATCGAGTAAAAAGTTACAAAAGATTGAAAAGCACCACTAACTGCTACCCGGCGCGAGACTTCAGACCGATTTGACGCCTCTTTGGAAAGTCATCTTAAACTTTTTCCATGAAGAGGAATAGTAGTGTTTTTTCCATCGTTCACACAATCTTTCTTTTATCTATGAAAAATAAATGTACTGTTGTCTATGTATGAAATAAACTTAGTCATTCAGTTGTTATAAAAAATAACGATGAAGGCAATGTTCCAAAGTCTGGCAGGAAACACATGTTTGTTGTCTTATAAAACACCTAGCCATGCCGCTAGTGCACAGAGAAGAAGATAGATATACATTTAATTTGTCCTACTTCAGTAAGGTAAATAGATAAAATGCACTTACATCCAAAATTGACACTGCTTCCTTTACAAGAGCCTTTCAACTGATTAAACTCTTTCCACGTTGATCAAGTCACATCCAAAGGGCCAGGATTCTGACATTAGCAGGATGCCATGACGTGGAAACACAGTAAATTGTGGCTTTCCTTCCTTTGATAAACACTTTCTACATTCCCACATACAACAAATGCACTGCCCTTTATAGAAAATGTATTAAAATGGTGGTGACTGTGTGGAAAAAGTTTAAGATGACTTTTCAAAGCCACGTCAAATTGGTCTTACATCGTGCGCCGGGAAGCAGTCAGTGGTGTTTTTTAATCCTTTGTAACCCTTTACTCGATCCGTGTATTTTGATGAAATTTGTAGCTTATATCAATGACGCATCCAATAATATGTCACCAAATTTTGGTATTAACCCTTTCCCAAACAACAAATTTTGGACTGGTCCAAATTGAAAGAGTTTGCAGACGACAATTTTAAATTTGGTGAAAATGGCAGAAAGTTATGAAAAAGGGTAGAAAACACTGTGGGAAAAGGAGAAATTGCTCGTTACGAGCAATTTCTCCTTTTCCCACAGTGTTTTCAAAAGACTTGCACTGCAGATACGTGAAAACCAGGGCTTGTTCGGGAAAGGGTTAAACTGTTCATAAATAGTTGAATTATGAGAAAAGTCTATATACCCTCTTACCTGAAATTAGCATCTATTGTACTTGTTCTATCTGGAGTAAAGAACCATTCCTTTCTTACATTATGAAAAACATTTGAAGTCCTACGGTTTTTCTTGCATCAAAACAATTTGAGCAATATGACAGAATACACTGTGGACATTAAAAATGACACTTGCTTTGATATTAGATTTGATAAGCCAAGAGGAAAAGCGTTAATTCATTTTTACTTAGTTTAAAGCAACATGGAGAAGAGCCAGTATTTCACGTGCCCACAAGTCTGTCCACTGTCGTGATTTGCTTGTGTATACTGTTGACATAACGCTGTATTTACTGTGCAGGAAAATTGTCCCGTTTGACTTGTAAGGCCGCTGCAGAGTCAGTATCGTGTTTATTGCGTGATTTGTTTAAACACAACACCCTAACTTGCCCCACACATGCTCTACAGGGTTCAAGTCTCGACTATTCATAGGCAAGTTTAAGACATTGACATTATTAGCTCCCTAAAAGCATTAAGTCCCTGCAGCTGTATAAGGTCCATTTTTATGGTGCATGAGAATGATATCCAAGCATGGAGCTGAATGAAAGGGACAACACTTGCTGCAAGAATATCACCAATGATGTTTCTATAAATCACAGTTAAGTTAGTATTGTTACCACTCATAATCATACGCCACACTAAGACTGAACTGCCTCCAGAACAGTCCCTCTCAATGACACATACATGGGCATAAAGCTCTTCCCAACTGTGGTAAAGTCTCTCACATCTGTCAACATGGCTAAGGTTAACCCTTTACCACACAATCCCGACTTTTAACGACCCTCAGGAAAAGGCCCTTTGAAAACATTGAGGGAAAAGGAGAAAATGCTGGTAACCAGCATTTTCTCCTTTTCCCACAATGTTTTCTATCCTTCTCAAAACAGAAACTAATTTTTGCGTCGGATTTATTTTGTCATCTGCAAATGCCTTGAATTTGGACCAGTCTAAAATTTTGTTGTTTGGTAAAGAGTTAAATTGGGATTTGTAGGAAAACAAGATCAATCTTAACCCTTTAACACACAATCCCAACTTTTCACGACCCTGAGAAAAAAGCCTTTTGAAAACACTATGGGAAAAGGAGAAAATGCTTGAAACCAGCATTTTCTCCTTTTCCCACAACATTTTCTATCCTTCCAAAAGCATATTTCAATTTTTACGTCACACTTATTTTGTCGTCTGCAAATGCTTTCAATTTGGACCAGTCTAACATTTTGTCGTTTGGTAAAGGGTTAATTTAGCACACAGGAGGCACAGATGAAAGGAACATCAGTGTCAGCTTGCCCTTTGGTGACAATGGGGGAGAACTGGACTGAAGTATGGTTGGTTTGCACAAATCACTGGAAAGTTCTGTCTCAACTCAATACAGACAGTCCGCAGGAGAATACAATGCTGTCTCCCTCTTCCCGCTGCAGTGAGGTGCCTGTTATAATGATGTTGCACAATGATATATTGTTCATCGACAGCAGTCGTCACATGTTGCCTAACAACTTTGGGGACAGCCACAGACGTTTCCTGTGACCAGATATTGTCTCTGCAAACCCTCAAGCAGGTTTTGAGCACAACAAAACAGTCGGGATGTAGGATTTACTGACATGCCTGCACTTAGCAACCAAATACCTTGGTTTTGTTGATCATAATTCAATCTTGACATTTTTCTTAGATTTGTTTTCGCATAATTTTATTGAACTGTGACTTAGTTTTGGTAAATCAGCACACAATACCACTAGATATCAACCAGTGGTGAGCATAGCATAAATGCAAAACCACTATATTGGGTCTTTAATCACAGGGCACGGTTCACTCCTGATAAAACGTTGGTAAACAGGTACTTACAGGAGTACATGTGCAAGTGCAATTAACTCTTTACCAAACGAAATAATTTCAGACTGGTCCAAATTGAAAGCATTTGCAGACGACAAAATAAATCTGAAGTTTTTTTTTTGGAAGGGCAGAAAACATTGCGAGAAAAGGAGAAAATACTGGTTACCAGCATTTTCTCCTTTTCCCACAATGTTTTCAAGAGGCTTCTTTCTCACGGATTGTGTGGTAAAGAGTTATGTACACATTTCCAACAGCTGGACTATTTATGATAATTTTAATGCCAAAATGTGGCGACATATTATTGAATAGATCATTGAAACATGCTACATTTTTTATCAATATAAAATGACTGTGTAAAACCCTAGAGAAGATTTTAAAATCCTGGTTGCTAGCATTTTCTCCTTTTCCCAAAATGTTTTCCACAGCCCTTTTCCTCTCAATTATTTAACCCTTTACCACTCAATCCCGAGTTTTAACGACCCTGGGAAAGAGGCCTTTTGAAAACATTGTGGGAAAAGGAGAAAATGCTGGTAACCAGCATTTTCTCCTTTTCCCACAATATTTTCTGTCCTTTTACAGACAAATCTCACCATATGTCCCATACCTAATTTGTTGTCTGCACATGCTTTCAATTTGTACAAGTGTAAAATTTTGTCGTCTGGAAAAGGGTTAAACACATTATTGTCTGGTAAAAGGGAAATACCTACACTCTATGCTCCAAAAGAAGACACATAAGACATAATCTACAAACCTTTTTGATACTTTCGCACTCCGATTTGTATGAAATATTGTATGAAAAATTTCTGTGTGGGCTCGGAGATTCCCATGTTATATTAACACAAGTTGGTTCACTGGTGTATGATACAGTGAGTTCCTTTACTTTGCCTGGTTTCACTGAAAAAGAAAAGTTGAATGAAAATAAAAGAGATGACTTGCTTTCCTTGATAGAAATATAGATGATTTGCATGTGTTTAATTCCATTTGCAATATCATTTCAGCTATATGGCGGCCAGTGCACCTATCCAAAGTAAAGAGTTAAATGAAAGCTAACTTGAACTTGCACTTAATTTGATTGTATTTTGAAATACAAAAATGTATTTTTACTGAAAATGTTTATTCGGCCCTCCAAGGGCTTCATTACTATTCTAGCTGGTTTCTGACCAGGGGTAATGATTGACTGATTGATTGTATGGTGTTTAACGCCGTTTTCAACATTATTTCAGTTATATCGCGGCGGCCAGTGCACCTATCCATGCTTTCCTGGAGCTTCTTTTACCAGTACTACGCACAATATTCTTTCCAAGTCACTGGCTGCTTTCCCACACAACCATCGTCAAAACAATGGTCAGCGGTGAGAGAGGAATGAATCCTGTCGCAATGACTATCATCAATCCTCGGAAAGAAATTGGCCAAGACGGGGATCGAACCAGCGACCTCCTGTTCTCAAGTCCTGTATGCTACCGACTGAACTACGGGGCTCGGCTGACCAGGCGTAAAAGACTGACTGAAATTCGTTAGGAAAGATTGCTGTTACGGTGGTTTTGAAATCATGTCCAAATAAATCATACTAGTTTGAACTGTGTATATGTTTTAACCCTTAAGCTGCTATGCGTGACTCACTGACCTTTTGTGGACAGTGTGGATCAAGATCAGACTGCACAGAACGTGCAGTCTGATCTTAGATCTACACTGCCCGATAAGGAGACATTTTTTCTTACTAATAATACGTTTGAAATTACATTATTAGGGTTTTTACTACCGGCTTGAAAGTTTTATTTAATCCTTTCCCAAACAAGCTCTGGTTTTCATGTGTTTGCAGTACAAGTCTTTTGAAAACACTGTGGGAAAAGTGTTTTCAAAAGACTTGTACTTTTGTCTTTTGACAAAAGACACTGAAAAATGGCACTTCCCAGGGCATTTTTTGAGTCATGTTGATGCCCAGGGAGAGTTTTCTTCAATAAAGGAAAGAGAAAAAAGTCACATGGGCTGAGGTCAGGAGAATAAGGTGGGTGGGGAAGCTGTACCACCTTTACTGTTTCCAGGAAATTCTGAACAGTTGCAGACTTGTGAGTAGCTGCATTGTCATGAACACAGCACAGGCCTCTTAATCTGGTTCCAGGTCTCCGTTTTTCATAGTGTTTCTTCACTTTTGAAAGAATAGTGTTCTTGTAGAACTTGCCAGTAACCGTTCGGCCGTTTGGTACAGGAATTTGAGCAACTGGACCATCGGAATTAAAAAAATATGGCATTTAAAAGTTTTCCAGCGCTCTTTCTTCTTTTTGCTATGCTCAGTCCACCTTGGTCTTTGGGCAGCCACTACTTATTACTGACACATCTCTGGGGCTCAAAATAATAAATCCAGGTTTTGTCACCTGTGAGCAGTTCTGATATTCTGCGTTTGTCACAATTTTTGTACTTTTTAAAAAGAATTTTGACCATTATTACACAAGTAGCCTTTTGCTTGTCTGTCAAGAGATGGGGGTACCCATTGAGCGAAGTTTTAAATTCTATATCAAAATCTTATGAACTGACCCCGATGATATACATGTACTAACTTTCTTAGCTATTTCTTTCGCTGTAAGCCTGGCATCCTGCTTAATTAAATCTGCTACAGCAACAACATTTTCTTTGATAGCTGCAGCTTTGGGTTGACCAGGACGGGTGGCATCTTTTAAGGAAGTTCTAACATCTTTAAATTTTTTATACCACCTGACAACTGACTGTTTTGATACCACAGAAGCCCCATATATCTGACATAATTCACTAAATACTTGTGAAGCTGAAATATTTAGACAAACCCGACCTTTAGTATAGGCCCTAATTTCAAGGCTTGCTTCTGGATTCATTGTACATCAGTAATACAGCCAGTGTATATGACTGCACCTACTTTAACTTTCAGTAACTTTTAAAAAGAATGAACCTATTACAACAAAATTTCGTGCCAGTATTCAGAACAACTTCCTTGCAGAAATACCATTATTTCCTTGTAGTACGTATGGTCATGCGGTATGGAGGCCCATTAGTGACAAAATTAAATGAATGACCCTCGTATGTGTTATCATTCACAAAAATTTAATGCTTTGAATTCTTTAGACTACTTCAAATTGAAAGCATCTGAGAATGGTAAAACATACGAGGGTCATTAATTCTTTGTCTTCTGGCAAAGGGTTTAGACTTGATTTATACGAACTAGTCAATTTTGATCCTATTTCTCTACTTTCAATGTCCAGATGCAATAACCATATCATAATATGGATGCTCAACCCCTGTTTGTACATTGCCTTGGTGCTGGTAATCCAGAGGGTTGTGAGTTGGAGCCCAAGCACAGACAAAATTCTGTTCATAGATTGGGGAAAGTCACTGTAACAGGATTCAATCTGCCTATGAAGATACAAGGGGACAGTATAGATCCAAGATCAGACTGCACATTCTGTGCAGTTTGATCTTGATCTGTGTCATCCAAAGAACTCTGCATTTTGCCTATGGCTTTGAATGGAATAACTCTTTACCAAACAACAACACATGCACTTTAGACTGGTCCAATTTGAAAGCATGTGCAGGCAACATATGGGGCTCAAATAATAGAATTTGTCTCTGAAAGGACAGAACAGAAGGTAAGAAAAGGAGAAAAAGCTGGTTGACAGCGGTTCTCCCATAATGTTTTCAAAAGCTCTCCTCCCTCAGGTTGTTAAAACATGAGATTGTGTGGTAAGGGCTTAGATATGAGTTGTGCTCTGCCAAAACGGGCTGACCTGGGTCGATACTTTTCACAGATGCATTAACCCTTTACCAGACGACAAAATTTTAGCCTTGTCCAAACTGAAAGCATTTGCAGACAACAATTTCAATGTGGCTCAGATAGTGCAATTTTCCTTTGATAGGACAGAAAACACTGGGAAAAGGAGAAAATGCTGGTTACCAGCATTTTCTCCTTTTCCCACAATGTCTTCAAAAGGCTTTGTTCCCAGAGGCGTCAAAAGGCGTCATTGTGTGGTAAAGGGTTTTAAGCAACTTTTTCACAGAGTTTGGCTCATATATTACGCTGTATTGGACAGTGCAGATCTATTACCAAGCGTTTTGTTCAGTCCGATTTTGGTTTTGTGGTGCTCACAGAAGCAACTAAAGCAAGGCTTAACCCTTTCCCAAACAAGCCCTGGTTTTCACATGTTTGCAGTACAAGTCTTTTGAAAACACTGTGGGAAAAGGAGAAATTGCTCGTAACGAGCAATTTCTCCTTTTCCCACAGTGTTTTCTACCCTTTTTGAGAACTTTCTGCCATTTTCATCAAATTTAAAATTGTCGTCTGCAAACTCTTTCAATTTGGACCAGTCCAAAATTTGTTGTTTGGGAAAGGGTTAAAGTACCCAAAGTAAGCACTCCTTACCAATCACAAAACTGCAGACGTGTCCAAACTGGAAGCAATTGCAGACGACAAATAAAATGAGGTCCAAATAATGGGATTGGTCTTAAGAAGGGTAGAAAACACTGGAAAAAGGAGAAAATACTGGTCGAAAGCATTTGCAGACAACTAATAAAATTTTTGTTTCTTCTTCCACAGTGGTTTCAAAATGTTTCTTCCTCAGGGTTCTTAAACCATAGAATTGCATTGGGTTTTTAACCCTTTACCACACAATCCCGACTTTTAACGACCCTGAAGAAAAAGCCTTTTGAAAACATTGTGGGAAAAGGAGAAAATGCTGGTAACCAGCATTTTCTTTTCCCACAATGTTTTCTTTCCTATCAAAAAGAAAAATCATCACTTTAACAAGATTTAATTTGTCATCTGTTAATGCTTTCAATTTGGATCAGTGTAAAATTTTGTCGTTTGGTAAAGAGTCAAAGCATATTTAAGCTTTGAGTAATTATCATTATTCAATATCCAGAACCAGTCATAACTCAATACCAATTTCCTTCATAGAGGTTTAACCCTTTCCCAAACAAGCCCTGGTTTTCACGTGTCTGCAATACAAGTCTTTTGAAAACACTGTGGGAAAAGGAGAAATTGCTCGTAACGAGCAATTTCTCCTTTTCCCACAGTGTTTTCTACCCTTTTTGATAACTTTCTGCCATTTTCATCAAATTTAAAATTGTTGTCTGCAAACTCTTTCAATTTGGACCAGTCCAAAATTTGTCGTCTGGTAAAGGGTTAACCCTTTACCAAACGAGATAATTTTTAGTCTGGTTTAAATTGGAAGCATTTGCACATGACAAAACACACATGACTGAAACATTAAAATTTGTTCTGGGAAGGGTAGAAAACATTGTGGGAAAAGGAGAAAATGCTGGTTACCAGCATTTTCTCCTTTTCCCACAATGTTTTCAAAAGGATTCTTTCACAGGGTTGTTAAAAGTCGGGATTGTGTGGTAAAGGTTTAAGCCTTTACCAAACAGTTCCGTTTTAACGACCCTGTGAAATACATTTTTTTAAACACTGTCAGAAAAGGAGAAAATGCTTGTAACCAGCATTTTCTCACTTGCCAAAATTTTTTTGCTGCCTTTTCTAATACAAATGAGCCATGCCATATGAAAAGGGGGCTTAATGCATCTGCTAAAAGTATCAACCCAAGCCAGTCTGCAGTCTGCGCAGGCTGACCTAGGCCAATACTTTTCACCATTGGTCAATTTTCTGTATGTCCAAGAGCCAGTCTACCTCATGATTAAGTCGGTTGTTAAAAAAAGTGGCTATTATGGATCCATAATTATGTGATGACTTTCTTGGTATCACACATCACAGAGATTCATTAAGCCCCCTTTTTGCAAGAGCATGGCTCAAATAATTTGAGCGAAGTTAAATTTATCTTCTGGAAATGCTTTAGATACTGACACATCTGAATTTTTGTAATCTGGTTAAGAGTTAACCCTTTACCACACAATCCCGAGTTTTAACGACTGTCAGAAAGAAGCCTTTTGAAAAAATTGTGGGAAAAGGAGAAAATGCTGGTAACCAGCATTTTCTCCTTTTCCCACAATGTTTTCTACCCTATCAAAGACAAAGTCCATCATTTTAGTCACATTTAAATTGTTGTCTGCAAATGCTTTCAATTTGGATAAGTCTACATTTTCGCTGTGTGGTAAAGACTACAGACTAATATAATCTGTTTACATGATTTACTTACACACTTCATCTCGCAAAATCTGGGCAGTTTTGGAAACTGTTACATTCTTTCTTGTATTTGTAACGGAAATATTTAACATGATCAACTTTGAGTTGTGATAGTTGTTACTGCTCCAAAAACATGAGGTTTTCGTTGCGTCAGGACAAGATGCCCATCCAGTCGCATATGGGCTGCAAAACATGAAGAGATAAATTTTCATTCATTAACCCTTTACCACACAATGCCGAGTTTAAATGACCCTGAGAACGAAGCCTTTTGAAAACTGGTAACCAGCATTTCCTCCTTTTCCCACAATGTTTTTTACCCTATCAGAGAGCTAAAGCTCATTTTTGCCAATTTTGAATGTGTTGTCTGCAGATGTTTTGAATTTGAAAGTGTCTAAAATTTGTCGTTTGGGAAAGGGTTAACTCTTTACGTAGAAGCAGCTTTATTTCCCACTTGTACATACAAGTACATGGAGAATACAACATCATGTGGTTACAACATGAACACTATGTGCATGAAAAAATATGGAAAATTACATATCAATTCATACATTGTTGTAAATATAGACAATTTGTCGCAATCGGTGATATGATAGTAAACGAGGAAGACGGCTTTCGAAAACATTTCTGGGAAAAGGAGAACATGCTGATAACCAGAAAAAGCTATTTCATGTTTTGTAAAGCATTTAATTTTTCATCTGCAGATGCTTTCGATTTGGACAAGGCTAAAATTTTGTCATTTGTTATAAAGCTAATTCTGTACCAAATGCCAAAATTTCAGACTTCAAAAGCATTTGCAGACAACATAAATGGAAGAAACTTGGTAGAGGTGTATTAAATGAACCTACATGCCAAATTTGGTAGCCCTAGGCCTTATGGTTTTGGACAAGAAGAACTTCAAACACTTTCAATATTTTCCAGTTTTGTTGCCATGGCAACCAAACTTTTCAAAGGATTAAATTCTTTCAAGAAATTCTGAAGAGGACCATGGCAGGATGATTTCTGTGAAGTTTGGTCAAAATTGGATTATTAGTTTCTGAGAAGATGTTTGAAATAAAAATTTAATGGACAGACAGACAGATGGACGGACGCATGACCACCACAGGGACATGAAATAAGCTCACTGGCCTTTGGCCAGTGGAGCTAAAAATTGTTTCTGGTATCTGTATATTCATTTAATCATTGATAGGAACCAAGAAAGACATTATTTGCATCCTAACATTCACTTTATCAGTGTTCACTTTTACTATTTCAATGTTGATTGATTGTATGGTTTTAATGCCGCTTTCAACATTATTTCAGTTATATCACGGCGGCCAGTGCACCTATCCATGCTTTCCTGGAGTTTCTTTTTACCAGTACTCCGCACAATATTTTTTCAAAGCCATTGGCTGCTTTCCCACATAACAACGTCGAAACAATGGTCAGCGGTGAGAGAGGAATGAATCCTGTCGCAATGACTATCATCAATCTTCGAAAAGAAATTGGCCAAGCCGGGGATCGAACCAGCGACCTCCTGTTCTCAAGTCTTGTACGCTACCGACTGAGCTACAGGGGCTTGGCTTTACTATTTCAAACAAAGTAAGGAAGGGCTTATATACAGAGGATCTGAAATGTGTTCTCCATAACCAGTCATTCACTTTAATCCTTAGGCTGCTAAGCACAAGTCATGGACCTTTTGCGGACAGTGTAGATCAAGATCAGACTGCACAGAACATGCAGTCTGATCTTTGATCTACACTTTCCGATAAGGAGATATTTTTCCCCCAAAAATACGATCGAATTAGCAAAATTTGGGTTTTTACCATCGGCTTAAAGTTTCAGTCCACTAATTTAGCAGGATAAGGGTTGACAGTGTATGCTCCATGTGATTGTATTGCTTGTATGGTGTTTAACTCTTTACCAAACGACAATATTTTAGACTGGTTCAAAGTGAAAACATTTGCAGACGACAAAATAAATGTAAATAAAAAATTGAAATTTGTTTTGGGAAGGGTAGAAAACATTGTGGGAAAAGGAGAAAATGCTGGTTACCACAATGTTTTCAAAATGCTTCTTTCACAGGTCGTTAAAAGTCAGGATTGTGTGGTAAAGGATTGTGTGGTAAAGGGTTAACACCATTTTCAACATTATTTCAGTTATATCACTGTGGCCAGTGCACCTATCCATGTTTTCCTGGAGTTTCTTTTACCAGTACTCTGCACAATATTCATTCCAAGCCACTGGCTGCTTTCCCACATAACCAATGTTGAAACAATGGTCATCCGTGAGAGAGGAATGAACCCTGTCGCGATGACTATCATCAATCCTCGGAAAGAAATTGGCCAAGCCAGGGATCGAACCAGCGACCTCCTGTTCTCAAGTCCTGTACGCTACCGACTGAGCTACGGGGGCTTGGCATGCTCCATGTGAAGTTTACTCCAAATGTTTGGAATCACCTAGCCCAAATACAAAACTTTTCATACTTGATCTTAAACTTTGTAGATACATTCCATACAAACAGACAGTTCACGCTGACATAATTGGGAAATTTGTAGTTCACCCCAAGGCTCCAAGTACACAATAATGTCTGAAAGTTGTCCACAAGGCAGGTAATGTTCTGGGGTTCCACAGGGTAGTCTGAAATGAAAATTGTGTGCATTTTTTATTTGTTGGCATGTAAGATAAAATTTCATTAAACTCACCAGACTTGATTAACTCTTTACCACACAATCCTGACTTTTAAAGACCCTAAGAAAGAAGCCTTTTGAAAACATTGTGGGAAAAGGTAACCAGCATTTTCTCCTTTTCCCACAATGTTTTCTACCCTTTCCAAACAAATTCCGATTTTTCAGTCACATTTATATTATTGTCTGCAAATGCTTTCAATTTGGACCAGTCTAAAATTTTGTCATTTGGTAAAGAGTTAATGAATTTCTATCTCCAATGGTAACTTACATCAGATCCTTTATCTATCAAACAATCCTGTATTTTCATGGAATTCAGGGAGACAGCTATTGAAAGCATTGTGGGAAAAGGAGAAAATGCTACTTATCAGTATTTCTCTTTTTCCCACAGTGTTTTCTACCCTTTCACAGATAAATCTCATCATTTCATTACATTCAATCTGTCCTCTACAAAAGCTTTGAAAACATTGCAGAAAAGGGAGAAAATGCTGGTACCGCTATCCCGCGTTATCTCCTTGTCCCACAATGTCTTCAGCCTGTTAATGGAACGATCTATTGTGTGGCAAAACTAAACTGAGACAAATTAGTTTCTGAATATCATATTCCTAAGTTCCTGTGCAGTGTATAGGGTTGTAACAGATGTGCCTTAGTTAGGTCATTGAATATGCAAACGGCTAATACATGTTGGATGTGAAGAAAACATTGTGGGAACAGGAGCAAATGATGGTTACCAGCATTTTCTGCTTTTCCCATAATGTTTTCAAAAGGTTCTATCCACAGGGTCATTAAAACTCAGGATTGCTCAGTAAAGGGTTTTGTAAAACACTATTATGATCTTAGATCAATAAATGAGGTGTTATACAATTAACCATAAAGTGCTGGGACTTGGTCAAATTGCTTTTAACAGTCCCGAGGAAAAAGCCTTCTGAAAACGTTGTGGGAAATAGAGAAAATGTGGGCATTCTCCTTTTCTTGCAGTCTTTTTTACCCTTTCAAAGACAAATCTCATCATTTTAGCTCTACTAATACCTACCATGCTACTGTAACCAGTCTAAAATCTGGGTGTTTGGTAAGGAGATAATTCTTTACCAGATGATAAAATTTTAGTCTAGTCCATATTCAACACATTTGCAGATAACATTTAAGATGTGATGCAAATAATGGGATTTTTCTTTGAAAGGGTCAAAAAAAAAAAATTGTGGGAAAAGGAGAAAATGCTGGTTACCAACATTTTAACTCTTTACCACACAATCCTGGCTTTTAACAAAAGAGAAGGCCTTTGAAAACATTGTGGGAAAAGGAGAAAATGCTGGTTACCAGCATTAACCAGCATTTTCTCCTTTTCCCACGATGTTTTATACTTTATCAAAGACAAAAAACATTACTTTAGCAACGTTTATTCTATCGTCTGCAAATGCTTTGAATTCAGTCTGGTATAAAATTTTGTCGTTTGGTAAAGAGTTCAACTCTTCTTTACCCACAATGTTTTCAAGTCTACTTCCTGACAGTTGTTGAAACTTGGGATTCTGTGATATAGGGTTAAACAGAAATATACAGCAAATTGAACTATGATTTCATAAGCCTACATTTAACTTTGATGGTACATGCATGGTTATCAGACTTTCTACTGATAGTGATGATGGTGGTGGTGATGATGATGATGATGATGATGATGATGATACATCTTATAGTGAAGGAAAGAGCTGTTGCTGTTACTGTTGCTCCTGTTGCTGTAGGTGAAAGAAAGCATAAATTTGGTGCAGAACCTTCACTAGTATCTAATCCACCATTAGATCTATATGATATTGAGGACTCTTTCTAAATGACTCGATGAACCAAAATAGCAATTCATGATTATTAAGAAGCATCAAAAAGAAAGAGTTCTCTGTTAACCCTCTACCGCACAATGACGCCTTTTGACGCCCTTGGGAAAGAAGCCTTTTGAAAACATTGTGGGAAAAGAAGAAAATGCTGGTAACCACCATTTTCTTCTTTTCACACAATGTTTTCTACTCTTTCTAAGAAAATTTGCACTATTTGAGCCACATCGAAATTGTCGTCTGCAAATGCTTTCAATTTGGACAGGGCTAAAATTTTGTCCTCTGGTAAAGGGTTAAAGAAAAGAAGAAAAGCAATTTACCCTTCTGAGAAATTGTTTCAAGGGTGGTCAGAGTCCAAAAATTACAATTTACAATTTAAGGAAATGCATTAACCAGCAGAAGAAAACATTGACAGAAAAGTACCAACTGCTCATAGTAAACCAGAAGTCTCTTTGCTGTACAGTGCAGTAACTTACCAATGCATCATTGCTGGGACAAAAACACCAAACTGTGTTTATCAAAAAAAGTACTGAGAAAAAATAAATGATACTAAATTATCTTGCTCTATCACAACAATGGTGTTCACTTGTCCTGATACAGTCCCAAGTTTTAATTAATCTGAGAAAGAAAGCTTTGAAAAACATTGTGGGAAAAGGAGGAAATGCTAAACACCAGCATCTTCTCTTTTTTCCACAATGTTTCCTACCCAATTAAAGGCAATTTCATCACTTCAGCCCCTTCGATTTGTTATCTGCAAATGCTATGAATTTGGACAAGTCTAAAATGCTTATGTGCGGTACAGAGTTGAAAGTGGATAAGTCAATTACATGTATATGAATCATAAAATCATCTGTTTCATAAACAAAATAAAATAAGCAATACATTAAATACATACTAAATGCGACCTGACAAAGGAAAACAAACATACAAAGCAATGAAAAAAAGAAAATGCTGGTTACAACCATTTTATCCTTTTTCCAAAATGTTTTCAAAAGCCTTCTTTCCAAGGGTCATGAAAACCCAAGGGTTGTTTGACAGAGGATTAACCCTTTACCACACAATCTCAAATTTTAACCACCTCCAAGAAAAGGGACCTTTGAAAACAATGTGGGAAAAGGAGAAAATGCTGGTGACCAGCATTTTCTCTTTATCTCACAATGTTTTCTGCTGCTTCCAATTTGGACCAGTCTAAAATTTTGTCTTTTGGTAAAGGGTTAATCTTCAACCTGACAAGAAAATGCAGATTGTGGCTTAGATGATGGAATCTGTCCTTGAAAGGGTAGGAAAAAAACAGAAAAGTAGAAAATACTGGTTACCAGCATTTTCTCCTTTTCTCACAATGTTTTCAAAAGCCTTTTTCTACAGGGTCGTTAAGAGTTGGGATTGTGTGGTAAAGGGTTAAAGTTGCTCACCTGAGCCAATTTGACCCAAATGACCCATTTTCAATCTCTTCCGTGATATCAAGACAAACATTCTAACAAACTTTCATGAGTATTGGACTGAATAGTGTGGCCTCTACAGTGTATACCAAGTTTTTCAAAGATTTAACCAAGTAACCTAGTTCTTGACCTGGCCTGACCTGACCCATTTTTAAACTTGTCTGAGATATCATCAAAACAAACATTCTGACCAAGTTCCAAGGGTACTCGAAATAAAATGTTTTCAAAGATTTGAGCTGGTGACCTATTTTTGGGCCTTACATGGCTCATTTTTTAATTCATCCAAGATAATATCAAGCAAAACATTCTGAACAATTTTACAAGTATTGGACTAGCAATGTGGCCTCTAGAGGGCACACAAAGTTTTTCAGTGGTCTGACCTGGTGACCTAGTTTTTGGCCCCATGTGACCCATTTCTAAACTCGTCTAAGATATCACCATTAGATCTACAAGCATTCTATGCACCTTTTATGCGTTTTGGACTGAAAATGTGGCATGTAGAGTGTACACAAGCTTTTTCAAAGATTTGACCTGGTGACTTAGTTTTTAACCTGATGTGTCACATATTTTGCAATCGGTCCACCAAGACAAACATTCTGACCAAGTTTCATGAGCATTAGAATGAAAATGTTGCCTCTTTAGTACATGAGGTTTTTCAAAGATCTGACCTACTGACCTAGTTTTTGACCTGATGCTACCTATCTTCGAACTGTTCTCAGATATCAGCAAGACAAAAATTCTGATCTAATTTCATGAGTATTGGACTGAAGATGTGGCTTCTAGAATGTACACATGGTTTTTCAAAGATCTGACCTGGTGACTTAGTTTTTGACCCAACATGATATATGTTGCAAATAGTCTAAGATATCATTAAGACTGACATTCTCAAGGTTTTCTAAGATTTGACATGATGACCTAATTTTTGACCTAACACAAACTATTTTCTGAGTAATCCAAGATATCATGAAGGAAAACATTCTGATCAAATTTCATGAGTATTTGACAAAAAAATGTGGCCTCAAGAGTGTACACAAGGTTTTTTAAAGATCTGACTTTGCCACCTAGTTGTTGATCCCATATGACCCTTTCAAACTGACACAAGATATTTACAAGACAAACATTCTGACCAACTTTCTTGAGTATTGGACTGAAAATGTGGCCTGTAGAGGGTTAAAAAGATATTTCTAAGATATGACCTGGTTACCTAGTTTTTGACCCAACATGACCCATTTTATACCCAGACATCATCAAGACAAACCTTCTGACTAACTGTCATAAATATTGGACTTGAAATGTGGCCTCTAAAGTGTACACAAAGTTTTTCAAAGATCGGACCCAGTGACCCAGATCTTGACTTGATATGACCCATTTTCACACGCATGCAAGATATCACGCAGACAAAGATTCTGATGAAGTTTCATGAGTAACTGACAGACAATATAGCCTGTAGAGCACACACAACATTTTTCAAAGATTTAAACCTAGTTTTTGACCCCACTACCCATATTCTAAGTCATCTCAGATATCATTAAGACAAACATTCTTATCAACCTTCATGAGTATTGGACTAAAAACAATAGCATCTAGAGCCGACATAGGTTTTTTTTAAAGATATGACCTGGTGACCTAGGTTTTGCACAAACATCATCAAGACAAAGTTTAACATTCTGATCAAATTTCATGAGTGTTGGACTGAAAATGTGGCCTCTAGAATGTACACAAGGTTTTTGAATGATTTGACCTGGTGAGCTAGTTTTTAACCCAATGTGAAAGATTATGCAAGTAGTCCTAAGATTACATAATGACTGTCATACTTACCAATTTTCATGAGTAACCAACACAAAATGTGGCCTCTAGAGTGTTCACAAGCTTTTCTAAGATTTGGCCTAGTGACCCCTTTTTTTTAACCCGACACAAACCATTTTCAGTCATCCAATATATCATCAAGACAAACATTCTGTCCAAATTTCATGAGTATTTGACCTACACTATGGTCTCAAGAGCGTGCACTAGTTTTTTTAAAGATTTGACCTTGTGACCTAGTTCCCATTTTAACCCTTTACCGCACAATTCCCAGTTTTAACAAACATGAGAAACAAGGCTTTTGAAGAGATGTTTGGAAAAGGAGAAAATGCTGGTAACCAGCATTTTCTCCTTTTCCCACAATATTTTCTAACCTTTCAGAGAAGAATTCAATCACTTGAACAACATTTCATTAATTTTCTGTAAATGCTTTCAAACTGGACTAATCTAAAATTTTGTGGTCTGGTAAAGGGTTAAACTTTGCCAGGTAACAAAGTCATCATTAATTCTTTACCAAACAGTCCCAAGTTTTAACAAACCTGTGGAAGAAGCCTTTTGAAAACATTGTGGGAAAAGGAGAACATGCTGGTAACCAGCATTATCTCCTTTACCCATGATGTTTTCTCCCCTGTCGAAAACAAATCAAAACATTTGAGTAATATTTCATTTGTCATCTGAAAATACTTTCTATTTGGTCCAGTCCAAAATTTTACCACACAATCCCGACTTTTAACGACCCTGAGAAAGAAGCCTTTTGAAAACATTGTGGGAAAAGAAGAAAATGCTGGTAACCAGCATTTTCTTCTTTTCCCACAATGTTTTCTACCATTTAAGAAACAAATTTTATGTTTTGAGCTACATTTAAAATGTCGTCTGCAAATGCTTTCAATTTGGACTATGTCAACCTTTTGTCGTTTGGTAAAGAGTTAAGAATTAAACCATAGCTTAGATTTCCTAATTTTTCTTTTTACTTACACTCCAGTTGGATATACTCATTATATAAACATCGCTCTCCATTTATGCAATAGATTACTTTTCCTTTGCGATATTCTCTGACATCTTTGGCAGTTATGTTTGGTATCACCATCTGAAATACAACTATCTTGTACATCCTGTAAATCTCTACTGAACAATCCATGGCTTTTGCAACCATGAAAAACAATGCTTTTGAAAACATTGTGAGACAATGAAAATATGCTGGTAAACAGCATTTTCTCCTTGTCCAAAAGAGTTTTTTATCCTTTAAGTCTTTACCAACCAACAAAATTTTAGAATGGTACAAATTGAAGGCAGTTGCAGACAACAAAATAAATGTGACTGAAAAATTGAAATTTGTTTTGGGAAGGGTAGAAAACATTGTGGAAAAAGGAGAAAATGCTGGTTACCAGCATTTTCTCCTTTTCCCACAATGTTTTCAAAAGGCTTCTATCTCAGGGTCGTTAAAAGTCGGGATTGTGTGGTAAAGAGTTAAAAGAAATATGTTATGTGCACTACATATAACTTGTTGTCTGCAAATTTTTCAATCTGACAGGTCTAAAATTCTGTTGTTTGGTAAACAGTTAACAGTCTTTATCAAACAATCCCATACCTGAGGAAAAAATGCTTTTGAAAACATTGTAGGTAAAAGAGAAAATGCTTGAAATCAGCATTTTCTCCTTGTTTCAGTGATAAATTCAATCATTTGAGCAAAAGTATTTTCTACCTCTTCAGAGAAAAATCCTGTCATTTGAGCCACAATTGTCATTTTGCCAGGTTTTGAAATTAATAATAAAAATAAAATATTGTTGTTTGGTAAAGAGTTAGCTACATGTTTTCATGTATCACACCCAAAATGTCAATTGTCCACTTTCTAAAGGCAGCTATTTTTTTTTCAATTTTCTGACAAAACAGTAATTCTTCACTGAATGAAACAGGGTGATAGCTAGCAAAACATAAATAAAAAAGAAAGACAAAAGCAAGAAAAAATATTTTTCAATGGTGTTTTTGTTAATGAGCTACAAAGCTATATTTAGATTTCATGCAAAGTTTAGAGTTTCACAAAGACTTGTTGACAGAGCGGGACCAGGTATTTCCGAACTATCGGCAATTAACATATGAAATATACGAAATGTTATGAATTGTCTCGTCCCTTCAGGGGACAATAATGATATCATCTGATGTTATACACTTTATGCCATACTTCTCTCCTTTGCCAATTTTCAAAGTTTGGAAGGATACGGAAATTACCTGAAGAAAAATCAGTAATTACCTATATTAGACACCTTGAAGGTCACGGAAATTACCACTTTCTAAATTTTTCAGTGTATATTGCTAAAAGTGTAAACTGCCCTTGCTTCTCCCACGGCTCGATATATGAGATTTCTTATTTTTGCAATATGCATATAAACACATTATACTGTGTAAAAATCTTATCATGTGTTAAAAGCGTTTGAGAGGCGTGTTTGGAAAAGCACTCAACTGAACTTATATGCAAGGGTATTTAGGAACCAACGCTAATTAAATAAGAACTGGCCATCTTTTTAGCACTTAACTCTTTACCAAACGACAAAATTTAAGACTACTCCAAATTGAAAGCAGTTGCAGACGACAAAATAAATGTGACTAAAAATTAAAATTTGTTGTGGGAAGGGTAGAAAACACTGTGGGAAAAGGAGAAAATGTTGGTTACCAGCATTTTCTCCTTTTCCCACAATGTTTTCAAACGGCTTCTTTCTCAGGGTCGTTAAACATCTGGATTGTGTGGTAAAGAGTTAAGCAATCACAAAAATAAAATGCATGTAATTCAGAGCTCGATATAGCGGAGTTTAACTTTATAAATGTTTATTACATTACAGACAGCTTAAATCAACATAGACCAGTTTCACTTTGCTCATATCAAGTGATCTGATTTTCAGTTTGCATCTTTTGTCTTGTTCTGAAAATTTTTTTGTAGATCTATATGAATGTAGTTCAAGCCAATTTATATTTCAGCAACCAGAGTGTTGGTATATTGCAATTTTTGAGACTTTTTAAAAGAAGAAATCCAAAATGTTCAGAAATATCCGACGTCTGTGTTTGGTAATGGCCTCTCTATAGCAGAAACTTTAACACATTGTTACCAGGTAATCATTGCAGTTTATAGATAGATAATAATTGGAAAAGAAAGAGCACATTTAAATGTATAAATGGAATGTCAAAAGTACATCTATCTGCTTGTATGACCAAACAACAACAATTATCTCTTAATCCTTTCCCAAATGCCAAATTTTGGACTGGTCCAAATTGAAAGAGTTTGCAGACGATAATTTTAAATTTGATGAAAATGGCAGAAAGTTCTCAAAAAGGGTGGAAAGCACTGTGGGAAAAGGAGAAATTGCTCATTACGAGCAATTTCTCCGTTTCCCACAGTGTTTTCAAAAGACTTGTACTGCAGACACGTGAAAACCAGGGCTTGTTTGGGAAAGGCTTAACTGTTCAGAAATACCTGGTACCGCTCTATGTCACATGATCAATAATGTGTCGTTTACATGGATTCATATTCAAATCAATATGATAAAGTTATATCCAAATCTCATAGAAACAAACAGTGTTATCGACTGTGAAAAGGCCATTTGGCAATTGAAATGCGCAAAATTGCACTTTATACTGAATAAACATGAAGTTTCTTTGTGATTGTAAAGAAAAATATACCTATTGGTAGTTGTATTCATTGGTGTTCAACAAGAAATTTTCATTTAACTCTTTACCACACAATCCCGACTTTTAATGACCCTGTGAAAGAAGCCTTTTGAAAACATTATGGGAAAAGGAGAAAATGCTGATAACCAGCATTTTCTCCTTTTCCCATAATGTTTTCTACCCTACCCAAAACAAATTTCAATTTTTCAATTACATTTATATTGTCGCCTGCAAATGCTTTCAATTTTGACCAGTCTAAAATTTTGCCGTTTGGTAAAGAGTTAAGGCAAAAAAGCTAAAAAGGCCCTAATAAAGAAAATTGACATCATCTCCTGCAAATTCAACTGTTTCAAGAGGGTGATTTGTTTAACCCTTTACCACACAATCCTGACTTTTAACGACCCTAAGGAAGAAGCCTTTTGATAGCATTGTGGGAAAAGAAGAAAATGCTGGTAACCAGCATTTTCTCCTTTTCCCACAATGTTTTCTACCCAATCAAAGACAATTTACATCAATTGAGCTATGCTTAACCCTTTACAAAAAGATCCCTTGTTTTCACATCCCTGAGGAAGAGGCCTTTTGAAAACATTATGGGAAAAGGAGAAAATGCTGGTAACCAGCATTTTCTCCTTTTCCCACAATGTTTTCTATCCTGTCAAAAAATCTTAATTTTATTTCAAGAGGGTGATTTGCTTAACTGTTTACCACACAATCCTGGGGTAACCAGCATTTTCTCCTTTTCCCACAATGTTTTCTACCCAATCAAAGACAATTTCCATCACTTGAGCTATGCTTAAATTGTTGTCTACAAATCCTTTCAATTAGGACAAGTATACATTGTTGTCGTGTAGTAAAGAGTTAACACTGAATATCTATCCTACCTGAATATATGTATCGTTGTGAAACTGGATGAATTTGTCTTTCACTTGATTTCCTCTTAGGTTCCAGGAAAATGCCAGCCTTGGTGATGGTTTTGAGCTGATACACTCTAAAACTATATCTTGGGTTTCCAAAAAATATGGAGTAGCTGGAAAAATGCCTGTGAACAATCTTTGCATTTTGGTACATGTATTGAATCTTTTTATTAAACAATCCCTATCATCTTTTGTTTTAACATGTGCGATCATCAGGAACAAGGCTTTGGAAAAACTTGCAGGAAAAGGAGAAAATGCTGTTTATTAGCAATTTCTCCTTTTCCCACAAAGTATCCTATTCTTTTGAAGACAAATGCCATTATTCCAGCCAAATCTAAATTGTCATGGATGCATTTGCTCTCAATATGGACAAGTCACTCATTTTGTTTAGTAAATGTTAAATCTATTGAAAAAAAATCTTTTGAGTCTATAGAATGCAATGTACACTGAACAAAAATTTTAAAACACCACCCAGACCTCCCGATAAGAGAGAGTGATAGTATTCTAAATCCATTATTTCTCTTCCAAACCCTATGTTGTGGGTACTCATTAGAATAAGACGATTCTAATGAGTATCCATAACATAGGGTTTAGTTGAGAGTGATTAATATTTTGAATTTTAAAATCAAAATCACTCCCTTATCTGGTGCTCTGCACCACCTTAAAAAGTATGACTATTCAGCTTTTGCTCAAACAACACTGAAAACTCATACCACATGTTTATGAAATACATGCTCTTATTTCTACAACTGAAATTTTATTGAATTAAAATGGAGTAATTTATCTCCTAACAATTTATTGATCTTGCTAATAGTTACTACCATGTCACCAAAATTCTCTAAAATAGGTTGCCATGATATGACTGAAATAATTTTGAAAGCGGCATCAAACACCATTCAATCAATTAATCAAAATGGGCAGTGGTGCTTTATAAATTTTGTTCAGTGTAAATGAGCTCATATTGAAGTTCATATTTAGAAAATAGGACCACTTATCACCCAAGTCAATGATATACAAAAGACTGGGTTCTCTGCAGCCTTCTTGGTGGCTCAGTGGTAAGTAGTAGTTTTCCTGATTCAATTCGCCAAGCCCCCGTATCTCAGTCGGTAGCGTACAGGACTTGAGAATAGGAAGTTGCTGGTTCAATCCCCAGCTTGGCCAACTCCTTTCTGAGGACTGATGATAGTCATTGCGACAGGATTCATTCCTCTCTCACCGCTGACCGTTGTTTTGACGGTTATGTGGGAAAGCAGCCAGTGGCTTGGAAAGAATATTGTGCGGAGTACTGGTAAAAGGAACTCCAGGAAAGCATGGATAGGTGCACTGGCCGCTGTGATATAACTGAAAATAATGTTGAAAACGGCGTTAAACATCATACAATCAATCAATACAATCCTGATTCAATTCCTGGCTGCCACAGCTGGACAACATGGTAGCACCTTTGTTCAAGGAACTAGGGAGCCCCAGCCTAATACCAGTTCACTCTTTAACACACAAAAAATTTTTAGACTTGCCTAAATGCAAATACAAAGCATTTGCACACCACAAATTATAGGCTGGTCAAATGACTGGATTTGTTTTTGATAGAGTAGGAAATATTTTGGGAAAAGGAGAAAATGCTGGTTACCAGCATTTTCTCCTTTTCTCAAAATGTTTTCTACACTTGAAAAGACAAATCCCAATGTTAAAGTTGAATTCCGTTTGTCATCTTCAGTTGCTTTCATTCTTGACAAGTCTAAAATTTTGTTGTGTAGGAAAGAGTTAACTCATTATCAAAAACATCATATTTAGACATAATCTTTTTTCTTAGTACAATTGACAAAAGGTAAAATATATCAACCCTTTACTGCACAATGCCGCCTTTTAATGCCCCTGGGAAAGAAGCCTTTCGAAAACATTGTGGGAAAAGGAGAAAATGCTTGTAACCAGCATTTTTCTCCTTGTCCCACCATGTTTTCAACCCTATCAAAGAAAAGTTGCTCCTTTTGAGCCACAATGAAATTGTCGTCTGCAAAAGCTTTCAATTTGGACAAAGCTTAAATTTTGTCATCTGGTAAAGGGTTAAGCAATGAAACATTTTGAGTGAATGTCAAAACATTCTCAATAATTTTGCAATTCCTATACATCAGAGTTCGTATTCTACAACCATTCTTAAGAACATTCTTAGTCTTATTCTCCAAGATTTTCTAAATTTGAAAGTAACACAACTTCTGATTGGCTCAACCAAATGGTTTTGCCAATCAGAAGTTGTGTTATTTTCAAATTTAAAAAATTTGCAACAATAGGACTAAGAACATTCTTAAGATTGGTTGGTGAATATGGACCCAGTTTTTTCAACAGCTATCTTCTGTAATGGCATGGTGCCTTTTTTTCAACAAATGGCAGTAGAAAAATGTAATGACAAACCTCCTGCAATGTATTTTGGAGTGGAAACAGATAGAAAATGTCTTAAACTACTGGTTGATAATGGAGAATTTACTTGTTACTTGTTATCCATACTACATCATCCTACAGATCAATTGCAAACCCATCCTATACTCAGATAATACAGTTATTTCCCATAACCAACACCATATTATGCACACTGGAAACCATTAAAACAAACAAACACACACACACACACATAAGCAAACAGAATTTTCGGGTGAATTAATATGAAAATGGCATGTGCTTTTAACAGAGTTATGAATACAGCCACAATGTTATGTTACTGGTACATGGACACGTGTTGATGAGTGAAGCTAAATCTGACATCTAGTTTAGACAGACATATGAACACAATGCTATGCTGGCACTTTGTACTGACGGTAACTTTGGCACATTTTAAACTTTTAAGTCTTTGCCAATCATCAAAATTTTTTATTAGCTCAAATTGACAGCACATGTGTTTGAAGACAACAACTCTGGCTTTAAAGTTACGAGATTTGTCTAGGTAAGGGTAGAAAACATTGTGGAATACTGGTTACCAGCACTTCCTCTTTTTCCCACAATGTTTTCAAAAGCTGTCCTTCTCAGGGCCCTAAAACTATCAAATTGCCTGGTATGGGCTTTAGAGATGGACCCCTGAACATACACAGTAACGTCAAAGAAAACTTCATGAGACAAGCGTCATCTTTTTATCTGCGGATTTTTTTCCGTGTGACATTTCATGCTGCCCTCTATTCCCCCCCCCCCCAAAAAAAAAATGAATACATGTGATGGTATTGTTTAACTCTAGACCGCACAACAAAACTTTAGACCAGTCCAAATTGAAAGGCTAAGCAGACGACAAAATAAGAGTGACTCAAAAATTAAAATTTGTTTTTGAGAAGTTAGAAAACATTGTGGGAAAAGGAGAAAATGCTGGCTACCAGCATTTTCTTCTTTTCCCACAATGTTTTAAAAGCTTTCATCCTCAAGGTCGTTAAAACTCGGGATTTTTTTGTAAAGGATTTTACAATTTGTACAGGGTTTTACAATTTGTAAATTTTTTTTCAAAAAAAAAAACAGTCTATGGAAAAATACACAAAAAGCCCAAGTCTGTCAAAATATATGGCCTATTTAGTAGATAGAGACTATTAACTCTTTACCACACAATCCCGACTTTTAACGACCCTTAGAAAGAAGCCTTTTGAAAACACTTTGGGAAAAGGAGAAAATGCTGGTAACCAGCATTTTCTCCTTTTCCCACAATGTTTTCTACCCTTCCCAACACAAATTTCAATTTTTGAGTCATGTTTAATTTGTCGTATGCAAACACTTTCAATTTGGACAGGTCTAAAATTTTGTCGTTTGGTAAAGAGTTAAACTTTTGCCAAGCCCCCATAGCTCAGTCAGTGGTGTACAGGACTTGAGAACAGGAGGTCGCTGGATTGATCCCCAGCTTGGCCAATTTCTTTCCAAGGATTGATGATAGTCATTGCGACAGGATTCATTCCGCTGACCATTGTTTCGACAATGGCTATGTGGGAAAGCAGCCAGTGGCTTGGAAAGAATATTGTGCGGAGTACTGGTAAAAGAAACTCCAGGAAAGCATGGGTAGGTGCACTGGCCACCGCGATATAACTGAAATAACGTGTAAAATGTTGAAAATGGTGTTAAATACCATACATTCATTCATTCTATTAACCCTTTCCCAAACGACAAATTTTGGACTGGTCCAAATAGAAAGAGCTTGCAGACGACAATTTTAAATTTTATGAAAATGGCAGAAAGGTCTCAAAAAGGGTAGAACACACTGTGGGAAAAGGAGAAATTGCTCATTACGAGCAATTTTTCCTTTTCCCACAGTGTTTTCAAAAAACTTGTACTGCAAACACGTGAAAACCAGGGCTTGTTTGGGAAAGGGTTAAATCTTTACTACACAACCCCAAGTTTCAACGATATCAAGGAAGAAGCCTTTTGAATTATTGTGGGAAAGGAGAAAATGCTGGTAACATGCAATTCTTCTTTGTTCTCACAATGCTTTCTGTCCTATCAAAGACAAATATCATCCTTTGAGTTACATTTAAATTGTTGTCTGCAAATGCTTTCAATTTCAACATGTCTAAATTTTTCTCGTGTTATAAAGCGCTTTTAAAAAATGCAAAAAAAAATGCATTATCAAAGGAGACAGTCCATGAAAAATGTAGTTTGTCTAATTAGAGGATATTACATGGGTATTTATGTATAATCATTTTTATCAAACAAGTGGCCTAAAATTGTATGACGCAAGCCCTGGTGAGTGTCAAATACATTTCATTCAATGAGTTTGATAAAAATGATAATACAGAAACACAAATGTCACCATTTTGTTTGATATACTGTTAACTGGTTACCAGAAAAGCACATTTTGGACACATGTGCAAGAGACAAATGAAAAGTTGCTTATCCCCTTTAACAAAGAACAAAAATGTAGACTTTTTCAAATTGAAAGCATTTGTAGACAACAATTTAAATACATGTACATATATGACTCAATTCTCAAATGATGTACTTTGTCTTTGGTAGGGTGGAAAACATTGTGGGATAAGAAGAAGTTGCTGGTTACAAAGCTTTTCTTTGTCAGGGTCGTCGAAAGACAGGATTGTGTGTTAAAGGGCTAAACAGGAAAATGGGAAAATTCTGATCACCAGAATTTTCTTTTTTAACCATGTTTTGAAATGTCTTCTTGTTCAAGGTCATGAAAACACGATATCATTTGGTAATGGCTGAAACATATTCAATGGTTCTAGACCAAAGGACATATCAGTACATAATGACCTTTTTATTTCCCCAACCCCCACCCCCACAACAATCTTGGACCAGAAAACTTTGATAAAAAGGGGTTATCAATCAAAATGAATCAAGGTTGAATACTACTCATAAACACTTGTGAAAACATTGTGTCAAAAAAAGCAATTGCTTGTAACAAACAATTTATCACTTTTCCATGATGTCTTCAAGAAAATTCTGCTTCATGATAGAATATTACAGTTGTCTGCTGGAGATGAGTTGAAAAACGCTTACTACAAAATACAATTACCGCTATTCAATAGTTATAAACAAAATTAGGGTAATTTGTAAATTTAACGCAACTTAATATCTTCCTCAACCCTTTACCGCACAATGCCACCTTTTGACACCCCTGGGAAAGAAACCTTTTGAAAACATTGTGGGAAACGGAGAAAATGCTGGTAACCAGCATTTTCTCCTTTTCCCACAATGTTTTCTACCCTATCGAAGAAAAAGTACACCACTTGAGCCACATAGAAATCGTCGTCTGCAAATGCTTTCAATTTGAACAGGGCTAAAATTTTGTCTACTGGTAAAGGGTTTAGTCCGCAGTGTCTTTTTGTATACAGTGTGTTGCAGTGCAAAATAATTTTGAGCCATGCTCTGTGAAACAGGGGTTAAATGCATCTGCCAAAAGCCTCAACCTAGGTCAGCCTGCGCAGTCTTACATGGGCCAAAGCATTTTGCTTTGGGTAAATTTTCTGGATGTCAAAGGACCATTTAACCTCGTGATTCAGTCGGCTGTTAGACAAAATGGATTGTATGGATCCATAAAAGTGTGATGCTTGCTTGGTATAATACATGACAGAGATGCCTTAACCCTTTCCCAAACAAGCCCTGGTTTTCACGTGTCTGCATTACAAGTCTTTTGAAAACACTGTGGGAAAAGGAGAAATTGCTCGTAACGAGCACTTTCTCCTTTTCCCACAATGTTTTCTACCCTTTTTGAGAACTTTCTGCCATTTTCATCAAATTTAAAATTGTCGTCTGCAAACTCTTTCAATTTGGACCAGTCCAAAATTTGTCATTTGGGAAAGGGTTAAGTCTTTACCAAAGGACAAAATTTTAGCCTCGACCAAACTGAAAGCATTTGCAGACGACAATCTGTATTTATCTCAAATGGTGATTGATCTCTTAGATAAGGTAGAAAACATTGTGGGAAAAAGAGAAAATGCTGGTTACCAGCATTTTCTCCTTTTCCCACAATGTTTTTAAAAGCCTTCTTTTTGAGGGTCATTAAAACTCAGGATTGAGTGGTAAAGGGTTAAAGCCCCAATAGGGACCAAAGTAAACAATGTGAGTCTTAAAATGCATTGACATCACATTATTTAACCCTTTACCACACAATCCCGAGTTTAAACGACCCTGAGGAAGAAGCCTTTTGAAAACATTATGGGAAAAGGAGAAAATGCTGGTAACCAGCATTTTCTCCTTTTCCTACAATGTTTTCTACCCTATCAAAGACAACTTCCATCATTTGAACCACATTTTAATTGTTGTCTGCAAATGCTTTCAATTCGGACAAGTCTACATTTTTGTCGTGTGGTAAAGAGTTAAAAGTATGTAAATTATTGTGGAGAGGACTATCTGTTACTGTGTGTTCAGCCACAGTGCAAGTCGCTGGCAGAAAAAGGAATTTTAAAAGTAAGTCAAAAGTTGCCAGGTGACTCTATCTTGTTTACTTTTTACCTTTTACCTGGTTTTCAAAATCATTTTTCTGCCACAGACTAACACTTGGATACTTGTACCAACCACACAAGAACAGATTGCCATCTTCACAATAATTTCCATACTTTTAAATGGTATGATTTAAATTCAAATGCAGTGTTACACCTGCATTGTTTACTTTTGGCAGTTACTAGGGCTTTTTGTAAGAGTGCGGCTAATTGCAATATACAAGGTGCATTGTTCCTGTCTATGTCAGACCTTGTGGTTTTTCACAGCCAAAAATATTTTTGCTTGTTAACTCTTCAACTGATTTTGTAGATTTTTCCAAATCTAAAGTATTTGCAGACAAAATTTTAATATGCAGCTCAAATGACGAGATTTGTCTTTAACCCTTTCCCAAACAAGACCTGGTTTTCACGTGTCTGCAGTACAAGTCTTTTGAAAACACTGTGGGAAAAGGAGAAATTGCTCGTAATGAGCAATTTCTCCTTTTCCCACAGTATTTTCTACCCTTTTTGAGAACTTTCTGCCATTTTCATCAAATTTAAAATTGTCGTCTGTAAACTCTTTCAATTTGGACCAGTCCAAAATTTGTCGTTTGGAAAACGGTTAATAAGGTAGACAACACTGTGAGAAAATTAGAAAATGCCGGTTAGCAGCATTTTCTAACAAAGTTTTCAAGAACCTTTGTGTCTCAGTGTCATTAAAACTTGGCAATGAGAGCACGCAGGTGAGCTGTTTTTGGCAGCGGGTGAAACCCGCTGTCATAGTCCCCAGGTATGAGTTACTGATTTTCAACGCTTACGATATTTATCTAGGTCGAGAATTCTTGCATCCGGCAGCGTTTTCCTGGATACGCGAGGTAAACAAAACTTGATTCCTACACTTGACTAAATAGTTCCTCCATGAATACACAAACGATCATGTATAAATACGCGCTACTAGCGCAGACGACACCCTTTCAAAACTGCCTTACACCTTACGAGTTCATCCGTAATGTTACTGTAGAATAGAAACGGAAAGAGGGCGTCGGTATCTACATAGACCGAAAAAGTGCAAAAGAAAATATTTTCAGAGCAAAAGTTTTTATTAGTCGCCGCGCAGAAGCGCGCGACCATATTTTTAATAGTTTTTCGAGTTAGGACATGGACAATGGGAATTTCTTTTTTATAGGGGTGTTAAGGTTAACAAGGAATCTTTCTACTTCGCCTTAAACTGGCTTTTTAATTCATTCTTAAACTAAGAAGTATATACAATACGATACTATTTTTGCTCTGTTAATACTTACAACATCAAAAAATCCGCCCAAGTATTACTTTTATTTTCGCTATTCGCGAGAAATGGACTCATCCAAATAAATGCCTTGTTTCCATTGGTCAAGGGTGTACAGGTTTCCAGTCATTTCGTACCTAGTTAATTTCGTACCTAGGTCATTTCGTAGATACGATTTTGGTCATTTCGTACCTACCTATACTTTCTATTTTGGTCATTTCGTATCCAGTTGGTCATTTCGTATCCACTTTCGTCATTTCGTACACAGGTTTAATTATCATTTTGATTATTTAGTACCTAGTTTTTCCTACTATTTGTGTTTTTTGTTGAATGACCACCGCTAAAATTGTACATTGCTGAAATTGTGTTAAATTCCGCCGAAGAACGAGTATGATGGTTATGATTGTATCTAACCATTATTGGTTACTTCTTTCTAAGTTTAGTTTTTAAAACAAAGATTGTTTAGAACCCTTTTGTTTATTTCTCACCAAGTTCTAGATAAATTTACATGTACTTTGTTGGAAAAAATCTGGAGAGAGACCAGTTTTTCGCTGTGTTGTTCATAAATCGCAATGCAAAACCAATATTCTTTATTAACAGCGTTCACCAAACAGTATAGTTTTAGACTTGTTTAAATTGAAAGCATGCCTTGCAAACTTATGTTCTCTTGAATCATACTATCCTAGGACAGCAACATTTTAGTAACTTGGCCCTGTTTTCAACACTTTCCCAAACAAACGCGGGTTATCACGTGCGCTGTCAAATTCTTTTGGAAAAACATGTTGGATAAGGAGAAATTACTCGTTATAAGCAATTTCTCCTTTAACAAATACTTTTCCCCCCACTACTAGCGAATTTTCTACCATTTTTGCAGCTTTTTAAATTGTCGTCTGTCAACTCTTTGAATTTGGAAGAGTCTGATATTTTTCGTTTGGAAAAGAGTTCAGAGAGCGCTATGCGAGGGTATTAGATACTGTAACAGAAGACAACTTTTGATATAGATTCACAGTCACATCAATTTCATAATGTGTTAAAAAATCTGCTGATGAAAACTGACATTTACTTATTTGCCCTGGCTTTCTTGAAGCATTAGACAAAAAAATTTGCGGCGACTTTGATTCTTTGCATCGACTTTTTCTTGTCGGTGTTTGTTTGCATGATGAATTTTGAGCATAGGGCATCGTAATGGGATTCGTGTAACATCGCCTTTTATCGCCAAAGTCGTACGGATTCGGCTATGACAGGCGATGTTACACGAAAAGTCACCCATTAAGCCTTTGGCAGACGGCAAAATTTCAGCTGTGTTCAAACTGAAAGCATTTGCAGACGACAATTTCATTGTGGCTCAAATGGTACAAGTTTTATTTTATAGGATAGAAAACATTGTGGATAATAGAGAAAATGCTGGTTCCCAGCATTTTCTCCTTTCCCAGACTGTTTTCACAAGGCTTTTTTCTCAAGGTTGTTAGAAGTCGGCATTGAGTGGTAAAGAGTTAAAAGTAGTTATAACTGCAAATTATATTATGCATTTACTTGTACAACACAATCTCAAGTTTTAACGACCCTTAGAACATAACTTTTTACAAACATTGTAGGAATGGGAGAAAATGCTGGTAAGCAGCATTTTCTCCTTTTCCAACAATGTTTTCTACCCTATCAAAGACGTACACTGTTTTTGAGCTATGTTTCAATTTTTGTCTGCAAATGGCTTCTTTCAGTATAATTTATTAGCAGTTAATGAAATTTAAACAGCTTGGGTCATAACAGCTGCCAGTGTACCTATGCATGCGTTTCTTGGCTATTTCCTTAAGGTCATGCACTGAATAATATAAGTGGATCAGAAAGAAGACCATGCTGGAAATTTAAACCAGCGGTACCAACTTCAAGTCTTTGAGCTACAAACTCCTTAAAAGGGATCGGCAAAACTTTTATAAAGCACATTATTTGGCCTACAAGGATTTGAGGTGTAAAACCTCAAAATTATACTAAGACTGGTTTTCAGTACTTTAAGATACCTTTCAAGAATTTCATAAATGTTACGGATTGATATAATAGAAAACATTGGTTAGAAGCACTTTCTCCATTTCCACAAATGTCTTTAAAGGCCTCTTCCACAGGGTCATAAAAACTTGGGATTGTTTTGGAAAGGATTAATATCATTTATTCAAGTCTTGTTTTCTGCCTGTGCTCATGTACTAGATTTTATCTTTATTTTAGCCACAAACAAATGAGCTGTGCTTTGGCAAAAGGGGGCTTCTTGCATCCTCGTGATGGATTATACCAAGCAAGACATAAATAATTATTGATCCATAGACCGACCCTTCGATGTACAGAAAATGGACCAATGGCGAAAAGTTTCAGCCCAGGTCAGCCTGTGAAGACTGCACAGACTGACTGCCTGCACAGGCTGACCTAAGTCTATACTGTTTGCAGATCGATTAAGGCACCTTTTTACTTCAAGTCAAGTATAAAGGAAACCTGTGCAAAGAAAGTAATAAGATCTGTAGCTGGCACAAACCCGCTGCCTTCAGTGCGTCAGCGCTTTGATTTCTCCTGTCCTGCAATGGTTCCTACCCTATCAAATCAAATCTGCACATTTGAAGCAGATAAAGTTTTCATCATTGTTACCTTCAAAAGGGTTAAGAAACTGCATATAAGGTTTACAAAGCCTAGTGATCTGATAAAATTTTTGGACACCATGCATTCTTTTTCTGAAAAGACTACAATGAATAACTCTGGCAGAAAAATATACCTTACCCCTTGATTTCACTCTTTACCACACAATCCCAAGTTTTAACATCCCTCAGGAAAATACCCTTTCGGGGAAAAGGACAAATGCTTGTAATCAACATTTTCTTCTTTTCCAACAATGTTTTCTACCCTTCCAAAAGTGAAGTTCTATTATTGAGTCACAATTACTTTGTTGTCTACAAAAGCTTTCTTACTGTTAACTTACTGTTAACTTACTGTATCCGGACCGATGGTAAGCGTAGTGCTTCTGGGGGTCCTCCTGTTTCTTAATTCATTTATGTTGTTATTTGGAGAGTACAAGACTAAAATTTTGTTGTTTGGTCAAGAGTCAAGTTTATCTCTTATGCCGCTAAGTGTAACTCGAAGGCCTTTTGGGGACAGTGTAGATCAGGATCAGGTTGCAAAGAATGTGAAACCCAATCTTTGATCTTCACTGTTCACTATTGTAAATTTTATCAGGAACAATATCCCAATACTTTTGTCAAAACTAATGGCCAGAACTATTCCACTGAGTAATTTAGCATTTTAACTCTGTACAACTCAGTCCTGTGTTTTAATGACCCTGAGGAAGGCGGCTTTTGAAAAGTGTGACAAAAGCTAGTATTCTAATCAGCTAATAAGCATTTTCTCCTTTCCCCACAATGTTTTCTACTATTTCTAAGAAAAATCCAACCACTTAAACCTATCCAATTTGTTGTCTGCATTAATTGCTGTCAGTCTAAATATTCATTATTTGATAAAGGGTTAAGAGATCATAGTGACATGCAAATCTGCAGTTGCTTCTGTGGACGGAGTAGGTGAAGATCAGACCGCACGTGTCTGCTTCCAATGGCAGTCAAAAGCCTCTCTGTTCATTATCCCCGACCCTTAAAGTAGGCAAAGCAGTCAAAAGCCCCTTGGCGATTTTGTGATGGCAGACATTATCCCCTACATTAAATTTCAGAGGTGGACAAAAGCCCCTTAAAATAGGCTGACATTTGCTGTTACGCTTCCTAAACAGAGAAAACATGTGTGAGTATCTTATCTGTGCCATGCACCCCCCCTTCAATTTTTTTAAGACACGATCTGCTATTTACAAATGTTTGCTGTGGTCTTATTCATTCAACATATGTTATGTTATAAACGTGTGAGCATTTCATCAATCCGTCCACAGTTTGTCTTATTCACTGCTGTAGATAATGCCTAAATTTCGACCATAAAGCAAGTAAATGATCCACATTTATTGCATTTTTCAAATTTTTAATTCTTAATTAATTGATGTTGACTCAGGTTTTGGGAGCATTTTTAAAGTTTGTTAATGTTCGTGAAATGCATGCTCAAATAACAAAATTTATCTTGAGTTGCAAACTGCATTGTCTGTTAGGAGACTTGAGCAAAATAAGCTAGACTTAACCCTTTACCAGACAACAAAATTTCAGCCTTGTCCAAATTGAAAGCCTTTGCAGACGACAATTTCAGTGTGGTTCAAATGGTGCAACTTTTTTTTTGATAGGGTTACCAGCATTTTCTCTTTTTCCCACAATGTTTTCAAAAGGCTTCTTCCCAAGGGGCGTCAAAAGGCGGCATTGTTCGGTAAAGGGTTAAGTTCTTTTGTGAAGCAGGGCCCTAAGTTTTACTTCATCATGTTCATGTTCAAATCGTCAAATTATCACGATTTCATTTCGAATATGTTGTTATCAAAATAGAGTAGTTATAAAATTTCTTGAATATACTTATTCCTAGGGCTGACTATCTGCCTGAAAATTGACTATCACAATGTTTTTACCATTGCAGGATTAATATTGTGATACTATCACTATCATGAGAACCATATTGTGATGCATCACGATATACTATCGGGTTGTATAAGATCTTCCTTAATACCCTTGAAAGGTATTATTAATCTGTAGCAAATTGATAGTAGCCTGTGGACCCATACATTCGTTACTTTAACATCGTATTTTTGCACATGCGCATTACGGCTTCGTAGATGATTTTATAAGACTTTGGAAAAATAAGAGATTGGGCATATTTACAGATCGTTAACACTTAAAAACTCGGTAAAAACAACATAATAACAATTTTAAGTTTATTCTTACTTGTGTATGTTTTGATCTGAATCACTCTTGTGCGGGACCCATACATTCGTTCCCTGTGATTGGTCAGTCTATAACATCAAATTGACGTCATTTCCCGACAGCTACTTTCAATATACAGTTAGGTTTATCAAATATCTTCCACTTAATCCACATGGAAAAGTTACTGCAATCTTGGTACAATATTATTTATATTGTTTTTCCGAAGTAGGTACGAAAAATAAACAAGCTCGATCAGATCAAATTTTAATGGTTATTGAAACAGATATCAATTCCCATTTAACGAAATGCTAGTCGGACGTGTACACAAGCCAAATTGAAGGTAGCGTGGTGGATTAAAACCGTTGAACTTGAGTGTATTTTTTTCAGTATCTTTGGCCCGTGTGCAAAACAACAACGACGAAAGCACCTGAAATGGCTACGTCATATTTTCGTCTATGCAAATTAGGCCATTTAAACATGAAGTAGTGTATTTTACATTAAAAAGGGAAATTCAGGCACGAGGTAAGACTTTAAACACGCTTTTTAACTGTTTTTATGCATTTTTCACAACTTTTCTTCGATATGGATACAGATTTCATCAACTCGAAAAAAGTTTACTGATGCTCGGATGGAATATAAGTCGGGCACGTGAGAAAATTCTATAAATATATGGGGTAACGAATGTATGGGACGTAACGAATGTATGAGTCTTAGGGATACTGGTAGACAGCATCAATTCCCGGTCTCCGGCATTTGTTTGCGGGGGCTCAAAAGCAAATGTCAGATATTTGCGTTGTAAATGGTCCTGCAAATTTGTCGTGTTCCCACTGTGTTTCAGTATCATATAACATGTTCTACATGCTACTCACTTTTTATCAACATTCTCCTCTTTAACAAACCCAAAATGAGCCCAAACACTGGCCTTTCCAACTTTGTTTTTCATGATCTCACAATTAGAAGCCATTACAGACGACATAAATACATATATAGACGCGCTTGATTAGTAAGTACGAAAAAAGTAATGCAAAATCGATCATGAACATAAATAATGTTTCCTATCATTTGTCGATTATTCCAGCTATTGAGTACAAAAATATGAAAACTAATTCAAATTTAAGACAACAGTTAACACCTGAGAAAAAGATAAGAAAACTTTTTAATGTCTTCTCTAAAATATAGAATCGATTTTTAATGTCCAAAAGGCATATACCAAAAACTGAAATCGAGCATTCCTTAAAGTAAACATGAAAGTGGCGTTGAATCAATCTTTATTCACTCCTTTATTCTTATAAAAAAAAAAAAAAACCAAACAAACAGCAGATTAGATCAAGTGAGCCAAGTTAGCAAGCTAACAATAATTTCATGGATTAACTACTGAAACTATCGATTGTTGAACAAACTATCGCTGATTGTTATCGATGTCGGACATTGCAATCAATGCATCACTATTGGGACAGTCACAGTCGCAATACATCGATGCATCGATGTATTGTTACACCCCTACTTATTCCATTTTTTGTTATACTCTTTACCAAACAACAAACTTTTATCTAGTTGTCCATTTGAAAGTGTTTACAGAGGACAGCTTACATCGACTATTAAGTCAGATCTGTGCAATATATTCACCGTAATACTGTATGACACTTTGTCTTACATGTTAGGTATAAAAAGAGGGCGAAATTTGTCAATAAACAAGTGCCTGTGGGTAATGGCCTAAAATCATGAACTATGACCTCATGTATTCAGGAAGAAATAAAAGGTTCAATATAACTGCACTGAAAAAGAGTACCAAAATATATGCGCCATGCCCTGTAAAAAGGGGGTTTAATGCATCTGCAAAAAGTATCGACCCAGGTTGAAACTTGTTTTTACTGGTCATTTTTCTGCATGTCCAAGGACCAGTACACCTCGTGATTCAGCCGGCTGTCGGACAAAATGGATTTTATGGATCCATAATTATGTGATGACTTGCCTGGTACAATGCATCATGGAGAAGCATTAACTCTTTACCACAGAAAAATTTTAGACTACTCCAAATTGGAAGCATTTGCAGACGACAAAATAAATGTGACTGAAAATTTGAATTTTGTTTTGGGAAAGGTAGAAAGCATTGTGGGAAAAGGAGAAAATGCTGGTTACCAGCATTTTCTCCTTTTCCCACAGTGTTTTCAGAAGCCTTCCTCCCCAGGGTCGTTAAAACTCGAGATTGTGTGGTAAAGGGTTAAATCCCCTTTTGCTAGGGTGCTGCTCATATGTTTTACATTGACCTCTTTTGGCACTGATATGGTATGAGGTAACCATAAAATCATGAACTGTGACAAAATGTATTGAGGAAGAAATAGAAAGCTCCATTATAGCACTGGGAAGAATTTCAATAGATAGTTTTCTGCTTGTTTGCCACTAGACAAATATATTCAACCTTTTTTTTTTTGACAATCCCATGCAAAGAGACTTTTTACTTTACTAGACAACAAAAATTTTAGATGTGTCCAAATTACCAGCACTAGCAGATTACTAAGTAAATGTGACTTAAAAACTGAAATTTGTCTTTAGAGAAAGGAAGCAAATATTGTGGGGAAAAAGACAAAATGATGGTTATCAGCATTTTTTTCCTTTCCCACAATGTTTTCAAAGGCCTTCCTCCTTTGGGTAATTCAATTACTGTATTGTTTGACAATGGTCACATTATTGTTTAGAATGAAGATTGATTGATGATTGATTGTATGGTGTTTAATGCCGTTTTCAACATTATTTCAGTTATATCACGGCGGCCAGTGCTCCTATCCATGCTTTCCTGGAGTTTCATTTACCAGTACTCTGCACAATATTCTTTCCAAGTCACTGGCTGCTTTCCCACATAACCATCATTGAAACAATGGTCAGCGGTCACGATGACTGTCATCAATCCTCAGAAAGAAATTGGCCAAGCCGGGGATCGAACCTGCGACCTCCTGTTCTCAAGTCCTGTACGTTACGGACTGAGCTACGGGGGCTTGCTTAGAATGTAGAAGAGCATCATATATTGAATACTTCAAGCAATCTGATTTCATCCATACTATCAAAACTGCTGCCGACAAAAATACTGTCTCTAAAAATGTCTACACAGTCATATACATTGTATTTTCAAATCACTGCCTTTCAGCCTTTACCGAACGACAAAAATTTTAGACTTTAGAATTTAAGGTGGCCCAGATAACAAAATTTGTCCTTGATAGAGCAGAAAACATTGCGGGAAAAGGAGAAAATGCTGGTTACCAGCATTTTCTCCTTTTCCCACAATGTTTTCAAAACACTCCTTCCTAAGGGTCGTTAAAAGTCATGATTGTGTGGTAAAGGGTTAATGACAAGTTTATAATTTGATTCGACATAAGGCATCTGCCTAGTCTGTGAACCTTTATAGCTCATTTCAGCTTACGGAAATAAAGTGACCTGTTGCCAACTTGATCTTGGGATCCCTGTAATAGTAAGCAATTGTCTTTCTATTCAACCAGTTTGAATGTACATTCCATCAGAGCTCCAGACAAGAGGGAGTGATGGTATTCTAAATCCATTGTTTCTCTTCTAAACCCTATGTTGTGGGTACTCAATAGAATTGTCTCGATGAAATGATTCTAATGATTACCCATAACATAGGGTTTAGTTGAGAATAATTAATATTTTCAATTCTATAATCAAAATCACTCCCTCTATCTGGAACTCTGTTCGATTGTATTATCCGATTTCCAGTGCATATCACAGAAGATAAATATCTGACTATTGTTGACATGTGTTATTACTTTATCAATGTATGTTCATTCATCTGTTTCTTTCAAGCCTGTTTCTTTAACCCTTTACAACATAATCCAGAGTTTTAATGACCCTGAAGAAGACTTGAAACATTGTAGGAAAAGGAGAAAATCCTGGCAACGAACATTCCTCCTTTACCCACAGTGTTTTCTATCCTATCAAAGACAGGAATCCCCATTTGAGCTATATTTATTGTTTCCTCTGCAAATGCTTTCAGTTTGGTCTAGTCCAAAATTTTGTCATTTAATAAACAGTTAACTCTTTACCACATGACAAAAATATAGACTTATTCAAATTGAACACATTTGCACACAACAATCTGAATGTTGTTCAAATGATGGAATTTTTCATTGGTGATGTTGAAACATTGTGGAAAAAGGAGAAAATGCTGGTTACCAGCATTTTCTCCTCTTCCAACAATGTTTTCAAAAGGCTTTTTCTTCAGGGTCTTTAAAACTCAGGATTGTGTGGTAAAGGGTTAATCAGTGATTGAAAACTAATTTATTTACAATGAATTCAATGTGTAAAGCACAATACATGTATATCATATTGTTTTAACCCTTTACCACACAATCCCGACTTTTAACGACCCTGAGGAAGAAGACTTTTGAAAACATTGTGGAAAAAGGAGAAAATGCTGGTAACCAGCATTTTCTCCTTCTCCCACAATGTTTTCTACTCTATGAAAGACAAATTTCATGTTTTGAATTACATTTAATTTGTCGTCTGCAAATGCTTTCAGTTTGGACAAGGCTAGAATTATGTCGTTTGGTAAAGAGTTAATCCTTTACCACACAATCCTGAGTTTTAACGACCCAGACTTTAAATTGTCATCCGTAACTGCTTTGTATTTGGACAAGTCTACATTTTTGTCGTGTGGTAAAGAATTAATTCCATATTGTTTATAATTAACCTCTTCTATTATCCCTAGCATAAACAACTTTTTTGAAATCATATCCGGAAAAGGCACAATCATTTGTAACAAGCAGTAGCTCCTTTTCCCACAAGGTTTCTCTGTATATTCCAAACAGTTTCACATGTGTCTACAAATGGCATTTACCAAAATTAGTAGCATACCATGTATTAAACCCTTTCCCAAACAAGCCCTGGTTTTCACGTGTCTGCAGTACAAATCTTTTCAAAACACTGTGGGAAAAGGAGAAATTGCTCGTAACGAGCTATTTCTCCTTTTCCCACAGTGTTTTCTCCCCTATTTGAAAACTTTCTGCCATTTTCATCAAATTTAAAATTGTCGTCTGCAAACTCTTTCAATTTGGACCAGTGTAAAATTTGTCATTTGGTAAAGAGTTAAACTATGCTTTGACAAAAGGGAATTTAATACATCTCCACGATACATCATACCAAGCAAGTCATCACATAGCTAGCTATGGATCCATAAAATCCATTTTGTCTAACAACCGACTGAATCATGTGGTAGATCATAGACTGGTCCTTTGCCTTGCAGAAAATTGGCTGATGGCAAAAAATTCTGACCTAGTTGGAATGCACGGCTCATTCAGATTATCTAATTCTTCTACTGATAACTCATTTCAAACCTACAATATGAATGTCATCGCACTTCTCTTTTAGTTTATTTGTTTGTTTATTTGTTTGTTTATCTGTTGGTTGGTTGGTTAAAATTATCTCATTTATATCATGGTGGTCAATGCACCTATCCATGCTTTCCTGGACCAGTGCTTTGTACAGCATTCCTTCTAAGTCACTGGTGAGAGAAGAAGGGATCCTGTTGCAATGATTTTATCACTTCTTGGAAAGAAATCAGCTATACTGAGGATTCGAATGAGTGACCCCCAGGTCTAAGGTCCTGTACAGTATCAACTGCGTTTAAGAGCTTTGGCTCTCTATTTACAGCTTTCTGGATTGTGTTGTTTTGTGACTTGGCATGTTTTTGCCAATCTTTGACTTTTGGAAGATAATATAGGGTATAGTCAAAGTTGGGCTTTGACCCTAATTTTACATGTTTACCCTTTATACCGTACAATCCCGTTGTTTTAACGACCCCAAGAAACAAGGCTTTTGAAAACATTGCCGGAAAAGGAGAAAATGCCGGCAGCCAGCATTTTCTCCTTTCCCACAATGTTTTCTAGCTATTCAAGAACAAATAATAACATTTGAAAAATATCTGAATTGTGGTCTGTAAATTCCTTTAATATGGACAAGTCTAAAATTTTGCCGTGTGGTAAAGGGTTAAACCAGAGAATGCCACAATTAATTTTACCTACATTTACAGGCAGCGTAGAATTAGATCAGACCTTACTGTACACAGTGTCAGTGTATGAAGTCTGAGGTCCTTCAGTACTTAGACAGTTCTTCAACCCTTTACTACCCTTCATAACACCATCCTGCTTTTTCAAAAAAGCTTTTAAAAACTGGGAAATGTAGTAAATACTGGTAAACAGCATTTATTTCTTTTCTGACAACATTTTTCATTCTCGCAAAGACAATCCCACCATATTAGCCAAAGTCAATCCTTTACAACACAATCACATGTTATAAAGACCCTGAGGAATAAGGCTTTTCAAAAAATTGAGCAAAAAGGAGAAAATACTTTCAACAAGTATTTTTCCTATTTCCCAAAATGTTTTCCACCCTTTCAAAGACAAATCTCAGCCATTTGGCAACCTTTAATTCATCATCTGCAATGGCTGTCAATTTTGACAAGTCTAAAATTCTGTTGTATGGTAAACGTTTAATTTGTCTTCTGCAAATGCTTTCAGTTCAGGCAAGTCTAAATTTTTGGGCGTAGCTGAATATGCTTGATTTTGACCTACTTCTTGGTGCTGATGGAGAATGAATAGATTTTAATTTGCAATTGGTCAAAAATATGAATATGTTCATTCAGCAGGCATCTGCCATCATAGTTGCTCACACATTTATGAAACCACTATTTATGGGCGTTGCTACCATTAATCATTACCCCAGGGCCTTGCTGTATACCATAGCCAATTAATGTAATGGATAATTATTTCTATGGATACAGCAGAAAACATAAAAAATAGCAATGACTCTCGAAACCGACATCTATTTCTCGCCATTCCATTTTAACAAGCACATGAACATGGGAAGTTACTCTACATTTCAAAAAGGTAGCAAAATCTAGTTGTTTAAAACTGTTATGCATGACCAGTTGTCCTTCAAATTTTCTTCAGAAAAAGAATGGTCCCTTTTTTTGTGTGTTTTATTTGGAAACTTAATATTTCATAAGCGCTACCCAATAACCCCAATACGACTTTTCGACAAAATGAAAAATGGTGGGAAAAAGAGGCAATTTCTCATGAGGTTAATTTTCCTTATTTTACTTCATATGGAACCACAAAGGAGTTTCAATGTTCATATTCCAGTATCTGTGATGCCTTCTATCTTTTTTTTAATGGTATTTCTTTTTCCATTTGATAACTGTTTATAAACACATATCACAACTCAACCCTATTGCTGATGAAATCCAAGGAATACAAGAGCTGTTCTTGTGATATGACAGCAATTATTACTGTTTATCACATAAAACCTCCTCCAGCAGTGTATTAAACCCATGACTTATTTTCGATAATACACTAGTGTATTATTGTTTTTTGGGTCCCAGTTCTGATCAGTTTTTAGTCATGATCGCGTAAAGCCAGAGAAACCAGCCACAGCACGTGCCAGAATTTATACTACTATGCCGTTTCGCGGAAAAATGACGTCATTGTTGCTAGGGCATATACGCGTGGGAATTTTTTTTTATTTTCATGTGTAATAAAAACCAAAAAATGCAGCTGAATTTTTTAAGATCAACAAAATTGCAGAAATAGGTGGAATTATCCCCTGTAGAAACTGTTTCATTCTACTTTCCGGGTAAATGTCAAAGACCTATCTACTTGCATATGTACATGCTTGAAACTGAACTACAACGGTAAACATGGACCCATGAACAGTATAAAGGCTGAAGGTGATGATGCAGGATACTTATTTGTCTGTCATTTATTTTATGTGATAAATAGAATCTCACATTCATGTTTATGTATTATCATTTTTATCAAACTCATTGACTAAAATGTATATGACGTTCGCCAAGGCTCGCATCATACATTTTTAGTCAACTCGCTTGATAAAAATGACAATACATAAACACTCATGTAAGATCCTCTACTTAACCCTTTACTAAAAATTCAGACTTGTCCAAGTTGAATGTATTTGCAGAGGACAAATTACATGTAACTCTAATGATGATTTCTGTCTTAGATAGGAAGGAAAACATTGTGGGAAAAGGAGAAAATGCTGGTTACCAGCATTTTCTCCTTTTTCCACAATGTTTTCAAAAAGCCTTCTCTATCAGGGTTGTTAAATCTTGGTATTGTGTGATAAAGGGTTAAGGATACTTATTCTTTAAAAAAAAATGGGTTAGATAAGTTATGGTACTCACTTATATTTCCACAGACATCAGTTTCAGTGGCAATGGTGTTAAATATGTTAAACACAGCAATCAGTGTTAGACTAACAAACACCTGAAACAAAACACAAATCAAAACTAAATTTGTTTCATCAAAAATATAAAGTCCTATTTTTGTTTGTTTATCTGGAGTTCTAGTCTTTATGCAACATTATTTCAATTACGTGGCGTAATTGCTATGGATTACATTATTTCAATTACTATGGATAGGTGGCCAGTGCACCTATCCATACTTTCCTGTAGTTTCTTTTACCAGTACTCTGCACAATATTCTCCCAAGCCACTGGCTGTTTCCCACATAACCATTGCCAAAACAATGATCAGCAGTGAGAAAGAAAGAAACCCTGTTCCAATGACTGCCATCAATCTTCGGAAGGAAATTGGCCAAGGTAGGAATTTGAACCAGCTACCCAGTGGTTTGAAGTCGTGTATGTTACCAACCTAGCTAACGGGCTTGTTTTATATTTATCAAAAGAATAAGTTGTTGAAAAAACATCTAACATTACACTTAAACAACAGTCCCATGTCAAACAAACCAATGTTGAAAACAAAAACACAGAACAGATAACTCGGGTTTAATCATGTCATCACATGTAACTGTTTAACTCTTTACCGACAAAAACATTTTAGACTGGTCCAAATTGAAAGCGTCTGCAGATGATGAAATTAATCAAGCATCTCTCAAATGACAAAATTTGTCTTAGAAAGGTCAGAAAACATTGTGGGAAAAGGAGAAAATTCTGGGTTACCAGCATTTTCTCCTTTTCCCACAATGTTTTCAATAGCATTTTTTTTCAGGGCCGTTAAAACACGGGATTGTGTGGTAAAGGGTTAATCAACTGCATCATCGTACAGAGATAATCTACTATCAAAGCCTGGTTTATACCTGCTTTACCTAAAGTTCTAATGGTTTAACCCTTTCCAAAACAACAAATTTTGGACTGGTCCAAATTGAAAGAGTTTGCAGACGACAATTTCAAATTTGATGAAAATGGCAGAAAGTTATCAAAAAGGGTAGAAAACACTGTGGGAAAAGGAGAAATTGCTCATATCGAGCAATTTCTCCTTTTCCCACAGTGTTTTCTACAGACTTGTACTGCAGACACGTGAAAACCAGGGCTTATTTGGGAAAGGGTTAACAGTACTGAAACAGAAAGCTTTTGAAAAAATTGAGGGAAAAGAAGAAAATGCCTGTAACCAGCATTGTCTGCTTTTCTGAAATATTTTCTCGCCTTTCAAAGAAAAAATTCATCATTTGCTCTGATTTGTCGTCTGCAACTGCGTTCAATTTGGAAAAGTCTAGAATTTCGATGTCTGGTGAGAGTTAACCCATGTAGTGCGAAATATGAAATGGACATTCTCAGTCAGCACAAAAGATACGAGCCATGCTCTGGAAAAAGGGGGCTTAATGCATCCCCACGATGCATTATACCAAGCAAGTCATCACATAATGATGGCTCCATAAAATCCACTTTGTCTAACAACTGACTGGATCATTAGGGAAACTGGTCCTTGGCCATGCAGAGAGTTGTTCAGTAGTGAAAAGTTTCGGCTCAGGTCAGCCTGCTCTAACTGCGCAGGCCGGCCTAGTTTGATACTTTCGCAGATGCATTAAGCCCCCTTTTCACAGATTATGGCTTATACATATTATATAGCATTTTCTAAAGCTGTTTTTGTAACAATAGCTGGAACAAAAGTGGATTGTAGATAAAAGATCAGACTACACATTCTGTAGACTCTAATCTTGATCTACACTGTTTGCATGAGCAATTAAATCTGGGTTCAGCACTACAGGGGTTATCATTTTCATATGCACAGGTGCCAACATGTATTGCTTGGGTTACAGTAACTGATGATATACAGCCTTTCACATTACAGCGAGTCTCTGTGACAAAAGTCAAATAAAGTCTATGAGATTGGACAAGTCTAAAATGAGGCCTTGGAAAAGAGTTAACCCTTTACCACACAATGCCGCCTTTTAATGACCCTGGGAAAAAAGCCTTTTGAAAACGTTGTGGGAAAAGGAGAAAAATGCTGGCAACCAGCATTTTCTCCTTTTTCCCGCAATGTTTTCTTACCTTTCAAGAGAAAATTGCACCATTTGAGCCACACTCAAATTGTCGTCTGCAAATACTTTCAGTTTGGACAAAGCTAAAATTTTGTCGTCTGGTAAAGGGTTAAAGTGCTCATCAAACCTGTCATAGAATCTTTAAGCGATTGGAAAAGGCCGCAGTGTTGCAAGCTATTTTTTTTGCAAGAATATATCATTAAATATAAAGCATCAATGTAAATACCAGATCAAACTGCATAAGGATTGTTCTCTGCCACCTAGTCTTAACCCTTTACCACACAATGCCGAGTTTTAACGACCCTGAGAAAGAGGCCTTTTGAAAACATTGTGAAAAAAAAGGAGAAAATGCTGGTAACCAGCATTTTCTCCTTTTCCCACAATGTTTTCTAACCTACCAAAGAAAAATCCCATCATTTAAGCCACACTGAAATTGTCATTTGCATTCGGAGTGGTCTAAGATGTTGTTGTATGGTACGTGGTTAATCGACACTATCCAAAGAAATTTGTTACAACTAGTAACAAGTATTTTCTCCTTTCCTCACAATGTTTACAACCCTTTCAAGAAAAACCTTATCATCTGAGCCGCATTAAATTTATTGCCTACACATATTTTCGAAGTGGACATATCTAAAATATCATCATGTGATAAAGGGTGATAAACTCTTTACCACACAATCTAGAGTTTCAACGACTGAAAAAGACAGAAAACAAGTGTTTTCTACCCTTCCAAAAACAAATTTTAATTTCTGAATCCCATTTATTTTGTCATCTGCAGATGCTTTCAATTTTGACCAGTCTAAAATTCTGTAGTGTGGTAAAGAGCTAACTCTTTACCACACGACAAAATTACAGACTGGTCCAAATTGAAAGCATTTGCAGCCCACAAAATTAATATGACTAAAACATTGAACTTTGTTTTGGGAAGAGTACAAAACATTGTGGGAAAAGGAGAAAATGCTGGTTACCAGCATTTTCTCTTTTTCCCACAATGCTTTCAAAAGGCTTCTTTTACAGGGTAGTTAAAAGCCGGAATTGTGTGGTAAAGAGTTAAACCAGTGGAACAGTGTTGTTTACTTCCTGTTTTTTAAAGACCTACTATTTTCTGAAATAGTCACTAAGAAAGATCGTAAAGATATAGAGATAAACAACATTTTTGTCACGTTAGTAGGCCACATGTTTAAATAAGAAGCCATATTGAACAACTTTTGTAAGTTTAATTCTAATTTTGAATTCCCAGACTAGCTGACTGATTTGCTGAGAGTCAATGTCCTATCCAATAAGATCACTTGTCTTTTAAACTAATATATAGAATTTAGCAATAATTCGCAACACACATAAAGAAGAATTACTTGGTCAGCACTGGGTCCAGACTTGATAAAAGAAAACTTCTTAAAGATACAGATCAACCAAGCTGATCCAACAAACAAATATTTGCTTGTATTATTGTAAAGTACAGGTGGTATTTATCAACATTTATTTTTTGTAATGAGTTCTTGCTTCAAAAAACCATGAGGATTTTTTTTTAAAACAATGTAGGAAAAGAAAAAAATGCTGGTAACCAGCATTTTCTCCCTTTCCCACAATGTTCTCTATCTTTCCAAAGACAAGTTCCACAAATTGAGGTACGTTCAATTTGTCGTATGCAATAGTTTTTGATTTGGACAAGTTTAAAATGCCATTTGCTAATAAGCCTAAGACAAACAGGTTAGATTTTCTTGTGTTAAGTACCGGTACACTACAGCACACATATTATTTTGTAAAATTACAAGGACATTCAGTGGACAAGACTAGTTCGTGAACATAATTCAATGTTGTATCATTTTGTTCAGTTAACAAGTTTCTTAACCCTTTCCCAAACAAGCCCTGGTTTTCACGTGTCTGCAGTACAAGTCTTTTGAAAACACTGTGGGAAAAGGAGAAATTGCTCGTAACGAGCAATTTCTCCTTTTCCCACAGTGTTTTCTACCCTTTTTGAGACCTTTCTGCCATTTTCATCAAATTTAAAATTGTCGTCTGCAAACTCTTTCAATTTGGACCAGTCCAAACTTTGTCGTTTGGGAAAGGGTTAAACAAAGACTTAAAGAAATCTAGCTTTCAGTAAGAGTGGAAGCTGGATAATTTATAACCAATAAGTTTCAAATATACCTGACCTTAATTCCTTACCACATGACAAAATTTTGGACTTGTCCAAAATGAAAGCATTTGCAGACTACAGTAAATGTGCATGTGTCTCAAATGCTGTGATTGTTCTTTATAACGGCAGAAAACATTACAGGAAAAGGATCAAATGCTGGTTACTAACATCATGAAAGTCCTCTCTCCTCAAGGTCGTACAAACACAAGATTGTTTGAAAAAGGATAACCCTTTACTGAACAATCCAGCATTTTCTCCTTTTCCCGCAATGTTTTCTATCCTGTCAAAGACAAATCTCACCATTTGAGCAATATTCAATAAGTCGTCTGCAACCGCTTTCAATCTGGACCCGTCCAATATTTTTCCATTTGGTAAAGGGTTAACCCTTTACCACACAATCCCGACTTTTAACGACCCTGGGGAAGAAGCCTTTTGAAAACATTGTGGGAAAAGGAGAAAATGCTGGTAACCAGCATTTTCTCCTTTTCCCACAATGTTTTCTACCTTTCCCAAAACAAATTTCAGTTTTTGAGTAGCATTTATTTTGTCGTTTGCAAATGCTCTCAATTTGTAAATGTCCAAAATGTTGTTGTTTGGTAAAGGGTTACACCTTAACTTTACTACACAATGGCTAATTTTAATGCCTCTGAGAAATTAGACTTTTGAAAACATCATTGGCTGGTAATCAGCATTTTCTTCTTTTTCCACAATATTTTCTATCCTGTCACAGACAAAGTTTGTCATCAGAGCCACCTTTAATTTGTTGCCTGCAAATTCTTTACAATTTGGACAAGTCTCAAATTTTTCAAAAGCAGTTTTTGTATTTCTAAGCTGGTGACTAGGATATACCTACCATAGTGCTTTTCTCTATAAAGACAACCAGGAAAGTTAGTTTGGGCAAAGCTACTGACAACGGCGAGGATATACATGTACATTAGTAAACAAATCATCCCAGTCATTGTATGGCCACTTTGTTCTTTTAAACACAAAGACAGCATCTCATTCCACAACAGTATCTGCAATATAAAGTTTCAGAGATCAGAACAGAATTCTTATAGTCTTCCACACAGTCTAAATACAGGCCTACATTCTCATACAAGAGCACCCCATGCAGGTGCCAAGGCTTGGCTGCAAGGGCTTGAAATGAATATTCCAAGTCCAAAAAGGGGCTTAACAGTGTCAAAAATATTTTGATGGTTACCTGCCCCTGTTGTATGGGTTCCCCTTTTGATAGTTAGCAATTTGTCCAAGTTTAATAGAGAGATTACAAAATTTCAAGTTTTTGCACGACAGTAACGCAGACAACAAGGACACCAGGGCTATGAGAGTACCTCTACATTTTCTTTGAAAACGGCCAAGCTAAAAATAATGTCTGCGTAGTCTGTGTTGCCCCAGTGTGAAAACTTTAACATTTTCTTACATCACTGTTATTAATGCAAACAACAACAGCACTATGGCTTTATACTTTCTTTGAAAAAAGCTAAGCTAAAAATGCCAAACAGTGATGCGAGCAAGCTCTCTTTGGTGAGTTTGGCCACCCTTTGGAACCACCAACATCATGGTACAAGTACTGGTTTTGTCAACCCTTTACCATGCAATCCCCACTTTTAACAACCTTCAGAAAGATAACTTATGAAAACATTGTGGGAAAAGAAGACGATGCTGGTAACTAGCATTTTCTCCTTTCCCTACAATGTTTTCTGCCCGAGTATAGAGAAATCTCTTCAATTTTCACCACATTCAAATTTTCAAATCGAATATGTCTAAAATTTTGTCTGGTAGAGAGTTAAGGGCTGATTAAGCCTTTCCCAAACGACAAATTTTGGACTGGTCCAAATTGAAAGAGTTTGCAGACGACAATTTTAAATTTGATGAAAATGGCAGAAAGGTCTCAAAAAGGGTAGAAAAAACTGTGGTAAAAGGAGAAATTACGAGCAATTTCTCCTTTTCCCACAGTGTTTTCAAAAGACTTGTACTGTAGACACGTGAAAACCAGGGCTTGTTTGGGAAAGGGTTAAAGCCAATTAGCTAATCATATAAATTCTAACATGAAACATGAATTCTGCTCTATAAACACAGTGCAATGAAAGCGTTGTAAAATCGATGTCATTTTATATAAAGTGACGTCATTCTGTATAAAGCAAGTCTCCCATGGCCCTTCCACATCTCTGCCCTCGAATATTTTAACAATGAAAGTCATTTGACATTACAAACAAATCCTCATTTTCTGCTACTCAACCAAGGAGGGAGGAAAAACTCAAGGATTTACCAAAATAAACTGTTTTTGATAAAAATTGGCAATGGTGGAACTATCTGAAATGTTACCAGTAAACATGAGTAAATCAAGTATCTTTCCATGTTGAAGATTGACATCAAAACTGTCCGGGGTTGCATTGGAAATGGCATTGGAAGTGGGTGGGATAAATTCAGAGCATTTGAAGCAACTGCAATGCTTGACGATACATTCATTTCTCTTTGTGGTTTGAAAAGTAGAAAATAAAATAGTAAAACGATGCGGTTTTTCATTGTTGTTGTGTTTGGTGTCTAAGGTTTTATTGAAATTTTGATTTTTTTTTATATTTACCAACATGGCAGTGGGGTTTTGTTTCGGTAAGTAACTGGAACAGCCATGGTTTATTCAATGGAAATAATCCGCATCCGCTTTTGTATACCAAGTAGGAACTTGTTTCCCTTTGATTAACCCTTAGGCTGATCGCGACTCATGGACCTTTTACGGACAGTGTTGACAGGTTGCTGATCGCGACTCATTTGCGGACAGTGTAGATCAAGATCAGACTGCATGTTCTGAGCAGTCTGATCATGGATCTACACTGTCCAATAAGGAGATGTTTCCCCAACCCCCTTAACTTTTAAATACCAATATTTTGGTTTTTACCATCACCTTGAAAGTTTCATTTCAGTTATACAGCAGAATAAGGGTTAAGAGTTGGTCATGTTAGAATCAAAATAATTTTCTATTGTGGTTTATCATTCAATAAACCATGGTTGTGAGTTATGACAATGATTGATTGATTGAATGTATGGTGTTTAATGCCGTTTTCAACATTATTTCAGTTATATCGCGGCGGCCAGTGCACCTATCCATGCTTTCCTGGAGTTTCTTATACCAGTACTCCGCACACTATTCTTTCCAAGCCACTGGCTGCTTTCCCACATAACCATCGTCGAAACAATGGTCAGCGGTGAGAGAGGAATGAATCCTGTTGCAATGACTATCTTCAATCCTCGGAAAGAAATTGGCCAAGCCGGGGACTGAACCAGCAACCTCCTGTTCTCAAGTCCTGTATGCTACCGACTGAGCTACGGGGCTTGGCGAGTTATGACAAGCAACAAATAAACCACTTGGGCTATTGCCCTCGTGGTTTATTGTGCCTTGTAATTCTCAACCGTGATCTATTGAATAATAAACCACGATAGAAAGAAGATTATTTCTTAGATATTTTTTGGTCCAAGAATATCCTTTTCAATCTTTTTTGCCAGAATAATTATGTCACAAGTTATGGGACACTGATCAAGATCAGACTCATAACTATGCTGAGATATGGCCATATAATACTGATCTACACTTTTTGACAAAGCCACTATACTTGTAACATGCATTTAACCCTTTCCCAAACAACAAAATTTGGACTGGTCCAAATTCAAAGAGTCTGCAGACGACAATTTTAAATTTTATGAAAATGGCAGAAAGTTATCAAAATGGGGAGAAAACACTGTGGGAAAAGGAGAAATTGCTCGTTATGAGCAATTTCTTCTTTTCCCACAGTGTTTTCAAAAGACTTGTACTGCAGACACGTGAAAACCAGGGCTTGTTTGGGAAAGGGTTAACCTCTTTCCAAACAATTCCATATTTCAACAAGCTTGAAGAAGAATTTAGTTTTTGGAAACGTTGAGGGAAATGAGGTAAAACACTGGTAACCAGCATTTTCTGCTTTTCCCACAATATTTTTCACCCTTCTAGAAAAAGATATGACTTGACTCAAATTCAAAACATTGGCTGCAGATTTATGCTTTCAATGCTGAAACTGCTTTCCAAATTTCGATGATTGGTAAGAATTAACCCTTTAGCACTCAATCCCGAGTGGATCCATGACATTTGGCAAAATGATACATGGTCAAGACAAGGTTCTGCCAAAAGACAAGTTCATCAATTAATACTTGCTGCGATAGTCATTTAGTCAGAAATGAATTTTTCGTCAAACTCTGTTAAAACTGGTTGACATCTCCAGAAAATGACATGGTCAGAGGGGAAGACAAAATAAACACAAAACTCATCAAAATTCAATTCTTGGCCTTAATATTTCCACTGGTTCATTTTGTTATCAATTCTTTAGTAAATGACAAAATTCCGATCTGGACCTAATTGAAAGTATTTGCAGAAGAGAAGTCAAATGTAGCTCCAATGATAAATTCTATTTATGATAGGGTAGAGAACACTGTAGGAATGTTTCAAAAGCCTTCTGTTTCAGGGTTGTTTAACTCTTTACCAGACGACAAAATTTTAGACTAGTCCAAATTGAAAGCATTTGCAGACGACAAAATATATGTGATTGAAAAATTAAAATCTGTTTTGGGAGGAGTAGAAAACATTGTGGGAAAAGGAGAAAATGCTGGATACCAGCATTTTCTCCTTTTCCCACAATGTTTTCAAAAGGTTTCTCTCTCAGGGTCGTTAAAAGTCAGGATTGTTTGTTAATGGGTTAAAATGAGGATTGTACTGTAAAGAGATTAACTCATTAACAAACAATCCTGACTTTTATCGACCCTGAGAGAGAAACCTTTTGAAAACATTGTGGGAAAAGGAGAAAATGCTAGTAACCAGCATTTTCTCCTATTCCCACAATATTTTCAACCCCTTTAAAAACAAATACTACCATTAAAGCATCATTCAATTTGTCGTCTGCAAATGCTTGCAATCACAACAAGTCTAAAATTTAGTCTTGTGGTAAAAAGTTAAGTAAAGTACTTTTAATCACATTTCATTGTCTTCTACAGCTTTAAGAAGATTTGCTAAAAAAATAGTGTCAATGTCGAAGGCTTATCAGCAAATTAGACAATTTTGCATTTGACCAATGGTCACCTATGCCAAAAACCATTTGCTATAATTTCAATTAACCCTTTCCCAAACGACAAATTTTGGACTGGTCCAAACTGAAAGAGTTTGCAGACGACAATTTTAAATTTGATGAAAATGGCAGAAAGGTCTCAAAAAGGGTAGAAAACACTGTGGGAAAAGGAGAAATTGCTCGTTACAAGCAATTTCTCCTTTTCCCACAGTGTTTTCAAAAGACTTGTACTGCAGACACGTGAAAACCAGGGCTTGTTTGGGAAAGAGTTAAACTGAATGTTTTTTGGCCACTGACCATCATGCATCTATCATAGTGAATTAGTGATAAAACAAACACTGTCATTTGGTTTATTATAAGATGTTAAAAATAAAATTCATACCTTTATTTGTACCATGAAGGATTCATTCAACACATAACTATGATTATCAAGTTTCCAGTGAAAAATTCCATAGCAACACTCTGTACAAGAAAATAATGTATTAAAATGTTTTAACTCAGAAAATTTGAGTTCAACAAAATGAAAAACAAAGAAATAAAATTCATTGTTATATAGGTGAAAAAAATTTTGCTTTAGAATAAACTGTTACACTTCTCAAGTGATTGGTATTCTATACAAGACCAAGATCTGTGCGTATGACTTTGTCATAAACATGTAATTTGATATATTTGGCTTTAGTTCAGAAAAATAAACAAAAGACCTAAATCTTTAGAGCCTTGAGAACAACTTGCAAACAATGTACTTGAAGATTAGACTGCACAGATTGTATGGTTCGATCTTAGGTCCACACTGCTCAATAAAATGTAGGATATTTAGTTTAAACATATTTATTTTACATCGATTGAGAAACAAGTTCTTACAACTTTTACTAATCTCTCTCGATTCTGCTTCCTGGAAACTACACCAGTACTCGCGCCGAATGTGTGGGTCAATGAACAGTCCCAAAGTTGACATCCGCTCGCGGGTATCGAACTCAGGACCTTTTGATTATGAGGCCAACGCTCTACCTCACAACCGCGGACACCACAAATGTAGGATACTGTGGCCATAACAGCATAGAAATGACAATATTTGGGTGTCCTTTCCTGATGGAAAATGTCCGTATGAAGTCTTTACTCAACGATCTTCAAAATTTTAGACTTGTCCATTTTGGAAGCATTTGCAGACGATGAAATTAACCCTTAGAGCGCCGAATAAAACCAACAGAAATGTTCATCCTAGAAATACTATCCGAATAATAGCAATTTCATGGTTGCTTATATCTACAGTGTTTCAGCAAAGCGGACAGTGTAGATCAAAGATCAGGCTGCACATTTTGTGCAGCCTGATCTTGATCTACACTGTCCGCAAAGGCATCTATAGTCGTGAAAGGCACTTTAAGGGTTAAATATAGATTTCTTTTTGAATGAGTAGAAAAGGTTGTGGGCAAAGGAGAAAATGCTGATTACCAACATCTTCTTTTCTCACTATGTTTTCAAAAGCGTTTTTTCTCTGGGTCTTTAAACCCTGGATTGTTTGGTAATGGGTTGAAGGTACCACTCTTTTGACCTTAACCCTTTACCACACAATCACGGGTTTTAATGACCCTAAACAAAAAGCCTTTTGAAAACATTGTGGGAAAAGGAGAAAATGCTGGTAACCAGCATTTTCTCCATTTCCCACAATGTTTTCTGCCTTTCCCAACACAAATTTCAATTTTTGGATCACATTTATTTTCTCATCTGCAAATGCTTTCAATTTGGCCAAGTCTCAAATGGTGTCGTTTGGTAAAGAGTTAAATGTTAACCCTGTACCAAGGGAGAACAATTAGGATTTGTCCAAATTGAAAGCATGTGCAGTAACTGTTGTTATATTATCCCTTAGAGCGCCAAATAAACCTATCAGACTGTTTCAAACTAGAAATACAACCCAAATAATTACAATTCCATGGTTGCTTTTGTCGACATTGTTTCAACAAAGCCGACAGTGTAGATCAAAGATCAGGCTGCACATTTAGTGCAGCCTGATCTTGATCTACACTGGCCGAAAAGGCAACTATAGTCGTGAAAGGCGCTTTAAGGGTTAAAAGTGACTACAATCAAGGAATCTGCTTTTGATAGGATAGATAACACTATAGGAAAAGGAGGAAATGCTTGTCACTAGCATTTTCTCCTTTTTCCGCAAAGTTTTCAAAATCCTCTTTCCTCTGGATCATCAAAACACAATGATTTTTTAGTAAAGACATGAATGAAACAGCCATTTTCAGTTGGAAGAAACAATCGAATGACCAAATTTTAGACTCATCCAAATAGAAAGCATTTGCAGACAAAATATCAAATATGACTCAAATAATGGGAATTTGCCTTTGAAAGAATGAAAAATAATGCAGGAAAGGAGAAAATGCTGTTCACAAGAATGCTCTCCTTTTTCCACTATGTTTTCAAAAACCATTTTCCTCAGAGTTGTGAATATACTGCAATATGTGGTAAGAATTTACTCTTAGGCCACCAAATAAACCAATCAGACATACTCTGACTAGGAATAAGAACCAATTAACCCTTTACCAGACGACAAAATTTTAGCCTTGTCCAAATTGAAAGCATTTGCAGACGACAATTTCAATGTGGCTCAAATAGTGCAAGTTTCCTTTGATAGGACAGAAAACATTGTGGGAAAAGGAGAAAATGCTGGTTACCAGCATTTTCTCCTTTTCCCACAATGTTTTCAAAAGGCTTCTTTCCCAAGGGCGTTAAAAGGCGTCATTGTGCAGTAAAGGGTTAACCCTTAGGTTGCTAAGTGCAACCGCGGCACTTTTACGGACAGTGTAGATCAATATCAGATTTCAATCTACTCTGTCTGATATGGTATTTTCGTTCCGGTGATATCAATTTTGAAATCGCAATATTTGGCTTTTTGCTATGTATTTAACCCTTTCAGCACCAAATATATTTACTTGACCTCTTCAGATGGTTGCAAATACAATCCACTCATACTTAGAAACATTTTTATCTTATAGGCTTAATGGAACAAGCGGACGGTATAGATCCAAGATCAGACTGCACATTCTGTGCAGTCTGATCTTGATCTATGCCATCCACAAAAGTCCCGGTTTTCGCCTATGGCGCCGAAAGGGTTAATGTAAATTTTTGCTACATTTATTTAGTATAAGGGTAAATAACAATTTGATAGTTGCTTTTGTCTGTAGCATTAAGCTTAGTGGAAAGTATAGATCACCCAGATCAAAGATCAGACTGTATGTTTTGTGCAGACTGATCTTGATCTACACTGGCCGCAAAGTGACTATAGTTGTGAAAGAGTTAAAAAGTAAAATGTCAGAAGACAAATCTAAACGCAAAGTAATAATACCCTTAACTCTCTGGGGTTTTTATGACCTACATGAACAATATTTGAATTTCCAACAAGGACAAAGTGCTGTCACACAACATTTTCTACTTTTCCCTGGATGTTTTCTACCCTTTCAAAGACAAATCACATCAGTTGAGCCACATTAAATTTATTGTCTATAAATCCTTTCGGTGAATCTACCATCTGTTGTCTGATAAAGGGTTTACTCACAAAATAGTAATTATACGTCCCCAGTTTTTATCTGCATTTTTCAATCCTTCACCAATCAATCCTGTGATTATTTAAGCCCAGAGGAATACAGCCCTTGAAAACATTGTAGGAAAAGGAGAAAATGCTGGTAACCAGCATTTTCTCCATTTCTTACAATGTTTTCTACCCTTACAAAGACAAATACCGTCATTTGAGACACACCGTCTTGAGTCTGTCATCTACATTTGCTTTCAATTCGGATGAGTCTAAATTTTTGTCATTCCGTAAAGAGTTAAACTATCGACATGCTTCTGGTAAACACTTGAGCAACAAGCATATCTTAACTTGTATAAGGGACAGTATGGATTAAGATCAGGCTGAGCTAAACACAGTCTGATCTTAACCTATCATGTCTGTTTTTTGAGATAACACAGCCTTAACCCTTTACCGCACAATGACGCCTTTAACGCCCCTGGGAAAGGAGCCTTTTGAAAACATTGTGGGAAAAGGAGAAAATGCTAAAATTTTGTCATCTGGTAAAGGGTTAAATAGGCCCTTGAATAGTATTTGGTTGGTTTTTAATTAACTTTTAACCCTTTTAGCGCTGAGGCTTGAAATTTGACAAGTATATACACATTAGCTTACAGACAACAATTATGTATTTCCTTTAGATCTACCTTAAACCTTTCATTCTGCACTTTACACAATCAATACTCCTCTTCTATTTACAAGGCACCAATATGCACCCATGGTATTGACCTGAAAATAAAAAGTTTTGGTAAACTGTAAGCATGATATGTACAGGGAACTTAAGGAGTTTTTGTGGACAGCAAAGATCAAGATCAGACTCCATACAGGGGCAGGTAATGTCCATGTAGTGAAGATGACCCCCATGAGTAAGGCATGGACCTAGCTTGGAACCATGTATTTGACCCTCTCAAATAGGGGTACTCTCAATGGACACTTTCATTAGCCCCTTTTCTCAAATAGGGGTACTGTCAAAAATTGATGTTGAAGCCATGGCTTCAAGGTTTCTTTCTGGCTATACTTTTTGTTTTGATTGTTCGGTGTTTAACATTGTTTTTAACATTATTTCAATTACATGTATATAGTGGCAACCAGTTCACCTATCCATGCTTTCATGGAGTTTCTTTAACCGTACTCTGCACAATGTTCTCCCAAAGCCACTTGCTGCTTTCCCACATGACCATTATCAAAACAATGATCAGAAGTGAGAGAGGAATGAATCCTGTTGCAACGACTATCACCAATCCTCAGAAGGAAACTTGTCAAGCTGGGTATTCAAACCAGCAACAACCTAGTCTCAAGTCCTGTACACTACCGACTGTTCTGCACACGTGGATATAGAACATGCAGTGTAATCAATGATATACAGTGTCCCATAATTTGAATATTTGATCAACTGCTAAAATAATGATTTGTCTGCTGCCTGCTGGTATAAAATCTATATTTATGGGTTAACTCTTTACCAAACGACAAAATTTTAGACTTGGCCAAATTGAAAGCATTTGCAGACGACAAAATAAATGTGACTGAAAAATTGAAGATTGTTGTGGGAAGAGTAGAAAACATTGTTGGAAAAGCTGATAACCAGCATTTTCTCCTTTTCCAGCAATGTTTTCAAAAGGCTTCTTTCTCAGGGTCGTTAAAAGTCGGGATTGTGTGGTAAATCGTTAATAGTTAATCCTTTACAAAACAGTCCCATGGTTTTTATGGCTCTGGTGAAAAATGCTTGGTAATCAGCATTTCTTCCTTTTTCCCCACAATGTTTTCCACTGTTTAAAAAACAGAAACCATGTCTTGATCTAGATCTACATTTGGTTTGTTGTCAGGAATTGCTTGCAATTTGGCCAAGTCTAAAATTTTGTCATTCAGTGAAGACTTAAAGGTATATCAAGATTCTATTGAAATTAAGTTAAGGTCTCATGACCTCTCCCTTAGGTAGCTTACTTTCTTTTTTCTGCTTTGCTTTGTTATCATTATTGTCAAAACTTTAACTCGCAGATGTTTTAACTACATGTGTCCTCGACTGTCCATGACTTTGCCCATAAGCAAGAACCAGCCATCAATCTATGGAGATATCATTTATAATAGAATACTACATCGAAAAAATAAACTTATTAGATGCGCTATGAATGCATGTTGTTGTTTTATTTCTCAGCCAGTGTTCTCACAGCTTTGTCAGACAATAAATGATTAATCACCTGCAGAAAAATAGTATGCTGTAGTTATTATTAATTTAATGCTCATGTAGACCTTGCTATATTATTTCATTATGTTAATTATTCTGTACAAGGGCAAGGGTTTCGCGCGCTGACTTACATCATACGAGGATCGTTTGATAACTTCATGGAATTGTGTTGTTAAACCCACCTTTCTTAAAATTTTAAGCTAAAAATTTGCCAATTATAGCATGAAAATATTACAAACTTGATCATGAAATTTTGCAGATTTAAAATATTTTAAACACAAAATATTCGTAACCATAGAAACTCCTGTAATGCACATTGCCAGGCTCAAACTCAGATTTGAGACATGTATTTTTGTGTAAAATGTATGTTCAGGAATGGTAAAAATGCCCACCAATTGTGAAAATGGTCAAATAGCATCATTTCTGTAAAACTTTATAGATGTGGCATTTCAGGTTAATAACATAGTTTTAGTCTCATCAGTGCAAGGTAAGTTTTGATGCAGTGATGTCTTCATTGGATGTTGAATTTCACCCATTAACCCTTTCCCAAACGACAAATTTTGGACTAGTCCAAATTGAAAGAGTTTGCAGACGACAATTTTAAATTTGATGAAAATGGCAGAAAAGTCCCATAAAGGGTAGAAAACACTGTGGGAAAAGGATAAATTGCTTGTTACGAGCAATTTCTCCCTTTCCCACAGTGTTTTCAAAATACTTGTACTGCAGAAACGTGAAAACCAGGGCTTGTTTGGGAAAGGGTTAATGAATGATTCAGAACATCGCTTACAGATGATCCTCATGAAGGATGGCCGATTATCGTAGCTGCATCAATTTTGGCAACTGCGCATGATAGGGAGAATATTGACAGGCTGGTGACAGTGGGTGTCATATCGGGTGACTTTGGTGTGTCTAAATGTTCCACAGGACAAGTTTTCCCTTACACAGGACCTAGAAATGTCTAAACTGAGCAACATTGGGGTTTGGTATTACATAGAAAAAAGTACAACAATCCCTTGACTTGTATTGAGGTTGGCGTTTATTTTTCTAATCCAGCACCTTGCAGTGTACGTTTACATATGTTTTGTAATTCTCTGTTTAAAATGTATTTCTCTATGAATTTGTATGAAATTTTGAGGATGTTGCGAGTGTAGATTGTTTGATATGTATGCTAAAAATGATCTTAATTGGTTCCCTAGTTTTATTTCTACAACAAAATTCCACAAATTTATCAAACAGCCCTGGTACGTGATGAATGATCATTGAGAAACTCAAGTTCATGTGTTTTACGTCATTGAGAAAAAGTTATTATTAACATCAATCAATCCGAAAATTCAATTATTTGTAAACTACGAGTCTTGTTTCAGGCTTTTAATGTTTACTCAACCATTGGCTAAGAATTATTTATATTAAAACTTCATCAGAAAAAAAAATCCAAAATACGGCAATGTTTACTACGTACATATTCTACAATTCTGCAGTTCCACGTGAATGAATAGTCCATGAAATTACTGAAATTCTGCCCGACTAATTTGTAGGTTGTCTGATATTTCCATTTCATAAAATTACCAAAGTTTTTTCTAGTTATTTTACAGAGATTTTTACACCCACTTACTGTTTTATACAGATGTATATATAAATTTATTGCTTAAAGTCATACGTAAAGCTGAAAAAACAGTCTGAAATGGCTCTAATCAGACAATGTCAACTTCACATTTCGTTGTGTCATGGGTTTTTGTGTTTTCTGCAGCCATCCATTTTGCAACTCAATTTTATTTTGAGGTAAGTTTTTCAGCATGATTTGACTTAATTTGTCAATGAGGGTAGCAGGTGACTGGAAAACTTGTCATTTTACACTCGAGTAGCCAATTTACATCATTATCATGTTTTCATTTTAATGACATGCCAGCTTGATTAGCTGTGATAAATAGTGACACATGCATCTTTCACCCTTGATACTTATTGTTTATGCAAGAGCAGAATCTTTCAAGTATCATGTACAGGAATTATTTGTAATGAGTAAAATCGCCAGTGCCTCAATCTTGATGACACTTTTTCTAAGTTGTCGCTTTTGGCGCCACTTGCGATTGACATCAGTCTGATGCATTACCCGCATGGCAATGTTCTCTTTAGGGGCTCATGCATGAACAAAAACCACGCAAAATTGTTGAGGCCATACAGATTTCTAATAATTGTACATGCACTATCCATTGGAATTTCCCAATTTCCAAAAATAATCTTACTCCCGATCCGTTCACCTGTGCTCCCGATAGAAGTTTGTTTTCAGTAAATGTTTTGATTAACAATGTTTGTGCTTGTCAACATGCATATATAGGATCGGATAAGTCGAAAATTTTGTGCATGACTTTATTCACTTTTGCCTTGCGTGACATGCACATATAAGACAAGGTTAGTTTGAAATTCAAGACGTGACTTTAATGTTTTGTAGGGGATTCATGCACATATATTCGTGAATGGGAATCCTGCTCAGTGCTTCTAATTATTTTATATGTTTACCTTTAAAACCAACCTTGATCAGATTCTATTTCTGGAGGTACCATCCTTGAATCATGCCCAAAGGAAGTGAGCATGACATCATTCATCTGGCCAGATGAATATTGTCATACTCACTTCTTTTACAGGCCAAGCTAATTTCAATTGTCATTTATCATTGTAATGTTCAGTTAACTTAAGAATGAAATCATACAGAATACTTGTGGATTTACACAGAAACAAGTCTGGAATTATTCTCTTAATACAACTGTCATGTTTTTGTGCCATAGTTGATAATTGCATTATTACAGGACTGAAAATGTATGAGAAACCCTCATCATAAAACACATGATACAATTACTTTGGCCTTACTGTTGAGAGAAATGCCATGTGAAAATACTGGCATGTTGGAAAATGTTCAGGTGGTTTATGCCGGTAAAATCTATTTTTGAAAATGGAATAAGTGGTGTTATTCTGGAGTAGTGTCTCGAATTAAGCCTCTATTGACAAAATCTCAATTGTCCATACCTAACTTATTGTGCAATGAAATGCGTTCCAAACAGATAATTTTTTACCAAATGCTTTGGTTACAATATCTGAACAGGTCGTGTGACTTACATCATTACATGACAATGCAAAATTTACACTTATGAGCAAACCAGCTGCAAAATGAGAAAAATGTTTTCAAGCAATGAATTTTGTCTTTTCTTCTATCTAAAATGTCACGAATGAATGAATGAATGAATGAATGAGGGTATTCCACAAATTTAAGAGATTTTTTTTTACAGTTAAAACAGGTGAACCTCATTAAATATATTACATTACAAATAAATGATCTTGCAGATCGTGTTGACAAGTGTAACCTTTGATTGCATGCACAATAATATAAGAAGAAATCCAAAATTTTATGTACAAAGGTCAACATGGCAACATTTCTGGAGAAATGCTGTTGGTATGAACAATGGAATTGGACCAAATTTCATTCAAAGATAAATCAAGGTCTATACAATTTATAAAATGTATGAAATCATATAATCAAAGTACTGAAAGTACTGACAGACTAGCGAATTTGATTGATTGATTGTTTGTATGGTGTTTGACCCCGTTTTCAACATTATTTCAGTTATGTAGTGGTGTACAGTATATATATCCATGCTTTCCTCGAGTTTCTTCTACCAATATTCCGCACAATATTCTTTCCAAACCACTGGCTGCTTTCCACATAACCCTTGTCGAAATGTGAGAGAGAAATTAATCCTGTTGCAATGACTATCATCAACCCTCAGAAAGAAATTTGCAGAGTCCGGATCGAACCAGCGGCCTCCTGTTCTCAAGTCCTGTACGCTACCGACTGAGCTGCCGGGGCTATACGTGCTATTGTTTAACTATAATCCAGTATAAGTTTAACCATTAACCTGCTAAAAATGTTAAATGAAACTTTCAAGCCGATGGTAAATACCTGAATATTGCTATTTCAAAGTTACATTTTGGAAAAAAAAATACTCTTATTGGACAGTGTAGATCAAAGATCAGACTGCATGCTCTGTGCTGTCTGATCTTAATCCACAATGTCCGCAAAAGGTTATTGAGTTGTGGTAGTGCTGGTAAAAGAAACTCCAGGAAAGCATAGGTGCTCTGGCTGCCACAATATCACTGAAATAATATTGAAAATGGCGTTTAACAACATACAATCAATGAGTCTCTTTACAAAACCAAAAATTTTACACTCGTCCAAATTCAAAGCTGTTGCAGACCATAAATTAAATGCGGCTAAACTGATGAAACGTGATTCCAAAAGGGCAGAAAAAAGTGTGAGAAAAGGAGAAAATGATGGTTATCAGCATTTTCTCCTTTTCCCGCAATATTTTCAAAGGGATTCTTCCCCAGTGTCATTAAAACTTGGAATTGTTTGGTAAAGGGTTAATATTCAAGAGGTAGAATAACAGAATAGCATAACAGTTTAAGTGTACACAATGACCTGAATAATGAATGACAAGAGTTTTCTGTCCAATGATAGCCTGGCATTTGCTACAAGTTAATACCTAGGTGTATCCATTAACCCTTTACCAGACGACAAAATTTTAGCCTTGTCCAAATTGAGAGCATTTGCAGACGACAATTTAAATGCTGCTCAAATGGTGCAACTTTTCTTTGATGGGGTAGAAAACATTATGGGAATAGGAGAAAATGCTGGTTACCAGCATTTTCTCCTTTTCTCACAATGTTTTCAAAAGGCTTCTTTCCCAGGGGCGTCAAAAGGCAGCATTGTACGGTAAAGGGTTAATAGATTATTAATTCATAATGTTACAGTGGTGTAGGAATAAGTGATTCTCTGCTTTGCATAGGTCACTTAATTTACATATAAGCAAAGATCATGTACCTTATAAATGACATCTTGTTCACTTAATTACTTTGTAAGACATGTTCAACTTAGAGCGGTAGAGATTTAGTTTTTTTTTTTTTGGTCTAAATTGTCATATATAACAGAGTTAAGATTTCTAACAGAAAGAAGTATTTTCTGTGAGGCAGTACTTGGCAACTGTGGGGTTTTTTGTTTACTTTGAATCTAGGTCAGTCTTGATGCCTATAGACTAGCTTCGATAGTCAAAAAGCTGGATTCTGAAATACACTGAACTCCGGTCTCCTTACATGCACGAAAATTGAGGTTAGAAGGATATTTGCTCTTATAAAACGCATTTTGATGCAATTTTCGGTAATGTAGCTTCTGGAAGGAAGTCGAAAGCCGGCAACTTAACTTTATGACGCCATCTTCTCACCTGATCCATCAGTATCGCTTAAATACTTGAGGACAGGATCCAAGGATGGGCACGATCGACGATGTTTGAAGTCTAAAAGGAAACGTCCTGGTTGCTTTACAGTTTCTAGTCTAGGCAGGTATCCAAACATTAAATTTGAAACATTTCTGGATATTTGTTGTCTCATCTATATTTGTAAAGACCTCAAGATAAAAAAAATCTACTAAATACGATTGTGACGATTCACTTATTATTTTAAATTTTTGCGCATCTACTCAGTCTTGCCGTCTGCTTTGGCGTCAACCACCATTCGTACCTCCAAGTAAAGAGTTGCTGGCATCAAAGCACCTCAAAGCTCGTTAACTCATGCACTCATTCACATTATATTCCGCTCGATGGCATTTTTCAAATACATCACCTATCTGATATTGGGTAGCGAACCGGACTATTTTTTAAGGCGGGAGTCAATGCAATGAATTTCAAAATAAAATATAAGTCTACTCTCTAAAACCTACCTTGTACGATTCATCTCTCCATGATTAGCTAGCATATAACCCATGCACGAGCCATATATAAAAATAAGCTCCTGTAAGCTTGGGAAAAAGCCCCGGTATAAGCCCAGCAAGGTGGGGACGTTATTTTTGTTGTCAGTCTGTTGCACAAGTCCCGGTTTTCCCCATGTCTATATTAAGAAACTGTTGACAGAGATTTGCAGTAAATAATTGGTATTCTAAAAAAATATTTTCCCCGTTTGAAATCATTTCGTCTTCTAAGAAATTTGTAGCGAAAGACTGGCTTGATTTTTCCACAGACGTATTATCTATTGCCATTTTCGCCTGCACTTTTTAAGCGGCAATTTACGCACTGCGTATTGATATATGTCTATTTTTGTGGCATTTGTCGAAGACAATGCCACTATGAGTTCAATACGGCATTTTGAAAATCATGTATTGTAGTTTGTGCAAAACCGAAGGAAATAAACCCAATTAAAATAAATTTATCCGAGACAAATAAGTGTTTCGATTGCACTCAAATATGAAATTGAAAATGGCGTATTGCAATAAATTCGATTAGGCTATCGATCGTGGAAATACTTCCTTTTTATCGAAAATAGTTTGATCCGCCATGGCCTTCTAAGGTGGCATAATGATACACGCATACCGTGCTTGTTCGTCCCAAAACCAGTTCGTCCCTGGGCATATTCGTCCCAGGGCTTGATCGCCCGGACTTGTTTGTCCCACAAGATTGCACCCTTCTCTATCGAATTTTGCATGACTAAATAGTAGGCTGACTTTCAAGCCAATATTTTGAAACTACTTCTGTTGTTTATTTTTTCAAATTATTGATTCCATATAATGGCTCGCTTGACAAATGCCACACCAGTGTTTTCAACGCTTTGATTTATCAAGTGATGCCTCACAGACAGGTTAATCTTCGAAGAATATGACATGCGCAGACAACGACTCATTCATCGTAGTCTGGATTACCTGCCCCTACCACTACGTTATAGTGGAATACATGTAGTTATATATACGTACTTCTGAAGTACGGCGGGGTACCAGACTATCATTCATCGTTGTCTGCGTATGTCATATTCTTCAAAGACCGACTGAGAGTCTGAAGTTAGTACTCTAAAATAGCCATATGTATGCATCTAGCGGATGATAATGCTCAATCAGACAGATAACTATCCACGAATGCGATTTTAGTTTTTGGTGGGTCGCATCCGGGTACGATGCACAACAAAACAAGCATCGTAAACGTCTCATTAAGACTTTCGTTAATATATGTAACTCTGTTACTGCCTCATAGGTAATTTATGTTCTTTCAAAATTAAAAAGAAAATGTTGCATTATTGTGACCAGGTTGTCAATTGTGAGTTTTAGACTTGTCCATGCTATTTTTAGACATCATTCTCGCGGGCAAATAATGTTCACGTGATCCTTACACCCGCTCTTTGTCATAAGGAAAACTGACGCAGACCAGAGAAGATGTAGTTGGTGGTCAAGTTTGCCGTCTTTGAATTTTGGCGTTTTCCTTATCAGATATTGGTTTGTTTATTGGTCATAGTTGATAATCTTTCCATCTCTTTTTCGGTCGTTCAAATTCCTCCTATTGTTTCATTCAACTTGCTGAAATTCTCGTTGGTCGTTTGGAATTGTCATTGGTTTTCACGCGGTCGAAGGTATCGCCTTTGTTGCCCATGAATACGCTAACTAGTTCACATGTTTTATTAACCTACTCAATTTTTACAGGTTGCACGGGTTCACAAATGCACGAGAGGGAAGGAGAGAGTATCCAGACGAAAACTGTACTTTAGGCCTTATTACACTCAGTTCCACAAATTGGTAAGTGTGACTGGTTCACGGTTGTGTTATGCGTATTTGCAAAGCATTGTTCGATTATTCGTATGTGCGTTTGTCGTCTTTTTGTAAAGTTGAAAATATCCATTTCTCCTGTTTTTTTATCGTTTCCTAAACAATGTTTTATTCCTTTTGTATTTGCAGATTGTTCATTTCACTCGTTTCGCTCATTTCGGTAGTTTCGTCCGATTAAGAGCTAGATCCGTGTTTGTGAATCTGGACCGAGATTAAAATCATTTGTGTATCAGATCTTCGAGTTTGTGATCCCTCTACCCTGAAAAAGTTACTCCACGCCCTTAGACCTTTACCGGAGCCTCGAGGAGACCCGGATACATTATAATGACCCACGGTGGGTAATCTACATAACGGAGCCATCCGAAAGTTTCCTATCGGAAGAAAGCGTTTCACAGACAATCCTGAGGGCTTTGTTCAGTATCCTTTGCGTATTTCAACGGTAAAAATATGAGGGTTCGGTCGAGTAGCATTCCATCTATCTTTTTAATACCATTAAAAGAAGAGAAATAAATGAAGATTCCGTTTGTCGCTGTTTTTGACAAACGGGTTGGTTACGAGCTACAGCTTCGGAGCCAAAGGTGTCCCGGAAGTTCAACACATTTTAAGTGCGGAGCCAGCTGCTCCGTTATGTAGATTACCCACCTTGCAACCGAATTTGCATATGTACTGGTGTAGTTCCCAAGAAGCAGAATCGAGAGAGATTAGTATAAGTTGTAAGAACTTGTTTCTCAATCGATGTAAAATAAATGTTTAAACTAAAACTGTTTAAACTATCCACAATCTACAAGAGAAACGGACTCTCTCTCTCACCCTTTAAGCGTTTGTTGAACATAGGTAAACCAATTCCCTACAGACTTTTTTTATGGGGGAAAAGAAGTGTAGGTTATACATACTTGCCTTAGAAATAAATGCAGTGATCTCTTCGGGAGAAACATTGTAAAAACTCCTCTTTGTCCTTGCGGGAAAATGGAATCTAAAAAGACTAGGCTACTTCTTTGATTGCAGATTTTATCGCATTATCTCCCGCTAGATGGCATTCTACAAATACCCATCTATCTAATTTGGGCATCCCGGGTACAGAAGCAGAGTAATTTTTTAAAATAACAACCGTGACTTTGAATTTCAAATAAAATAAACGTTTACTCAATAAAACGCTACCTGGTGCCATTCATTCAGCTATGATCGGCTAGCATGTAACCTATGCACCGACCATTTATTAAAACAGCCCCTACATGCTTTGGTAATAGGCTAATAGCTTCAATATAAGCCCTACTTTTCCCAGGTATACGGGAGATGGATGATGCGTCATAGCAGACAGGTCGAATCTTCGAAGAATATGACATGCGCAGACAACGGATTTTATCGTAATATCAGGACAATATTCAGGCAGTGTATTTGCGAAATATCTTATTTTAATACTGGAACTGTTATCTGGTGATAATATTAACGTCTCCCTTGTAGAAAATGGAAAGCTCTTTCGTGCAGTCCATGTTTACAATGATAATAGTGGGAAATTCAGTTGAGCTCCATTTGGTATAGTGTTCCAGATCCTTTGTTCCTCTCTTCTGACATTGTACTGCCGCGGACATAGATATGAACCGTGCTCTGTGAAAAGGGGGCTTAATGCATTTGCGAAAAGTATCGACCCACATCAGCCTGCGCAATCCGCGCAGGCTGACATGGGCCGAAACTTTTCGCAATCTTTATATTTTATGCATGTCAAAGGATAGTTTTACCTCATGACTCAGTCTGTTGTTTGTCAGAACTGATTTTATGGATCCATCACTTTGTGATGACTTGCTAGGTATGATGCATTATGGAGATGCATTAAGCCCCCTTTTGCCAGAGCATGGCTCACACACACACACACACACACACACACACACACACACTTATTTCATCCTGCTCAATCACCAGTTACCAATTCTTTCTTTTTTTTTTCCCCCGATCTCTGATGTTTTCATTATCAGTTAAAAATGTTGAACTTTATTTGATTTTTTTTTTAATTTGGTTAATATAGCTGATATATGTTTTAAGAAACTGAACTATTATAAGCTTTTATGCTTTCGTTTCAAATCCTTTTCATACTATATTTTGTACTTTATATAAAACATGTAAATATATCGAATAAAATGTGTATAAAAAAATAAAACTTACCCGAGTAGCATTTGCAGATCAATTTACCTGGTCCGTTTAACGGTTTTTTTTTTAATAATAATAATTTCTACGCCTCTATTCATAGAAGGAAATATTTATTGGTATCTGGAAAAGCTGTTCAACACGTTCTGTTATTCAAAACCTCTCTGAGCACATCTTTTATTATTTAACTCATTAACAAACGACAAAATTTTAGACTTGTCAAAACTGAAAGCATTTGCAGATGAAATCAAATGTAGCTCAAATGTTGGGTTTTGTCGGTGAACGGAAAGAAAACATAGTGGTACAAGGAGAAAATGCTGGTTACCATCATTTTCTCCTTTTCCCACAATGTTTTAAAAACTGTTCTCCGCCAGGATCGTAAAAGTTTCGAGATTGTGCGGTAAAGTGTTACCATTTGAAAATCATTCTGCAGACGACATTTTGCGTCTAGAGGCAGACGACTTTTGAAACAGTCGCGGCTTTCTCTTGCCAACGCGTTATCAATGCATACATGTTGAAAACCTTAACCCTCAAACTACTACAAAAACTATCTCTTTACCACACGACGAAATTGTAGACTTGTCCAATATGACAGCGTTTGGAAAAAAAAAAATAAATAAATAAATGTGGATTAAATGGTTGGACTGTTTTTGACAGGGTAGAAAACATTGTGGGAAAAGGAGAAAATGCTGGTTACCAGCATTTTCTCCATTTCCCATAATGTTTTCACGTCTCCTTCTCCAAGGTCGTTAAAACAAAGGATTGTGTGGTAAATAGATAAATGAAGCGTTCCAGCCAACAGTGGAAACCCAAATTTCAAAGTGCGTACGTCTGTGTGCGTTTATGCATGCTGAGCTGATCTTAATCCACACTTTCCGCATACTACCTAAGTGCAGTTCGTCACCCTTAACAACCTAAGTTTACAACTCCCGGTTTACAAAAAGGATTTTCTAGAAAAAGCCAAAGACATCTGCTGCAAATTTGTTACCAAAGGTGAAAAGCTTTTTTTTTAAACTTGAAAAAATAAAAAAAGACAATGCGAGAATGTAGGCTATATCAATAATAAAAAAGTTTATTGAATTGGGGATGAAGTAGCCTATGCCTATTTAAATGTGATCCCATTTTGAACTGCGCTAAAAGACAGGAACAAGGCTCTATTAACGCTAAATAGTCAAAAATAATGTAAAAACTCGCATTTTTCCTTTGTTTTTTTAGACAAAGATATTGGCGCTAAATTATGAGTAGGCCCAACGTTGACTAATAATACTGTATCCCAAAAATTGGTCAAGTGTAAAGGACTCCTATTTACAAGTCAGCGCGGCTCATATTCGCTGAATACACGCAAGGACACATAACGTAACCCAAAGGAAAATCAATACCTGTTGATTATAAATTTGTGAAAGACGTGAGATCGTCGACTATTGATTTGGACATGTACCCACAAATCTGTTTGTACGAGGGCTGTTAAAAAAATACGCGGAAATGTACAGTAATTCCCTCAAATATTGCTTGAATACATTGAAATTGATACATATTGTAGACAATTTAATACTGTACTGAAAGAATAAAATTCAAGTTTTTATTTCAACATCTTATAAAGATATGGTAGTTATGGCAACGTCGTGATCCAAAACCCGGCCCAAAATGTAATAAAACGAAAGTATTTGCCGTTTGGAAAATGACGTGTTCTCTTTTTTGTCTGATCAGATATCGTCACCAAATTTTGTCATGATTTGGCACGAACTCTTGGTATGACGTTTATGAAGTCACGTTTCCGTCTGACGTCATTTGAGCGTTTGGCGGCCATATTGTTTATTCACGTGCGTCAAAATGAGTACCGAACAGAGAACTACACTTACACTTTGTGTTTTAAATGGAAAATCCAGAAAAGAAATAATGGAAATGTTAATAAAGGCATACTGCGATTCAGCCATGAAGAAAATAGCTTTAGACAAATAGTGTGTGCATTATAAAGACAGTCATGAAAGTGTGACAGATGACCAGAGGAGCGGACGGTCGACGTCGATAACACAGCGTAAAGAATGCAGTGCAGTCCGTGACTGCTTCCGTTGAGTCTGGTGCCGACAGGGAAAGCTTCTATTCATGGGTGAAACGATGCAAAAAGTGTAGTTCATTTCGAGGAGAGTATGTTGAAAAAGACGGAATTCTATAGACAATTATCTCATCTAGGTATGTGAAAGAAACGGTTAATAAGTAATGCAAATAAAGCCACGTAAAATTGACGCTGGATGACGTTGGGCCGGTTTTTGAGCGATGGTGTTGCTATAACAACCGTATCTCCATAAATTGTTGAGATATTGACATGAATTTTTTTCTGCCAATACAGAATTAATTTGTCTACAATATGTATCAATTGTTCTGTATTTAAGTAATATTTGAGAGAATGACACTACTTTTCCGCGTATTTATTGAACACCCCTCGTATTGAAGTCATCGATAAACATAGACACGGAAATACCTGTAACACTTGGATTTTGTTTGTAAAACATGCAATAGAGACCGGTAATGAACTTTTGCCAGACAAAATTTTTTAGACAGGTGTAAATTGAAAGTGATTGCAGACGACACATTCAATGTGGCAAAAATGATGGGATCTTGACCAAACAGAATAGAAAACATCGTGGCAAAAGGAGAAAACGCTGCATTTCCTTCTTTGCCTACAATGTTTACAGAAGCCTGCTTCTTGGTTTAGTGTCGTTAAAACACGGGATTATTTGGTAGGGGGTAAACTCTTCACCATGAACAACCTTGAGCCTTTACGAATAGAAAGAGGACTTGTGAAAACATTGTGGAAAACGGAGAAAATGCTGGTAAACCACATTTTCTGCTTTTCCCACAATGTTGTACAGCCTTCTAAAACAAATTTCATCTTTGAGTTGCATTAATTTTGTCGTCTGCAAATGCTTTCTACTCGGACAAGTCTAAAATTTTATCGTTTGACATGGAGTTAAACGTAAATGAGCCATGCTCTGTGTAAATGAAGCTTAATGCATCTGCGAAAAGTATCGACCCAGGACAGCCTGCGCAGTCCGCGCAGGCTGACCTGGGCCGAAACTTTTCGCTATCGGTCAATTTTCTGTATGTCAAAGGACAGTCTACCTCATGATTCAGCCGGTTTGTTAAAAAATTGGCCATTATGAATCCCTTATAATGTGATGTCTTGGTACAATACGTCAAGGATATGCATTAAGTCCCCTTTTGCCGGAGCATGACATGTATTTTGCGGAGAGAGTAGACCAAGCCTGCACATTCACGCAGTTTGCTCTAAGCCTACGCTCTTCGCTTTTTTGTAAAATGTTTCATTTTTATTACCCTTTACTAGACTGCAAATTTTCCCTCGTCCACATTGAAAGTATTTGCAGATGACAAGTTCATGGTAGCTCAAATAATGAACTTTGTCAATTCAGGCCCCATTAATTAAAGATTAATTTGAATAATCTTTACAGAAGTCCATTAGATGGAGCTACATGCAAATTTTGGTAGCTCTAGGCCATATAATTTAGAACAAGTTTTTTTTAAGTTTTCCATATATATGCCAATGTACAATTTGTGACCCACGGGGCAGGGCCAGTTTTGGCCACAGGGCTATAATTTGAAGAATGTAGGTATACATACGTCAGATAAAGCTACATGCTAATTTTGGTAGTCCTAGGCCATATGCTTTAGAAGGAGAAGATTTTTAAAGATTTCCCTATATAAGCCCTTATAAAACTTGTGACCCCAGGGATAGGGCCAATTTTGGCTTGAGGGCTGTAATTTGAAAAAAAAAATTAGGAGAGGTCCAGTAGATGAAGCTCCATGCCAAATTTGGTCTCCTTAGATCTTATGGTTTTAGATAAGAAGATTTTTAAAGTTTTCCATATACAAGCCCATGTAACCCCAGGAGCAGGGCCAGTTTTGACCCCAGGACTACAATTTCAGGGAATTTGGTTGAGGTCTATTAGATGAAGCTACATGCAAAATTTGGTATCCCTAGGCCTTATGGTTTCTGACAAGAAGACTTTTAAAGATTTTTCAATATTTTTCAATTTTGTTGCCATGGCATCCAAAGTTGTCATTGTAATCAAATTCTTTGAAGAGGGCCATGGCAGGATTATTTCCGTGAAGTTTCATCAAAATTGGATGGGTAGTTTCAGAGATGTTTGAAAAGAAAGTTAACACATGCAGGCATGCAAACACAGGACACACAACAGACACCAAGTCATGACATAAGCCCGATGTCCTTTGGCCAGTGGAGCTAAAAATCAGGATCCCTGAAATAAATGAACATTCTCAATCAGGGGAAAAATCAATTTTAACTCTTTACAAAACATCAAAATTTTTTATTGATCCAAAGTGAAAGCATCTGCAGACAACAAGTTAAAAGTGACTCAAAAACAAGAATTTCTCTTTGGAAGTGTAGAGTACTTTGTGTAAAAAGGAGAAAATGATGGTTACCATAATATTCTCCTGTTCCAACCATGTTTTCAAGCCTTCTTCCATAGGGTGTTTCGTCAGCACATCCAACAAATATAGTGGACAGTGTGTATCCAAGATCAAACTGCATATTCTGTGCAGTACACTATCCGCATGAGGCAGTCTCATCTTCATCTGCAGACATTGTGTACAACTCCAGCTGTGCTCAGCACACCAAGGTTCAGTGAATACCCACTTATGGTGTTTTATGGGCGGTTATGCCCATAAACAACTCCAGTGGAAATCAAAATAGGGCCCGTATTCACCAACCACTCTCAGTTTCATACTTAGTATTATTTTAGATTTAAAATGTAACACAACTTCTGATCTGCTTAACTATTTGGTTTAGCCAATCAGAAATTGTGGTAAATGTAGAAAATTCTTGAGAATAACACTAAGAATGTTCTTAAGGATGGTTGGTAAATATGGACCCAGGCTTGCCTGATCATTAAGGCCAATCAATGCCATATTCACCAGTGCACCCTCTCAAATGCCTATATACAAAGGGATTCGGCACTAGTGACAGGTAACAATTTCATTCAACCTGATACAAGTTAACCCTTTACCAGACGACAAAATTTTAGCCTTGTCCAAATTGAAAGCATTTGCAGATGACAATTTCAATGTTGCTCAAACAGTGCAATTTTTCTTTGATAGGTTAGAAAACATTGTGGGAAAAGGAGAAAATGCTGGTTACCAGCATTTTCTCCTTTTCCCACAATGTTTTCAAAAGGCTTCTTTCCCAGGGTCGTTAAAAGGCGTCATTGTCGCGTAAAGGGTTAACAACAACTAAACCAGGTCCGTATTCACCAACCACTCTTAAAAACTTTCTTAAGTGTTTTTCTCAAAGACTATCTAAATTTGAAAGTAACACTACTCCTGAGTGGCTGAACCAAGTAGGGAATTAGTCTAAGAACGTTCTAAAGACGCCGCTTTGCAAAAGCAGATTAATAATTAGCAGTAAGAATGTAGCAAGAACAAATGCAAGAATGAAATATGAAAGTTACTCAACAAAATAAACACAACAAAATTCAATAAGTGTAAAATGTTTTATTTCTTTTTTAAATAAAAATGGATTTTGTAGTCAAAAACACTGTTGTTTTTTTTATACACACATGTAGATAATTTATATACAAAGACCCATGAAATGACATCTGAAAATATAGAAAGTGCAAATCTCCCCAAAGACAGAATGAGTTGGTAAATAAATCTCGTCAATTGTGCATGGATCTTCTGCACTGTGGCTCTTTTCACAGAAAAGTTTTTATCCATCAGTAATTTTAAACAAGAGGGCCATGATGGCCCTGTATCACTCCACTGGCTTATAAATATAAACCATAAATACTAAACATTTCAAATGGTTTCAAAATGAAGACTTACAGTTTTCTCTGTAAAAGCCCATGTAAAAGTTGAGACCCGCAAGACAAAGCCATTTTTGATCCCAGAGCTATAATTACTTGAACCCTGGTAGAGGTCCACAAGATAAAGCCACATGCCAAAATAATACAAGTCTATGTTGTATGGTTATAAATTAGGTGATTTTCAAGTTTTGTCTATATGAAGCCTCTGTAAAACATAAGACCTCTGATGCAAGGCTAATTTCAAAAAAAAAAATCAAAACAGGAAGATTTCTTAAGTTGTCACTATGTAAGCCCATGTAAAACTTGTGACCCCTGCGGCGGGGCCAATTTTGACCCCAGGGCTAAAATTTTGGCCCGCTTGGTAGAGGCCCACTAGATATAGCAACATGCAAAATTTGGTAGCTCTAGGCCTTATGGCTAGGTACAGGAAGATTTTTAAAGTTTTCTCTATATAAGCCTATGTAAAACTTGTGACCCCTGGGGCAGAGCCAATTTTGACCCCAGGGCTATAATTTGAAGAAACTTGATAGAGGTCTACTACATAAAGCTACATGCCAAATTTGGTAGCCCTATGCCTTATGGTTTCAGACAAGAAGATTTTTAAAGATTTCCAATATTTTTCAGTTTTGTTGCCATGGCAACCAGAGTTTTTGAAGGAATCAAATTCTTTCAAGAAATTCTGAAGAGGACCATGGCAGGATCATTTCTGTGAAGTTCCATGAAAACTGGATGGGTAGTTTCAGAGAAGAAGATGTTTGAAATAAAAGTTAACGCATGGGCGGACGCATGGACGGACGCATGGGCGGACGCACGGACGGACGCACGACGGACACCGGGCCATGACATAAGCCCGCTGGCCTTCAGCCAGTGGAGCTAAAAATTCAAAGAATTTGCATTAGCCCTTATCCTGCTAAATAAAAGAAACAAAACTTTTAAGCCGATAGTAAAAATAAAAATTTTGCTATTTGAAAGGTATTTTTGGCGGAAAGATATTTCCTCATTGGACAGTGTAAATCCAAGATCAGACTGCACATTCTGTGCAGTCTGTTCTTGACTTGCACTGTCTGCAAAAGGTCCTTGAGTTACGCTTAGCAGCTTAAGGGTTAACAGCCAAATTCTGAAACACACACAGGAACAGAACCTACTAACCTTTTCCCAAACAAGCCCTGGTTTTCACGTGTCTGCAGTCCAAGTCTTTTGAAAACACTGTGGGAAAAGGAGAAACTGCTCGTAACGAGCAATTTCTCCTTTTCCCACAGTGTTTTCTACCCTTTTTCATAACTTTCTGCCATTTTCATCAAATTTAAAATTGTCGTCTGCAAACTCTTTGAATTTGGACCAGTCCAAAATTTGTCGTTTGGGAAAGGGTTAAAATTTGCAATTCTGAACTTATTTTGATAATAAACATCAATGGTAATGCTTGTGATAATACAATACTAAAGTTGGTCAGCATGTGACTTTAACTGGCCACTTGATTCTTTACCTCTTTATCACACCACAAAATCTGAGACTGGTCTAAACTAGAGCTATCACTGAAAGTGATCGTACCCCCCACCAGCTCCTTGTCACAAAACAGCTCTTTGTCACAGAATGCAGAATGGTTTCGTAAAAAAATAAGAGTTGAAAAAACAAGCTTAAGGGGAGATAATTTGGCAACCATTGGCAGTAAGGTCGTGTAAATTGCACATGCACAATTTCATATGTACCCCAAACATTATGTGTAAATTTCAGTGCAGTACTTGAAAAACTGTAGGAAAAATGCTCCGGACAAAATTGTGTCTATAGACTGACGGACGGACGGACGGACGGACAGCCATGGTGATTCCAGTATACCCCCCTCCACTTCGTTGTGGTGGGTATAATTAAAAGCATTTGCTGACATTATAATGTGGGTGAAATAATTGTATTTGTTTCTGAAAGTTTAGAAAACATTATGGGAAAAGGAGAAAATGCTGGTTACTAGCATTTTCTCATTTTCCCACAATGGTTTCAAACGGCTTTTTCTTCAGCATCCTAAAAACACAGGATTGTTTGGCAAAGGGTTAAGAATGCAAGGAATTTTCTCCTATTTCCAGCCTAGATTAACCCTTTACCACACAAGCCAGAGTTTTAACTACCCTGAGAAAGAACACTTTTGAAAACATTGCGGGAAAAGGAGAAAATGCTGGTGACCAGCATTTTCTCCTTTTCCCACAATGTTTTCCAGCTATTCAAGGACAAATACTATCAATGGATATATTTGAATAGTGGTCTGTAAATTCCTTCAAAATGGACAAGTCTAAAATTTTGCCTCATGGTAAAGGGTTAAGTAGAGACTCATTTCCTCTGAAAGCCATTATCCCAATGCTAACACCAACTTGTCATAAATCTACCACTACTGACAAATGAAAACATCTAGGCAAACATGCAATTTACTCGGTATGAGCAACTTTTCTATTTGCCCTGATCCTTTCTACATGTTTACCCAAGTTCAAAGCGTATGATTTATCAACATTGTGTTCCTCAATTCAAAAACCTTTTACTTGAGAAAAAAAAAAAAAAATTAGCATAGGAGTGGGCCGTAACCCTTTACCACACAATCCCAACTTTTAACAACCCTGATGGAAAGGGCTTTTAAAAACAACGTGGGAAAAGCAGAAAATGCTGGTAACCTTTTACCACACAATCCCAAGTTTTAAAGACCCCCAAGAAAAAGGACTTTTGAAAATATTGTGGGAAAAGGAGAAAATGCCGGTAACCAGAATTTTCTCCTTTTCCCATAATGTTTTCTACCCTATCAAAGACAGTAATCATTATTTGAGCTATGTTCATTTTGTCGTCTGCAAATGCTTCCAATTTGGACAGTCAAAAATTTTGTCATTTGGTAAAGAGTTAACTCTTTATCAAACAACAAAGTTTTAGACTTGTCCAAAATGAAAGCATTCGCAGACGACAAAACAAATGTGATTCAAAAATTAAATGTTTGTTGTCGGAAAAGGAGAAAATGCTGGTTAACAACATTTTCTCTTTTTCCACAATTTTTCTGAAGTCATCTTCATTAGGGTCGTTCAAACCCAGGATTGTGTGGTAAGGGGATAAATTCTTTGCCGCGCTTTAACATCTTAGACTTGTATGTTTTGGGAGCCATTTGCCGACAGATTTGAAATGACAGAAAAACTTGTGGGAGAAGGACAAAATGCTGGTTACCAGCATTTTCTGCTTTTCCGATAATGTTTTCAAAACCCTCTTTCTCTGGGCTGTTAAAACTCGGGATTGTTTGGTAAAGGACTAACACTTTAACTCTTTACCGAATGACAGAATTTCAGAGTCGTCCAAACTGAAAGGATTTGTAGACGACAAATTAAAATGTGCAAAAATTATGAAATTTGTCTTTGGAAGGGTAGAAAAACATTGTGGGAAAAGGAGAAAATGCTGGTTACCAGCATTTTCTTCTTTTCCCACAACGTTTTCAAAAGTCCTTTTCCTTGGGGGGTCTTTAAAACTGGGGATTGTGTGGTAAAGGGTTAACTTGAACTCTGCATCTGCAGACTACAATGAAACATGGCTCAAATTGAAGGAACTTGTATTTGAAACAGTATGTTGGAGCCATGCTCTGGCAAAAGGGGGTCTAATGCATCTCCGTGATCCATAATACCGAGCAAGTTATCACATATTTATGGATCAATAAAATTCACTTTGTATAACAATCGACTGATTCATGAGGTACACTGGTCCTTTGACATTAAAAAAATTGACCAATAGCAAAAAGTTTCAGCCTAGGTCAGCCTGAGCGGACTGTGCAGGCTGACCTGGGTCGATACTTTTCGCAGATGCTTTAAGCCCCCTTTTCACAGAGCACAGCTCATTTATTAAGACACTGCGTAAAAACGACAAGATGCTGCTACCCTGGTTCATAAAAAAATTAACCCTTAAGCTGCTAATCGCGACCCACTGACCTTTTGCGGACAGTGTTGATCGAGATCACAGAATGTGCAGTCTGATCTTTGATCTACACTGTCCGATACAGTATTTTCTTTCTGGTGAGATCAACTTTGAAATCGCAATGTTTGGGCTTTTAGTACTGAGTAGAAATTTGCGTTTCATTTATTCAGCAGCTTAAGTGTTAACAAGTTCCTAGTATAGAATCATCTTTGATTTGTAAATCTATCTTTATACCCTCAGTGTAATTGAAGCAGTCAACTTTTAAACCAATGCCATACCAACCTGCATTTAACGGTATGGAAAAACACTGTTGAAAGAAGGGCAATGGCTGGTCATTTCTCAGAAAGTTTCCCAAGATGCTGAAAAACAATATGAGCCATACTCTGTGAAAAGGGGACTTAACCCTTTACCACACAGTCCCAACTTTTAACGACCCTGAGGAAAAAGCCTTTTGAAAACATGTTGGGAAAAGGAGAAAATGCTGGTAACCAGCATTTTCTCCTTTTCCCACGATGTTTTCTACTCTTCCCAAAACAAATTTCAATGTTTAAATTAACATTTATTTTTTCCGTCTGCTACAGCTTTCAATTTGGACCAGTCTAAAATTTTGTCGTTTGGTGAAGAGTTAATGCATCTGTAAAAGATATCGATTCACATCAGCCGGCTAGTCAGTTGTTAGACTAAATGGATTTTATGGTACCATAACCCTTTCCCAAACAAGCCCTGGTTTTACGTGTCTGCAGTACAAGTCTTTTGAAAACACTGTGGGAAAAGAAGAAATTGCTCGTAACGAGCAATTTCTCCTTTTCCCACAGTGTTTTCTACCCTTTTTCATAACTTTCTGCCATTTTCATCAAATTTAAAATTGTCGTCTGCAAACTCTTTCAATTTGGACCAGTCCAAAATTTGTCGTTTGGGAAAAGGATAATGTGATGTCTTGCTTGGTATAACACATCACATAGATAAAGCACCCTTTGCCATGGCATGGCTCATATTTACCTTTTTTTGTGACATATGTCCCCTGAGTAGATAGTAATAAAACTTGGTGGATCGAGGTCGGCAAAACTGTCTCTATAGTAAGGATTTACCTCTTTACTACATGACAAAATATTAGACTTGTTTAACTCTTTACCAAACGACAACATTTCAGACTAGTCCAAATTGAAAGCATTTGCAGACGACAATATAAATGTGACTGAAAATTTGAAATTTGTTTTGGGAAGGGTAGAAAACATTGTGGGAAAAGGAGAAAATGCTGGTTACCAGCATTTTCTACTTTTCCCACAATGTTTTCGAAGGGCTTCTTTTTTCAAGGTCGTTAAAAGTCAGGATTGTTTGGTAAAGGGTTAAACTGAAAGCACTTGCAGCCAAAACATTAGATGTGTCTCAAATAACGAGAAAATGCTGGTTAACTCTTCACCAAATAACAAAATTTTAGACTTGTCCAAATTGAAAGCACTTCGAGATAAAAAAAATAAATGTGACTTTTTGGGAAGTGAAGAAACAAGAGGGCCATGATGGCCCTGGAGTCGCTCACCTGAGCCTTTTGACCAAACACAACCAATTTCCAACGTCTTGTGAGATATATGTATTACCAAACAATAAAATTTTAAACTCATCAGTCTGAACCTTCTGCATAAAACAAATAATATGTGGATCAAGCTATGGGACTGGTCTCTCAAAGGGGTAGAAAACATTGTGAAAAAGGGAAAAAATACTGGATAGCAGCATTTTCTCATTTTCAAAGAGTGTTTTCAAAAGGCTTCTTTCTGAGAGTCATTCAGAGACTAGGTTTTTCTAAGATTTCACCTAGTGACCTAGTTTTTCAGCCAACATAACACACTTTCAAACTGGTCCAAGATATCATTAGGACAAACATTCATACCAAATTTCAAGAGTATTGGACTGAAAATGTGGCCTCTACAGCGTACACAAGGTTTTTCTAAGATCTGACATAGTGACCTAGATTTTGACCCAACATGACCTATTTTCAAACTCATCCAAGATATTACCAAGGCAAACATTCTGAGCAACTTTAAAAGAGTATTGAACAAAAAATGTAGCCACAACAGTGTACACATGGTTTTTATAAGATTTGACCAGGTGACCTAGTTTTGAACCCCACATGACCCATTTTCAAATGCTACTGAGATATCATCGAGACAAACATTCTGACCAACTTTCAAGAGTATTAGACAGAAAATGTGGCTTCTGGAGCTTACACAAGGTTTTTCTAAGATTTGACCTAGTGACCTACTTTTTCACCCATCATGACCCATTTTCAAACTAGTCAGAGATATTATCAAGGCAAACATTCTGACCAACTTTCAAGAGTACTGGACAGAAAATATGGCCTCTAGAGCATACACAACGTTTTTCTTAGATTTGACCTGGTGACCTAGTTTTTGACCCAACATGGCACATTTTCGTACTATTTCAAGATATAATCAAGACAAACATTCTGACCATTTTTCAAGACTATTGGACTGAAAATGTGACCTCTATAGTGTAGAAAAGGTTTTTCTAAGATTTGACCTAGTGACCTAGTGTTTGACCCCACATGACCCAATTTCAATCTTGTTCGAGATTTTCTCAAGACAAACATTCTGACAAAATTTCACAAGTATCTGACTGAAAATGTGGCATCTAGAGCGTACACAAGGTTTTTCTAAGATTTGACCTAGTGACCTAGTTTTTGACCCCACATGACCCAATTTCGAACTTGTCCGAGATTTTATCAAGACAAACATTCTGACCAAGTTTCATGAGGATCGGACTGAAAATGTGGCCTCTAGAGCGTACACAAGGTTTTTCTAAGATTTGACCTAGTGACCTAATTTTTGACCCCACATGACCAAACTTCCAACTCGTCTGAGATTTTATCAAGACAAACATTTTGACCAAGTTTCATGAGGATCGGACTGAAAATGTGGCCTCTAGAGCGTACACAAGGTTTTTCTAAGATTTGACCTAGTGACCTAGTTTTTGACCCCACATGACCCAATTTCGAACTTGTCCGAGATTGTATCAAGACAAACATTCGGACCAAATTTCACAAGTATCTGACTTAAAATGTGGCCTCTACAGCGTACACAAGGTTTTTCTAAGATTTGACCTAGTGACCTAGTTTTTGACCCCACATGACCCAATTTCGAACTCGTCCGAGATTTTATCAAGACAAACATTCGGACCAAATTTCACAAGTATCTGACTGAAAATGTGGCCTCTAGAGCGTACACAAGGTTTTTCTAAGATTTGACCTAGTGACCTAGTTTTTGACCCCACATGACCCAATTTCGAACTCGTCCAAGATTTTTTCAAGACAAACATTCTGACAAAATTTCACAAGTATCTGACTAAAAATGTGGCATCTAGAGCGTACACAAGGTTTTTCTAAGATTTGACCTAGTGACCTAGTTTTTGACCCCACATGACCCAATTTTGAACTCGTCCGAGATTTTATCAAGACAAACATTTTGACCAAGTTTCATGAGGATCAGACTGAAAATGTGGCCTCTAGAGCGTACACAAGGTTTTTCTAAGATTTGACCTAGTGACCTAGTTTTTGACCCCACGACCCAATTTCGAACTCGTCCGAGATTTTATCAAGACAAACATTCTGACCAAGTTTCACGAGGATCGGACTGAAAATGTGGCCTCTAGAGCGTACACAAGGTTTTTCTAAGATTTGACCTAGTGACCTAGTTTTTGACCCCACATGACCCAATTTCGAACTCGTCCGAGATTTTATCAAGACAAACATTCGGACCAAATTTCACAAGTATCTGACTGAAAATGTGGCATTTAGAGCATACACAAGGTTTTTCTAAGATTTGACCTAGTGACCTAGTTTTTGACCCCACATGACCCAATTTCGAACTCGTCCGAGATTTCATCAAGACAAACATTCTGACATAGTTTTATGAGGATCGGACTGAAAATGTGGCCTCTAGAGCATACACAAGGTTTTTCTAAGATTTGACCTAGTGACCTAGTTTTTGACCCCACATGACCCAATTTCGAACTCGTCCGAGATTTTATCAAGACAAACATTCTGACCAAGTTTCATGAGGATCGGACTGAAAATGTGGCCTCTAGAGCATACACAAGGTTTTTCTAAGATTTGACCTAGTGACGTAGTTTTTGACCCCACATTACCCAATTTCGAACTTGTCCGAGATTTTATCAAGACAAACATTCGGACCCAATTTCACAAGTATCTGACTGAAAATGTGGCATCTAGAGCATACACAAGGTTTTTCTAAGATTTGACCTAGTGACCTAGTTTTTTGACCCCACATGACCCAATTCCGAACTCGTCCGAGATTTCATCAAGACAAACATTCTGACCAAGTTTCATGAGGATCGGACTGAAAATGTGGCCTCTAGAGCATACACATGGTTTTTCTAAGATTTGACCTAGTGACCTAGTTTTTGACCCCACATGACCCAATTTTGAACTCTTCCGAGATTTTATCAAGAAAAACATTTTGACCAAGTTTCATGAGGATCAGACTGAAAATGTGGCCTCTAGAGCGTACACAAGGTTTTTCTAAGATTTGACCTAGTGACCTTGGCACTTCGTGCTCAGGTGAGCTAAAAATTGTAGGAAAAGGAGAAAATGCTGGTTACCAGCATTTTCTCCTTTTCCCATAATGTTTTTAAAAGGCTTCTTTCTCAGGGTCTTTAAAAGTCGGGATTGTGTGGTAAAGGTTAAAAGCATTTTATCTTTTCCCACAATTCTTTAAAAAGATTTCCTTCTATAGGTTATTACAACACTAGATCGCTTCTGAAAACATTGTGGGAAATGGAGTAACTTATCATTTTGAGCAATTGCTCCTTTGACCCAGTATCTTCTTTACAATTACATAATTCTCATTTCCTTTTCTGCCAATCTTTATTTTCCCTCGATTTTGTACAAAGTGTCTTAAAAGAGACTGTGTAGTAATGCCATACATTAATTTCCTATTTACACGAAATCTTAACCATCCATGAAATTATAATGCACATTTAGTCAAGCATCATACATCTCTCACGCTTTCACGCAAGCTCTAATACACTTGGATATGTTTCATCTGCGTTCTCGATGCCTATGTCGCTCCCTCTCGCTTTCTCTGTCCCTCTCACGGTGTCGGTGTTCTCTGTCACGATCCCTGTCTCTATCTCTGCTTCTATCTCGATCATGATCACGTGGTCTCATACTGCCTGTTGTTCTGCGCAGGAAGTCCTCAACATCCCTGTCATACTGTAAACAAAGCAAATCTGTCAATATGTCTATTGCATTCCTCATGAACAATACATATTCTTATCTTATATTCTTAACAAGGTTTGTGATATCTTTTAGAGTATGAGCAATCCCCTCCGCCCCCCCCCCCCCCCCCTCTGAAAACTAATGGAAGCTACAAATGAAATCAGAGCATGATTGGGTCAATATTTTCTTGGTAGATATTTGAAAATTTCATTTCTTTATTTCATTTTGCAATTAACCTACTTATTCAGCAGACCATAAACATAATGAACAATTCTGAAAGAAGATCACCCAACATCTTAGGTTTAATTGAAATGAGCCAAGTGGTACAATAAGACTTGTCAACAAAAATTTTTACCAGCAGATAATACATGAATAAACTTATGCTGCAATGTCTTAACTTGATCTACAAATTCCACAAAAGCCAGCGTAGTTCTGATGGGCATCCTGAGGGTTAACCCTTCACCACATAATCCTGACTTTTAACAATGCCGAGAAAAAGCCTTTTGAAAACATTTTAGGAAAAGGAGAAAATGCTGGTAGCCAGCATTTTCTCCATTTTCCACAATGTTTTCTACCCTTCCATAGACAAATTTCATAATTTTTGCACATTTTAATTTGTTGTCTGCAAACCCTTTCAATTTGGACGACTCTGAAATTTTGTCGTTTGGTAAAAGTCGAAAAGTTCTTGTTTGGTAAAGAGTTAAGGTGATGAACTTAACTTTAGTTGCTTTGGTGGACAGTGTTAAGTCTTGATCAGAATGTGCAATTTGATCTTTGATCTACACTACCCACTTTTTTGGTAGAAAATTCTTACCAAAACAACTTAGAAACAGTAAACCGGTGGCTAATTAAGGGCCATTTTTTTTCAAAATTCAGAGCTCCAAGGTTTAACAGATGATATATTTGAGCCATGCACTGTGAAAATGGCTTAATGCATCTGCAAAAAGTATCGACTTGGGCCGAAACTTTTTTGCTTTGGTCAATTTTCTGCATGTCAAAGGACCAGCGTACCTCATAATTATTTCATTTGGTTGTTAGACAAACTGGATTGTGTGGATCCTTAATACTGTGATGACTTGCATTGTAGTATGCATCAAGGAGATGCATTAAGCCCCTTTTGCCACAGCATGGATCATTTGTTACTTACATTTCCGGATGAAGTATATCTACTTTCATATTTTTCATATAAATCCCCTCTTGAACCCTGGAAAGATATTATTCATTTCTTATTAAACTATACTATAGAAATTAATCTTTTCAAGCCATTGCTTAACACTTCTTTTAAAGAACACCTTAGTTTAAAGTCATTGTGCAAAAAGGAAAAATTTCTTGTACCCCCCAAAATTGACTTGTACAGTAATGGGTCAGCCCTTTACCAAACAATCCTAAGTTTTAATGACCTTGAAGTGGAAGGTTTTTAAAAATATTGCAGAAAAAGCAGAAAATGCTAGTAACCTGCATTTTCTCTTTTTCTCACTATGTTTTTTAGACTATCATCATACAAAGAAATCATCAGTTTTGCTACATTAATTTTGTCATCTGCAAATGCTTTCAAATTCATCGAGTCAAAAATTTTGTCGTTTGGTACAAAGTTAAGGCTAATTTCAGGCATACCACTTACCAGTACAAGAAACACAAATGAGAGATATTGAAAGCAAGGAAAAGATGTCTTTCTAAACACTGATGGAAAAAGGAACAATCGATTAACTCTTTGCCACGGGTCATAACAACCCCAAGAAAGATGTCATTAGCAAACATTGTGGGAAAAGGAGAAAATGCTAGTTACCAGTATTTCCTTCTTTTCCCAAAATGTTTTCTACCCTGGTGAACAGCATTTTCTTCTTTTCCCACAATATTTCAAAAGGCCTTCCTTCTCAAGGTCGTTAAAAGTCGGGATTATATGGTTAAGTGTTAAAGTGCATTTAAATTTAAATATCATTAAAAAGCAGGGACATTATTGTGAAGATGACAATCTGTTTTTGTACAGTTGATCCATGTGTTAGTCGCCGACAGAAAAATGAATTTTGATACTTTGAAAAACTTGCCAAGTTGCTCTATCATTGTGTAGTAATTACCTGGCTTTAGAATATATTGTTTTGCCAGCAACTAACACTTTGACCGTACAATAACAGTTTGTCATCTCTGCAATAATTTCCATACTTATATACAGGATCTTACATGAGTGTTTATGTATTATCATTTTTATCAAAAGAGTTGACTAAAATTACATGGCACGAGCCTGCCTTTATACCATTCATGGGTCCATGTTTACAGTTGTAGTTCGGTTTCAAATGTGCACATACACAAGTAGATAGCTCTTCGACATTTATACCCAAAATAGAATGAAACGGTTTCCAGAGGGGATAATTCCACCTATTTCCACAATTTTGTTGATTTTAGAAAACTTCAGCCACATTTTGTGGTTTTTATTACAAATGAAAACAAAAAAAAAATGTTCATGCGTATGCTCCTTAGCAATAATGACGTCATTTTTCAGCGAAACGGCGCATTAGTATAAATTCCGGCAAGTGCTGTGGCTGGTTTCTTTGGCTAAAAACTGATCTGAACCGGTACCCAAATACCAATAATACACTAGTGTATTATCAAAGATAAGTCATGGGTTTAATACACTGCTGGAGGAGATTTAATGTGATGAAAATGATTTAGATCTAAATTTAAATTCATTCTAAGACCCTGACTTCTTTATTTCTGGCCACTACTGGGCCTTTAAAATCATAACAGTACAATTACAAGGCTTACCCTGATTATTTTTTTGTCCTCATAAAAATGTCAAATTTTAACACTTAAAATTGAAAATACTTATTCTTTGTTTAAACGGAAACATTTTGGATACAAGAAGAATAATACCTCTAACAAGTAGTATCCTAAATTTCAGCTAGGTTTACCTTAGTTTCCTATTAAACAGTGATATATAACTTCTTTGATCGAAAGGATCAATATAATAATCCCTATCCCCCCCCCTTTTTTTTTAATTCTCCACCCTTTTTTCCAAAAGGTGGAGGGGGGAGGGGGGGAGAAAGATGAATCCCTACTACTTTTTGCACTTCTACCATGCATACTGCAATAGCCTTTTTCCCAAAGCCTTTCCCTTCTGGGAAAAAATATTAGTTTTCCAAAGAACTGACGGTCACCCAAGAAACCATTATGCTGTCAACTTACTGAGCGTTTATCAGATCTAGATCTAGACATAGGTGAATGAGATCTGCCATAGTCTGTGTGTGGCATTTGATGTTCCCTTGGATATTCATAGCCCTGATAATGTGCCATTGGATCCATACCATAGGCCTGCGGCTGCAAGAAATAAATTATCTTTAGACCTATGTGTGCACATCTCTATCTACACTAATCTGACTTTTTATCAATGTGGCCAAAATGAGGCCATCTGTCTGTCTTTGAAATGGTTAGAGCCACTGTGAAATAAGGAGAAAATGATTGGTACCAGCATTTTCTCCTTTCCCCATAATGCTTTCAAATGCCTCTTTTCTCACTCTTTTCTCAGGGTCTTCTAAACTCAGGAATGTGTGCTAGAGAGTAAAGAATTTAAAAGACCTGCATTTTTTTTCTACTATCATGAAAAGTGTCTGAAGTCTCATCAAGTATCACTGAAAAATAATTATTAACAAGAAATATCTTTAGAAAAGACAGACAGTGTAAGAGGTATTAAAAAATGAAAATTTAAAGCATTCTTTCTTTCGTGGCAGCTCAGAGCTCCAGATAGAGAGTGATTATGATTTCAAAATTGAAAATACCGTATTAATAAATCCCCACTAAACCTTATGTTATGGGTACTCATTAGATGAGTACCCACAACATAGGAATTGGAAGAAGAAATAATGGATTTAGAATACTATCACTCCCTCTTATCTGGAGGTCTCAATATGAAGACAAATAGTAAAATAATAGCCTCGACAGCAATTGCTTTCTTTTCCCCACTATTCATTTTGTTAAAAAGTGGCATTTTTAATTAGATGTATATCAAGATTACAAGTTAGAATTCATCCCAATCATTGTTGAAAAAGGAAAAAAGTTAAATATTGTACAGACATTACGACTCAGCCACCCATCCAAGCTCTAACCTTAGGGCACGTCACTCCACTTCATGAAAGAGCCGTGCATCATACTGGGTCGCCATGAAATCCGCAATCCAATTGTACATATATACTGCTTTAACCCTATACCAAATGACAAATTTTTAGACTAGTCCAGATTGAAAGCATTTGGAGACGAAAAAATAAATGCGACTCAGAAATTGAAGATTTTTTTATGGGAGGATAGAAAACATTGTGGGCAAACCTGCTATGTGGGAGTTAGTGAAGACCCTTACAAGCTGCATGCGGAAAAAAAAATAACCAATCACTCAATTTACATCCATCTTATTTCAAATCCCTTTGTTTTCAAATTTGCATGAGGATAGGAATATTCCCTATCTATGAACAAGAAGAAGCTTAATTCATGACCTTCAAATATGACCTTGAACTTGAAACTGCTGAAGCAAATCATTCAGAGAGACACTTACTTCTCATTAAGTAGAAAATTTCATCATGTGAACTTGACCTTGGACCTGACTGGACAAATTAAGAAGTGACACATCTACTCATAGGAGAAAAACTGTGCAAATTTATTTTGAAATGCATCCATATGTGTAGAAGTTATGGCTCAGACAAGATATATTTAGGATAATTTTATCGTTCGACCTTAAAGTATGACCTTGACCTTGGACCTATATGATCAAATATTCTGAATGGCAGATCTACTCATTAAAGAGTAAGTGAGCCCAATAATTTTCAAACCTATCTAAAATGAAGAATTGATGGCTCAGAATGCCCTATTAATGATAATTTTATCATTTGCCCTTTCAGACTGACCTTGACCTTGGATCTACCTGAACAAATGGTTCAAAGGGCTGTGCTACTGGCAAAGGAGAACACTTGTTTCAAATTATTTTCAAATCCATTGATAAATGTAGAAGTTGTAGCTTGGACAAGCTCCATGTATGACAATTTTACCATTTGACTATTGAGGATGACCTTGATCTTGGACCTAACTGAACAAATGTTTCAAATGGCATTTCTACTCATAAAGGAGAGCAATTGTGCCAAATTGTTTTGAAATCCATCTATAGCACTTCTACTAGTATACAAAAACAATTTTGCTAAATTATCTTAAAATGCATCCGTAAGTATAGAAGTTATGGCTCGGAGAAGCTCCATTCATGACAACATTATCATTTGACCTTCAAGTGTGACCTTGACCTCCACTGTACCTGAACAAATGATTCATATGACTCTTCTATTGGTAAAGGAGAACAATTGTGTCAAATTCTTTTTAAATCCATCCATAAACGTAGAAGTTGTAGCTCAGACAGACTGCATGCATGACAATTCTACCCTTTTGACCTTTAAGGGCGACCTTGACCTTTGACCTACCAGAACAAATTATTCGAAGGACTCTTTTACTGGTAGGAGAAAATTGTGTAAAATTCTTTTTAGCTCCATCCATAAATGTAGAATTTGTAGCTCGGACAAGCTCTATGTGTGACAGTTTTATCATATGACCTTCAAGTGTGACCCTGACCTTCGACCTACCAGAACAAATGTTTCAAATGGCACTTCTACTTATATAGAAGACAAATTGTGCCACATTATTTTGAAATCCATCCACAAATGCAAAAGTTCTGGTCCAGACAAGTTCTGATGGACGCACGCATCTATGCATATACACCAAGGCAACATTGTGACAACTATATCTCGCTCACCATTAGAGGGCTCAACAATAAATCCTTACTTTAACACTTTACAACATGAAGATATACTAGGTTCATCTGCATTGAAAGCACTTGCAGACGACAATTCAAATGTGGCTCAATTTTTTAGACTGGTCTGTGATAGGGTAGAAAACATTGTGTGAAAAGAAGAAAATGCTGGTTTCCAGCATTTTCTCCTTTTCCCACAATGTTTTCAAAAGCCCTCTCCATCAGGGTCGTTAAAACTCAGGACTGTATGTTAAAGGATAAAAGAGGTAACTTACTGGAGGTCCATAGGGGGGCATGGGTGGAGGTGCTGGTGCTCTGTTTACAAATTCTCTCATGTAATCATTGTAGGACTGGAATGAGAAAAAGTTATTTTATGAACACACATCTATATTTTTTTCTTTCGTACTAACTGAAACAAATCTACAACAGACAACTTGGACAATTTTCTAAAATGCCAGTAATAAACCTGGCTTTAATTTGAACCATTGTGGCAAAAGGAAATAATGGCCCACAATAAGAAACTGCTTTGTTTGCTACAATGATTTTTAAAGCTGTCTGCTGCAAGATAATAATAATAATAATAATAATAATAATAATAACAATAAAAATAATACTAATAATAATCTGTTAACTCTTTACCAACTTTACCAAACAACAAAATTTTGAACTGGACGAAAATTGAAAGCATTTGCAAACAACAAATTAAACGTAGCTCAAATGATGATTTCTGTCTTTGATGGGGTAGAAAACATCATGGGAAAAGGAGAAAATGCTGGTTACCAAAGTGTTCACTTTCAGGGTTGTTAAAACTCAGGATTTGTGGTAAAGGGTGAATGTGCGACAAGAATTTGTGTGACGGCAGTGTGATTGAGTATTTATCCCTTTACCACACAACACCACCTTTTAACGACCTTGGGAAAGAAGCCTTTTAAAAACATTGTGGGAAAAGGAGAAAATGCTGGTAACCAGCAATTTCTCCTTTTTCCACAATATTTTCTACCCTATCAAGAGAAAACTGCACCATTTGAGCCACACTGAAATTGCTGTCTGCAAATGCTTTCAATTTGGACATGGCTAAAATTTTGTCACCTGGTAAAGGGTCAATGTACACAGTATCTGTTTTCCAAAATCTCGAGTTCTAACACAAATTCATATACGTATAAAACAGTCTGACAAATGTATGGAAAAGAAATCTTCTTTTCATTACATAGAAATTAAATGAAGATTTCTTTTTTTCCTAAAAAACAAAGTTTAGGGGTACATGTGTATGTATACTATGCCTTCACCAAACAACAAAATTTTGGACAAGACCAAATGGAAAGCATCTGCAGACTACAAATTTAATATAATTCAAATAATGATTTCTGCCTTTGACTGGGTAGGAAATGTAGAAAAAGGAGAAAATGCTGGTTACCCGCATTCAAGAACCTTCTGTTTCACCGTTCAAACTCAATATTGTGTTGTAAAGATTTATAAAAAGTATGACCAACACACGAAATATTGTCTATTACCATTATATGATTATTTTGCTAAAATGTTCATTACAAACATTGTTCTATAGTGAGACCATGTTAACTTGTCACGTAATAAATATTCCATCTTTTTACATGAACTATTTATAGATCTCATATAAATTTACGATTTTATATGTCGTTTACTTCGAGATCATGTGTTCAGGTATATTACCTCTACACCATGGACACGGCAACAAGATCAGTTTATTATACAAACATGTCAAAGATTTGAACTCCGTTTAGTACAAGGCATTTATCTAAAAACCGAAAATGGACACAGAAACAAAGTAGTACACACAAAAACAAAGTAGTGACAAGTTAACTCCTTAACGACCTGAAGAAAAAGCCTTTTGAAAACATTGTGGGAAAAGGAGAAAATGCTGGTAACCAGCATTTTCTCCTTTTTCCACAATGTTTTCTAACCTTGCCAAAACAAATTTCAGTTTTTGATTCTAAAGTTTATTTTGTCGTCTGCAAATGCTTTCAATTTGGACAAGTCTAAAATTTTGTCGTTTGGTAAAGAGTTAATGCAGTTTCACCATACTTTTTACATGGGCATTCTCTGTATTCCCTGGTAAATTCCTACAATCTGTAGAGCATCTCATGTGAGATATTTCTCTACAGGGTGAGTGAATTATTCAACTTTTTTTTTTTCTCAACTTCCAAAGTTTGGTGTTATATTCACTAGTGCTTGTTATCATATATACACACATCTGACAGGCACAAATTTAGGCAGGGAGAGAGAGATGGTTACACGCAGATTAGGGAGAGAGAGTTGGTTACAAGAAAATCAGGGTATGATATTATCTCTTTGTCAAATAGATTCCCTTGGTTCTTTTACATGCTTGGTGTAAAGCACCAATATATGCAAGGCAACCCTGGGTTCCTAACCATTCACCTCTTGTTGGGTGGAAAATACAAAGTACCTCTGTAAAATATCCTCCAAGACCAGAGATTGCGCCCCAGACCTTTGGACTGGCAGTCCTGCATGTTAAGCACTAGGCCTCCTCTCCACCCATAATTTAACAGCTTTATCTATGTTCGTGTTTTGAGACAAACAAAGGGAAGAAACTTTCACCACATGCAATTCAACATGAAAGGAAAAAAAAAAACAGTATCATCCTTAAACTTCTTACCAAATGACAAAATTTTAGACCAATCAAAATTGAGAGCATTTGCAGGTGACAAATTAATTCTATATTTTTTTTGTTGATAGGCTAGAAAATATTGTTGAACAAGAGGGCCATTGGCCATAAAGTGCTCACCTGAGTTAAAGTATCTACAGTTGATAAAACTGAGATTCTAGTTTCAATTATTAAAAACACCTAAGTGTAAGTGACCTACTTTTTGAACCAATGTGACTAAATTCCAAACTTGTCCAAGATATCATTAACTCTTTCACTACTAATGACGACTTGACTACCTTTTACGGACAGCACAGATCAAGATCAGACTGCACAGAACGTCTGCTACTCTGTTTTTAAACTATGATGAAAGTCGTTTTCAATGGAAATGGAAATCTATTTTTAGAGCTCGAGAAAAAAGTGGAATTTCAGGAGTTAGTAGTGAAAGAGTTAAAACAAACATTCTGACCAAAGTTTCATGAGTATCAGACTGAAAATGTGGCCTCTACGGTGCACACAGGGTTTTTCTAAGATTTGGTCCAGTGACCTACTTTTTGACCAGATGTAATCCACATTGGAACTTGTCCAAGATATCATCAAGGCAAACTCTCTGACCAAGTTTCATGAGAATAAGGCTGAAAATGTGGCCTCTAGAGTGCCCACAAGGTTTATCTAAGATTTGACCATGTGACCTACTTTTTACCCCGACATGACTCAATTCTAAACTTTTCTGAGATATCAACAAGATAAACATTCTGACCAATCTTTATCAGTATAAAGATAAAAATGTGGCCTCTATGGAGCACCCAAGGTTTTCCTAAGATATGGCCCAGTGACCTACTTTTTCATCCAACATGACCAAATCTCAAACTTGTCTGAGATATTATCAAGACAGAAAATCTGACCTAGTTTCATGAGTATCCAACTACAAATATGGCCTCTAGAATGCACACAAGGTTTTTCTAAGATTAAGCCCAGTGACCTACTTCTTGACCGGACATGACCCAATCTCAAACTTGTCCCAGATATTATCAAGACGAACATTCTATCCAACTTGCATGAGTTTCAGGATGAAAATGTGGCCTCTAGAGTGCACACAAGGTTTTTCTAAGATTTGGCCCAGTGACCTACTTTTTGACCCAACATGACCCAATTTCAAAGTTGTCCAAGATATTATCAAGACAATTATTCTGATCAGGTTTCCCAAGTATAAGACTGAAAATGTAGCCTCTAGAGTGCACACAAGGTAATTGCCGACACCTGGCTGACGGACGACACATGCTGGACACAGCACAATCACAAAAGCTCACCTTGAGCACTTCGTGCTCAGGTAAGCTAAAAAGGAGAAAGTGCTGATGACTAGCATTTTCTCCTTTTCCTACAAAGTTTTCAAAAGCCTTTTTCCTTTGGGTCAACAAAACTTGTGAATGTGTGGAAAGGTGTTAAGTAATCTATTTGATGCTTAACTTTGTACCATACAATCCTGAGTTTAACCCTTTCCCAAACGACAAATTTTGGACTGGTCCAAATTGAAAGAGTTTGCAGAGGACAATTTTAAATTTGATGAAATTGGCAGGAAGTTCTCAAAAAGGGTAGAAAACACTGTGGGAAAAGGAGGAATTGCTCGTTACGAGCAATTTCTCCTTTTCCCACAGTGTTTTCGTTAGACTTGTACTGCAGACACGTGAAAACCAGGGCTTGTTTGGGAAAGGGTTAAATAATTCTGATGAAGAAGGCTTTTGGGGGAAAGGAGTAATCACATTTTCTCCTTTTCCCATGTTTCCTACCCCTTCAAAATCAAATGTCATTGTTTGAGCCCATTTACTTTTTTGCTGCTTATGTCTTCAATTTCACCAATTTGTTTGTATTGGAGTTTAACATTGTTTTAACAGCTTAGGTCATATCAAGGCGATCAGTGCACCTACGCATGTGTTTCCTGGCTTTCTCCCATCAGTACTGACACAACTTTCTTTCCAAATCACTGACTATTTTTTCCCACATGAATCAGAGGTGAAAGGCAAAAAATCACCAGAAAGGAAACTGCCTAAACTGGGTATAGAACTCGCAACCACTAAGACAGATACACTAACCACTGAGCTACCTGGGTGGGCTAAAAGTTGGACAAGTCTTAGTCAAATTTGTTGTGTTGAAAATAATGCACACCTCACATTTCTAGAGCACACCTCACATTTCCTTTACCACATTTTCTAGGGCACTCTTTCCAAGCCATTGGCTGCTTTCCAAAATAAGAATGTTCAAGTCAATTCTTCAAAAGAGCCTGGCCAAGGTGGGATTTGAATTCACCACCCATGGATATCTAAGCACTTTTGCCAGTTTCTTCTAACGGTCTTAATGTATTAACCCTTTCCCAGACGGCAAAATTTGGACTGATCCAAATTGAAAGAGTTTGCAGACGACAATATTAAATATGATGAAAATGGTAGAAAGTTCTCAATAAGGGTAGAAAACACTGTAGGAAAAGGAGAAATTGCTTGTTACGAGCAATTTCTCCTTTTCCCACAGTGTTTTCAAAAGACGTGTGCTGCAGACACGGGAAAACCAGGGCTTGTTTGGGAAAGGGTTAAGCAAGGTCAAGAATTATACACTTCAATAACATTATCCTAATTCTTCAGTTTCTTCTAAATAATAGTATCAGAATACATAGTTTCAAAACTGAAACCCAAATTCTCTCAGTATAAGGTTTCCAGGACTAAATCTTACTTTGACTAATAGCACGAAAAAAAAAAATTATTATAGAGCAGGAATAGCTTCCCCCCTTCATGGTCAACTTTTTTTTTTAGTATTTCTGACAAACAACAAAGCATTCTGTCCAAATTCCAGATTCAAAGATGCAAAATGACCATGAAGCTTCTAGACACTGCTTGAGCCATTCAGTACCACACCAAATTCTTCAATGCCATATTCTCTTCAGTTTGGAGCTTGAAGGGAGCTATTCAGCTTTCATGATCTCACCCAATTTCCAAAATGATTAAACTCACTGAATAAAAGATGCTGATAGCTGGTGAATTAACACTAAAGAAGAAAGAGAGAAAGAAACCTTTTTCAATGGCACTTCTTTAATGGGCTACATACCCCCTTTAGGTATTTTCAGATTTTTTTTACCAGAGTTTCGTACAGACTTGTGGGAATGTAATAAGATGTCACATGAGTAATATGTCAAGTCCAAAGAATGACTTCATATGTGACGTATAAAACATAGACATAGTTACCTACTGCGATACGACCATCTTGTCATTTATACACCAAATGTGCCTTTATATGCATGTGACCTACAGTTCCTCTCCAATTGCAGAGAAAACTATTATGAGCCATTCCCTGTAAAAAGGGGGCTTAACGCATCTGCGAAAAAGTATCGACCCAGGTCAGCTTGCACAGTCCTAGCAGGCTGACATGGGTTAAAACATTTCCCCATTCGTCAATTTTCCATATGTCCAGGGACCAGTCTACCTCACAATAAAGTTGGTTGTTGAAAAAGTGGCTATTTTGGATCCATAATTATGTGATTGCTTGATTGGTACAATGCATCACGGAGATGCATTAAGCCCCCTTTTTCACAGAGCATGGCTAACATATATATTTATTTATTGGTGTTTTTCAAGAAATTCCCTCAATCCCATATCGGCCAACAACAAAGCTTACCAAGCCCAGATTCAAATGGAAGGCTAACCAAAATGAAAGCAGGTTTACAAGTACCACCACCTGGATTTATAGTAATGGAGAACCAACCTCTTTATATCTTGGTTCAGTGGGTCTAAATGTTTCAGACTTGGCACTACCCAAGTACATATCCAAATACTTGGACTTTGTGAACTCTGACCCAGAATGAGACTGAAATTTAGTTTGTGACAGATAGACAAACGGTCCAGGGTAAAATTCTTGGCACAAAAAAAATGTGGAGCATTATCTCTGGAAAGCCATACTATACTATACACTTGTTGACTAGTCCCTGAGTCATGGGACCATTTTCACTAACGATTCTTAAGAACATTCTTAACCCTTTAGCAGACAACAAAATTTTAGCCTTGTCCAAATTGAAAGCATTTGCAGACGACAATTTCTGTGTGGCTCAAATGGTACAATTTTCCTTTGACAGAGTAGAAAGCATTGTGGGAAAAGGAGAAAATGCTGGTTACCAGCATTTTCTCCTTTTCCCACAATGTTTTCAAAAGGTTTCTTTCCCATGGGCGTCGAAAGGCGCCATTGTGCGGTAAAGGGTTAATCTCATTTTCAAGAATTTTCTAAATTTGAACAGAGCACAATGTTTGGTTGGCTAAACCATTTGGTTTATCCAATCAGAGGTTGTGTAAATTTCAAATTTAGAAAATCTCAGATATAAAAACTAAGAATGTCCTAAAGAATGGTTGGTGAATATGACCCTGATCGTTATGCAAACAAGAGGGCCACTGGCCCTAAAACGCTCACCTGAGTAAAGTCAACTAGAATTGATAAAGCTGAAGAGATCCTGGTTGTAATGATGAAAAACACATGAGTTCTTGACCTACTTTTCGACCTCCTTGACTTATTTTTCAACTTGTCAGAGATATCATCAAGATAAACATTCTGATGATATTTCATGAGTATCGAACAGAAAATGTGGTCTCCAGATGGCACACAAGATTTTTCTAAGATTGTCCCAGTGTGCTACTTTTTGGCCCGACATGACCCGAATTTGAACTTGTCTGATATATCAGTAAAACAAACATTCTAACCAACTTCCATTAGAACGGATCTGAAAATGTGGCCTCTGGAGTGCTCACAAGTTTTTTCTAAGATTTGGCCCAATGACATACTTTTTGACCTGACATGACTCAATGTTGAACATGTGCTAGATTTCATCAAGACACATTCTGACCAAGTCTCATGGATATTGAGATGAAAATCTTGCCTCAGGGGTGCATACAAGGTTTTTCTAAAATTTGGCAGAGTCCTATACTTTTTTACCCAACATGACCCAATTTCAAACTTGTCAGCGATATCATCAAGACAAACATTTTGACTAAGTTTCATGAGTTTCTTGCTGAAAATGTGGCCTCTAGAGTGCTCACAAGGTTTTTCTAAGATTTGTCCCAGTGACCTACTTTTTGACCCAACACGATCGAGTTTCCAACTTGTCAAAAACATCATCAAGAAAAGTATTCTGACCAAGTTTCGTAAGTATAAGACTAAAAATGTGGCCTCTAGAGTCCAAACAAGGTTTTTATAAAATTTGACCTGGTAACTTACTTTTGGACCCGGCAAAACCCATTTTCCAACTTGTCTGAAATTTCATCAAGACAAACATTCTGACCAAGTTTCATAAGTATCTGATTAAAACTGTGGCCTCTAGAGTGCACACAAGGTTTTTCTAAATTTTGACCTGGTGACCTACTTCTTGACCTGACATGACCCAATTTAAACTTTTCCGGGACATTATAAAGACAAACATTCTGACCAAGTTTCATGAGGATATGACTAAAAATGTGGCCTCTGCAGTGCACATAAGGCAATTGTTGATACCTGGATAACACAAGACACACAACGGATAGCGGACACAGCACAATCACAAAAGCTCGCCTTAAGCACTTCGTGCTCAGGTGAGCTAATAAAAAATGTAGAGTGAAATACTATATTCTCATGAGTGTAAGTTGGCTGATTTGATAATACCTACAGCAGGTTTAATGCAGAAAGGAGATACATTCTTTCTTTAATCATATGCAAATACTTTCTTTCTGCATCACCTCCAACCTATTTTTTAGAAACTTTTGAGGCATTCAATAAGTAATGTCTAAATCTTTCTCGCATTTGTGCCCTTGCACACATGTTTCATGTAAACAGACAATCTCAGACCCCTTAGTGGATATAGAAGAAATTACTTTTTAAAACCATCTTACTCGTCATTTTGGTTAATAATATGGAGAAAATGCATGTTTCCCACAATGTTTTCAACCCGTTCAAAGACAAATCCTATCATAGGAACCACACCTAATTTGTCGTCTGCAAATGCTTTCAGCTTGGACTAATCTAAAATTTTGTTGTCTGATAAGGGGTAACCATTACTCTTTCCAAGTAACTTGTTGCTTTCCCCAAAAACACAACCCAAACAATGTTCATTTACCCTTTACCACACAATCCCGACTTTTAACGACCCTGAGAAAGAAACCTTTTGAAAACATTGTGGGAAAAGGAGAAAATGCTGGTAACCAGCATTTTCTCCTTTTCCCACAAAGTTTTCTACTCTTCCAAAAACAAGTTTCAATATTTGAGTCACATTTATTTTGTTGTCTGCAAAAGCTTCCAATTTGGACTGGTCTAAAATTTTGTTGTGTGGTAAAGAGTTAACAGTAAGAAAAATGCAAATCCAGTTCCAAAGGTCTAGTGTGAACTGGTATTGAATCTCCTGGGTCCATATTCACTAACCACTTGTTAGAGCATTCTTAATCTTATTCTAAAGAACTGTCAATATTTTGAAAGCAACACAACTTCTGATTGGCTTTTCTGATTTGGTTTAGCCAATCAGAAATTGTGTTACTTTTCTAAATCTAGAACAACACTAATGATGAAACTAGGAATGGTTGTTGAATATGACTAAGATCTTTGAATTACTATCCCTGTACCTCACTGTCTGAGTCACGGGGCTCCACTATTTTCAACAATATTTTTTACACAACAGGAAATGGAGACATTCTTTCAAAAGACAAGAAAGTGATAATCCTGAGACAGACAAAAAGAGATTTACTATTGGATGCTTACCCCATTGATAAATGTTTCTCTCCTGACACCTTGGTTGTAGCGAGATGATCCTCTGTCTGATCGTCTGTCCCTGAAAAACCCTGCAAGTAAAAAATATGCACTTTATTAGCACATAAATTCATGCAATTGACTTTTTCCTGTTCAACACAGACCACATTTAACCCTTGGACTAGTCTAAAATTTTGTCGTTTGGTAAAGAGTTAACTCTTTACCAAACAAAAAAAATTAAGACTGGTCCACATCAAAAGCATTTGCAGAAAACAATATTAATTTTCCAAAACTTAAAGAATTTTTCTTTGAAAGCATAGAAAACGTAGGAGAAGGAGAAACCAGCATTTTTCTCCCTTTCCCACAATGTTTTCAAATGTCTTTTTCCTTGTCTTACGCACATGAAAGTTTGCAACAAATGCATAGCTCAAATACAAACCGCCCTGGCAGGGATTCAAACCTATAAGGCAAATATCCTCATTTATTGAGGTTTACAAGACCAGAGGCCTGTTGTACTAACATAGTTACGAACAAAATTTTCGTAACTTTTTACGTAACTCTAAAGAAAATACGTAAGTGCATTTTACAAAAAAAATTCGTAACTGATTCGAGCTTAAGTTTTTGCGTAACTTTACGAACAAAAAAACCTGCCTTAACTTTTACGTAAGAGTTGCTGATATCAGTGGGGTTCGAACTATTTAGAATAATTAAGCGAAAAACAATTGGAAGAAAAATATGGATTGGCAAAGTACGCAATTCGGTTGAATTAGACCATCCTGGATAACATCTCAATCTAAATAAGGCGATTGATGCAGCTTGTGAAAACTATTTTCTCACTGTTGCATGAAGGTTAATGGCGTGCACACTTTTGGGAGCGTTTCATGTGTTTCGCCAGCACTAAGTTAGAGCCCAACAATGCCTTGCGAAAGCAAAAATTTCATGTTAACGGGGATTCCACTGAAGATCAAACCCAGGATCTCTTAATTAAAAAGGGAATCCAACAATACATGAGCACCGAGCCTCGGACGACTCTGCCCATGTTGCTATTCAACAATTTCATCATTTTATGAGATAACAAATAATATTTTTATGTTACATCTGTACTCTATTGCTGTATATCACTAATGAGATATGACCAAGTGAGCCTTGAGTTAACCTTTAGGCTGCTAAGCGCAGCTCAAGGACATTTTGCATACAGTCTAGATCAAGATTAGACCTCAGGGAATGTGCAGTCTGATCGGGATCTACACTGTCCCATAAGGAAATGTTTCCCCAAATAACTTTGAAATAACAACATTTTGGTTCTTACAATCGGCTTTAAAGTTTCATTACACTCATTTAGCAGGGTAAGGGTTAATGAAAGGACTAGCGATGCAGATGGTCATTCGTATTCTGAAATTATCTTCACATATTTACAGGAGATATATCGCTAGAAGTACACCGAACACACTTAGACTGACTGACTGACTGACTGACTGACTGGCTGGCTGGCTGGCTGATTGATTGATTAATTGATTGAACAGTGTTTTACAACGCTTCAACATTATTTCAGTCATATCATATCGTATGTCCTGGGTTTCACCAGTATTCTTGCCCAAGGATACTCCCTCGAAAGACAGAGTGTTTCGAGTGAGGATCAAACTCCAAAATTCCAGGCCACGAGCTCTAAATCCCACCACCAAGCCACGCAACCAAGAACCAGAGCATATTTGGAGAAGTACTCTTTAAATTAACGCCTACTCTCCCATCCATTTCTTCAGGATATATACATGATCGCATTGTCTATTGTAACCTGTGTTCCATACCGACAAGTAAAATACATATCTACACTATCAAACAATGTCAATACACTATCATGATCACCTAAAGCCTTCGATTGGTAATTGAAAACGAGCAGTCTGATCTTTGATCAACTCTGTCCGACATTGCAAGATTTCTTAAACTGTATACTCATAACATTGGGATATCTAAGCTCACAGTAGTCTGGTTTTAGCTGCTTGATTTAAAAAAAAAAAAATATTTAGTATATCGCGCAGTCTAATGGTAAAATTCGGTTATCATCGGTTTTTATTTTCTTCACAAGCTATGTAATTAGGCACAAATAGAAAACGTCATTCTTCAATCAGACATGAATGTAGACTTTATACTTCAAGTGACAAATTTTAGGCTCTTTCAAATTGAAAGCATCTGCAGGTGACAAATCTGAAAGTGGAAAAAATGAACTGGCGTTCTTTGCCAGGGTAGAAAACATTGTAAAAAATGTTGATTACCAGCCTTTTCTACTTTTCCTAAATGTTTTCAAAAGACCTCTACCTCAGGGTCGTTAAAACTCCGGGTAAAAGGGTTTAGACTGAGTGTCTGTTTGAAACTGGTCGATGGACCTAAATCAAAATATAACTTTGTTAATGAAGTGTCAGTTTTCATACTGATCTGTAATGGAATTGTATCCTGTATTTTCTGTGTCATATTTATGTGTGTGTTTCTAATCTCTCTAAAATTGCTGTCACATGTGCAACAGTATTTCCTATCTTGGAACAAAATTCATAAATATGTAGTCATTACATGGTAGCTATTTGACTGATGTGTTTACACGTCATAATAAAACAGGGGAAAATCCCCGGACAAGAAGTAATTTGAGAGGATGAGGCAAGCGACGAGGGAAAACGGGCTTTCTTTACAGTATTTCCATACATGCATCTATATCACTATTGGAATAAAGACATAAATATTCCATTATCAAGTCATTTCACGCGCTGTATCTTCAGCTTTCGATAAAGTTTCATTCCTAGCAAGAAATCAGTGTCTGATTTATATACCTCCAATTTGAGAGTTATGAAAAGTTTACGAAAATACTTACGCAAGGTTTGTAAAATGCACGTAAGAATTTCATAACTTTTGCGTAAGTGAAAACTTAAGAAAAAACTTACGTAAATGTTAGTAAAACGGGGCCCAGTACACTAACCCCTGAGCTAAAGAGAATTCTCCCTAACACACTTGTCAGGTATTGATTTTATACGGGAAGATGCTATGCTGTAAGAAAGGAGTGATCTCCCATAACATGCCCCCTCTTACGAGTAGTCATCATTTTGATGACTGAAAGCCTTATTAGGCAGGAAGTCTATTACTCAGACAAGAAATGGCTCAATGGCCAATAACGGGCAATTTTATAGACAACAAATGGCTCAATGGCCAATCCCAGACGAGCCCCCATCTTATTAACATAAAAGTTCGCAACAAATACATAGCTCAAACACAAACCGCCCTGGCTAGGATTCGAACCCCTGTTGCAAATATCCTCGTTTATTGAGGTTTAAAAGACCAATACACTAACCCCCGAGTTAAAGAGAAATTCTCCCTAACGCACTTGTCAGGTATTGATTTTATATGGGAAGAAGCTATGCTGTAAGGAAGGAGTGATCTCCCTTAACACTTGGGTGTCGTTTAAACTTGGGATTGTGAGGTAAAGGGTTAAAACCATTCCCATGCATATTCCTCTGGTTTGACCATGACTATAATTTTTTTTTTCAGCTGTCAACACTATTTCAGGCAGTTTCAACAGTACTAGACAGAGTTGACCAACTAAGCTTTTGGCAAAAAAAACCAAGGAAATTTCAGTGTTTGAAAAAGCTAGATTAACTTGTGTGTCCAGGCAATGTTTATAAAGTTGAATGCAATTGATATTGCTGAATGTAACTGTGGTCTCGCCCTTTAACTCTTCACCTGACAAAAAAAATTCTGACTTGTCCAAATTAAAAGCATTTGCAGACAACAGGGTCTCTATTCACCAACCATTCTTAAGAACATTCTCAGTCTTATTCTCCATAATTTTCCAAATTTGAAAGTAACACAACTTCTGATTGGCTAAACCATTTGGTTTAGCCAATCAGAAGTTGTGTTACTTTCAAATTTGGAAAATTATGGAGAATAAGACTAAGAATGTTCTTAAGAAAGGTTGGTGAATACGGACCCAGATCAAATGTGGCTCAAAGTACAGAATTTGTTTTATGTAGGGTAGAAAACATTGTAAAACAACAGCACTGCACTTGCCAATGCTTGGCTCCACGTTTGACATAAATATCTTCAGTAATAACAGTAATATAAAATGTCAAAGTTTTTGCACAATGCTGACGACCTTTATGCCAGGGCTATGACAATACCTGGAAATTTTTTCACACAAGAAGGCCATGATGGCCCTGAAGTCACTTGCCTGAGCTTTTTGACCAAACATGACCCATTTCCAATCTTTCCCTAGATAACATAACAAGCACTCTAACAAACTATCATGGATAGTTACTGGACTGAAAATATGGCCAAACATTCTGACTAATTTTCATAAGCACTTGACCAAAAATGAAGCCTCTAGAGCATATAGAACGATTTTTCTGAGGATTGAGCCCGATGACCATATTTTTTGACCTGACATGACCCATTTTCCAACTTGTCCTGAATATCATCAGACAAACATTCCGACCAACTTTCACGAGTATTGGATTAAAAATGAGGCCTCTAGAGTGTACATAAATTTTTTTGACTCGGTGACCTAGTATTTGACCAAATATGACCTATTTTCACACTCATCTGAGATATTATTCTGACCGACTGTCATGAGTACCGTACTGAACTGAAAATGTGGCTTATCTACAGCATGCAGTTCTAAAGTTTTTCAAAGATTTGATCCGGTAACCTAGTTTTTGACCTGACATGGCCCATTTTCAAACTAGTTGGAGGTATCATCAAAATAAACATTCAGACTAACTTTAAAGAATATTGGACATATGATGTGGCTTCTGGAGCATACACAAGGTGTATGAAGTTTTGACCCAGTGACCTAGTTTTTTACCTAGCATGACCCATTTTCAGACTTGTCCCAGATATTATCAGGACAAAAATTCTGACCCAGTTTCATGAGCACTAGACTAAAATTGTAGCCTCTAGAGTGAACACAATGTTTTTCTAAAATTTGACCAAGTGACCTAGTTTTTGACCTGACATGACCAATTTTTGCATTTGTCTGAGATATCAAAACAAACATTATTCTTACCACTTTTCAAGAATACTGGACTGAAAATACGGCCTCTAGAGTGTAAACAAGGTTTTTTCAAAGATTTGACTAAGTGACCTAGTTTTTCACCAGACATGACTAATTTTCGAACTCGTCCAAGATATAATCAATACAAACATTCTGACAGTTTCATGAGAATCAGACTGAAAATGTGGCCTCTAGAGCGTCCACAAGGTTTTACTAAGATTTGACCTTGTGACTTAGTTTTTGACCCAAGATGACCCATAAAGACCACAGGGATCTTCTACTCTTGTTGTGGACAAGGTATACTGAACAAAAAAGAAGTACCTATGAGCATATGAGAAAAGTAAAATAACTCTTCTCCATCAAAGAGTGCAATAATTAAGACTTTACAATCTTAAGTTTCAATGACCTTTGGGCAGAGGGCTTTTCAAAACATTCTGGGAAAAGGAGAACACTCTGGTAACCAGCATTGTCTCCTTTTCCCAAAAGGTATCTGACTCTTTCACAGCCATAAATCATCATTTGAGTTGTAGTCTGCATTTGACATGTGTAAAATTTTGTCATCTGGTAAAGTGTTAATAATATACACCATGTGGGCGGTATGTTGTTTCAAAAAGTTTGTACACCAGCATATTTCAAAATTCTTCGATACACATTTTTTGGGGGGATAAACAGCAATTTATTAACCCCTTCCCAAACAACACATTCTAGACATTTCAAATGAAAAGCATCCTCTGCAGATAAAATTAAAAGCTGTACCAATGAATGAAATAAAGATTTTTGACATGGTAGGAAACATTGCAGGAAAGGGAGAAAATACTGGTTGCCGGCATTTTCTCCTTTTCCCACAATGTTTTCAATAGGCTTCTTCCTCAGGGTCGTTAAAATTTAGGATTGTGTGGTAAAGGATTATCACATCACTTTGGAAAAGCAACATTAATTCAACAGGGAGAAAAAATTACCTCTGTCTCGCCCAAAGTCCTGCCGTTTATGAGGTGGTCCGAAGTCTCTTCTATAATCTGGTCTCCTGCTGAAACATTCTACATATAAATATCTATCCTAATACAAAAGTTGCAATCACACATATGAATACTGACACACGAAAAAAAGCTTTGAAGAGTTTTTCACTAATTAACACTATGAGAGTCAGCAAAATCTCCATGTCCAATTGGTGACTTGACTTGACATTGGTGACATTGCTTTGACATGATAAAAGGCAAAAAAATATAGAGTGGGTAAACATATTGGGTGAAATAACAAGAGGACCATTGACCCTAAAGCGTTCACCTGACTAAAGTCATCTACAGTTGATAAAGCTGAAGAGACCCTGGTTTTAATGATGTAAAACACATCAGTGCAAGTGACCTACTTTTGGACTTGACATGGCCAAACCTCGAACTTGTCAAAGATATCATCAAGACTAACATTCTGACCAAGTTTCATTAGTACCAGGCTGAAAATGTGGCCTCTACAGTGCACACAAGGTTTATCTAAGATTTAGCCCAGTGACCCACTTTTTGACCAAATGACATGACCCAATTTCAAACTTGTCCAAGATATCATCAAGTTAAACATTCTGACTCAGTACCAAGGGTATCAGGCTGAAAATGGGGCCTCTAGAGTGCTCCAAAGCTTTTTCTACAATTTGGCCCAGTGATCTACTTTTTGACCAAACATGATCCAATTTCAAACTTGTCTGATGTAACCCTTTAGTATAACAAATAAGGATCCAATCAAAGTTTGAGATTGAAACAGGACTAAAAAACAATCTGTTTCAATCACAATTATAAACATGTCTTTAATTTCAACAAAGGCCAAAACAATATTACTCTTTACCACAGACAAACGAGTTTTAACGCCTCTGGGAAAAGAGACTTTTGAAAACATCGTGGGAAAATGACAAAATGCTGGTAACCAGCATTTTCTCCTTTTTCCGCAATGTTTTCTAACCTTTCAGAAACAAATTCTATTATTTCAGACTTATTTAGTTTGTCGCCTGCAAATGCTTTGAATTTTGGCCACTCTAAAATTTTGTCGTCTGGTAAAGAGTTAACCAAACTTCATGCCTAATTCCTTTCTCTTACAGGTGGTGTTTGCAGACATGGAGATTTAGCTCAAGACAAGCAACTGTTCCATTTGCCACAATACTTTCTTGTTGATATTTGATATCAAACATGTAAGATTCATTTTCTCTTGCAATCTGCATTACTAAGTTTTAAGTTTACCCTTTCCCAAATGACCAAACTTTAGACTATTCCAAAGAGAAAGCATTTGCAGAGGGTAGATAAAATTTGGCTTTTATGATGGGATTGGTCTTTCAAAAGGTAGAAAGCGTAGTGTGAAAAGGAGAAAATGCTGGTCACCAGAATTTTCTCCTTTTTCCACAATGTTTTCAAAAGCCTTCTTCCCTGACATCATTTAACTCTTTACCACACAATCCTGTCTTTTAACGACACAGAGAAAAAACCTTTTGAAAACACTGGGGGAAATGGAGAAAATGCTGTTTTCTAGCCTCCACAAAATAAATTTCAGTTTTAAAGTTACATTTATTTTGTCGTCTGCAACAGCTTTCAATTTGGACTAGTCCAAAAATTTGTTGTTTGGTAAAGAGTTAAAGATATGGTTATTTGTTCAGAGGTTTAAGCATTGCTTGTACCCAATACAAATGAAGGTTTATATCAAATACCAAGATTGATCACCTATAGAAATACCTAATTACATATTAACCCTCTATCTTATTCAACTTTTCAACTAAGGCTTCATGTTTCTGCAATACTTCTGAAACATTGTGAGAAATGCAGAAATTTCTCAGAGACAGTCATAATTCTTTTTAAATTCTGTAATCATCCATCTTCACATTTTTTCATCCTGCTTCCTTATTTGTCTCAAACATAGGAGTTTCCAAAATGATTCTTATTGGAAGTGGATAAATACAAGAATTCTAGCATAAGACATCATAGGGCCGTTTAAACACATTCACTAGAGATCAATGGAAAAATGACCTTCAACACTTGACCACTGCTCTACTCATAAATTGCATTCATGTGTAATGCATAAATTATCTATTTCTTTAACTCTTTACCAAACGACAAATTTTTAGACTAGTCCAAACTGAGAGCATTTGCAGACAACAAAATAAATGTAACTCAAAAACTGGAATTTGTTTTGGGAAGGTTAGAAAACATTGTGGGAAAAGGAGAAAATGCTGGTTACCAGCATTTTCTCCTTTTTCCCACAATGTTTTCAAAAGGCTTCTTTTTCAGGGTCATTAAAAGTCGCCGGGATTGTGTGGTAAAGAGTTAAAGTATATTTTGAAAAAGAAATCAGTGGTAACTCTTAAGTGCTTTTGAGTGTAAGGAAAGGCAGACTGTACCTAAGCCTACATTCTGATCCTGAAGCACAATTAACCCTTTCCCAAATGACAAATTTTGGACTGGTCCAAATTGAAAGAGTTTGCAGACGACAATTTTAAATTTGATGAAAATGGCAGAAAGGTCTCAAAAAGGGTAGAAAACACTGTGGGAAAAGGAGAAATTGCTCGATACGAGCAATTTCTCCTTTCCCCCCAGTGTTTTCAAAAGACTTATACTGCAGACATGTGAAAACCAGGGCTTGTTTGGGAAAGGGTTAAATTGGCTCTGTCAATGTGTTAATCACGCTGGTCTCACAGAAATAAGGTTTTTATCTTCAGTAATTAACAAGCCAGTTAAATTCAATTTTACAGTGAGGAACAAATTTTAGGCACATGATCAATCTGGGTATTCAGTAAAGATACATACATATAAGAAACTAAAATCATTCCTTTTTGAAAAAGAAGTAATCCTATCTGTGTATCTTTAATGTTTCATTCAGAAATACATTCTCCTTTTTACAAGGATTGTTTCATAAAAGTCCTTAATTATTCACTGCACAACAAAAATGTAGACTTATCCAAATTGAAAGCATTTGCAGGAAACAAATTAAATGTGGCTCAAATGATGGAATTTGTCCTTGATATGGTAGAAAACATTGTGGGAAAAGGAGAAAATGCTGGTTACCAGCATTTTCTCCTTTTCCCACAATGTTTTCAAAAGGCTTCTTTCTCAGGGTTGTTTAAACCCAGAATTGTGGTACAGAGTTAATAACCCCCAAAAAACATGCTCATTGTGAAGCATGCAAAGTAACTTCTCTTTTACAAGCACAATGCCTTCTGTAGAGATGTTTCTTATGTCTTGAAGCAAATCACTTTTGAAAATTTCCCAAGGAAAAAAAAAATTATCATAACAATTAATTTTTTCTTTTTCACCCTGTTTTTGCATGTATTCATTCTTAAATTCATAGTCATTTCCCTTTCTTTAAGTAAGATGTTTTCAAAGTTTTGTACTACAAATTTGTTCAAATTAAAACCATGTTACTGAAATCTCTACTTTGATCTTTTTTCACCAAAACATGACCACTCTGCAATTCTCTGTTCTCTTATACAGATATCTTCCATGTCAGAAAGTCACATTATGAGGCTACTTATTAGCTGTAAGAAAGCCAAATAAACTACAGTGAACACTGCACCAAGTACAGATTACAGAAACCACAGATATTGCAATTTTACAGCCGTTTTGGTCAAAACATTAAACAAAGAATCAACAGCGGCAGGTAAAACCCCAGTTTGATTTTGATATCCCAGTTAGCACCAGGTAACATATATCCAATCTAAATAGCATATGATTCTTGTAACTAAGCTCATTTTACGAAGTAAAAAAGGAATGATTTTAGTGAAAAAAACAATGTGAAGAGCAGGGGCTGTATTAATCAACTGCTGTAATTAACTTTTTTAACTCTTTACCAAACAACAAAATCTTAGACTGGTCCAAATTGTAAGCATTTGCAGACGACAAAATAAATGAGAGTGAAAAATTGAAATGTGTTTTGGGAAGGTTAGAAAACATAGTGGGTAAAGGAGAAAATGCTGGTTACCAGCATTTTCTCCCTTTCCCACCATGTTTTCAAAAGGCTTTTTTCTCAGGATCGTTAAATGTCAGGATTGTGTGGTAAAGGGTTAACCAGACAAAGTTAAGACATATCCACACTGGAAGTTTTGACAGCAAACTTAATGTTTGTCAAATACAGGGATTTGACCCTGAGAGAGTAGAAAACAATGTGGGACAAGGAGAAAATTCTGGTTACCAGCATTTTCTCCTTCTTACACAATGTTTTCAAAAAATCTTTCCCCTCAGGGTTGTTCATAAAAAAACAGGCTCATCGAGATCAGAGTGACAATTTGTGACTAGACCTTTCTTTAGCCTGTGACAGAACATCATGGAATTCATGATTAGAACAATAATCAGGCTGATGAAGACAGCCACTGTTTGGACAGATGACAGTACATTGCAAGGTTTCTACTTTCAAATTTTTCAGTACGTAGTTCTAGAGCTCTTTACTAATTATAAAGTCCCATTTTACTGTAAGTCCATGTCCATGCCTTAGATTGGAGCCTTATTTTGTAATTCATCAATAAACATGGTAAAAGTGTAATATCATTTGTGCCCAACCCACTGATTGCCAAAGAAAAAAAAATCCATTGCACTTGTGAAGTCAAAGAGGTAAATTACAACGCTCTTCACTTGTCATTCTATCTTTTTAATTTTGACTCCATAGTTATTCCCTCCAAAATAAAAAATTGCACACAACTTTAACTCTTTACCAGATGACAAAAGTTTACACTGGCCCAAATTCAAAGCATTTGCAGACGACAAATGAAATGTGGCTCAAATGATTGGACTTATTTCTGAAAGATTAGAAAACATTTTCAGAGCTGTAATTTCTAAGAGGAGTTGAAACTCGTCATTGTGTAGTAAAGAGTTAACCCTTTACCACACAATCCCAACTTTTAACGACCCTGAGGAAGAAGCCTTTTGAAAACATTGTGGAAAAAGGAGAAAATGCTGGTAACCAGCATTTTCTCCTTTTCCCACAATGTTTTCTACCCTATCAAGGACAAATCGCATCATTAGAGTGACATTGAAATTGTCGTCTGCAAATGCTTTCAATTTGGACGAGTCTAAAATTTTGTTGTGTGGTACAGAGTTAAACACAGTCTTATAAAGTAAGTACTATCAACATGTGTTCAGGTTTAACAATTAAAGCACCAAATATACCCTACAGATATTTTCAGCCTAGAAACAATACTCAAATAGTTTCAATTTTACAGTTGTTTTTGTCTGGAATGGCTCAAATAAGCGGACAATGTACATCAAAGACCAGTCTGATCTTGATCTACACTGGTCCCCAGGGCAACTAAAACTGTGCAAAGTGCTTTATGAGTTAATATGTACAAAACCATTGTGGCAAACGAAAAATTGCTCCTTTTAAGTAATTTTCCCTTTTACCACATTGTTTTCCAAAGTAGTTTGTACAAGACAAGACATGGTTTGAGGTAAATCAGTCAAACCAATTCAATATCATTTCTTACATCACTAATTTTGAAAGTAACAACCTTGCAACAAATGTTTTGTTTAAAAAAAACAGCCTTTTATCATTTTTTAAACAGCAAGGACCATAGATAAAATTCATCTTTGGCTTCAAAGATGAAACATTTTCAAATGGGGGCATTCTGATCCGTCTCAACACTAATACTGTTAATTCACCAGAAAACTGATTCTGATTTATTCTGGCTATGATTGATTTCACTTTCATTAACCCTCAAAATAGATAAAACAAAGAGTGTTGCAGTATTAAGCTGTTTTGGACTGATTGTTTCAACAAAATAGATTAAAGTGTAGATTCAAATTAGACTACATGTTATGTGCCGATCTTGATCTATACACTCTGAAAAAGGAAGTAATTCTAAGCTAAGCCTTCCAACGAATGTTTTTAATTCTTTACCACACAATCCCGACTATTAACAACCCTGACGAAGAAGCCTTCTGAAAATATTGTGGGAAAAGGAGAAAATGCTGGTAACCAGCATTTTCTCCTTTTCCCATAATGTTTTCTCTCCTATCTAAGACAAACTCCATTATTTGAGTCACATTTAAATTGTCGTCTGCAAATGCTTTCCAATTTGGACAAGTCTAAATTTTTGTTGTGTGGAAATGAGTGAATTATATCAGACCTCATTCAGTCATTCATCAACAAAACCAGTTATGAAACCTCTTATATCTTCTATAATTTGATAATATATGCATGCTTTTTTTTTTCCTTTTTTTTTTACCTACTTACTATTTACAAATGAATAACTCCATTCCCAATCATGTGTCTATATAATATTGTTTCATGTTTAAAAGTGACATATAGGCCCATGGGGCCGGCTGTTTTTTTATACGTTTTGTTCAGTATTGTCTTCTGTATCTGTATACACATGTCACTATAATAAAACATTTAATTACTTATGCTCTTATCATTTGAGATGATTCATCTGTTTGTTTCCTATTAAAAAACGACAAACTTTCAGACCTATCCAACTTCAAACATTTACAGGTGAGAAATTAAATGTCACTCAAATTAAGGAAAACTGATTTTAAAAGAGTGACAAATACTGTGGGAAAAGGAGAACACTTTAGTAACGAGCATTTCTTCTTTTCCTGATTATGTTCTTAAATGCCTTTTTCTTCAGAGTCCTTAAAACACTTAGTTGTTTGGAAATGGGTTAAGCAATGAGATCTTTTATCAAGCCTGTAAAAATCAAACTATCAAAAATAAAAAAATATATATAGGCCATAGTCTGTGAAAAGAGGGCTTAATGTATCTGCAAACAGTATCGACCCCGGCCGAACCTTTTTGCTGGTAAACTTCTGCGTGTCAAAGAAACAGTAAACCTCATGATTACCAAGTTGTTATACAAACCGGATTTTATGGATCCATAATTATATGATGACTTGCTTGGTATCATACGTCACGGAGATGCACTAAGCCCCATTGTCACTGAGCATGGCTCATATTTTGATTTCATTCAGTCATAATACAATTTTGAATGCTTTTGCTGGAATGAGGATAACAAGTTCGAACGAAGATCTACACAGCTGATTGTCTACACTAAGTTTTTCAATAATGCTCACATTCATGTATTTGATTGGTTTTTCCTATGCTTAGTGTCAACACTTCTTTTTTTCAGTATTATTTTTCCTTTCTATAAAATACATTACCATTGGAAAAAGATTTTCTTATTTCAGACACACAGAAGATTTCTGAAGAAAAAGAAAATTGTAAACTTATGAAAGTATGAGAAATAGAAGTAATACTGGATCAAAATGCCCCCATAATGTTTGGGTCATGTGAAGCTTCCATAAGGGATAAACATGATATAAAACATACCGTGTGTGTAGAAATACACTCCATATATCTGCTCACTCTGGTTTTCTTGTCACCAGAATATACTACTTAATCAAATCCATTGCACTGAACAATGACTGGACTAACTAACACAATGCACAGTCTAGACAGTTCATTTTCCACACACAATCACATTGTATATGAATGCAACTGTGCTGGTGAGATACCATATTTGGTTGATAAAAAAGAAAATAACCACACACTTACAAGAAAGTTCATAAAAAGAGCAAGACAAAACGGAAGTCCAAAATAGTGAAGAATATTTAGGCACTGGTTTTTCCCAAGAAAAAATAAATGATTGAAGATTGTAGTCCTTGTGTTTCACAGGATGTGTGTGGAGTCCATTTTGTGCATGACGGAACGTCCATTTGGAATTCAGGAATGTGGTTATTTAAAGCGGAATAAAGGAATTAAAACACATCATTTCACTGATTATTTAGAAAAAATGTTCTTTTCAGGAGCATGCATATATTCACAGAAAAAAAAGGGTAGTCCTTATATAAGTCCATTTTTTTCTTTTCAACATGTAAAACTTAAAGTTCTCTCCCTGAACTTTACAAAGTCCAAGTATATTCTCCTTGGCCTACCATCTAACAACCTTCACTTACAGTGATACGAATTAGTATTCGGTTTCGGTACGGTACACTTTGAACTGCGCTCTACAGTATTGCACGAGACTTGAGAAATTTGGTATCTTCGGCACGTCTTTGACGGTGGGCAAGTGGTGTATGCTACCGAGAGCCTGTATCAACACTGACTCTTTTTATGGCAAATGTTCATTTAAATTTGTGCTTAACCTGTTCACAGTTGTCGCACTGATCTAATAATAAAGGAAAAATAGAAACTTAACATCCATTCAACAAATTCTGTGAGTACTGTATTATTTGTTATTAGCCAAAGAAAAGACCCTGCTTTTTTGCTTTTTGCTGCACTAACAAAATTTTACATTTCAAAGACAAATTAAGCTTATTACAATCCCCCACCCACCCCCCCCAAAAAAAAAAAAAAAAATATATATATCAATTTGCATTCTTCATTTACATCTAATTTCTTTTTGAAGAGCATGCAAATCTGTATGAGTGTCTATCTGTCAGTCCGTTTGTAATTGTGACTTCTGTAAAGTGCTATATTTCATTTCAGATATACTGTTTTCCCCAAAAAAATTTTATTGAATTTTCAATTTTGTTTCAGTTTCCCCCCTTTAAGAAATTTAAGAAGACAAGTAACTCCTCTTCTAAACAGGAATAACGCTAACCTAAAATCTCCCCTTCCTCTGAACGAATCTCTTCCACGATTCGATCTGCTATTAAAATCTCCTCGTCGAGCACTTGATCTCCGGGCTTCACGCACAATATCATTTAAATCAATGTTGTCATCCATTGGAAATAATTTGCATAAGGCTTCTCCACATCTTGGCTCTATTTCCTGTAAAATGAAGAATTGTTTTGAATGAAAAGCAACTATCACAGATGATATGGGCCCATTTTCATGAAAAATTTAATTTGTCATTTTACTCAGATCTGCAAACAGACTAATGTTCTGACTTAAGTTGAGTTTGTTATTCCAGACACATTTCACTAACATTAACAGACTTATCTAACATTCTCAAGTCTTGTGTTGACCATTTCGGACTCAACTCAGCAAAACAGTGGACCTTAGTCTGTTAATTGACTTAAGTCCATTTATTTTGCTTAGTTGAGTCTGAAACATAGCGTCAACACAGGATTTGAGAACGTTGCCACAGTCTGTTAATGTTGCTGAAATGTGTCTCAAATAACAAACTCAACTTAAGAACCTGGGGCCGTTAGTAGATTTGAGTAAAAAAAGATACTAATGATTTTTCATGAAACTGGGCCCAGGCTCTCAGATTCTCAAAGAGTAATAAATCTCTATTTGGACGTAAAGCCAGTCTAAAAACACTCAATGCTACAATACTTGAAGCTTCCAACTACATTTACAAATTCAGTAAACCCTGTCACACACCATACAATGTTTTTACTATCCTGGGGAGGAAGGCTTTTAAAAACAATGTGAAAAAAGGAGAAAATGCTGGTAAACAGTACCTTTTTCTTTTCCTTTAATTTTGTCTTTCTTTATACAGGCAAACCTAAAAACTTCAGCTATATCTAATATTTGATCTGCAACTGCTTTCAATATAACAAGTCCGAAATTTTTAATCATCTGATTAACCCTTTCCCAAACGACAAATTTTGGACTGGTCAAGATTGAAAGAGTTTGCAGACGACAATTTTAAATTTGATGAAAATGGCAGAAAGTTCCCAAAAAGGGTAGAAAACACTGTGGGAAAAGGAGAAATTGCTCGTTACGAGCAATTTCTCCTTTTCCCACAGTGTTTTCAAAAGACTTGTACTGCAAACACGTGAAAACCAGGGCTTGTTTGGGAAAGGGGTAAAGACTCAAAACTACACAATTCCAATATCAGTAGAACCAAGAAATATATTCCAGTTACCAGACATTAAGATCATTCAAAAGTCACTTACACTTCATCAGGTGTTTAACTCTTTACAAGACAACAAAATTTTGGACTGGAAAGCATTTGTAGATGGCAAATTGAAATTGGCTTAAAAGATGAGTTCTGTCTTTGACAGAGTAGAAAACATTGTGGGACAAGAAGAAAATGCTAGTTACCAGCATTTTCTCCTTGTCCCACAACATTTTCAGATGGTCTCTTTTTCATGGATGTTAAAACTCGAGATTGTGTGATAAAGGGTTAAGGATAAGTTTTCATTTATATAGATTCAAGGTCTTTCTACAAAAGCATTTGTAAAAATTCGTCAAATGGTAAAACAGTAGCAGCAAACTTGCTATTTTATTCTAATTATATGGTAAATTTGTACAAATCTATATAAAATAATTAACCCTTTACCACACAATCAGGAGTTTAAATGACCCTGACAAAGGCAGCTTTTCAAAACATGGTGGAAAGAGAAAATGCAGATAATCAGCATTTTCTTGTTTTCCCACGTTTGCTGCTCTTTAAAAAAAAAAAAAAAAAAATGCAATCATTTGAGCCTGATTTATCATCTAGAGGGGCTTTCTATTTGGACAAGTTTTAAGTATTGCCAGTAAAGAGTTGAATCTTCAAACTATATCCATTCAGATACTGCAGTTTGATAGTGCCCAGAATTCTATAGTATACCTGTCCATCTCTCCCAATCTTGACAGGACGGTTATCATTCCATGGGTTATGCAGATGGGTTGTTTTGGTGAAGTCCAACTCCCTCCTGAATAATACCAGAGTAATGAAAAGATTAATATTTTCTAAACTAATTTCAACATTATTTCAGTTGTATCATGGCAATAGCTCACTTTTTTTTTCCTTTCAGGCAAAAAAAGAGGCTTCTCCTGACAGCAGTCTGATCTTGAACCTGTACAGTTTAGGCCAAGCCTACATGATTACAAAAGCAATGCATACCAAGGCCAACGGAAAATTGTAAGTCAAAAAAGGGGCATAACCATGTCAAAAATATTTTGATGGTAACCTGCAACTGTTGTATGGGTTCCCCTTTTGACATTTAACAGCTTGTCCAAGTTTGAAGCAAGTAACTTCATGGCTATGAAAATATCTAAACATTTTCTTCGAAAGCAGTCAAGCTAAAAATCTGAGTTTCATTGCATTCTTATTTTAACTTTTAAAACAGGCACGGGTTATCATATTTAGTGCTGAGATAAATAGTGAAAATATTCCTGAAAACTCCTGCTACTTGCGGTCCAATTTAATTTCAAAATCATCAAATATCTTTATCAACCCTTTACCACACAATCCAGAGTTTTAACGACCCTGAGAAAGAAGCCTTTTGAAAACATTGTAGGAAAAGGAGAAAATAATGGTTACCAGCATTTTCTCCTTTTCCCACAATATTTTCTCCCTAATCAAAGACATATTCTATCCTTTGGCCCACATTAAATTGTCGTCTGCAAATGCTTTCAATTTGGACAAGTCTAAATTTTTGTCGTTTGATAAAGAGTTAATATAAATCACATGAGTCATCTCTGTGAAAAGAGGGTTTAATGCATCTGCAAAAAGTATCGACCCAGGCTGACATGAGTGGAAACTTTTTTCTATTTCTAAATTTTCTGCATCTCAAAAGACCACTCTAATTCATGATTCACGTTGTCTGTAGACACAGTATATTCCATATAGTGTGTAACACATGGTCTGTAGACATAGCATATTCCATATGGCATGCAACACATGGTCTGCAGACATAGCATATTTCATATGGCGTGCAACACATGGTCTGTAGACATAGCATATTCCATATAGTGTGTAACACATGGTCTGTAGACATAGCATATTCCATATGGCATGCAACACATAGTCTGCAGACATAGCATATTCCATGTGGCGTGCAACACATGGGCTGTAGACATAGCATATTCCATATGGCGTGCAACACATGGCCTGTAGACATAGCATATTCCATATGGCGTGCAAAACATGGTCTGTAGACATAGCATATTCCATATCGCGTGCAACACACGAAAAGAGGCCTTTGGATATTTGCGTGATAGTGTGTCATCCAAGATCAGCCTGTGCAGTCTGTGACTAATCCGAGACGACACTTCCTGTTATTGTGTGATTTTCTGTTTCACTATTACGTCTACTGTCTGAAAAAAATCTTATGTAGTCATAAAGTGCCATCTCGGATTAGCCTGTGCGGACTGTGCAGGCTAATCCTGGACAACACTTTACACAAATGTTTGAAGGTCTCATTTCGCATGTTGCGAAGACCTGCATCATGCAATGCATAACAAGATGCATTAAACACCCTCTTCACAGAGAATGACTCGTACATTACAGATCTCTATAAAATAGCTCAATTTGCTGCCTTCACCTGCTAATCCAGTCCAGTTTGAAGACCCCGCTGAGGGCCTTGGCACTCAGTCCTGGAGGTAATACCCAGCGTATAGGTGGATGGTCTTTTGTGGACGGTGCTGCCAATCTAGCACAACCTTTAAAAAAGTGCATATTAGGGTAATGAAGCTGTTACCTTTTTTATCTCCATATTACTACACAGATTTAGGGACATAATTCTTCTACCACTAAAGTTGTAAATATCTCAAAATTTGAAAATGTTTTGACTAGAATATTCCTGTAAATATTGGATAATCTGGATAGACAATCAGACTGTGTAGCCTGACCTTGACCTACACACACTGCAAGAGTGCCTGAAATTTCTGCTGGCAGTGAAACTTACAAAGTAAGCCGTTTAAGTTCTGTCCTTCATGACATATTTCACGTAAAATCACAATAAGCATTCTAAAAAAATCATATAATCTGTGTGAAACTTCCTACCTAGTATCTCAAGTCAAAAAACTCAATCAACAGAAGACCACTATCGTTTTCTGTAACTCATCTGAGAATGTTAAGTTTGACTTGGCCAACTGTGAAACTCTATGATAAAGAGCCACTGCATGAAGCATCATACTAAATATCCACACTCTAAGCTTTGATTTTTCAAGACAAGAACTTTTTTAACCCTTTCCCAAACGATAAAATTTAGACTGGTCCAAATTGAAAGAGTTTGCAGACGACAATTTTAAATTTGATGAAAATGACAGAAAGTTCTCCAAAAGGGTAAAAAACACTGTGGGAAAAGGAGAAATTGCTCGTTACGAGCAATTTCTCCTTTTCCCACAGTGTTTTCAAAGGACTTGTACTGCAGACACGTGAAAACCAGGGCTTGTTTGGGAAAGGGTTAAGCTTACCCTTGACTCTTTGCCAGACAACAATACTTTGGACTGGTCCAAATTGTCATATTTACACCAGACAAACTAAATGTAGCCAAATTTGTGGGATTTGTCTTTCATATGGCAGAAAACATTGTGGGAAAAGGAGAAAATGCTAAATGGCAGCATTTTCTCCTTTTCCTCACAATATTTTCAAAAGTCCCTTTTCTCAACATAGTTAGTCAGATCTGTGTGGTAAAGGGTTAATACTTTCAATTTAAAACAGGAGACCTCTGGGCAAGGGCATCTTTGGCACCTGGGAAATAATTCCCTGAGGGCTTTGAAGAGAAAACAAAAAGGCACCTTACCTTGAAATTTACCACTTTCCTTTACAGAAAAAACAAGGATAACATTGTCACACTCCTGAAAGTAAGAAACCAAAGCAATTGTCACAGTTATTAACAGCTAAGCAAAACTGTATTTGCTGTTACATTGAAGATAAAGATCAGACTGCAAAGGATATGACGAACCTAACCCATCCAATATTTCTTGAGGCATTCTGATAACTAGAGGCGCTTGAGCGCCTGTATCGCTCCACAGGCCTGATATTTCTATAATGGCGAAAAGAAGTTTTTAACAATTACCATTCAATCCTGCATTTTAGCTCACTGAAGAAAAAAGGTATGGAAAAAACTTGTGAGAAAAGAAGAAAAAAATGGTAACCAGCATTTTCTTAGTTTCCCACAATAATTTCTATCCTTTTTTATATATGTCTTACTAATTTGAAGATATGTTGTCTGCAACAGGTCCTTTCACAAACCATTTTGGGTGGGGAAACATCAAAATATAGAAAATATGTCTTTCTCAGGGTCGTTAAAAGTTGTGATTGTGTGGTAAAGGGGTAATCTAAAAGAACAGCTAGGAGGGCAAATGAATGAATGTTATAGCAATATAGATCAACTTACATCAATACACCAGATAGAATGAAATATGCTGGCATACAATGAACACCTAATCCCTAATAATCAACTTTTCACAGTCACAGTTAGAATGTCTTCTGTGGCAAACAACACAAAATGGTCTACAAATGCATTTACATAAATCAAATATCCTGCTCCAGGGCACAGATTAATTCTGGTGTACTGAAGTTGCGGGATCAGTTTGACTGGATAACATTAATGCCTTATCACAAATGTAAAGCCCTGTCCCACTTTGTACTAGGTCACCAGGATTTACACTCCTTCTGTCCACTCTGCATTTACTCATTAGTAGGTCAACAAACCTTTACCAGAACTAATAAAAGTGCAGAGGTTCTCTTGTTCTATATCAAAAGGACTATAAAGTACCTACAACATGGGGGTTTTGTTATTAAAATACTTTTTCTTTTTTATCTTGGCATGGTTACTCAGGCTTAGTAATAAGGCAAAATTGAAAAGCTCAAGTTGTGAAAGGTGCTCAAGCTTTTATCTTATTTATGGCCAGTGATATTTTATTACTTATACTAACTAATAGCATATCATTGGAGTAAATTGTGATCTTAATACCAAGGAAAATGTGTGGGCTTAAATAGGACAGCCCTGACTAGGTCAAGTCAATCCAATTTTCTTCCTTTTTCTTTGTTAGTCAATAAAACTAACACAATAAATAGTTTTGGAGAAGAACATTTTTTTGAAATATAAGCCTTGTCTATAAAAAAATGTGTTTTTAGGTGTATCATTTTTTTAAAAGGAATTTGGTATACAACCACCATAGAAACAATTTAGCAGACAACCACCATAGGAACTTACCTGCAAAACAACAATGAAATCCAATGAATAGTTTTAGAGAAGAAATTTTTCAAAGATTTTACTTTATACCATAAAAGGAAAATGAGTCTCCCATAAAAGCCATGTTTTTTGACAGATCATTTTTTTTTAAAGGAATTCTGTAAACCTGTATCTAAGGAACATTCCTGCAAAATAATAATGCTATCCAAATAGCGGTTTGGGAGGAGAAGATTTTTAAAGGTTTTTTACTTTGGTTGCCATGGCAACCAGAATTCTTCATGGAACACAATTATTTGAAGGAATTTGAAAGAGGACCACCAAAGGAACATTCCTGTGAAATTTGGTAAAAATCCAGTCAATAGTTTCTGAGGAGAAGTTTTTTAAAGAAAAAGTTTACGGACGCACGCACGGACGAACGGACGGACGGACGGGACGGACGCACGACGGACACAACGCCATGACAATAGCTCGCTGGCCTTCGGCCAGTGGAGCTAAAAACAGCCTCAAATATGTCAATTATTTGTTTGATTTACTGGTGGATAAAGAAAATAAACACAACAATTTTACAGAACAGTGTCTATTTCTTTCAAAGGGTTTTTACCCCACTATGTAACTCCTTACCACACAATCCTGAGGAAGAAGTTTTTTGAAAACATGGTAAGAAAAGGAGCAATTGCCGGTAACCATCATGTTCTCTTTTTTCCACCAGATTTCTACCCTTCCAAAGGTGAATTTTCTTTTTGAGTCACATCGATTTTCTTCTCTGCAAAAGGTTTCATTATTGGCAAGTCCAAAAGGATTCAATTTGGGCAAGTCTAAAATTTTGCAGTCTGGTAAGGGTTTAAAATTGTTTTAAGGTCCTCCTGTATGCTTCTTTCCATGGCATTTCATGCAGCTTACTCATTGATGTCTATCCTTGGTTTCACCTGTACACAGACAAGGATCTGTGGTGTCTTGCCAAAGGACACTTCTCAGACCAGCGACACCAGTGGGAATTAAATCATGATTTCCTGATTAAAAATCAATCTCCACAACCACTGAGCCGTCCAGCTCCTTGTCCATGTTTAATCTGTAGGCATGTTTAGCTCCTTACCAAACGCCAAACCTTTGGACCTGTCCAAATCAAAAATATCAGCCAATGACATATTAACCCTTTACCAGAAGACAAAATTTCAGCCTTGTCCAAATTGAAAGCATTTGCAGACGACAATTTAAATGTGGCTCAAATGATGCAATTTTTTTTTGATAGGGTAGAAAACATTGTGGGAAAAGGAGAAAATGCTGGTTACCAGCATTTTCTCCTTTTTTCCACAATGTTTTCAAAAAGCTTCTTTTCCAGGGTCGTCAAAAGGCGTCACTGTGCGGTAAAGGGTTAAATGAGACTCAACTTGAAGTGTTTATCTTTAAAAGGATAGAAAACCTTGTGAGAAAAAGAAGAATATGCTGGTTACAAGCATTTCCTCCTTTATCCGCAATGTTTTCAAAAGAACTCATCTTCAAGGGCCTTCGTTCAAACATGGGATTGTGTGGTGATGGGATAAAACCATGGGCAAAGTAAGTTTCTGTACCTTATAGGCTTGGTTAAATCTTGCCTCATTTTGTGGTGGAGTGGACCATACACTTTTGGCTTTAGCTAGAGCAACATTCTCATGGTTGTTACTCTTGACTAGGTAGTAGCGGGCATTTTTGAATAAATGTTTCAGCTTCTTCTTTCTCACTGTAATTAAAACAAGCCAACCATAAGTTCCTTTAACTCTCTACAAAACGACAAAATTTTAGACTGGTTGAAATTGAAAGCATTTGCAGACAAGAAATTAAAGGTAACCCAAATGATGAAATTTGTCCTTAATATGGCAGACAACAATGTGGGAAAAGGAGAAAATGCTGGTTACCAGCATTTTCTCTTTTTCCCACAATGTTTTCAAAACTTCTTCCTGCAGGGTCGTTAAAAACTTGGGGCTGTGTGTTAAGGGGTTAAACAAGAAATAAGAAATGCTGCCATACTATATTAAAAAAAAAATAAATCAGTGCAAAAATAGAGGAAATGAAAACATAATATGTCCATCTATGCTGCTAACAATATCTTTTCCTTTTCTCACAATACTTAACCCTTTCCCAAACGACAAATTCTGGACTGGTCCAAATTGAAAGAGTTTGCAGATGACAATTTTGAATTTGATGAAAATGGCAGAAAGGTCTCAATTGGGTGGAAAACACTGTGGGAAAAGGAGAAATTGCTCGTTATGAGCAATTTCTCCTTTTCCCACAGTGTTTTCAAAAGACTTGTACTGCAGACACGTGAAAACCAGGGCTTGTTTGGGAAAGGGTTAAACAAATCCCATCATTTCGGTAACATTTACATTGTAGTGTGCAAATGCTTTGAATGTCAGCAAGTCTAAACTTTTGTCGACTGGTAGTTGAGTTCACACATACTCAAATCTTAAATGACTTTTAATATTCTTAATAAACTGAAAATTCAAACCTGGGTCCGTATTCACCAACCATTCTTAAGAACGTTCCTTGTCTTATTCTGCAAGATTTTCTGAATTTGAAACTTCAAAGTAACACAACTTCTGATTGGCTAAACCATTTGGTTTAGCCAATCATCAGGTGTGTTACTTTCAAATCTGGAAAAATCTGAAGAATTAGACTAAGAATATTCTAAAGAATGGTTGGTGAATACAGACCCAGGGCACAGCTCAATATATTTTGCTCATCCATACTTAGCTCTTAACCAAACAGCAAAAAAATAGACTCATTCAAGCTGAAAGCATTTGCAGAGAACATAATGGGATTCAAAACTTGAAATTTGTTCCTGGAAATGTAAATGTTGTGAATGAAAGAGAAAATGCTGGTTACCAGCTTTTTCCATAATTTTTTCAAAAGTCTCCTTTCTCAGGGTTATTGTCCCTTTACCAAACAATCCCAGGTTTTTACATCCCTGAGAAAGAAGCCTCTTGAAAACGTTGTGGGAAAAGGAGAAAATGCTGGTAACCAGCATTTTCTCCTTTTCCCACAATGTTTTCTACCCTTCCCAAAACAAATTTCAATTTTTGAGTCGCATTTATTTTGTCGTCTGCAAATGCTTTCAATTTGGATAAGTCTTAAATTTTGTGGCTTGGTAAAGAGTTAACTCTTAAGCTGCCAATTTTGACTCACTGACCTTTTGCGGACAGCGTAGATCAAGATCAGACTGCACAGAACGTGCAGTCCGATCTTTGATCTACACTGTCCAATACGGTATTGTCTTTCCGATAAAATCAACTTTGAAACCGCAATGTTAGGTCTTTTAGTATCGAGCAGAATTTGCGTTTCGTTTATTCAGCAGCTTAAGTGTTAAAACTCGGGATTGTTTGTTAAAGGGTTCAAGAATTTGCTGGCAACAATTAGGCAGATCTCAGATAATGGAAGTTTTCTAAAACATATTGAACAAATTTTAGGAAAACGAGAAAATGCAGAATACACTTATTTTCCCATATTGTTACAAAATGTCATATTCTCAATGTCCCTTAAAGCACAAGTTTATCTAGTAACGGTATAATTACCTCTAGCTTCATCTTCTTCATCACCCGACTTTTTGCTGCCTTTCTCACTGCCCTCATTGTCGGAGGATTTCTCTTCCTCTTCCTCACTGTTCCTGTCCCATTCTATAGGTGATATACCACGGCTGTCCGAGGACTTTCTCTTCCGAGTAGGTTTACCCTCATCATCTCCTTCTCCCTCAGATTCTGCAGAATTGACATAAAAATGTGGAACATGTTAATGAGAGATCACACGGAAAAAAAAAATATTTTTTTGCAGCATGAAACAATGAAAAGAAGCATTCATATTATAAATAAAGCATCACATGTAATTGACAAACCCTTTCCTGCACAAATGACTTTTTTTTAAGGTCTTATCACTTTGGAAAGCTTCTGAAAATGTTGTGAGGAAAAGAGTCCTTTCTTGTTACAAGCAACTGCTACATTTCCTACAATGTTTTTAATAAATGCAATAAAGATACATGTACGAATTACATGTATTTTCATTTCATTCAAATGATTTTCTTATGAGTCATTTGCACTAGGATTTGGCTGGTCTAAAAATATCAGAGGCTTTCACAACAATGGGTTAAAGCATTCATTTAACTCTTTACCACACAATCCCGAGTTTTAACGACCCTGAGAAAGAAGCCTCCTGAAAACATTGTGGGAAAAGGAGAAAATGCTGGTAACCAGCATTTTCTCCTTTTCCCACAATGTTTTATACCCTTCTCAAAACAAGTTTTAATTTTTCATTCGCATTTAATTTGTCGTCTACAAATGCTTCTAATTTGGACCAGTCTAAAGTGTTGTTGTGTGGTAAAGAGTTAAGCTGATCTAATGCAATAGTCACAAGCATATGTTGAAAATACTTATAAATGACAATCTGTCATCAGATACGAAAGTAAGAACTGGAATTATAATATTGTTGCACAGTCCCGACAATTACCCTCGTTAACCCAGGTGTGAAGAATTACCATTCATCACCCCTGGGACATTCAATTGCGAAACCATCATATCTATGAATATCCATAAGGTTGGGAATTACACCCAATTGCAAATCGAATTGTAAAACCCACATCATTATCAACGAATATGGCGGCCGCCGGTGGGCCTTCCTTCTGTGGCATTTGCCTTATGACAATCCAAAGCAGACATTACAAATCCTTTTATACAAAGGCAAATATTTAGAAATACAGTGTGCTGTTGAATTCCTTAGGCATATGTAGCAGGGGGAAGGACAAGCGATTTGATTGGTTGTAGACAAGGTAAAAATAGAAATAAATGATGGCATATGGTTGATGAAAATAGATTAAATTTTCTCACTGAAAAAATGAGATTACCAATCAAAATGCCTCATGAATAATTCACAAGAACGAGAAAACATACGCGAGATAACCCAGGGGCACTGAATGTAGTTTACGAAATACATTGGAACTGGGTCAACGAGGATGTACAATTACACAAAACAACAAAAAGGACCATCCAGTTAGATTGAGGGTGTCAAGTAAATGAAATGGCCATTTTAGTACGACAACAATAGGTATGATCCAAATATAGTATTAGCCCTTTACCATGCAATGCTGAGTTTTGATGACCCTGTGGGAAAACGCTTAGAAAACACTGTGGGAAAAAGAAGAAATGCTGGTAACCAGCATTTCTTCCTTTTCCCACAATGTTTCTAACCAATCAGTGAGCTTAGCCTCGTGTACAAATTTCGAATTTGTCGTCTGCAGATGCAATGAATTTGGATGAGTCTAAAATATGTCGTTAATGAAAGGGTTAATGTATATTCTATACTGTCAAATTCTGATCATCAGAACATGTAACTACAATAGCATCCATTTAATGCTAAGTATGCCAAGGTTATTGAAGCAACTACTTACCTCTTTACAAAATGACAAAATTTTAGACTGGTCCAAATTGAAAGCGTCTGCAGACGACAAATTAAATTTCTCTTAGGAAGTATAGAAAACATTGTGGGAAAAGGGGAGAAATGTCGGTAACCAGCATTTTCTCCTTTATCCACAATGTTTTCAGAAGCCTTCTTCCTAAGGTTGGCAAAAACTCAGGACTGTGTGGCTTCCCTAACTCTCTACCAAGCAACAAAATTTTAGACCTTCCCAAATCGAAAGCATTAACATTTTGCCAGTGACAATTGTTGCTGAATTAACTCTTTACCAAACGAAAGTATTTCCAACTGGTCCAAATTGAAGGCATTTGCAGACGACAAATTAAATGTGGCTAAAATAATTGCATTTGTTTCTGAAAGGTTAGAAAACATTGTGGGAAAAGGAGAAAATGCTGGTTACCAAAATTTTCTCCTTTTCCCACAATGTTTTCAAAAGGTTCTCTTTCAGGGTGGTTAAAAGACGGGATTGTGTGGTAAAGGGTTAATGAAATTTTTCCATGAACTGGAAGAAAAGAAGAAAATGCTGGTAACCAGAAATTTCTCCTTTTCCCACAATGTTTTCAAAAGCATTCTTTCCCTGGATTATTGGGTAATTATTTCACAATTATTTGGTAAAGGATTCAACAATAGACTTTTAACCCTTTACCACAGAATCCAAACTTTTAACGACCCTGATGAAGAAGCCTTTTGAAAACATTGTGGGAAAAGGGGAAAAGGAGAAAATGCTGGTAACCAGCATTTTCTCCTTTTCCCACAGTGTTTTGTACCCTACCAAAGATAAATTCCATTGTTTGAGCCACATTTGAGTCGTTGTCTGCAAATGCTTTCAATTTGAGCAAGTCTGCTTGTTTGTCGTGTGGTAAAGGGTTAAAAGACCCACATGCAGTTGAAACGGTTTACATAAATCATGTTTAATGCATGAAAACATGGCAAAAGGAGAAAGTACTCCGAAGCAGCCTCTCCTTTTGCCACAGCCACAAGTCTTCCAGAGTGAACTGCAACACGACAATGGCTGTCTGGGGTTATGTGTTTATAGAGATGCCAACTAGAACTGTTGCTTACTAGACAAATACACCCCCGGCACCTTGTCACAGAAGCAGCACAATCAGAGAAAAGAAAGTTCACCTGTGACCTTGACCTTTGACCCATGTGACCCAAAAATGATGGGGCACCTCCTTGTGTCATGAGAAGCACTTGTATAAAGTTTCAGGGTCCTAGGTCAAACAGCTTTAAACGAAAACAAGGACAGACTGATAGACAGATGGACATGGTGAAACTAGTATACCCACTTCTACTACGTAGGTGGAGGGGGGAGGGGGGTATAAAAACCCTGCTATGAACAAGGTGTGCAATGTAGTAATCTACCCATATCTGATCCATTGGAAGATATTGCTTCACACTCTTCTTGATGGTCACTTGTTTCACTTCGAGTATCTAAATCTTGTTCCATGGATTCATTTGTAACATCATCCAGGGTTTGATTTAAACTTGTCTCCGATTCATTGTGTGAAACATCAGCTGTAACATGATGTGCCTATGATACCCAGGGACCTAAGTTCCCATTCTTGGTGAATTTGTGCATTTTCTACCGTATTTACTTTATAACTAGGTAACATTCATGGGCTTGAAATATCATTCATTCACAAAAAAAATTCCCAAGTTTGTTTTTCACATTGTGTGACTGATATAATGAATGATGTAACCTGTAGTTACATATTATGACACACAAACCTTGGACATACATTTATGTATATACATACACCTACATAAAGCACCACATAACCATAATTCCTCTTAACCCTTTACCACACAATCCTGACTTTTAACGACCCTGTAAAAGAAGCCTTTTGAAAACATTGTGGGAAAAGGAGAAAATGCTGGTGACTATATACATACAAACCTTGGACATACATTTATGTATATACATACACCTACATAAAGCACCACATAACCATAATTCCTCTTAACCCTTTACCACACAATCCTGACTTTTAAGGACCCTGTAAAAGAAGCCTTTTGAAAACATTGTGGGAAAAGGAGAAAATGCTGGTGACCAGCATTTTCTCCTTTTCCCACAATGTTTTCTGCCCTGCCCCTAACAAATTTCAATTTTTCAGTCCCATTTATTTTGTCTTCTGCAAATGCTTTCAATTTGGACCAGTCTAAAATTTTGTCGTTTGGTAAAGAGGTAACACTCCACAAAATTTTAAACCTGTCCATATTGAAAATGTTTAACTCTACCACACAATCTTGACTTTTAACAACCCTGAGGAGGCAGGCTATTGAAAACTATGTGGGAAAAGGAGAAAATGCTGGTAACCAGCATTTTCTTCTTTTCCAACAATGTTTTCTACCCTTCCCAAATAAAATTTCAATTTTTGAGTCAGTCATTTTTTGTCATCTGCAAAAGCTTTCAATTTGGACTAGTCTAAAATTTTGTCATTTGGTACAGAGTAAGACAACAAGGTAAATATGGCTCAAATGATGGGATTTATCTTTGGAAGGACATAAAAATTTTTTTGGAAAAGAGAAAGAGCTGGTTACCAGCATTTTCTCCTTTTCTAAAAATGTTTTCAAAAGCCTTTTACCACATGGTGATTAAATATCAGGATTGTGCAGTAAACAGTTGACTTTATACTGTATATTATCCCATATAGATTGGGAACTAATTTGGTCTTATGTGCTGCTTTTCTGAAGATTGTGACATATGGAGTGAAAAGGAAAACCCTTTCCCAAACAAGCCCTGGTTTTCACGTGTCTGCAGTACAAGTCTTTTGAAAACGCTGTGGGAAAAGGAGAAATTGCTCATAATGAGCAATTTCTCCTTTTCCCACAGTGTTTTCTACCCTTTTTGAGATCTTCCTGCCATTTTCATCAAATTTAAAATTGTCGTCTGCAAACTCTTTCAATCTGGACCAGTCCAAAATTTGTCGTTTGGGAAAGGGTTAAATGTCCCTAAAAGGGAACTTGTACATGTGTATAATTCTAAACTTTTTCAATAATTATAGGCCGCAAGAATTGACCTGGCAGGGTGTGGTTAACCTTTGACATAAGCCTATCTGTTTATTTTTCATTTCAATGGCCTTAACTCTTTACCACACAATCCCAACTTTTAACGACCCTGAAGAAGAAGCCTTTTGAAGACATTGTGGGAATAGGAGAAAATGCTGGTAACCAGCATTTTCTCCTTTTCCCACAATGTTTTCTACTCTTTCCAAGGCAAATTTCAATTCTTCTTTCACATTTACTTTGTCGTCTGCAAACACTTTCAATTTGGACTGGTCTAAAATTTTGTCGTTTGGTAAAGAGTTAAGCCAGGTTGCGATTATTCATTGAAAATCTATGGAAACACACCCATCATAACAGTTCTTTATGGATCCTTTCGGAAAATGCAGTGAACTGAAACATAGCTCTACCCTGCCAGGTCAATTCTTACAGCTTATATTTGGAGTATTCAAGTGCAGAACTCCAAAACAAACCATTTTCCATCAGGTCTTGTATCTTGCAGATGATCACCTTTTGGAAACAGCTTCAAAAATGGAAAAAAAAAAAAAAAAAAATGCTCATACCAAGCATTTCTCCTTTAGAAACAATGTTTCCACATGTATCAAACCTTAAATAAAGTTGATTACCTCTAATTTATGAAGATGTATCCAGACTCATCTATTATAATTTTTTTAGAGGGAGCTAATAAGTTAAGTATAGAAGAGAAAGAAATCAAAGGTTTTATCATGCAAGTACGATGGACAAATCTTTGGACAGCTTTTGGGAAAAAAAAAAGTAATTAAACAAGCAATTAAACCTACAAGCACCTTTCGCGACTACAGTTGCCTTTATGGCCAGTGTAGATCAAGATCAAACTGCACAAAATAAGTAGCCTGATCTTTGACCTGCACTGTCCACTTTGCTGGGACATTCTGGAAAAACAAACTTGGTATTGCACCTATTTGGGATTATTTTCTCAACCGATATGTGTGTTAGGTTTAGTCGCCACTCTAAAGATCAACCCTTTACCACACAATCCCAAGTTTTAACGACCCTAAGAAAGAGACCTTTTGAAAATATTGTGGGAAAAGGAGAAAATGCTGGTAACCAGCATTTTCTCCTTTTCCCACAATGTTTTCTACCCTGTCAGAGAACTTAAGCTCATTTGTACCGATAGTGAATTTGTCGTCTGCAGATGTATTGAATTTGGAAAAGTCTAAATCTTGCTGTGTGGGAAAGGGTTAAGAGTTACAGGCAGTCGTTCCATTCCAGAAAGTGACAGGGATGCAGTTGAAAGCAGCATATCACACAATACTGTTTTGCTAAAAGTAAGTTTTCAGTATTCAAATCAATGATTAGTTCTATGTACAAACTCAGTTTCAGCTACTGTCAAACCTAAGCAAGCATGTAACAGCATTTTCTCAACCTTGTAAATCATGTAAGCCAAATAATGCTGAAAATCAAATCACATATCTGTAAGGCTATCAATTTAGCACACATACAAAACAAAATGTTGTAAAAGCATGAAATTCAAGAAGTGCTTGCTTGTAAGTAATCTTTTCTGCTTAGTTTTAATTTATATTGGAGTATAATGCTGTTTTAACAGCTTAGGCCATATCAAGGCTGTCACTGCACCTAACCATGTGATTCCTAGCTTTCTCACACCAGTACTGATACAACTTTCTTTCCAAGCCACTGACTACTTTTCTCACAACCATCAGAGATGAGAGGTGAAAAATTGCCAGAAAAAAAATTGCCTCAAGTGGGTATCAAACCCGCAACCACCAGGTCACGAGTCAGATACACTAACCATTGAACTACCCTACCAGTCTTTCTCCTTAGTAAATAACAATCTATCAGAAACCTCATGGTGACAACTATTTTAATCCTTCAGCTACCAATTTTGTAAACATTGTGACAAATACAGAACCAATCTTCATAATTTCTTCTTTTGCCAAGATGTTTTCAGTTGTATTAGTGAAATTAACCCTAATTCATTACCCCTCTTTTACGAATGTTTATTCCTAGCATATTTCATCTGTAGTTTTTTTCAAAAGTCTTTCAAACGCACCAAATGCTCTAAGTTTCCAATGTAAACAGTCAGTTCAATGTGCTGTGGAGAGAGAGGGAAAGGAATCCCACCAGTACATAATGTCTTTCATGAACACTATCACAGAAATTTTGCTGAGCTGGTGATTGAACTCACAAACTAATGATTAGAGGCCATGTTCCATACAGACTAAGCTGCCAAAGCTTAGAGACACTTCTAAAGAAGACTTTTTTGTCTTATCAGTATATCTAAGTCTAGTAAAAAAATGTTTCATGCATGTTTTACCTCTGGCAGAAATATATTTGTGTCTTGCTGCAGACAACTTTTGTTTACAATGTTTAAAAAAAAAAAAAAGAAATTGCTTGTATCTCAACATCTATCTGAGCCATGCTCTGTCAATAAGGGGCTTAATATATCCAGAGCTCCAGATAAGAAGGAGTGATGGTATTCTAAATCCATCATTCCTCTTCCAAACCCTATGTTGTGGGTGCTCATTAGAATCGTCTCAATGAGACGATTCTAATGAGTACCCATAACATAGGGTTTAGTGGAGAATAGATAATATTTTCAATTCTATAATGAAAATCACTCCCTCTTTCTGGAGCTCTGATATATCTTCTTGATGCACTGTACCAGTCAAGCCATCACATACTTGTTGAATCATAATAGCCACTTTTTTAACAACCAACTGAATCACGAGGTAGACTGGTCCTTGGACATTCAGAAAATTGACCAAGAGCGAAAAGTTTCGGCCCACGTTAGCCTGTGCAGGCTGCAAAGGCTGGCCAGGGTCAACACGTTTCCCACAAGCATTAGAGCCTCCTTTCCACATAGCATGGTTCATAGCTGCGTTTATACACAATTCATTTAATTATCTTTAAAAAAAAAAAATCAATGCCTTCAAAGTCTTAAATATCATTAGCCAGAAGACCACTACCTGGCAATTATTTATGACCCTCAAATGTATAAATGAGCTTTGTAAAGCATGGCCTATAAATACACCAAAGGGGCTTGTCAGATCCTCAAAAGCAATTTCTCTTTTAGCAACTGTGTCTTCAAAAGTCATCTTGTACTAAGTGGACGACAGAAAAGAAGCATGCACATTTGATAAAGAGCACAGACAAATGCATACAGATACATGGGGAAACATCACTCCAGCAAGGGACATATTACTTCCTGTTTATAGAAGAGGTCCAGAAAAGTGGAAATCAATAGTGGTGAAACGGTTTACCGATTAACCGCGGTCTATTCAAAGAAAAAAACCGAAACCGGTTCGAATTTTACCGTATCGGTATTTCTGCAATATGTCGACTTCTCTTAATTGCATCAGAAAGTCCGGTTTTCCCAAAAATTCTGTCAGAAATCGATCGTTTTTCAACTTACAGTTCTAAAGATTTCCAAAAGCGAAAGATGTTTATTTTTTTCCACAGACGGTGTCACCGGTGTTTAGGTAAAACTATGACCACATAAAATTCACGACACAAACTCCAAATAACTGTCGAGCTTTAATGCTTTTGGATCAACGGAGTTTGTATGTTATTCATTTCTTATAACTTTGCTTACATTTATTTTTGCGTTTTCCGGTAGTTAAGCGGCAAAGTATTAGTGTTAGTACAGTAAGCAACTGAGTAAGTTAGTGCATCGCACTACTCTGTTGAGCTCCCGAAGTTCGGTATAGTAGCGGTGGTTTTTATATAAACAAGTACGCTCTTGAAGAAAAAAAAAAAAATGGCAGACGAAAATCGTCAAGATAGCGAGGGTTAAAGACTAGTCAATTTCAGTTTGTTTTTATTTGTTCATGCAAAAGAATTGCTTTTTAGTTCATTATCTTGAAAGAATGGAAGAGTTCCAAGCACATGTACTAGTTTTCTTTATCACCTTTTGAGCATATGCTACCCTAACAGTGACTACAAGTGGTCAGATATGCTAAATGTCAGCATATACAGCATATTGCAATACGTATTGCAATACGGGTCAGCCGTATTGCAATATATTGCAATACGCTTTTTACCGTATTGTTTCACCCCTAGAAATCAATATCTCAAAAAATACCATTCCTTCACCTAAAGCCTATGTTGTAGATACTCATTAGAATTGTCTCATCAAAGATTAAGATTTTCTCGTGCAAAATGATATTTCTCATTAAGACCTCTTTTGTGGACATGCCTCAAAATTGTCTCATTGAGACAATTATAGTAAGTACCAACATAATAGGCTTAACCCTTTACCACACAATCCCCTCTTGTAACAACCCTGAAGAAGAAGCCTTTTGAAAACATTGTGGGAAAAGGAGAAAATGCCGGTAACCAGCTTTTTCTCCTTTTCCCACAAAGTTTTCTACTCTTCCCAAAACAAATTCCAATTTTTGATTCACATTTATTTTGTCGTCTGCAAAAGCTTTCAATTTGGACTAGTCTAAAATTTTATCATTTAGCAAAGAGTAAAGAGAAGCTCCAAGGAAATATCAATTTTAAACTTTTTACCAAACAACAAAATTTGGACTCCTCAAACTTGAAAGAAGCTAGTACAATAGCTGATGACTTCTCTGGTATGATACAAAATGTTGTAGGAAAAGAAGAAATAGCTTGTTACAATCAATTTCTCATTTCTTGCACACATTTTAAATACTTTCTTTTTCGAGGTAATTAATGTATTAAAAAACAATAGGATTTTTTAGTACATGGTTAAGTTTCCAAACCAAATTTCCCCGGTCTTTTTTTTCTGTACATATACTAAAGTCGAGAAAGGTGACTTCTCTACAAATGATGTCAAAAAGTCTTAAGTTTGCTTGAGATGAACAAATCAAAATAAATAATGAAAAAAATTTGAATTATGTCCCTTGCACAGAGTTTAAGAGTTGTTTTAGCCAATCAAAAACCATACAACAAACATACCTATGTTAGTTTTGTCTAATTCATAGTCTTGTAGAATGTCTACAATGTCTGCGTCTTTCATTGTTTCCTTGGATGATTTGACTAAATCAAGGAGTTCTGCTTCTGTTCCAAGATAAGCACATAAAAATGTCATACAAGATGATCTGATAAAAATTATCGCAGAAGATAATTTCATCAAAATTATCATCATGTTTATAAATGAGAAAAAAGTATAGGGTTATTCAATTCAACTCTATAATTTACATATAATCTGATTTTATCAAATTTTTACCAGATGACAAAATTTTAGACAATTCTCAGACATAAAACTACCAGTATTTTCTCCACAATGTTTTCAAAAGCCTTCTTCCTCAGAGTCAGTAAAGCACAGGATCATTTTTCACATGATCACTCAAAATTAAAATTTTCCTTCTATCATTACTTGCAACAGGCAACTTTAAAAAAAGCAGAGTAAAATATGGATTAAAAACATGTGATATGGACGCTTGACACAGTTCTTCATCTTAACCCTTTCCCAAACGACAAATTTTGGACTAGTCCAAACTGAAAGAGTTTGCAGACAACAATTTTAAATTTGATGAAAATGGCAGAAAGGTCTCAAAACGGGTAGAAAACACTGTGGGAAAAGGAGAAATTGCTCGTAACGAGCAATTTCTCCTTTTCCCCCAGTGTTTTCAAAAGACTTGTACTGCAAACACGTGAAAACCAGGGCTTGTTTGGGAAAGGGTTAATTCATTGTGAAAAAGCTGCTTATATGTGAGAGCCAAATATTCCATCTAGTAAAATATTGGTTACACATAAGAAACAGATGGTTGGTGTCCTGGATTGGGAAGTTTACTAGGCTTGGCCTTATTTTATCCTATTTGCCTTTGGCTCACCAGATAAAATTCCTATGCCTTGCCTGATAAACTTTCCTAATCCAAGACAGCAACCCTCTATTCTCTTTGTACATGTCTAACAATGGATGGGGCATACTGTTATAACAAAATGCTTACACACCTGCATCATCTTTCTTTTCCTTATCAGCCTCAGATTCCTTCTTTGAAGTTTTAGCATCTGGTTCTTTCTTGGCTATGGAAAAAAGAGTTAAAAAGTTTAAAATGTCACAATAAAGTAAAACCACACCTTACAACCATCCCGAGAATACAAGCATTCTGCTCTCAATTTTTTCAAACTAGAATTTTTCCTTCTTTATTTCAATGATCAACAAACCCACAAATATAGGCAATCCACTATCCCGAAATTTTGACCGCCATTTAAATAAACAATGCAAATTTGCCTTTAATTAAAACTCATGAAACGACAATTTAATTTTCACAGCTTCTATACAAGCATAGTCAACTAGGCCCTTTACCCCATGTACAATTAATCTTGGAAAAGACAATCCATCTTTTGTTTATCTATTCGCTATCTTGACACTATCTTTATTGATGAGGATGTTACATAAGAAGTGAGCCTTGCTCTGTGAACAGAGGGCTTAATGCATCTGCGATAAGTATCAACTCAGGCCAGCCTGCGTAGTCTTCACAGGCTGACCTGGGCCAAAACTTTTCACTCTTGGTCAATTTTCTGTATGTTAACCCTTTACCACAAAATCCCAACTTTTAACAACCCTGAGAAAGAAGCCTTTTGAAAACATAGTGGGAAAAGGAGAAAATGCTGGTAACCAGCATTTTCTCCTTTTCCCACAATGTTTTCTACCCTATCAAAGACAAATCTCATCATTTGAGTCAAACTGAAATTGTCGTCTGCAAATGCTCTCAATTTGGATGGGTCCAAAATTTTGTCGTGTGGTAAAGAGTTAAAGGACCAGTCTAGCTTAGGTTACAGCCGGTTGTTAGACGTAGTGAATTTTATGGATCCATAATTATGTGATGTCTTGCTTGGTATGATGCATCGCAGAGATGGGTTTATGTCCCATTTTGCCAGAGCATGGCTCAATTACAAATGACCATAAATTCTGCTTATACAGAATTAACTCGACTTTTAGGTGGTAATCAGGAGTTCATCACACATTGCCGACTTGGGTGAAAAGCATTTCAATAGAAAATGGACTCCCAGATAATTATACTACACTATTTATGGAAAACTTGCAAATTAAGTCACATGGATTGATATGTGATTGAGTTGGGACTGTTTTTGTTTTTTGTTTGCCACAAAATCAAGCCCAGGAGATATACTTCAAAATCAGCAATTTGTAAGCAAGTGGACCCTACAATAATTAGTAGAAATTTACTATTTGGGGCACCTTTCGAGCATTTAATTTCGGTCAAAATGGACAAAAAAATAAATGAATGAAAAAGATGAACTGCATATAGTGGACTATTTCATAATTATCGTTGATTTGATTAACTTTGAATGAAAAAGAGAAAGGACGTAATTATCGTGTGTACTATTTTTTCTTCTTTTATGCAAACATCACAATGTGGAAGTTTTATTTATGAATTGACAAAGAGTTGGTTGTTAATTCAAAAAATATAAATTATCATTATGGAAACCTGTTGATATTTAATGTGAATGCATACGATTCCCTATGAAAAATAAAATTACTGTATGTTGACTTTATTTCTTAAGGAGGTAAGTCTATACAAAGAATTTGTTTCAAAAACAGTTCATAGATAGGTAAACTCGGTAACCAGACCATCTGCCAATAAGACCAGTTTTAGATAGTACCTATGTTGGTCATAACAGAGTGCTTTTACTGTATATCGGTAAACTACAATCACAACAAGCATTCTGATAGTGTTGCATAGCAATACACAGTCCCCTACCGGCCGTATGTATCGCTGGCATGTCAGTGAAATTTTTAAAGTCCAAGGCCCGTAAATGCGTCAGAAAGCAGTGGAGCAGGACGAAACTTCAACTTGATGTGTAAGTCATGGTGGTTGATGTACACACCAAAAATGAGCTCTATATGTAGCAGCGTTTAGAAAAAAAGTGCGGAAAAATGTTTTATCAGTGAAATTTTGTAAGTCCAAGGCCCGTAAATGTGTGAAAACGCAGTGGAGTGGGACGAAACTCAAACTTGATCTGTAAGTCATGGTGGTTGACTTACACAGCAAAAGTCAGATGAATATCTATCAGCATTTAGAAAAAAAAGTCCGGAAAACTGATTTATCAGTGAAATTTTATAAGTCCAAGGCCCATAAATTTGTGAAAAACCAGTGGACCGGAACGAAAGTCGAACTTGATCTGTAAGTCATGGTGGTTGAGTTACACAGAAATCTGAGATCAATATCTACCAGCATTTAGGAAAAAAGTCTGGAAAACTGATTTATCATGAAATTTTATAAGTCCAAGGCCCGTAAATCCGTGGAAAGTCGAACTTGATCTGTAAGTCATGGTGGTTGAGTTACACAGCAAATCTGAGATCAATACCTACCAGAGTTTAGGAAAAAAGTCTGGAAAACTGATTTATCAGTGAAATTTTGTAAGTCCAAGGCCCGTAAATCAGTGAAAAACCAGTGAACCGGAACGAAAGTCGAACTTGATCTGTAAGTGATGGTGGGTGACTTACACACCAAAATTTGGCTCAATATGTTCCAGCGTTTAGGAAAAAAGTCAAGAAAACTGATTTATCAGTGAAATTTTGTAAGTCCAAGGCCCGTAAATCCGTGAAAAACCAGTGGACCGGAACGAAAATCGAACTTGATCTGTAAGTGATGGTGGGTGACTTACACACCAAAACTCAGCTCAATATGTACCAGCGTTCAGAAAAAAAGTCTGGAAAACTGAATTGCCGGACTGACGGACAGATGGACGGAGTGCAAACCTAAAGTCCCCTCCGGCTTCGCCGGTAGAGGACTAATAAACATGGGTCCAGCCTTTTAAAATGAAATAGGCTTTTTATTTGTGCAGGTTGAATTAGCCTAAATGAAAGCAGAACAAATGTAAGAAAGATTAAACACATCTGATTGAGGTTGAAGCATCAAACATTTCTTGGAAAACATCCACTGAAACCTTTCTTCAAGAAAATAACATTAACCCTTTACCACACATTGCTGCCTTTTAACGACCCTGATAAAGAAGCCTTTTGAAAACATTGGTGGAAAAGGAGAAAATACTGGTAGCCATCATTTTCTCCTTTTCCCACACTGTTTTCTACCATATTAAAGGCAGAAATCATCATTTTTATCATCTGCAAATGCTTAAAAATTGAACAAGTCTAGAATTCTGTTGCATGGTAAAGGGTTAAATGAACCTACCTTTTCCTGCAGTCTTTTTCACAACTTTCTTGACAGGTGCCTTTTTCGGAGAGGGTGATTCTGCAGGTTCTGAAATGTCTGTCGTCTCTTCAGATCTATCTTCAGCAGAATCTGTTTTAGTAGCAGCTTTTTTAGTCACTGTCTTTTTGGCAGCTTTGCCCTTCCCTTTTGGTACCACTTTCTTCTTCACAATTTTCTTTTCTGTAAATAAAAAAGTGGACCATGCTCTGTGAAAAGGGGGCTTAACCCTTTACCAGACGACAAATTTTTAGCCTTGTCCAAATTGAAAGCATTTGCAGACGACAATTTCATTGTGGCTCAAATGGGGCAGCTTTTCTTTGATAGGGTAGAAAACATTGTGGGAAAAGGAGAAAATGCTGTTTACCAGCATTTTCTCCTTTTCACATGTTTTCAGAAGGTTTCTTTCCCAGGGACAACAAAAGGCGGCATTGTGCGGTAAAGGGTTAATGCATCTGCGAAAAGTATCAACCCAAGTCAGCCTGCGCGAACTGCGCAGGCTGACCTTGGCCGCAACTTTTTGCTATTTGTCAATTTTCTGTATGTTCAATGACCAGTCTACCCCGTGATTAAGTCAGTTATGTGGCTATTATGGATCAATATTATGTGATGGCTCAATTGGTACAATGCATCACCGAGATGTATTAAGGCCCCTTTTGCCAGAGCGTGGCTTATGTATTTAGTTTCAGAGGAAAAGACCAATTTTAAAATCTTAAGCAAGAAAACTGAATGACAGCCTTGAATAAAAAACAAGAGGAGCATGACAGTCCAATACCACTCCCCAACATCATTAACTCCTTACCAAATGACAAAATTTTGGAGTGGACCAAACTGAAAGCATTTGCAGACGACAAACTATATGTTGCTAGAATGGTTATTTCTCTTATTGATAGAGTAGAAAACATTGTGGGAAAAGGAGAAAATGCTGGTTACCAGCATTTTCTCCTTTTCCCACAATGTTTTCAAAAGGCATTTCTACAGGCATTTTCCAGAGGGTCGTTAAAAGTCGTGATTTTGTGGTAAAGGGTTAAGATCAATGTTTCAGTTGCTGATAATTTTTAAGAGTGGTGATAAATTTGTAACTTTGTTTAACTCTTTACAAAATGACAAAATTTTGGACTGGACCAAATTGAGAGCATTTGCAGACGACAATTTAAATGTTGCTAAATTGATGATTTCTGTTTTTGATAAGCTAGAAACCATTGTGGAAAAAGGAGAAAATGTTGGTTACCAGCATTTTCTCCTTTTCGCACAATGTTTTCAAAAGCCTTTTCTCTGAGGGTCGTAAATAGTCGGGATTGTTTGGTAAAGGGTTAAGATCAACTTCTCAATTGCAGATAATTTTTGAAAGTGGTGATAAATTCGGAACTTTGTTTAAGAACAGATACTACATCCACACTTCCAAAAGTCTAGTTAATATGAAGCTTATTTTTAACCCATAGGCTTTAATGAAAAAAAAAAATTTTTTTTTACGACCATGTGAAGAGGCCTTTTGAAAACAATGTGGCATTTTCTCCTTTTCCCACAATGTTTTCTACCCTATCAGAGAGCTTTAGCTCATTTAGACCAATTTTGAATTTGTTGTCTGCTGATGTTTTGAATTTGAAATAGTCTAAAATTTGTTGTTTGGGAAAGGGTCAATGGTTCATGCTGGTAGATTGATAGTTCACAATTTGAAAACTGATCTCATAAAAAAGTATTAAATACTAACTGTTTACTGTTTTTGCTGGTGTTTCCTCTGCCCCTTCAGTCTCTTCTGTGTTCAAATCATCTTCCCCATTCCCATCAAGTATATCATCTAGGACATTTTCCACACCTTCTCCACCTGCAAATATTTCTGTATCTATTGGCTAATTAACTCTCATCAAACTGTTATAGCTGAAGTTTAGTCTTGTAAACAGTCATCACAGAGTTTCAGATAGAAGGAGTGATTTTGATTTCAAAATTGAAACTATTAGCTATTCCCCACTAAAGCCTATGTTATGGGTACTCATTAGAATCGTCCCATTGAGACGATTCTAACGAGCACCCACAACATAGGGTATGGAAGAGAAATAATTGATTTAAAATACCATGACTCCCTCTTATCTGGTGCTCTGTTATCAAATAACAAATTTTAGGTGAATCTTAATATGCATTCTGGCATTTCGCATTGATTCCCAAAACTGGTTGATTGGTGTCTTACACTGCTTGCAGTTTATTTCAGTCAAATGGCAACATCTCACACATGTTCTAGTTTTCCAATGACACTCCCGTCCAAAATACAGCTCTTCCAATGAATCCCAACCTGGAGACCCCATGTAAGGAGTCCTACACTTTCACCACTGAGCCATGCAAGGCCCAACATACAGTGGAATTTCATAAGTTCGCATGTCCCACATTTGCAGCTATGTGTTGGTTTGTATGCTTTCTCCAAACCTGATATTTATCTCTCTTTATCACTGTTGAATTCCTTCAAATACTTTGAATGTCAGTGATTCATAGTTCATATTTCATGCCCCCAAAGTATGAACTCATACCTTCAATTGGTATATAATTAACCTGCTTGCAAATTTACAAAGGTGTGAAAACCCATGGCCACGACCAACCTTAATTTTCACACCTGTTAATTGACGATTTCAAGTGGTATCAATCAGTCATTAACGGTGAGAGTTGTTAAAGGCCTTGTTTGCTTTGTGACGTCAATTAACTCTTTACCAAACAATCCCAGGTTTTCATGACTCTGAGGAGGAAGCCTTTTGAAAACAGTGGGAAAAGAAGAAAATGCTGGTAATCAGCATTTTCTCTTTTTTCCATTATGTTTTCTACCCTTCCCAAAACAAATTTCACTATCTGAGTCACATTAATATTGTCGTCTGCAAATGCTTTCAATTTGGATGGGTCTTAAATTTTGCCGTTTGGTAAAGAGTATCAATCAAAACGACAATTAACAATTCCAAAATTCCTGTAAGCATCCAACAAGGCATAAATGGATAATAACGAAAGTCCTCTGAGTGATTTGATCTCTAGGAGGGGAAATCACTCCAACGGAATTTAACAAACGCAAAAACAGTGAATAAATTACATGTAGTTTTATGTGTTTATGATAAACATGTATTTATAGATGGATAAAAAATAAGGACAAGTAAATTTTCAAGAAGGTCATACAAGATAACCCCATATGATTTAAACTTACCTGTATGGCATCAAGATAATCTTAATTACTTCACAAATCAATGTCATTAACACCTGACTATCCGAATATACATACACTTCCGATAACATAGCTAACTTGGGCAAACCAAACTCTTTACCACACGAAGAAATCTTAGACTTGTCCAAACAGAAAGTTTTTGCAGACCACAAAATAAATGTAGCTCAAATGACGATTTCTGTCTTCAATAGGGTAGAAAATATAGTGGGAAAAGGAGAAAATGCTGATTACCAGCATTTTCTGTGTTTCCCACAAAGTTTTAAAAAGACCTTTTCCTCAGGGTCATTAAGATGGGATTGTTTGGTAAAGAGTTGAAGAATGCTTCGAAGCCCCGCGTCCCACGGTAATCATGAATGTTATTTAACCCTTTACCATTCAATCCCTACTTTTCCCGAACCCTGAAAAAGAGGCCTTCTGAAAATATTGTGGGAAAAGGAGAAAATGCTAGTAACCAGCATTTTCTCCTATTCCCACAATGTTTTCTAGCTTCCACAAAACAAAATTCAGTTTTTGAGTTACATTTATTTTGTCGTCTGCAAATGCTTTCAATTTGGACTAGTCTAAAAATTTGTCGTTTGGTAAAGAGTTAATGTCTAAACGAATCATGATCGGCAGTAAAATCAGTATTCTGCATTTACTACAGCTGGGTTTTCAAATGGAGATTTTTTTACGGTTGACAGATGTTTCAGTAACAGACATGTTCGGTACATTGGGACTTAACCCGTTACCAGACGACAGTATTTGGCCATGACTGAATACAATGAACAAAATCTAAAATAGAGGATGAATCTTCTTCTTGAATGAGTCGAATCATCTTTGGTCCAAATCTTCTCCATTTTTTTTTAACTGAAATTTCTTTGGTCCCAATTTTCTTCCACCCTTTTCCTTTGTGCCGTTTCCTCCTCTTCTAACATTTCCGAGTCATAAGTGTATATTTCGTAATTAAACATGTAACGAAACAGTCAAAAGTAACCTAACAATGGAAGACCAAACGAAATAGAGCATTTATTTCTGGCAAATACAATCTAATGTAAAAGTACTGAGTAGTGAGTAGCCGAGACCTTTGTTGGTCAACTGTTACTAACAGTGTTAGTAGCGACGCTCAATCAAAAAGAGTAGCGTCCCTTGAACCGATCTTATGAATATTAATGAGGCACCAATTCTGACCCAACGTTGGGTCAAATCTATTACGCTCTGAAAAGGGTATAAAAGCGCAAATTTAATGTTTAATCTTAATTGTAGATTAAAGCAGATAGATTGAATGTCCCGAACAATGAGAATTTCCGAGGAAATTCTGTTTTAAAAACTACAAGAAAAAAACCAATCACTTTTTTTGTCAGTTCTGAGTCGATTACGCTCGGCAAATTGCTTTCCCCCACCCCCCCGATAGATTTTTGACAATTCCAATTGTCACAGTTGTTTTTTCTCACATAATCGACTGGCAAAACATATTTCTTTGCTATTTTCAATCCTGGAAATGCGGAAACAGAATTCATAATGGCGGCAAAAACGAAAGTGACACTTCCAATATTGATCAATCTTGTCAAAATTAAAGAAAACAAACCCCGATTTTTGGATAATTTTGTCTTCTATTTTTCATTCTTGGTCTCAGGAACATGTCTAATTAAAGTTTTTCTTATTATGAGACATGATACCTACAACTCAACTGAAACGCCATCTATTCAGTTTCGTACCAGTGTAGCTTCGTTCTCTTTATTTTTATACGCACTACATATCATCGTACCTATTGTTCCAAAGCTTCAAATTCAGTGATAATTGATTTCAAGTTCAGTAATGATGGTATCAAGTACTTTTTACATCTAAATAAATAATCTATAGTTGAAACTGCTTATTTAATTACTTAACCCTTTCCCAAACAAGCCCTGGTTTTCACGTGTCTGCAGTACAAGTCTTTTGAAAACAGTGTGGGAAAAGGAGAAATTGCTCGTAACGAGCAATTTCTCCTTTTCCCACACTGTTTTCTACCCTTTTTGCGACCTTTCTGCCATTTTCATCAAATTTAAAATTGTCATCTGCAGACTCTTTCAATTTGGACCAGTCCAAAATTTGTCGTTTGGGAAAGGGTTAACAGAAAAAAAAAAATAATAATAAAATGTGGTCACTCTCAACATGCTGGATACTGCTGGACAATTACTGAAAGTGTAGAAGAAGTAGCCAGGTGTAATTCTCTCAACAAACTGACTGACACAGAAATTAGAATTTCAAGATGCTGGCGTATGAAACTGCATCATATGATCACTGTAGGAGACCATCATGAGAGAAATAATGAATAACCTCATTCCCTACACTTGATCACTGGATAAAGAGTTTTATTTTTTTTTAACCCTGTCCCAAACAACAAATTTTGGACTGGTCCACGTTCAAAGAGTTTGCAGACGACAATTTTAAATTTGATGAAAATGGCAGAAAGTTCTCAAAACGGGTAGAAAACACTGTGGGAAAAGGAGAAATTGCTCGTTACGAGCAATTTCTCCTTTTCCCACAGTGTTTTCAAAACACTTGTACTGCAGACACGTGAAAACCAGGGCTTGTTTGGGAAAGGGTTAAGCTATGTTCTCTTTGAAAAACTAATTTCACATACTTTTGTGTTTGAAAACATAGTGTAGAAAGGAGCATTTTCATGTTGTGAACAAGCAAGCCATGGCCTGACCATCCATTATAATTTCATAAATGTAACAGATAAACATTGATGTAATGGATAGGGCAAACTTGGACCTTCAATTCTGACCTTGACCTTGGACCTATAACTTTACTTTTTTTTTCATGAAAAAATATTTTCCTTTACATCCTGAGTTTTTAAGAATTATTTTTTTTAATTTTTATAAAAAGATACATATTCAGGACTTTCACCTCACTCATTTTACAATTTTGTAAATATAGAGGTTTTTCTTTACTCTTGATGGATATCGGCTGCTCTGGCGAAGTCAGACAAAATATGGCATTTATTAAGATAATAAAGACAAAAGACAGGTGGTTTGGTTGTGTTAACTGTTCTTATTGATATTAAACAGTAGAAATATTGAAATGATCTTCAAACTTGTTCTCCAAGCAAGAAAAAGATCTTTTGTACATACAGTTTTGGACAGATTTTAAAGGAGTAAAGTGTTAAAGTCTTGGTCAATGGTAACATTGAAGCATTTTATCTGTGATGTAGCTCGATATATTATGACATGTGTGTCACTAAATGGGTATATTAATTTCTTTTGGCATATAGTGTAGTAATCAGATTGGTATTTCATTGCTTTGTCTTCCCATTCCAGTAGTTCCAATAGATTTTTCATATTTTTGAGGTATTTGGTAAGGGTTAAATGTCTCATAACTTTTTTATTACTCTAGATATTTGAATGAAATAAGCAGTTTTCAACTGAGGAAACATTTATGTTTTCAGATCAAAGGTCATTTTAGAGTATACCATAATGTAGATATTTGATTTAAACCTGGTCGCTTTTTCTCCTATTTTTCTAGTCCTATTTATAAGCCCCTACGTACGATTTTTTTCATTCTGACATTCATCATGTAACTAGGATCTTATTGGCTCCTTCATTGTTTCCTTTAGCAAACTCCGACATCGAATTTTGTTGCTGTTTGAACAGCAAATTTGGATACTTTCAAGTGAACTTGTTCAATAAAATATACATTAGAAGTAAGATAAATGAATAATTTCTCGATTGAAAAGGGATATTTGTCCAAAACTTGCCTATTTATGAGCTAAATCCATTCCGATTCAACACCACTCTGTTTTGTTACAAATTGCCGTGGAAGAGATATGATTGTTCCGAATGAACCGTCATGTGCGGGTCAATGTAACTTACAGAATGGTATTATGTCTTTTTTTAAAACGAAATTTTGTTCGTTTCGGTCTTGTTTGATTATTGTAACAGATTTCGTTCATGAACTTTAAGTCGATTCTTATTTGTTATGCAACCGTCTGCATGACTGAAAAACATGGCGGCGACTCTGTCGGCAATCCAACTTGTGAGTGATTTTATTGAATTCTGGATGAATCTGCCCATTATTTATCAAGACAGCGGCTGAATATTTTCAAAAAAAGTTCTACCTACAGGTAAATGAAGTTCTCTTTTGTTATAATACTGGTTTTAGAGAGATCGGATTTGCTACATAGAACTGAATAGGACCCATTTAGACATTACATGCAATAAGAAAAATCAAATGTGAAATGTCCGATGATAAATGTTGAAAGGTAAATAAGCATGTATACGTCTAAATATTTGGACTACTACTTTTCATGCGCGGCCAAATTTTCATGCTTTTGGGTGTCAGGGGTAAACACTAGATAACTTCTGTTCTACTTGAGATATTTGAACAAAACAAACAGTTTTATAAATTGGAAAGATGTATCTTTTCAGATTTGTTACTGTTTATTAGAATATTTTGGTTTAAAAAAAAACCTTGTTGCATTGCTAATGTTAGTGACAGCGAGGTGCTTCATTTGTCATAGTCCTTTCGATAAAATTGTTTACCTTTTGCGTCGCTTCCTCCTCCACTCATTTCAAGACAATGGCCTGATGCAAAAGCTCTTGCGTGCTTACTGTATGTATTGATTATTTTTGTATGTTTTAAAGTAAAATCTCGACGGCCTTCTTCGAACTACAACAACATGGCTTCTGCATAAATTTCGTTGTCACGTGATATCTCGTTTACGCGTGATACAATGTTAGATTATTTTGCGGCTCCAGCGGGTGTAAACTGAAACTCGTTGTATCTCTGGTCACAGGTGAACGGCGACGACAGTGTAAATCCTATATTAAACACTAATATACTGAAAGGTAAACAACTCGTGATGTATTTTCAATACCCCTGTCACGAATTCCATGCTATTTACAAGTCATTTTACAACCAATATTAACATCCATAGTACCAATCGATAGCGGAAACATTATTCTACAAGAAAATCATGTCGCAATTTGAACCATTTCAAGTTGCTAAGAAATATCTATCTCGAAACTGTCAAACAACCCTACTCAGAAGAGATCTGATTGCATTGAATCGCGAAAATTTTCAAGAGATAAAACCCATTTTCAACGTGAAAGCCGTTGAATATTTGACAGGTATCATTTCGGGTCCAGCAATAATAAGGCGTATAAACCTGAAACATTAAACTATTTGATGTGAATAGGCTGTACAATCCTTATTTTCATCGGTAAATCTGTCCAGCGCTCAGCTGCCTACCATTTTGACGTACTGCGCATGCTCGGTTTGTTTTTCAAAACATTTTCTCATTGGTTATCAATGAAGGTGTGTCTGGACCCGTCCAATGAGAAAACGCGATACAAAAGCATGCTTAGTAGGCCATAAAGGATGACAGTTTACACGGCTGTACATTTTCAAATAAAAAAGCTTCGTACAACACAAAAACATATTGAAGTTCTATTTTCAGTGCAGATATACTTTTAAATTTGTAGGCTTCAAATGCACCTTGCATAAGAACGGACATTTTTCGCGTTGAAAATGGGTTTTATCTCTTGAAAATTTTCGTGATTCAATGCAATCAGATCTCTTCCGAGTTGGGTTGTTTGACAGTTTCGAGTTGGATTTTTCTTAGCAACTTGAAATGGCTCAAATTGCGACATGATTTTCTTGTAGAATAATGTTTCCGCTATCCATTGGTACTATGAACGTTAATATTGGTACTGAAATGACTTGTAAACAGCATGGAATTCGTGACTGGGGTATTGAAAATACATCACAAGTTGTTTACCTTTCAGTATATTAGTGTGTAATACAGGATTTACACTGTCGCTCGCCGTTCACCTGTGTCTCTGGTGGCCGCCTGATAGAGAACAGGCAACACCCGATTTATCGACGGCAGCTATTGGTTTTCCTATGTACCAAATCCACCAATCAGACAGCTCGTAGCAGAATGCCTGAATTTGTTTTAAAATAACCGAGCAATATTCTAGCTTTGTCTAAGCTTTTCATGACAAAGATTTTTTTGACCGCTATCAATTTATGAAACTCGCTATAGAATTTAATCCAGTGACCTACTTTTTGATGAAATGTAACATTTTGGAATCCTCCTAGATACGATAAAAACAAATATTCCAACAAAGTTTAGTGAGAAAATGTGCCTCTACAGTGTACACTAAACTGGTACCTGCTGTACCTCCTGTAACGAAGATCGATAACAGGCTGCCAGTTTACAGTGTACACAAGATTTTTTGTGGCATTTGTCGAAGACAATGCCACTGTGAGTTCAATACGGCATTTTGAAAATCATGTATCGTAGTTTCTGCAAAACCGAAGGAAGTAAACCCAATTAAAATCTATTTTTCTGAGACAAACAAGTGTTTCGATTGCTCTAAGATATGAAATTGAAAATGGCGTATTACAATAAATTGGATTAGGCCATCGATCGTGGAAATACTTCCTTTTCATCGAAAATAGCTTGATCCGCTATGGCCTTCTATAGTGGCGTAATGATACACACATACCGTGCTTGTTTGTCCCAAAACCAGTTCGTTCCTGGCTTATTCGTCCCAGGGCATGTTCACATGTTCGGATTGCACCCTTCTCTATCAGATTTTGCATGGCTATTTCTGTTGTTTATTTTTCAGGTTTTTAATCCCACACAATGGCTCCCTTGACAAATGCCACACCAGTGTTTTCAACGCTTTGATTTAAGATTTGTCCCAGTGACCTACTTTTTGATCTGACATGACCGTCAGAATCGTCCAAGATATTATCAAGACAGACATTCTGACCAAGTTTCCTGAGATTTGGACCAAATATATAGTCTTTATACTAGCTTTTTCCTACATTTATCCCAGAGGCCTATTTTTGACCCACGTGACCCACTTTTGTACTCATCCGACATAACATTAACACAAAGTTTTATGACTATTGGACTGAAAATATGGCCTTTAGAGTGTACAAAAAGCTGGCGACGCACGACGGATGCAGCACAATCACGAAAGCTCACATCGCGCACTTCATGCTCAAATGAGCTAAAAACATATGTCATACTCTGGCAAAGGGTCGTTTAACCCTTTCCCAGACCACAAAATTTTAGACTGGTCCAAATTGAAAGAGTTTGCAGACGACAATTTTAAATTTGATGAAAATGACAGAAACTTCTCCAGATCGGTAGAAAACACTGTGGGAAAAGGAGAAATTGCTCGTTATGAGCAATTTCTCCTTTTCCCACAGTGTTTTCAAAACACTTGTACTACAGACACGTGAAAACCAGGGCTTGTTTGGGAAAGGATTAATGCATCTCCTACATGCATTCTACCTTGCAAGTCGTCACACAATCTTGTATCCAAATAAATCTATTTTGTCTAATAACCAACTGAATCATGAAGTAGATTGTTCCTTTGATAGCCAGAAAATAATTTCAAAGCCACTGGCTGCTTCACTACATCAACATCAAGAAAAGATGTTAGGCCTTGAGAGAGGAATGAACCCTGTCGAAATAACGATTATCAATCTTCGAAAAGAATTTGGCTGAGCTGTGGAATCAGACCTGGTTTTCAAACTTTATATATTAATTCAAGCTTTGAATATTACAAACTGACCTACCGAGCTCGGCGAGATCTCGACCAGATGTTAACCTGCTATATAACTAAAATGAAACTTTCAAGTTGATAGGAAAAAAAACAAATATAGCTATTTCAAAGGGTTTTTTTGGGGGTGGGGGTGGGGGAATATCTCCTTATCGGAGAGTGTAGATTAAAGATCAGACTGCACGCTCTGTGCAGTCTGATCTTGGTCTACATTGTCTGCAAAAGGTCCTTGAGATGCAATAAGCAGCTTAAGGGTAAATTACTGGCTTATTAGTGCTCTTTGTGATCTTGTTTATCTGGCCTCAAGGGAGTTTTGTTTGCAGTAGTGATGATAAAAAAGACCATAAGAAACATATGGCTAGGTGCACTGCTTGCCGTTGTATAATTAAAACACTGATTAAAAAGGGGTAAAATCGAAGCAAAGAAATAACACCCAGACATTACAGAAATTGCATCGTTTATTTAAAAATGTAGCTTTCATGATCAACTTCTCTCTGGCTTGGTGGTCTGGATGATTAATTTGTAATTAAAAAGGTGCTGCCGGCACTAGTGACGTCTGATAGCAAGGTATATACTCAAAGCTGTGGACTTAAAAATACTGTTGATTCCCCTTAACCCTTTCCCAAACAAGCCCTGGTTTTCATGTGTCTGCAGTACAAGTCTTTTGAAAACACTGTGGGAAAAGGAGAAATTGCTTGTAATGAGCAATTTCTCCTTTTCCCACAGTGTTTTCTACCCTTTTGGAGAACTTTCCGCCATTTTCATCAAATTTAAATTTGTCGTCTGCAAACTCTTTCAGTTTGGAAGGGTCTAAAATTTGTCGTTTGGGAAAGGGTCAAGATCTTGAAAAAAAGAGTTCCAGCAGCATGATGTGATTGAAATACTGTTGAAAGGGGAATAATGTCTACCCTACCACACATTTTATCTGTTTTGGGATTTTCAACCCAGTTTCACCGAACTAATCATAGCGTAAATACTGAAGTTTAACTTAAGAAAAAAAAATACATTTTATTGCGAGTCCTTATTTTCGTTGCTATGACTTTTTCCCCAAATCAACGTGTGTTAATTCTTTACCAAACGACAAAATTTTAGACTCGTCGGAATTTAAAGTTTTTCCAGATGACAAATTATATGCGGCTCAACTTGTGGAATGTGTCTCTAAAAGGGGGAAAAAACATTGTGGGATAAAGAGAAAATGCTGGTTACCAGCATTTTCTCCTTTTCCCACAATGTTTTCAAATGGATTCTTCCTCGAGGATTGCCAAGGGGTTAAACACGTTAAATATACAAGATTTCCCCCATTATTACGTGCTTTATTTTCACTTTATAAAGAGCAGTTTCTTGTCAAAACGACTTTTTCACGTAAAATATTACGTGTTTTAAGCTCTATTTATTACATCTCTTTCAAATCCTTTTACCTTCATATTGACCCTTTCGTACAGGTCAAATTTCAGATCACTTTTGTTTATTTTTGGCAGCTATTGTTACTTTGAAAACTGGTATAGCTAAATAAAAACGATGGGATTTGTCTTTAGTTTACACGCATTTTATTGCCATAATATATAGAACACATATATACAGCTTATTGTTACAAACCTGGGAGGTGGCGATTGGGTTGAGCCACAGGTTAAAAAAAAAGTAGTCATGGATTTGTCTTTGAAATGGTAGAAAACATGCAGAAAAAGGAGAAAATGTTGGTGACCAGTATTTTCCTTTTTTCCCACAATATTTTCAAAAGTGTTCTTCCGCTCGCAGACGTTAATACATGGATCTTATACAAACATATATAAGATCCCTATAAGATCCCTGTGTATATAAGATCCCTGGTTAAAACAAGCGATCCTTTGGTACACTCCAAGTTAAAGAGATGTCTTCTGCCGTGTTTCAGTCAATCTTCTTATTTTTAAACTTGGATTTTTTGCGGCGTAGCTGAATGCGCTGGCTTTTGACCTACTTCTTGGTACTGATGCAGAATGAATAGATGGTAATTTACGATTAGTCAAAAGTGTGCACATATTTATTCGGCGGGCCCCTGCTAGCATATTTGCTCACACATTTATGAAACCACTATTAACAAGCGTTGCTACTGCTAATCGATACCCAGGGCCTTGATTTATATCATAGCAAAAAAAATTTAGTAGAGAATGATTCTTTTCTTGTGCTATTTTGAAATTTGATGATGATGATGATGATGATGATTATTATTATTATTATAATAAGCGTTACCCAATAAACCAATTCTTCTTTTCAACAAAATGAAAATCAGTGAGGCAAAAGAGGCAATTGCTTGTGAGGTTACTTTTCAAATATTTTACTTCATATTGTGCCACAAAAGAGTTTCAACATATTCATATTCCAAAATCACTTGTGCCGTCTATCTTTTTTTTAAAGGCACTTCTTTTCTAATTTACAGGATATCAAGCTTTATCAGAAGCGACTCATCATCATAGCCTATCTATGATATTTTTCCGCGTGTGTGTTGAAAACTTGTTTCTCCACAGATCGAATATATGTGAACTCAAAAGAAACAAACTCGAGATACTTAAAATTTCAGATTGAACAAAAAAAAAAATGCATAATAAAATTTCTCTGCTATTTTGAGCAATGCACTGTAGACAGTATAGATTCGAGATCGATCTGCAGGCACGTTTTTTTCTGCAGTCTGATCTTTGTCTACACTGACTGCAAAAGCAGGTACACTGATCTACATGCTTGTTTAACAAACGTGTCAGTAGAAATCATCCCCAGGAGAAATTCCAGTGCTTGGTGGACAAAACCAAATACAATTATTGCATTCCAGTAATGTGGAAAGAGTCGATTTGGATGCAGTAATGAAATTGACTTAAAAAAAACCCAAAAGGCAGGAAACGAAAATTCGACCATAGTTAGGGTGGAAGAAAATTCTACCCACAACGAATAGTGGAGATAACCCCAAGAAAATTCGGCCCCGACAGGAGATGTTTATGGCCCCAGTCTTGGCTGAAGGTTGGACCACTTTTTTGGACATACGTAACAGAATGATTTCATTGAGTTGACACCGTGAACATTCTGGAAACCGGTATAAAATAACGCACAGGCTGTGAGATACCGGATAATCAACCGTCCCTTAAACGACCTTCACCGACCGTTGTCATTCGGCATATCTCGGGTGATCCGTTGAGTTGGATGTAGGTACGGAATCGGCCGAGTTGTGACGAGTGCGACCAATATCCGACTTATCGAAGACAGTCATTGATTGGCTCTATTCTTTTTTCTTGTCCAATGAAAAAGGTTTACAGTTTCTTGCTGCTCCGGCCCACGTAAATTAAAACATTCACACATGAATGAATCTCTGTAATTCGATCTCTGAACAAGAGTGCTTGTGATGCAAAATGGCTTATAAAGGAGGTTACAAAGGCGGCTACAAGGGAGGATGCAAAGGAAGGAATAAGTTCACGAATGAAGCTGGGTTAGCATTGTATTGTTTTGTGATATAAATGAAAAGAAAAATACTTTCAGCCAAATTTGGCCAGTGCGACCACGAATACACCATTGCCACCATCTGTCCGATGGTAGAATTGAGAATTATTTGAACTGGTAGAGTGAGATTTCAACGCTGGATCCGGCTAATTTTGTTCCTACTGACAGTGTAGATTCAAGATCAGACTGCCCAGAACGTCTATAAGCCATGCTCTGGCAAAAGGGGGCTTAATGCATCACCTTAATGCATGTTACCCGTCAAGCCATCACATAACTATGGATCCATTATAGACAATTTCTTAACAACCGACTGAACCATAGGGTAGACTGGTCCTTTGGCATATAGAAAATTGACCAATAGCGAAAAGTTTCGGCCCAGGTCAGCCTTTGCGGACTGCGCAGGCTGACCTGGGTTGATACTTTTCGCAGATGCATTAAGACCCCACTTCACAGAGCATGGCTCATGTTTTCATCAAAAGAATCTTGAAATGGCAGTATTTTGTCTGTTTTTCCTACCTGGAATGGTCCAGTTCACTAATTTAAGGCTCTATGGATTAAAGGCGTGTCATCTTGAAGGCATGTCATCTTTGCCTTCGTCTTGCTGAGAGTGAATCATCAAGGGCATGAAACATTGGGTCTGGATCACGTTCATCACCTGAAGTTGGAAACAGAAAAGGCTCAAGGTTTCTTTATTGGGTGTCATTTTGGGTGTCATTTAGTGTAGGTCAAGGTCAGCTTGCAAAGAAGTGCAGACTGATATTGGTCTACCTTTTATGGTATTACATTTTGCTATCAGCAGGATATAGGTTAAGTCATTCAAGTACAAACAGTAATCTGTTAAATAAAGTAAGTTCTCTTCCTCAAAATGTAGAGGCAGGAACATTCACAAAGATTTTGAAAACATTATGACAAAAGTGAAACTACTTGTCTGTATAAGTCTTAAACTATGTCATCAGACTAAAGAGCTGACTTTCTGGCGGACATTTATGTTGTAGGTTTGAACCTGATGAAGACCTGTCCTGTATCCTGACCAGGCTATGGGAACTTGATGATAACAAGTGTTACCCCAGAAAAGATTTCAACATTGACTTGCAAAGTTAGAATCCTTTAGAATTCTTTAACCTTTTACCAATCAATCCTATGTTTTCACAACCCTTTAGAAGAAACTTTTTGAAAAATATTGTTGGAAAAGGAGAAAATGCTATTAACCATTAAGTTGTGGACTCCATCAAATTAAAAGTATTAATTTTGCAGACAAGAAATTAAATTGACCTCAAACCACAATTTCTGTCCTTGATCAAGTAGAAAATATTCAATTATTGTGGGAAAAGGAGAAAATGCTGGTTACAAGCATTTTCTCCTTTTCCCACAATGTTTTCAAAGCCGTTAACCCAGGTGTGAAGTATCACTAAGTGTAGTTTGTGGAATACATCGGAATTGGTTCAACAAGGATGTCTTCTTCAGGATCATTAAAATTCCAGATTCTGTAGTACAGAATTAAAGACTCTGAGGCGTTAGACTTTTGAAAACATTGTGGGTAAAGGAGAAAATGCTGGTAACCAACATCTTCATTTTTATCCCACAATGTTTTCTTTCTTTTCGAAGTCCCATCATTTGAGCCATCTTTTTTTTTTCGTCTGCAAATGCCTTCAATGTTGTCAAGCCTCTTGCACTAGATGTTATATAAATGTGTTTGAATTCTGTGATGTGCCAATATGCTGACCTTCTGAACTATCTGCACATGTACTTGCCAGGTTTCTAGCATGAAACCATCATCAATGAGAAAGTTGTTTTGGGAAGGGTAGAAAACATTGTGGAAAAAGGAGAAAATGCTGTTACCAGCATTTTCTCCTTTTCATCCAGTACTTTCAAAAAGCTCCTTTCTCAGGAATATTACAATACAGGATTGTGTAGTAAAGGGTGAAGTAGCTTTTGGGGACTAGTGTAGACCAAGATCAGACTTTAGTCTGCTCTTAGATCTATGCTTTGTGATATTTGCTCTCTCTCATTCTCTCATTCTTTCTCTGGGGATGAGGATTTTCAAAGTGAAGGTTGAAGGTTTTGTATGTAAAATTTTAATCCCGTTTTCACTTTGAATATAGATTACTATTATTTGGAAAATTGTGAGTTTTTTCTTTGTTTCTCTCATGATTTCCTGAAAAAGTTTTGCAGCAGACAACTTTGAAAATGTTCATGTGAAAACAAAGGAAATTCCTTCTTTTTGCCTGAATCCTCTCAAAAATGTCTTTTAAAATGAAAGGAGATAATGTATTTATGTACTTATCATCCCATCATTCCATCAGTTTAACCTTTTACCAAACTATCCTGAGTTTTAACAATCTGAAGAAAGAAGGCTTTTGAAACCATTGTGGGTAATGGAGAAAATGGTGGTAACTATCGTTATTTCTTCTTCCCACATTTTTTACACTGTCCAAGACAAATCATATCATTTTAGTCACATCAAATAAGTTGTGTGCAAATACTTTTGAATTGTATAACTTATTTTTGACCTAACATGTTTTCAGGGTATGTCACAAATGCAAGACAGTGTGTGGATGATTCTCGGGACTCAAAATGGCCGCTGTATAGAATGTTCGATGAGGAAGGAATCTTTTCAAGGCAAACATACAAAGGTACAGTCTCTTTAACTGATTTATTTAACAATTCTTTGTTTTTTTTTGACATGTTGAAAAAATTTGTAGGGAAAAAAAGTGTGGTAATAGAGAAAAAACTTATAACTGGTTTTTGTTTTCTTTTTCCACAACGTTTTTGGACCTTCAGAAGACAAAACCCATCATTTGAGCTACATGTTATATGTCATCTGCAAGTTGTTTTAACTCTTTACCAAACGACAAAATTTTAGACTGGTCTGAATTTAAAGCATTTGCAGACGACAAATTACATGTGGCTAAAATGATTGCATTTGTCTGTGAGAGTTTAGAAAACATTGTGGGAAAGGGAGAAAATGCTGGTTACCAGCATTTTCTCCTTTTCCTGCAATGTTTTCAAAAGGCTTCTTTCTCAGGGTCGTTAAAAGTCGGGATTGTGTGGTAAAGGGTTAATTTGGACAAGTCTAGAAGTGTGGCAGCTGGTTAAAGATTTAGCTGCTTTTTGGAATAGTATACGTCAAGATAAAACTGTGATATGAGTTGCTTTTCATTAACTCTTTGGGGTCCTGCGTGGCTCAGTGGTAAAGTGTGGGACTCGTAACCTGGAGGCCCAGGGTTCGAGTCTCAATGGATCCACTGGGTTTTTCGTGGGAGTGCCCTGAAGCAAGACACCTCAGAGCCCTAGCCTAGTACTGGTGAAACCCAGGAAATACATGAATATGTGAGCTGTCGCCATTATAGGACTGAAATAATGTTGAAAGCGGCGCAAAACACAATTCAGTCAATCAATCATTAACTCTTTACCAAACAACAAATTTTAAGGCTAGTCCAAATTTAAAGCATTTGCGAGCGAGGAAATAAATGTAACTTAAAAATTGAAATTTGTTTTGGGAAGGCTCGAAAACATTGTGGGAAAAGGAGAAAATGCTGGTTACCAGCATTTTCTCCTTTTCCCACAATGTTTTCAAAAGGCTTTTTTCTCAGGGTCGTTAAAAGTCGGGATTGTGTGCTAAAGAGTTAACATAGGAGTAATCAATCTCTCTATACTGAAAAACCCATGTTTTTAGGAACCTGAGGTAGAACGTTTCTGAAAACATTTTGGGAAAGCGAGAAAATGCAAGGAAACACTGTATCTTCTATCCCTTCTAAGACATCTGAATCATTTCAGCAAGAATGAATTTGCATCTGCAATGATTTTGAATATGGACATGCCTAGAAGTTTGGTATCAATTATGTGGCTTAACCCTTTACCACACAATTCCGAGTTTTAACCCTGGAAAAGAAGGCTTTTGAAACCAGTGTAGGAAAAGGAGAAAATGCTGGTAAACCATGTTTTTTCCTTTCCACACAATGTTTTCTAATGCTTCAAATACAAATTCCATCATTAGAACCATACTGAATTTCTCGTCTGCAAATACTTTCAGTTTGGACAGGTCTAAAATTTTGTTGTTTGGTAAGGAGTTAAGTGTTTAGAGAGTTAATCATTTATGATAGACAACAGATATCAGAGGATGTAACTCATATGATTGAATTTGTCTTTGGAAGGATAGAAAACATTGTGGGAAAAGAAGAAAATGCTATTTTAGCCTATTTGGTAATGGGTTAAGTGCATGCACAACAAATTCAACTCTTTACCAAACAACAAAGTTTTGGACGAGACCAAATTCAAAGCATCTGTAGACAACAAATTAAATGTACGGTAGCTCAAATGATGATTTCGGTCCTCGATAGGGTAGAAAATATTGTAGGAAAAGGAGAAAATGCTGCTAACCAGCATTTTCTCCTTTTCCCACAATGTTTTCAAAAGCCTTGCTGCTCCGGGTTGTTAAAACTTGGGATTGTGTGTTAAAGGGTCAAAAATTATAAACAAACGTGAGGAAAGCCATAGAGTAGAATGATTGATGGGTGATAGCACCATTTTCTATCTCTGCTGTAGACTTTAGGGCCTTGTTGGATAACTATGAAATGGCTGGAGGGGAGCAAGAGATTTTGACCTGGGAGGAAAAACGTGAAAATGTTCAATTTATCAACTCAATCATGGAAACGAAAGTGATGCAAGAGTGTCATGATTATCTGGTAGAAAAGGGAAAAGTGCCCCGAGACATTAACAAGTTTAAGTGTATATTGTACAATCTATGGTTTACATTCATTCGACGGACAAAAGGAGATCGGTATGTATTTCATTACCATGTTTACCAGGGGTACAGATAGGTTTTCTTCTATACAAGATGTAGGCTTAGCCTGGCTGTTTTCGAGGAAAACATCAGATCTATTTTGATAACCCTTACATTGTCTGCATAGCTGTCATCATTGCATTTGTGCAAATAAAACTTTGACATTTTCTCATATTTCTGTTGTTTCTGAAGATTTTTACTTCAAACTTGAGGAAGTTGGAGAAGTTTTTAGCGTTTAAAAGTAGTACCCATTCCACAAAGGCAGGTAAACCCTGAAAATATTTTTGACACAGTTATGTCCCATCTTTACTTAGATTTTTTTTTTTTAACTACAAAAGCACCTTCACCTGAGTATTGGTACCTGTATACTGTACTCCTGTACTACTTCCTTTTCATTATAATTAGCTTGGCTGTCTTCGAAGAAAACTTGAGGTATTATCATAGCCCTGTCTTCTTCGTGGGAACACTTTGAAATTGACTCATATTTCAGCAATTACTGAAGATCCATGTATTTACTTGTTAACTAGTTGTAAGCTATCGGAAGGGGAACACATACAACAAGCATTGGCACTGGCATGCAGAGCTCTTGGTGTGATAGAAAAATTACATAAAATCTTTATTCCATGGAAATCAATGCATGTGCACCTTCAGCTGTTTTTTGATTTTTTTCTGTATTTTTATTTCTTAATCATAATTCATTTTCTAATATCCATGCTTTTAGTTTAAAATATAATTATCCATGTTACAAATGATCACATAGTTTTACAAGCAAGACTCGCTGCAAGAGGAAGCAGACCTTTGAAAACATGGGAAAAGGAGAAAATGCCAATTATTAGCATGTTCTTTTTTCCCTTAACTCTTTACCACACAGTCCCGAGTTTTAATGGCTCTTACAAAGAAGGCTTTGAAAACATTGTGGGAAAAGGAGAAAATGCTGGTAACCAGCATTTTCTCCTTTTCCCACAATGTTTTCTACCCTGTCAAAGAGAGAAATCATCACTTGAGCTGCATTTATTTTGTTGTCTGCAAATGCTTCCAGTTTGGCTGAGTCCAAAATTTTGTTGTTTGGTAAAGAGTTAATTCTGTCTGCACTTTGCATTGTGTAAAGAGTTAGCATTGTAGATTAAGATCAGACTGTACCATTCAAGTAGATATAACTCTTTACCAAACAACAAAATTTATGACTCAACCGGACCAAATTGAAAGCATTTGCAGACGACAAAATAAGTGTAGCTCAAATGACGATATCTGTCTCTGGTAAGTTAGAAAACATTGTGGGAATGGAGAAATGCTGTTTTCTAAAGCCTTCATCTTCAGGGTTGTTGAAATACATGATCATTTGGTAAAGGGATAACATAGGTTTTAGTAAAGATATAAAACTTTTTTGAATTAGAAAATCCCCTCTTCTTAAACCGTAACTCATTATGAAGAAGGGATCATGTTACCTGTGTTAAATAACCACTTGAACTAGGCAGACAGCTGTACTTCTGATAAACATTTCCCAGTTTTGATTTTGGTCATCATTTAGACTCTAGTAAACAGCCACTTGCCTTTTAAGGTTGGTTTTGTTTGTTCAGATGGGTGATGGTGTAAGACAAGTTTAATACTTTACCAGACTTGAAAAGTTGTCAAAAGTTATAGGGTCTGGTTAAAACTAATTGAGCCATGCTCTATGAAAAGGGGGCTTAATACATCTGCGAAAAGTATCGACCCAGGTCAGCCTGCACAGACTGCGCAGGCTGACCTGGGCCGAAACATTTTTGCTTTTGGTCAATTTTCTGTATGTCAAAGGACTATCTACATGATGATTCAGTCGGCAGTTAGACAAAATGAACTTTACGGATTCATGATCATGTGATGACTTGCTTGGTACCATGCATCACGGGGATGCATTAAGCCCCCTTTTGCCAGAGCATGGCTCAATTAAATACGGTTCAAATAGTGGGATTTGTCTTTCCAAAGGTAGAAAACATTGTGGAAAAAAAGAGAAAAGCTGTTTATTGACCTTGATACCTTTTCCCACAGTGTTATCTGAAGCCCTCTTCCTTATTATTGTTAAAACAAGGGATTTTTTTGTAATGGAAAAACCATATCTTTCAGAGATCAAGATTCAAGCAGTTTTGAGCATGTATTTGTTGGTGAGTCTAGAAACAATGAGTTTATTGGACTACACAATTGGATACAGATCTACCTACTAGAAAGGGAAGGGAAGCTGGACTATCATGGTTATTTTAGGCGGGAAACGGTAAGACTGCCATCGTTCAAAAATGTATCCTAATGTCTAGGCCTTAGAGCACCAAATGAACAAAATGGAAATATTCCTTCCAGGGAAAAATGTGAGCCATAATAGCTCAAGTCTAGAGCACAAGATCTCAATTTCATTGTTGGATTCGGACTTAACTCGTAAAATGTGACCTTTAACCTGTTACTATACAGGCTATTTGTAGATCAACACTATCAACTGAGCCAATTTCTCTCCAAGGATTGATGATAGTCATTGCGACAGCACTCATTCTTCTCTCTTCACTGACCATTGTTTTGACAATGGCTATGTGGGAAAGCAGCTAGTGGCTTGGAAAGGATATTGTGCTTATTACTGGTAAAAGAAACTCCAGGAAACTAAGGATAGCTGCACTGGCCACAGGGATATAACTGAAATAATGTTGAAAATGGTGTTAAACACCATGCAGTCAAGCAAACAACCAAATTTTTTCAGAGGACTGATGATAGTGTGACAAGATTCATTCCTTTCTCATTGCTGAATATTGTTTCAACAACATTTTGTGTTGGAATGCATCAAATGGCTTTGAAAGAAATTTGTGCAAAATATGGATGAAAGAAACTGCAGCAAAGCATAGATAGATATACTGGCCACCACAGTACAAATGAAAAAAATCCTGAAATGGCTTTAAATACCAAGTAAACAAGTAATTTTAATCTACATGCATTATAGATTAAAGATGATGAGTTCCCACGCTTACTAGCTCTACAGTTCACTTTCTGTGGAGATGATGGAGAAGAGAAGGAAAAACCAATGTGCAGTACATTTCTGGGAACCAGTCCAGAGTTTGAAATTGCTGTCTACACTATTTGCTTTTTCACCAAAGAGGTAAACAACTTTAACCTGCGTTTTAACGACTTTTACAGTGATATGACTGAAATAATGTTGAAAGGGGCATAAAACACCATTCAATCAAGCAATCAATTTAACAACTTTTAGGAAGAAGGCTTTTGAAAACATTATGGGAAAAGGAGAAAATGCTGGTAATTAGCATTTTCTCCTTTTTCTTCCACCATATTTTCTACCCTTTCGTTGACAATTTTAACTCTTTAACTCTTTACCACACAATTCTGGGATTTAACAACCCTGACAAAAAGGTTTTTGAAACACTGCGGAAAAAGGAGAAAATGCTGGTTATCATCATTTTCTCCTTTTCCCACAATGTTTTCTAACCTATCAAGGACAAATTTCATCTATTGGGCCATCTTTAATTTGTTGTCTGCAAATGCTTTCAATTTGGACAAGTCTGAAATTTTGTCATTTGGTAAAGGGTTAAGTCACATTTCCTTTTTCTTCTGCAAATGCTTTAGATTTGGACAGTGCTGAAATTTTGTCTTTAGATTAATACATGTAGTTAAATTCCATGATCTTGACTTCTGCAAAAACTTAACCCTTTACCACACTATCTTGACTTTTAAGAACCGCGAAAAAAATGCTTTTTGAAAACATTGTTTTTCCACAATGTTTTCTACCGTTCCCTAATCAAATATCAATTTTTGAGCCACAATAGATTTGTAGTCTGCAAATGCTTTTGATTTGGACCAAACTGAATTTTGTCGTTTGATAAAGAGTCAAATCTCCATGTTGACAGATAATCTATCACACACTTCAAGTTCTAAAGTATGGTAATATTTTTGTAAAGAAATAGCATTGGGGCATCTTTCCTTCCTTTCACTAGTCATGTATAAAGATACATGTATGTACAAAAAGTTCCAAAGTATGTCACATCTTTTTTTCGATTTGTTATCCGTTTGAAACATCTTGGCTGATTGTAGGAAAGTGTTAACCCTTTACCACACACAATCCCGACTTTTTAATGACCCTGATGTTAAAGCCTTTTGAAGACATTGTGGGAAAAAGAGAATATGCTTTTGAAAACATTGTGGGAAAAGGAGAAAATGCTGTTAACCAACATTTCTCATTTTCCCACAATGTTTCCTACCCTATCTAAGACAAATCGCATCATTGGAGTCACACTGAAATTGTCGTCTGCAAATGCTTACAATTTGGATGGGTCTAAAATTTTGTTGTGTGGTAAAGAGTGACCAAGTTGTGCCAAATGATTATCAGGAAAATTAGCGTCAAGTGGCAGTTCAGAGCAGTAACTGTAACAGGAAAGAATTCATGTTGAGTTATTTATCTGGTATTATAAATAAAATTAGCATGAAAATTTTAGATAAACATAAAATCAGCAACAGTTTTCACAACAAAATTGACCATCATTAGCTGGTAAGTGGTGACAGCTCTGTGCCATCAAAGAAACCTACATTGTTACCTACATTACACCTGTTGATTCTATTTTTAGATGTTTGGTAGCATGAAAATGTTTTTGCCGTTTTCTAGTTAAATTCTTCCTCATATGACAAAACATTTATCACAATAGCTTTTTAGAAACATGAAATCCACCATTCTTTTAACTCTTAACCCTTTCCCAAACAAGCCCTGGTTTTCACGTGTCTGCAGTACAAGTCTTTTGAAAACACTGTAGGAAAAGGAGAAATTGCTTATAACGAGCAATTTCTCCTTTTCCCACAGTGTTTTCTACCCTTTTTGAGAACTTCCTGCCATTTTCATCAAATTTAAAATTGTCGTCTGCAAACTCTTTCAGTTTGGACCAGTCTAAAATTTGCCATTTGGGAAAGGGTTAACCAAGCGACAATATTTTAGACTTGTCCAAATTGAAAGCATTTGCAGATGACAAAGTAAATGTGACTCAGAATTTGAAATTTGTGTCTGGAAGGTTAGAAAACATTGAGGGAAAAGGAGAAAATGCTGGTTACCAGCATTTTCTCCTTTTCCCACAATGTTTTCAGAAGGCTTCTTTCTTAGGGTCGTTAAAAGTCGGTATTGTGTGGAAAAAGGTTAATGAAAATATCAGCCATAACTATCCGATCAGTGGTGCTAGTTTAAGAGCAGAAAAAAACTATGTGAAGATATTGATCTGGTGTTGTGATAAAATGAAAATTATCATGAAAGTTTTAAAGTAACATGAAGTCTGCCAGAATTTTTGGGAAAACATCTACCGTTATAATACGGTATAAGTTCTATGTGACCATATAATTAAAATAATGTTTTTCATATTTCAGGGTATTACTGATGTCCAGTTAGGTGAATATGAAGTAGAGGTGGCCACAATGAAGTTGGGCCCCAAACATATCGGGACGGCATATATAAAAGCGGCAAGAATGTAAAGGGAAAAGAGCAGTTGTGTAGCGTGACCTGTCTCTATATAGTTAACCACCAATAGCAAAAATTACGGAGCAAAATATAACCCCTTTCTACCATACTTATTTAATTAACTATTTACCACATGACGAAATTTTAGACCCCTCCAAATTGAAAGCATTTGCAGACGACAATTTCAGTGTGACTCAAATGACGCAATTTGTCTTTGATAGGGTAGAAAACATTGTGGGTAAAGGAGAAAATGCTGGTTACCAGCATTTTCTCCTTTTCCCACCATGTTTTCAAAAGGCTTCTTCATCAGGGTCGTTAAAACTCAGGATTGTATGGTAAAGGGTTAATCTTTACCAGACAACAAAATGATAAGAGTTGTCAAAACTATAAGCATTTGCAGATATCAAATTAGGTTTGCCTCAAGTGATGAAATTTCTGAAAGGATAGAAAAATTATTGGAGAAGGAGAAAATGCTGGTTGCCAGCATTTTCTCCTTTTCCCACAATGTTTCAAAAGATCTCCTTCCTCAGGGTTGTGAAAACAACATTGCTTGTTTAAAGGTGACCCTTTTCAAAAATTGTTCGCGGAATTTTGATCTGTCAAGAAACATGGCTCTGGTGAATGGGGGCTACTTGCACTATACGGAAATGAAGAAATTCTTAAAAATTCTTCTTCTCTGAAACGGCTGGTCAGATTTTGAAATAATTTCACAGAGATCTTCCTTGGGTGACCCTTTTCCAAAATTGTTCGCGAAATTTTGATCCTTCAAGAAACATGGCTCTGGTGAATGGGGGCTACTTGCACTATACGGCCATGAAGAAATTCTTAAAAATTCTTCTCTGGAACCGCTGGTCAGATTTTGAAATAATTTCACAGGAATGTTCCTTTGGTGACCCTTTTCAAAAACTGTTCGCGAAATTTTGATTTGTCAAGAAACATGTCTCTGGTGGTGGGGGCTATTTGCACCATAGGGACATGAAGAGGAATTTCTTAATTCTTCTTCTCTGGAATGGCCGGTCAGATTTTGAAATAATTTCACAGAAATGTTCCTAGGGTGACCTTTTTAAAAAATTGTTAGGGTAATTTTTATCAGTCGAAAAACAACAGCCAATTGCTGGCACCTGCATGTGGTGCTCTTTTTTGACTTACGTTTTTTAGCTCACTTGAGCACAAAGTGCTCATGGTGAACTATTGTGATCGTGCTGTGTCCGGCGTCTGTCGTCAACTTTTTACCTTGTGTATGCTCTAGAGGCCACATTTTCGGTCCGGTCCTCATGAAACTTGGTCAGAATGTTTGTCTTGATAAAATCTGGGACGAGTTCGAAATTGGGTCATGTGGGATCAAAAACCTTGTGTGCGCTCTAGAGTGACCCTGGAGTGAAATTTCGCCTATTGACTCAGGTGAGCGATCCAGGGCCATCATGGCCCTCTTGTTTTGTATATGAGATGTCCTTTAGAGATATTACCTGTCAGTGTATGCCTTATTTAATACAGCTTTTTGAAATGAATAATAAGAATGACAGTCAACTTTTCTTTAAAAAAAAAGGGCTTTCCCATATATTTTGTAGAGTGCTTCTTAAATTAGCATTTAAACAGATTTTTTTTCCAATTTTCATCTTGCCAAAATGTTATATGCTTCTTAAATCAGCATTTAAACATGAGTTTTTTTTTTTCCCCGTTTTTTATCTTGCCAAAATGTTACAGGCCAGGCATTATTTAGGTTTCAAAATTTGTCAGAGGGGGTGGGGGTTTTTGTAATTGCTCCTGAGCATTAAGATATTGTAATTAAAAAAATACATGAGCCATGCTGTATGAAAGGGGGCTTAATGCACCTGCGAAAAGTATCGACCCAGTCATTTTGCGCAGTCCACACAGGCTAACCTGGGCCGAAACTTTTCGCTATTGGTCAATTTTCTGTGTCAAAGGACCAGTCTACCTCATGATTCAGTCGGTTGTTAGACTAGATGGATTTTATAGATCCATAATTATGTGATGTCTTGGTGGGTAAGATGCTTTACTGAAATGCATTAAGCCCCCATTTGCCAGAGCATGATTCACATGTTTTTGAAAAAGAACAAAGATCTCTGTTTTTCACTGCTGTTTTGTATGTATTTTTTCCTATATCAAACTTTCTTATTTTTTTTTTTATATATTTTTCAAAAATTTTAAGTTCTTTGTGGGCAAATGTGATTTGATAAAGGTTGTTCAGCTAATTGTCTTGATATATCTTATTAATCTTTTATCAAACAATCCCTTTCAAAACATTGTGAATAAAAACAGAAAATGCTTGCAACCAGCATTTTCTACTTTTCCTTCAATATTTTCTACCCTTTCAGAGACAAGTTTCATAAATATGACCAAATATAATTTGTCCTCTGCATGTGGATGAGTCTACAGTTTTGTTGTCTGGTAAAGGGTTTAAACCTTTACCACGCAATCCCAAGTTTTAACAACCCTAAGGAAGAAGGCTTTCAAAAACACTGTGGGAAAAGGAGATAATGCTGGTTACTATCATTTTCTCCTTTTCCCACAATGTTTTCAAAAGGCTTCTTTCACAGGATTGCTAAAAGTCGGGATTGTGTGGCAAAGGGTTAAACTGCAGAAATTAATAATGCATGTAACAATGGCACTAATACCAAGAAGTGAAATCAGAGAATTTTTGTTGTATTCACCAACAACACTGAATATTGTCCTATATCTAAAATCAGTGACTAGCAAAGTAATTGGCCAAGACATTCTGTCTGGCCAATTACAGTCAAGGAATTTAGAAATTATATGGAATTTTGAGAAATTGAAAAGAGAATATGGCCCCTAAAAAGTATAAGAGATTCCACAAACTGAAAATTTGCTTTCTTTATTATGGTTGTTCAGCACCATTTTCATGAAATTAATTGAACATTAAAGTTTGTTGGTGTATGTTCAGATAATTCATACAGATAGTCCAATATCAGACTTACTGTCACCCTTTACCAAATAACTAAATCTGAGACTAGTCCAAATTTATAGCATTTGCAGACCACAGATCAAATGTGGCTAAAACAATAAAAGATGTTGGTGATAGGGTAGTTAAAATTGTGGAAAAGGGAGAAAATGCTGATTTCAAAAGGTTTATGTCTTGGGGTCATTAAGGCATGGGATTGTTCAGTAAAGGTTTAACCCATGACAACACAGGCTAATTTGAGACAAACTACAAAAGGGAGGAGAGTTATTTGTGAATAAAATTTTTTTGTTGTTGTTTTAGGCTGATATATTGAAATAATCAAGTAAACTGTGTACTTGCAAATTAAAGACACATGTAGTTTATACACTTTTGATTGAGCATATATTTCATAATCTTTTATTTAACATAGGATTCTTTTATAATTTATATACACATAGTAATATTTGTACACATTAGTCAGATTTCTAACAATTTTATATAGCTGTTTGGGTATTATTTGTTACTTTTAGTATCATTCTGTTTCTCTTTCTTGCATACACATACATAACCAAAAATTTCCATAACAACAGTACAAGAACTGGCATAAATATATTTTTGTAGATTTGCATGAAAACTATTATTGCTATGCCTAGAGTATGAAATTCAAAAACTCTGGTTATGTCCGACTCTCTCACTACCTTTGCTCTTTTCGTAGCCCTTAACCCTTTACCACACAATCCCAAGTTTTAATGACCCTGGAAAAGAAACCTTCTGAAAACATGATGGAAAAAGGAGAAAATGCTGGTAACCAGCATTTTCTCCTTTTTTCCACAATGTTCTCTACCCTTTCAAAAAGACATTTGAATTTTTGAGGCATATTAATTTTGTCATCTGCAAATGCGACAGAAAAACCAAAATTTGTTTTGGGACAGGTAGAAACATTTTGGGAAAAAGGAGAAAATGCTGGTTACTAGCATTTTCTCCTTTTCCCACAATGTTTTCAAAAGGCTTCTTACTCGGGGTCGTTAAAAGTCGGGATTGTGTGGTAAAGAGTTAAAGGACCTCAAAGTTGCTTTTATGGACAGTGTAGATGGAAGATCAGATATTAAAGATTCACAGAATGTTCTGTTTGATATTACCTTTACACTGTCTGATGTGCTTGTTGAGAGTTTCTGTCTTAAAATTGAATTCTCTATGTCTATGACTATTTCATTTACATATATTTGGTGCTTGAGGATATTTTTTTATTTACTTTTTGAATTACATTCTTTTCTTTAAAAAAAAAAAAAACAATTGAAGGTTGTATCATGATGGTCATTTTTGCTTCTTATAATTAAACTGGCGTTCACTCACACTTTTACAGGATATATACATGTAAATGTATTTTTCATCCCCGAGCTCAAGACTAGCAGCTTTATGACTGAGCCTATCAACCACACATCTCGCAAACTTTCTTGTGGTTTCAAACAATAGGACTTTTATCTTCTCAGTGTGCCAAGCCCCGTAGCTCAGTCGGTAGCGTACAGGACTTGAGAACAGGAGGTTGCTGGTTCGATCCCCGGCTTGGCCAGTTTCTTTCCAAGGATTGATAATAGTCATAGTGACAGGATTCATTACTCTGTCACCGCTGACCTTTGTTTCGACGATGGTTTGGTGGGAAAGCAGCCAGTGGCTTGGAAAGAATATTGTGTGGAGTACTGGTAAAAGAAACTCCAGGAAAGCAAGGATAGGTGCACTGGCTGCCGCAATATAACTGAAATAATGTTGAAAATGGCTTTAAACACCATACAATCAATCAATCTTGTCAGTGTTCATAACAGATTGAATCTGAATACCAACAGAAATACAGGATCTTACATAAATTGGCATAAAATAAGATAAAATTTATGAAACAAGTCTAGAAAATGTTAAGTTAGTGAGCCTGTGTTGTGTACTTAATAAGATTTTTATATTATCATAGACAATTTTATAAATTCTTATCTCAAAAACCAACAGTTTATGAGAGTCGTTTTATCCCATAAAAATATCTCACGAATAATAGATCAGAATACGCAGAAGGATTCTCGCACATTTGTGAATTTCCAGGAGTAAATCAGGGCCTGTATTCACCAACCATTCTCGAGAATATTCTTGGTCTAATTATAGATTTAGAAAGTAACACAACTTCTGATTGGCTAAACCATTTGGTTCAGCCAATCAGAGCTTGTGTTACTTTCAAATTTAGAAAATTCTTGAGAATAAGACTGAGAATGTTCTTAAGAATGGTTGGTCATTTCTCTGAGTGAAGTACCATAAAGCAACCTCACATACTGCTTATCTCAAATGTATGTAAGATAAGAAAATTCATAATGGCCCTATAACACTGAAAACAAGGAAGGCTGTGTGATAAAGGATTATCATACATAAGCATGAATTGCCCATTTGCAACTTTTCCATTGTCATGCTGGCCGCATTTAACCCTTTACCAAACAACAGATTGTAGACGAGTTCAAATTGACAGCAGTTGCAGACTACAAAATAAATGTGACTGAAAAATTGAAATTTGTTTTGGGAAGGGTAGAAAACATTGTGGGAAAAGGAAAAAATGCTGGTTACCAGCATTTTCTCCTGTACCCACAATGTTTTCATAAAGCTTTTTTCTCAGGGTTGTTAAAAGTCAGGATTGTGTGGTAAAGGGTTAAGTTGCCATCTGTAGTTACTTTCACTTTGGACAAGTCTAAAATTTTTTGTCGTTTGGTTAACAAGTTGGGTGCCAAAAATTGTGGCAACCACTCATATAGTTAGAATTACTAGTCTGTAAGAGCCGATTAAATTTTTACGTATACCTCCATTTTCTATGCAATATTTACGATGCAATATTGTTGTCGTTGGTGTTAGCTGTTTCATTGTTCAATTTCTACTTTGTATCACCATTTTTATATTCTTATAAGGTTTATGATAGTAATAAGGGTATGTAGCACGGTTATGAAATAAATTTACAAAAAGAAAGAGTGTTAATGTTTATTTCTATCCTAATGTTTGTCAAAGGAAATGTATTGACAGTGAAAGCAAGTGTCCAATGTTGGAAAGTACATGTACTAAGAAAACACAGAGTGGCAAAGTTTCATAAAATATTTTTAATATATGAATGCAAGTGTATAATGTCTTAACTCATTACCAAACAACAAAATTTTAGACTAGTCCAAATTGAAAGCATTTACAGGGAACAAAATAAGTGTGACTGAAAAATTGAAATTTGCTTTCGGAAGGGTAGAAAACATTGTGGGAAAAGGAGAAAATGCTGGTTACCAGCATTTTCTCCTATTCTCACAATGTTATCAAAGGGCATCGTTAGAACTTGGGATTATGTGGTATAGAGGGTTAAACTCAGGGCATCTTTAGAGCTTGGGATTATGTGGTATAGACGGTTAAAATCAAATGAAGCTTAGAAGATCCAAAAAAGACCACCTTTGCATTAGATAGCAAAAAAGAAATAACAGACGTTTTTAATCCAGAAGACCGAAATAAGGGTATTTTTAAGGTTTCTTTTGTCCAAAATATTTCATCAAAACAGAGTAGATCAAAGATCAGGCTGCACATTTTGTGCAGTTTGATCTTGATCTACACTGTCCACAACAGCAAATACAAGAGAGAAAGATGCTGTACATATATGTATATCGGTACTTCATCTATGTTAACTTAGCTAAGTTTTGAACTAAGTTTTGAATATACAGTTTATCATATTTTCACTGCATTTTTTTTTTCTCTCTGGCTCCCAGGGTTAAGAAAATACTATATCCTTTGGTACAGGGATAACTACCACTGGTTTGTATTATGTGCCTCTTTCAACAGTATTTCACTTATACCAAAGCTTCAGTTCTCTTATGTTGTTCCTGGGTTTTGCCAGGTTGTATCTCTGCAGTGCCTCGTCCAAAGACAGCCACAGGTAACCAGCTAGAATCCATCTTAGGGTTTCCTGATTAAATTCAATTGCTTTAGCCCTTTACCACACAATCCCCAGTTGTAACAACCCTGAGCAAGAAGCCTTTTGAAAAATTGTGGGAAAATTGTCCTTTTCCCACAATGTTTTTGACTCCATCTCTTTCCATCTTTTGAGCCACAACTGACGTCAAAGGACAAATGTTCTCAATTTTGTAAAAATCTACTTTTTTGTCATGTGGTAAAGAATTAACCCTTTACCACACAATACTGACTTTTAACCGACCCTGAGAAAGAAGTCTTGAAAACATTGTGGGAAAAGGAGAAAATGCTGGTTACCAGCATTTTCTCCTTTTCCCATAATGTTTTCTACCTTTCTCAAACAAATCTTAACTCTTTTCAGTCACATTTACCTTGTTGTCTGCAAATGCTTTTACTTTGGACGTCTAAAATTTTGTTGTTTGGTAAGGAGTTAACCTCTGAGCCAAGGCGGAGTCCAACTCCCAAAGGCAGCCATGCCTCAAACTACATCTATGGAAAAGCAATAATTAGCTTGCCATCAATTTTTTTGTGGCATACCATATGTCAAAGAGGATGCCACTATGAGTTCAATACGGTATTTTGAAAATCACGTGTTGTAGTTTGTGCAAAACTGAATGAAGTAAACCCAATAAAACTCAATTTTTCTAAGACAAGTGTTTCGATAGCACTCACATATATAATTAACAATTGAGTATTAACCCTTTAAGTGCCTTTCACTGCTATAGTTGCATTTGCGGCCAGTGTAGATCAAAATCAGGCTGCACAAAACATGCAGCCTGATCTTTGACCTACACTGTCAGCTTTGCTGAATCACTGTAGACATGAAATTGTAATTATTTAGGTCGTATTTCTGGGATGAAAATGTCTAGCAAGTTTATTTGGTGCTCTAAGGGTTAAAATAAACTGGATTTGGACTTCGATCATGGGAATTCTTCTTTTTTTATTGAAAATATTTATACCAGCTATGGCCTTCTATTGGTGCAATGATACACGCAACCTTTGTCTCCTGACAGTGTTCTTCCCAAAACTAGTTCGTCCCTGGGCTTGTCTGTCCTTTTGCTTGTTTGTTTGGGCTCCTTCATCCCACATTAATGTTTGTTTGTTTTTTAAATTATTAATTCCACACAATGGCTCCCTTGACAAATGCCACACCAGTGCTTTCAACCCTTTGATTAAACACTACCAGATGATAACATTTTAGACCAGTGCATATTGACAGCATTTGCAGAGAACAAATAAATTGCTCCTCAAGTGATGGGTTTTGTCTGAAAGGGTAAAATACACTGTGGGAAAAGGAGAAAATGCCGATTGCCGGTATTTTCTCCTTTTCCGTACAATGTTTTCAAGGGCCTCTTTCCTTGGGGTTGTTCAACCCTCAGGCTGTTTAGTAAGGTATTAATGGAGATCAAGACTTCAAGAATGCAGTGAAAAAAAAAAACAGACACACACACAAAAAAATAGTACAACCTATGAAAATGAAGGATAAAACATGGAGCCTCTGTTTTCCTTTATTTGTAATAAACACTGGTGGTGAGAAGCATAGAATTAACCCTTTCCCAAACGACAAATTTTCGACAGGTCCAATTTGAAAGAGTTTGCAGACGACAATTTTAGATTTGATGAAAATGACAGAAAGTTCTCCAAAAGGGTAGAAAACACTGTGGGAAAAGGAGAAATTGCTCGTTACGAGCAATTTCTCCTTTTCCCACAGTGTTTTCAAAAGACTTGTACTGCGGACATGTGAAAACCAGGGCTTGTTTGGGAAAGAGTTAAACAAACAAAATTAAAAAAGCATTTTCATATGAGCCCTGCTCTGACAAAATGGGGGCTTAATGCATCTTCGTAATCCATTGTACCAAGCAAAACATCACATAATTATGGATCCCTAAAATCTGTCTGTCGACCAACTGAATCATGAAGTATACTGGTCCTTTGGCATGCAGAAAATTGACCAATAGCAAAAAGTTTTGGCCCAGGTCAGCCTGTGCAAACTGCGCAGGCTGACCTGGGTCGATACTTTCTGCAGATGCATTAAGCCCCCTTTTCACAGAGCATGGTTCATATATAGTTGTACAATTGAAAAATTTCGCATTTTGTTCAAATAGCAGTCTTGTATGCTTCAGCTGACAGTTAACCCATTTCCACAAAATCCCGAGTTTTAACAACCCTGGGAAATTATACTTTTGAAAAACATTGTAGGAAAAGGAGAAAATGCTGGTAACCAGCATTTTCTCCTTTTACCACAATGTTGTTTAACCTTTCAGAAACAAGTCCAACCATTTGAGCCACATTATTGTTTGCAAGTGCTTTCAATTTGGACCGGTCTAAAACATTAATGTTTGGTAAACATTTATGCCATCAAAAGCTTAGCACAACTCACTTGTTATCATGCCAAAGGCAGGTCCAGATCAGCCCACAAAGGTCTCTGATCTCAGTTTTATACTGAATGAATCAATAAATGTTGTTTTATGGTGCATCAACAGCTTTGGTCCAGTTTTATACTTGTCTGATATTTTGTGTAGTAATCTGACAGCCTTGAAAGTGTCTTTTTTATTAATCTGGCACTATAAGTACTAGTGAAAGAGGAAGAAAATAATAGTAGTTCTTTGTTCAGAATGTCTCGGCTGATTTGACAGTATACCATAGATTCAAGATCAGACTGCATGTTCTGAGCAATGTGGTGCTGGTATTTCAACCTGAAGTTGAGACTAGTGAAACGTCCTGACCATACTTAACAAAATTTAAACACAATAAAAATTTACCCTATCCCAAACGACAAATTTTATACCCTTTCAAATTGAAAGCATCTGCAGACAACAAATTTGAAAGTGGTACAAATGATTTTTTTTTTTATACGGTGAAAAATGGAAAACATTGTGGGAAAAGGAGAAAATGCTGGTTACCAGCATTTTCTCCTTTTCTCACAATGTTTTCATATGTCGTCTTCCTCAGAGTTATGAGAACATGGAAATGTTTGGTACCAAGTTAAAAGCACACTTTCTTTGCAGAAATTAATTAATGAAAGCATCTTCTATGCTTCTATGCTAAGTATTGTGACAAAATTATCCTTGTAATTTCAAAATTAAAGTCTTTTTTAACAATTAAAAATACCCATTTCATCCAGGTTTAATATGACTGTCTTCTGCATACTTCTTTAGACAAGCATATAGTAGTCAACACATATGAGCCATGCTCTGGCAAAAGGGGGCTTAATGCATCTGCAAAAAGTATCGATCCAGGTCAGCTTGCGCAGGCTGACCTGGTCCAATACTTTTTGCTTTCGGTCAATTTTCTGCATGTCGAAGGACAAGTGCTCTCATGATTCAGTTGGTTGTTAGACAGAATGGGTTTTTTGAATCCACAATTATATGATGACTTGCTGGGTATCATGGATCGTGAAGATGCATTAAGCCCCCTTTTGCCAGAGCATGGTTCATATTTCAAGCAGGCAATCAAGAGAATCTACAGTCAGATATTTTCACTTTTTACTAAAAGTAATCCCTGGATTTCCAACCTTATCGCAGAAGGCTTTTGTCAACACTAGGAAGAATATGCTGGTAAGCAGAACAACGCCAAAAGCACATTCCATCATTTCACCATTACATAGGTCTCTGCAAATGCTTTCATTATGGACAAATCCAACTTTATTGTCAGGTAGAGAGATAATGTAACAGGGACCTTTGACTATTACAGAAATATCACAGGGTCAGTGGATCTGATGGCCGACATTTTCCAGTAAATTTGTTTTATGATCAGCAACATTGGGTGTAGCTTCATAGGTACAGATAGTAACTTCATGGCGATGAGCCTGTAATTAAAAATATATTCAACCCTTTACCAAATAATCCCATGCCTTAAAGACTCTAAGGGAGAAAGCTTTTGAAAACACTGTGGGAAAAGGAGCAAAATGCTAGAAACCAGCATTTTCTAATTTTCTCACTGTGTTTCTAGCCCATCAGAAAAATGAGCATTTCTACTAATTTCAAATTGGTTATCTGCAGATACAAGAACTGAATTCGGCAGAGTTTAAAATTTGTAGAATGGTCAACAGTTGGAACTCATTATCCAATTAGATTATTGAAGCATAAATGTTAAATTCCTTCAAAAATCGCTTAACTCTTTACCAAACGACAAAACTTTACACTTGTCCAAACTGAAAGCATTTGCAGACAACAAAATCAGTGTAATTTTAAAATTGTGATTTGTTTTTGGAATGGTAGAAAACATTGTGGGAATAGGAGAAAATGCTGGTTACCAGCATTTTCTCCTTTTCCCACAATGTTTCAACGGGCTTCTTTCTGAGGGTCGTCAAAAGTCGGGATTGTGTGGTAAAGGGTTAAATAAGCATTGGTATAAGGAAAACAAATTTGGTCCTGTATGCTACAAAGTACAATAGGCACATGCTTTAGAATCAACAACTTACTATTTTAGCTGTAATTAGGTTTATTTTTAATCATAATTAATTCTAAGGACAATGTCAAAAATTTAGATGGACTGGTGTTATATAGTTTTAACACCTGTCAAATTGTGAAGTAAGTAAGGAACCGGAAGTCGCTTAAGTAAATAAGTTAAGGAGCGGCATTCACCAAGAAGATACAAAGAATAGAACAAGAGAAATACAGGAAAAACAATTCCAAAAGGGCCATCGAAGATGTGGATACACTTATACAGCTCAAACTGAGCTGTATTGGGCCTCGGAAACATCGTGACCATTGTTTGGAAAAGGTTTAAATACCCCAAAACACAATGTTTTACATGTCTGCAGTGCACAGCTTCTCGACAATATAGGAAAAGGAACAATCGCTCCCTTTCCCAACCAGATATTTTCCATAAAATACAAGGGAAGCAAAGCACTCTCCTTTTCATAAAAAGTTTCTGCTTATTGTCAACTGAACCAGTTTCTGATAAGTCAAAAAGTGCCTTAACCCTTTACCACACAATCCCAAGTTCTAATCAACCTGAAGAATTATGCTTTTGAAAGCATTGTGAGAAAAGGAGAACATGCTTGTAACCAGCATTTTCTCCTTTTCCCACAATGTTTCCTATCCTTTCAGAGATGAAATTCATTATTTAAAACACTTTTTACATGTATTTGAGCCATGCCCTGTGAAAAGGGAGCTTAATGCGTCTGCAAAAAGTATCGACCCAGGTCATGGCATGGTTGGCATCATGCATCACAGTGGTGCATTAAGCCCCCTTTTGCCAGAACATGGCTCATTTGTTTTCTGCAAATGCTTTCAATTTGGATGAGCCTAATATTTTATCATTTGGTAAAGAGTCACATAATGGGGGTTGACCTTCAATAGAATGATCCATTTGAAAAAGCAGAAGCAGCTAAAGTATGTGGCCATAAATATTTCATCAAATTCCGAATTTTTGACTTACATGTATTTTTCATCGAGCAAGAAATTTATTTACATTGCTTCTGATCATTGGATCATAATGAAAACAGGTTACTGGAGCTATTTACACTAATATTCTATTAGTGTTTGTTGCGTGACATCAAAGTTGTGGCCCTCTAAAACACAGTGGTGTTATTTTTCAGGTAAATTTTGGTAAAACAATGCTTTCGGAAATAATATTAGACTGTATCTAATCTGGAAATGTATATTTCATTGTAAACTTCATTTTCCTTGATTTCCATAATTTCATAACTATAGCTCCAGATTTTAATCCACAATAACTTAACTACTTACGGTACCAGATGACAAAATTTTAGACTAGTCCAAATTGAAAGCATTTGCAGACGATAAAATAAAAGTGACTCAAAAATTGAAATTTGTTTTGGGAAGGGTAGAAAACATTGTGGGAAAAGGAGAAAATGCTGGTTACCAGCATTTTCTCCTTTTCCCACAATGTTTTCCAAAGCTTTCTTTTTCAGGGTCGTTAAAAGTGGGGATCGTGTGGTAAAGGGTTAAGAAAAAACATTAGAAAGACATGTACGTCAATGAGGATTTTGACTTTGATGAAATACTTATGACCACTAACTGTACTGCAGTGTTCGGACAAGAAAATAAAGATAAATACTGGCCAGTGCAGATAAAAAATCAAACGGCAAGTTCCATGTGTGTTTAGCACGATCTTCACTCAACCTTAGCCTAACCCTGATGGAACAAGCAGTATTTGTACATTGTCATTTTACATCAGTCGAGGTTTACTGTCTGTGGCTCATTAAGTATTTTAGTAGCCTACTTCAGACAAAAAGACCTGTGGACAGGTTGAGGGCACCTTTTGGTGGTCACTTAAGAATTCAGCTAGAAACAAGTCACTGATGTGAACCCTTTACCACAAAATCCCTAGTTTTAATGACCCCCCCCCCCCCCCCGAAAAAGGACTTTTGAAAACATTGTGGGAAAAGGAGAAAATGCTGGTAACCAGCATTTTCTCCTTTTCCCACAATGTTTTCTATCTTTTCAAAGATATATTTAATAATTTGTGCAATATTTGTCATCTGCTAATGCTTTCCATTTGGACCAGTCTAAAATTTGGTCATTTGCTAAAGGCTTACATGCCAGATATCCTTGTAGCTGACAGTAAAAATGAAACAACAAAAGAACACATTACCTCTGTAAAATCTCCTTTCAACCCGATATAGTACACTTTGGATGTTTCAGCACCAAAATTGGATGGAAAATGAAGTGATATACTCTCACACTGGTTAAATCTTGTGACCCTGGTAAAACAAATGTCATGATATTTGAACCTTAACCCTTTCCCACAGCACAAAATGTTGACTTTAACTCTTTACCAAACAACAAAATTTGGGATTAGTCCAAATTGAAAGCATTTGCAGACGAAAAATTCCATGTTGCTAAAATGATTATTTCTCTCTTTAATAGAGTAGAAATCATTGTGGGAAAAGGAGAAAATGCTGGTCACCTGCATTTTCTCCTTTTCTCACAATGTTTTCAAAAGCCTTCTTCCTAAAGGTAGTTAAAAGTCCGGATTGTGTGGTAAAGTGTTAAAATTCGAAACATCTGCAAAAGACACTATTAAAATTTGTACAAATGAGCTTAAGCTCTCTAATAGGGTAGAAAAACACTGTTGGAAAAGGAGAAAATACCGGTTATCAGCATTTTCTCCTTTTCCCACAATGTTTTCCAAGGGTCATGAAAACCCCGGATTGTTTGGTAAAGGGTTACATTACAGATATAAATTTCCACCTTCTTTCCAACCATACACTTTTTTTTTTTTAAAGCACTGCAGAAAAGGGATCAGATGTTTGTAGCCAACAACTGATCATTTTCCCACAATATTTTCCACATCAGTCAATTGAGAGATATCCTTCAATCAGATACGTCTCCTTTATGTCACTTGAGCAATAGTTTCTGGTAGGTCCTGGCTGACCACTAGAGTACATTTACCATATAACCCTTTACCACACAATCCCGACTTTTAACGATCCTGAGGAAGGGGCTTTTGAAAACATGTTGGGAAAAGGAGAAAATGCTGGTAACCAGCATTTTCTCCTTTTCCCACAATGTTTTCTACCCTTCCGAAAACAAATTTCAGTTTTATAGTCACATTTATTTTGTCGTCTGCAAATACATTCAATTTCAACCAGTTTTAAAATTTTGTCGTATGGTAAAGGGATAAACAAGGCTGTTTACCAGACAATGAAATTTTAGACTTGTCCAAATTGAAAGCATTTCCAGACAACAATTTAAATGGTTACCTCCTTTTCCCACAATGTTTTCAAACGACTTCTTTCTCAGGGTCGTTTAAACTCGGGATTGAGTGGAAAAGGGTTAACAATCGATCATTTACAGTGAGTGATAATTTACATACAGCTGAATCTTATGACCTCTAACCTACTTTGTAGCATACTCTAGGACTCCAGTGGGATCTGGATAAACTTCAAACTCTTGATCAGCTTTACTTCCAGTGTCGTCAAAGGTCATATTGGGTCGATTTTTAAATCTAGAAAAATGATTAAAATTCCATAAAGAAACAAAAAATAATAAATTTAACTGTATGTTAACCCTTTACCACACAATGCCGCCTTTTGATGCCCCCTGGGAAAGAAGTCTTTGAAAACATAGTTGGAAAAGGAGAAAATGCTGGTAATCAGCATTTTCTCCTTTTCCCACAATGTTTTCTACCCTATCAAAGGAAAGTTGCATCATCTGAGCCACGCTGAAATTGTCGTCTGCAAATGCTTTCAATTTGGACAAAGCTAAAATTTCGTTGTCTGGTAAAGGGTTAACTTAATAAAAAAAAAAAGAAAAAATATGTATATAATGATTGAATTTCATGGTGGGTTAATAATAAATCCGAAATAAAACATTTACTGCTGGAGTGTCAACTTCCGAAAAGTCAATGAACCATGCTCTGTGAAAAGGGGTTTAACTCTCCTACACCATAAAAAGGTAGATATGCCGAAACTGAAAGGATTAGCAGACGAAAATTTTAACATGGTCTCAAGTGATGAATTTGTCTTTGAGAGAATAGAAAACATTGTGGGAAAAGGAGAAAATGCTGGTTATCAGCATTTTCTCCTTTTCCCTCAATGTTTTCAAAAGGCGTCTTCTTTATGGTCATTAAAACTCGGGATTGTGTGGTAAAGGGTTAATGCAATTGCAAAAAGTATCAAACAATGTCAGCCTGATCAGTCAACACAGGCTGACATGGGCCAAAACTTTGCTTTTTGTATGTTTTCTGAATGTCCAAAGATCATTCTACCTCATGATTCGGTTGGTTAGACAAAAATGATTTTTGAATCAATAGTTATGGGATGACAAACTTGGTATAATGCGTCCTGGAGATGCATGAAACCCTCTTTTACCAGGGCATGGCTCATATGTATCTACACTGCAACATGAACTGGTTCCTTTTCTGAAGGGTAGAAACATGGGAAAATGAGAAAATGCTAATTACCAGCGTTTTCGCCATTTCTCATGATGTTTTCGGAAACTTTATTCCTCTTGGTCGTTGAAACTCAGGATGTTCTGATAATGATAAAATTACTATCATGGCCTTGCATTCAACCAGCATGGAACTTTAGTGTGTTTGGTAAATAATAGGAGAGAAAACAAACGACCACTTTCATCATACAGGTACATAAATACAAGTATCCATGGGGAGGGGGTGTTTGCAGCTGTTTGTAGAGTGCGCCTATGGTATACCTTACTTTAACTCTTTACCACATCATGAAATTTTAGACTTGTCCAAGTTGAAAGCATTAAATTGTGCAAAATCCAAATTAAATGTGGTCCAAATGGAGAGAGTTTTCAGGAGCCTTCACAGTCAGGGTCGTTAAAATATGGGGTTGTGCGGTCCAAGTTTGGAGTAAATATCTTCAGTAATAACAGAGATATCACAAAATGTCGAAGTTTTAGCATGACGCAGACTACAACACAGACAACAACGACACTAGGGCCATGAAAAAACTTGTTGTTTCTTCAAATATAGCCTAGCAAAAAGTTCCTTCCCTTTGGACGCACTCATAATTGTCTGCAAATGCTTTCAATTTTGCTATTTGGTAAGGACTAAAGAATAAATAATTTGAGAGCAAGAGGGTTAAAACCACGTACAGTCTCATCTTGTTTGGATGTGTATCTTCCTCTCCTCCTATTAAAACTATACCTTTTAATTTCACACTGCCAGTAAATCTACAAGAGATGTATTAACAATCATTTTGTTTGTCATGTTTTGTTTTACCAAGCTTTAACAACCATGAGAAAGAAAACTTTTGACAACTAGTAACCAGCATTTTCTGCTTTTCCCACAATGTTTTTCTATGCCATGTTGCTTTTTGCAACAGAGTCATATGTATCACAGTGGTTACCTATCTATTCTATACATTCATGGACCATCTCCAACATGTGATAAACACAACACTCTTTTCAACCCACCATCTGCTTTTCCACATTAATCCAGCCGTGATATTTTCAGCCATGAAAGAAGAATGAATTTTATCATAGTGCCCAAGTTTAAATATAATCAACCATTGCATCACAAGCCCTGGATTTTAAAAATAGGCTAATGGACCTGTCAATAGCAATTAACCCTTTACCACACCATCTAATTTGTCGTCTGCCATTGCTTTCAATTTGGAGGAGTCTAAAGTTTGTTTTGTGGTAAAGAGTTAACGAAACAACATGAGTATAAATAGGACAGAATTTATTATCTGTTTGTCGAAATAATTATCAGCTTTGGGAGAGAAACTTATCCTGTTGCAATGGCTAGATGAATCTCATCAGACCCAGCTGGAGATTTGAGCCAGCAATAACCAGGTTTCAAGCCCTGAACATTACAAACTGAGCTTCTGTTATAGAAAACATTGCGGGAAAAGGTGAAAATGCTGGTAACCAGCATTTTCTCCTTTTCCCACAATTTTTTCTACAGTATCAAAAACAAATTTCATCATTTGATCAACCTGTATGTCGTCTGCAAATGCTTTGAATTTGGACAAGTCTAAAATTTTGTCGTTTGGTTTAGAGTTAACCCCTGTACTTTGAAGGTCTTTGACTTGGACTATTTTAGACTATTCCAAGACTGGCCAGAGTCTGTCGATATGATTGGATAGTGAAAGCAGCAGGTTTTCTGTGATCTGATCTTAATCTCTACTGTTAAAAAAACTTAGTTACACTTGTCTTATGCAAAAGTCTTACGAACATGGAAGCGCAACAAATGCACAGCTCAAATATAAACCACTCCGGCTGGGATTCAAACCCATGTGGCAAAGATCCTCGTTTACTGAGGTTTAGAAGACCAATACACTTACCCCTGTGCTAAAGAGAATTCTCCCTAGCACAGTTGTCAGGTATTGATTTTATATGGGAAGAAGCTATGCTTTTAGGAAGAAGTGATCTCCCATAACACACCCCCTCATTTTGATGACTGAAAGCCCTTTCAGGCAGGAAGTTCATTATTTAGACAACAAATGGCTCAATGGCCAATAACGGGTAATTTTATAGACCAGAAATGGCTCAAAGGCCAATCCCAGACGAGCCCCCATCCTACGAACATGAAAGTTCGCAACAATTGCATAGCTCAAATATAAACCGCTATCGCTGGGATTCAAACCTGTGCTGCAAAGATCCTCATTTATCGAGGTTTAGAAGACCAATACACTATCCCCAGAGCTAAAGAGAATTCTCCCTAGCACAGTTGTCAGGTATTGATTTTATATGTGAAGAAGCTATGCTGTTAGGAAGGAGTGATCTCCTGCAAGACTTAGCATTGTAAGAGTATAACAATATCTCACCTATGCCTCATGACAAAAAAACATGACATGCGGACAACAGGTACACTTACGGTATATTGAATAATAATTCCTCATCACAGTCGCTTTCAACAAACTGTAGACATAAAAGAAATAAAATATCTTAATGCCATATACAACTACATTCAGACCAAAACTTTTGGGGTAATTCAAGAAGATTCCATGGAGATATATTGTTATGTGAACCATTCTTTGTGAAATGGGGGTTTAATGCATCTGCAAAAGTATAGACCCAGGCCAGCCTGTGCAGTCCATGCAGGCTGACCTGGGTCAAAACGTATTGCTTTTAGTAAATTTTCTGCAAGTCCAAGGACCCATTCTACCTCTTGCCAGTTGTTAGACAAAATGAATTTTATGGATCCATAATTATACCATTGAAACAAAGTCCTATTTTCAGAAGCCCCTGAGAGACAGCAATTGAAAATATTGTGGGGAGAATAGGAAAATTGATTGAGTGATTGATTGATTGATTGATTGATTGAATGATGTTTTACACCGCTTTCAACATTTTTTAAGTCATATCACGACAGCTCACATATTCATGTACTTACTGGTTTTCACCAGTACTAGGCTAGGGCTCTGAAGTGTCTTGCCCAAGGACACTCCCACAAAAAACTCAGAGGACTGAGTGAGGCTCGTACCCGGGACCTGCAGGTCAGGAGTCCTACACTTTACCACTGAGCCACGCAGGACCTCAGTGCAGACAAATGAAAAAATTCAGTGTTTGAAATGATACTTTTTTAACTGCTGTCAACTGTAAAGATGTAAAAGTCATAATCATATGAGCCATGCTCTGTGTAAAGGGAGCTTAATGCGTCTGCAAAAAGTATCGACCCCAGTCAGCCTGCACAGTTCAAGCAGGCTGACCCTGGCCGAAACTTTTTGCTATTGGTCAATTTTCTGTATGCCCAAGGACTAGTACAGATAACTGTCCCCGAAGGCGTTTTTAGTTTTTGATTGGTCGCTGCCGAGTACAGAAACAATCGTGAAAAAATCAGTTGAAATCTGTGCACAGATTTTGTGTGCACTTTGAAACTCTCTCAGTTTCACAAACAGAGGACAAAACTAGAATTTGAACATACCTGTCGCTTACCTATTCAATAAATCTTCATTTCAAATACAAATATTTTCAATTTAAACGCTAAAAATATGAATAAAAAGTTTAATTCATCTGTTAGTCCAGGAATTTACGTTCCCCAAAATACAAACAAAATGGTTGCTAAACAAGATAAATTTCGTTAGCTTTTTTTCGAGATTTATGTGTTATAAAAGACTTCTACAAGCGCTTAAGGCAATGAAACATTTATTCATTTGTCCTTGGTCATGTGTGTAACTAGAATTCAATTGCATTTCACTCCAGTCCAGACTAAACTGACAAAACAAAAAGTCAGTACCTCGCTGTAGCTTTGCTACTGGAAAGTTCATAATTGACTTGAGATGGTGCGGTGCACAGTAAATGTCCAAATAAGAAAAGCAGCACTGCAAACTTCTCATTATTGAGACTAGCACAAGGACCAGTCTATCTCATGATTCAGTAGGTTGTTAAAAAAAAGTGGCTATTACAGATCCATAATCATGTGATGACTTGCTTGGTATCTTGCATTATGGGGATGCATTAAGCCCCCTTTTGCCAGAGCATGGCTCATATAATAATGGGCTAAGAAGATCATACCATACTAAACACACAATATAAATATACCTTCTCTTTATCTAGTCGCTGATCCCAAGGTTTAAATATATACCTAGCCGAGCCATCTTCTGCTTCATTCAAGCACTGAACCCGCTCCAGATCTATTTTTAGATACAGACTGTAGGCGGAGCCTCGGTCTTCCTCCTTCTGATGATCATGATCATGTTCACACCCACCATGACTGTGGCCATGGCCTGACATCTGGAATAGAAACAGCTCATGCACATGCTTCCCCCTTATATTTGAGGATAATAGTACAGTTGAAAACTGTTACACCAATTATAAGGTACTGTGATTTCACCATGGTGTGATAACAAAACATAGTCAATGACTTGGAATTCAGAATAATTCAGTGCATTTTACACATGAATAAGAGAGCTTAATGGCATAACAGCTTTTTTGCTCTCGTGAACTTTCTGAGAATTAGGACTTGTACATACAAATGCAGTAAAATGTATATCTTTAAAAAAAAAGAAGGAAGAGATAATTATGTTATTCACATTTTAAATATCTTATAGGGGGCCATGAAGATTTTTATAATGTTGCCACACTTTAATCAAAGGACTGAAAGTCCTGGAAAGCGGATTTGTGGAGTAGCATAAAGCTGTGATATGTTGTAATAAAAAATAACATCAGATGCAACATATGTGCAATCATTTTAAAATGGAGTTAGCAAGGGCAGGGAAAGTCAAAATTGTCCTGTCGAGCGGGCTGCCTAGAAACTGTTATATTATTACTGTTTAAGGAGTGGTAATTTGATCCGTCAATCTTACGCAGCTTTTTGCTGGTATTAGATTTCAGACTATAGGTATATACGTGTAGGACAGCATATACGGTAGTGAGAAAAGCGAGGTTGAGGTGTATTAGCTAAAACTGAAAGTAGAATGGGCGCAAGCGTGAATGAATCATAGTATAGTGTGAGCGCACTTGCGTCGTTACACATGATGTATTTGATTCCGGTCAGAACGATCACAGTAAGCAGATTTGTTATACAAATCCGATAAAAATGATTCACGTCACATTAAGTTTAAGACCCCAAGGGTTATAAGGAATAAGAGGGCCATTGGCCCTTAACCACCCATCTGAGTAAGGTCATCTAGGATTGAAAAGGCTAAAAAGAAAAGGGTCGTGATGATGTAAAACGCATGAGTGTGATCTACTTTTTAACCGACTTTTTAACTGACTTGACCTATTTTTGAATTTTGAATGTGGTTCAAAATGTAGCCTCTATAGCTCACACAAGTTTTTGCTAAGATTTGGCCCAGTGATCTACTTTTTAACTAGACATGACCCAATATAAAACTATTCCAAGATATCATCAAGAAAAACATTCTGACAATGTTTCAAGAGTATCAGACTGAAAATGTAGCCTTTAGGCTGCCAAGGTTTTTCTAAGATTTGGCCCAGTGGCCTACTTTTTGAGCCAATGTATCAAGCCAAAAATTTGGCCTCTAAAGTGCACACAAGGTTTTGCTAAGATTTGGCCCTGTGACCAAACGTGACCCAATTTCAAACTTGTCAGAGAATTTATCAAGACAAACATTCTGACTAAGTTTCATGAATATCATGCTGAAAGTACAGCCTCTAGAATACACACGTTTTCCTAAGATTTGGCCCCGGGACCTACATTTTGGATCCGATGTTAACTTGTACAAGATTTCATCCAAACATTCTGACCAAGTTTCATGAGTATCAGGCTTAAATTGTGGCCTTTAAATTGCACACAAGGTTTTTCTAAGATTTGGTCCAGTGACCTACTTTTTGATCCCACATGATCCAATTTTGAGCTTGTCCAAGATTTTATCCAGACAAACATTCTCACTAATTTTCATGAGTATCAAGCTGAAAATGTGGCCTCTAGCATGCACACAAGTTTTTCGAAGATTTGGCCCAGACACCTACTTTTTGACCCCATGTGATCCAATTTCCAACTTGTCTGAAATTTCATCCAGACAAACCTTCTGCCCAAGTTTTATGAGTATCAGGCTGAAAATGTGGCCCCTAGAGTGCACACAAGGTTTTTCTAAGATTTGGTCAAGTGACAAATGTCAAGTGATGATTTATTTCATTTACTTAAATTACAAAAGCATTTCGTTTTTAACCCTTTCCCAAACGACAAATTTTGGACTGGTCCAAGTTGAATGAGTTTGCAGACAACAATTTTAAATCTTATGAAAATGGCAGAAAGTTCTCAAAAAGGGTAGAAAACACTGTGGGAAAAGGAGAACTTGCTTGTTATGAGCAATTTCTCCTTTTCCACAGTGTTTTCCAAAGACTTGTACTGTAGACACGTAAAAACCAGGGCTTGTTTGGGAAAGGGTTAACGGCCCTTGAAGAAACTGCTTTGACGTCATGGGAAAAGGAGATAATCAGAAAGTGTTATTGCACATAATTTCTTAAATAAATATTTAAGTTGAATAAATAGCGTTTTTGTTTTAGTTTTCTAATTTTAACTCTTTACCACACAATCCTGAGTTTTAATGACGCAGAGGTAGAAGCCTTCTGAAAACACAGTTGGAAAAGGAAAAAATGCTGGTATCCAGCATTTTTTCCTTTTCCCACCATGTTTTCTACCCTATTCAAGACAAATTTCTCATTTCAGCCACATCTAAATTGTCGTCTGCTAATGCTTTCAATTTGGACCAGTTAAAATTTTGTGGTTTGGTAAAGAGATAATAGTCATAACAAAATTATTTTGTCCAAACTTTGTCATAGGTAAAAAAAAAAGGGTAAGAAATGGTACCACTATGGTTAGAAGTGGTAAAATTATGGTACGAAATTGTATAAATTATGGTACGAAATGGTAAAATTATGGAACGAAATGACTGGTACGAAACATCCGGAAATCTTAGGGCAAGTTTTCCTGCTCCCGTTTACTATATTCTTCTCTTTACAAAATACACTTGTAAAAAATTACGCACCTCCGGGATAGCCCTTGTCCTAATGTAAAGTATTTGATTTTTAGCTCAATATTCTAATAAAAACTAATGCCTTTAAGATTTTGCTGACACGGGGAAGACTCACGGGGTAAGGCTCTGTCCAAGGGTGTGACTAAACCGCGGTCGTGATAATAATATCAACAAAGTGGGAACCCCGCGACGATGTGAAACGTAGAGGGAAAATATGGACCTCGTTTCACACTTAATCCAGTGTCTATTATTTAGGTTTTTTCAGACAAATAAACGAAAAGTTTTATCATTTTATTTCACTTAAAGCAAAATGCGTTTTAGTCATACCCGCTTCTAACGCTGACTTCCGGTGGGGAGGAAGTTTACATTCGATAGTGAAGCGTAAACCTGATTTTGTTGTCTCTCGTATTTCTAGCAGATACGGCATTTTGGACAGGAGTTTTAGCGTCATTTTCTTCAAGTATGATTTTTTTTCAAAATAACCCGATTTTTTATTGGTCTCTCCGTGAAAATATGAATAAAAAACTGACAACAAATGCTGTTGCTAACCACGCTATCCATTTCAATTGAGTGGGTGGGATAATATTAGTGTTCTCTGAAGTTAACACATTCCTCCTGCAGGGGAATTTTTTTCTCTCCTTGGTACAGAAAAAATACGAAAACATGTGAGATATGGAAGAAATGAATTATAGGCAGTTTTTTCTCTTACAACAACTTTTTTCTATGAACATACTGTATTTGAAATGCACAGAAATTAGATTCATGTTGATCATCCCTAATTCAAAGTCAACTGCTGAAAAATGTAACAGGAGGTAATAAGTTAGACTGAAAAAAAATTCCTTAACTCTTTCGCTACCAATTCCAGAAATTCCACCTTTTTTCCCATTTTAAAATAGATTGTCATTGCTTTTATCAATAATTATTTTCATAGGTGTAACACTCATGTAGCATTTGGTGTAGGTGCAATCTGATTTTAATCTTCACTGTCCACAAAAGCTACTTAAGTCATCATTGGTAATGAAGGCCTAAGCAGGGTTTTCCCTCAGCATTAAAAATTGGGGGGACATTGTGACCCCTTATCTCCATAGATGAGGGTCATTTCTTTAACTTTGGGGGGTCAAAATAAATGGATTTGCCTGAACAACAATCTGTGGAGCACGAGCGCATGTTCATACAACAGCCGGAATAGGGGCTCAATTTCTTCGTCTTCAAGCACAGATTACAGTACATTTCAAATTCTTTAAACTCCAACCAAGTAAAGTCTCTAAACACTTTCAAACTCAAATTTGTCTTTTGATAGACGGTACATTCTCGTCTGAATTGCAGCTTGATGTAGTGTGATAAACATTTTTGCTGGAAGCAGAAGAAAAAAAAGAAATGCTGTAGTTTACTCTGTCATGACCTGCACCCCCATTAGAGAACAGGCTGGTATTGTGTACTTTTACCAACCTGAAGTCGCCTTAAATGCGCTGTAAAATACAGAGAACCAAATTAAGAATTCGACGGGACCTGTTTTTACAACAAGTATCTGCTGTGCTTTATGTAATATTGACAAAACCACTCTTATTCTGTAAATAAATTAACAGAAAGCTGCTTTCATCTAAAATAAACCCTGAAGTCAAAAAAATAACTGTGTATGTCTGATATTGACACAGCTTGTAGCAAGAACAGACTTGGATAACCCTGGTTAAGCTTCAGACTGCCTCTTAAACCATTTTGTAGCTTTTTTTGACAATACAGATTACAATTAGATAGCATAAAACATGCAGTATGATCTTTGATATGCGCCGTCCATTTCTGTTCATGTACTATATTTCACCTAATAAACGCACCTGGGCACCATACAAAACACCGACAGGGCGCTTTTATTTCATAGCCAATTTCCTGAAATTTAAGCACTGTCACTTAGAGTAAGTATGGTGCTTTGATCCTGGTTTTAGTTAGTGCTGAGTGCAAAATGGTTGCCATTTTGAAAGACTCTATGTATTGTGCAGTAATGCAGATATCGATTTTACGGCTGATCATGATTTATGTAGATATTAAATAAAATATCGGTCATTAGTGATTTTCGTTAGTCTGTGTTTGAAAAGTTTATGTGAAGTTATCTTGTGTTTGGAAGTTTGTCACTCCAGTCATCAATTTTAAGGTAATTAAGGTCAATGTGGTTGGGGGTGTCTGGGGACCTCTGAGGTAACAAATATATTGGGGGGGTACTACTATTAGGGAGGGAGCGTTAATTAGGTGAAATATGGTACACTGATTTGGTTTTTTTTGTTGAAATTGCCAAACTTTTAACAGAGTGATGAAATTAATATCCCTTTTTTTATTTAGCTCTAGCTATGAGAATCTGTCATTTTTTAATCCCATTCCAATGTGCACAGTGACAGTATCAACTTTCTCCAAGCATGAGAGAGTCGTTTTGGAAGAGGGTTGTTTTGCCCCACTTTCTGTGAAGGGAGGTTACTTTAATTGTAGACATATGTTGCAATCAGCGTCATGCAGCAATGATGCTGTTTTATTCAAAAATTGGTAATTCCCTCAAGGGAATAGTAAATTCTTTGTGTTGGGACTTTTAATTGTTTATTTTATGTGGTACTATCACGCATTGGGTCTGAATTTACTTTGGATCTGAAAAATAATATTGTGAATCCCGCAATCGTGCATCCTAGAATAGTACACTGTCATTATAGTAAAGCTGTTGGCATTGTTGATTTTGATGCTATATAAAGGTATTCTTCATATAATTTCAGCCAAAAAGGTCATCAGACTTCGATATAAATATTGAATTCCCACTGACTTACATCTTCTTCTAAGTTTCCTTTTGCATTTAGTTGTTTATGATTTTCTATTTTGATTTCAAAATGAGGTCAAGCAGGATAATCTGATTTATTCCACTTAATCTGACTATAATCTAGATTAATGATGGGTTAGCTAATAAGTCTTTAGTGAAGGGTGTAATAATACCCTTCCTAGATGACAAAATTTTAGCCTTGTCCAAACTGAAAGCATTTGCAGACGACAATTTCAATGTGGCTTTAATGGTGGAATTTTTCTTTGATTAGGTTGAAAACATTGTGAGAAAAGAGATATTTTCTGTCACACAATATTTTCAACAGGCTTCTTTCCTAGGGTCGTTAAAAGGCGGCATTGTACAGTAAAGGGTTAGGAAAACCAAACACGTTTTAAATCTTAGGATACAAAGCACAGTTTAACTCTGTACCACACAGTCCAAAATTTTAATGGCCCAAAGAAAAACGCCCTTTGAAAACATTAAGGGAAAAGGAGAAAATGCTGGTAACCAGCATTTTCTCCTTTTCTGACAATGTTTTCTGCCCTGTCAGAGAACTTTGTCTCATTTGTACTGATATTGTACAAGCGTCTAAAACTTGCTGTGTGGTAAAGTGTTAAGTTGCTTTTATGGATCGAGAGCCCTTAGTACTGAATGTGCAGATTTATGATGAATCTACACTGTCTACTATATTCAGGTATTCTGTACTAATCAAAAACAGTCTTGGAACTTTAATAGTTGACATGTTGTTTCCCAACTTAAAGATTAATGGTCAGATATTTGGGTGTGTGACATTTCGTCAAAAACCATGTCGTCAAAAACGATCCCTAGCCCTGACTCTTATCCTAACCCAGACGAATTGTGGCTCAAATCTTCCTCCCAGACTGAGCTTTTCATGAAATAAATCGAGGAATTTAGCAATCGGTATTTTAAAACATACAAGGATTTCGACGAAACATACTTTCGACGAAATGTCGTGCATCACAGATATTTGTTTGGTACTCTACAGCTTAATCCTTGTTGTGCTAAGGAAGTTCAGTAGGTGTCCTTAGTCAGTACTAAAGATGGATATGTTGCTATTTCAAAGCTGATTTGGTCAGAATATCTGGCAAAGAAGTACACAATGTAGATCCAAGATCAACCTGCACAGAACAACATGCAGTCTGATCTTGATGAACATGCAGTATGATCTTGATAAACAGCAGAAGCAATTAAAGCCAGGTTCAGCACAACAAGTGGTTCAATGCCCTCAATTACCCTGTGTATTTCACAAGTTGCAAGTTGAATGAAATATAAAGGCAAGGGCAAGTGGACGTTAAAAGTTCAGGAATTATTAAATAACAAAAAAGTTGCAGATTGATTATGATTGTATAGTGTTTAATGCCGTTTTCAACATTATTTCAGTTATATCACAGCTGGCCAAGCCCCCATGGCTCAGTCGGTAGCATACAGGACTTGAGAACAGGAGGTTGCTGGTTCAGTTCCCGGCTTGGCCAATTTCTTTCCAAGGATTGATGATAGTCATCGCGACAGGATTCATTCCTCTCTCACCGCTGACCATTGTTTTGACCATGATTATGTGGGAAAGCAGCCAGTGGCTTGGAAAGAATATTGTGCGGAGTACAACGGTGTTTAATGCCGTTTTCAACATTATTTCAGTTATATCACGGCAGCCAGTGCACCTACCATCAATCAATCAATATATCACAGTGGCCAGTGCACCTATCCATGCTTTCCTGGAGTTTCTTTTACCAGTACTCCGCACAATATTTTTTCCAAGCCACTGGCTGCTTTCCCACATAATCATTGTAGAAACCATGGTCAGTGGTGAGAGAGGAATGAATCCTGTCATGATGACTATCATCAATCCTCAGAAAGAAATTGGCCAAGCCGGGGACTGAGCCAGCAACCTCCTGTTCTCAAGTCCTGTGCGCTACCGACTGAGCTATGTGGGCTTGGCAAAAAAGAGTTACAGAAAGCACATGTATTTGTTATAATGTAAAATTTACCGGTAACTCAATTTGTATAGAAGCATAATTGTATAAATTGGTATTTTTGGTGGATTCCAGTTTGTATTGGAAATACCATTGTATTCTCTAGCGCTAGTTGTACAAAAATTTATACGACTAAATTTTCAGCCCAGAAGTGAAACGGTGTTTCCACTCACATCTCTTTTTGGGAGTGCATGTGCTCCCTGGAATACAAGTTTGGGAGTGCAAGAGAAATTCTAGGGGTGCACTTAATATTGACAATTATAGACCATCTATGGAGGACAGTAAGGGTCTGTTGTATTGAAAATTTGTTTTGATGAGTCTTACTCTGCAGTCAGCTGCTCTTGAAAACAATATGAGTAATTTAAAAAAAGAAGATGCTTGTTATAATTTCCTTACTCACCGGACCAGTTTCAGAGGGACAACTTACAGCCTGACAGCCAGTAGAATTTTCCATTTCACTCTCAATTTCAGACATTAATTAGGTTTCACTTATTGTTTGATATATAGAGATATTTATGTAAATTTACTGTTCAAAGTCATTGATAAAACTGAACAGACAGTTTGAAATGCCTATGATCGGACAATGTCAAACCAATTTTTGTTGTGTCATGTGTTTTCGCGTTTCTTGCAGCAATCTTTTTTTGATGCCTGTAAAGTTTTGGAGTAGTATTTCCGCATGATTTGACATAGAGTTGTCAATAAGAATAGCGTGTAACTTCAAAACCTTTAATTTTACACTAGAAAAGCGGATTGATACCAAGTTTGATTAGCGGTGATAAACAGCGACTTTCACACCTGTTAACTAGTCCTAACTGGCGCCACTGGTGATCGACAACGGGAGCCCTGAAATCTGTGCATGCATGCTCGTTTCACTTCATATTTTTGTGCATGATTATTCATTTCAGTGTGGGAATCGCGCACATATGTGCGTGAATGGGAAGTAAATTATCTTAACTACCATGGTAAACAAAACAATAAGTATTTTTGCAGAAAGCATAGATAGAGAACTTTGATTGTACAGAAAGTGCAGGCTGATCATTGATATGCACTAGCTGTCTGATGTTCTGATAATAAGAGTCTTATTATATTTTCACACTTGGTTTTGTCCACTGAATTATAGATAAGTTTTGTTTACTTTGCTGTCTCAGAGTAAACCCTTTTGCCAAATAATTCCATGTTTTATCAGTTAACCATGCAATACTGAATTTTAAAAATCCTCAAGAAAAGGCTTTTGAAAACATTGTGGCAAAAAAAGATAATGCTAGTAACCAGTATTTTCTCCTTTTCTGACTATGTTTTCTGCTCTTTCAAAGGCATAATTATTTCGTTTTTCGAGTCACATTCAATTTATGGTCTACACAAGCTTTCAATTTGATTGAATCTCAAAAAATAATTCCAGCCATATGAGAAACATCTGTTATATCATCTGCAAAGCCCTTAAATATGCACAAGTCTGACATTTGTTAGATAAAGGAGTAAATCATATATAACAGAAAAGCATTTTCATATAGCACAATCTCATGAAGCAAATATTTCATGCATAAACAAGGCGAGAAGATGAAAGGTGTAACTGTATTATTTAAATGAATTTTTTGGCATGACATGGAACCAATTAATCAAGAAAAACAGCCTAAATATTGCTGTGTTGTGGTTGTTTTGGGCAAATGTGTAACAGAATAACAGACGCTGTAGATCCAAGATCAGAGTACACATTCTGTGCAGTCAGATCTTGATCTACTTCGTCTAGAATAAAAAACACGTTAAGCTGGTCTGGTCAAGTGCTTAAAGGGTTACAGACTAGATCGTAGAAGAGTCAATTGGCAGATTTTGGTTGACACCTGCAGCTGCAATCAATCAAATGATGACTCCACCCAAATGACAGGCCAGTCAGTTTGTTCAAAATATTTTTATAATTGATAGTTCATAAAGCAGATACAAAGCTAAACAAGCCTGGCTAAACTCTTGGATTTTTCAGCTCTTGAATTGTTACTATGCATGGAGACCAAAGGCTAACTTATCAAGCCTGTTCAGAATTACCCTCACACCACCATGAATTAACCCTTTCCCAAACGACAAAAATTTAGACTGGTCCAAATTGAAAGCATTTGCAGACAACAAAATAAATGTAATTGAAAAATTGAAAATTGTTTTGGGTTGGATAGAAAACATTGGTTACCAGCATTTTCGCCTTTTCCCACAAGGTTTTCAAAGGACTTCTTTCACAGGGTCGTTAAAAGTCAGGATTGTGTGGTAAAGAGTTAACCCTTTCCCAAACGATCAATTTTAGACTGGTCCAAATTGAAAGAGTTTGTAGACGACAACTTTAAATTAGATGAAAATGGTAGAAAGTTCTCCAAAAGGGTAGAAAACACTGTGGGAAAAGGAGAAATTGCTCGTTACGAGCAATTTCTCCTTTTCCCACAGTGTTTTCAAAAGACTTGTACTGCAGAAACATAAAAACCAGGGCTTGTTTGGGAAAGGGTTAACCCTTTCCCAAACGATAAAAATTTAGACTGGTCCAAATTGAAAGCATTTGCAGACGACAAAATAAATGTAATTGAAAAATTGAAAATTGTTTTGGGTAGGATAGAAAACATTGTGGGAAAAGAAGAAAATGCTGGTTACCAGCATTTTCTCCTTTTCCCACAAGGTTTTCAAAGGACTTCTTTCACAGGGTAGTTAAAAGTCGGGATTGTGTGGTAAAGAGTTAAAGAAACAAGTTTTCAGGAAGAAAACAAAACCTACTGCTAGCTATTTCAAGGTTGTTTTGACAGGGAATTATCACTTCATAATATTGGACAGTAGAGTTCAATGATCAGACTACAATCTGCGTTCTGTCCAGTTTGATTTTGATCTGCACCGTTTACAAAAAGCTTCGTTTACTGCCCGTTGCATGCTAATAGTTTTTGCTGCTGGTCTGTTATTCAAAGGGCAGTATGCTAAGGAGACATTATTTATGCCTCCAATTTAATGTTTACCAAGGCTTAGCTTAATATGTTTACCAAACAATTCAACCCTTATGGAGCTAAGCATAACTTAACCCTTTACCGTACAATACCGCCTTTTGACGCCCCTGGGAAAGAAGCCTTTTAAAAACATTGTGGGAAAAGGAGAAAATGCTTGTAACCAGCATTTTCTCCTTTTCCCACAATGTTTTCCAGCCTATCAAAGAAAATTTACACCATTTGAGCCACATTGAACTTGTCGTCTGCAAATGCTTTCATTTTGGACAAGGCTAAAATTTTGTTGTCTGGTAAAGGGTTAAATCAATTTATTTTACATTGATTGAGAAACAAGTTCTTAAACCTTACATCTTATTATAATCTTTCTCAATCATTGCCCTACCTGGAAACCTGAACTCTTTACCAAACAACAAAATTTTAGATGTGTCTGAATTAAAAGAATTGGTAGATGATAAATAAATGTGACTCAAAAATTGAAATTTGTCTTTCATAGGATAGAAAACATTGTGGGAAAAGGAGAAAATGCTGGTTACCAGCATTTTCTTCTTTTCCCGCAATGTTTTCAAAATCCTTTCCCAGGGCCGTTCAAAGTAGGAATAGTGTGGTAAAGGGTTAACCAGTACTTGTGCCACAATGTGAGTATTTTCCAAAGTTAACCTGGCTCATGACAGGGTTCAAACCTGGAATTGTTGATGCAAGACCCTCTATCCCTACACCACTGTGACTCTGTCTTCTGTTTTATCAAAAAAACCAGCAAATGGCCTTGAAATTTGCAATTTTAAGTGTTTTTTTAGCTCACCTTAGCACAACGTGCTAAAGGTGAGCTATTGTGATCGCCCTATGTCCGGCGTCCGTCGTCTGTCGTCCGTTGTCCGTTGTCCGTCGTCCGTCAACAATTTCTTTAAACATCTTCTTCTCCTAAACCACTGGGCCAATCTTGATGAAACTTGGCAGGGATGTTCCTTGGGTGAAGCTCTACCAAAATTGTTCAAAGAATTAAATTCCACCCACAACTCTGGTTGCCATGGCAACAAAAAGGAAAAAAAAGCAAAATCTTTGAAAATCTTCTTCTCTGAAACTAGAAGGCGCAGAGCTTTGATATTTGGTATGTAGCATCTCCTAGAGGACCTCTACCAAGTTTGTTCATTTGATGTCCCTGGGGTCAAAACTGGCCCCGCCCCAGGGGTCACAAGTTTGAGCATAGTAACAAAGAAGGAAAACTTTAAGAATCTTCTTCTCTGAAACTTGAAGGCATAGAGCTTTGATATTTGGCATGTAGCATCTCCTAGTGGACCTCTACCAAGTTTGTTCATATGATGTCCCTGGGGTCAAAACTGGCCCCACCCCGGGGGTCACAAGTTTGAGCATAGTAACAAAGAAGGAAAACTTTAAAAATCTTCTTCTCTGAAACTTGAAGGAATAGAGCTTTGATATTTGGCATGTAGCATCTCCTAGTGGACCTCTACCAAGTTTGTTCATATGATGCCCCTGGGGTCAAAACTGGCCCCGCCCCGGGGATCCCAATTTCCAACATAGGAACAAAGAAGGAAAACTTTAAAAATCTTCTTCTGTAAAACTAGAAGGCATAGAGCTTTGATATTTGGCATGAAGCATCTCCTAGTGGACCTCTACCAAGTTTGTTCATATGATGCCCTTGGGGTCAAAACTGGCCCTGCCCCGGGGGTCACAAGCTCGAACATAGGAACAAAGAGGGGAAACTTTAAAAATCATCTTCTCTGAAACTGGAAGGTGTAGAGCTTTGATATTTGGTATGTAGCATTGCCTAGTGGACCTCTACCAAGTTTGTTCATATGATGCCCCTGGGGTCAAAACTGGCCCCACCCCAGGGGTCACAAGTTTGAGCATAGTAACAAAGAAGAAAAACTTTAAAAATCTTCTTCTCTGAAACTTGAAGGCGTAGAGCTTTGATATTTGGCATGTAGCATCTCCTAGTGGACCTCTACCAAGTTTGTTCATATGATGTCCCTGGGGTCAAAACTGGCCCCGCCCCCGGGGGTCACAATTTCCAACATAGGAACAAAGAAGGAAAATTTTAAAAATCTTCTTCTGTAAAACTAGAAGGCATAGAGCTTTGATATATGGCATGATGCATCTCCTAGTGGACCTCTACCAAGTTTGTTTATATGATGCCCCTGGGGTCAAAACTGGCCCCACTCCGGGGGTCCCAAGTTTGAGCATAGTAACAAAGAAGGAAAACTTCAAAAATCTTCTTCTCTGAAACTTGAAGGCATAGAGCTTTGATATTTGGCATGTAGCATCTCCTAGTGGGCTTCTACCAAGTTTGTTCATATGATGCCCCTGGGGTCAAAACTGGCCCCGCCCCGGGGGTCACAATTTCCAACATAGGAACAAAGAAGGAAAACTTTAAAAATCTTCTTCTGTAAAACTAGAAGGCATAGAGCTTTGATATTTGGTATGTAGCATCGCCTAGTAGACCTCTACTACGTTTGTTCATATGATGCCCTTGGGGTCAAAATTGGCCCTGCCCCGGGGGTCACAAGTTCGAACATGGGAACAAAGAAGGAAAACTTTAATTTTTTTTTTCTCTTAAATGGGAAGGCATAGAGCTTTGATATTTGGTCTGTAGCATCTCCTAGCGGACTTCTACCAAGTTTGTTCGAAGGATGCTGCTTGGGTCAAAACTGGCCCATCGCCTGGGGTCACAAGCTCGAACATAGGAACAAAAAGAAGGAAAACTTTAAAATTCTTCTTTTCTGAAACCGAAAGGTGTGGCGCTTTGATATTTGGTATGTTGCATCTCAGAGTGGACCTCTACCAATTTTTTTTTTCACATGATGCCCCTGGGTCAAAACTGGCCCCGCCCCAGGGGTCACAAGTTAGAAGATAGGAACATAGAAGGAAAACTTTAAATTTCTTTTTCTCTTAAACGGGAAGGTGTAGAGCTTTGATATTTGGTATGTAGCATTTCCTAGTGGACCTCTACCAAGTTTGTTCATATGATGCCCCTGGGTCAAAACTGGCCCAGCCCCGGGGGTCACAAGTTCGAACATAGGAACAAAGAAGGAAAACTTTAAAATTCTTCTTTAAAACTGGAAGGCATAGAGCTTTGATATTTGGTATGTAGTGATTCTCTTCTAAGTTCGTTTGCCCATCTAAGCGCAACAAGTTCATTGAGTTCAAAATTGGGTCATCTTGGGTCATAAACTAGGTCACTAGGTCAGATTAAAGAAATACCTTGTTGGCACTCTCAAGGCCACATTATTTGCTCAGTTGCCTTGAAAATTAGTTAGAAAGTTTGTCTTTATAAAGTCTCACATAAGATTAATTTGGGTCAACTTGGGTCATAAACTAGTTCACTGGGTCAAATTAAAGAAATACCTTGTTTGCACTCTGGAGGCCACATTTATTGCTCAAATGACCTGAAATTTGGCCAGAATGTTTGTCTTGATGAAATACCAGATGAGTTTGGATTTGGGTCACCTGGAACCATAAACTAGGTCACTAGGTCAAAATAAAGAAATACCTTGTGGGCACTCTAGAGGCCACATTCTTTGCTTAATTGCCTTGAAAATTGGTCAGAATGTTTGTCTTTGTAAAATCTCACAGGAGTCTGAATTTGGGTCATCTGGGGTCATAAACTAGGTCACTTGGTCAAATTAAAGAAATAGCTAGTGGGCACTCTAGAGGCCACATTTATTATTCATATGATTTGAAAATTGGTTAAAATGTTTCTTTTGATATAGTCAAAAGACCAGTTCAAATTTGGGTCACCTGGGGTCATAATCTAGGTCACTAGGTCAAATTAAAGAAATATCTTTAGGGCACTCGAGGCCACATTTTTTGCTCAATTGACTTGAAAATTGGTCAGAATGTTTGTCTTCATGAAATATGAGTTTGAAATTGGGTCACCTGCGGTCAAAAACTAGGTCACATGGTCAAATTAAAGAAAAACCTTAAAGGCACTCTACTAAGGTGAGCAACCCAGGGCCATCATGGCCCTCTTGTTATTTTGATTAGCATAATCAGAATCTTTGGTCTGTATTCACCAACCATTCTTAAGAATTTTCTGAGTCTTAAGCTGCAGAATTATCTTGATTTGAAAGTAACACAACTTCTGATTGGCTAAACCAAAATGGTTTAGCCAATTGGAAGCTGTGTCATTTTCAAAGAAATCAGGAAAATTCTGCAGCTTAACTCTTTACCGCACAATGCCGCCTTTGACGCCCCTGGGAAAGAAGCCTTTTGAAAACATTGTGGGAAAAGAAGGAAATGCTGGTAACTAGCATTTTCTCCTTTTCCCACAATATTTTCTGCCCTATCAAAGAAAAATTGCATCATTTGAGCCACATTGAAATTGTCGTCTGCAAATGCTTTCAATTTGGACACAGCTAAAATTTTGTCGTCTGATAAAGGGTTAAGACTAAAAAAATTCTTAAGAATAGTTTGTGAATAAAGACCCTGTTGTTAAATCTCAAAACCTATAAGGGCCACCTGTATGTAATTTTACCTGGAGATAGATTACAGTACGCCAGTGCTGCATTTTTTGTTATAGTCTAAGGTCAAGGTCACTGCCCACCCCGTTCCCACCAAAAATAGAAGAAAAGAACAATCAGTAGAAGCTTCAAGAATTAATGACCAAGGTGTATGAGCATGGCATGACAAGATAGATTTTGATAAATAGATTATGTTTGTATATTCATTTGTATGTATTGCAAACTTTAGTTATTCATCGGATAAAATGGAAAAGAAGAACATTTGAAATTTGTGAAAAAAGAATTTTCAGTGATTGTTAGTTGTATTCTAGAAACTGATACTAATAATATTTTACAGTAAACACACAAATAAACATGGTTTTTATAGTAACATGTATATTGATGACTTGGTATGTAAATGAACAAAACTGATTTGCATATCATGCATCTGTACACAGTAAGGTTTCAGAAAACAAACAATTGTATATGCCAGAGTATGATGTAACCAAACAAGCTACAGGTAATTATTCACTGAGGATTTGAAATCTTTACCAGGCTATAAAAATTCATATTCGTTTACATTGGAAGCATTAGCATATGACAAAGTAAATGTGGTTCTAAGGATAAATGTTGTCTTTGTTAGGGCTAATATCATTGTATATAAAGGAGAAACTGCTTTTATATATATTATCATTTTCTCCTTTTCCCACAATGTTTTCAAAAGCCTTCTACCTCAGGGTTGTAAAATCATGGAATTTTGTTACTTGGTTAGGGGTGAAACATTTCCATAATGAGTCCTGCAGACAGCCAGGTACCCGGTATATAGTTTGCTGATAGCCTAAAATGAAAAAAAAAAATTTTTTTATGCAGACATTTTAGCAGAAGTTAGCATTGAAATATCTTCGTAAAATATTGATGACATCAGTGATGGAATTTGGTTTAGATAGGGTAGAAAACATAGTGGGAAAAGGAGAAAATGCTGGTTACCAGCATTTTCTCCTTTTCCCACAATGTTTTCAGAAGGCCTTTCTCTTAGGGTCGTTAAAACTCGGGATTGTGTTGTAAAGGGTTAAGAAGCTGAGTAGTTTGCACATATACATTACAGTCAAGAGTTTGAAAGAGATACCATACTCATTTTTCCCAGTTTCAAAGAAATATGACTATGTATGAAGGGAATATTCAAAGAATTATCATGGAATAACAAGTTGAAGGATTGCTGTCATATTGTATACCTAACCCTTTACCAAACAAGCCAGAGATTTTACGAGCCTGGCTTTTGCAAACATTGTGAGAAAAGAAGAAAATGCTGGTAACCAGCATTTTCTTCTTTTCCCACAATGTTTTCAACCCCTTCAAAGCCAAATCCCATCAATTTAGCTATATTAAGTTTATCATCTACAAAATTAATGCTTCCAATTTGGATCAGTCTTAAAATTTGTCATCCGGGAAAGAATTCACCCTTTACTTCACAATCCCGAGTTTTAACAACCCTGAAGAATAAGGCTTTTGAAAAAATTGTGGGAAAATTTTCTCCTTTTCCCACAATGTTTTCTACTCTATCATAGACTAAAATCATCATTTGAGCAAGTTATTTTGTTGTCCGCAAATACTTTCAGTTTGGTCGAGCCCAAAATTTGTTGTTTGGTAACAAGCTAAGCAGGACATCGTACGCTTGTTTGGTAACCCTAGTTACAAATACCCAGAGTTGATCAACATCACATCTTTATTATGTTCTATGTCAAAGGACTGTCACAACCAGAGTGATAGTTTAAACCTTTTGGGAAATTTATTGATATTAGGAGTGCATCATTCATCCCAATTTGCTTTCATAGTTTTCTTTTGAATTTTTGGATTATAGAGGAGGCCTTTTCAAAGTGTACAAAGGTAAATAGAGATTTTACAATAACTAAACTTATTGGTAATTTTGTATGGTTTTAGGTACATCTTAACTCGTAACTCTTTACCACACGAAAAAAATTTCAGACAGACCCAAATTGAAAGCATCTGCAGATGACAAATTCAGTGTGGGTCAAATGATGGAATCTGTTTTAGAACAATAGAGTGAAAAACACTGGGGAGAAAGGAGAAAATGCTGGTTTTGTCTTTTTTCCACAATGTTTTCAAAGGCTTCTTTTTCAGGGTTGTTAAACTCCGGATTGTGTGGTAAAGGGTTAAAATGCCGAAAAAAACCCGATGGGAATTTTCATTCTAGAATAAGATGGCAGATAATTGTAATTTTTTGGCTGCCTTTGGTCTTTACTGTTTCAGCAAAGCGGGCAGTGTAGATCAGAGATCAGACTGCATGTTTTGTGCAGTCTGATCTTGATCTACACTGGCCGCTAAGGCAACTACAGTAGTGAAAGGCCCTTTAACTCTTTACCACACAATCCCGACTTTTAACGACCCTGAAAAAGAAAGCTTTTGAAAACATCTTAGGAAAAGGAGAAAATGCTGGTAACCAGCATTTTCTTCTTTTCCCACAATGTTTTCTACCCTTCCTAAAACAAATTCCAATATTTGAGAAACATTTATTTTGTCGTCTGCAAATACTTTTTAATTTGACAAGGCTAAAATCTTGTCATGTGGTAAAGGGTTAAGGTTAAACTTTTTTCCAGATTAGAAAATCTTGGACTTGTCCAAATAAAAGGTCTTTACAGATGACAAAATAACTCTTTGCCACATAATCCAGAGTTTTAGCAACCTCACACAAAGATTCTTTTGAAAGTGTTGTGGGAAAAGGAGCAAATGCTTGTAACCACCATTTTCTCCTTTTCCTACATTTTTTCCAGCCCTCCAAATACAAATTCCAACCTTCAAATGCTTTGTATTTGGACAAGTCTACATTTTTGTCGTTTGGTAAAGAGTTAACTGTAACTTGAGTAATTATGATTGAAATTCTTTAACCCTTTACCAAACGACAAAATGTAAGACTGGCACAAATTGAAAGCAGTTGCAGACGACAATTTTAATGTGGAGTACAAAGGACAGTATCTGTCTTTGACATTTGAAAACATTATGGGAAAAGAAGAAAATGCTGGTTACCAGCTGGTTACCAGCATTTTCTTCTTTTCCCTCAATGTTTTCAAAAGGCTTTCTTCTTCAGGGTCGTCAAAACTCAGGATTGTGTGGTAAAGAGTTAAAAGGGTGCAAAACATTGTGGGAAAAAGAGAAAATGCCAGTTACCAACATTTGCTCCTTTTCCACCAATGTTTTTCAAATGGATTAATCAGGCTCAGCCATGCACTAAATCATGACAGTGGAACCATTTACTGTTTTATATTGGTTCATACGGATTAACATCAAATCAGGACCCCCTGAAACAAATCTACAGAATATCTATTAGTCAGAATCAGTTTAGGTTCACTACACTAATCTAAAAATACTTTAATCCTTTCCCAAACGACAAATTTTGGACTAGTCCAAATTGAAAGAGTTTGCAGACGACAATTTTAAATTTGATGAAAATGGCATAAAGGTCTCAAAACGGATAGAAAATACTGTGGGAAAAGGAGAAATTGCTCGTGACGAGCAATTTCGCCTTTTCCCACAGTGTTTTCAAAAGACTTGTACTGCAGACACGTGAAAACCAGGGCTTGTTTGGGAAAGGGTTAACTCTTTGCCACACAACAAAAATGTAGACTGGTCCAAACTGAAAGAGTTTGCAGATGACAATTTAAATGTGGCTAAAATGGTGCAATTTGTCTTTGATAGGGTAGATAACATTGTGGGAAAAGCAGAAAATGCTGGTTACCAGCATTTTCTCCTTTTCCCACAGTGTTTTCAAAAGGTCTCTTTCTCAGCATCGTTAAAAGTCACGATTGCGTGGTAAAGGGTTAAGAGACTACATAGCCCATTTAAGAAATACCCCTAAAAAATATTTTTTCATACATTTTGTCTTTCTAAATCTTTCTTATGGTTTGCCAGCTATCCCTAATCAAATTTAGTGATGAATCATTTTGAAATTTAGTGAAATTATAAAAATCTGAATAGCAACCAGCTATCCCTAATCAAATTTAGTGATGAATCATTTTGAAATTTAGTGAAATTATAAAAATCTGAATAGCAACCAGCTATCCCTAATCAAATTTAGTGATGAATCTTTTTTGAGTCGCCTGGTTGCGTAGCAACCAGGCTCTCATTGTTATCATCCTGATCTATGGGGTGACGTAAGCATACCTCCGGCCTTGTACTGCTTCCTGGCCGAGTTCCGGTTTACGAGATAAAACATAGTTTTCTAATTATTCGGCAAACAACCCAGTTTCTGTCGTACATAACTTACAATTGTGCCTTTGTGATAATGAATATGTCTATAAAGACTGAGCTATTTAACGGTTCAAACATTTGAAACAATCATTTCGTCCACATGGGTACACGATAGCCTATCGCTTACACAAACGTCATCTCTAAATATAGTACATTATGTATGTATCTAAAAATAGCCGTCTCGACTTAAACAAGTTTGCGGACACGCTGAAAAATACTCTCCGACCACAAGCGTCTTTACTACGACACGCTTCTATTTGTGGACAATTCTCTGTGAAAATGGTTTGATAATTACCCATTAGAAGTACACTCTAAATCTTACAATCTGTCCTTAATTGTTGCAAGTCTTATTACAATTCAACACTCAACCTATGGTCGTAAAGGCGATACCGAGTTAACATGGAAGCTTTCAATGGAGATTTTTCCCAACAGTAGGCTATTTTTTTAAACAAAGTTATAACGACTTGGAATGGTTGCATTGCCTTCTTAGACATTCTTACACATTGCTTCTTCAGAGCTTTTTAATTTAGACTTTAAATACTTTGCACACCAATATTCTAGGTGCACAGAAATCGTACGTAATGCGCACGGTTCTAGGCTGTACCAAGTCATCGCTTAGCAGGTGCTTTCTGGAATGTAACTGTGCGACAAATATAGATCTTATAATCACGTGACGTATAACGTCATTTGCACCACGGAATTCTTTATAAATTTACATATTTATGAATCAGTCGCTCAAGCGGCCCTCATTTTCAGCGTACACCGACCTATCGCTTCACCGATCCATGCAGAGCGAGTGTTTAAAGTATACTGTGTTTGGTTGATTGCTTTGCATTTTTAAAGAGGTGAATTTGTAAAAGTCTGCTGACGGTGTTTGATTGATTGTTTTTCGTTTTAAAGAGGTGAATTTGTAATTTAAGTCTGCTGGTGCCATTAACCTAGATCTAGTATTTATAAAACGACAATTTATTAGTGCGGGTGTCAGAACACAAGGTGCTGTCGTAACTGCCAAAATCTGAATCCACATGTGAATTCTTGAAACTACACAGTTCTAACAACCAGCAATCTGAGAACTTGACTTTTTGCTCCACTATATTTCAAATATAATAGAGCAGATCAATGTTAACCTATTCGAATAACAAGTTCTTTATTGGAGTGTTTGTAATCTTGTAAAGAGTTGTTGTAAACTAAAGGGTAATTTAGAGCTAATCGCAAACATTTAGTTTAAGCCAAAGCAATATACATGTAGATCTCTAAAATTTTCAATTGGTGTGGAAGCACTACTAATTCCTGGGACGTTATAAAACAGAGACAAAGTTAAAAGGCTGATGATCATGCCATTGGGTTATATTGTTTTTCTTGAGCTGTAGAAGCCACATTCTTAGAGTCCACTGTGGACAAAACTTGAACCCGGATAGCAACAAATACAAATCATTTCCAAAGGACAAGTAGATTACTGAGTCAAATATTTGTGTGTGCTCCAGAGGCTACATTTCAGTCCAGTGATCATGAAATTGCCCGGCTGTTTGTCTCAATAATAATTTTTGACAAAACTGAAAGTAGGTCACCGGGGGTTAAAAGAAAAAGGTTGTCACTAGGTCAAATCAGACGGAACCATAATAGATCTAGTGCTTTAGAATCCATTTATATTCAGTCCAATACTCACGGAACTTTGTCAGACTGCTTAGATTAGATATGGGTGAGTTGCAAAAAGGTATTTTTGGTCTAAAAGTGTGTCACTAGATCCAATACCAGACGACAAAATTCAATTGAGTTCCATACTAATGTTGCCTAAATTGTCCTCTTGTAAAATTGTTCAAGTCGTTCAGCTCTGTTTCTATAAACTTCACAGAAGCTTGAGAAATGAGTAGTAACATTTCAAAATAACCGCCTCTGAAACTGTATAAGGAATTATACCCAACTTTCATATCTAGCATCCTGTATTTGGAAAGGACAATTATTGAAATTAAACAATATAACCATTTTAGAAAATTTGTGTCATATAAAAACAACTTGCTCTAAATCTGGGGAGAAAATGTATACCCTATTCTACTGAAAGTATGTAGAATGTTTGTTTTAGCAATATGTGAAAGAATTAAGATACACATGTAACTTAAGTCACCCAGATTCTGCACCCACGTTTTTATCAACGTAGAAGCCTAATTTTTGTCCACATTCTTTACAGGCATTATTAAGCTAGGGAGGAACTGTAAATATTGATTTAACTTCGACAGTTATTATGCCCTGCTGAATTTCGGGGGGGGGGGGGGGGTAGAGATATGGTTTTCATGTTGTCTGTCCGTTCGTCTGTCCGATCTTCCGTCCATCCAGACAGATATGTTCTAAAATCGTTGACGAAAGTTAATGAAACTTCATTAATGTAGTCCTCATAATAGTCCGCCGATATACTTTTTTTTAATGTAATGCCTTGTCATGAAAAAAGGGGGCTAGATGTCTTTCGGTTTTTATTTTGTTTTTAATGGCATGGCAAAAAGGGGTTTGATGTATATTTCCATTCTGGACCAATCTCTTTAACTACTGGAAAAAAAATTTATAAAGTTTCATATTTATATTGTTCATCGTAAGCCACAGACAATCAGTATTTGTTTTTATTTAATGAAATGCCGTATCATGGAAAAAGGGGGCTTAATGTATACTTTCACCAATAACAAAAAAGGCCATTTACATGCAAAACAAAATACCTCTTATAATTATGTTTCTATAAAAAGAAAAAAAGTTTTTTTTTTCGGTGGTGGATATCATTTCAACGAAATGACTTGTTTATATTGATTGTACCCTTTGAAAACCATTTTTTAAATGAAGTTACCCGGGGTAAGATACTTTGAACTTTTTAAACCTGTTCCCGGTGTCTAAATTTTAATTCTCATCACAAATTAATGTTTGTAATTTTAGGATGACAATTTAGAAATATGCTTGCATATAATACTGTCTTATAGTTGAGTTATTTTGTATCTCGAACGCTTTTAATACATTTGAACAAAAAAGGGTGAAAACTTCTAACCCATTACCATCCAGGCGACTCTCAGGACTATCAGTCCTTTGATTAAATTTAGTGAAATTATAAAAATCTGAATAGCAACCTTTGACGCATGTGACCATTATAGTGTGTGATATAAGAAAGACAAACAGTTTGAAGAAAATCTTTGTCATTTTAGGGAAAAAAAGTCATTTGTGGCATGAATACCAAACATCAGGTTGGGGAGGGTAAAGAGTCTAGAGCCCTAGTAATGCCATTTAATTATGATTGTATTATGTGATTTTTTTTTTTGGTTGCAAATTGTGGTATTGAACAGGTCAATATAATATTATCTTCAGAGATAATATCACATTAAATTGATCAGGATCATTTTGTTACAGATTTAGTTCAGATTTATTACAATCTTAACCCCTTACTAAACAATTTTTTGTCTTTTATTAACCATGAAAACAATGTTGGAGAAGGAGAAAATGCTGGTCACCAGCATTTTCTTCCTTTCCCACAATGTCTTCCACCCTTTCAAAAACAAAATATTATTACCAGTCAGCTAAATTTATTTTGTTGTCTGCAAAGGCTTTCAATTTGGATGAGTCCAAAATTTACTGTTTGGTAAAGGGTTTAGCTCCTTACCAGACAACAAAATTTTTTGACTCTTCAAAATTGAAACAACTTGCAGCCGACAAACCAAATGTTGCTGAAGTTATGATGATATTTTCTGGCGAAAAGGAGAACATGATGGTTGCCAACAATTTCTCCTTTCCAGCAATTTTTTTTCACCCTGTCGCAAACAGAAATAATTATTTCAGCTACATTTATTTTGTTGTCTGCAAACCCTTTCAATTCTGTCAAGTCCAGAAATGTTTCATGTCGTAAAGAGTTAAAACAAGAAAGGAGACATTCTTGGAAATGGAGAAATTATTCATTTGGAACAACTTCATCTATTGGCAAAGTGTTTCCAGAAGTAGCGTACGACCTGAAAATTAGGATCCAGTGAAATAGATCAAGGTGAAGAGATGGGTTGATGATCAATAATTTGTAATTAATCCCTTTAACTCTGTACCAAACGACAAAATTTTGGACTCAACTAAATTCAAAGCACTTGCAGATGACAAATTAACCTTTTCCCAAACAAGCCCTGGTTTTCACGTGTCTGCATTACAAGTCTTTTGAAAACACTGTGTGAAAAGGAGAAATTGCTCGTAATGAACTCTTTCAATTTGGACCAGTCCAAAATTTGTCGTTTGGGAAAGGGTTAAATGTAGTTCAAATGATGTTTTGTGTCCTTGATAGGGTACAAAACATTGTGGGAAAAGGAGAAAATGCTGGCAACCAGCATTTTCTCCTTTTCCTACAATGTTTTCAAAAGCTTTTCTTTATCAGAGTCATTAAAACTTGAAATTGTGTGGTTAATAAGTCAATGTACAGTCAGACCTATTTACAGCTCCATCAAAAAGACTAATAATAAGCTTTTTCTCCTTTTCCCACAATATTTTTTACCCTTTCACTGCCAAAGAGCATAATTCCAGCTTTATCTGAGTTGTCATCTGCAAGTGCTGTCAAATGAGAGCCATTCTTCAGTTATTTCCCTTGATTCCTCTCCATTACTACATTGGTCTTGATCAGGGGATTACTTGGATTTTATCCTTGATTTTCTTGCACTACACAAATATATTCTTGAGATAATATCTCAGGAAAATCGGGCTAGATTGTTTTAAAAGTCGAGATATATGCATTTCTCTAAAAATTGAGAACATGATTTGCTTTGAAATTACATGGGGACCTTCCATAATGTTGCAAATCAAATTATTTTTATCGCAACATCCCCATAAGAATCAAGGATAAAAACAAAGGAATACAGGTAAAAGGACCAATCTGTTATTTGGTTACCTTTAGTCTTTATCTGGCAAGGGAGATAATTTTATCTACAAGAATGGCCCTCATTGGATCACTCCTACTTTTTGTTGTTTGGTTAAGATTTAACCCTTATCCTGCTAAACAAGTGAAATAAAACTTTCAAGCTGATAGTAAAAACTCAAATAATGTTATTACGAATATCTCCTTATTGGAAAGTGTAGATCTAAGATCAGTCTGCTCATTCTGTGCATTCTGATCTTGATCTACACAGTCAGCAGAAGGTCAGTGATTTGGACTTAGCAGCCTAAGGTTACCTGCATTTTCTCCTTTTCCCACATTATGCTTTCAAAAAGCTTCTTTCTCAGGGTCATTAAAACTCCAGATTGTGTGGTAAAGGGTTAAGATATCAAGGTATGTAAAGATAGGGGAGTTATAAATTACACTCAACAAATATGGTCTCTGCTCATTCATGACAGAGAATAAATATTTGTAAGACAATAAAACAATGGGAGTAGATTAGTTCCTACAGGTAAACAAACCCCAGAGTATTTTGTATGGAAATTACTCAAGTGGTAAATCTTTTTAACCTTAACTCTTTACCATGTGACAATATACGACAATATTTTGAACTAGTCCAAATTGAAAGTATTTGCAGACGACAAATTAAATGTGGCTAAAATGATTGCATTTGTTTCTGAAAGGTTAGAAAACATTGTAGGAAAAGGAGAAAATGCTGGTTACCAGCATTTTCTCCTTTTCCCACATTGTTTTCAAAAGGCTTCTTTCTCAGGGTCGTTAAAAGTCGGGATTGTGTGGTAAAGGGTTAAAAGAGCTGAACCTGGATTGAGTTGCTTTTGCGGACTTTGCAAATCTAAGATCAGACTGCACAGAGCGTGCAGCCTTATCTTAGATCTACACTGTCTGCTTCTTTGTCAAATATTCTGAACTAAAATAGATTTGAAATTGCAATTTATGCATCTTTAGTACTGGCTAGGAATGTTCATTTCATGTATTAGTTTTAGCTCTAAAGAGTTTTTAACCCTTTACCAACAATCCCGGGTTTTCACGACCCTGAGGAGGAAGGCTTTTGAAAACATTGTGGGAAAAGGAGAAAATGCTGGTAACCAGCCTTTTCTCCTTTTCTCACAATGTTTCCTACCCTTCCCAAAACAAATGTCAATTTTTGAGTTGCATTAATTTTGTCGTCTAGAAATGCTTTCAATTTGGACGAGTCTAAAATTTTGTCGTTTGGTAAAGAGTTAAAAGATTTCTTTGATTTCTGGTTGATGGAATGGAACCTTTTTTATTAGCTCACCTGAGCACGAAGCGCTTAGGTGAGGTATTGTGATCGGTCGTTGTCCGGCGTCCATCTGTCCGTCCGCCCGTCCGTCCGTCTGTCCACAATTCCTTTAAACATCTTCTCCTCCTAAACCGCTGGGCCAATCTTGATGAAATTTGGCAGGGATGTTCCTTGGGTGAAGTTCTACCAAAGTTGTTTAAGAGATTGAATTCCACCCATAACTCTGGTTGCCATGGCAACAGAAAGGAAAAAAATAGCAGAATCTTTGAAAATCTTCTTCTCTGATTCTAGAAGTCGTAGAGCTTTGATATTTGGTATGTAGCATCTCCTTGTGGACCTCTACCAAGTTTGTTCATATGATGCCCCTGGGGTCAAAACTGGCCCAGCCCCGGGGTCACAATTTCAAACATAGGAACAAAGACGGAAAACTTTAAAATTCTTCTTCTCTGAAAATGGAAGGCGTGGATATTTGATATTTGGCATCCAGCATCTCCTAGTAGACCTCTTCCAAGTTTGTTCATATGATGCCCCTGGGGTCAAAACTGGCCCCGCCCTGGGGGTCACAAGTTCGAACATAGGAACAAAGAAGGAAAACTTTAAAATTCTTCTTCTCTGAAACTGGAAGGCGTAGAGCTTTCATATTTGGTATGTAGATTCTCCTAGCGGACCTCTACCAAGTTTGTTCATATTATGCCCCTGGGGTCAAAACTGGCCCCGCCCCTGGGGTCACAAGTTTGAACATAGGAACAAAGAAGGAAAACTTTAAAATTCTTCTTCTCTGAAACTGGAAGGCGTAGAGCTTTGATATTTGGCATGTAGCATCTCCTAGTGGACCTCTACCAAATTTGTTCATATGGTCCCCCTGGGGTCAAAACTGGCCCTGCTTGGGGGGGGGGGGGGGGTCACAAGTTTAAACATAGGAACAAAGAAGGAAAACTTTAAAATTCTTCTTCTCTGAAACTGGAAGGCGTAGAGATTTGATATTTGGTATGTAGCATCTCCTAGCAGACCTCTACTAAGTTTGTTCATACGATGCCCCTGAGGTCAAAACTGGCCCTGCTCCGGGGGTCACAAGTTCTAACATGGGAACAAAGAAGGAAAACTTTAAAATTCTTCTTCTCTAAAACTGGAAGGTGTAGAGCTTTGATATTTGGTATGTAGCATCTCCTAGTAGACCTCTACCAAATTTCTTCAAATGGTGCCGATGGGGTCAAAACTGGCCCTGCCCTGGAGGTCACAAGTCCAAACAAGGGAACAAAGAAGGAAAATTTTAAAATTCTTCTTTTCTAAACCTGGAAGGCATAGAGCTTTGTTATTTTGTATGTAGTGAACCTGTTCTAAGTTTGTTAGCCCACCTTAGCACAACGTGCTCAATCAGTTCAAAATTGGGTCACCTGGGGTCATAAACTAGGTCACTAGGTCAAATTAAAGTAATACCTTGTGGGCACTCTAGAGGCCATGTTTATTGCTCAAATGACCTGAAATTTGGTCAGAATGTTTGCCTTGATAAAATCTCACATGAGTTCAAATTTGGGTCATTTGGGGTCTTAAATTAGGTCACTAGGTCACATTAAAGAAATACCTTGTGTGCACTCTAGAGGCCACATTTATTGTTCAATTGATTTGAAAATTGGTTAAAATGTTTGTCTAGGATGAGTTCAAAATTGCATGGGTCACCTGAGGTTATAATCTAGGTCACTAGGTCAAATTAAAGAAATACTTTGAGGGCACTCTAGAGGCTACATTTCTTGCGTAATTGACTTGAAAATTGGTCAGAATGTTTGTCTTGATAACATCTCAGATGAATCCGAATTTGGGTCATCTGGGATCATAAACTAGGTCACTAGGTCAAATTAAAGAAATACCTTATGGGCACTCTAGAGGCCATATTTTTTGTTCATAGAATGTTTGTCTTGATAACATCTCAGATGAATCCGAATTTGGGTCATCTGGGATCATAAACTAGGTCACTAGGTCAAATTAAAGAAATACCTTATGGGCACTCTAGAGGCCATATTTTTTGCTCAATTGACTTGAAGGTTGTTCAGAATGCTTGTCTTCATAAAATCTCTTGAAAAAATCTAGGATGAGTTTAAAATTGGGTCACCTGGGTCATAATCGAGGTCACTAGGTCAAATTAAAGAAATACCTTGTCACTCTTGAGGCCACATGTCTTGCCCGGTTGACTTGAAAATTGGTCAGAAGGTTTGTCTTGATAAAATATTGGATGAGTTTGAAATTGGGCCTAACATCATATTTATTTGGCATGTAGTACTTTCAATTATGACCCTGGAGTGAAATTTCGCCATCATGGCCCTCTTGTTAAAAATTGAGAGGATTGAGTAGATATTATACAGTTGATGATTCACATTTTTTACGAAAAAAGATAGGAAGTCAAAACCTTATCTTTTTATCTGTTAAATACCTTTGAAAAAACTTGCAGTTTTTTTGGGGTACATGTATTTATTTAAGCTGTATAATGCTCTGTGAAAAGGAGGATTTAACCCTTTACCACACAATCCCGACTTTTAACAACCCTGTGAAAGAAGCCTTTTGAAAACATTGTGGGAAAAGAAGAAAATGCTGGTAACCAGAATTTTCTGTTGTTCCCATGTTTTCTACCCTTTCCAAAACAAATCTCAATTTTTTCAGTCACATTTATTTTGTTGTCTGCAAATGTTTTCAAGTTGGACCGGTCCAAAATTTTGCTGTTTGGTAAAGAGATAATACATCTGAAAGAAGGATGTATCGACCAAGCCAGGGTCGAAACTTATTGTTATTGGTCAGTTTTCTGCATAACCAAGGACCAGTTGGTTATATGTCAAAGTGGGTTTTATCCGCAGATCCATAACTGAATGATGACTTGCTTTGTATAATGTATCGCGGAGATGCATTAAACCTTTCCCAAACAAGCCCTGGTTTTCACGTGTCTGCAGTACAAGTCTTTTGAAAACACTGTGGGAAAAGGAGAAATTGCTCATAAAGAGCAATTTCTCCTTTTCCCACATTGTTTTCTACCCTTTTTGATAATTTTCTGCCATGTTCATCAAATTTAAAATTGTCGTCTGCAAACTCTTTCAATTTAGACCAGTCTAAAATTTGTCGTTTGGGAAAGGGTTAAACCCCCTTTTGCTACTCAGTCTGAGTGTGGCTCATTTATAATTTCAATTATAAATGTGAAAAATCTTGTCTCTGAACTCATCATCTCATGCAGAAGGACTGTTTTGTATTGCAGCAGAGCACTTTTGAAATAATTATGGCAAAAGCAGAAACTGCACACCGTAAGCTAAAGTGTTTTCACAGTTAATCATGTACCATACCTTAATTCATGTTGATTTACCAACCAGGTCTGAGAAAAGTTCACAATCCAATAAAGTTTGAATGCCAATTATTTTTTTTATCAGTATTCAGTCTAGATGTAGTAGTATTTTTTCTTTACCAAAGAAAATAATGTTTTCTGCTTTTTCAAAGACAACTCGCATCATATGAGTGACATATGAATTTTCTTCTGCAGAATATGCATATTATAAAATTTCAGTTTGGACAAGTCTACAATTGCATTGTAAGTCTGGGAAAGACTTTAACACAAACCAACAAAATTTTAGACTTGCCCAAATTGAGAGGATTTGCAGACTACAAAATAAATGCTACTCAATGATTGAACTTTGTTTTTAGAAGTGTAGAAAACTTTGTGGGAAAAGGATGAAATACTGGTTACAGACAATATTTTATCCTTTTCTCACAATTTTTTCAAAAGTGTTCTTTCCCAGGGTTGTTAAAACTTGGTAAAAGGTTAATCCTTTACTACCCAATCCTGAGTTTTAACGACCCTGACAAAGAAGCCTTTTGAAAACATTGTTGGAAAAGGAGAAAATGCTGGTAACCAGTCAAAGACACATTCCATCATTTGAGCCACATGGAAACTGTAGTCTGCAATTGCTTTCAGTTTGGACCAGTCTACATTTTTGTCATGTGCTAAAGAGTTAACCCTTTACCGCACAATGCCGCCTTTTGACACCCCTGGGAAAGAAGCCTTTTGAAAACATTGTTGGAAAAGGAGAAAATGCTGGTCACCAGCATTTTCTCCCTTTCCCACAATGTTTTCTACCCTATCAAAGAAATATTGCACCATTTGAGCCACATTGAAATTGTCGTCTGCAAAATTAATGCCTTCAATTTGGACTAGGCTAAAATTTTGTCGTCTGGTAAAGGGTTAAAGACTGCAAGATTTTCAGTGAAAGGAATTTCCCTTGTATTTTACTGGTCAGTGTCATTTTTATCTCTAACTCTTGGCCATTTTTCTTAAAATTTATTACCTTTTTTATACTGATAAATACTCCCTTAAGATCTCAAGAGCTGTCATAGCTGCCATTAAGCTTTGAATAGTTGGGTAGGGTTAGAGTGAAATGGAAAATCCTCTCATTTATGGCGGTGTTCAGTGCTGAAGGGATTTCCTCTTAAAATATTGTTAGCCCTCAAGCTGCTAAATAAATTGAATGAAACTTTTAAGCAGATTGTAAAAACCCAAACATTGTTACTTCAGCATTTTCTACTTTTCCCATGATGTTTTTTCACCTTTCAGAAACAAATCCTATCGTTTGAGCCACATTTTGTTTGTCATCTGCATATGGTTTGAATTTGGGCCAGACTAAAATTTTGTCATCTGGTCAAGAGTTAAATGAAATTTCTTCTAACTACATGAAAGAGTAAAATTTGTGTATCTTGTTTCAAAAAAATAGTGTTAAAAGTCCATGAAGTGTTTACTCTGTACTTAAGTACAGTGCTCTTTGTATGGGATATTTAATCTTTGGACTTATAAATGATTTCAAATTGCAGTCCTTTTACCAGGTTGTAAAAATCCTGAGACCGAGGCTTTTGAAAAAAATCTGGGGGAAAAAAGGAGAAAATGCTGGTCACCAGCATTTTCTCCTTTTTACATAAATTTTCCTTACCCTTTGAGAGATCTTAAGCTCATTTGTATCAGTTTCTAAATTGTCATCTGCTGAAGCCTTCAATTTCAAAGAGTCTAAAATTTGTGATTTTGGAAACTATTAAGTCTTTACCACACGACAACATTTTAGACTTGTCCAAAGTGAGAGCAGAGTGGGAGATAGCGTGGTATGGTCAGAGAATTGGTCTCTTACATCAAATGTTTTGGAATCCTGTTATGTGTGGAGTCAACCTTTTGAATTATCCACAACATGGCACGAGTGTGGGTAAGGTTTCCAGAAGCAATCATCCAAGTTGTAAAAACTTGTTTCACCCTTGATGTGAAACAAATATGTTGGAACTCAATAGAAAGTATTTCAAGACGACCAATTAAATATGTCTCAAATGATGGCATTTCTCCTTAAAAGGATAAAAAAGGACATTGTGGGAAAAGGAGGAAATGCAGATTACCAGCATTTTCTCATTGTCCCAGACTGTTTTTAAAAAGCCTACTGCCACAAAGTCTTTGAGATACAGAATTGTCTCTTAACTCATTACCACACAATGCCAACTTTTAACAACCCTGGAAAAGAAACCTTTTGAAAACATTGTGGGAAAAGGAGAAAATGCTGGTAACCAGCATTTTCTCCTTTTCCCACAATGTTTTCTACCCTATCAAAGACACAAATCATCATTTGAACTACATTTTTCTCCTTTTCCCACAATGTTTTCTACCCTATCAAAGAAAAATTGCACCATTGAGTCACATTGAAAATATGGTCTGCAAATGCTTTCAATTTGGACAAGACTAAAATTTTGTCATCTGGTAAAGGGTTAAATATTCTGTTCCTTTTCGATATATTTGTTCTAAGAAAGTAACAAAGCCTTTTTTTTCTTTATTCTCAGATAGAAAATGACTGCCATTATGAGAGCTGAACACCAAGAACCTGAGGTTGCTAGGTTCATAGACTCCTATAAATATGATCAGCAAACTGCAGAACGAAGACAGAAGTATGGCGGAGGAACTGTAAGTATTCAACATCTTTCATCTTCAGACAAAATTCAGTGGACAACATTAACACTTCACCAAACAACCAAAATTTTAGACTTGTCTGTATTGAAAGCATTTGCAGATGACAAATTAAGGATGGCCCAAATGAGGAAACTTGTCCTGGATAGGGTAGAAAAACATTGTGGGAAAAGGAGAAAATGCTGGTTACCAGCATTATCTTCTTTTCTCACAATGTTTTCAAAAGGTTCCTCAGGGTCGTTAAAACTCGGAAATGTGTGGTAAAGGGTTAACACAGTATCTACTGAAAACAAACTTTTTTTGTCTTACAGTGGACCATTTTTGAAAATATTGGGACAGAAGGAGAAAGTGCTCCTCTTGGCACAAAATTCAAACATTTTCAGGTATCACATAGAGGATCTTACATGAGTATTTATGTATGATAATTTTTATCAAACAACTAAAATTATACGACATTCAACGTCTTGGTAACAACAACATCATTTTCCCGCGAAATCTCAAAGTAGTACAAATTCCAGCTAATATGCTGTGGTTGGTTTCACCGGCTTCACACACTCATAACTACAAAAAATAAATAGAGCCGGCACTAAATAAATGATAATACACTAGTGTATTATCGAAAATAAGTCATGGGTTTAATATGGTTGCCAGAGGAAGATTTATAAACTACATTCTTTCATGGTTATCTGAGTTTTAGATGGATTTTGTTGCTGCAAATTTGCTTCAGGAGGTGTTGTATTGATGAAGTCTTCATTAGAGTATTTCAGCCATTACAATGTTAACCCATAAAGTACAGAATAAACCCACTGCACATTTTCAGTCTAGGCATAAGACCCATGTGATAGCAATTTCAAGGTTTCTTGTGCAGAATGTCTCAGCAAAGTCTACAGTATTAATCAAAGATCAGACTGCACAAAGGCAAACAGATTTGAAAGGTGCTATACTAGTTAACCCTTTCCCAAACGACAAATTTTGGACTGGTCCAAATTGAAAGAGTTTGCAGACGACAATTTCAAATGTGATGAAAATGGCAGAAAGTTCTCAAAATGGGTAGAAAACACTGTGGGAAAAGGAGAAATTGCTCGTTACGAGCAATTTCTCCTTTTCCCACAGTGTTTTCAAAAGACTTATACTGCAAACACATGAAAACCAGGGCTTGTTTGGGAAAGGGTTAACAGTACATTGACCAGGGGCCATATCTGCCAATCATCCTAAATGTATTGCATACTGGTCCTAATTAACAAGAAGTTTCTACATTTCAAAGTAAAACATTTTCTGATTGGCTAAACCATTCATTTAGCCAATCAAAAGTTTTGTCACTCTCTGAATTAAGAATCAGACTAAAGAAAACCATAAAGAATGTTTCATGACTATGGGCCCGTTTATGGATCTGGCCAAAAATACATTATCTACAGGTTACAAACACACACCTTAAATCTTTACCAAACGACAAAAATTTAGATTGGACTAAACTGAAAGCATGTGCAGACGACAATATAAATGTGACCCAAAAATTTAAGTTTGTTTTGGGAAGGGATAGAAAACATTGTGGGAAAAGGAGAAAATGCTGGTTACCAGCATTTTCTCCTTATCCCACAATGTTTTCAAAAGGCTTCTTTCTCAGGGTCGTTAAAACTCAGGATTGTGTGGTAAAGGGTTAATCGTAAGGCTACAAGTGGAACCCAAAAGTCTGTATTGAAAGATGGTGTTTTAATGTTACAATTGTTGTATGCTCTGGCAAAAGGGGGCTTAATGCATCCCCATGACGCATGATACCAAGCAAGTCATCACATGATCATGGATCCATAAAATTCATTTTGTCTAGCAACCCACTGTATCATTAATTAGACTGGTCCTTTGACATACAGAAAATTGACCAGTAGCGAAAAGTTTCGGCCCAGGGCAGGTCAGCCTGTGCGAACTGCGCAGGCTGATCTGGGTCGATACCTTTCGCAGATGCATTAAGCCCCCTTTTTCACAGAGCATGGCTCATTTATTTCACATGCATTTACCTATTTCCAATGAATTATATCATGAACTGAATATTGTGGCACAAAGAGAGATATAGCGGATATTTGTTTTTTTCGGTGAAAGATCGAAATTTATTTCATCGAGTGAACATCATCGGTAATATTTTCATGAGTGGTGCAGCCACGAGTGAAAATATTACCGATGATGTTCACTCGATGAAATAAATTTCAATCTTTCACAGAAAAAAAACAAATATTCTATTTATTTCATGCTTCTAACACCTTTTTTTGTCGAGACTTCCATAAAAATCAGTACAAACTCCCCGTGGTCGGTATTCTCACTGGTCGTACCCGTGTAATATCAAAAAATATTTTCACTGCTATTTCTCGATATCCTACCGGAAAGCATGAAATAATGCTTTGTGATTAACTCTTTACCAGATGACAAAATTTTATACTTGTCCAGATTGAAAGCATTTGTAGACAGCCAATTAAATATGGCAAACATTATGGATTTATCTTTAAAAGGAGATAAGGCTCCTCAAAAGTAGTTTCTAATTTTGCCTGTAGAATTTTAACAACATGCAGTTTGCTGCCAGACAAAAAAAGAGTCGTCTTCAGGCTGTAATTGAAAAGCTGTTTCAAAATCGTTGAATTGAAATACTTTCAGAGTTTACCATTAGATAGTGATGGGTATGAAGACAGACAAAGAAGACTGAAAGAAGAATTGAGAAATGACTTTCTTGTACAACAAGAGAAGGTGACTAACTTTGTTTCTATTGTTGAAGAGTTCTCTCAGATTTAGGTGCATGTAGCCTTCAGAGCTTATTATGATTTCAGTCCATGTAAAAGCGCATAGTCTGTTGTAAAGAATTCCGTCATAGAAACAGTGGTATTGTTGAAAACAGGATATATTCAATAGCATCATGATCTTTGTGAACATGGTGACAACACCTAAAGTTAGATAGTCAGTAGTGTGACCCGGGGTGGACTTGATTTGATTTTTTTAGAGCATTCCTACTGCACTGGAGCAGCATGCTAAATCAAGTGAAATCGAGCAAATCACGCTCTCCTGAGATAAATCAAGTGAAATTATAGATGGCTGACAATGATCGCAATATGGTTGTTACTGCTCTGTTTCAATTAATGATTTCTAAATTACCAGTTTGCAATACACACACTCCAAAGATTTCCACATCAAAAAACCATCCTTTGCAATCTTCACTTTTGAAAATTGTTCTCCTTTCCGCCATTTTTTGAGGGGATTAGGTCACGTGACTGCTCTCGATCATACCACCTTGGACGATGGAATACTCCGGAGTGCGCTGGTACAGCTACTACGTTACACTTGATTATGAATCTGCATGCTCGGAGTAAAAAGAGTGCTCAGATCAGCTAAATCAAGTCCACCCCCTGTAAATAGATGCTATTAATATTTAACTCTTCACCAAACATTTAGGCATTTCCACAACCCTGAAGTAAAACCCTTTGGAAAACAATGTGGGAAAAGGAGAAAATGCTGGTAACCAGCATTTTCTCCTTTTCCCACATTGTTTTATGCCCTACTATAGCGACTTCCATTATTTGAAACATATACTTTGTTGTCTTCAAAATGTTTTCAGTCCAAAAAAATCTAAAATTTTGTCTGTTGGTATAGAGTTCACACAATGTAGCTTGAAAGCACAGTTATATTAGGATTCTGCATATTTTAACTCTTTATCAAACGACAAAATTTTAGACTGGTCCAAATTGAAAGGATCTGCAGACAACAAATCAAGTGTGGCTAAAAAATTAAAATTTGTTAAAGGAAGGTAGAAAACATTGTGGGAAAAGGAGAAAATGCTGGTTACCAGCATTTTCACATTTTCCCACAATGTTTCCAAAAGGCTATTTCTTCAGGGTCGTTAAAAGTCGGGATTGTGTGGTAAAGGGTTAAGAGAATGTGTGCTTGTACATCAGCCTAATTTTTAAGTCCTTAATTGTTTTTAACCCTTTACTAGACAATCCCATGATTTTGCGAATATGGGCAAGGAGGCCTTTGAAAATATTGTTGAAATGGAGAAAATGCTGGTTACCAACATTTTCTCCTTTTCTCACAATGTTCTCTATTCTTTCAAGAGAATTCCATCATTTTAGCCAAATTGGATTTGTTGTCTACAGATGCTTTCAATTAAGAAAAGTCTTAAGTTTGGTTGTCTGGTAAAGAGTTGCAATTCCTTGGTATTAGTTACCTCTGTAGGAAAATGTAATTGAACTTTTAATGCTCTTAATTTTTTTTTTGAAAATCATTGATACTTAAAGATACATCCTTACAGCCAGAGAGAAAACATGTTCCAAAAATTTGATAGACTATAGAGTGGTACAGAATTTTAGTCAGTCACGTAAACATAGATAAATTACCGCTAAATATGGTGGAAGGGAAAACCGAAACTTTCAAGATTTGTGCAAGGGACTGAATCTTGGTAACTAGAAAACAGATAGCAGTTATTTTTTTGAAGGCCTCAAAACAAATGAAATGAGCCATGCTCTGGCAAAAGGGGGCTTAATGCATCATCATAATGCATTATACCAAGCAAGTCATCACATAATTATTGACCCACAAAAGCCACTTTTTTTAACACTTAAGCTGCTGAATAAATGAAACGAAAATTTCCACACAATAGTAGAAGCCCAAACATTGCGTTTTCCAAGTTGATTTCACCGGAAAGAAAATACCGTATCGGACAGTGTAGATCCAAGATCAGACTGCATGTTCTGTGCAGTCTGATCTTGATCTACATTGTCCGCAAAAGGTCAGTTAGTCGCGATTAACAGCTTAAGGGTTAATAATTGATTTGACCATGAGGTAGAATGGTCCTTAGACATGCAGAATTTGACTAATAGCGAAAAGTTTAGGCCCAGGTCAGCCTGCGCGGACTGCGCAGGCTGACCTGAGTCGATACTTTTTGCAGATGCATTAAGCCCCCTTTTCACAGAGCATGGCTCAAATGTATTTTCTATTGGTCGTATCATCAGGGGCAAGATTTAGCATGAATGTACAAGAATGATTACAGTTGGATAAAATAAGGATGAAATGAGCGGAAAACTGTCTTAAAACTGGCATAGATGTATCTTTAATCTGTGCACTTTTCAAAAGATCACATGAAAAAATCGATCTGAGGAAAATTTTGATTTAAATTGAATGCACATGTTGTAGTTTTAAATGATCTCTTCTTTTCTTTTATTTTACAACCATGCTAAAGATAACTATGATTATGCCAATAGATAAAAACAAATAATCACATTACTATACAAAGAGCCCCCACAGTTGATAGATTTTGAAAACATTGTGAGAGAAGTAGCATATGCCAGCAACAAAAAGTTACATATACTTATTTTTTCAGTTCTGTTCGCAAAGGACATTTTCGTTTACTTCAGTCGTTGACTGTTGTGCAAGATGCATTGAAATGACTGCACAGCATACTTTTTGAAGCTAAACTTTGAAATTAAAAGTCCATTTACTTGCATTTGAATTCTATGTTTAGTTTTCGAAAAAATCTAGCTTATTTACTTCTTTGGTGGCAAAACAGTGACGGTAAATGCAATCTAGATTTAATGGTACTCTTTCATTAGGATGAACATAAACCTTTCAACATGGACCCATATGCCCCAAAGCATGCACGTCTGTCCTATGGTCCTCAAAACCCGGCAGACTATGACCGAGAAATTCAGAAAATGACTGACAGATACCATAGCAGATACAATGATGCTCTATATGAAGCAGATGATGAGGTCTGAATTCACACTATTGATCTGATGTTTGGGGCTTGGACACTGCTGAGTTGTTTGCACATTATTTTGTATTTGTAATGATATTAATCTGAGGAAAAAGGTGGTTGTTGGGATCTTTGGTTGGTCATTTACACTTGCATACATTCACTTCTAGATCTAGCTTGTAGCAGACTTTGCAACAATTTGTTGATTATCAATATGAGTTAAGACTTGGAACAAGAATTCCTGAAAAAGTTTTGCTTTCAAAGCCGCACTGTTGCAACTTGCAAGATGGAAAAAACAGTTTTTGCCAGTAGTATTTCCTTATTTGACTTCATCATTGATCATTTTCTTCTGGATTCACACTGTTGACCCCTTTACAGCACAATGCCACCTTTTAACAACCCTGTGAAAGAAGCTTTTTGAAAACATTGTGGGAAAAGGAGAAAATGCTGGTAACCAGCATTTTCTCCTTGTCCCACAATGTTTTCTACCATATCAAAGAAAAATTGCACCTTTTGAGCCACATTGAAATTGTCGTCTGCAAATGCTTTCAATTTGGACAAGGCTAAAATTTTGTCTGGTAAAAGGTTAAAATTGAAATGATACAGATAGGAATTGTAAATGCTCATTTCCTTGTTCAGTATCATATTAAACTCATTTTTGACTATTTGGTCTAACTCTTTACCTCACAACAAAAATGTAGACTTCTCTAAATTGAGAGCTTTTGCAGACTACAATTTTTTAATGTGTCTGAAATGATGGAAGTTATCTTTGATAGCATAGAAAAAATAGTGGGAAAAGGAGAAAATGCTGGTTTCAAAAGACTTCTGTCTCAGGGTCATTAAAAGTCTGTATTGTGTGGTGAAGGTTTCGCCCTTTACCAAACAAACCCGGACTTTTAACGACCTGAAGAAGATGCCTTTTGAAAACATTGTAGGAAAAGGAGAAACTGCTGGTAACCAGCATTTCCTCCTTTTCCCAGAATGTTTTCCACTCTTTCAGAGACTAAATCCATCTTTCTAACCACATTTAATTTGTCGTCTGCAAGTGCTTTCTATTTAGAGAAGTCGAAAATTTTGTCATTTGGTAAAGAGTTAAACAAAGTACAAATAGACAGAACATTGTGGTGGCATCACACTGATTACTAGGCATGCTTATCTGTTGTATTGCAAATTATGTAGATTTATGTTCTTAAAATTTAGAAATGATCAGGAGTTTCCTCTAACCTGGCTGTGATGCTCAAAAATTGAAGTCATTATTTTCTAATATCAGTGCTCATATTTGACACTTGCATTTAATTTAGAATTAGAGCAATATATGAATAATGCTCCTTGGAAAAGGGGGCTGAATGCATCTGCACTAAGTATTGACCTATGTCAACCTGTGCAGTCTGTGCAGGCTGACATGGTTTGAAATATTTAGCTATTTGTAAATTTTCTCCATGTCAAAGGACCATTCTACCTCCAGATCCAGCCGAATGTTAGAGAAAATGGACTTTACGGATCTTTAATTATGTGATGACTTGCTTGGTATAATGCCCTATGGAGATGCACCAAACCCTTTTTTTTCACCAGATCACAGCTCAAATCTATTTCCTGGATTGACATACTAGCTTTGTTCTCTCTTTTTTTCCAACAGCCTGCAGTTCTACGCAATGCACTTTTACTTGAGGTATATTTCATATGTAATTAAAGAGGCTAACTGTTTTTTCCTCACATAAGGTTTTCTTAGAATATTTTTTAATAAAACTCATATGGCCCAAGCAGTATAATTGTTGGATTTTTCGTAATTTTCTTTTCCATCGTTTCACTTTAGGATTCTTTATTATATAATCCTCTTCAACCTTTAGAGTATTACAGCATGCACAACTTTAGGTTCTTGAATAGAAAATAAAACTGTGGTAAAACTGTGCAGAATGTGAATGTTCTTTTTCCCACATTCTGCACCGATACAGCAAAACTGTATGTAACTGTATGCATAAGTCAGAGGTCTCTTTCTTGTATTTAAAATACTGATGAAAGCCACACAAATCACTCTCCAAGGTAAACTCTTTCTTAACCCTTTCCCAAACGACAAATTTTGGACTGGTCCAAATTGAAAGAGTTTGCAGACAACAATTTCGAATTTGGTGAAAATGGCAGAAAGTTATCAAAAAGGGTAGAAAACACTGTGGGAAAAGGAGAAATTGCTCGTTACGAGCAATTTCTCCTTTTCCCACAGTGTTTTCAAAAAACTTGTACTGAAGACACGTGAAAACCAGGGCTTGTTTGGGAAAGGGTTAACATGCAAATGGAGAATTGACAAGCCATGGTAATGGTTGTTTTACATTAAGAACCCATGAAATCATCTGAAATATTCCTTTTTTTTTTAACCATCAAAATATTGCCAACTGTCGACAACTGTTTTAGTTGTGAAGCAGACCGCTTTTGAAAACATTATTGCGAAAGGAAAAATTGCTTGTGCTGAGGATTTGTAGTAACTCCTCTAATTTTAAATTCAGTGATAAGCATATGATTGGATGAGACCTGTTTGGAAGTTGTCACATTTTGTTAAACGCATGTTTGATTGACTTCTAGCATTTAAACCATTACTGAAATAATCATGCATGAAGGTTTACTTTCATTACAGTAGTGTATAAAGTACGATAGATTGTGAAGAATACATAGAGGATATTTTTTTTGTGAAAGACCGAAATTTATTTCATTGAGTGAACATCATCGGTAATATTTTCATGAGTGGCTCAGCCACGAGTGAAAATATTACTGATGATGTTCACAAGATGAAATAAATTTCGGTCTTTCACCGAAAAAAAAACAAATATTCTATTTGTTTCATGCATCTAACCCCAATTTTGTTGGAACTTTCATCAAAATACAGTACAGTTTTTTTCAATAATTCCCAGTGGCGTACCCCCCTCACATAACAACACATTGCAATATTACATAAAGTGCGAGAAATATAGCGTAAATTACGTCATATTTCCCTCCATTTGAATGGCATGCACTGATTTCCTAGGTAACTAGTGCCTGGGAACTACTGTTTCTGTCTTCAATTGAAGAGTTAGAATATATAAAATTGGTATTTTCACTGGTCGTAACTATGAAATATCAAACCATAATCCCACTATTATTTCTCAATAAACTACCAAAAAGCATGAAATAAAGATTCTTATCATGACTTAACTCTTTACCAAACGAGAAAATTTTACAGTCGTCCAAATTCAAAGCTGTCGCAGATGATAAATTAAATGTGGCTCAGTTGATGAAACCTGACTCTAAAAGGACAGAAAACATTTTTGGAAAATGCTGATTACCAGCATCTTCTCCTTTTCCCAAAATCTTTTTAAAAGAATTCTTCCCCAGGGTTGTTAAAACTCAACATTGTAAAGGGTTAAATAGTCTCATCTTGACAGACCATGTAGTAAATCTGACTGATTATTTTGAATATACAATTTTCTTACACTGTTTTTGAAGTTCTCTGCTGCAAATAGTGTAAGGAGGTAATTAATTAACTCTGTACCACACAATTCCGAGTTTTATCGAGCCAAAGGAAGAGGGCTTTTGAAAACATTGTGGGAAAAGGAGAAAATGTTGGTTACTAACAGGATTGTGTGGTAAAGGGTTCAAAAGAAAAAAGCAGTGTCTGAATACAGTTGCAGGAGTAATACAGGAGTAATGAAATGCATGAAACAAATAATAAGCTTTTGCATGTCATTTCCTTACATTTTCCTCAAGAGTATTTTCCTCATGTTTTAGTCCCTGGGAAATCTATGTAAAACCTAGGAGAATGAGAAATCATGTCTTTTTTGGACAAAAAATACTATTATTTACACAAAATTATCAATTCTATGTACAAGCTCAATTTGTTTTTTTTTTCTGAAATCCAAGAAATCAGCAAACAATGCTATGAAGTTTCTGGGTCAGTTACGTATTAACTCTTTACCACACAATTTACCATAACTTTAGACATGTCCAGTTCAAAGGCTTCCCAGATGTCATATTATATGTGGCTTAAATGATTGGAAGAGTCGATAACATTGTAGGAAAAGGAGACAATGCTGGTTCCTGGCATTTTCTTTCTTTTTTTGCAATGTTTTAAAAAGCTTTTTTCCTCAGGATTGCTAAAAGACTTGATTGTTTGGCATAAGGTTACTAGTAGCTAGTTTTTTCAAACCATTGACGGCCTAGCTACAGGGGCTTAAAAGTAATACTCCAGAAATAGGCTTGTACATGGGATTCTTAGCCATATTTTGGTTTCCATCTTGGATTACAAGGAAAATTGTTGATGAAATGAATGCATGTAATAGTCTGAATGCATGTTAACTGGTATGTACACTATTACATTTGTTTTGTTCGCATATATTTCTTTTGCTGTGTTTTCAAAGCACTGAGAAAACAACACATATTTTATTGCATGGGTTATATTGTGTTTAACTCTGCTAGTACAGAAATAGTCCCAGTTTTGATTTGGAAGTCCCAGAGAGTAGATTAAAAAGTGACAGAATTTTTAATGAAAAAGTGTGATTTATGATACATAGTTGTACAGTACATTATAAACATAGTCTTAATGTTTTTATTAGTTTGTACACTTCTTATATTTCAGGTTCATTATTTACATTATGTAACATGGTTTTAATGTCAAAAATTAAGATTTTTACGTTCATGTTGATAAAATTATACTTCTTTTTACCCAGCCCTCAGATCCAGTCTATTTTAGAGTAGGAACACCAGAACAAGGTCTTCGGGGCCTTGGTCAGCATGAGCAGCTCCGTCAGGAAATGAATATTAAACGTCAGCGGGAGTACAATGACTTCCTGCGTGAGGTAGTATCCGTATAGAAATCAGAGCTCCACTGTTTAATTGTGTGTTTCCAGCTACCATAGAATTCTTGTGTAAATTTGGCTACTGTTTGTAAAAAAAAATGCTTTATGTATTAAATGAATAAATGTAGGGGATTTTTTTTTCTGTAGGTAGATATAAATAGATTGCTTTGTGCTTTTCTTTGAAATCAATTTTCTGAAAACATTTATTGCTGAAATATTTCTTAAGGCTGATCTCTAGAAAAAAGAATATAGAAGTGAGTTTGTTTTGTTGTTTTTATACTCTTGTTAGACTATTAGTGTAGGAATTACAGCCTAACCTTAAGAGCCCTAAGCACAACTTTGGTAATAGATCAAAATCAGACTGCATAGAATATGCCCTCAAAGCTGGGTCAACATTGCTGGTCTTGTTCTAGAGATATCTGAACAGTTATGATAATTATTGTAATGTTCAGTATCAGTTTTACTTATCTGGGCTCTAGTGTCTATTTACCTGTTTCGCATTTGACAAAATTTTAACCTCATCCAAACTCAAAGCTGTGGCAGATGACAAGTTAGAATTTGCTCAAGTGATGGGTTTTGTTATTGGAAGGGTAGTTTCTCCTTATTCCTCAATGCTTTCGAAAGGCTTCTATTCTCAGGGTTGTTAAAATTCAGGACTGTTTGGTAAAGGGTTTAGCCTTAACTCTTTACCAAACGACAAAATTTTAGACTGGTCCAAATTGAAAGCATTTGCAGACGACAAAATAAAGGTGATTCAAAAATTAAAATTTGATTCGGGAAGGGTAGAAAACATTGTGGGAAAAGGAGAAAATGCTGGTTACCAGCATTTTCTCTTTTTCCCACAAAGTTTTCAAAAGGCTTCTTTCTCAGGGTCATTAAAAGTCGGGATTGTGTGGTAAAGAGTTAATCAAATGATCCTTTGTTGTTATCACCCCGATTGAAGAGGCTTTTTAAAACATCATGGGAAGAGGAGAAAATGCTGGTAAATGACTTTCTCTTTTTCTGACAATGTTTTCTACCTTGTCAAAAACAAGTCCCATCATATTAGTCAGATTTTAGTACATTGCATTTCCCCTTCATTCTTAAGATATGGATGAGTCTGACATTTTGTTGTCTGGTAGGGAGTAAAAACTTAATTAGCCTATAGTAGACTAGGGCAGATTAGATCTTAAAACTAGAACTGAAGTTGGCAACTTTAGTTATAATTTTACTATTAAATTTTCTGTCAGCAACTGGAACTTTGACAGAGCATCCTATCAGACCCATAATAATATCCCTACCTTTAATGGTATGCATTAGATTTGCCTGCATTTTGACTTTTGAATTGTTTAGTTCTGGCCACTCAAGTACCTTTAACCCTTTCCCAAACAAGCCCTGGTTTTCACGTGTCTACAGTACAAATCTTTTGAAAACACTGTGGGAAAAGGAGAAATTGCTCGTAACGAGCAATTTCTCCTTTTCCCACAGTGTTTTCTACCCTTTTTGAGACCTTTCTGCCATTTTCATCAAATTTAAAATTGTTGTCTGCGAACTCTTTCAATTTGGACCAGTCCAAAATTTGTCATTTGGGAAAGGGTTAATAACAACAATCAGCAAGTTAGTATTGAGTATGCATTATGTAATTTTCTAGATATGCTTGTACATAAATATTCCGTTCATATAGTTGTGTTGCTTTAATTGTAGCCAAATTTACTCCAATTTTGAAAATCCCGTTTCTGTTTATTTTTTTTCTAATTAATAAGTTATAAACATCACTTACTTAAATCACTGGAACTATTCACTTTTAACATGCAACTAGCAACTGCAAGAAAGGGTTCTTCTCCCTTTTGTCTGCTCTGTTTTAAATTCTTTTACCTCTGGATGGATGAACATTGCATTTACCTTGAATTCATGCTAATGCTACCTAATGGATTGAACCTATATCCTACTAATTGAGAGACTTTCAACCCTTTACCACACAATCACAAGTTTTAACAACCCTGTAGGAGAAGCTTTTGAAAACATTGTTGGAAAAGAAGAAAATGCTGGTAACCAGCATTTTCTCTTTTTCCAACAATGTTTTCCATTCTATCAGAGAACTTAAGTATTTTGCACCATTTTAGAATTTGTCATTTGAAGACATTTTGAATTTGGAGAAATCCAAAATTTGTAGTGTAGTAAAGGGTTAATCTTGATCAGGATTCACTTTCAACCTCTCTGGAATGGGCATTTTGATCTTATTTATCTAGATCTTTATTCACCTTCCCTCTTGGGAGTCGTAGAAATATGGGATTGTGTGGTAAAGGGTTATGAGGTAGCAAAACTCCAAGCTGAATGACTCATATTTGAGCAAGGCTTTGTGAAAAGGGGGCTTAATGCATTTGCAAAAAGTATTGACCAGGTCAGCCCACGCAATCTGTGCAGGCTGACCTGGGCGGAAACTTTTCGCTATTGGTCAATTTTCTGCATGTCAGAGGAACCAGTCTACCTTATGATTTAGTCAGTTGCTAAACAAAATGGATTTTATGGATCCATGATTAACTGATGACTTGCCTGGTATCGAGTATCCCGGAGATGCATTAAGCCCCCTTTTGCCAGAGCATGGCTCATTTCTTTTATCTTGCAATAGATGTTTTACCATTAGCCTGCAAAGAGAATGGATTTGATTGTTGCAGTCACCGGAGAAAACCCAGATATGTTCAGGTTTTGACCACAATATCATACAAAATTTCAGACAGTGGAAATACAAGAATAGGCAGCACAGTTTTGATATTAAACATTTTTTTAAATCCAGATCTTGATCTATACTTTGCACAAACATGCCTTATTGCCCATGACCGTCCCGTTTAGATGAACCGGAAATGTCAGGGTTTCTCCATTAAACGCATCTTGTTATTTATGGAAAAATTATCTCAGCATCAAACTGTTTTACAAACAGCTCTGGCAAATCAATAAGGTCATGATAAGATCTGTCTGAATAATTATTTAGTTCAATACTTGCTTTGTTTGTATATTGGGATACTCTTAACTCTAAGAGTGAAGAAAAAAAGAACAACAGAAATTTTTATCCCAGAAATATGGCCCAAATAATTGAGCACTATGTCATGGTTGCTTTTGTCTACAGTGTTTCAGCAAAGCAAACAATGTAGATCAAAGATCAAGCTGTATGTTTTGTGCAGCCAGATCGTGATCTACATTGGTTTCAAAGGCTGCTATAGTTCTGAAAGGCACTTTAACGGTTAGCTTGCAGTTCATCAAGAAGTTTCTTGAATTGAATGCATACAGAAACAGCATATGGATGCAAGTTGCGTCCTTTTGCTATGATGTTATTGTTGTGTAGGATATTTAAATAAAACTCTTTCATGAGTTTGGTTTTTCCTCCTTTCATAAGCATGTGAAAAGGGGGGGAGGCCGGTTTAAAGGGTATTTTTAATTCCTCTCATAGTTTATCTATCAATCACACCCCTGCTTTTTGGATTTTGTATATCTTGGACAAGTACTTATACAATTTTGTACCTTAGCATTAAGATGAAAGGCATTTTCTATCACAACGATTCACAAGATGGTCCTAGGCAGGCTTTTTATTCGAGACTGAACAGTTTCCTGAACCATAAGGTACAATTAGTCGTTCCTGCATCAACCCTTTCCAAGATGACAAAACTTATGATTGTGAGTTTAAGGGTTAATTCTCTATAGAATAAGATAAATGTAGCTAGCTTTCATTGCACAGCTGCAAATTTGAGTTGCACAGTTCTTCTTTTGATCTTCTGCACTTCGACCCTTTACCAAACAAGTCCGATTTTTAATGACCCTGAGGGAGAAGGTGTTTGAAAACATTATGAGAAAAGGAGAAAATACCGATAACCGGCATTTTCTATTTTTCCCAGAAAGTTTTTTTCTCTTTCACATACAAATACTGTCATTTTAGCTAAATTCAATATGTTGTGTGCAAATGCTTTTAAGTCAGACCGGTCTGAAATTTTGTTGTTTGGTAAAGAGTTGAATCTTGTTTTGAGATGGAACCTTGTCTTTATTTTCTTGTCTGTCATAACCTACAGTACATACACCTCCAACATTTAGCTGTGTTTGAAGAAAATGTGGCGGTATTGTGATAACCTTGTTGTCATCTGCATCACTGTCATGCAAAAGCTTTGGAATTTTTTTTATATCTCAGTTATTATAATTGAAGATATTTACTTCAAACTTAGGGTACTTGTTATCTATCAAAAGGGAAATCCGTACCAAAAGGGTAGGTAATTCTTAAAGTGTATGAGAGTTTTGTCCACTGTTTTTTTACATAAAATTTTCACAGAAGATGCAACCGGAGCCCAGTGTTAGGGCCCCATGCCATGGTCTTGTTTTTATGCAGCCAAAACTAAAAAATAACTACATCCACATTGCAGGGGTACACAAATTTTCACAATGCCATGCCAGATGCTGATATAGGAAAATTGCTTCTTTAGGAATATCAATCTTTGTCACAAATTATTAACTCTTTAACACACAATCCAAACTTTTAATGACCCTGAGGAAAAAACCTTTTGAAAACATTATGGGAAAAGGAGAAAATGCTGGTAACCAGCATTTTCTCCTTTTCCCACAATGTTTTCTACCCTATCAAAGACAACTTCCATCATTTGAACCACATTTTAATCGTTGTCTTCAAATGCTTTCAATTTAGACAAGTCTGCATTTTTGTCCTGCGGTAAAGAGTAAAAGAAAAATTAGGATTGATCAAAATTTTCTTGAAATAAAACTCAATATATCTTGTTCATGCTATACATCAAATCTTTTTTACGTTTTGTACATGAGAGATGATACAATTTTTTGAAATAGAACACAAGGGTATGATTTGCTATTGATAGTAACTCAATAAATGATATTCTCTTTACCACACAACCAAATTTAAGACTGGTCCAACAGGAAACCAATAAATTAACTTCTAAGCTGCTTAGCAAGACTCACTGACCTTTTGCTGACAGTGTAGGTCAAGATCAGACTACACTGACCGTGCAGTCTGATCTTTGATCTACACTGTCTGATAAGGAAATATTTCTCTCCATAAAGACAAGTTTGAAGTAACGATATTCGGGTTGTTTACTATCGGCTTGAAAGTTTTATTTAACTTATTTAGCAGGATAAGGGTTAAATTTTGCTTAAATGGTGAGATTTGTCTTTGAAAGGGTAAAAAGAAAATGCTAATTACCAGCATTTTCTCCTTTTTTCTCAATGTTTTCAATAGCCTTTTCTGTCAGGCTTGTTAAAACTCGGGATTGTGTAGTAAAAGGTTTATGAGTCTTGTGAATGGTATTCTGTATTACATGTGTTTTTGATTTTGCTAGACTTTTTAGTAATGATAATGAGCCATGCTCTGCCAAAAGGGGGCTTAATGCATCTGCAAAAAGTATTGAATAATGTCAGCCTGTGCTGTCTGGGTTTGGTGTCTGAAAAAAGTGAATTCCTTCATTGACGTATCAGACTGATGTATAATATTACATTTTTTACAGCGTCATACAAGTTAAACATTAGCCCCTGCATGTCTCTCTTTGACCACATTTGTAAACATTGCAGCAAAAGAAAAAACCTGGTAATGAGCAATTTCCGTTTTTGCCACAATATTGTCAGATGTGTTTGTGTATAAAACCCTAATTTATTTTGTTTACCCTATACCAAACAACAAAGTTTTAGACTCATCCAAATGAAAAGCATTAATTAAAGATGATAAAGTCATTGTTGCTCAAAAGATGATTTCTGTCTTTGACATGAGAGAAAACATTGCGGGAAAAAGAGAAAATTCTGGTAACCAGCATTTTCACTTTTTGCCACAATGTTTTCAAAGGTCTCCTTTGTTAGGGTTGTTAAAACTTGTGATTGTGTGGTAAAGGGATAAACCATATTATAGAGCAATGTTCTGAATTTTCTGCTATTGACTTTATCTTTGAAGGCTATCATGTGAATGGTGACTTTCTGATAACTAGAAAGAAAAAGAATCTCATTATTTACTACAGAACTCACCTTACAGAATCACAGTGGCAAAAGGAGAAAAATATTTTTCCTTGTTATTTTCTCATTCAGCTTTTAATATTTATATGTATTTCCATATATTCACAACAGGGACATGTCCAAAAGAATTAACCCTTTACCACACAGTCCCGAGTTTTAACGACCCTGAGCAAGACAGCTTTTGAAAACATTGTGGGAAAATGAGAAAATGCTGGTAACCAGCATTTTCTCCTTTTCCCACAATGTTTTCTACCTTATAAAAGACAGAAATCATCTGTTAAGCAACATTTAAATTGTCGTCTGCAAATGCTTTCAATTTGGTCCAGTTCTAAATTTTTGTCATTTGGTAAAGAGTTAAGATTCATGATAGGGGTATTGGTTTAGGCTAATGATAACAGATAAAATCTGAAATATTTCCAGAAAAAGAATTTAGAACTTCAAAAAATTGAGGCCCGCAGAAACAGACCCCCACCCCCTGTCACCCAGCCCCCAGCTGGGCAAGTTGACTATGACCAACAAAATTTGAGGGCGAGGACAGAAGACAGAAGGGCTTATCAGGACCATATGGTAGGTTTACCTTTACATTATTTTTACCTTTACATGCATACTTGTTTTGTTTGGTGCTATCTTGAAAAGTTGACTGTGCATGTTTGCTTGTTAATAGTTTTGCATGTTACTCTGGAATTTAACTAATGTTGTTTGTAAACAATATGTTATTCTTATACGCAGAGATAAATGAAATATTATTCAGGTTGTTTCCAGATATTCAACTATGGATCTAGAGACACAGTGGAGAATTTTTTGAAGTCAGGGATTTCTATTTTTAGCTTCACTGGCCAAAAGCCAGCTGACTTATGTCATGGCCCATGGCGTGTGTGCAGTAACTTTTATTTCAAACATCTTCTTCTCTGAAACTATCCATCCAATTTTGATGAAACTTCACCTAAATGATCATGCCATGACATTCTTCAGAATTCCTTCAAAGAATTTGATCCCAATTAAAACTCTGGTTGACATGGCAACAAAATGGAAAAATATTGAAAATTTTTAAAAATCTTCTTGCTAGAAAACATAAGGCTTAGGGCTACCAAATTTAGCATGTAGCTTCATCTAATAGACCTTTATAAAACTTTTTGAAATTATGGCCCTGGGGTCAAAACTGGCCCCAACCCAGGGGTCACAAATTTCACATGGGCTTATAAAGTAAAAACTAAATGTCTTCTTTTTTCCTAAACCATAAATGCATAGGACTACAAAATTTTTCATGTAGGGTCATCTAGTGGACCACTACGAACATTATTCAAATGATAGCACTGTGGTCAAAATTGCCCCTCCCCAGGGGTCACAGGTTTTACATGGGCTTGTATAGTGAAAACTTCCAAAAATCTTTTGATCCTAACCGTAAGGCCTAGGGCTACCAAATTCAGCATGCTGCTTCATATAGTAGACGTCTACGAGGATTTTCCATTTATAGGCCTGGAATCAAAACCAGTCGCAACCAAGGGGTCACAAGTTTTAGATGGGCATAGAAAATGAAAAATTATAGAACTGTCTGTTTTTAGCTCACCTGAGCACAAAGTGCTCATGGTGAGCTATTGTGATCGTGCTGTGTCTGTCGTCCATCGTGACGTCATGCGTCATCCGTCGTCAACTTTTTACCTTGTGTACACTCCAGGGGCCACATTTTCAGTCTGATCCTCATGAAACTTGGTCAGAATGTTTGTCTCGATAAAATCTCGGACGAGTTCGAAATTGGGTCATGTGGGGTCAAAAACTAGGTCACTAGGTCAAATCTTAGAAAAACCTTTTGTACGCTCTAGAGGCCACATTTTCTGTCAGATACTTGTGAAATTTGGTCAGAAAGTTTGTCTTGATAAAATCTCGGACAAGTTCGAAATTGGGTCATGTTGGGTCAAAAACTAGGTCACTAGGTCAAATCTTAGAAAAACCTTGTGTACACTCTAGAGGCCACATTTTCAGTCCAGTCCTCATGAAACTTGGTCAGAATGTTTGTCTTGATAAAATCTCGGACAAGTTTGAAATTGGGTCATGTGGGGTCAAAAACTAGGTCACTAGGTCAAATCTTATAAAAACCTTGTGTACGCTCAAGAGGCCACATTTTCAGTCAGATACTTGTAAAACTTGGTCAGAATGTTTGTCTTGATAAAATCTCAGACAAGTTCGAAATTGGGTCATGTGGGATCAAAAACTAGGTCACTTGGTTAAATTTTCGAAAAATCTTGTGTACGCTCTAGAGGCCTTATTTTCAGTCAGATACTTGTGAAATTAGGTCAGAATGTTTGTCTTGATAAAATCTGAGACAAGTTTGAAATTGGGTCATATGAAGTCAAAAACTAGGTCACTAGGTCAAATCTTAGAAAAACCTTGTGTACGCTCTAGGGGCCACATTTTCAGTCAAATACTTGTGAAATATGGTTAGAATGTTTGTCTTGAAAAAATCTGGGATGAGTTCGAAATTGGGTCATGTCAGGTCAAAAACTAGGTCACTAGGTCAAATCTTAGAAAAACTTTGTGTGCACTCTAGAGGCCACATTTTCAGTCAGATACTTGTGAAATTAGGTCAGAATGTTTGTCTTGATAAAATCTTGGACGAGTTCGAAATTTTTTGTCTTGATGATATCTCGGATGAGTTCAAAATTGGGTCACATAGGGTCATAAACAATGTCATTGGGTCACATTGAAGAAATACCTTTTGGGCACTCTAGAGGCCACAATTCTAGCTAGATTGACCTGAAAATTGGTCTACATATTTGACTTGATGATATCTCGGATCAATTAGAAATTGGATTTCATAGGGTCATAACTAGGTCACTGGGTCAAATCCAAGAAATGTATTGTGGGCACTGTAGAGGCCACAGGTTTTGCTCAACTGACCTGAAAGTTTGTCAGCATGTTTGAGTTGATGATATCTTGAATGGATTTGAAATTGGACCACATAGGGTCATAATCTAGGTCACTAGGTCAAATTACAGAAACCCCTTGTGGGCACTCTAGAGGCGGCAGTTCTTACCCGATTCACCTGAACCTTGGTCAACAAGTTTGTTTTGATGTTTCGGATGAGTTTGAAATATGATCACATAGGGTCATATACTAGGTCACTAGGTCAAATTGAAGAAAGACATTTTGGACGATCCGGAGGCCACATTTTCAGCTCAATGGACCTGACAATTGGTCAGAATGTTTGTCTTAATAATATCTCAGATGAGTTTTAATTTGGGTCATTATGACCCTGGAGTGAAATTTGGCCTGTTGACTCAGGTGAGCGATCCAGGGCCATCATGGCCCTCTTGTTTAACTGTAAAGTCTAGGCTTACAAAAATTGCCAGCTTTATCTAGTGGACCTGTAGCAAGATTGTTAAAACTATAGCCAAGGGGGGGGTAACACATCTTACAAAGGCTTAAATAATGAAACCTTTGAATTTATTCTTTTAATATATGAAGTCACTATTTGAACTTATGTGTACTGATCAAGCAGAATAACTCCTGTTATAACAGATGCATGTACATAGTTTGTTACCATTTACCTCCCTTGATTATCACACTGCACTTATACATGATTGGCGGTGGGTATTTAAGTTTTTTTGCAAAGAAATGTTCAGTTTTCAGTGAGAGTGATTTATTTTGATGTTTATAGTGATGCTCAAATACGTCTAATACCTAGTATAAAGTAAGGTTTCAAAGGTTTCTATCATTCCTTTTTTGTTCCAGAACTTTACCATTCATGCTGTTGAAAAAATGTTTTCTTCTAAGATCTGGAAATCGTCTTGTCTAACCTTTTTTTTTTAGAGTTTATTGATATTTTGTATGAATGATACTTAATCAGACCTGCTTGTACTGGCATAGTCTTTGCATTCAAGCCATAAGGGGGATGGGGGAGGAGGACTGGGCTAGGCTGTTTTTTCTATGAAAGTTCATTGCCATACAGACTTCTTATGATTTATGTTTCTGTCAATGTCAGTTAAGTGCATGATACATCTATTTAAAAGGCAGTGGAGCGATACAGGGCCATCATGGCCCTCTTGTTAATTTTTATTATGGCCCTCCTGTTAATTTTTATCATGGTTAAAATTGTGAGAAAAGTGATCACATGTAGCTAGTAAACTGTCTTCTATATGGAACATTAATTTTTTTTTGTATGGAATTGAGATAATCCTTTACCAAATCATAATGGCACTAGGAAAAAGAAGAAATTATTGATAACCAGCATTTAACGATAACAATATAAGAAAAAAAATATTAAAAAATTGTTTCAGAGAAAAAGAATATTGTGTAGTGAAATAATGCATGGATGTAGAGACAAGGGAAATATCATTTTTATTGCCAAACAATTGCATGTTTTAACGACCCTGGGGAAACCCTTGGAAGAGTGTCTTTAGAAAAATTTGTGGGAAAAGGAGAAAATGCTTGTAACTAGCATTTTTCTCCTATTGCCACAAAGTTTTCTACCCTTTCACAGACAATATATTTTCAACTATATTTAATCTGTTATGTGAAAAAACTCTCAATTTGAACAAGTCTAAAATTTTTTTTGGTTAACCCTTTACCACACAATCCCAATTTTAACGACCCTGAGAAAGAAGCCTTTTGAAAACATTGTGGGAAAAGAAGAAAATGCTGGTAACCATCATTTTCTTCTTTTCCCACAATGTTTTCTACCCTTAAAGAGACAAGTGTTATGTTTTGAGCTATATTTAAAATGTTGTCTGCAAATGCTTTCAATTTGGACTAGTCTACATTTTTGTTGTGACTGGTAACAAGTTTAAGAGATAAACAGTTTTCCTAGATGCCATTTAACTCTTTCCCAAACGACAAAATTTTAGACTCATCCAGATTGAAAGCTTTTCCAGACGACAAATTAAATGTTACTCAAAAATTGAAATTTCTTTTAGGCAGGGTGTAAAACATTGTGGGAAAAGGAGAAAATGCTGGTTACCAGTATTTTCTCCTTTTCCCACAATGTTTTCAAAAGCCTTCTCTTTCAGGGTCATTAAAAGTCGGGATTGTGTGGTAAAGAGTTAAGTGTAATGGTTATATTCAGTTGTTAGAAAAATACCAAAATATTGCGATTTCATCTAAAATGGTTTTATTCTAAGCTAGAACCTCAGTACTGTTGCATGTAGTAGACTGTTACAATTACCTGTTATTGTATGTTGTCTTCTACAATGTTCATGCTACAAAAGGGAAAATATCATCAAACTCAAGCAGTAACTGTAAAACCACCCATTAATTACGAGGAGGAGAGGAGACGCCTGTCTGAGGAACTGAAACAAGAATACAATCAGTTCATGGAGAAGGTAAAACAGTGGAGCCTAATGTAGTAGCTGTGTCTTACATTGCACTTTTAACATGAATGACAGTCTTTGAATGACATCCACATGGTTTCAGCGGGAAGTGGCACCCTGATGTATGAAATAACCATTGTTTCTAGAATTCTTTTACCCTCCAACTATTTAACACAAATTTATCCATTAGTGTCCAGAGACAAATTTTTAACACTGTATATTACACTGCTGACCCTCGTTTTATATAATGCTAAGACCGATATTAGAAAATTTCAATGTTATCAATGGTAATTCACAGGTAATTCTCATCGACACTTTTGTTAAATGTTGCACTCTATAACCTTTTTTTCAAGAAAAAGTGTCCAATTGATCTCTAGCCAAAGTGTTTGTCAGTATTTTCTACACATTTCTAATCTGGAATGGAGAAATGGTATTGACCAATCACATACATTAAATAAATTTACCATGGTATTAAAATTTCCCATTTATGGTGGTATAAGAATAATTTGTCTGCCTCAAATTTTATTCCTCCCATAATATTTATCCAATTGTCTAATCCAGGCTACCAAATAAAAGATAAATAACTGCAGAACAAGATAGAAGTGGCAACCTCATCCATTTCAGTTTATAAGTTTGAGAAAAATACGACAATTAATTAGGGTTCTGTTCAGCAGCTGATGCAGTTCTTTGTATTATATGTTAAGTTATAGAAGATGACTCTTGTGTAAAATTAAGTGCCTGTGGTTGCTCAGTGTAATGACAGATATAACACTGTATGACAAAGACATAACACTGTAATGACAGAGATGTGAGAACATGTCAGTTCTCCCATGACGATGATGCAGACAATGACAGGGCTATGGCAATACCTTGATGTTTTATTAAAAAAATACCCAAGCTTAACCCTTTACCAGACTACAATTTCAGCCTTGTCCAAAGTGAAAGCATTTGCAGACAACAATTTCAATGTGGCTCAAATGGTGGAAGTTCTCTTTGATAGGGTAGAAAACATAGTGGGAAAAGGAGAAAATGCTGGTTACCAGCATTCGCTCCTTTTCCCACAATGTTTTCAAAAGGCGTCCTTTCCAGGGTCGTTAAATGATGGCATTGTGCAGTAAAGGTTTAAATAAGTGGTTTGTAAGGGGTAAAGAGTAATTTTGATTGTAAAACTGGACAGAAGATCTGTTCACAGACTGATTTTATCATTGACAAAGCACAGCTTTTCTATAGGTTTCTGTAGGCTTCAGTGGCACCTTCAGTCTCTTTTGCCTTAACTCTTTATCACACATCAAATATGTAGACTTGTCCAAATTGAAAGCATTCTGCAGACGACAATTTAAATGTGGCTCAAATGATGGAACTTGTCTTTGAAATGGTAGAAACCATTGTGGGAAAAGGAGAAAATTCTGGTTACCAGCATTTTCTCCTTTTCCTGCAATATTTTCAAAAGAATTCTTTCTGAGGGTCATTTAAACTTGGGATTGTGTGGTAAAGGGTTAATCATTTTTCTTCAACCCTTTACTAGATGTCAAAATGTTAGACTCAGCAAATGTTGCTCAAAGAATGGAGTGCTTCTTAGAAAGGATAAAAAATTTGTGAATTTATGCTGGTGACCAGCATTTTCTCCTCTCAAATTGCCTTCAGAGGCCCTTTTTTGGTTAACATGTGATTCTTTGGTAAAGGGTTAAGTTAATGATTTTTAGACATCTCTGGTGTTACTGCTTCTCAAATAAGAAAATGTGAGTCAAAGAGGATGAAATGATTTGGTTATAAAAATATTGTGACAAATAATGAAATTGCTCAGTTTGAGAAATTTCTTCATTCGTTACAATGTTTTTGATAGTTTCATACCATAGAGATGTCATGGGAAAAAAGTTATCTGATAGGCAAGACTACACTCACTTGGATCTTAGAGTATGACTCCAAGACTTACACTGCTGTCTAGATTTAATTCAATTTTGTTGCAGTTTCAATTAGAAAAAGATTGCTTTTTGATCATAAAAAGCATTGCTTCATGAAGTGAAACATGGTAGACCACTCTATTTATTTGTTTTGTTGTACTCTTAGAGTTATCTACCTTCTGTTAAGTGTACACATAGTGTCAAGTTTCGTTAATTGTATTTCATATTGTGAAACAAACTGTGGATTTTTTTTCATTCTTTTAAGTCAATACACAAAGTAATTGGACCTAAGCGTCAAGACAAAATGTGATCTTAAAGAATTTTTTTCAAGTAAACACAAGTTCATAAACTGTCAAATTTTAGGTCAAAATAAAAGTAATTTTGATCTTGTTAAATATTAACCTTTAATATTATAAAAAGAATTATATGTATGAGTAAAATATTTTCCCAATTGAATATAACAGATAAATAAAGTATTGACTTATATTAGTAAACTTCTCTGGTTACTGATTTTTATATCACAAAAAAATCTCTTGAATGTATTTTTTCATTCAAACCTTATAAGCAATCTAACTTACTTTTGTAACAGGTGGTAGACCTCCCTTGAATACACAGAAATGCAATCTAACCTCAGATCTTCACTATGTGAAGATTCTTTATTCAAGCAATGACAAAAAATATGACTCAAAAATTGAATTTTTTTCTCGGAAGAGTAGAAAACGTGGGAAAAGGAGAAAATGCAGGTAAGCAGCATTTTCTCCTTTTCACACAGTGTTGTCAAAAGCTGTCTTTTTCAGGGTGGTCAAAATTCAGGATTGTGTGATAAAGGGTTAAAATGATGACCAAAAACTAAGTCAGTGGGAAGGAAGATATTGTAATTAAAAAGAAAAACAAAGTCAATTCCTTTACCTAAAACTTTCATGCCTTTAATCACATTTTTGTGGCACCATGAAATGCTCGTAAGCCGATACTCTCTTCCTATTGTGTTTCACTTTTTAACTTTTTACCAATCAACAATATTTTAGACTTCTGTGTTGAAAACATTTGCATATGACAATTTATTAGTTCCTCTAACAATTGTGTTTGTCTGGGAAAGGATATTGGAGATAGTAGACAAAAGGAGAAAATGTTAGTTACCAGGATTTTTTCCTTTTCCATCCATTTTCTCAAAAGTGATCTCTCTCAGGATAGTCTAATATGTTTAATGTTTGGTAAAGGGTTGAATTTTCTTTCACTGATTACACTTATCTTTCAGTTTTTATTTCAACAATAATTTATTCTGGTGCAATTGGTAACAGTCTATAAACAACCAAAGACCATTTCAAGTTTTTTTTGCATCTTTATTCCTTTTTTTTTTTATCTACATCAGAATAATTTAACTTTGGTTTGGTTGAAAAATGCCTCTGTATTAGCCTTGTGTGTGTAATTGGTGCTTTTGGAAAAAGGGTTCCATTTCAGGTCGCTATCTTAGTAACATGTTTTTTGTACTTAGACTCTCTGTTAACATGTTATACAATACAATTCAAAATGGATAATCAAACCAGGTAAACGTGAAAATGATTAACTTTCTCTGTAGATTTTTTACTGAACAAACAGGTGTTTTCAGACCATAAGGTGGACAGCTTTCAAAACATTGTTGGAAAGGAGAACATAATTATTGGTAAAAATCAATTTTTCCTCTTCCTACAATATTTTCTGCCATATTCTACCATCGTCTGAGCTGCATTATATTTGTCTTCTGCAAATACTGTCAACATGGACAAATTTGACATATTGTCTCTTTAGAATAAAGTAATATCATATCTGATAGGTTATTACTTGTATGTTGGGCTACTTGAGTGAATTTACTCACTTATAATGCTCATGGGACTTACCAGGTATTAACTCTTTACCACACAATCCCGAGTTTTAATGACCCTGAAAGATAAGACTTCTGAAAACATTGTTGGAAAAGGAGAAAATGTTGGAAACCAGCATTTTCTCCTTTTCCCACAATGTTTTCTCTCCTATCAAAGACGGAAATCATCATTTGAGCTACATTTAATTTGTCGTCTGCAAATGCTTCCAATTTGGTCCAGTCCAAAATTTTGTTGTTTGGTAAAGAGTTAAGCACTATTGTGACATTGTAGGACATGATCACAGCACACAAAGTGGGTTTTTAGTACACTGATATTTGTGAGATATTCTGTACCAAAATAACATTGAATAAAAACAGTGCGTACTTTGCTTTTTATTATTCTCAGTGTATTGTCAGAAATAGTTGAAACCACACTAAGTCTTAACTTCGAGAGCGCTCAGTGCAACTGAAGTTGATTTTTGTAGACAATATAAGTCAAGATCAGATTGCCTATTGAGACAGTATAGAGATATATAGATCAGAATGTGCAGTCTTATCTTTGATCTTCATTTTCCAATTGGCTATGCACATTTGTGAAGTATTCTGGCAGAAACATCTTTGAAATTGAAATGTTTTGGTTTGTATTACTGATCTGGAAAATCCTTTTCATTTAACTCTTTACCAGACGACAAAATTTCAGCCTTGTCCGAATTGAAAGCATTTGCAGACGACAATTTCAATGTGGCTCAGTTGGTGCAATTTTTCTTTGATAGGGTAGAAAACATTGTAGGAAAAGGAGAAAATGCTGGTTACCAGCATTTTCTCCTTTTCCCACAATGTTTTCAAAAGGCTTCTTCCCAAGTGTCGTTCTAAGTCGGGGTTGTGTGGGAAAGGGTTAACTAGAGCCCAAAGGGTTTAAAGTTCAATGAAAAAGGATGTTTTGGTTTAAGGTAGGACCATTCTAATGAAATACAGCTATTTCCATAATAATATTATCCTAAAAAATGTGCTATGATTAAAAGTGAGTATTATTGTAATACTTTGACCAAGCCACTTTTTCCATTTTTTCCTTCTTAGAATTATCATTTATAAATCTAAAGCCACTCTATTCTCAATACAAAGAGAGATAATAATTACCTCCCTTTTCAGAAAACTAGCAAAAATATCATCAAATAATTTCAAGATAGACAACAAATGAATTTCTGTTCAGTTAGAAATGTTCAAAAATATTATATCAGTATAAATCCTTATTCGTCAACTAATAAGAAATTTTATTCCATGTTGCACTAGAAATGTTAGGATGGTAACACCTTAATAGAGAAAATTCTGGTTATGTGAACATGATGTCAGCCATTGCAAATCAACTCTTGTCTGATATTGTGATGATATTAAAATTCAAGGAATGAGCATTCTCCATGAATACTACAAAGAAATGATGTTTCTATTACATGTACATACATATCAGTAAAGGTTTTCAGAATTTGTGAACTCATTCTGGTTTGAACCTGGGTATATTAGGACATTTTTGCAATGTTTTCCTAGTCATCAACCCTTTCTCCTTCATCAGACTTTTAAGTGAATGCCAATAGACAGATCAAAATACATGTAAACGTTTTATGACAGCCAACAATATAATTTTGTCAAGATAAGCAGTTAGGTCCAAAAACTAATAATAACAAAAGATCAAAGGACCACGATCAGCACAGTCTGAACAAGTATTTTGATTATAAAGTTGGTTTTGCTTGCTTTTTTCTGTTCTTTTCTCACTTCATTTTGGTTTTGAATTGGTTTATTGATAAAATATTTATGTTTAATTCAGTGTAAAACATATTCTACTCCTTCAAATTCAGTGGTGTATGAAAAAAGGATAATTATCAGGGTTTTCATTTAAAACCGATTGCCGATCAAAAACATCGGTTGAAATCGGCCTTTAATCGGTTGTTTTTGCTGGATCTTTGAAAAATTGATCGCATTGTTCATATTGAAAATATTTCACGCATTGGTAACTGTACTGCGACACCGGTTCAATTTTACCACAAAACCAGAAACAATTGGTTTATGAATGTTACGTGGTCATTCATTGGATACTTTCATTCAACTATCCAATCATAGGCAACGATACGTTTCTCCGATCTCCATTTGGTAATCATGGACGCCAAAGCCTAGGCGGCCCCCTTGACCCTCGGCCTGTTGTTTTTGTCAATCAGTCTGTTGCTTCATTTCAAAATGAAAACCCTGAATTATATTATATTCATGTTTCTTTATAATAACAGTTTGATTATCATGAATACTAAACAAATGTGTACCTAGGAAGCACATTGAGCTGTGATAATGTACAGCTAGAATCATTATTGCTTGAAGTTATTTTTTCTTGAAGTTACACATATCATACATATTATAAAAAAGGACAAAATAGAAACCTTTAAAAACAATTTTTGTTCTTTATTTTTTACAGAAAGCTCAAGAGGAGCGCTACTGGCGGATGCGTGGTAAACCAGTAACTCCCCCTGGTGGATTAGATATTGGGCACTATGACAAACATGTAAAAGAGCAGGCACCACAAAAAAAGAAGGAATATAAAGAAACTCTAGATCAGGTGAGCATTACCCAAGAGTAGCACACTCCATCAAGAACTATTCTAACCAGATGACACCAAGTATTTTGTTTGGTTTGTTTACACAGATAACTCCTTTTAACCATTTACCATACATTCCTGAGTTTTAAGGACACTGAAGTAGAAAGCCTTTTGAAAACATTGTGGGAAAAGGAGAAAATGCTGGTAACCAGCATTTTCTCCTTTTCCCACCATGTTTTCTACCATTTCAAAGACAAATTCCATAATGTGAGCCACATTTAAATTGTCGTCTGCAAATGCTTTTAATTTAGACAATATTACAATTTTGTTGTGTGGTAAAAGGTTAAACATCACTGTACACAAATTAGCATTTTTCAACCCTTACAGTGCTGAATTAATAAAGTGGACTTTTTCAATCAGGACAAACATCCAAATTACTGTCATTTCAATGTTGTTTTGGCAAGAATGTGAGAGGAAGAAGCGGACAGTGTAGATCCAAGATCAGACTGCACGTTCTGTGCAGTCTGATCTTGATCTACATTGTCCGCAAAAACAACTTAAGTCAGTTCCAGCGTTTTAGGGGTTAAGTTTCTGACATGAGAGAGATGAAAGAAAAATTTCGTAAAGTGAATGTAAGCCTTTTTTTTTTTTAAAAAAAAAAGCCCTTTGTTGCGCTAATTTAAATGAAATAAACAATCTCAGTTGGTGTGAGAGATGTAGATATTGCAACTTCAGAGCTGTTTTTGCCACATTATCCGGCAAAGAAGCTGACAGTGTGCATGTTCTTTGCAGTCTGATCTGTTCTACACTGTCCGCTTAATGAGGTGAATCCAAATTCAGCACTTCAAAGGTTATTATTGCTTGTATACTCCCATTCATGCCCTATACATGTATATGAGCCATGCTCTGGCAAAAGGGAGCATAATGCATCTCTGTGATGCATTTGTACCAATCAAACCATCACATATTTATGGATCCATAATAGCCACTTTTTTAATAACTGACCGATGCATGAGGTAGACTGGTCCCTGGACATACAGAAAACTGACCAATAGCCAAAAGTTTCGGCTCAGGTCAGCCTGCGCGGGATGCACAGGCTGACATGGGTCGATACTTTTCGCAGATGCATTAAGCCCTCTTTTCACAGAACATGGCTCAATTATACATGTAAGTACTCCAGCTTCATTACTTTATGTTCCTTTAAACACAGCCCATGGTTGCATGACCTTTTAAAGATTTGCTGAGAAAAATTTCTGAGGCTCTGAGCAATGCATGTATTCTGTATTACATTTTATCTTATAGTTACTTTTAACCCTTTCCCAAACGACAAATTTTGGACTGGTCCAAATTGAAAGAGTTTGCAGACGACAATTTTAAACTTGATGAAAATGGCAGAAAGTTATCAAAAAGGGTAGAAAACACTGTGGGAAAAGGAGAAATTGCTCGTTACGAGCAATTTCTCCTTTTCCCACAGTGTTTTCAAAAGACTTGTACTGCAGACACGTGAAAACCAGGGCTTTTTTGGGAAAGGGTTAACCCTTTACTGCACAACAAAATTTTAGACTTATCCAAACCCAAAGCATTGCAGATGACAAATTAAATGTGTCAAAAATTGTGGAATTTGTCTTTGATAGGGTAGAAAACATTGTGGGAAAAGGTAAAAATGTTGGTTACCAGCATTTTCTCCTTTTTCAACAATATATTCAGGTGTCTTCTTTCTCAGGGTCATTAAAAGTTGGGATAGTGTGGTAAAGGATTAACACTTTGCCACACAATCACAGGTTTTAATGACCCTGAACAAAAAGCCTTTTGAAAACATTGTGGGAAAAGGAGAAAATGCTGGTAATCAGCATTTTCTCCTTTCCCACAATGTTTTCCACTCTTCCCAAAACATATTTCAATTTTTCAGTCACATTCAATTTGTCGTCTGCAAATGCTTTCAATTTGGACCAGTCTAAAATTTTTTCATTTGGTAATGGGTTAATCAGAAACATCAATAGGTCAAGGTCACTTGCCAACTTATGTTGGTGATATTGAAAGCCATCACAAAGTTTTTTCTATATGTAAGATCTAATTTTATTTGGTGTATTTTAGTCTATTATATTTTTAATTGCATGCTCATTAGTACTTAGTGAATGATCTACATGGATTATTCTGATGTCAGCTTTTTATGGGAGGAAAAAAATTTCTGATTTCAATGGTCTTGTCCTCAAAACTAAGCATGCTGTTCCTCAGACTGTTATTTCTAATTTCCTGACTTCAACTGGAACAAGTATTAAAAAATGATATTAGGAGAAAAAGCAAACAAAATATTACTTGGTAAATAGTGCCTGGATGTAGAGATAGCAGAGATAACTCATTGTTGTACCAAACAATCCCATTTTTAACAACAGGTGGGAAAGTCTTTTTGTAAACTCTGTATGAAAAGGAGAAAATGCTGGTAGCCAGCATTTTCACCTTTCCCCACTATGTTTTCAACCTAATTAAAGACAACTTCATTTGAATCACATTTTATTTGTTGTCTGCAAATGCTTTTGATTTAGACAAGTTTAAAATGTTGTTGTTTTTTAAAGGGATAAACAGTTTCCTAGACTATTTTAGTGCCAGAGGAGTGAAATGGACATTTTCAGGTGTCCAAAAAGCCCCCCCAAAATACTGTAATGTTATGTGATTTTTTTCTGTCAGAGTATCTCATGAAATGCTTTACAGGGTAAGATCAGATTGTTCAGACCATGCAGGTTTATCAAAGGTCTAAATGTTCTATGAAGATAAAGAAAGTCAGCTTCGGCACTGAAAAGACCACCCAGGAAAAAATTCTCACATAATAGACCTTCTCTGTATCTCTCTACCAAAATTGGGTCTTGCATGGCTCCTGGTGGTTAAGGAGTAAGATTAGTAATTCAGAGATACAGGGCCCAGTTTCATGAAAAAACTTAAGTCACTTATTTTGCTCAAGTCTGCTGATGGACCCCATTTCCGACTTAAGTTGAGTTTGTTACTTGAGACCCATTCTACTGATATTAACAGACTTAAGAATCATTCTCAAATCCTAAGTTGACACAACATTTCCCACTGAACTCAGCAAAATAATGGAGATGGGTCTGAAACATTATGTCAACTTAGGATCTGAGAATGTTTCTGAAGTCTGTTAATGTTAGTGAAATGTGTTTGAAATAACGAAGTCAACTTAAGTTGGAAAATGAGTCTGTTAGCAGACTTGAGCAAAATAAGAGACTCAAGTTTTTTCGTGAAACCGGGCTCTGGTCTATATCCTTACTCAAGGCACTGATTTTTTTCATGGAAGTGTCCATGGACCAGCCCAAGCATAGTACATGTACAAGGAAGCCCAAGAAACATATGAATAAGGAATTTTTCAGTGATATGACTAAAGTAATTTCAAAAGTAGCATAAAAGAGCAATCAATCAATCTTTAAATACAGTCATCATTGTACAATTTGTCAGTTTTATGAAAGTATGATGCATCTGATTTTTAGTAATAGAAAACTGCTATTGAAGCAGGCCAATTTTTGTAATGGCAAAGGATAGTTAAAGCCATTTAAGGGTGTTAGAATGATAACCATCAAAATCCCTCATTTGTAGCAAAGAAATGAAAAATTGCACCATAGAGCGTGGGAACGAGTTGCTGATATATCACCTAGCCATATGCATTATCGTGATGAAGAACGCCCTCTGGTGGGCTCTCCCAGAGACGTAAATTTTTACATGCGAGAGGTGAGGGTAGTTGGCTAGAAAGATTTATATGTATACCCTATTAAATATGCATCGTCAAATAAAATATATGAGTTAAATGCTGTAACAGCCTTTTTTTTGCTATATGCACATTTACATATTGCAAAAATAGTTTCTGATAAATTAAGATCATACCTTGCTGTCTGGAGTTCAAGTTCAGATTATTAACGTTATTCGATTCATAAAGTGAAGAAGATACAAATTTAGATTATTTCAAAAAATGACTGAAAATCAGACTTGAGATTTGACGATGATAAAACTCCTCTTTTAGTAGGACTTTTCAGTATTCTGTATTCCTCTTACTGACTTCAGTTTACCCCCCAAAAAAAATTTCGTAGTTTCTTCTAAGAATACAAAATTTAATGTATTCAGTTCTTTTCTGTGTCAGACCTGTGAATATTTTAACCCATTACTGTGCCAGAAAGACTTGACATCTCTGCAAATGACAGCTTTTGGAGAAAATAGCAGTTGCTACTTACAAGCCATTGCACCTTTTACCACAACATGTTTCAAACAGTGAATTTTTTTTTTTCTGTAGAATTTAATCATGGTTTTTGGAAGTTCTAGAAATGGCCTGCACAGTAATGGCTTGAAAATTATGATAAGGCTCAGGGAGGTATCTGTGTTGCTTTCCTTATTTAGCTATAGTTATTTCCTGTCTGAAAGAAAATTTTAAAGGCATAAGTTGGTCATTCAAATGTATATAGATTCATTCTCAAATTCCTACCTGCACAAAGTTCATTTTGTAGTGTAAAAGCACTGTTTTCATACCATAGATCTGTTTTACTATCAGAGAATCTTAACTTTTTTCATTTTGTATTTTACTCTTCAACTTTTACTCACAAGTAACCATTTCTAAACATCAGTATTTTAGGAGGTATTGCAACTAAGAAAAGCCTAGAGCTCTTAATTTAAAATTTGCATATTTATGGTAGAGTTTGCTGTCAAAATTACAATATTCTTGCGACTAAGCCCTTAATATTCCTTTGATCTACCGTTAGTGACCATAAATATTTCATCAAAGTCACAATCCCTGTTGACTTATATGATTTTCCAACATTACTTAATTGATCATGGGTTAAAAGGTGAAGCTATAGTCATGAAACTTGTATGAAAATAACAATGAAATATATTCTCATACTTGTTACAACCTAATACTATAATAAACACAGCTGAAAAGTACATGTTAGTCAATGGGAAATTCAGAATTTGATGAAATATATATGGCCACATACTGTAGACTGATTAAATTTTGTCTCCTATGGTAAATGTTGAATTACACACTAATTCATGACCATACAATCCCAGATTTTAAGGACTCTGAAGAAAAAGCCTTTGAAAACATAGTGGGAAAAGGAGAAAATGCTGGTAACCAGCATTTTCTCCTTTTCCAACAATGTTTTCTAATAGTTCATAGAGAAATCCGGTTATTTCAGTAATATTTAATTTGCATCTGCAAATGCTTTCAATTTGGATGTATCAAATTTTGACGTTTGGTAAAGAGTTAACCCATGACCATACAATTATGACTTTGTACAGACTTGTTTTAAAAAACAATGAAGGGAAAGGACCAAATGTCTGTAGCAAATGTTGCTCCCATTGTCCTTTCCTTCATATTTGTTGTTGTCCTTTTGTAATTTGTACAAGGTTATGATAAGTGTAGAACAACTTGTATTAACCCTTTCCCAAACAAGCCCTGGTTTTCACGTGTCTGCAGTACAAGACTTTCGAAAACAATGTGGGAAAAGGAGAAATTGCTCGTAACGAGCAATTTCTCCTTTTCCCACAGTGTTTTCCACCCTTTTGGAGAACTTTCTACCATTTTCATCAAATTTAAAATTATCGTCTGCAAACTCTTTCAGTTTGGAAGGGTCTAAAATTTGTCATTTGGGAAAGGGTTAAAATGGATTAAGTACATGATTCTGGCAAAATAATCCTTTTTTCCAATTTTATTAATTGACATCATAACGAAGACTTTTTTTTTTTCAAATTATTTCACTTAAGTTTTGGTGTTTCTAGAAAGAAGAAAAAGATAAATTTGGCTTACTCAATAGAGATTTGAAGCCAGATTTAAAGACAAGGGACAGTCCACTAGATAAAAGTAGCTCAACATACCAACGTCATGTTGCAAGGCAGCTTGCAAAAAGAGATGAAGAAAATTTTACACGCTATCTTGAAGTAGAGAAAGAAAAGAGAAAAAATCAGAAAAAATACAGGGAAGAGCTTCTGAAGGTTTGAGCTAAATACTTAAGCTTTTAAAACTTAGCTTTATTGTACAGGCTTTAGAGCTCTGTGTTTACTGTAGCAGATTACTTTGGTGGCTGATTTGCTATCTAGCAGTTGCTTAGTAAATGTTGTTTAAGCTGTCTTTGTATAGGTTTTTCATAACCACAATAATGGTGTTTTAATTTGAATCTGTGTCGTTTACTTCATGTATGAAATTATGTTAATCTATGGTAATTGTAATCACTCATCACTATCAGTTGAGGTAGTCTGCGATAAACAAAGCATTGTCTGTATTGTTGAAAGCAGGGATTATTCTTGTTGCAGTCTCTGAATCAAAACTATAGAACCTGTGTAGGCCATTTGGAAATGTTCTGTTGTTGTAGAAAGAGATTATGAGTGCACCCATCTTGGCCGAAACTCTTTCCTACATCATAGTCACACTCAACATGACATTGATTCTGTGGATGCTACCAATGGATTTCTGGGTCACACTTACCGGGTACATGGTAACAGAGAGCCAATCGTGACCATGATGTTCTGAGCAGGGATATACAAGTAAATGGACCTATTCTATGTGTCTCAGACATTTGTAAAGCAATTTTGAACACAAACACCAGGGAGCTGTTCAGCAACTCAACAACATTTAGCGGTTGAAGGAGATCCTTGTAGGTTACAATAGCAGGAGGAACCTTCACCATGGGTCTGGTACCTTGGATGGCAGGCATTCAGTTGTATTCCCTGGGTTCAAGTTTATCAACTACATTCAGCTTTGCTCCTTACCCTTATTGACACAAACTAAAGGTTCATGTGGGTCAGAGTCAGTAGGTATTCAGGAACCCAACAACAGGTGAGAGGTTGAAGATCCTGATGGGTTACATCTGGTAGAATCTTCTTCATGCTTTTGGTGCCTTGGATAGCAAGCATTCATTTATACTCACTTAGGGTACAAGTTATTAATCCACATTGATCTTTGCTCTTTACCCTTGTTGACACAAAGGTTCAGTGGGTCAGAGTTGGTGCCTCAGGCTCTGCATCTGATGCCCAGCTGTTAAATGAGTCAGTCATTGGTATTTCCAAGCTGATCATTGGCTGTCAATGGCTTTCAGATGACTTACTTAATCACCTCAACAAGTGAGTAACAAAGGATTTTGCTTGTAAGCCTCTGGAACTTGAGGAACAGGCTTCCTTGTCACACACTAGCCAATAGCAGGTGTTGTATGCTCACAACCCATTGACAAGAGCTACAAAACGTTAAAACACTGCTGTTGCTGGGGTGTATAGCAGTTTGATATGCCGTGGACTGCATAATTATGCAGATGATGTTGTACTAAATACAAGTTTGTTGCTGCTCATTCAGATGAATTCCTTATTTGCTGCAGTGTCTAATGCCTAGAAAAATCTGTCTTCATAAAGTAAAAAGTGTGATAAAGTTTGGGTAAAGAGATCTTGCTTTTTGTCTTTAACCTGTCACCAATCAGTTCAATTTTTTAATGACCCGGAGAGAAACAGCTTTTATAACTCCGTGGAAAAAGGAGAAAAAACTGGTAGGCAGCATTTTCTCCTTTTTTGCCTAATGTTTTCTACCCATACAAAGGGAATTTCTATCATTTGAACAATGTTTGATTTGTTGTGATGCAAAAAGCTTGCAATATGGACCAGGTTAGAATTTTTTCCTTTGATAAAAAGTTTTGTAAAGCTGTTTCAACTTGTTAAACTAGAAAATATTGTCTTTTCTTATCAGACTTAATCTTTTACCAAACAACCCCGAGTTTTAAGGACCCCCAAAGAATATAGCTTGTGAAGACATTGTTGGAAAAGGAGAAAATGCTCGTAACTAGCATTATCTCCTTTTCCCTTGATATTTTGTGCCCTTCCACAGAAAAATATCATGATTCAGACTCATTAAAATTATCATACACAAATCCATTTGAACTTGGATGGGTCTTATGCATAATAGATTAGTAGTGCTGCAAGAACTTATTTTTCAATCCTTTTGCTACATTATGGCATACTTTAACACATATCTAGCCAGTAAAAGCATTGATACAAAGGGACAATATTTTCATAACTAGAAATTCACCAACTATGTCCCTTGCAGGTATCACTAGTTTAGATTTCTATGCAACCATAAAAATGGTGTATTTGATTTGGGAAATGAGAAATTTCTATGTGAAACAAAAGCTGAAGAAAATCATAATTACAGTATAAATGTGACTTTGTATGTCCCTGCAATTGACAGCTCTGGAAAGTAAATGTGGAAAAGAAGAGCCTTTATTATCATTTAAGTAATTTGTTATTTTCCCACAAGGTTTTCTGTTTTTACAGTTGAAAAGTCATATTTTCCTTACCTCCCAACATTTGTTTTGAAAGAATTTGTCCTTTGGTAAGTGTAGATATAGTCTGTAGAATTACAGATTGATTAATCAAGAAATGGTTTGATGAACTGCACTGAAGTAGAAATTGTAGAAATTTATTGTTTGTCTTTCCAGTAAATACTTCCCTAGGGAATAGAATTGAACTGTGAATTAAAGATAGAGCCATTCTAAACAGATTAATTTCATTACTTATCTTACTGCTTGTTTTGTAGTCTTAAATGATAAAGTATCAAATTCCATTTACTTAACTCTTTAACAACAATACCATGTGTTAACAACCCAGAATATCAAATTGAACACAAAATAGGCTATAATTGGCTGAAAATTAATACTTTTCAAAAGTGTTTCAAAAGTATATGTCACATTACAATACTGTATATCTTAATAACTACTGAGGATATCAAAATGTGATTTATATATCCTGAAACTTACAGCCTCAAGTTTACTAGTTATTGTTTAATGGTGTTCAATGTGTACGCTATGGGTTACAAAGCACACATTCGAACGATAATCCATTTCTTGCCAGGAAGGAATTTTGAATTTGTTCAACCGTATTTTCTGAAGTTGACCTGCAATCCCATTTTCTGAGCCGAGCACAAACACCCCTCCTCGTTGAATTTTGCTTGCAAATTCAAAATGGAATGGCTGTCTCAAGTGGCTGCTTCATAAACTTAGGCTTAACCCTTTCCCAAACAAGCCCTGGTTTTCATGTGTCTACAGTACAAGTCTTCTGAAAACACTGTGGGAAAAGGAGAAATTGCTCGTAACGATCAATTTCTCCTTTTCCCACAGTGTTTTCTACCCTTTTTGATAACTTTCTGCCATTTTCATCAAATTTAAAATTGTCGTCTGCAAACTCTTTCAATTTGGTCCAGTCCAAAATTTGTCGTTTGGGAAAGGGTTAAGAAAGTGTTGTCGAATAATGTGTCCATGACTTGGTTTTAGCAAATTCTAGGACACAAAAAAGCATTTGTTGTTTTGTGAACAGCATTCCTGGATCTGAAAAGAAACAAACAACCAGGATTTATAGAAGAAAACTTCATGTTTTGAGCTTTTGAATGGTACCAGTTCCATCTTGCTACCATTTGTAGTTCATGATAAGTGGTTACTTGGAATGCAACATAATACTTTTCGAACGCCCTGTATTATGTAGCTTTTGAAGTACCTTATTCCACATTAAAAAGAAAAGCCACAGACAAAGATGAATGTATCACATTATGAACATTATTTATCCAGTGGCCATGATACTTCTATCATAGACTTACATGTAGGTGACATTTTAGGTGAAGGGATCTTTATAAATTGTATTTTTTATTGTATTTTTGTATTTTAGAACAGTCTAGATTACATAATTTAACTCCAGGTGGAAGATATTTCAGGGAATAAGTTTAAAAAATTTTCAGCACACATCTTCGTTGAATAAATATTTTGATATTCAAGAAATGGACACTATGCCAAATGTCATTGATATATCTTTTTTTTTTTCAGTTAGTTCAAGAATTAAATATAAAGCATTCTGTAACACCAAAGCTCCTTCTTTCTTGTATTGCCATTTTTATCTAATTTGATGCTTGAGTTTAAAAACAAAAAAAAAGAACTATGAGCCATGCTGTGTGAAAAGGGGGCTTAATGCATCTGCTTAAAGTATCGACCCAGGTCAGCCTGCACAGTCTACGCAGGTTGATCAGGATCAGAATCTTTTGCTATTTGTTAATTTTCTGAATGTCAAAGGATTAGTGTACCTCATGATTTAGTCAGTAGTTAAACAAACTGGATTTTATGGATCCATAATTATGTGATGACTTGCTTGGTATCATGCATCAAAGAGATGCATTTAACACCATTTTGACAGAGCATGACATAGATATTATAGATTTATATTTAAAAAGGCAAGGTCAAAATGAAGGAGACAATTACATTTGAAAACAAGTTTTGAAAAAGATTGACAAGTTTTAATACTTTTTCATTTCCTGTCCAGGTTTGAACTTTAAAAATAATCACTGATTGTTTTCTCCAGGGTTAGTTTTAAAATAAAGAGTATAATAATTCTCTCCAAAGTTTATAATTCTAGCTTACTACCTTGTTTTTGGTTTACTTCTGACATAAATTGGCTGTGGTAAACAGTTAGTCAGGTACTTGTATAATGTAAAACAGGCACAGTTTACTCACTGCCTCCTGCAGATGACTTTTTGCATCTTGTGGTAACCTCTTCTAAGTCTTCTGCTGCATATTTGTTTAACTCTTTACCAGACGACAAAATTTTAGACCTGTCCAAATTGAAACCTTTTGCAGACGACAAAGTAAATGTGAATCAAAAATTAAAATTTGTTTTTGGAAGAGTAGAAAACATTGTGTGAAAAGAAGAAAATGCTGGTTACCAGCATTTTCTTCTTTTCCCACAGTGTTTTCAAAAGGCATCTTTCTTAGGGTTGTTAAAAGTTGGGCGTGTGTGGTAAAGGGTTAACATTTTACCAAACAATAAAAGTTTTGATTTTTCCAAATTGAAAGCATTTTGCAGATGATATATTAAGTGTAATTGTCCTTGAAAGAGTAGTTCTTAAACCTTGAGGGAAATGCAGAAAATGCTGTTTATCAGGATTTTCTCCTTTTTCCAACAAGGTTTCAAAAGGCTTTTTTCTCAAGGTTGTTAAAACTTGGAATTGTGTGGTAAAGAGTTAAGAAGGAAATTAGTGACAATGAAAAAGATCATTTCTGTGCAGATTATGGTATACCACCCAAAAGATTGTCTGTATCATTAAATTATATGTTTTAGCAACAAAAAGAACAGATGTTTATCCGTGCCAGACAGGAACCAGAAATGCCAGTGTTAGACAGATCCCCACCCCAACAGGCAACTTACCTTGCCAGCAAACCTCCCCCTGGTCCCCAGCAAGGCCATCCACAGAGAGATGAGGTGGGTAATGTTTGGTGTGATTTACCTTGTCATGGTACTTGAACTTCTTTCTGTAGCCATATTTCAGTGCAGCTGCAGGAGATATTTTTTTAAAGATAGGGTGACATATAAGAAAAATTGCTCAATAAGGGGAAGACATCACAAAAAGACACAGGTTCACCTAATGCTTTAATAAAAAGATTCGCTTGTCCCATTGCAATCGTGCAGGAGAGCCAAGTAATATAGTTTCTCTTTGATCCAGTAGAATTCTAATTTGAAAAAAAAAATGAGGATTTTTGAGTTGTTATCAAGATATTGTAAAACTGCTACAATATTTCCTTATTTCTGTCAGATACAATGTACTTCTATATTTTTTTGCCATTTCACTTTGAATGAATTAAGAAAAAAGCAATTTTAGATGTAATTAATAAAATAATTAATATGAAACTATCACACAGTGGTATTGTAAATCAAACATACAGAATTTTGTTGATATAGACAGAGCTATAGATATGATGGTGTCATTAGAAAATGCTAGATTTGAACTTAAATTTTCATTCAGTGTAATTTCTATAATAAATATGCTGAAGTAATAGCAAATCTATGCTTCATTATACTTCATTATCAGTCTATCAAGGTGCTCTTTTTGCTAGAATTTTTATGTAACAATCAAATGAAAATATCAAGTTGAAAGAAATGTTTACAAATTCAGAAAGCCAGTTTTGTACATGTGTGCATTTGAAATCTGTTGGCTGCTTGTTAGTTTTAGGGGCTGTTGCAGACAGTAAAGCAAATTCTATTCGAAGAGAACAAGTTGCTAATCTTTGATCAACAAGGCCAAAGATTTAGGAATTGGTCTAACCAACAAAGCCTTAAATCAGTCTTTCTTACTGAAGCTGCAAATATTATTTAATTAGAGTGCCAAATGAAAGGAGTGGATAGTTATGCAATCTCAAGGCTTATGTATATATAATATCACAAAATCTAGGACATTGTAAAGCTAGGTTCAGATCATCTTGCCTCGATCAGCCTCTGCAGTTTGACATTAATCTATGTTGCCAAGAAAGCAACAGTTATTGTTGTATGTGTTCTTGGAGGTAACTTTTATCTTGATAAATAGTAAAAAAACTGTCCAAAAAATTAAATTATTTTAACTATATTATTTACTGTAACAGGGTTAAGTAAAGCCTGAATGTGCCGAGCATGGTAGCTCCGTAGGTAACATGCAGGGCTTGAAATCATGTGGTCCTAGGTTTGAATCACCCGCTCAGTTAATATCTTTCTGAAGATTGATGATAGTCAGGATTTATTCCTTGCTTAATGCTGATCATTGCTTACATGGTTGTTATGTGAGAAAGCAGCCACTCACTTCTGAAGAATATTGTGCAAAATACTGCAAAGAGAAACACCATACAAACAAACAGAGCACAGGTCTTTTCACTCTGCTGTTCACTGCAGGCATCACAGGATATGTACTATCAAATTTTAGACTTGTCCAAATTTAGAGCATTTGCAGACGACAAATTACATGGGACTTAAATGGTTGGATATGTCTTTGAAAGGATAGAAAATGTTGTGAGAAAAGGAGAAGCATGCTGGTTACCAGTATTTTCTCCTTTTCCCACAGTGTTTTCAAAAGTCGTCTTCGCAGGATTGTTCAAACACAAAATGTTTTGTACCTAGTTAAAACATGAGATACAGAGAAATATACTTAAAACAGTTGTAAACAGTTGTAAACATCAGTCAGACTGAACTTTAAATTACAAATACATGAGTGTAGTTGAATGTCTTTTTTTACAGAAAAAAAAAAAAACCGAAAATCAGTTCGTTTTTTTGTTCAAAAGTAGGGAAAACCATTTTACTGGAAAAAGAATTTTGTTTAGATTTCATTGATTGTATTTGACCCATTTACAAAATGCCTTCTTTTCCGTGAAACCATTTTTCACTTTAACTTCTTCATTTCACTCTAACACAAACCCATTTAATCCCATAAAACCTCGTCCAGCAATGTTTAAACCGATTTATCACATGAAACCACCACCACCTGTGTGTTAAACCCATAACTTGTTTTTGATAATATACTAGTGTATCATTGTTTTTGGGTCTTAGTTTGTATTAATTTGTAGTTATGAGGGGGCAAAGCAAGTGAAACCAGCCACAGCACGAAATTGTACGTCTTTGCCATTTTGTGGGGAAAAAAAAGGCGTTATTGTTGCTAGGATGTATACACATGGAAAGTTTTATGATTTCCATGTTTAATAACAACAAGAAGTGCAGCGAAAAGTATTTAAAATCAACACATTTGCGGAAATACTTCGATTTACTCCTCTATAAAATGTTCCATTCTACTTCCGATCTAGATGCCACAGAGCTATCTTCTTGTGTATGTACACATTATAAACCAACTACATCTGTAAACATGGACCTTTGAACAGTATATAGGCAAAAGGTGGTGATACAGGATATTTGTTAGCCTGTCATTTGTTTTTCATGTGATGAATAAAATCTCACATTTCTTTTTATGCATTATCTGATTTTTATCAAACTCATTGACTAAAATGTATATGACCCACGCCAAGGCTTGCTTCATATAATTTTTACACAAGTAGTTTGATAAAAATAATAATGCATAAACACTCATGACGTAAGATCTACTTTCCACATACTAAATGGTTTGCAGTGTAAGTTTGTCTTCAGGGCATGCTTGATATCTTTAACTAGCTGAACGAAACTACTGCATGCATGACGAGGGCCACAGTGAAACAGCTATCACTAATTTTCTCACATGATCAAGGACAAAGGCATAAAAAAATGCTGAAAATTAGGAATGTTATAACAATTTATAGGGATGATAACTCCACAAAAAAGTAGATTGTTATTTTAATAAATTCTTTCCACAACATGAGACCAGAGTTTTGCGAATTTTTGGAGAGGACAAAAAGCAGTTTAAACTGTCTTTAGCTTTTGAAATCAGTCAGGAAAGAAATTAAATGAAAGAATCAAATCGATGCTATTTAGATCAAGAAGGCAAGCATAAAATGATTTTACACAGGCTTGTATAAACAAAACCTAACTAGACTGTAAAGTACATGTATTTAGCATTTTTAGAAAAAAAAAAAAGGTTATCATCATTGCATTGATTATCACACTTTTAAGGAACTAAATATATGCACAAAGAAATCAATTTGATAAAACAAGAATTCTTCAAAATATTCTAGCCACCAAATCGGCAAACACCAAATTACTGGAATGATGGAAAGAGGGAGAGAAGCCCTGTATCACTTGTATCTGAAAGTTCAAAGCATAGCAAGGCTACCAAGAACAATGGTGTACCTTTGGTAACAATTGCTTCTGTTTTAGTCCTCAAAACCTGGTCCTTCATATAAACATAATGTTATATCCGTACACATATGTAGTAGAATTGAAGACTTTGTGACAAATTGGAAAGAATGCTTAAAATGAGCAATTTCTGTGTTTGTCATAATGCTTTCTTGGCTCTCTGTGTATCATATTTTCTTGGTCTGTTTTTACAGATGCTTTTTTGACTAGGGGGAATCCAATAAATTGTGTATGAGGGATCTGGTTGATCAACTATGGTATTCTTATCTATTTAGTTGTGTCAGTTGTTGTACTAGGTTACTATTGTATGTCTATCTCTATTATGTATCAGATTTATTGTAGAAGAAAAACTAAAAGAGATTATATAATGCAAAGATCACAGAATAATGTGAGAGATGAGTTTGTAAGCTAGCATTCATGCCCTACTCTTCTTTCTTTGTTACAAAAGCATTATGAATCATATTTATTTCATGCTTTTCGGTAGTTTATCAAGAAATAGTGGTGGATTATGTTTGAAATTTCAAGGATACGACCAGTGAAAATACTGATTTCATATTTTCTAACTCTTCAATTGAAGGTGGAAACAGTAGTTCCTGCGCACTTGTTACCTAGGTAAACAGCGCGTGCCATTCAAATACAGGGAAATATGACGTAATTTAAGCTATATTTCTCATGCTTTACGTAATATTGTAATTTGTTGTTATGTGAGGGGGGTGCTACAGGGAATTACTGAAAACGACTGTACTGGAGTTTGATGAAAGTTCCAACTAAAAAGGGGTTAGAAACATGAAATAAATGGAATATCTGTTTTTTTTGTTTTTTTTTCAGTGAAAGATTGAAATTTATTTCATCTCATGAACATCATCGGTATTATTTTCACCTGTGACTGTGCCACTCGTGAAAATATTACCGATGATGTTTACTTGATGAAATAAATTTCGATATTTCACCGAAAAAAAAAATATATATATATATATCCTCTATTTATATGTCAACTTGTAACAATTAACATTCAGGCCTGTTTGGGTAGGGATGCTCAGATGTGAACTTTTAATCAGTCAGAAATGTATGTATATCGAGACCAAAATTTGATGATTCAAGAAAATCTAGTTTGACAAAATTATAGCTGAAGCACAAATAAGAATAATAAAACAAGAAACAGGTTTAATCTATATTGAGCTTCAACTGTGTATGATATGTCCATAAATTGTCACAGTAAGATGTTTTTTTTTTTCAACTATAGTAAATATTTTGTGTCTGATTGAGTGAGGTAATTTGGATCATATGACATGATGAAATATGCCAGTAAAACAAAGTAAGCACAGCATTCTGATAAAGGTTTTGATTTCAGCATACTAATTTTTAGCTCCACTGGCCGAAGGCCAACGAGCTATTGTCATGGCGTTGTGTCCGTCGTGCGTCCGTCAGTCCGTCCATTCATCCGTTCATCCGTGTGTGCGTCCGTAAACTTTTTCTTTAAAAAAACTTCTCCTCAGAAACTATTGACTGGATTTTTACCAAATTTCACAGGAATGTTCCTTTGGTGGTCTTCTTTCAAATTCCTTCAAATAATTGTGTTCCATGAAGAATTCTGGTTGCCATGGCAACCAAAGTAAAAAACCTTTAAAAATCTTCTCCTCCCAAACCGCTATTTGGATAGCATTATTATTTTGCAGGAATGTTCCTTAGATACAGGTTTACAGAATTCCTTTAAAAAAAAATGATCTGTCAAAAAACATGACTTTTATGGGAGACTCATTTTCCTTTTATGGTATAAAGTAAAATCTTTGAAAAATTTCTTCTCTAAAACTATTCACTGGATTTTATTGTTGTTTTGCAGGTAAGTTCCTATGGTGGTTGTCTGCCAAATTGTTTCTATGGTGGTTGTATACCAAATTCCTTTTAAAAAAATGATACACCTAAAAACACATTTTTTTATAGACAAGGCTTATATTTCAAAAAAATGTTCTTCTCCAAAACTATTTATTGTGTTAGTTTTATCAACTAACAAAGAAAAAGGAAGAAAATTGGATTGACTTGACCTAGTCAGGGCTGTCCTATTTAAGCCCACACATTTTCCTTGGTATTAAGATCACAATTTACTCCAATGATATGCTATTAGTTAGTACTAGTAATAAAATATCACTGGCCATAAATAAGATAAAAGCTTGAGCACCTTTCACAACTTGAGCTTTTCAATTTTGCCTTATTACTAAGCCTGAGTAACCATGCCAAGATAAAAAAGAAAAAGTATTTTAATAACAAAACCCCCATGTTGTAGGTACTTTATAGTCCTTTTGATATAGAACAAGAGAACCTCTGCACTTTTATTAGTTCTGGTAAAGGTTTGTTGACCTACTAATGAGTAAATGCAGAGTGGACAGAAGGGGTGTAAATCCTGGTGACCTGGTACAAAGTGGGACAGGGCTTTACATTTGTGATAAGGCATTAATGTTATCCAGTCAAACTGATCCCGCAACTTCAGTACACCAGAATTAATCTGTGCCCTGGAGCAGGATATTTGATTTATGTAAATGCATTTGTAGACCATTTTGTGTTGTTTGCCACAGAAGACATTCTAACTGTGACTGTGAAAAGTTGATTATTAGGGATTAGGTGTTCATTGTATGCCAGCATATTTCATTCTATCTGGTGTATTGATGTAAGTTGATCTATATTGCTATAACATTCATTCATTTGCCCTCCTAGCTGTTCTTTTAGATTACCCCTTTACCACACAATCACAACTTTTAACAACCCTGAGAAAGACATATTTTCTATATTTTGATGTTTCCCCACCCAAAATGGTTTGTGAAAGGACCTGTTGCAGACAACATATCTTCAAATTAGTAAGACATATATAAAAAAGGATAGAAATTATTGTGGGAAACTAAGAAAATGCTGGTTACCATTTTTTTCTTCTTTTCTCACAAGTTTTTTCCATACCTTTTTTCTTCAGTGAGCTAAAATGCAGGATTGAATGGTAATTGTTAAAAACTTCTTTTCGCCATTATAGAAATATCAGGCCTGTGGAGCGATACAGGCGCTCAAGCGCCTCTAGTTAAAAAATCACAGTATGTGTTTTCGTATCCTTTTTTAACATAAAGCTTATCTATAACATTTTCCTAGTTATTGCAAATACAAGTTGTACCTTACTGAAATTCAGTTAATGTAACTCAATTTATTCTTGCTTTGCTCTTTGTAACTTTCATTGGTCTTTGAAGAAAGGTTGAACTTTGAGGTCCTTAGACACTCAAGCGTGTTGTATCATATGAGTCTTAAAAGGTTTAAATGATTTATTTAAATGCTGAATATCTGTACTCTGTTTTACTTAGCCTCCAAAGACAGGACATTCCTTAATATCAAGGGCAACTCCTTTGGTAATTCCCATTTAATCAGAAACAGTTTGTAGAGGTGTATTATTTGCTAACTTTATAATCTTACAATGCTGTTGTATTAGCTAAAATCTCAAAGAAAAAAATGTTTTTTGAGAAAAAGAGAAATTGAAGTAGACTAGAAGGCATGCAATAATATTTCAAGAAATTCTTTAAATCATAGACACACTATCTCAAAAACCTACATAAATAGACTTCTTTAGTCAACATTATTTTAGGAAAATGTTTGAATGAAGATAATCGAAGTGTTTTCAATAATAAGGTACTCAGATGTACAGTCTTAATAAAAAAAAAAAAACATAAAGGTAGATGAGCAGAAATAGTATTTCAGGCACAAATTCATGCATGTTGTCCAAAATGCTTGCATTGCTAATTGAAGAGGTATTCTAACTTTGCAAAACGTTATTTGTGGTCACATTTCATTTTTAGCTCTACTGGCTGTAAGCCAGCAGAGCTTATGTCATGGCGTGGTTTCCATCGTCCGTCCGTCTGTCCGTCCGTCCATTAGTCTTTTTCCTGTTAACGCGATAAAGTCCGCGCATTTGTGGTCAGATTTTCGTGAAACTTGCACAGTTTGTTTATCTCATCAATAGCTTGAACCCTATTGATTTTGAAAAAATCTGACAATCAGTGTGGGAAAAGTAGCCATTTAAAATTCAACATTTAAATTTCTTGTTTACACAATAAAGTCTGCAGTAACTGTTGTGATCAGATTTTCGTGAAACTTGCACAGTTTGTTTATCTCATCAATAGCTTGAAGCCTATGGATTATGAAAAAAAATCTGACAATTAGTGTGGGGAAATTAGCCATTTAAAGTTCAAAATTTCAATTTCTTGTTTACGTGTTAAAGTCTCCTTTGTGGTCGGATTTTCGTGAAACTTGCACAGTTTGTTTATCTCATCAATAGCTTGAACCCTATTGATTTTGAAAAAAATCTGACAATCAGTATTGGAAAAGTAGCCTTTTAAAGTTCAAAATTTCCTTTTCTTCCTCATGTGTTTTAGTCTACATTTGTGGTTGGATTTTCGTGTTTGTTTGTCTCATCAATAGCTTTGACCTTATTGATTTTGATAAAAATCTAACAATCAGTATGGGAAAAATAGCCATTTAAAATTCAAAATTTACTTTTCTTGTTTACGCGATAAAGTCAGCATTTGTAATTGAATTCTCATGAAATTTGCATGTTTGCTGTGTATCATCAAAAGCTTGAACCGTATTGATTTTGACAAAAATTTGACAATCAGTATGGGAAAAGTAGCCATTTAAATTTGAAAATTTACATTTCTTGTTTACGCTACAACAACTTGGCGTTTGTGGCGCATTTTCATGGAATTTGCACAGTTGCTTTGTAGATCCAATTCTTTTGAAACTTGCAAAGATTATTTGTATCATCAAGGGATTAAATTGTGTTTAAAATAAAGAAATCTAGCAATCAGTTTAGGAAAAGCAGTAATTTGAAGACTTAGTATTGTTATCTCAACACAGTCCATGTTATTAGTCACATTTCTTTGAAATTTGCAGGGATTGTTTAATACATGAGTACTGAAACCCTATCAAATTTGGCTGGATTCCAAACAGTTGGTTTTGAGATATTGTACTTCAATTTTTTTTCCACTATTTGTTCAATTCAACATGCCCACTTGTGCTTTCTTAGTGGGTTCAAGCCCAGCTGCAACAACACCTCCTTTTTTTTTTTGTGGGGGGGTGTTGTTTGTCTTTCATCTTTCTACATCATGAATTCATAATGTATGCTAGGAAAAAGGCAAAATCACTGCCAGTAGAGCGATTTTAGGCCCTCAAGGGCCTCTAGTTTGTTAAGTATTATTAATTTTGATACATAATTTCAATGACCACCACAGAGATTGCTTACCAGATTTCAACCATAGTTGGCACCTTATACATGTAGTTTTATGTGCTTGATAAATATTTCTCATACATGATAATTTTTTGTGTTTGACAATAACTGTAATTATCAATCAATTAACTACTAAGTATATGAACTGCAATTGCAAAAGTTTCTACACTTTTGTAAGTATATGTGTATGTACCAGTAGTTTATTCTAATGGAATGGCTGCCTAACACATGTTAATAAACCTCTTTTAGATAATGTAAATCAACAAGGAAAATGTGTATTTGTATGAATTTAACCTCATATCCTATCAATAAAGCAATTCACATCTTTGCACACATGTTTATACCCCCACCTTCGAAGCAGAGGTGGGTATACTGGTTTCACCATGTCTGTCCGTCCATCCGTCCTTACATGCGTCTGCCAATCCGTCCTTCTGTAGACTTTTTTGTTTCCGTGCTCTAAGTCAAAAGCTGTTTGACCTAGGACCATGAAACTTTATACAAGTGTTGCTCATAACCAAAGAATGTGCCCCATCCTTTTGGGGTCAAATGGGCCAAAGGTCAAGGTCGCAGGCAAACTGTGTTTGAACCATATTCTGTGCTGTAACTCAATAGCTGTTTGACCTAGGACTTTAAAACTTTATACAAGTGTTGCTCATGACCCAAGGAGGTGTCCTATTGTTTTGGGGTCACATGGGTCAAAGGTCAGGGTCACTGGTGATCTTTGCTTTGAAAATCATTTCTGTTCTCGGATTGTGCTGCTTCGGTGACAAGGTGCTGGAGGGGGTAATTGTCCACTTGCGACAGTTCTAGTTGTATCTGAAATGGTTACTGATTACATTGCACTGGTAATTCCACGTGATGTAATCCAACGAAATGATGCAAGACTATGACTGCCATGTTTGAAAATTATGCAAAACTATGCCATTGTGTGATTGAAATTTTGTATTCCTTTTTTTATTATAGTAAGAATGCAATTGCACACAGTTTCTATGCTAATGATATCTACTTTTGACTGGATAAATGACAAAATAGCTTATATCTATATTTGGCTGTATTGTAGCCTTAAGAGAACAGTGTATATATGTCATATTATTAATGATAACAAACTAGATTTGCAAGGCGAACTTCTTTCTTATATTTTTTCTACCTTTAAATTCTCTATTATTCTTTTTCTTCTAAATTTGGAGTGATTTGTTGCATTTTTAATTCAGTCAATGCGTTCTTAATATTCATAGATATTTCAAATCAGTTATTGTTGGTTGATAACTGGAAAGACAGTGTAATATATAAAATACAAAATAATATCACTTTTTCTAGCACCTGGCCTAATCTTTGACACAGTCACTTTACTTAACTGCCATGTTTGTTTCGTCAACTAGGCTTTCAGAACTGAACAATATGTACGCCAAGCACCGCAACAGGTCTCACAAACAGAAAACACACATCAGAGAGACTCACAGACCATGAATGACCATAATCAAATGAACAGGCCACAAGTACCACTGCCAAGATCACCAGAAAAGTTTAGAAAATCCTCCCCACCACCCTTGGCTCAGGACAGACAGTTTGAGGATCAAGCACGAAGAACACACCCCAACTCACAGGTTATTAATGGTGGATTTACAGGATATCAGCCATCTTTTCAAGAGCCAGGTCAAAGGCAACCAGAAAGACCCAGGCTTACTCCATCAGCATTTCAAACACATCCAAACACTGGAGGTAATAGCGCTGATGAAGTTGTTGTTGAAAGACTACCACTAAGGGAGTCCAGGAATTTTGACAATCAAGAAGAACCTACAGCACCCAAAGAAAATCCACCTATAGGTGGTCTTTATGTGTTTGATGATACCAAACATGACAAGATTAAACGCCAGATCTACGAAACAAAGAAGAAAGATTATGCAGAGTATTTGCTGAGGAAGGTTTGTCGGATTTTAATGTTACGGCAAAAGATAAAAAAAAAAAACTTATTGATAATTTTGGACGGTAAAATGTTTTTGTTTTTTTTCTATATTTTTTCTTTCAGAAATTAACAGTACTTATAAAATTATTTTCTCCTAAGCATTTGGAACTTGCTTGGTTCATTACTTCTTGATTGACGTTTTTTTGGAAAAGGGATAATCAACATGATTAAAGGTTTATCTTTTACCAAAGAATCCTGAGTTTTAATGACCAAAGAGAACTTTTTAAAACATTATGAAAAAAGGGGAAAATGCTAGTAACCAACATCGTCTCCTTTTCAACAATGTTTTCTTTCCTTTCAAGGACAAATTCAATTAATTTGAGATACAATTAATTTGTTGTTTGCAAATGGTTACAATATGGACAGTTCCAAAACTTTGTTGTTTGGTAAAGAGTTAATATAAATGTGAAGGAGAATTACCTAAAATGAGCAGATAGCCCTTTTGAGCTGCAAGACATAATTTCTCGGTAAGAAGTAATGAATCAATACCTTTTAGGTATTGGGTTTCTTTCTTTACTCATATTGCCCTGGCCATATTTGTGTCAATATTGTTCTTGTCTCACCTAGAATTGTGTGTGGTTGCACCTATCCTCTATCTGTTTTTGTTTTCAATACACGTTTCACATCCTTTTTTAAATGTAAACTTTTACATTCTTTTTGATAGGGTTTTAGAGCATTTTTTCTCAGCTCTTTTTCTCTACATCAGTATAGGGAGATGAAATGCAAATAGCATAATTTTGAGTTCTTACATTTGACACATGTGTGGCTCATGGAGTAATCATTAGCAAAAAGACAATTATTAACAAAAAGAATCATCCCAGATACTTATCCATAGATGAATATTCAAAATAACAGATATGAATCACAGGTACATGCTCACAGTCTGTAGATATTTACATTGACATCTAGTGTTTGATGTTTTAAGCTAGTCAATATGTCTGACAAAGTAGTAGGTAAGCTAGACTAACGGGGATATCTTCTAAAGACAAAGATTTTCTTCAGCATTAGTCTTCTTTCTACAGCAGGATGAAGAGCGAAGGAGACATGAAGAAGTAAGACGACACAGAGGAGCCCCATCAGGATTCCAGAAAGATCATCACTATAGTTCCGATGAATATGAAAAGTTTCAGCGAAATTTACAGAGACAAGAAGGGGAGGAATACAGAGAGTTTTTGAAAAAAGTAAGTTTTTTTTTTATTATTCAGTTTAAAGTTTCATCCTGTAACATCATCAAAGCTTTCAAAATCATTACAAAAGTCACCTTTATTTTTGCTAATCAAAGTAAAGGATCATACTTGACTGAGGGCTATTGATCTTTGTAACCAATATTTGACTTTAGTATACATATAAACTATGTTTTAGTAGCTTATTGATTTAATAATTCAGTTGAATATTTTCCAATTCTATCACATAATTTGTAAATGATTTATTGTATGAGAAGAATAATGATACATCAGTAAATTCAGTTAGGTATCTGTTAACCCTTAACTCTTTACCAAACGACAAAATTTTACTCGAGTTAAAATTGAAAGCATTTGCAGACAACAGAATAAATGTGACTTAAAAATTGAAATTTCTTTTGAGGAGGGTAGAAAACATTGCGGGAAAAAGAGAAAATGCTGGTTAACAGCATTTTCTACTTTTCCCACAATGATTTCAAAAGCCTTCTTTCTCAGGGTCATTAAAATTTGGGATTATGTGGTAAAGGGTTAAAGCTCCTCTCACAACTACAGTTGCTTTTGCGGCCAATGTAGATCAAGATCAGACTGCACAAAACACAGTCTCTTCTTCGATCTACACTGTCTGCTTTGGGCGAGACATTCTGGTCCATTACAAACTTAAAATGAGAATTTTATTTCTTTCAGGCTAAAAATTTTCATTCTGTTTATTTTGGGCTTTAAGCTTTAACATGATTGATGCTCACTTTCAAAGTCAAGTCTCATCTTGTCAGTTTTTCATTTGCGAGAGAGAAAGCGAGAGTTGTAAGATATCCTGTATGACACAGTACGTCATATAGAAAACTTTTATCTTGAAAGCAATGAGGAGAAAGTGAAACTTGGCATTTCTTCTCTCATGACATAGTGCTTTCACATGAGTTGATGAAAATATTCTTAACCCTTTCCCAAATGGCAAATTTTGGACTGGTCCAAATTGGAAGAGTTTGCAGATGACTTTTTTTAAATTTGATGAAAATGGCATAGAGTTCTCAAAAAGAGTAGAAAACACTGTGGGAAAAGGAGAAATTGCTCATTACTAGCAATTTCTCCTTTTCCCACAGTGTTTTCAAAAGACTTGTACAGCAGACACGTGAAAGCCAGGGCTTGTTTGGGAAAGGGTTAATTCATATTGGTTCTCTGTATTTTGCAATTGATGATTTCAAAGTTTTTTGTGCCAATTTTTTTCAGGAGGTAATTTTTGCACTGAATTAGGTTTATTTGTTGAACATTTCAAAAATACTTAGATTTCTTACACAATGTATGATCTTTTTTGTTATGATTTGGTTCTTTGATAACCTGCAGTATTGATAAAATTTTGATAAGTTAGTATTTAGGTATATTTTTATATTACAATTATGGTGATATTTTTTGTGATCCCTTTACAGGTTGTGCTATCTTAGAATAATCTGCTAAAAAATTATTACATGCAATGTAGTTCATATTGCAAGAGAAAAAAACTTGATATGTTATATTTGATGTATAGGATATGCCTTTCAGTTATTTCTGATGTACAGAAAATGTTAGCAACAAATTGCTACATGCCCATGACTTCATTTATGGTTTTTCTGCAGACACTTGTGAAATCCTTGTGATCAAGAACAGAAATGGCTTGTAATTGATATTCTCTTCTTTTGCCACAAGGTCTTCACATGTGTTAACGTATTAACCCTTTACCACACAATTTCGAGTTTAAACAGTCCTGAGCAGAAAGGCATTTGAACACATTCTGGGAAAAAGAGAAAATGCTGGTAACCAGCTATTCTATCAAAGACAGAAGTCATCACTTGAGCTACATTCAACTGTCGCCTGCAAATGCCTTTAATTTGGTCTAATCTAAAATTTTGTTGTTTGTTGAAGAGTTAATCCTTTACCAAACAAGCCTAAATTTTAACAACCCTAAGTAAGAAGCCTTTTAAAAACACTGATGGAAAAGGATAAAATGCAGGCAACCAGCATTTTCTCCATTTTCGACAATGTTTTCTATCCAATCCGAGATCTTAAGATTGTATTAATTTTGAATTTTTCGTCTGCAGATGAGAGTCTTAGATTTTCAATGTTGGAAAGGGTTGATTCTGTATTCACGTTCAAAGCCTCAAAATATGTTGATAATCCTTGTTGTGCAAGGATATATTTTTTAATTCATTTTTTTACATTTGTTAAAACTTCTTTTGAGATAAATTAGAATCATCTGTTTCAGTTTTAATCATCTGAATAATTCATGTGAATAATTCATCTGAATAATTCATGTATTTACTATCTAGGAATTTGAACCTAAATGGAAAATAGGTCTTCCGCTTGGACAATATAAATATGAACCTAAACGTCTTCTAATGGAACATGAAAGAAATGCAGACTATAATGCATATACTAGAAAGGTACTACCAAAAGGGAAAACTCTCTGTCTGATTTATTTTGTTCTTATCTGTTATTTATCTTTGGTACAGGTAGTTTTCCAATATCACTGGGTTTTAACTCTTTACCACACGATCCAGCATTATAACAACCCTGAGGAAATTGCCATTTGAGGAAAAAAAGAGAAAGCATTTGCTCCTTTTCAGACAAGGTTTTTCTACACTTTTGCAGACAATTATCTTCATTACAGTTACATTTAATGCATCGTCTGCAAATTCTTTAAATTTGGACGATTCTAAAATTTTATAGTGTGGAAAAGACTTAAGCGGAAGGCAACAATTTTACATGAACACAGATATAAACTCTGCAAGAAAATGAAATGTTGGACTCTTCCATATCGAAACTTATGCACACGACAGGGTCTGTATGCACCAATCATTCTTAATTTCACTCTAGGTCTAATTTTATGTATAGAAAGTAACACTTCTGATTGGCTAAACTATTTGGCTTAGCCAATTAGGATTTGTGTTATTTTCAAATTTAAAAAAATCTTTAGAATAAAACTAAGAACTTTCCTAGGAAAGTTTGGTAAATACAGACCCTGATGTAGCTCAAATGATTAGTGTTCTGTTTGAAGGGGGAAAAAGCATTGTGAGGAAAGGAGAAGGTGCTGGTATGCAAGCTTTTTTTCCTATTACCAGTGTTTCAAATTTCTTCTTTGTTGGGGTTATAAAATGGCAAGAAAGTTTGGTCAAATGTTGAACTGATTTGGTTTTGGTTACTGTTAGTTATATCTCCAACGCTTCCACCATTAAAGTGGAGCCGAGGATCATGGGAAAACAGGTGATTTAGTGTAGTGTTGTTGGGGAAACTAAAGGATCACATTTGATTTTGATGCAGCATATTATAGGATAAAAGTTTTAACATTTGTCTCTGATGTCACGATAACGTGTTAATTATGTCCAGCTTTCAACTGTACATGAACTTTTTTCTGAAAAAAGAGGTTTATGAAATTGGTAAATACAAATTTTGCTATGATTCAAGTGAACTCAAATGAAATGGCTTCTTTAATTTTTTTGTAAGAATCTGTTCATTCCAGGTCCTAATTTGAATTAGTAGAATGGTAAAATGCCACAAGAAATTCATCTTGAAATTAATAAATTCATAATTATCTTGCTTATTTATTGCAAAGTTTTAAGCCTGATATTCATAGCACAGTTTGAAATTAAAAGCTTCTAGTATTTAGAGTTAAGGTCATAGATACCACCATTTCATTGCTGTATGTATGTATTTGCGTGTACAAATTATTGGGTAGTTTGAATTCCAGACTATGAAAAATAGATAAATAGGACAAGCTGTTTTTGAACCATTGTCAGATATCTCTAATGCAGGTTTAACTGCATGTTACACTGTATGTCGTTATGCTGTGTTGTTAATTGCTTAACAATAACTCATTGTTCATGGATAAATGCTCTAAAGAATTACCTACACTGAAAAACCTAATTAGCGCAAGGAAATCAACCATCATTTCTAACCAGTATGCATATTCACCAACTTTAATTACCATTCTAATGTTAAATTCAAATACAAAACTTCAACTTGGCTTCCTGGTGGTAAAAAAATTAACCTGTAGACTGTTAAATCAATGACCTAGACATTTTCAGTGAGAGACAAATACATGTATATTGTGAAGAATTTACAGTTGCATTTATCGGAATACTCCTGAAGATATTAGACTGTAGATTAAAACCCTTATTGCACCTGATATGCAGTGCAATTCTAGTGTACAGTGTCAGCAAAAGGACATTGAGTTACTTTGAAGATTCTAGGAGTCTAAACAGCAGTTTGTGTTGTATTTGAAGGTAGCTTTTGTCATTTAGTCACTTTTAAAACATTTCTTTGTCTCAAAACTTAGTTCATTCTTATATAAGTGCATGTACAATGACCATGCTTTTGGAACTAAATGACCAAACTCTAGCTGAACATGAAAAGAAGCAATTTCTCAGGAGTATGACGTTCTTTGGAGATATATGTATTTGCTAAGATAGGATAAACAAGCAAGCAGACATAGTGGATGGAAAAAAATCTAACAAAAATACTAATCTGCTATTGTTATGTAACTTTGCATGTATCAAGGTTTTTTGTACTTATCTTAACACACCAGGAATTTCAACCACCTTTACATGCACAAGGACTTCCCCTTGGGCAATACAAATATGAGCCCAAAAGACTGGCCCTGGAAGCTGAGAGAAACCGAGAATATAATGCTTTGTTACGAGCAAAGGTAGCACTTATGTATAGACCTGTGGTGGCTTGCCTTACTAAATTAGAATTAATCTATTAACTCCTAAGTTATAATTTATGAAATTTAAATAAAAGACACCATTCAGAGCAAATGGAAAATAATAGTCAACTATAGGCCATTTTAACTTCTTAGTGTGCATGCTAGTTTTAGACCTACCCGAATCTGTTACAAAATACACAGCAAACGAACTTTCAAAGGAAAAGAAAATTATTATTACGTAACCGGACAGAAAACATTGTTGAAAGAGAAGCAGTTCCTTGTTACAATATAATGCCTTTTTTCTTACAATCTTCTCAAAGGCTTTAAAGATATAAAATGGCATATTTGTAAAGTACCAATCTATTTCAAAGTTATGATTTTGACAAATAAAGTTGCATTTTTTTTAGCACTGATAGACATAAAATATGATTGGTAGAAATATCAATGCCATTACGTGGCCTGTAAAATATCAGATGGGTAGTATTTAAGGTATTTTTCAAGCCAAAGAATGCACTCTTCCATGTTTTTATAAAGGGCATGCAAGATTTATTTGGAATTGGAATTGTGTATAATAAGGAATAAGCACCTATTTATTTGAATGTTTTGTGTCCTTCTAACAGTAAAATTCATTAGACAATAACATGTCCCAGTTTTACACCTACCATTTAGAGGCCATCACCCCACTTATAGTATGTCTGACTCGGCTAACCTTTCAGCACACAATTCTGAGTTTTAACGATCCTGGTGAAGAAAGCTTTTGAAAGTATTGTGCAGAAAAGAACTATCCGGCACTTCCTACATCACACAACGTTTTCCACCCTTTCCAAAATAAATGTTATTGAGTCAAATTAGTAATCTGCAAATGCTTTTAATTTAGACAAAGCTAACATTTGTCATTTGGTTAAAGAGTTACTGTCATAGTATTTCAGCCTCAACAAGAACAGCTGTCTTTAGAGAAATTGTGATAGCACTGGAAGCCAACCAATCATTAATCCTTTACCAAACAACATTTTAGGCTTGTTTAAATTTAAATTAATTGCAGACGACAAATTTAATGTGGCTCAAATAGTTGAATTTGTCTCTGAAATGTTAGAAAACATTGTGGAAAAAGGAGAAAATGCTGGTTACCAGCATTTCCTTCTTTTCCCACAAGATGCTCAAAAGCTTTGTTTTTCAGGATTGTGAAAACTTGGTATTGTGTGGTAATGGGTTAATCCTTTACCAAACAAAAAAAATCTTGGACTTTGCAGCTGGCAATTGAAATGTTTCCTCAAAAGATGTAATTTGACAGGGTAGAAAACAGTGTGGGAAAAGAACAAAATGCTAGTTACCAGCATTTTCACCTTTTTCCACAATGTTTTCAAAAGGCTTTTTTCTCAGAGTCATTAAAATCTAGAGCTGTATGGTAAAGGGTTAAATCTTTATCAGACAAAAACCAAAATCTTAGACATGTCCAAATTGAAAGCATTCTTAGACAACATATCAAATGTAGCTTAACTCATTTTAAGTTGTCTATGACGAGTAGAAAATATCGCAGGAAGTGAAGAAAATGCTGATTCCAATCCAAAGGAAAGTTAAAACACAGGAATGTCTGGTTAAAGGTTAAACTAGTTTAAATAGTTTTGTTTCACTCAAAGTGAAGTAATAACATTTTGCCTCTTAGGAACACTGTAAGTTGTCTCAAAGATTTGATTTGTATTTTAGATGGATTTATACTAATGAAGTCTCATGATCAGATAGTTAAATCTGTAAATGTTTTTTTTTTGTATTTTATTTAATATTATAAGGAATACATTGTTTTTGAAAACACATGACAAAAAGTGTTGCTTTTAGACTCTTCATATTCATATACATTTCTTTGAAGACTGCATAATATGATTATAATGCCACTTGTCATTTTATCACCAGATTTTTAAGTCACTTTTACAAGTGCCCAGGGTGAGCCTTTGTTATTGCTTGCCATCCAACGTCCATAGGGCCACCCATCCGTCTGTAAATAATGCCTATAAATTCTTTTCAGAAACTATTGGATCAAATCAAACTTAGTATTCAGACTTCCTATGGCATGGGAAAGAAACATGTTCCAAGTCACATGGCCCCTGTTACTATATTTAGTTAATACTTAAAAAAATATTGCCAATCAGAAGTCAGATGGCATTGAAACTTGGCGTAGATCTCAGGATTACTAATACTATTATTCAAATAAGTTCAGTAAGTTTAACTTAGACCTAATTTTTGAAAGGTCGAACCTTGACACTACTATATTTTATGCTTAAAATCTCTTGGTCTTAAACCATAAGGCCGTGATTGTTGATGTTTAGTTTGTAGCATTATTGTATGATCGCACAATTTACATACATTTATATTGCCTAAAACAATTAAGTACAGAGTGTTTATATATTAATTTTGGTATTTCCAATTATATGATCATCCTATGTATAAGTAGAAGGTCAAGATCAGTGTTTCAAGATGTGGAAAAGAATATGGAACAGGCTGTAATTTCAAAAATGAATGAGCTAGATATATGATGCCTCTTGCCAAGTTGATATTAAAGATTATGCAGATGCACCTATTTTATGTCAAAAGTAAAGCTAAGGTCTCTGAGAAAAAAAGTATGGAATTAACAGTAGCCTGATGGATCTTTGTGCCACGTGTATGAAAGTCCATATTGCTATAGATCTTGATTGCAGACAATGCATACTCCTTCATTGTATGGCCAAAATAAAGTTCAGGTCACTGTTACTTAAACTTGAACAGTTGAAACAAGAATAAATTCAACATTATGTCATTATTTTAGCTATGTGTCTGATAAATTTGATATTGTGATTGGTCACAGAATTATGCATATATAACACCAACTTAAGAAAAATGCCACATTTGCTACATATGGCAAAATTTAACACTCATGTTTTTAGCCATTACGGAATTAACTCTTCTGTAGACATGCAAAGTTTGAGCATTTTTTTTTTCATTCAATTCATATAAGTGAAAGCCAAAACTACACACCCTTTTTAGATTGAATAATATCATAATGTGAAAAGTATTGCCAAAATTTGATGTATTTACAACAATTTTTTACCATGCTTTTTTACCACGCTGTTGATAAGTAGAACTATGTAGATAAAATTGTACCAGTATGTATATTTTTTTTTCTGTAAATTTGAATTTTTTTTTTTTAATCCTTTTAAATTTAAAGTAAAAATGTTTTGTTGAGGAATATGCATAAGATCAGTCAACAGGAGAAACACTGAATCATAAAGTACCTTTGCTGATTTTCAACATCACATTTATTGGTTGAATTTATATTAGGCACTGTTTCTTATGTTTCTGATTGGCTTATGTTTGTGTATGTCTGTGTATATTTTTTTTTTTTTTTTTTCAAAAACAATTCTCATTTTAAAGAAGAATTTGAAGAATTATTAATTAGAATTGCCATTACAGCTACAATATTACTTTTCTTTATAGTAATCTATTCTTTGTTTCATTCATATACAGCCAAAAACCCCACTACAAATAGATGGCCCTCAAGGGCTGAATATAGATGTATCTTATCAAGATAAGAAAAAGGTTTTCCTAGAGAAAGAAAGAAATAGAGATTACAATGAATTAATACGAAAGGTAAAAACACAGCCAGAGTTATCATGTCATTACATTATCATGTCATGTCATTATCTCATGTCAGTCTGTACTTTGGCCTCTTCAGTGTTTTTGTATGACAAGTTCAATACTTATTATTTTTCCTATCTGCAGTTCTTTTCTTTAGAACAATTGGAGCAGTCTAGAAATTGGAGGTCAGGGATATAACTTATCACCAGCTTTTGTGTAAACATTCTTCTACATAAACAGGAAAGTACTGAGGCAAAGAGACCTTTCTGTGAATGAGAACTGGTTTCTAAATCTACAGTATTTTTGGACAAAAAGATGAAACAAAGAATCAACTGTGGAACGGACTTACTACTTAGGATACAGTGCAGAAACAATATTACCATACTATTTCCCACCACTAGCATCATTGACTTCAGAATTTCACATTTTCCTTTTCACCTCAAACACCATCTACTTACAGCCAGCACCTGTATGCTCTGTCACGTTCTGTAACTATAAATTCCCAATGGTTTTAGTTTGTCTGTTACTTTTGTTGGTCCCAAGGACTTAACTTCCAAGAGTTTGAGGGTTCTAGCTAATTTTCCGGGAGTTCCGTTGTGGACAAACATTCCTTTAACCCTTTACCACACAATCTAGAGTTTTAACAATCTGAGGGAAAAGCCCTGTGAAAGCATTGTGGGAAAAGGTGAAAATGTTGGTAACAAGCATTTTCTTATTTTCCACTTTATTTTATACCCTTTTAATGATAATCTCCCATTTTAGCCACATTTGTGTTGTTGTCTGCAATTAAATGCTTTGGATCATTGTAAAATTTTGTTGTTTAGTAAAGACTTTAAAGATGAGATTATGTGTTCTGCACCAACAGATCTTTGATGATATATTCTCGCTGAAGAGTTTGTATGGAAGGTTTACATTAATCTAACAGTGTTCATGGTAAGGTCTTCCCATCGGATTTAAGCGGTTTGGTTTAGGAGTGAGAAAAAAGCCAGCTTGATCATTGCTCAGTTGGCATCTCTTTTTTTTCCAAGTTGTATCAATAAGACCAGGATTTTTAAATGATTATGTAAATATTTATCTTACAACAGCAAGCTAAAGTAATCATAAGCAAGCTGAAAATTGACATTCAGACATTGAGATTTTCTGGGAACGAAGTAGGTGTGTATGTGTTTGTGAGCGTGTATAAAACAACTGTCGAAGACAACAATAATTATTCAGAAATTAAGGAATTTATTCATGAAATTGTGTCCAAAAAGTTGTGGTTACCATTATAGTCGATCGGAATAGAACGTAGGTTTTTTTTTTATTTCTAATTTGAGGTCATTCTACATGTATTTTCTAAAAACTTTTTCCCTTGTTTCAGTTCATTATCTCGTATGCATTGATTCATCAACTGTTCTTTTTTGAGGGCCAATGATGCTTTTATCTGTTGACAGAAATATATTTTTTTACAAATTAAAATACACAGTGATATTACACTAATTAAAACTGGTTGCTTAGATGTTATCAACATCAATGTTTGCAGCTTTTCAGAGGGTATTTTGATGGTGACTCAAAGAAAAATGGCACTATAATATTTATCAAATCAAGGACAAGGATTTATTTGTGTATTTGTTTCATCTTATATATTAAACATTATAAATATTGTATTACATAAAGGAAGAAGATCAAAATGGATATGGTCAACATACTCAGTACCCATATAGATACAATGTGAACCTAGAGCGTGGTTTGAATCCCTTCCAAGCATATTCCTCCCAGCCACAGCATGCTCACTTTTTGGAGAACCAATTTGAAGACAAACATTCTGAAAGGATTGTGACACCACAAAGGCTACAAAGATCGTCTCATCAGCAGACCTCTGAGAACATGCAAGCAGTAATGACCCATGTAGAGCATAAACCGCCTGTACCTCCAATACAACAACAAAGCAGTTCCCAGCAGAAAAACATTTATCCACAAAAAAATGAAGAATCATATGTTCCAACTCCATTAGAAGATACTATGAATCCATACAAGACAAATCCCAAACGATTTTACAATCAGATGACAGCTCCCTACCGTAAAACTGCTTCTGTTCCAGCAGATTATGGATCCATTCCTGCTACACCAAATAAACTGTCCCTGCCAGTTGGGGGCTTTGATGAAGCCAGAGCTTTTAATGAAAAACAGAGGAATAGAGAGTATAACGACTTTGTCTCGAAGGTACTGCTCACAAAATGTATGCTTGTCCTATGGCCTTCTGAATTTATTCTTCTGTCATTGGTGTGCATTTCCCAAGTCTTAAAAGTGAAAAATAACAGAAAATTAAGACTTGAAATATTCAGATGTTCAGAACTTTGAACTTAATTAGGTTACAATTTTCACAATATTTTCACAGTTGTCTGATTCAAGCATGTGTCTGGTTATTAAACAGCAGTTTATGAAAAGATTTGGTTGAGGTAATCCAAGATTTAACATTATTATTAACATGTATAAAACTGGAATGGAGATTACATTTTATCAGAATAGGAGTGGAATCTTAATTGTAATAATATGCTGAATCAAAGACTTCCTTGCTATATTCTCAGCACAGTCTTTGCAGTTCGATTTTCACTCAGCTGTTGATGCGTGGGTCTGTCTTTAAAATTGCTGTAAATAGATCTTTTTCTCTTTTCTTTTAATACTTTTTTTTATATCCAAGGTGTCTTTGGATTGTGGGTTCCACTTTATCTACCTTCCTTGTCTGAAGTTTGTATTATCTGTCGTTTCTAGGTAAAACTCTTCAGTTTGAGGGCACAGAAAAACAGCTCAACGTTTTTCTAAATATGTATACATGTGATGAAATACAGCTTTAATTAAAAGTTTCGTGTTTCTCCTTAAAAGAAAAGCTTCTTTTTAATTATTGTTGTGTATCATAACATGGGACCTTTCATTTTAACAAGATATATACCAGATTTCAGTCTAAAGCTTTTGCTGTTTGATCTACTGATGCAGTAAGATATAACTATATGGATTTTTTTCTTTCAAAATCATGTAAACAAAGCTGCTGTTGGTAAAAAATTCATCAAATTGTGCACACCACAAATCATAATTTCAAATTCTTTAACCTTTGTTTGATGTAAACCTTTTTATGTGATAGCTTCCTCCCATTAAGCCTGGCAAGGGTGGCATGACACCTCAAGCAACAGCCCTCACCTTGCCTGTTGGTGGCTATGATGCCCTAAGGCCCACTTTAGAAAGACAAAGGAATGAGGAATATAATCAACTGAAGAAAGATGGAGTACTAGATAAAAGGAAGGTAATGGTCGCACACAGCAAATGCACGTCTGAAGAATTTACACTGTGCCTGATGAGAGCAACACTAGGTGGTTTTGCATACTGTAAATCAAGATCAGATGGCATAGGGCATGCAGTCTGATCTTGGATCTACATTTTAGTATAATATTAGATGGTCTGACAGAAACGACCTTGACTTCATAATGTTTGGATATTTTTCCTTGTTAGTGTAAATATCTCATTTATTAAGTGCGTAATGGCTGATATGAGACTCAATAGTAGGTGTGGTATTTACAAAATTTGGAATCAAATAAAGAAAGCATCATTGTTTCTTGGAAAAAGGAAATCATCTTTTATTTTGCGTGAGTGGTCCATTTCTCATTTGTTTGTCTTTCATTTTTGTCTTGTAAGACACTGTTCAAGAGCAGTGGTCATAAGTCAATCTACTCAATTGACTATTTCCATGTTCCAAAGAATAATCTCCAACATGTTTTAGCCAAGTTATATCAGAAAGCAAGTTTTGGAAAGAAGTAGTAGCACTGAAATTGTTTTAGAATGCTTTGTAAACACAAGCAATTCATACTTAGTTTTGCCTTGCTACTGACACTGCTGATTTAGTTATGCCCCTGATTACATCTGAATTTCAATCCTTGCTTTTTGCATTACTTATTCATGAAGAATGATCTATGCCAACTACAGAACATGAGAGTTGTTCATCCATTGTATAATTTCATCAGTTCATATTTACATTTAATTCCCTGACCTATTCCTATGGTTTCTGATCCCCTCTTTGCATTTGACTTTCCAAAACCATGATTAAAAATAAATGCTCTAACACTTTTCATACTTATCCTTAAAGCTACATATATATCTGTCCTGGAAAAGTGAGCTACGTGTAGATAGTATGTCTGGAATCAACGAAGACCATAGCTTTGGAAAAGCTTTCAACTTTCTGTAGAACCACTACAAATTGTACATGAAAACTATCACATGTTCCTTTCTTGTAATGGAAATTGTCAGTGGAATGATTACCTTGAAAGCACAGAATCAACCAATTTTGAAATGAGCTCGACAGAAATCACAAGAAATTCAGAACTCAGAACCAGTTGACATTTCCTGTTTGCAGGTTTCATTACGAAAGAAAGCTCCAACACCTCCTGATCAACAAGGCTTATTTGAAAGCCAGTCAAGATATGAAGGTTACATTAAAAATATGGAGAGACAGAGAAATAGAGAATATAATGAATTCCTGAAAAAGGTATTCATTGCAATCTTGGGTGTTCATGTTTTGTCAGGTCTTAGGCTACATTCTTTTCAGGGATAGGGTAGTTTAGCTGTAGTTCTAGATGACTGTGCTGCTTTGAGGTGGGTTGGAGTGTTTTATAATTGTATTCATAAATTATCATTCCCTGGCCCTCATAAACTAATCATACATTTGAATCCTATTTGATTCACCTATCATTAGATAATGTTAAGAAAGCAGGTATGATCACTACCTATGAAATTCCATAACACTCTCCCATCTGTAGCCTTTGGTGGCTTGGAGAAAACGTACAGCAATGTTCATCTGGATGAGCAGAAGGAAAATAGAATACAAAATTATGCTGATTTTGTACACCTTCTACATTTATTACTTACAATGAAAATGTGTGTACATAATTTTCTTTGTTAGCTTATATGGGCAACAAGTTGGGTTTACTACAAAACTTTATTTCATGATTGATGACAAAGTGAAGATTTTATTAAGAGTTTGTGTTTTCTCATTTCATTTGCCGTTTCATTATAACATTTCACATGATTGTTACTGTTGGTTATAGGAGATATAGGTAATTGAATAGATTTGGATATGTTAGTTTTTCTTTTGTGGATAACTCTGGTTCACTTTAAATGGTATCTTGGTTTTTTGTACCTGGTTCAAAATGGGTTTTGTACGTCTTTCACAAGTTTTTTTCTCACAGCACATTGTGTTTTGCCATGCTTCACAAACATTGTGCACGATGTTCACGATATTAATCTATCAATATTCTTTTTGAAACTTAAGATGGCTCATTTTTAAACTTCCTCAGTATATAATTGACGTCTTTGGTTGGAATATCTTTTTGTGATTTATGTAGATGCCGTCATACTTTGTGCCAAAGTTTTGTTAATTTACAGTATGGATTTTACAACTGATTAATCTTAGTGTACAACTTTTGAGGGATCATGTTATTGAAAAGAGTTAAAGGAGTCTCTGAAGATAAGCAAAGTTTTTATCAACTCCAAGAATGGATAATGATCATACATACCATTAACTCCATTTATCATTACATAGAAATACACAGGGGGGAAAATGACATCTCGAAGTGAGCCAGATAGACCAAATGCATCTTTTTATGTGGGAGCTGAAGAAGAACAGGAAATGAAGAAAAGATATCTAGCTGAAGAGAGAAGCAGACAATACAACCAAATGTTACGAGAGGTAACAACCTTAAAACTTCCAAGCAACATCAACTTAAAAATTATGCTATAGATAAAAGATACAACTATTCCGGCATTTCATGCTCAACTTTGATCATAAGTTGTTTTGATGATAAGCAATTTGATTTGGTTGTGTAGCAAAGTATTCAGAAGTTTTACTAGGCAGAGTGTTACTCTAGATTATGAGGGAAAATCAGAGGATTTATAGAAAGATTAAAGATGAAAATAGTTTGATTCTGGTTTTTTTATGTACAGCAAGAGCCACCAAGGTCAAGGTCAGTGAACATTCCAAGTGATGTAGATTCTGGATTGCCTATTGGGCAACAGCATCACGAAGCCTGGCGAAAGTTTTTACGGGATCAGAGAAATAGGGAATATAACCAGATGATGGACACGGTACATTAACACACGAACTTAGATATATACTTTTCACTTCCTTCCCAAAGTCTGAATTAATGTTGTTTAACAAATGTCCTTCTGTTCAACAATTAAGAAGTGAACAGCTAAGAAAACCGCAATTTTACATCTTTATTGAACTAGATTAACAAAAAGAAGCAAATGAAGCACACAGCTTGATACTGTTATGTTGTACCGTATACAGACAGACATTTAACATTAATTCAGATGTTTATGTTTTGGTGGATGACTAATTCCAATTTCACCCTCACAGCTAATAGGTAAATTTGTTTCCACCTTGGATCACAATGTTTCACATAACTTAAGTTCTAGTTATTATTTCATAGAAGCATCATACTTCACAATGTCATACACAGAAACTTATCATACATGTATCACAAAATGTTATTCAGAAGGAATTCATATACACATATTCAGGCAGCACAAACCTCAGTGAACACCAACAAAAGTTTATACCATTTTCATTTAAGGCTTGAGAAAATTAATTTCATTATATCACAAATATTTGAGCCATGCCCAGAGAAAAGGGGCTTAATGCATCTGCAAAAAGTATTGACCCATATCAGTCTGCATTGTCCACGCAAGCTGACATGAGATGAAAGGGTGTGCTATTTGGAAACTTTCTGCATTTCTAAGGACCATTCTACCTTTTGATTCAATCGGCTGTTAACCCTTTCCCAAACGACAAATTTTGGACTGGTCCAAATTGAAAGAGTTTGCAGACGACAATTTTGAATTTGATGAAAATGGCAGAAAGGTCTCAAAAAGGATAGAAAACACTGTGGGAAAAGGAGAAATTGCTCGTTACGAGCAATTACTCCTTTTCCCACAATGTTTTCAAAAGACTTGTACTGCAGACACATGAAAACCAGGGCTTGTTTGGGAAAGGGTTAAACAGAATAGATGTTATGGATCCATAATCATGTGATGACTTGGTTGGTATATTGCTTCATGGAGATGCCTAAAACCTCCTTTTCACAGAGCATGGCAAATTTATTCTTACTTTCGTTTTGCCACCACATAACCTGTCATGTGTGCTAAACAGTCTGGACTGTTGATGCACCATGAAACAAATTTCACTCATTCATTCTGCAATTCATTCATTCTGCCATTCATTCTCTCATTCCGGTGCAATTGACTTGTGTTTCACTTTTTGTAATGTACAATGGAAAAAACAATAAATTATTTTGGAACATTGATCGAAAAGTCTCTCATCTCTGTAGATAAACATCTCTGTCGGATTTTAGTTTGGGCATATATGGGCATATAAAAAAAGAACAAAGGCTATTGCTACCTTTTTAACCTAGCATGATAATTCAAATAAGAAAATAACAATAAAATTTTTCAAAGTAACTAGATTTTTGTTGTACTTCGGCAAAATTTGATGGCCCTATTCCTAAGGCAGTGCTCAGCTGGATATCCTTTATGTCATTTGGTAATTTATTTTCTCTTTTTGATAATTCTTAATTTACTATATTTATTCTTGACGTTTTTACATAGTAATCTCGATTTTACCCTCAGTAATACTTTCAGTTTTAAAGTTTCAACGAATTTCATATGCAAGTATTCAATGAGGTTTGAAATATGTTTATTTTGGTTGTTCAATGCTTGACATTTTATTTTAATATAAAAAGAAAATAGGTTCTGTTTTTTTATGCTTATTTTTTTATGCACACAGCCGGAGCAACAGCGGTCATGGTCAGTTAACATTCCAGGTGAAGACAAATATATGCCTATTGGACTTCGTCATCACATTGCTTGGAAAAAATTCCAGCAGGAGCGACATAAACAGGGACTCCATAGATCAAGGGTTTGGGTAGTTCTGAACACATACTGCCATGCATCTGTGTTAAAGCTAATGGCTTTTGCTCCTTTCTCACTGAATCAATGTAAAAACAGTAGCTTGCTTTGTTTGATTCCTTTGATGTCATGATACAACTTAAACAAAATTCCAACCTGGATATGAACATACACATTTCTAATCGCCTCAATCTAAAATTCACTTGTTGTTAGCTTTAAATCGAATGAATTAATCTAGATTTTGAAGTTCCTTCATTTATCATGTCTATTGTGAAGCTTCTGCTTTCTGTGGTTCTATGGTATTAATCTTTACTCAAGGTTTCAAAAATTTTCACTTCTTTTTTAAATTCTGACTTTTCAATACCTGTGTCTTGCATTTCTTTTTGGAGAGGTGTTTGATTTTTTTTCTTGTCAAGAAGGTAATGCGGACATGCATTGTTAATCTCTTTTATTACTGCCATAGTTATGATGTTTTGATTATTACATATTTAGAAAGTTTGCAACATAATTACTGACAACTTCAGATAAATGGTATAAAGAGGGCTACATTTGAAATGTTGTAACACAGTCTTAATTTTGTACCCAGCTTGGATCTTTCGATGAAATGCCTATTGTCAGTATGTTTCCACCTATACTTGTACAGTAGGCTACATAGCACATTATGTTTGTAAGGTTTTGCCATAATGCACACTAAAAGTGTAAATCCAAATTACAAAGCATATATTTTATAAAACACTTTATGTATATCATTTCTGCTATGTGACCAGGTTACAAAATGCATATACAACTACACAGTACAAATCAGTCCATTACTGAAATTCCTATTTGAGGTGGAACTTCTTTTCAGCTGATTTGCAAGGTTGCAAGGAAGAACAAATTTTCAAATAAACAATTGATGCATAACATTGTAATTTAATTATACTTCAAATCTGATACCTAATTTCATCTGAAGTTGAACTGCCTCCTTTCCCTTTTAAAGATCTACTTGTATACAATATGTTGTTTACATGAACAATATGCTGTAGACTCATTACATCACATCATAGAAGCTATTGTTTTTATACATGTATGTCCAAATATAGAACCACACAGGGTAGTGAACTATTTGAACGATAAAGTGTAAGGTTGTTGTGTGTATACATGTGTTTTAAGTTGCTAACCTGGTTATTTCTAATGTCCTTTTTATCACCCAGATAGAAAATTTATTTTTGTAGAAACCCAAGATGAAAATACCAATGGCTATATAGACCAACTGCAGGAAAAAGGAGCTAGCCTTAACCTATCAGTGAGATTTTAGTGTAAAAGTTTTTTTTTTTTACGTCTATAATTTCCACATTCTTCAGAAAAATCAAGAGGTTCGTAACAGGGACTGGAATTTTGGCAATAGTGGTGTTCTTGATTTAAGAGGAGATGATGAAAATCAAAGTAAAAAACAACTTCTGCGTGAAGAGAGACAGAAAGAATACAATGAATACATGAATCAGGTACACAGAGAACATCTATGTTTTCATGATTGAAGTGCATGTTAACACTATCCAGTTTGTGTTTAATATCTGTTCCATGTTTGTACTTGGATATTCTTTTATCATGGCACATTTCTGAATTTGTGGTTGCACAAAACACATTACAACAATAATAGTAAAGAACTACATGTGTAAAAGACGATAATTGCTGATTTTCTCTGGATATTTACCATACAGATCAAGAAAGATATTCTGTATTTTATTTCCGTCGTTTGTTTTCGATTGTGTCACTTTTGCCTCTTTTGACACAAAAAGCTAGAGCATTTGAAAAAAAAAAAAATAGGTTACTGGAAACAAACATTTGAAAGTGCTACATACACGTATATTTGTTTTGTCAGAGAAATGTGTATTACCAGGATAAATGTAAACTGGGCTACCAATAAAAGATTTGGAAATACCACAGAGTGTTGTCTGAGTGAGTCAGTCTAATAAATTAGTCTAAGGTAAAGATAACTCTGAAATTCATATTTTTGGCTCATTTTCAACTTTCACTCAAATTATCAAAAAAAAAGTCAGTTTTTCTGATGAGCTATTACATCATATATTTCACATACTTGTAATTCCAACTTCTCAATGTTGTATAATGCTTGCTCTTTTTCATAATTATCTGTTGATATCCAAAATAGGAATACATGATTTGTGTATAACAACAGCTATTTAGGTTCATTCTATTGAGAGGAAAACATTTTCAGCTGCATTTTCAAGTTCACAATGGCAAAATATCTTGTAAAATCTTGGAAATTCATGATGTGTTTTATGTGACATAAATTTGCCAAAGCTTCAGCTTCTGCTATGCAGGCCTTTTTTTTTGGGGGGGGGGATTATTTCATGGTTTTGTAAAACAACAGAAGGCTTCCTTCAGTTTGAGGCATGAATGAGTCATGATAATGTGAATTTTTCAATTAATTAGGCAGGATGTTTAATACATGCCTTATCTGTGCAATAAAAACAACATTTTTTTTCATGTTTAAAAGATTATGAAGTCTAGTTTGCTTCAAAATTTAATTTTCAGGTTCAGAAATAGGTCACATCTATTTTTGGTAGGAAAAGAAGGATGGTACAGATTGAATACTATGATCTAGAGGCCAGCTTAGTTCTTCAGTACTGGAAATCTGATATCCAATTTGCACTGTGTATTGCTTATGTATATACTTGAGCAAAGGTTTTTATACTATTTTACTATGCATTTTACATGTCATTCTGCATATTAACACAATGTTTTGCCATTCAAATTAATATTAGACACAAAGAAAACTCAACAGAACTTGGCCAGAACCAGATGGGCGTGGGGCCCTTTTAGTTAAGAAAGGAGAATATGATAATGTGAGGAATATGTATAGCAACGAGAGAAAGCAGGAGTTACAACAGTATTTGAATGAAAAAGATCCGCAGCAGGTATCCTGTTGGTATTTAGTTGGAATTTGGGTTTTCATTACTTTATTGACCTTTTAGCTGGTTTTGTACTGTTTGAAGCTTTATAAATTATTACAGAATGGAAATTACTTACATAACAATAGAAATTAACACATTGTAGCTTACCTAATGCTTTGTTGACATTTGGGCCTGTATCTTTGCTTTAAAGAATACTTAACACCATTATTGAGTATATTTAAGGAAAACTGCATGGACTGAAATTCAGGATAAACTTCTTTGCCCATCTTTTTTAATGGAGCTAACTCGCTTTTTATTTTTCTCATTTAAAATTTGTTAAGAAAAAGAGTCTAAAGCAGAAGAAAACACCCACATAGAATATTTCCCCTCTTTTTTTTGTATTAAAAATACATAGTCTTATGTAACAGTAGAAATACTACAAAAAATACTTAAATGCATAAAAATAATATCTTGAAAAACAAAACAATTTTTTCCTTTTCTCTTTGTCAAATTATTTCATTGAAAATACATTGCAATGAAAGTATGGTAAAAACATGCTTATTTTAATCACTTGAATTTTCAATTTTTGTTTTGACAAGGTTATTGATTTGCACCTAAACTCTAATATTCTTATAAGCAGATTAAATATGATGAAATACATCTAACAGAATGTCTGATACACATAAACAAGAGTTACTAATGACTCAAATGCATGCTATTTATATTACTTTGTCTTTGATGGGACAAATCACAAATTACAACTTCAGGAATCTGGGAAAAGAACTAGTGGATTTCATTTTCAAATTGTTCTAAATACTTTTTTTTTTTTTTTTTTTTTGACTTTGTTTTTAATGATTATTTACACGTGCATCAGATAACAATTTCTGTAAATCTGATTTATATCAAACCTTGCTTTTCATTTAAAACTTGTTCACGTTATTTTGTTTTTAATGATTATTTACATGTGCATCAGTTAACAATTTCTGCAAATCAGATTTTTATCAAACATTGTTGTTCATTGTGTTGACCATTTGTTCACTCCTGCAATTACAATGGTTAGTTTGCTTTGTTAGTCTTGTTTACTATTTTACATGTTTATTGTTTTTATGTACATGTAATGTGTAATCTTTTGTATTGTTATTGTGACATTTCTCAAGAAAGCACCTCGTACACAAGAGCCAAGATCTAGGTCCCAGCCAGTAGGTTCTGGCTATCGAAACAATTTTAATCCATTTGTAAATGCATTTGGGAAATACCATGATACCAGGCAAAAATTAGCTGAGGATCGGAAAAAGGAATTCAAGATCTTCATGGCAGAGGTAGGGATGAAATACGCTATGGAGAGTGCTTTCATGTTTTTTTTTTTTAGATTGTTATAAGTAAGACAAATGCTATCTTTCTATGGTAACATATTTTTTTCTTGTCAGTCTTGGTCTATATTGACTTCACCGTAAAGTCTGCAAGGCTAGATACATAACCAGAGTTGACTGTATTACCGAAAAATGCATGTGGTGATTTAGAGAAAACAACAAACTGCTGAATTTCTACGTTTGACACTATTTTATTGTAATCTTGGGTTTTCTTTAATGATACAAATTTCTTGATTGCAAATTTTTATTAAGGTGTCATTGAAAGTTAAATTCTAAAACTTGCATACAGCAAGCAAAATCCTTATTTTCCAACACTCTTTCAAAAGCAGTCCCTACAGGGGGAAAACAAAAAGTATATATTTTGAAGTATGTTAACTTCATCATTTGGTTATGGATTGGTCCATTGACATCAAAATACAAAATTGGGTCAACTTGTCTACTGGTTTGAAAAAAAAAAAAAGAACTTATTTACATTGAACTCAATTTATCATCTATATAAAGAATGTATCTACATTGTTAACAAATATGTTATTCTATTTTGGAGAGAAAGTAACTCCTGATGCCAGTAACTTGGGTACATTTCTAAAATCAACATGGTATCTCATTTTGCTTATGGTGTAAAATGTGAGAGCAGGTTTATTTTAAAAATGACACTGACTACTCTGTTGACCAACTAAGGACCTGAAATCAAAGGGGAGGACAAATTACTCAAAACAATACAGGAAGATACAGCATTATGCAGATTATTTTTCCATAAGTGATTAATATCACATGTAGCACTTGGTGCAAAATATAGAAATCAGTGGGAATATGAGAAAAATGTAGGAGCTGTGTTATTTTAAAATGGCACTGACTGCTTTGTTGACCTACCAATGAATTAAATCAAAAGGGGAGGATAAAGTACTCCAAACAATACAGGAAGACTTTGCATTATGCTGATTATGCATCAAGGAAAGATTAATATCACATATAGCAATTGGTGTAAAATAGATATCAGTGTTTTAAAATTTGACCTTTAGAATATTCAAGTGTAGGGAATGGTGTAGTAATTATCTAACGTTTATTGAAACAGAAAAAGAAACACGAAGTGGTTCCAAAGAGAGGTTTTGGAGATGCTGTACCAAAGATTGCTAAAGAAGAAAAGCCACTTGTTATTTCGATGGGACTGTATGAAAGTGAAACAAGGAAGAAGTTTCTTCTTGAAAGAAAGAAGGACTTTGCCAGCTACAACCAAAAGCAGGTTGTTTCAAAATACCTTCTGGCACAAAAGTTCATCCTTGATTTGATTATTGAGAATATTGTCAAACATTTTAAAAGCAATGTATCTAGAATTGTAAAATATGCTATCTTCCTTTCCACTGCGTTAAATGATTGTATTGATCAGTCAGACAAATGTAAATGGTGTGTTAGATTTGTTGTTCACCTTAGAACAAAGTGTTCAGAGGTAATTTTTATAGTTGCTTATTGTACTGCTTTGTGTGTGAAATGCATTGTATTTCGTCAGCACAAACCACAATTTTTATCAAATCTCCTTGAAGCTTAGTTAGAAATATGTTGCCCCATTAATCTCTAGTTCAAGCATAAGATTGGGTTTTGATGGGAAAAAAAGGATAACAAAGAAACATTTTGGTATAACTTTTGACGGTGCATTTTTATCTACAGTACCTGTTATCCCCACCGACCTATGTCAAGATGTTTGTGATATCTGTATAAAGCTGAAAAATGGATTAGATGGATTCTCAAGCATGGTCACTGGAAAAAATTTATAAAATACCTTAATTAGAACCCTCCAGGCAACAGTTTTGATATAATCATGTAATTGTGTCAGAATGTTTGTCTTAAAGATTTCTAGGCTTTGTTCTTGTTAGATTATTAAAATTGTCACTAGATCATTTGATCAAGTATGCTTTTATTATTCATAAGGTAATATCTTTTATCCAACATGTATACCATTGTTAGAAAGTCTGTCTCTACGATACTTAGGTCACAGTCAGACTGAGGTCACCTAGACAACTATTTAATTGTTTTGTTAGAAATCTAGTAGCAACACCTCACATCAAATCATGATAACACTTTGCAGGAATGTTTTTCTCTGACATCCAGCAGAGTGTACTAGTCCAAAGGAAGGAAGACTCCCGCAGAACTTTTGTTTTCATCTGTTTAACATGGTGCCATTATTATGTAGGCTATATGGTCAAATTTGGGTTTTTATAGATCAGAAACTAGGTCATAGACCAGCAGTTACTTTGAAATATTTTTTCATCAAACAATTTATGGCATAACAGGCATTTGTCTTCTAACATGTCTTTTTTTTTTTTTGTCTTAATTTTCTAAATTCTAGAACACACAGTGGCAACTATAGATTCTAAAGATTTTGAGGCGGGCAATAAAGACCAAATGGCCCACCCGATTAGTAAGGCACAAATTACTTGACCCAGAGAAAAAGGGTTTTTCTTATCATCTTTTTTTTTTATAAACTATGTAGATACCATGCCCTGTGTTATCTAAATCGTCAAAAAATGATGTTATCAATTAAAGTATTAAAAGAAAATTCCAAAGTACATTTTAATGTGAATAAATTTTGATGGCTGTGCTATCCTGTTATGTGTCAGTTTTTACCGCTTTATCTTTACTGCTCTCAGGAAAAAGGTCGGACACCTCGTAATAACGTGAAAGAGAACTTAATGCCGCATGTAGCCTCTGCGGAGACCCCTTTAGTCAACTACATGGGTCATTATGATGAAGAAAAAAGCAAATTTAGGGTCCAAAGGAATAAGGACTTTCAAGAATTCTCGTACAAGGTATTTTCTTCTGGCATGATGTAAATGTAATGCATGGAAAGAGCTTCAGCATACAAGTTTTTAGCTCCACTGGCCGAAGGCCAGCGGGCTTATGTCATGGCCCGGTGTCCGTCGTGCGTCCGTCCGTCTGTCCGTCCGGTCGTCCGTCTGTCCGTCCGTCCGTCCGTGCGTTAACTTTTATTTCAAACATCTTCTCTGAAACTACCCATCCGATTTTCACGAAACTTCACAGAAATGATCCTGACATGGTCCTCTTCAGAATTTCTTGAAAGAATTTGATTCCTTCAAAAACTCTGGTTGCCATGGCAACAAAACTGAAAAATATTGGAAATCTTTAAAAATCTTCTTGTCTGAAACCATAAGGCATAGGGCTACCAAATTTGGCATGTAGCTTTATGTAGTAGACCTCTATCAAGTTTCTTCAAATTATAGCCCTGGGGTCAAAATTGGCTCTGCCCCAGGGGTCACAAGTTTTACATAGGCTTATATAGAGAAAACTTTAAAAATCTTCTTGTCTGAAACCATAAGGCATAGGGCTACCAAATTTGGCATGTAGCTTTATGTAGTAGACCTCTATCATGTTTCTTGAAATTATAGCCCTGGGGTCAAAATTGGCTCTTCCCCAGGGGTCACAAGTTTTACATAGGCTTATATAGAGAAAACTTTAAAAATCTTCTTGTCTGAAACCATAAGGCATAGGGCTACCAAATTTGGCATGTAGCTTTATGTAGTAGACCTCTATCATGTTTCTTGAAATTATAGCCCTGGGGTCAAAATTGGCTCTTCCCCAGGGGTCACAAGTTTTATACATAGGCTTATATAGAGAAAACTTTAAATATCTTCTTGTCTGAAACCATAAGGCCTAGAGCTACCAAATTTGGCATTTAGTTTGATCTAGTTGGAGTCTACCAAAAGTGTCCAAAGTATAGTCCTGGGGTCAATTTGGCCTCATACTTGGAGGGGGGGTTCACAAGATTTACATAGGCTTACATAGGGAAAACTTTTAAATCTTGGTGTACATAGCCATAAGGCTTAGGCTACCAAATTTTGCATATAATTATAGCATTATTTAGTGGACAGTTACAAAGAGGGCCCAAGTTACAGCTCTAGGATCAAGTTTGGCCCTGCACCAGGGATCACAAGTTTTACATGGGTTTATGGAGTGAAAAGTTCAGAAACCATCTTGTTACCAGCCATAAGGCCAAGAACTCCCACATTTGGCATGTTATTCTTCTAATACAATATTCCCCATTTAGTCAGACTGTAGCCATGAGGTCAAAGTTTTATAAGGGCTTATATAGTGAAAACTTTTCTTCGTGGTTTATATTTATAAGCCAGTGGAGCGATACAGGGCCATCATGGCCCTCTTGTTTGTGATTTAATGTGGAGCTATTTATTTCCTGACCATAGTGTGATGACATAACTACTACATAAGCTTGGACATTGTACGTACTCACTGTGTGGTTGTATGGCCTACATTCATAACACTATTGTAATAGAACTTTGTAAATTGTAATAGTAATAAAATGAATGTGTATTGTTCTTATGTTTGATTACAGAATTCAACTAAGCCAATAACTATCATTTTTTGTGCATCTTTGCTTACTATTCATATAACGTTTTTTGTTATCCGTATTTAGGGCATTCAGTTCACCCTTTCCCATGCGATCCTGATTCCTATGGAAAAAAAAGGCCTTTTTAGCTCACCTGAGCACGAGGTGTTAAGGTGAGGTGTCGTTGTCCCGCGTCCATCTGTCCCTCTGTCCACAATTCCTTTAAACATCTTCTCCTCCTAAACGCTAGGCCAATCTTGATGAAACTTGGCAGGGATGTTCCTTGGATGAAGCTCTACCAAAGTTGTTCAAGAGATTGAATTCCATCCATAACTCTGGTTGCCATGGCAACAGAAAGGAAAAAAAAATAGCAGAATCTTTGAAAATCTTCTTCTCTGATTCTAGAAGGCGTAGAGCTTTGATATTTGGTAAGTAGCATGTCCTAGTGGACCTCTACCAAGTTTTTTCATATGATGCCCCTGGGGTCAAAACTGGCCCCACCCCGGGGGTCACAAGTTCGAACATAGGAACAAAGATGGAAAACTTTAAAAATTTTTCTTCTCTGAAACTGGAAGGCGTGGAGCTTTGATATTTGGCATCTAGCATCTCCTAGTGGACCTCTACCAAGTTTGTTCATATGATGCCCCTGGTGTCAAAACTGGCCCCACCCCGGGGGTCACAAGTTCGAACATAGGAACAAAGAAGGAAAACTTTAAAATTCTTCTTCTCTTAAACTGGAATGCATAGAGCCTTGATATTTGGCATCTAGCATCTCCTAGTGGACCTCTACCAAATTTGTTCATATGATCCCCTTGGGGTCAAAACTGGCCCTGCCATGGGGGGGGGGGGGGTCACAAGTTCCAACATAGGAACAAAGATGAAAAACTTTAAAATTTTTCTTCTCTGAAAGTGGAAGGCGTGGAGCTTTGATATTTGGCATCTAGCATCTCCTAGTGGACCTCTACCAAGTTTGTTCATATGATGCCCCTTTTGTCAAAACTGGCCCCGCCCTGGGGGTCACAAGTTCGAACATAGGAACAAAGATGGAAAAATTTTAAATTTTTCTTCTCTGAAACCGGAAGGCGTGGAGCTTTGATATTTGGCATCAAGCATCTCCTAGTGGACCTCTACCAAGTTTGTTCATATGATGCCCCTGGGGTCAAAACTGGCCCCGCCCCGGGGGTCACAAGTTCGAAAATAGGAACAAAGAAGGAAAACTTTAAAATTCTTCTTCTCGAAACGGGAATGCGTAGAGCTTTGATATTTGGCATCTAGCATCTCCTAGTGGACCTCTACCAAATTTGTTCATATGATCCCCCTGGGGTCAAAACTGGCCCTGCCGGGGGCGGGGGGATCACAAGTTCGAACATAGGAACAAAGAAGGAAAACTTTAAAATTCTTCTTCTCTGAAACTGGAAGGTGTAGAGCTTCGATATTTGGTATGTAGCATCTCCTAGCAGACCTCGACCAGCTTTGTTCATACGATGCCCCCGAGATCAAAACTGGCCCTGCTCCGGGGGGATCACAAGTTCGAACATAGGAACAAAGAAGGAAAACTTTAAAATTCTTCTTCTCTAAAACTGGAAGGTGTAGAGCTTTGATATTTGGTATGTAGCATCTCCTAGTAGACCCCTACCAAATTTGTTCAAATGATGCCGCTGGGGTCAAAACTGGCCCTGCCCCAGGGGTCACAAGTTCGAACAAAGGAACAAAGAAGGAAAATTTTAAAATTCTTCTTTTCTAAACCTGGAAGGCATAGAGCTTTGTTATTTGGTATGTAGTGAACCTGTTCTAAGTTTGTTAGCCCACCTGAGCACAATGTGTTCAGTCAGTTCGAAATTGGGTCATCTGGGGTCATAAACTAGGTCACTAGGTCAAATTAGAGTGATACCTTGTGGGCACTCTAGAGGCCACATTTATTGCTCAAATGACCTGAAATATGGTCAGAATGTTTGTCTTGATAAAATCTCACATGAGTTCGAATTTGGGTCATTTGGCATCTTAAATTGGGTCACTAGGTCAAATTAAAGAAATACCTTGTGTGCACTCTAGAGGCCACATGTATGGTTCAATTGATTTGAAAATTGGTTAAAATGTTTGTCTTGATGAAATCTAGGATGAGTTCAAAATTGGGTCACCTGGGGTCATAATCTAGGTCACTAGGCCAATTTAAAGAAATACTTTGAGGGCACTCTAGAGGCTACATTCCTTGCTTAATTGACTTGAAAATTGGTCAGAATGTTTGTCTTGATAACATCTCAGATGAGTCCAAATTTGGGTCAACTGGGATCATAAACTAGGTCACTAGGTCAAATTAAAGAAATACCTTGTGGGCACTCTAGAGGCCATATTTTTAGCTCAGTTGACTTGAAGATTGTTCAGAATGCTTTTCTTCATAAAATCTCTTGAAAAAATCTAGGATGAGTTTAAAATTGGGTCACCTCGGTCATAATCGAGGTCACTAGGTCAAATTAAAGAAATACCTTGTGGTCACTCTTGAGGCCACCTGTCTTGCTCAGTTGACTTGAAAATATCATTTGGGAAAGGGTTAAAAAATTGTTCCAGGAGATAAGGAGTTTACTCTTTACCAAACAACAAAATCTTACAGGATGTCCAAATTGAAAGCAATTGCAGTCATCAAAATAAATGTGACTCAAACATTGAATTAGCCCTCTAACGGGTAGAAAACGCTATAGGGAGATGAGAAACTGCTGGTCACCAGCATTTTCTCTTTTTCCCACAATGTTTTTAAAAGTCTATTTCTTCAGGGTATTTTAATCTTGGGATTGTTTGGTAAAGGGTTAATAAACTTAACTCTTTAACACACAATCCTGACTTTTAACAACCCTGTGAAAGAAATCCTTTGAAAACCTTGTGGGAAAAGAAGAAAATGCTGGTAACCAGCATTTTCTCCTTTTCCCACAATGTTTTCTAACCTACCCAAAACAATTTTTAATTTTTCAATTACATTTATTTTGTCGTCTGCAAATGCTTTCAATTTGGACCAGTCTAAATTTTTGTCGTTTGGTAAAGAGTTAACTAGATCATTGACCATAGGAAAAATAGCATTGCATCAACTATTTGTTTTCATTCTTATTCTCATATTAATATTCTTTGCATGGTTTTCATTTCTTCATGATATTAGTTCTTATCAGTGTTAATAATATACACATATATTACCAAAAACACATAATATTTAAGAATATATTTTGTTATTTGTTATCTAGTACAAATGATTACAATCTACAGCAAAATTTTAGCTTTTATTATAACTGCAATGTCAGCTGTTGTTTCTATTCCAACACACTGTCACATATTCACGGTATCAAATTTAATATGCGTGAAAGATCTTGACAATTCTGAATGATATTTAAATCTTGGACTGTGGTTGAATTTGAAAAATACATCTACATTGTAATGTTAAGCAGTTTTTAGCCCTTTACCACACAATCCCGACTTTTAACGACCCTGAGAAGGAAGCCTGTTGAACACATTTTGGGAAAAGGAGAAAATGCTGGTAACCAGCATTTTCTCCTTTTTTCACAATGTTTTCTATCCTTCCCAAAACAAATTTCAAGTTTTCAGTTGCATTTATATTGTTGTCTGCAAATGCTTTCAATTTTGACTGGCTTAAAATTTTGTTGCTTGGTAAGGAGTTAAACATGTTCTTACTGATTTTAGCTATGGTCACCTCTTTCCATATTAGTTTTCATATTTTCCAGATTCAGAATAATCATTAGACTTGTTGAAAATAGCCCTGAAAATCCTGCGTTTTAATGACCCTTAGAAGTCCTTTGAAAACATTGTCGGAAAAGGAGAACATCCCATTGTTTGACTGATATATTATTTGGCATTCTGCATCGATGCTTTCACTTTGGACAGGTCTATAATCTTTTTCATTTGGTAAAGAGTTAATGGAACATTTTCCTTTTTCAAAGCCTCTATAGCAGTCAAAGATAAATAATGTGTATGTTAAAATGCAACTGAATTAACCCTTCACCAAACAGCAAAATTTTAGAGTGGTCCAAATTGAAAGCATTCGTAAACGACAAAATAAATGTAACCCAAAAATTGAAATTTGTTTTTGGAAGGTGAGAAAAAATTGTGGGAAAAGGAGAAAATGCTGGTTACCAGCATTTTCTCCTTTTCCCACAATGTTTTCAAAAGCCTTCTTTTTCAGGGTCGTTAAAAGTCAGGATTGTGTGGTGAAGGGTTAAATAATACCTTTTAAAAGTTATTGTGGAGAAGTGATATTGTATGTTTCGATCCAAGTGTTTATGTCACTGGCAGAAAAATGAATTTCAAAACCAGGTTAAAAGTAAACAAAAGTTACAGCAACCTGGCAACTTTTAACCTACTTTTAAAATTCATCTTTCTGTCAGCGACTAACACTCAGACTGACCATACAATAACAGATTGTTATCTTCACAATAATTTCTGTACTTTTGAATGGTATGATTTAAATTTTAATGCATTTAACAATGGCACCGTTTACTTTAAGATTGCAGAACCTGTTTCTAGAATTTTTTTTTCTTAGAGTCTCTTTCTTCTATAAATTATTGGCTGAATGTTCTTTAACCCTTTACCACACAACAAAATTTTATACTAGACTGATTTGAAAGCATTTACAGACGACAAATTCAACTTTGGTACAAATGAGCTTAAGCTCTCTGATAAAGCAGAAAACATTGTGTGAAAAGGAGAAAATGCTGGTTACCAGCATTTTCTCTTTTTCCCACAATGTTTTCAAAAGCCTTCTTTCCCAGGGTCGTGAAAACCCGTGATTGTTTGGTAAAGAGTTAAAGGAAAGTGTCAAATCTGAAATTCCAAAGTAATTTCTTGCACAGTGTTAATTTGACATAGAGAATAGAATATGCTGAATTTTACTTACAGTTGCATCACATAGCAGGTTGTTTCAAAAGTGGTTGCAAAGTCTGGTTGGTTTTTATCAATCTCTAAGGATTATTCCCTGTTCCTAATTCTTGTAGAAAAAGCAGGAATACCACTCTCCCTATGAAAATTTTGTTTACCCAATGGTGGCAGTAGCAGAGAAACCCTTGGTAGAACACATGGGTAGAGATATAGAACAGCGCAGACTCGAACTCCGTCAGGAAAGACGCCATGATTATGAACGCTACCAAAGTCAGGTAGAAAATGGAAGTCTGCATGTAAACTCTCTGTGCATGAAAGATTTTTTTTTCCCTTTTAATCTAGAGACTGGAATTTCAAAACTAATCAAGAGTTGTATTATAGAGTAGTATTTTGCATGTCAGTAGTTTAGATATACATTACATGTATATGATAGCTGTCATTTGAATTTCAGAGGGTTCAAGAACTTTGAAAGTTAACCAAACAATCCCATCTATGTGCAACCCTGAGAAAGACAGCTTTTCCCTTTTCCCTCATTGTTGTCTGCCTTTCTGTACTGACAAATCCTGTTGTCAGAGCAATATTTTAACCCTTTACCAGATGACAAAATTTTAGCCTTCTCCAAATTGAAAGCATTTGCAGACGACAATTTCAATTTAGCTAAAATGGTGCAATTTTTCTTTGATTGGGTAGAAAACATTCTCCTTTTCCCACAATGTTTTCAAAAGGCTTCTTTCCAAGGGGCGTCAAAAGGCGTCATTGTGCGGTAAAGGGTTAAGATTTTGTTTCTTTATTATGGACTAGTCTAACGTCTAGTCATATGATAAAGAACAAGGCAAAATATTGGTATGCTATAATGTATTAATCACTGATAAAGGCACTTAACTCTTTAATTGAAATTATTTGGAGATGATAGATTAAATGTGGCAGCGAGCATTTTCTCTTTTTTCCACAGTTTTTTTTTTCTTAATACTGTCAGTACCTCAGGGTTGCTAAAACATGGGATTGTTTTGTAAAGGGTTAATTAAAAACTCATGCATGTAAAGGATAATTACTGGGGTTAATGTGTGAATTATGTCAGATGTGATACGGAGCTCCTCTGACCAGCCTGAAGAGTTCAAATGGTTGGGCGTGAGACTTGTAAACAACAAGTAGTGGGCCATTCCAGGATGTGGAATTGATTTCCATGGCATGCCAACTAAATTTACTAATGTATATAATCCTTTAGGTGAGACGTTAATCCTTTAACCCTTTACCACACAATCCCGACTTTTAACGACCCTCAGGAAAAGGCCCTTTGAAAACATTGAGGGAAAAGGAGAAAATGCTGGTAACCAGCATTTTCTCCTTTTCCCACAATGTTTTCTACCCTTCTCAAAACAAAAAATAATTTTTGCGTTGGTTTTATTTTGTCGTCTGCAAATGCTTTGAATTTGGACTAGTCTAAAATTTTGTCGTTTGGTAAAGAGTTAAATGTCTGTATCACAGAGCTATACACAGAACATGTTAAAGAACCAGGTGTAACTTGGGATGGGTTTCTTCTTGTAGTTGCACTATCAGCCATAATGTAACAAACATTATTTCATGCTTTCCGGTAGGATATCGAGAAATAGCGGTGAAAATATTTTTCGATATTACACAGGTACGACCAGTGAGAATACCGACCACGGGGAGTTTGTACTGATTTTTATGGAAGTCTTGACAAAAAAAGGCGTTAGAAGCATGAAATAAATAGACTATTTGTTTTTTTCAGTGAAAGATCGAAATTTATTTCGAGTGAACATCATCGGTAATATTTTCACTCGTGGCTGTGCCTCTCGTGAAAATATTACCGATGATGTTCATTCAATGAAATAAATTTCGATCTTTCACCGAAAAAAACAAATATCCTCTATGCCTTTTGGGCAACCAGTGGAGACAATAATAAATGAAAATCAAATAAAATCATACACTGGGCTACTTTGACAATGCAGCAAAAGCAGAATTTATGGATGTGACAGGCTCTTCTTCACCTAATTTGCTAGTATTAGCTAAAACAGAAGTTAGATTTCTTGAATACGGAGGTGTTTTTGTGACGTATTATGTCGGAGAAGAACTTGTGACAAGGTCAACTGATTAGTTATTCATTATTCTTATGTCCTATTCTATAGATTTAAAAAAAAAAAAGATAGGCCTTTTTCACACAATTCTTAGGAAGAATCCTTTTGAAAACATAGTGGGAAAAGGAGCAAATGCTGACAATCAGCATTTTCTCATTTTCCCTAAATACCTTCTACCATTTCAGGGACTATCTTATGAATTTGGCCACAAATGTCATTGACAATGTGACACACTAAAAAACATTAACCCTTTCCCAAACGATAAATTTTAGACTGGTCCAAATTCAAAGAGTTTGCAGACGACAATTTTAAATTTGATGAAAATGACAGAAAGTTCTCCAAAAGGGTAGAAAACACTGTGGGAAAAGGAGAAATTGCTCGTTATGAGCAATTTCTCCTTTTCCCACAGTGTTTTCAAAAGACTTGTACTGCAGACACGTGAAAACCAGGGTTTGTTTGGAAAAAAATTAAGTAGAATAATGAACTTCAATGTTTCTTGTTTTAAGCGTGTAACTAAAGGAAAACTGTTTGGTTTGATGTCAGACTGTTACATGTAAATGCATTCATGAACATTAACATCTTAAAGTTTCATCGGTAGAATCTCAGCCTTTAGAAATGTCAATTTTTGTCTTCATTTACCAAAAGCTCTTGAAAACTTTGCCTTAACCAGCCATTTGTCCTTTCCCCACATTGTTTCCTACCTTTCCAAGAACAAATTTTAATTGTTAAGTTACATTTATTTTGTCGTCTGCAAATGCTTTCAATTTGGACATGTCTGTAATTTTGTTGTTTGGTAAAGAATTAAAGATCATCATTTCTTTAAACATTAGTCCAATACCATAAAGGTAATCTTAGATATGGTAACTAATATTACTGTTTTAAGGAAAGGAATATTTATAAATATGTCTGAATGATTTTTGCAAGAATTTTGGGAAAAAGAACAAATTTTTTTAACTTTCTCTCCTTCAAATATATTTTTGTTTGTCCTAGTCTTTCATGTCAGTTTTATATAAAATTAGCATGTGGTTGTGTGTTGAACTGCTGAATAAATAAACTGTAATGAATATTTTCACTTATCTACAAAGCTCACTTTTTACCTTCAAAGCTGTTATGGCCAAATTATTAATCAGAATTTAGTTCTGCATAGATTCAAAATTAGATACAGTTATACCTTCGAGAAAGAATAGAAGCCAATTGGAATTTTGCAGTTTAAAGTTTTGGTAAAAATGCAATGTATTTATCCTTAACTATTTATCAACTAATTTCATGTTTTAACCACCTCTAGTGGTAGGCTCTAAAAAGGATGGTGGGAAATGAAGAATATGGTCTAGCCGGTGTTTTCTTTTTTCCCACACTGTTTTCTACCCTTTTTGAGACAAAAATCATCATTTGAGCTACACAGTAATTTGTCGTCTACAAATGCTTTCTTTTCTTTTGGAGCAGTCTAAAATCATGACTGTGTTGTTTAGAAGAAAATACTTCAGACATGTCAAAATTAAAAGCATTTGCAGGCGACAAGTTAAATTTCTCCAATGTAAAGGTATTTGAAAGGGTAGGAAACATTATGGAAAAAGAAGAAAATGCTTGTCAACAGCATTTTGTCCTTTTTCCACAATGTTTTCTAAAGCTTTCTTTTTCAGGGCTGTCATGCATACTATCCAATTCATTTCTATGCATTCATTAACCCTTTCCCAAACAAGCCCTGGTTTTCACGTGTCTGCAGTACAAGTCTTTTGAAAACACTGTGGGAAAAGGAGAAATTGCTCGTAATGAGCAATTTCTCCTTTTCCCACAGTGTTTTCTACCCTTTTTGAGAACTTTCTGCCATTTTCATCCAATTTCAAATTGTCATCTGCGAACTCTTTCAGTTTGGACCCGTCTAAAATTTATTATTTGGGAAAGGCTTAATTCATTTAGCCATGTACCATTTTCATATATCATTCTTTTTTAATGTATTTTTACCTTTTAATTCTTCTATTAGGACTAATTTCAACAATCTCTGGTTTGCAGCCTTTGTATAATTACACGGTGAAGGATTCATGATTTCCTTCTAACCCTTAAAGTGCCTTTTATGTTGACTTTTCGGCCAGTGTACATTAATATCAGACTGCTTTTTGATCAAATCATACATTGATTGCTTGTTTAAATGCAGTAAGAACAGGATTGCACTAACAAATTAAGCCACTTTTGTGTAATTCAGAATGTGTCTGAAAAATTAACCCTTTAACTTACAATCCCAAGTTTTAAAGATCCCAAGAAAGACAGTTTTTGAAAACAACATGGGAAAAGAAGAAACATGCCAGTCATTGCACAATATTGGGTCTGTTTTGTCTTGAACCTGGCCCAACCCTAAGGGAGAATGGTCCTTGGAGATGTAGAAAAAATTACCCACAACAAAAGATTTTGACTCAGTTAGCCTGTGCAGGCTGACAAGGGTTCATACTCTTTGCTTATGCATTAATCCTTTTTTCACACAGAATGGCCCAAATTCATTTTAGGACTAAGAGTTACAAAATGCTTTGATTTCAATTAAATTGTAAACCTTGCCAAGGAAGAATTTCCCTTAATTTCCACTCTTTTTGTATGCCATAGATCTATAAACTAAGTGAAAATCATCAAATTTGTAATATAATTTCATAGCTGTCACTTTTCTAAGCATTTGTTTTGCAACTCGTATTTTCAGTAATAGGAAAAAGTATGTTGCATGATTGATTTTGTAAGAATGTATTTACATATGTATCTCTCTCCCTCTCTCTTTCTCTAAAGTTAGGCTCAAGATTTTGTACAGGCATATTTCAAATCTTTTTAAGTTTAATTTTGGATTTTTGAGTACTATACAAACTTTTTGAAATACCAATAATCATTAACTCTTTACCAAATGACGAAATTTTGACTGGACCACTTTGAAAGTATTTGAAGACGACAAAATAAATGTGACTGAAAAGTTGAAATTTGTTTTGAGAAGGGTAGAAAACATTGTGGGAAAAGGAGAAAATGCCGGTTACCAGCATTTTCTCCTTTTCCCACTGTTTTCAAAAGGCCTCTTTCTCAGGGTTGTTAAAAGTCAGGATTGTGTGGTAATGTATTAAAGAGACAGAATGTAAAAAAATTGAGGGAAAAGAATATGTTGTTTTTTTCAGTCACATAAGAAAATGTAGAGAAAAAAGCAGTAGCTGTGCTTGCAATAGGCAATTGCTTCTTTTCATGATTGTTCAAAAAAGATGTACAGTATTGGGTTAAATAAAGAAAAACATTTAAAGTTTATTTAAAATTTTGACAAAATTAAGACAGAATATGGCTATGGTATTTGTAATTCCTTCAATCTTACCGCTCTTGTATTATTGTGTAGCATTAATTCTTTACCCCGAAATCCCAGCTTTTAATCCCAAGGAAGATGGCCTTTAAAAACATGATTGGAAAAGGAGAAAATGCTAGTTATCAGTGTTTTTCCTTTTCCCACAATGTTTTCTACTCTATCAAAGACTGAAATCATCATTTCATCGACATTTAAAATGTCATTTGCAAATGCTTTCAGTCTTGTCCACTGCAAGATCTTTTTTCATTTATTAAAAAGTTAAGCATTCATCTCTTTTAGATTTAAAGTTTATTTTTGAGAATAAATGAGTCTGTACCAGGCAGCCACCTGCCATAAGAGGTTACCTATGTTTGTTCTCAAGGGTGGTAGCAGGTTTGACTGTTTGTGTATTTACACCATTTACAGCAAAGAATTAGGGACCCTCCACGGCGCAATGACTACTTTGATCCCAGAAATGGACCTTATGACGGGATCTTCTCAGGGCTTGGTGACCATGGTAACACAAAGGAAGTTTTAGGACAGCAGAGGAAACAAGAGTACAATGAATATCTAGACCAGGTGAGTGAGGTAATATCACACAATAACTCGGTACATACCAGGGCAACACAAGTTACTGGCATGTACAGCTGTACGGTCAGTTGCCAAAAGTATTGTATCCAATTCCAAATTCCCACGGACTAACATTCATTTTTCAGCGTACAAGAAAATGATGAAGCTTCTGACTATGCAATAATAAGGAAGAGCATACTGGAAATCTGGTCATGTTATCATTTTGTTAAATTTTGGCTTTGCCACCACTGGCGTTTATGCGTCTAATGTTTTTTTTGTCTAAATGTTGATTACTCTCAAACAGCAACATTAACTCTTTACCAAACACAACAAAACTTTGGACCTTACAGTTACTAAATTGAAAGCATTTGCAGGAGACAAAAATAAATAGAGGATCTTACATGAGTGTTTATGTATTATCATTTTTATCAAACGAGTTGGCTGAAATTATATGATGCGAGCCTTGGCGAGCGTCATATACATTTTAGTCAACGAGTTTGATAAAAATGATAATACATAAACACGAATGTGAGATTCTATTTATCACATAAAACGAATGACAGACAAATAAGTATCCTGCATCATCACCCTCAGCCTTTATACCATTCACAGGTCCATGTTTACAGTTGTAGTTCTGTTTCAAGCGTGTACATACACAAGTAGATAGGTCTTTGACATTTACCCGAAAGTAGAATGAAACAGTTTCTACAGAGGATAATTCCACCTATTTCCACAATTTTGTTGATTTTTAAAAATTCTTCAGCTGCATTTTTTGGCTTTTATTACAAATGAAAATTAAAAACTTCCCACACATATATGCCTTAGCAACAATGACGTCATTTTTCCGCGAAACGGCGTATTAGTATAAATTCCGCCACGTGCTGTGGCTGGTTTCTCTGGCTTCACACGTTCATGACTTAAAAACTGATCAGAACTGGGACCCAAAAAAGGATAATACACTAGTGTAGTATCGAAAATAAGTCATGGGTTTAAAACACTGCTGGAGGAGGTTTTATGTGATAATTGTTGTTTAAATGATAATTTCTGTTGCTGATAGGGTAGAAAACTTTGTGGGAAAAGGAGAAAATGCTGGTTACCAGCATTTTCTCCTTTTCCAACAATGTTTTCAAAAGGCTTCTTCCTCAGGGTCATTTAAACTCGGGATTTTGTGGTAAAGGGTGAACAGATTGTCATCTTCTCAATAATTTCCATACTTTTAAGTGATATGATTTAAATTTAACCCTTTACCACACAGTCCTGACTTTTAATGACCCTGAGAAAGAAACCTTTTGAAAACATTGTGGGAAAAGGAGAAAATGCTATTAGCCAGCATTTTCTCCTTTTTCCACAATGTTTTCTATCCAATTCAACACAAATATCAATTTTTGGGTCACATTTTTTTTGTCGTCTGCAAATGCTTTTAATTTGGACTGGTCTAAAATTTGGTTGTTTGGTAAAGAGTTCAGTGCATTTTAACACCCGCTTTGTTTATTTTGGGCCAGCACTGGGCCTATGATGTATTAACCCTTTACCAGACGACAAAATTTTAGCCTTATTCAAATTGAAAGCATTTGCAGACGACAATTTCAGTGTGGCTCAAAGAGTGCACTTTTTCTGTGATAGAGTAGAAAACATTGTGGGAAAAGGAGAAAATGCTGGTTACCAGCATTTTCTCCTTTTACCACAATGTTTTCAAAAGGCTTCTTTCCTAGGGGCGTTAAAAGGTGGCACTGTACGGTAAAGGGTTGATTCTATACCAAACAACAAAATTTTTGATTGACCAGGTCAGAATGGAAACCATTTGCAGATTACAGATTGAATGTGGCTCAAATGATGGAATTTGCCCCTCAAAGAGTAGAAAACATTGTGGAAAAAAGAGAAAATGCTGTTAGCATTTTCTGCTTTTCCCATAATGTTTTTTACCCTTTCAAGAGAAATCCAACATTTTGAATTACATTTATTTTCTGCAAATGCTTTCAGTTTGGACAAGTCTATAATTTTGGCATTTGGCAAAGAGTTAACAGAGCTATATGCATAAAGAAAGTAGTACTTTCATCTTCCATTTTCTTTCAAGTACAAAATTAGATACCAAAAAGTGAAACTGATTAACCCTCTACCAAACGAAAAAATTTTACACTTGTCCATATTGAAAGCATTTGCAGACGACAAAATAGATATGACTCAAAAATTGAAATTTGTTTCTGGAAGGTAAGAAAACATTGTGGGAAAAGGAGAAAATGCTGGTTACCAGTATTTTATCCTTTTCCCACAATGTTTTCAAAAAGCTTCAGGGTCATTAAAACCCATGATTGTTTGGTAAAGAGTTAAAAGGCTTGTGAAAACTTTGTGGAGACAGGGGAAAATGTTGATAACCAGCATTTTCTCCTTTTCCCACATTATTCTCTACAAACTCATTAAAAAATTGTGTCATTGAGCTACATTCAAATGGTTCAATATAATACTTTCAGTTTGGACATGTCTAAAATTTAGACCTCTGGTAAAGAATTAAACAACAGTTCTGTATGTAAAATTATTTTGTTAGCCGGCATTTTCACTTTATCTGTTTTAGTATCCACAGACCAAAGCAGGTGGCAGACCAACTTGGGTGAAAGAAACTTTACCGAATGTGAGTGTAAGAATACAGTATATTGTGTTACCTCTTCACCTTTTACCATATAGTCCCGAGATTTAACGACACTAAAACATAAGGCTTTTAAGAACATTATGGGAAAAGGTGACAATGTTGGTTATAAGCATTTTCTCCTTTTCCAACAATTTATGTATGTTCTACCAATTAACCTTTTACCAAATGACAAGTAATGGTCCAAATTGAAAGCATCTGAAAGCAAGAAATTAAATTTGGTTGAAATGATGGAATTTGTATCTAAGAGGGTAGAAAAAAATTGTGGGAAAAGAAGAAAATGCTGGTTACCAGCATTTTCTCCTTTTCCCACATTGTTTTCAAAAGGCTTCTTTCTCAGGTTCGTTAAAACTCAGAATTGTGTGGTAAAGCCAAATATCACCATTTTAGGCACATTGAGTTTGTCATCTGCAAGTGCTTTCAACTTGTTTGAGTCCACAATTTTATTCTTCGGTAGCATTAAGGCCTTTACCAAACAATCCCAAGTTTTCACTACCCTGAGAAAGAGAGTTTTTGAGAATGTTGTGTGAAAATGAGAAAAATCTGCTTAACCCTTAACCACACAATCCCGGGTTTTAATGACGCTAATGAAAAGGCCTTTTGAAAACATTGTGGTAAAAGGAGAAAATGCTGGTAACCAGCATTTTCTTCTTTTCCCACAATGTTCTCTACCCTTTCGATGGTGAATTTCTATTTTTGTGTCACAAATATGTTGTTGTCTGCAAAAGTTTTCAATTTGGACAAGTCTACAAATTTTCCGTTTGGTAAAGGGTTAGATGGTCCCAAAATGCTTTCTACCTTTCAAAGACATCTTCCAGAATTTGAGCCACATCTGATTTGTTATCTACAACTGCACTGAATTTGGACATGTCAAAATTATTATTGTCTGATTAACCCTTTACCGCACAGTGCCGCCTTTTAACGACCCTGAGAAAGAAGCCTTTTGAAAACATTGTGGGAAAAGGAGAAAATGCTGGTAACCAGCATTTTCTCCTTTTCCCACAATGTTTTCTACCCTATCAAAGAAAAATTGCACCATTTGAGCCACATTGAAATTGTCGTCTGCATATGCTTTCAATTCGGACAAGGCTAAAATTTTGTCGTTTGGTAAGGGGTTAAGAGTTAATAGTAGGTGAACATTTTTCCTAACTGTAATACATTGTTTTTCAGGTGAATACTATTCAGGTTTTTTGCTTAACTTTGTGATACTTTTAGATGGGTATAAAGCAAGTTTTCTTGATATTTTTAGGTTCATATCTACCAAGTTTTCTATGTAACTTAACCCTTAAAGCGCCTTTCACAACTATAGTTGCGTTTGCGGCCAGTGTAGATCAAGATCAGGCTGCACAAAACGTGCAGCCTGATCTTTGATCTACACTGTCCGCTTTGCTGAATCACTGTAGACAAAAGCAACCATGAAATTGCAATTGTTTTGGTCTTGTTTCTAGGATGAAAATGTCTGATAGGTTTATCCAGCGCCTTAAGGGTTAATGATACTCTTATATGGCAATCAGCCAAGTGTTCTATGCAACTTGATGATACACTGTAGATGAATAAAACTGATTATAATTCAAATTTTCTATGTAACTGTATGATACTTTTAGATGAATACTGACAAAGTTTTTTCATGTACATAATTAATGATGTTTTAGGCAGATATTGACCAAGTGTTCAATGCAACCTCCAATTTCTTTACAGATCTTGGTGAATACATGTATTTAGCAGTTTTTGGTTTAATTTTTGTTTTCCATGCATGTTGTGCAAATTTTAGTTCATAAGTTTATGATATTCCTTTAATGAAATCACAGAACACAGATAGAGGAAGATCACCTATGCGTAACCCCCAACCAGCGGACCACTATCAGCAAATGTTGGATGAAAAAAGGAGGGAGGAAGCCCAAAGAAGGTACGGCTAGAATTTGTTCATTAGACTGCTACATGAAGTAAAGGAAAACTTCAAGTCGGTAATATTAACTCTTTACCAAACAACAAAATTTCACATTGGTCCTCAGTAATGTTAACCTTTACCAAACAACAAAATTTAACATTGGTCCTCAGTAATGTTTACTCTTTACCAAACAACAAAATTTAACATTGGTCCTCAGTAATGTTTACTCTTTACCAAACAACAAAATTTAACATTGGTCCAAAGCATTTGAAGACAACAAAAAAAGGTGGCTTAAATGACAAAACTTGTTGCTGATAGGGTAGAAAACATCGTGGGAAAAGGAGAAAATGCAGGTTACCAGCATTTTTTCCTGTCTCCTACAATTTTTTTAAAAGCCTTCTTCTGTGGGGTAATTAAAAGTCATGATTGTGTGGGTTACTGCAAACTTTGAGGTTTCAAAGTTACTTATTCACAGAACAATATCAATATGTCTGACAGCTAGTGTAGATCCAGGATCAGAATGCAGGTTTTGTGAAATCTTATCTTGATATATGCTGTCAGCGAAAGGTTTAACCTCGGAAAAAATCTTTTGGCAGAAAACCTTTAATTAACCCTTTACCAGACGGCAAAATTTTAGCCTTGTCCTAATTGAAAGCATTTGCAGACGACAATTTCAATGTGGCTCAAACAGTGGAATTTTTTCTTTGATTGGGTTGAAAACATTGTGGGAAAAGGAGAAAATGCTGGTTACCAACATTTTCTCTTTTTCCCACAATGTTTTCAAAAGGCTTCTTTCCCAGGGGCGTTAAAAGGCGGCATTGTGCGGTAAAGGGTTAAAACATAGGTATTATTCAACATGAAGTTTAACCCTTAGAGCGACTTTCAATACTATAGTTGCCTCTGTGGCAAGTGTTGATCTAGACCAAACTGCACAAACGGTAGAGTCTGATCTTTTGATCTATGGTGTCCGCTTTGCTGAAACACTACATACAAAAAGCTGCTATGGAATTAAAATTATCAGGGTCTCATTCTAGAATGAAAATATTCATTAAGTTAATTTGGTGGCTTAAGGGTTAACCCTTTACCACACAATCCAAACTTTTAATGACCCCGAGAAAGAGGCCTTTTGAAAACATTGTGGGAAAAGGAGAAAATGCTGGTAAAGGGTTGAACAGTTTAGATTTGGCAACATTTTGGTTTTTGCTAGTGTAGCAGCAAAATTTCAGCTCAGCCAAACTAGATTAAAATAATTTCATATTTTAATAATGGGATAATTATGTACTCACCAAGCATTATGAATTCAATTATGACCATGATTCCAAGTCTAGCTGTCTGAATAGATGAGACAGAATGGATTCTGTCTCAGCCAACCAATCAGATGGGTGGTTTTGGATTTGAATAAGAGCATTATTCAGAATTACCGGCAATGACTCTGTTTCAAACTTAATGGTCTTTGATTATGTCTTGTATCTTTTTCTGCAGACGTTTTGATGACCCAGAATACCAAGGTCGTTTGCCTCCCAACTCCAGAGAGGCCAGGTACACAGAAGACATGCAACAACAGGTGAGTGATAAGCCCCCTTTCTCTCTCTTGTAAATTTTGCGTGATTGATAGGGCTTGGTTTTCTAAGGAAAAAATATCATAGGAAAAATAGAAACTGCTGGTTACCAGCTTTTCCCCTTCTGTCAAAATGTTTTCAAAAGGTTTTTTCTTCAGGGTCATTACAACATTGATTGTATGCTGTTATATATCTACAATGAAAAGTAGATCTAGTGTCGAATGTCCAAACAGAATTTTCACTGCAAAATTTGATTTTTTTTTTCTTCTTTTATTTCAAGTGCTAATCAGAGACCCAACTAGCAAAACAGTTTGAGCCATACTCTATGAAAAGGGGGCATAATGCATTTGCGAAAAGTATCAACCCAGGTCAGCCAGCGCAGTCCGCGCAGGCTGGCCTGGGCCAAAACTTTTTGCTATTGGTCAGTTTTATGTATATCCAGGGACCATTCTGCCTCATGCTTAAGTCGGTTGTTAAAAACATTGGCTATCATGGATTCATATTTATGTGATGGCTTGACTGCCACTCGAAAGCATAGTTTACAAGATAAATAATGGAACTGAAAGATTATTATTACTGATAGCTGGAAGGGGTATAGGTTTTGTAAGAACTGTGAGCCACACTCTGTGAAAAGGAGGTTTAATGCATTTGCAAAACGTATTGACCAAGGTGATCTTGCAACTTCCGCACAGGCTGACCTGGGTCAAAACTTTTTGATATTTGTCAATTTTCTGCATGTCAGAGAACAAATGTACCCAATGATTTGGCCAGAATGTTTGCCTTGCAGCTGTCTAGTTGGGCCCCATCTGAAGTCACTGGGACAAATCTTAGAAAAAACCAGTGTACACTCTAGGGGGCCACATTTTCAATCTGATACTCATGAAGCTTGGCCAGAATGTTTGTCTTGACAATACTGGGGACAGGTTTAAACATTGGGTCACATGGGGTCAGAAAGAGTTCACATGGACAACTTTAGACAAAAACTTGCATGCACCCTAGAAGCCACATTTGCAAGAAAATTGATGCGACCGTTTGTCCTAACAATATCTCCAACATGTTCAAAATTGGGTCTCGTTGAGTCAAAAAGTAGGTCACTGGGACAAATTTTAGAAAAACCTTGAATGCACTCTAGAGGCCACATTTTCAGCCCGAGACTAAAACTTGGTCAGAATGGTTGTCTTGATAATATCCTGAACAATTTTGGAAACTGGGTCAGGTTGAATTGAAAAGTAGGCCACTTACACTCATTTACATCTTTACACTGAGGATCTCTTCAACGTTATCAATCCTAGGTGACTCCACTCAGGTGAGCACTTTAAGGCCAATGGCCCTCTTCTTATTTATAAATGTTATATCTGAAACAGTAAATCATGAGAAAGAAAACTTAGAAAGTGTCCCTACAAAATATGGGTAATTAACATGAACTGAGGTCTGAAACATGGGTACATACAAAATATACAGCAGACACCTAACACTGACACGCCCCATATATCAACACCCTCGATGTTTTAGCCGAATAAAACATAAAATCTGTCTTTCATAGAGTAGAAAACATTGTGGTAAAAGAAGAAAATGCTGGTTACCAGCATTTTCTCCTTTTCCTACTATGTTTTCTAATGCCTTCTTTCTCGGGGTCGTTGAAAGTCAACATTGTGCTGTAAAGGCTTAAAAGTGAACATTCCAAAATTTACTGTTGATATTGGCATGCCCATGCAATATAAATGTGTATATGAGCCATGCCATGGCAAAAGGGGGTTTAATTCATCTCTGTTGTACAAAGCTTGTTCTTATACGGTTATGGATACATAAAATCCATTTTGTCTAACACCTGGGTCCGCATTCACCAACAATTCTTAAGAATATTCTTAGTCTTGTTTTCCAAGATTTTCTGCATTTGAAAGTAACACAACTTCTGATTGGCTAAACCAAATGGTTTAGCCAATCAGAAGTTGTGTTACTTTCAAATGTAGAAAATTTTGGAGAACAGGAATAAGAATGCTCTTAAAAATGGTTGGTGAATACAGACCCTGATTGAGTCATGAGGTAGTCTGGTCCTTGGACCAATACCATTTGCAGATGCATTAAACACCCTTTTCACACGCATGTCTCATTTTTTTTTTCTTTTTCTATATTTTCAGAAATATGGCTATTATCAACAAGAATAGTTTACGTGATGACTGAAAAGAAACTTGCAAAGATGTGCACAGTGGTCAGGAATCTGTTGTCTTATTTTTGTCCTTGGTAAATTCAGCAAATGCCATTTATTTGTACCATTCCTCCGTCCGATGTTGTTTGAATTCCGTCCATAATTTATTATTTTTGTATGAAAATTTGTGTATTGTTAAGATTGGTCGTAACTGATTTTTACAGATAATTTTATTTATATTCAAAACTCATTTAAGGAAAAAAATGCATTCTGTGATATGTTCATTAGCTCTTACATTGCCAATGATAACTTTTGTAGCTTATGCAGATACATATATTAAGATCAAACTGCACTCAATGTACAGTCTGATCTTTGATCTACAACATACACTACCTTATATTAAACTATTACAGGAATCATCTTCAGATGCAGTGGAAAGTTATTTTTAGCCATAAAAAGTGGAATTTCCCGAATTGGTAATGAAAGGGTTAACTCTTTACCAAACGACAAAATTTTAAATTGGTTGAAATTGAAAGCATTTGCAGACGACAAAATAAACCCGACTTTAACAACTGAAATTTGTTTTGGAAAGGGTAGAAAACATCGTGGGAAAAGGAGAAAATGCTGGTTACCAGCATTTTCTCCTTTTTCCCACAGTGTTTTCCAAAGGGTCCTTCCTCAGGGTCACTAAAAGTCGGGATTGTGTGGTAAAGGGTTAATAAGCAGGCAGTATTTATTGACCATACAAAAATAGATTCCCTTAGGCTTATTTGCACTTTGTTGGGTTGACATGACCAAAACTACCGATGGAGAAGTGGGCAGTGTAGAGGATGATCGGACTGCATGTATGTGCAGGCTGATCTTGCTCTGCACTCTCCCCAAAATACATTTATGGTTGCAAATGGCAGGAGAAGAGTTAATAGTTATGTATAAGGGCAACCCATTTGATAGATGATTAAATCTTTTGGACCAAAGAATAAGATATTTTTGTGTATAGTTTAGCTTTTTTGCAAGCATGTTCTTTTTTGAGTGAATTCAGCATTGAAGATTGTAAATATGTAACCAACAGTTGCATTGAATAATGAATGCCATATCAATTGTCTTCAAGCAGAGGTTTATTTTAATTCTTTACCAAACGATAAAATCTTAGACTTGTCCAAAGTTGCTGATGACAATTTAAGGGTGGCCTAAATGACAAGATTTGTCCCTGATAGGATAGAAAACATTGTGGGAAAAGGAGAAAATGCTGTTTACCAGCATTTTCTCCTTTTCCTTCAATGATTTCAAAATCCTTTTTGCTCAGGGTCATTAAAACTGGGGATTGTGTTGTAAAGAGTTAAGGAATGGTCAAGATCCCAAGAAATTGATTAAAAATGCTGAATTCTTGATTTAATGTTTTAGAAAGGCTTCTTTTGATCTGCAGATATAGACAGATATAGAATCCAAAACATGCACTTGGAGATTATTATTGAATCTACCCAAAGTAGTTAGAAACAAGAAATGACAAATGTTTGGTTTAACCTTTTACCACACAATCCTGAGTTTTAACGACCTTGAGACAGCATTTTCTACTTTTCCCACAATGTTTTCTATCCAATAGAAGACAGCTTCCACAATTTGAGCCACTTTTAATTTGTTGTCTGCATATGCTCTGGTTTTGGACAAATCCAAAAGTTGTTGTGTGGTCTAAGTTTAACTGTATGTCCTGGCAATAATAAAACAGATCTGCAGTGAAAAGTTACTGAATTATTCCTTCTGATTTTGATTTTGTTAATCCCTAAAATTGAACATGATGAAATATAAAATACAATGTTGCTTATTGCAAGTGGACAGTATACATTCATGATCAGACTGCACTATCAATAAAAGTATCTGAGTTTGTTGCAAGCAGGTCAGGGGTAAAAGTGACTTTTTCAATACTGCCTGATGCAATCAATTTTCTGTGTTCTTTCATAATTCTATCAAACATCCTTTCACCTATCCTTATATTCTGAAATTTACTCGTTAAAAGTCGGGAGTGGTAAAGAGTTAACTCTTTACCACACAATCTGGAATTTTTAACAACCCTGAGAAAAGAAGCCATTTGAAAACATTGTGGGAAAAAGGAGAAAATGCTGGTAACCAGCATTTTCTCCTTTTCCAACAATGTTTTCGAAATGCTTCCTTTCAGAAGACCCTGAGAAAAGAAGCCTTTTTGAAACATTGTGGGAAAAGGAGAAAATGCTGGTAACCAGCATTTTCTCCTTTTCCCTCAATGTTTTCTACCTAATCATGGACATATCTTGTCCTTTGAGTCACCTTTAAGTTGTTGTCTGCAAATGCTTTCGATTTGGACAAGTATAAAATTTTGTCATTTGGTAAAAAGTTAAACCCTTGTGCATAGCTCATAATTCAATGACAGGCTTTGACAGACATGAACATTTTAGCTAAACCTTTCATGTGCCGTAATGCTTTTTTCTGTTTTCCGTTTTTCCTTGTTGCTGTTTCTATTTTATCTCCTAGAGAACTTAATCTGTAAAGATGATGGTTGTACATGTATTTAACTCATTACCAAACGACAAAATTTTAGACTTGTCCAAATTGAAAGCATTTGCAGACGACTATAAAAATGTGACTCAAAAATTGAAATTTCTTTTGGTACGGGTAGAAAACATTGTGGGAAAAGGAGAATGTGCTGGTTACCAGCATTTTCTCCTTTTCCCACAATGTTTTCAAAAGGCTTCTTTCTCAGGGTCGTTAAAAGTCGTGATTGTGTGGTAAAGGGTTGAATTGTTTGGCTAAATGTTAATATTACACTTCTAGGCCTGTTGAAGACAATGCTTATGGTGCTTTTCTAGACAGTATAGGACACAGGACCTGCTGTCTGATATTTACAGATGGTCCGAGATTCTTGACGGAAAAGAATAAAAATTGCATTACTGTACAGGCAAAATATACACCCACTAAAATCGATTGCAAGTGACACAAAGAAGAAATATATAACTGAAACAAAGATATCTCCTTTGATTGATCTGGAAAACATTATTGGAACAGAAACGTTACCTGTACAAGTGTTTACTACTTTGTATGTCGGTTTTCGGAAGAAGTTGATGGTACAACCAGAAAAAAGTTGTATGTGTATAGTAATGGTTTAATTCCGTTTGTGTTTGTTTATCAAACTGTATTGTCCAATAATGTTACCTCTCATGTTGTTGACTGCCTCCCTCTCTCGCTAAGACCACCTTTTAAAGCTTTACCACATGACATAAATGTAGACATGTCCAAGTTGAAAGCATTTGCAGAGGACAATGTAAATATGGCTCAAATAATGGAAATTTTTCTTTGATATGGTAGAAAACATTATTTGAAAAGGAGAAAATGCTGGTTACCAGTATTTTATCCTATTCCCACAGGCCTCTTTCTCAGGCTCGTTAAAACTTGGGATTGTGTGGTAAAAGGTTAAACCAAGAAAAATTGGTTACAGACAAATTTCTGAAATATTCAGTGGAGTATTGGAGTATTAACCCTTTCCCAAACAAGCCCTGGTTTTCACGTGTCTGCAGTACAAGTCTTTTGAAAACACTGTTCGTAACGAGCAATTTCTCCTTTTCCCACAGTGTTTTCTACCCTTTTTGAGAACTTCCTGTCATTTTCATCAAATTTGAAATTGTCGTCTGCAAACTCTTTCAATTTGGACCAGTCCAAAATTTGTCGTTTGGGAAAGGGTTAACTGATTAGGTTATTTTGTAGCCAGAAGAAGTGTTTTTTCTTGACAACGAGAAATTGTTACTATTTTAAAAAAAGTTTGTTATTTGGAATACATATGACACTATTGATTGAAAACCAGTATCTTGTGCCATTTGATTTTTTGCAAGTGCTTTAGTGTACATATATAGTTTAGGGAGTCTTGCTGTAACTTTTTCTTTTAAGTCAAAATAGCATTGTAAAATCATAATTCCTGAAAACATTGAAAGAGAAGGAATGAATGATTTTTTAGCTTGGGCACTTTTTGAAGAAAATGTCAAGATATCATCGTAGGCGTGGAGGTGTCCTCTGCATCTACTCGTCATCTGCATCATTGCATGGAAAAGTCTGACATTTTGTAGTATCTTTCTATCAAAAGGGGAACATATACAACAAAGACAGATAACCGTCAAGTATTTTTGACTCAGTTATGCCCCTTTTTCAACTTAGAATTTTCACTGAAAGTCAAGCAACCGCAGCTGAGTGTTGGCACCCACATGTGGTGCTCTTGTATAAGCAAAATTCTAAGAAAGGTTATTCAAAAAATGTCAAAACTTTAGTGATCTTTAATTGTTATTTTGTTAACCCTTTACCAAACAACAAATTTTGGACTGGTCCAAATTGAAACAGTTTGCAGACGGCAATTTTAAATTTGATGAAAATGGCAGGAAGTTCTCTAAAAGGGTAGAAAACACTGTGGGAAAAGGAGAAATTGCTCGTTACGAGCAATTTCTCCTTTTCCCACAGTGTTTTCAAAAGACTTGTACTGCAGACTCGTGAAAACCAGGGCTTGTTTGGGAAAAGGTTAAAGGATGAAGAGAAGTTTACCTGTGATAGATACATTATTCATTTCATGTGATACAAGATAAATAGCTAGTTTGAAATTGTTTTCTTTTTGTAGCAAACTATTGTCTTTGAAGCTGCAATTTAATCCTTGAAGACCTGAAACTGGATTTAATTGCTCATGTGGATAGTACAGATCAAGATCAGACTGCACAGAGCCTGCAGTCTGATTTTTTATCTATGTTGCCCATTTCATTGACAGATATTGTGACAAAAGGCCTTGTAATTGCAATACATGTATCTGCATCTTTGTAACTGACTGAGAATGTCTGTTTCATGTATTTAGTCACTACAAGGGCAAGAAATTCTTACAGTTTCCTGTATATTATAGTACTGGTTGGTATAAAACCATTTTATACTTTTTGATATTTTTGAATCAGATTTTTAACTTCTGAAGAGGCCTTTGTTCACCTTACAGCACAACACTTTTGGAAATATTGAGGCAAAAGAAGAAATTTTTCCTTGCTTACCTCCTTTTGCTACAATGTTTTCTCATGTTACCATGCATCAAACTTTTAAGTCGTTTGCAGCAAATTTCTTTTTAAAATATTGAAGAAGTATGAAATTCATATCTTGTGAGGTTGTGAAGACTTTGTTTCCTTCTGTATTTGTTTTAGTTACAAAATAGTTGCATGTTCTTTTTTTGTAGATACAAAAAAAAAACACGTTCAATCTATAGCTGTAGTCGTAGTTAGTTTTAACTTTTTACCAGACGATAAAATTTTCGACTTGTCTAGAATTAAAGGATTGGCAGATGACAAATGTTGCTTGCATGATGGGATTTGTTTATGAAAGGGTAGAAAACATTATGGAACAAGGAGAAAATGCTGGTCATCAGCATTTTCTCCTTGTCCCACAATGTTTTCAGATGCCTACTCTGCCCTGAATGTTAAAACACAGGATTGTCTGATAGGGGGTTCATTACTCTTGTGGAAATTTAGTGACTATGTTCTTGGCTAATGTTTTGTGATGTTTTTTGGATATTAACATCAGTGTTTATGTCTCATTAAAATATCCATAGAGAATGTAATGAAGAACATGTGTTGATTGTTTATGGTCTCCAGACTTTTATATCTTTACCTGATGACACAAATTTTAGACTTGTCCAAATTTAAGGCATTTGCAGAGGACAACTTGGATTCGCTTCAAATAATGAGATTTGTATCTCAAAGAGTAGAATACATGGAAAATGAGAAAATGCTGGTTACCAGCAGGAATACAATGATGGAAAAAGAAACGCTGGTTACTAGCAGGAATACATTGATGGAAAATGAGAAAATGCTGGTTACTGCATTGTCTTCTGTTCTCACAATGTTTTCAAAAGCCTCCTTCTTTAGGGCTGTGAAAACATGGGATTGTTTGGTAAAGGGTTAAAGATTTTATTTCAGTTATATTACCATTTTGGAAGGAATTGGTCGAGGGGTGGATAATACAACTAGGGTCCCTTATCCATGGAGCTCTGAATTCAGGTCCTTAACCCTTTCCCAAACGACAAATTTTGGACTGGTCCAAATTGAAAGAGTTTGCAGACGACAATTTTAAATTTGATGAAAATGGCAGAAAGTTATCAAAAAGGGTAGAAAACACTGTGGGAAAAGGAGAAATTGCTCGTTACGAACAATTTCTCCTTTTCCCACAGTGTTTTCAAAAGACTAGTACTGCAGACACATGAAAACCAGGGCTTGTTTGGGAAAGGGTTAACCTTACCAGTTGTGAAAAACAGAAAGCTACCATTACGAGGCGTGTTCAAATATGAATGCAATTCTAAGCACCAAAATTTGATTCTTCATAAGTTTGTTCCCTCAAAAGTATTCACCACAAACAGATATACAAAGTTTCAGCCTCTAGATCCAATCTTTGAAGGCATTTTCATAGTCTTTTTAGGTATACTATGAAGACACTGGAATATTGCAGAACCGAGGTGTTTGCGCTGAACAAATTTTCAACCTGAAAGGTATTTTTTTAGCTTTGGAAACAAGCGGATGGTATAGATCCAAGATCAGACTGCACATTGATATATGCAGTCCACAAAAGCCTCTGTTTTCGTCGATGGCGCTTAAAGAGTTAAGAATTTTCACTTTTTATGTTACAGTGGCAACCAGAGGTCTTCATTAAATTGTACTCTTTGGGTAAATTTTGAAGAGGATCATGGCCGGATCATTTTCAGCTCTACTGGCTGTATCAGTATGGGAAAAGTAGCCATTTAAAGTTCAAAATTTACATTTCTTGTGTACGCATTAAAGTCAGCATTTGTTATCAGATTTTCATGAACCAGACATCTTTGCTTCGTATCATCAACAGCTTGAACCTTATTGATTTTGAAAAAAAAAAAAAGACAATCAGTATGGGAAAAGTAGCCATTTACATTTGAAAATTTACATTTCTTGTTTCCGCATAAGAAATGTTGCTTTCTTATCCCTGGCCAGTGCACCTGTCCATGCTTTTCCTGGATTTTTTTTTAACGAGTACTTTGCACAATGTTCTTACAAGCCACTGGCTGCTTTCCCACAAAAAATCATCGTCGAAGCAATGATTTGTGAATTGTAACAAGTAACTGCACTTTTACCTACAGGGAATCGAAGCATAATCCAAACTGCACATAAACGGATTCCCTGTGCCTTTACATTATGCAAGCTGCACGTTAGTATCGACGTTTCCTCAAAATAAAGGAAAACATTCATTCGGTAAAAATGAGCAGGATTACTTACGGATACGCTGAACAGATGCCATCTTAATCCATTAACTGATCCATTATCTTTTTTTTATCAGAAAGGGATTCTTTCCCTTTTTGTGCTATCCTTGGTACTGATGTGCCTGGTATAGTTCAATGCATATCCGTGGTATTTAACTTTTTATTATTTAACTCAGAAAGGTAGAAAATATTGTGGAAAAAGGAGAAAATGCTGGCTTACCAGCATTTTCTCCTTTTCCCACAATGTTTTCAATAGCATTCGTCGGGGTCGTTAAAACCCGGGTCTGTGGTGAAAGGTAAACCGATTGCATTATCTCCCGCTAGATGGCATTCTACAAATGCACATCTGTCTAATTTGGGCATCCTGGGTACAGTAGCGGAGAAATTTTTCAGAACAACAACCGTGACTTTAAATTTCAAATGAAATAAACGTTTACTCAATAAAACGCTACCTGGTGCCATTCATTCAGCTATGATCGGCTAGCACGTAACCTATGCACCGACCATTTATTAAAACAGCCCCTACATGCTTTGGTAATAGGCTAATAGCTTCGATATAAGCCCTACTTTTCCCAGGTATAGGGGGATGGGTGATGCGTCATAGCAGACAGGTCGAATCTTCGAAGAATATGACATGCGCAGACAACGAAACCGATTGCGCCATCATACTATCAAAGCATGATTTGTACCTGCTTTACCTAAAGTTCTAATGGTTTAAGTTTAACCAGGTGACACTCGATCGACGATAAACTATATTAATACTTTCTATCAAAAACTATTTTCGATATTAAAATGTATCGGACAGTGTGAAATCAAGTTAAAGCAGCATGGAGTTGCATTTTGTGCAGTCTTATCTAGATCTATATTGGCAGCAGAAGCACCTGTAAACGGTCTCTCTTAGAATTCCAAAGTTTAAGCTCTTTACCAAACGACATCATTTTAGACATATCTAAATTCAAAGCATTTGCAGACGATAAATTAGGTGTTACTCAAGTAGTGGTGTTTCTCTTCAAATGAAATTGTATGTGTTTTTGTATTGGAGTTTAACGCCGTTTTAACGGCTTAGATCATATCACGGCGGTCAGTGCATCTACACACGTGTCTCCCGGCTTTACTTTCCAAGCTGACTACTTTTCTCACCTGCATCAGAGTTGAGAAGCAAAAAATCGCCGCAAAGAAAGTTTGCCTCAACCGAGTATCGAACCTGCAACCACCAGGTCACGAGTCAGTTATGCTAACCACTGAGCTACCCGCCGGGCTCAAATGAAATAGTAGAAAACATTTTGGGAATAGAGAAAAATGCTTGTTACATCATTTTCTCCTTTTCCAACAATGTTTTCAAAAGCCTTGACCTCATGGTTCATTAATACATGGGATTGTTTTGCAAAAAGTTAAAACATAAAAACAAAAACGTGGCAAGACAGTTCATTAGTCGCTTTTCCTAATTACCCTCTGAAAAAAGTTGCAGCAAAACAACACTGAAAGCATCCGCGTGATATATTGGATAACCGAAATGAACCATGCTCTTTGAAAAGGGGGCTTAGTGCATCTGCAAAAAAGTATCGACCCAGGTCAGCCTGCGCAGTCCGCGCAGGCTGACCTGGGTCGATACTTTTTTGCTTTTGGTAAATTGTCTGCACGTCAAAGGACCAGTCTACCTCATGATTCAGTCGGTTGTTAGACAAAATGGATATTTTTGGGATCCATAATTATGTGATGGCTTACTTGATATCGTGGACCATTGTGATGCATCAAGCCTCCTTTTGCCAGAGCATGGTTCATGTATGAGTCAACATTTAAATCAGACATTCATGCGAAAACATGGCGGAACATGGAAATAAATATTATTCAGAACGAGTTTCTCCCCGCCCCCCCCCCCCCCCACAAGATAGTAAGCTGCAATAGCCATACAAATGTCTGCCATTGGCAGTGTTATAATCATTAAAATCATACAATAAATATTATACAGGAAAACTTCAAAAGTCTATTTAATTCTCGGAGGATACCAATTTTGTCACATGACGTAGACATAAACGCAATACAAAACGCTCCAGGAGTGACGTTAACTGGCCTTTAACTCTATTTGGTCACAGTTTTAGACTGTCAAGATTGAAAATATTTTGCAGACGACATATTGAATATTGATCAAATGATAGGATTCCCTTTTTTTTTTTTTTCAAACGATAGTAAACGCTGTGGGGAAAGGAGAAAATGCTGACGACCAGTATTTCCTCCTCTTCCGACAATGTTTTCCAAAGCCTTTTACTTCAGGTTAGAAAACCGAAATTCTTTAGAGTTAAGTTATAAGTATGGCGTGGTCTATGAAAATCCCTATCAATTTTGTGAGCTGTTATTATGGAAAATAAACGATCTACTGGCGCAGTTCTGAAATGCTGGAAGTTTTCGTAAACAAGTTGTCGTACCTCCTGAAACAAATTTGTAGTAGACGCCCTTTAAGACTTTGTTGGATGGGCCTAGATCTATTTAGATTTCATGTCGTACATCCAAATTTCTTGTAGAGCACCAATAGAAAAGTAATATAGTTATACATATTTTTTTTCTTTCCAACCATAATGAAATCATCATCTTTCAGTAAAAAGGTGCAACTTTTTGAGTTTTGATAACGGGATAGTCATTTTGCAGTCAATAAATCCGTCCATTTTTTCGGCATAGCTGAATGTGCTAGCTTTTAACCTACTTTTTGGTTCTGATAACAAATGAATAAACAGAAATTTTTGATTGGTAAAAAAAGTAGACATGTTTATTTCAAGGACCCCTGCCTATTTGCGGGCACATTTAAGCCGTCTATCTCTTTTAAAGATAATTCTTGTTATTGAATCAGATATGACGTCATAACACTGATTTAAATACGAATCCTCGTAATCGACGCGTGATTCTAATCATGTGACATTCCCAAGTGAATGTCTAATGCGAAATCTAATTCCCCTTTATATACTTTTGTCTTTCTTTTATACCGATGATTTTAGCAGCTATTGCCTTACTTAATTTAATGATAAATTGAAGTTTGGCGAGAGTATAAAGATCTAAACAGCTCTCTTTAGTTGTGAAAGTTTAACGTTAAGGTTAAACATGTTTGAACACTTACGAAATGTTTAAAAGGTGGGTTCTGCTGAAATACAAAAAGGTCGTCTTGAGGAGGGAGCAAGTGAACGAAATTCATTGAGTAAGTAAACTGGCAGCCTTTTATCGATCTTTGTATTAACGCTATGGGACGGTTACGGAGATACAACGGATACCAGTTTACGAAATAAGTGTAAAGGTAAAAGATGCTTCCTTACATCAAGAGAGAAAACAGCCTGTTAAAACTTGAAAGTGTGTAGAATGAATCAAATTTGGTCAGCTGTGTAAAAACAGATAAATTACCAATAAATATGGTGTAAGGGATAAAGTATCCGAGGGATTTGTCCTCATTTAAAACCGGAAACGACAACAATGCATTCTTTGAAGGCTGCCGAAAATGAAATGCATTTTCTATCCGTGCAACCGTGCAGCCCCCAGGGGCAACATTTGGCACGAAGATATAAGAATGATTTGGGATTCGTAAAATGAAGATGATATGTGTTAAAAACTGGCTGAAAATAAGGATTCAATGGGTGAAAAACCGACTGAAAACTAATTACGTAATTCTATTTTTATGCGTTATGTATATACTCCTGTAAATAATCATCTCCTGTTAATAATCATCGCAATTCGCGCAGGCTGACCTGAATCGATACTTTTCGCAGCTGCATTAAGCAGCTGCATTAAGCCCCCTTTTCACAGAGCATTGCTTTTTTTTTTTTTTTTTTTAAAGAATGTGTTGATTGTTATCTGTTATGTGTTGATTGTTATCTGCTTTAAACTAACGTGTAAATCACACTTTTGGAAGAAGGCTTCTGCAGGCGATGGAGACCTTTTAAAACATTGTGGGGAAATAGAGAAAATGCTGATAACCAGTATCGTCTCCGTTTCCTACAATATCTCCAATCCTTTCGAATTTTCGGATACAAATCCCATCATCTTAATTAGTCGTCTGCAACTGTTTTCAATTTTGTGCAGGTCAAACATTTTGTCGTCTGGTAAAGAGTAAAAGCAGGACCATATAATAACCTGTAATGATACAAGAAAACACGGGGGGGGGGGGGGGGGGGGGGGCGCTTGATTAACCCTTAGACCGCGAAGTGTGTAAATCATGGGTATTTTCTCTCTGTATACAGTGCAACTTCTAGGCTGCCTCGGCTGAAATATGTCACAGCAGAACATACAGTATAAATACAAGATCAGAAAGTATATTTATGCATTCCAGTCTTGATCTGTGCGGTTCACAAACGTATCACGAGTTGCGCAAATACTGTAAAGAAACTATAGGTTCCAAACGTAATGGAATATTCCTTGATTACTTTGCTGGTTCCGAAAATACTTTACTCGTTAGAGCTGTTATATAACTGTCTTGTTTTTCTTTTTAGCTCCACTACGCGAAGGCCAGCTAGCTAGCCGTGTTTCCTTCTATTCCATGCGTGCGTCCGACCATGCGTCCGTTGACTTTAATTTCAAACATCTTCTCTGAAACTACCCATAAAATTGTGACAAACTTCATTAGAATGATACTACAATGGCGCTTTTCCGAATATCTTCATAGAATTTGATTCTTTTCAAAAAGGGGGAAACAACTCTGTTGCAACAGAACTGAAAAGTATTTAATATCTTAAAGAATATTCTCCAAAAGCAATGTTGAAATTCTCTACAAATTGGCATAAATGGTCCTTTGACTGACCTCTATCAGGTTTCCTGACATAATTTTGATTTGGCTGCAGTTGACTTGGCTTAATTATGTTCAAAACAGTCTATGTGAGTAAATCTATATAATTCTGATCAAGGGACATAAATACTGTTTACTCACAGATGATGGTAATTTGATGACTTTATCTCCCTTGATTATCAAACTTCTCTGTAACATTATCCGTGTTGTGTATTCAACTTGAGCTAGGCTATTTTTTCAATAAACTTTAATTGCCACGCAGCCTTTTTATTAACCCTTAGGCTGCAAAGCGCGACTCACGGACCTTTAGCGGACAGTGTAGATTAAGATCAGACTGCACAGAACGTGCAATCTGATCTTTATCTCCCTTGATTATCAAACTGCTCTGTAACATAATCCGTGTTGTGTATTCACCCTGGGCTAGGCTATTTTTTCAATAAACTTTTAATTGCCACGCAGCCTTTTTATTTACCCTTAGGCTGCAAAGCGCGACTCACGGACCTTTAGCGGACAGTGTAGATTAAGATCAGACTGCACAGAACGTGCAATCTGGTCTTAGATCTACACTTTCCGATGAGCTTTTTAATGGATTAGTGTCCCTGTCGATGTTAATTTTGTACGGGGCACCTTTTTAACCCTTTATCAAACACTCCCATGTATTATCGACTCTGTGAAAATAAAGTTCGAAATTAATACGGGAAAAGGAAAAAATGCTTTCAAGGTTTTCTATGCTTTCAGAGACAAACCCAATTATTTGACCCACATTCAATTTGTATCTGCGAATGCGGTCGTCTCGTACAGAGTTTAAAGCTAGTGAGGCAATATGGGGCTACCATCGCCCTCTTGTTAGCCCCACCTGAGTAAGGAGTGCTCGAGGTGAGCTTTTGTGATCCTGCCTCGTCCGTCGACCATCGTGTGGTAGTCAACAATTACTTAATGTGCACTCTAGAGGTCATATTTTCAGTCGGATACCCATGAAACTTGGTCAGAATGTTTGTCTTGATGATATTTCAAACAAGATTGAGACTGGGTCACGTCCGGTCAAAAACTAATTCACATGTACAAATTTAGAAAAAAACTTGTGTGCACGCTACAGGCCACATTTTCAGTCTCAGACTCATTAATTTTGATCAGAATGTTTTTCTTGATAATATCTTGAACAAATTCTAAACTGGGCCAAGTTTGAACAAAAAGCAGGTCACTAACACTCACGTGCTTACATGATCACGTCCAGGATGTGTTCAACTTTTTCAATTCAGATGACTTTAGTCAGGTGAGCGCTTTAGGGCCAATGACCCTCTTGTTTTTATGTTGTTGTTGACAGTGTTTTCTAGTTATTCACCTGTCTGGTGTCTCTTTTTATTTGGCTTATGATCTTTTAACCCCTTTAGCACACGATCCCGACTTTTAACGACCCTGAGGAAGAAGTCTTTTGAAAACATTGTGGGAAAAGGAAAAAATGCTGGTACCCAGCATTTTCTTCTTTTCCCACAATGTTTTCTATCCTATCAAAGAGAAATTCTATCAGTTGACCCACATTTAAATTATCGTCTGCAAATGCTTTCAATTTGGACAAGTCTATATTTTTTGTCGTGTGGTAAAGAGTGATATGGTTCGCATTTCACGTTAACCCTTTCCCAAACAAGCCCTGGTTTTCACGTGTCTGCAGTACAAGTCTTTTGAAAACACTGTGGGAAAAGGAGAAATTGCTCGTAACGAGCAATTTCTCCTTTTCCCACTGTGTTTTCTACCCTTTTTGAGACTTTTCTGCCATTTTCATCAAATTTAAAATTGTCGTCTGCAAACTCTTTCAATTTGGACCAGTCCAAAATTTGTCGTTTGGGAAAGGGTTAAGGGCACTTTTTGTACAGCTCAGTGTTTGAACCCCTTCAAATGTAAAAAGGGGTAGGCAAACATAAAACTTTTGGAGGACATTTAGAAAATGGAGGTTTTAATTTGAAAGGAACAAGGGGTCTAGGGAAAACTGATGACAAATCTGATGCAATGAAGGCTCACACTGTCCGATATGGAGATATTTTTTCACCAAAACTTAGCTTTGAAATAGCAACATTTGGGTTGTTACTATCGGCTTGAAATAGCAGAGCGGCAAACAAGGTACTAAAATTACAACAAAGCTATTTTATAACAATGCAAAAATGTTTTGTCGTGTCAAATGTACATTCCTTAACACCGTCGGAACGCTTGGCGGTTCTATTTATTGACTGAAATTCGCCTCGCTATTCCGGTTTAATGTAGGTTATTTTGGCCACAATATTGTACAAAGTAAAAGACAGACAACTGTAAACCCAAGGTAAGACTGTATGGTTTACATTGTCAAGAAAAGCAACACAGCTTTAGTTTTGCACTCTAACGGTTATCGTTATTTATGCTTGTGTTATTTACATTATTTGTCTCTGCTATTGTGCTCATGTATTTATATTTTGTGAATTTGAGCCATTAAAAGTTTTTGTCTGTCTGTCGTATACATATGACGGATCAGCAGGAACATTCTGTTGTCCTCGAAAAGATTTTGACGGACTGTGAGCTTAACTATACCCTTTTTGAATTCGAAATGTAGTTCCTGATTAAGCTTGGTTCCGTTGACTGCTATAACTCTATACCGAACAACAAAAAATTAGACACGACCACATTGAAAGCAATTTGCAAGCGACACATCAAATAAAGCTGATATGATTATAAAAAAATTGTCTTAGAAAAAGTGGAGAACGTTGTGTGAAAAAGAGAAAAGGCTGATAACCAGCATTTTCATCTTTTCCATCAATGTTTTCAAAACCATTAGAACTCCGTCAGAGTCACTAAAACTCCTGATTGTGTGATAAGGGACTAATTAAGCAGGATAAAAACCAATGCCATCTTCACATCTGCAGAAATCGCAAGATGTGACGATATGAAGGTTATGTCTAAATACTGTGACTTTTTCCGAACTGATCTTTTGCTTTCGAAACAATCTCTGTTGTATCCACCACACAATCGTTTCCCGTCATGTGATCGAAACACAAGAATCCTAAACCAGTGTCATAGCTAGTCGACTTCTCGATGTTTTCCGTTCTTAACGCCGATTGCGCTTCAACAGTTGCGTCGTCAACTCTAAGGTTCTTTTTCTTTAAACTCCCAGCGTGTAACGTGCTGGTCAATAAACCGGAAACAGTACACAGCTCCGAATCTGCATGGTCCGCAAAGTCGCTGATAGTAATTACTGGACAGTTAAAGAGAAGTCCTCCATTTGCTTCTAACGATTGCAGCAATGCCTTTGTCCGTTCTAATGCAAGTTTGTTCTTGTACCTTGGTGCTTGGAATCTTTCACGCTTCACAAACTCAGAATACTGATATTTCAAATGTTTCTCCTCGTCGTCATTTCGAGCATATTTAACAAGGAGAAGGACGATGCTTGTAGCATAGAACACAATGACGACAACAATGTAGAAAAAGGCCTCGATTTCAACTTCCTTGTTTCCAGGTGGGTTCGATTCAATTGAAGTGTTTACAAGACATCTACATGGAGCAACACTGGAACAATTCAAGTGGATTATCTTTGGAGGCTGCTTGCTTGTGCTGTGGTTCATGTTTCTAGGCTTCTGAAATGTCAAGTTTCGAAATTTGTTAAACGCCATTCGCTCATTGACACTGAAAGATGTCTTTATGGTTTCCTTGTTTTTACTTTTTCATCCGATTTCGATTTTCATGTGTATTTTTTTTTTTTTAGGGCTTTTTTTTTTTTTTTTTTATGTACGTGTATTAAGGCAAGAAGGCTATGATATCCGCGGACATTGTCGAAAAACTGTGAAATTAACCCTGTAACAAACAATACCAACTCATAACGACCCTTAGGAGAAGAAAAAAAAAAACCATTGTGGGAAAACGCGAAAATGCTAGTGACCAGCATTTTCTCCGTTTCTTACAATATCTTCTACCCTATCAAAGAGCTGCAATTCACTTGCATCACTTTTGGACTTGTCGTATGCAGAGTCCTTCAATATGGACAAGTAAAAACCAAGAAATATCTTTAAAAATATAGACGGCGTGAATTTGCCAGTGAATAGGCTGGGACCCTCAAAATAAACATGCCTACTTTTTTGACTTATCACAATTTTCTATTTATTCTTTTGTTATCAGGACCAAAAAGTAGGTCAAAAGCCAGCACATTCGGCTACACCGAAAAATGACATCTGGCAGTAAAGAGTTAACTAGAGATATAGAGGATAATTGTCTGTTCGGTGTATGATCGAAATTTCTTTCATCGAGTTGAAAGCGAAGGCCATATTTTCACGAGTGGCGAAGCCACGTGCGTAAATATGGTCTTTGCTTTTCACGAGATGAAAAAAAAAATCTATCATACACAGAAACAAACAATTATCCTATTTCTTTCATACTCTTCACTTTAACCTTTGTTTTCACGTCTAATTTTCGCTCACTGTGAAAAATATGTGCGTTTTTTAAGCGAAAAAATAGATCTATTCATTTTAAGCGAAATATATCTATTCAGTCTAGTCGGATATGGACTAGCTGTAATAATGACGTCATGAGTGATGTTGACCACGTCATAAAACATGACGCTCATCCGCACTCGTCACAACTCGGCCGATTCCGTACCTACATTTAACCTCGTCTGTATAAAGGAGACTTCCATTTTGAACTACCAATCACATGATCTTAAACATGGTTGCGCCCCTTGTAGATCGCTTAGCAACGACATGAACAACCACTGTGAGTTTTTCACTTCTATCGATCTGTCGATGAAAGCTCCTAACGGAATTGATAAACCACGCTAAAACTTGAATGTACAAACTGTTTGCCGACTGAAATACTCTTAGAAAGATAACGATAGAAAATTTACTCATGCGTTCTTTCTAAAGAGGAGCCTTACAATTTCAATAACGGTAAAGCGGTGTGCTTCCAGAGATGTGCGAAACGTACCGTGTAGGTGCATATCAAGCTACGTGATACAGCCGAGGGATTTGATCACCGGATCACCCGAGGTATGCCGAATGGCTCATCCGCTATTAAAAAATTCGTTCATATTCTATAAATATCCTTGGCATGTCAAAAACATAAAAATTATAACATTCACCGCTGAATTATAACATTAACTGTTGAATTATAAGAATATAATTCGCTGTTAGATTTCTATAAACTACTGAAAAGCATAAAAGAATATACGATCCTTCAATCTTTAATTAGCTACAACCCAAAACTAAGTCTAAGTGCAGGACAATTTTCCGGATAATGTATTGAAATGTTAAATATTAAACGCAGCAACTTACCTGAAGCAATAATCCGTAGATTCTTTAAGACATAAGAATAAACAACATCTTTTGTAAATGACCCCAGTATTACACTTGTCGAAAAAGCATTTCTCTTAAAAGTTCAAAGTACCTGCGCATATAAAATGGAGTTAATCGATTTGGTTTTACTTTATTTAGTATCAAGTGGATTTAACCCCTTTCAGCGCCATAGGCGAAAACAGAGGCTTTTGCGGACGGCATAGATCAAGATCAGACTGCACAGAACGTGCAGTCTGATCTGGGATCCATACCGTCCGGTTGTCTGACTGGGCCTTTACGATAAAAAATTCCCTGAGTTCTAATGGATTGCAATTTCAACCTTCGAAAGAAGCCGAGTTTATATCCCTGGCGCTTTAAGAGTTAAATTCAACGAAACGAATGTCTACTCATGATCGAGATCTAGAGAAATTAACACAACACAAAGTATGGCAATTAAATACCTCGTTTTGACTATCCCTGGTAGAGATTTCAAGCAAGACTAAAAACATAAAATAACAACGCCATCCTCTGGAGTCTAAACTTCTCGTCGTCTGCTAATTTTGTCTTTCATAAATCTTGGTTTTCTCATCTCCACTACCACTCAGGGGGTCATTTAAATTTTATAAACCAATTTCGTTCTAAGCATTATCACCGCAATGTCTTTCATCAGTGTCCTTTGTGCTCCATTTTGTGTTTTCTTTGAAATATCGTCTGCTTGGACGCGGGAGATAATTGTCCACTGACAATATTGACAATACCGACAATACATCATTAGTGCTTGTTTTTTTCTCCTTGCCTTTTCCCAGTGCATGGAAAAATCACATGGTATCATTGCACCTTTAAGAAGCTTTATTTTTTTAAATCAATTCTTCCCGAAACTAATTTACGACTTTGAAAACAACCTTTTAAAAAATACAGATAATTCAGATTAATAAAAGTTAATACATGTGGAAAACATTGAAGCAAATGATTACTTTGCTCGTTACGATCAGTGTACTCAAAATTAGTCGTCTGCAAGACACTAAAGGTCGGTAATCGGAAATAACTCAGATTAAGCTGAAGACGTAATGTCGTTAGAAGCCCAGTGGAGATGCATGTAGCCGTTTTATGGCAACCCTTTACCACACAATCTAAATATTAACAAATCTGAGAAAGAAAGCTTCTTGAAAACATTGCGGGAAAATGAGAAAGTGCTAGTAACCAGCATTTTCTCCTTTTCCCACAATGTTTTCTAATCTTTCAGAGACAAATCTAAAAATTTGAACCACATTTAATATGTCGTCTTCACATGCTTTGAATTTGGACAAGTCTAAAAATTTTGTCGTTTGGTAAAGAATTAAATAAGACATTCGATTCGCCGCTGCCCAAAATGTGAATAATGCTTAACTTCGGCGGAAATGTCTTGGGTTTGTTTTATTGTCCACAGTGCTGTAATTGCTTATCTTAATGAAAATGTCCTGAACGCCAGCTGCTCTAGTTTTTATTACAAATGAACATTTCTCTTAGAGTGGATACATTGGGAAACACGCTCTGTAAATTTGGTAAACTAAGACCAGCCTTATACTGTAGACTCTACTCTCTTAACTCTTTCGGCGCCAAATAAACAAACTTTGCTTCTTTGATGGTTGTAAATACAATCCACTGACTCTCCGGAAGACTTTTATCATTTAGGCATGACCAAACAAGCGGAGGGCAGAGATCAAAGATCAGACTGCACGTTCTGTGCAGTCTGATCTTGATCTATGCCGTCCGCAAAAAGTCCCTGTTTTCGCCTATGGCGCTGAAAGGGTTAAACCCGCTTCCTGCTAAATATATAAGATGAAACTTTCAAGCCGATATTAGAAACCCTAATGTTGTTATTTAAAAAATAATTATATTTTGGGGAAAAATACCTCCGTGTCGGAGAGTGTAGATCCAAGATCAGACTGCACATTCAGATTAAAATTTTTTTTATTGTATCATTCAATGTCCAGAATAACAATGAATTATATTAAAGATAAATCAGATGAAAGCATGTAATACGAGGGTCATTAATTTAATTGTGTCACTGGGTGTTAATGAGACGCATTATATTAAAGGCACATATTTTGTTCATTTCATCTCTTCAAAATATTCTCCATTGACAGAAATACATTTTTCAAGTCTGGAAATCCAGTCTGTGAATGCTGCAAAAATAGGTTTTTCTGGGAACACCCTGAAGACACTGAAAAATGGCACTTCCCAGGGCATTTTTAGAGTCATATCGACGCCCAGAGAGTTTTCTTCAATAAAGGAAAGAGGAAAAAAGTCACATGAGCTGAGGTCAGGAGAATAGGGTGGGTGGGGAAGCTGTACCACCTTTTCCGTTTCCAGGAAATTCTGATCAATTGCAGACTTGTGAACAGCTGCATTGTCATGACTAAGGCACAGTCCTCTTAATCTGGTTTCAGTAATGTAGCCATTGTATATGACTGCACCTACTTTAACTTTCAATAACTTTTGAAAGAATGAGCCTATTACAACAAAATTTTGTGCCAGTATTCAGAACAACTTCCTTGCGAAAATACCGTTATTTCCTTGTGATACGTATGGTCATGCGGTATGGAGGTCCATTAGTGACACAATTAAATGAATAACCCTCGTATTCCGGCTAATTTTAAAACCGCTACTAGTGTTGCGTCTTTAAATGTACTGAGTGTAGTCTGCAGGACGAAAGCAGTTTTTGGCGGGTGGCTGTGTTGTTATAAAGTGATTTCCAATTCAAGACAAATTGCAGTGCATCAAGCTGACACCCCTATTATGGATCATACCAAGTGTTTTCTTGTTCACAATTACCCTGGACCAAGTATAGTTGGAAGTTGAAAAGAAATAAGTCATGCTCTGTAAACACTCGGTTTAACCCTTGCCCAAACAAGCCCTGGTTTTCACGTGTTTGCAGTACAAGTCTTTTGAAAACACTGTGGGAAAAGGAGAAATTGCTCGTAACGAGCAATTTCTCCTTTTCCCACAGTGTTTTCTACCCTTTTTGAGAACTTTCTGCCATTTTCATCAAATTTAAAATTGTCGTCTGCAAACTCTTTCAATTTGGACTAGTCCAAAATTTGTCGTTTGGGAAAGGGTTAATGCATCTACAAAAAATGTCGACCCATATCAGCCAGCTATTCATATTTTTTTTGCATGCCCAAGGAACATTGTACCACATGATGCAGTCGGTTGTTGGATAAAACTGACTTTATGGATCAATAATATTTCTGATGACTTGTTTGGTAAAGAGATAGCGCCACACAATTGTACCATGCTCTGTGAACGGGGGGCTTAATGCATATGCGAAAAGTATCGACCCAGGTCAGCCTGCGCAGTCCGCGCAGGCTGACCTGGGCCGAACCTTTTCGCTATTGGTCAGTTTTCCGTATGTCCAAGGACCATTCTACCACATGATTAAGTCGATTGTTAAAAAATAAAAAAAAAATGGTCCATAAGTAATATTTGTGACGACTTGAGATAGCGCCGCACAATTGTCTCCACATCAGCTACATTTCTACATCGAAATGCTCCAACATTTATATAAGATCACCCAGCTGATCTTATTTAACTCTTTACCAAACGACAAAACTTTAGACCAGTCTAAACTGAAAGCTCTTGCAGGTGACAAAATAAATGTGACTCGTAAATCGAAATTTGTCTTGGGAAGAAGAGAAAACGTTGTGGGAAAAGGAGAAAATGCTGGTTACCAGCATTTTCTCCTTTTCCCACAATGTTTTCAAAAGGCTTCTTCCTCAGGGTCGTTAGAAGTCGGAATTATGTGGTAAAGAGTTAACCCTTATCCTGCTAAATAAAAAATCTTTCAAGTCGATGGTAAAAACCACAACGCTGGTATTTCAAAGTAATGGGGGGGGGGGGGGGGGGGGGCTGGAGATATATCTCCTCATCGGACAGTGTAGATCCAAGATCAGACTGCACGTTCTGTGCAGTCTGATCTTAATCTACACAAAAGGTCCGTGATTCGCACTTAGCAGCCTAGGGGTTAAAAATAGCGCGAAAATTTGCATATGTAGAAAGTAGAAACGCGGACGCAGAACTATCGTATAAATTACTGGGCTCTATCTGGATACATAGATAAAGAACCCGTAGAGTTTTGGAACATTGTCGCACATTTATATGTCTCGACAAACGAGAAAATTTGTTACAATTTGTAATTAGGAGAAATTAGAGGAGCTTTACTGCTGTTTATTTAATTGTTTCTGTCTCAGACGGCATAGATTTATTTGGACATTTTTCTATCAACCTAGAACTATTTTTTTAGTGGGCTGTCTGTTTTGAATAATGAGTTTTAAATCTGTATGCAATTCTTTACCTCTTGGACAATTTCAGTAAAAACAATGAGAGCCATGATTCGTTAAAATCGGGCCTAATGAATCTGCAAAAAGTATCGACCCATGCCAGCCTGCGCAATCCGCGCAGGCTGACATGGATCGAAACTTTTAGCTATTTGTGAATTTTATGTATGTCCAAAGACCATGCTACCCCATGATTCTGTCAGTTGTAAGACAAAATGATTTTCATGGACCCATAGTCATGTGACGCCTTGCTAATGCATCACAGAGATGCATCAAACCCCATTTTGCCAGAGCATGGCTCATATTCAATGCAAAACAAACGGCATTACAACAATCGTATGAATGATTAGAAGTACGGGTGATAAGTTTTCCGAAGAACAGAAAAGACCTTTCGCTCTTTCGGCGCTATAGGCTAAAACAGGAATTTTTGCGGACAACACAGATCAAGATCAGACTGTATAGAGCTGCAGTCTGATCTTGTATCTATGCCGTCCGCTTGTGTGGTCAGGGCTGTAAATAAAAGTCCGGATAGTTTCCCCATACATAGCTCTACATAAAAATATGATCCCTTTGACCAACCTTGTTAAAGCCAAAATGGCGGCCAAAGGTACACAGTGCCGGTGTCAAAATGCATTTAAATTTCATTCATACCATATAAAATTATAGAAATTATTGTGAATGTGACAATCTGTTATTGCGCGGTTGGTTCAAGGGTTAGCCGCTGGCAGAAAAATGACAGGTAGGTCAAAAGTTGCTAGGTGGCTCTTTCTTGTGTTTACTTTTTACCATGTTTTAAAATTCATTTTGTTATTTTCACTATAATAATAATAATAATAATAATAAATTCTTTATTTTCAGAAGGTAAATCATTAATATTACACATCAATGTAAAAATGATACATTAATTACGGCAATATTATTTCCAATGATGCCTTCTTTAACAATATTTATATAATTAATCAGTATAAAACAAATAATGTAATTACATGTAATAAAAGTTATACCTCAAAGACAGACATAAACGGAAGTGGGTATCTGCAATCTGTTCGAACATCTATAGATATTTTTGCTTCAAACTTTAGCAATTTTCAAAAAGAAATGATTTGAATTTACTTTTGAATGTGTTGATATTTTGAGTTTCTAATTTCTGTCGGTACTCGATTCCATATTTCCATACCGGAATAGCTAAAAGTTTTTTTGAGATAGTTTGTATTGGGTTTATTATGTGAAATATCCCTTTTAGCTATTGACCGTAAAACATATGTATTATTTGATGAGAATGTTATAAGGTCAGAAATATAGGAAGGTGTTAGGTTATTAATGGCTTTAAAAATTAATAAGCCTATAAAATATTTACATCGGACTGGAAATGCTAACCAATTCAGAGTTCTGAGCATTTCGTATGAAGATTTATCCCTGTGTTCATTTAACATGATTCTAGCTGCTCGTGTTTGTAATTTGGTAATTCTATGAATATCAGCCGTGTTTGCTTTACTCCATATTACACAACCGTAGTCAAATATTGGTGTAATGTATGCGTTGTAGAACAACTGCTTAACATCAGGTGTAAGAAAATACTGAATCCTTTTCAAAAGAAATAACTTTGAAACAAGTTTCTTACATGTTTTGTCAATGTGTAATTTCCATGTTAAGTTTTTATCTATGTAAACCCCAAGAAGCTTTTGTGATTCAACATTAGTGATCCTGTTATTATTAACATACAGATTTAGATCTTCAATGCATGATAACTTTTGCTTTGATCCTATGATCATACAAGTGGTTTTGGTAGGATTGATGGCCATGTTATTTTTCATACACCAGCGTTGTGTTTTGTTGATATCTGACTGAAGTGTTAACTGAATTTCATTCATGTTTTTACCTTTACAGTGAAATGTTGTATCGTCAGCATACATATCCGTATCGGAATTGATTTCAAGAGGCAAGTCATTTACATACAATAAAAACAACATTGGTCCAAGTATGGATCCCTGCGGAACTCCAGACGTTACTGGAAGATAATTTGAGCATGCGACAGCAGTTCTGATCGCTTGAGTTCTATTTGTCAAGTAGGATTCAAAGAGTTTTAAGGCATTGCTAGAGAAATGATACAGTTTTAATTTATGAAATAATACTTTATGATCTACGAGATCAAACGCTTTCTTGAAATCTAAGAATACAGCACCTATAATATTACCTTCATCCATGCTCGTTAACCATGAATTAACTAATCTTATCAGAGCAGTTTGGCACGAATGATGTTGTCTAAAACCAGATTGGCGTTCATCGAGCACGTTGGTATTTTGTAGATATTTATTTAATTGATTAGCAACGTGTCTTTCGAATATTTTAGACAACGTTGGCAAAATAGAGATAGGTCTATAATTATTCGGGTCATCTTTGCTTCCCCCCTTATGTAATGGAACAACACCAGCTTCTTTAAGTTTGTCTGGGAAAACGCCAGATGATAAGCTGTAATTTATTAAAGTTGCAATAGGTCTTGCAACCTGGTCTTTGCATAGTTTTAAAATATTAGGACCTATTTTGTCTAGCCCAGAAGACTTATTTGTGTCCAATTTTTCAATGAGAATACTAACTTCATGGGGGGTAATAAAATCAATATCAAAAGATGAATTTTGCAATTTCATATCAAGAAATCGTTGAAGTGAAATGAAATTTTCTGCATTAAATTGTGACTTTTCTGCTGTTTTGGCAATGTTTACAAAGTGATCATTCAATGCGTCAACTATATTTTTGCATTCCCTCAATTATTGTATCGTTGATCTTTAACGTATTCGGAACAGATATACATTGTTCATGTTCGTTTGAAACCAGTTTTATATTTTTCCACAAAAACTTTGCATCTTTTTTGTCTTTGACTGAATTATTAAAGAAAGATTTTTTAGTCTTTTTTATGACCGAAACGCACTTATTTCTCCAGATTTTATACTGATCCCAATTTTTATGCGATCTATACATATCCCTTGTAATTCTAGCCTGTTTGACTTCGTCCGTGAACCAGCCAGGCTGCTGTAGCCGCTTTACTCTTTTACATTTTAACGGCGCATGTTTATCGAGTACACAGTTTAACATATAATACAATTTATCCAGAAATAAATTTGTATCGCTTATCGTTTCCAAAATATCGAAGTTGACTCTATAAATATCGTGTAAAAAGGAGCTTTTATCAAAATTCTTAAAAGATCTATATGTAATCGCTTTATGCCTGTTTGAATGTTTGATGTTGCACTTTTTACTTAAAGTGAAAGCTACTGGAAAGTGGTCACTGACGCCTATTTCAGGAACAAATATTTCACCTATATAGTTAGTAGCCGTGGTATAAATATGGTCTATGATTGACGAGGAGCTTTTTGTTACTCTAGTTGGGGTACTAACAAGTTGGTGAAGCCCAAAATCACACACCACTTTTGACCATTTACTATTACTAAAAGAATGTGGAGGTGAGAAGTTGATATTATAATCCCCAATAGCAAACCAGTCTAATTTAGAAGATTCCGCTAATATCAACTGCTTTTCATACTCATCTATCCAAGATTGGGGACTATTTGGAGGGCGGTAAGTGAAATTTACTAAGATTTGCGCGTTATCATCGGTATTTATCTGCAACCAGATTGATTCAATGTTGGAGAATTCCATATCATAGCGCCGTGTATACGTTATATAATCTTTTACATAAACTATTATACCTCCCCCAGCTTTATTTTCCCTGTCTTTACGTTCAAACTTGAACCCGGGTATGATAATGTTCTTGTCTGGAACATTATCTGATAAAAAAGATTCGCTAAACCCGAATATGTCTATTAGTCTGTTTTCATGTAAAATAATTCTAATTTCATCAAATTTTGGTAAAAAGTGCTGAATATTCAAATTCACAACATGTAACCCTTTAGCACTGAACTGTAAAAGTTCAGGGCTACACAATGTATAAGATGAACTTAGATGAGCGTTTTTGTGTGAATCACCTATGTTACTTGATTGATATTGAATATCATTATTTTCGGGAATCTTTAAATCAGAATTACATTCTATTTCATTACCGCTAATGTAATGTGTATTATCATTATTTAAGAATTTGGTTATTTCATTTTGTGTAGGAAGTCTACGGTGTACTGGTTTAAACTCTAAGCATCTGTCCGCAGTACAAATGCATGGAGCGATATTGCAGTTTTCACACAACGAGCAAAGAATGTTATAATTGTTATTAGTGAGGAGTAAAGGTGTATGATTATGTCTGTCTTCTATTTCCTACCAGTCCCTAATTCGACGATATTCCATTGTTTTATGGTTGTCCATACCACAGGTTCTACACATTGTCCATACTTTTCCTTTCCACTGTGTATTGTATCTGTTTCGCTGTGGATTCGAAATGGTTGGTTGATTCCCGAATCTTCCATTGTATAGGTGACTCTTGTATCGTCTGTTAATACTGGGATGGTTTCCATATGTTTCCCTATATTGATTTCTTGAGGTCACATAAATCTGAGATCTATTGTAGGTTTGTTCAAGCCCCCAATTTTTGTGTTGTTTGATTATTGATATGCGACTGTTTATGCTAGCCACTAGCATGCTCGAGCCTCTTGGATTTAAATGAATACCGTCTCGACTATAAAATGTCTTTGCAATGGTTCCATTTCCGTAAATAAATGACTGATAACAATCAATCAATTCAATATCTAGTTCCTCGCCAAGTTGTTTCAAGGCATCATTCAGCGGGATTACATCGGTGTCGCGTCGTGGACAAAGGGTACAGATGTAAAACGTACATTGGTCTTCTAGGGATTTAATTGTGTTTTTTACAGTGTTGTATACTGCTTGTAGTGAGCCATCTGCAGCATCGTTACCGCCTATGTATATAATTACGTTCTCATACAATGTTAAATTGAATCTTTTTAATTTCGTCCGGATGTCATTGGCCTTCTTTCCTGGGAATGTCATAAGACTGACATTTCTTTGTAGACCGCGCAGTTGAATTCCTTTAAGAATCGAATCTCCAATAATCAATGTTTTCTTTTTCTCTTCCAGGTTGTTTCTTGGTTCAGGACCTTGCGATGGCGATTTATTAGATTTATGAGAGTAGCTTCTTATCGTCGATTTTTGGATAGTTCCAGGGCAAATTACAGACTTTGCACTGTTTTGTTTGTTATCGAGATCACTAGCTGTTTTAGACTTTCTACTTGTACTATTATCTGCCACACATGTGTTGCTTGTAGCAGGTTGAAGGCCAGCTGCTTTCTTTTCACCGTTTGGGTTTTCTTCAGAACTGGATTTATCATTTCTACGTGAAGTATCAAACGTCTGATCTATTCTGGTCTTTTCCGATGAGCTTTGTCCCATTTTCTTTTGTTTGCCTGGAGTCTGTACTGAAGAATCGCTCTTGCTTACTTTAAGCGTATCAGAAACCGATTGTAACTTTCTACTTAGATCTACATTTACGGACTCCAATTTCTCCTTTAAAACAGAAGTTGTTTCACTCACAGCATCTACTTCAGATTGTATGTCCCTGGAATAAACTTGATATTGTTTCTTCAGACTTACAACATTATCTTTGATTTCACCAATTTGTTCATTTGTTGATTTCATATGTCTCTTTAATTCATTTCTCAATACCTCGACAACTTCGTTGATTTTGTTTAATTGATCTTTTACAGAATTTAAGCAATCACATTTTGTGTCAGAGTTGGTAGTATCTTTCTTATTTAGTGCATGTCTGTTCTCGCGTACATTCCGTACAGCTGATGCTAGTGCCTTTAATTCATTCTCATGTTCATCATGCACATTTTGTTGATTTTCCGATACGAAGGATGCACATGAAAGAAGAATAGTTTGAAACCTTTGGTTTATTTCATCAACGGTAACACTGTTTTGTTGCAAGTTGAGTTCTACCTTTTTTAAAATGCTAGGTAAATCTTCCTGGAGAAAGTGTCCGGGCTGTCTTCCATTGACGAGACAAGTACATTTTCTGTGGTACATGTTCAATGTGTACAGATCTTGTTTTCCGGATTTCATTTTAAATTTTGTTTCGACTAGATTGTCCTGTTTATCCTCTACGGGAATTCTCTTACATTCTTTGGAAGCGTAGTATTTGTCAGCCGAATATTTAATTAACTCGTACATACCGGTATTGAATATTATTTTAAGTCCACCTCCCGTGTTGAATATTTGAATATCATCCCTTTGCGTCGCTTCCAGTTTCTTTTGTAGGGAATTCTGTCTGTTAAGTTTGTAGTTTCTAACTTCTCCGTCAATTTCCTCCGTTTCTGCACCATTTTCTTCCCGATCCACCAGCCGCGAACCCGCTCCGTCACTCATTTTTTTTTTTTCTATCGTTTGATAAACAAATCAAACCTGCATATCAAAATGATCGCATAAATGCCAAATCGACGATTGTTTGTTTCTTTTTTGTGATTGAACGTTATATAAAAAAGTTATTTAATAAAATCATAAATTTTAACGCGCTCCATTTTGAAACTTGTTTTTTCATACTTTTTTTTCATACTTAATTTCCATATTTTTGAATGGTATGATTTAAATCCAAATGCATTTAACACGCACTTTGTTTACTCTTGGCAGCTATTTGGACTTTAAGCCTTCACCACACAAACCCGAGTTTTAACATCCCTGACACAGAAAGCTTTTGAAAACATTGTGAGAAAATAAGAAAATGCTGGTAACCAGCATTTCCTTCCCTTTCCCACAGTGTTTTCTACCATTCGAAGGCCTGATTCCATGTCTCGAGTAACCTTTGATTTGTCGTTTGCAAGTGCTTTCAATTTGAACAAGTCTAAATTTCTGTCTAGTGGTAAAGAGTTAAAGCACAAATATATCAATGCTATTTGAACCACATGATCACATGAATTTCCCCATTTCTAAGGTATCTATGTACAGTAACAAATCAAGAAATATTACATTTGAGCCATGCTCTGTGAAAAGGGGGCTTAATGCATCTACATAAAGTACCGACCCAGGTTAGCTTGCGCAGTTCGCGCAGGCTGACCTGGGCCGAAACTTTTCGCTATTGTTCAATTTTCTGTATGTCCAAGGACCATTCTACCTCATCATTAAGTCGGTTGTTTTAAAAACTGACTATTATGGATCTCAAATTATGTGATGGCTTGCTTGGTATCATGCATCACGGAGGTGCATTAAGCCCCCTTTTGCCACAGCATGGCTCTTTTAGGACTTCGTGCAATGTTAAACTTAAAGAAAAAAAAAATAAATGAATAAAGAAGATTTTGTGTGGCAATATGACCCGTGCACAGCAAATAAGGGCTATGCTACATATTATGTACACCTGTTTTAACACTTAAGCTGCTGAATAAATGAAACGCAAATTTCTACTCAATACTAAAAGCCCAAACATTGCGGTTTCAAAGTTCATTTTACCGGAAAGAAAATACAGTATAGGACAGTGTAGATCAAAGATCAGACTGTACGTTCTGTACAGTCTGATCTTGATCTACACTGTCCGCAAAAGGTCAGTGAAGCGCGATTAGCAGCTTAATGGTTAATACTTTTCGGTGTAATGGCTGCATCTATGAAAGTCTGTATAAATTTTTTAAACTCTTAAATAGATAACAGACTTTGTTAGACTGGTCCATATTTAGAGCATTTACAGACGATAAATTAAATATGGCTCCAATAGTGAAATTTGTCTTTAAAAGCATTTTCTCTTTATCCCATGATGTTTTCAAAAGCCATCTTCCTCATGATTCAAGCATAGCTTGTTTTGTGCGTCTTTTGCGAAGTCTCTCGGCAAGTTCTCTCTGAAAATTGTCACCAGAAGGTGGACCGTTGGCACTGTCTATCTTTGACTTTGATTCGTCCCTGCCTTTCTTTTTGTTGTCGTTTGGATCAACCTTTTTTCTCTTATTCTGTTGAAGATCGTTCTTTCGCGAGAAGATTAAACCCCACAACTGGCTCGTCTTACTCTCCGGCTTCTTAGATCTGTTCTCGTTCTTCCCTGCGTTCTCGCTTAGTTCGCGAAGTTGTAGTATTTCAGTTTTACGTTGTGCCAGCGTCCTCCATAAATCTTTACCACGTGACTTAGAGGTTTGCTCTATCAAATTTTGCTGCTTGTGTAAGATGTCTGTGGACACCACCTTGTCCTTTTTTATTTTTATAACATTTGGGAGAGGGGGTGGAGGGGGTGGAGGAGGAGGCGGGGGTCCTGGGGATGAAGGCACGTTTGCTAGTGTGGTTGGAAGTGACGGGAGGGGAGGTGGCGGAGGGGCAGGGGGAACGTTCGATGGCACATTTTCTACGAGAGAAGTTTTTGGCTGGGCTTCTTTTGAATCGCTCGATCTCTGCTCCCTGCTCATCTGTACTAGTTCAGTTTTCTTGTTTGCCAGCCTTTCCCAAAACAACCTACTTTTGCTGACTAACGGAAATTCAATTTCACTTCGCGATCTTTTTGTTGCTTGTTTATCTTTCCCAAAGCTCTTTATCGTAGACTGTCTCGTTGGTGGCGGTGCCGAGGGAATACCATCAGTTCTGTCTGTGTTGTCCAAGTTAGTTTTAACAGAACGAACCCCATTTACATGCTTTTCGTCTTGTTTGTGTTTAGCCTTACCGAGTCTTCTGTAGGTGAGGTCAGATTCGCCTGGTCTAGAATACGCAGATATGAAATCAAAGATATCAGAAATCTTATCATCCGCGTCTTTTGACGATTCGTTCTTGTGATACATGGCTAGTTCTTCCAAAGATGCATACATTTCTTTGACCTCAATAGGGACCTTTTTGGATAACGTCACTCTTGGAAGACCATATACCAAGTACACGTTGTCTGTGAGCACATCATCAGCACTTCTAGGAACACTTCTCCGAAAGGCTTTCCTTAGGCGGCGGCCGTGTGCCAGAGCATATGGATGGTTGACATAAGCCGATGTAATACTGCCCACCGTTACTTTTCTGTTTACATTGTCTGTGTTAACTTCCCAGGGGTCAGTGTTTGCTATAGCCTTTATAAGCTCCTCATTAAGGTGCATCCTCCACATGGACCAGCGATAGAGTTTGTCGCAGCTATACGAGTGGAGTCGGAGTTTGTCATCTCTACTTCCGTCAGCCATCTGTGGAGGTTAAAATACACATCTGAGTCAGACAAATTGGACGTATTCTTATCCGAGAACGTCCGTCCGTCCGTCCGTCTGTCTGTCTGTCTGTATGTCTGTCTTTCTGCCTGTCGTTCTGTCTGTCTGTCTGTCAGAAAAAATATCGCTTTCTATAGTTTCGTTTTATATCAACGAAAGAATGCAAAGTACAACTTAAGGTTCGTTTGTCTATAGGTTAGGTCATAATAGTCCCATAAAGAAGATGCAGTCTATTATTGCATTTTCAGTGTTTCATATTTTATGAGATATTCAGGCCACATGAGATATTCAGACCACATGAGATATTCGGACCACATGAGATATTCAGACCAAACACCCCTTAACCCTTTCCCAAACGACCAATTTTACAGTCTTTCAAATTCAAAACATCTGCAAACGACAAATTCAGAGTTGGAACAAATGAACAAATGAGCTTAAGCTCTCTGATAGGGTGGAAAACATTGTGGGAAAAGGAGAAAATGCTGGTCACCAGCATTTTCTCCTTTTCCCACAATGTTTTCAAAAGTATTCTTTCCCAGGGTCGTGAAAACCAGGGATTGCTTGGGAAAGGGTTAATGGATATTGTTTATGCCTTTTAAGTCATTGAAAGTATCAGTTTAACCCTTTACCAGACGACAAAATTTTAGCCTTGTCCAAACTGAAAGCATTTGCAGACGACAATTTTAATGCGGCTCAAATGGTGCAAGTTTTCTTTGATAGGGTAGAAAACATTGTGGGAAAAGGAGAAAATGCTGGTTACCAGCATTTTCTCCTTTTCCCACAATGTTTTCAAAAGGCTTCTTTCCCAGGGTCGTTAAAAGGCTGCATTGTGCGGTAAAGGGTTAACAGGCCTGATTACATTTCTGCATAAACTCTCAATGCTGCATTCAATATGTCTTAAATGTGTTTAGAATCGCACTCTTCACCCACAGGAATCCATTTTTTCCCCAAGAAATAAAAAACGGAGATACTCAAAGTTATTAATGATTTTTTTTATTTTTTTTTAAATTGAAAGCAATAATTTTTCTATAACTTTTGAAAACTGGCGCTTTTTTTTAACTTGAAAATACTCTCTCTCTCTCTCTCTCTCTCTCTCTCATTTAAACTTATATCAATTATCCATCTTCACGTTCTCTCACTTTTTTCATCTTCAAAAGACAACTCTCATGATTAACCCTTTACAATTCAATCCCAAATTTTAACGATCCTTAAGAAGGAGACTTTAAAAAAAAAAAAAACATGTTTCAAAAGGAAAAAATGCTGGGTTACCAGCATTTTCTCCGTTTCCCACAATGTTTTCTATCATTTCAGAGGCAGAAATCATCTTTAGAGCTACATTTAACTTGTCGTCTGCAAGTGCTTTCAATTTGGTCGAATCTAAAATCTTGTCGTTTGGTAAAGAGTTTAAAAGTCATATTTAATTTGCCATCTGCATATGGTTTCAATGTGGAGAGGCGTGAAATGTTGTCATGTTATAAAAAGTTAAAAATTCCCCCTCCCCCGTATTGCAAACTTCCTACGCCTATGACAAAGTTCAGGATATTACATAATCTATATCTAGCGGTACGCAAGGTTGTAGATTATTGACAGACATCTTTATCAAGTAATAATGAAGCTTACCTTAACAACGATATTTGTGACCAATCTTTTTTTCCTACACAGGATCCGTGGTCATCTTCCTAGGATCAGTCAAAATATCCAATAGGAAATAAACCTTTTCTTTTCCACGTTCCTAACAGAGTGGAAAGTAAGTTTAATTCCTCCAAAAAATTTCATCTACACAGCAATTTAATGAGAATGGTAAACGTACCGTTCTGGGACCCTCGATGGCCATTTAATTCTATATTGATTATCGTCCTAGCTACTTTACACTTTGTCCAACCACACGATATTGTCTTCTTGACGTCTTTCAAAGTATTTTCTGTGGCACACTGTTTCTTTGAATTTAGTTGATTGATCGCTTACATGGTGTTTAACGCCGTTTTACACGTTATTTCAGTTATATCGCGGCAGCCAGTGCACCTATCCATGCTTTCCCGGAGTTTCTTTTACCAGTACTTCGCACAATATTCTTTCCAAGCCATTGGCTGCTTTCCCACATAAGCATCACCGAGACAATGGTCAGCTGTGAGAGAAGAATGGATCCTGTCGCAATGACTATCATCAATCCTCGGAAAGAAATTGGCCGAGCTGAGGATTCGAAACAGCGACCCCTGTTGTCACCTGCTGTACGTTACCGACTGCGCTACTGGGGCTCGACTTCTTTGAATTTGGACTCAAAAATGTTTTAATGCCCCCCTCCCAAACTCAAATTTTTGCCTTCTTTTATTCGTTTTTAAGGATGGAGAAACCAAGGGCATACATAATTATGTGATCTTTAGCCGTGATATTTCTGAAATGATGTTGAAAGCGGCATAAGACACCATTCAATCAATCATTCAATCAATCAATTATTTCAAGGGGGTCAAATGACCTCTGAATGAGAAAATCTTGGGAAAACCTTGCTTTCAAAAAGTAAATATAGAGAGAAGAGTCACTGCTATGGTGCAACGATTGTTCGACTTGTAAATACTTTTTGTTCTTTTTAGTTTGTTTGCCGTTTTTTGTTTTTTTCTTTTTTAGTTTTCAATAGCATACAGTCATACCTAGGCGACAACTTATCTATTCTTATATTTCCCGGGTTTCAGGAGTATCAGGCCCTGGCTCTGCAATACCTGTTCAAGGACACTATCACTTGACTAGGCTTGCTAACGAGGCTTAACCCTTTCCCAAACGACATATTTTGAACTAGTCCAAACTGAAAGAGTTTGCGGACAACAATTTTAAATTTGATGAAAATGGCAGAAAGGTCTCAAAACGGGTAGAAAACACTGTGGGAAAAGGAGATATTGCTCGTTACGAGCAATTTCTCCTTTTCCCACAGTGTTTTCAAAAGACTTGTACTGCAGACACGTGAAAACCAGGGCTTGTTTGGGAAAGGGTTAAAAGATGCATTTCTGATTTCAAATCTAACGCCTCAACCACTGAGACCAAGTGAACTGGCTTGTTATGAACAGTTTCTTCCTTGTTGCCGCGAGTTTAGCAAACTGATAATGGTCTGCTACATGACCAAAGGTTCGTCTGCGTGTAGTTCTTCTAAATGTGCCGTGCTCCGGCAAAAGGGGATTTAATGCATCTCTGCGATGCATTACATAAGCAAGTCATCAGATAATTCTTGATCCATAAAAATCCAGTTTGTCTATCAACCGACTGAACCATGAAAAAGAATGGTCTTTTGACTTGCAGAAAATTGACCAAAAGCAAAAAGTATCGATACAGGTCAGCCTACGCGGATTGCGCAGGCTGACCTGAGTCGATACTTTTTGCAGATGCATTTAATCTCCCTATTCAAAATGGATGGCTCAAATACATTTACGATATGTTACGTTTATAAGCATTTTTTGACACCATACAACTGTAAACCGGGAGACACAGAACGGGCAATCTGATATTTTATCTGCACTGTCCAAGATTTTTTCAAGTGAAAAGAACTCATGACATCGCAACGTGGGGTTTTCTTTTTTGCTTTCTGACGGAAATTTTCTTTTAAATCATTCAGTAGCTTAAAGGTGCACGCGGGGTCAAAATTGCAGACAACTTTGAATCGTGACATTTAAAAGTATGCATAGTAATATTGATCTGACCATGCATTCTGTCAAATCCAGTCGATAGTAGAAAAATGAATCTTAAAGGCAGAACAAAAGTTGGCAACGTTTGTTCTAGTTTTAAAATACATTTCTCATTTCTCTGCTAGCGAATGCCTCTTTGACAGGTTGTCCTGTAATACATAATCAGAGTCATAATGGTATCCATAATTTTAAATAGTATGAATTGAATTTATCTGCATTTTGACTCCCGAATTGTTTACTTTTTGCCGCTGTCGATAATAAGCCTTTAAAGATACATAGTTACAGCCAGAGAGAAAGAACGCTGCTAAAACTTTAAAGTGTGTATAATGGCTCAGAATTTAGCTAGCTGTGTAAACATCGATGAATTACCAATTTATGTGGTGTAAGGGAGAGAGAAACTCAAAGGAATTGTCCTTATTTATAACCGGAAACGACAACAGTGATTTCTTTGAAGGCCTCCAGAAAATGAGACGCATTTTCTATCCGTCGTAATCTATGCAACCCTGCAACCCTCAGGGGCAACGTTTGGCATGAAGATACCAGAATGATTATATAGTTTCATAAAATAAAGATGAAACGGGTTAAACAATGGGCTGAAAACGAGTATAGGTGTATCTTTAAGGCTCAATGAGCTAATTCAAAAATTATAGCAGAGATAAGGGAGAGAAGAAGACAAGAACACTCCAACATTTACCTAGTGTCACAGCTGTGGGAAATATACGATGAAAACTGATTAGATTTCATCGATCTCCTAATATAGCAGTCACCGCATCTATAAAACATCATCGTTAATCCATTCTCCTGTGTTTATACTTTGTTACATACTTCAATATATGTAGAAGTATTGCAATTATTATTTTGTATGACTAGAAAGCTGCACAAGCTTACCTCAAATAAAATTAGGCCATGCTCTGTGAAAAGGGGGCTTAATGCATCTGCAAAAACTATCGGCCCAGGTCAGCCTGCACAGTTCGCGCAGGCTGACCTGGGCCGAAAGTTTTCGCTATTCTTCAATTTTCTGTATGTCAAAGGACCAGTCTACCTCATGATTAATTCGGTTGTTAAAAAAAGTGCGCATTATGTATCCATGATCATGTGATGGCTTACTTGATATCATGCATCACGGAGATACATTAAGCCCCCCTTTTCCAGAGCATGGCTCTATTTGTCTTGTCTTGTCTGACTGTGCGTTTCGGCAGTAATAATAATGGCGTCCTAACTCTTTAGTATACGATAAATTTTTAGACTGGCCCAAATCGAAGGTATTTGCAGACAAGAAATCAGATATGTCTCAAATATTGGGATTTGTCTTTAAAAGAGAAGACATTGTGGGAAAAGGAGAAAATGCTTGTTACCAGCCTTTTCTCCTTTTCCAACAATGTTTTCAAAAGCCCTTCTCATCAGGGTCGTCAAAACTCGAGAGTATGTGGTAAAGGGTTAAACTGTGAGTCTAAAGCTCTGGTCCAACACTATTTCATATATGACCACGACTAGAGCACCTATCCATGCGTTTCTGTAGTTTCTTTTACTGGTATACCATTGTTTCGCACAGAACTCTCAATGTTTGCTTTCCCACATATAAAAGCACGCTCAAAACAATTTTCAACGGTGAAGGGGAATTGATCCTTTCGCAATGATCATACTCAATCCCCTAAATTAATCCTTTCGCAATGACTGTACTCAATCCCCTGAATTGATCCTTTCGCAACGACTGTACTCAATCCCCTGAATTGATTCTTTCGCAATAATCATACTCAATCCTCTGAATTGATCCTTTTGCAATGCCTATACTCACTCCCCTAAATTGATCCATTCGCAATGACTATACTCAATTCCCTCAACGGATCCTTTCGCAATGACTTTGCCCAGTCTCCTGAATTGATCCTTTCGAAATGACTATACGCAATCCCCGGAATTGATTCTTTCGTAATAACTATACTCAATCCCCTGAATTGATCCTTTCGCAATGACGACACTCAATCCCCTGAACTACCAGATCTGTACCTTAACGACTGAGCCGTAGGGCCCAGCTTAATTCGATGATTATATCAGTAAGATTGAATACAGATATTTATTTGTATTTCACCCCAACTGCCAAATAAAACAACTAGTATATTTTTTAACAAAAGACTATACCCCAAACAAAATGAGCCATGCTCTATGACAACGAGGCTTAATGCATCAGCAAAAAGTAACGACCCAGATCACCCGGTGAAATCCGCCGAAAACTTTTTTGCTATTCGTGGATCAATTTTCAGCATGTCCAAGGATAAGTTTATCTCATGATACTGTCGGGTGTTAACCCTTTCCCAAACGACAAATTTTGGACTGGTCCAAATTGAAAGAGTTTGCAGACGACAATTTTAAACTTGATGAAAATGGCAGGAAGTTCTCAAAAAGGGTAGAAAACACTGTGGGAAAGGGAGAAATTGCTCGTTACGAGCAATTTCTCCTTTTCCCACAGTGTTTTCAAAAGACTTGTACTGCAGACGCGTGAAAACCAGGGCTTGTTTGGGAAAGGGTTAAACAAAATGAATTTTATGGATCCATGATCATGTGATGGCTTGCTTGGTATCATGCATGACGGAGATGCATTAAGCCCCCTTTGGCCAGATCATGGCTCAAATAAAGTTGTGATAAAGTTTAGATTCACAACCTAATCAGGTAGATGCTTTATTGCAGCAAAAATTTCAAATCCAAGAGCTTTTTTCGCGCTTTTTTGTGTGTGTGTGCCTGTTTAATTGAACGGTGTCTTACAGCGCTCCAAAGAGAATTGCTGCTGTATTATGGCATCAGCCAATTTCTTCATAAGTTTCCTGGCTATGTTGGTACTAGATTGGGTCTCTTGAGTGTCTTGTCCAAGTACCAGAACAGCGAGCGGAGATCGAACCCGGATTTCCAGATAACTTATCTAAACACTTAACAAAGAGAATTGCTGCTGTATTATGGCATCGGCCAATTTCTTCATAAGTTTCCTGGCTATGTTGATACTAGATTGGGGCTTTGGAGTGTCCTGTCCAAGGACCAGAACACCGAGCGGAGATCGAACCCGGATTTCCAGATAACTAATCTAACCACTTACCCCTTAGGCTGCTAAGCGCGACTCACTGACCATTTGCGGAGAGTGTAGATCAATATCAGACTGCACAGAACGTGCAGTCTGATCTTCGATCTACACCGTCCGATAAGGAGATATTTTTCTCCCAAAATAAAGCTTGAAATACCATTATTCGGGTTTTTACAATCGGCTTGAAAATCTTTTTTTAACTTATTTAGCAGGATCAGGGTTAACCACTGAACCACACAGAACCCCCGACCACATTTTGAAATGCCATATTTTTTATACTTGTATATGAGCCATGCTCTGTGAAAATGGGGGCTTAATGCATCTCCGTAATGCTTGATTAACCCTTAGACCGCGAAGTGTGTAAATCATGGGTATTTTCTCTCTGTATACAGTGCAACTTCTAGGCTGCCTCGGCTGAAATATGTCACAGCAGAACATACAGTATAAATACAAGATCAGAAAGTATATTTATGCATTCCAGTCTTGATCTGTGCGGTTCACAAACGTATCACGAGTTGCGCAAATACTGTAAAGAAACTATAGGTTCCAAACGTAATGGAATATTCCTTGATTACTTTGCTGGTTCCGAAAATACTTTACTCGTTAGAGCTGTTATATAACTGTCTTGTTTTTCTTTTTAGCTCCACTACGCGAAGGCCAGCTAGCTAGCCGTGTTTCCTTCTATTCCATGCGTGCGTCCGACCATGCGTCCGTTGACTTTAATTTCAAACATCTTCTCTGAAACTACCCATAAAATTGTGACAAACTTCATTAGAATGATACTACAATGGCGCTTTTCCGAATATCTTCATAGAATTTGATTCTTTTCAAAAAGGGGGAAACAACTCTGTTGCAACAGAACTGAAAAGTATTTAATATCTTAAAGAATATTCTCCAAAAGCAATGTTGAAATTCTCTACAAATTGGCATAAATGGTCCTTTGACTGACCTCTATCAGGTTTCCTGACATAATTTTGATTTGGCTGCAGTTGACTTGGCTTAATTATGTTCAAAACAGGCTATGTGAGTAAATCTATATAATTCTGATCAAGGGACATAAATACTGTTTACTCACAGATGATGGTAATTTGATGACTTTATCTCCCTTGATTATCAAACTTCTCTGTAACATTATCCGTGTTGTGTATTCAACTTGAGCTAGGCTATTTTTTCAATAAACTTTAATTGCCACGCAGCCTTTTTATTAACCCTTAGGCTGCAAAGCGCGACTCACGGACCTTTAGCGGACAGTGTAGATTAAGATCAGACTGCACAGAACGTGCAATCTGATCTTTATCTCCCTTGATTATCAAACTGCTCTGTAACATAATCCGTGTTGTGTATTCACCTTGGGCTAGGCTATTTTTTCAATAAACTTTTAATTGCCACGCAGCCTTTTTATTTACCCTTAGGCTGCAAAGCGCGACTCACGGACCTTTAGCGGACAGTGTAGATTAAGATCAGACTGCACAGAACGTGCAATCTGGTCTTAGATCTACACTTTCCGATGAGCTTTTTAATGGATTAGTGTCCCTGTCGATGTTAATTTTGTACGGGGCACCTTTTTAACCCTTTATCAAACACTCCCATGTATTATCGACTCTGTGAAAATAAAGTTCGAAATTAATACGGGAAAAGGAAAAAATGCTTTCAAGGTTTTCTATGCTTTCAGAGACAAACCCAATTATTTGACCCACATTCAATTTGTATCTGCGAATGCGGTCGTCTCGTACAGAGTTTAAAGCTAGTGAGGCAATATGGGGCTACCATCGCCCTCTTGTTAGCCCCACCTGAGTAAGGAGTGCTCGAGGTGAGCTTTTGTGATCCTGCCTCGTCCGTCGACCATCGTGTGGTAGTCAACAATTACTTAATGTGCACTCTAGAGGTCATATTTTCAGTCGGATACCCATGAAACTTGGTCAGAATGTTTGTCTTGATGATATTTCAAACAAGATTGAGACTGGGTCACGTCCGGTCAAAAACTAATTCACATGTACAAATTTAGAAAAAAACTTGTGTGCACGCTACAGGCCACATTTTCAGTCTCAGACTCATTAATTTTGATCAGAATGTTTTTCTTGATAATATCTTGAACAAATTCTAAACTGGGCCAAGTTTGAACAAAAAGCAGGTCACTAACACTCACGTGCTTACATGATCACGTTCAGGATGTGTTCAACTTTTTCAATTCAGATGACTTTAGTCAGGTGAGCGCTTTAGGGCCAATGACCCTCTTGTTTTTATGTTGTTGTTGACAGTGTTTTCTAGTTATTCACCTGTCTGGCGTCTCTTTTTATTTCGCTTATGATCTTTTAACCCCTTTAGCACACGATCCCGACTTTTAACGACCCTGAGGAAGAAGTCTTTTGAAAACATTGTGGGAAAAGGAAAAAATGCTGGTACCCAGCATTTTCTTCTTTTCCCACAATGTTTTCTATCCTATCAAAGAGAAATTCTATCAGTTGACCCACATTTAAATTATCGTCTGCAAATGCTTTCAATTTGGACAAGTCTATATTTTTTGTCGTGTGGTAAAGAGTGATATGGTTCGCATTTCACGTTAAACCTTTCCCAAACAAGCCCTGGTTTTCACGTGTCTGCAGTACAAGTCTTTTGAAAACACTGTGGGAAAAGGAGAAATTGCTCGTAACGAGCAATTTCTCCTTTTCCCACTGTGTTTTCTACCCTTTTTGAGACTTTTCTGCCATTTTCATCAAATTTAAAATTGTCGTCTGCAAACTCTTTCAATTTGCACCAGTCCAAATTTTCTCGTTTGGGAAAGGGTTAAGGGCACTTTTTGTACAGCTCAGTGTTTGAACCCCTTTAAATGTAAAAAGGGGTAGGCAAACATAAAACTTTTGGAGGACATTTAGAAAATGGAGGTTTTAATTTGAAAGGAACAAGGGGTCTAGGGAAAACTGATGACAAATCTGATGCAATGAAGGCTCACACTGTCCGATATGGAGATATTTTTTCACCAAAACTTAGCTTTGAAATAGCAACATTTGGGTTGTTACTATCGGCTTGAAATAACAGAGCGGCAAACAAGGTACTAAAATTACAACAAAGCTATTTTATAACAATGCAAAAATGTTTTGTCGTGTCAAATGTACATTCCTTAACACCGTCGGAACGCTGGGCGGTTCTATTTATTGACTGAAATTCGCCTCGCTATTCCGGTTTAATGTAGGTTATTTTGGCCACAATATTGTACAAAGTAAAAGACAGACAACTGTAAACCCAAGGTAAGACTGTATGGTTTACATTGTCAAGAAAAGCAACACAGCTTTAGTTTTGCACTCTAACGGTTATCGTTATTTATGCTTGTGTTATTTACATTATTTGTCTATGCTATTGTGCTCATGTATTTATATTTTGTGAATTTGAGCCATTAAAAGTTTTTGTCTGTCTGTCGTATACATATGACGGATCAGCAGGAACATTCTGTTGTCCTCGAAAAGATTTTGACGGACTGTGAGCTTAACTATACCCTTTTTGAATTCGAAATGTAGTTCCTGATTAAGCTTGGTTCCGTTGACTGCTATAACTCTATACCGAACAACAAAAAATTAGACACGACCACATTGAAAGCAATTTGCAAGCGACACATCAAATAAAGCTGATATGATTATAAAAAAATTGTCTTAGAAAAAGTGGAGAACGTTGTGTGAAAAAGAGAAAAGGCTGATAACCAGCATTTTCATCTTTTCCATCAATGTTTTCAAAACCATTAGAACTCCGTCAGAGTCACTAAAACTCCTGATTGTGTGATAAGGGACTAATTAAGCAGGATAAAAACCAATGCCATCTTCACATCTGCAGAAATCGCAAGATGTGACGATATGAAGGTTATGTCTAAATACTGTGACTTTTTCCGAACTGATCTTTTGCTTTCGAAACAATCTCTGTTGTATCCACCACACAATCGTTTCCCGTCATGTGATCGAAACACAAGAATCCTAAACCAGTGTCATAGCTAGTCGACTTCTCGATGTTTTCCGTTCTTAACGCCGATTGCGCTTCAACAGTTGCGTCGTCAACTCTAAGGTTCTTTTTCTTTAAACTCCCAGCGTGTAACGTGCTGGTCAATAAACCGGAAACAGTACACAGCTCCGAATCTGCATGGTCCGCAAAGTCGCTGATAGTAATTACTGGACAGTTAAAGAGAAGTCCTCCATTTGCTTCTAACGATTGCAGCAATGCCTTTGTCCGTTCTAATGCAAGTTTGTTCTTGTACCTTGGTGCTTGGAATCTTTCACGCTTCACAAACTCAGAATACTGATATTTCAAATGTTTCTCCTCGTCGTCATTTCGAGCATATTTAACAAGGAGAAGGACGATGCTTGTAGCATAGAACACAATGACGACAACAATGTAGAAAAAGGCCTCGATTTCAACTTCCTTGTTTCCAGGTGGGTTCGATTCAATTGAAGTGTTTACAAGACATCTACATGGAGCAACACTGGAACAATTCAAGTGGATTATCTTTGGAGGCTGCTTGCTTGTGCTGTGGTTCATGTTTCTAGGCTTCTGAAATGTCAAGTTTCGAAATTTGTTAAACGCCATTCGCTCAATGACACTGAAAGATGTCTTTATGGTTTCCTTGTTTTTACTTTTTCATCCGATTTCGATTTTCATGTGTATGTTTTAGGGCTTTTTTTCTTTTTTTTTTATGTACGTGTATTAAGGCAAGAAGGCTATGATATCCGCGGACATTGTCGAAAAACTGTGAAATTAACCCTGTAACAAACAATACCAACTCATAACGACCCTTAGGAGAAGAAAAAAAAAAAAAACCATTGTGGGAAAACGCGAAAATGCTAGTGACCAGCATTTTCTCCGTTTCTTACAATATCTTCTACCCTATCAAAGAGCTGCAATTCACTTGCATCACTTTTGGACTTGTCGTATGCAAAGTCCTTCAATATGGACAAGTAAAAACCAAGAAATATCTTTAAAAATATAGACGGCGTGAATTTGCCAGTGAATAGGCTGGGACCCTCAAAATAAACATGCCTACTTTTTTGACTTATCACAATTTTCTATTTATTCTTTTGTTATCAGGACCAAAAAGTAGGTCAAAAGCCAGCACATTCGGCTACACCGAAAAATGACATCTGGCAGTAAAGAGTTAACTAGAGATATAGAGGATAATTGTCTGTTCGGTGTATGATCGAAATTTCTTTCATCGAGTTGAAAGCGAAGGCCATATTTTCACGAGTGGCGAAGCCACGCGCGTAAATATGGTCTTTGCTTTTCACGAGATGAAAAAAAAAATCTATCATACACAAAAACAAACAATTATCCTATTTCTTTCATACTCTTCACTTTAACCTTTGTTTTCACGTCTAATTTTCGCTCACTGTGAAAAATATGTGCGTTTTTTAAGCGAAAAAAGATCTATTCATTTTAAGCGAAATATATCTATTCAGTCTAGTCGGATATGGACTAGCTGTAATAATGACGTCATGAGTGATGTTGACCACGTCATAAAACATGACGCTCATCCGCACTCGTCACAACTCGGCCGATTCCGTACCTACATTTAACCTCGTCTGTATAAAGGAGACTTCCATTTTGAACTACCAATCACATGATCTTAAACATGGCGGCGCCCCTTGTAGATCGCTTAGCAACGACATGAACAACCACTGTGAGTTTTTCACTTCTATCGATCTGTCGATGAAAGCTCCTAACGGAATTGATAAACCACGCTAAAACTTGAATGTACAAACTGTTTGCCGACTGAAATACTCTTAGAAAGATAACGATAGAAAATTTACTCCTGCGTTCTTTCTAAAGAGGAGCCTTACAATTTCAATAACGGTAAAGCGGTGTGCTTCCAGAGATGTGCGAAATGTACCGTGTAGGTGCATATCAAGCTACGTGATACAGCCGAGGGATTTGATCACCGGATCACCCGAGGTATGCCGAATGGCTCATCCGCTATTAAAAAATTCGTTCATATTCTATAAATATCCTTGGCATGTCAAAAACATAAAAATTATAACATTCACCGCTGAATTATAACATTAACTGTTGAATTATAAGAATATAATTCGCTGTTAGATTTCTATAAACTACTGAAAAGCATAAAAGAATATACGATCCTTCAATCTTTAATTAGCTACAACCCAAAACTAAGTCTAAGTGCAGGACAATTTTCCGGATAATGTATTGAAATGTTAAATATTAAACGCAGCAACTTACCTGAAGCAATAATCCGTAGATTCTTTAAGACATAAGAATAAACAACATCTTTTGTAAATGACCCCAGTATTACACTTGTCGAAAAAGCATTTCTCTTAAAAGTTCAAAGTACCTGCGCATATAAAATGGAGTTAATCGATTTGGTTTTACTTTATTTAGTATCAAGTGGATTTAACCCCTTTCAGCGCCATAGGCGAAAACAGAGGCTTTTGCGGACGGCATAGATCAAGATCAGACTGCACAGAACGTGCAGTCTGATCTGGGATCCATACCGTCCGGTTGTCTGACTGGGCCTTCACGATAAAAAATTCCCTGAGTTCTAATGGATTGCAATTTCAACCTTCGAAAGAAGCCGAGTTTATATCCCTGGCGCTTTAAGAGTTAAATTCAACGAAACGAATGTCTACTCATGATCGAGATCTAGAGAAATTAACACAACACAAAGTATGGCAATTAAATACCTCGTTTTGACTATCCCTGGTAGAGATTTCAAGCAAGACTAAAAATATAAAATAACAACGCCATCCTCTGGAGTCTAAACTTCTCGTCGTCTGCTAATTTTGTCTTTCATAAATCTTGGTTTTCTCATCTCCACTACCACTCAGGGGGTCATTTAAATTTTATAAACCAATTTCGTTCTAAGCATTATCACCGCAATGTCTTTCATCAGTGTCCTTTGTGCTCCATTTTGTGTTTTCTTTGAAATATCGTCTGCTTGGACGCGGGAGATAATTGTCCACTGACAATATTGACAATACCGACAATACATCATTAGTGCTTGTTTTTTTCTCCTTGCCTTTTCCCAGTGCATGGAAAAATCACATGGTATCATTGCACCTTTAAGAAGCTTTATTTTTTTAAATCAATTCTTCCCGAAACTAATTTACGACTTTGAAAACAACCTTTTAAAAAATACAGATAATTCAGATTAATAAAAGTTAATACATGTGGAAAACATTGAAGCAAATGATTACTTTGCTCGTTACGATCAGTGTACTCAAAATTAGTCGTCTGCAAGACACTAAAGGTCGGTAATCGGAAATAACTCAGATTAAGCTGAAGACGTAATGTCGTTAGAAGCCCAACGGAGATGCATGTAGCCGTTTTATGGCAACCCTTTACCACACAATCTAAATATTAACAAATCTGAGAAAGAAAGCTTCTTGAAAACATTGCGGGAAAATGAGAAAGTGCTAGTAACCAGCATTTTCTCCTTTTCCCACAATGTTTTCTAATCTTTCAGAGACAAATCTAAAAATTTGAACCACATTTAATATGTCGTCTGCACATGCTTTGAATTTGGACAGGTCTAAAAATTTTGTCGTTTGGTAAAGAATTAAATAAGACATTCGATTCGCCGCTGCCCAAAATGTGAATAATGCTTAACTTCGGCGGAAATGTCTTGGGTTTGTTTTATTGTCCACAGTGCTGTAATTGCTTATCTTAATGAAAATGTCCTGAACGCCAGCTGCTCTAGTTTTTATTACAAATGAATATTTCTCTTAGAGTGGATACATTGGGAAACACGCTCTGTAAATTTGGTAAACTAAGACCAGCCTTATACTGTAGACTCTACTCTCTTAACTCTTTCGGCGCCAAATAAACAAACTTTGCTTCTTTGATGGTTGTAAATACAATCCACTGACTCTCCGGAAGACTTTTATCATTTAGGCATGACCAAACAAGCGGAGGGCAGAGATCAAAGATCAGACTGCACGTTCTGTGCAGTCTGATCTTGATCTATGCCGTCCGCAAAAAGTCCCTGTTTTCGCCTATGGCGCTGAAAGGGTTAAACCCGCTTCCTGCTAAATATATAAAATGAAACTTTTAAGCCGATATTAGAAACCCTAATGTTGTTATTTAAAAAATAATTATATTTTGGGGAAAAATACCTCCGTGTCGGAGAGTGTAGATCCAAGATCCGACTGCACATTCAGATTAAAAATTTTTTTATTGTATCATTCAATGTCCAGAATAACAATGAATTATATTAAAGATAAATCAGATGAAAGCATGTAATACGAGGGTCATTCATTTAATTGTGTCACTGGGTGTTAATGAGACGCATTATATTAAAGGCACATATTTTGTTCATTTCATCTCTTCAAAATATTCTCCATTGACAGAAATACATTTTTCAAGTCTGGAAATCCAGTCTGTGAATGCTGCAAAAATAGGTTTTTCTGGGAACACCCTGAAGACACTGAAAAATGGCACTTCCCAGGGCATTTTTAGAGTCATATCGACGCCCAGAGAGTTTTCTTCAATAAAGGAAAGAGGAAAAAAGTCACATGGGCTGAGGTCAGGAGAATAGGGTGGGTGGGGAAGCTGTACCACCTTTTCCGTTTCCAGGAAATTCTAAACAATTGCAGACTTGTGAGGGGCTGCATTGTCATGACTAAGACACAGTCCTCTTAATCTGGTTTCAGTAATAGAGCCATTGTACATGACTGCACCTACTTTAACTTTCAATAACTTTTGAAAGAATGAGCCTATTACAACAAAATTTCGTGCCAGTATTCAGAACAACTTCCTTGCGAAAATATCGTTATTTCCCTGTGATACGTATGGTCATGCGGTATGGAGGTCCATTAGTGACACAATTAAATGAATGACCCTCGTATTCCGGCTAATTTTCAAACCGCAACTAGTGTTGCGTTTTAAATGTACTGAGTGTAGTCTGCAGGACGAAAGCAGTTGTTGGCGGGTGGCTGTGTGGTTATAAAGTGATTTCCAATTCAAGACAATTTCAGTGCATCAAGCTGACACCCCTATTATGGATCATACCAAATGTTTTCTCGTTCACAATTATCCTGGACCAAGTATAGTTGGAAGGTGAAAAGAAATAAGTCATGCTCTGTAAACACGCGGTTTAACCCTTTCCCAAACAAGCTCTGGTTTTCACGTGTTTGCAGTACAAGTCTTTTGAAAACACTGTGGGAAAAGGAGAAATTGCTCGTAACGAGCAATTTCTCCTTTTCCCACAGTGTTTTCTACCCTTTTTGAGAACTTTCTACCATTTTCATCAAATTTAAAATTGTCGTCTGCAAACTCTTTCAATTTGGACTAGTCCAAAATTTGTCGTTTGGGAAAGGGTTAATGCATCTACAAAAAATGTCGATCCATATCAGCCAGCTATTCATATTTTTTTTGCATGCCCAAGGAACATTGTACCACATGATGCAGTCGGTTGTTGGATAAAACTGACTTTATGGATCAATAATATTTCTGATGACTTGTTTGGTAAAGAGATAGCGCCACACAATTGTACCATGCTCTGTGAACGGGGGGCTTAATGCATATGCGAAAAGTATCGACCCAGGTCAGCCTGCGCAGTCCGCAAAGGCTGACCTGGGCCGAAACTTTTCGCTATTGGTCAGTTTTCCGTATGTCCAAGGACCATTCTACCACATGATTAAGTCGATTGTTAAAAGATAAAAAATGGTCCATAAGTAATATTTGTGATGACTTGTTTGGTAAAGAGATAGCGCCGCACAATTGTCTCCACATCAGCTACATTTCTACATCGAAATGCTCCAACATTTATATAAGATCACCCAGCTGATCTTATTTAACTCTTTACCAAACGACAAAACTTTAGACCAGTCTAAACTGAAAGCTCTTGCAGGTGACAAAATAAATGTGACTCGAAAATCAAAATTTGTCTTGGGAAGAGTAGAAAACGTTGTGGGAAAAGGAGAAAATGCTGGTTACCACAATGTTTTCAAAAGGCTTCTTCCTCAGGGTCGTTAGAAGTCGGGATTATGTGGTAAAGAGTTAACCCTTATCCTGCTAAATAACTTAAAAAAATTTCAAGCCGATGGTAAAAACCACAATGTTGGTATTTCAAAGTAATGGGGGGGGGGGGGGGGGCTGGGAGATATATCTCCTCATCGGACAGTGTAGATCCAAGATCAGACTGCACGTTAGTAGTATATATTTTACCAATTTGCGGAAAAAACCGTCTCATACCGTCTCATAACTAAATGTCCTCTAAAAAAAAAAATAATTTTTAAAAAATTTCATCATCACGCATCATTACATCAGCTAACCATCACATCAGCTAACAAGGCGCATCAGTTAACCAACAAACCCATCAACCAGACAATCACTTACATCAGTTAATCGCTTAACCTCCCCATCAACCAACGCGTCATGCAATGGCTAGCCAGTTTATGAGTTAGTGGAGGGCTTAAGATTTTGGTGAAAAAAAAAAAAATTTAATTTTTAAAAAATTTCATCATCTCACGTCATTGCATCATTGCATCATTGTATCATTGCATCAGTTAATCATTGCATCAGTTAACCAACAAACCCATCAACCAGACAAACTCTTACATCAGTTAATCGCTTAACCTCCCCATCAACCAACGCGTCATGCAATGGCTAGCCAGTTTATGAGTTAGTGGAGGGCTTAAGATTTTGGTGAAAAAAAAATAAAAATTTTAAAAAATCGCTTGCCATGATTTTTAAAAAATTGAATTTAAGATTTAAAAATCCTGGGTAATCGTAGGTAAAGACACAATGAGTTTTACTACAGCATATACTAGCAAAGCAAATAACAAAGCAAGTGAAATTATGACTGATAATAAGAAGCGACAGTGAATACAAACGATAGTAATGATCAGCCAGACCCTAAGAGAAAACTGTTTGATGATATTTTTCATGAAGAGGTGTATGATGTTGATGACATGTTTGTCGATGAAGTGGACGAGATAAGAAAAAGACTAATAAGAAGTATTAATGTTTACTTCAACAGAGCAAAAGAGGAGGATCTTCACTATAGACTATATGATATAAAAGACGAGCTGGCCGACGAATATGTGAAGAAAGACCTTGACTTCATAGACATAAGAAATCGTATGAGAAGAGTAATGTCAGAATTGGTTGAGGATATAAAGGAAGACCTAAAAGAGAAATTTAAACTTTAAATTTAGCTTCGCCGCTTGCGCAATAAAAAAAAAAAAAATTTTAATTTTTTATTCCTTTGATAGAAATAAAAAATTGAATTAACTTAAAACGTTTTCAGCAAACATAGTTAGTTAAAGATCCAGAGATATATAAAATATGGAAAAAATAAAGGAAGAAATAGAAGCAAGTAAAACTGTAGAAGACAAATGGGTAATAGACCATTTCCTATTAAGAGCATCTAATGATATTGATCATAAATATGAGTTACTTAAAGAAATAACAAACAGAGCATATGTTGCATTTTCCACAGAGGATGAAGAATACGAATACGTGGAAGAAGTGATAAAAAAATATAGAGAACTAGAAAAGTTTTATAAAAAAATAAATTGTTATACTTACTTCCTAACCCACAGCATATATGGTGGTATAATGCAAGAATGGTTTGATAAGAACTGTGAATTTGGAGACGAGTGCTTCTACCTAGATCATCTAATATCCAAAAGAGAAGAACTAGAAAACAGCTTTTCAACAAATAGACGCATATCTAAAATGGAAGAACAGTTTTGCAATGCTTATGATGATTTTAAAAGAGAAACCCTAGGTAGTATAAGAACATATTTAGAAAAGAAAGAGGATGAAATTTATGAAAAACTAAAAAATCTTTTGTTGAAAGAGAAAGAGGGTATCACGGTACCAGAACAACAGTTGAAAGCTGTGGTGGAAGAAGAATATGAGAAAATTAAAGAAGACATCGTGGATGAAATAGTAGAATTAAAATATTAAACAAAAATTTTCATAAAATAAAATGCTAGAACTAGAGCCTGATTTTAAACATAAGTTAAGTGACCTACTTAAGGATAGATCTAATATTTATCCTATAAACACAAATAAAATCATTTACACAAATGGAATCGGTCTAATGCCTTATAAAAATCCAAGATGGTTTAGTGATATCTACTATTACTGCAGTAAAATGTTTTATGATCAACCTAAAGAGGATACTTTAAACATAACATTTTATGCTGGTGGTAACAATATACGCGTTAAACATTGTTTTTACAGTAAAGATTTAACCAATTTGCTATCTCTCTTTAAACAAAGATTTATAGATTGTCCAAATGAACATAGTTTCCTTGAAAGTTGTATTAACGATATTGAAGAATTTAGCATAAACTTTAAGTTTATATAATCTATAAATTTTGAATTGAAATTTATAGATTCCTACAGTTTACAAAGATGAACAGAGGAAAAACCACAACCTTTAAAAATGAAGCGTATATTTGTTATAATAGACAAAATGAAATAAAAAAAAAAAAATACTAAAGATCTTGATAAACTTGCTAAGGAGATTGTAGATTGTATTGAAGAAAAATGAACTTCCAGTGATGTTTCCAATACGGTCCTTTATAATACATTAAATTATATTCGCATCCCTAAACCTAAAGGAGAGGATAAAAATCAAAAAATGAAGTTAATGATAGTTTCTTATATTAGTAATATTTTAGATGAAGTTAATAACATGGTTAAAAGATACCCAACCATAAGAAAAAAGATTTCATATAGAAGAGTGATAGTGAGTAAAATTGAAGCAATAGCTATCATTGGTAGTTTATTATTTACTAATATTATTAATATTTAACCCAGTAAAGGGTTATATATTTTACAAGTCTAACTCTATCAGTATTGTTAAATATGCATTTTTAGCATTAGGATTATTTGTTCTTGTTATAAAGTTTATAACATCACATTGGTCTAATTCTAAAGGCTGTGGAAAAACTACACAACTACAACCTTCTCCTTTCTTTTTTATTATAGAGTAGTCAATCTGTTCAACTCCATTTACGACTATATTAACTTTTGCCTCTTCTTTTAGAATACCGGTTCCCTTAACAATCATTAAAGTCCCTCTTATAATTCTACCAGAAGCAGACATACAATAACCTCCCATCCCATGACTTACTCCAGCACTTCCATTACCAAAAGAAAACTCATAACTACCATCTGTTAAAGAACCCTGCTCCTCGGCACACACGCTTATAATTGTTTTATGAAGCGATACCCTTCCATCCACATAGGATTTTGTTACTAAATCACTCTCATCTACAGGCATCGCCGTGTTTTTTATAGAAAAACCTTGAAAATCTACATCAGATATTGCTGTAAAGCTTCCATTTGGATTTTTTACAATGGCACCACCATTATCAACATAATTTTTATTAGCAGCAGCGTTAAGATTTATTGGATTTGGTAAACCAGTAATTGAGTTACCACCCATATCTATTTTACCAGCCACTGAAAAAGACCCGTCTTGGTTTTTTGTTAAAGCCTTTTCACCTGCGGTAGCCATCTCAATAACACTATCTACGTAAAGCTTATTCGCTGCATGGCTATTTTCAATTGGAGGAGCAACAAAATGAATTCGCCGGTTACCCATAGATATTTCTCCTATTGCAGTATAAAAGTTATCAATAGGGTTATACAAAAATGGTGAGGATTGACTATCAACATACCCCTTTGTTGCTACATCATCAGGTTCAGCAGGTGACAGAACATTAACTAACCCATAATTCCTCATATCTATATTTCCTGTAGCAACAAATCTTCCATCATTACGTTTAACAATAACACTTTCTCTACTAACCTTATCTACATAACTTCTGGTAGCCGCATCATGTGGTTCTTCAGGGTCATGTAGATTATGTATTTTTTTAAAACCCATATTGAATGGAGCAGTAGCAATAAAATTTCCATTTTCTTTTAATAGTGGTGATTCTGCGTTACCCCCTGCTGTATTATCAACGTAATCCTTGGTCGCAACGTCTTGTGGATTTACTGGATTACTTACCCTCGTAAATGTGTTGCCATTCATATTTATAGAACCGGTAACAGTGGTTGTTCCATCTTTACGTAAAAAGTTGTTAGTTATGTAAGCAAGTGACACACCACCATCACCACTTGTTTTAACATCATCCATTCTTCCAAATTTATCAACAGGCATCGTTTTTAATATTACTAAAAAAGTTTATTTAAAACATTTTGAAATTCATTATCATCACACAACTCTTTAAGAATAAACAAACATAAATGACCGCAAAATACTTCACCCGCATGTTGTAATTGATCAGTATTGTAGTATATAGGTTGTTTTAAATAATCTATAATTTCATTAGGTGGTTGAATACCATAACTATCAAAATAAATTTTTCTTTTTCCATCTTTAAACCATGCAACCCAATGAGTACCAGGGCCTCCAGAGTCATCAAGGTTTAATATACCGCATTCATTTTTTTTATTCTTTTTTGGTAGGGCATCTCTTAAAAATGTTCCTCTAAAATTTTTTAATTTTAATTTTTTTGCAGCATCATTTAGTTCAAAATTACTTAAAGGTTTATTTGTTAAAGTTACATTATCAATTGTAATATCTTTCATTTTTTATATATTTAAATATTTATAATAGCACTATTATCAACCCATGAATTAAACTCATCAGAATAACCTTTCCACTTTACAAGAGATTTCTTTTTTCCCTTTTTAATAACCTTTTCTATCCTATACACCTCTTGACTTGTTTTTTGTAGTTCAGGTTCATAAAATGAACCTTTTATTTCTTCACCATTTAAATCTTCAATCTTATATGTTACAGGTGATGTATGTTTTACTTCTGAAACTGTAAAAACCTCTTCAGTCCATCTCGTAGTATAACCTTTTTCAAAAGTCTTTTTCTTTTTACTTATCCTTACTTTGTCTCCAACAGAAAACTTTGGTTTGATATCCTCCCTTACTTGGTCATAATCAGGATACAATGTTATCCAAACTTTATTTTCATTCTTTTTCTTACTTGCTTCAGTTGGCGTCATTTTAATAGATGAGTGTTTCGTGTTGTTGTATTCTTTAACAAGATTTGGTAATACATCAATATATACATTTGTTGAGTGAGCAGAAAAATACTTCCACATTTTTTCTTTCATTGTTCTAATCCATCTCTCAACAATGCTTGATTTTTCCTCATTTTCAGTAGAATATAATTCAATCAAATCTTTAACATCTTTGTTATAAAACTCTTTACCTTTATCAACCCACATTTTCTCAGGCTTTCTTTCCTTAAAAATACTCTTCAATGCAACAGAAACAGATTTCCCTGTTTTATCTTTTAATGGTATTAGCCATCCATATTTTGAAAAGATATCAATGACAGCAAGAAGAAATTTTACTCCACGATTAAGTTTAGAAAATGCTTGCATATCTACTAAATCTGCTGCCCATATCTTATTGTTACCATTTACTCTAACTCTCCTTTTCTTAAATTTTCTTTTTACAGGTTTATGTAATTCTTCTGCTAGCACTATATTTTCTAAATTTTTTTTTTACTCATTCCCATACCAAATCTTTTCTTGGTTCCTATTAATGAAGAAACTAATCCTCTTTCCATTCTTTCCTTAATAGTAGGATTATAGATACCCTTTAACTCTTTAAGCATATTAGCATCACACACATCATTCCGTGTTTTAGTATCATTATGCTTAAGATAACAGATATCATGATGATATGCTGCCTTGTCAACACGATTTACAGGCTTTGACCATTCTTTAGGTGTTAAATCAGGCTTTAATCTTTTCTTTAACTTGGTACCAGGCCCAGTAAAGTTATGGCCAGGTAAATGCATTTCAACAGGTAAGTTATTGATTGCTTTGTTTAACAATGAACCACCTTCTTTTTCTTTAACAAATTGTGTTTTAGTTGTACCACAAATAGCGCATTTTCCCCGCACCATATTTTTACCATTTTTACTTACCGTACACTGTAAATCAGTAGTATCGGTTTTCTTTTTACATTTAACGCAATACATTTTTTTTATATTAAAATAAAATTTTTAATATAAAATATGAATATTGTTAATTTATCATGGAATGAAGCGTTAGCAAAAAGATTTAATCACCCCCTTTTACCTAGGAGCATCAGGGGCTTAATAGTAGGTAAATCAGGATGTGGTAAAACTACACTTTTACTTAACCTTTTGTTAAGACCTGATTGGTTAGATTATAACAACTTATGCGTTTTTGGTAAAAGTTTGTTTCAACCAGAATATCGCATACTTAAAAAAGCCTTTGAAGAAAAAATACCAAAAGAATACATACTAAGGTTGTTTTCACTTAAAGATGAAGTTCAAAACCGTGATATTTCACCTACTGCATTAGTTGAAGAATGGGCAAAAACAATTAAGGAAAAGTCTGATATCAATTGTGAATTTTTTGAATATGCTAGTGATGTTCCTGACCCAAGAGATTTAAATGCATCAAATAAAAACTTAATGATATTTGATGACTTACTTTTAGAAAGGCAAAACAAGTGTGAAAACTATTATGTAAGAGGAAGACATAGTAATGCCGATTGTTTTTATCTAGCACAAAATTATTTTAGATTACCTCGTCAAACTATTAGAGAAAATGCTAACTTAATATGCTTGTTTAGACAAGACTTAAAAAATCTTAATCATATTTATAGTGATCATGTAGGGGATGATATGACTAAAACAGAGTTTATCAATTTTTGTAAAAACTGTTGGGAAAAACCACATGGTTTTGTTGTGATTGATTTAACTAAGAACCGTAACGATGGAAAATATAGATGTGGTTTTGACAACTTTTACATACCACGAGATTACAGAGATTACTATTAAAAATATATTTTCATTTTAAAATATATTTTACAAATTATAAAATGGAAGCAGAATTACTTGAAAAGATAGTAAAAAACACTAACCATAAAACATCATTTCAAATTATCGTAAGCGATAACAAAACAGAGTTTAAAACAAGATTTACTCCTCCACTTCTATTAGAAAAAGATAAAGAATATGAAATAGCGTTGGTTAACCTTGAAACTTACTATTCATTTCCTAATATTGATAAAAACAACAACACATTTGTTTATTCACCTGACAATGGCGCAACATGGGTAAAACTAAAATTACCAGAGGGATCTTATGATTTAGCTGATATTAATGATGCAATACAACAAGAAATGAGGAAAAGGGGACATTATGACCTTGTTAATGAAGAATATTATATTAATATCTCCGCAAACACTAATACTTTAAAATCTATTCTTTATGTTGAAAATGGATATCGGGTTGATTTTAACCAAGGTAGAAGTATCGGAAAAGTATTAGGATTTAATAGAGCAAAATATCTACAAGGATTTCATGAATCTGAAAATGTAGTAAATATTCTTAGTATTAATAGCTTGTTAGTTAATATTGATTTAATTTCAGGTAGTTATGTTAACGGCTCACAAAGAAATACGATTTACAGTTTTTTCCCTAATGTATCACCGGGGTATAAAATAATAGAAAACCCGGTAAACCTTGTTTATCTTCCCCTAACATTAAATGAAATACATAATTTAAATGTATCAATTACAGACCAAGATGGAACATTACTAAATCTAAGAGGGGAAAATTTAACAATTAGATTTCATATAAGAGAAGCAAGATAGATATAAAAAATGACAAACTATATTAACGCTAAAATAAATATATCAGACGGACAAAAGGAAAAAATTTTACATTCTTTTAGAAACAAAGCTCCAGCAAGTATTCGTTTAAAGCATGAAGATATACATGGTAATGATGTAATAGCATTAACCAAATCACAAGTAAATAAACTTACAAAAGCTTATAAAAGTGGAAAGGGAGCAACATTTAGAATGTCTCCTAGACAACTTAAACACAATATGAAAGTAGAAGGTGGATTTTTACCTTTGTTGGCGGGTTTAGCTTCATCAGTTTTACCAACATTAGCAAGAACCGTTTTACCTGCTATAGGAGTTGGTGCGCTATCTGGTCTTGCTTCTTCAGGAGTCCAAAAAGCAATGGGTAATGGATTATATCTTAAGAAAGGTGGTAGTATCTATCAAGTAGAAACTGATGGTGAAGGTTTATTTCTTGGTCCAGCAAAGGGTAAAGGATTGAGTTCCGTTGGTGATGGATTGTATTTAAAACAAGGTGGAAAAATTTATGATGGAAAAGGTCTTCTTTTAGGACCTAATAGCCCATTTGCTAATATTCCTATATTAGGAGCAATATTATAAATTAAAAAATGAATGTACATAAATTTGGAAATGGAAATAAAAATGGATATCATAAAATAGTTCAACCAAAAACTATTTTTTGGAAACCTGTTGAAGGTAAGTATCCTGCTAAAAAAGTTAATTCTGTTTCATGGGATATTTTTACTCAACAACCATTAGTATTAGAAGGAGGCAAAACAAGAACGATGGCTTTAGGTATGGGTTTTAATATGAGTAAAGGTTTTGTTTTAGTTTCTCTATCTTATGCTCTAAAACTTAATCAAATATCTATTACAAATGAAGTTACATTAGAAGAAGTGGATGACATGGTTACCACAATTACAAACAACTCAAAAAAGTTAGTAAAAATTGATGAAGGCGAATTTTTGTGCCGTCTTTACTATTCAATTTAAAAAATAGTTGTTGTTAATAAAATGGAACTAAAAGAAAAGATTTATCCAGACTTACCAGAAGCACGAAATATACCAAATGCGCCATCAATACAGCCAATACTATCAGCAGAAGACAATGGCCAATCATTCAGACTTAAAAAGATATCAGAGATACAGGATTTTCTGGAAAATGAAGTTAAGGAAAGAGAGCAACTAAGTAAAAAGTATTTAAAGATTAGTAAGAATGTTGACAATGTAGAAGCTGGACTAACCGTTATAGCACTAGGTGCAGGAGCAGGGGGAATCGCTTTACTATCAACCGTAGTAGCGATACCTGCAACTATGGTTCTAGAAGGTTGTGCTTTAGTTGTTGGGTTAGCCGCATTGGCGGGTAAGTTTGTAGTTAGAAGAACCAGAACAAAATCAGAAAAACATCTTCAGATAAAAATGTTGGCTGATTCAAAGCTAAACACACTACTTACACATATATCAAAAGCAATATCAGACAACAAAATAGATCATTCAGAATTTACTTTAATTATGGATGAATTGGAAAAATACAAACAAATGAAGGAAGAAATTAGAAGTAAGTCAAAGAAAAAAAGCAAGCTAGAGGAGTCGGAGAGTTTAATAGAGAAGGGACGAATAGAAGCACGGGAGGAATTCAGGAGACTAGTAGAAAGACACAATGGAAGCCATTCAAATTAAAAATAAAACCACCCAAGTTTAAATGTTCTTGCGCATGTGAGATAGATAACACTAATTAAAAAATTAATTACTTTAAAAAAATATGTCATTTTTAAAGATCCGAGACCCTTTGAAAAGGGAATTGACAGTAAAAGAATTTCTTGCACTGAAGAAAAGAATTCATGATAATCAGCTTGCAGAAAAAACAGGTGAAATTGAATTACAAACAGACCTTTCAAAGTTTTTTAAACCTATTACAGAAACACAAAAAGCTTCAACAAAGGAGATTACAGAAGGGCTTAAACCTATTAAAGAGGGGATTGAACAATTACCACAGACTATTACGTTTCCAGCCTTTCCTTCTATAAAAGCTCAAGAAAAAAAAGATGATTTATCTGAAGAAGATTATGATAAAATACTTTGGTTTAAAGAACATGCGGATGATGAAGAGCCATTCTTACTTATTGGACCACTTGCATTAAAGCAACTAAGAAGATTTACAAATAAGAATGAAGCTGATACAACTTATGGGTTATATGAGAAAAAAGGTAAATTTTATATTGGTAATGCTGAAACTGAAATTTTAGGAGATGATCTTTTAATTGAAAATAAAACCTATGAAGGCACCCCTGGTCTGTGGGAGTTAATTATATCTAAAAAACCGGATAAAGATAAATATGATGATAAGGATTTTGATAATTACAAGGAGATAATGATAAAATCTGGCACTCTTCATCGAGATAATAACCCAAAAAGTAATTTTCCAAAAAGCAGTAAAGGATACAAGTGGAATAACATACTTAGACATATTTGGAATGATTCTGTCCTTGGAAAAGGAATTACCGTTATCCCATCTGACCCTAATGCACTATTAGAAAGATTAGACCTCTTAATGGCGAGTAAAGGAGCTGGTAATACAGGTGTAAGAAATGAGTTGGTAAGTATTTGTGATGAATTGAAAAGACAGCGTATATTAGATGCAAAAACTTATAAAAAATTAATGTCTATACTATAAAAATGATTACATCACAAAAGAGAGGATTTAAAAGAAATTATGCTTATGGAGGAGCAGGAATATTTGATACTTTAGCCAATTTTCTTACTAAATTCTTTACAAGCAGCGCAGCTAAACAAATTGCATCTTCAGCAGTTGATGTTGGTAAGAGCGTAGCTAAGGAAGGAGCAAAGAAAGCGTTAGAGGTTGGAAAGACGGCAGCAATTGATGCAGGTAAAAAGTTAGTTCAAAAGGCTTTAACACCAAAATCTAAAAAGATTATAGAAAAATATACTCAAAAGCCTACTACAACAACACAACCTGCAATGCAAAATGTTAATACCTTAATAGATGGTAGTGCCATTGCTATTCAAGATTTAGTTAAGAAATTAAATAGTAAGGGTGGTGGAGTTAAAGTATTATGAAATTTAAGTTAAGTAAATTATTACATTAAATAAAAAGAATGACTAATCTAAAATTTAATTTAACGCATTATGAAAAATACAATACAAAAAAGGTTAGTATCCTTTATGCTAATTTAAAACTTGATGAAGATTGTGAAGTATTAGATAGCAGTGATACAAATTATGATTATAAAAAGGTTGTTTTAAAATTGTCACCTGAAAAAGCTGATATCATTAAGGAATTTGAAGAAGATATAAATCAATATCTAAAAAAAAATAATATGTCTAAGGTAACCATACTTTACGGAAATAGAATTTATCTAAAAATGAAAAAAAACCTTTCAGTAGAAAAAATTAAAAATATTAAACTTAAGGGTGTGTATGTAAATGATGAAAACAAGTCAATCCCTCAACTATGGGCAAATTAAAATAACAATTATAATTTGAGTTAAAATTATAATTGTATATAATAAAATGGATATTTTAAATATTAAAGCGCCGATTTTTAAAGACGATAGTATTGATGAATATGAGTATTATGAATATCTGCCTATTACAGGAACCAATCTAAACAACTCTGGAGGAAATATAAGGATTGATATTGAAACTCAAGATATTTTTTATCATCCTTCAGAATCATATTTAGAAGTTGTAGGTGAATTAGTAAAAAATGATGGGACTGTTTATGGAGCTGCTAATGCAGTTACCTTAATAAATAATGGAATAATGTATCTGTTTAAAGCTATCAGATATCAACTTAGTGGACAAGAGATAGAATACAATATTTACCCTGGTACGTCTACAACAATGCTTGGGTTGTTAAAATACCCAGATGACTTTTCTAAATCACAAGGGTTAAACCAACTGTGGTATAAAGATACTACTGGAACAGCTGATGCTGTTAATAATACAGGTTTTAAGATAAGAAGGGATTATATTTTTAGTTCAATTCCGGTTGGAACATTTAGTTTTAGGATACCATTAAAACATATATTTGGTTTTTGTGAAGATTATAACAAAATTTTATATGGTATGAAACAAACTTTAACCTTAACAAGAGATTATGATGATGATGCAATTTATAGAGCTGGTGGTACAGATGCTGGTAGAGTTAATTTACTGAAGGTATCTTGGTTTATGCCGCATGTAACACCAGAAGATAGTCATAAGATGCAACTTTTTAAATTTATTGAGAAGAAAGAAAAATTCCCTGTTGGATATAGAATGATACAATGTGATAATATAGCTGTCCCACCATCAACCAGTTTTACTTGGAGGTTATCATCTAAATCATCTCCTGAAGTACCACGGTTTTTAATTGTTGGTTTTCAAAATGGAAGAAATGATAATCAGGAACAAAACCCAGCTATATTTGACAACTTAAGAGTTAATAATATTTATGTAATGTTAGGTTCAAAAAAATATCCAATATATGATTATAATATAAATTTTAATGCTAATCAATTTAGTAGAGTATATGGTGAAGCTGCTTCATTTAGAAAAAAGTTTTTTAACATGGATGAATTAGTATCAAACACTAATATTACTCCTTCAGATTACAAAACCCTTTATCCTTTGTTTGTGTTTGATTTAAGTAAACAAAGTGAAAGACTTAAGTATTCTGTTACTGATATTCACGTTAAAGCAACATTTGCTGCAAATGCACCAGCAGACGCCGTAGCTTATGCAGTTTTAATTAGTGATAGATTAATTAACTTCCAGAGTGATGGGAATAAGATGAGTGTAGTATATTAAGTAATTTTTGACTTAAATAAAATGAAAAAGGTTGCTGATTTTAAGAAAATATTAACAGATAACAATATTAAGTGGTATTCCTATTGGAACAAGAAAAAGTATATTGATGTGTTAAAAGAGCATGGTTTGTATTCTGAAGAGGAAGAAAAAAAATTTTTAAAAAAATTTCCTAATTATGATAGATTAAAAGATATTGCAAAAAACCCAAAGAGGGTTACCTTAAAGGATGTTGAAACTGAAGAGGTAAAAGAGTTTCCATCAATTTATAAGACTAGTAAGTTTATTGATAAATGTCCACAAACGATTGAAAACTGGAATGGTAGAGTATGGAAAGGTAAATATAGAATTGACATTCAATAATTTTATTATTTAATGAAAAAATAATAAAATTTGACTTAAGGAAAGAATTTTTATTTTAAAAATTATAGCGATGAATTCTTTTTCACGAAGATTTATCAATAGACTGGTAGATGCTAGTCAGTCAATTACATCTAATTTATATAGTGGTGCTCAAAGGGTTGCCTCGGCAGTAATTCCTCAGAGTGTTAGAAGAAGAGTGTCTAATTTTACCAATTGGATGATTGGTAATGTTCCAGAAGAGCAAATTCCGCAAGTTATAAACGAGGTTTTAGAAAATGTAGAAGAGGACTTGCCGAGAAGAGAGATGCCAAACACCGTATTAAGACAAGAAGCGTCTGCATTAAGAGAATTTGCAACACAGTATGTTATAAATGGAGTAGGGGGATGGGGAGCAAATGATTTTTTAGAAGTATGTAGAGAAAGCATAACTAATTTTTTAAGAAACAATAGAAATACAAAGGTAAAGCTAGAACTAGTATGTTTATTTTCAAGGGAAAAAAATGATGGTGATATTGAATATAAAGAAGTTAAACTTTCTTCAAGTCACGAAATTATATTAAGGGAACGTGATGTAAATGACGCTTATGATGACATGGTAGAACGAGTTATGTATAATTTCGAAACTTTTTTAATACAAGGAACTGGTTGGAATTTTGAGGGGGTTATAAGCTTAACATTACATGTTGTAGAAAATAGACAATCATGGGAGGGGCTTGCAGGTTCATGGATGCCTTTACCAGCAGGATTAAAAAGAGCAAATAACAGAAATGGGCTTGTTAATATTAAAAACGAAGAAGATCATAACTGTTTTTTATACTGTTGTATGAGGGTGGTTTATCCGAGAAAAGAACATCCAGAAAGAGTTGATAAAAAATTAAAAGAGCAAATCAAAGAATTAAATATGAAAGGAATCGGGTGCCCCGTTAAATTGTGTGATATTAATAAATTTGAAAATCAAAATCCGGATTTTTCTATCGTTGTTATAGGTCATGATGAAAAAGATGGGTTATATCCTCTTAGAAGGCAAAGAAAAGAAACTTTTAGTAGAAAACATTTAGTGATTCTTTTGTTAATAAAAGATGAAGATGAAAATAGTCATTATGTTTGGGTAAAAAATCCAAGTGCACTATTAGCATCAAAAATATCCAAAGATGGACATAAACTTTCTTTTTGTTGGAGTTGTTTAGGACATTTTACGAGTGAAAGAGTTTTAGAAGATCATAGAGTGTTTTGCTATGAAGAAGATGCTGTAAGAATTAAAATACCATCAAAAACCCAGAGTACAGTAATGTTTAAAAACTGGGTTAAAACACAATGGCATCCTTTTGTTGTTTATGGTGATTTTGAAACGATGCAAATACCAATACAACATGCAAAACCAGACCCAAGTAAAAGTACAACAACAAAAACTCATATGCATGTCCCAACAGGTTATGCTTTCTTTTTAAAAAGTTTTGATGAAAATGTTCTTAAGTCTAGATTGTTGCTATATCGAGGACCAGATGCTGAGAAAAAGTTTGTGGAAGAAATAGAAAGTCTGACCAAAGAGATTTTTAAATTGCCAAAAAAAGATATGATACTTACCGCAGAGGATGCAAAAGATTTTAATAAGGCAGATACTTGTTATCTTTGTAATAAGAAGTTTGGGGAGGAAGAAAAAAGGGATGAAGAAGAGGAAAGCGATGAAGAAGATGGAGTGGAAGAAGAGGAAGAAAAAGAAGAAAAAAAGGAAAAAGATGAAGATAGATGGAAAAAAGTAAGAGACCACTGTCATTTTAGTGGTAGATATAGAGGAGCCACACATAATAAATGTAATCTTAACTTTCGTAAACCAAACTTTCTCCCTGTTTTCTTTCATAATTTGTCTGGATATGATACTCATTTATTTGTTAAAAATCTTGGTGTTAGTGAGGGGGAAATTAATGTAATTCCAAATAATGAAGAAAAATATATAAGCTTTACAAAAAAGACTTTAGTAGGTCAGTATAAAAGTAAAGATACTTATAAGGATATTAGGTTTTTAGATAGTTTTAAATTTATGGGTAGCAGTTTAGCAAAACTAGCAGAAAATTTAAAAGATTATCAATTCAAAAACTTAAAAAGTGAATTTCCAAAAGAAGAAGAGTTTAAACTTCTTCGTAGAAAGGGCGTTTATCCATATGAATACATTGATTCATTAGAAAGACTTAATGAAACACAATTACCACCTATAGAAGCATTTTATTCAAAACTTGCTGGGGAAGGAATTACAGAAGAAGATTATAAGCATGCAAAAAAGGTATGGAAAACATTTAAAATTAAAACTCTTGGTGAATATCATGATTTATATTTAAAAACAGATGTTCTTCTTTTGGCTGATGTGTTTGAAAGTTTTAGAGAAGTTTGTTTTAACGTTTATAAATTAGACCCTGCTTGGTATTTTACTGCACCTGGTTTAGCTTGGGATGCTGCATTAAAGTTAACTGGTGTTAAGTTAAAACTGATTAGAGATGAAAATAAAATCCAATTTATTGAAAGGGGGATCCGAGGTGGAATTTCAATGATTGTTAAAAGGTATATAAAAGCTAATAATAAATATTTAAGTAAAAAGTACAATTCGAATATGCCTTCAGTATTTTGTAAATATTTAGATGCGAATAACTTGTATGGTTGGGCAATGAGTCAGAAGCTTCCAATTGACGGATTTAAATGGATGACGGAAAAGGAATTAAACAACTGGAGGCAACATTCTTGTTTTTTGGAAGTTGATTTAGATGTCCCTAAAGAACTGCATGATTATTTTAATGAGCTTCCTCTTGCTGCGGAGAGAAAAAAAGTAAATAAAGTTGAAAAGCTGGTACCAAATTTACATGATAAAAAGAAATATATTATACATTATAAAAGTTTAAAACAGTGTTTAAGTCTTGGTTTAAAATTGAAAAAGATACATAGAGGGATTAAGTTTAAGGAGAGCGATTGGTTAAAACAATACATAGATTTAAACACACAACTGAGAGCAAAAGCAGAAAATGATTTTGAAAAGGACTTTTATAAGTTAATGAACAATTCAGTGTTTGGTAAAACTATGGAAAATATAAGAAAAAGGGTAAATGTTAGGCTTGTCAGAAGTAGAAAAACAGCAAGAAAATTTGTAAACAAACCAAACTTTAAGCATTTAGAAATATTTAATGAAAATTTGATAAGCATTCATATGGGAAAAACACAAATAACATTTAACAAGCCAATATATTTAGGGTTTTCCATTCTTGAGTTAAGTAAAACATTGATGTATGATTTTCACTATAATTATATTAAAGCAAAATATGGGGATAGAGCAACTTTAGGACTTACTGATACTGATAGTTTATTGTATGAAATTAAAACAGAAGATTTTTATAAAGATATTTCAGATGATGTTAAAGAAAAGTTTGATACAAGTGACTATCCAAAAGAGGGGCATCCTTCAGGTATTCCAGTTGGTATAAATAAAAAGGTAATTGGTATGTTTAAGGATGAAACAAATGGAAAGGAAATAGAAGAAACTATTGGATTAAAACCAAAAATGTACAGTATTAAAATGGATGATGGGGTGGAAAATAGAAAATGTAAGGGGATTAAGAAAAATATAATTAAGAAAACTATAACGCATCAGGATTATCTGAATTGTTTAGAAAAAAATAATATTCAACATAGAACAATGACAAATTTAAGAAGTTATAAGCATCAAATTTATACGGAAGAAATTAATAAAATAGCATTAAGTGCAAATGATGATAAAAGGTTTATTTTACCTGATAGAATTCATACACTTGCCTGGGGGCATCATAGGATAGAGGAGTACAAAAAATAAATTTTTATTTGTGATAAGAACAAATAAAAATTATAAATTTTTAATTTTACCACATGTTATACATTCTTTGGCACTGTTTTTATAATTAGTGCCTGTTAGATAATTTATTATTTTATAAAATAAACCTTCTTTGTGTATAATTTTAAATACGCCATAGCAATCATTTTCATGATGAAGATTGTTGTAACATTCTTTAAAAAGACCGTATTTTTTATTTTCAAAAATTGTATATTCTCTCCAATTTGTTAATTCCTGCATTTTCTTGCATAGCTCACTTCTTTTTTCATTATAATCTGATATTAAGTTATTAATGATGACTACTTCTTCATTTATCTTTTCAATTGTCTCTAAATCTTCTTTTGTTAAAGTATCTCTATATTTTTCTTTTGTGTTAAGTAAAAGAACATGATTCTTTAATTTTTGTAAAAGTTTAATATAAGTTTCTTTTCCATATTGTATCTTTTTCTCTGTATTATAGTTTATTTCGTTTTTTAATTTTTCATATTTTTCTTTTAAAGTAATAGCTTTTTCTAAATTATAATATAAATTAAAATCATCAACACTACTTTTTATGCATGATAATGAATATGGTATAAAATTTTTTGGATAAAATGAAACTGGATATTTTATTGGAGGTAGATACCTTTTAATTTTATCTTCCATTATTATTTTTTTATTAAATAAAAATTTTTGCTTAATTCATTTTTTATTTTTATTAAAAGGAATAAAAAATATTTTTTCCACTAACTCATAAACTGGCTAGCCATTGCATGACGCGTTGGTTGATGGGGAGGTTAAGCGATTAACTGATGTAAGAGTTTGTCTGGTTGATGGGTTTGTTGGTTAACTGATGCAATGATTAACTGATGCAATGATACAATGATGCAATGATGCAATGACGTGAGATGATGAAATTTTTTAAAAATTAAATTTTTTTTTTTTTTTTTTTTTCACCAAAATCTTAAGCCCTCCACTAACTCATAAACTGGCTAGCCATTGCATGACGCGTTGGTTGATGGGGAGGTTAAGCGATTAACTGATGTAAGTGATTGTCTGGTTGATGGGTTTGTTGGTTAACTGATGCGCCTTGTTAGCTGATGTGATGGTTAGCTGATGTAATGATGCGTGATGATGAAATTTTTTAAAAATTATTATTTTTTTTTTTTTTTTTTTTTTTTTTAGAGGACATTTAGTTATGAGACGGTATGAGACGGTTTTTTCCGCAAATTGGTAAAATATATACTACTCACGTTCTGTGCAGTCTGATCTTAATCTACACTGTCCGCAAAAGGTCCGTGATTCGCACTTAGCAGCCTAGGGGTTAAAAATAGCGCGAAAATTTGCAAATGTAGAAAGTAGAAACGCGGACGCAGAACTATCGTATAAATTACTGGGCTCTATCTGGATACATAGATAAAGAGCCCGTAGAGTTTTGGAACATTGTCGCACATTTATATGTCTCGACAAACGAGAAAATTTGTTACAATTTGTAATTAGGAGAAATTAGAGGAGCTTTACTGCTGTTTATTTAATTGTTTCTGTCTCAGACGGCATAGATTTATTTGGACATTTTTCTATCAACCTAGAACTATTTTTTTAGTGGGCTGTCTGTTTTGAATAATGAGTTTTAAATCTGTATGGAATTCCTTACCTCTTGGACAGTTTCAGTAAAAACAATATGAGCCATGATTCATGAAAATCGGGCCTAATGAATCTGCAAAAAGTATCGACCCATGTCAGCCTGCGCAGTCCGCGCAGGCTGACATGGGTCGAAACTTTTAGCTATTTGTGAATTTTATATATGTCCAAAGACCATGCTACCCCATGATTCTGTCAGTTGTAAGACAAAATGATTTTCATGGACCCATAGTCATGTGACGCCTTGCTAATGCATCACAGAGATGCATTAAACCCCATTTTGTCAGAGCATGGCTCATATTCAATGCGAAACAAACTTAAAGGCATTACAACAATCGTATGAATGATTAGAAGTACGGGTGATAAGTTTTCCGAAGAACAGAAAAGACCTTTCGCTCTTTCGGCGCTATAGGCTAAAGCAGGAATTTTTGCGGACAACACAGATCAAGATCAGACTGTATAGATCTGCAGTCTGATCTTGTATCTATGCCGTCCGCTTGTGTGGTCAGGGCTGTAAATAAAAGTCCGGATAGTTTCCCCATACATAGCTCTACATAAAAAATATGAACCCTTTGACCAACCTTGTAAAAGCCACAGTGGCGACCAAAGGTACACATTGCCGGTGTCAAAATGCATTTAAATTTCATTCATACCATATAAAATTATAGAAATTATTGTGAATGTGACAATCTGTTATTGCACGGTTGGTTTAAGTGTTAGCCGCTGGCAGAAAAATGAATTTTAGAGGTAGGTCAATAGTTGCTAGATGGCTCTTTCTTGTGTTTACTTTTTACCATGTTTTGAAATTTATTTTGTCATCTTCACAATAATTGCCATACTTTTGAATGGTATAATTTAAATCCAAATGCATTTAACACCCACTTTGTTTACTCTTGGCAGCTATTTGGACTTTAACCCTTCACCACACAAACCCGAGTTTTAACATCCCTGACACAGAAAGCCTTTGAAAACATTGTGAGAAAATAAGAAAATGCTGGTAACCAGCATTTCCTTCCCTTTCCCACAATGTTTTCTACCATTCGAAGGCCTGATTCCATGTCTCGAGTAACCTTTGATTTGTCGTTTGCAAGTGCTTTCAATTTGAACAAGTCTAAATTTCTGTCTAGTGGTAAAGAGTTAAAGCACAAATATATCAATGCTATTTGAACCACTTGATCCCATGAATTTCCCCATTTCTAAGGTATCTATGTACAGTAACAAATCAAGAAATATTACGTTTGAGCCATGTTCTGTGAAAAGGGGGCTTAATGCATCTGCCAAAAAGTATCGACCCAGGTCAGCCTGCGCAGTTCGCGCAGGCTGACCTTGGCCGAAACTTTTCGCTATTGGTCAATTTTCTGTATGTCCAAGGACCATTCTACTTCATCATTAAGTCGGTTGTTTTAAAAACTGACTATTATGGATCTCAAATTATGTGATGGCTTGCTTGGTATCATGCATCACGGAGGTGCATTAAGCCCCCTTTTGCCACAGCATGGCTCTTTTAGGACTTCGTGCTATCTATGTTGAACTTAAAGAAAAAAAAAAAATAAATGAATAAAGAAGATTTTGTGTGGCAATATGACCCGTGCACAGCAAATAAGGGCTATGCTACATATTATGTACACCTGTTTTAACACTTAAGCTGCTGAATAAATGAAACGCAAATTTCTACTCAATACTAAAAGCCCAAACATTGCGGTTTCAAAGTTCATTTTACCGGAAAGAAAATACAGTATAGGACAGTGTAGATCAAAGATCAGACTGTACGTTCTGTACAGTCTGATCTTGATATACACTGTCCGCAAAAGGTCAGTGAAGCGCGATTAGCAGCTTAATGGTTAATACTTTTCGGTGTAATGGCTGCATCTATGAAAGTCTGTATAAATTTTTTAAACTCTTAAATAGATAACAGACTTTGTTAGACTGGTCCATATTTAGAGCATTTACAGACGATAAATTAAATATGGCTCCAATAGTGAAATTTGTCTTTAAAAGCATTTTCTCTTTTTCCCATGATGTTTTCAAAAGCCATCTTCCTCATGATTCAAGCATAGCTTGTTTTGTGCGTCTTTTGCGAAGTCTCTCGGCAAGTTCTCTCTGAAAATTGTCACCAGAGGGTGGACCGTTGGCACTGTCTATCTTTGACTTTGATTCGTCCCTGCCTTTCTTTTTGTTGTCGTTTGGATCAACCTTTTTTCTCTTATTCTGTAGAAGATCGTTCTTTCGCGAGAAGATTAAACCCCAGAACTGGCTCGTCTTACTCTCCGGCTTCTTAGATCTGTTCTCGTTCTTCCCTGAGTTCTCGCTTAGTTCGCGAAGTTGTAGTATTTCAGTTTTACGTTGTGCCAGCGTCCTCCATAAATCTTTACCACGTGACTTCGAGGTTTGCTCCATCAAATTTTGCTGCTTATGTAAGATGTCTGTGGACACCACCTTGTCCTTTTTTATTTTTATAACATTTGGGAGAGGGGGTGGAGGGGGTGGAGGAGGAGGCGGGGGTCCTGGGGATGAAGGCACGTTTGTTGGTGTGGTTGGAAGTGACGGGAGGGGAGGTGGCGGAGGGGCAGGGGGAACGTTCGATGGCACATTTTCTACGAGAGAAGTTTTTGGCTGGGTTTCTTTTGAATCGCTCGATCTCTGCTCCCTGCTCATCTGTACTAGTTCAGTTTTCTTGTTTGCCAGCCTTTCCCAAAACAACCTACTTTTGCTGACTAACGGAAACTCAATTTCACTTCGCGATCTTTTTGTTGCTTGTTTATCTTTCCCAAAGCTCTTTATCGTAGACTGTCTCGTTGGTGGCGGTGCCGAGGGAATACCATCAGTTCTGTCTGTGTTGTCCAAGTTAGTTTTAACAGAACGAACCCCATTTACATGCTTTTCGTCTTGTTTGTGTTTAGCCTTACCGAGTTTTCTGTAGGTCAGGTCAGATTCGCCTGGTCTAGAATACGCAGATATGAAATCGAAGATATCAGAAATCTTATCATCGGCGTCCTTTGACGATTCGTTCTTGTGATACATGGCTAGCTCTTCCAAAGATGCATACATTTCTTTGACCTCAATGGGGACCTTTTTGGATAACGTCACTCTTGGAAGACCATATACCAAGTACACATTGTCTGTGAGCACATTATCAGCACTTCTAGGAACACTTCTCCGAAAGGCTTTCCTTAGGCGGCGGCCGTGTGCCAGAGCATATGGATGGTTGACATAAGCCGATGTAATACTGCCCACCGTTACTTTTCTGTTTACATTGTCTGTGTTAACTTCCCAGGGGTCAGTGTTTGCTATAGCCTTTATAAGCTCCTCATTAAGGTGCATCCTCCACATGGACCAGCGATAGAGTTTGTCGCAGCTATACGAGTGGAGTCGGAGTTTGTCATCTCTACTTCCGTCAGCCATCTGTGGAGGTTAAAATACACATCTGAGATTCAGACAAGTTGGACGTATTCTTATCCGAGAACGTCCGTCCGTCCGTCCGTCTGTCTGTCTGTTTGCCTGTCTGTCTGACTGTCTGTCTTTCTGCCTGTCGTTCTGTCTGTCTGTCTGTCTGTCCGAAAAAATATCGCTTTCTATAGTTTCGTTTTATATCAACGTAAGAATGCAAAGTACAACTTAAGGTTCATTTGTCTATAGGTTAGGTCATAATAGTCCCATAAAGAAGATGCAGTCTATTATTGGATTTTCAGTGTTTCATATTTTATGAGATATTCAGGCCACATGAGATATTCAGACCACATTGAGATATTCGGACCACATGAGATATTCAGACCAAACACCCCTTAACCCTTTCCCCAACGACCAATTTTACAGTCTTTCAAATTCAAAACATCTGCAAACGACAAATTCAGAGTTGGAGCAAATGAACAAATGAGCTTAAGCTCTCTGATAGGGTGGAAAACATTGTGGGAAAAGGAGAAAATGCTGGTCACCAGCATTTTCTCCTTTTCCCACAATGTTTTCAAAAGTATTCTTTCCAATGGTCGTGAAAACCAGGGATTGTTTGGGAAAGGGTTAATGGATATTGTTTATACCTTTTAAGTCATTGAAAGTATCAGTTTAACCCTTTACCAGACGACAGAATTTTAGCCTTGTCCAAACTGAAAGCATTTGTAGACGACAATTTTAATGCGGCTCAAATGGTGCAAGTTTTCTTTGATGGGGTAGAAAACATTGTGGGAAAAGGAGAAAATGCTGGTTACTAGCATTTTCTCCTTTTCCCACAATGTTTTCAAAAGGCTTCTTTCTCAGGGGCGTTAAAAGGCGGCATTGTGCGGCAAAGGGTTAACAGGCCTGATTACATTTCTGCATAAACTCTCAATGCTGCATTCAATATGTCTTAAATGTGTTTAGAATCGCACTCTTCACCCACGGGAATCCATTTTTTCCCCAAGAAATAAAAAACGGAGATACTCAAAGTTATTAATGATTTTTTTTATTTTTTTTTTTTAAATTGAAAGCAATAATTTTTCTATAACTTTTGAAAACTGGCGCTTTTTTTTAACTTGAAAATTCTCTCTCTCTCTCTCTCTCTCTCTCATTTAAACTTATATCAATTATCCATCTTCACGTTCTCTCAGTTTTTTCATCTTCAAAAGACAATTCTCATGATTAACCCTTTACAATACAATCCCAAATTTTAACGATCCCTAAGAAGGAGACGTTTGAAAAAAAAATGTGTGAAAAGGAGAAAATGCTGGTTACCAGCATTTTCTCCGTTTCCCACAATGTTTTCTATCATTTCAGAGGCAGAAATCATCTTTAGAGCTACATTTAATTTGCCGTCTGCAAGTGCTTTCAATTTGGTCGAATCTAAAATCTTGTCGTTTGGTAAAGAGTTTAAAAGTCACAGTTAATTTGCCATCTGCATATGGTTTCAATGTGGAGAAGCGTGAAATGTTGTCATGTTATAAAAAGTTAAAAATTCCCCCTCCCCCGTATTGCAAACTTCCTACGCCTATGACAAAGTTCAGGATATTACATAATCTATATCTAGCGGTACGCAAGGTTGTAGATTATTGACAGACATCTTTATCAAGTAATAATGAAGCTTACCTTAACAACGATATTTGTGACCAATCTTTTTTTCCTACACAGGATCCGTGGTCATCTTCCTAGGATCAGTCAAAATATCCAATAGGAAATAAACCTTTTCTTTTCCACGTTCCTAACAGAGTGGAAAGTAAGTTTAATTCCTCCAAAAAATTTCATCTACACAGCAATTTAATGAGAATGGTAAACGTACCGTTCTGGGACCCTCGATGGCCATTTAATTCTATATTGATTATCGTCCTAGCTACTTTACACTTTGTCCAACCACACGATATTGTCTTCTTGACGTCTTTCCCAGTATTTTCTGTGGCAAACTGTTTCTTTGAATTTAGTTGATTGATCGCTTACATAGTGTTTAACGCCGTTTTACACGTTATTTCAGTTATATCGCGGCAGCCAGTGCACCTATCCATGCTTTCCCGGAGTTTCTTTTACCAGTACTTCGCACAATATTCTTTCCAAGCCATTGGCTGCTTTCCCACATAAGCATCACCGAAACAATGGTCAGCGGTGAGAGAAGAATGGATCCTGTCGCAATGACTATCATCAATCCTCGGAAAGAAATTGGCCGAGCTGAGGATTCGAAACAGCGACCCCCTGTTGTCACCTGCTGTACGTTACCGACTGCGCTACTGGAGCTCGACTTCTTTGGATTTGGACCCAAAAATGTTTTAATGCCCCCCTCCCAAACTCAAATTTTTGCCTTCTTTTATTCGTTTTTAAGGATGGAGAAACCAAGGGCATACATAACTATGTGATCTTTCGCCGTGATATTTCTGAAATGATGTTGAAAGCGGCATAAAACACCATTCAATCAATCATTCAATCAATCAATTATTTCAAGGGGGTCAAATGACCTCTGAATGAGAAAATCTTGGGAAAACCTTGCTTTCAGAAAGTAAATATAGAGAGAAGAGTCACTGCTATAGTGCAACGATTGTTCGACTTGTAAATACTTTTTGTTCTTTTTAGTTTGTTTGCCGTTTGTTTTTTTCTTTTTTAGTTTTCAATAGCATACAGTCATACCTAGGCGACAACTTATCTATTCTTATATTTCTCGGGTTTCAGGAGTATCAGGCCCTGGCTCTGCAATACCTGTTCAAGGACACTATCACTTGACTAGGCTAGCTAACGAGGCTTAACCCTTTCCCAAACGACATATTTTGAACTAGTCCAAATTGAAAGAGTTTGCGGACAACAATTTTAAATTTGATGAAAATGGCAGAAAGGTCTCAAAACGGGTAGAAAACACTGTGAGAAAAGGAGAAATTGCTCGTTACGAGCAATTTCTCCTTTTCCCACAGTGTTTTCAAAAGACTTGTACTGCAGACACATGAAAACCAGGGCTTGTTTGGGAAAAGGTTAAAAGATGCATTTCTGATTTCAAATCTAACGCCTCAACCACTGAGACCAAGTGAACTGGCTTCTTATGAACAGTTTCTTCCTTGTTGCCGCGAATTTAGCAAACTGATAATGGTCTGCTACATGACAAAAGGTTCGTCTGCAGGTAGTTCTTCTAAATGTGCCGTGCTCCGGCAAAAAGGGGGTTTAATGCATCTCCGTGATGCATTACATAAGAAAGTCATCAGATAATTCTTGATCCATAAAAATCCAGTTTGTCTAACAACCGACTGAATCATGAAAAAGAATTGTCTTTTGACTTGCAGAAAATTGACCAAAAGCAAAAAGTATCGACACAGGTCAGCCTGCGCGGATTGCGCAGGCTGACCTGAGTCGATACTTTTTGCAGATGCATTAAGCTCCCTTTTCAAAATGCATGGCTCAAATACATTTACGATATGTTACGTTTATAAGCATTTTCTGACACTATAAAACTGTAAACCGGGAGACACAGAACGGGCAATCTGATATTTTATCTGCACTGTCAAAGATTTTTTCAAGTGAAAAGAACTCATGACATCGCAACGTGGGGTTTTCTTTTTTGCTTTCTGACGGAAATTTTCTTTTAAATCATTCAGTAGCTTAAAGGTGCACGAGGGGCAAAATGTAAACAATCCGCGGGGTCAAAATTGCAGACAACTTTGAATCGTGCCATTTAAAAGTATGCATAGTAATATTGATCTGACCATGCAGTCTGTCAAATCCAGTCGATAGTAGAAAAATGAATCTTAAAGGCAGAACAAAAGTTGGCAACGTTTGTTCTAGTTTTAAAATACATTTCTGATTTCTCTGCTAGCGAATGCCTCTTTGACAGGTTGTCCTGTAATACATAATCAGAGTCATAATGGTATCCATAATTTTAAATAGTATGAATTGAATTTATCTGCATTTTGACTCCCGAATTGTTTACTTTTGGCCGCTGTCAATAATAAGCCTTTAAAGATACATAGTTACGGCCAGAGAGAAAGAACGCTGCTAAAACTTTAAAGTGTGTATAATGACTCAGAATTTAGCTAGCTGTGTAAACATCGATGAATTACCAATTTATGTGGTGTAAGGGAGAGAGAAACTCAAAGGAATTGTCCTTATTTATAACCGGAAACGACAACAGTGATTTCTTTGAAGGCCTCCAGAAAATGAGACGCATTTTCTATCCGTCGTAATCTATGCAACCCTGCAACCCTCAGGGGCAACGTTTGGCATGAAGATACCAGAATGATTATATAGTTTCATAAAATAAAGATGAAACGGGTTAAACAATGGGCTGAAAACGAGTATAGGTGTATCTTTAAGGCTCAATGAGCTAATTCAAAAATTATAGCAGAGATAAGGGAGAGAAGAAGACAAGAACACTCCAACATTTACCTAGTGTCACAGCTGTGGGAAATATACGATGAAAACTGATTAGATTTCATCGATCTCCTAATATAGCAGTCACCGCATCTATAAAACATCATCGTTAATCCATTCTCCTGTGTTTATACTTTGTTATATACTTCAATATATGTACAAGTATTGCAATTATTATTTTGTATGACTAGGAAGCTGCACAAGCTTACCTCAAATAAAATTGGGCCATGCTCTGTGAAAAGGGGGCTTAATGCATCTGCAAAAACTATCGACCCAGGTCAGCCTGCGCAGTCCGCGCAGGCTGACCTGGGCCGAAAGTTTTCGCTATTCTTCAATTTTCTGTATGTCAAAGGACCAGTCTACCTCATGATTAATTCGGTTGTTAAAAAAAGTGCGCATTATGTATCCATGATCATGTGGTGGCTTACTTGATATCATGCATCAAGGAGATACATTAAGCCCCCTTTTCCCGAGCATGGCTCTATTTGTCTTGTCTTGTCTGACTGTGCGTTTCGGCAGTCATATAATGGCGTCCTAACTCTTTAGTATACGATAAATTTTTAGACTGGCCCAAATCGAAGGTATTTGCAGACAAGAAATCAGATATGTCTCAAATATTGGGATTTGTCTTTAAAAGAGAAGACATTGTGGGAAAAGGAGAAAATGCTTGTTACCAGCCTTTTCTCCTTTTCCAACAATGTTTTCAAAAGCCCTTCTCATCAGGGTCGTCAAAACTCGAGAGTATGTGGTAAAGGGTTAAACTGTGAGTCTAAAGCTCTGGTCCAACATTACTTCATATATGACCATGACCAGAGCACCTATCCATGCGTTTCTGTAGTTTCTTTTACTGGTATAGGATTGTTTCGCACAGAACTCTCAATGTTTGCTTTCCCACATATAAAAGCACGCTCAAAACAATTTTCAACGGTGAGGGGGAATTGATCCTTTCGCAATGATCATACTCAATCCCCTAAATTTATCCTTTCGTAATGACTGTACTCAATCCCCTGAATTGATCCTTTCGCAATGACTGTACTCAATCCCCTGAATTGATTCTTTCGCAATAATCATACTCAATCCTCTGAATTGATCCTTTTGCAATGCCTATACTCACTCCCCTAAATTGATCCATTCGCAATGACAATACTCAATTCTCTCAACGGATCCTTTCGCAATGACTTTGCCCAGTCTCCTGAATTGATCCTTTCGAAATGACTATACGCAATCCCCGGAATTGATTCTTTCGCAATAACTATACTCAATCCCCTGAATTGATCCTTTCACAATGACGACACTCAATCCCCTGAACTACCAGATCTGTACCTTAACGACTGAGCCGTAGGGCCCAGCTTAATTCGATGATTATATCAGTAAGATTGAATACAGATATTTATTTGTATTTCACCCCAACTGCCAAATAAAACAACTAGTATATTTTTTAACAAAAGACTATACCCCAAACAAAATGAGCCATGCTCTATGACAACGAGGCTTAATGCATCAGCAAAAAGTAACGACCCAGATCACCCGGTGAAATCCGCCGAAAACTTTTTTGCTATTCGTGGATCAATTTTCAGCATGTCCAAGGATAAGTTTATCTCATGATACTGTCGGGTGTTAACCCTTTCCCAAACGACAAATTTTGGACTGGTCCAAATTGAAAGAGTTTGCAGACGACAATTTCAAATTTGATGAAAATGGCAGGAAGTTCTCAAAAAGGGTAGAAAACACTGTGGGAAAGGGAGAAATTGCTCGTTACGAGCAATTTCTCCTTTTCCCACAGTGTTTTCAAAAGACTTGTACTGCAGACGCGTGAAAACCAGGGCTTGTTTGGGAAAGGGTTAAACAAAATGAATTTTATGGATCCATTATCATGTGATGACTTGCTTGGTATCATGCATGACGGAGATGCATTAAGCCCCCTTTGGCCAGATCATGGCTCAAATAAAGTTGTGATAAAGTTTAGATTCACAACCTAATCAGGTAGATGCTTTATTGCAGCAAAAATTTCAAATCCAAGAGCTTTTTTCGCGCTTTTTTGTGTGTGTGTGCCTGTTTAATTGAACGGTGTCTTACACCGCTCCAAAGAGAATTGCTGCTGTATTATGGCATCAGCCAATTTCTTCATAAGTTTCCTGGCTATGTTGCTACTAGATTGGGCCTCTTTTCACAGAACATGGCTCATATAGATTTGATGAACTCATGAATAACCCAGCAGTTTATAACAAACTGTTTCTATACAATAGGCCAGATGTCGCCATGATAACCGTTTAAGATAAAAGCTAGAAACTAGCTATGATGGCTATCCTTATCCCAAACCTCTTTTCATATAATTTTACACTAGGCAACAAAATTTCAGACTTGTCCATATTAAAAGCAGTTGCAGACGACAAAGAAGATTGAATTTGTCTCTGAAAGGATAGAAAACAATTCGGGAAAAGGAGAAAATCTTGCTTACCAGCAGTTAGTACTTGCCACTAAGACATATTTTACCGGATAATTTTTGTGCAAGGCTATCAAGAAAAAAATACATACAATTACATGTAACTACTTTATTTGCGTTGCAGTAGCATCATGAAACCATTTGTCGACTTAATCGACAGCAGAACGCGTCTCCATGTCCATAGGCCACAGAAGCTTTATCTCGGGATGTCGAAATTTTCATTGGTAGATCATCGAATACTGTTACTGAATATAGCTGATTAAAAATAAACTCCATATACGATATAGAGGCGATGCGCATATTATATTGGTTACCTCCCCTGATACAACAAGCTTATAGGTTGTAATATGTATATTTACAACGGGGACCAGTTCATGCGCATATGCGCTATTTTTGAAAACAGTGTTCGATGATCGACCAGTGAAAATTTCATTGTTTCGTGATAGACCAATGGAGCTTCAAAGGCCTGTGCTATTTTCAACTTTGACATTACAAAATTATGTCAATAAACCAGTATGACACTGGGAAATATTTTGTACACAATCACATGTTTACCAGACGACAAATTTGAAAACCCGTTCAAATTCAAAGCATCTACACGCGATAGTATAAATTTGGCTAAAAAGTTGAAATGTGTTAAGGAAAAGGTAGAAAACATTGTGGGAGTAAGAGAAATGGCTTTTGAAACTTTGTGGGAAAACGAGAAAATTTTGGTAACCAGCATTTTCTCCTTTTCCCATGATGTTTTCAAAAATCCCCTTTCTAAGGGGTCGTTAAGACTGTATTTTTTGTAAGGGATTGAAGTACAACATAACATAAACAATAACACATTTTTTTTATTTCAATATTTCGGTCAACGGCCTTTGTCAAAATGTAAAAACGCAATTTCTTTCTTAACAAAGGCTTTTGGCCGAAATAATGCAACAAAAGTGTTTGTGTGTTATATTATACCATTATGATTTTTACGCCACTTAACCCTTTCCCAAACCACAAATTTTAGAGCCTTCCAGACTGAAAGAGTTTGCAGACGACAATTTTAAATTTGATGAAAATGGCAGAAAGGTCTCAAAAAGGGTAGAATTCATTGTGGGAAAAGGAGAAATTGCTCGTAATGAGCAATTTCTCCTTTTCCCACAGTGTTTCAAACGACTTGTACTGCAGACACGTGAAAACCAGGGCTTGTTTGGGAAAGAGTTAATAGCAACATTGTTTCACTAATGAGCTCCTGTAACAGAACTCTGATAGACAACTTGGAAAACATCGTTGTGAAATAAGATAATCATCATATACCCGAATACGTGTGAAAACGCTGTGGTAAAAGGATCATTATTATTAACTTCTCCTTTTGTCACAGTCTTTTCAAAAGCGATCTGCTGAAGTTGGCAAAAGATCATGTGCTCACTTTACTTTATGGATGAGATTAATATTTTCAGTTTGTAGGGAAAACTTACCAAATGTAGATTGTCACGATTTTTCCGCCCGGGTAGCTCAGTGGTTAGGGTATCTGACTCGCGATTGGTTGCAAGTTCGATACCCGGTCAAGGCAAATTTTCTTTCCGGCGATTTTTCGCCTCTCATCTCTAATGCATGTGAGAAAAGTAGTCAATGGCTTTGGAAAGAAAGTTGTGTCAACACTTGTATGAGAAAGCCAGGAAACCCATGGGTGCGTCACTGGCCACCATGATATGAACTGAGCTGTTAAAATGGCGTTCAACTTCAATACAAACCCAACCACGATTTTTCATGAAAACATCGCACAGTGTAGATCGAAGATAAGAATGCACATCCTGTTTAGGCTGATCCTAATCTGCAGCGTTATCTAAAGGTATATGAACCATGCTCTGGCAAAAAGGGGGCTTAATGCACCTCCATAGTGTCCTATACCAAGCAAGTCATCACATAATTTTGGATCCATAAAATCCATTTTGTTTAACAATCGACTGGATCTTTCGGTAGAATAGTCCTTTGACACGCAGAAAATTGACAAAAAGCAACAAGTTTCAGCCCAGGTCAGTCTGCATTTGCAAAAAGTATCGACCCAGGTCAGCCTGCGCAGTTCGCGCAGGCTGACCTGGGTCGATACTTTTTGCAAATGCATTAAGCCCCCCCCCTTCTCACAAAGCATGGCTAACATATAATCTGATTATGACGCAAGCAACGACTCACATTATTCTATATTTATGCCCTATGTATATCCCCCCTGTTGATAATCTTCGACATTTCTACTGTTTAAATGTAGATTACCTATGGCCATTTCGAACTGCAAGTGAAATATCGTATAACACCCAGCAGAATAATGATCCAGTTTCCTTCGAACATTTACATTGTTTTAATACTAAATTTGTATTTAACGACGAAGTTAGGCCAAGTTTTGCTACTACACATGTACGTATCATGAAACACTCAACAGAGTTATCCCGCTTTGATCTGCTTGAGGTGTCACGCCACTTGAACGACTTTGCAAATAATTTCAATCTGGACAGGTGTCAAATTTTGTCGTTTGGTAAAGAGTTAATGAATATAATCCCCATTAAATGATAACAAACTTCATAACATCAATTTTTATATGAACAATATGAATAAATGGCCAGAATTAGAATTAATTCTGTGTAAAATTGTCTTTGCATATACATTAAAACATACGGCAGGTTAGTCTGGTACCCCGCCGTACTTCAAAAGTACGTCAGGCAAAGCGCAATAATGGCGGCCCCCGTTTGTAATATGCAGAAGTAACGGATTATTGTTATTTCACTTGATCAGTCCTACTAGAGTCTGATTTGAAAACAGATTGGCTGCAAAAAAAGTAATGGCAGTTAGTTTTTTAAATTGTCGTTCTTATTTAGCGAGAAAAACTACGTATCAGAAATGCTTTAAGTATCCGAAATTTCAATGGACTGACATAACGTCCGAAAACAGGGCTACTTTTAAAATGATTCATAGTCAAATTTATATCTAAACCATATACCAAAAGCACGTTTTAGATTCGGTAATGTATATTTTGTCCAAAATTGGTCTCATTTTATTCACTGATCAAACTGGATCACATGAAATTAAGAAAAACATGAAAGCACTCAGTGCTAAGCTTGAGGTCGCCATGGAGGCCGCCATTATTGCGCTTTGCCTGACCCTAAAACGTAGTGGTAGGGGCAGGTAATCCAGACTAACGGCAGGTCACCTATTCTATGTTAACTTCGAGCCTACAAGGGCCCTCTCCTGGGTGAGATGGTCTCGTGCCGCAGTAATGGCAGCAATCGACACTCGTTCGGATCGGTGGAACTTCTGGTGATAGTGATCGTGTTACCGTTGTGAACCGTACTATGGTCGCCACAGAAATGGACCCTGTACAGTGAGGAATAGAATATAGATACCAGTTAATTGTATAAATAGATTTTTTTAATTAATAGAGAAACCTCTTATGACTCAATGGTTGATTGGTTGGTTGGTTGGTTTGACTGGTTTGGTTGGTTTGGTTGGTTGGTTGGTGTTTAACGCTGTTTTCAATGATTATTTGATTGATATCGCTGCGGGCAGTTCAAGTATCCATGCGTTGGAAAAGGAGAAAATGCGGGTAACAAAAACTTTCTCCTTTGCTCACAATGTTTTCTACCATTTCAAAGACAAACCCCATCATTTGAGCCACATTCAATTAGTCATCTGCAAATACTTTCAATATGGATAAATATCAACCGTCGTAGTCTGGTAAAGAGTTTTAACCAAGATTAAAGGTGGTGCGAATTGGTTTCCGTACAAAAAAAAGAATTTTTGAATAAATTGGGTAAAAGGTATAATCACCGTCGTCCATCTTTAGCAGAGGTGACTGTCACTATGTGGATAACGACGGAAGTCTGTTCGTTATCGTACCACCACCAACTTTGGCTCCCTTCGTCATTATACGTCACGCGCACCTGCGCCACGTGATCAACTTGTTGCTGGTCCGTAAAGAACACTCTCCGCAACTCCCCAGATTGAAAGGGTCGGTTACCACTTCAAAGTAAAAGGCAATGGATTTTTTTCCTTTACATCAATTAGATCTGACCGAAAGTCAAACATAAATCCCTACCATAGTAGGTAGTTAGCATCTAAAAAATTTCTAGTGTGACTGAAACGGTGTTTAACTCTTTACCAAGCAACACAATTTTAGATGGCCCGAACTGAAAGCAGTTGCAGACAACAAAATAAATGTGACTGAAAAATTGAAATTTGTTTTGGGAAGGGTGGAAAACATTCTGGGAAAAGGATAAAATGCTGTTTACCAGCATTTTCTCCTTTCCCCACAATGTTTACAAAATGCTTCTTTCTCAGGGTCGTTAAAAGGGATTGTATGGTAAAGAGTTAAACTTTCTTTAAGATTGTGCTTGATTTTTTTTTCCAGTTTACAGCCTTTTTTGACCTATAAAGCACCGCACTTTTTCATAAGGACAACCTACTTTTGATAAGTCACTTGGTAGTCTTCCTGAAAATATACCTGGCTCAGCGGAAATGCTGTACAAATGTTTGGCAAACTGAGAAATGATGCTAGCAGTTTCCTTCAGTTCTGAAGAAAACGCCTTAACCCTTAAAGCGCTGGAACCAACTTAACTAGTTTTTTGCTGATAGTGTAGATCAAGATCAGACTGCACAGAACGTGCAGTCTGACCTTTGATCTACACTGTCAGCTACTTCAAGTCACGTTCTGGCTAAAACAACCTTGAAATGACAATATTTCGGATGATTTTCTTCACTGAAAAGGTTTATTTCATAAATTCAGCGCTCTAAGGGTTAAACCTTGACCACGCGATCCCGAGTTTTAACGACCCTGAGACCGAGGCCTTTTCAAAACTTTCTAAGATAATGAGAAATGTCTATAACCATGATTTTCTTCTTTTCCCACAATGCTTTCTCTACTTTCAGAATCAAATTCCATCATTTCATCGGCATTTATTTTGTGGTCTCCAAATACTTTGAATTTTGACAAGTCTACAATTTGTATTATGGTAGATTAAAGTATTTTTTGTAAATTGCATTTTAAGGCAAAATGAAAATTGTTGAACATCTAGATCTATAATTTGTGGAAAAAATATTTTTTCTTTTCCTTTTTCAATCACAATTTGGCTGTCCGCGTGAGAATTTTACAACAACATTTCTATCAACAAACTATATTTGGTAGTAATAATTACTGACCTAGAAATGACGATAGAATCTGACGTGTGTCCGTCTCCATCTAGTTCCACGGTAACCGAGCCATGAGCGGAGTTCATGTAGCCAAATTCTATCTCGACGTGCTGGGGATAGCCTAAATAAACATTTCAAAAATCCTCATTATAACCCGCATGCGAGAAGCACAGACATAGTTCAAGTATTCAGTTGACCCTTTACCATGTAATCCAAATTTTTAACGACCCTGGAGAGGAAGGCTTTTGAAAGCATTGTGGGAATAGGAGAAATTCGGGAAATCTAATACAGATACAGCACATTCACCATTCGGCTGCTAAGCGAGACGGAAGGAGCATTTGAGTGTAGTTTACGTCAGGATCAGACTGCAGCCTTGTCATGCTTTACTCTGTCCGAAACCTGGGTCCGTATTCACCAACCATTCTTAAGAACGCTCTTTGTCTTGTTCTCCAGAATTTTCTACATCTGAAAGTAACACAACTCCTGATTGGCTAAACCATTAAGAAAATCTTGGAGAATAAGACTAAGAATATTCTTAAGAATGGTTGGTGAATACGGACCCTGGAAACTTTTCCACTAAAAAGAAATTTGAATTCTCGAAGGGTTGAAATAGCTTGCTCAATCTGAGGACAACGGTATGCACCCATTCTGCTACAAAAGTTCAGTCATGCTCTGTGAAAAGAGAGTTTAAGGCGTCTGCAAAGCGCACCGGGCCAGGTCCGCGGTGGCTGACCTAGGTCGAAACTTTTGGCTACTGTTAAATCTTCTGTATGCAAAAGGATCAGTCTCCCTAATAATTCAACTGGTTGTTAGACAACCTGGATTTTATGGATCCGTAATTATGTAATGACTTGCTTGGTATCATGTATCACGGAGATGCATTAAACCCCCTTTTGCCAAAGCATGGCTCATATGATTTGTTGCTGAATTAAAAGCGTTTCTTATAAATATGGAATGTGGTTGGTATAATTGCTAAACCATGGTCTGGCAAAATGGGGCTAAAAGCATCTCCGCCATGCATTATACCAAGCAAGTCATCACTTAGTTATGGGATCCATAAAATTCACCCTGTCTAATAACCGACTGTATCAGCAGGACCTTTGACATACAGAAAATTTAGCAATAGCGAAAGGTTTCGGCTCAGGTCAGCCTGCGCGGACTGCGCAGGCTGACCTAGGTCGATACTTTTCGCAAATGCAATCAGCCCTCTTTTCACATTGCATGGCTCACATATGTGAGTAGTAGGGGTAACTAGACTGGGTCAAATGACCCAGTCTAGCTACCCTGAGGGAGATTTTGACCCAGAGTACCTACCCCGGGTAGGTACCCTGGGTCAAATTCCGGTCAATTTGGAAAATTTTTGATCGATTTGGGTAAAAAATGGCATTTTCTGGCATTTTTGCTTCCCCCCCTCCGTACCCAGTCTAGCTATCCTGAGGGAGGATTTTGACCCAGGGTACCTACCCGGGGTAGGTACTCTGGGACAATTCCGGTTGATTTCAATGGATCAGAAGACATTGACAATTTTGAAAGATAGATCTTTCATGGTAGATGGTTAGCCCTGAAAAGGGCTGTTTTGTTTGGAGACTGTGTTTTTATGCACAACCTCCAACTTTCCCACAGGCTGGACATCTGCTTGCCGCTCGTCTTTTGAGGCTTCTCATTTGACTTTCATCCAAGTTGAACTTCAACGAGAACGGCGGCTCGTCATCGCCATCCCAACATTCTGTTGTCGGAATGACAAACTCCTTCTTCTTCTCTCTATTCATCTCCGCCAACTGCCTATCTATTCTCTCTAACTTCAGATGGAGGGTCTCAGCCACCCTCATCAGATTTTTCACGCTCCTCCTGAGATCTTCCATCGTGAAATGAAAATGATGAAATAGAGTCGGCTTTTATAGCTTTTCAGGAGGATTGACTTGTCTCATGACGTTATTTTCTCCTATATTTTTCCCGCTTCAGCGTTTCATGTTTTTTTGACTCCGAATTAACGTTGACCAATCCATAGCTTTGTTACAATTTCTTGTTCGGGATAGAAAAACTAGAGTTTGATTATCTTGTGTTTTTATGACTATGACTTTTTTCTGAGCTTAATTCTTCTGAGAGAAAGACTTGACAATTTGAAAAAGTTCTTTTCTTGGTATTGGGTAGCCCTGAAAAGGGCTGTTTTTGTGTAAAATACACTTTTTAACCTCTCTTTTCTCTATCCATATTTTCCGCTGGATATGGGATCCGTATCAGATGCTCCACTTCATGTTTGATACATCTGATACGTTCTCTTTCTTCTAACCAATATAGGAATGCGAGGATAATTGTCAATCCGAACATTGTGAATATCGACTTATCTCTACGATAGTTGAGTAGTAAATGTTGACCAATGCATATTTTGTTACATTTTTCTTTAGTGTTTTGAGTTTTAGTTGACAATTTTGAAAGAAAGATCTTTTCATGGTAAATGGTTAGCCCTGAAAAGGGCTTTTTTAGAAGGATTTGATGAATTGTCAAGACCTACAATTCTTCTGGACGAATTACTGGGATGATTTCACATCCGCAGAATTCACAGCAAACTGTAGATCCTTCATCATCATCAAAAAATCCTTCATCTGGGTCTGGACAATTATGCTTCTGACCAAGATAGTCCAGGAGTGTAAAGCATTTTCCACACTCTATCTGACATCTGCTTGCACAGTGAGGGCAGAGAAGAATCTGAACCATGCTGAAGCATTTATGTTTTTTGTGAGAAAAAACATCGCCCTTATATAGTTCACAACATGGATTGACCTACTTGTCTCATGTTTTTAACTCCGAATTAACGTTGACCAATCCATAGCTTTGTTACAATTTCTTGTTCGGGACAGAAAAACTAGAGTTTGATTATCTTGTGTTTTTCTGACTATGACTTTTTTCTGAGTTTAATTCTTCTGAGAGAAAGAATTCACAATTTGAAAAAGTTCTTTTCTTGGTAAATGGTTAGCCCTGAAAAGGGCTGTTTTGTTTTTTAGTGGTTGTGATTTTTCAACTTCTAATGACAACAACCGAAATTCGCCTGGCAGACGGGGCATACTCCAACTCTTTTTGTGATCGTCATTACTCCGTTATTGAAAGTTATCTTTCTCCCAAATTTGACATCAACTAAAATAATATCAGGTGTTGTCTTTAAGAATAGCTGAACTAATCTTTCACCGAGATCTTTGTACGGTTGTGATATACGGTGTAGTTGTACGGGCTGAGTGTTTAGTAGCAATATCTGCTGTCCGATATCTAGATAGTCTTTGAGAGTCTCACGCAGTTGATGGTTGATTTCCTCCATATTGTTTTGTTCCATATTGATTTTTTAACTCCCGAACTGGTCAAGAGCTGAGAGTCGAATGATGAATGTATTGGGAAATATCAGGCTTTCTTTATACGATAGCAGGAGGATTGAAAAATAAGAGCGCGGACCTGGTGGAAAGCATATACATTTTTTCCCCAACTACGTTTTCATGCTAATATAGTAAAAAAGTTATGACTCGTAGCATGGGGAAAAATGTAAGCAGATTGGAGTCTTTTTGGAAAAACAGAATGAAAAAACTCGACTGTTTTTGAACTTTTTTATTGAACAGAACTGAAACAATGAACATATTTACAATAAACTTAAAAAGACAAAAAATGAACATAATATCAATAAACTGTTAACAATAAAAAATCATTTTTGAAAATGTTTTTTCACTGTTTGTGGGGAGAAGTCTCTGAAATTTTCTTGTATAGATTTCCGTAGTGTTGATTAAACCACAATGATACATTTCGATCGTTTCGATGGTGTTCCGTTGAGAGAAATTTCTGTTGAAGATATTTCTGTATATTATATCCTCTAGCAACAGCATCCAATGCGAAGATACAGTAAATTCCGCAAACTTTGCCCTGTAGACTCTGAAGAGTTTGTCGATTGTATCTCCACGAATAAGAATGATTGTCTAAAAAGTTAATAATTTCTGGCTCAAGTGGTGGTAGACCGTAGGGATCAAAGTATAGTACATTGCCATTATTATCAAATATCACGGCCACCCAGTGTTCTCCTGAACCGGTTGATTTCTCTGTGTTCACAATGTAGGCTTTCACATGATTGGGTTTTTGTCGAGGTAACTGATCTTTTGCACAGACTTTTGCCTGTAGATTTTTTATCCATGTTCCATGATCCAATATGTATTGAATTTCAGAAGTATACATTTTTTCTAATCACTTTTCCAGGCTTGTTTTACTTTGTCACACCAATATTTTAAGAACGACTCCGTGATATCAGATAGAATGTTTTGTTTTATATTTCGCCAAAATCTGTAGGCTTCCATATAGTCAGTTTCATTGAGTTTCATTTCTATGAGTTCAGGATACCATTTTTTCATGATTCTGTATGGATTTAATTCCTTCATGGCTTGTTCTATGAACATATCTGTATGTTCTTGTCTATCCTTGAATAAACATAGTTCATGCTGTATTTGACTGGGATGATCCACTTGACATCCGTAACACTCGTTGTGAACTTCGCTGACTATTAGATTTTGTAGTTCTTTAATCATATGTTTTTCAAAGCTGTTGCGAATGTCATTTTTCCGAGTAGAAAGACACTCTGAGGTGGAATATTTCACTTTTTCTGCTTCTTTTCTCAGTGAAATAGCAAATCTGACTCCCGACATTGTTTATTAGTCCTGAAAAGGACTGTTTTTTCTGATATATCTTTCAAAAGTTGATTAGTCCTGAAAAGGACTGTTTTTTCGATATTATATTCTTTAGTCCTGATAAGGACTGTTTTTTTGTGAAAGCTATCTTTTTCTGTTGATTTTTCAGGATTAATAATCTGTGATGATTTCTCTCAAACTGTTGATTTCAATCTGATTGTCAAATTCAGCAAAGACAATAACGTTGATCACTGTTGCCAAGGCTTGCGCGAATTGAAGCTCAATGCGAAGACTTCCAGTTTTTATAGGATGAAGTTGTCCTTCTTCACTGCCTTGATCAGGTGTCAAATCGTACCCCCACAAACAGTATCCACCAACATAGTCTTCTTTAGCAATATCAAATGATTTATTGAGTCCTAAGGCTGAGACAGCCTGATACATAGACAAATATGATTTCAAATACAACCCATTTTCAAAGTCAGGCTCAAAGGGTCTGTTATGAATACTGTGTCCATTACATGATACATCTATTTTTGACAGATTAAAGTGTTGAAAGAAAAATGGATTGTTAGCATAAGCCCCATTATAAGCAGCATTTGTTACCATTGCAATGAAAACACGTTTTGGAAGCTGGCCTTGAAACAAATGATCTTCAATTTTAGACTGAAGTCCATTACCGATAGTAAACGTCTTTACTTCTACCCTACGGATAGGAATTTTCATGTTTTGCTGAGCTATGAGATGATTTAGATCATTTGCAACAACAGGCAACAATTCAATATTTCGTACATGAAGACTGACTGTTTCCATTACAATTTTTGCATCTGGTGCAGCAGTACCTCCTGTAAGGCAAAAGTTTGATGAGGATCTGTTTAATCTAAGTCTGATTTCAACTCCATTAGGTAAATATTTTTCTTGCTGAAATAGATCAAGATGCAATCGTCCGAAAAGCTCTGCAGTTCTGCTTAGTCCGATTACACCGATTCTGTTTACTAGTCCAGTATTTCCCGCATCATGGTTGAGTGTTTCAAATTGCCCACTGGTGTCTTCAATCCAAAGTGCACCAGCTTTCAAGAATGTAGACTTGCTGTCAGCATTATAGGACAAAAGATTTTCGATATATGCTCTGTACGGATAGGTATCTGAATTACTGCTGATTAGTTTATTATTTAGATACAAATCGACGCTGCTAAACATACTATGCAGGAAATTGTTTACAGGTGCCACATTTGAACCGACGTCTAAATTAGTACCGTCAGCTTTAACGATTTTGAATTTGATATACAAATACGATTGTGACAAATCTGTCCAATGTTCGGTTTGAGGTGGTATGATGAATTCTATCGGCGAATTGCTTGTCAAGGATGCTATTGGAAAATGTTCAACCCATTGACTTTCTTGCATCGTTGTCATTGTAGGTGGTACAGAAAGAACATTGAGTTCTGATTTACTGCATTCACAAGATCCGTTTTGCATCATTTTTATATAATATATATATAATATATAATATATCAATCAAATATATCGAGAGTCCTTGATCTACTGTAATGATTTCTTTGTCTTTTATTAATGATCTTGCCTTTGCGAGATCGAGAAGATGAATGACGTGTCTTTTGTGATTTTCTTTTATTTATCCCCGGTATTAACTGTTGTGCTAGATCATGAATGGCTTGTTTTCCCCTTGAAATTACAACTTTTTTAGGGTTTTCACCACGTAAAAGGATATCTCTTGCCGCCCCTAATCCTTGTCTGATTCCTTCTTTTTTTACAGCATTCAACCCAGATTTGACCAAGGGTTTAAGCAATGGAGTCACTGTTTTAAGTGCTGATCTAAATAGAGAACCTAGTCCGTACCCATACTGATGTTTTTCGCCGCGATAAACTGGTAGCATTTTTTTGGTCAAATATTTATTTAAATATTTGTCAAATATTTTTATTTTTCTGTCTGAAATGTAACTTGACGATTGTCTTACCAATAATAAAATGAAACGGTATACCAGAATCCCCTGTTATTTGAATGTGAATAGTATCGAAATCAGATTTCGAAACGGGGACGTAATGCGGTAATGTAATTTCATGGTTGATATGTTGGGCTTCATAATTATTTTCATCTGATATGCTTGGTTTGAACGGAAGAACACGAAGTATGGGAGCCAATGTATCACCCACTATAGTGTGTTCAGCAACATCTGAATAAACAAACAGATGATTGTACCCAGCATCAATGTTAGGACTGTATTTAAATACCTCTAAAATATTTCTACTCGAAAAAATTATCTCATTTTTGAATTCTGGTGATCCTCCCAGTTTTAAAAACAGCTGTGGATGAAATTTGAATCCGGTTCTTGTTATATTTGTGAATGCCAATTTCGGTCGTTTGCTTGAGGTTGAATAGCTAATAGACACCCCGATTGAATGCTTCTGAAAGATTTCACTTAGGTTATTTTGAATCAATTCTTCCATTACCTCTATAACATGTTTTGCTGAAGTGTAACTACCCGGTGAAAAATAAAATCCAATTGACCATTTTACTGCTTCACCTTTTGCGTTTCGTTTTATTGGAATTATCTTCATATTATCTCTTCTTTTATCTACCGCTGCTGCTGCATTGTATAAATTAGCATCTGCAGTTATAATTTCGAACTTCGCTTCTTCTTCAGTTATGTTTAAAAACTGAGAGGGGGTAATAAGATGAACTAATGCAACTTCCCAATTTTCCCTGTCAATATGAATTGTTTTTGGTAAATGAACTTTAAAACAGCACTGTGTGTTGTTTGGATAAAGGTTTATGGAACTATCACTAGGTAGAGTAAGATAAAACGAATTCATTTTTAAATTTTTTTGATTTAGTATTTTTTACTGTCAACGAAATCAACCCCACTAGTTGTTTTTTGTCCAGACTTTGTGAATTTTAGCCCTGGAGATGGAAGAATATACCCGAGTGAACTGCTTAACAGTATCAACCACAATTCACGATCTTGACTTTGAATACTTAAATGTACTATCGAGGTTGCAATAATTGCGTAAATGACTAATATCTGTGAAATATACGTAAACTGATTCTTTGGAACACGATTTCCACAGCAGTTGTAATTTTTAGTACTAACACTATCGACACTTTCTGTCCCAGTCTCAATGTTTGACTGCGAATTTATCATAATTGTATTGTCTTTTTATTTTTTCCGATCAAGATACCAAATGCGATTCTGGTATCCAACTTTGAAATTTTTTTGGATAACCTTTCCAATTGACTTTTATTTCTTTGATTATTTTTTTGCCCTCACGTCTTGTACGTCTATCAAGAACTGAATCAATTTCATAAATTTCATCATCTTTTATCAATTGAAGTTCGTATTCATAATAAGTCCCCAAAATTTGTTCACCCTCTAAATCTTTTATTTTATAGGTGATAGGTGAAAATGTCTTGTTAACATGAGTGATTTCAAATATTTCTTGAGTCCAATTTGGTAAATAACCTTTATCAAATGTACGTTTTGTTTTATTGATACGAACACGATCTCCAATTTTGAATTTTGGCTTTTTTGTCATTGCAATTGTCGATAAACGAGGATACAGATTTTTCGAAATTTCTGCCTCATTTGATTTTGTTACCATTGCAGGAGATGTTTTGATACTTCTGTGAAAAGTATGATTGTAATTCTTAACTAAAGAATTCAATACGTCAATGTAACGTCTTGTTTTCTTGTACGTAAAGTATTTCCACATTCTCGTTTTTAAAGTTCGTTGAAATCTTTCAACAATACTTGCTTTCGTCTCTGGATTTTCAGTGGTAAAGAAATGAATCTGATTCTTTTTCAAGTATTGCTGAAACAGTCTGTTTTTGAATTCCGAACCTTTATCTGTTTGAAGTGACAAAGGTTTTCGATTTGATTTCTGAACAATAGATTGAAATGCTCGAATCAAAGTTTTTCCCATCTTATTTGGAATAGGGATAACCCATGAAAATCTTGAAAACACGTCAATTATACAAAGTAAATATTTCTTGTTATCATTTTGTCTTGCTAAATGTTGCATGTTAGCCAAATCAGCCTGCCATTGATAGTCTATACCACTTACAATAGTTTTTCGTCTTTTGAAACGACGACGAATTGGTTTATGTAAGGTATAGGTGGATTCCCCTCGTAACCACTCTTGAACATCTTTGTATCTTATTCCTTTCAAAACAGATTTTGCAGCGTGATACAATTGCTTTATTCCAGTAAATGCGACAGTACTTTTGGGATCATAAAACAATTTTCTTAACACGTAATCAAGTTTGTAATCAAGTTTAGGCTTTACCAGGATTCCCATGACTGAAGCGTTTTACGGCTAGGGGTCTTTTTTATAGATTTTGGTGGAGTTAACAACTCTTTAGTATAGAATTGCCTCAGTCTTTCTCTTTCTTCAGGTTTCATGTATGGAGATGATTCTTTTATTCTTTTTGCAGATTTTTTAACACTTCTTGTAAGCGATTTCCTTGCACTTTTTTGTACGCTTTTTGGCGTGTGAAATAAGTGATCGGATCCACCGTAGGATTCTTCATCTTCACTCACTGATTTAGTCAGTGATTTATCTTGAGCTTTTTGCATCCATCTCCATCTATTTGAGTTACCAATAACTTCTCGCGGTATATTGCTTTCGTGTAATGCCTTTGAAAAAGTTTTCCATCCTCTAGGTTCAGTACCTTTTCTCTGACGAATTGTATCATTGATAAGATCGATGATATTGGAACCATGAATGCGTACACCTTTGTATGACACGACTCCTTGTTCGTCCCAAGTTAAATTATTGTTATCTTTTATCATACTCAAAAGTAACTCAGCTTTTCTTTTCATGGTTTTTGGTACGCTTTGCAAAATTTGATCATGCAAGGTAACAGATGCTGATTTCTGTATACTGTCATCATTTTTTGTCGTTGGAAGTGAGTTGAACAAAGTTGGTCTTGCTTTTTGAAGCGAATTTTGTAACTTAAACAAAGTTTCACCATACCTTTGAGCCTTTTCTGTTTCTGACAAATCAGTGCTTTGTAAAATATGACCCATATCCTGCCGAAGATGTGCTGCATCCACAACTTGCGGATTGGGTGGTAAACGAGGTTTATGATATTGCTCGTCTTTCCAACGATTCATATTTTCTAAAACCTGATAAGGCACGATAACCATTTTTTTAACAGACATGATTTTTATCTACAAGATTTTATCTATAAGGCTTTAAGTGCCCCTCCTATTCCTCCGATAACGGCTTTTCCTAACAATGGTAATAATGCAGGTGCAAGTAATGAAAGAAATCCACCTTTTTGATTTAATATTTGTTTTTTATTTTTTACAGAAGCCGATTTCGAAGCTAAACGTCTGATATGTTGTCGGCTTGAATACAATTTCTTCTTCTGAGCTGATGATAAATGTACATTGCCTTTTAAAACGTTATGACAACATTCCGATATACATCTTATCACTTCTGGTGATGAATCTTTTACAAGTTTTTTACGTATTTTTGGTGTAGCCTGCATCATGGCCATAACCATTGAACCATGTTTTTTTATCAGAGGCGTTTTCCTTTTCATGTTGACTTTAACTCGATATCGGATTAAATGATAATACAACGTCCATGTCGCTATCATTTATACCTGATGTTTTTAACATACTGTTTTTAACATACTGTTTTTTAACATACTGTTTTTAACATACTGTTTTTCAAAAGAAAACTTTTTAACATACTGTCTTTTACAGTCAGAATTACTTTTTTAAGAAAACTGTGAATAGAGAGCGTCAACCAATGTATCAGCGCTAGCCATGGACGAATCCACGGGAACGGATCTTCCTTTCCCAAGGTCAAGCATCTGCTTTTTTTCGTCAAGTTTATATCTTCCTGTACCGAGGTTATATCGCAGCATATCTTCTATCATCCGTCTATATTTTCTTAATCCTTTTTTATGTTTAGCCAATGTATTTGGAGACCAAGCGACGGATGGAATTCTTTGAAACGCTATTTTTTTGCCTGGTAATATAAATCTTGAATACTTTCTTTGGTAATTCCGCATTCTTTCACCAAGTATTTCCTCTCTAGATTTTGGATATTGTTGATGTTCTGAAATGGTACTTGCTACAGGGGTTCGTTTTCGGGTAGTAACAAATCTTTCATCAATCGTAATTGGAGCATGCTTCTTTGGTGGAGCACGCTTTTTCGGAGATTTTTTCTTTTGAGATTTTTTCTTTTGAGATTTTTTCTTTGGAGATTTTTTCTTTGGAGACTTCTTCTTTTGCGGAGCACGCTTTCTTGGAGATTTTTTCTTTTGCGGTGCACGTTTTCGTGGAACACGTTTTCGAGTTTGTCTTTCAACTCCAAATTTTCTGATGGTTTTTACTCCATCCCATCTCAGTAAGCTTCTGATAATAACACCACCTAGAAACCCTCCCCCTCCAGGTTTTAAAATGATTTTACGTTTACTTTCCTCGTCTATGGATGGATCTGCTAACCGTTCAATATCTGTTCTATGTTTTGTCATGTACATTGTGGTTTGTTTTGGTAATTTGATTTTATTTTCAATGATGTTTTGTGCAGCCAACGTAAACCATTTTAAAATTTCTTTTAATCCTGCTTTTAACACAGCTTCTCTTTCATGTCTATCGGTTTGTTGGCTTAAATTTCGCAAAGCAGCTAAAACTGAACTCGGTGTGGATGGTAAAGCCATGTTTACTCACGGGTGTGAATCATAAAAATGATTTATGTTCAAAATGTTATTCTCTTTTAAGCAAGAATTTTGCATAAAGTTTTTTTAAGCAGGAGAATAAATAATGGGTCCTCTTTCAGTTCCTTGTGTACGCCAACGATGAAATATATCTGCTCGTAGTCTTAATTCTTTTTTTGTTTGTGAATGAAAATCTATGACTAAATAACCATGATCCGTCGATGTAGCATCTTCATAAGCAGGTAACAAATGTGGGGCTTGCATTTGGTGAGCTAGTGTTTTAATCTGATTCTTATCTCGTTCATTTCGAAATAAAATCATATATCTGGAATTAAGACTAATGGTTCGACTCGATTTCGATTGCTGAAACATATTTTGCGTGATGTAAATCACACTTGTATTACGATGGTGTCCTTTTCTTGTAAACCAAAGTTTAATTTTTTCCTCATCTTTTTCACCCAACATATCATCAAAGACAATTAAATGTGGAATAGATACATCACTGACAATTTCGTTTTCATCGTCAGGAATTCCCTCCACGAATTTTATCAATTTGAACTGTGAATTGAACTTTTCTTGCATAAGATTGTAAGCATGCTGCCATTCTTTGTAACACCAAACAACTCTTTCAGGAACGATGTTGAACAAGTCTTCTCGATAGTCAATTAATTTATGAACGAACTCTGTTTTTCCGCATCCACTCGGTCCTGTGATGAAAATATTACAAGGGTGTTGAAACAATATGGATTGTACATCCATATTTTTTTACTTTTCTCGTTAAAGGCTATTGATAAAATGACAATATCAATGAAAATAAAAGCATTTTTATTGAACATTTTTTATTGAACATTTTTCATTGAACATTTTTATTGAACAGAGGTGAACAATGAAAAACAATTCTTACAATAAACATTTTTTACAATGCAAATTCACAGATACCTCGATTTTTCCACTTGTCTTCATGTTCCACAACAGTTTTGTGCAATTGTTCATTGCCCAAAAACAAACTATATACACTGTCCAAACCACTATATTCACACGTTCCTCTAATTTCAAAGACGTTTTTGAATACTGCTTTTGTCGAAAGAGTTGAAAGTACGATTTTTTCTGTGACATCTCTATCAAATAGAATATACCCTTCCATGATATCCACTCCTTCTGCATTATCTCTTGATTTTGTATACCGTAAGTAAAAGTTAAACAGGACTGATTTCATTTTCAGTAGATTCAGATAACTTTCTTCTGGTCTTCCTATGATAATGAATCGCCATCGACTTGTGACTTGCAACTGTTTAGTGAAATAGTCACTTTTCCACAAACAAGCTGTTAAATAGCCTTTGATGGGGGTATCGAAGTTTGACTCAGTTATTAGCATTGTAATAAAGTCGTGCATGCTATACAATTTACAAGATGTCTCTCCTTTTGCAACTCCCTTGTGCAATTTATCTATCCAAAATTTCACACATCTGAATTTAAGGTTGAATTGTGTTCCTTCATCGAGTGTGTGTTGTCGAACAAATTCTCCATAAACTTTTTCACGTAGCTCTATGGGTAACGGTAACACTGTTGCCATTTTTTCACCAAACGCCTAATATTTTTTCCGTCTTACTTTATCTGTTTACCACAAAACAATGCGATATAGAAATTTATTTTCTCAGACTTTTATAACCATAGGGCACAGTGTCAGTAGCGTTTACAATAACTCTTTTGGTGTATACAGAGCGAAACGTTTTTGTCTGCGGTTCGCTGGTCACTGTTCTATCTCTATGTCTTTTAATTTTACAATCATACTGAATTTTGATTTCTATCGTACGATCCAAAGCACATTTTGAATAGGTATCGAAATTCACCACCTGCTTGGTATTGTAATCCAAAGTAATTCCCTTCACTTTACATTTACTTATCTCTTCTCCATCTTTTGTTTTCATTTTGTAAGCATAATTTTTAGGCCCAAGTCCTCTGAATTGGGTAATTTTACAGTCAGGCTCTTCATCAGTCCATTTTCCTAACCTACTGTTAATAATGGGAGGATTCCATAATTCAGGATCATGAATGTACATACAACTATCTGTATCGAAATACAGAACTCTATCTTTTAACTTTTCAAGAACGGCGTACAATTCCAACCTTGCATAAGCTGTTACGTAAGACCCTACTACCACGTTGGCTGTAGCGTGGGTGTCAATATGTTCCAATTTTGATTCATAGTTAACCAAGATGAATGGACAGTCCTCGTCAAAGATTTCTACATGCTTTACAATGAAATTGGGATTGGTGACTAATTCGAAATATTTAGACGGATCACTGATGTATTCCGTCTGAGTCAATTTTTCACGCTGGGCTAATTTTCCCCAAAGACAGTTCAACATAATCTTAGCAAACGATCTTCTCCCAGGGTTTTTTTGAATACAACTTGGATCAAGACGAACCCCTTCTGCCTTCTCATATTCACAAACGAATTGATCTTTTTCCGAGTCTGATTGACACCAATTTGGGTAACCACTGGCTTCTTGCTTAATTTTCAAGAAATTATCCACATAGCCTTTAAAGAACTGATCCGAAACAGAATTGAAATGCCAGATTTCATACACTTGTATTAGACGATAACCACAGTCAAGAGCTTTGAATAATTCAAAGGTAACCCAAGTTCCAACCAAAGCCCTCTCTTCTTCACCGTGGATACAAATGTTTGAACTTTCTTCTGCACATTTCATACAGAGTGGAAACATCATTTTATTGTTACAGTGAACTGGAAGAACGGGGTGAAACAAATCAGTTGGAGGTAAAACTTTGCATTTGATTAACCCCTCATACTGACGAATATTGTTCATCTCAATATTCTCACTAGTCAAAATTTCTGGCTGGCCTACAGGATAGGATTTATGTTTACAAACATAAGGGTACAGAGAACAGATATCAATGTACTTGATCTCCTTCTTGCTTTTTTCATCAACATCATAGCTAATTTTTATGGCATTACATCTTCCCCCAGACAATCCCTCCCTCGGATCGATGGGGTCCAAATGTGGATATAGCTTTTCAATGAGTTTTTTGTACTCTTTATCCTTCATCTTAGCATCGAATTCGTGCTCCCAAATGTACACTACATTATACCCCATTTCTTTGATATCTGCTATACGTTTAAAAGTATGTTCGTACAATTCAGACATGGGTCTCCCATTGATGGGGTTGATCTGTTTTCGATCTGTATAACATACAGGACAACCATGATACAAATCCCCAAGGAATTCATAGACAGTGTTTGATTGACGGTGAAAACCATCTACAGTATATCTTCCGATTTGAACTTCCCCACCATTTTTTGCATGGCGAATATGAATACCTTTTTCCCGAGCTACGCTTTGAATCCAACGTATCGCTTTCATAGAAAAACGACGTCTGGACGAATCTTTACTTGAAATGATAGCAATTTGATTTCCTGGCAAATATTTACTTCGCCAAACTTTGTTACAGGCATCGGCGATGGTAATTGCCTCTAAAAATGGACAAATACCACCCTGTTCGATAAACAGCTTTCTGAATTCAGCACATCCCCGTCTTAGGATATCGACATCTGACCTACAGTATGATTCCATCTCTTTTTGAAAATTGAATTCCTCACCCTTTTGAACTTTATCATTATACCAGACTATGAATTTCGACCTACCCTCTTCAGACATTGAGTCGGGTTTGTAATAAGACATATCCAAGTATGGTCCAATATAACTCCAAAATTCATCTGTATTTGCCCAGTGAGGAAAGTAACCTTTTTTCATTTCTTGAAGACCAAATGTGGCTGGAAATTTCGCCAGCCCAAAGTTCATGAAATTGAAGGAATCGATTAGGCGCACACCATTCAATTCTAACTTCATAATATTGTTTCCATTCATGATCAATTTTGGAACTTTTAACCCAACTTTGACAATATAGTTAAGAATGAACTGGCCGTCATAACCTTTTAAATTATGAGCCATAGCTGTGACTCCTTTGTGATGTTTTGAAAAGAGCCACTTGCAAAATTGACTCAAAGTTTCTTCTCCTTGAAAAATAACTTCCCTACCCTCTTCAAATTCACTGCATGTAGAACAATGAAAATCAAGTGGTTTATCGATACAATCATCACATGCTCTATGTGCTATACAATAATTCGGGATGTGTACCCCTGTGTCTTGTTTGCATTCAAAATCAAAGAAAATGAACTGTGGTTTTTTGACTACAGAAAAACTCGTCTCATCATCGCTGTCGTGTTTCATCTTACTCTGGTAAGGCTGAATAAAACAACGATGAGAAAAGTCAACTATCTTCTTACAGAGATGACACTTTTTCTTTCCATTGCAGATATGATTTCTCTTTCTGGCAAGATACTGTGCACCACATTTTGAACAGAGTTTCACTAATTCACAAATGGATTTCTTTTCTTTACCTTGAACATTTCTGTGATTTTCAAAGCATAAAACACTAAAAAATCGTCTATGACACTTGGAGCAGACATACTCTTTGGATTCTGATGGACATTTTCCAGCACGATAACAACCTTTGCAGATTTTTGAGCAAGCATGATTTTCCCGCCCGTTATAACCCACATCACAGAACTCACAATAATATGTACAACAAAAAAAACCTTTGATGGATTTGATATAGTCATAATGGTTTTGATGAAAGTATAAATGTATGATCTTACTATTGTCTTTCACTTCTGGATGTTCAAATATTTTCCTCGTTTTGGAATGCTGGTCGTGAACTTTAATGACATAGTCTTTTTCATACAAAAACAATTGAATTTTTTTGAATTCATCAATTCCTACAGACTGTGTTGGTAAAACTCCAGCTTCATTCATCAATTTCTCGGCTTCAGTCTTTTGAAGAGCACGGTCTGAACGGCGAATAATATTCCATCTCCGATTCCATGCTTCGTTGTTTTCACGTTCATGGTAGCAAATTCCCACAACAACAGCTCTTGCAAAACATAATTGATCACGGTTGTTAATTTGAATAATGCATTGTTTCTTCTTGGCAAAAACCTTTGAATCCAATTCCGACGAATTATATTTCACTTTTCCGCTACCACATGGAGGTATTGTATGTGTAATGTCAAATGTCATGGATCCATCGTTCAAGACAAAATCTGTATTCGACTGTAAAACTCGTTCAATTTCATTCAATATAGTTTCACCTTGCAACTGTTCTGTAGCTAAAAAGGGGATATGAATCCCCATCTCCAATGAAGGATGATCGATGCTAATTCTAATCATATCTGTCGGGTTAGCATTTAACTTTCGAATGATTTCATGGGTAACATCGTCAAATAATCCAAGCAGTCTCTGGGGTGATAATTCTTCAAATTTCTTAAAACTCACTGACAATACATGTGATTCTGTTCTAAATTTTCTTGACTTCTTTTTTCCCCTTTCTATTAAGTCATATAGACTTTTCATATCCAAAGTAGAGCTGCTGTTTTCTTCTTTTTTATCCACGAACATATTTGGTGAAAAGATATCATCTTCACTGTCACTTTCTTCTTTCAATGGTACAGTTTTTTTCTTTTTTGGTGGAAATGACTCATCGTCACTATCACTTTCTTCTTTCAACGGTAAAGATTTTTTCTTTTTTGGTGGAAATGACTCATCGTCACTTTCACTGTCTGAATAATCTACTATTCTTTTTCTTTTAGCCATCGTTTCACCTCTGGCTGAGAAGACAAAATGAAGGAAACGAGAAAGAAACCTAACAATTTATTGACTCTTTCCTTGCAGTAGTGTATAAATAGAGACATCGACTGTGAAAATCTCATTATTCCTCTGACCAATCTCAGACAATACAGTTGATAAAAGAAAATGAGCGAGTTCAAGCTGCAAAATACATCACCACTTAGAAAGAGGATGGCATTGTATGTCAATCCATACACCCACGATTATGAGATCAGCAATATACCACCACGATATCAAGTTAAACATAACGGCGTCTACGTGGGATCATTTTTATCCCAACAACATCTAGCAGAAAAAGATGTTTACCGCATGACCAGCTACAGAGTTTTGGATCAAACAACGATCGACAAACGATATGGGGTGGATGGCGTGAGAACAAATATTTGTTTTACATGCAACAAAACAGGGCATTGGGCCAAACAATGTCCAGAAAAAGAAAAGCAGACAGGAGAAAATGTTTTTGTCTATGTGGACCCGCTCAGCCATGACATCAAAATTTCACCAACAGCTGTCAAAGTCCAACATATGAAATACGTCGGGGTAGTAAATTCATTCTGCAAATCATTCTGCAATGAAAATACATGGAAAAAAAGTTCACCACAGGATACATCATCCGTTGAAACTCAGACCGTAGACATGCAGACTGACAACACGGCTATCAAGGATTCAGAGATCTGCAAAATAGCAGATAAATTAGAGACTTTACGGAAAAATCTGGACAAACAAAATCTCATAGATTCCACAAAAAACGAATTTTCTGCAGAGTCGGATTGTTCAAACGGGAAGGAAGAACCAAAAGATTTAGCGTTGATAGAAAAAAGACCAGAGGAAAAACGTCAAAATAACGAAAAGAAGAAAAAACGACAAAGCAACAAAAACAACTGTTTCTTTTGCAAATCGACAAAACATGGGAATGAAATGTGTCCAGATATGGTATTAAAAAACAATGAAAGGGGAAAAAAACGTAAGAGTAAATGCGAATCTGACATTCCGAAGAAAAAAAGAAAAACAGTCTAAGTGAAAAAAGTTTTTCATTCATTTTGTCTTTTTACAGTTCAAAGTTCTATGACATTCCAAAGAAAAAAGTTTTTTCATTCATTTTGTCTTTTTACAGTTCAAAGTTTCATTGTAATGAATATTGTACAAAATGTTCTAAAATAAAAAGTTATAAAATAAAAAGTTTTAAATAAACATAAAGGACTTGACTTTTTTGTTTTTGACAATTTGAAAAAGTTCTTTTCTTGGTATTGGGTAGCCCTGAAAAGGGCTGTTTTAAAATTAAAGAGAACGTATTCTTTACCATTTCAATGAAGGATACATTCTCATTAATTTATTTTGCCAACCGCGATGTTCTGTTGGCGGTATCAACTCTGACAGGTCTGGGTAAATATTACCCATCTTAACGATTGGGGTACGAGTATAAAACTCATACCCTCGTCTTCCAAAGAACTCCCGAAGAGCTTTATGCTTTAGTCTCTTCCTTTCTTCTGCCTCGTCTTCTTTCTTTTCCACGGCCTCTTGTTCCCATTTCTCTTTCATTTCTTTCTTATTCTTCTTGCCACCAAACAACCCACAGCAAAATTTCGATAACTTCATCGTGAAATGAGTTAATAAAAGAATAAAAAATGCTGTCTCTTTTATAGCTTGACAGGAGGATTGACCTACTTTGCGTTAGAATTAAAAGTGCGAACGTGGGCGAGAACATGTAGATAGAACATAACGTACTATATGATCTATCTACAACGTCTAAGAGTATCAAATCCAAAAAAAATGTAACGAAAATAACGATTGGTTAACGTTAATTCCAAGTCAAAATAGGTCAATCCCTCTGTCAAGCTATAAAAACACCGATTTTTCCCATACATTCATCATTTTGACTCATAGCTCTCGAACATTTCGGAAGTTAAAAATCAATATGGAATACAACTTAAACGATTTCAACTTAGATGCTTTCCTTCCAGTGGAAAACAATGGAGACATTCTCTCATCGGCTATGAATTCAGCAAACATCAATCCGCCGACTGTATTGGATAACATTTACGAAGAGGTGAAACAGTTAAATTCGAAACAAGAATCTATGCTATCTCGGATCTTAAAAGAACTGGAAACATTCAACAAACATTTGGAGGAGATTAAAACTTTAAACACAAACACCGAACGGTTGTGGAAAAACATTGAGACACTACGCTATCAAAGTCAGAGCATTTCAGCAGTTCCAGTAAAGATTCCTGTGGAGTTTGACTTCGATAAGACAAATCTTCACAAGCTAGTGGACTCTATCGTAGCTGTTGTGAAGAAAGAAAAACAACCAAAAGAAAATCAACCGAGAAGAACAACAAAACGAAAATCAGAGGAAAACGATAGCCATCTCCACAAGCGACATGCTGACCAAAAGAGATCTTCACCGATACTGACAGGCCAGGGTAAATACGGGAAAAACATTGATAATTTCGATGACTTCAAAATCCCAAAAATCCCAAGAAAAACGAAGAAAAGCTGTCAGTAGAGAGAAAAACACAGTCTCCAAACAAAACAGCCCTTTTCAGGGCTAACCATCTACCATGAAAGATCTATCTTTCAAAATTGTCAATGTCTTCTGATCCATTGAAATCAACCGGAATTGTCCCAGAGTACCTACCCCGGGTAGGTACCCTGGGTCAAAATCCTCCCTCAGGATAGCTAGACTGGGTACGGAGGGGGGGAAGCAAAAATGCCAGAAAATGCCATTTTTTACCCAAATCGATCAAAAATTTTCCAAATTGACCGGAATTTGACCCAGGGTACCTACCCGGGGTAGGTACTCTGGGTCAAAATCTCCCTCAGGGTAGCTAGACTGGGTCATTTGACCCAGTCTAGTTACCCCTACTACTTATGTGACAGAAGTTCGGTCTTGCCTCAATTACCGTATGAGCTTGAGACATACAAATCATACACAAAAAACAAAAATTCATATACTGGTACCGCAAAAAGGCCAAGAGGCTCTTGTTCGGAGGTAGAACTTTCCTCGAGATTGTGTCTGATCTGCATCGTATCCCATTTTTGGACATACTCCTCCGGCACACCGGAGACAGTTCCCCCTGTTCAAGTCCAGATCGGCAAGGTTACTACAGGGATGGCCATAGAAGGGGCAGGGCGAGTTAATAGATTCGTTGAAAAGAACAATCGAGCGACTGTGACTGCAGCTTAGCTCTTGAGCAGCATCTGAAATAAGGATGATACAATGATACACAAGACAAATATTTGATGCATAGCATCAAAGAAGCCGGCAATTTTTTTGTTACCATCAATGAGGAGGGTGCTTTAGGAATAACTCGCTTATCAGAAGTTGTGTTACTTTTAAAGTAAAAATTCTGGAGAATAAGACTAAGAATGTTCTTAAGAATGGTTGGTGAATACAGACCCAGTAGAAAATTTTACCGACTGCAACAATTTGGGGGCTAATTAAGATTTTTTTTTTTGCTGTGAATCCTATTTTTTGTTTAACTCTATACCAAACGACAAAGTTTTAGACTAGTCCAAATTAAAAGCATTTGCAGACGACAAAGTAGATGTGACTCTAAAATTGAAATACGTTTTGGAAAGGATAGAAAACACAGAAAAGGAGAAAATGCTGGTTACCAGAATTTTCTCCTTTTCCCACAATGTTTTCATAATGCCTCTTTCTCAGGGTCGTTAAAACACGGGATTGTGTGGTAAAGAGTTAAACACTAATAAAAACTTCACTTTTTTTCCTGCATGCATTCGGAAAGAGGACAGTTACATTCAGTTAACAGGAATGGTGCAATTTTGCTCTTCAGACAAAAGCATGGTCATTTTGGATTAGGTATTTTCTCTATTTTGACAAGATCAAAATACTGTTATCATTCGTACATGAATATGATCCTACATACCGTAGTCAGACCTCCAGGTAAGAGGGAGTGATAGTATTCTAAATCCATTATTTCCCTTCCAAACCCTATGTTGTGGGTACTCATTAGAATTGTCTCGATGAGACGATTCTAATGAGTACCCATAACATGGGGTTTAGTGGAGATTGATTAATATTTTCAATTTTGAAATCAAAATCACTCCCTCTGTCTGGAGCTGTGCCGTAGCTGATGCATATTGTTGCATGATCACTTCACAAAATTTTAGCCAAAAGCTAAGAAACCTTTACCAAACAATTACATGTTCTAATTAATGACCCTGAAGAAAAAGTCTTCTGAAACCATTGCAAGAAAAGTATAAAATGCTTGTCACAAGCATTTTCTCCTTTTCCACAATGCTTTCTATCATTTCAGAGCCAAATCTCATCATTATAACCGAGTCTAATTTGTCGTCTGCAACTGCTTTGAATTTGGACAATACTGTCCAAAATTTTAGCCCTGTCCAAGTTGAAAGCATTTGCAGACGACAATTTCAATGTAGCTAAAATGATTGCAATTGTTCTGAAAAGTTAGAAAACATTGTGGGAAAAGGAGAAAATGCTGGTTACCAGCATTTTCTCCTTTTCCAACAATGTTTTCAAAAGGCTTCTTTCTCAGGGTCGTTAAAAGTCGGGATTATGAGGTAAAGATTTAAACCTTCACTAAACAATTACATGTTCTAGTAACCCTGAAGAAAAAACTTCTGCAACCATTGCAATAAAAGTACAAAATGCTTATCACAAGCATTTTTTCCTTTTCCTACAATGCTTTCTACCATTTTAGAGACAAATCTCATCATTATAACCAAATTGAATTTGTCGTCTGCAACTGCTTTGAATTTGGACAAGTTCTAAATTCTGTTGTAGGGTACAGAGTTAAGAGGCTAACTAGTCCATTGAAGAAGTACCATCAGTTTGTTTTTCCTTTGCTTCTTGCTTTATTTCTTCATTCTTAGTCAGCTATTGCCTTACTAAATTGAGCAATAAAATATTTTCAAGTTTGGTTTGACTATGAAAATCTGAATAGCCCCCTTACAATGTAATATTTGAACATGTAAATGAGTCATGCTCTGGCAAAAGGGGGTTTAATGCATCTCCGTGATCCATGATACCAAGCAAGCCATCACATAATTAAGGATCAACAATACATGTAGCCTCTTTTTTAATACAATCAACTTAATCATCAGGTAGACTGGTCCTTAAATATACAGAAAATTTACCAATAGCGAAAAGTTTCAGCTCAGGTCAGCCTGCACAGTCCAAGCGGGCTGACTTGGTTGATACTTTTCTCAGATTCATTAAGACCCTTTTTCACAGAGCATGGCTCAAGTGCAATGATGTACAACATCAGTCAAAAGCTGTTGAGGGTCATTTATAACTAGGTGCAAAACCCAAGTTTGGCTGGAGCCCTAAAGCCACAAAAATAAGTGCAATACCCTTAAACGCTACATCAAAAGTTCCATTACATTTCCTTTCCAGCCTTACTTTAGACCTTTGAAAGGGTAGAAAACATTGTATGAAAAGGAGAAAATGATGGTAACCAGCATTTTGTCCTCCTGCAACTACGTTTCAATAGTCTTCTTCCTCAGGGTTATTAAAACATATGAGACATGCTCTGGCAAAAGGGGACTTAATGTATCTCTGTCATCCATAATTCAAGCAAGTCATCACATATTTATGGATCCATAAAATCCATTTTGTCTAGCAACCAACTGAAACATGAGGTACACTGGTTTTTGACATGCAGAAAAATTACCAAAGCAAAAAGTGTCGGTCCAAGTTAGCCTGCACGGACTGCTCAGGCTAACCTGGGCCAATACTGTCTGCAAATACATCAAGCCCCCTTTTCACAGAGCATGGCTCATAAATAAATGCCCAAGGATTTAGTGTGTCTCAATTGTGCTCTGAGTATGCAAGGCTTGTCACAACAAAGGTACATTCTTACAAAAAAGTTATTACAAAAAGTTTCCAAAAGTAAACAGATTAATTACACATCTACAAACTTTCCTGCTGAAATGCAATATATTGCACACAGATAAAAATAGACACAGTGAAACAAAAAATCTGATACATGGTCTGTGAAAGGGGGGTTTGCATCTGCAAAAAGTATCAAAGTATGTGCTGTCCCCACTGGCTGACGTGGGTCAATACTTTTAGCTATTTGTACATTTTCTGCATGGCACAGGACCATTTTACCGATTAAAATCTTAATATCGTTTTTAGAAATAAGAGTTCAAATACAAAATCTGTAGTTTTCATGCTCGCAATTTATGTGAACAGCGCAAGGGGGGAAAAATGCGTAATATTGCGCTAATCTACTAGTTTTAAACTGGTCCCTTGTTGTATCGTGTATTACACGTATGTATCAGGGGAGGTAACCAGTCTATACTAGTTTAAGAAGAGTTACGCTGCCTGTGGGGTCAATCATTAATCTGTTATTAAATAAATATCTATGAAAACGAAATCTTTACTTTTCATCCTCAAAATTCATCTCAACAGTACATACAAAAAAATGCATAATTTTGAGCTTAATAGCAACATACTGTTAAAAGTATTTGAGTGAATATGTCGGAAAAGTTGTGCAATGATGTATCCCAAAATTCCCCATGTGCATTAAAAAAAAAGCATTCCTACTGGAAGCCGGCTTCAAGAGCCGGCTTCCAACGAGTCGAATGACTTCCAAGAAGACAAAGTATCGCCAACTTCATTTAGCCTGACCCAAGTCAACATCATTTATTTACATACAGTAAAATTCTTTTTTTTTTCCTCGGCATCGTATGGGGCTGCCTTCGGCATATGTCGCGAATTGTCACGGACATATTTCGCACGCATTCGGCATACCTCGGGTGATCCGGTGATCAAATCCCTCGGCTGTATTACGTAGCTTGATACGCACAGTACATTTCGTGACGAGGCACCAGAGTGCATTCCCTGCAATGCGCCCTTTTCAGTTGAACACATTTTTCTTGACTGTGTGGATCTCCATCCAATTCGTCCCCAACACTTCAGTGTTGACAGTATGAGAGCTCTCTTTGATACTGTCAGCATTGAAACAATTATTGCCTTCCTTATGGAGATTGGACTCTATACAAAACTGTGATATTGTTTTAAAACTTTTTCTTCCTTGATTCAGACTATTTTTATCTTATCACTGTATATCTAGCTTATTTTATTTCCATTACAGAATCATTTCATGACTCATCTTTCATCATATATTCATTACTCATATTTTTTAAGTTCTATTTATGTCATTTCATCTCTTCAGTATTTTATCTTACATGATGAATGACCCTAGATATACATGAAGATAATGAGATGTGCTGGTATTTGCTAATACAAGATCTGACTGTTTGAAAATCTGATCTGGATACAGTAAATAATAATTATTAATCAAACATTCAAATGGATCAATATCATAAAATAAAGATAAATTCCAGCAAAACTGTCACCAATGACGAATCAAGGCATACCAGAAAGGTTGTCGATCTATTCAGGGACATTGCTTTTCTCAAGAAGATTAGACCATGATTATACAAAACTGTGATATTGTTTTACAACCTTTATTCCTATTCAGACCTTTTTATTCTTATCACTATATATCTTTTATATTTCCATTACAGAATCATTTCAGGACACATCTTTCATCATATACTCATTACTTACATTTTTACATATTACTTTTTCCTTTCATTACCTTTTCTATTTGCTCGCTAAATGACCCTAGATGTCGATGCATCATAAAACACCATACATTCATTCATTCATTCACATTTCGTACGTCGCCGGAGGCACGCCGTTTTACCGTTAAGGAAATTGTAAAGCTCCTCTTAAAAAAAGAATACATGAGTCAATTTTCTATTGATATTTTTCTAAGAATATTTCAGTCCGCAAACGATTTGTACATTCATTTTTAGCGTGGTTTATCGATTCCGTTGGGAGCTTTCATCGACAAATCGATAGAAGTGAATAACTTCACCGTGGTTGTTCATGGCGTTGCTATGCAATTTGCAGAGGTCCCACCATGTTTAAGATCGTGTGATTGGTAGTTCAAAATGGAAGCCTCCTTTATACGGACGTGTTTAGATGTAGGTACGGAATCGGCCGAGTTGTGACGAGTGATTTCGTACGGTATGTGCGAAATGAATTGCTTACTTATATGTATAAGTACCTAACAGAAAACCACCTCCAGTCTTTGGTAAGTTCATCGAGTGCAAACTAAGATTCCAGAATAATAGTTGGAGTTCTATTTATATGCCTACTTATATATTTAGCATAAAGGTTAGGATCAGCTTAAATGAAGTAGGCAATATACGTTGCTTTTTGTTTCAGCTTTTTGTGGTCAACTCATAAAAATTTTAACAACTCCCTTCGCAAAGGAAAGCGATGTTTGCTCTAATCCGCGATATTCTGACACATATGCCTTCCTGATTGGAAAAGTCAACTTAAACGAGTCATGTTCTGTGAAAAGCAGGTACAGTGAGTATGCAAAAAGTATCGACCCATGCCAGCCATTACAGTCCGCGTAGGCTGACATGTATCCAAACCTTTTGCTATTTGCAAATTTTCTGCATGTTCCCAGATCATTTATCATGATTCAGCCGGTCGTTAGACAAAATGGATTTTATGGGTCAATAATATGTGATGGCTTTCGTATTATAATGCACCACGGAGATGCACTAAATCCTTCTATCCCGAGCAACGCTCAGATTTATTACTGCACTGACGATTAAACAAATATCCGGTAATGATAATATAATAATAGTGTATTTTCAGGGGCCATGGTAGGCGCAGGAATACCATTTACCTGTAAACCCTTGATAATAGGCAGCACTGATAACCCCGGTAAAAACTCGAGCTGGGCAACCAGGTTGGTTCTTTCCACCGTTTGGATAAAAGTCTATGTGTCCAACGTCCTTTATCCAGCCATACCCTTTGTAATAAGTAAAAGAAATGTTAATAAAAATATATATATGAGTCATGCTATGGCAATTGGGGGCTTAATGCATCTCAAAGATGCATTATACCTATCAAGCAATCGCTTAATTATGGATCCACAATAGCCACTTTTTTAACAACCGACTGAATCATAAAGTTGTCTGGTCCTTTGACATACAGAAAATTGACTAACAGCGAAAAGTTTCGACCCAGGTCAGCCTGCGCGGACTGCGTAGGCCGACCTGAATCGATACTTTCGCAGATGCATTAAGTCCCCTTTTCAAAGAGCATGGCTGATATATGGGTCAAGCTCTGTGAAAAGAAGGTTTAATGCATCTGCAAAAAGTTTCGGCCGAGGTCAGCCTGCGCGGACTGCGCAGGCTGACCTAGGCCGAAACTTTTTGATATTGATCAATTTTCTGTATGTCAAAGGACCAGTCAACCTCACGATTCAGTTATGGAAATGGATCCATAATTATGTCATTACCAGCTTGGTACGATGGATCATGGAGATGCATTAAACTACCTTTTGCCAGAGCGTGGCTTATATAATGTAATCACTCACAATATTCTAGATGTTAAATTTGACAGTGTATGAAAATAAAATGGGAAAACGTGAAAATGCTGGTTACCAATATGTTTTCCTCTCCCCACATTTTTTTCAAAACGCTTCTTTATCGTAGTCTTTGAAATTCGGTATATTTGGTAAAAGGGTCATCGAAGAAGTAGAGATAGCAGTACAATTCAAGAAATCAAGAAAACAAAGCAGGAAGTCCTGCTTTATCGTTTACTGTAATTGTAAATAAGAACCTTAAAGGGGCATAAGAGCACCGAAATTATAGCAGGAAATCCTCCTTTATCGTTTACTGTAATTTAAAAAAAAAAAGACCTCAAATGCCACTAAAATACAGCAGGAAACCACAATTTTGTTGTTTACTGTCATTGTAAATAAAGACCTCAAAGGGGCATAAGAGCACCAAAATTACAGCTGGGAACCCTCCTTTATCGTTTACTGTAATTGTAAACAAAGACCCCCAAAGGGGCATAAATGCAACGAAAATAAAGCAGGAAACCCATCCTTTATTGTTTACTTTACCTGTAAACAAAGACCTTAAGGGCATAAATGCCAGAAAAATACTGAAGGAAAACCTTTTTAATCTTTCACTCTAAAACAAAGATGTTATAGGGGCAAAAATGCAACGAAAATATAACAGGAAACCATCCTTTATTGTTAGCTGTAATTGTAAACAAAGACCTCAAAGGGGCATGAGAGAACCGAAAATAAAGCGGGAAACTCTCCTTTATCGTTTACCGTAATTGTAAACAAAGACCTCAAAGAGGCATAAATGCAACGAAAATAAAGCAGGAAAGCTTCCTTTATTGTTTACTGTAATTGTAAACAAAGACCTCAAAGGGGCATGAGAGCACCGAAAATACATCCGGGAACCCTACTTAATCGTTTACCGTAATTGTAAACAAAGACTTTGAAGAGGCATAAATGCAACGAAAATAAAGCAAGAAAGCTTCCTTTATCGTTTACTGTTACTGTAAACAAAGACCTCAAAGTGGCATGAGAGCACCGAAAATTCAGCCGGGAACCCTACTTTATTGTTTACTGTTCTAACACTTAACGTCTCCGAGTTGTTTCGAGTATATTTGAAATAGTTTTACCAGAATCATAGTCGAACTCAGACCCATCTGTGTGTATAACATCGACAAAGGTAGCGTCCGTTTTGTCAAGGTGCACTGCGAGATCCGTGTCCTTGAACGCTGGTTCGGCTGGATCGAGTCCTGTATAGAAATATAGAGATTAGAAACCTTTTTATTTTCTTAAAGTCGCGCTCTTTCAGTAAGGCCGCAGAAAGCTTTTGAAGTTTGGTGGATTACAGATTTAGTTACTGAGTTCAAATGAATAAATGACCGATATACATGAACCATTCTCTGGCAAAAGGGGGCTTGATGCATCTCTGTGATGCATGATACCAAGCAAGTCATCACACGATCATGGATTCATAAAGTATATTTTGTCTAAAAACCGACTGAATAAGCAGTAAACTGGTCCTGTGACAATAGCGAAAAGTTTCGGCCCAGGTCAGCCTGCGCGGACTGCGCAGGCTGACCTGGATCGATACTTTTCGCAGATGCATTAAGTCCCCTTTTCACGGAGCATGGCTCAATAAGAATTTGTCTAGAAAACCAATCTTAGTTGGGCGAAAACTGCATAAGGTCAAAATTGTAAATAGTGGTGGGAGGTCGCTTAAGTTTATTGCTATTTTAGCTAACATAACACCCGGTTATGACCTATTAGGCATGCTTCAAAAGAATGAAAAGAGATTGATTGCAAAACTAAGAAAACGCATACCTGTTATTCTACCAATTCCGCCTATACGATTACCAACGTAGCCTGCTATATGGGCGCCAAGACTATGGCCAATGACATGCACCCGGTCCATCGAAATACCTGTTGTGTTGTGTAAATACTCTAACATACGGGAAATTTCCGCGGCCACAATACGGGTATTGGCCACCGCTTGGGAGTAGGGGAACCCAGACCCGCCGCCCCAGCCGACTGTGATCACGTTCATCGGTTCCTGATAGATAAATTAGATATAATATTTAGCCACGATGTGTGAAAAGGGGGGGGGGCTATTGCATTTGAGAAAAAGTATCGACCCAAGTCAGCCCACATGGGTAGAAAGTTATTGCTATTCGTCAATTTTATGGCATGTCCAGGGACCATTCCGATCCGGTTCGATCCGGTGACTCTACCCACCGCCTATAGTCATTTACTTGTCACAAGATAGGAAATACCACGAAAAAGTTCTTATTGTTTAACTTTATTTGAAAAAAAAAGCCAATGAAGAACATATCAATTTGATTATTTGTTATTTGAATATTTTCTAGAGTTCACTTTTAGATGAACTTTCCATGCCGTTTTGCTTTCTTATAGGTTGGATAAAACTCGTAGCTATAGACGAGATTTAAATGACCTACGGAAAAGACGATGATGAAAAACGTTGCGTTAGGCCTGGCTTGCATAGGTCACTGACTTAATTTACATATAAGAAAACATCTTGCACCTAATCGGTGCCATCTTTTTCAGACCATAACTTTGTAATGTCATATTTAACAAAATTACGATTTCTAACAGAAACAATTGTTTTCTGTGGGGCAGTATTTGGCGACTGTGGGCTTTTTGTGCGTGTGTGTGTTTGTGTGTGCATTTGAATCTAAATCACTCTCGATGGCATTAGACTACCGATCCTATAATGACTAGTTCAAAAGCTCGACGCTCGTAACATGCACCTAGAAGATGCAGGTTCGGCGTTCAGATAAGCGGTTGGTCATTTTCAATCGGTAACTTTGAGAATTTTTATGGTAGCTATTGTTACTTTAAACCGCTGATGATTATTATGGTGGTATTTATAATGTGTTTGTAGATAACTATAAATATTACGAAATTGGGACCCAATAGAAAAATAACAGGGAAACATCTCTGTTCAACACACAAGAATGTGTGCAACCACGCACCATTCAAACAACCAATCTATACAGAACCAAGTCATCAAGGTTTGCGTTTTATGCACGGTAAAAAATAAATGCTTACTTACTCTTTTCAAGAGCTCGTTTGCCAATTCGTGTAGCCATGGAACTTGGCCATGTTGAAGAAAGCCATGGACAATGATCTTGGTTGGGGCAGAACCGTCAAACCCACACATCGGGTTTGTGTCACTATGGTGAAGAAGCCGAGGGGTATGTTCACATTCCCGGGTGTACAGACTGTAAAAAAATAAATGAGCAATACTCTGTGAAAAGGGGGCCTAATGCATCTCTAAAAAGGATCGACCCAGGTCAGCCTGCGCAGTCCGTGCAGGCTGACCTGGGCAGAAACTTTTTGCTATCTCTAAAATTTCTGCATGTAAAAGGATCACTCCACCTCAAGATTCAGTCACTTGTTAGACATAGTGGGTTTTATGGATCCCTAATTATGTGATGTCTTGCATGGTACAATGCATTACGGAGATGCATTAAGTCCCATTTTGCCAGAGCATGGCTCAAATGTCGAAATAAATGAGAAGCTCTCTGGCAAAAGGGGTTTTAATCCATCTTTGTAATTTGATACGCAAAGCGTCTCGTCGAATTATATGGATCCATTGGTCAACACTCGGGCTGCATCACGAGTTGGAGTGGTCCCTTTGACATGCAGAAAATTTTAACAACAGCAAAAAGTATCGACTTGCGCTTAGTCCGCGCCGGCTGACATGTCGATACTATGTGCAGAAGCATTAACACCCGTTTTAACCCTTAAGCTGCTGATCGCGACCCACTGACCTTTTGCGGACAGTGTAGATAAAGATCAGACTGCACAGAACGTGCAGTCTGATCTTTGATCTACACAGTCCGATACGGTATTTTCTTTCCGGTGAAATCAACTTTGAAACCGCAATGTTTTGGATTTTAGTATTGAGTAGAAATTTGCGTTTCATTTATTCAGCAGTCCAAGTGTTAACAAGGCATGGCTCCAATGTGAAAAATGGGAGTCATGCTCTGTGAAAAGGGGGTTCAATGCATCTGCACCTGCAATAAGTAATTTACTGGTATTGGTCAATTCTCTACATGTCAAAGGACAAATCTTCTCTTGACTCTTGTCAGTTGTCTGGGATAAAAATGGATTTTATAGATCCATAATACTATATGACGATTTACTTGGTTTAATGCAGCACGCAGATGCATTAAACCCCTCTTTGCCAGAGCGCCACTCAACAAAATAACGTCCCACCTTGCTGCCTTGAAAAGTAGTCCGGTTCTGTACCCAAAAATGCCCATATCAAAAAGGTTATGTATTTGAAAAATGCCACCTAGCGGAAGAATATGCTAAAAGGAGCAAGCGGGGAATGTCTATAAATAATAGGTATGTGGAGAAATCAAGCTTGTTTTTCACGCCAAATTTATTAAAAATGTAAAAAATTCAAACAAGAGAAAATGATCTAAAATGCCATTGTTTACTGCAAATCTTTGCATAGTTTCTAAATATCGATTTAGGGAAAACAGTCAAAACGATAATCCGTTGCATCAATTGCCATCTTGGAAAGTAGTCCGGTTTTGTACCTAGGATTCTCAAATCAGATTGGCCAGTATTATTTGAACAAGCATGCACAAGATATTGTTCCGACGGTTTTCCCTAAATCTCCTAAATCTATTCATCTTTTCTACTCTTTCAAGGCCGATTACGTTTAAATTCGACAAGTCTAAAATTTTGTTATCTTTAAAAGAATTACACACCCTCACCTAAATGCAGTATTGATGCGACTCGGTGATTGCGGCAAGAGGTCGTCTGTGTTGTCGAAAGGTGGGAGGTTTGAGAAGCAGCCTAAACCATCGAAACATACATATGAACTGTTCTGTGTGGATACCAGGGTTTTGCTCGTGGCCAAGACGACGTTTAACACTGAAAATAGAATAATTATTGGCCTTTCATACAAACGATTTCGTAGCAAAGAAAAATATATGAGCCACGCTATGGCAAAAGGAGGTTTAATGCATCTCCTTAATGCATTATACCGTGCAATTCACCCTACATTTGTGAATCCGTAAACTCCACTTTGTGTATCAACCGACTGAATTATAAGGTAGAATGGTCCTTTAACTCTTTACCACACAATCCCGAGTTTTGACGACCCTGAGAAAAGGGGCCTTCTGAAAACATTGTGGGACAAGGAGAAAATGCTGGTAACCGGCATTTTCTCCTTTTCCCGCAATGTTTTCCACCCTATCAAGGGCATATTTCATCCTTTTAGCCATGTTTAATTTCTCGTCTGCAAATGCTCTCAATTTAGGCTTGTCTAAAATTTTGTCGTTTGGTAAAGAGTTAATATGCAGAAAATTTACCAATAGCAAAAACGTTTCGGCCCATGTCAGCCTTCGCGGACTGCGCAGGGTGACCTGAGTCGATACTTTTTGCAGTTGTATTAATCTCTCTCTTCACAGAACATGGCGCATATATACCTTTTTCGATAGCGTTTTGGTCCATTTTAATAGCTTAACCCTTCATAATATTACAGAAAAGAAATCTAAGGACTCCAGTCCAAAAACAAAATTGTTTTGTGAGATAGTACTCAGTAATGACATGGAGGAAGAATAAACAGTTAGCTTTCCATCACGTGTACAAGATATACATGGTCACTTGATCAAATAAGCATGGACAATGAAAATCAAAGAGGTTCAGCCCCGCAGGCTAACTCTGATTTTGTTGCATATGGGTATTAAAAAGATTCAGTTGACTGATAAGACAGCGCATGAATCTGAAATAGTTTTCTGCTGGTATTAGATGTACATGTATATATACTTACACACTACAGATGTATCAGGTGGTTAAACAAATCTAGCAGGCAAGTGGCTGATGTACTACATGTAGACAAGTATGTACATACATTAGCGGTGTATATACATGTAAATTAGTTACCTCTCCTGATACGGCTAACGTGTATATAAATTGTTTACCTGGCCTGATACAGGTAACGTGTATATAAATTAGTTACCTCTCCTGATACAAAGAACGTTTATATGAATCGGTTACCACACCTGATACCGCTAACGTGTATATGAATTGGTTACTACTCCTGATACAGCTAACGTGTACATAGATTGGTTACCTCTCTTGATACAGCCGACGTATACATAAATTGGTCCCCTCTCCTCATACAACTAACGTGTATATAAATTTGTTACCTCTATTGATACAACTGACGTGTACATAAATTGGTTACCTCACTTGATACAGCTAACGTGTATATAAACTGGTTACATCTCCTAATACAACCAACGTGTATATAAATCGGTTACCTTTATTTATATAGCTAAAGTGTATATAAATTGGTTATCAATCCTGATACCGCTAAAGTGTATATAAATTGGTTACCACTCCTGATACAGCTGACGAGTATTTAAACTGGTTACCTTTCCTGATACAGCTAACCTTAATATAATATAGTTACCTCTCCTGATAAGCTAACGTGTATATAAATTAGTTACCTCTCCTGATACAGCTAACGTGTATATAAATGTTACCACTCCTGATACCACTAACCTGTTTATGAATCGATAACCACTCCTGATACAGCTAACTTGTATATAGATTGGTTACCTCTCTTGATACAGCCGACGTATACATAAATTGGTTACCTCTCCTAATACAGCTAACGTGTATATAAATTTGTTACTTTTATTAATACAACTAACGTGCGCATAAATTGTTTACCTCTATTGATACAGCTAACGTGTATATAAACTGATTACATCTTCTAATACAGCTAACGTGTATATAAATTGGTTACCTCTCTTGATACAGCTGAAGTGTACGTAAATTTGTTCTCTCTTTTGATACAGCTAACGTGTACATAAATTGGTTACCTCTCCTGATTCAGCCAACGTTTACATAAATTGGTTACTTTTCCTAATACAGCTAACGTGTACAGGTATATATTTGTATATGTACAACAGAGACCAGTATTATGTCTTATGGGTATCATGTATGTGAACAATGGGAACCAGTTTAAGGTAGTATTAATTAGCAATATCCACGCTGTCTACGCATGCCATATTCTTCGAAGATACCGTAGAACCGTCTGCTTTGATGCATCAGTATCCTTTACACGATAAACATTAATACGCAGGACAGCTGACAGCATATCAGGGTATCCTAATGAGTAATGGTCACAGAATATAAGCAATAGAGACGAAGGAATACAATACGCATACACGTATTCATTCAGGAGCCATTTTATAAGAAAATGGTCCCTTTTATTTGACTGGCTAAAATGTCCCGACTGGTTTCAGTAAACACAGTCCACATGTAAACGATAGCAACGTTGAGTAGTACATGCAAAATCTGAAAGTAGTTGGCTCTGGTCAATACGATCTCAATAAGCGGATTCGCTCTACAAATCCGCCAAAGTGGTTAGACTTTTTGCTCATGTTTCTGTTTATACATACAAAATAAACACGAAGAGGCTGTAATAGATTAACTTCTTGAACTCTTGATTAGATCGGCTAACAGGGATAGGCAAGTGTTTGTTTACTGTTTCCCCCAGCCAAAATAAATCACTTAATTGGAATGTAGGACAAGAGTTACCCATTTCGACAGAAACATCCCTGTGCTAGGCAGCTTTTTCTTAATTGTTTTACACAACTCAAAAAAGTATGTGTTTTTCCCTCGATTGTTGTCTTCGTGTTACCATCGTATGTTCTTAGAGGGTCTAATAATTACACAGTACAGTTGTGGCCAAAAACATTACTATGAGCGATAATTTTCGACTTGCAAAGTACATTTAAACTCATGGGAAGCATTTACAGGAAACGAAACTGGACAATGTTGCGATAAATTGCTTACCACAAGCAATTACTCCTTTTTCCAACATGTTTTCAAAGGATTTCTACTATAGGGACCTTAGAGTTGTATAGATTTGTTAGTTTATGCACTCAGGCAATCAGCTAGCTTATTCAGGCCAATGGACAGAGCATCTTCGTGACCGAATTACTTACTTTGGCGGCAAATCGACTCTCATTGATGACCGAAAACATATTCACCTCTGAACTGATTAATTGATATATCTTTTATGCGGCTATCAGAATTAATTGATTCAAATCATGGCAACATTTTACTCATCTACGTGGTTTTGACAATACTAGGCCAGGGCTCAAGAAGTATCTTTCCCTAAGATACTTCCGCGAAAGCCCCGCGCCTCCAGTTGGGATCTCTGAAATGACCAATCGAAATATTGCTACGGTGTAACTTTAGACAAAGAAATGAGTGATATTTGAAAATTTGAAGCCACTACGATTGTGAAGGGACTGTCTTGCACCAATTTTATTCGCCAAATTAAGATCTTTAAGGTTCAAGAAAGCATCAACCTATTGAATTATCTGTTCCAAAAAAAGCATGGTCTGATTGAATTCGAAGTCGGTCTCTACAACGTGTTTCAGAAACATGTAACCTCCAAATCTTTTCAGTCGACCGGACGAAATATTTTTAAGGCCAAAATGACCAAGAAATAAATTTATGAAGAATGTGTAACAGCTCATTAGCCTTAATTCAGGCCAAGAAAACATAGACTTGTATAATCATGTGTTTTCCATAACCCTTTACCAAAGAATCCCGCATTTTAACGAGCCTGGGGACGAGGGCTGGTGGAAACATTGAGAAAAAGGAGAAAATGCTGATCACCAGCATTTTCTTTTTTTTTTTTTTTTTTTCCCAAACTGTTTTCTACCCTCTCAAATGTTTTCAATTTGAGTTAAATTCGGAGAAGGCTTAGTATACATATTGCTTGTACTGCATTTACTCTTTAGCAAACCCACCCCCGCATTTTAAAGACCCTTAAGAAAGTGCCTTTTGAAAACCTGCTGGGAAACGTTTTCAAAAGCCTTCTTCTTTAAGATCGTTAAACCTCGGGATTGTGTAGCAAATAGTTTTAAAGGTTCCTATGTGGCTCAGTGGTCAAGTGTAGGACACGTAACCTGGAAGCCCTGGGTTCGAGCCTCACTGGGAGCACTGGGTTTTTCGTGGAAGTGTCCTTTGGCCAGACACTTTTGAGCCTTGGCCTAGTGCTTCCTAAATCTTGGACTAACACGAATAAGCGAACTGTTGTCGTGATATGACTGAAATTGAAAGCGGTGTTAACCAGCACTCAATAAATCAATCGATCGATCGATTTTATATGAGCTTATAGAGGGCCACATTTATCAAAATCAAGTGCCTGTGCTCTGATTCCGATAATATTAGGGACGAACTAAGCCAAAGTCTGTAAACGGTATGTCAGCGCATTATTTCCCTATTGAAAAGAGAAATCTGGCTTGGTTAGAAAGAAAAAATGAACAAGAAAGCGATGTTTGGGACTAACCAGTTTACTCGTTTTCAAAAACTCAAAAGGGATATTTCCTTTTTATCTGGAATCTAGTCCAAATTCTTCGTACATGATGTTTGAGATTAGCTCTCTAAGCGCCAAATGTACGAGCCATGCTCTGACAAAAGGGGGCTTAATGCATCTCTGTGATGCATCATACCAATCAAGCTATCACATAATTATGATTCCATGACAGCCACTTTTTTAACAACCGACTTAAAATTACACTGTACTCTAGGCAACAAACATGTACTTTAACCCTTTCCCAAACGATGAATTTTAGACTGGTCCAAATTGAAAGAGTTTGCAGACGACAATTCTAAATTTGATGAAAATGACAGAAAGTTCTGCAAAAGCGTAGAAAACACTGTGAGAAAAGGAGAAATTGCTCGTTACGAGCAATTTCTCCTTTTCCCACAGTGTTTTCAAAAGACTTGTACTGCAGACACGTGAAAACCAGTGCTTGTTTGGGAAAGGGTTAAGATGATGCTAGTTCTTTACTGTACTGTAGGCAAGATTATGTACTCGAAAGGGACGCTTGAAATGACATTGTACTCTGGGCAAGATCTATGTTCTCGAAAGCGATGCGTGACATGACTGCACTTTAGACAAGATATATGTACTAAAAAGCGACACTTGAAATTGTAATGTAATTTTGACAATATTCATGTACTTAAAAACGATGCTTGAAATGACTCTGAATTTTAGGCACAGTTTATTTGCGCGATGACTAAAATGACTATACTTCGAGCAAGATTTTGAATGTCTCTGTATTGTAGGCAGTAAAAAGCGAAGCTTGAAATGGCTCTGTATTGTAGGCAAGACTAATGTACTTAAAAGTGGTGCTTGAAATAGTTCTGTACTGTGGGCAATATTTGTGTACTCGAAAGCCATGATTGAAATGTCCCTGTGCTCTAAGCAAGATTTATTTAATCGAAAGCGATACTTGAAATGACTCTGTACTCTAGGCACTATTCAGAAAGCGATGATTAAAATGACTCTATTTTGGTAATAGGTATACATGTACTTGATAGCAACGCTTTAGATTGCCCTGTACCCGAGGCAAGATTTATATAGGTATACATGTACTTCATAGCAACGCTTTAGATTGCCCGGTAACCGAGGCAAGATTTATATAGGTATACATGTACTTCATAGCAACGCTTTAGATTGCCCGGTAACCGAGGCAAGATTTATGAACATGTACTTGATAGCAACGCTTTAGAATGCCCTGTACCCGAGGCAAGATTTATGAACATGTACTTGATAGCAACGCTTTAGATTGCCCAGTAACCGAGGCAAGATTTATGTACATGTACTTGATAGCAACGCTTTAGATTGCCCAGTAACCGAGGCAAGATTTATGAACATGTACTTGATAGCAACGCTTTAGATTGCCCAGTAACCGAGGCAAGATTTATGTACATGTACTTGATAGCAACGCTTTAGATTGCCCTGTACCCGAGGCAAGATTTATATACATGTACTTGATAGCAACGCTTTAGATTGCCCTGTACCCGAGGCAAGATTTATGAACATGTACTTGATAGCAACGCTTTAGATTGCCCAGTAACCGAGGCAAGATTTATGTACATGTACTTGATAGCAACGCTTTAGATTGCCCAGTAACCGAGGCAAGATTTATGTACATGTACTTGATAGCAACGCTTTAGATTGCCCAGTAACCGAGGCAAGATTTATGTACATGTACTTGATAGCAACGCTTTAGATTGCCCTGTACCCGAGGCAAGATTTATGTACATGTACTTGATAGCAACGCTTTAGATTGCCCTGTAACCGAGGCAAGATTTATGTACATGTACTTGATAGCAATGCTTTAGATTGCCCAGTAACCGAGGCAAGATTTATGAACATGTACTTGATAGCAACGCTTTAGATTGCCCAGTAACCGAGGCAAGATTTATGTACATGTACTTGATAGCAACGCTTTAGATTGCCCTGTACCCGAGGCAAGATTTATGAACATGTACTTGATAGCAACGCTTTAGATTGCCCAGTACCCGAGGCAAGATTTATGTACATGTACTTGATAGCAACGATTTAGATTGCCCAGTAACCGAGGCAAGATTTATGTACATGTACTTGATAGCAACGATTTAGATTGCTCTGTACCCGAGGCAAGATTTATGTACATGTACTTGATAGCAACGCTTTAGATTGCCCTGTACCCGAGGCAAGATTTATGTAAATGTACTTGATAGCAACGCTTTAGATTGCCCTGTACCCGAGGCAAGATTTATGAACATGTACTTGATAGCAAAGCTTTAGATTGCCCTGTATCCGAGGCAAGATTTATGTACATGTACTTGATAGCAACGCTTTAGATTGCCCTGTACCCGAGGCAAGATTTATGTAAATGTACTTGATAGCAACGCTTTAGATTGCCCTGTACCCGAGGCAAGATTTATGAACATGTACTTGATAGCAAAGCTTTAGATTGCCCTGTACCCGAGGCAATATTTATGTACATGTACTTGATAGCAACGCTTTAGATTGCCCTGTACCCGAGGCAAGATTTATGTACATGTACTTGATAGCAACGCTTTAGATTGCCCTGTACCCGAGGCAAGATTTATGTACATGTACTTGATAGCAATGCTTTAGATTGCCCAGTAACCGAGGCAAGATTTATGTACATGTACTTGATAGCAACGCTTTAGATTGCCCTGTACCCGAGGCAAGATTTATGTAAATGTACTTGATAGCAACGCTTTAGATTGCCCTGTACCCGAGGCAAGATTTATGAACATGTACTTGATAGCAAAGCTTTAGATTGCCCTGTACCCGAGGCAATATTTATGTACATGTACTTGATAGCAACGCTTTAGATTGCCCTGTACCCGAGGCAAGATTTATGTACATGTACTTGATAGCAACGCTTTAGATTGCCCTGTACCCGAGGCAAGATTTATGTACATGTACTTGATAGCAATGCTTTAGATTGCCCAGTAACCGAGGCAAGATTTATGAACATGTACTTGATAGCAACGCTTTAGATTACCCAGTAACCGAGGCAAGATTTATGTACATGTACTTGATAGCAACGCTTTAGATTGCCCTGTACCCGAGGCAAGATTCATGTACATGTACTTGATAGCAACGCTTTAGATTGCCCAGTACCCGAGGCAAGATTCATGTACATGTACTTGATAGCAACGCTTTAGATTGCCCAGTAACCGAGGCAAGATTTATGTACATGTACTTGATAGCAACGATTTAGATTGCTCTGTACCCGAGGCAAGATTTATGTACATGTACTTGATAGCAACGCTTTAGATTGCCCTGTACCCGAGGCAAGATTTATGTAAATGTACTTGATAGCAACGCTTTAGATTGCCCTGTACCCGCGGCAAGATTTATGTACATGTACTTGATAGCAAAGCTTTAGATTGCCCTGTACCCGAGGCAAGATTTATGTACATGTACTTGATAGCAACGCTTTAGATTGCCCTGTACCCGAGGCAAGATTTATGTACATGTACTTGATAGCAACGCTTTAGATTGCCTTGTACCCGAGGCAAGATTTATATACTTAAAACCCTTCAAATGGCTTCGTACTCTAAGCAAAATTTAAATACTCGAAAACTTTGCCTGGACAAGATTTATGTAATTAAAAGCGATGCCTGAATGACTCTGTTTTCTAAGGAAGATTTATGTACATGTACTCGAAAGCGATGCTTGAAGTGACTCTACTGTAGGCAAGATTTGTGAAGCGATGTTTGAAATGTACAACATTCACACACAGTCTCCGAGCAGAATTGTCGTTCGTTACTCTCACCATACATCTCTGCAACGGGCTAAATGACATGAATCTTGTCAAACCGAAGAAAACATTTTTTGTTACTGTTTAACTGTTTCATGTGTAACATAATAAAGTAGACAAAGGAAATATGATTCCGGATACATTATAGATGCATTCAAACTGATGAATTTACCTGTATATAATGGAACTATTTTTTCAAGCTTCTTTACTGATCAGAATCTTACGCCAATTGTAAAAAAAAAAAAAAAATGGCTGCGCCCATGAATGATGACAATTTACACAAAATTAAAAAACAAGTTATCGTCCTTTAAAAGACATTTAAGCTTTTCAGAAAATCCCTCTTTTTCACATTTCCTACCACTAAGTCTGATTGACCGTATGCTGTTTGAACAGCACACAAAACAATCGATTGGTCTTTCTTTCACCGGCGTTTGTGTCGCCATTTTGAGTTATGGTCATGTGACGAAAATATCACGTGATGACGGACTACTTTCTGAGCCAACTACAGAGGTGAATGGGAATGATCCGTAGTGCAAGAGAGTGCAGTCACATAGTCGAAAGCGATGCTTGAAATGACTCTGTACTCTAGGCAAGATTCATATACATGAAATGACTCTTTACTCTTGAGAAGATATATGTACTCGAAAGCAATGCCTTAAATGACAGTTCTCTAGGTAAATTCATGTAGGCCTACTTTAACCCTTTACCGTAAAATGCCGCCTTTTAACGCCCCTGGGAAAGAAGGCTTTTGAAAACATTGTGAGAAAAGGAGAAAATGCTGGTAACCAGCATTTTCTCCTTTTCCCACAATGTTTTCTACCCTATCAAAGCAAAATCGCACCATTTGAGCCACACTGAAATTGTCGTCTGCAACTGCTTTCAATTTGAACAAGACTAAAATTTTGTCGTCTGGTAATGGGTTAAAGCGACGCTTGAAATGATACTGTACTCTGTGCAATATTCATGTACTGAACCGCGATGATTGAATGACTCTGTACTCTAGGAAAGGTTTACTTACTTGAAAGCGATGCCTTAACCCTTTACCAAACGACAAAATTTTAGACTGGACCAAATTGAAAGCATTTGCAGATGACAAAATAAAGGAGATTGAAAAAATGAAATTCGTTTTGGGAAGGGTAGAAAGCATTGTGGGAAAAGGAGAAAATGCTGGTTACTAGCATTTTCTTCTTTTCCCACAAGGTTTTCAAAAGGTTTCTCTCACAGGGCGTTGTCTGCGCATGTCATATTCTTCGAAGATTCGACCTGTCTTATATGACGCACCACTCCCCCCAGTATTGGGGGGATTGTAGTAATACGCGCTATAAAGTAGCAATGGAGAAAATGGCTTTTATCAATACGTTTGAGGAAAAATCAGGCCTGTTTTAGCTCCAGTTTTCTTTAAACTGTAATATTTTTTACCGGAAAAAATAATTTGAAAAAAATAGGATCGATTACTGTAAATCTTTGTATGTATGTATACAGTATCTAAAAATAGATTGGGGGAACCCGTCAACACGTTACACCGAGTACATGTGCATTCCATGATGGAAGATCGTCAAATGATAGACAATGCAAAGACACACACTGGCTTCAACAAACCTCTACGAGAGGAGCAATACTTGTGATTATCAATGTCACTTGAATACTGCAGTAATACAATGGCCATAACTCATGCCATTCAGCGTTGTTTGGAATAACAGTATATTTTGCTTTCGATTTCACTATTTTAGATGCCATCTTGAAAAGTAGTCCCGTTTTTTACCCAGAATGCCCAAATTAGATAGATGAGTATTTGTAGAACGCCATCTAACGGGAGATAATGTTCACAGGGTCGTTAAAAGTCGGGATTGTATTATTTATGTACTTTAAAGCGACGCTTGAAATGATACTGTACTCGAGGCAAAATTCATGTACTTAATAGCCATGCTTGAAATGACTCTGTACTCTAGAAAAGGTTTACTTACTTGAAAGCGATGCCTATCTATTAACCCTTAGGCTGCTAAGCGCGACTCACAGACCTTTTGCGGACAGTGTAGATCAAGATCAGACTGCACAGAACGTACCCTGAGAATAAAAGCCTTGGGGGTCATCAAAACACAGGATTACTTGGTAAAAGGTTTAATCTATTCCTAAAATTTTACACATTTCTTTCTTTTGAAAAACAATCGTTTTATTCGGTTGCTGAAATGTTTCGAGTGAGAGTACTGATGCAACTTACAGAATTTTATTTTCAAATTAGATAAAACTGGCCACAATTCAATTTGATTTCCGAGAAGATTACGTTTAAAAAATTACTACTGGCTATAGCAAGGACCTGCAGTGTTTTCTATAAACTGTTACTTTGTACTTTATACAGATTCCCTCACACCGAATGAAATAACAGACTGAAAACGAACTCTTTCCCTGATGAAAAAAGTTACACTTGTCCAAATTGTCAGTATTTGAAGACGACTAATTCAATATTGCTTAAATAATGAAACTGGTCACTGAAAAGGTAGAAAATATTGTGGGAAAAGGAGAAAACGCTGCTTACCAGCATTTTTTTTCCTTTCGTCCAATGTTTTCAAAAGCACTGTTCCACAGGGTCGTTAGAACAGGGGATTTGTTTAGTAAACACTTAACCCTTATTCTGCTAAGTAAGTTAAATGAAACTTTCAAGCCGATAGTAAGAAATCCGAATAATGTTATTTCAAACTTGTTTTTGGAGAAAAATATATCCTTATCGGACAGTGTAGATCCAAGATCAGACTGCACGTTCTGTGCAGTCTGATCTTGATCTACACTGTCCGCAAATGGTCAGTGAGTCCCGCTAAGCAGCCTAAGGGTTAAACGAGTCGAAAGTTATATTTCTTCCTTAATTTCATCTACCAGGAAATTATAACGACATGTACAAATGAGACATCCTCTGTGAAAAGAGGGCTTAATGTATCTGCAAAAAGAAACGACCATGTCAGCTTGCACAGTCTCCGCAGGCTGACGTGGATGAAACTTTTTTTATAGTCGTCAATTTTCGGCATGTCACGGGACCAGTGCACCTCGCGATTCAGTCAGTTATACGACAGAATGGATTTTATGGATCCATAACTAGGTGATGTCTTGCTCGGTACAATGCATTATGAAGATGTATTAAGCCCCCTTTTGTCAGAGCATGGCTCAAATATAGTTTTGAACAATGTAAGTACTTAAAAACACATTAAGCGGAAACCAACTAACCTTTCGACTGCTGAATGCGATTCAGTTAGCTCTCGCGGACAGTGTAGATCAAGATCAGACTGCACAGAACGTCTAAACGCCCGATTTTGGTGATATTTTCTTCCGGTGCAAATTGCAGTATTTGGGTTACAGTATTGGTTCGATATTTTCATGTAATTTACTTTGCATTTAGAGGATCAATTTAGTATATGGCACAGTGACCCGGAAAAGCAGTGGGCGAGAATTAAGCTCAATTAACACATGACCAGAAAACAAAATTTTAGACTGGACCATATAGGGCCATTGTTTTTATGAACCCCGAAAAGGGCCAATTCTGACCCCAAGGATATTGTTTTAACGATCTTAGTTGAAGTTCATCAGATGAAGTTTTATGCCAAGCTACGGTAGCCCTAGGCCTCATGGTTTTTGAAAGGAAGATTTTAAAGGATTTTCAACATTTTTTCGGTTTTGTCGCCATTACAACCAGAGTTTTTATCGGAATCAAATTTTTTGAAGAAGTCTAAAAAGGGCAACAGCAAGATCTCATTTGTAAAGTTTGGTCAAAACTGGATAAGTAGTTTCAGATAAGATGTTTGAAATAAACGTTAACGCAAGGACGGTTGGACAGACGAATAGACGCTCGGAGGCAGGACGGACAGAGGACCGTGGGGCCAGTAGAGCTGAAAACCATTGTGAGAAAAATGGAAAACGCTGGTCACCAATATTTTTTCATACAGTATTTACAGCGGTCCTTAAAACAAGGGAGTATCTGGAAAATGTTTAACCTAATGTTTTAGGAATAAATGAGTGTTGACTGCCAAACTATGGCACTCACAACCGACAATAGAAAAGCTGTTCAACCCTTTCCCAAACAAGCCCTGGTTTTCACGTGTCTGTAGTACAAGTCTTTTGAAAACACTGTGGGAAAAGGAGAAATTGCTCGTAACGAGCAATTTCTCCTTTTCCCACAGTGTTTTCTACCCTTTTTGACAACTTTCTGCCACTTTCATCAAATTTAAAATTGTCGTCTGCAAACTCTTTGAATTTGGACCAGTCCAACATTTGTCGTTTGGGAAAGGGTTAAGCGTTTCAGCACCATAGGCGAATAATAGACAAGAGAATGAGCTTAAACTGCGGAAAGCAGAGATCAAGCAAGATCAGGATACGCAGAACCTGTGGTCTGAAGGCTTGGATTGACACCGTCTGCTTATTTAATTAAGTCAAACGTACACAGTTTCTATTCTAAAATTCATTCGATTGTATTTTCAGACGGCCTAAAAGGACGGATTTATTTGGAATCCAAATAGGTAAAGCGGAAGGTTTTATTTTCCTTGATGTTAAACCGAATAATATTTTAACAAACTTACCTAATATGAACCAAATCTTCATGGTTTTCAATCTCAGTACATCCACGGTATTATTCCAGACAATCGAACTGATCAGGCTGTAGAGAAAAACACTTCCTGGATTCAAGTTCAAAATTTGTAACAACTCCACCGTAACTTCCCGTGAATTTCTCTAAGAACAGAGTGTTCAAGGTAACACGATACTAGTTTTATCGCTACAGATCCCCAGTTTTATTATACTATGTGTTCTGAGTTCACGAACAATATATAAAGGTATGTATTTGCATGCTATTCAACCCTGAATAAGTGAAATGAAATTTTTAAGCAGATAGTACAAACCCAAAATTTTGCTATTTCAAAATTATGTTTTTGGAAACGATGTCTCCTTGTCGGACAGTGTAGATCCAAGATCTGACTGCACGTTCTGTGCAGTCTGATCTTGATCTACCCTGTCCGCAAAAGATCAGTGAGTCGCGCTTGGCGGGATAAAGGTTATTCGCGAGAACACCATTCCCTACCCAACTCTTCACCAGACGCAACATTTTAGACGAGGCCAAATTCAAATCACTTGCAGGCTGCAAATAAAAAGTTGCCAGAATTATGGGAAGTCGTCCCTGAAAGATAGGGAACTTAAGGGAAAAGGAGTAAAAAATACTGTTTAATAGTACCAGCATATTTCCTTTTCCCATGTTTTTTTTTTCCCAAAAGCCTCGTTTCTCTGTGTCGTTAAAACACGGGATTGTTTGATAATGGATTAACCGCAAACAGTGTACACCAACACCAGGCAGCTTTTGAACGAGTGTTCGAAATACGATGTGCGATATTTTACGATGGTCTCCCTCAAAATATATTTGAGCCATGCTCTGTGAAAAGGGGGCTTAGTGCATCTGCGAAAAGCATCGACCCAGGTCAGCCTGCGCAGTCCGCGCAGGCTGACCTGGGCCGAAACTTTTCGCTATTGGTCAATTTTCTGTAGGTCCAAGGACCATTCTGCCTAACGATTAAGTAGGTTGTTAAAAATAGGCTGTTACAGATCAATAATTATGTGATAGCTTGATAGGTATAATGCATCTCGGAAATACATTAAGCCCCTTTTTGCCAGAGCATGGCTCAAATTTTTTATTCTCTTATCTTTGCATTCTATAAGGGTTAACTCGCGTGGGCTATGGGGAAATGGTATACAGGATATATTTTACAACCGATTAAAAATGACACTTCCTCGTCAGTTTCACAAATTTTTATTGGGGAGAAAATACTCAAAATCCCAAATCAATACAGAAACACTTCCTTGTCTTGAAATCTTCGACATAGTCCTTAGCTCCTTCGGCGACATTGGAAATCCAGGAGCGGACGGTATAGACCAAGATCATACTTTACAAAACGTGCCATTAGTCTGATCTTGCATCTATACAGTTCGTTTTATAAGTCAGGCCTGTAACTAAAATGTCTCTCCGAGTGTCAGTGGCTTGTGCATGTATTTTCAGGGCCCGCCCGGGTAGCTCAGTGATTAGCGTATCTGACTCGTGACCTGGTGGTTGTGAGTTTGATACCTGGTTGAGGCAAACCTTCTTTCCGGCGATTTTTCGCCTCGCACCTCTGATGCATGTGAGAAAAGTAGTCAGTGGCTTTGGAAAGAAAGTTGTGTCAGTACTGATGTAAGAAAGCCAGGAAACCACATGGGGTGTCACTGACCGCAATGATAATGACCTTAGCTGTTAAAATTGCGTTAAACTCCAATACAAACAAACAAACAAACAAACAAATGTATTTTCAGCGGTTTAAAAACGTAGAGCTAGTAATTTTGGTGCTGAACGAGTTTAAATGCACTGGTACAAAACAATCTCCTGCCAGAAGTATTGACTACTCAACTTGCAATGTTTAAATAGATAGAGATCCTCTAATAAAATGTGTCACTGGCGTAGCTAGGCATAAGCACGTACGCAAATGCGCAACATCGAAATTCCCGTGGATTCTTTATATTGAAAAAAAAAAAAGATTTACAAAATGTCGAATTCATTAACGCCAAAAATTAACCCTTTAGCTGCTAAGCGCGACTTACTGACCTTTTACAGACAATGTAGATCAAGATCAGACTGCACGAAATGTGCAGTCTGATCTTGAATCTACACTGTCCGATAAGGAGACTTTTTTTTTTTCTCCGAAAACTTAGTTTGAAACAACATTATTTGGGTGTTTACTATCGGCTTGAAAGTTCCATTAACTTATATAGCAGGATCAGAGTTTAAAATGGTGCAGATTTTTTTTTCCTCGTACAAGATTAAAACTATGTAGTCAACCCGGAAAGCCGATTTTTGAAGTTCAAAAAATGCCTAAACTCCTTTTCTTCACAGGAGAGAGCTTCGCCTCCATCCCCATGTCACACTTCCGAATGTTAAAAAAAAGGCGCAGGTACATCCCTGCCTTTGGTTTTCAACAGTGGGCCTTTTCTGTCATTTCGTAGCGACCGGTAGCTTTCGGATATTTTTACTGGAACTGAGCAGTAGACCTACCAGGCATTCGGCATACTTCGGGTGATCCGGTGATCAAATCCCTCGGCTGTATCACGTAGCTTGATATGCACCTACACGGTACATTTCGCACATCTCCGGAAGCACACCGCTTTACCGTTATTAAAATTGTAAATCTCCTCTTAAAAAAGAAAACGTGAGTAAATTTTCTATCATTATCTTTCTAAAAATATTTCAGTCGGCAAACAGTTTGTACATTCAATTTTTAGCGTAGTTTATCAATTCCGTTGGGAGCTTTCATCGACAGTTCGATAGAAGTGAATAACTTCACCGTGGTTGTTCATGTCGTTGCTAAGCGATCTATAGGGGCGCCGCCATGTTTAAGATCATGTGATTGGTAGTTCAGAATGGAAGCCTCCTTTAAACGGACGAGGTTAGATGTAGGTACGGAATCGGCCGAGTTGTGACGAGTGACCTACCAGGCTGTAGCTTTTCAGTGCCTTGCCCAAGGATACGCACATCGACTACCGCCACCCGCTGGAATGGAAGCTGGATCTCCTGACTGTAAACACGCCATGATCTAAAGATCCATTTCTAATGCAGTTTTTTAATCCATAAGTTGCCAGGCGCGACTCACTGACCTTTTTGCGGACAATGTAGTCAAGATCAGACTGCACAGAACGTGCAGCCTGATCTTGGATCTACACAGTCCGATAAGGAGGTATTTAAAAAAAAAAAACAAGTTTGAAAATAACATAATTCGAATTTTCAAAATCGGATTGAAAGTTTTATTTAACTTATTTAGCAGGATAAAAGTAAATCCTTTCCCAAACGACCAATTTTGGACTGGTCCAAATTGAAAGAGCTTGCAGACGACAATTTTAAATTTGATGAAAATGGCAGAAAGTTATCAAAAAGGGTAGAAAACACTGTGGGAAAAGGAGAAATTGCTCGTTACGAGCAATTTCTCCTTTTCCCATAGTGTTTTCAAAAGACTTGTACTGTAGACAGGTGAAAACCAGGGCTTGTTTGGTAAAGGGTTAAATAAGCGTTTTATTATTAATCCTTTCTTCATTTTTGGTTTTGCTGCCCATCTCTAATTTTTTTTCACTGTCAGTTTAAAATTTCGAACTTTATTTTTTGTTATTATGGTTTAGTTGATATATGACGTGACTGTTTTAGGAAGCGGAACCATATAAGCTTTTATGCTTTCGTCCCAATCCTTTTCAAATTGCTATGTTGTACTTTATTACATGTAAGTATATCGAATAAAATATGTTTAAACTAAATAAGCATTTTCAGATGGGGGGGGGGGGGGGGCTGAAGAAAAATAGGTATATGCATTACCAAACCGCAGAATACTCTGCGCCTTTTTCTAGGGCTTGAGAGCGCCTAGATATTATGCATAGACACGATGGTGCTTAGGCAAGTCTAGTTTTTGTCTTTCATTTACTTACTTATTGCTTTTTGCTTTCGACTAAAAGGGAGAAGGGAGTTGTCAAAATATTAGGAGTTTATCAGCTTTTACACGTTTCCAAATTTATTGCGAGCGGGAACTAAGCCTTCCTTGCCCCCCCCCCCCCCCCCCCCCCCCCCGCTAAATCTTGGGCCCCTGCAGAACACAAATGTCGTAGAAATCACACAAAAGTTAAATGAGAACTTGGTAAATACGAACAATTTTTTCAACAGTGTTTTCGCTTATAGTCCATTGCAAGACGTTAAAAGTTGACTTCAATCCTTTGCCAAACGACAATATATTAGACTTGTCCAATATAAAAGCGTTTACAGCATGTGGCGGCCGTGGAAGGGTAGAAAACATTATGGGAAAAGGCTGGTTACCAGCATTCCTCCATTTCTTTACATTGTTTTCAAAAGCCTTCTTCCTCAGGGCCGATTAAACTCGAGATAGTTTGGAAAATGATTAAGAGGTGTTTTGGACGTAAATTTGAGACTCTTTTTTTCTCTCGCTCTGATAATAAAAATGGACATGATCGACGACAGTAACAAAAGAGTAGATCTAGAGTAGATCTAGATTTATTTCAAAATTACTAGAGGCAGCGGAGGCTGGATACGTTTACTGTCTTGCTACATGTATGGGTGACACGGTGCTTTTCTTTTTTAATATAGTCTCCAATTAAACAAGGTAGAAGCTTCGTGGGATGAATAAAGGCAACAAGAACGTGTCACCACTACAAAAAAAGAGAAAATTTAAAACAGCATGCTCATGTCATTAATAAATCTAGACTGTCTTCCTTCTTTACGCGAATTATAAAATTTGTCATTTTCTTTTTCTCTGAGTTCCGAGGCTAACATGTCCACGTGACATTTTTTTTCGTCTGCAGAGGAAGAATTAAGGAGCGACAAACTCACAAAAGTTGCAGTGCAAAAGGTTTTTACGGAAGAACCATCTAAGCAAAGCCACGTTTCATAAGGTAAATGAACAGCTTATTTATACGGATAGATACTTCACAGTTTAGATGTACCGAAAAGATCATTTTAGTTAATCGCAAAGAATGAATTCGCTGGCGCGTGTTGGCCGAGTCTAGTCAAAGGGAGATAAGCCTGATTGAACCTGGTTGAAGGGATATTATCCTTAAAAAATAAATACATATCCTAAGGATCGCTTCCCTTGATTTATTCAAAGTTAGTAATGGGAGAAATACCAGCGATATTGAACGTTCATCCATTTTGTCAATAATAGGTTACATAAAAATATCCATAGGATTGAATCTCCAATTATCACGGTACTAAAACAGTCCACTGGTGTAGAAAAATTATTGTCTTGCTTGATATTTTTCTGTTGCACATAACATTCAATAATAGCTCATGTATATTTCTACATAATATATTTTGTTAGTGGGTTAACTATTCTTACTCTAGGCAAAGCAGGATACAGTGTTGACCTACTTTCAAAAAGGACTACACCTGTAATTATCGTGGCATTGAGATGAGGCCCCTGGAAGATGTACATGCTCATCCTATTTATGTTCAAAACAAAGTGTTGAGATGATTTTATCAAGAATATTGAGCAATAGACATAAATAAATTCTCCCTGTCACATGGTAAGCGAAGTTTAACTTTGCGCACCTGTAAATGTTGAGAAAAATAAAAAGATGTTCATCTGTGTTCAAAATGGTATCAAATAACCCATTTTGGGCTTCTTACATGGATAAAATGTAGACAATTTCTAGAGTGTTCTCTCATTTCAATAGAACAGGGGACACAAGTAAAAAAAAAATTTGTACTGCCTTGAGAATAAGATTTTTATACAGTAAAATCTCGGTAGTTCGTAGCGCAAAGGACCAGAGTATTTTATTCAAACCAAGCGTAGTACGAACCACAAAGTATGACTGTTCGGGTATTTTCGGTGCCCCACATATACGGAAATAGACAACCAAATTTACGCAGCATGTCTTGCAGTACCCTGAACTAGTACTGATTATGTATGTATATCTCTTGTTCCTTCAACTTGAGGGCTTGATCCGATTTTATTTTTGTAATTGTTTCTCTGCTCACCTAGCAAAGACACATTTAAAAAAAAACATTGGAGCAAGCGTCCAAATCAAGGGTAATCCCCAGGTGGAGCATTTCAGCCTCAGTTTCAGAAATAGTGAGTACCACAATAACAAAAAACCCACAATAATTCCAGAAGCAGTCATCCAAATTCAAAGCCGTTTCAGACGACAAATTAAATATAGCCCAATTGATGAAACCTGACTCTGAAAGGGAAGAAAACATTGTATGAAAAGGAGTAAATGCTGGTAACCAGTATTTTCTCCTTTTCCTACAATTTTTTTAGGAAGCCTCTTCCTCAAGGTTGTTACAATTAGGGATTGTGTGGTAAAGAGTTAAAGGTTAAAATGGTGAGTTGAATTTAATCTTTGACTTTAAAAATAAAAATTATCACATTTTGATGATAATAAGATTTGAGCCATGCTGTATGAAAAAGGCTTAACCCTTTCCCAAACAAGCCCTAGTTTTCATGTGTCTGCAGCACAAGTCTTTTGAAAACACTGTGGGAAAAGGAGAAATTGCTCGTAACGAGCAATTTCTCCTTTTCCCTGATTGTTTTCTACCTTTATTGAGAACTTTCTACCATTTTCATCAAATTTAATAGTGTTGTCTGCAAACTCTTTCAATTTGGACCAGTCCAAATTTTGTCGTTTGGGAAAGGGTTAACCCTTTACCAGACGACAAAATTTTAGCCTTCTCCAAATTGAAACCACTTGCAGACGACAATTTCAATTTGGCTAAAATGGTGCAAATTTTCTTTGATAGGGTAGAAAACATTGAGGGAAAAGGAGAAAATGCTGGTAACCAGCATTTTCTTCTTTTCCTACAATGTTTTCAAAAGGCTTCTTTCCCAGGGGCATCAAAAGGCATCATTGTGCGGTAAAGGGTTAATGCATATATATATATGCAAATAGTATCAATTCAGGTCTGCCTGCACATTCCATGCAAGCTGACCTGTGTCATAACTTACTGTATTTTGGTAAATTTTCTGCATGTCAAAGGACCAGTGTACCACATGATTTAGTTGGTTGTTATACAAATGGATTCTATGGATCCATAATTATATAATGTCTTGCTTGATATCATCCATCAAGGAGATCCAATAAACCCCCTTTTCCCAAAGCATGGCCATTTGTTTTAAAGGCTTAACTTTGAGAGTGCCAAGTGGTTACTCTGTGTGGAAAAGTAGACCAAGATACTGAAATTTCAAGGCTATGTTCTTCAGGATTTAACTCTACCACGTGACAAAATTTAAGACTGGTCCAAATTGAAAGCATTTGCAGACGACAATTTAAATGTGGTTCAACTGATGGAATTTGTCATTGATAGGGTAGAAAACTTAAATAGCGATTACAACCAACTTTGGAAAAGTGTGGCTTAAGTCTTCACCAGTCAGTCCTATGTTTTAACAACAAGGAAAAAGGCTTTGATAACATTGTGGTAAAAAGAGAAAATGCTGGTTACAGGTAGCCAACATGTTCTCTTTCTACCACAATATTCCCACTTTTTTAAAGCCAAATCCAATTATTCGGGTCTCAGTGTCTTCTAATTCTGTCACTTTAGATTGGTTCAGAATTTTGTTGTTCTATAAAAATTGGAGAAGTGCAAACAATGAGTCATGCTGGAGTCTGCAGTTTTGTAACAGACAAGCAGAAATCAAACACTTTGTAAATTATCCTAGAAATGTCTCTTATTGAGCTCTACATCTGCAGAACTATGACAGAGCTCACAGCAGACTTTAGCCAATCACTGATTATGTCAAAGCTTATTGAGCCTTTGCCACACAGTCCCTATACGAAGAAGTGTCCCCTGAAGCTTTAAATAGAGGAATGGTACTTCTACTATTTGATAAATGGGGAATCTTGTCTAGATCTACTGAATATTTTCAAATGCAGCCATGGGTTTGTATTCACAATCCATTTTCAAGAACATTCCTAGTCTAATTCTCAAGAATGTTTTAGATTTCTAAGTACCGCAATATCTGATTTGCTAAGCCAGAATAAACCCTTTACCAGATGACAAAATTATAGCCTTGTCCAAATTGAAAGCATTTGCAGATGACAATTTCAGTGTGGCTCAAATGGTACAACTTTTCTTTGATAGGGTAGAAAACATTGTGGGAAAAGGAGAAAATGCTGGTCACCAGCATTTTCTCCTTTTCCCACAATGTTTTCAAAAGGCTTCTTTCCCAGGGGCGTCAAAAGGCGTCATTGTGCAGTAAAGGGTTAATGATTTAGCCAGTCAAAAAGTGTGTCACTTCCTACAGTAAGAATTGGACTAAGTGCGCAATAAAATGATTGGTAAATACAAAGCCTGACAGAAGAACTTGAAACAGTAAGACTGTTGGTGCCAAGTTTCTCAAAATACCATTATCCCAAAAGTGTAAGGATGTAACTGCTTGTGCTTAGGACTGTACACAGAGTTTATTGGAGAGGTCATCAGACAGACCTCTCCAACAGTGGTGAGTTTAAAAGGCAGACTGCCTCAGAAATTGCTGCCTAACTCCATGCTTTTCTGCGAAATCGTTCTGATACAAAGTCTGTTTCGTCATGGTTTTATAAATAAACCGAAATAAAAAAACTGAAATAGGAAATAGACGAGTTTTGTTTTTATATGACGGATTTCAAAAAGGATTTGTTATATTGATTTGATTGCAAATGACCTTTCCAGTGGTTATAATTTTTCATTAAACAAATAAAGCTACACACACAAAAAAAGAATTTCGTTAAAAAAGAGAACACCGAGGGAAAAGATCACGCGACTTAAAAACGTGGGAAAAAGGTCACGTGTCTGTCAAGTAATGCATAAGAGGTTTCTCCTTTTTACACAGCTGCGATCATATAATGCCTTACTTATTTATTTGTATGTACCAAAATATATTGAAATTAAAAGCAGAAAGCTATTTGAAAACATTGATGCTGACCTCTCCTGGCTTCTTCTTTAAAGAAGCCAACTTGTTTTTGTTCCAGTTATCCAAAGTATCTATAGGTAAAGAATAGGAGGTTATCAAATTCTGAAGATCATTGTTGTGGGTACCCATTTGCTTACAAATACCTACAACACAGTCTTAAGTAAAGAACACAAAAATACTCTTTGAAGATGTAAACTTCTCTTTATTTATCCTGATAGTATGTCACCCAAAAAGTTTTACAGAGGAACGAGTGAACAAAGTTAATTATGAATTGTTTTTCCCCAGAAAATGGAATATACTCATACACTAACACTGGTACATAATAATTATACCTCTTTACCCAACAATCCTCTTTGAAAGACCCTGGAGAAAAAAGCTTCTGAAAACACTTCGGGAAATGGAGAAAATGCTGGTGATCAGTATTTTCTCCTCTCCCCCCCCCATTCTTTCAAAACAAATCCTAGTGTTTGAGACACAAATAGTTTGTAGTCTACAACTGCTTTCAGTTTGGACCAGTCTTAACCATTTACCACACAATGCCGCCTTTTAACGCCCCTGGGAAAGAAGTCTTTTGAACACATTGTGGGAAAAGCAGAAAATGCTGGTAACCAGCATTTTCACCTTCTCCCACAATGTTTTCTACTCTATCAAAGAAAAATTGCACCATTTGAGCCACACTGAAATTGTCGTCTGCAAATGCTTTCAATTTGGACAAGGCTGAAATTTTATCGTCTCGTAAAGAGTTAAATTTTTTTGTCTGGTAATAGTTCAGCAGTTGTTAATAATAACCTCTGATACTCATTGAATGGCTGTGGTATAGATCCTAGTTCAACCTGATATCTCAATTTTACTATGTTCTTGTAGAGTCATTACTTACATTTCCAACAAGTTACCAAACAATCTGAGACTCACATAGTTTGTAGTCTGTGACTGTTTTCAATTTGGACCAGTCTAAAATTTCACGTCTGGTTAACTCTTTACCAAACAACAAAATTTTAGACTAGTCCAAATTAAAAGCATTTGCAGACGACAAATTAAATGCGACTTAAAAATTGAAATTTGTTATGGGACGGGTAGAAAACATTGTGGGAAAAGGAGAAAATGCTGGTTACTAGCATTTTCTCCTTTCCCCACAATGCTTTCAAAAGGCTTCCTTTTGAGGGTCGTTAAAAGTTGGGATTGTGTGGTAAAGAGTTAAGAGTCAAGCAGTTGTTATTAACCCTTTCCCAAACAAGCCCAGGTTTTCATGTGTCTGCAGTACAAGTCTTTTGAAAACACTGTGGGAAAAGGAGAAATTGCTCGTAACGAGCAATTTCTCCTTTTCCCACAGTGTTTTCTACCCTTTTTGAGACCTTTCTGCCATTTTCATCAAATTTAAAATTGTCGTCTGCAAACTCTTTCAAATTGGACCAGTCCAAAATTTGTCGTTTGGGAAAGGGTTAAGAACCTCAGTACTTTGTGCACGGCTGTGGATTATCCTAATTCAATCTGACATCTCAATTTTACTCTCCTCTTGTGGAGTCATTACTTACCTTTTAACCCATTACCAAATAATGAGTTATAACGACCCTGGAAAGAAAGGCTTTTGAAAACACTGTGAGAAAAGGAGAAAATGCTGGTAACCAGGATTTTTTTCCTTTTTTCACAATGTTTTCTATCCTTCCCAACACAAATTTCAAACTTTAAGTCACATTTATTTTGCCATCTGCAAATGCTTTCAATTTGGACATTTCTAAAATCTTGTGTTTGGCAAAGAGTTAACCTTGTCTAATACTCAGTGTTCCCACTCGCATCTTTTTTTGGGAGTGCATGCACTCCCTGGGATACAAGATTAAGAGTGCAAGAGAAAATCTAGGAGTGCACTTAATAATGACAAATTTTGGAACTTCAATGGAGGAAAGTAAGGGTCTGTTGTATTGAAAATTTGTTTTGATGAAAACAATATGGGTAATTTAAAAAAGAAGTTGCTTGTAATATTTCCTTCCTCACTGGACCAGGTTCAGATGGACAAGTTAGAACCTCATGGCCAGTAGAATTTTCCACTTCACTGCCAATTTCAGACACTAATTAGCTGTCATTGATTGTTTTATAGAGAGATTTATGTAAATTCACTTTTTAAAGTCATACTAAAGCTCAATAGTTTGAAATGCCTATGCTTGGACGATGTCAAACCGATTACTGTTGTGTCATGGGTTTTCGCGTTCTTTGAAGCGATCTTTTTTTTTCATGCTAGCTAAATATTTGCAGTAGTATTCCTGCATAATCTGACATAAATTTGTCAATTAAGGTAGCATGTAACTTCAAAATCTGTAATTTTACACTAGAAAGGAGATCAGTACCATTAATAATAAATGACAAAATGGCTTGATTAGCAGTGATAAACAGTGACCTTCATACTTGATACCTATTGTATGGTCAAAGTTTAGATCTATAAAATATCATGTAAAGACATTACTTGTTGCCAGTAGATTTGTCAGTGCTTAAATTTTGGGGACATTTTTTCTAATTTGTCCCAGCTGGTGCTACTGGTGATTAACAGTGGGAGCCCTGAAACCTGTGCATGTTTCATTTCATATTTTTTTTGTTCATGATTATTCAATTAAGTCTGTGAATCACATACATATGTGATAGAATAGGAACCCTGGATATTTTTATAGACATGTGTAAGAGAAAAAAAAAAACCAACCTTTTAAATACGGTAATGAGGTACTACCTGATTGCTGACAATAAAAAAAATTGCTGTCTAATATAAATGCCTAGTTAACATTTGGCATTCCACAAGCTTACAGAGCTGGTAAGATGCCTATGTTCCTCTGCCAGTGCAGCCTCCATTACGGCAGCTGTAAGATTATGGTATAGATTTACAGGCATCGTAGCTTTTCATTTTGTAATTATTTCACACATAACACATTTTAAAATTTGCAAGACTTAGCCTATAAAAATGTTGTGATGGCATTGTGTGATCCCCACAGGATACTGCATGATCATGCAGACAACACATGATTTTAGATGGTCATTGGGCTGGAAAGATTGTGGGATAACGGCGTTTTACGGGGCACAGATTTTTTGTGAAAATCTGAAGTCTGAAACACTTGAAAAATTCTAAATACCATTTTCATAGAGGTAAAAGGAAAAATTGTTGAAAAATTTTACTGTTATTCTACCAAAGGGTCACAAAAAAACTGTGTTGCCAAGCAAAAAGACAAATGTTTTGACACTGGGAAATAACCAAAAAACCAAATGTGGTGATTGATATTTCTCAGTTTATGACAATGTATACATCAAGATTCAAATTAAAAACACTATTTGTAACTTCCTAATTATTCTTTCTAAATTGATTGATTATTTTTTCCCTGTCCCAAATTTTTACAAATCACAAGACAAAACTAGATTCCTCTGCAACTTAGCGTATATGACCACTATCTGTTTTTGTTTTTAAAGAATGTTTACCTGTCTATTGCAAAATAATAAACCCTTTTTTGAACATATCTTCAACATTTTTATTATGAAAAACTCAAAGTTACAATAAAAATGAAAAATGTAATTTTAAATCTATAAGACTTTTACATATGATGTCGCATACTTCAAGAGACTTGTCTGAGGTTAAAATGACTTTTAGTAGAAAAAGCTGACATATGGCTCCACAGTACAGGATCATCCATGTTGTAAAATCGTCTTACTAGGTTTATTTACGCCTGTTGATGCCGATTTACAATTCCATTCACATTTTTGATGTTATGGGATGTTTACAACACTGACATTTTGGGCAACAAAAGATTTCCTTTTGCTCATAATTGCATGCTTCCACTCAACGTAGGTACACGTCAACTTGTCATTTCAATTAATTTGCATAAAATAAGGACACTTCTTGAACACCACTTATAAACAATACATTTTTCCATAGGGTGGACCTTTATCTACTGATATTTAGAAACAAATAGCCTACGGTTATTATCAAAGATTCTGAATAGCGTCTCGTCGATTATGTATTTAAACTTACGATTTCCCATAACAGTTGCCTCTATTCCACTGGTATTCATTTCTAAGGGACATTTGTTTGCTTAACTACACATTTAGGCTACTTGACAATGTATTATGAGGTGATAATTTTACACTTTCAAGCGATGATCTGTAATTGTATGTAACCAGTTTTGTAAAGGAACCCTTTCTTTCTGGGAAAAAAGCATTTCTTGCAGTGTTGTATCTGGAAATGAAACATTTTGTGTTTGGTGCTTAGAACTGATCACACTACCAGTGTAAAATATATTGTTTACAAAATGCTTCAAATTTCAAGTGATGCTGTTGATTCCTAATAATCCAGAGTTTTAATGAATCTGAAGTAAAGATGTTTGAAAAAACTGTGGAAAAGTGAGAAAAGGAGTGCCAGTGACCAGCATATCCCCCCCCGCCCCACCAGTTTTCTGCCCATTCAAACACTATACCCATCTCTTTCAAAAGTCACATTTAATTTTGTTTTTGCAAATGCTTTGAATATTGACGAGTCAAAAATTTGTTTTTTGATCAAGCATAAAAGATTCGAACCAATGTGCTAAAAGATCAAATTGCAAGGTGTGGTCTCCATTCCGCAATATTCTCAAAAACTAAGGTATTAGTGCTTGGAAAATGTTCAACATTTTAGAATGAATGATTAATGGCAGGGTTTCCGTTTACAACGTAAAAGTATCTATATACTCACGAAAATCAGCTCTTTAACTAGATCTACATCAATAACAAAATCAATGCAAAATACCAGTACAAAGATTTAACATTTCTTGTACAAACCAGGGATCATAGTTATATGCATAACGACTATCGGAATTCCAAAGTGTCTATAAATAGACATTGGTATGTCAAGATATAACCGAGAAAGATAGAAATAGATCTCTTAGTCATGATGTTCATGTTGTCTTTTCGGCAAACTAATCATAGGAAAACAGCTGTTGTTTAGCATTTCTTTCCTGAAGATGGCTTCCCGGGCCAAAAAGAAAAAGCATTTGCGATCTAACCAAGACCAATGGCTGAAAGATCTTGCCTTCCAAGTAGCGATGGGTATCGCCAAAAGAATCCTATCGTGATATATCACGATATTTTATAAGTGTATCGCGATACGTATCGTGATATTTTTGACTTTATGTGTTTGACTAGTCCCAAGTGTTCTCTAATGAAAAACTTATTAGCGTGCACCCCTAGGTAGAATCCACAGAATTCAGAGAAATGCTGGCAGAGTGTGAGCTACACTTTTTCTCTCCACACTGCAAGCAACATCTCTGGCATTGGGTGCTCAGTTTGGAGGAAAAAAGTTATCTTACCATTTCAGCATTTTTCAGGCTTGCTTTGAGCTCTTGATAGACCTCAGCATACATTTTTGGAATAACAACCTCTGAAAATGTTTTTCTGGATGGTACTTGGTAGCGTGGCTCACACTCTGCCAGCATTTCTCTGAATTCTGTAGATTCTACTATACTGTACGACCTCATATCTTTAATTATAAATCTGGCAATTTTTTAAGTAATTCGCTGGGCCTTTTCGAGACGAATTTTGGTATTTCTGGGAACTGGAGAATAGGTGTTGAATGGTCGGTTGTCTTACACAGGAAGAAGTCAGAGGGGAGCTGATCTTTTGTGCACTAGGGGGGTTGCATTTAGGAGTAGATCTACTTTCGGACAGTACTAGTTTGTTCGGATGATGTCGTCGCAAGTGAGTTGTGAGATTTGTGGGCCCTCCGCTACATTTGACAATCGAGCGGCAGATCTTACAGCCAGCAACATTTTCTTCAATTTTCCCGTTCCTCTGAATCAGGCCAAAATGTTTCCATACAGGTGCTTTTCCTTTCACATTGTCGATAACTGTGAAATCTTCGGAAGCCGCCATGTTGAATATAGTTACTATGTTACTATAGTGATCACAGGAATTCTGGGAGTGGTCAGTAAATTACTTATTTTGCGCATCAAAGGCTGACTCTTTACTGTTAAATTATTAATTTGGAATACCGTTTCTGTGTTTTATTTACAGAAATTAAGAAAATCGAGTTTTATAAATCGAAATTAGCAAGACATCAGTGGCCGAAAAAAAAAAGTTTCAACGGGTTACGGAAACCCACGAAAGTTCTCGAGTAAACCGATACGGGCAAGCCGTACCGAAATTCGTATCATTTTCAAATCGTACCGCGATATACCGGTATACCGATAATACCGCACACCCCTACTTCCAAGATTAGATGCTGAGAGAAATTTATCTAGTTTTTATTCCTGTGTTGGTGTAAATGTATTTGATTTGTTATGAAACTAAGCAGAAAAAAGGTTCTTACAACAGGTTGCATGGACTTTCAAATAAGTTCCATCGTGACGTAAGATTCATACTATTTCGAGCGATGGTCACCGGTGTGCACAGCACATTAAATCTGCGAAGGGTTCCATAAGGAAGTCATTTGAAATAGCTTATTCTTTTTATCCACTAACCAAATTTGGCCTTAATAAATGGATGATTTATGCAGGCAAAAATGGGACTTGAGGAAAAAATGCAATGGGACTCAACTTTTGCAGTTGCACTGGGTCCCATGGACTCAGTAAAATTTCATTCAAATGGAAACACTGAACGGTTATGTCTCGAACATTTCTCACTGAAATATGTGAAAAGTGCAGGAAAACCAGAAATTTCTAATTTAGAGTAATTCCTCATTTTGAAACATTGTGGAAAAAGGAGAAAATTTTTCTCCATTTTAAACAATGTTTTATAACCAAAGATAATTTCCATTAACCCTGTACCAAAGACAAAAATGTAGACTTGCACAAATTGAAAGCATTTGCATGCGACAAATTATAGAATTTGTCTTTGATAGGCTAGAAAACATTGTGGGAAAAGGAGAAAATGTTGGGTACCAGCGTTTTCTCCTTTTCCTAGGTTTTCAAAAAGCTTCTTTTTCAGGGTCATGAAAACTCGGGATTGTGTGGTAAAGAGTTAAATGAGCTACATTTAACCCTTTCCCAAACAAGCCCTGGTTTTCACGTGTTTGCAGTACAAGTCTTTTGAAAACACTGTGGGAAAAGGAGAAATTGCTCGTAACGAGCAATTTCTCCTTTTCCCACAGGGTTTTCAACCCTTTTTGACATTGACCAGATGGTGCTCCTATATTTTTTGAGTTTTAGCAATGCATTATTCATCCCATGCAACAGCAAAATGGACACCCAGAATGTTGAAGGCATGACAAGTAAAATATGTGAATGTTTGTGGCATGTAGGAGGTATCCTTTAAGTTCTAGCTCTGATCATCACTCCAAAATTAACTACTCCGATTTAAAGTCTCCTTAGTTTTTTTGTCAAGTAGACAAATACTTGACAAAAGTGGCTCACATTTCTACAAAATTTTGTTATTCGTGAGGTGATGACATGGAGCAGGTTTCTTCAAGCACTTAAATTTCATGGGGTACGAAGTTATTGTTCATTTGTTAGAAAATACACAATAATCATGAAAAGATCTTATCATGGTAGGGAGGAAACATCTTGACAAAAAATGAAGCACTAAACAGCAGTGTCAGATTGGATGATGAATTGCTTTTTTCAGTAGACTATGTAAAGAAATACAAGAAAAACATTCCAATCTATGTTTTCAACAGTTACTGTTCTGGTAAAAATGTTGTGGTAAACAAATGAGTAAATTGTTGTTATATGCTGTTAACACCCATCTGGGTCCGTATTCACCAACCATTCCTAAGAACATTCTTGGTCTTGTTCTTCAAAATTTTCCAAATTTGAAAGTAACACACCTTCTGATTGGCTAAACCGTATGGTTTAGCCAATCAGAAGTTGTGTTACTTTCAGAATTGGAAAATCTTGAAGAATAAGTCTAAGAACGTTTTTAAGAATGGTTGGTGAATACGGACCCTGTGCATGATCTTCCATGTATTGTTGGTATGCTACTGTTTTCACCCAACACTAAAATCTGAGACTTGTCAGAAAACATTGTGGGAAAAGGAGGAAATGCTAGTTAGCTGCATCTTCTCCTTTTCCAATAATGTTTCACAGACATTCTTATCCAAGGTCATTTAAAATCAGGATTGTTCAATGACGAGTCAAATGGCACTTTCCAATGTAGCTAGAATCATTTGGGAAGAGAGACAAAGCACTTGACATTGATTCTAGCATTATTTGGCTACCCTGTAAAAGTGAAAGTGATTAGGCCATAATAAAGTATATATGTGGTTTTAGGTGCCCGACAATGTCTAACTTTTACACCCGAGCCTAAACATTTTCTCACCAGTTGATTGTTTAATATTCTAACATACTGTAATGTCCCTTATTGATGCTCCCCCAGCTTTTTCCTAACTAAAATTGGACTTACACATGGCCAATCTATCCCTAAAATTAAATCAGTTGAAATAAACTTACGACATATTCATAATTACTTCACAATTTGTTTCTCAAATGGCCATTGCTTCACAGTTGTCACTGACTAAAACCTAGGCAGTAATGTTATTGTCATCCTCGGAAAATTCTATGTCGCTTTTACCTCTACTTAATACCTCTTTGTAACGGGCATTACAAAGAGACAATATGCCATGTTTGAAAAACCAGAAGTGTTTCCTGGTGCGGCATCTGAAGATAAGAAACCACCTCACCAACAATTACCATGACATAGTAGATCTAGATCAAAGGGATAAATAAAAAAAAAAAAAAATGTAAGCCAAGCAAATCATCCATATTTTTAGCACTGCCAAATGATCAAGACATCCCCCAATGCTCTAAGGAAGGGTCACAGCACACAAATATGTTCCTGATATGATCTACACAAACAAATAACTGGATATGAATATTTTATGGTAACTATCAAAATAAATGAGACAACACCAGCATGACTTACCGTTTGAACACAGTTTTTAACACCAAGTGACAGACCATCACTGTACAGAATCCCAAGTCACATATGATGCATAATTCCGGTCCAACACTGTGCAGAAGGCAACATGAATTTTGGGGGGACATTCAGAAAACTTGGGAGTGAAAATTCAAAGAAGAGGGATCAGGGAAAATCCTACCCGTCAGATACTTCACACCCCTTCATAGTAGACTAGTAAATTATTTAACCCTTTACCTCTTGATCCCGAGTTATAACAACCGTGAGGAAAAAGCCTTTTGAAAACATTGTGGGAAAACCAGAAAATCCTGGTAACCAGCATTTCCTTCTTATCCCACAGTGTGTTCTATCCGTCAAGATTTAAATCATCATTTTAGTCCACTTTTTTTTTGTTGTCTGCAAATGGTTCCAATTTGGACAAGTCCTAAATTTTGTTGTTTGGTAAAGGATTAAAGTACATTTCATTCTCAATGTAATTCACCTAAACCTGTGTTGCAGCATACATTGTTTTTCTTTTTTTGTTTATGAAAATCAGTAGAAAAACTTAGCTGTTAGGTCTTACCATTTGTGGAAGTTGCTACACTGTTGCTCTTTATTTTTTGTTTGTCTCACCTTGAAAGAGAGCCTCAGCAGACATTGATGCAGCTTAGTCCTTAGAGTGCTTACTAAACTAAACGGACAGTTTCAGACTAGAAATAAAGCTCTAAAAGGAAAGCAGACCTCCAGATAAGAGGGAGTGATGGTATTCTAAGTTCATTATTTCTCTTCCAAACCCTATGTTATGGGTACTCAGTAGAATCGTCTTGGTGAGACGATTCTCATGAGTACCCATAACATAAGGTTTAGTGGAGAATAACTAATATTTTCTATTTTGAAATTAAAATCACTCCCTCTATCTGGAACTCTGATTAGTGCAACTTCATTGTTGCTTTTGGCCAGAATGTCTATGCAAAGTGGATAGTATAAATCAAAGATCAGACTGCACATTTTGTGCAGTCTAATCTGAATCTACACTAGCAGCAAAGACAACTACATCTATTAAAAGCACAGTTGTAAGGGACAAATGGCAGCATACCTTGATCACTGATGAAATAAGGAAATCGGGTTTGTTAACACTGAGACATAACTAATTTTGGTCCGCAACAAGGGGACAGCTTGCCATAGCAGTGATTATGACATATAATGCCTCAAATCAAACTTAAGACTTACCTGGAAGTTGACATTTGGTTGGGATTCTATGCAGTCATATAATAGCTGGAGGGATCAAAATTAATAAGATGTGCATCTAAACTGTATTGATTCTTCAGTTTTGGAAATGTTTAACAAAAAGGTTTGTCAGTGACAGGAGATGAAATATACATGTATTTCAGTTGGATTTATCTGAATACATTATAAATGGTGGGAAAAGGAAGGGAATTGCCCACCAGGACACTTGCCCACAAGGGCAATTAAATTGCCACCTTGACAAATGCCACGTAGACAAAAGCCCATCCACCATAGTAGCAACCCAGACATTTGCCCACCCGCCTTTTTCCCTTTGTTTTCACTTTTATTTATTTTTTTGTGGTTTCAACTGAAATAATTTGTCACCATGTTTCCCCCAAATAAATGATTTGCATTGCATTGAAAAGGCTGGACGTATGAATTGAATTCCTGTAATCTTTACACGTATAACAAGAGAAGCTTGCCCAAACAATGTAATTGTTAGCATTCTGAAATAGTTATTAAAGTGGTTTCATTATGAATTAAATTCTTTAAATCTTAATGATAAGAGAAGGTTGTCATAACAATGTAATTGTTAAAACTCTGAATTAATGATTAAAGTGGTTTGATTATTTGTTTGACCAGCTTTAGTTGTTTACCAACTTAAAAGATAAATGGGTCCTTTAGTCTTATGTTTTATAGGCCCAAGTGGATGGAAATAATTTAACAAATTTACATCAGCCTTTATTTAACCCTTTCCCAAACAAACCCTGGTTTTCATGTGTCTGCAGTACAAGTCTTTTGAAAACACTGGGGAAAAGGAGAAATTGTAACGAGTAATTTCTCCTTTTCCCCCAGTGTTTTCTACTCTTTTTGATAACTTTCTGCCATTTTCATCAAATTTAAAATTGTTGTCTGCAAACTCTTTCAATTTGGACCAGTCCAAAATTTGTCGTTTGGGAAAGGGTTAAAGAAATTTGCAGACAGCAATTTTAAATGCAGCAAAAATGGAAGAAAATTTGATGAAAGGAAATTGCTTGTTACGAGTAATTTGTTCTTTTCCCATAATGTTTACACACACCAGATCAAATTGTAGCCCCATATATTGTGAAATCAAGGTATCATAGGTCAGAAACTTGTTTGCCAGGTCAAACCTTAGAAAAACTTCTTGTTACCTTTGAGGCAACATTGCTGTTAAAAACTTAACCATAACATCGTTCATCCTATTTCTAAAATGCAGACAAGGCTGAGCAGAGTTCTCCCAAGTTGAAGACTAGGTAACCAGATCAATTTTGAGTAAGAAAAAAATTTTTTGGTCTCAAACATACTGAAACTTAGTCATAATAGAGATTTGCGAATTAATACGAAGACGAATACGATGACGGTGACAAGACAAATCGAGGGGTTGTTTCAAAGTACACATGTATGACGCGCTTGTAAAAAAAATGTTTATATAGCTCTCACGCGATAAACATATCATCATCAATTTATATTATTGTTTGTGCTTGGGTATACATGTTTAAAATCACGTACCGTGGCGATACAATGTACTGAAAACGGAATAAAGATAATCAGGTATGTCTAGGACACACTTACATGTACCTATCAATTGGGCTATTGTAAATTTTACTTTGGTGTGGAAAGTTCATACGTATCACTAAAAATAATCATTAAAATAATTCTATGCATACCTCTATTACCGTTGTGAGATTTTCCGATAATATATACATTATCTAGTGGGGTTTATATAAGCGTAAATCACATAAATTCAAAACCTGCAAAGCCAGGTTAAGGTCGGGTCGGTTGACATCTTTAAAAATTACTTAGACTGGCCATTTAAAACACAAAGAATCACCTAAAGCGAAAGGTTTTCTATCCACACAGACTGCCCGGACTGCAAATGCTGATCATAGCTGATATTTTTCGCAGATGTCAGAAAGTTCCCTAAGCGTGACTCGTCCCATATATACATAAAAGTATCATTTTCTATACAACTAAACCGATTTTTTTTCCTGCAAACAACTCCTAAACATACATGTATAGTAACAACACAAGGTAACCTTTCCTGGCGATGCCTCAATATCATTTGATCGGACTTGTAATTGTTTCTGTAACCCTTTGCAAATTAATCCCATGATTTTACAACCCTGGGGATGACAGCTTTTTAAAGCATTGATGGAAAAGAAAAGCAAACTGGTAAACATTATTTTCTTCAATTCACACAATGTTTTCTACCAATTGATGACAAATTTCTCTATTTGATCCTCATTTGCCATCTGCAAATGCTTTCAATTTGGACTAGTCTAAAAGTTTGTCATTTGGTAAAGAGTTAACATACTATGTAAAGCATGATACCCCAAAGAAGTCCCATTTTCACAGTAATGTGTTCAATGACCAAAACTATTGGTTCTCAAGAAAGAAATGGGCCATGCGAAAAGAGGCCTTAATGCATCTGCAAAGAGTATCAACTCATGTCAGTCTGTGCGGTCCGCGCAGTGCAGGCTGACCTGGATCAAAACTTTTTTCAATTGGTCAATTTTTTGCATGTCAAAGGACCATTCTACTCAATGATTCAGTTGGTTTGTTTGAAAAAATAGATTTTATGGATCCATAATTATGTCATGACTTGCTTAGTATAATGCAATTTGAGATGTGTTAAGTCCCCTTTTTCGAGAGCATAGTTCAAATTCTTTAACCCTTACAATGCTTGAACTGACTTAAGTTGCTTTTGGACAGTGCATGTCAAAATCTTTACTGTTTGCTACCTTGTTACATATTGTTACATATTCTCGCCTAAAGAACATTGGAATAGCACTATTTTCACATTTTTTCCCATGTTGAAAATGGTCATTTTTTTTTTTTCATCCCACACTCTTAAGGCTAATAATTTTGTAACTGTCCTGGTAAGAATGAACTATAGGAATAAGACTTATTCATATAATAAACATCTTGACTCCCAGAATATACCCTAAATATGTGTAGCAAACTCTCATTCTGTGTATTGATAATGAATTTTTCAGCTTTACATTTACGATTCATGTCAGCAAAATCTGATGCATTAATTATAACGCCATATATGTATAAGATCACACAATGTAGGCTTTTCATTTATGTGATTTATGCTGATAAACAATTTTATCGTGGCGCGTCATACATGTGTACTTTGAAACAACCCCTCAATTTGTCTCGCCACCGTCATCGTACTCGTCTTCGTATTAGTTCGCAAATCTCTAATATTTGTCTTCATGTAGTCTGAGACAAGTTTGAATATAGGTCACCAAAGGAACAATACTAGGTCAAACATATGAAAATCATTGTGTAACATTATGTCATTCTCCTGTAAAAGGAAGTTGGTTGTTCCTATTAGCCTTTTGGATCATGAATTTTGACCTCTATATCTGGTTTTGTTTTCTCTATCCCCCAGTTCGTGAGAGCTCAAAAAGAGAAATACTTTACCTAATTATTTTAGTAAGGCCCCTGTGAGATATACTTTGTGTATAAATCATGTGGAAATGGGAGACCCCCTCTAATTTATTATTTATGATGATACTTTCAACTCCTACACAGCTATCTTCTGTTCAGTTATTTTGGTACAATTATTTGTAAATTGGAACAGATATAATGTCTCAGTTTAGTTCAGCAGTGCACGACATTTCATCGAAAGGGTGTTTGGTGAAAATGCACATATTTTTTGAAAAACCTATCACTAAATTCCTTGGTTTATTTCATGAAAAGCTCTGGGAGGAAGATTTGCGCCACAATTTGTCCGAGTAAGGGTCAGGGTTAGGGATGGTTTTCGACCAACGTGGTTTTCGACACTTATGTGGTTTTCGACAAAATGTCGACAAAATGTCGCAGATCTGTAGAGCACACCAGGTTTCCAAACTATACCATGTTCTTTCCACTCCATTTGAGCTTTAGTGTCAATTTCTACATGTGCATTTCTTTTGTGTCTGTAATGTTATACAAATTTGACATAGTTTTTTTTTCTTTTAGATGAGCCAAGCCCCCGTAGCTCAGTCAGTAGCGTACAGGACTTGAGAACAGGAGGTCGCTGGTTCGATCCCCAGCTTGGCCAGTTTCTTCCTGAGGATTGATGATAGTCATCGTGACAGGATTCATTCCTCTCTCACCGCTGACCATTCTTTTGACTATGGTTATGTGGGAAAGTAGCCAGTGGCTTGGAAAGAATATTGTGTGGAGTACTGGTAAGTGAAACTCGAGGAAAGCATGGATAGGTGCACTGGCCGCCGTGATATAACTGAACTAATGTTGAAAATGGCGTTAAATACCATACAATCAATCATTCTTTTAGATGAAAAATGCAAAAATTTGGTTAAACTATCTGGTTAAATGTAATCTATATCTATATTTTTTACCTGCTTTTAGTTTCCATGACACAAGCTTGGCTGGATCGCCAATCCGATGGAGTAATCTCACTTTGAGCACTATTACCCATATTTGGTAAGAAAATAGACAAATCTAGCTTGGCAGTATGATATCAGGATAAACATGGCAATCGGTAGACTAAACATTTACAAACCCATAGTAGGAATTCATACCAAATGAAAAATGAAAGCCTAAATATGCTGGTTAGACAGTTCATTGCTGTGAAGTGTGCCTCTGTTAGTGTTGATGTTCGTATTATTTGATTTTGAGAATTTTGAGTACATGTTGTCCCATTACTAGGTCTAAAATAGCTTGCCTATAATTTGAAGAGTTTCACTGATGGAAATAGGAAGAACTGTGCATCATCTGCAGAGCATATCAGGCTTTCATGGGGTACAACGTTTGAGCAAGTTCTACCTATTAGTAGATAATATTTCAGTGATGATGAACTCTTTCACTGCCAATAATGACTTGAATAGCTTTTGTTCACTGTATAGATGATGATCAGACATTCAGTGCAGTCTGATCTTGGACCTTGTTGGACCTTTGATCTGTACCATCCTCTACCTTATCTGAAACTTCGACCAAGACAATCTTCATTTTCAGTTAAAATCCACTTTTAGGGAGTCATAAAAAAAGTAAAAATCATTTTCTTTGCAGCCAGACTTAATCAAAGTACTGATAATACTGACAGACTAGCAAATGTAGAAAGAAAGGCCTTGGTAAAGATAAAACTTGTTTGGTTCATACAAGATTGCAGAAAAGCAGTCCAATCAGGTCCAATCCTGTTATTAAGCCTGTGTCTTTACCAACTGCTCAGAGTCATTTCAGGGCTTTTTTTACTAAGAAAGTGACGCCGATTGTCTGCGTCTTCCCCTCAGAAAATTTTCCCCCAAAAATGTAATTCCCCCCCCCCCCCCCCCCCCCAAGAAGTCAATTTTCCCCTAAGAAATCACATTTCTCCACTGTAATACAAAGTATCGTATCAAGATTTAGTTCATAAACCCACTCCCGGACCAAAGATTGGCTTGAAAAACAACCAAGGATAGAAATGTTTTCGTTGTTTAATGAGTAACCCACCTTTGAGGTTCGTGGAAAACTGTCACTAATTGGCTGATTTCGTATTTTATATTCATTCTTTGCACGGAATGTTCCAAACACGCTCGTGGTCTAATACTGTAAGTAGGCAATCGGTCCCCGACGATCCCTGGTCAGACAGTGTAATTGTAAAAGAAATCGAAAGTACACAATTGGCATCGACACCCTTTGACCCTAGTCAGCTTTCTGATGTTCATGAGAATTAATTTGTATCAAGATGAATTGTCAGAGAAGGACTTTGAGAATATTGAGACCACGGTTTTCATTTGACCCGGGACCCCGAGTTTTGATGCTTGGAAACCCGAAATGGCCCGTTTTTGACACTCAAAAATATCTGACTAAGCGTCAATCTGACGCATGAGATTATCCGCTAAGGCGTCATATAAATTACCTAGCATGTCTATGGCAGAAATAGAGATCGTAAAAAGCAAGATCAGTACTAGCAAATGTGAGACACACGCAGCTCTCTTTACCACAACTAATCAAGCTGGTGAGTGGCGATTCATTTTTGAAAATGTGATAAAGGTGTTTATCCAATTATCTGGTGTAAGATGACAGGTTTTAAAGTTACTGCTACCCGAATTGACAAATTCATGTCAAATCATGCAGTAATATTTCTGGAAAAGTCAACTGAAAAAAAGAACACAGAAGAAAAACGTGAAAACCCATGACACAACAGATGTCAGTTTGACATCGTCCAATCAGAGACACTTCAAACTCTTTTCATCTTTGATAATTAACTTAAATAGTGAATTTACACTAATTTCTGTATAAAAAAACAAGTGGAACCTGAAATCTCTGTTTCAAATGGAGGAAAAACTTTGGTTGTTTTTTAACTGAAAATATTCAACAACCTGTAGATAAGATGGGGGGGAAAGATTGAGGTTTGGCTTTCTTGTCTTACAGTATTAGCACTGGAACAAGTGTAAAAGAAGATGTTACTGGACAAAAAAAAAGAAGACTAAAATTTAAAGAAATAACACTAACAGATGTGACCTTTATTTTCTCCCTTTTCCACAATGCTCTAAGCTATGAGAGAAAAATCAAGTTGTTCTAGCCACATTTGAATTGTCGTCGGCAAATGCCTCAAACATGATCAAGTCTAAAATTTTGTTGTTTGGTAAACAGTTAAAAGGTTGTTTCTGTCTGCTTATTCGTAAAGATGAATTGCATGCTTGGACTGCAAGTTAAAATTCATCTATTCACTTCATTCCAACAAGCCTGTACATAAGATGAGGTATTTTCTTGTCTAATTTCTGTCAATAAGTAAAGAACATAAATGAAAAATTGTCTTTATTTCACCCTTGTCTCTCCATAATAACCAAGTAATTGACCCTTGGACATTTCCTTTTGACTCATGAAAAAATTATTTCAGTTTGTTGATCCTCTCAATTCCAAAAAGGACATAGACATGCCTCTGTAGACAAACATTTTGTGTTCACAAAACAGTTAAATTCAGTTTCACATGCTTGAGTGTTATTGCAAAGATTAATACCAGTGTTCTATAGATAGTACATAATGTATACATAATGTATAATGTATATCACAAACGTGTATAATGATGTACACCAACATATGTAGCAAGGCAGTAAATTTCCCCAAATATGGCTTTGTCGTGGATTTTTTCCCCTTTTGACCAGTGTCCAGTGTCTTCCCCAAACCCTAAAAAAAAGCCCTGCATTTACTTGGAAAAATTCTGTTTGTTAATCTTTGATTGAAAAAAGGAAATTAAAAAAAAAAAATATATATCATTTTGATGGTTTGGGGTTTGAATATTCTTTAGATTTCACCTTCAGTTTAAATTTCCATAAATATTCATTTTCTTTTCTTTCGGACGAACTTGTAGCTGGAAGAGACCTGCTAGACCCTCGAAAAATACAAGGATGAAAAAGGTTATGTTGGGATAAGTAAAGATGAGCTGGAGTTGCATTGGTCACAGACTTGATTAACCCTTTACCGCACAATCCCAGCTTTCAATGAACTTGAAATAGAAGCCTTTTGAAAACATTGTTGGAAAAGGAGAAAATGCTTGTTACCAGCATTTTCTCCTTTTCCCACAAAGTTTTCTAACCTATTGCAGGCAGAAATCATCATTTAATTTGTCGTCTGCAAATGGTTTCAATTTGGTCCATTCTAAAAGTTTGTCGCTTGATATAGAGTAAACATATAAGCAAACATCTGATATCTTACTGGTAACATCCTTTTCAGTCTATGACTTTTTATGTAGACGTCATTCAGATTGGAAAGATAGGGATTTTTAGTTTATGTCAGCATTGTTACATTTAATAGAATTGCGATTTCTAACAGAAAGAAATTATTGTATTTTCTGTGGGGCAGTTTTTGGTGACTGTGGGTTTTTTGTGTACCTTTTGAACTGGGTCGCTTTCGATGGCAATAGACAAGTGATCTTATGAACAACCAGATTGGAAACATTTTCATGCAACTAATTAAATGTAGCTCGAAAGATTACTTCTGTCTTTGAAAGGACAAAAACCATTGTCAGAAAAGGAGAAAATGCTGGTTACCACAATTTTCTTCTGTTCCCACTATCTTTTTAAAATCCGTCTTCGTCAAGGTCATTAAAACTCGGGTAAAGTGTGAAGCAAGAAGGCTTTTTGAAAGCATTGTTTGAAAAAGAGAAAATGCTGGGTTTTAGCTTTACCTCTTTTTCCAACAATTCTTCTCTGTTCTTTCAGAGACAAAAGTAACTACTCGAGCTACATTCACTTTGTATTTAGCAAATTCCTTTAATGTGGATTGGTCTAAAATTTGCAGTATCTGGATCTTTTTTAGTAAGTGAAATATTTATCTCATTAAACCCTATTAGAGCCCAAATAGCTGCCAAAAGTAAAGGAAGGGGTTGTTAAAATGCATTTAAATTTAAATCATACCATTTAAAAGTATGGAAAATAATATAAAGGTGACAGTCTCTTGTATGGTTGGTCCAAGTGTTTGTAGCAGGCAGACAAATGAATTTTAAACAAAAGATGGAGAGACCTGGCTATTCACTTTCTCTTCTTTTGGATGAACTTGTAGCTAGAAGAGACCTCCTAAACCGGCTAAAACCACGAGGATGAAAAAGTGACCTTCATTTAAAATTCATTTTTGTCAGGGACTGACTCTTAGACCGACCATACAATAACATTTGTCACCTTCACAACAATTTTCATACTTTTAAATGGTATGATTTAAACTTTAATGCATTTTAACACCCTCTCTGTTTACTTTTGGCAGCAATTGGGGCTTTAAAGCATTAAAGCTTGTAATTATGTGAATTATTGGGGAACCTTTATATGACATTTCCTATCTGCAAAAGGTTAGTCTTGTGGAAATCAGCAAGGGACCAAGCATTTCATATCTATTGATTTTTGTTCTATTGTCAAGCCAGAGGAGCCTATTCTAATGCTAGGTCACAAATTTCAGTATACATGCGCAACTTTATGAAGAACTCATAAATATCAATTATCAATTTATGATACTTTGTAGAAAATTCCCTGTATTTTGCATGCCACGCAGATCTATCTGTAAATTATGCGCTTCTGTTTCACTGCTGGTTTTCTTCAATAGAGAGCTTCTATTAGTTGATCCAGTTAACCCATAACCTGCTATGTAACGAAAATGAAACTTTCAAATCGATAGTAGAACCCACATACTGCTATTACAAAGTTATTTTTTCAGGAAAATTACCTCCTTATTAGACAGTGTAGACCAAGATCAGATCTGATCTTGATCTACACTGTCCGCAAAAGTCTTTGAGCCGCGCTTAGCAGTCTAAGGGTTTAATTCTATACCACACAATCCCAACTTTTAACGACCCTGAGAAAGAAGCCTTTTGAAAACAATGTGGGAAAAGGAGAAAATGCTGGTAACCAGCATTTTCTCCTTTTCCCACAATGTTTTCTACCTTTCCCAAAACAAGTTTCAGCTTTTGAGTCACATTTAATTTGTCGTCTGCAATTGCTTTCAATTTGGACTAGTCTAAAATTTTGTCGTTTGGTAAAGAGTTAATGGCTAAGGTAGGTTGAAGTAGTAGTAACTGTTCTCAGAATTGGTGTTGGTATTAATCTTTACTGCACATGGCAATCCAACCAAGATAATTATGGCGCCCTATACTCTTTATCCAACATAAACTGTTTGTTGATTTTGAAAGCATTTTCAGACAACAAATTATATGTGGCTCACATGGCAGGAATTTTCTCTGTAAAAGTAGGAAATGTTGTGGGAAAAGGAGAAAATTATGAATACCACAATTTTCTCCGTTTCCAATGATGTTTTCAAAAGCCCTCTTTCTCACAGATGTTTAAACTCTGGACTGTTTTGTAAAGGAAAATTTTGATACCAGGTTTACTCTGTGGGTTGACCTGGAGGGCAAGGGATACCATTCAATCATATCTTGCCCTTATGGCATTTACTCTTCAGATTGAAAAACTCGATGATGAAAATATCCATGGAGCCATTGCAGGATATGGGGTATGGACAAAAGCTCCATAGGACAAAAGCCTCATGTACAAAAGTCCCATGCACTTAACAGCAATATGAACATATACGAGCCCCATGATATTACATTATCTTCTTACTGGGTTTTTAGACTAGTGAAGCTAGTCTATAGGCATCATGATTGACCCAAAGTCAAAGTAAACAAAAAACCCCCTCAGTTGCCAAATACTGCCTCACAGTAAAATACTTCTTTCTATTAGAAATCCTAATTCTGTTATATATGACAATTTTGACAAAAACCACTTCTACCACTTCAGTTTCAACATGTCTTTTTACAAAGTAATAGATTGAACAAGATGCCATTTATAAGGTACAAGATCTTTGCTTATATGTAAATTAAGTGACCTATGCAAAGCAGGCTATTACCAGTTATTCCTACACCACTGTAACATTATGAATGAATCTAAAAATAGACACACCCAGGTAACTTGTAGCAAATCCCAGCTGCATTAACTCTCACTGGACAGGGAACCCTTATCATTCCTTCAGTCATTCATTATTTAGATCATTCTGTACAGTTAAACTGTTATGTTAACTGTTATTTAACATTTAGAATATTAACTCTTTACCACACAATCCGGAGTTTTATTGACACTGGGGAAGAATCCCTGGTAACCACCATTTTCTCCTTTTCCCACATTGTTTTCTGCCCTTCTGGAGTCAGGTTTCATCAATTAAGCCACATTTAATTTGTGGTCTGTAACAGCTTTGAATTTCGTTTCATAAAAAAAATAAAATAGTTCACTACATCTTGCACTATTGGATACTGACTCATTGATTGTATGGTGTTTAATGCTGTTTTCAACATTATTCCGGTGATATCATGAAGGCCAGTGCACCTATTCATGCTTTCCTGGAGTTTCTTTTACCAGCACCACTGCGACTCAGTGACCTTTTGTGGACAGTATGTATTAAGATCATACTGCAGAGAACAGCAGTCTTTCCTTGGATCTACACTGTCCGCTAAGAGGATATATTTTCTCCAAAATGTAACTTCAAAACAGCAATATTCGGGTGTTTACCATTGACTTGAAAGTTTCATTTGATTTTTCTAGCAGGTTAAGCGTTAAATGTAAACCAGATGATAGTCAACCAATAGCATGCATAGCCCCGGTAGCTCAGTCGGTAGCGTACAGGACTTGAGAACTGGAGGTCGCTGGTTCAATCCCAAGCTTTGCCAATTTCTTTCCGAGGATTGATGATAGTCATCGCAACAGGATTCATTCCTCTCTCACTGCTGACCAATGTTTCGACGATGGTTATGTGGGAAAGCAGCCAGTGGCTTGAAAAGAATATTGTGCAGAGTACTGGTAAAAGAAACTCCAGGAAAGCATGGATAGGTGCAGAAGCTGCCGCGATATAACTGAAATAATGTTGAAAACGGCGTTTAACACCATAGTACAATACTACTCAGTCGGTAGCATACAGGACATGAGAACAGAAGGTCGCTGGTTCGATCCCCAGCTCAGCGAATTTCTTTCCGAGGATTGATGATAGTCATTGTGACAGGATTCATTCCTCTCTCAAGTTACGACGGTGGTTAAGTGGGAAAGCAGCAAGTGGGTTGGAAAGAATATTGTGCGGAGTACTGGTAAAAGATACTCCAGGAAAGCATGGATATGTACACTGGCCGCCTCTATATAACTAAAATAATGTTAAAAAAATAGGGTTAAACACCATACAGTCAGTTAATCAATCAAATTCACTAGTCTTTCACTACTTTCAGTACTTTGATTTACTATATGTTTATGAAAAAAGAGCTATAAAGTTTTAATCAAAAGAAGAAATTTTTTGGATTAAAATACTAATCCTATCAAGAATCAAAGAAAACCCATCAAAGATAAAAAGGTAATTAGATAATAGAACTTGATTTGAAACTTTGCAAGTATGTTTATTCAGTGTCTTTTACCTTTGATTGAGCTTTTACTAGGAACATATTTAAAAACATCCCCGTAAAATAATCAACAAAAAATAAGGTTCAACATGTTACCAAATGCTTGTGTCTGTTCTTTTGAAAACATAAAAGATAGAAGTCATTGCTCATCTAATATGTTCAAATATATATTTCAAATGATTGTCATTCACATCTCGGGTCATTTGAAAACAGTAGGAAAGTACCAGATTATTAGATGTATCAGCTCATTCACTGCAATAGTTTCTCTGTTGCTAGAACATAGAAAGTCGATCACTAAAACCAAACTTAGTTTGCAAATTTGAGGATATGTAGTCATTGTTCATAATGTATCAATTTATTAAATGACACAGGACTTTTGCCCAATGGGACTTTGGACCTACACCTGCAGGATAATTACCTCCCCGGAGTCATTACTGCTCCACTACTATAACTATTATGTTCAGGCTTTTGCCCCATGGGGCTTTGGTCCTACACCCGCAGGATATACCTCCCCAGAGTCAGTGTCATACATGTCTTCTGTCATTGTTAAAATCAACACTTAGGTTACACTTATCTCTTCAGAATAATTTTTTTTGACAGTCAAGTATAAATAACCTCTGTACTATTTTGAGCAGTGCAGTAACATTATCTGCATGTCAAATCAAACATGAATTATGGCTTCTTGTGAATATTTCTTTTTAGCTCACCTGTGATCAAAAAAAACTTTGACATATTGTTATAGCCCTGGCATTGTCTGCATTGTCGTTTGTGTCATCATGCAAAAACTCATCCTGGTTAACCCAGTTTGGATGTATTCCGTAAACTACATTCATCGCCCCTGGGTTATCTCGCGTATAATTTCTCGTTCTCATGAATTATTCATGAGGCATTTTGATTGGTAATCTCAGTTTTTCAGTGAGAAAATTTAATCTATTTTTATCAACCACATGCCATCATTTCTATTGTTACCTCGTCTACAACCAATCAAATGGAAGAATGTAGTTTACAAATAACATCGGAACTGGGTCAACGAGGATGACGTCACCCCTGCTACATACCCCTAAGGACTGCTGCAGCATGCTGTATTTCTGAATATTTGCCTTCATATACAAGGATTTATAATATCTGCCCTGGATTGTTGTAAGGCAAATGCCACAGAAGGAAGGCCCACTGGTGGCCACCATATTCGTTGATAATGATGTGTGTTTTACCCGGTTTATTGATATTAACGGAAGAAATGTGATTATCCTCCACTACAAGAGAGTATCGTTATGTTACCGACAAATTTGATTGGCTATTGGGTGTAATTCACAATCTCATGAATATTCATAGAAACGATGGTTTGGCAATTGAATGTCCCAGGGGTGATGAATGGTAATACTTCACACCTGGGTTAACGAGGGTGTCAAAAACTTTGACATTTTATAATATCTCAGTCATTACTGAGGTATTTACTTCAAACTTGGACTAGTTGTTAAATATCAGAAGGGGAGTCTATACAGCAGGGGCAGGTTACCATCAACATATCATCTTTGACACAGTTATGCCCCTATTTCATCTTAGAATTTTCTCTCAATGCACCTGCAGCTGAGTGTTGGCACCCACATGTGGTGCTGTGTTGTTAGTGTGTCTATGTAGTTTCTTTTTTGTAATTCTGTCAGTGTAGTTTCTTTTCTGTTACTGTGTCAAAATATATTTCTAGACAGGTTGTCAACAATATCTTAATTACTGATTCTCTTTTTTACTCAGAATTCTGTAGGAATTTGCCAAGACATCTTCAAATAAAACACAATTGACAGGTGATTAGTTCCTGACATTTTTATTATAGGAAATAATTCCAGGGTAATGATGGTGTACTGCTTTAGCACTGTTATTTGTTACCATTTCATCCCAGAAAACCCTTTGTTTTTCAGAAAATAAAACAGCGGGATACTGGATGTCTACTTGAAGGAAAAGGGCACTTTAACATGCAAAAATAAGGTAGACCTGTCCATTTTGCAAACAAATTTGTAGAATGATGATCAGTTGAAAGTGGCTCTAAAAATGTGAGTTATATGTATCTTTGAAGAACTTGTAGAATAAGAATCAAAGTACTGAAAGTACTGACAGACTAGCAAATTTGATTGATTGATTGTTTGTATGGTGTTTAACCCTGTTTTCAACATTATTTCAGTTATGTAGCAGAGGACAGTGCACATATCCATGCTTTCCTGGAGTTTCTTTTACCAGTACTCCGCACAATATTCTTTTCAAGCCACTAGCTGCTTTCCCACATTTATACTATAACCATCATCGAAACGTAAGAGAGAAATGAATCCTGTCATGATGACTATCATCAATCCTCAGAAAGAAATTTGCGGAGTCAGGGATCGAACCAGCGACCTCCTGTTCCCAAGTCCTGTACACTACCGACTGAGTTGCTGGGGCTATGTGTGCTATTGGTTTACTGTAATCCAGTTTAAGTTTAACCCTTAACCTGCTAAAAATGTTAAACAAAACTTCCAAGCCGATGGTAAACACCTGAATATTGCTATTTCAAAGTTACATTTTGGAGAAAATAATATATCCTCTTATAGGACAGTGTAGATCCAAGATCAGACTGCATTCTCTGTGCAGTCTGATCTTAATCCACACAGTCTGCAAAACGTCATAGAGTGGCAGTAGTGCTGGTAAAAGAAACTCCAGGAAAGCATGCATATGTGATCTGGCCGCTGCAATATCACTGAAATAATGTTGAAAACGGCGTTAAACACCTTGCAATCAATTAGTCAATATCCAATAGCACAAGATGTAGTTAACAATTTAACTCTCTTTACAAAACGAAAAATTTCACGCCAGTCCAAATTCAAAGCTGTTGCAGACCATAAAGTAAAAGTGGCTGAACTGATGAAACCTGATTCCAAAGGGTAGAAAACAATGTGGGAAAAGGAGAAAATGATGGTTACCAGCATTTTCTCCTTTTCCCGCAATGATTTCAAAAGGATTTTTTCTCCAGTATCGTTAAAACTTGGGATTGTTTGGTAAAGGGTTAATATTCAAGACTAGAATAACAGTTGAACTTAACAGTTTAACTGTACACAATGATCTAAATAATGACTGACTGAAGGAATGACAAGGGTTCCATGTCCAGTGAGGGTTAATGTAACTGGGATTTGCTACAAGTTACCTAGGTGTATCTATTAATAGATTCATTCATAATGTTACAGTGGTGTAGGAAAAAGTGATTCTCTGCTTTGCATAGGTCACTTAATTTACATATAAGCAAAGATCTTGTACCTTGTAAATGACATCTTGTTCAGTTTATTACTTTGTAAGACGACATGTTCAAATTGGAGTGGTAGAGATTTAGCGGTTTTTGTCAAAATTGTCATATACAACAGAATTAAGATTTATAACAGAAAGAAGTATTTTTCTGTGTGGCAGTATTTGGCATCTGTGGGGTTTTTTGTTTACTTTGACTCTAGGTCAATCTTGATGCCTATAGATTTGCTAGTCTAAAAATGCTGTTTAACAGCATTTTATTTTCTCCCAGAAATGCATTTTAAAACCTGCTTTGTTTACTTTTGGCAGCTAATGTTACTTTAAGCATAGAAAATTGCATAGGGAAATCTGCCATTTCTTGAATCCAAAAGTCTGGTAGCTCAGTCAGTAGCGTACAGGACTTAAAAAGAGCAAGTTTGCTGGTTTGGTCTCCTGCTCGGCCAATTTCTTTCCAAGGATTGATGATAGTCATCGTGACAGGATTCAATCTTCTCTCACCAATGACCATCGTTTCGACAATGGTTATTTTGGAAAGCTGCCAGGGGGCTTGGAAAAAATATTGTGCGTAGCACTGGTAAAAGAAACCCCAGGAGAGCATGGATAGGTGCACTGGCTGCTGCAATATAACTGAAATAATGTTGAAAACGGTGTTAAACACTACACAGTCAATACAGTTGGATCCAAGAAGTCACCGAGCTTACAATCACACTTTCCTTGGAAAGGTAAAAAGCTTGTTAGTATAGTCTGCAATCATTTTTTTTCTATGGCATTAGTGGCTTCCCCTTCTATAAATATCCTTAAGAATATTAAAGTTGCAAAATCCATTTTACTGTAAAGCAATCAGTTGTTACCGATTCTGGCATCAAACAACAATTACTCAATTCTACTTGATCATCTTAGAATCATCAGTACTTGTTTATTTATAGTCTAACAGTGTGTGCAATCATGTAGAAATGTATGTAAATCAGGTAAATTTCGAAATAATCACGCACAACTTTACAGCCATATATGTGCCGGAACGTAGGGCTACGCAAAATGGATGCCAAAATCATGAATTCTATCAGAAACGATCGATGCAAAAAGATACCCCCTGTATCAATCGGATTGCTAATTCAAAAACATGGATTTTCCATAACCAAATATAGAAGCACAGTTTTCGAATACCTTTATTTTTACCGCAGTATTCGTAGACTGGAATACCGAAGAATTTTAAGCTGATCCACTGTTGAGATATTGATATATCATTTATCAGATTGAGACCAGTGCCCTGTCTAGATGTATTAAGGCCAGTTTATCAGTAGATTTACGTAGTGAAATTTCGACTGCATAATGGCGAAGCAACAGCCCACCTTGTCGTCTTTCAACTGTTTCAAAAGGCCCTCTCAGGAAGATAATTGATCTGAAATTGAGGTGAGCACATCGGCCAAAGACAATCCGCATTCATCGCTAGGCACTATAACGCCATCAGTAGGAAAAGTAAGTCTAACATACATTTGGGGATCCTGCTGTTGATTGCCAAACGCAATAATTTAGAAAGAAAAAAAATTCTGAAAAAGAAGCACTGGCGAATCTGCTGGCGACAAGTAATGCATATTCATGAATCTTAAAAGATTTAATCTCAGACATAAACAATGTGTATCAAGTGTTAAGGAAGCACGCATCACTCTTATCACAGCTTATCAAGCTGGCATGTCATTAAAAAATGTGAAAATGATGTTGATCCGCTTATCTAGTGTACAAATGACAGGTTTTGAAGTTACATGCTACCTTTATTGACAAATTTATATCAAATCATGCGGAAATACCTATCAATGAATCAGCTGACATGGAAAATAGATCGCTGAAAGAAAACGCAAAAACCCATGACACAACAAAATATTAGTTGGACTGGTCCGATCAGGGGCACTTCTGACTGTCTTTTCAGCTTTGTTAATGACTCTGACCAGTAAATTTGCATAAATATCAGTATAATACAAATAGTGGGCACAAAAATTTCTGTCTAATAATGAGAGAAGAAAAAACCTATGATTTTGTGAAATGAAAAATTGAAACAACCTACAAATCAGACAGGGGAAGGTGGGGATTAGGCCACCTTGTCTCACAGTGATAGCACTGGAACAGGTGTTAAAGAAGAAGGTACATGACTTTTTTTTTTTCATTGTATGGGAGCTTCATTAACTGTCCATATTTCCGAAGAAAATCAAATTATACATTCAACCCACACAGTCCCAGAATCTAATGGCACACAAATAAGAATTTGCAGGGGAAGCCTTGATAAATTTATGAAACTGACAATTTATGGAAAAATAAATCTATTTAACTGTTGAAAATTTTTGTACCCCCATTTCATTTTCTGTATCCCCTATTTTGCAACCCAAGAGGTACAAAAAAACCCATTTGAAAAATTCAGTGGACACACTGGTCTGAATTTTAACTTTATGCATGTAAACAAGTAAATAGTACAATTTGGAAATTTGGATTTCTTTAACCCTGTACCACACAAACACGAGTTTAAACCATCCTGGGAAACAGTACTTTTGAAAACATTTTGGGAAAAGGAGAAAATGCTGGTAACCAGCATTTTCTCCTTTTCCCACAATGTTTCCTTATCTTTCAGAAACAAGTTTTAGTCACATTTGTCATCTGCAAATGTTTTTAATCTGGACCAGTCTAAAATATTGTCATGTGGTAAAGTCTAAAAACTGATGCATCATTTTATTGTTGGGCTGTTTATCTTCTTCACAGAAATTTGGATGCAATGAATTAGCAATACATGATAGAATGACAAAATACAGCGTTTATTTTTGCTAGTATTGACGTTTATGTGGCTAGTTTTGGCAATTCAGTGACTTTGATGTATAATAACATTTACAAGAGGTTGTTGTGACTCAGAGACCTCCAGATAAAAACAGAATGATAGTATTCTAAATCCAATATTTCTCTTTCAAACCCTATGTTGGGGTACTCATTTAGCATCGTCTCGATGAGACGATTGTAATGAGTACCCATAACATAGGGTTTAGTGGAGGATAATTAATATTTTCAATTTTGAAATCAAAATCACTCCCTCTATCTGGAGCTCTGGACTCAGTGGTTACAGCTATGGATTTGTAATAAAAAATTCTGGATATTTTGCTGCTAGTCTTATGGGAGTGTCCCTCAGCAGCAAGGCTCTGTGGAGTCCCAGCATAGTTGATTGATTGATTGTATGGTGTTTAATGCCGTTTTCAACATTATTTCAGTTATAATGTGGCGGCCAGTTTACCTATCCATGCTTTCCTGGAGTTTCTTTTACAAGTACTATGCACAATATTCTTTCCAAGCCACTGGCTGCTTTCCCACATAACCATCATCGAAACAGTGGTCAGGGGTGAGAGAGGAATGAATCCTGTTGCAATGACTATCATCAATTCTCAGGAAGAAATTGGCCGAGCCGGGGATCGAACCAGCGATCTCCTGTTCTCAAGTCATGTACGCTACCGACTGAGCTACTGGGGCTCAGCCCCAGCATAGTACTGGTGAGACCCAGGAAACACATGAACAAGCCAACTGTTGTTGACTGATACACTGTTGGAAGGGACCTGAAACAACATTCAAGCAAACAAAAGTCAAGACAATATTTTGGCTGTTTATGCTGATGTTGAATTATGCTTCGAAAGGTCAAACTCTGTTCTAGTTTCTCCTGTGGTAAGGCAGCCTGGTCAATAATACTTTATGGTATTTCCTGTTCTCTCCATGGATATAATTGCAGAAGATGAGATTAGTCTCATGGGGATGCCCAGAAACAGAAAACTTATCAATTTAGCAGTCTGTCTGCACTAATATACATAATATAGAGATGGTAATTTGCAATGTTAGGAATTCTGCCTAACACCTTGCAATAGATCTAAGGACAATTAAAGGTAGCTTTGTAGATTGTAAAGGACAAGATCAGATGCAAAGTTATAGAGAGTACTAAAGAAATATGTAAATTATATATAAGCAACACTAACTTTATCAAACACAAATGGGTAAACAATGAATTTCAGGCCTTTAACACTTTCCCAAATGACAAATTTTGGACTGGTCCAAATTGAAAGAGTTTGCAGAAGACAATTTTAAATTTGATGAAAAATGGCAGAAAGGTCTCAAAAAGGGTAGAAAACACTGTGGGAAAAGGATAAATTGTTCGTTATGAGCAATTTCTCTTTTTCCCACAGTGTTTTCAAAAGACTTGTACTGCAGACATGTGAAAACCAGGGCTTGTTTTGGAAAGGGTTAAAGAATGACAAAGATATTGAAATAATTGAATTATTATCCCTGTGCTCTGAAAATTAACCTACCTTGTGGTTACTAGTCCACACCTCCTTAACCCTTTCCCAAACGACAAATTTTGGACTGGTCCAAATTGAAAGAGTTTGCAGACTACAATTTTAAATTTGATGAAAATGTCAGAAAGTTATCAAAAAGGGTAGAAAACACTGTGGGAAAAGGAGAAATTGCTCGTTACGAGCAATTTCTCCTTTTCCCACAGTGTTTTCAAAAGACTTGTACTGCTGACACGTGAAAACCAGGGCTTGTTTGGGAAAGGGTTAATCTCTTTACTAAATGATAAATGTTTAGACACATCCATAATTGAAGCAATTACATATGATGTAAATGATTATTCTTAGAAATGTGATGTTTGCCAATGGTAAAAATGGGTCCCCCGCCCAAAATGGGTACATTTTTTCATAGAATGGTTCACCATTTTGGAGGAAGTGAACAATTACACAGATGCTGATTTCAAGTATATGAAAGAGGGTAGGCCTAAAACAAGCACTGGAAGTTTTTTGACGAAGAAGAAAGCATCCTGGTCTCAAACTGACAATTGAGCAAAGAATTTTCAATGGTATTTTAAGCCTACCATCTGAAAGACATCAGTGGCACTACTTACCAAAATGGAACCAAACAGCTTGGGATGAAGTACATGGCACAAAATTGGCAAAGATAAAAAAGAGTTTAACAGTCAGCAACCATTGGGTAGGGTCAATCGTCATTCGGCATACCTCGGGTGATCCGGTGATCAAATCCCTCGGCTGTATCACGTAGCTTGATATGCACCTACACGGTACATTTCGCACATCTCCGGAAGCACACCGCTTTACCGTTATTGAAATTGTAAGGCTCCTCTTTAGAAAGAACGCATGAGTAAATTCTCTATCGTTATCTTTCTAAGTGTATTTGAGTCGGCAAACAGTTTGTACATTCAAGTTTTAGCGTGGTTTAACAATTCCGTTAGGAGCTTTCATCAACAGATCGATAGAAGTGAATAACTTCACAGTGGTTGTTCATGTCGTTGCTAAGCGATCTACAGGGGCGCCGCCATGTTTATGATCATGTAATTGGTAGTTCAAAATGGAAGCCTCCCTAATACAGACGAGGTTAGATGTAGGTACCGAATCAGCCGAGTTGTGATGAGTGGGTCAATCGGGTCACCTGAAACATAGGTACTTTTTTTTCTGGCCTGATTAACTCTTTCCCAAATGATAAATTTTAGACTGGTCCAAATTGAAGAGGTTGCAGACGACAATTTTAAAATTTGATGAAAATGGCAGAAAGTTCTCAAAAAGGGTAGAAAACACTGTGGGAAAAGGAGAATTGCTCGTTACGAGCAATTTCTCCTTTTCCCAAAGGAGAATTGCTTGTTACGAGTAATTTCTCCTTTTCTCACAGTGTTTTCTAAAGATTTGTACTGCAGACGCATGAAAACCAGGGTTTGTTTGGGAAAGGGTTAAGTAAACTCCTGTTTCAAAATGTAAGCAAAGTGTAGACATTTTGTAACTGTCATTACACTAAAAGAGGGGGTTAAAATAAAACAAGGCAAGAATTTATATATCTTAAATGATTAAAATCATGAAAATGATTATTCCCAGTATACATGGAATTTTTCTTTGCCATGCATCACAGAATTGCTAATAAATTGAAAAATTTCAAATCTTTTGGAAAGTTTCCTTTGAAAAAAAAAACAACGAAATTTTCCATTTATGGAATCCCAATTAAAAGTTTAAATTTACATGGTCTAAATAGGAAAATGATAGGTGCTGGACTAACATTTGCAAAATACTGATGTTCCCAATTGACAGAGTTGTGATTAAGTGGAATCCAATGTATTTGTGGAAGAGGATGCATGCAAATTTTCTATAGGTAAATACCACCAATGACATTAACTTTTCAGTTACTAATGCTGTAATGTAAAAAAGACGATACACTGATTTTGATGAACTGTGATTCTTTGTGTTTTCATCTTGCATAAGGCTTGTTTGAAAGAAGAGTAAATCTACCTAAATTGAAAGCTTTTATAGAAGACAAATGTGAATCAAAGAGTAAAATTTGTTTTCCGGACTGGTAGAAAACATTGTGGGAAAAGGAGAAAATACTGTAAATCATGATTATGTGGTAAAGGGTTAACGCAAACTGAGACTTTATTTGTGAATAAAACCTTTATCAATCAAAGTACTGAAAGTACTGACAGACTAGCAAATTTGATTGATTGACCAACTGTATGGTGTTTAACCCTATTTTCAACGTTATTTTAGTTATATAGCGGTGGCCAGTTCACATATCCATGCTTTCCTGGAGTATCGTTTACCAGTACTCAGCACAATATTCTTTCCAAGCCATTGGCTGCTTTCCCACATAACCACCTTCGAAACTTGAGAGAGGAATGAATCCTGTCGCAAGGACTGTCATCAATCCTCGGAAAGAAATTGGCCGAGCCAGGGATCGAACCAGCGACCTCCTTTTCTCATGTCTTGTATGCTACCGATTGAGCTGCCAGGGCTATGCATGCTATTGGTTGACTATCATTCAGTTTAACCCTTAATCTGCTAGAAAAATTAAATGAAACTTTCAAGCCAATGGTAAACACCTGAATATTGATATTTCGAAGTTACATTTAGGAGAAAATATATCCTCTTATCAGACAGTGTAGATCCAAGAAAAGACTGCTGTTCTCTGCAGTCTGATCTTAATACACTCTGTCCACAAAAGGTCACTGAGTCGCGGTTGTGCTAGTTAAAGAAACTCCAGGAAAGCATCGATAGGTGCACTGGCCTCATGATATCACCGGAATAATGTTGAAAACGGCGTTAAACACCATACAATCAATAAGTCAGTATCCAATAGTGCAAGATGTAGTGAACTATTTTATTTTTTTTACAAAACAAACTTCAAAGCTGTTACAGACCAGCAATTAAATGTGGCTAAATTGATGAAACCTGACTCCAGAAGGGCAGAAAACAATGTGGGAGAAGGAGAAAATGGTGGTTACCAGGGATTCTTCCCCAGTGTCAATAAAACTCTGGATTGTGTGGTAAAGAGTTAATATTCTAAATGTAAAATAACAGTTAACATAATAGTTTAACCCTTTCCCAAACAAGCCCTGGTTTTCACATGTCTGCAGTACAAGTCTTTTGAAAACACTGTGGGAAAAGGAGAAATTGCTCGTAATTTCTCCTTTTCCCACAGTGTTTTCTACCCTTTATGATAACTTTCTGCCATTTTCATCAAATTTAAAATTGTCGTCTGCAAACTCTCTGAATTTGGACCAGTCCAAAATTTGTCGTTTGGGAAAGGGTTAACTACACAATGATCTAAATAATGAATGACTGAAGGAATGATAAGGGTGCCCTGTCCAGTGAGAGTTAATGCAGCTGGGATTTGCTACAAGTCACCTAGGTGTATCTATTTTTAGATTCATTCATAAGGTTACAGTGGTGTAGGAATAACTGATAATATAGCCTGCTTTGCATAGGTCACTTAATTTACATGTACTTCGTAAAATTAGTAGTTTGCACCCCCTGTGTTTTTTACCGGGTTTGATTTTCTGACGTGAATGAGATAAAATTGGGTCGAAATTAGAATTCGACTGCTGCATACACCAACAGACTCGTCTTTTGCCCATAAAATGAACTGAATTGAGGTATCCCTTGACCTCATGGTTAGTGGGAATCTTTTGCCTAGATGTTGCTTTCAAATTTAAGAAAAACGAGAAGCGTTTAAGTTTGGTTAAAACAGGGAATTTAATGTCGAAACAAAACTTATGACAGGTTGAAAGTGACCTGCAGAGAATGGACACACAAAATCAGGCAATATTGCGTGCTTCCGCCCAGGACATGCAAAACAGCTTGCGGTCTTTGTCTCGCACCTCTCACGAGAGGTTGAAACAGCTCGATCAGTAGCTGCTGCCATGAGGTTAAGGGATACCTCAGTTCATTCCATTTCAGAGACAACAGACTTGTTTGTTCTTGTATACAGCAGCCAGATTCTAATTTCCAACCCATTTCATATCATTCACGCCAGAAAATGAAACACGTTAAAAACACAGCCGGTGCAACGCTAATTTTACTATGTATATAAGCAAAGATCTTGTACCTTATAAATGACATCTGGTTCAGTCTATTACTTTGTAAGAAGACATGTTCAAATTGGAGTATTAGAGATTTAGTGGTTTTTGTCAAAATTGTCACATGTAACAGAATTAGGATTTCTTATGGAAAGAAGTATTTTACCTCGTGGGAGTATTTCGGCAACTGTGGGTTTTTTTGTTTACTTTGACTCTGGGTCAATCATGATACCTATAGACTAGCTTTGCTAGTCTAAGAATTAGTTTTGCGAATAATTGAACATTTTCTACATGCAGTTAATAGTAATAGACCTGCATCATATATGCAGTCTGATCTTGATTTACATTGTCAGCAAAAGCGCACTGTGTCCAACTTTGCAGCCTCAGGGTGAAAGAGCATTCTCGATTTGGAGTGGATAATGATTCTGAGCCCTGGTTATGCCCCTCCTGTTGAATCAAGCAAAAATAAAAGGTTGCCCCAGCCTATGTGACAACCTGACTTAAAATCATTAGAGTCTTGAATGTCCTAAATTCTCGGTCACAATTCAAATGGTCAACTTTTAGATATTCAAATTTGAGTCTAAGTTCGAGCCAACATCAAGTTGGCTCAACAGTTTTGGTATCTTTTTCTTCATAAAGTTGCTATCCAATAACCAATTTTCACGTATGATGTAAGTGAGAGGTATTTTCGTGCTTTTAAAATAGAGGGTCCTGGCTATTGATCTTGTTGGCGGGGAGGAGGTGGATTGTCAGCGCCGGTTTCATGATAAGAGTTTGCTGTGTAAATTGCTATGTCATTGTGCTATTCCCAAACCCCTTTTTGGATTTCTTCTAGGACGGCTAATCATTTGGGTTTCACTGTGTGGAGTATCTGCCTAATCTGAGGTCTTGTGTGGCATGATGGCTATGACTGAGACTTGTAATCTCGTACTTTGGTCTTTTTGTGTTTGAGTATCTGTTACCAAATTTGTAATGTCATTTAGCTAGGTATTTAAATGCCATAGCCTAGTGCTGGTAAAAAAGACGGGAAGGACATGAGTTGATGAATTGTGCTGTGATACAATCATAAATATGCTGAAGCAGCATAAGGTACCATTCAATCAAAACAATTCATTTTTCTACCTGAAATGATTTTCTTCTGATGCGCCTCTCTAGTAAATGAAATTACAGAAGACTTTTGAGACAGCCCCTTACAATTGTTCGACTTTATTGTTCATTGTTCGTCCTTGGCATAAATAATGTGGGTCTAATGAGGATACTGATGTCCATTTATCAACTGAAGAAAATATTCCTACCTGACATGTTTGAGGCAATATTACTCGTATCTTGAAAATTGCTTACTTATTTCAACCAAAATCAAAAGCAATTAAAGAGACATGTTTTGGGGGTTACCAGTACTAATGAAATTCATCACTGATTTTAAATCTCGAAATATGGAAGTTACATGAATTTAGCTTTATTGGCGAAACTGTCTTTGAAATCCAAAGAGTGCAAGTGCCATTATGGGAGCATCAGCTTTCCTGCATGGCCAATGAATCTCATTTATGGTGCAAATAGCTTTATTTCTTTTGCAACTACTGTAGACCCACATACATGTAAGATACCATAGATGCAACATCTGATCTGAATCTGCTGAGTTTGTGAATGTTTACTTCTAATGACTACAGACAATTATTGCTAGAATTTTAGACTAGTCAGTATTGAAAATGTTTGCAGACAACAGACTGCATGTGTCTCAAATGATCAGACTTGTGTAGGAAAGGATGGAAAACATTGTGGATAAAACAGAAAATGCAGGATTTCCAGCATTTTCTCACATTTTTTTCAGCAGGCTTCTTCTTAAGGTTTGTTAAAACTTGTGAATGTTTGGTATCGAGTTAATGCGATAAAAACGCCTATAGGCACGTAAAGTTAAGTTTTTGCTTTCCTGCCACTTTTCAAGTATGAGAGGTAGGTGTAAGGTGAAGGAGTTTTGCACATTTGATACCAGTAACATGGCAAAGTTTGTTAGCTTCTTCATATGATAGGCATCTCACTGAAAAAACAAAATGCTCTGGTTACAGAATGTGATGTCACCACCACTACTGGCATGGAGACGTTCATGCTTTTCATTGAAATCTATTCCAAATTTAAATTCAGGCCATGGGATAAAAATTATAATTTGTAGTGTCAGGGTTTTGAAACAAGCCCTCATCTTGCATTCACAAAAAATTTTAATTGGCAGCAAAAGTATCTAGGAAGGCCCCTTTAACTTGTCGTTAAGCACAATAATAACTACCTCTTAGAAAATGGAAATTTTCCTCATAGGAGCAAAGTTTGAAATACTGTTTGAAAATACAAAGGTCAAACCATGATCTGGAAGGATTCATAAAAGAGAAATGATTTCTAACAAAAGAGAAAATAGTTGGATTATTTTTGACCTGAGGTAATTTTGTTCTGCCAAGAGGATACTAAAACTGTCATGGTTTGTTCTATACTTCCCTGTGACATTTTTTTCTGGGAACATTGTACAGACGACTTTGTCCTTGGATCTTTTAGTTCTTTGAAGTGAAGCAAAAAAGAAAAGTGTGAAAAAAGTCCTATTTGTTTGCATCCAATTTTTCCTTGCTACATTTTAAGTTTTCTTTGCTTTATAGAAAGTGCATTATAGTGGAAAGAACCAATGTCTTTCTTCTATTCAGAAAATTTATATGCACAATCTAATTGAATAATTGTATTGTTGTCCTAAAATAGATAACATCATCTTGTTTTTTATATCATACTCCGGCAACTGCACTTTTTGTAACCTGGGGACCTCATGGTGATGACTGAACCTACCAAGTATCTATTTCTATTCATCAGCAATTTACAGATTTTCCCAGCAACATGGCAAAGTCTGACCAGAAAAACTTCCTTAATCCTTTACCATACGACAAAATTTTGGAATAGACTAAATTGAAAGCATTTAGATGTTGCTTAACTCTTTACCAAACAACAAAATTTTACACCAGTCCAAATTAGAAGCATTGGCAGATAACAAAATAAAATGCGGCAGAAAATGGAAATTTGATTTTGGAAAGGTAGAAAACATTGTGGAAAAAGGAGAAAATGCTGGTTACCAGCATTTTCTCCTTTTCCCACAATGTTTTCAAAAGGCTTCTTTCTCAGCGTTGTTAAAAGTCAGGATTGTGTGGTAAAGGGTTATAAGGGGATGGCTGTCTTTGGTGGGTTTAAATATTGTTGGAAAAGGAGAAAAGGCTGGTTACCAGCATTTTCTCCTTTTCCCAGAATGCTTTCAAAAACTTTTTTTCAGGGTCATTAAAAACTCAGGATGGTTTGTTTAAGGGTTAAGAGGCTATTTCCTGAGCTGATTTTGAGGAAAGTTTGAAAATGAGTATCAAACAGAGAGGTAACTCAGTGTTTAATCTAGAGCGTGCCATTGTGTCCTTGGCCCCATAAAGTCCCAGATGGTGCAATTCTCAACCAACCTCAGGCCCGTTGGGCGCACTGGATTTTAGAAGAACCATTCTGTGAATTGTGGTGTTTTTTGTCTGTTTCTGCTTTTTCTGCTGAATAAACATAATACTGAGCATGCCAGCGAGAATTTATCAATAACCCGACGGATGTTATGGTTAAAATTAAACTGGTAGTCTGTTATCGATCTTTGTAACAGACGGTTATGGGAGATACAACGGGTACCAGAAGTTACAATTCCTTGACCTTCCGCTGATCATTCAAGATCACAATGAAGCAATTTTTGAGTATTTTTGAAGTATCAATGATGCAAAAAAAAACAAAACCTGTTGAAAGTATTGCTTCGGAAAGCACGGTTGGGCCTGTCCCTACCCCAGGTTCAAGCAACAAAATTAAAACCCTACAGTAACATGAGTTTCAACCAAAATGGCTTCCCGACGATCAGATCAAAGATGGTTACTCAGTAGTTTATAATGAGAAAATAAACTGTATTTTGAGTGATCGATGGGAAAATTGAATCCCTTTGTGAGAGGACGTCAGAATTTCAAAAGTTTACCATTGACAGACATTTTTCGTCATTTAAGTTCAAGTTAATGGAGGAAATAAGGTTGCGTCAATTAACTGATAATTTCTGCAATATTGCAGTTTTATTGGTGTGGTATTCATAGATACATGAATGGGAATACACTTGTTGAATGAACAGGCAACACTTGTTACATAAAAAGGTTAACATACCAGTAACAGAATTTTTTTTGTGTGTGGCTCCTAGTTTTCCAACATGGCCCCCTATTCAATGTCTGTGGGCCCCCTCCTTACAAGCAAAGCTAGATTGAACTCTTGAGTAACTTCAAGATTACAACCTTGAGCCTAGAGTTCATTAGCCACTTAAGAAACTGTATCGTAGCACTTGTTTGGAATCAATAAAGCAGCACTAGGCAAAGACTATTTTTGTATCAAATGGCATTGATATTAACCCTTGGACATTTTCATTCTAGAATAACACCAAGATAATTACAATGTTGTGGTCACTTTTTATGTCTAGTGTCTCAGCAAAGCGGACGTTGTAGATCAAAGATCAGGCTGCACATTTTGTGCAGCCTGATCTTGATCTACACTGGCCGCAAAGGCAACTACAGTCATGAAAGAAGCTTAACCCTTTCCCAAACAAGCCCTGGTTTTCACGTGTCTGCAGTACAAGTCTTTTGAAAACACTGTGGGAAAAGGAGAAATTGCTCGTAACGAGCAATTTCTCCTTTTCCCACAGTGTTTTCTACCCTTTTGGAGAACTTTCTGTCATTTTCATCAAATTTGAAATTGCCGTCTGCAAACTCTTTCAATTTGGACCAGTCTAAAATTTGTCGTTTGGGAAAGGGTTAAGGGTTAAAAGAAGTATTTCTGGATGACTGATAAACTAGCCATGTTAGTCTTCTAACCATGTTGGCACAAAGGTAAAGAAATGTTTTTCAAGAGGTAACTTGGAGAAGTTGCCTTTAAAGATACATCTGTACTTGTTTTCAGCCAGTTTTTAACCCATTTCATCTTTATTTTATAAAACTATAATCATTCTTGTATCTTCATGCCAAATGTTGCCCCTGATGGTTGCAAGGTTGCATAGATTATGACCAATAGAAAATGCATTTCATCTTCTTGGGGCCATCAAAGAAATCACTGTTGTGACGTTCTTGGTTTTAAATCAAAGAATTCCGATATATGTATTTATCCCTTACAAAACATATATTGGTAATTAAACTGTGTTTACGCAGTTGACTAAATTTTGAACCATTCCACAGTCTATCTAATGTTTACTGTTATTTTTTTCTCTCTGGCTGTAAGGATGTATATGTAACCCTTTACTAAACTATCCTGAGTTTTGACAACCAGAGGAAGAAGTCTTCTGAAATATTGTGTGAAAAGGGGAAAATGGTGATAATCAGCATTTTCTCCTATTCCCTAAATGTTTTTTACCTTTTCATAGACAAATTTTTGTCTTTTGAGTCAAATTTAATTTATCGTTTCCAAATACTATCAATTTGGACAGTTCTAAGATTTTGTTGTTTTGTAAAAAGTTAAAATGCCTTGACCTACACTTTAAACAAGACTACACCAATTTTCTGGCAATATCTTGCATTAAAACCTGATTAAGGTGCACATGGACAATAGTGGGCAGGATAATTAAGGAAGCCTTGTTAAAGCCTCATTTATTGTAAAGATTTGATCTACCTTCCCTGTTGTTGAATTTGACAGGAAAATTACTTGACTGTCCAGAAAAGAGATGATCAACATAGTCTAGGTAATGGATTTTAGCAGGATGTGATTTGTTCCATATGCTCAAATTTGTTTTATGACTAGAAGTCATTACAAGTCATGAACATGGACCTTTGTGTCTTCTGTACTGGGCAAATGACTATTATTCTTTTCTTTGTGATGGGTTTCATTTCAGCACTATCAAGCCCAAAACTTGCAATTGCTCTGGATCTACCTGGTAAACTGGCAGACTGTTATTGATCTTTGTATATATTGGTTAAGGGAGATATAATGTGAGATTTCTCTGAGGTGTCGACATTTTTCCACGAAAAGGCCGTCTTGTTTTAAGACCGTTACTCCGAAGACGTCGGCAGACTGTACTTGCACTAATACGTCTACCATGTACACCCACTGTTTCCCGTGAGTTGCTGCACGGAATCTGTCATGTAGATGTTGGGCATGGTAAGGCGAAGCCTCCTGGGACAAGGTCTGTCATTAAAGGAGCCGGTGTAATGAAATCTTTGTACCAAACGTGTAATAGCGGAAGATGAACATTGCATTGGACGAGCAATTTCTCACTGAGACATGCCCCCTTGGATCATACCAAACACCTCATGTTGCTGGTTGTCTGAAGGCCTTGGAATATTCACATTTGTTGCTGCTTAGAATTTGGAAATTGTGATAGGAAAATTAAACATGTTTGTTAGGCTTAACAGTACAAAATTTTTAAAACTCAACCATGCATGTCTATGTGACAGAATGATTATAAGTTTGAAACTTGTATAAATCAATGAGGAATGAAAGTGATTATTTTCTGTGAAACATTATAAAGCAAGAAGTGTTGCATTTTCAGTGGCACTCAGTACTTCCTAGATTCAAATTTTAGAATGCTGCATAGTCTGATATTTATCTGGACATTGTCCTGAAGCCAGTTATATATTGTTCTCGGAAGGCCTAATCTAAATTGTAAATACTTTGAAAAATAGCGCTTTGATAAATAATCCAATATTTTCACAACACTAAGGAATGAGGGTTGTGAAAACACGGTAACAAGCATTTTCTCCTCCCACAATGTTTCTATCTTCTCAAAGACAAATACTGTTATTTTTGGCACAGATGCTTTCATTATGGACAGGTCTGATGAAAAGTTAAGTTAGAATGTCTGATTTGAATAGTACAAAACAACCCTCCCTGTAACTTTATATTGATTTTACCAGAAACCCTTGCAATAATACAATAACCATTATGTACTTCTAAATCCCAAATATTCCCTTGGTATTTTCTTTTCTTCATTGAGATTATAATTTGTTTGTCTTAAACATGCAAGTTCCTCTTGCAAGTTCTTTTTTTGCTATGGTACAAACTTGAATCAATGGTTATATATTATTCTAAATTAAGATATCTCCTGACAGAAATAGACTGTTTGATCTTTTACCCATGATTTTATACAAGGACAACTGATAAGAAAGACACTGAAACTTGGGGCTGGTAAGAAACTTGAAGGGCAGAAAAGATTGTGGCATGTATTTCTTGATGTAAATCGATGACAACAAGCAAGGTATCAAGTCGGTCTGTTATCTAAAGTAAGTTGGAGGGTCTTTCTTTCTGTGGCTTTTTGTGACAAAAGGGTCTGCTTGAAACTCGGAACCTGTTAAAAAAAATCCAGGCATTGTTGCCCATTTGTGTCTACAGCCTTGACTTCCTTCCTTCTGAAGCTGATATCTAGATTTGACATTTTTATCCATGAATATCTGAACCCTTATCTCTTTTCCACACAATCCCAAGTAATGATGACCCATAGGAAAAACACTTTTGAAGACATCTTTTTTCCACATTGTTTTCTACACTTTCAATGACAGACCCTATCATTTGAACAGTATTTGTTTGGTTGTCTGAAATTGGTTTTGGACAAGTCTAAAAAAAATAAACTGAGTGATCATTTCCAACAATTTTTTTTTCCCAGAACATGAAAACAATTTTTCACGCTGGCTGAGAGAATGGCCGTCACCATTTTGTGGAAGTCAGCAATCAAGCAGATGCTGATTATAAGCATCTGAAAGAGGGCAGGCCTAAAATACACATTGGAAATTTTTCAACGAAATGGAATTCATCATGGTTGAGTGAAAGATGTCCAATGCGATTTTAGGGTTACTATTTTAGGCCTACTGTCTGACAGGCATTGACGGAGGTTACACTATTCATTGAAATGGAATGAAATGGCTCGGGATGAAACACATGGCCCAAAATTGGCAAAAATAAAAAAATTGAAAAAAAAAAAGTTTACTGGTCGGCAGCCATTTGGAATGGTCGGTCAGGTTACTTGAAACACATATTTTTTTTTTCTGGCCTAATATTGGCCCCTCTGGTGGCTTATTAGGCTTGAAGATAATGTTTTACCTTGAATTTTAACTAAGTGGCAACACTGACAGAAAATTTGTGTGGTACAACTTGAGATTTTATTGTATAAAGCAGTCAATACTTTTTGCATTCAATTTTCCATGTTATTTGTTAAGCATTTAAGCCAAACTCTTCTATGCCCAAAGGATTAACCCTTTCCCAAACGATAAATTTTAGACTGGTCCAACTTGAAAGAGTTTGTAGATGACAATTCTAAATTTGATGAAAATGATAGAAAGTTCTCCAAAAGAGTTATGAGCAATTTCTCCTTTTCCCACAGTGTTTTCAAAAGACTTGTACTGCAGACATGTGAAAACTAGGGTTTGTTTGGGAAAGGGTTAATTAAAGATTGAAAGGCACCAATCTGAATATCTTTGCTGTAAATAAGAATTTGTTATAAAACAAGAATTGTTGCAACAAATTTATTTCTCGGAAAACATAAAAAGCTGGACAGTTATACACATTAAAACTGAACTTTTTGCATTTAATCCATTTAATCCATATCTTGCTAAATAAGCAAAATGAAACTTTCAAGCAAATAGTATAAAGCAAAATTTGCTACTTAACCCTTTACCACACAATGCCGACTTTTAACGACCCTAAGAAAGAAGCCTTTTGAAAACATTGTGGGAAAAGAAGAAAATGCTGGTAACCAGCATTTTCTTTTTTTCCCACAATGTTTCCTACCCCGTAAGGGACAAATGTTATATTTTGAGCTACATTTAAAATGTCGTCTGCAAATGCTTTCAATTTGGACTAGTTTACATTTTTGTCATGTGGTAAAGAGTTAAAAGGTATTTTTTAGGGGAAACCTTATCAGACAGTGTAGATCAAGATCAGACTGCACATTCTGAGTCACACTTAGCAGCCTAAGGGTTAAGTAGCAAGATGGTTGTAAAGCTATTGGTAACTCCTGTTTTTTTTATGAGACCAGATATGACATCATCCTGCTTATCTGAATACAACTCCACACAACCAATTCATGCTATTGACCATATTACATTTTCCGCAAGAGTCATATATAAGAATAGCTCCCTTTAAAAAAGCTGGATGCATCTTTCATTTTTGTTGAACCTGCTTGCAGAGAGCAAGACATAGTTGCCGCAACTTCTGCTCTGTGTGTCTATGTACATGCCTGTGTGTGTGTCGAGATTTGTCAGGGCCATAACTTCTACATTTATGGATGGATCTACAATTAGGTTGGCTCAAGTGTTTTCCTTCATGAGTAGAAGTGCCATTTGAAATATTTTTCTCAGGTAAGTCTAAGGTCAAAATCACACTAAGTCTTGCAGGTCAAATCATAAATTTGTCATAAACAGAGCTTGTCCAGGTAATAACCTCTACATTGATTTCATGGATGGTCTTCAAAATAATTTGGCATAATTGTTATCTTTTATAAGTAGAAGTGCCATTTGAAACATTTGTTGAGGTTGAATAAAGGTCAAGGTCACAATTGAAAGTTAAAATGATAAAATAGTCAAAACAATGCATTTAGCTATAACTTCTACATTTATGAATGGATTTCAAAATTTAGCACAAGTGCTCTCCTTCAGAATTACCATTTGAAGCATTTTATATTTAATGTCCAAGGTCCTGGTCACACTTGGTCATATGATAAAGTTACCAGAAACAAAGCAAATGTCTGAGCCATAATATTTGTGGATAATTTCAAAATGATTTGGCACAATTGTTCCTCTTCATACATAGAACTGCCATTTGAAACATTTGTTTAAATAGGCACAAAGTCAAGGTCATACTTGAAAGTCAAATAATACATGTTTTGACACTACTTCTCTTTTTATGATCATATTGTTTGGATATGGACATTAGTAAGTTTAAGGTCAGGAACATATTTGAAGGACATCACTTGTACTTGTTCATAAATAGGGTACAACTTCTACTTGTTCAGACTCCAATCCTCATGTGACTTTGAAAAGAAATATATTTTAAATGAGATAGATGTGCATTGAGTGATTGGTTACTTTTTTCCCTGAGTGCAGCTTCAGTGCAGAAATTTCTCCTTTTTCTATGATATCTTTGAAAGCATTCTTCTGCTAGCAAAGGGTTCTGTGTGACTTGGTGGTTAACCCTTTACCAAACGACAAAATTTTAGACTAGTCCAAATTGAAAGTATTTGCAGACGACAAATGTGACTTAAACATTGAAATTTGTTATGGAATTGGTAGAAAACATTGTGGGAACAGGAGAAAATGCTGGTTACCAGCATTATCTCCTTTTCCTACAGTGTTTTCAAAAGGCTTCCTTTTTAGGGTCGTTAAAAGTCGGGATTGTGTGGTAAAGAGTTAAGCTATCGTATGAGTAAGTCAGAGCTCCTAGATTCAATCCTTACCATAGACATAGCTAGGATTAAAATATTTATATGCACAGTGAGCTTTATGGTGATGCTTGACCAACAGCATGATGTCACATGAAACATAACCATTTACTGTAAAACATAGAGGAATTCTCTAGTCATCAGTGCATCAAGTTAACCCATTTATTTAGTCTAAAAAGCCGTGCGGATCTAGAGAAAAAGCAGTACATGTATAATTATGATACTGTGATTTACAACTGTGGTCACAGATTTTTTTTTTATTTGCACATGCATTTTGTGAATAATGGGTGCTATGCCCTTCCTTACCTATAAATTGTACTGATTTTACCGAGTTTAGGCATTACAAAGCCCAAGTCTACTACCAAAGAAACCAAGAAAATTAACACATGAATAAGTGATTGACTAAAAATGCTAAAAGTGCTGTAAACCATTTTTCAGTTGAACAAATGTTAAAAGACACATGAAGTGGTATGCAGCATATAGTGAGATAACTCAGTAGCTGTAAGGTTGTTGGTTGAATTGCCATTCCTATTTTCACCTAAATGTACAAAAAGACAGGATTTAGAATAATTCAATGAATCTCAGAATGAACTGAATGAACTCATTACCAGAGGACAAAACTTTACACGTCAGATTGAAGGCATTTCTAGAGGACAAATTCAATGTGGCTGCGATATATGAATTTGTCTTTGAATGGCTCTATAAGGCATTGTAGAGAAGGAGGAAATGCTAGTTTTCCAGTATTTTCTCTTTTTTTTTTGACAGTGTTTGTAACACCTTGTTCTCAGGGTTGATTAGAACATGATAATATTTGGTAAAGGGTTTTATTATTGAGCTGTAGCTATGATCAATAAGCAAGGCTTTAAATCTTACATATGCACTATCTAATGTTTACTCCCACCTTTTGACTCTTAACTCTTTTAACAAACGACAAATTTTTAGACCACACCAAATCGAAAGCATTTGCATACGACAAAATACATGTAACTCAAAAATTGAAATTTGTTTTGGGAGGCTAGAAAACATAGTGGGGAAAGGAGAAAATGCTGGTTACCAGCATTTTCTCCTTTTCCCACAATGTTTTCAAAAGGCTTCTTTCTCAGGGTTGTTAAAAGTCGGGATTGTGTGGTAAAGAGTTAATGAAACTATTCAGACTTCTAACGCCCCTGGGAGAGAAAGCTTTTGAGAACATTGTTGGAAAAGGAGAAAATGCTGTTAACAAGCATTTTGTCCTGTTCCCACTGTTTTCTGTCCTATTGTAATAACCATTATCTTACTCGGTTTTAATTTGTTGTCTGCCAATGTTTTTTAATTTGGACATTTCTTAAGTTTCTGTCATTTGGTAAAGAGTTGATCCTTTACTATGTAATACTGAATTTTTAGGACCTTGAGGAAAAAGGCATTATTAAAAGTGTTATGGAAAGAGAGAAAAATTCCGGTAGTCAGCATTTTCTCCTTTCCCAACAACGTTTTCTACCCAGTGTAAGAAAAAGTCCATCATTGAGCCACATATTGTTGTCTTTAAATGTTTTCAGTTTGGATGAGTCTGAAATTTTATTTTTGGGTAAAGGGCTGACTCAGTCCAAGTCAAAGCATTATAAAAATAAAATGTCAGTTGCAGTCAGTAGAGATTCAGATATGCCTGTTGAGTTTAATATCTGAAAATATATTTGACAATGTAGATCCAAAATTAGGAGCAGTATTCACTTAATCTATAACATGACATTGTGCCATTTGATTTGGTGAAACATTCTGTCTCAGCCAATCAGATAGCTGGTCTTAGAGTTTAGAAGTAGAATGGAATGAAGAAGTTTTTGAATATATTATGCAGTCCATATTCTCTCTGATCAAAAGCTATCAGTCCAATGCATATCTTTAACCCCTTTACTAAACAATCCCGAGTTTTAACAACCCTAATGAAGGAGACTTCTGAAAACATTGTGGGAAAAGGAGAAAATACTGGTGACCAGCATTTTTCCTTTTCCCAGAGTATTTTCTACCCTTTCAAATGCAGATTTCAATTCTTGAGTCACATAAATTTTATTATGTCGCTCCCAAAATGCTTTCAATTTTGGCCAGTCTAGAATTTTTTAGCAGGAGAAAAGATTCAAATAGAACAATTTAAACATCAAAATTTCAGTGTTTGCAAAAACACATTTTGAGAAAAAAATATTGTTAACTATAGATAAAGATGTTGAAGCTGTCATCATCTTGCTTAGTGGTTTCAGGATACCTTGATTGATTGATTGTATTGGTTTTAACTCCTTTTTAACAGCTTTAGTCATGTCATGGCAGTCACTGCACCTATGCATGTGTTTCCTGGCTTTCTCACATACTGACACAAATTTCTTTCCAAGTCACTGACTACTTTTCTCGCATGCATCAAAGGTGAGAGGTGAAAAATCGCAGGAAAGGATACCTTGAAGAAAAGTACAAGTGATATAATTGAAGTATGAAGAATGCTCTAAATCTTTTTTCGTACTAAAGAAGAAAACATTTTACCAGAAAAGTTTACTAAACCACAAATTTTGGACTTGTCCAAATCTAAATCCTTTGCAGACAGGAAATTAATTGTGTCTCAAATTGTGGGATTTCTCTTTGCATGTTGTAAAAGGAAAAAAATGCTGGCTAAAAGCATTTTATCCTTTTCCTACTATGTTTTCAAAAGTCTTCCTCCCTGGGGTTGTTGAAAACATTGAGGGAAAACATGGAGGGAAAAAGGATTGTTTTTGTAAATTGTATGGTGTTTAGCGCCATTTTCAACATTATTTCAGTTATATCGTGGCGGTCAGTGCACCTATCCATGCTTTCATGGAGTTTCTTTTACCAGTACTCCGCAAAATATTCTTTCCAAGCCACTGGCTACTTTCCCATCGTCAAAACAATGGTCAGCGGTGAGAGAGGAATAAATCCTGTTGCGATGACTATCATCAGTCTTCGGAAAGAAATTGGCCAAGCTGGGGATTGAACCAGCGGCCTCCTGTTCTCAAGTCCTACACGTTGCTGACTGAGTTACGGGGGCTTGGCAAGAGGAAAAAAGGAGATAATTCTGGTAATCAGCATTGTCTGCATTTCCCACAATGTTTTCTACCCTATGAAAAACAATTTACATACGTTACGTTATATTTGAATTGTCTTTTGCAGATCCTTTCAATTTGGACAAGTCTAAAATTTTATCATTTAGTAAAGAGTTAACCCTTTCCCAAACAAGCCCTGGTTTTCACATGTCTGCAATACAAGTCGTTTGAAAACACTGTGGGAAAAGGAGAAATTGCTCGTAATGAGCAATTTCTCCTTTTCCCACAGTGTTTTCTACCCTTTTTGAGAACTTTCTGCCATTTTCATCAAATTTAAAATTGTCGTCTGCAAACTCTTTCAGTTTGGAAGGGTCTAAAATTTGTTGTTTGGGAAAGGGTTAAACTAGGGAATGTTTTGTAAAGGGTTAATGGAAAGTGACATGCATTTTCCTATTTAATGTTGTTGATTACTGCTGAACATAATTATGTATCAGGTCATCTGGTGAAATTTATTATGGCAGTTTCAATAGTAGAAGATTGAGGCTGGGTTAATTATTGAAGCAATATTATGTCTTTTTGTTGGTTAGTTCACACATAATCAATTACAGTTTTTTGATTGGTGGCATAGCCATGGTTCGTAGGACTGGTTTCTGCATGATTTTAATGAGGTGCTTATATGTCCAACTTTCGTTACCATAATCCAACTCTTAGTAGCTACACAGTCAAAAGATGAGACTTACAGTTATGCTCAGGGCAATTAAAACAATGAATTGCTTGGTAAAGGCTTAACTCTTTACCAAACGATAAAATTTTAGACTGGACCAAATTGAGAGCATTTGCAGACGACAAATTAAATGTAGCTTAAATAGTGATTTATGTATTGGATAGGGTAGAAAAAATTGTGGGAAAAGGAGAAAATGCTGGTTACCAGCATTTTCTCCTTTTCCCACAATGTCTTCAAAAGCCTTCTTTCCCAGGGTCGTTAAAAGTCGGGATTGTGTGGTAAAGGGTTAAAGGTTTATGGACAAAATTGGTACATGATAGTCAGTGAAAGTGATACATTTATTGCAATTTCCAAGTTAGATTTGCCACAGTTATTAAGACTTTACAACATAATTCCTTCAGTGTAAATGCACAGTCTGAAGTTTGCAAGAGAGAGACACAAGAGGTTACAGCATTTTTTCCATGTTAAATTTATAGTTTTAGATTTAAGTGAAATGTGCAGTGTAAAATTGAATGTCTTGTGAGGTTTGGCAGAGAATATTACTCCCAAAGGGAATTGTTTCTGCAACTGTATTGATTTCATCATTTCTCATGGAAATTGTTTTTCTTCTATAAACAGAATGCTGTTATCCAGGTGCATTACAAAAATGAAGACTTGATGTCACTGAAAACTACTTGCTGAAGGCTCAATGGCGACCAACAAAGTGTAAAATGCATTTATTTTTAAATCCTACCATTCAAAATTATGGAAAACTACTGTGAAGATGACAATTTGTTATTGTGTGGTTGCTGGCAGTAAACTGAATTTAAAATCAGGAAAAAACTAAACAAAAGATAGAATGACCTGGCAATTTTAAACCTAGTTTTCAAATGAATTTTTCTGTCAATGCATAACACTAATGGACTGACCCTACAATAACAGACTGTCACCTTTACAATAAAATCCATCCATTTAACCCTTTACCGCACAATGACGCCTTTTAACGCCCCTGGGAACGAAGCCTTTTGAAAACATTGTGGGAAAAGGAGAAAATGCTGGTAACCAGCATTTTCTCCTTTTCCCACAATGTTTTCTGTCCTATCAAACGAAAATTGCACTATTTGAGCCACATTGAAATTGTTGTCTGCAAATGCTTTCAATTTGGACAAGGCTGGTTACCAGCATTTTCTCCTTTTCCCATAATGTTTTCAAAAGGCTTCTTTCACATGGTTGTTAAAAGTCGTGATTGTGTGGTAAAGACTTAAACTCTCTTTGAGACACTTGTTGTTGTGGGCACTGTTTTTGTAAGGATGAGTTTTAGCTTGGCTCTTTTTGAACAAAATATTGAGGTATTGTCATAGCCCTTTGGTATACATCCTTTATAATATCTCTGTCATTATGGTGAATGTATTTGCTTCAAACTTTTGCTACTTGATAATAATTTATCCTTTACCACACAATCTGTAGTTTTTATGACTCTAGAGAAGAAAACACTGTGGAAAAAGGAGAAAATGCTGGTAACCAGCATTTTCTCTTTTTCCCACAATAGTTCTACCCTTCCAAAAACTAGTTTTAATTTTTGAGTCACATTTATTTTGTCATCTGCAAATGTTTTCAATTTGGAAAAGTCTAAATTTTTGTCATTTAGTAAGGGGAATATAAACCAATAGGGCAGGTAATCCTCAAAATATTTTTGACACAATTATGCACCCTTTTTTCATCATTGTAGTACTGTTGCTTGGAATAAAAAAAAAAGTCCTTTATAAATTTATAAAACTGCAGAGTTTTGGCACCCTCATGCAGTGCTATTGTGGGTCTGAGTACTAGTGTGCAAAAGCCAGGAAACACACGCATAGGTGCACTGGTTACAGTGATATGACCTAAGCTGTTAAAAGGGTGTTAAGAAAAAATTTTAGACTCATTCAAATTGAATACATTTACAGACAGCAAAAAAAAAATGAGACTCAAGAATTGAAACCAGGCTTTGGAAGGGTTGCCTAGAAAACATTGTGCAAAAAGGTGAAAAAGCATTTCCCACAATGACTTTCGCCCTTTCGTAGACAAATGAAGATTAATTGATTGAATTAGAGTTTAACAAAGTTTTAACAGCTTAGGTCATATCATGGGGGTCAGTGCACCTATGCATGTGTTTCCTGGCTTTCTCACACCCGAACTGACACAACTTTCTTTTCAAGTCCTTCACTACTTTTCTCACATGCATCAGAGGTGAGAGGTGAAAAATCTCAGGAAAGAAAGTTTGCCTCAACTGGGTATCAAACTCACAACCACTAGGTCAAGAGTCATATATGCTAAACACTGAGCTGCCAGGACGGGCAAACAAATAAAGAACTGTTGACTGCAAAATTTAATGCTTTTGATGATGACATGTGAGATTTGTTATGTTAAAGATAATTATTACTGGCCATAATTATTACTGGCCATAAGCAACACAGAATACTGGCTTACAAAATTAGAATACATCAAATTTCTGTGAAAGAAATGAAGTGTTACCTCAAAAGAACCAGGTGTAGTTTCAAAGAAAAGAAATTTGTAGGAAATCTTTTTCCAACTTGTGTTAAAACGTTTATCCTCATCTAATTAACAGTCTTCCAATATGTAACAAATACCTCATTGTAAACCTTACATGTTTGTTGAAAGATCCATCAAAACATGACAGATGAGTGGCAATTCATCTTACAGAAAGAAAATCTGGCAGCAAAGATCTGAAGGCCTCATGTGGTTACTTCCTTTGGCCTATATTTCAATCCAATGAGCTCTCAACTGAGAGGAACAAAGAAGTAGGGTCATGTCCATCAAGCATTCTAAATTCAATCCTATATATCAAGATTATCCATTTGAGTGTAGAGATAGAGTGTCTTAGCCAATCAGATAGCTAGTATTGGAATTTACAATTTATATAACAGAACAGTCAATAAATACAGATCAAATTGTACAGGATAAAAATAAGATAAATATAAAGTCGGAGAAACATGGTGACAAATGTGAGAACTGCATATCTTGAGAAACTCTGTTTTCACAGTTTTTACAGAAATCTTCAAGGCCAGTGCCAGAGTAGGCAGAAGGTGCACATTTGGCAATGGCACATGTATTCTTTTTCATTGGTTTTCAACTGAAATCCTCTATGTAATAAGAAGCTTTCTTAGGTATAATTTGTTGGAGGGGTGTGTAAGGCAGTGATAGTAAGGTAGTTGGATTTGTAATCAGAAAATCCTGATTTGCTGTCCTCTAGGGCAAGGCACTGTAGAGCCCTGGTCTGGTACTCATGAAACCTAGGAAAGACATGACTAGGTCAGGTGTTGCCATGATGCATCATTCAAACAAGCGAGGCAAATTATTCTATATGTAGAAATTTCAGAGCAGAAGAGCCTTCAAATGACCAAAACATGAATCAAGTTATTGATGCTGTGTGAATGCGTCATGCCCTGTGAATGCATAAATGACTTGGCTGTCGGCCTGATAGTCACAAATGTAGAGCTTTTGCAGAAAGTTTATTTAGTTGACTCCCTTTTCTGTTCTATGTGATCCCAGATCTACACTTAGATATTTATGCTCTCCTTCACCGAAGGGGGGTATATTGCTTTGCACAAGTCGTACAGTCAGTCGGTCGGTCGGTAGACCTTACCTTGTCCGGATGATAACTAGACACAGAATCGACCTAGGTTCATCAAATTTTGCACAGACATGCGTCTTGGAGTGTAAATGATCCCTAATGATGTTGAGGTCAATCAGTCAAAGGTCAAGGTCACAGTGACCGTCAACATGTTGATATATAGACCAAACCTTGTCTGGATGATAGCTAGACACAGAATTGACCTAAGTTCGTCGAATTTGGCACAGACATGCTTCTTGGAGTGTAGATGATTCCTTTTGATTTTGAGGTTGATTGGTCAAATGTCAAGGTCACAGTGACTGTCAACATGTTGATACATAGACCAAACCTTGTCTGAATGGTAACTAGACACAGAATTGACCTAAGTTCGTCAAATTTGGCACAGACATGCGTCTCTGAGTGTAGATGATCCCTTTTGATTTTGAGGTCAATTGGTCAAATGTCAAGGTCACAGTGACCGTCAACATGTTGATATATAGACCAAACCTTGTCCGGATGGTAACTAGACACAGAATTGACCTAAGTTTGTCAAATTTGGCACAGACATTTGTCTTGGAGTGTAGATGATCCCTATTGATTTTGAGATTAATCCATCGAAGGTCAAGGTCACAGTGGCCTTCAACTTAATGATATATAGATCAAACCTTGTCCAGATGACAACTTGTCGGGAACGTGGGAAAGTTAAGCGCATTAACGTAACGTTAACCGTTCTCTGATGACGTCACTTTTGTTTGTAAACAATTGTATTGATGAGTAGTAAAATGAATCGATAGTAAACGGACGTACGTTGAGTCTACTCTCTGGGGATCGGACCGTTAAACCCGATCTCACCCACCCTCATGACATTGGTGCCGTGACCAGTTCGAATCTGAGTATATTTGTCATACACAACGCATACGCATACGAAAAATCGGAAAAATGCATAAACTTCGAGCTTTACGGACTGGAAACAGATCAGCGGTCAAACGAATTATCAACAAACTACGGAACATCGACAGAGCAAATACAGATTCTGAGACAATTAAAAAACATATGGAAAATATCTTGAAGAAAAAAGACACACTGCTAGAACTGGACAATCGGATTTTAGAAGAAATATCTGCAGAAGAAACTGAGCAAGAAATCTTGGATTCAGATGAGTATAACTCTAATTTAGAATTGGAAATTTTAGAATTACAACAGATATTCAATTTAAACACGGGTTGTAATCAACAAATCCCGCATGGAGAATCGAACCTGAACCCTGATGCACAACCGTTTATGCAATATCCGGCGGCACGGAATGCAAATAGTTTGCCTTCAGTGAACATTGAAAATGCATCACGCACGACTGTCTTATCGTGTAATTCTTCACACAAACTGCCGAAACTGACATTGCCGATATTTGATGGAAACTTGTTGGAATGGCAGAGTTTTTGGGATTCATTTCAAAATGCTATTCATGAAAACCCGTCCCTTAGCGATGTACAGAGATTTAACTATCTTAGATCCCTCCTACAAGGTGAAGCATTACAGACAATTACAGGATTTGCCCTCACCAACATAAATTACATGAAAGCAATATCTCTTCTTCATGATCGTTATGGAAAGACTCATAAAATTAGCCAAACTTATATGCAAGGATTGTTAGACTTACTTCCCCCATTGAAAACAAATACTAGTCTAAGACAGTTCTATGACAAAGTAGAAATTTACATTCGGGGATTAGAATCGCTCGGACACCCAGAGGAATCGTTTGTTACACTTCTCATACCTATTATTTTGAACAAGCTACCGCCAGAAATTCGACAAAACATTACACGTGAAAATGGATCTACAGAATGGACGTTGCGAAATTTATTGAGATGTTTATCACATGAATTAGATATCATGGAAGCAGGCTACCCATTTGAAAGGTCTGAGAGAACGGTTCCCTACATGAGTACTGCTGCATTTTACACAAAATCTCGAGAAAATACGTTGACAAACAAGAAGGGAAGAACTACTTGGACAAATGGAAACCGACCACAAAATAAGTCCACCCATATTTACGACAAACCATGTATATTTTGTAATGAAATTCATGCTCCGGTCAATTGCGAAAACGTTACAAATATTACAGCCAGGGCAGAGATTATCAAAAAGGCAAATTTATGTTTCAACTGCTTCGGTTCCCATAAAGTAGCAGACTGCAGATCCAAATACAACTGCCGTAAATGCCACAAGAAACACCATACAAGTATTTGTAATACATGGGCAATTAAACAGAAATCCGATATCACATATATCCCCACTAACTCTGAAAACAAAACAGAGACAACAATGTCTATTCTACACTCCGGAATAAGTAAAAACCTGCTTTTGAAAACTGCCGTTGCACCACTAACATACAACGGACTTTATCACGACACAAACATTCTCTTTGACGAAGGAGCGCAAAGATCGTTCATTACCGAATCTATAGCGGAACTGCTCAAAATTCAACCAATCAGGAAAGAGCGTTTAACGGTTTCCGGATTTGAACAATCGACTCCTAGGACAAGGCTATTGGACGTTGCCAAAGTATTCGTCGTGACCGAAAATAAACAGAGAATTCCTGTTGAGGCTCTGATCATTCCGAAAATTGGAAATCCAATTGCTGCTAGTCGTAAAGGATACGCGAATCTACCATATCTGAAGGGTTTGAAATTAGCCATGCCCATGAATGAAACAGAGTATTTTGAAGTTGACATGCTTATAGGAGCAGACTATTACTGGACATTCGTTGGCGATCAAATCGTAAGAGGCAATGGACCAACTGCTGTCAGTTCAAAGTTAGGCTTTTTGCAATCGGGTCCAACACAAGAGGAAAAGACACATTCAGATGCTTCCATTATGGATGTCCTAGTTTCTCACAAAGAAGAAGAGTGCGAATTAGAAAAGTTTTGGAATGTTGAATCATTAGGAATTAAAGATACCCAAACAGAGGAAGATTATGAATCCTATTTAGAAAACTACCAGCATACCAGCATTAGCTATAAAGATGGAAAATACATAGCTAAATTACCGTGGAAATTAGATCACGCTGAGCTACCTAGAAATGAAACAATCTCAAGACGACGCACGGAAAATGTAATAAGAAGGCTTGCACGACAACCAGAAATGCTAAAATTATACGGAGATATAATTAAGGAGCAAGAGAGCCGAGGTTTCATAGAAAAGGTGTCACACAAGAAAGAAAATAGCTTAAAGGTACACTATATTCCACATCATCCTGTAAAAAAGGATTCGACTACGACGCCTATTAGAATCGTCTATGATTGTAGTTGCAAACAGGATAAATATTCACCAAGTTTAAATGACTGCCTGTGTTCTACCCCACCAATACTTAACGAACTGACAGGTCTTCTTGTTCGATTTCGGATGAAAAAATATGGAATATCCACAGATATAGAGAAAGCCTTCCTGCATGTGGGACTTGACAAGAATGACAGAGATGTAACCAGATTTTTTTGGTTGAGTGACCCATCTGATTCAAACAGTCCATTATGTACCTACCGTTTCAAATCCGTTCTATTTGGTGCTACCTGCTCTCCATTTATTTTGAACGCTACGCTATTAAAACACCTTAGTGATGGAAACACACCGCTTGAGAATGCCATGAAAAGGGACTTGTACGTAGATAATATAATAACAAGTGTGGATACAGAAACAGAGTGTATTGATTATTTCAGTAACAGCCGACAGTCACTAACGAAAGCAGGGTTTAATCTACGAGCGTGGTCTTCAAATAGTGAAAAATTGAGGAAAAAAGCAGTTTCTGAAAACGTTTCAGACAAAGATGAAAAAACGAAATTATTAGGCATGAGATGGGATGCCGAGTCAGACATACTCACATTTGCGACAAAATGCGACAACAAAACTGACATAATATTGGTAACAAAACGTGAAATCCTCAGGGAATCATTGTCAATTTATGATCCGTTAGGCATACTTAGCCCTGTCACCGTCCGAGCTAAACTACTGATACAAAAATTGTGGAAAGACGGTTATGCTTGGGATGTTGAATTAGACGAAAAGTTACAGAATGAATGGGACGAAATATTACAGGACATAAAATCTGTACAGCAAGAGACAAAACTATTCCGTTATTACTTTTCACGCGAAACCAAATCTGACGGAAAAGCAGTACTTCATGTTTTTGTTGATGCAAGTCAGAAATCATATGGGGCTTGCGCCTATATAGTTAGAAATGGAGAAACAGCCTTTGTTATGGCAAAGAATCGAGTTGCCCCTATAAAGGGGATGACATTACCCAGACTAGAACTTATGGCTGCTGTCATAGGAACTCGAGTTGGAAAACACCTTATGAAGGAATTGGACCTGGATGATGCCGTTTTTTGGAGTGATAGCCAAATAGTGCTTCACTGGATTAAATCCGATAAAGTAAAGAATAAATTCATCACAACACGTATTAGGGAAATAAAACAAGTAACTGAAAAATTCCATGGAAATACATCCCTACAGACACAAATCCGGCAGATCTACAGACAAGAGGAATTACTGCGAAGGAATTTAAAGAAAATTTTCTATGGAAAAAGGGGCCAGCTTGGTTAAGTGATAAAGCTAAGTGGCCGATTTGGGATTGCAGTCATTCAACAATTCTCTCAATTTCAAGCAAAGACAATGATTTGATTTGTGAACACGGAAATGATCCCATGGGTCAACAACAAGAAAGAAACATCTCGAAGGTGTTAGACATAAACAAATTCAGCTCTTTTCAGAAGTTGCTGCGCACAACTGCGTGTGTTAAACGCTTTATATGGAATGTGAAATCGGAGAAATCACAGAAACGTACCGAACATTTAACTGCTGATGAAATCAATAGTGCGTCAATAGACTGGATACGTGCCGTTCAAGGGCAGTCATACAAAGACGTCATTTTCAATTTAAAATCTAAAAAACGGACTGATTTGATTCGACAACTAGGACTATACCTCGATGAAAACGACATTATTCGGTGCAGAGGTCGGATTGACAATGCTAGTGTTTCGATAGATACAAAATATCCCATTCTGCTACCCACAACACATCAATTCACGGATATCATAATATCAAATATACATTGTGAGAATTTACATGCAGGATCGGAATTGACCATAGCTGCTATAAGACAGAAATTCTGGATTCCCGCTATCAGACAAGCTGTAAGAAAAATAATTAGAAAATGTGTTACATGTAGAAAGGTTATAGGTAAAGCCTACGATCCACCGGATCCACCGCCTTTACCCAAAGATCGACTCAACGAAAGTGTTCCTTTCACAGTGACAGGCGTCGATTATACAGGGGCCTTACACGTAATATTGCCAGACCGTTTAGACATGAAGGTATACATCTGCTTATTTACTTGTGCCAGTACAAGGGCGGTACATTTGGAAATCGTCAATGATTTATCTGAAGCAGCATTTCTCTTAGCATTTCGACGATTCACCAGTAGGAAATCCATTCCAAAGGTAATGTTGTCAGACAATGGTTCTACATTCGTCGCTGCCGCAGAAACATTACGACGTTTTACCCAATCAACGGAAGTCAATAGAACTTTACAACAGTATGGAACAACATGGAAGTTCATACCTAAAAGAGCGCCATGGTACGGAGGGTTTTGGGAACGTATGATAGGTCTCACAAAAACATGCATCAATAAAGTATTAGGCCGTTCATATATTACCAGTGAGCATTTATCCACCCTTGTTACAGAAATTGAATTGATCCTAAATGACAGACCTCTTACACATAATTCTGCATTTATAAATGACCCAGAGCCACTTACTCCCTCACATCTTTTATATGGAAGAAGGATTAAGTCATTTTCATACCCAGATGAAAGGTCTACTGAAAATAACTTTCACCCAAAATCACATTCAGAGTTAAACAAAGAAGCAAAAACAAAGTTCGAAATCCTGCAGAGTTTTTGGACACGGTGGAGGCATGAGTATGTAACCGCCTTAAGGGAATACCAACGGGCTTCCGGGAAAACAGAAACTAAAGTAAAAGTCGGAGATATTGTCCAGATACACGATGAGACTAAGCGTATTTACTGGAAACTTGGTATTGTAGAAAATCTCATCACCGGAAGGGACGGACACGTTCGAGCAGTTAATTTACGAACCAGCAACGGAATTACCAACCGACCAATAACAAAACTGTACCCGTTAGAGTTACACGTTGACAATATAGGAGATATTTAAGACTCTTCGATCATCAATTAAGATGGCTACAGTTATTCAAATTTATTATTTCAAATCTATAGACTTTAAAGATACTCCATTATTCATCTGTTTGTTAGTATATAAGTATCCAGTGTAATTTGAATGCAATTATTCTTTAGAGCCCGGAGAATGCAAAATTTCAATTCGTTATGGATTGGTGAATGGGTTTTCTCTGCGGCCCGGAGGATGTCGGGAACGTGGGAAAGTTAAGCGCGTTAACGTAACGTTAACCGTTCTCTGATGACGTCACTTTTGTTTGTAAACAATTGTATTGATGAGTAGTAAAATGAATCGATAGTAAACGGACGTACGTTGAGTCTACTCTCTGGGGATCGGACCGTTAAACCCGATCTCACCCACCCTCATGACACAACTACACACAGAATTGACATAGGTTCTTCAAATTCTGTACAGATATTCATCTTGGAGTGTAAATGATCCCTATCGATTTTGAGATTAATCCATCGAAGGTCAAGGTCACAGTGGCCTTCAACTTAATGATATATAGATCAAACCTTGTCCAGATGATAACTACACACAGAATTGACCTAGGTCCTTCAAATTCTGTACAGATATTCATCTTGGGGTGTAAATGATCCCTATCGATTTTAAGGTTAATCCATGAAAGGTCAAGGTCACAGTGACCACCAGATGATTCAGGGCCTGCGCTGCTGTTCGCCACTTGAGCCATTTGCTGAAAAAAATTAAAGTGTCTCAAAAATCATCATATGTGGCTCAACTTGTGGCCCCAACATTTTATTCGCATATTATCGGGGATGTAGTAAGCATCGAAGTCGACTGGGAAAAAGTGGAAGTAGAACGTGCGTGCCGAGAAGAAAATCAATAACCCAGTCTGTGTATTGGCAACTGTTTACAATCTTGTATGTATACACACAGCGGTGTGTATAATTATGCGAACTGTTGACAGATTATCACGTTTAACAATTGAATTGGGCTATAAATCAGACAATTAAAGGATGTTAATTACTTGATTAGTGATTATTGCCAACGCATGTCGGTACTTTGACCCATCTCCAATTAAAGATGGACTTGTCAACAAATTATTGGCAATTAAAGGATCGAATTACGTGGATGTTTTTTGGCGATTGATATTAGTTTATGAACTGTGCCACTTCCTGTATCAATGTGGCAGTAGGGGGCATGACTGTTTTAAAAACAGACGTCTTGTTTGCAAGGTGTTTTAGTCAAATCACGGTGAAAATATAATTTTTCATTTTTTCCTCCTTCCTAAAGATACATGTGCAAATTTTATTGATTTAGTGCCATTATGATTTAAATTTCATGGAGTGAATTGTGCAAGAAAACATTATAGTTTGTGAGAATGAGAAAAAAATAAGTTAAAAGTTTGAACACCTTCTTGTGGAAAAAAGGTAGTCAGATTTTTCAAACTCTGCAACATACCGTATTTCACCTAATTAACGTGCCGGGGCACCATGCAAAATGCCGACAGGGCGCTCCTATTTCTATAGCCAATTTCCTGAAATTTAAGAGCTGTCATATAGAAGAGAAAGTACTGTACTTTGATTCGAGTTTCAGTCAGTGCCGACTGCGAAGCGATCACCATTTGTAAACCCGCTGTATAACTGGGGCTTACTGCCGGTCATGATTTTTTTTGACATTAAAAACATTCATGAATAATATAGGATACAGGTCTTTGATGCTTCACTTTCTTAAAGACTTTTACAAGTTAGTTGACAAATTTTTTGTTACCGAAAATTTATGTTATCGGAAGTATATATATATATGTGTGTGTGTGTAATATATATAATATATATATTGGGATCGTCAGGTGTTAATGACATAGATTTGTAAAGTAATTAGGTTTGTTGATGCCATACCGGTAAGTTTATTTATAACATTTTGGTCATCAATAATTTTTGTCAATCTGCATTTGAAAAGTTTTAGTGGTAGTATCTTGCATTTGCAAGTTTGTCACTCCAGTGGTCGATTTTAAGCTTAGGTCGGGTGTGGGTGTGGGTTGTCCGGGTGCCTTTGGAGTAAGAAATGTAGTGTGGGGTGCTACTAATAGGGAGAGAAAGTTAATTAGGTGAAATACAGATTTCTTTCTGAATCAATCTTGGATATTTTCTGTAGTTTTGTGTAGAATGTATTGAATCTAAAGACAAATTGGTTTTGTTCAGAGACTTTATAAAAAGCCAGACATTTTTAATCTTTTCATGACGGACAACTTCTCGATATAGAGACGTTTTTAAGTAACTTTTTGTTTATAATCTCATTTAACCCTTTATCAAACAATCCAGGTTTCTGATAACCCTAAGAAAAGAAAGCTTTTGAAAACATTGTTTGAATAGGAGAAAATACTGGTAAGCAACACTTTCTCCTTTTCCACAATGATTTCTATCCTTCCATAGACAAATTTTACCCCACAATGATTTTTACCCTTTCAAGGACATATTTCATTATTTGACCCACATTTAGAATTTTGTCTACAAATGCTTTCAATTTGGACTTGTCCAAACTTTTTTTGTCTGGAAAAGAGTCTTTATAATTCTAAACACAACTTGATTCTCAGATGCTTTTGCTGACACTGTAGATGAACAGAATGTGTAGTCTGTGAATCTGCACTGTCTGATGTTTTTTTTAGATATTTTGACAAAAACAGCCCTGGAAATACAATCTCTTACACTCAGGGTGCCAAAATCCAGTATATATTTTCAGTCTAAGATAAAAACCATAATAAGTGCAAATTATGCAACTGAACAAACATTTTGTGTATAGAATAAAAAACACAAAACACTGCAATATATCAAGGTTGCTTTTTTCAATGATGTCTCTGCAAAGCAGACACTGTGTAGATCAAAGATCAGACTGCAAGTTTAGTTCAGTTGGTCTAGCTCTACACTGGCCAAACATGCAGCAAAAGTAGTGAAGGACTAACTGTCTACTAAAATTGTAGACTCACCCATATTGACAGCATTTTCAGACAACAAATTAAAATATGTTTAAAAACATGCAGTATGCCTTTGAAAGGACAGAAACATTGTGAGAATATTACAAAATGCTCTTTTTCTCACAAGTATATTTAAAGCTACCCAGCTCAAGGTAATAAAAACACAGTATCATTTGGTATTTATCATTTTGATTGACCCGAGACATCTGAATAGTTTAATTTTCTTTCCTTCATTTCCCTTTTTCACAAATAAAGGGGTCATGCTGCTGACTCAAGCTTGGGATTTTCGTATTTGCAAGCAATCACCCTTGATCGTTTTTAAAAGCTTTCTTTCTCAGGGTCATTAAATTTCGAGATTGTGTAGTAAAGGGTTACGCAATAACCATGAGTTTTGGCTTGGAGATGAATGGGAGATTTTGCTGGTTGCTTTTGATCAAGCATCATGCTGCAGAGTCAATTGTTTTGAATATGGAGATGACAGTAATGAGACAGGTGAGGCAGGCGAGACACAATCATGTGCAATGTACCCATACGCTTGCTTGTTACAGGCAAAGTAACTCCCATCCTATTATAGTGTTTCAGATCTTGCCTCAGAATATAATTATGTATTACAGGGATATAGAGTGATAATAGTTACAGCATATTAAAGTTTTAAGAAGGAAACTTAGAAACAGCATCAGGTTTGAAGCTATTAAATACTTCTATACCAGCTTACACTATTTTCTATTGCCATTGACTTGATTGCAAAGGGTATGGAGGTTTTAAACATTTAAAGAAAACCTGATGTACAGATTCATCTTCCCCTGCATAATTCAATACCCGATGTAAATATAGCTCTTGTTTCTCTGTTATCATGAGTGCTCTTACAATGATAATGTTTTCTCTCTTGGCATTCAGACTGTCTATATGTCTATAAGTGATATTAAAGTCACTTTGAAGTGTTTCAAAAAACAATTTTACTAATTAGCAAAAAGGTTTTAGCTTTTAACCCTTGAATGCAGTAACACTGTTCAATATTGCTGAAGATCTTTTGAGACAAACAGTCAAAAACAATGCAGTGTTTGGATTTTATTTACTGCCATTAATGACCTTTTTATTTTTGGCAATCTTACATATGTTACTTTATTTTGAAAATTAACTCTTCATACATGAAACATTTAAGCATTTTCAAAAAATCCCATGGTTTGATCAAAATAATCCTGAGAAACAACGGCTTCTGAAAACATTGGAGGAAAAGGAGAAATTTCTTCCTTTCCAATGATGTTTTCTCAACTTTTAAACACAAATTTCAGCATTTCAGTGACATTCATATGTTTTTGCAGATGCTTTTGCATTTGGTCAAGTCTAATATTTTGTTGTCTAGTAAAAAGTTTAACTCTGTATACTTAAACAAGAGGGCCATGATGGCCCTGTATCGCTCCACTGGCTTATAAATATAAACCACGAAGAAAAGTCTTCACTATATAAGCCCTTATAAAACTTTGACCTCATGGCTACAGTCTGACTAAAAGGGGAATATTGTATTAGAAGAATAACATGCCAAATGTGGGAGTTCTTGGCCTTATGGCTGGTAACAAGATGGTTTCTGAACTTTTCACTCCATAAACCCATGTAAAACTTGTGATCCCTGGTGCAGGGCCAAACTTGATCCTAGAGCTGTAACTTGGGCCCTCTTTGTAACTGTCCACTAAATAATGCTATAATTATATGCAAAATTTGGTAGCCTAAGCCTTATGGCTATGTACACCAAGATTTAAAAGTTTTCCCTATGTAAGCCTATGTAAATCTTGTGAACCCCCCCCTCCAAGTATGAGGCCAAATTGACCCCAGGACTATACTTTGGACACTTTTGGTAGACTCCAACTAGATCAAGCTAAATGCCAAATTTGGTAGCTCTAGGCCTTATGGTTTCAGACAAGAAGATATTTAAAGTTTTCTCTATATAAGCCTATGTATAAAACTTGTGACCCCTGGGGAAGAGCCAATTTTGACCCCAGGGCTATAATTTCAAGAAACATGATAGAGGTCTACTACATAAAGCTACATGCCAAATTTGGTAGCCCTATGCCTTATGGTTTCAGACAAGAAGATTTTTAAAGTTTTCTCTATATAAGCCTATGTAAAACTTGTGACCCCTGGGGAAGAGCCAATTTTGACCCCAGGGCTATAATTTCAAGAAACATGATAGAGGTCTACTACATAAAGCTACATGCCAAATTTGGTAGCCCTATGCTTTATGGTTTCAGACAAGAAGATTTTTAAAGTTTTCTCTATATAAGCCTATGTAAAACTTGTGACCCCTGGGGCAGAGCCAATTTTGACCCCAGGGCTATAATTTGAAGAAACTTGATAGAGGTCTACTACATAAAGCTACATGCCAAATTTGGTAGCCCTATGCCTTATGGTTTCAGACAAGAAGATTTTTAAAGATTTCCAATATTTTTCAGTTTTGTTGCCATGGCAACCAGAGTTTTTGAAGGAATCAAATTCTTTCAAGAAATTCTGAAGAGGACCATGTCAGGATCATTTCTGTGAAGTTTTGTGAAAATCGGATGGGTAGTTTCAGAGAAGAAGATGTTTGAAATAAAAGTTAACGCACGGACGGACGGACGGACGCACGACGGATACCGGGCCATGACATAAGCCCGCTGGCCTTCGGCCAGTGGAGCTAAAAATGATCTTCTTTAAGTCATGGTTTATCATTCAGTAAACCATGGTTGTGAGTTATGGGGCACAATAGATAAACCATGAGGGCAATAGCCTGATTGGTGTATTTATTGCACCTCATAACTCACAGCCATGGTTTATTGAATGATAAACCATGATAGAAGGAATATTGTTTTGATTCTAATATGAACAACTCTTGATCAAAGGAAAACTTGTTCATACTTAGTATTCAAAAGTGGATGCAGATTAATTTCCTTGAATGAACCATGGCTGTTCCAGTTACTAACCAAAACAACACCCCACTGCCTAGTGGGTATATAAAAACAAGAGGGCCATGATGGCCCTGTATCGCTCCACTGGCTTATAAATATAAACCACGAAGAAAAGTCTTCACTATATAAGCCCTTATAAAACTTTGACCTCATGGCTACAGTCTGACTAAATGGGGAATATTGTATTAGAAGAATAACATGCCAAATGTGGGAGTTCTTGGCCTTATGGCTGGTAACAAGATGGTTTCTGAACTTTTCACTCCATAAACCCATGTAAAACTTGTGATCCCTGGTGCAGGGCCAAACTTGATCCTAGAGCTGTAACTTGGGCCCTCTTTGTAACTGTCCACTAAATAATGCTATAATTATATGCAAAATTTGGTAGCCTAAGCCTTATGGCTATGTACACCAAGATTTAAAAGTTTTCCTTATGTAAGCCTATGTAAATCTTGTGAACCTCCCCCTCCAAGTATGAGGCCAAATTGACCCCAGGACTATACTTTGGACACTTTCGGTAGACTCCAACTAGATCAAGCTAAATGCCAAATTTGGTAGCTCTAGGCCTTATGGTTTCAGACAAGAAGATATTTAAAGTTTTCTCTATATAAGCCTATGTATAAAACTTGTGACCCCTGGGGAAGAGCCAATTTTGACCCCAGGGCTATAATTTCAAGAAACATGATAGAGGTCTACTACATAAAGCTACATGCCAAATTTGGTAGCCCTATGCCTTATGGTTTCAGACAAGAAGATTTTTAAAGTTTTCTCTATATAAGCCTATGTAAAACTTGTGACCCCTGGGGAAGAGCCAATTTTGACCCCAGGGCTATAATTTCAAGAAACATGATAGAGGTCTACTACATAAAGCTACATGCCAAATTTGGTAGCCCTATGCCTTATGGTTTCAGACAAGAAGATTTTTAAAGGTTTCCAATATTTTTCAGTTTTGTTGCCATGGCAACCAGAGTTTTTGAAGGAATCAAATTCTTTCAAGAAATTCTGAAGAGGACCATGTCAGGATCATTTCTGTGAAGTTTTGTGAAAATCGGATGGGTAGTTTCAGAGAAGAAGATGTTTGAAATAAAAGTTAACGCACGGACGGACGGACGGACGACCGGACGGACGGACGGACGACCGGACGGACGGACGGACGGACGCACGACGGACACCGGGCCATGACATAAGCCCACTGGCCTTCGGCCAGTGGAGCTAATGAAAGCGCTGGTGTGGCATTTGTCAAGGAAACCGTTGTGTGGAATTAGTAATTTGAGAAATAAATAATCCTGGGAAACAATGGCTTCTGAAAACATTGGAGGAAAAGGAGAAATTTCTTCCTTTCCCATGATGTTTTCTCCACTTTCAAACACAAATTTCATATTAGAATCTAGATTCACTCATATTGGAAAGCATTTGAAGACAACAATTGAAATGTATCTCATATGAAGAAGTTTGTGTTTGGAAAAGTAGAACACCATAATTCTGGTAAGAGGAGAAAAAATGTTACCAGCACTTTCTCCTTTTCCCAATATTTTTTAAAACTTCTTTTTGGCTCAGGGCCATAAAACTATGAGGACCCATCAATTTACGATTGATTGATTGAATGGTGCTTTACACCACTTTCAACATTATTTCAGTCATATTCTTACGAACATGAAAGTTCGTAACAAATGCATAGCTCAAATATAAATAGCTCCAGCTGGGATTCGAACCCATGCGGCAAATATCCTTGTTTATTGAGGTTTAAAAGGCAATACACGAACCACTGAGCTAAAGACAATTCTTCCTCTCGCAGTTGTTAGACATTGATTTTATATGAGAAGAAGCTATGCTGTAAGGAAGGAGTGATCTCCCTTAATACACCCCTTCTAAAGAGAAGTCATCATCTGATAACAGAAAGCCTTATTAGGCAGGTAGTCTATTATTGAGACAACAAATGGCTCAATGGCCAATAACCGGGCATAGACAACAAATGGCTCAAAGGCCAATCCCGGACAAGCCCCCATTTTACGAACATGAAAGTTCATAACAAATGCATAGCTCAAATATAATCTGCTCCAGCTGGCATTCGAACCCGTGCGGCAAATATCCTTGTTTATGGAAGTTTAAAAGACCAATACACTAGCCACTCAGCAAAAGAGAATTCTTCCCAATGCAGTTGTCAAGTATTGATTTTATATGGGAAGAAGCTATGCTGTAAGGAAGGAGTGATCTCCCGTAACAGTATCACTGCAACAGCTCACATATTCATGTATTTCCTCAGTTTCACAAGTACTAGGCTAGGAGTCTGAAGTCTCTTGCCCAAGGACACTCCCACAAAAAACCCAGTGGATCCAGTGAAGCTCGAACCCAGGGCATCCAAGTCACAAATCCTACAATTTACCACTGAGCCACAAAGGACCCCCCCCCCCCCATTAATAAAACATAAAGCTTTTGTCATATTAGGTAGAATTAAGTGCTTAACTCTTTACCTAACGACAAAATTTAGACTGGTCCAAATAGAAAGCATCTGCAGATGACAAATGAGGCTCAAAAATTGACGTTTGTTTGAGAAGGGTAGAAAATATTGTGGGAAAAGGAGAAAATGCTAGTTACCAGTATTTCTCCTTTTCCCACAATGTTTTCAGAAGGCTTTTTCTTCAGGGTCGTTAAAAGTCGGGATTGCGTAGTAAGCATTAACAGATTATCATAGCAATACAACTTTTTACACCCCTACATGGTATAAGAGGGAGAAATCACAATACATTTCTCCTTTTCATGCAATCTTTTTTTACTGTCATTAAAACATTTTCCTTCCCTTTTGGGTATGAAATATTGAAGCTGATGAGACCTTTGAACATGTAGACAAAACAAGCCTGTATATGGGTTTAATATTCCTGGCTTGCCAAATAGGAATGATGTCAAATTGTATTACAGGAACCAATCAAATCTTTATGATACTAAAAAGTTCAGAAACCTATACCAGTGATGCTGCAAACTGACCTTTCAGATAAGGGAAACAGAAGTGCTTGAGAGAATAAACAAGCAAGAAGTTAATACAAACAAGCCTATTTGTTCACCTGTCAGCTTTCCTGCATCATCTATTTACTGTTTTACAGTGAACCCTTATGGTGCCAAGTAGACAAAGCATAATTTTTTGTCAGTAAACACCCATTGGTAACCAAGTTGTAACGCAAGAATACCTCGCAAAATAGATGGCAGTGAATGTGCAAAATCAAATTGCATGTTTTGCCCTGTCTGACTTTGATCTCTTCAGCTGGCACTTGCAACTATAGCTGACTTTGGTACCCTGAGCGTTAAGTGAAATGCTATTAGAGTACCAGTAAATTTAAGTATACCTTCATTAACACCTGTAGAGCTCTTTAAGTGGAAAAGCATTTTAAGTACAACCCTTTACCACACAACAAAATTTTACACTTGTCCAGATTGAAAGCATTTGCAGACGACAAATTACATAAAGCTCATAATTATGGTGAGATTTGTCTGTATAAGGACAGAAAAAATTGTGGAAAAAGGAGAAAATGCTGGTTAGCAGCATTTTCTCCTTTTCCCACAATGTTTTCAAAAGGCCTCTTTCTCAGGGTCGTTAAAAGTTGGTATTGTGTGGTAAAGTATAAAAGGCTATTCCTTTACCATGCCGATTGTTTTTGAAACAAGAAATATCTTCAACTCTTTCGCCGCCGTTTAAATGGAGCTGACTTTTCTTGAGGTCTGTAACTTAGTAAGTATATTTCTCTCATATCAACTGAGCCTGTTTTTGGTTGAAGACTAGCTTGGGATGGGGGACGGCTTAGATCCAAGATCAGACTGCAAGTTTTGTGCAATCTAATCTTGGTCTGCACTGTCTGCAAAGGCTATCCAAGGTGATATTGGCAGTGAAAGAGTTAAAAAAAGATAGATTGTTTAAATTTGCCTGAAAATAGGCAGGGGCCCTTAACCCTTTCCCAAACAAGCCCTGGTTTTCATGTGTCAGCCGTACAAGTCTTTTGAAAACACTGTGGGAAAAGGAGAAATTGCTCATAATGAGCAATTTCTCCTTTTCCCACAGTGTTTTCTACCCTTTTTGAGAACTTTCTGCAATTTTCATCAAATTTAAAATTGTCGTCTGCAAACTCTTTCAATTTGGACCAGTCCAAAATTTGTCGTTTGGGAAAGGGTTAAACATGTCCACATTTTTGACTAATCATAAATTCCTATTTATTCATTTTTTATCAAAAGTACCTACCAAAGAGTAGGTCAAAAGCCAGCACATTCAGCTACACCTAGAAATTACAGGAAAAAAAGTAAATGGTTGTATTTGGCATAATCTCCTCTTCCAAGAGTGTCTCCCACCCATTCTCCAAGCAACTCCATTTAACTGTATACCAAACCAGCCCTGTTTTAATGACCCTCACAGAAGGTTTTTGAACAGTGTGGGGAAAACGGAAAAAAATGCTGGTAACAGTCACTCATCTCTGTTGCATGTGCTGTCATTAAAGGGTGTTACTAGTTAGTGGCTTGGAAAGAAAGTTGTGTCAGTGCTGGTGTGAGAAAGCCAGGAGTAGGTGCACTGACCGGCGTGATATGACCTAAGCTGGTAAAACGGCATTAACCCTTTCCAAAATGATGAATTTTAGACTGGTCCAAATTGAAAGAGTTTGCAGACAACAATTTTAAATATGATGAAAATGACAAAGTTCTCCGAAAGGGTAGAAAACACTGTGGGAAAAAGAGAAATTGCTCATTACGAGCAATTTCTCCTTTTCCCACAGTGTTTTCAAAAGACTTGTACTGCAGACACATGAAAACCAGGGCTTGTTTGGGAAAGGGTTAAACTCCAATACAAACAAAACCAAAAAATTTTAATGGTAAATATCCTTTTTCTTGATTCATTTGTGTATGATTAATTGTGATGACCAGAAGGGGTGTTACTATGTTTTCTCTCAAGTCCATAAAACAAATATGTATGTAGCAATATACCCTCCTCTACACCATTAAAAGTTTTAGAGGGATACTGAAAATAGGTGTCTTTTTTTCAGTTTGTCCATCTGTCTTTAGACATAATTTTTTGTCATCTTGTCAGTGCAAACCATTATGGCTGAAATTTTAATGGAAGCTTGTATAACATGGGTGCTAACAATTTATTATTTTGATTGGTCAACTATTACAGGAGGAATCATTTCGAATTTTGTCTATATCCATAAGAGGGCATAATATGGGGTCAGTCTCTGACAGTAAATGTTGTAGTTGTTCACTTCTAAAATATACTCACTTTTTAGCTCAACTGAGCACATAGTGCTCAGTGTGAGCTATTGTGATCGATCGTTGTCCGTCCGTCCGTCCGTCTGTCCGTCCGTCCGTGAACAATTACTTAAAAAATCTTCTCCTCTGAAACCGCCCAACAGATTTCAATGAAACTTCACAGAAATGATCCTTAGGTGATGCACTTTCAGAATACTTCAAAGATTTGAATTCCACGAAGAACTCTGGTTGCCATGGCAACCGAGAGAAAAAACTTTAAAAATCTTCTTGTCCCAAACCGTAAGGGCTAGAGCTTTCATTTTTGGCATGTAGCATCATCCGATAGCCTTCTACCAAAATACTTCAAATTATGGCGCTGTTGTTGAAATTGGCCCTATGTTGTGGGTTCTCGGATTTCACATAGAGATGAAGAGGGAAATCTTTAAAAATCTTCTTGTTTACACTCTAGCATCTACAAATATTGACCAATCAGTACCAAACTTGGCCACAATGTATATGCCCATAAGGTCTCGGATGAGTTTGATTTTGGATCAAATCCAATCAGAACATCAGGAGTTATTTGCCCTTGAATTTGCAAAAATTACTGAATCTGACTTTGTTTACACTCTAGCATCTACAAATATTACTCAATCAGCACCAAACATTGTCAAAGTGTGTGTGATCATAAGATCTCAGATTAGTCATATTATGGATCTAATCGGACCAGAACTGTCTGAGTTATCTGCCCTTGAATTAGAAAATTTGCCATATTTGACTTTGTTTACACTCTAGCATCTGCAAATATTGACCAATCAGTACCAAACTTGGTCAAAATATATATTCCCATAAGGTCTCGGAAGAGTTCAGTAATGGGTCAAGTTGAACCAGAACATCCAGAGTTATTTGCCCTTGAATTGGACAAAATTTCCATATTTGACTTTGTTTACACTCTAGCATCTACAAATATATACCAATCAGTACCAAACTTGGTAAAAATTTATATGACCATAAGATCTTGGATGGGTTTTGATTATGGGTCTTATTAGACCCAAACAACATGAGTTATTTGCCCTTCAATTAGAGTTGCTGTATTTGACTTGGTTTACTCTGTAGCATCTACATGTATATATAATGCAAACTGAAAAATCTTTATGTTTAAACCCAAAATGCCTAGAGCTATGATACTTTGCATGAAGCATCACCTTGTGGACCTCAAGAAATTTTGCACACAAGATGCCCCTGGGATCATTACAGGTCTAGCCTTGGGGCTTAGACGTTTGTACTTAGGTATCTTTCGTGCAATTATAAGAAAATTTTCTGGGTAACCAAAGGCCTAGACCTCTGTTAAAGTTGTGAGTTGTCTCTCTTTCATAATTATTTGGCCTTGAACTTCAGTATTTGGTATTTATCTTCATTGTTAACCTGTACTGCTTAGTACTCAGGTGAACGATATAGGACCATCATGGTCCTCTTGTTTTCATGAGTATCTTCACTTCCACAAGGCACATTGATCTCAAATTTACAGTCCTGAACAAAGTGTCTGTACAAAGTGTCTACTATCAGTAAATTGTGAAATTTCCAGATTGAAAGTGATAAACTTTTTTTTGAAAGTTTTATTTAGTTGATTAACTTCATGAATTTAGCCAGTATGTAGATTTGCATGATCTGCTTGAGCTGCATGTGGAAAATGTACAGGACATTGTCACTTTCCTTTTGCTTTCTGTGAAAGGAAAAACACATTCTGGTAACAGATTGGTGCTTTGCTATAATAACATAAATCTGTGGAAAAATACACCTACTTGAAGTGTTTCTTGAACAAAATGCTTTTGAAACCTTCCTGACCTTCTACAACTTGAAAAAATGTTGGTATTAAAAGATCAATGACATCACATGATGAAAAGAGTTTAAAACATTTACTTTGGTATCACAACAGAGGCAAAACTTTTAGCTGTTATTTTGTTAGAACTTAATCAGAATATTTACCTTTATAATATATGAAACAACAAATAAAATTTTCACTGTTTGCCCCCAATAATATGAGTTCTTGTTCTTAACTGAAGTTATTGAAATCACGATGTTTATATGAAAATCGATTTTCTCCAGATCAATCCTTTACCACACAATCCAAAGTTTTAACGACCCTGTGGAAGAAGGATTATGAAAACATAATGTGAAGAGGAGAAAATGCTGGTAACCAGCATTTTCTCCATTTCACACAGTTTTCTGCCCAGTCAAAAACAAAAAAACATCATTTGAGCTACATTTATTTTGTCGTTTGCAAATGCTTTCAATTTGGGTCTAGTCCAAAATTTTGTTGTTTGGTAAAGCGTTAAATAAATAATTGCATTCATAGCAACTTCTTACAAAAAAGGTGTTGTAACAAATTAACCTTGTTCACCATTGTAACTGGCATCTATATCTGATGATGCAATAGTTCAATAAACCTCCATTTCTTTTAGAAGATGGTGCTTAAAGTTTGACATGTATATCAATGTACACTTAAAAAATACAGGCCAACATTCTCTCTATTTGTACTTTGGAAACTTCTATCACAGTGTTATGTTTTTGTTCTCCTTTCAACCTTTTACCACAATCCCGAGTTTTAATGACCCTGAAGGATAAAGCTTTTGAAAATATTGTGGATAAAGGAGAAAATGCTGGTAACCAGCATTTTCTCCTCATCCCACAAATGCTTTCAATTTAGACAAGCCTCAAATATTGTCATGTGATAACGAGTTAAGGAAGGATATCAATCACTTTGTCTGTATGTCTTTGTCTCAAAGACATGCTTTTTCAGACAAAGAAGTTCAAAGGTTAAATTCCATGCACATGGCTGCATTCCAGAAGGGATAAAGTTCTCAATGGATTTCAATTTGTCATATGCTCCATGTAACGCTTGATACAGCTAAGCAGTCAAACAAATTGGCTGTTATGCTTTTAATGCACTATAAATAACTAAGTAAGTTTCATTATAGAAGCTGCTTTCCACATCATTAAATTTAGTTTCCTTGTCAATGAATATTAGTTCAAGGTAGATATTTACTGTTTCATTCCTTCTCCAGACATGCTGAAATTCGATCAATTCACCATGAAGAGAAATTGAAGCCAAGATAAAAAGCACGAATCTTTTGCTGCAACCAAACATTGTTGTGGAGGAAGGACAAATTAAATGGTATGGTATGGTATGGTGTTTAACGCCGTTTTCAACATTATTTCAGTTATATCACGGCGGCCAGTGCACCTATCCATGCTTTCCTGGAGTTTCTTTTTTTACCAGTACTCTGCACAATATTCTTTCCAAGCCACTGGCTGCTTTCCCACATAACCATCGTCGAAACAATGGTCAGCGGTGAGAGAGGAATGAATCCTGTTGCGATGACTATCATCAATCCTCGGAAAGAAATTGGCCAAGCCAGGGATCGAACCAGCGACCTCCTGTTCTCTAGTCCTGTACACTACCGACTGAGCTACGGGGGCTTGGCAGGACAAATTAAAGTGGCAAGTATAGTTTGGCATGACTGACCAGAGAAAATTTCAGCATGCTCTTCTTTGGTTTCAGTGCGGACCCATTTTTATGGCTTTAACAACTTTTTTGGCTTTTGAAATTTATACAGTCATGAAACCACATTTGAAGTAAACTGGTTGATTCAGAAGGCAAGCCTAGTGGAAGTAGGTTCACAGAATATTCAAATGTCTCAGTTAAATCTTTCAACCAATACTGCCGTTTTGATATTTTAATTTACAGTAAACTGTTGAAAGCAAAATATTAGAACATTATTCAAGATAGTTTCAAGCTCAGTTGTTGTTGATCAGGTCGGCAGATTTCATTGCTAGATTGTCAAAGTTGCTGGTCCCAGTTGTTGCTTTGCATCAGATAGAAGAAAAAACAATGTTATAGAGGTCAGAGGTCATAGAAACACAATCACTGGTACATCTGCCATGTTTGAATCAGTTAAAGATTAACTCTTTACCACACAATCCCGACTTTTAACGACCCTGAAAAGGAAGCCTTTTGAAAACATTGTGGGAAAAGGAAAAAATGCTGGTAACCAGCATTTTCTCCTTTTCCCACAATGTTTTCTAATCTACCATGGGCAGATTTCACCATTTGGGCTACCTTTCATTTGTCGTCTGCAAATGCTTTCAATTTGGACTAGTCTAAAATTTTGTTGTTTGGTAAAGAGATAAGTGAATTCATCAGACCAATAGCACTGTCCTATTCACGCTTCACAAGAATTTTTTTAGTTTTTAGAGGCAGACTTAAAAACAACTTAATCCCAATTTTTAACAAAGAGGCTTTTTAAAACATTGTAGAAAACGAAGAAAATGCTGCTAACTACAAAGTTTTCAACGCTTCTAAAACAAGTCTCATCATTTGAGCGGCATTTTATTTGTAGTCTGCAAATACTTTTATTGTCAGGTAGAGAGTTACATTTGCCAGACCAAGGTTTATCATGAGGTGTAATCCATAGATTATGAGTTTTGGTTGAGGACAAGCCAAAAACAGGAAAACTTATGATGGTATACTTTCCTTCCAACAGACAAGTTTGGCTGCATGTAACACTTTGAAAAATGAAGAAAGAGCCTGTAACATGAAATATCTCCATTTGTAATTTTTCTGTTTCTTCTGTATGTACAGTCAAACTTGTATGCTAGCACTCAAGGGACAATTCAGATATTTTTGCTTGCTAAGTAGGAGGGTTGTTCCAAAAATCTTGAGACTGGTTGAAAAAAATGAAATATGCACAGTCCATTAAATCCAGAGTTTACATGTGATTAAAGGTTTGTTTGATAAATATATTAAGAAAATTTCATTGAAACTGAACAAGCAGTTACTTACTACAAGCATTTAAACATGCACTTATAACTCACCAAGGACCATTTGATGACGTTAACATCTTTAGCACGATACCAAATTAAAGTTTTTCAACATACTCATTCCTCTATGCCATAAAGGAGAGAGGAACCCATCTATCGCTAAACTATGACACATTTTACTGGGGTTTTTTTGCAGGTCAGTTTATAAGTCATTGTTGTTGTTAAATTCCTCATTTCACAACCTAAACTTAGTACTCATCTTCAATCTTCTGTCAACAAATCCTTGACAGCCATATTTTTTCAAATCCACTGCCCTGGGTTTCCACAGTGGTGTTTGTCTGTTCTATTTTTATATCTGTCCATAAATCTTCAGCGCCATGGAACCACATATGCGAGGAATTCAAGAAATAGTTCTAGAATGGTTCTTGAACCCAGTTCTTGAATAGTTAATGAACTATCTTGAATGTTCATGAACATTAAATGGCCATTCTAGAACTGATGTTCAAGAACTAATGTTAGTAGCAAGACAATGAGTTGATAATGAGCCATTGTGTAAATCATCCGTAACACATTATGGGATCCCACTTTGATTTATTGGAAAATGAAGTGGCAATTTTCAAAACATTGTTACAGAAAAAATTTTAAATTATCTGATTATTGACTTTAAAAATGTAAACATTTGCAACATTTATATTACTGCCATTTCACATAAATCCCTGCATAAATACACCAGACCCCATGGCTTCCAACGTTTCTGAAAGTTTGCACATGTGTGCATCTGAATTGTAAATAAGCATCTGAACCCAATTCTATGCAAGTTGAAGGATAGAAAATTTTTGCCATCACACAAATTTGCAGCACAGAACTCCAAACATACTTACCAAATTCTAGATTTCCAGCTGTTCAAGAACTGGTACAGTTCTAGAATGAGGGTTTGTGAAATTTAGTCATGATGCCAATGTTCTAGTACCATTTGTATTTTTGGCCAACTGTTCAAGAACTCTCAGATCAGTTCAAGAACTGCTGGTGTTCTGGAATTAATGTTCTTTCACTTTGTGCTTTTGGAACCAATGTTCAACAACCATTTGGGTTCTACAGCCACAGTTCAGAAACTGTTTTATTAGTTCAAGAACAGTTCTTAAGGTTCATGAAAGATTCTTGAATGTTCATGAACTCACTATTTGTTCTTGAATATTTTTCGCAGAGGTGAACATGTATGGCTTTTACAGTGTGAAATGAAACTGTATGTTCCCATAGGAATCATTCCTATGATTGCACAGTGGTTTATCATTGCTCTGTGTTCAAACAAGCACCTACTTCTTTTTTTTGAGTTTGCAAAGTCATTGTTTGTGCTATGACATCAATGTTTTGTACATAGACTTAATAGATGTTCAGTTGACTTCACATAATTTCTTAGGAGTTTTAGTGCCATTTATAGTTTTTAAAAGTTTTGACAAAACAAAATATTTTAGAAAATGTCATATTTCAAAGTCCTCCATGATGCTTGACCTGTAATTGCCTTCTTGATGTGCTATGTTAATGATACAGATTTCATCAATCGCATATAAACTGTTGAGACATACTGCCTCATGAATATCATTCATTACCATGTGATTTTTATTTCAGAAGATATAAATACAATCTCTAAACTTTAACCCTTTCCCAAACAAGCCCTGGTTTTCACGTGTCTGCAATACAAGTCTTTTGAAAACACTGTGGGAAAAGGAGAAGTTGCTCGTAACGAGCAATTTCTCCTTTTCCTACAGTGTTTTCTACCCTTTTGGAGAACTTTCCGCCATTTTCATCAAATTTTAAATTTGTCGTCTGCAAACTCTTTCAGTTTGGAAGGGTCTAAAATTTGTTGTTTGGGAATGGGTTAAGAAAAAACCCTTATATAGATACATTTCAAGAGATCTGCCTTCTTTGAGAATTTGATTACAACTATGCTTGCTTAATTAATATAGGTTGCTTGCTTAATTAATATAGGTTGCTTGCTTAATAGAAGTGGTCGCTAAGACAGGTTTTACTGTACCTCTATCTTAGAAATGTTTTTGCATTTTACCATTTCCTACACAAAGTTTGCAGAATTGATCTCTTCAAGAAATGGATCTGTAAAATCATATTGCAATCTACTTTGATACTCCCTTGATTTGAAAAAAAACAAGCATTCTGATAGTATTGTATAGCAATACACAGTCCCCTACCGGCCGTATATATCGCTGGCATGTCAGTGAAATTTTTAAAGTCCAAGGCTCGTAAATGCGTCCAAAAGCAGTGGAGCGGGACGAAACTCGAACTTGATGTGTAAGTCATGGTGGTTGATGTACACACCAAAGATCAGCTCTATATGTAGCAGCGTTTAGAAAAAAAGTGTGGAAAAATGTTTTATCAGTGAAATTTTGTAAGTCCAAGGCCCGTAAATGCGTGAAAAAGCAGTGGAGTGGGACGAAACTTGAACTTGATCTGTAAGTAATGGTGGTTGACTTACATAGCAAAAGTTGGGTGAATATCTACCAGCATTTAGAAAAAAAAGTCTGGAAAACTGATTTATCAGGGAAATTTTGTAAGTCCAAGGCCCGTAAATCTGTGAAAAACCAGTGGACCGGAACGAAAGTCAAACTTGATCTGTAAGTCATGGTGGTTGAGTTACCCAGCAAATCTGAGATCAATACCTACCAGCGTTTAGGAACAAAGTTGAGAAAATTGATTTAGCAGTGAAATTTTGTAAGTCCAAGGCCCGTAAATCCGTGAAAAACCAGTGGACCGGAATGAAGGCCGAACTTGATCTGTAAGTGATGGTGGGTGACTTACACACCAAAACTCAGCTCAATATGTACCAGCGTTTAGAAAAAAAGTCCGGAAAACTGAATTGACAGACAGACAGACAGAAGGACAGACAGCCAGACGGACAGACGGACAGACGGAGTGCAAACCTAAAGTCCCCTTCGGCTTCGCCGGTAGGGGACTAAAAAAGCATTGAAAATATTGTAAATTTTCTAAAGTAGGACATATTAGAATACAGTAGGCCTGTTTGAAATCTATGCAAATTTAGTGCTGGCTTCAGCTAATGATTATCAGTGATATTATTTGAATGTCAACATTCCAAGCCTTGTTTCCTTTGATATTATATTGGTACCATTTCCTATGAAAGAATGGTAGAGCTTCTAAATGGTTGAATTAACCAGTTTGGAATCCATTAATATAATTGATTTGAAATTGCTGCACCCAATGAGTTGTAAAATGATCAGTTCCTGTGCACAGCAGAGGTCATATGAAACTAGTTGGTTAGATTGACCCTTTACCAACCAATCAGTAACTGTTAATCTTACCACCCCGAGGATGAAGTTTTTGAAAACATTGTGCTGGTACCAAGCTTTTTTTCTTTTTCCCACAATATTTTCTAACCTTTTAAGGACAAAGTCCATCCTTGGAATTACAACTGTCTGCTACAAATGCTTTCAAGATGGACCAGACAAAATTTTTGTTGTCTGGTAAATTGTGAATGATTCATTCAGCTCAGATTATCTGAAATAATTCCTATTACCCACAAGCCATACACTCAGGTTCTGTTTCCCAATTTGTTGGGAGCCATGAAATATTGGCTCTGAATTGCTTTGTCAGTTTGTTTATTTGGTGTTTTATGCCAATTTCAACATTATTTCAGTTTCATTGGGTCGGTCAGTGCACCTATCCATGCTTTCCTGGAAGTCTTTTACCTGTACTTTGTACAATATTCTTCCCAAACCAATAGCTATTTTCCCACCTAATCATGTAAAAAGAATAATAGAGTGGAATGGAGGAGAATGAAAGAAATTGCATGAGCTTGGGGTTCGAACCAGTGACCCTACTTTTCGACTTGGCTTCCTTGCTTAACCCTTTACCAGACGACAAAATTTTAGCCTTGTCCAAATTGAAAGCATTTGCAGACGACAATATCAGTGTGGCTCAAATGGTGCAATTTTTCTTTGATAGGGTAGAAAACATTGTGGGAAAAGGAGAAAATGCTGGTTACCAGCATTTTCTCCTTTTCCAACAATGTTTTCAAAAGGCTTCTTGCTCAGGGGCGTCAAAAGGCGTCATTGTGCGGTAAAGAGTTAAGGGGCTCTCATTTGCAATAAAAAAATGTCTCTGGCTACAGGCGGAATTGGTAAGTTTTCTCCCCCACTTTGCCACAATGTTTTTCACATGATGTATTGATATTTTAAACCTTAATTCATGGTGATGAGAATGTTGTAAAATTGTTCTCTGCAAATCGGCTTTAGGTTGAATTGAGCTAAACTTAATACCATGATGGTTGTTTTCACTCAGTACTTGAAGGAGGAAAGGCAAGCAGAGCATAAAAAATCCACTTGTCCTCCTGTATTGACCAGTAAAAATGGGTCTGCATGAGTAACATATTCTAAGCAATAACATATTCGAAGCAATCCTCCAACAGGACATGAGAACAGGAGGTCGCTGGTTCGATCCCCGGCTTGGTCAATTTCTTTCCAAGGATTGATGATAGTCATTGAGACAGGATTCATTCCTCTCTCACCTCTGACCATTGTTTCAACGATGGTTATGTGGGAAAGCAGCCAGTGGCTTGGAAAGAATATTGTGCGGAGTACTGGTAAAAAAAACTCCAGGAAAGCATGGATAGGTGCACTGGCCGCCACGATATAACTGAAATAATGTTAAAAACGGCGTTAAACACCATACAATCAATCACTCCAACAGGACAAGTGCCTTTTCTTAGGGTAGACTATCGATGGGGTATTCCCGGAAAATACTGGGTTAAATATCAAGACTGATATCCAAACAAAACAGCAAAGTACTGGTCATTTATATGTCCACAGTTATTATGTGAATACCTTTCTGACAGAGTAAAACTATTGTAAACGAGTTATACAATAGTTGAATATTATCATTTTAACCCTTGCCCAAACAAGCCCTGGTTTTCACGTGTCTGCAGTACAAGTCTTTTGAAAACACTGTGGGAAAAGGAGAAATTGCTCATAACAAGCAATTTCTCCTTTTCCCACAGTGTTTTCTAACCTTTTTGAGACCTTTCTGCCATTTTCATCAAATTTAAAATTGGCATCTGCAAACTCTTTCAATTTGGACCAGTCCAAAATTTGTCGTTTTGGAAAGGGTTAAGGATCCAACTTGGTTTTGATTTTCTTTCACATTTTATATAATGAATATGAATATGAAATAGACTATTCATCGCTGAGGAAATGCCCTGAAGAGTGAGGTTGGATAATTTTTTTATCCTCTGGCAAGGCAAAAAAAAAATTTACGCTTTCTTAACTAGAAAGCAGTTGCAGACAACAAATTTAATATGGCTCAATGTGGCTAATGTGGTTGTCTATAAAGGAATGAAAAACTATTGTGGTAAAAGGAGAAAATGATGGTTCCCATCATTTTCTCCTTTTTCCACAACATTTTGAAACGGGAAAAAAATTCATGTTGGTACCAAACAAGAAAATGCAATTTTAAGAAGTTCTTCCTTTGTCATCATTTTTCAAAGGTCAACCTATCGAAGAATCACAGTTGATGCCTAAATGCAGGAATGTTTAACCCTTTACCACACAGTCTTGACTTTTAATGACCTGAGAAAGAAGCCTATTGAAAACATTGTAGGAAAAGGAGAAAATGCTGGTAACCAGCATTTTTTTCTTTTCCCACAGTGTTTTCTACCCTATCACTTACAAAAATCATCATTTAAGTTACATTTGATTTGTCATCTGCAAAAGCTTTGAATTGACCTTTCTGCCGATTTTGATTGACAGGTCCTATCAGGCAATCAAAACGCAGTATTCACACGGGTCAGACAAAGTGATAGACTTTACTATTGACAATGTTATTGTTTTCTTTTTGTTTAAACCATAGTTCTAAGACTGGATTATACAATAATTGTTTCAAAATGGATTAAAGTTACACATAAGAATCATGTGTTAAGGTAATTGTTAAATTATATACATTGAAAGGAAAACTAAATTTATCTCGTCCAAAAACCTAGATCTACGTAAAATGTCGCTGGTAGATTTAACCAGGATTCTGATAAAACCAGGCACTCTACCAAACGATAGAAAAGCAATTTTTTCCCCCAGTCTTTCAGGAAAGAAAGAATGGTTATGCCAAACTGTTTTGGTAAACTACCTGTATTAAAATCTAACTGCACATGCATCTTTCAAATTCCAAACCATTACTCCAAGACAGTCGTAATCGTTACATCCAAAACGAGCGACAGGAAGAAGAATATTTTATTGACAGCCACTTGTCACCCTGTTTCAAAAATAAGCTGACATTGCAAACGTCATCATATGATTCTTGTTGTAATACTTTAGAGAGCATTCATATTTTATTCTTGTTTCATAAACCCGGTTGCATCTGACTGTTAATGTCACGTTTGCCTGGTTCGAACCATTGTTTGTTTACCCAACGATTGTCGCATGACATAAATGCACGTCCATTCCAAATCAGTATAATCCTTACAATCACCCAAGTGACCAAATATACCCCCAATTAAAAAGTTTTTAACAAAAAATACGACAAATCGCCTAGTTGATTACTTATGATAAGCTTCTTGATTTTCAGTCAAACATGTGTTAGAGGTGTTAATTACATCTTTACCAGACAACAAAAGATTAGATTCATCTGTTTTGAAGACATTTGCTGTCGACAAATTAAACGTTGCTCCAATGATGAGATTTGTCTTTGAAAGGGTAGAAAACATCTTAGGAAAAAGAGAAAGTTTTCAAAAGTTTTTCTCTTCAAGGTTGTTAAAGTACGGGTTCGTGTGGTAAAGGGTTAAATTGTAAATCCTTTTCTCATATTGTTTACTGTCATACGGACATGTTATATACTGACAAAATGTCTTAAAAACTTGTGCCCCCCTTATAAGTTACGGATAATGCCGACAACAATCTACTCACAATGTATTTTTAGTGTAAATGCTGTGACCAGACATGGAATTACGAACATATTTGTGCTATTTACATTTTTCGATTTCTCATAAATATGACATTATTCAAAGTATTTTTTCTTGTTACTTTGTCGATTTAGTCCGAACTGGAAAAGAAAGTCCAGAGAAAAGCTTTGGGTACTTTAATTATAGCGAAACATAAGCTAGAATAAAACTGAAATTATCTCTCTTTCTCTATGTATTTGACACCGTTTTCTGGTTTGTTTTTCAGACATAACGACCGAAATACTGCGTTACTAAGGTGGGCGTGCCAAACTCGTGTTTGCAGAAAGGTCAGTTGGGTCTAGTCCAAAATTTTGTCCTTTGGTTAAGGAGTTATAAAGATGTATGGACACAAGTAGAGTTTGATGATTACATACAAACATTTAACCCTTTACCACACAATCCCGGGTTTTAACGACCCTACAGAAAAAACCTTTTGAAAACATTGTGGGAAAAGGAGAAAATGCTGGTAACCAGCATTTTCTCCTTTTCCCACAATGTTTTCTACCCTTTCGAAAACAGATTTCAATTTTTGAATCACAATTATTTTGTCGTCTGCAAAATTAGTGCTTTGAATTTGCACAAGTCTAAATTTTTGTCGTTTGGTAAAGAGTTAACTCCTTACCAAACAACAAAAATTTAGACTCATTAAAGTTGAAGGTATATTTTTGCAGACATTATTTAACCCTTTACCACACAATGCCGACTTTTAACGACCCTAAAGAAGAAGGCTTTGGAAAACATTGTGGGAAAAGGAGAAAATGCTAGTAACCAGCGATAGCCCAAGTGATTTCTACCCTTTCAAAGACAATTAACATTCAATGACTCAAATTTTATTTGTCTCTGCTGTTGCTTTCGAATTGGAGTTGTGTAAGATTTTGTCATTTGGTAGAGTTAAAGCATGACTCAAGTGATGGAATTTGTCTGTGGAGGGATAGAAAACATTGTGGGAAAAGGAGGAAATGCTAGTCACAAGCAATGTTTTCAAAAGGCTTCTTCTGAAGGGTCATTAAAACTTGGGAGAGTGTGGTAAAGGTTTAAAGAAAGGAAATGCTGTTAATAAACAGTTTACCAATAAGCATAAAGTCAAATTGAATAGATCTGAAGTGCAACATGACTTTCAGAAGTGGTTGCTTCATCAATTATTCCTCCCATTGACAACTGGAAAAGTTTACCATTTAAAATATTTACACCTACTGTTATTATTTATGCATGAATTTTCAGTGTCTTTGCTTGAAAAAAGTCCATGGTTTTATGGTAGAAAACTAGTTGAACACTTAACTCTTTACCAAACGACAAAATTTTAGACTGGTCCAAATTGAAAACACTTGCAGACGACAAAATAAATGTGACTCAAAAATTAAAATTTGTTTTTGGAAGGGTAGAAAACATTGTGGGAAAAGGAGAAAATGCTGGTTACCAGCATTTTCTCCTTTTCCCACAATGTTTTCAAAAGGCTTCTTCATATGGGTTGTTAAAATTTGGGATTGTGTGGTAAAGGGTTAACAGCTCTGTGTTCTTTGGTAGCTGTGAAGCATCATTTTGTTGGGTAGGGTTGACCTTGAAACCTTTAACTTTTTACATGTTTTAACTATCTCTAGGGAAAAAAAAGACTTTTGAAAACATTGTTGGAAAAAATGTTGATAACCAGCATTTCTTCTCTTTCCACAATTTTTTCTGTACATCAAAGGGCCGAGCTCCCCAGTAGCTCAGTCTGTAGTGTACAGGACTTGAGAACAGGGGGTCGCTGGTTCGTTCCCCAGCTTGGCCAATTTCTCTCTCACAGCTGACCATTGTTTCGACGATGGTTATGTGAGAAAGCAGCCAGTGGCTTGGAAAGAATATTGTGTATAGTGCTGGTAAAAGAAACTCCAGGAAAGCATGGAAAGGTGCACTAGCCACCGCGACATAACTGAAATAATGTTGAAAATGGCATTAAACACCATACAATCAATCAATCATTAGAGGAGAAATTTCAGTTTTTGAGTCATTTCTATGCTGTGAATTTGGACAAGTTAAAAATTTTGTCATTTAGTACAGAGTTGATCCAGTTTTAACAAGCCTGTGGAAGAGGTTTTCTGAAAACACTAGACATCTACGACTGGTAATTATGTTTTTTTGTGTTGCACTTCTTTGTATTCGACTGGTAAATTTAGTGGTTTCGTAAACTTTTGTGAAGTACCAACCTTACGATTTCAAATCGCCGTGATGGTTGTGCAGCACAAAATGGGCACCTTGCAGGTAAGTGAAGCCTAATATTAATTTTCGTGCTTCAGTTGAATACGGCTATTGTGAGAAAAGAAGACAATGCGGGTAACCAGCCCTTTTGAAGAGAGATCTTGTCATTTGCGCCATATTTCACTTGTCATCTACAAATGCTGTCAGGATGGACCAGTCCTAAATTTTTTGTTTGGTAACAGGTTTAATTACAGCATGAAGTACACTTAACCCTTTACCTAACAATTCAGAGTTTTGTAATGACCCCTACGGGGGTCTGGAGCCTTCTGAAAACATTGTGGGAAAAGGAGAAAATGCTGGTTTTTTCTCCTATTCCCACAGTTTTCTACCCTATCAATGACAAAATCCAAACATTTGAGTAGAATTTAATTTGTGGTCTGCAAATGTTTTCATTTTGGTCGAGTGCAAAATTTTGTGGTTTGGTAAACAGTTAAGCCTTTAGTCAATGACAAAATAAGTTCAGACCTGTCCAAATTAAAAATCTTTGGTTATGACAACTTAGATTTGGCTAAAATGATGGGATTTGCCTTTAAAAGGGTAGAAAATATTGTTGGAAAAAGGAGACAATGTGGGTTTGTTACAGACCACTTGTGAAGACATGTGGCAAAAAATAGAAATTGCTAGTGAGATGGACATGGACCAGAATGTTTTCTACCCTTCCAAAGATTATAAAATTGTGCCTTCTCATTTACTAGTGGTGAAACGGTTTACCGATTAACCGATTAACCGCGGTCTATTCAAAGAAAAAAACCGAAACCGGTTCGAATTTCACCGTATCGGTATTTCTGCAATATGTCAACTTCTCTTAATTGCATCAGAAAGTCCGGTTTTCCCAAAAATTCTGTCAGAAATCGATCGTTTTTCAACTTACAGTTCTAAAGATTTCCAAAAGCGAAAGTTGTTTATTTTTTTCCACAGACGGTGTCACCGGTGTTTAGGTAAAACTATGACCACATAAAATTCACGACACAAACTCCAAATAACTGTCGAGCTTTAATGCTTTTGGATCAACGGAGTTTGTATGTTATTCATTTCTTATAACTTTGCTTACACTTATTTTTGCGTTTTCCGGTAGTTAAGCGGCAAAGTATTAGTGTTAGTACAGTAAGCAACTGAGTAAGTTAGTGCATCGCACTGTCTACTCTGTTGAGCTCCCGAAGTTCGGTATAGTAGCGGTGGTTTTTATATAAACAAGTACGCTCTTGAAGAAAAAAAAAAAAATGGCAGACGAAAATCGTCAAGATAGCGAGTGTTAAAGACTAGTCAATTTCAGTTTGTTTTTATTTGTTCATGCAAAAGAATTGCTTTTTAGTTCATTATCTTGAAAGAATGGAAGAGTTCCAAGCACATGTACTAGTTTTCTTTATCACCTTTTGAGCATATGCTACCCTAACAATGACTACAAGTGGTCAGATATGCTAAATGTCAGCATATACAGCATATTGCAATACGTATTGCAATACGGGTCAGCCGTATTGCAATATATTGCAATACGCTTTTTACCATATTGTTTCACCCCTATCATTTACATTTATATTGTTGTCTGCTAATTAAATTTTTTAATTTTCGTAGTTGTGTTGACTGTTAGCCCTTTACCACTCAGTTTCAACTTTAAATGAAAATGCTGGTAACCAGCATTTCTTTTTCCCACAATGCTTTTGTATTAAGGGCAAGTTTCGTCACTTTTAGCCACCTTTAACCCTTTCCCAAACGACAAATTTTGGACTGGTCCAAATTGAGTTTGCAGATGACAATTTTGAATTTGATGAAAATGGCAGAAAGTTATCAAAAAGGGTAGAAAACACTGGGGGAAAAGGAGAAATTGCCCGTTACGAGCAATTTCTCCTTTTCCCACAGTGTTTTCAAAAGACTTGTACTGCAGACACATGAAAACCAGGGCTTGTTTGGGAAAGGGTTAAATTGTCATCTGCTTAATGCTTTCTATTTGAACCAGTTTAAAATTGTGTCCTTTGGTAAAGAGTTAATCATTGCAGTTTTAAGGACCCAGAGAAGGGAAGCTTTTGAGTACATTGTAAGAAAAGGGAAAAAATGCTAGAAACAAGCTTCTTTTTTCCTTTTCCCAAAATGTTTTCTGCCTTTTCTAGGGAAAGTTCTATCAACTGAATCACATTTAATTTGTCGTCTGCAAACGCTTTCCAGTTGGACAAGTCTAAGATTTGGTTGTTTTGAGAGATAAGAGTAAATGCTGATTTTCAATAAGTAGGTCCATTTCACGAAAACAAAAACTGAAAAATGAATTTTCTGGTAAGGTTATATCACCAATGTCAAACAAATTGTATACCTCTGTGGAATGTTGTCCGAAAATTTTGAATACATTGCTTGTTTGGTTTAGGAGATATGTACATTTAATGGAGGCCATGTCTTTTCCTAAATTTCTGTTAAAAATAACCTTTGTGACCAGGTGCTTCTGTTTTTAAATCCCTCTTCTGACATCAAATATGTGTAAAACTTAGTTGTAATAAGTTCCATACGAAGGAGACGCATATTACTTCCGACAATGGGAAATTAAACATATCTTTTCTCCGATACAGTTCTGCTATAACCTTCAAATTAAAGGGTCTCTTTTTAAATAACAACCGATGACTTGTAACAACCGATGACTAACTTGTAAATTCATCTATTCTTGCAGATTCCGTACAAGAAAATATTTCAGACTTAAAAATATTCTTTGCCTTGTAAATACAACATTTGGCACGTATTATTCTGAAAAAAGTAAATTAAAGTACTTTAGTACCACACATAAAGTGTGCTGTGTAATTAAAGACACGTTAGGCTGAAGTAACGAAAGTTTAAGACAAATTTGAAAACAGCTGTCTTTGAATGTAAATTAAACGATTGCCCGTATCTGGTTCAATGTAGTTCTACACAGAAAAACAATATTTTTAAGTGTTTTATGTCACGGCAGCTCATTTTTTTACCTTAAACCATCGTTATGCTGGCAAAACCTTTGTTACACAAGAAAATGCGTGTATTTTCAAATGAACTATGTTTTGGAAGAATCGTTGGTCTGCTTTAAACTGTAATAGACAATTCTGACAAATAAACTAGATGCCTCTTGGACGGCAGGATAGAGATTACAAAATATTAACAATAACAGCATAACAGTAAATGAAATCATCGTTTCATCATTCCGAGTAATTTTCATTTTATATGTTTTTTGTGGATGTAATCGTATTTGTAATTAAGTTTAGATCTTGTATATTTCATAAAAACGCAACAGATGAGAGACTTTCGACCAGATGTACTTGAACTTCATGGATAGTTTTATAAAACCTTCATTACATCACTGTGACAAATGTTTAAGTTTAGTCTAATTAATAGTAAAAGTAAAGCGGCTTAGATGTGGTACTGGTTTTGAGATAATCATAGAATTTGATTTAGTTACAAACACAGAAAGTAACTTTTAAAGGAAAAAGCATGTTTTTATGTTGAAAAAATAAGCCATGCAAAAGTACGCCCTCTCTCATGAATGCCTTTAAGTGAATGCCTTAAATCAGGTTTAAAAACCGCATGTCATCCACCTTTCTTGTCTGTGAAACACCACGATGATAACTTAATAGTGACATCAGCGTTAGAGTCTTATTTGCCATTGAGAACATGACCTTTCATGAAGTTCCGTATTTTTAGTAACGAAAGTTTGAGCAACGAAGAACCTATTTGCCTACTATTTCATCAATAATGCTTTAATACAAAGTTTAATTCCCAACATCACCATGTTAATTTTAGGTAGCTACCATGTACATGCCATGGAAATGACGTGGAGACTCGGAGGGATCAGTTATTGCTTGAAATGTGCGGTAATGAAGGTTTTCAAGTTTACCTATAGACTAGACAATGGTACTAAAGCCGCTTTTCTTTTCCACTTAGTGTATCACCACTACAAATTTTTCTATTCTAGATGCCTTATATATTAGTTACTTGTCAAATTTACCTTATCCTTTCAATAAATTTGTGTACAGGAAATCAGTAATCAGTACACACAGAATTTATAACAAAGGTTTTGTGTTTTTTTCGAATTCCAGCAACAGGTAGACATTGCTTCAGCACTACCTTTTTATGAACATTGGAGCAGCTTGCTACATTATTTTACACAGAACAATATTAAACTTTGTCTTTACTGTGAATGGTTCCCACATAGTAATGATCTATTTGCCAAATATATACTGCTAAAAGTTCAGTTCTCATGTTGGCGACAGTAATGAATATTTAAAAATGAATACTCAACTCAAATTTTCTAAGTAAAATAATTTTCAGGATACCAAAAAGTGACTATTTCTTGAACACCTGATTGTACTCAAATGTTTTGTGCAAAAATACATGCTCATTTGTATTTTAATTAGAATTTCTGAAGGGAAACACTAAATGGACCCACTTATTGAAAATGAGTGAAAGTGAAATTAAGTGTCATGATTATGGGAGTATGTCCCTTATTGTGCAGCCTCACTCTGTCTTTAACTCTTTACCAAATGACAAAATTTTAGAGCAGACCAAATTGGAAGCATTTGCAGACGACAAAATAAATGTGACTGAAAAATAAAAATTTGTTTAGGGAATGATAGAAAACATTGTGGGAAAAGGAGAAAATGCTGGTAACCAGCATTTTCTCCTTTTTCCACAATGTTTTCAAAAGCTTTTCAGGGTCGTTAAAACTCGGGATTGTGTGGTAAAGAGTTAACTCTTTACTAAACAGCAAAATTTTGGACTGGAATAATTTGAAAGAATTCGCAGACAACAATTAAATTTTGCTCAAAAAGCGATACATATATCTGATACTGGGTAGAAAACATTTTGGGAAAAGGAGAAAATGTGGTTACCAGCATTTTCTCCATTTCCCACAATGTTTTCAAAAGGCTTCTTCCTCAAGGTCGTAAAAAGTCGGGATTGTAAGTTAAAGCTGCTAGATCTACTTTTCCCTAATGTTTCTTGTGGATAATATTATCAATTTTAGGGCTAGATCTATTTGATGAATTTGATTCTGTGGGTACTGAACCCAAAAGAAAATGAAAAATATCTAGAACCCATCAAGAAAATTTTCCATGCAGTAAAATGTTCTGTTTGTATAGGCCTAGGGGAAAAAAAACTGTGACAATTTGATTTTCCTCCAAACTGCACTGGCAAACATCAGGAACCTAAAATGTCAGATTGATACTTTATAGCCTTTCAAATTTACAGCTGGAATTTAAAAATCAATATACAGCTCTTAGCCAAGGAAATCTTACAGTGTAAAATTTGCAGATTTTGTAATCAATTTTGTCCCTACTTTACACTGAATCTGGAACTCTGCAGTTGTAACAGTTTGTCCATATTTTTCATCTTTGCACAACAAATTACAGATCTATAATCAGATTGATCGCACAAAGTTTTTTGAGTTGTATAAAATTAATGCTGGAATAACTTTTGAGCTCTAAAGCTTTTGTTTATTTCTGCTTATTAAATCAAAGTCTTTATGGCAAATTTTCATACTGTCCTGAGCATAAACAAGATTTTACAGTAAAGTCTGTGCACAAACTCAGTTGAGCATGGACTCCACTTTTTAGCTCACCTGAGCACGAAGTACTCAAGGTGAGCTTTTGTGATAGTGCTGTGTCCGGCGTCCATTGTCCGTCGTGCGTCGTCCAGGCATCAACAGTTACCTTGTGTGCACACTAGAGGCTACATTTTCAGTCATATACTCATGAAGCTTGGTCAGAATGTTTGTCTTGATAATATCTCGGAACAACTTCAAAATTGGGTTATGTTGGGGCAAAAAGTATGTCATTGGGCCAAACAAAAAGTATGTCACTGGGCCAAATCTTAGAAAAACCTTTCGTGCACTCTAGAGGCCACATTTTCAGCCTGAAACTTCTGAAACTTGGTCAGAATGTTTGTCTTGATAATATCTTGGACAAGTTTGAAATTGGGTTCATGTTGGGTCAATAAGTAGGTCACTGGATCAAATCTAAAAAAACCTTGTGTACATTCTAGAGGCCACATTTTCAGCCTGAAACTTATGAAACTTGGTCAAAATGTTTGTCTTGATAATATCTTGGATAAGTTTGAAATTGGGTCATGTCGGATCAAAAAGTAGGTCACTGGGCTAAATCTTAGAAAAACCTTGTGTGCACTTTAGTGGCCACATTTTCAGCCTAAAACTTATGAAACTTGGTCAGAATGTTTGTCTTGATGATATCTCGGACATATCTAAAATTAGGTTTTGTCAGGTCAAAAAGTAGTGTACTGGGCTAAATCTTAGAAAAACCTTGTGTGCACTCTAGATGCCACATTTTGAGCCTGATACTTTTGAAACTTGGTCAGAATGTTTGTCATAATAATATCTTGGGCAAATTTAAAATTGGGTCATGTCCGGTTAAAAAGTAGGTCATCGGGCCAAATTTTAGAAAAACCTTGTGTGCCCTCTAGAGGCCACATTTTCAGGCTGAAGCTCATGAAAGTGTGGTAGAATGCTTGTCTTGATGATATCTGGGACAGGTTTGAAGTTGGGTCATGTCCAGTTAAAAAGTAGGTCACTTGGCTAAATCTAAGAAAAACCTTGTGTGCATTATAGAGGCCACATTTGTTGTTGGATACTCATGAAACTAGGTCAGATTGTCTTGATAATATCTGAGACAGGTTTGAAATTGGGTCATGTCGGGTGAAAAAGTAGGTCACTGGGCCAAATCTTAGGAAAACCATGGATGCTCCATAGAGGCCACATTTTCAGTCTTATACTGATAAAGATTGGTCAGAATGTTTATCTTGCTGATATCTCAGACGAGTTTGAAAGTGGGTCATGTCGGAGCAAAAAGTAGGTCACATGGTCAAATCTTAGATAAACCTTGTGTGCACTCTAGAGGCCACATTTTCAGCCTGATTCTCATGAAACTTGGTCAGAAAGTTTGCCTTGATGATATCTTGGAGAAGCTTCAAAGTGAGTCACATCTGGTCAAAAAGTAGGTCACTGGACCAAATCTTAGAAAAACCTTGTGTGCACTGTAGAGGCCACATTTTCAGTCTGATACTCATGAAACTTGGTCGGAATGTTTGTTTTAGTAATATCTTGGACAAATTTGGAATTTAGTCACATTGGTTCAAAAAGTATGTCACTTACACTCATGTGTTTTTCATCATTAAAACCAGGATCTCTTCAGCTTTAAGTTTATCAACTGTAGATGACTTTACTTAGGTGAGCACTTTAGGGCCAATGGCCCTTTTGTTACAAGCATGGGCACTGATCTTCATCAGCTCAGGCTACAATAAATCTTGATAATCTGGCTTTGATAATTTTGGAATCAACTATACTTGTGTCTATTTATGTCAAATTTTGAAGGTCAACTTCATTTAACCCTTTTCCATACAGTCTCTACTCTAAACAGTCCTGAGAAGGGAGCCTGTAGAAAACATTGTGGGAAAAGGAGAAAATGCTGGTGACCAGCATTTTCTACTTTTCTCACAATGTTGTCTGCACTATCAAAGGCAAGTTCCATAATTTGAGCAACAAAATCTTGATTTGTTGTTTGCAAACAAATCTAATTTGAAGTTTGATTTTGTGGCAAAGGGTTAACCCTTTCCCAAACGACAAATTTTAGACCCATCCAAACTGAGAGAATTTGCAGACGACAATTTTGAATTTGATGAAAATGGCGTAAACTTCTCCAAAAGGGTAGAAAACACTGTGGAAAAAGGAGAAATTGCTCATTACGAGCAATTTCTCCTTTTTCCACAGTGTTTTCAAAAGATTTGTACTGCAGACCCGTAAAAACCAGGGCTTGTTTGGGAAAGGGTTAACTGGTGGATTGCCATGCCAATTCCAGCTTTTTTTGGTGTAGGAAAGTGTGTTGAAGAGCAGACTGCCTAAATTGTCCAGTATGACTGCATTGTCCATTATTTTGAGATATCCTGGTTAATACCAGCTTTTAATCTACGGTATTTTTTTCTTTAAATTTAAACTCTAGTCTAAATTGAAAACATAATTATGCAGATGTACAAATTAAATGTTTCTCAAAGTTTTTGTTTGTGAAAGCGTAGAAAATATTGTGGAAAAAGGAGAAAATGCTGGTTACCAGCTTTTTCTCCTTTTTTACACAAAGTTTTCGAAAGCCCTTTCAATCAGGCTCTTTAAAACTCGGGATCATTTTGTAAGGTGTCAATGACCCTTTTCAATCCAAAAGTGCTTTAACTCTTTACCACACAAGGAAAATGTAGACTAGTCCAAACTGAGAGCAACTGCAGACAACAATTTAAATGCGACTCAAATGAGGAATTTTCCCTTTGATATGGTAGAAAACATTGTGGGAAAAAGTTGCATGACCCTTTTCAATCCAAATGTGCTTTCACTCTTTACCACACAAGGAAAATGTAGACCAGTCCAAATTGAGAGCTGTTGCAGACAACAATTCAAATGTGGCTCAAACGAGGAATTTTCCATTTGATATGGTAGAAAACAATGTGGGAAAAGGAGAAAATGCTGGTTACCAACATTTTCTCCTATTCCCAGAATGTTTTTGAAAGGTTTCTTCCTTAGGGTTGTTAAAAGTCGGGATTGTGTGGTAAAGGGTTAAGGTTTGACTGTAAAAGGTTGAAAATGTTGAATCTTGTGGGAGTTGTAGGGTCTTGGAAATACCAGTAGATAAATCATTGCAGGCCTTCCTGAGTATTCTGGGAAATTTCTGCCTTTTCCTGCCTGCTGTATCGATTTTAAGTTTGGCAAGAAAAGATTACTTTGTGTATGAATTATGCAGTATTTATGTCAGGCAATTTAACCCTCACTCTCGCAGTAAAAAATTTTTGTTCTGCCACAATAGCCAGATATTTTGCATCTGCACTGCATTGCCAAAGCTAATAATAATATTTGGCATAATTTTTTGAATTTGAAAAGTGAAATGATCGAAGTGTAACTCTTTACCACACAATCCTGACTTTTAACAACCCTGAGAAAGAAGCCCTTTGAAAACATTGTGGGAAAAGGAGAAAATGCTGGTAACCAGCATTTTCTCATTTGCCCACAATGTTTTCTACCCTTCCCAAAACAAATATTAATTTTTCAGTCACATTTATTTTGTCGTCTGCAACTGCGTTCAATTTGGACCACTCTAAAATTTTGTGGTTTGGTAAAGAGTTACATGACTGCCTATGAAGCCAGCTTGTTATAAGATTTCTTTTTAACTCTTAATCAGAAGACAGAATTTAAGACTCGTCCAATTTGAAAGCATTTGCAGACAACTATTTAGACTTTGCTGAAATGCTGGAAATTGGTATTCGAAAGGGTTCTAGGAGAATATAGTAAGAAAAGTAGAAAATTTGGTTATCGGTATTTTCATTTTTTCTCACAATATTTTCCAAAGCCTTCTTCAGGGTCGTTAAAACAGGGGATTGGTAAAGGGTTGAAACTTTTTGGCAGCGGGTGAAACCCGCTGTCATAGTCCCCAGGTATGAGTTACTGATTTTCAACGCTTACGATATTTATCTAGGTCGAGAATTCTTGCATCCGGCAGCTTTTTCCTGGATACGCGAGGTAAACAAAACTTGATTCCTACACTTGACTAAATAGTTCCTCCATGAATACACAAACGATCATGTATAAATACGCGCTACTCGCGCAGACGACACCCTTTCAAAACTGCCTTACACCTTACATGTTCATCCGTAATGTTACTGTAGAATAGAAACAGAAGGAGGGCGTCGGTATCTACATAGACCGAAAAAGTGCAAAAGAAAATATTTTCAGAGCAAAAGTTTTTATTAGTCGCCGCGCAGAAGCGCACGACTATATTTTTGATAGTTTTTCGAGTTAGGAAATGGACAATGGGAATTTCTTTTTTATAGGGGTGTTAAGGTTAACAAGGAATCTTTCTACTTCGCCTTAAACTGGCTTTTTAATTCATTCTTAAACTACGAAGCATATACAATACGATACTATTTTTGCTCTGTTAATATTTACAACATCAAAAAATCCGCCCAAGTATTACTTTTATTTTCGCTGTTCGCGAGAAATGGACTCATCCAAATAAATGCCTTGTTTCCATTGGTCAAGGCTGTACAGGTTTCCAGTCATTTCGTACCTAGTTAATTTCGTACCTAGGTCATTTCGTAGATACGATTTTGGTCATTTCGTACCTACCGATACTTTCTATTTTGGTCATTTCATATCCAGTTGGTCATTTCGTATCCACTTTCGTCATTTCGTACACAGGTTTAATTATCATTTTGATTATTTAGTACCTAGTTTTTCCTACTATTTGTGTTTTTTGTTGAATGACCACCGCTAAAATTGTACATTGCTGAAATTGTGTTAAATTCCGCCGAAGAACGAGTATGATGGTTATGATTGTATCTAACCATTATTGGTTACTTCTTTCTAAGTTTAGTTTTTAAAACAAAGATTGTTTAGAACCCTTTTGTTTATTTCTCACCAAGTTCTAGATGAATTTACAATGTACTTTGTTGGAAAAAATCTGGAGAGAGACCAGTTTTTCGCTGTGTTGTTCATAAATCGCAATGCAAAACCAACATTCTTTATTAACAGCGTTCACCAAACAGTATAGTTTTAGACTTGTTTAAATTGAAAGCATGCCTTGCAAACTTACGTTCTCTTGAATCATACTATCCTAGGACAGCAACATTTTAGTAACTTGGCCCTGTTTTCAACACTTTCCCAAACAAACGCGGGTTATCACGTGCGCTGTCAAATTCTTTTGGAAAAACATGTTGGATAAGGAGAAATTACTCGTTATAAGCAATTTCTCCTTTAACAAATACTTTTCCCCCCACTACTAGCGAATTTTCTACCATTTTTGCAGCTTTTTAAATTGTCATCTGTCAACTCTTTGAATTTGGAAGAGTCTGATATTTTTCGTTTGGAAAAGAGTTCAGAGAGCGCTATGCGAGGGTATTAGATACTGTAACAGAAGACAACTTTTGATATAGATTCACAGTCACATCAATTTCATAATGTGTTAAAAAATCTGCTGATGAAAACTGACATTTACTTATTTGCCCTGGCTTTCTTGAAGCATTAAATAAAAAAATTTGCGGCGACTTTGATTCTTTGCATCGACTTTTTCTTGTCGGTGTTTGTTTGCATGATGAATTTCGAGCATAGGGCATCGTAATGGGATTCGTGTAACATCGCCTTTTATCGCCAAAGTCGTACGGATTTGGCTATGACAGGCGATGTTACACGAAAAGTCACCCATTAAGCCTTTGGCAGACGGCAAAATTTCAGCTGTGTTCAAACTGAAAGCATTTGCAGACGACAATTTCATTGTGGCTCAAATGGTACAAGTTTTATTTTATAGGATAGAAAACATTGTGGATAATAGAGAAAATGCTGGTTCCCAGCATTTTCTCCTTTCCCAGACTGTTTTCACAAGGCTTTTTTCTCAAGGTTGTTAGAAGTCGGCATTGAGTGGTAAAGAGTTAAAAGTAGTTATAACTGCAAATTATATTATGCATTTACTTGTACAACACAATCTCAAGTTTTAACGACCCTTAGAACATAACTTTTTACAAACATTGTAGGAATGGGAGAAAATGCTGGTAAGCAGCATTTTCTCCTTTTCCAACAATGTTTTCTACCCTATCAAAGATGTACCCTGTTTTTGAGCCATGTTTCAATTTTTGTCTGCAAATGGCTTCTTTCAGTATAATTTATTAGCAGTTAATGAAATTTAAACAGCTTGGGTCATAACAGCTGCCAGTGTACCTATGCATGCGTTTCTTGGCTATTTCCTTAAGGTCATGCACTGACTAACAACATGGCATAAATGATAAGTGGATCAGAAAGAAGACCATGCTGGAAATTTAAACCAGCGGTACCAACTTCAAGTCTTTGAGCTACAAACTCCTTAAAAGGGATCGGCAAAACTTTTATAAAGCACATTATTTGGCCTACAAGGATTTTGAGGTGTAAAACCTCAAAATTATACTAAGACTGGTTTTCAGTACTTTAAGATACCTTTCAAGAATTTCATAAATGTTACGGATTGATATAATAGAAAACATTGGTTAGAAGCACTTTCTCCATTTCCACAAATATCTTTAAAGGCTTCTTCCACAGGGTCATAAAAACTTGGGATTGTTTTGGAAAGGATTAATATCATTTATTCAAGTCTTGTTTTCTGCCTGTGCTCATGTACTAGATTTTATCTTTATTTTAGCCACAAACAAATGAGCTGTGCTTTGGCAAAAGGGGGCTTCTTGCATCCTCGTGATGGATTATACCAAGCAAGACATAAATAATTATTGATCCATAGACCGACCCTTCGATGTACAGAAAATGGACCAATGGCGAAAAGTTTCAGCCCAGGTCAGCCTGTGAAGACTGCACAGACTGACTGCCTGCACAGGCTGACCTAAGTCTATACTGTTTGCAGATCGATTAAGGCACCTTTTTACTTCAAGTCAAGTATAAAGGAAACCTGTGCAAAGAAAGTAATAAGATCTGTAGCTGGCACAAACCCGCTGCCTTCAGTGCGTCAGTGCTTTGATTTTAATGGTGACGTTAAAAAAGGCCAGAAAATGGGAGAATGGAGCATCCAGAGAGAAAACACTATTACAGTGGTAATTTTGGAGGTATTCAGATACTTTTTCTCTCAAGCACTTGTATTTATGAGAATGGTATTTAGAAAGTGTAGCATAGTTTGAATTTCTTTCATTTTGTATTGGGGTGAATCCATACTCTTACTGCTTTACCAGAAGACAAAAATTTACCTGTAGCCTTCATATTCAAAGCATTTCCAGACGACAAATTAGATGGTGCTCAAATGATGGAATTTTTCTCAGACAGTATATAAAAATTTGTGGGAAACAGAGAAAATGTTTGCAACTCCTCACAATGCTTTCTAAAGCCTTCTCCGAAGGTTCATTAGAACTCAGGATTAAGCTTTGATAAAGGGTTAAGACATTAAATATTAAAAGGCATTGCAAGTAACTTGTAAATTACTGTAGTAGAAAGGATTTAGTTTATTCTTTACCAGATGACAAAATTTTAGACTGGTAAGCATTCAAAGTATTTGCAGATAACAAAATAGACCTGACTCAAAATTGGAAAGGGTACAAAGTATTGTGGGAAAAGGAGACAATGCTGGTTACCAGTATTTTCTCCTTTTCCCACCATGTTTTCAAAAGCCGTCTTCTTTAGGGCAGTCATCGAAATTAGGATTGAAATTTACAAGCAAGTCGGGCTAGTAACTTAACAATTTTCACCAGCCTGAATGAAAATTTACTAGCCCAAATTAAATCATGTTTTATGTTTCAAGATTTAGTAAGTCTACAAAATATAACATCCTAGAGGCAATGAAAATGATGTCTTTACCCCTGATTCTAAACGTCAGTCATAAAACATGGTGTTAGAAGTGGACAATCTAAGCCAAGGCCTGTTTAGTGTCCATGAAGCTAGCTTGTAAAAGATCTCTGCTTGCAGCCATCTTGATGCTTTTATTCTACCTAGCAACAAGCCTGCATGGCTTCTCAGTAAACACTGGGCAGTTTTAGTTGGTGTAGTATATAAAGGGTTAATGACAAGCTAGCTTCTTTAGCTGTGATAACAGTGATGCAATGCATTCTTCACACTAAATGGATGTTGTTTATGTTGGAGATCTTTGACAACTATTTATTTGAAGAATCATTTACAGGCAATGATGTTTCTTTTCTGACCCATTGATCAATGTCTGATCCATCAGCAGTTACCAGGCAGTTACATAGTTGTTGGTTTTTAGACACTTTACATTCAGTTGAACGGACCCGAGAACCAGTTTACATTTCTTTTAAATCCCGGAAAATATAATTAACCGTCGAAGGATTTTCTCAGTGTGACATTAACGCTGTGTAATAAGAAAAGGATTCACATGTAAAATCTATTTCATTTGCGGAATTGACCCTCTGTAGATTGCACTCACATTTTTTCTGAGTGCTTGAAAATTCAGCTTGCATTTCTGCTGACTCGCATTTTGTGAGTAGAAATATAGAACTTTCAGATACTGTATCTACCATTAATAAATTCATAATTAACAATTTCTTGAATTCTTTAAAAATATATTTACACTCGATACACCCTCGCCATGGTGCTCTTATACAGTTTTCAGCAAGCTGGCAAATCTAAAAGAATAAACTCGCAGTTAAACCGGCCAAAATCAGTATACAATGGATTGCCAATTGAGTTGACCCCTTGGCTCAGCTTGTTATTTTAGTATAGAACTTTATATAATTTTCAGGAACCATAATCCGGTGTGGCTCCTACAGCAATCCATGACAAGTTAAGGATACAGGCGACATATTGAATGATATTAGCGGCTCAATAGGTTTGTTTATAAAATGAAAATTAAGATTCAATGATCTGCAGTTTACAAGCCTGTTTGGCTAGTATAATAGGAATTTTTACAAGCCTGAGAGAAAATCTACTAGTATTCTGCTGTCGGGCTAGTGCTAATTTCGACCACTGTTGGGGTTGTTTGAACTCGGGATTGTGTGGTACAGGTATAACGGGTCTCTTAACCCTTTACCCAACAATCCCGAGTCCTGACAGAGAAGGCTTTTGAAAACACTTCTAGAAAAGGAGAAAAAGCTGGTAACCAGTATTTTATCCTTTACCAAATTGCTTTCTACTCTTTCAAAGACAAAACCCACCATTTGAGCCACATATACTTTGTTGTGTGTAAATGCTTTGGATTTGCTCATGTCCAAAATTTTGGACTTTTTTGTTTACTTTCAAATAGATTTGGCTAAAATCTCCAGCTTTTGTGAAAAAGACTGTCATGTGAATCTTATGATACTTTCATACTGGTCAGAGAGTATCAAATTGAAAGTCAATAACCGGTACTATCTGTGACCACCTTGTGCAATACTGAAGGCCTTATTTCGATGTTGATGTCGCATGGAGAGTACAAACTTGTTTGTCTCAGCCTGTGGGATGTTATGGCATTCTTCATGCAGTGCTGCTTCTAGGTCGCTGAAGTTGTTTGGTGGTTTTGGGCGTCAGTATATGTCTCAATCAAGATTATTCCATAGATGTTCTTTTGGGTTCAAATTCAGGCTTTTTGATGGCCGGTTGTGGATGAAATCAATGTTACGATTTTTGTAAAACCTGTATATTTACACCATCAACATGGGGTCGCGCATTATCCTGTTGTAACATTGTTATGATGTCATGGGTTTGAAGTAGAGGGACAACTGTAGGGCCTAGAATATTTTTCCTATATGTTTGGGCATTCAAATTTCAATGAGTTGGGTGGATGCAGCTAAGCAGTACCACCCCACCCCACTCAATAAACCCCCCCCCCCATCAACAATTGTGTTGCAGTATGCAACATTCAGCACAATGTTCATTCCTGCCTAGGAAGAATTGTACATGGCCATCAGCTAGAGAAAATACAAACCTGGCTCACCAGAAAATGAATTGACTGCCAAAGCTGTCTTGTCCAGTTTATGTACCCAAAGGCCCCGAGCTGAGGTAGGGGCGACTTTCTTGCAAATGACTATCATTCTGAACTGTCTGGGCAGAAATCCAGTCATTGCCAGTATCGCAGATAACAGCAGCTGTAGTTTTGTTGTTCAAAAGAGATCTTGTAGGTGCTGGTTCATGATAAAGCAGCCTTGGCTTGAGTCGTGATGCGCAGTGTGCTGCTCTGTCGTAAGTTTCTTGTACTCCTGGTCTGAGAAAATCAACACCAAAGGCTCCTGACTGCTTGCACAGATGCACCAACACAAGCTGCAGCCTCTGCAGTAGGAAGCACAGCCTCCAGCATGCCGATGACCCTCTTTTGAACATTTTTTAGAAACTTTACTATCCATGTAAAGAAATACCTTATATATTACGCTATATGGATGGTAAAGTTTGTCATAAAACAAACACCTGTGATAGAAATACATGTTATGTTTTCAGTGCTATATATAGCTCAAAAACATGATTTTGTCCTGTTCTAAAAGTAAGTCTGACCTAGAAGAATTGTTCAAAATTAAATGCTTAAAACCAAAATACAAAAAAACTTTGCAATTGTTTTACTTCTGATGAAGTTTAAAAGGTTGGAAAATTCAAATAAATCAGTTACCAGCGTTCAATCTAGAGCGCGCCATTGCGCCCTAGGCCCCCTTAAGTCCCAGATGGCGCAATTCTAACCAAGCTTGGGCTGTTGGGTGCACTCAATCATAAAAAAACCATTCCGATAATCACGCTTCTTTTTCTACATTTCTGCCTTTTTCTGCTCAATAAACATAATCCTAAGCTTGCCAGTGAGAATTTATTGATGACCCGACAGATGTAATGGTTAACATTAAACTGGTAGCCTGTTATCGATCTTTGTATCGGATAGTTACAGGGGATACAACGGGTACTAGAAGTTATGATTCCTTGAGCTTCCACTGATTGTTCAAGATTACAGTGAAGTGATATTCTGAGTATTTTGGAGGTATCAATGGCGCAAAAAGGGCAAAACCTGTTGAAAGTTTTACTTCGGAAGGCACAATCAGGCCAGTCTAGTCTAGTTTCCAGTCAGATCAGTTTTTTCCTTTTTAATATTTGGACTTTAAGTTGTCAAAAATGATGTGTCATTTTTGACAAAGTAAAGTCTGAATATAAAAAGAGGAAAAAATGATCGGACTGAAATCCAGGCTAGGGCCAGTCCTACCCCAAGTTCAAGCGACAAATATCAAACTCTACAGTAACACGAGTTTCAACCAAAATGGCTCCCGGACAATCAGATCAAAGATGATTAGTTTATGAAAAATAAAATGTAGTTTGAGTGATGGACTGAAAGTAACTATCTCTGTTTCCTTTGTGATGGGATGTCAGAATTTCGAAAGTCTGCCACTGACAGACATATTTCGTCATTTTTTAGGTTTAATGGCAGAAATAAGGTTGCATCAGTTAACAGTGATAATTTCTGCAGTGTTGTAGTTTTATTGAGTCGCCTGGTTGCTTCCAGTCCCAGTTCCGGTTTGCGAGACGTAACCTAGTTCTGTAATTATTCAGTGAATGAGCAAGTTTTTTCCGTTGAAAAAATCATTACTCAGAAATGGTGCATTCTGTGATCATGAGTATGTTTTTAAGGACTGAACTATTCAACAGTTCGAATCTTTGAAACAATCATTTTGTCCACTTGGATTTATACGATAACCAATCATTTACACAAGCATCAAGTATAATTTGCATATATCTACGTATATGACAGTCGTGAAACAGTTTCTGGATACATCTAAAAAGAAATACTCTACAACTGAAATTGTCTTTTTTACGGCACACTTCCATCTGTGGAAAGTTGTTTTAAGTTTCTACACAACTTTTTATTCTAGTCTTCACATTGCTCCCTAGCACTTGCATATTTTGGCTGAACCGAAACACTGTGATAAGTGCCATATGTATTGCCTACGGCCCTTGGCTGCACTAAATCACCGCTCATCAGGTGCTTCTAAAGATGGAATGTATAGTTGAACAACAATACTGTTTCACTTGTTAAGAATTATACGAAATGTCTTTTTCGATTGAAATGAATGGTAAAAAAATAATAAAATCGGTAATCTACATTCCTGAATAAACATATACAATAGTTCCAAAATTTATAATAACCGTTCAGTGTTGTTTGTTTAGATTTTGTGTGTGTATATAAGTGACATAAAATTGACGTTTAAGTATAGCTGTGGGACAAATATAGATTTTGTGATCATGTGATATGATGTCATGTGTACCAGAGGTTCCTTTATAAATTTACATACTTATGAATCAGTTGCTGTTGTTTGTGTTGTCCCTCATCGGCCTTTGATTCTGAGTGAATTCGGAAGTTAAGTGGAAATTGCGCAGTTCTTACAACCGCAATCTGAGGGCTTGACTCTTCACTCCACCATAATTCAAATACCCAAAAATAGATCTACAATAACCCACACAAATTACAACTCCTTTGTTGCAGTGTTTGTAAAAGGTGTAACGTTATGTTGTGAATCGCGAATATCTACAGTTTTCACCTGGTGTGAATGCAATTCTAAATCCTACTAATTAATGATTGTGGCAGTCCCACATAAAGCCCAGGCCCCGTGCTAATAAAACTTGTTTGGGCTCAATCTCATGCTCAAGGAGTGCATTTTTGCTCGTCTTCAGGAGTCCGACTCATAATTTTGTGCAGAACGACGGCAGAACAGTGCATCCAAAGAAAAGAGGTGTTGTTTAAATGTTTTGCCAGGAGATTTATCGTTTTCCCCCATCGGAATCGTAGCTGGAAGGACAATACAAAAGCTCTTCCAGATAATGCTGGTACTATTTAATCGATGGTAAAAATTGATGGTGTTCTATTTTTAAAAGGAAGCTGAGTGGTTGTCATGTAAACACTACGTTTTAAGGTGGGGGCTACTTCTGTAATGATTACATTTTAAGGTAGGGAGCTGCTAATTCCAAGAAGATACCACCGAAGCTAGTGTTTGTGTTGATTTTGTTATTAAGACTGCTAATATCTATGATAATTTTTCCCCCTAAATCACTTTTTGCCCACTGTACAGGGTAAGAATTCAATTTATTTTTGTTTGCAGTATCTGGCAAACTAGCTGGATTGACACTAGCTAGCATTAGCTGTCAAAGCCTCCATGTTGTTTGTCAGTGTTAAGCATCCAATTAGAACATGTAGTTTTTGGGTTCAAGACGATTCAGCCCAATGCAAACAGATGACAGGACAAGGAGAATTTGGAAAAATTTTGCCCATTTATATAGATTTTCCTGTTTGTTTTAGTTGTTTATATAATTCTTACATTTTTCTTATTTCCGCTCATATATTATGATAAAATTATCTATCTGGATTTACTACTTACAAAATGATTTTGTTTGAAATATAAACTAAGGTTGTAATGTATTTTATGCGTATGTATATGTTTTTGTTCATACTTGATCTTTGACACTGTCCAAATTTGGTTGTTTTTTTAGAAAAAAAAAAGTTGTGACACTGTATCAGCATGTGACAACATCTGCTAATTATCAATATGCTAGCGATAGCAACATCAGATATACTGAAACACAGCTCAGTGCTCTCAATAAGGGCCCATTTCAGGAATTTTTATAATTCCATGTTTAAATTTCAGGAATTTTTTTTTAAAAAATCATGGAATTTTTTGTTCTATGTCAGTCAATGTGGTCATAGGCTTAGATTTATTTTGATTGTGTTGCGGAATGTCCAGTCCTAATTTCAAACCCCATGTTGTGATTACTCAAAAGTATTATCCAGAAAGACATGTCCTTACAATAACCATATAATAGGAGTAGAAATGCATATATATCTATAACAACACTGATTATGATCTGTGATTGGCTGGCAATGATGGACCATGGTTTTCAAGCTAAGTGAACATGCTAAACCTTCCATCTTGAATTTTTTGATGTGCGTGATTTTCTTTCAGTTTCTGAGTGGATTTGGGAAGAGACGTATCTCGGATAGGTGTGGTTTCCTTCACAACGGTGGTCACGTCGCACGATGATATTTTAAAGAAATTTGCCAAAGTGCGCTGCATAATTCCCAAAAGAAATGCGTATCGAAACCATAATCTGCCGATTTTTAAAGAGTTCGACAAATAATTGATACAGTAGTACTGTAGTACTCGATTACTTCAATTTCTTTCATGTTGCATGTTTGCAAACAAACAACAATCCCCGATTGCGTGTCTTATTAATTGCAGTTATCCGTTAATTTCTACAGCTGAAGTCAAATTAAAGACGGTTGATTACTTACCGATCATAATTGACCAACCAATAAAATACTTATCATAATCAGGTCATAATTGGTTAAACAATCGCACATGTGTAATTGTCATCTGTACACCGTAATCTGGATCACGAAAACGCTTTAACATGATTAGAGACTCTTTGTAAAGCGCCTTCCTTACATTGAATAGACAATATGGAAGTTTTCCACACGTGTCAAACACTTTGTGCATTGTTTTTTGAACAAAATTCCAAGTTGAAATTCTTTGACGTTTTTGTCAAAATCTGGACGTGAAAAAGCCGTCGGACTTCCAAAATGCCGACGTTTTTTCTCAAAATTTGGACGTAATATACGTCGACGTCCGCTTATTGAGAGCACTGACAGCTAAGTGGTCACGTTAGTGGGCCATAGTCTTTGGCTTGTGGTGTAGCAGCCACATTTCTAGTTAAATATTTGTGTGCGCTCCAGCGGCTTCCTTTCAGTCCAATGTTCATGAGATTGATTGGATATTTGTCTCCAGAATATTTTTGACAAAACTGAACATAGGTCATCTGGGGGTCAATAAAAAGGTGGCTATTATGTTGAATCAGACAAAACCTTGATAGTGCTGTAGAATCCATTTACTTTCAGTCGAATGTTCATGAAACTTTGTCACACTGCTTAAAATAGATATGGATGAGTTGCAAAGGGGTAATTTTTTAATCTAAAAGTATGTCACTAAACACTGTAAGCAATTTCCAATTGAATTCCATGCAGATGTTCCCTTAACCCTTTCCCAAACAAGCCCTGGTTTTCACGTGTTTGCAGTACGAGTCTTTTGAAAACACTGTCGGAAAAGGAGAAATTGCTTGTAACGAGCAATTTCTCCTTTTCCCACAGTGTTTTCTACCCGTTTTGAGACCTTTCTGGCATTTTCATCAAATTTAAAATTGTTGTCTGCAAACTCTTTCAATTTGGACTAGTCCAAAATTTGTCGTTTGGGAAAGGGTTAATGATCTCCTTGCAAAAGTCATAGAACAGTTCAGCTCTTTTTCTGAAAATTTCACAGAAGCTTAAAAAGAGATTATTAACATTTAAAAATCACATCAGAGACTGTTTCAACAATTATACCATAGCCATTGTCCTGTGTTGGGAAAGGATAGTTCTTCAGGTTAGTCTGTGCATTTAACTCTAATGTCCAATTTAAGACAAAATGTGTCATACAAAAACAACTTGTTCTAAATCTACAGAGAAAATGTTTGCCGCATTCTACTGAAATTATTCAGAATCAACTGAAATTATTCAGAATGTTTTTCGCAATATGTGCTAGAATTAAGATATAGGTTTAGTTACCATGGATTCTACTGCTTGGGAATGATATCTTAGAAAAGACTACTGACACATTTTATTAACCTTTATATTTTGGACATAAGAAGTCAGAAGTTAGGAGTCAAAAATGGATAAAACAGACTGTGCTAATCATTTAATTTTCTACCATTATGAAAAGCAATGCCGCACCTCTTTTGTAACAGGGTAATACCTACGGCTAAGTTTCCTCTCCACAATTACAGTTTAACTGGGCTTTGTCTGGACTGTATTGGATCTATCACAGAAAATTGAAATTTTCATAATCTTTCCGTGCAGGTCAAAACAAGTACAAAATCCTCTTCATGGAATAATGGTCATTGAAATAAAACACGAAAAAACAATGAAAGATCCTTCAGACTGTCTTATTTAGCCATGATAGTGGTTTTAAACGGCTGATTTGCGTACAAACCACATAGAAATATATTCAGGAATTAAAATTTCTATTGACTCACCAGAGGACTTTGTTTGATGATCTTTATAAAAAAGAAATTGTACAACCTAAGATATTGGACAACCTACATAACTTAGACAAAGGGTCGGGGTGTTACTTGTCTTGCAGCTAAGAGTACTGAAACAAATGTAAAAGACAAATGAGAAAGCATTCATACAAAGAACTAAGACTGAAGAAAAACAGGCTTAAATGGTAGCAACTTTTTTTTTCTCTGTATGAAGTAGTGATTTATGATGATGAATTGTATGCCAAAGATTCAAGTAAAGCATGATTATGCAACTGTTTTCGAGTCATTTTACCTTGAGTATCCAGATAAGAGTATAAACTTGCCTGACTAAATTTCCCTACTGACTGGGATTTGTTGTTAGAACTTGATGAAATTGTCATCGTGATAATTCTAATGAGTATCGACAACACAGGATTTTTGAGATTATTGTGGAGTGGTTCAAGTGCTGAAGCCAAAATATTCACCATAAACTGGACCAATGATAATATGGTGGCAGGGGTGGGGGTGTGGGGGGAGAAGAGGGGGGAGAGGGGGAGAGAAATAGGTTGGTCATGTTATCAAGATGAATAAAACTTCCTGAATTCTCAAAAAAAAAAATTCTAAAATTTGGACATGGAATATCAAAATTCCTGATATTAGCCCATTATAAAAGCACTCTGTGATTTTGCCTTTGTGTAATTAAAGTTTCAGTACTAAAGCTGATTGCTATTCTATAATAAATCCTTAGACTTTACATGAAGACATTTCAATATATTGATATTCGGTCTGGTAAAAAAAAAACTTTGATCTGGTAAAAGATATTTTTTACCAGACCAAATGTCCAGTAAGAACTGGACAACTTTCAGAAAGACTGGAATAGTAATACACTTGTTAAATAAAAAGGCAACACTTATTCAATAAAAAGGTTAACGTATCAGTAATAAAATAATTTTTGTGTGTAGGCCCCCCCCCCCCCACCCCAGTATGCCAACATGGCCCCCTATTGCAATGTCTGCGGGCAAAAATGGGCCCCTTACAAGCAAAGTATGATTGAACTCAGGAGTTACCATAATCATTTTATGCATTCTAAATAGTACTCTTAGTCATTTCCTCAATGGCCAATCAGGAAAAAGAATCATATTCAGCCTGATGAAACTGCGCATCCCATGGTGGCATGAGAGAAAAATTAATTTCCATCTCAAAAGTTTAGACCTCTAAAGCTCTGATAATACTATTTCTATTATCTTTCATACCAGTCAATAGAAAAAATATCGCAGAACATGATAAAAGCATCGGCAGTTTCATTTTGGTGGCAGAAAATGACTCGAAAAACCAATAAATGATGACTGTTGGTGTTTGGTATGGAATAGAGTTGAACACCTTGTCTGATATATATTATATGGATGGTGAAGTTCTTCACAAAACACAAAAATGAGTTTGTATGTTGTACTTTGAAGGGGTAGGAAACAGGGGAAAAAGAGAAATATGATAGTTACCAGCATTATATCCTTTTCCCATGATGTTTTCAAAAAGACCTTCTCCAGAGGATAGCAAAAACACAGGCATTTTTGGTAAAAGGCTCTACAAATGAATTGTCTCTCATATCATCTTAGAAAGATTCTGTCCTTTGTAACTCAATATCTCTGTAGAATTGACTGAATGATAGATGACCTTAAGCAGAAAAAATGGGAGAGATAAGAAAGTAAAGGCTTATTCATCATAGATGACATCTTCTGTGTGTTCATAAACACTGAAACCCTGAATCCTGGGAGAGTAATTATTTATTCTTAGTTATCTTTTGTAATTGCTTAGAGCTTACAGGTTATACAAGACTGGTAATAAAAGGGATTTTGAGTTTAAATTCCAGAGTTAAATCAAAGCATTGAAAGCACTGGTGTGGCATTTGTCAAGGAAGCCATTGTGTTGAATTAATAATTTGAAAAAATAAACAACAGAAATAGTTTCAAAATATTTGCTTGAAGTCAAACCACCATACAGTCATGCAATATCCAATAGAATAGGTGAAATCTTGTGCGACGAACAAGCCATGGCGAACAAGCCCAGGGACAAATAAACCCAGGAATGAAATGATTTTGGGACGAACAAGCACGGATTCGATTGTTCAGGGGACAAAGATCGTGTGTGTCATTACGCCAATAGAAGGCCGTAGCGAATAAAGCTGTTTTCGATAAAAAGAAGTGTTTCCACGATCGATGGCCTCCTTCAATTCAATTTTGTACGCCATTTTCAATTTTATATCCGAGTGCAATTGAAACAATTATTTGTCAGAGAAAAATCAAGTTTCATTGGGTTTACTTCCTTCGGTTTTGCACAAATTACGATATATGATTTTCAAAATGCCGTATTGAACTCATAGTGGCATTGTCTTTGACAAATGCCACAAAAATTGAGAGTGTGGATGAAATTGAAATTGCACCAGCAGTCATTCCTGTCTTACCTTTTAAAATGTTTAAACTCCATTTATGTGTTTAAGCAGCCACATAAGTTGGTAGCCTGGAAGGAATGTTGTGTGTGGTGCTGGCAGCAGGGCACATGAAAAAGTGCACTGGCCACCATGAAAGTCCAGGAATCCTGCAAAAGAAATGGGTTAAAGCAAGGGCACAATATTGTCATGTTGTCACAGTAAAATTAGTTTATATGTTGTACATATAGCAACTTTCAGCATTATTTGGTCCATTTGACTTGGCAAGGAATCACAATTATCATTTTAACTCTTTACCAAACGACAAAATTTTAGACCACTCAAAATTAAAAGCTTTTGCAGACGACAAAATAAATGTTACTCAATATTTGAAATTTGTTATGGAAAGAGTAGAAAACATTGTGGGAAAAGGAGAAAATGCTGGTTACAAATGTTTTCAAAAGGCTTCTTCCTCAGGGTCGTTAAAAGTCGGGATTGTGTGGTAAAGGGTTTATTTCCAGTTGAGCATGGCTTTAAAAGGATAAGATGTTTTCCAAACCTTGGCTATTTGGTGTGGACCAAAGTTGTGGCAAGTTTAACCCTAGGGTTAAGAGTGGTCAATATGTCACATACTTCATCAGGAACTAAAGAGGCAGTCCTGGAAAAATCATCATGTTCCAGACCATAAGTCTTAGCTTAGAAGTTTGGCTTTGATCAAGTTTCTCTCATTATCCTTCTAGGCTAAAAAACTGCTCACCTGTAGTGTCAGGCTTTTTGTTGAGTTACAGGGATTAAATTTCAAAACACTGCAACTGAGGTGAGCAACTAAAGGTCAATCAGGGTCCTCTTGTTTTTCATATTGTATATATTTTGTCTCAGATTGTATCATCATGGAGTACCCTCGGAGTTTTTCTATTTCTCTAATTTATAGCATGTCTGCTGTATAACAAGGCTTTCTAGGAACAAACTCGCAGCCTCTTTAGTCAATAAGCTTATTCCAGACAAGTTTATTGCAATAATCAGAGCGCCCCATATTATTCACAAGTTTATCATTGCTGTCTGAACAAAGCAATAAAATTGTTCATTTGTTGGTTGGAATAGTCTAGGACTGTCTTCCTCATGGCTCTCTGTAACCTCTGCCTTTGTCAGAATATTTGGAAAGTAAATCATGTGGTAAGTTTTTGTGAATAAAAAACTATTTCAAAACCTTTATACTTTGTAGTCTTAAAATCTCTGATCCATTTTTGACTGTAAGAGAACCTGTAAAAAAAGAAATGACCCATTAATTTAAACTAGTTGATTTCAAATGGTAAGTGCACTTGACAGAAGTTTGCAAGGGAACTCAAGTATATCATAATTTATTCTTGCTTTGTTTGTTTGTTTGTATTCGAGTATTAACAGCTTAAGTCATATCATGGCTTTCACTGCACCTACCCATGTGTTTCCTGGCTTTCTCGCACCAGTACTGAGATAACTTTCTTTTCCAAGCCACTGACTACTTTTCTCACATGAATCAGAGGTTAGAGGCGAAAAATGGACAAAAAGAAATTCTGCTTCAGCCGGGTATCGAACCCAGGTCATGAGTCAGATATGCTAATGACTGAGCTACTCAGCCGGGCTGATTTATTCTTGCAATTACCTGTTGATACAGATCTCTTACTAAATCTAATTATTAGCATAATTTTCTGGGTAAAGACATTCCCACCTGCTTTCAGGGATCTTCATGGAGGAATCCACCATAACAATGGTCCCACTAAATCGGCATAATATTTATCATTTCCAGGTGAACTTTCTGCTCTTCTTTATTTTATTAACCTGTAATCTATGATGTCTTCACAACCCTTGGAAAGCAAGTTTTTGAAAAAAAATGTGGAAGACGAGAAATATACTATACCCAACAATTTCAAAGACAAATTACATCATTTCTGAAGTTTTTGTTATCACCTGTAATAGGTTTAATATGGATGTGTCAAAATTTTGTATTCAGGAATAGAGTTATATATGTTGCATAAACAAGTAGCACAGTCTGTTTCTACAGGTAATGTGATAAGGGAAAAGCAATACCCCTGTGTAATTAACAGATAACATTTTCTTTATGACCTTTTTATCTTCATATTTTTATTCGGTTTTTACAGGATATAATACTCACTGCTAGCATCTTCCCTGTTGCTATTGGAGTGAGATAATACCTTGACTTGCGATTAATTAAATGTGCAGCTCTTTTTTTGACATTGTTCTCTAGCACTTCTTTTTTTCTAACCGTTACTGAAAAAATGATTAGTTTACTGAAAATGCTCCAGTCTAGAAGGGTAGTTACCTCAGACTTCTTAACCCTTAGAGCGCCTTTCACGACAAAAGTTGCCTTTGCCATCAGTGTAGATCAAGATCAGGCTGCACAAAACATGCAGCCTGATCTTTGATCTACACTGTCCACTCTGCTGAAATACCATAAACAAAAGTGACGATGAAATTGGGTCATACTTCTAATTTGAAAATGTTTGACAGGTTTATTCGGTGCTCTAAGGGTTAATAACTAGGAGTTTATCTGAATGGTACTAGACCAGCATACTGCATTTGTATGTCATTTTTTTGCCACCAAACCTTGAAAACATGGGCTGAGTCAATGTAACATCTGACTTTATTTCCATTTGGTCTCATCTTGATTCACACCATCCACAACAACCCTAAGCCTGCTCAAAGCCAGATATTATGGTGCAGTGCTGCTAAAGAAAACTTACATCACTCTTTACCAGATAACAACACTTAACCCTTACCAGACGACAAAATTTTAGCCTTGTCCAAATTGAAAGCATTTGCAGACGACAATTTCACTGTGGCTCAAATGGTGCAATTTTTCTTTGATAGTGCAGAAAACATTGTGGGAAAAGGAGAAAATGCTGGTTACCGGCATTTTCTCCTTTTCCCACAATGTTTTCAAAAGGCTTCTTTCCCAGGGGCGTCAAAAGGCGTCACTGTGCGGTAAAGGGTAAAGACTATTCCAATAATAATAGCATTCCCAAGCAACTTACTAACCTTTATCCTGCTGAATAGGTGGAATAACATTTTTAAACTTGTAGAAAAACTTGGAATAATGCTATTTTAAACTTATCTTTTGGAAAATGGTATCTCCTTATTGGACAGTGTAGATCCAAGATCTTACTGCACGTTCTGTGCAGTCTGATCTTGATCTACACTATTCGCAAAAGGTCAGTGAGTCACGCTTAGCAGCCTAAGGATTAAATATGGCTCCAATGGTAAATTTTGACTTTATGTGGGTAGAAATCATTTGCCGAATTTAACTCTTTGCCTCATAACATAGAAGACACATTTCCATTGGTTACTTTAACCCTTTACTGTACAATGCCGCCTTTTGACGCCCCTGGGTAAGAAGCCTTTTGAAAACATTGTGGGAAAAGGAAAACATGCTGGTAACCAGCATTTTCTCCTTTTCCCACAATGTTTTCTACTCTTCCCAAACAAATTTAAATTTTTGAGTCACATTTATTTTGTTGTCTGCAAAGGCTTTCAATTATGACTGTATAAAATTTTGTCGCTTGGTAAAGAGTTAAACAGGATTTGTATATAAAAAGTAAAATAGATCTCTGGTTAAAAAGATAACCTTTGTCAGAAAGAGCAGGCTTTAGACCAGATTCAAATGAAAAATCCCAGTCTGTAGAAATCAGATACAACTGGCTGGCTGTATGGTCCATGTATTGGAGTCCAACTGTGTTCGCAGTTTGTAATCCTGTAAAAAGATTGTATAATTGACTTCCTCACAGTTTTAATGGTCTGTATATCATATGAAATCTGAGATGTCTCTTTTACTACTTTACCTGATTCCTTCTCCCAGTAGCACAGTGGGTAGCATACAGGACTAAAGACCAAGGAGATGCTGGTTCAAAACCTCAGTTTTGCCAATTCCTTCCAAGGATTGATGATAGTCATTGCAACAAGATTCATTCCTCTATTATGGCTGATCATTGTTTTGATGATGGTTATTTTGGAAAGCACCTAGAGACTTGGGAAAAATATTGTGCAAAGGACTGGTAAAAGAAACTCCAGGAGCGCATGGATAGCTGCACTGGCCACTTCGATATAACCGAAATAATGTTGAAAACGGAATTAAACACCATTCAACCAATCAATCAATCAATTCTTCTTGTAGCACTTATCTTGCCTAATCAAATTGTTGACAATATCAAAGATGGACTTTGTTTATCCTTTCCCAAACGTCAAACTTTTTTACTCATTCAAATTGAAATCATATGCAGACTAGAAATGTTAGTATAAATGGGCTGAAGTTTGCTGATAGGGTAGAAAACAATGTGAAAAAAGAAAAGAAATTGCTTATTACAAGCAATTTCTTCTTTTCCCACAATGTTTAAAAAAGCTTGTTTCGCCAGGGTCATTTAAACTCATGATTGTTGGTAAAGGGTTCAGTTAACCCTTTCCCAAACAAGCCCTGGTTTTCACGTGTCTGCAATACAAGTATTTTGAAAACACTGTGGGAAAAGGAGAAATTGCTCGTAACGAGCAATTTCTCCTTTTCCCACAGTGTTTTCTACCCTTTTGGAGAACTTTCTGTCATTTTCATCAAACCTAAAATTGTCGTCTGCAAACTCTTTCCAATTGAACCAGTCTAAAATTTATCGTTTGGAAAAGGGTTAATTGACACTGATGGGGTTTGTTTCACTGAAACCACAGATAGAGCAGAAGAGAATAAGGAGCAAGATCTGCACAATACATTTAAAAGTTAAATAGTGTTCGGTTGGTAGAGAGTGTGCCGTTGGAGATGGTTCACTATCCTCATTTCATTTCTTACAAATTAGTGTTGTAGACAAGAACAGCAGAAAAGCTATTATGTTTTATTATCATTAACTCTTTATCACACAATCACAAGTTCTGACAACCTTGAAGAAAAAGCGTTTTGAAAACATCGTGGGAAAAGGAGAAAATGCTGGTTACCAGCATTTTCTCATTTTTCCACAAAGTTTTCTACCCTTCCAATAATAAATTTCAATTTTTGAGTCAAGCTTATTTTGTCATTTGCAAATGCTTCAAATTTGGACTAATCTGAAATTTTGTCATTTGGTACAGAGTTAAGCCCCATTTACAGAAGAGGGAGCATAATATCTTTGGTCCTGTCAGATGGTCATTCAATTAGTAAAACATTGAAATTTGTATGTAGGTGTATAGGTATGATACATGTCAGCACATAACAGAAATCCAGCCCAGCCCGGTAGCACAGAGAAACTGACTCTTGACCTGGTGGTTGCGAGTTCAATACTTGGTTGAGGCAAACTTTCTTTTTGCTGATTTTTTTGCCTCTCACCTATGTTGCATGTGAAAAAGGTAGTCAGTGGCTTGGAAAGAAAGTTGTGCCAGTACTGGTGTGAGAAAGCCAGGAAACACATGCATAGGTGCACTGACAGCCATGATATGACCTAAGCTGTTAAAACTACATAAACTCCAAGCAATTCAAACAGAAATCCTGTTGAAGCAGCAGAAACTTCATTCATATAAAGTTTGTGGGATATTCTGGCAAATACTGTGGTTTGGCTTTGCTGTGATTATAATGAGTTTTGCTGGCACCTGCCTTGCTTAATTGGTGTGTAATTGATCATCCTATTCAATTACATGTACAAGACATGAAATTGGTTCAATATGGGCTAAACATACAAATATGATGTTTATGTTTATATACATACCAAAGTCAAGGAAAATCACAATAGCTCAACTCTGTAAATAAATTTGGTAATGTATATTCATTCAAATGTTGAAGCTTTGAAATTGAGGCAGAGATGACAGTCTTTCATAGATTCTGTTCATGAGTTTTCACTCACTGATGGATTTTTTAACCCTTTCCCATACAAGCCCTGGTTTTCACATGTCTACAGTACAGGTCTTTTGTAAACACTGTGGAAAAAGGAGAAATTGCTCGTAACGAGCAATTTCTCCTTTTCCCACAGTGTTTTCTAACCTTTTTGAGAACTTTCTGCCATTTTCATCCAATTTAAAATTGTCGTCTGCAAACTCTTTCAATTTGGGCCAACCCAAAATTTGTCGTTTGGGAAAGGGTTAAAGACTTGGTATAATCCAGTTGCTGTACATGTCACATAGTAATCAGGTTTAGGGGTAAATAGTAAACAGAGATAGGTAGAAATCATCAGTCATACCAACATTATGTAATGCTGAAATTCACCAGGTGTCAAAGCACAAATGTTAAGGATATGACTAAGAACGAAAGTCCTTAAATTTCACTCACCTTTCCTCATTAATTCTTTACCCCACAGCAAAATTTTGGACTGATCCAAATTGAAAGCATTTGCAGATGACAGATTAAATGTGGCTCACATGATAGAATATATGTATGAAAGAGTAGAAAACATTGTGGGAAAAGGAGAACATGCTAGTTAACAGCATTTTCTCCTCTTCCCACAATGTTTTCAAATGTTTTACTCTTCAGGGTCGTTAAAATTCTGTAATGTATGGCAAAGGGTTAAGAGGTGTCTGGCAAACTGGTTTTCGAGGGAGTGAGTTGCATGAAGAAGAACTGAAATTTGTATCAGAGTATCTAACTAACAAATTTGTGGTAAAAGAAATAAAAGGGCAAAGTAAATAATATGAGAAAAGATAAATAAACATAAGTTTTCTTTTATGTAGTGATAAAGCCTAAGTCAACTAAGTGGGAATAGATTCAAGGACAGATAGTTGATCTAAAATATAATCATCAATTATGTGCTGCATCAAGAGGAATCATTCATTTTCTGTTCTGTTTGACGTCAGTGACCTGATGGTATTTGTATCATAAATTAATGTACTCTTTGAAATTCTTCAAGATCAAGTACATAAATATATATAGGCAATATCACAAAAGTCTTCATTTCTGCGTGGTCGGATCGTGTCTAGTTGCATGTGTAAAAGGGTGCATATCAGATGAGACCGAAGTTTGAGTCCTACACGTACCTCTTTACACATGCAATGAGACGTGATCAGACCATGCAGGCTGTTGTAATGTACCTTTTATTATGTACCTTCCCATTATAACTGGAATGAAACATCACAAAATCAATTATAAATATCCAAAAAATCTGTACATTTTATTGTCATATATGTACAGTATTTATGAATATGTGAATAACGGTATGCCTGCATGGATCAGGCTATGTGAAACTCTAACAGGAAATCTAAAATAAGTGATTAATCACTTTCAGACGAGCGAAGATGGCTAGTCTATTGCCATAGAGGGTGACCCAGATTCAAATGTAAAAAAAGATCACACACTCACTGAATGTTGTCTTGCTGAAAATAATGCTTTCTGTTAGAAATTTTAATTCTGCGAATATGACACTGTTGACATGAACAAGGAAATCTCTACTACTCACATTTGAACAATGTCTACTCACAAAGTCATAGACTGCATAAGATGTCGTCAATAAGGTAGAAGATTTTTGCGTAATGAAAATTAAGTTAGTGACCTATTCAGATCAGGCTCATCTTTACTTATCACATTACAACCTTTTTCATCCTCATGTTTTTTCGAAGGTGTTGTGGGTCTCGTCAAACTACAAGTTCATCCAACCAATAAGAAGGTGAAAAAGCATCTATAAGTGAACTCTAGAAAGTATTCCAATGCCAAATCATGAAGTTGATATGTTCTTCATTTGCATTTTTCAATGTAAGATCCATAAACGTAATTTTTTTTTTTCATTTTTGAGTCGCCTGGTTGCGTAGCAACCAGGCTCTCATTGTTATCATCTTGATCTATGGGGTGACGTAAGCATACCTCCGGCCTTGTACTGCTTCCTGTCCCAAGTTCCGGTTTAGGAGATAAAACATAGTTTTCTAATTATTCGGTAAACAACCAAATTTCTGTTGTAAATAACTTACAATTGTGCCTTTGTGATAATGAATATGTCTATAAAGACCGTGCTATTTAACGCTTCAAACCTTTGAAACAGTCATTTCGTCCACGAGCGTATATGATAGCCTATGGCTTACACAGACATCATCTCCAAAAATAGCGCATTATGTATGTATCTAGAAATAGCCGTCGTGAACTGAACAAGCAGACACGCTGAAAAATACTTTTCGACGACAAGCCTCTTTACTGCGGCACACTTCTATTTGTGGACAGTTCTCAGCGAAAATGGTTTGATAATTACCCATTAGAAGCACAGTTTAAATCTTACAATCTGTCCTTAATTGTAAGTCTTATTTCAATTCAACACTCAACCTATGGTCGGAAAGAGAAAGGCGATACCGAGTTAACATGGTCCAAGCTTTCAGTGGAGATTTTTCCCAACAGTAGGCTAATTTTTTAAACAAATTTATAACGACTTGGAATGGTTGCGTTGCCTTCGTAGACATTCTTACACATTGCTTCTTCACAGCTTTTTATTCTAGACTTTAGATATTTTGCACACCCATATTCTAGGTGCACAAGCAGAGATCATACACAGCGTATGTAATGCGCACGTTCTAGGCTGTACCAAGTAATCGCTTAGCAGGTGCTTTCTGGAATGTAGCTGTGCGACAAATATAGATCTTATAATCACGTGATGTATAACGTCATTTAGACCACGGAATTCTTTATGAATTTACATATAATTTATGAATCAGTCGCTGAACCGTCCTTTATATTCAGCATACATCGACCTAGCGCCTCACTGACCCGTGCAGAGAGAGTGTTTTAAAGTTTACTGTGTTCAATTAATTGTTTTTCGTTTTTAAAGAGGTGAATTTGTCAAAGTCTGCTGCTGTTCTTTTTCAATGTGCGATTAACCTAGATCTAGTATTTATGAAACAACAATTTATTAGTACGGGTGTCGCAAAGTGCTTTCGTAACTGCCGAAATATGAATTCACACGGGAATTCGACTTGAAACCACGCAGTTCTAACAATCAGCAATCTGAGAACTTGACATTTTACTCCACTATATTTCAAATATCATAGAACAGATCGATGTTAACCCAATCGAACAACAAGTTCTTTATTGGAGTGTTTGTAATCTTGTAAAGGGTTGTTGTAAAGGGTAATAGAGCGAATCGCTAACATTTAGTTTACACCAAAGCAATACACATGTAGATCCCTACAGTTTTCAATTGGTGTGGAAGCAGTACTAATTCCTGTGACATTGTAAAACGCAGACAAAGTTAAAAGGCTGATGATCATGCTATTGGGTTATATTGTTTTTCTTGAGCTGTCGCAGCCACATTCCTAGAGTCCACTGTGGACAAAACTTGAACCCGGACAACAACAGAAACAGATTATTTCTAATGGACAGGTAGATTACTGAGTCAAACATTTGTGTGTGCTCCAGAGGTTATATTTCAGTCCAATGATCATGAAATTTTCCGGCTGTTTGTCTCAAGAATATTTTTGACAGAATTGAATGGAGGTCACTGGGGGTTAAAAGAAAAAGGTTTTTACCATGTCTTATCAGACGAAACAATAATAGATCTAGTGCTGTAGAAACCATTTATGTTCAGTCCAATACTCACGGAACTTTGTCAGACTGCTTAGATTAGATATGGGTGAGTTGCAAAAGGGCATTTTTGGTCTAAAAAGTTTGTCACTAGATCCTATACCAGAAGACAAAGTTCAACTGAGTTCCATACTTATGTTGCCTAAATGGTCCTCTTTTATATAATTGTTCAAGTGGTTCTTCAACTAAGAAGCCTAATTTTTGTCCACATTCTTTATAATTATTATTAAGGTAGGGAGTAACTGTAAATATTGATGGAACTTTGGCAGTTATTCTGCCCCGCCGAATTTCGTGGGGGGGGGGGTAAAGATTTCATGTTGCATGTCTGTCCGTCTGTCCGTTCGTCCGTCTGATCTTTCGTCCATCCAGACATATTTTCTAAAATCGTTGACGAAAGTTAATGAAACTTTACACATGTGTTCCTCAGGATAGTCAGCTGATATACCTTTTTTTTTTTTTTTTTTTAATGTAATGCCTTGTCATGGAAAAAGGAGGCTTGATGTCTTCCGGTCTGCTTGTTTTGTTTTATTTTGTTTTTGTTTTTAATGCGGTGTCATGGAAAAAGGAGGCTTGATGTATATTTCCATTATGGACCAATATCTCTTTAACTACTGGACAAAATTTTATGAAACTTCATATTCATATTGTTTATCATAAGTCACAGACAATCGGTATTTGTTTTTACTTGATTAAATGCCGTGTCATGGAATAAGGGAAGGCTTAATGCATATTTTCACCAATAACAAAAGAGGCCATTTACATGCAAAACGCAATACCTCATATAATTATGTTTCTATCATTTTTTTTGTTTTTGTTTTGGCGATGGATATCACTTCAACGAAATGACTTGTTTTATATTGATTGTATCTTTTTAAATGAAGTCACCCGTGGTAAGAGACATTGAACTTTTTAAACCTGTTCCTGGTGCCTAAATCTGAATTCTCACCACATTTTTTTTTTTTTTTTTTCCATGTAAATTTCAATATTAATGTTTGTAATTTTGTAATTTTAGGATGACAACTTAGAAATATGATTGCTTATAATACTGTCTTATGGTTAAGTTACTTTGTATCTTGAATGCTTTTAATAGATTGAACAAAAAAGGGTGAAAACTTCTAACCCATTACCCTCCAGGCGACTCTCAGGACTATCAGTCCTTTGATTTCCTATTGTGAAAAGTAAATGGCTATGAGCAGTGGCTAAAGTCACAAGAATGAACTGGATTAGTCTTAATAGCTGGTTTTGACCAGGCCGTACAGGATCAGACTGAATAACCTGATGGGAACGCATCAAACTGGATCTGACTTAACCCTTTCCCAAACAAGCCCTGGTTTTCACGTGTCTGCAGTACAAGTCTTTTGAAAACACTGTGGGAAAAGGAGAAATTGCTCGTAACTAGCAATTTCTCCTTTTCCCACAGTGTTTTCTACCCTTTTTGATAACTTTCTGCCATTTTCATGAAATTTAAAATTGTCGTCTGCAAACTCTTTCAATTTGGACTAGTCCAAAATTTGTCGCTTGGGAAAGGGTTAATAACTAGATGGACCTATTTTGTTCAGTCCTATATAGATCAACCGAGTTTTGCCTGTCCTAAGGTCGTTTATTCTACATTTTCTGGTCTATAATTTTGATTTAAGTTTTGCTGAGATTATAAAAATCTCAATAGCTCCCTTAACTTATTACCAAACAACAAAATTCCAGACTTGCCCAATTTCAAACCATTTGCAGATAACAAATTAAAAGTTACTCAGAACCTTAAATTTTTGTTTCAAAGGGTAGAAAACATTGTGGTAAAAGGAGAAAATGATGGTTACCAGGATTTCTCATTTTCCCACAACGTTTTTCAAAAGCCTTCTTCCTCAAGGTTGCCAAAACACGGGGTTGTGTGGATAAGGGTTAAACCATAAATTCCAGTTCTATTTTGGTTTCTAGCAGTTCATTACCGTATCGCTTGAGATTAGGTGTTGGTCAGCATTTCTCTAGGGAAGAGGGTTAATTAAGAGGCTTACATGGCTCTTTGTAGATACAGGATGCTGACTGACAAACTCAATACAGAAAGCTATCTTAAGTTATCGCCACAAACCCATTAGGGTAATGGTCAAAGATGTCTTGAAATGAACCTAGAGTCCTATTACTGGATAAGACGAAAATTGCATGACCAAAGGGTTACCTTTTCTTTAAAAGCAATAATGAAGACGGCCAACTGTGGCACTTACAATAAATAAATTTTGCATAAATAAGTCCATTCGGCATACCTCGGGTGATCCGGTAATCAAGTCCCTCGGCTGTATCACGTAGCTTGATATGCACCTACACAGTACATTTCTTTGCTGGAAGCACACCATTTACCATTATTGAAATTTTAAGACTCCTCTTAAAAAAGAAAACATGACTCAGAATTTTCTATCGATATCTTTCTAAGAATATTTCCAATGGCAAACAGTTTGTATATTTCATTTTTAGCTAGTTTATCAATTCTGTTGGGAGCTTTCATTGACAGATCGATGGATGTGAATAACTTCACCATGGTTGTTCATGTCATTGCTAAGCAATTTACAGGGGCGCCGCCAAGTTTATGATCATGTGATTGGTAGTTCAAAATGGAAACCTCTTTCATACAGACAAGGTTAGATGTAGGTACGGAATCGGGTGAGTTGTGATGAGTGACATAAGTCTTTACCAGATTACACAATTTTATATTAACTCTTAGGGTGCCGAATAAACCTGTTGGACATTTTCATTCTAGAAATACGACCCAAATAATTGCAGTTTCATGGTTGCTTTTGTCTAAAGTGATTCAACAAAGCGGACAGTGTAGATCAAAGATCAGGCTGCACGTTTTGTGCCCCCTGATCTTGATCAACACTGGCAAACGCAACTATAGTCATGAAAGGGGCTTTAAGGGTTAATCCAAACTGCTCAAGTAGTGACCTTTTCATTTGAAAACGTAAAAAAGATTGTGGAAAAAGGAAAAGGTACAGCCTGAGTCTGGACACTTTAAATTTTCAAATGTGGCACTGCATTAGCAGAATAGGCAACACGAGTTGCCTTTGCCCGACATTTTTATCTAAATCAGATTACCGGAACACAGCATGTGCAATCTGGTCCTTAATTTACATCATCCGCTATTAAAATCAGGTCAACTGACCAACAGAGCCATGAAAATATAAGGGCTGAGCCAAAAATTCGTAGGTTACCTGCATGTTCTCCTTTTTCAACTATGCTTTCTAAAGCCTTCTACCTACAGATGGTCAAGACCTTGGGTTAGAATACTAAAATGTTAAATTTTAACCTTCTATTAATAAGTAAAATAAAACTTTCAAGCTGACAGTAAGAATCCAAATTTTGTTATTTCAAAGGAATTTTTCAGGGGAAATATATCTCCTAATCAGACAATGTAGATCCAAAATCAGACTGCACATTCTGTGCAGTCTGATCTTGATCTACATTGTCCACAAAAGGTCCATGAGTCACGCTTATCAGCCTAGAGTTAACCCTTTACCACATAATCCTGACTTTAAAAGACGCTGAGGGAGAAGCCTTCTGAAAACATCGTGGGAAAAGGAGAACCTGCATTTTCTCCTTTTCCCATAATGTTTTCTACCCTGTAAAAGACCAAGTTTCATGTTTGAAGAAATATTCATTTTTTCATCTGAAAATGCTTACAATTTGGAAAAGGCTAAAATTTTGTAGCCTGGTAAAGGGTTAAAAGTGCTCCCAAACTTTATACCTGGCAAGGGTTAGCCCCCAATTTTCCTGGAAAAAAATCTATACCTACAGCAATTTTCCTTCCTCATTTTGTTGTAATTTAGAGCTATGCAATTTTATTAGACTGAAATTTCATAGCTCTTTTACCCTGTTACAAGATCAGCTCAATATTAAGCCAGAACTTTTCATTTTTTTTCCCGGGAAAATTCTGAGGAATTACAGAGACTATGGAATTGAATGAATCAATACTTCAAACATTTTCTTGGAACTTTTTGATGAAGTAAATAGAATTGCTTCTTTGTAATGGTACCAGAAGAGATTCTATTGTCATAAATGGTTTTTTTTTGGTGTTGCTTCCATTATCATGGCTTTTCCTCAAGAAATCTTGAAGCTTTGGTATCCAATGTTTAACCCTTAGATTGCCGTATTCAACTTTACCACACAATCCCAACTTTTAACAACCCTGAGAAAGAAGCTTTTGAAAAAATTGCGGGAAACAGAGAAAATGCTGGTAGCCAGTATTTTCTCCTTTTCCCCCAATGTTCTTTATCCCTCTCAAACCAAATTTCAATTTTTCAGTCACATTTATTTTTTCATCTGCAAATGCTTTCAATTTGGACTAACCTAAATTTTGTTGTTTGGCAAAGAGTTAAGCTGCTTTGACAGATAGTGCAGGTAAAGATCAGATGCATTGAATGTGTAGTACAGATAAAGAGAAGACTGCACCAGATGTATAGGTCTCATCTTGCATAGACACTGTCCAATATATATTTTTGATTATTTGGCCTTGATTCCTTGAGTTGTAAAACTTCCTTTTTATCAAATTCTTCGATGTACTTTAACCCTTTACTGCACAATGACGCCTTTTGATGCCCCTGGGAAAGAAGCTTTTTGAAAACATTGTGGGAAAAGGAGAAAATGCTGGTAACCAGCATTTTCTCCTTTTTCCACAATGTTTTCTACTCTATCAAAGAAAACTTGCACCATTTTAGCCACATTGAAATTGTCGTCAGTAGATACAATAATGCTTGATCTGGCTCACCCCCCCCTCACCCCCCTCACCCCCTTATGCAACAAAATAAGCTTATTTCATGTTCTATCTTAACCTTCACCAAATTTCATGTAACACGCCCTCTAAGCCGCATGCTCATGAAATCATGAAATCATAAACCAACGAACCAATAGGTTAAGCAATCATAATTAATTCAAACTAACCCCCATCCTAATCCTTTTACCTTTAATTCAATTACTATAACACATCAACCCCTCACTCAGTAGATGAAAAATTTTCGAAAAAAAAAAAAATTAATTTTTAAAAAAATTTCATCATCACGCGTCATTGCATCATTGTATCATTACATCAGTTAAATATTGCATCAGGCTAACCGGGTGCATCAGTTAACCAGCTAACCGGGTGCATCAGTTAACCAACAAACCCATCAGCCCAGGCAAACCCTTACATCACTTAACCATCGAAACCCCCCATCAACCAACGCGTCATGCAATGGCTAGCGGGTTTATATTGGTTAGTGGGTGGGTTAAGATATTAATAATTAAAAATTGATTTTAAAAATTTATAAATCTTAAAGCAAACTAATAATTAAGTTATGGAAATTAGAGTTTGTCCTTACTATTGTGAAAATAAAAGTATTTTATTAACAAACTGTACCTGTTGTAATAGTTTATTAAAAAGAGAAGTAAAAAAGGGAAAGGGTTTTATAAAAAATTGTGAAGCGTGTATTAACAAAGATAAACCGTTTGGTTGGTCAAAATCATGTAAGTGTGAATGGGGAGAAAAAACTTTTTTATATATCAGTTGTTCAACTTGTATTTCTCCAACTTGTATATATTGCGGGAAAAAATGTTTACCTTCTTTTTGGAATTGTTTTAATAATGATTGTTCACAATTTTACTGTGCTGATTGTTTTGATGATGATAGAGAACGAGAAATAGTTGATGAAATTAATTTTAAAGAAAAATGGAAAGGTTCAATAAAAGATAAACTAGAGTGTTATGGAATTTTTAAATTACAATATTTGGCAGTAAAGAAAAAAATAAAAGGTTTTACTAGACTAAATAGAAATGCATTAATAGAATTGTTAATTCCTTTTACAACAGAAAATGATTTACCAATTAAATAAAAATTATAAATATTTAACCTCATAAACAAGGTTAAATATTTTATTTTGTTTTTGGTCTTGCTCCCTATGCTTCATCGGTCAGCTTATAATGACCCCATGATAATGTTCTATAACTACCATCCCTCAGTATCAAACCCTTTTTATCATCTTCAAAGCTTAATGCTATTTTATTCATTTTTATAGTAGTTAATTCATGAAGTTTACTTTTTATTCCTCCCATAGTTATACAAAAATCTTTTTCAGTATCCAAACAATCTTTATAAGTTTTAAATTTTAGGTCTTTTTTTATTACTGACTTTTTAACTCCTTTACATTTTTTAGTTTCTGATGAACTATCTTCATAAACAAACATACTATTTTTATCAGTTAACGCATTACCATTTTTATCTTTTCTTAAGATAAATTTTTTCATAGCATAAGTTTTTGCTCCAGGACTTACAAATCCAGTTAAAAGATCTCCTTCCATTTCATCCTTAAATTTACCTAACACATTACAATTTTTATCACTATACAATGGATGATTTTTCGGATAATTACTAAAGTCAAACAAATCATCGGCATCCTCTTTTAAATCTTCATACAAATCTTCAGTTTCTATTTTTAAAACATAACTATCAGTATCAGTATAGCACATAAATACTTTATCTTCACCAAATTTATTTTTAAAATAGTTATAATAATCTTCTAACATAGTTGTTTTGCTAATATCAAGTATGCTTACTCCTAAATAAATTGGTTTATCATATTTAATCCATGTTTTTTTCATATGTACCGCAACCAAATTTTCATCAAATATAGTATGATTATGAAAGTTATGTTTTGCTGTTAACTTTTTAAATCGTTCACTATTTTCACCATTAACTAATTCTATGTTTACTCTATTTCTTATATTTTCCATGGTTTTACCAAAAACAGAATTCATTGCTAACTTCCATAAATTATCTAAAAATTTATTTTTATCCTTCTTTGCTTGTGTTCTTAAAGCCACACACTTATCAACATATTTTTTAATAGCGGTACTCTCTTGATATTTAATTCCACGATGTATTTTTTTAATTTTTAATCCTAATCTCAGGTAAGTCTTTAAAGCTTCATGATGAAGTATATATTTTTCCTTATCATTTAAGTTTGGTATTAACTTTTCTACTTTACTAACTTTTAATTTTTCTGCTGCTAAAGGCATTTCATTATGCAAATCATGCAACTCTTTAGGATACTCCAAATCAACCTCCAGGGTACACGGATATTTTTCCCAGTTATTTAATTCTTCTTTAGTCATCCACTTAAAATAGTTTACAGGTAAAGGCTTACTCATAGCCCAAGGATAAAGACTGTTTTTATCAATATAAAACCCATATATACTAGGTTTAGTTGAATCATACTCATCACCCATATACTTATTGTTTGCTTCAAAATGTCTAATACTTGTCATGCAAGTGCCACCCCTTTTTGACGCTTCAAAAAAGTTAAGCATATTAATATCAGTAAGTTTTTTTAATTTTATTTCGGTTACCTTTAGCATAGCATCCCATCCATATCCAGGTAAAGTATAATACCAAGCAGGATCTAAGTCAAATTCTTTATGCAAAGAAAATCTAAAGTTTTCTATAACATCGGCTAAAAGTACAACATCTGTTTCATTGTATAGTTGTAAATAATCAGACATAGTTTTGCAACCAAAAACATCCCACACTTTTAACGCATGTGCCAGATCTTCTTCTGAAATTCCTTCTCCATTTAAGCTTGAATAAAATTCTTCTATAGGTGGTAGTTGTGTTTCTTTTAACTTATCAAAACTATCCATCCATTCATAAGGAAAGATACCCTTTCTACTTAACAATTTTTATTTTTCTTCTGTATAACCACCACGATGTTTTTCTAAATAATACTTTAAATTTTTAAAATTTTCATCTTTTAAATTTTCTACAATTTTTTCTAAACTACTAGCTAAAAACTTAAAACTATCAAGAAATCTTAATTTAATATTTTTATTTCCTACCTTTAGATTTTTTGTAAAACTAATATATTTTTCTTCTGTGTTAGGTAAACAATCAATTCTACCACTAGTTTTACCAAGATACTTAATAAAAATATGTGCATCATAACCAGATAAATTATGAAAGAAAACAGGTATAAAATTTGGAACTTTTGCTTTAAGATTACAATCATTATGTGCGGCACCTCTATACTCACCAGTAAAATGACAATGATCTCTTACTTTATAATTTTCATGAGTAAATTTACCACCACATATCCAACATTTTACTTCATTTTTATGTTTTCTAACTTTATCTTCAGTTAATTTTTCTATTTCTACTGGGTTTTTATAAAATTCTTTATAAAGTTGTTTAACATCCTTAGTTAAAGTATCTATAAAATGTTTTTCGGCATCCTCACCTACATATCCTCTTAATACTGGTTTCATAATTTTATCATTAGAAGGACAAATTAGATAGTTATAACTTACAGGTATATGCTTTTGTGTTTCAATAGTATTACTTTTTTGTTGTTGTTCTATTTTTTGTAATATACATTCAAAATCAGCAATAACTGCAAATGGTACCATAATTTTTCTACAATAGTTTTTAAACTTTATTAAAATTTCTTCAGGATTTTCAGGATCAAACTTAGGCATTATTAAATCAACTCCATCATGATCTTCACAACGCTCCATATGTTTTTCTAAAAGTTCTTCACTACCAAAATGGTTCATACAAAGCATACAATACTTAACATTATGATTAGAAGCCGCTTGTGTTCTCAGTAAAGCATTAATATTTTTTATTAAAACATAATGTGTTTTTTCTTCTTCATCTTCAATATATAACAAATTTACATGATTTTCTTTTAAACTTTTTATAGCTCTAATACGTTTGATTTTTTCCTTACCTTCTACTATCCCAAAAACATTAACGCTAATTGTTGGATTTTGTCTTTCAAACTTATCTATATCCTGTAAAGAAACAGGATATTTAATTCCTTTCATATTTAAGCTATTTTCCTTAGATTTTAAATCACCAATTCTTTCTTTATTATCATTTTTTGGATTTAAATGCCTTAAAACACACCATTTAAAACATTCATCATCCTTACTTTTCATATTAATACATGCCTTTTTATTTTTAATCCAATCAGGTAAATCTAACCATTCACCTGCTCTTAATGGTTCATAAATAACACTATGTAACTTTAAATGAATCACACTATTAAACGACCAACCACTACCATTTGAAGTAAATTTAATAAAATTTTCTATAATTCTTTCCATCATATTTAAGTATACTTCTGTTATATTGGTTCCTTCTAAGAAAATCTCATAACTACCAGAAGAAAAATTTGCTTTTACTATTTGTCTATTATTATCCTCTCCTCTTTCCATAAAACATTGAAGATTTAATTTTACTTTATGACTATGCATGCTACTTAAAAGTTTTTCAATTGTTGGTTTTGTTAGCATTAAAAACTCTTGTAACGTTTTAACAGGTATTCCTTCTATTTTATGTTCAGTTGCATAATTATTTAAGGCAGATCTATTTTGTAATATTTTTATTTTTTCCTCTCTTTCTTCATCATATATACTTTTTATTTTATTTTTTAAAGCATTAAGTTCTGGTGTTATACTTGGTTGTTCTACTCTTACATTTTCTAAACTCCTTAGCAAATCATTAACTGAAGTAGTTGGTGAAGTGACCAGTCTTTGTCTTGGTGGTATATAGGGTGTTGGTTGTAATATTGGTGCATCAATGGCAACGATATCCCTATCTAATATTGAGGGTCCCGTATTAATCAAAAGAGTTATTAGTTCATCACGTCTAAGCCTTGAGTATCTTCTTAATCCCCTTTCCCTTGCTAAATTTCTTAATCCAGCTACATTATATCTATCAAACTGTCGATCCATTTTTTTTTTAAATAAAATATTATTTCCTTAAGTCAAATTTTATTATTTTTTTTCATAAATAATAAAATTAAAGAATATCAATTCTATATTTACCTTTCCATACTCTACCATTCCAGTTTTCAATCGTTTGTGGACATTTTTCAATAAACTTACCAGCCTTATAAATTGATGGAAACTCTTTCACCTCTTCAGTTTCAACATCCTTTAAGGTAACCCTCTTTGGGTTTTTAGCAATATCCTTTAATCTTTCATAATTAGGAATTTTTTTTAAAATTTTTTTTTCTTCTTCTTCAGGATACAAACCATGCTCTTTTAACACATCAATATACTTTTTCTTGTTCCAATAGGAATACCACTTAATATTGTTATCTGTTAATATTTTCTTAAAATCAGCAACCTTTTTCATATTTTATTTAAGTAAAAAATTACTTAATATACTACACTCATCTTATTCCCATCACTCTGGAAGTTAATTAGTCTATCACTAAGTAAAACTGCATAAGCTAAAGTATTTGCTGGAACAGCTGGATTAAATGTTGCTTTAACGTGAATATCAGTTACAGAGTACTTAAGCCTTTCACTTTGTTTTGATAAATCAAACACAAACAAAGGAAAAAGAGTTTTATAATCTGAAGGAGTAATATTAGGGTTTGATACTAATTCATCCATGTTAAAAAACTTTTTTCTAAACAAAGTAGCTTCACTAAATATTCTACTAATTAGATTACTAGGAAAATCTATATCATAATCATATGTAGGATATTTTTTTGAACCTAACATTACATAAATATTTTTAATATTTACGCTGTTAAATATAGCCGGGTTTTCTTCTTGGCTACCACTTTTGTTAGTTTGAAAACCAACAATTAAGAAACGTGGCACTTCAGGAGATGATTTAGATGATAACCTCCAAGTAAAACTGGTTGATTGTGGAACCGCAATACTATCGCATTGTATCATTCTATATCCAACTGGAAATTTTTCTTTTTTCTCGATAAATTTAAAAAGTTCCATCCTATTACCATCTTCCGGCTCTACATGAGGCATAAACCAAGATACCTTCTCTAATTTAACTTTACCAGCACTAACAGCACTATCTCTAAAAATTACGTCTCTGTCATCATTTCTTGTTAAGGTTAAAGTTTGTTTCATACCATATATAATTTTGTTATAATCTTCACAAAAACCAAATATATGTTTTAATGGTATCCTAAAACTAAATGATCCAATTGGAAGGGAACCAAAAATATACTGTCTTCTTGTTGAAAACCCAGTATTAAGAGCACTATCTGCATTTTCTCCGGTATCCTTATACCACAATTGGTTTAACCCTTGTGATTTAGAAAAGTCATCAGGGTATTTTAACAATCCAAGCATTGTTGTAGCCTGACCAGGATAATTAATGCTTTCTATCTCTTGCCCACTTAGTTGATATCTGATATTTTTAAACAGATACATCAGTCCATTATTTGTTAAGGTTATCTCATCACCTACAACATAAGCGGTATCATCGTCTTTTAGTAATCTACCTACAATTAGTAAATATGACTCTGAAGGATGATAAAAAATATCTTGAGTTTCTATTTCAATCCTAATATTTCCTCCAGGGTTGTTAATATTGGTTCCTGTAATATAGTTATACTCATGATATTCATATTCATTAATACTATCGTCTTTAAAAATCGATTCTTTAATATTTAAAATATCCATTTTATTATATGCAATTATAATTTTAAGTCAAATTATAATTGTTTAAATTAATTTGCCCATAGTTGAGGGAATGACCTGTTTTCATCATTTACATACACACCCTTAAGTTTAATATTTTTAATTTTTTCTACTGAAAGGTTTTTTTTCATTTTTAGATAAATTCTATTTCCGTAAAGTATGGTTACCTTAGACATATTATTTTCTTTTAGATAATGATTTACATCTTCTTCAAATTCCTTAATGATATCAGCTTTTTCAGGTGACAATTTTAAAACAATCTTTTTATAATCATAATTTGTATCACTGCTATCTAATACTTCACAATCTTCATCAAGTTTTAAATTTGCATAAAGGATACTAACCTTTTTTGTGTTGTATTTTTCATAATGTGTTAAATTAAATTTTAGATTAGTCATTTCTTTTTTTATTTAATGTTTATTTTTACTTAACTTAAATTTATAATACTTTAACTCCACCACCCTTACTATTTAATTTCTTAACTAAATCTTGAATAGCAATTGCACTACCATCTATTAAAGCATTAATATTTTGCGTTGCAGGTTGAGTTGTTGTAGTAGGCTTTTGAGTATATTTTTCTATAATCTTTTTAGATTTTGGTGTTAAAGCCTTTTGAACTAACTTTTTACCTGCATCAACCGCGGCACTCTTTCCAACCTCTAACGCTTTCTTTGCTCCTTCCTTAGCTACGCTCTTACCAACATCAACTGCTGAAGATGCAATTTGTTTAGCTGCGCTGCTTGTAAAGAGTTTTGTAAGAAAATTAGTTAAAGTATCAAATATTCCTGCCCCTCCATATGCATAACTTCTTTTAAATCCTCTCTTTTGTGATGTAATCATTTTTATATTATAGACATTAATTTTTTATAAGTTTTTGTATTTAAAACACGTTGTCTTTTTAATTCATCACAAATACTTACCAATTCATTTCTTACACCTGTATGACCGGCTCCTTTACTTGCCATTAAGAGATCTAATCTTTCTAATAGTGCATTAGGGTCAGATGGGATAATGGTAATTCCTCTACCTGAAAAAGGAGAATAAGGATGATATCTTTTTTCTTCTCCTCTTATTGGAGATGTAATTAATGGTAATCTTATTCTACTAGCCTTTTTTTCATCCCAAATTTTTTTAAGTATGTGTTTCCACTTATTTGTTTTAGAGTATTTAGGATAATTATTGTTCGGGTTATCATTTCGATGAAGAGTATTACTTATTAATATTATCTCCTTGTATTTATCAAGATCCTCATCAGTATATATATCTTCGTCTGGTTCTTTAGCCACAATTAACTCCCACAAACCTGGTGTGCTTTTAAATTCATTATTATCAATGTAAAAACTATCATTTACAATATCAATTTTTTTATTACCAATATATAATTTTTTATCTTTTTCATATAAACCATATATTAAATCAACTTTATCTTTATTTTTAAATCTTCTTAACTGAGATAATTCAAATGAATTAATAATTAATTTTGATATATTATCATCTAAACCTTTTAATTCTAAATAATCAAAAAAATTAGCTATTTCTTCTTCTTCTTGATCACTTAATCTTAATGGTTCAAAAACATCCAAAGTAGGAAATTCATCAAGTTTAGTTTTAAATTTACTAATCATCTTTCTAATAGGGCCTAGTTCTCCTGCAATCTCCTTTGATGTTTCTTTTTGTACTTCTATAACAGGTCTAAAAAACCTAGAAAGTTGTTGTTGATATTTAAATTTGCCTTCTTTCTCTGCAAGTTGATCATCATGAATTCTTTTTTTCAGTGCAACAAATTCTTTTACTGTTTGTTCCCTTTTTAAAGGGTCTCGTATCTTCAAAAATGACATTTTTTTAAAAGTAAAAAAATTTTTTAATTTGTGTTGTCTATCTCACATGCACAAGAACACTTAAACTTGGGTGGTTTTAGTTTTAATTTGAATGCCTTTCTACAAGCCTCCTGAATTCCTCCCGTGCTTCTATTCGCCCCTTCTCTATTAAACTCTCTGATTCCTCTAGCTTGCTTTTTTTCTTTGACTTACTTCTAATTTCTTCCTTCATTTGTTTGTATTTTTCCAATTCTTCCATAATTAAAGTAAATTCTGAATGATCTATTTTGTTGTCTGTTATTGCTTTTGATATATGTGTAAGTAGTGTGTTTAGCTTTGAATCAGCCAACATTTTAATCTGAAGATGTTTTTCTGATTTTGTTCTGGTTCTTCTAACCACAAACTTACCCACCAATGCGGCTAACCCAACAACTAAAGCACAGCCTTCTAGAACCATAGTTGCAGGTATCGCTACTACGGTTGATAGTAAAGCGATTCCCCCTGCTCCGGCGCCTAGTGCTATAACGGTTAGTCCAGCTTCTACATTGTCCACATTCTTACTAATCTTCATGTATTTTTTACTTAGTTGCTCTCTTTCCTTAACTTCATTTTCTAGAAAAGTCTGAATTTCTGATATTTTTTGTAACCTGAATGATTGACCGTTATCTCTTGAGGATACTCCTAACGTCGTAGATGTTATTACTGGCTCTAATGATGGTGCATTTGGTATATTTCGTTCTTCTGGTAGCTCTGGATAAATCTTTTCTTTTAGTTCCATTTTATTTACAGCAACTTATTTTTAAATAGAATAGTAAAGACGACACAAAAAGGTGTTTTCTTGTATTTTTTTTATTTTACCAGAGTTGTTTGTAATTGTTGCAACCATGTCATCCACTTCTTCTAACGTAACTTCATTTGTAATAGATAATTGATTAAGTTTAAGATTATAAGATAGAGAAGCTAAAACAAAACCTTTACTCATATTGAAGCCCATACCTAAGGCTAACGTCATCGTAAATCCTCCTTCTATTACTAACGGTTGTTGAGTAAAAATATCCCATGTAACAGGATTAACTTTTTTAGCTGGATACTTAACTTCTACAGGTTTCCAAAAAATAGTTTTTGGTTGAACTATTTTATGTTTTCCATTTCCAAATTTATGTACGTTCATATTTTTTAATTTACAATATTGCACCTAATATAGGAATATTAGCAAATGGACTATTAGGTCCTAAAAGAAGACCTTTTCCATCATAAATTTTACCACCTTGTTTTAAAAACAATCCATCACCAACGGAATAGAATCCTTTACCTTTGTATGGTTTAAGATATAAACCTTCACCATCAGTTTCTACTTGACAGACGCAACCACCTTTCTTAAGGTAAAGCCCGTTACCCATTGCTTTTTGAACTCCTGAAGATGCTAAACCAGATAGTGCACCAATTCCTATAGCAGGTAAAACGGTTCTTGCTAATGTAGGTAGAACTGATGAAGCTAATCCTGCTAATAGAGGTAAAAATCCACCTTCTACTTTCATATTATGCTTAAGTTGATTAGGAGACATTTTAATCGTTGTTCCCTTTTTACCTTTATAAGCTTTTGTAAGTTTATTTACTTGTGAATTGGTTAGTGCAATTACATCATTACCATGAATATCTTCATACTTTAAACGAATACTTGCCGGAGCTTTGTTTCTAAAAGAATGTAAAATTTTTTCCTTTTGTCCGTCTGATATATTTATTTTAGCGTTAATATAGCTTGTCATTTTTTATATCTATCTTGCTTCTCTTATATGAAATCTAATTGTTAAATTTTCCCCTCTAAGATTGAGTAATGTTCCATCTTGGTCTGTAATTGATACATTTAAATTATGTATTTCATTTAATGTTAATGGAAGGTAAACAAGGTTTACCGGATTTTCTATAATTTTATATCCTGGTGATACATTTGGAAAAAAACTATAAATTGTATTTTTTTGTGAACCGTTAACATAACTACCTGAAATTAAATCTATATTAACTAGTAAGCTATTAATACTAAGAATATTTACTACATTTTCTGATTCATGAAATCCTTGTGTATATTTAGAATGAGTGAACCCTAATATTTTAGCAATAGAATTTTGTTGGTTAAAATCAACCTGATATCCATTTTCTAAAACAAGAATAGACTTTAAAGTATTAGTATTTGCTGAGATGCTAATATAATTTTCTTCATTAACAGCATCATAATGACCCTTTTTTCTCATTTCTTGTTGAATTACATCATTAATATCAACTAGATCATAACTTCCTTCAGGTATTCTTATTTTTACCCATGTTGCACCATTATCTGGTGAATAAACAAAAATGTTATTGCTTGCATCAATATTAGGAAATGAATAATAAGTTTCAAGATTAACCAATGCTATTTCATATTCTTTATCTTGATCTAATTTAAGTGGAGGAGTAAATCTTGTTGTAAACTCTGTTTTGTTATCGCTTACGATAATTTGAAATGAAGTTTTATGGTTAGTGTTTTTTACTATCTTTTCAAGTAATTCTACTTCCATTTTATAAATTTGTAAAATATATTTTAATGAAAAATATATTTTTTAATTATAATCTTTGTAATTTCGTGGTATGTAAAAGTTGTCAAAACCACATCTATATTTTCCATCGTTAGGGTTCTTAGTTAAATCTAACACTACAAAACCATGAGGTATTTCCCAACACTTTTTACAAAAATTAATAAACTCTGTTTTAGTCATATCATCTCCTACATGATCACTATAAATATGATTAAGATTTTTTAAGTCTTGTCTAAACAAACATATTAAGTTAGCATTTTCTCTAATAGTTTGACGGGGTAGTCTAAAATAATTTTGTGCCAGATAAAAACAATCAGCATTACTATGTCTACCCCTTACATAATAGTTTTCACACTTGTTTTGTCTTTCTAAAAGTAAGTCATCAAATATCATTAAGTTTTTATTTGATGCATTTAAATCTCTTGGATCAGGTACATCACTAGCATATTCAAAAAATTCACAATCGATATCAGATTTTTCCTTAATTGTTTTTGCCCATTCTTCAACTAATGCAGTAGGTGAAATATCTCGGTTTTGAACTTCATCTTTAAGTGAGAACAACCTTAATATGTATTCTTTTGGTATTTTTTCTTCAAAAGCTTTTTTAAGTATGCGATATTCTGGTTGAAACAAACTTTTACCAAAAACGTATAAGTTACCATAATCTAACCAATCAGGTCTTAACAAAAGGTTAAGTAAAAGTGTAGTTTTACCACATCCTGATTTGCCTACTATTAAACCTCTGATACTCCTTGGTAAAAGAGGATGGTTAAATCTTTTTGCTAAAGTTTCATTCCAAGATAAATTAACAATATCCATATTTTAATTAAAAAAATTTATTTTAATATAAAAAAAATGTATTGCGTTAAATGTAAAAAGGAAACTGATACTACTGATATACAGTATACGGTAAGTAAAAATGGTAAAAATATGGCACGAGGAAAATGTGTTGAATGTGGAACAACAAAAACACAGTTTATTAAACAACAAGAAGGTGGTTCGTTGTTAAACAAAGCAATCAATAACTTACCTGTTGAAATGCATTTACCTGGTCATAATTTTACTGGCCCTGGTACAAAGTTAAAGAAAAGATTAAATCCTGATTTAACACCTAAAGAATGGTCAAAGCCTGTAAATCGCGTTGATAAAGCAGCATATCATCATGATATCTGTTATCTTAAGCATAATGATACTAAAACACGTAATGATGTGTGTGATGCTAATATGCTTAAAGAGTTAAAGGGTATCTATAATCCTACTATTAAGGAAAGAATGGAAAGAGGATTGGTTTCTTCATTGATAGGAACCAAGAAAAGATTTGGTATGGGTGTCGGTAAAAAAAAAAATATTCACTAGCAGAAGAATTACATAAACCTGTAAAAAGAAAATTTAAGAAAAGGAGAGTTAGAGTAGGGGGTGTCGATAGGATATGGGCAGTAGATTTAGTAGATATGCAAGCATTTTCTAAACTTAATCATGGAGTAAAATTTCTTCTTGCTGTCATTGATATCTTTTCAAAATATGGATGGCTAATACCATTAAAGGATAAAACAGGAAAATCTGTTTCTGCTGCACTGAAGAGTATTTTTAAGGAAAGAAAGCCAGAGAAAATGTGGGTAGATAAAGGTAAAGAGTTTTATAACAAAGATGTTAAAGATTTGGTTGAATTGTATTCTACTGAAAATGAGGAAAAATCAAGCGTTGTTGAGAGATGGATTAGAACAATGAAAGAAAAAATGTGGAAGTATTTCTCTGCTAACTCAACAAAAGTATATATTGATGTATTACAAAATCTTGTTAAGGAATACAACAACACGAGGCATTCTTCTATTAAGATGACACCAATTGAAGCAAGTAAGAAGAAGAATAAAAATAAAGTTTGGACAACATTGTATCCTGATTATGACCAAGTAAGGGAGGATATCAAACCAAAGTTTTCTGTTGGAGACAAAGTAAGGATAAGTAAAAAGAAAAAGACTTTTGAAAAAGGTTATACTACGAGATGGACTGAAGAGGTTTTTACGGTTATCGGAGTAAAACATACGACGCCTATAACATATAAGATTGAAGATTTAAATGGTGAAGAAATAAAAGGTTCTTTTTATGAACCGGAACTACAAAAAACGAGCCAAGAGGTGTATAGGATAGAAAAGATTATTAAAAAAGGTAAAAAGAAATCTCTTGTAAAGTGGAAAGGTTATTCTGATGAGTTTAATTCATGGGTTGACAACGATGCTATTGTAAATATTTAACTATATAAAAATGGAAAATATTTTAATTGATAATATAACTTTACCAAATAAACCTTTAAGCAATTTTGAGCTTGAGGATGCCGTAAAAAAATTAAAAATAAAAAATTTTAGAGGAATATTTTTAAGAGATGTTCTACCTAAAAAAGTAAGAAATAAAGAATGTGGTATATTAAATCTTGATGCTACTGGCGGATCTGGTACTCATTGGGTTGCTTGGTTTAAAGATGGAAAGAAAAAAATTTATTTTGATAGTTATGGTATTCAACCACCTCTTGAAATTATAGATTATTTAAAAAGTCCATTACATTACAATACGGATCAATTACAACAAGCAGGTGAAGTATTTTGTGGACATTTATGTTTATACATTCTTAAAGAGTTGTGCTTGGGTAATAAATTTCAAGATATTTTAAATAAACTTTTTTAGCAATATTAAAAACTATGCCTGTTGATAAATTTGGAAGAATGGATGAAGTTAAAACAAGCGGTGATGGGGTATCACTTGCTTACATTACTAACAACTTTTTACGTAAAGATGGAACAACCACTGTTACCGGTTCCATAAATATGGATGGTAACACATTAACGAGGGTTAGTAATCCAGTAAATCCTCAGGATGTTGCTACAAAGAGTTATGTTGATGGTAGTAGCTCAGGGTTGTTAGATGAAAACGGGGGGTATCATATAGAGGGGTATCTAAACATGGGTTTTAATAAAATAAAAAACTTAGATGAACCTGAGGGGCCCAGTGAAGCTGCTACAAAAAGATATGTAGATGGTATTAATGCAATACGAAAACAACAAGATGGTACCTGGTCTGCTGTTGCAGATATAAGCATGAAGGGGTATCATTTAATGGATCTTATAGATCCTGCATCCCCGATGGATGCTGCTACAAAAAGATATGTAGATTATGCTAATCGCGCATTTATTCATGATGGTGATACATATACATCAAGTAGTGACATTTCTATGGGTGGATGGAGGATTAATGATGTTGCTTCACCTATAAATAATCGGCAAGTTGCAAATAAGTTTTATGTAGATAACATTGTTAATACGGCCACCGCAGGAAAAAGAGCTTTAAGACAAAACCAAGCTGGGGTTTTCTTAGCAACTGGTAAAATAGATATGAACACTCACCCACTTACCGGCTTACCAAATCCAATAGACCGTGATTCTGCTGTCAATAAAAATTATGTTGATAATGGGGGTGCCATTGTAAAAAATCCTGATGGAAGCTTTACGGCCTCCGCGGATATAAATATGCAAGGCTTTACTATAAAAAATGCGGTTACCCCAGTAGAAGAAAGAGATATAGCAACAAAATCCTACGTAGATGAAAAATTAGGCATTAAACCAAAACCTATAATTACCGTGTGGGCTGAGGAAAAGGGAGAACTTAAGAAAAACAACTTTCAGTTTTCATTTGGTAATGGTTTATCCGGTCCATCTCATGCATTGGGGGGTTATTGTTTATCCGCGTCAGGAAGAATATTACGCGGCACATTAGTTTCTTTACCAAAAGATGATGATGATAGTATACTTGAAATAACCATATCATCTGCTGAAACTGGAAAAAATATTATTAAAAAACGTGATGAGTTATGTACTTGTACAGAGTTTAATCCTCCTATTGAGGTCAACCAATGTGATGTTATAAATTTTAAAACTGTGTCAAAAAATCCAAAGGTAACTAATTCTTATGTAGCTATATTGATAGAATTGGATATATAAAATATATAACCCAGAAAAAGGGTTAAATATTTATAAACTTAAAGTTTATACTATATTCTTCAATGTCATTAATACAACTTTCAAGGAAACTGTGTTCATATGGGCAATCTATAAATCTTTGTTTAAAGAGAGATAGCAAATTGGTTAAATCTTTACTGATAAATTGATGTTTAACGCGTATGTTGTTACCACCAGCATAAAATGTTATGTTTAGGTTACCCTCGTTAGGTTGTTCATAAAACATTTTACTGCAGTAGTAGTATATATCACTAAACCATTTTGGGTCTTTATAGGGCATTAGTCCGGTTTCATTTGTGTAAATGATTTTGTTTGTGTTTGTAGGATGAATATTTGATTTATCCTTAAGTAGGTCATTTAGCTTTTGCTTGAAATCTGGCTCTAGTTCTAGCATTTTATTTTATGAAAATTTTTGTTTAATATTCTATTTCTGCTATTTCATCCATGATGTCTTCTTTAATTTTCTCATTTTCTTCTTCCACCACAGCTTTCAACTGTTGTTCTGATACCGTGATACCCTCTTTCTCTTTCAACAAAAGATTTTCTAGTTTTTTATAAATTTCATCCTCTTTCTTTTCTAAATATGTTTTTATATTACCTAGGGTTTCTCTTTTAAAATCATCATAAGCATTACAAAACTGTACTTCCGTTTTAGATATGCGACAATCTGTTGAAAAACCGTTTTTTTTATCTTCTCTTTCAGATATTAAATGATCTAGATAGAAACATTCGTCTGCAAATTCACAATTTTTATCAAACCATTCTTGCATTACACCACCGTATATACTATGGGTTAGGTAGTAAGTATAACAATTTATTTTTTTATAAAACTTTTCTAGTTCTCTAAATTCTTTTTCCAGATTTTCCACATGTTTGAATTCTTCTTCCTCTACGGAAAATGTTACACATGCTCTGTTTGTTATTTCTTTAAATAACTCATATTTATGATCAATATCCTTATATGCTCTTAATTGAAATTCGTCTATTACCTGTTTGTCTTTTACAGTTTTACTTGCTTCTATTTCTTCCTTTAATTTTTCCATATTTCTCTTTTAATATGGGTTATATATCATCTTAAGATGAAATATATACCATGGATTATTATTTAAGTCCTATTTTAACATGTTTTTTTCTTAGTCTTTTTTGACAAACACTTCAGCTACTTTCTCTATTATTTGTTTTTTAAAAACATCACAATCCTTGTCTAAAAATGAATGTTTATCATTTAAAGCATGTATAACTTCATCTTCTATATCCTCAAACACTTTGTCTAAAGTTTCCTCCATCTGTTCTCTTATCTTATCAACATCTGTATCTAAAGCTATGTCGTTTTTTAAATCATCTAACCTAAACTGAAGATCCTCCTCTTTCACAGCGTCAAAGTAGCGGGTAAGATTTCTTATTGCTTTTTCTATTATATCCTCTGCTCTACTTTCAAACAAACCGTTGATGATGCTTGCCTCTTCATAAAACAAGTCATCAAACTCTTCTTGTGATCGTATGACAACACCATTGTTATCATTATTATCACTTATGTTTTCATTATTATTTTCAGTAAAACTTGCCATTTTACCTACTTTTACTTAGGAATTTTTAATCTTAAATTCAATTTTTATTTAATCATGGCAAGCGATTTTTAAATTTTTTTTTTTTTTTTATTAAAAATCTTAAGCCACCAAAAGGTTATAAACCCGCTAGCCATTGCATGACGCGTTGGTTGATGGGGGGTTTCGATGGTTAAGTGATGTAAGGGTTTGCCTGGGCTGATGGGTTTGTTGGTTAACTGATGCACCCGGTTAGCTGGTTAACTGATGCACCCGGTTAGCCTGATGCAATATTTAACTGATGTAATGATACAATGATGCAATGACGCGTGATGATGAAATTTTTTTAAAAATTAATTTTTTTTTTTTTCGAAAATTTTTCATCTACTGAGTGAGGGGTTGATGTGTTATAGTAATTGAATTAAAGGTAAAAGGATTAGGATGGGGGTTAGTTTGAATTAATTATGATTGCTTAACCTATTGGTTCGTTGGTTTATGATTTCATGATTTCATGAGCATGCGGCTTAGAGGGCGTGTTACATGAAATTTGGTGAGGGTTAAGATAGAACATGAAATAAGCTTATTTTGTTGCATAAGGGGGTGAGGGGGGTGAGGGGGGGGGTGAGCCAGATCAAGCATTATTGTATCTACTGTCGTCTGTAAATTCTTTCAATTTGGACAAGGCTAAAGTTTTGTCATCTGGTAAAGGGTTAAAAAAAAAGCTTACTTGAGTTCAGCGTTTGAAGTGGTTGTATTAACGAACAGTCAAAATGTGGCTTAGGTGTTCGGTGATAAGCACAGCCGCCCATGCCAGCATTTACTAACAAATGTGAATAAAAATGTAGACTGAAGCCACACTTTTAATTCAAATTTACTGCTCTGTAGGTCTTTGGCTCTGTAAGATCAAATATCACTGTAAAGAATATTGATGTTCTTAAATAAACCCTGAAAGAAAAACTGGTTATAGTTCAGAAGCACCCCCCCCCCCCCCCTGTCCTTGAGGACACCTTAGACTTTGATAGACCAATGACAAAACATCCTTAAAAATGGTTAACAGTAGAAAAAAAAGAGGGCCATGATGGCCCTGGATTGCTCACCTGAGTCAATGGGCGAAATTTCACCCCAGGGTCATAATGACCCAATTTAAAACTCATCTGAGATATTATTAAGACAAACATTCTAACCAATTGTCAGGTCAATTGAGCTGAAAATGTGGCCTCTGGAGTGTCCAAAATGCCTTTCTTCAATTTGACCTAGTGACCTAGTTTATGACCCCAGGTGATCCAATTTCAACCTCATCCAAGATATCAAGACAAACTAGTTAACCAAAGTTCAGGTGAATTGGGCAAGAATTGCTGCCTCTAGAGTGCCCACAAGGTATTTCTGTAATTAGACCTAAAGACCTAGATTATGATCCTATGTGACCCAATTTCAGACCCATTCAAAATATCATCAAGTCAAACATGCTTACAAATTTTCAGGTCAGTTGAGCAAAAATTGTGGTCTCTAGAATGCCCACAATACATTTCTTTAATTTGACCTAGTGACCTAGTTATTGACCCTATGAGACCCAATTTCTGATTGATCCGAGATATCATCAAGTCAAACTTGTAAACCAATTTTCAGGTCAATTGAGCAAAAAATGTGGCCTCTAGAGTGCCCACAAGGTATTTCTTCAATGTGACCCAGCGACCTTGTTTTTGACCCTATGTGACCCAATGAAGTCATCCGAGATATCATCAAGACAAAGATGCTGACCAATTTTCAGGTCAACTGAACAAGAATTGTGGCCTCTAGAGCGCCCACAAGATTTTTCTTTAAATTTGACCTAGTGACCTAGTTTATGACCCTATGTGACCCAATTTTGAACTCATCCAAAATTTTATCAAGACAAACATGCTGATCAATTTTCAGGTCAATTGAGTAAGAATTGTAGCCTCTAGAGCGCCCACAAGGAATTTTTGTGAGTCGATCTAGTGAGACCTAGTTTATGACCCCAGGTGACCCAAATTCCAACTCATCCAAAATTTTATCAAGACAACAATTCAGACTAATTTTCAGGTCAACTGAGTGAGAAATGTGGCCTCTAGAGTGTACACAAGGTATTTCTTTAAATTTGACCTAGTGACCTATGACCCAAGGTATCCCACATTTGAAATCATTCGAAATTTTATTTAGACAAAGATTTTGACCAATTTTCAAGACAATTGAGCAATAAATGTGGCCTCTAGACTGCCCACAAGGTATTTCTTTAATTTGACCTAGTGACCTAGATTATGTCCCCAGGTGACCCAATTTTGAATTAATCCTCGAATTCATCAAGACAAACATTCTGACCAATTTTCAGGTCAATTGAGCAAAAAATGGGCCTCTAGAGTGCTCACAAGGTGTTCCTTAATTTGACCTAGTGAGCTAGTTTATGACCCCCAGGTGATCCAATTTCAAACTCATCCGAGATTTAATTAAGACAAACATTCTGACCAATTTTCTAGTCAATTGAGCAAAAAATGTGGCCTCTACAGTGGCAACATGGTATTTCTTTCATTTGACCCAGTGACCTAGTTTATGACCCTAGGTGACCAAAATTCAAACTAATCTGAGATTTGATCAAAACAAACATCCCAGCCAATTTTAAGGTCAGTTGAGTAAGAAATGTGGCCTCTAGAGTGTCCACAAGGCATTTCTTTGATTTGACCGAGTGACCTAGTTTATGACCCCAGGTGACCAAATTTCAAACTCATCCAAGATTTAGAGTAAGACAAACAATCTGACCAATTTTCAAGTCAGTTGAGCAAAAAAGTTGAGCTTAGGTGACCCAAAGTCGAACTCATTCGAGATTTAATCAAAACAAACATTCCAACCAATTTTCAGGTCAGTTGAGTAAGAAATGTGGCCTCTAGAGTGTCCACAAGGTGTTTCTTTTATTTGACCTAGTGACATAGTTTGTGACCCCAGGTGACCCACTTTCAAACTCATCCGAGATTTTATCAAGACAAACATTGACCGATTTTCAGGTCAATTGAGCAAAAATTGTGACCTCTAGAGCGCCCACAAGATATTTCTTTAAATTTAACCTAGTGACCTAGTTTTCTGACCATATGTGACCCAATTTTGACCTCATCCAAGATTTTATCAGACAAACATGCTGATCAATTTTCAGGTCAATTGAGTAAGAATTGTAGCCTCTACAGCGCCCACAAGGAATTTTTGTAAGTTGATCTAGTGAGACCCAGTTTATGACCCAAGGTGACCCAATTCAAACTCGTTCCGGATTTCATCAAGACAAACAATCTGACCAATTTTCAGGTCAGTTGAGTAAGAAATGAGGCCTCTAGAGTGCCCACAAGGTATTTCTTTAATTTGACCTAGTGACCTAGTTTATGACCCTAGGTGACCCAAATTCAAACTCATTCGAGATTTGATCAAGAGGAACATTCTGATGCATTTTCAGGTCAGTTGAGTGAGAAATGTGGCCTCTAGAGTGTCAACAAAGAATTTCTTTAATTTGAGCTAGTGACCTTGTTTATGACCCCAGGTGACCCAATTTCAAACTCATCCGAGATTTCATCAAGACAAACATTCTGACCTATTTTCAGGTCAATTCAGTAAGAAATGTGGCCTCTAGAGTGTCCACAAGGTAAATGTTGACAACAGATGACGCATGACGGCCGCTGGACATCGGACAACCACAAAAGCTCACCTTGAGCATGTTGTGCTCAGGTGAGCTAACAAGCACCAGTGCATGACGAGAACTTTAAGGAGTGTCCACGTAATATTGCATCTTGCTTAATTTTACTTACATTGACAGGCTAAATTGATACTTCAGTTTATAAGTCTCTTAGGAAGGGTGTGACACCAAACAAAATGGCAAGGTTGAGAAAGATCAATACCTGACGTCACAAATGTGACACTATAAGTTTAGTAGAGTATATTCTGGAAATGTGAGGTGTTTAAAATATCGTTCGGATTTAGATGCTATTCGGATTTATGTAAAATATCGTTAGGATTTAGATGCTATTCGGATTTATGTTCACCCGCTCAACTTTCAATTCGGAAAAGTCTACATTTTTGTTGTCTGGTAACGAGTTAAGAGTTAACCCTTAGAATACCTTTCACAACTGCAGTTGCTTTTGGTGACAGTGTACATCAAGTGCACAAAATTGTGGACTTACCTCTTGATCCACACTGTTGGATATGTTAAGATATTCTCGCCCAGAACAGCCTTGAGTTTGGGTCTGTACTTCACAACAGGCAGTGTCTGTCCAGAATATTTTGGGCAGTAATTTTTTGCCAGATGACAACACTTTAGACTTGATCACATCAAAACCATTTGCGGACTACAAACTAAATGTGGCGAGAATTATGGAATTTGTCTCTGAAAGGATATAAAACATTGTAGGAAAAGGAGAAAATGCCAGCAGATTTCTGCTTTTCACACAGTTTTCAACAAGCCTTCCAACTCAGGTTACAAGAATATGGGATTGTTCGGTAAAGGGTTATTCCTTTACCAAGCAATCTAGACCTTTAACAACCTTGTTTTTGAAAACATTTTGGAAAAAGGAGAATATGCTGGTAACCAGCATTTTCGTCTTCCCCCACAATGTTTTCTGCTCTAACAGGGACAAATTTTGTCATTTTGGTCACCTTTAACTTGTCTGCAATGCTTTCAATTTGGACCAGTATGAAAGATTTTGTCATTTGGTAAAGGGTTAAGAGCTAATGATAACAAAAAAAAGCAATGAACGGCCTGAAGATGACTGCGAGCTGTTCTATTTTTGTGATCAAGTGAATGCCTCCTGATGTGTGTTTAAGCATTCTGGAAAATCATTGCAATTGTCTCAGGAAAGAGACTTTAACCCTTTACCACACAATCCCAAGTTTTAACGACCTTGAGAAAGATGCCTTGTGAAAGCATTGTGGGTAAAAGAGAAAATGCTGGTAACCAGCATTTTCTCCTTTTCCCAGAATGTTTTCTAGTCTATCTAAGTCAGAAACCAGCATTTTAGAAACATTGAATTTGTTGTCTGCAAAATTACTTTCAGTTTTTGGCTGTGTCAAAAATTTTATCGTTTGGTTAAAGGAGCCCACCAGTGACACCTGAAGGGTTACTGGCAATTTGCTGGTATCTTCCTTTCTTGGAGTGGAGGGAAGGCTTACAGTGCATCTTCATATATATCTTTACCTTTAACTCTTTACCACACAATCCCGTCTTTTAACCCTTTACCAGACGACAAAATTTTAGCCTTGTCCAAATTGAACCCATTTGCAGACGACAATTTCAGTGTGGCTCAAATGGTGCAATTTCTCTTTGATAGGGCAGAAAACATTTTTGGAAAAGGAGAAAATGCTGGTTACCAGCATTTTCTCCTTTTCCCACAATGTTTTCTACCCCTTCCATAACAAATTTCAATTCTTAAGTTGCATTTAATTTGTCGTCTGCAAATGCTTTCAATTTGGACTGGTCTAAAATTCTGTCGTGTGGTAAAGAGTTAACTCTTTACCACACAATCCTGTCTTTTAATGAACCTGAAAGAAAAGGCTTTTGAAAACACTGAAAAAAAAAAGGAGGAAATACGAGTTACCAGCATTTTCTCCTTCTCTTACAATGTTTTCAACCATTCCAGAAACAAATTTCATCATCTGAGCCATGTTCAATTTTTTGTCTGTCAAACCCTTCAGTTTGGACCAGTCTAAAATATATTTTGATAAAGAATTGAATTATCTACATTATTTTCCTAAAGAATAATTTGGGCTCTTAAACCCTGTTAATCCTTTCCCAAACATCATATTTTAGACTTCCAAATTCAAACCATCTGCAGACGGCAAATTCAACATTGGTACAGATGAGTTTAAGCTCTCTGATGAGGCAAAAAACATTGTTGGAAGAGGAGAAAATGCTGGTTACCAGCATTTTCTCCTTGTTCAACAATGTTTTCAAAAGTTCTTTCTCAGGGTCGTGAAAACCAGGGATTGTTCGGCAAGGGGTTAAGGCTTTGTTTTGAGATATATATAACTTTTATGTGGTAAATACATGTAATTCAAACTGAAGATGATTCTTAAGAAAGCTCTTTTTATCAAAACCAGTAGAACAAATAATTTTCAATGAACATTCAAATTCTTTTAAAGAGAAATTTCTCATTGAAACAGCTTTAAGATTGAAAGATTTGCAGTTTGATTATTGACTTAAAATGAGTATTCTATTTATAAAGCATGCTATTGGTAAATATTTGGATTCTTTGGCAAATTAGGCTTAAAGGGAGAGGGTAAAGCAGTGTTCATTTCTTCATATTTCTTGTATTCAAGAATGCAAATTAATTTCTAGGTTTACCATATCAATCCATTAGTACTTTGTGATAGAGTACTCATTTATGTATCAAAAGTTCAGTAGATTATTGTTTATCATAAAATGGTGATGGAAGCCAGGTCCAAGGATATTGTTACCATTCTTGGAATCAATATTCCAATAACCAGTCTACAGCCTTAGTGGTTCCCTACCCCAGCAGGCTGGCTTTATTCCTGCTGGAAAAATTACATGATGGCACATGGAACACCCTTCACATAAGGACAGCATGCACACACCTTTCTAATCAGATTTGAGAGCCTATGATAGTAGAGTTCCAGACATTTGCTCTGGCACTTGAAATACTACAACTTACTGTAGTAGAACTGTATTGCTCTGTAGTTTGGTCATATCTCATTACTTTATGTTCATGTGCTTCTTTACCTTTATCAGTGGATAATTATATTGGTGCATTTCTCTTCAGTGAAAAAAAGTTCAACTACTTAAAAACAAAGTGTGATATAAACTTATATCTGTTCTTTTAATCAGATATTCCTATTTTGTTCTTTTATAATATTGTAGGTTGACAGATATAGTTGATGATAGTTTGCAACTAGGCAGAAACTATTGGAAAGTTTGGAATTATAGATTTTGTGCATGAGTCAGCTAAGATTCTGCTGCCCAGGACCAACTGGATAGTTTTTTCCCATACTTAATCCAGGAGATTTGGAATTTCTTTGAAAGTATTATACGACAAAAAAGGTGAGTCAAAATTTGAATCGGTCTTATTCTTGATCATTACCTGATATGACTGTTGTATCTTTATTTTTCTTGTATTGAATTGATATATAAGGTGGTATCTTGCCAAAGCTTTAACTTCTGGGTGGCTTCAACTGTCAACCTTGCCAGCTGGTCAACAATGTTGTGGTACAGAAGCAGGTGTCTTGCAGACAGGTATGTTTTTCCTCTTTCACTGCACTTCTGCTTAACTCTTTACCAAATGACAAAATTTTATACCGTTTCAAATTGAAACGATTTGCAGACGATATAAAAAATGTGACCGAATCGTTTACTTTGTTTTGAGAAGGGTAGAAAATTTTGTGGGAAAAGGAGAAAATGCTGGTTACCAGCATATTCTGCTTTTCCCACAATTTTTTTAAAAAGACTTCTTTCTCAGGGTTGTTAAAAGTCAGGTTTGTGTAGTAAAGGGTTAAAAATCGTAATTCATATTTCAAAATCATGCTTGAGATATAAATTTCCTCGGTTATAATGCCTCTAGTTATGTGTCAGTTATCCAGTTCCTAGACTGGTCACACAGGAGATATGTTCAGTGTAACTTTTTACCGAACAACAAAATTTTAGTAATATCCAAATCGAAAGCATTTGCAGACAACAAAGCAAATGTAATGAAAAAATTGATAATTGTCTTCCATGGCATGGCATAGAGTGGAAAGCATTGTGGGAAAAGGAGAAAATGCTGGTTACCAGCATTTTCTCCTTTTCCAACAATGCTTTCAAAAGAATTCTTCCTCATGGTGTGGTAAAGGGTAAACCTATTTATTCTACATTGATTGTGAAAGAAGTTCTTACAACTTCTATTAATCACTCTCAATGGATGCTTCGTTGAAATCTGAACCTGTACTCTCTATACTCTCACTGTGAAATTGATAGTTCGAAAGGTTGACCCCACTCTTCATGAAGTTTGAACCTAGAACTTTTGGTGGAAGAGGTCAGCACGGTATACCTACACCACTATCTCTCACTTTCGGAAGATAAAGTGTGCAACAACAATTTCCTCCATGTATACCAGGGGATAGTCTTTTCCTTCATGTTTACCAGTTGACTTATTGACTCTTCATTACTAAATTAACTTTCACTCTTTACCAAATGTCAAAATTTGGGACTAATCCAAAATCAAAGCATTTGCAGACGACTATTTAAATGTGGTTCAAATGATGGAATTTGCTTTTGATGGGGTAGAAAACATAGTGGGAAAAGGAGAAAATGTTGGCTACAAGCATTTTCTCCGTTTCCCACTTTATTTTCAAAAGCCCTCATTGTTAGGATCATTAAAACTTGGTTACCAGCATTTTAATCTCTTTTCCCACAATGCTTTCAAAAGCCTTCTCCATCAGGGTTGTTAAACTTGAGCTTGTATTTGCTCTGAGCTGCATGAGAAAATTTGATAGCCAAGAAACAAACATCTTCGCAAGTAAGCCAAGGATACTAAGGTAGTACCCTTGGCCGCTCGCCTCTTTAAAAATCGAAACTCCCGCTGCGCCATTTCATTGGATGCGATCAAAACCCATTGCGTCCAATCAAATCATCCGTAACAAGAAATCTTCCGCAAAACAGAAAACAATAATGGCGGCGCCCGTCAGAAACGAAAGTTGTCGTGTTTGTGACGAAAATTTGCCAAAAAAAAGAGTAGACGATTGATATTTAATGAGTTTTTTGTAGTTCATGATCAATTATGTGAAATATTAGGACGGGTTCCACAGCCAAATGATCGCGAATCATCGTATGTCTGATTAATTTCAGAAAATTGTGATGAATCGTAAAGCGCAGCCATATTTGATGCATAGCCTAACAAATTTTATTGCGAGCATTTTGATTGGTCAGGAATAACATCAGCAAAGGTTACGCAACTCGTGATATTCGATAGGTGGCGCAGCGGGAGTTTCGATTTGTAAAGAGGCGAGTGGCCAAGGGTACGTAACGAACAAAGTGGAGTTAGTATCCTTGGCTTGCGAAGATGAGAAACAAAAGGCAGAGCTTGGTGTGAAAGTTTTCCTACTCAGCAAGAAGTAAATACAATCACCAGGAAAGCCACTACAACATAATATTCCTTACATTATACACCTACAAATTTTAACAACAAAATATAGCAACTATTGACAATGGTGCTCGAAAATGGTCAGAAATTTAAACAAACTTTAGTGGAGAAGACGTTCTTTTTATGAATGGCAGATTATTATTTTAAGGTTATATTTTAAAAAAGTCCAATTGGAAACCAAGCCAAATGAAGACTGCAAGCAAGTTATGTCACTATACCGTATTTGGGAACAAGTTTGACACTGTGTAGGTACAGATTTTTTTCCTGGGTTCTGGGCCCGTATTCACCAACCATTCTTAAGAATATTCTTGGTCTTGTTCTCTAAAATTTTCCAAATTTGAAAGTAACACACCTTCTGATTGGCTAAACCATTTGGTTTAGCCAATCAGAAGTTGTGTTACTTTCAAACTTGGAAAATCTTGAAGAATAAGTCTAAGAACGTTCTTAAGAATGGTTGGTGAATACGGACCCAGCTGTTTTTATATGCATACCATGCATTTATCTGAGTCGGAAAATTTCAAGGTATTTGATAAAATAAAATACACTAATAACACAAAAAAAGGATCTAAAACTGTAGTGAGGTGAACCCAAAAATATGGAGCATATTTTAGAGAAAATAATGCTGCATAATGTTGTTTTGATCAAAGTACCTTACCTGTCTATGTTCAGTTATCTTCCACAAGGTGGCATTTTTTGAATACATACCTATCTGATGTGGGCATTCTGGGTAGAGAACCAGACTACTTGCAAATTTCAAAATAAATGTTACTCAATAAAACGCTACCTCTTATACTTCACCTAGCCATGGTTAGTTAGCTAGCATATAATCTGTGCACCAGTCATTTATAAACACAGCCTGTATAGGCTCAGGAAATAGCCCTGGTACAGTTTTGTCCATAAGTCTGGAAAAACCCAGATTCAAAAATCCTGGGTTTCCTAAAATCTATATTTAGAAACTCTATACAAAGATTTGCAGTAAACAATGATATTTTTAAAAACTGTTTTTCAGGGTTGAAATAACTAAATTTTTAAGAAATTTGAAGTGAAAAATAAGCTAGATTTTTTTCAAAGAAGTATTGTTTATTGCCATTTTCTCCATTGCTACTTTTTTAGCAGCAGAGTTTTAGTTTATGCACTGCATATTCATATTTATCCTATACAGGATAGTGATGTGGATAGATTAATCTTTAAAGAATATGGCATGTGCAGGCAGCAGTCTATGTTTGTAGAGTTAAATTTTTAGTTTGAAAAAGTTAATGGCATACAAATGCGTACATCATTTGCTATTAAACAGCTCAATACCACGTAAGAAAAAAATCAGTGCAGGGTCCAACACTAACTTCTACCCAAAGTTTAACCCTAAGGTTGCTAAGTGCACCTTGGGGCCCTTTTGCAGACAGTGTAGATCAAGATCAGACTGCACAAAATGCACAGTCTTACATTCATGCTTCCCAACTTTTTCGAACACCAAAGGGGGTTTTTGAGAGTTTCAAAGGGGGGAGATTGGGGGTTTCAAGGGGGAGACTTTTTGAGGTGTACCGGAAGGTCCTTCTAAAGATCTTTTTTAAACCATTTTAGGCTAAATAACTTTACAATTGAACAAAAGTCAGGTTTATGATTTATATATTTACTTTATTTTCTATGGTAAAGAAGCACTGTAATGTTTATTATCAAATGCTGCTTTGTCCATTGTGTTTTCACTGTTTTGTAAGTATATCATATAATTTCGACTTATTGTGTAAAGATATTCTGCCATTTTGTATTGTACCCATAATGTCTTAGCTTGAAATATAGACTACAGAGTACCACATTTCATCCTTATATTATTCATTGTCTTTGGTACTCAATACTCGCAAACAGATATATCGAATAAACCTGAAATAATCTGGCTCGAATTGCTGGTAACTATCAAAAGGACAAGCTGTCATAGTGTTTGAAAAAAAAAAAATCAGGTCCCATTGAGGTCCTTTGGAGTATCATTTTTGTCTGCATAAATCATTAGTAAAATATCTCAAAAGCATGAAGAAAATTTTTAAAAAATGCACTTTTCAAAAAAAAAAAAAAAAATCTGGAGGCAATCTTCACACGAAAAAATTCTGGAAGCAAATTTCAGCATCGGTAACGCTAGGTAACACTTTGTTCCTCCAATCAGTGCCCCGAGCATTACAATATTACCCTGTCGCCGGTAACCAGTCGAATATTGCTACATCATTGTTTTAAATAACACTACGATCACGTTCGGGTCGATCTATTTTTACGTAAATTGGAATTCCAGTGATCACTGAGCAGTAAGAGTTTAAAACTTCGTATTTGTTCATTGTTTCTGATGATTATTAACTTAATGTTTTCACTCATTTTTATCTGCGTCCCGGGGACGCAATGAGCACTGGTATTTTGTGTTTATAGATCTATACTCTTAGAACGTAATTTACCTGATAACGTCAGGTGAACGACGTTTGATATCCACTTTGAAAATAAACTGGTACCTGTTGTATCTCACGCAGCCTTCCGATAGAAGATCGGACACAGGCTGCTAGTTTACTCTGAAAAATACCTTGGCCCGTTCTCGAATTTGATTGGTTCACGATCATCGATCGATAAATCTCAGTATCTTGATTCCTATTTATAGACAACGAACCTGATTGACCGTGAAATACACACACGTGTCAACTAGCTGTAAACTTTGGATAATATACACGTACCTTGGGTACAAATTTATCACACCCTTTTTACCCTTATGTTGGATTTTTTCCAAATCGGGGTTTTTTAACTGTCTGTCGGGGTGATCGGGTATTTTGTCTTGAATCGGGAGACTCCCGACGAAATCGGGAGAGTTGGGAAGCATGCTTACATTTGATCTACACTGCCCTATAACATGGTTTCTTTTGGGTGAAAGCAACTTTGAAACGGCAAAATATTGCACTGGCTTTTGACCAACTTCTTGTTATTGTTATATTAGAATGAATATAAAGTAATCTACGACTGGTCAAAAATGTGTACATGTTTATTCTGCAGGCTCCTGCAGCCCTATTTTCAAGCAGTTGATGGCTTGGTTACTTTCCCTGAAATAACCCATCATATTGAACCACAAAAGAATATGAAAATTCGTATTTCAGTACCTTTTGTGCCGTCTATCATTTTTTGAAAAGATATTTCTTGTTTCTATTGCCTGGAAATATTCGTTTAATTTATTTAGCAATTTGAGGCTTATAGGATAAAACGAGTCTGACTGAGAATTATTCAAAGCATCAATGTGGCTGACATATCCTTCTAAATGATAAAAGAACCAAGGAAGTTTCTTAACCTTTGAATTTGTTTATCTGTCCATATTTCCTCTTTTAGCCATTTACAAAACAGTCCTGATTTCTACAGAACCATGAGAAAAAAATGCTTTTGAAAATATTGCGGGAAAAAGAGGAAATGCTGGAAACCACATTGAACCATGTTTAAATTGTTATTAACAAATGCTCTGAATTAAAACTTGCGGTTTGGAAAAGAATTAAACTTGGAATGAAAAAAAGAGTTATTTTCTCTGCCAATAAGTAAAGACCAAGCAGTACAGGAAGCTGGATTTTTTACATTAAAAAAAGAAAAAAAATATTAAAAAAAGAAGAATTAAGAAAAACAAAATAATTCATTTGTATGGCATGCAAATCTAATTATGTAACACTAATTCATGAGTTCTGAACCCTTACCAACCTATCTCATGTTAACTCTTTACCAAACGACTAGTCCAGACTGAAAGCATTTGCAGATGACAAATTAAATGTGACTTAAAAATTAAAATTTGTTATGGGACCGGAAAAAAAACATTGTGGGAAAAGGAGAAAATGCTGGTTACCAGCATTTTCTCCGTTTCCCACAATGTTTTCAAAAGGCTTCTTTCTTAGGGTCGTTAAAAGTCGGGATTGTGTTGTAAAAGGTTAAATTCTTTACCGGACAACAACATTTTAGACTTGTTGAAATTAAAAGCATTTGCAGAATATGAACTGGATATGGCTGGAACGGTGAAATTTTCATTGAAAGGGTAGAAAACATTTTGGGAAAAGGTGGAAATGCTTGTTACCAGCATTTTCTCCTTTTCCCAAAATGTTTTCAGAAGCCTTCTTCATCACCAAAACTCAGTAAAGGGCTAAGGACCCTGAGGAAGGAGGCTTTCGAAGAATGGTGGAGGAAGGGAAAGGAGAACACTTGTAACCAGTATGCAAATTCTGTCAATTTTGATAAGTCATTTGCTGTTGTGTGATGAAGAGTTTAATTCTTAATTACCATGTGACAAAAACGTAGACATATCCAAATTGAAAGCATTTTCAGATGACAATTTAAATGTGGCTTCACTGATAGACTTTGTCTTTGATAGGGTAGAAAGCATTGTGAGAAAAGCAGAAAATGCTGGTTCCCAGCATTTTCTCCTCTTCTTACAATGTTTTCAGAAGGCTTCTTCCTCAGGTTGTTAAAACTTTGGATTGTGTGGTAAAGTATTAATGGTTTTAGATAATTATAAACCCTGAAATTGTATCCTGTCTAAAACAGTATCTGCTTTTGTAGCAAATTTAACCCTTTCCCAAACGACAAATTTTGGACTGGTCCAAATTGAAAGAGTTTGCAGACGACAATTTTAAATTTGGTGAAAATGGCAGAAAGTTATCAAACAGGGTAAAAAACACTGTGGGAAAAGGAGAAATTGCTCGTTACAAGCAATTTCTCCTTTTCCCACAGTGTTTTCAAAAGACTTGTACTGCAGACACGTGAAAACCAGCGCTTGTTTGGGAAAGGGTTAAGTTAACTCTTTACCGAACAACAAAATTTTAAACCAGTCCAAATTGAAAGCTTTTGCAGACAACAAAATAAAGGTGAATCAAAAATTTAAATTTGTTTTTGGAAGAGTAGAAAACATTGTGGGAAAAGGAGAAAATGCTGGTTACCAGCATTTTCTCCTTTTCCCACAATGTTTTCAGAAGGCTTCTTCTTCAGGGTCATTAAAAGTTGGGATTGTGTGGTAAAGGGTGAATAAAAAGTTCCATAAACATTGAAAATTTAGATTTAAAGAAAATCTCCCTATTATCTCACTATTTACCAATAGAAACAGCAGTGTGATATTAGTAATAATGAAACATTATTTTTGGATTGTGTAATTATCATTCAAATTGATTCCATTACCTTAATGTATGCTCTAGAAAAAACAAGGTCATGGGGAAAATTATTTAATCTTTTACCATACAATCCCAAGTTTTAATGATCCTGAAAAAAAAAATTTTTGGTCTGAAATCATTGTTGGAAAAGGAGAAATGGTGGTAGCCAGCATTTTTGCATTTTCCCATAATGTTTTCTTCTTTGTCAATAAAAAATCCTACAATTTTTGCTGCATTTAATTGTGTTACCTGCAAATCCTTCCGATCTGAGCAAGTGTCGTCTGGAAAAGGGTAAACTGAATGAGAGTGTCTGTCTGGTTCTTGCAGGCTACTGTCTTCCAGCTTAATTTTTAATCAGAGTGAAACCAGAAAAATTGCTGAAGTGTCTGAATAATTTATTTGGTTAGTGCAATTTCTGTGTTCTTTAATTTTAAGGTGAGGATTCTGGTTTGTTAGACTTTATATATAGACTTTAAAGGTGGAATGGAAAGTCAGAGAATGGAATGAAACTGAGAGAGCCTCAAAAGCTACTTAATAGCACAGATCTGTTTTTTATACAGTCCTTAGGAAAAATTTTATGAAACATCATTGAAAAAGAAGAAATGAAAGTAACCAGCATTTTCTCCTTTCCTAAACTATATTCTGTCCTTTCAGGACCAATTTCATCAGTTTTAGATCCATATTTTATTGATTGATTGCAAATGCTTTCCATATGGACACGTCACTGGAAGCACTGGATTGTATATAGGAGTGTCATTAGGCAAGACACTTCAAAGACCTTTGTACTTGTGAAACCAAGACATACATAAATATGTAAGCTGTTGCTGCTAAATGAGTGAAATCATGTTGTTGCAGCATAAAATGCCAATTAACCCTTTCCCAAACAAGCCCTGGTTTTCATGTGTCTGCAGTACAAGTCTTTTGAAAACACTGTGGGAAAAGGAGAAATTGCTCATAACGAGCAATTTCTCCTTTTCCCACAGTGTTTTCTACCCTTTTTGAGACCTTTCTGCCATTTTCATCAAATTTAAAATTGTCATCTGCAAACTCTTTCAATTGGGACCAGTCCAAAATTTGTCATTTGGGAAAGGGTTAATCAATCATTATGGACAGGTCTAGGTATGTTGTTTGTTACAGAGTTAAAGATATATCCATACTCATTTTCAGCCAGTTTTTAGACTGTTTCATCTTTATTTTATCAAACTATAATCATTCTTGTGTCTTTTTGCCAAATGTTGCTCCTGACGGTTGCAAGGTTGCATAGATTATGACAGATAGAAAAGGCATTTCATTTTCCGGAGGCCTTAAAGAAATCACTGGTGTGGTGTTGCGTTTTTTAAACCAAGATTTCGGATGTATTTATCCCCAAGACTACAGTATATATATTGGTAAATTTTCAATGGTTACACAGCTAACTAATTCTGATCCATTCAACAGTCTATCAAATTGTGACAGCTTTTTTCCTCTCTTGCTGTGAGGATGTATCTTTAACCCATATCCTTTTTGTAGAGCCATTATATAGAGTTGACTAAGATCAGCATGCAGGGCTCTTTCTCATTTTCTCCTTTTCAGATAATGTTTTCCAAGGCTGTCTTTCTAAGAGTAGTGGTAAAGGTTTAATAAGTGAACCCCTAACATTGATTGATTTCAATAGTTACTGTATTCAACTGAGCCAAGGTTGCTTGAAATCTTTTTATCTTGGAAAGTATTCCTGCTAATGAAAAATTTCATTTAAATTCATCAGATTTAAATCATTGATAACATATCAGCAGAGAGTCAGCAAAACTTGCTTTGACAAATAAACATTAACCATAGCCTGTGAAAACTTTATGTCAATCTCAGAAATCCCTGGAAGAGAAAAAATTGACGATGAAAGCTTTGATGTAGGTAGATCTCAAGATGACTTGGTCATGCAAGCTAATTAAGAATTTACAATTGCAGCCTGTTACCAGTTAATGATTAGGTGTTTTCAAAACCCAGAATGGGCTTTTTGAGAACATCATGGGAAAAGGTTAAAGTGCTGGCTGGTTACTAGCATTTTCTCGCTTTTCCCATAATGTTTTCTACCTTTCTAAAACAATTTCATCTGAAAATGCTTTCAATATATACAAGTCTGAAATTTTGTCTTCTGGTGAAGAGTTAGCCCTTTACCAAGCAATTCCAAGTTTTAACAACCCTGACAGAGAAGGCTTTTTAAAACATTGTGGAAAGAGGAGACAATGCCAATTAACCAGCATTTTTTCCTCTTCAAGCAGTATTTTCCACCCTTTCGAGCCAATTTCCGCTATTTGGGCCGTATTTGATTTGTTACCCACAAATGCATTCAATTTGGACAAGTCCAAAATTTTGCCATTTGGTAAAGAGTGAACCAAGGCTTCTCTCATGTATTCCACCTACTTCTCTTCAGCTGTATAAAAAGCTCACAATAATCAATGCTGATTTTCTGATATTTTGCTGATAAAGAATGACAAGGTGGGACATGGTTTCTATGGCAACCACTCTAAAGACTTATGATGAAGGTATTGTTTCTTCAGTAGATTGATTAATGCAAGATGACACTTACTTACTTTCACATCAAAACATGGCATTGTGTTCTGGAATTCCTTCGTACCTGTGTCTCCGTATTACATTTGTTCTTTCTGGAGTAATCATCATCTCATCCTATTATTAAAACTTTACTAATTGATCCTTTGTGTTTGCAACACTGAGGCTGAGCGACAAAGCTTTTAAAAAGGAGGAGCCCTGTGTGGCTCATTTGTAAAGTATAGGATTCATAGCCTGGAGGCCCCAGGTTCGAGCCTCACAGGAAACAATAAGCTTTTTAGGGGAGTGTCCAGGGGCAAGGCACTTCAGAGCCCCTGCCTTAGTACTGGTGAAACCCAGGACATACTTGAATATATGAGCTGTCACCATTATATCACTGAAATAATGTTGAAAGTGGAGTTTAATCAACATTTAATCAATCTGTTGTTTTAAAACATTGTGAAAATGTGAAAAATGCTAGTAATCAGCAGTTTTCATTTTTCCACTATTGTTTTCCAACTTTCCTGTGAGAAATCCAAATATTTGATATTGAATTTATTGTCTATATTCAGAATGGAAAAGTCTGAAAATGAGTTAACCTTTTACCGAACAACAAAATTTTAGACGTATCCAAATTGAAAAATTTGCAGACAACAAAATTTATGTGATTAAAAAACTGAAATTTGATTTTAGAAGGGTAGAAAACATTGTGGGAAAAGGAGAAAATGCTGGTTACCAGCATTTTCTCCTTTTCCCACAATGTTTTCAAAAGGCATTTTCTTTAGGGTCGTTAAAACTAGGGACTGTGTGGTGAAGGGTTAATCATAAAATACCATGTTGTAACAACCCAATGGAGAAAGGCTACTGAAATCATTGTGGAAAAAGGAGAAATTGCTGGTAACTAACAGTTTCTCCTGTTCCCTCAACATTTTCTACCCTTTCGAAGATAAATTACATCACATTGGCCACATTTATAATCTGCAAATGCTTCCAATTTAGAAAATTCTAAAATTTTAAAATGCTGTTTTCTGGTAATGAGATAATTATATGAGCCATGCTGTGGCAAAAGGGGGCTTAATACATCTCCGTGATGCATTGTAACAAGCAAGTCATGGATTCATAAAATCCATTTTGTCTAACAGCCGGCCAAATTATGAGGTAAACTCTGGTCCTTGGACAAGTAGAAAATTGATCAATAGCAAAAGTTTAGCCTGCTCCAACTGACCTGGGTAAATACCTTCTGCAAATGCATTAAGCCCCTTTTTCACAGAGCATGATTCCTACATAATAACCACTGAAACAACCTAAGGAAGAAACTACTTGATTGCAGCTGAAAAGCTGTGCACTTTGCCTATGATATAATGCTCTCAGACAAAACTGTCAGATTTGCTTCAGCATTCATTAGCTTAGCTGGAATACATGAGAGTCGAATGAATCCCAAAAGATCACTTGTCTTAAATCTATCGTTGATTGCTGACAAATCAAAGGATTCTTCTTCACTACCTAATTAGGCTTATCATTTGCTCCGTCTGCTGAAGTCATATGCGATTGTTTTAACCTTTTGAATTCAAGTCCAAAATGCAAGCTGCATTTGATTCAAGAATTTTTTTTTTTAACCTTGTACCAAATAATCCTGAGTTTAAACGGCTCTGGTGAAAAAACCTTTTAACCCTTTACCAGATGACAAAATTTTAGCCTTGTCCAAATCGAAAGCATGTGCAGGTGACCAATTTCAATGTGCCTCAAATGGTGCAATTTTTCTTTGATGGGGTAGAAAGCATTTTGGGAAAAGGAGAAAATGCTGGTTACCAGCATTTTCTCCTTTTCCCACAATGTCTTCAAAAGGCTTCTTTCTCAGGGTCATTAAAAGGTGTCATTGTGTGGTAAAGGGTTAACCTTTTTCCACACAATCCCGAGTTTTAATGACCTTGATGGAGAAGGCTTCTGAAAACATAGTGGGTACAGGAGAAAATGCTGGTAACCAGCACTTTCTGCTTTTTCTGCAATGTTTTCCACCCCACCAGCAACAAATTCCAAATTTTGAGCTGCATTAATCTTTTACATCTGCACATGCTTTCAATTTGAACAGGTCTAAAATTTCGTTGTTTGGCAATGAGTTAAATATGTAATTTTTGTCAAAAGGACAGAATCTGGTAGCCACCATTTTTTCTGTTTTCAGGAAAGATTTTTACGCTTGAAAAGACAATGTGTATCATTTAAGTTACATTTAATGCCTCTAAATGCTTTCAAAATGGAACAGTGAAACATTGTGATGTAGTAAAGATTTAACCCTTTACCAAACGACAAAATTTTAGACTGGTCCAAATTGAAAGCATTTGCAAACGACAGTATAAATGTGATTGAAAAATTGAAATTTGTTTTGGGAAGGAGTGAAAATATTGTGGGAAAAGGAAAAAATGCTGGTTACCAGCATTTTTTCCTTTTCCCACAATGTTTTCAAAAGGCTTCTTTCACTGGGTTGTTAAAAGTTGGGATTGTGTGGTAAAGAGTTAACTACTTCTGCAATAATTTTGATTGGAAATATTTCGGACTCAATTTGAAAGATCAATCAAATACAATGTTTGAATCAACTTTTTGTATTTTCTTGATATTCATAATTGGAATTTAAAGTTTCCAGTGTAGAAATTCAGGTTCTTTAAAAAGAAATGAACAGTACTCTGGCAAAAGTGGGTTTCTTTGGACTTGCAAAAAATTTACCACAAGCAAAAGGTTTTGACACAGGTCAGACTGTGCTGACAGGGCAGGCCGACCTGCTTAGATACTTTTGGCAGATGCATTAAACCTCTTTTTCATAGAGCATGGCTGAAATGATTGGTGAATATTTGGGATAAGTGGTTTGAAACATAATAAGCTCTAGATTTGCTTTATGTAAATTTCTAAATGATACAAACTTAAGCATTCTGATTGGCTGAAGATGTAAATCATTAGACCTAACTCTTTTAGCACCAAATAAATGAAATAAACTTTGTAAATCAGGAAAACAGGCCAAAACGTTACGATGTTAACCCTTTACCAAACAACAAATTCTTGGACTTGTTCAAATTGAAAGCATTTGCAGACAACAAATTAAAAGACTCTTAAATTACGGATATGCTTGTGAAAGGGCAGAAAAGATTGTGGAAAAAGGAGAAAATGCTGGTTACCAGCATTTTCTCCTTTTCCCACAATCTTTTCAAAAGGCTTCTTCCTCAGGGGCATTCAAACTCCACATTGTGTGGTAAAGGGTTAAAAACTGTATGTACCTGTATACTTCACGAAATAGTGAACAGTGGACAGTGCAGTTGAAAAATCAGACTGCATGTCCTGGACAGTTCAGTCTTGATCTAAACTGTCTACAAAAAATAGTACAATCTTGATCTACATTCAGTACAAAAATGAGGAAAGTTGTGCATAGCACTGTATGTGTTCCCAAGAATTTGAAGATGAAAGAATGGTATGCTGGATGCAGAAACTTGTCGAGACAGATTGTCTTGGCAGAAAGGCATAAGAAGGCAACCAGTGCATCATGAAAAATGTTTGATAAACATTTTTTTTTTTTGGATAGATAAAAAAAAGAACAAAAGACGATTTGATAGGATTAAAAGGATGGTGAAAAATTGATATTGGATCAAAGCTGAAGATTCACTGAAGCTAACGAGTAACCAAGTTTGCAAGTAAATGATAACATTCCTTTTATTAGAAGAGGTGCTTTACATTTTTATTATGAGGCATGATCTGTCTGTAAGCAATCTGGGGAGCAATTGTTTTAAAGGCTTTGAAGCAGAGGAAATTTAAACCTGTTATAGGATAGGCTGTTTTCTTGGAACACCTGATGAAGTGCTAGGTGTTGCAAACACATGTAATTATGAAGGGAAGCAAAACTTGAAATATCTGCCCATGATCAAGACTGAGAATTTTTTTTATACACACAACAAACTGATAGAGCATAATACCTTACTTTAACCCTTCACTGCACAATCCCTACTTTTAACGACCCTCAGAAAGAATCCTTTTGAAAACATTGTGGGAAAAGGAGAAGATGCTTGTAACCAGCATTTTCTCCTTTTTCCACCATGTTTTCTATCTTTCCCAATACAAATTTCAATTTTTGAGTCGCATTCATTTTGTCATCTGCTAATGCTTTCAATTTGCAGTCTAAAATTTTGTCGTGTGGTAAAGGTTTAAGAACTTTTTATTTCTCTTAACCCATGTAGTGCTAAACTTGATTCTAATGGCTTTTGTTGACAGTGTAGATCAAGAGCAGACTACACAGAATATTCAGTCTGATTCTGGGTCGACATTGTCTGCTTCTTTGGTAGGTATTTTAAGAAAAACAGCTTTAACCCTTTCCCAAACAAGCCCTGGTTCTCACGTGTCTGCAGTACAAGTCTTTTGAAAACACTGTGGGAAAAGGAGAAATTGCTCGTAACGAGCAATTTCTCCTTTTCCCACAGTATTTTCTAACCTTTTGGAGAACTTTCTGTCATTTTCATCAAATTTAAACTTGTCTTCTGCAAACTCTTTCAATTTGGACCAGTCCAAAATTCATCGTTTGGGAAAGGGTTAAATCGCAATACCTGCATCTTTAGTTCAGACTAAGAATATACCTGTATTACCATACTTAGCACAAAGAGAGATTAAAGTCTGACAATACAGTAGATGAAGCATGTCTCGGTAATTAATGTTAAGAAAGATGATTTTCTAAGCTTCAGTAAATGTTAATGTTCCACAAAGTGATCTTCACCCTTCGCGTCATGGTCCAAGTCTTCTGTTAGCAAAACAGCATTTTGTACCAATTGATGTTGGTGCGGGCAAAAGTAGACTGGTTCCAGAAAACACTTGTTTTTAAAGTAAATTTCATTCTTTGAAAAATTACTCATACCTATACCACTGAATAGTTATGACCTTTCCCAGAAAATGGACAATGTTTATATAAATAGGTGACTATATGGTAAAAATCAATGATTAAACAGATCTAGGTCTCTGGAGAATTTATTAAATGGATATATTTTATAGATTTTAGCTGGGAAACGAGAGAAAATCCTCTTTATTTTATCCTATTATTGAATTTTGTTTTGATTCTAAAGCTAACACAAGCTACTCAGATTTTCAGTTTGGACAAGTGTCAGATTGGTATTGAAATTATGCAGACGTCCAAAACAACCAGCTTGAAAATAAAAAAGTCTCAACCATTGATTGAGATGATTTTGCTTTGTAGTAGAATGTTATAGTTTAGGTTATTGTAAATCTTTACCAAAAGACAAAAATATAGACTGGTCCATATTGAAAAAATTGCAGATGACAATTTAAAGGTTGCTCCAAAAATGGAATTTATCTTTGATAGGGTAGAAAACATTGTGGGGGAAGGAGAAAATGCTGGTTATCAGCATTTTCTCCTTTTCCCACAATGTTTTCAAAAGGCTTCTTTCTCGGGGTTGTTGAAACTCATGATTCTGTGGTAAAGGGTTAACTCTTTTGTAGACAAGAAAATCTAAGCATTTGCAGATGTCAGATAAAATGTGGCGAAAATCAATTGCGTCTTCGATATGTTGGAAAGCGTTACCAGAATTTTCTACAGAATTTTCTTTTTTTCCCACAGTGTTTAAAAGGCCATGTCCTTATGGGTAGCTAAAACAGTAGACTGTTTGCTGAAGGGTTTACTCAGACCATGGCATTTCCGTGCTCTCTATTGGATTGTCATTGGACAAGACATTGTTCTCCTCTTGAAGTGTCGAGCCATGAAGCATTGAACTAGGACAAAACACAGACTAAAAACAGTTTTGTGTGTGTGTGTTTGTATGAAATGTATATCTTTGGTGCTGGTAAGCCAGGAACAGGAGACTAATCTAAGGCTATTTCTGCTGTTGGGGTGGGATTCAGTGCAAAAGGGTTGTAAGTTAGAGTCATTCTTAAGTACCTGTTTTATCAATGTAACTGTCCAGAAAGCCATGTAAATGTGCTAGTGATGGCATTTTATTGGCTAATCTGTAAATCTGATGTGACAAACTGCAGCATCAAGCCATTAGGCTTCCTGCCTAAACCATTTGCACAGTCATTTTCAATAACTTACCATCCTTTCCTTACCTTTACTTTTGTTCAGTAACATTTTCCTGCCTCAGTTTTTGTAAAAAGGGAAAATAAAATTCCAACAATGTTTTTGGGCAGATTTCCAGTATATTGATTGTTTTTTTCCAATCTATTTTCTTCAATATTTACATCATAGTATCTCCTAATTTATCTTTGATTAGACCTTTGGGCCTTTTGATTCCTTAACCCTTTCCCAAACGACAAATTTTGGAAAGAGTTTGCAGATGAGAATTTTAAATTTGATGAAAATGGCAGAAAGTTATCAAAAAGGGTAGAAAACACTGGGGGAAAAGAAGAAATTGCTCGATATGAGCAATTTCTCCTTTTCCCACAGTGTTTTCAAAAGACTTGTACTGCAGACACGTGAAAACCAGGGCTTGTTTAGGAAAGGGTTAACTAATAAATCCTTGCAGTGTTTCAAGATCCCTTGGGAAAAAGGCTTTGAAAAAAAAAAATTCCAGGCGAAAAAACATCAGAAAAGGAATCAGTATCTTCTGCTTTTCCAACAATTTCTACAAGCCTTTCAAGGACAAATTCTGATAGTAAACTCTTTACCAAACGACAAAATTTTAGACTGGTCCAAATTGAAAGCATTTGCAGATGACAAATTAACGGTAAATGTGACGAAAAAACTGATATTTGTTTTGGGAATGGTAGAAAAGATTGTGGAAAAAGGAGAAAATGCTGGTTACTAGCATTTTCTCCTTTTCCCACAATGTTTTCAAAAGCTTTCTTTCTCAGGTTCGTTAAAAGTCGGATTATTTGGTAAAGGGTTTTGCCATGTTTCATTTGTTGTATGGAAATGCTTTCAATATGGAAAAGTCTGAAATAGTTGATAAAGAATTATCTGAGATAGACCTGCATGCAGTAATGACTTTGAAAAAAAAAAAATGTTATATTAACCCTTTCCCAGACGACAAATTTTGGACTGGTCCAAATTGAAAGAGTTTGCAGATGACAATTTTAAATTTGATGAAAATGGCAGAAAGTTCTCCAAAAGGGTAGAAAACACTGTGGGAAAAGGAGAAATTGCTCGTTACGGGCAATTTCTCCTTTTCCCACAGTGTTTTCTAAAGACTTGTACTGCAGACACGTGAAAACCAGGGCTTGTTTGGGAAAGGGTTAACCCTTAAAGCGCAGAATAAACCCAATGGACATTTTCAGTCTAACTTGAGAACAGGAGGTCACTGGTTCGATCCCTGGCTTGGCTAATTTCTTTCCGAGGATTGATGATAGTCATCCCGACAGGATTCATTCCTCTCTCACTGCTGACCATTGTTTCGACGATGGTTATGTGGGAAAGCAGCCAGTGGCTTGTAAAGAATATTGTGCGGAGTACTGGTAAAAGAAACTCCAGGAAAGCATGGATAGGTGCACTGGTCGCCGTGATATAACTGAAATAATGTTGAAAACGGCATTAAACACCATACAATCAATCTATCAATCATTTTCAGTCTAGAATAAAACCAAGGTAAGTGCAATGTCACTTTTCATGTCTAGTGTCTCAGCAAAGAGGGCAGTGTAGATCAAAGATCAGGCTGCACGTTTTGTGCAGCCTGATCTTGATCTACACTGGCTGCAAAGGCAACTATAGACGTGAAAGGCGCTTTAAGCGTTAAACATCACTTTTCACACGGTGGCTGTGAAAGTTAAAAGTTACAAATGGGAAATGCTAAAATTACTGGCTTGAGTATGTTTTGTGATGGTTAATGCTACATTTACCTAACTGTAAAAGTAAATTTTATGGAAGAAACCTGAAACTTGCAAAGAACTCTTACATTTTTTGGGGTTTATGTTGGTGTGAAAAAGGAAAGTTGTTTGAATGAACACTTATACATAATATATTGAAATTTGAAAGTTCAGATCCTGTAGATCTGAGTCTCTTGTATTAACTCTTTACCACACGACAAAATTTTAGACTGGTCCAAATTTTGCAGACAACAAAATAAATGCAAATGAAAAAGTAAAACTTGTTTTGGGAAGGGTAGAAAACATTGTGGGAAAAGGAGAAAATGCTGGTTACCAGCATTTTCTCCTTTACCCACAATGTTTTCAAAAGGCTTCTTCCCGAGGGTCGTGAAAACCCAGGATTGTGTGGTAAAGGGTTAACCTGGATGCTTACTATTTTCAGTGACTGATAATATAATGCAATGAATTTTTGTCAATGCAGAATCAGAGCTGTTGGGGAACTTTTCTAATGGTAGATCTGAAACCTTTGTGCCTATATGGCCTGTTAGCAAGCAAATCAAACCATTACCACACAATGATGAGTTTTAATGCCCCTTGGAGATTAGGCTTTTGAAAACATTGAGGGAAAAGGAGAAAATGATGGTAACCAGCATTTTCTCCTTTTTCCACAATGTTTTCTTACCTTTCAGAAACAAATCCAATCATTCGAGCCACATTTTAATTTGTCGTCTGCAAATGGTTTGAATTTGGACCAGTCTAAAATTTTGTTGTGTGGTAAAGAGTTAAAATGTCAACATTGTAGCGCTGAATAAATAACATGGACATTCTCTGTCAGAGCTAAAGATGAAGGTATTGCAATGTCAAAGCTGTTTTTGTAAGAATATCTGACAGAGAAGCAGAGAGTGTATACCCAACTGCATTATCCTGTTAAACATAATCTTGATTGAAACTGTCTGCATAAGCAGTAAAGAAGGGTTAACTCTTTACCAAACAAAGACATTTTGGACGTTTCCAAATTGAAAGCATTTGCAGACGACAAAATAAAGGGGACTCAAAAACTAAACTTTGTTTTGGGAAAGGTAGAAAACATTGTGGGAAAAGGAGAAAATGCTGGTTACCAGAATTTTCTCCTTTTCCCACAGTGTTTTCAAAAGGCTTCCATTTTAGGGTCGTTAAAAGTTGGGATTGTGTGGTAAAGAGTTAAGTACTAGTTTCAATTTTTTTCTCTTCTTTGCTTGTGGTGGGGGGGGGGGGGGGGGGGGTTTGCAGAAGTGTATCATTTGACAAGGACTTTCTATAAAATATAGAAAATAGCATTTGGTATATGACAAGGACTTTCCATAAAATATAGAATAGCATTTGGTATAATTTTTCACTGTTTTTATATCATTATTGTAAACAAACCTTGACTTACCAGGATTCCTTCAAGAGTTTTTTTTTTTTGCTGTGGATTAGACAATGCAGCACATGTTTTTGTTTTTCTACCCACCATAAATACAGTGAAAAAAAAAATCAGTGCAATTTGCTTAAATTATAACACTGTTATTTAGATTTTTTCAAATTTTCAATGTGGTAGCAGTAAAAATTAGATTATGGTTTGTTTGTACATTGTCAGGTGAGGATTTTAAGCTGGAACTGAATAGAGATTGAAGATTATTAAGTGATCCAAAGTAAAAATAATTCATATCTCTTTATGCTGAAAGAAACTTTAAAAATCACTCTATCTTAGATATGAGAGTTCTTAGTTACTGACATGCAACATGAGAAAGGAATTCTTAGTTACTGACGTGCAACATGAGAAATTTCTAAAAAAAAATCTTGTTGCATGAGAACTGATGAAAACAAAAACTACTCAAGGCATTCTGACAGACACTAAAGGTCCTTTTGTTGACAGAACACATAAAGATCTGGATACATTTGCTGCCTGACCTACATTTATGATCTGATCTTGAAAATATGTCGTCTAATATAACAGCCGTTCCATAAATATCCTTTCTGAAGTACCAAATATACAGTTGCCAAGTTCTAAATTGGCAACTGGCCTCAAGATGGGGCTTCAAAGTCTTGTAGACCAAAAAGCATGTGCCAACAGCTCTTGGGCTAAACAATGTTTTGAGAATTATCTTGAATGAATGAATAAATGTAGTTTTATGGTTCTTCAACAGCTTGGGTGATTTAGCATGCATTTCTGTATTACAAGATGCTAAAGTGGAATTTTGGAGCTTAAAAAGATTTGAACAAAATGATGACAGTAAAAATTGTTGCATTAAGAAGAATTATGTGTAATCTTCATATGCCTAAAAGAAATTACTGAGTGGCTGGGTACACCATACAATATACCACGAATTTTGTAGCTTAGTTTGTCAAAAAAGAAACTCTCATTAAGAACGTATACACTGTGTCAGAAAAATAATTAGTTACGATCATCCGAGTCATTCAACTTGAAAGTTTGGTTGACATGTTAACCAATTTTGAAAACAAAATCAGTGTATTGCTGTTTATGGCTGACACTGGGATGTTTCAAATGCGTAATTTCTCTCTCAAAATTAAGTCTAATTGAACAGTATATAGACACTGAACCAGTAAATTTATTGTTTTGTTCCTTAGTAAAGAAGGTTATTGCTCTTTGTAGCTAATAATTAGCTTGGAAAGACTTTCTTTGTGGAGAAACTTATCTTAACTAGGCCTTACTCCTATTTTGTTTCAGCAGTTGGTGCTTTCTTCACTATACTCTGTACCACATGCAAAAATTTCAGGTTCCAAATTGACAGCATTTGCAGACGACAAATTCAATGTGGCTCATAATTATGATGGAATCTGTCTTTGATATAGTACAAAACATTGTGGAAAAAGGAGAAAATGCTGGTTACCAGCATTTTCTCCTTTTTCCACAATGTTTTCAAAAGTTTTTTTTTTTTTAGGGTCATTAAAACTTGGGATTGTGTGGTAAAGGGTTAACTCTTACCAAACAACACATTTTAGACTTGTTCAAAATCAAAGCATTTGCAAATGACAAAATAGATGTGATTCAAAAGTTGTAATTTTTTTTGTGGAAGGGTACAAAACATTGTGGTTTCCAGCATTTTCTCCTTTTTTTCACAAAGTTTTCAAAGGCCTTCTTTCTCAGGGCCGTTAGAACACCGGGGTCCGTATTCACCAACCATTCTTAAGAACGTTCTTAGACTTATTCTTCAGGATTTTCCAAGTTTGAAAGTAACACAACTTCTGGTGTGTTACTTTAAAATTTGGAAAATTTGGAGAACAAGACCAAGAACATTCTTAAGAATGGTTGGTGAATACGGACCTGGGTTATTTGGTAAAAGGTTAAGATAATGCCGTAGAAAAAGTGTTTTGACAGCTTGATTTATCAGAAATCTGCATGTTAAAGTTGAGGTGCTTGACAAGTTATGTGAAGTAAATTGCTAGGTATTATTGAAATAATTTCTAAAAGCACTTTTTAGCTCACTTTGGCATAGAAGTGCTCCAATTCAACTCTCATGCTACCTTGAATTTCATCTGACATATGTTACAAGTGTCCTGTCTATAGTTGGATTTTCAGGATTCCCGCTGCCAGTTTAAACCCTTTACCACACAATCCTCAGAGTTTCAACGAACCTGGGATAGAGGCATTTTGAAAACTTTATGGGAAAAGGAGAAAATGCTGGTAATCAGCATTTTCTCTTTTTCCCACAATGTTTTTTGTCCTTTTACAAACCTCACCATATGAGCCGTATCTAATTTGTCATCTGCAAATGCCTTCAATTTGGACAAGTGTAAGATTTTGTTGTGTGGTAAAGAGTTAAGCTTTGTTAGAGTGCTGGTCTCCCTAGGTTCTATGTCGTGTGTAAAACTGGGTTATGTGGAGTCAAAAATTAGTGACTCGGTCACAATAATGTAAAACCTTGCTAAGATAGGGCCATAACGGTGTACAGATTTCCATCAAACTCTGTATGCTTGTCTCAATGACTTTTAGGTTAATTACGAAACTGGTTAATGTTGGATAAAAAATTAGGTCACTATGTCAAACTTTATTTTCGAGATCAGATCAAACTTTGTTAAAGAACTTTTGTTTACATTCTAGAAGCCACATTTTTCATTTAATCTGCACTCAACTTCATACTCTCTATGTTTATATATTTTCTAGCTGACAAATACTGTTGGTCCTAGTTTGATTCGTGGACAAATAAAGATGCTTGCAAAGGGAGACACTGTCTACTTTTGTAACAAGATGGGCTTCAAGTCAGGGATGAAAAGTGTTGTTTTTTTTCACTCTGTAAGATTCTTTCTCTTGCATTTTCTCGTTTTAGATTTTGACACAAAATTGTGTTGTTAATGAAGAAGATTAAAATCACAAAAACTATAGACATTTATTGTCAAGAAGTCCCTTTAATTAATGGGAAATTGTGCTCAGATCCATAATCACACATTTTCATGTGATCTTAACCCTTTACCACACAATCCCAACTTTTAACGACCCTAAAGAGGAGGACTTTTTAAAACATCGTGGGAAAATGAGAAAATGCTGGTCCTTTTCCCACAATGTTTTCTGTCCTTTTACAGACAAATCTCACCATATGAGCCATATCTAATTTGTCGTCTGCAAATGCTTTCAATTTGGACAAGTGTAAAATTTGTCTTGTGGCAAAGGGTTAATTATAGTATACAACTTTGTCCTTGTGTCTGTCTCAACAATAGGCTCTTGCATAGTGAGGGTTTAGGATTTGCAATCTAGAAGCCTAAGGTTTGATCCTCAGTCGAAGCGCTGTTTTTTTTGTGGGAGTTTCTAAGGGCTAGGTACTTCAGATCGCTGGCCAAGTACTGATGAAACCCTGGTCAGATATGAATAAGAGAGTAGTTGCTGTGATAGTCTACATTGAAATAATGTTGAAAGCAACGTAAAATACCAAGCAATCAATCAATCAGTCATTGTCACCTTAATAAATTTTTAAATGGGGAAGCTCTTGGTTTTTGCCCAGGCTCTTCCAGAATAAACCCTGGGAACTTAACCCTTTCCCAAACGACAAATTCTGGACTGGTCCAAATTGAAAGAGTTTGCAGATGACAATTTTAAATTTGATGAAAATGGCAGAAAGTGATCAAAAAGGGTAGAAAACACTGGGAAAAGGAGAAATTGCTCATTACGAGCAATTTCTCCTTTTCCCACAGTGTTTTCAAAAGACTTGTACTGCAGAGACCTGAAAACCAGGGCTTGTTTGGGAAAGGTTTAAAGCAAGAAATGCCTTTGAAGTAGAACTTAAAAGATGTGGATAGTGTATTTAGATTGCAGAGATTTTGCATAAACTTTTGATATTTTTATAGACAGGATAGAATTTCATAATATTGAAACAAAGTACCTAAATCAAAGGCCCTTCATTTTAATTAACTTTTTACTACATAATCCCGATTTTAAAACAGCTTTTGAAAGCATAGTGGGAAAAGGAGAAAATGCTGGTAAGTATTTTTTTCTCCTATTCCAACAGTCTTTTCTACCCTCCCCAAAACAGATTTTAATTTTTGACTCACAATTATTTTGTCGTCTGCAAATGCTTTCAATTTGGACTAGTCTGAAATTGTGTTGCTTGGTAAAGGTTGAACTCTGTTGATAGTGTTTCAGAGCCTCCAATAGACCCTTTTAGTCTCTGACCACTTCCTGGTAACGAGACCGGAAAATTGCGCATGCGCACTCGTGTAGGTCAAAAAGACCAAATAAAACAATGGCAGATTATTGAAAGTGTCCACAAAATTGTTAAATTATGAGCGATTATATGAAAAGCTTACTCCCAGAAGCAAAGAAACGATAATCAGACTAACTTATTTGCAAAGTGTTGAGTAACGTGGAAGAAAATGATCCGTATTTTAGTGACATTAGACGAAGACGTCAAAAGAAAAAAAAACGTATCGCTGTATTGGGTTGACGTTATCATCAAAGAAAATGTTAACCGACCCCAGGTAGTAACAGACAAACCCCGTGAATCATGGGCCGGAACACTGTGGGAGTGGGAAAAATGCGTGTTACCAGCATTATTTACCTTTTGCCGTAGTGTTTCCACAAGCCCATTGATGTAGGGTCGTTAATTAAGACGAGGGAGAGTTAGGTAAAGGGTTTATAAAGGGTAGCCATCTGATATATCACATACTTGTTAGTGTAATCAACAATACAGTGGATATTTTGTTTAATTTCAATGGCGGAGGGTGTGGGTCGAGATCGGCATTGTTCATGCTGTTACCTCTAATAGTTTAGAGAGTGTGTATTGTGATCAATTTTATCATGAAACAAATTTTGGCGTAGACGTATTTGAAAACATGAATGAATGAATGAATAAATGAGCAAGCAAGCGAGCAAGCGAGCGAGCGAGCGGATGGATGGATGGATGGATGGATGAATGAACTAACGCACGAACGAACGAACAACTGTATATTGCCCTGTTTTCGTCTGTGACTGCTCTTTCCAATTGCTTTCCACCAGGGATCAGTTGTAACATGTAATTTAGAAACATTACTTCTGTGAAAACAATTTTGAAAAATGTTGAAATAATGTTTACCAGCATATTCTCCTTTTCTCACAATGTTTAAAAAGCTTTCTTTTCTCTTGGTCTTTAAGACGTCTGATTGTTGGGTAAAGGGTTAAATGGAAATTGTAACAGTAATTAGTTGAGCACATTGTATACGGGGAGGCATTTTGGCGTGTCATATACATGATAATGTAGGGAAACAATATGGACCTAAGCCTTAACCCTTAGCCTCCGTTACTTGAGGGCGATCTTGAATTTACTTTTCGAAAAGCATAATGAGAGATCTGTTTGCACATAGGGGTTGTGTGGTCTTGAAATACACGGTTACAAATCCTAATTATGGTTTAAGTAACACTAATTAAGATTTATGACATAAACTTAATGCGAATTCCTCTTGTGCTGATCAAAAATATAGGTACGGCAGGATATGGGTCAAAAATTAATAACATTAAATGACGATGGTCAATAAAATACAAAACATTAACGGTGAAAAATCTCTTTAAAAAACATACGAGATCAAACAAATAATTTGAATAAAATATACGGGGACGTGTTTAGGGGACGTTTAACCAATTCGTCATGGAAATTGCGGACGTTTTAACCAAGAGTAGGGCGTTTTGACACTGGGACGTTTAAGCCAGATACTAATTTACTAATCTGTTTGTACATCCCGGTGCACAGCATGATAACGGCATCCTGTAACACGATTGATCTTCACAGATTTTAATCAATAAAATCTTTCGACAAAGCCAAAACATTGCGTGTGAAAATAGCTTTCAATAGTGCCGATATTGAACTTTTTGCCCTACAAACAGCGCGCATGCACGAAAACTAGAATTCTGGGATCGTATTTCCTTGGCAACGAACGGCATTGTAAAAGGGTCTATACTTGTTTTCTGTTCTTGTAGTAGATGTACAGCAGTGGCCTTAACTATTTACCAAACGGCAAAATTTTAGACTGGACCCAATTGAAAGCATTTGCAGATGACAAATTAAGTGTAGCTTAACCCTTTACCACGCAATCCTGACTTTTAACGACCCTGAGAAAGAAGCCTTTTGAAAACATTGTGGGAAAAGGAGAAAATGCTGGTAACCAGCATTTTCTCCTTTCTCCACAATGTTTTCTAACCTATCAAAGACAAATGCAATCATTTGAGCAACGTTTGAATTGTCATCTGCAAATGCTTTGAATTTGGACAAGTCTAATTTTTGTCGTGTGGTAAAGGATTAACCCTTTCCCAAACGACAGATTTTGGACTGGTCCAAATTGAAAGAGTTTGCAGACGACAATTTTAAATTTGATGAAAATGGCAGAAAGTTATCAAACAGGGTAGAAAACACTGTGGGAAAAGGAGAAATTGCTCGTTACGAGCAATTTCTCCTTTTCCCACAGTGTTTTCAAAACACTTGTACTGCAGACACGTGAAAACCAGGGCTTGTCTGGGAAAGGGTTAAGTGTAGCTTAATCCTTTACCACACAATCCCGACTTTTAACGACCCTGAGAAAGAAGCTCTTTGAAAACATTGTGGGAAAAGGAGAAAATGCTGGTAACCAGCATTTTCTCCTTTTCCCACAATGTTTTCTAACCTTTCAGAAACAAATGCAATCATTTTAGCCACATTAATTTGTCGTCTGCAAATGCTTTCAATTTGGACCAGTCCGAAATATTTTCGTTTGGTATAAAGAGTTAAATGGTGATTTATGTATTGGATAGGGAAGAAAACATTGTGGGAAAAGGAGAAAATGCTGGTTACCAGCATTTTCTCCTTTTCCCTCAATGTTTTCAAAAGCCTTCTATTCAGGGTCATTAAAAGTCGGGATTGTGTGGTAAAGAGTTAATTAATAGTTCTATGAAATCTTATCTTTGGAGGAAGTAGTTGACCTTGCTGCACCCAACTTTTTAACCACACAATCCAGGTTTTAACAACCTTGAGGAAGAAGGTTTTTGAAAATATTTTGGGAACAGAAGAAAATGCTGGGATGGTAACCAGCATTTATTCCTTTTCCCACAATGTTTTCTGCCCTATCAAAGACAGTTAATCTTGCCATTTGAGCAATATTTGTTGTCTGCAAACGCTTGTAATTCGGACCAGTCTGAAATGTTGTTTGGTATCTGACCGATGGTTGAAAGAATCATCCTGTTTAACTCTTTACCAAATGACAAAATTTTAGACCAGTCCAGATTTAAGGCATTTGCAGACGACAAAATAAATATGATTGAAAAATTGAAATTTGTTTTGGGGAGGGTAGAAAATGTTGTGGGAAAAGGAGAAAATGGTTACCATCATTTTCTTCTTTTCCGACAATGTTTTCAAAAGACCTACTTTAAGGGTCGTTAAAAGTCGGGATTATGTGGTAAAGAGTTAAATCCTTTACCACACAACCCTGATTGTTAACAACCCTGAGAAAGAGGCCTTTTGAAAACAAGGTAACCAGCATTTTCTCCTTTTCCCACAATGTTTCTATCCTTCCCAAAACAAATTCAATTTTTGGGTCACATTTATTTTGTTGTCTGCAAATGCTTTGAATTTGGACTAGTTTATTTTTTTTTTCGTTTGGTAAAGAGTTAACTTTACCAAGCACTGTAAAGATTTCAGTGGCTGTAAAATTCAGGTCAGTTGTAACAGTTAGAACAGTGAGACTGACCATAACATTATGCTGTTTGTTGTCAATTTAAGAGGGCCATTTGAAAAGTTCTGATAATGGGCACATAACTCTAAGTAGAATTTATCGATTTTTATGAACTATACATGTACCGAAAGCTCAGTTTTTGCCACGCACGAATGTGCTCAATTTGCACGTGCTAAGCGAGACGCTATTGTAATTCAGCGCTTTGAATTAGATAGGGTTGTACGCATTGGCGCATAAAGCATACGTCAGTGCAAAGATGGCTAAAGAGGAGCAAAGGGTCTATGTGAAAATACGGTCTCTGCTTAATTGTTCGGCGCAAGATATCAGGGCCGATTTAGATAAAGTTCATGGAAATGATGCTCTTTCGTATCCTACGGTTGCAAGATGGTCAGCTCGTTTTAAAGATGATGGACAGTCTGTTGAAGATGACCCTTGGTCGGGACGTCCATTGATGGCATTTTGTGAAAATGACGTCACTGCCGTTTGAAATGCAGTCGAAGAGGATGCTGGTTATACTGTTGAAGAGTTAGCTGACATGTGGCCTTAGTTTGGGGGCAGTGTTTACAATGTTGAAGGAAAAGCTGAAACTCCGGAAAATATGCACCAGATGGATCCTCCATTTATTGACGGACCACCAGAAGCAGGAGCGTGTAAGAATAGCCATGGAACTACTTGTAGTGTATGAGAACTGTGACGATAGGTGACTGTTTGACATCGTTACTGGTGATGAAACTTGGGTGTTGTTCTTTGTGCCAGATGGAAAAGAAAATAACAAAGTTTGGGAAGGAAAAAAATGGAGAAAGGCCCCAGATTGCTAGACGTTCTCAAAGTGTCAGGCGTGTTTTCTATGCACTATTTTTTGATGCGTGTGGAATGGTGCTTCAGTTCCCCATCCCAGAACACACCACGGTTACAGGAAAGATGTACGCTGAAAGTATTTTGCCTGCCATTGTTAACCACTATTTGGCAGCCCGCCCACAAAACAGAGTGCGAGGACTTAAACTTCTCAATGACAACGCCCCTGCCCACAAGGCAGGTGTCATTACGGACTACTCACAGACATACTTTGCCACACCTTACAGCCCAGACCTAGCTCCCTGTGATTTCTGGTTGAATCCCCATATCAAACAGTGCCTCAGAGGTCGCAAGTTTGGGACCCTCACGGCTGTTGAGCTTGCCTTAAATCAATGCACTAACACTATCCCTAAATCTGACCATAAAAAAGCGTTTTCTGACTGGATCAGACACCTGAACAAATGTGTACAAGTCCACGGGAAATACTTCGTGGGACTGGAGTAGACAATTTCCATGAGATAAAAGTTATATTAGAAGTCCGCACGCATTATCAGAACTTTTCAAATGGCCCTCGTACATATCAGCCTTAAATTTTCAGGATTCTTGTCCGTTAGTGAGTGTGGAAAAGTCAGGGTTATTTCTTCATTAGGCAAACAGTTTAACCCTTTCCCAAACAAGCCCTGGTTTTCACGTGTCTGCAGTACAAGTCTTTTGAAAACACTGTGGGAAAAGGAGAAATTGCTCGTAATGAGCATTTTCTCCTTTTCCCACAGTGTTTTCTAGCCTTTTTCATAACTTTCTGCCATTTTCATCAAATTTAAAATTGTCGTCTGCAAACTCTTTCAATTTGGACCAGTCCAAAATTTGTCGTTTGGGAAAGGGTTAAACACTAAGAATTTAAGTGTAAGGTCTGTAAACTGTAGACCTTGAGATATTTTACAAGAGGCCACAACGTAGTTCTTTACCAGAACACAAAATTTGAGACTGTTGAAATGATTTGTGGACAACAAATTCCATATGATGGGATTTGTCTTAGAAAGGGAAGAAGACATTGTGGCAAAAGGAGAAAATGCTGGTTACAAAGTTTTCAAAGGTCTTCTTGCTCAGGGCAGTGTTTGTTGAAGAGTAAGGCTAAATTATGAAAAGCTTCAAGGAGGAGGAGATTATCAACCCTTTACCATACAATCCTGAGTTTTAACAAAGCTGAGTTGGACCCTTTTGAAAACAATGAGGGAAAAGGAGAAAATGCTGGTAACCAGCATTTTCTCCTTTTCCCACAATGTCTTCTACCCTTCCCAAAACAATTTTTAGCTCCACTGGCCAAAGGCCAGCGGGCTTATGTCATGGCCCGGTGTCCGTCGTGCGTCCGTCTGTCCGTCCGTCTTCTTCTCTGAAACTACCCATCCAATTTTCATGAAACTTCACAGAAATGATCCTGCCATGGTCCTCTTCAGAATTTCTTGAAAGAATTTGATTTCTTCAAAAACTCTGGTTGCCATGGCAACAAAACTGAAAAATATTGGAAATCTTTAAAAATCTTCTTGTCTGAAACCATAAGGCATAGGGCTACCAAATTTGGTATGTAGCTTTATGTAGTAGACCTCTATCAAGTTTCTTCAAATTATAGCCCTGGGGTCAAAATTGGCTCTGCCCCAGGGGTCACAAGTTTTACATAGGCTTATATAGAGAAAAATTTAAAAATCTTCCTGTACCTAGCCATTAGGCCTAGAGCTACCAAATTTTGCATGTAGCTATATCTAGTGGCCCTCTACCAAGCGTGCCAAAATTTTAGCCCTGGGATCAAAATTGGCCCCACCGCAGGGGTCACAAGTTTTACATGGGCTTACATAGTGACAACTTAAGAAATCTTCTTGTTTTGATTTTTTTTTTTGAAATTAACCTTGCATCAGGGGTCTTATGTTTTACAGAGGCTTCATATATACAAAACTTGAAAATCACCTTATTTATAACCATACAGCATAGACTTGTATTATTTTGGCCTGTGGCTTTATCTTGTGGACCTCTACCAGGCTTCAAGTAATTATAGCTCTGGGATCAAAAATGGCTTTGCCCTGCAGGTCTCAACTTTCACATGGGCTTTTACAGAGAAAACTTTGTAAGTCTTCATTTTGAAACCATTTGGGTCAGAATTGAAATGTTTAGTATTTATGGTTTATATTTATAAGCCAGTGGAGCGATACAGGGCCATCATGGCCCTCTTGTTTAAACTTTTGAGTCAGATTTATTTTGTCGTGTGCAAAAGCTTTGAATTTGGACTAGTCTAAAATTTTGTTGTTTGGTTAAGAGTTAATGTGCAAAGGAAGAAGTATGTTATAACTTTACAGATTTCTTTTTGCATTATGATACAAATATGATAAGGGTATGTTTTTTAGACACATATATAATTGGCTGTTTCTCAGGTTTTCACATTCAATTATCATATTTCCATGTTTCTGTAAAAAAAAGAACATGCAAAACAACTACCAGCAGGTAAACATAAATGATGTCTTGAATGCAGTCTGCAGAGCTGAGTGGAAAAGAAAACACTTTTGGGTGTCAGACAATGTTTTAACTTTTTGCCAAGCAACAACATTTTTGACTGGACCAAATTGAAAGCATTTGCAGATGACAAATGTAGGTAAAATGGTGACTTATGTATAGGATAGAAAACATTGTGGGTAAAGGAGAAAATGCTGGCTACCAGCATTTTCTCCTTTTCCAACAGTGTTTTCAAAGGCATTCTCTTTCAGGGTCGTTAAAACTAGATTGTGTGGTAAAGAGTTAACTCTTTACCACACAATCCCGACTTTTAACGACCCTGAGAAAAAAGCCTTTTGAAAACATTGTGGGAAAAGGAGAAAATGCTGGTAACCAGCATTTTCTCCTTTTCCCACAATGTGTTCTACCCTATCCAAGACATAAATCACCATTTAAACTACACTTAATTTGTGGTCTGCAAATGCTTTCAATATTTGGTCCAGTCTAAAATTTTGCCGTTTGGTAAAGAGTTAAGTGCTTTTGCTGACAGTATGGATCAAGGTCACTACATAGAAGTGTAGTCAGATCTTTTTGTATATTCTGTGGAATATTTTGTGGGATTAAGAACAGACAAAAAGCCTTAAAATATCTGTGTCTTGGTCTACTTAAACCTATATCCAGAAGATTAAGGCTTTAAAAAAAATGTAGGAAAAGAAGAAAATGTTGGTAACCAGCATTTGCGATGTTTTCTGACCTGTAAAAGGACAATGCTATCTTCTCAGCCACATTTAATTTGTTGTCTGCAAATGCTTTTAACTTGGACAAACCTAAAATTTTGTCATTTAGTAAAAACTTAACTGTCAATTTTATTCGGCATCTGCAGGTTTCCTTCACAGACATTGAAACTTGCTTATTGAGTCATTGACATTTCTCCTGTTTTACTGAAAGTGTTGACAGACGGCTCAAAAACATTTTCCAAAAGGAAAACAGAGCCATGTGAAAAATCCATTTTCCCAGTCGAGAATTTACAAAAACCCAGCTGCATGTTCTGCTCGGTGTCTGATTTTGCACTTTCATTTCTGCTTTAACCCTTTACCGCACAATGCTGCCTTTTTGATGCCCCTGGGAAAGAAGCCTTTTGAAAACATTGTGGGAAAAGGAGAAAATGCTGGTAACTAGCATTTTCTCCTTTTTCCACAATGTTTTCTGCCCTATCAAACAAAAATTGCACTATTTCAGCCACAGTGAAATTGTTGTCTGGAAATGCTTTCAATTTGGACAGGTCCAAAATTTTGTTGTGTGGTAAAGGGTTAACCGTTTACCACACAGTCCTAAGTTTTATCGACCCTAAGGAAATGGACTTTGAAAACACTGTTGGAAAAGGAGAAAATGCTGGTAATCAGCAGTTTCTCCTTTTCCCTTAATCTTTTCTACCCTTTCAAAGAAAAATTTTCTAATTTGTGTGAAATATACTTTGCTGTTTGCAAAGGCTTTTGGTTTGAATCAGTCTAAAACTTTGTTGTATGGCAAAGAATTAACTCTTTACCTAATACCAAAATATTAGATTTCCATACTGAAAGCATTCACAGATGGCAAATAAAATGAAGCTTCATCAGTGGTTTTGCTTTTGAAAATGGAGAAATGCTTATAGTAAAAGGAAACATTGCTTTTAACTTTAGCAACAATGTTTCCTGAACATTTCTTCTTTTTGGTTGCACACAATTGGTTAGTTTGGTAAAGGTTCACGGCTCATGCAGGCAGGGCATTATAGAAACAGATGCTTATTCAGATGCCAAGGTTTAGTACAGTAAGTCTTTGACTATCACTTTTGATTTTATAGGAACATATCTTTACCACTGTAATGTTAGATAATAATGCTTCATTCTATCCATATAAGGATTGGTTGGCAACCAGACTGGTTCCAAAGTATTTTACCATACCTTAATTCCATGTAAAAATGTTTTTGAGGGATCGAAGAAGCCAAAATTATTTCCAAACTTAATTGATGTTTCATATATCAGAAAATGTGTGTGTCAGTACTTAAAATTAGATTCCAAAGAAGCCTTTGCTCAGAAACTTTTGAACTATTGTAAGAGCCTGTGAATGTGTTGGTTTTCTTGATTCATATGAAAGTTAGAATCAGAAACTTGGCTTGGTTAATGATGTTGTGGGGTGGCATATGTTTGGCAAGAGCTTGTTTTTGTCAATGGTCCATTTGCTTTCAGAAATATATCATATGGTTCAACAAAGGGCTTTTGTAGTTCTGGTTTCTATTTTCCTACTTGCTCTTTGTTCTGTTTCTGCTGTTAAGTTTTTCCGATCCATGTTAAACAAAGATCCGCTCCAGTCTTTTTTTTTTTTGCAGGAAAGCATATTAAAGACAATCTTTAAGCCTTTGCCATTTGATATGTATTCCTTTTTACAACTGTTGAGTAATTTAAAAGACGCTATAGCTTACTGTAAGGAAGGGATCACATATAATTCTCGGTGGAAAGTCATGAAACAATAATAAATTTTTTGTCAGGAAAGTAATAGGGTTTCAAGGAGACCACACATTTTATATTTCTTACTCACCAGCAGGTGTTTATGCATTTTTTGCTGTTTTCTGAACTCTGGACTGTGCTGTGAAGTGTCAGATCTTTCAGACCTTTTCACAATTTTAATGTTTGTTTGTGACTGAGATTCATGAAACAGTGTGGGATAAATGTATGAAAAGGAAGGTTTGTTCCGTAGGTACTAGCATAGCATTAGTGAATATTTTAGTTTTAGATTGGCTTGATGAGCACTGTAATGAATATGATTGTAAGAAGATTACTTTAACATTGTATTAACCCTTTCCCAAACAACAAATTTTAGCCCCCATCCAAATTGAAAGCATCTGCAGATGAAAGGTTCGGAAGTGGTACAAATGAACTTAACTTTGACCAAGTAGAAAACATTGTGGGAAAAGGAGAAAATGATGGTTATCAGCATTTTCTCATTTTCCCACAATGTTTTCAAAAGGCTTCTTTCTCAGGGACATGAAAACACAGTATTGTTTGTTAAAGGGTTAAATTTAACTGATGGCTTTATTTCTGGGAAGACAATAAAAAAAAAATGCACTTTGAGGCTCTTAACCCTTTACCATACGACAAAATTCAAGACTGATCAAATTTGAAAGCATTTGCAGACGACAAAATAAATGTTACTAAAATGATGATTTCTGCCTTTGATAGGGTAGAAAACATTGTGGGAAAAGGAGAAAATGCTAGTTACCAGCATTTTCTCCTTTTCCTACAATGTTTTCAAAAGGCTTCTTTCTCAGGGGCGTCAAAAGGCGGCATTGTGCAGTAAAAGGTTAAGATTTAGCTTGGATATGAGTGACAGTCCTGGCATGTTAAAAGAGACCAGATGTGGATATCATCTGCTTTATCTGCCATCTAAATATGACTCAGTGAATTTTGATATTGTTTGATATGATATTTGAGGTAGCAATTTACCAACTGCCAACTTTTACAATAATCATAATCCACATTATAATATTAGACATTTTAGATTGTAACCAGTCTGTAATCAGATGAGCTCCGAAAGTTAAGCTTTAACCAGGTAATTCTGTTTTAACCCTTTACCACAAGGCAAAATTTTAGACTCGTCCATATGGAAAAAATTTACAGAAGACTAGTCATATGTTTTTCAAATGACCATATTTGTCCTTGAATAGGTAGAAAACATTGTGGAAAAAGAGAAAATGCTGGCTACCAGCAATATCTCTTTTTCCCACAATGTTTTCAAAAGGCTTCTTTCTCGGGATCATTAAAACTGGGATTGTGTGGTAAAGAGTCAATCATCCTTGCATATGAGGCTTTTCAAAACATTGTTGAAAAAGGAGGTAACCAGCACTGTCTCCTTTTTTCACAATATTTTCTTCTCATGCAAAGGTAAACTCTATCATAAATGGCCACATTTACTTTATTGTCTGCAAGCACTTTCCATCTGGATAAGTTTTGTTGTCTGACAAAGAGTTTACCAAGTAACACAGAGGGCAAATAACCCATTGCTTGTTGCTTGGATTCCTTGATGACCCAAACTTCCTCTAGGCGAATGATTAGGGTCATTTGACCCTTAACCACACAATCCTGACTTTCAACGACCCTGAGAAAGAAGCCTTTTGAAAACATTGTGGGGAAAAGGAGAAAATGCTGGTAACCAGCATTTTCTCCTTTTCCAACAATGTTTTCTACCCTTCCCAAAACAAACTTCAATTTTTTGGTAACATTTATTTCGTTGTCTGCAAATGCTTTCCATTTGGACTAGTGTAAAATTTTGTCGTTTGGTAAAGAGTTAAGGGGATCTGAGTGGTTTAGTGGTAAAGATGTAAGATGTAAAACCTGGTGGACCTGAACAGTCCTCACCTGAACTGCCTATTTTTGTTGTTGGCATGTCCTTGAGCAAGGCAAATCAGAGCCCTATCTCAGTGCTAGTGAAACTCGGGATATTTATGAATAAGTGAGTTTGGGCTGTGATATGACAGAAATAATGCTGAAAGCAGCATAATAAACCATTCAGTCTATCAGATAGGGGTAATTTCAGCATGGGATTGTTTGGTAAAGAGTTAAAGTGAACACCAAGAATGCCCAGATAGGTAGGCCAGCCAGTGTGATTTGACTGAAATACTGTTGAAAACATAGTAAAATACTAAACAAATACAGTAGGCAAAATACCAAACAAACATAAAAAAGCTCGCTTTTGATACTTTGTAGAAAGATAAACAACCTTAACCGTATTGACAGATTATAATGATTCCTTGTTCCTAGGCATATTAAATTAATGCTAAAGGGCGAAAGCACTTAAGCAAAATTTCTCCATGCCTGTTCACGTTTCAGCGAAATGAAAACTGCATACCTTTTACATAGTTGTTCTCTGGTAAATGGGCTTGATTTATGTTTTAATGAGATAAGAAACATGTTTTACAGGAGCAGACTGGGGTATATGGCTAGCTTCATACTTAACAAATTACTCTATTTTAACCCTTTGCAAATGAACTTGAACCTGTGGAAGAAGGCCTTTGGAAAACAATGTGGGAAATGGGGAAAATGTTGGTACTCACAATGTTTGCTGCGGGATCATGAAGAAATTTCATCATATGAGGCATACCGGCATTTAGTTTTTTCACCTGCAGATGTTTTTTCCATTGTTGACAAGTCTACAGTATTGTTGTCTAGTTTTAAAAAAAAAAATGCCACTCTGTATTTCAGGTATATCTTGACCAGGTTTGACTTTAAATATTTGGAAAACATTTCACTTTAAATGTAGAAATTATACTGGGCAATTATCAATTGGCCTCAATTGTCCATTCTGTGCAGCATCATTTTGACCTAACTTTCTGTTGTTTCAAATTTTAACCACACAAAAAATGTTACCTCTTTACCAAACAACAAAATTTTAGACTACTCCAAATTGAAAGCAGTTGCAGACGACAAAATAAATGTGACTGAAAAATTGAAATTTATTTTAGGAAGGTTAGAAAACATTGTGGGAAAAGGAGAAAATGCTGGTTACAAGCATTTTCTCCTTTTCCCACAATATTTTCAAAAGGCTTCTTTCTCAGGGTCGTTAAAAGTTGGGATTGTGTGGTAAAGAGCTAACTCTTTCCCGTACAATGCCGCCTTCTAACGGAGAAGCCTTTTGAAAACATTGTGGGAAAAGGAGAGAATGCTTGTTACCAGCATTTTCTCCTTCTCCCACAATGTTTTCTACCCTTTCAAAGAAAAATTGCACCATTTGAGCCACATTGAAATTATCGTCTGTGAATGCTTTCAATTTGGGCAAGGCTAAAATTTTGTCGTCTGGTAAAGTGTTAAACTTGTCCAGGTTCAAAGCTTTTGCACATGATGAATCAAGGATGGCTCAAATAATGAAACTTTCCTTAAATTAAGTAGAAACCATTGTGGGAAAAAGAGAAAATGCTGGTTACCATTTTCTCCTTTCCCTACAATGTTTTCAAAAGCTTTCTTTCTCAAGGCCCTAAAAATTCGGGATTGTGTACTAAAGGGTTTATTGCATTTCTATGAAATGAAATTATCTGAATTTGCATAAAATGGAACTGGTTAATCTCTTATCAAATGACGAAATTTTGGATTGATCAATTTCAAATTATTTGCAGAGGACAAATGTGGCTCAAATGGTAGATTTTGTCTTTCAGGGCTAGGAAACATGGTGGGAAAATAGAAGATGCTGGTTACCAGCACTTTCTCCTTTTCCTACAATGTATTCAAAAGCCTTCGTATTCAGGATTGTAACAACATGAGATTGCGTGGTAAAGGGTTAACCCATTACAAAATAAATCAAGTTTTACATCTATATGGTTGACAGCTTTTGAAAATACCAAGGAAAATGGGCAATGCTTCTCCACACACTATCACTTTCCCCCACAATGTGTTCCATAAAGTGTGTGAAAGGTTCTCTCCTTTTCTCTATACAAACGACAAAATTTCTGACTCAACCAAATTGAATGCATTTGCAGACAACAAATGTCGCTCAAATGATGCTTTCTGTTTTTGAAAGGAAAGAAAACTTCTTAGAAAAACATTTTCTCCCTTTCCCATAATGTTTTGTTAAGCTTTAATCCTAAGGGTCAATAAAACTTTGAATTGTGTGGTAAAGGGTGAAATGTTTCTGTTTTTGTATCATTTGTTGTTCACACTTTTAAGGATCCCATGTTCTATCATTGTTTGAGAAGGCTGGTAACCAGCATTTTGCCCTTCTCCCATAGTGTTTTTAGCCCTTTAAATTGCGAGACCAATTTAGTCACTTTATCTTGTCGTCTGTAGAATGCTGTCAAAATAGACAAGTCTAAAGTTTTGTCCCTTGGTAAGGAGTTTATCTGGTGTAAAATGTTTTGTAATTGGTTAAGTGGGTTCGACATGGTAAGCGTGGCAGGGAGTCTGCCGCTGAAATGGTTTAAATTTAACAACAATTACCTTGTATTTGGTTTTTAACTCTTTCACTACTAACTCCGGAAATTCCACTTTCTTTCTGAACTCTAAAAATAGATTTCCACTGCTATTGAAAATAACTTTCGTCGTAATTTAAAAACAGGGTAGCAGATGGTGCAGATCCAAGATCAGACTGCACTTTCTGTGCAGTCTGATCTTGATCTACGCCGTCTGCAAAAGCTACTCAAGTCGTCATTAGTAGTGAAAGAGTTTTAATAGGTTTTATCAAGGGCATGCATGGGTAAGTCTAACTGGCTGCCTTATATTCTCCAGACATCTGTAGCTAGAAGATAAAACTCATAAGCCACATTAGTGCAGTCTCAGTACCAGTAAACTGTGCTCTGTTGTTGAGAACTTGTGTGAATTATTAAAAAGAAGCTTTTGTAAACATTAATTCCTAAGCTAGAGTAATTTCATCCTATCATACAAGCCATATTACAACATACCAGATATCTTTTGCTTTTGACACAAAGAAGAAATGATTTAATTAAAGAGATGAGAGGGCCCTTTTGTACAATATAGAAAACATTGCATGGAAAGGAGCAACAGTTTTCTGTGTGCAACAAGAACTTGCTTTTTCCCTTCCAATTTGAATTTCAAAACTTGTCAACCACCTGATGTAGGAAGGTGCATGGTAATGATAATGGGTATTTCTATTCAGCAACACTCTTGCACCTGTAATAAAACAATAACATTCATTCTCCAGAAATCCAGGTTATTCTTGGATGTTTTGGAGTGAGAATTGAATTAGTCTTATTCATCATAAAAATCCTTATGATGCATTCGAACTTTGCAATATATATGAGCCATGCTCTGGCAGAAGGGGGCATAATACCATCACATAATTAGAGATCCGCAATAGCCACTTTTTATAACAACCGACTGAATTGTTAGTAAACTGGTACATGGACATAAATAAAACTGACCAAAAGCGAAAAGTTTCAGCCCAAGTCAGCCTGCGTGGAATGCACAGGCTGACTTGGGTTGATACTTTTTGCAGATGCCTCAAGCCCCTTTTTCAGAGAGCAAGGGTCATGTATATAATTTGATATGGCAATTATCATGACCTGTTCTGTAACATATTCTTTAAGTAAAATGAAGGATATTGAAGATGGTACTTTGCCTGTCATCTGTGTAAAGTGATCAAGTTATTTTGAAGAAATTTTGCTCAGAGTTTCAAACCTTTTTAACTCTTTACCAAACGACAAAATTTTAGACTGGACCAAATTGAAAGCATTTGCAGACGACAAAATAAATGTGGCTGAAAAATTGAAATTTGTTTTAGGAAGGGTAGAAAACATTGTGGGAAAAGGAGAAAATGCTGGTTACCAGCATTTTCTCCTTTACCCACAATGTTTTCAACAGCCTTCTTCCTCAGGGTCGTTAAAAGTTGGGATTGTGTGGTAAAGAGTTAAACTGCATAAACTGACAATGAAATTACCTAGATATAACCACTGTTCCATGTTTCGGAGAAATGTTTCATGAAAATGGTCTGTTTGTATGTTTTAAACACAGACAAAAATGTTTAACTCTGTCCTTACTGTAGACATCACAAGAAGGTTTTTGTGGACACTGTAGATCAAGATCAGACTGCACAGAATCTGCATAGTTCACTTCATCATTTCAGATTATGACCATAATGTTTCATCTTGCTTCAAAATTATATTTGTAGCTGTGGAAAAGTGTAATTTATTTGGTTGTGAAAGATTTAATGGTTCAATAAAGTTATGGCCAGCAAGTCACATTTCGGTAGAACTAATTAGTAATGTCCATGTATCATAGGGCTTTGCTGACTGACTTCTGGCACAAGTTACTTGAACATGATCTACGGTACTAACATTCTTGTACTGAATGTTCTGATAGAAAAAAATGCAGAATTGCGCCTTTACCAAACAATCAAACGGTTTAACTACTTTGATGACAGAGGGCATTTGAAAACACCCCGGGGCACAGTGGTAACTAACGTTTTCTGGTAATCAGCAGTTTCTCCTTTTTCAACTGTTTTCTATAGCCTGTCAAAGACAAAGTGCATCATAGGAACCTCTATAACTGGTTACCAAACAACAAATTTAAAGCATTTGCAGATGACAATTCAAATATAGCTCAAATGATGGAATATGTCTGATAGGGTAGAAAACATAGTGGGAAAAGGAGAAAATGCTGGTTACCAGCATTTTCTCCTTTTCCCACAATGTTTTTAAAAGGTGTCTTTCCCAGGGTTGTTAAAAGGCAGCATTGTGCAGTAAAGGGTTAAATCTGTCATTTGGAAGTGCTTTCACTTGGGACAAGTCTTAATAGTGTATCACCTGGTAAAGAGCTCATTATAAATCAGACACCTTTAGATACATACTATTTTTATAGCGGGAGCCATAAATAATATTACATAGTTAGCTAATCCTGCTAACAAGTTTATAATAATGAGTGATGTTCTGGTATGATTAGTTATAGGCTTACTGCCAGATTCTGGATTAACCAAAGTCTGCATTAAATACAGTTTAGATTCTACACTAAGAGCATAGTAGACTGGTGCAGTTCAAATTTTTGCAGCTCATGAAAATTCTGACATAGAGCTGTAGCCGCTTCTCATACTCAAAATGAACTTTTATCAAAATGTAAAAAGAAAAAAATGGGGAGAATGTATACTTTTGGGGTAAAAATGAAGTAACTCCTCATTTTATTATTTTGACTTTCATTCTTACAATGTGGTCTAATCTTGCTGTTTTTGCTGGGTTAGCCTGGGTATAATTTGTGAACATGACAGTAGCCTGATATGTTGATTCAGTTCAAGCCTTTAAGGTCCTTTACCACATGGCAATATTTTAGACATTTCCAAATTGAAAGCATTTGCAGACAACAAAATAATATGACTCACAAACTGATTATTGTTTTTGGAAGGACAGAAAAACATTGTGGAAAAGGAGAAAATGCTGGTCACCAGCATTTTCTACTTTTCCCACAATGTTTTCGAAAGCCTTCTTCATCAAGGTTGATAAAAGGCAGCATTGTGTGGTCAAGAGTTGAGGTCCTTTCGCAACTCTAGTTACCTTTGCAGCCATAATAGATCAGGATATACACTGTCTGCTTTAGTGAAACATTTCGGACAAACGAAACAATAAATTACTCTTATTTTGGTCATATTTCTTGACCAAAAATGACTGTTGGGTTTATTGGCGCTCTAAGGGTTGAGATCATTTCAATTAACCCTTTACCAGACGACAAAATTCTAGCCTTGTCCAGATTGAAAGCATTTGCAGACATCAATTTCAGTGTGGCTCAAATGGTGCAACTTTTCATTGATAGGGTAGAAAACATTGTGGGAAAAGGAGAAAATGCTGGTTACCAGCATTTTCTCCTTTTCCCACAATGTTTTCAAAAGGCTTCTTTCCCAGGGGCGTCAAAAGGCGGCATTGTGCGGTAAAGGGTTAAGCATATGCTCTCCATTTTATTGTCCAAATGAATGTCTAAGTATTATGTGTATAATTATCTATGTCTAGTAAATGCAGATGTAAACCATTTAAAGTGTATCAGAGCTCATCCACCTAATTATCAGTAAACTTGCAGTAAATTAAAGAGCATAAAAAAACCTAACAACTTTTCAGTCTAGAAATAGGACCCAAATAAGTACAGAAAGTGCAATTTCAGTATTGACTTTGTCCAGAATGTCTTTTTAAAGTGGACAGTGTAGATGTAGTGATCAGACTGCTTGTTTTGTGCAGTCTGATCTTGATTCTATATTTGCCTCAAAGACAATGTAAGTGGTGAAAAGTGCCAAAAAAGTGAAGAACCTTAAGACATCAAATTTTAGACATTGCAGACCAACATACCGTGTTTTGGTGCGTATAACACGCACATTTTTTCAGCTCTGAATAATTTCAAACTGGGGACTGCGTGTTATACACTACAATAGGCAAAACCATGTTTTTCTCCTCCTTGAAAATCGGTCGTATATCAAAAAGGTTACCTGTTCAAAGTGGGGGGGGGGGTAGGTACAAAACGGCCAAAGTTCTCTCGCCACAGCCTTAACTTTCGTCATCATCCCATTTCAACTTTTACCGATTTAAAAAAAAAAAAACATTATGTTTTGATTTTGTTAAAATGTATTTGTACATTCTCAATATGTGGATTAGGATTCGTAATTTCCTGATTCTATCGGCCATTTTGGCAATGGCGAACATACCCCGGAATGATAAATATTGATTTACTGTTATCGTCTGATTCGTCTAATTTTTCTTTTTTTTGTTAATAGCTAAAATTGAACAATTATAAAAGAGTAAAATAATGATTCAGAAAGAAATGAGTGATTTAAAAAATATATATATTTATCGCTACTTTTTACAAAAACTGCGATTTACATCATATAGATCTATGTTTATTTCATACCTGTCACATTTGTCGATCGAGGTGAGAAAATAGGAGATTAACTTCAATATGGTCGTCAGTTCAATGTGCGAATTTGCAACATGCCATTTATTAATAAAAGCACGGCCACAAAATAAAGCACACCTCGAATCATTACCATTTCCACTTTGATTAAAAATGGTTATTTCCCTCTGATAAAGTATCGCCATTTACAATTTTTCAAGATAGCGACGTAAGCTTCACGTGTTACGATATTTTGGTAAATTTTTGATGCGTGTTGTACATCCGAACAACCTTTTTTCCTCGGATTTGATGCTGAAAAAGGCCTGCGTGTTATACATGCCTGCGTGGTATACACAGCGTTTCACCGTAACAGAGATCTTCAAGATTAGACTGTACTTCTGTGCAGTTTGATCCTGAATATACAATGATTGATATTTTGAGAGATATAGTGATTGAAAAACCTTGACGTAAGGCCTTTTATTTCTATCCATCTCATTTATTCTGGCACTGCAAGGGTTAAATTCAAGACAAAAATCCTCTCTCTCAAATCACATTTTTTGTCCTGCATGAAACAACTTTTGTGGCAAAAGGAGTGTTTGCCTGTAACTAGCCAATTTTGCTTGAGCCCCAATGTTTTCCCAGTGTATTCATACTATTATTATATTCATAATTGATTGCCCTAATTTTACTAAGATTTTTTTCCAAAATCATCTTTGGCAAATTAGTCTCACTATGTAATGATTTAACCCTATTCGAAACAGTTTTTGTGGCATTTGTCGAAGACAATGCCACTATGAGTTCGATACGGTGTTTTGAAAACCATGTATTGTAGCTTGTGCAAAACCGAAGGAGGTAAACCCAATCAAACCCAATTTTTCTAAGACAAATGAGTGTTTCAGTAGCACTCAGATATGTAATGAACAATGGCATATTAAAAAAAACTGGATTAGGCCATCGATCATGGAAATACTTCTTTTTCTTACTGAAATATCTATACCCTCTATGGCCTTCTATTGGCGCAATAATACACACAACATTTGTCTCCTGACCATGTTTTGTCACAAAAACCAGTTTGTCCATGGGCTTTCTATGCTTTGATTCATTATTGTGACCCTGAGGAGGAAGGCTTTGAAAGCATTGTGGGAAAAGGAGAAAATGCTCGTAAACTAGCATTTTCTCCTTTTTCCACAATGTTTTCTACCCATTCAAGAAAAATCCTGTCATTTGAGCCACATTTAGTAACTCAACAGCAAATGTTTTCAATTTGGCAATTCTATTTTTTTTTATGTGTGTGAAAAAGGTAATAGTTGTAAGTTTGAGCACTTCTGCTTACCTAACCCTTTACCACACAATCCCGAGTTTTAACAACCCCTAAGGGAGAAGCCTTTTGAAAACATTGTGGGAAAAGGAGAAAATGCTGGTAACCAGCATTTTCTCCTTTTCCCACATTGTTTTCTATCCTTCCAAGGACGATTTACACCATTTGAATAACATTGAATTTGTCATCTGCAAATGCCTTCAATTTGGTCTAGTCTAAAACTTTGCTGTCTGGTAAAGGGTTAATAAGCCATGTCTGCCTCCTTGTCTCCATCATGAAATATTTATTATCTAATATAAACAAGACAGAGATTTTGTTTTGGAGGTGTGTTTTGCAAATGTAAAATCACTCCATTTTGTTTAAAGAAGTGCAGCATTTTTCTCTCATCTTCCATAATTTGCACCAGTGTCTGGCTTCTTGCAATAATCTCCCTTATGAATATTATTGAGTCAGGAGAAAAGGTAACGTGACCCAAAACGCACCTTTTAGAAGTTAATCCTTATCCTGCTAAATAAGTGAAATGAAACTTTCATGACATAATTTTGCTGTTTCAGTGGTATTTTTTGGAGAAAAATATCTCCTTAATAGTGAGTGTAGATTCAAGATCAGACTGCGTTATGTGCAGTCTGATCTTGATCTACACTGTCTGCAAAAGGTCAGTGAGTCGTGCTTAGCAGCTTAAGGGTTAAGTTGCCTTTGTGGCCAGTGTAGATCAAAGATAAGACTACCTGACATGCTAAAAAAAGCAAACTTAATGCTTTCCCAAACAACAAATTTCAGACTCTTCCAAATTAAGAGCAAGTGCAGGGAAAAAATATAAATGTGGTACAAATATAAACTGAAGTTCTTTGACGGGTAGACAACGTTGTCGGAGAAAGAGAAAATGTTGCTTACCATTTTTTTCTTTTCTTTTCCCACAATTTTTTCAAGGTCATGAAAACACAGGATTGATTGGTTAAAAATTCTTGTTAAGAAAAAGGCATTTACTGTAGTTGGGTGATATCTGTAAACTGAAAACCTCTGTCTGGATCATCCAGTGCATCATGGGTTAATATTAATTAACTCTTTACCAAACGACAAAATTTTAGACTAGTCCAAATTGAAAGCATTTGCAGATGACTAATTAAATGTGACTTAAAAATTGAAATTTGTTTTGTGAAGGGTAGAAAACATTGTGGGAAAAGGAGAAAATGCTGGTTATCAGCATTTTCTCCTTTTCCCACAATTTTTTTAAAAAAGGCTTCCTTTTTAGTGTCATTAAAATTTGGGATTGTGTGGTAAAGAGTTAACATGTTAGATGTTTGCAAGTGCTATAACTTTTGATAAACATGGATTTTACCTCTTTACCACATGCTTTTTATCGGCATTTTCTCCTTTTTATTATAATCTTATGTTCTTTATTAAAGACAGAAATTGTCATTTGAGCTATGTACATCGAAGTTCTCATCTTTGAATGCTTTCAATTCGGGCCAGTCTTAAGTTTTCTTTTCGCAAAGAGTTAAGAAAAAATATTACATCATTTGAGGCATATCGAAATGAAATTTCAGATGATAATTAACCCTTTACCACACAATCCCGACTTTAACGACCTTGAGGAAGAAGCCTTTTGAAAACATTGTTGGAAAAGGAAAAAATGCTGGTAACCAGCATTTTCTCCTTTTCCCACAATGTTTTCTGCCCTTCCAAAGAGGGAAATCATCATTTCAGCAAGATTTAATTTGTCGTCTGCAAATGCTTCCAATTTGGTGCCGTCCAAAATTTTGTCATTTGGGCTGAAATCCTGACGGTGATGCTACAAGCTTTTGCCAATTATGGAAAATACACATTTCAATTATTTTAGTAGAGCTATTAAGAATTTTACTTTAAGTGCTTTTGATGTTTCTTTGACCTTTTATCACAAAATCCTATGATTTTACAACCCATAGGTAAACACATTTTGAAAGCATTGTGGGAAAAGAAGCATTTTCTCCTTTTCAGACAGTGTTTTCTACCCTTTCTTGTACAAAGTCCATCATATGAGTAATATTTAACCTTTTAGCAAACAATTCTGTGTTTTCAGGACCCTTGGGAAGGGACTTTTTGAAAACATTGTGGGGAAAGAAGAAAATGCTGGTGACCAGCATTTTCTTCTTTTACCACAATGTTTTCTTCCCTTCCAAAGGCAAATTCCAGTTTTTGAGTCATGTTTAACTTGCTGTCGGCAAATGCTTTCAATTTAGACAAGTCTAAAACAAAAATTTGTTGTTTGGTAGAGTTAAGTTGTTATCTGCAATTGCTTTCAACTTGGACAAATTTAACCTTTTTTCTACCATTTGTCTGCCGAGCCCTGGTAGCTCAGTCGCTAGCATGCAGGACTCGAGAACAGGGGTCGCTGGTTTGATCCCCGGCTTGGCAAATTTCTTTCCCAGGATTGATGATAGTCATTGCGACAGGATTCATTCCTCTCTCACCGCTAACCATTGTTTCGATGATGGTTATGTGTGAAAGTAGCCAGTGGCTTGGAAAGAATATTGTGCGGAGTACTGGTAAAAGAAACTCCAGGAAAGCATGGATAGGTGCACTGGCCGCCGCAATATAATTGAAATAATATTGAAAACGGCGATAAACACCATACAACCAACCATTTGTCTGTTAACTTGGAGAAATGAGGTCTGATGAGTTGTAGTAACTCTAAACCAAACAAAACAATTTCAGACATGTCCACATTGAAAGCATTTGCAGACGGCAGATGAAATATTACTCAAATGATGGGATTTTTTGTTAAAAGGCTGGAAAACAATGCGGATACCAGCATATTTGCCTTTTTCTTCAAAGTTTCGAAAAGCCTTTTTTTGTCAGGTTTGTAAAACCACAGGACTGAAGGGTGAAAGGGTCAATTTGTATGGAAATATGTGCTTTTTGAAATGCTCCTACCTCACATCAAAGAATGAATCCTTCACCTGCAATCTTGTCCTTTAATGACCGTCAGGAAGAAGGCTTTTGAAAACATTCTGTGAAATGGAGAAAATGCTGGAAAGCAGCATTTTCTCCTTTTCCCAACAATGTTTTCTATCTTTTTGAAACAATCCTGATCCCTTGGCCACATTTAACTTCTGATCTGCATATATCTTCAGTATAAATGAGTGTTCAATTTTGTTGCTTGGTACAGAGTTAACCCACCAAAATTTTACACCGGTCCAAATTAAAAGCATTTGCAGACGACAAATAAAGCATGGCTCAAATGATGGAATTTATGTCTGAATGTAGAAAACATTGTGGGAAAAGGAGAAAATGCTGGTTTCCAGCATTTTCTCCTTTTCTCACAATGTTTTCAAAAGCCTTCTTTCTACAGGACGTTAAAAGTTGGGATTGTGTGGTAAAGGGTTAAGTCACATTCTTATGGGATAAACCTGTAAAAGATACATCAGTGCTAGAGCCTAAAAGAATAAATAGTTTTATACAGCTTACATTTCTGGACCTGGTTTTCATGTTGTTTCACATCTCTTTCAGCATTCTTGGCATTGTCTTGGTTCAAGTTTTCTCTACACACATAAGTGGTTTTGCCATTATGAGGGTTTTTTCTAATTATAAGTATGTTTTCCTCCTTGAAACTCAAGATTTACATCGTAGTTTTTATACATTCTGTATTTACCTAAAGTCAAAAGTCATTCTGTGATTTTTAATGCCACAATCAAAGCTTTTAGCATGCATCTCTATAAAAAAGTTTTTTTTTCGTAATGTAGCCTGCACTGAAGTCAGTATAAGTTACAAGCCGTTATTCTTTGATTTCTCAACCGAAGACATACAAAATGTTTTTTCAATTAATATGTAGACTGGTCCATCATCATGATGTAAGATTTTGAATACTTTACTTTTTGCAAACTGCTGGTGAATCCTTTACCAAATGATACTATGATTCATGGCCATAAGGATGGCTTCTGAAAATATTATTGATAAAGGAGGAATCATTTCCTTGTTTGCCCATAATGTTTTCCACCCTTTCCAATAGGCATTATTTGGGCCTATTTTAATTTGTTGTGTACTAGTTCCAGTGCTTTGATAAGGATAACAGAGAGGGAAAAAGGTCCCTAAAGCCATCCTAGGTTTTTCCTGTTTAACCCTTTACCAGAGGACAAAATTTTAGCCTTGTCTAAATCAAAAGCATTTGCAGATGACAATTTCAATGGACTCAAATGGCACAATTTTTCTTTAATAGGGTAGAAAACATTATGGGAAAAGGAGAAAATGCTCAGGTTACCAGCATTTTCTCCTTTTCCCATAATGTTTTCAAAAGGCTTCTTTCTCAAGGTTGGTAAAAGGTGACATTGTATGATAAAGGGTTAATTGATTAAACCACATACTTTTGCAAGCATGGGCTTAAAAAAAGCATTAAATGGAGATAGAAAAATGTATACATAATACAATCCTGTTAGCATAGACACATCCATTTGTAATGCAATCCAGGAACATGCTTGTTGCCGCTGTTCAGTTTATTTCATTGGGTCTGAACCATCAAAATGCCAGAGGTCTGCTTGATTTGCTTTTACAGTCAATAAATTTTTTACCAGACCACAAATTTCTAGACGTGTGCAAATTAAAGCATTGGCAGACAATAAGTTCAATGTGGCTCAAATGTTGGCATTTATTTTTTAATAGGTAGAAAACATTATGAGAAAAGGAGAAGATACTTAAACAACATTTTTTCATTTTCCAACATTTCCTTAGAATTGTTAAAGCATGGTTGTTTGGTAGGGGTTAAGAAAAATATCATCCTACAAAGAACATGGGTTTGGTATTTGATCATTAATCTCTGATATTTTATGTTATCTGATCAAAACAGCCATGAAATTGCAAATTCTTATGTTGTCTTTTTGGAGACATTGTGGGTGGCAGGATTAACATGTCCAATATCCGTATATGGATATCCAAACTCTGTGTTTTCTGCAAATACAGTTTGCCAAAAAAAGCATATGACATTCTCATATCATGCTCCTGTGCCTTCTGTCTCTTATAGTTACAATGACTTGAATATTTCATTTGAATCAATTTAAGTTTCAGTTACTGTAAAGTCTCTCATTAAATAACGCTCCTCCAAGTTTTTTCATCCTTGGAAAATTCTATGTTGTCTAAACTCTTTTAACCCTTTACCACACAAACCTGACTTTTAACTACCCTGCAGAAACTGCTTTTTGAAAACATTGTGGGAAAAGGAGAAAATGCTGGTAACCTACCCTTCCCAAATCAGATTTCGATTTTTAGCCACATTTGTCATCTGCAAATGCTTTCAATTTGGATTAGTCTAAAATTTTGTCGTTTGGTAAAGAGTTAATTGGCCGCCCCTCCCCCCTTTTTGGAAAATGTAATCCCCCCCTCCTGGGGGGTGGGGGGGGTGTTAAAAAGAGACAACATGGTAAGTTTTATTGAAATAGTTTTACTATCTTTTGGCTAGTACTATCTTCACCGTGTATTATCAACTTCAGAACTTGGTACCAGCTGAAGCAGTGATAAACAAAAAACTGGTCATGTCCAGGGTAAGAAAATTATTTATTTTGATGTTCTGTCAAGGTATGGATTGAATCAATGAGATTGGCTTCATGTACGGAACATATTTTTGTTTGAAATGCACAATCAGAAGTTATGCGAAAAGTTTTTTGACTTTCTATTGCAAAACAAGCCGCCTTGTACTTCCAAAAATATATGTCACTGTCAAAACCCATCTGTTTATCATACAAATGGTTGTGATAAATTTCAATCCATTATTATACATATGCATTTGCATCACTGCTGCTTGTATGTAAACAGTAGTTTTCTCCAAACAATAATGGAACTTGATAAAACATAATAAAACTTGGAAGTCTTGAGTACAGCAATTTGCGACATTGCATAGAAATACTGGACGGTGTCTTGCTAGCTAACTGAACGGCAATTTGTTGTGAAAAGAATAGAATTTAAAGCAATGTAGGGTGTGAAGGGGTTTTATTTACTTATTAGTGTCATATTCACAGTTCCCACCATTAGTTAAAAGAGAATTTATTTGTTGGAGTATAGTCATATGGAAAGAAAAAAGCGCACAGCTTGACTAGGACCTAGTTCCTCTGGCACACCTTGCAAGAAACGACTGAGTCGTGGATCGGCCTGTGACAAGTGTAAAATTTGAGAAATATTACCCGAGTGAAACATTTCTAGTATTCTTGAACTTAACTAAAGATTGATTCATTTATACGAGGGCCATTTGTAGGGTACACTGTATTTACAGTGGAGACATAATTTTAAACTTAGGAGAAAACAGGGTATAAAGGAAAGTTTGAATCTTCTTTAAAAAGATGGAATATAGATTAAAGCAATATTGTGTGAATAGCACTTGCAGCACACGCAAAAAAACCTGCAGTTGTATTACCGACACTGGCATGAATTAAGTGCAATAAATCGTGTCTCAGCCTGTAAGAATAAAGGTGGTATTATTTATTGCGAGATTTTTGAGTCACTGGTTTAGCCTTGCTTACCTTATCAGTATCAGATAATCATGAGAACATATTGCAGAAAAGTGAGCTATTTCAGTAATGAAATTGTATGTGTAATGTAAATCAGTTTGCTTTCAAAACTATCACTGTTTCCATGCATGATGCTTTGTTTTGGGGCATAATATAGTTCACTAAAATCTCCATTGCATGACCCTGCCATAACCACAAACCTAATGCAAAGCAAATATTTCAACACTGTGACAACCTGTGACTCTTTCTTTGTTCTTCAAGGTTCGGTTTCTGTTACTGGCTAGTGGAAACTTTAATACAAACTCAACAAATGCCCGCCCCCTTGTTTTGATCAGGTCAGTGCCAGTTTCCAGTATAAAAACAGTACATATATTCTTGTGGCTAGATTTTGTATCCGGTGCATGCGAATTGTGTAATAGGTTGAAGTGCAGATGTAGATCTTTACAGTGATATCAAATATGAATGGTTTCCTATACTGGGCAATTGTTGCATACAAACTTTTTAAATGGCCTTTGTAACAGGCCACAGCAACTTGTAAAATCAACATGTGTTCCCAGCAAATACATAGATCACCCTCTGCATATGGATCCTTAGCTATCAATAGAGTGCTCATTGAAGACACTGACCTAAATGAACATGCTAATCTTAGCAGGATGCACATGTAAACTTGTAGAATTTGTTGTCCTTGGGCTCATTTATTAGTGTCTGAATGATGGACAGCTGTTTGTAACCTCATAGTCCCATGAGAATGCAACCTCTTCTTTACTTTTCTAAAACCCTTACTGCCATGATTCATGGTGGTCCCTTTCAAATGCAACTGTAATATCTTTGCTTTTCTGTGACTTCAACATGCTGAATTATTTTATTTGTTCTGATTTAGATGCCTGGTGGCACATCATTGTGTGTAATGGAATCGTTTCCTTATTAACTTATACCAAATTCAATTTCAAATGTCACAAATATTTCAGGATTAAAAACAAAGGTTAAAAAGCTTTGTAACAATACAAAACAAAAGTTTTTTAGTGGAATATAGTGGTTTGAGCAGTACCACCTAGTAGTATTTCACTGTTTTTAGCTCAACGTGCTCAAGGGGAGCTTTTAGGGTCACCCAGTGTCCGTCGTCCATCGTCCGTCAGTCGTCGTGCGTCGTCAACAATTCTTTAAACATCAACTCCTCCTAAACCGCTGGGCCAATTTGGACCAAACTTGGCTGGAATGTTCCTTGGGAGGTCCTCTTTAAAAATTGTTCGCAGAATTTGATTCCGTCAAAAACTCTGGTTGCCATGGCAACAAAATGGAATTTTTTAGGAAATTCTTTAAAAATCTTCTTCTCTGAAACCGCTGGCCAGATTTTAAAATAATTTCATAGAGATGTTCCTTGGGTGACCCTTTTCAAAAACTGTTCGCGAAATTTTGATCCATCAAGAAACATGGCTCTGGTGAATGGGGGCTTCTTGCACTATACAGAAATGAAGGAATTCTTAAAAATTCTTCTTCTCTGAAACCGCTGGCCAGATTTTAAAATAATTTCACAGAGATGTTCCTTGGGTGACCCTTTTTAAAAATTGTTCGCGAAATTTTGATCCGTCAAGAAACATGGCTCTGGTGAATGGGGGCTTCTTGCACTATACAGAAATGAAGAAATTCTTAAAAATTCTTCTTCTTTGAAACCGCTGGCCAGATTTTAGAATAATTTCACAGAGATGTTCCTTGGGTGACCCTTTTCAAAAGTTGTTCGCGAAATTTTGATCCGTCAAGAAACATGGCTCTGGTGAATGGGGGCTACTTGCACTATACAGAAATAAAGAAATTCTTAAAAATTCTTCTTCTCTGAAACCGCTGGTCAGATTTTGAAATAATTTCACAGGGATGTTCTTTGGTTGACCCTTTTCAAAAATTGTTCGTGATATTTTGATCCGTCAAGAAACATGGCTCTGGTGATCAGAAGGAAAAAGTAAAACTTATTCAGGTGAGCGCTTCAGGGCCATTTTGGCCCTCTTGTTTTGTTGCAGCATGCAAGAATATTATTTTTGACTCACAAACATGGACAACAACCGGACGCCTCTAAACACCGATGCTTATTGTTTTGAAGAAGACTGCCTTTTGTATCGATTCTGCTGGTACCAAGTTCCGGAGTCAATGATAAACAGTGATTTTGTCAAAAGTACAATTGACTCAGATGTGATTGAGAAATTTTATAGTTACATCAAAAGAAACTTGTATACTTTTGAATGCTACTAGGGTATTACTAAAATCCTCATTAAATGATCTATTCGGAAATATTTGAATTTCTTTCATCTTTAATGTGTCAACATATTCTGTGACAGAACCTAATCAGCTTTGTCTTAAAATTGTTAGATGAGATGGCTTCTAAATCCATTTTAATTTTCTTGCAATATGAGATCACCAGTTAACAGTAAAGTGGTTGTTTGAAGTAATTTTACTATTCAACATGCTTTAGCCTCAAATGCAAACCAAGAAAAATCAATTACAAGGGAACCAAATTGTTGTGAAATCTCCTTTGAATGTTGACTCTCCAGTGTCTCAGCAATGCAGGATGAAAGCTGTTGACTCAGATGCTAAAGGAATTAATCAGAATTAGCCTTTTTTTTTTGTCAGCGATAATGAGGAAAATCATATTAACCCTTTACGACACAATCCCGACTTTTAACTACCCTGAGAAAGAAGCCTTTTGAAAAAATTGTGGGAAAAGGAGAAAATGCTGGTAACCAGCATTTTCTCCTTTTCTCACAATGTTTTCTTACCTTTCAGAGACAAGTTTCATAATTTCAGCCACATTCAATTTGTCGTCTGCACATGCTTTCAATTTGGATGAGTCTAAAATTTTGTCATTTGGTAAAGGGTTAAACCGGTGGAATTTAGAAAAATAATACATTGGTTTGAGAAAGAGGATCCTACCAAAAATTGCAGTTTTGTCCTCCATGGTCACAGTTGCTTGCATGATATACCAAGAGGACTGTCTTGTGGAAGATGCTGCTGCAAACATTGTCAGTTATACCTTTTCGTACCAGTGTAACTAAATCCAGGATATTTTGAGATCATTTCACAGATTCTAGTTGATCCTTTGCTTGGCAGGTGCATTCATGTCCTAGGCGAAGTGGAGATCAGTTTCACAATTTGTAAATATGGGAGAGATTTATTTGTAAACTTTGTAGTTTGTCATTTATCCCAGATATTTGAAACCTGCAGGCTGCGTCTCCAATATGCATGCAGCTGTGTTCTTGTCAAGAATGTGCACTGCATGGTTCAGTGGTCGGGATATAATGACTTGGCATCTTGATAGAGTAAAGAACTGCATGGGGTATCAGTGAGTTCTTAGGTACTAACATTTGGCATACCTCGGTGATCTGGTGATCAAATCCCTTGGCTGTATCATGTAGCTTGATATGCACCTATACGGTACATTTCGCACATTTCCGAGAGCACGCCCCTTCACCGTTATTGAAATTGTAAGGCTCCACTTAAAAAAGAAAACATGAGTAAATTTTCTGTCGTTATCTTTCTAAGAATATATCAGTCGGCAAACTATTTGTACATTCAATTTTTAGCGTGGTTTATCAATTCCGTTGGGAGCTTTCATTGACAGATCAATAGAAATGAATAACTTCACCGTGGTTGTTCATGTCGTTGCTAAGCGATCTACATGGGCGCTGCCATGTTTAAGATCATGTGATTGGTAGTTCAAAATGGAAGCCTCCTTTATACAGACGAGGTTAGATGTAGGTACGGAATCGGCGGAGTTGTGATGAGTGAGGTACTAATAGGCCATTATATCTCAACTCTCTACCATATGACAAAATTTTAGACTTGTCTTTGTTGAAAAAAATTTCGGATGACAAATGATGAGATTTGTATTTAGAATGGTAGAAAACATTGTGGTTACCAGCATTTTCCCATTTTCCCTCAATGGTTTCATTACAGCACTCTTTACATCAGGGTCATTTAAATTTGGATCGTGTGATAAAACAGTTAAAAAGAGCTTCTTGCACTTGGACTAGTCATTTAACCCTTTACCGCACAATCATGGGTTTTAATGACCCTGAACTAAAAGCCTTTTGAAAACATTGTGGGAAAAGGAGAAAATGCTGGTAACCAGTTTTTTCTCCATTTCCCACAATGTTTTCTACCCTTTCTAACACAAATTTCAGTTTTTGAGTCGCATTTATTTTGTCGTCTGCAAATGCTTTCAACTTGGACAAGTCTGAAATTTCGTTATGTGGTAAAGGGTTAAACAAATGAGCCATGCTCTGGCTAGAAGGGGCCTTATAGATCTCGGCATTTTACCAAGCAAGTCATCATAAAATTATGGATTCATAAAATCCAGTGTGTCTAACAACCTACTAAATAATGGGGTAGACTGGTCCTTTGGCATACAGAAAATTGACCAATAGGGAAAAGTTTTGGCCCAGGATTGCACAGGCTGACCTGGATCGATACTTTCCTCAGATGCATTAAGCGCTCTTTTCACAGCGCATGGCTCAAATAACTAACATCCTGGAAATAAGTACAATATTACACAGTCCGTTTTGATCTGAGGGAGATACAAAGAACGCTCTCAGTGCCCTTTACAGTACAAAGAAGGATCTTGGTGCATTATGGTATAATGCTCTGTGAAGATGACAATTCTTTTATACACAAAATTTTACTATGTTATGGCCTTTGTATTCTTTGGAATCTTTTGTGTGGGCTGCCATTCAATAGTAAACTGTTGAAAATGAAAGAAAAACTATCAAACATTGACTTTGTTTATGTTTTAACCTGTCTGTCAAGACTGTTATCAACAAATTTTGGGGTGTCTTGTAAATATTTACCTTGATCAAGACACACGTATGGTATATATACATCACCAGTTGTATTTTTACATAATCTAGTAGGTCAGATTACATGTATTAACCCTTTACTGCACAATGCCGCCTTTTGACGACTCTGGGAAAGAAGTCTTCTGAAAACATTGTGGGAAAATGAGAAAATGCTGGTAACCAGCTTTTTCTCCTTTTCCCACAATGTTTTCTACCCTATCAAAGGAAAATTGCGCCATTTGAGCCACATTGAAATTGTTGTCTGCAAATGCTTTCAATTTGGACAAGGCTGAAATTTTGTCATCTGGTAAAGGGTTAACAGTGTGAAAATTTACCCTCGTATGTTGTAAAGATGTATTTTCATGCATGGTTACAAATTAGGAAACAGATGTGAAGAAGTTAAAAAAAAAAAGTACCAAAACAGCACAAGTATTGGTCCCTCCTAGGTTGTATGGGATTTAGCTGGTGTCAAAATTTAATGAAGTAATCAAGTTTGATTCACCACAATGAATTGGCAAAAACAAAAGACAAGAATTTTTTTTAAATGATAGTAGTGCACATAAAAAAGTCTACGTATACCATGGCTAAATACCAAAGGTTGGACAAGTCAGGCTTTTTCAGCTTGAAACTGTTTCTGCTGTTTCTCCAAATGGACAATGTTGAAATGGTTGACTGGCCAGCCGTAGCCAACCTTGACCTTGATGTACTTATACAGTGAAAATGTCATAGTTTGTGTTTCCATGAGGAAATCTGGCTTCATTATAGGTCTTATCCAGAAATGTTGCAGAATAGACACCATGAAATGCAATCATATTATACATAACAGAGCTATATTTGAGTTTAGAAAAAACATACATAAAGCCCAAATAGCGGCAGAAGCAAGCAATGCAGGGGATAGAATGTATCTGAATTTAACTCTTTACCACACAATCACGGGTTTTAACGACCCTGAAAAGAAGCCTTTTGAAAACACTGTGGGAAAAGGAGAAAATGCTGGTAACCAGCATTTTCTCCTTTTCCCACAATGTTTTCTAACCTTCCCAAAACAAATTTCAATTTTTGAGTCACATTTATTTTGTCGTCTGAAAATGCTTTTAATTTGGACAAGTCTAAAAATTTGTCGTTTGGTAAAGGGTTAAATAATACCTTTTAAAAGTATGGAAATTATTGACAAATTCATGACAATCTGTTACCAACAGTCGGTGCAAGTGTTAGTTGCAGAAAAATTGGTAAAAAGTAAACAAAAGATAGAGCGACTTGGCAGTTTTTGACCTACTTTTGAAATTCATTTTTTTGCCGCTGACTAACATTTGGACCAACCTTACCATTACAGATTGCCATCTTCACTATAATGTCCATACTTTTTTAAATTATATGAATTAGATTTAAATGCATTTCAACACTTACATTTTTTACTTTTGCCACTATTTTACAGCAGAAGAGTGAATTTATTATTAACCCTTTACCAGATGACAAATTTTGGACTGGACCAAATTGAAAGCACTTGCAGACAACAAATGTAACTCAAGTGGTACTCAAGTGGTTATTTCTGTCTTTGATAGGATAGAAAACAGTGTGGGAAAAGGAGAAAATGATGGTTACCGGCATTTTCTCCTTTTCCCACAATGTTTTCAAAAGGCTTTTCCCACAGGATTGTTAACCCTTTACCGCACAATGCTGCCTTTTAACGACCCTGGGAAAGAAGGCTTTTGAAAACATTGTGGGAAAAGGAGAAAATGCTGGTAACCAGCATTTTCTCCTTTTCCCACAATGTTTTCAAGCCCTATCAAGTGAAAATTTTAGCATTTGAACCACACTGAAATTGTCATCTGCAAATGATTTCAATTTTGACAAGGCTAAAATTTTGTTGTCTGGTAAAGGGTTAAAAGATTCGCATTGTGCGGTAAAGGATTAATTGGGATTGTTGGGAAAAAAAAAAAGACGCTGTTTACCATGTATAATCATAAAATAGTTGATTTGTTGTCATTCTAGCTCTGCATTTAGCGGTTAGCTTTACACCTGCTATGATCCAAAAGTAAAATTTATTGAAAGATTCAATTTTCTAATAAAGAGATATCCCCTTTCATATTTGAAACAAAGACAAGCAACCAGAGATGTGCAGTATAGAGAGACATTACAGGTTCTACAACAATGCAATGGTTTTAATACACAAAAATGATATAAATGTCTGGTGTGCTGTGTCAATAAAATGATGAAAGCTTGATTCATATTGTTTTGAGATGCAGTTTCCTCTTGGAATAAATAACTGATCTAGTAAGTTGGTCCCATGGTCTGAGTTTGAGGTGATTGTCAGAAATCTTTAGGAAGATGAAAGAACATGGAGATTTTACCAGCAAAAAATATTTCTGGAAAATGTCTTTTCATTCATTAACCCTGTAACTCTTTACCAAAAGATAAAATTTTGGACTCAACCAAATGGAAAGCATTTTCAGACGACAAATTAAGCTCAAATGATCATTGCTGTCTTTGACAGGGAAGAAAAAATTGTGAGAAGAGGAGAAAATGCTGGTCATCAGCATTTTTTCCTTTTCCCACAAAGTTTTCAAAAAGCTTTCTTGTTCAAGGTTGTTAAAACTCGGAATTATGTGGTAAAGGGTTCAGACGACAAAATTTTAGCCTTGTCCAAATGGAAAGCATTTGCAGACAACAGTTCCGATGTGGCTCAAATGGTGCAACTTTTCTTAGATAGGGTAGAAAACATTGTGGGAAAAGGAGAAAATGCTGGTTCCCAGCATTTTATCCTTTTCTCACAATGTTTTTCAAAAGGCTCCTTTCCCAGGTGCGTCAAAAGGCGGCATTGTACGGTAAAGGGTTAACACACAATCCGAAGTTTTATCTACCTTGAGAAAGCCAGCATTTTCTCCTTTTCCCACAACATTTTCTAAACTTCAAAAGATAAATCCAATCATTTAAACCAAGTTTAATCCATTCCCAAACAAGCCCTGGTTTTCACATGTCTGCAGTACAAGTCTTTTGAAAACACTGTGGGAAAAGGAGAAATTGCTCGTAACGAGCAATTTCTCCTTTTTCCACAGTGTTTTCTACCCTTTTTGATAACTTTCTGCCATTTTCATCAAATTTAAAACTGTCGTCTACAAACTCTTTCAATTTGGACCAGTCCAAAATTTGTCATTTGGGAAAGAGTTAAGGGTTAAGTTCTTGTATGTATATGGTTTCAATTTGGCCAAGTATAAAATTTTGTCTATTGGTAAAGATCTAAATATAATAGATGATTAGCAATTCATGCCTTGCCCCAGCTGTACCTGAAAATGTAAAACACTATTTGCTATTTTATTTGTGGAGATACTCAAGATAATAGCAAGATGTTATGATATTTAACTCTTTACCAAATGACGAAATTTTGGACTGGTCCAAATTGAAAGCATTTGCAGACAACAAATTAAAGAACAAGTTATGTCCTTGATGGGGTAGAAAACATTGCGGGAAAAGGAGAAAATGCTGGTAACAAGCATTTTCTCCTTTTCCCACAATGTTTTCAAACGGCTCCTTTTCTCAGGGTCGTTAAAACTCGGGATTGTGTGGTAAAGAGTTAAGTTATTTAACAAACAAGTTTCTGTTGCAAAAACTATTTCATAATGGAGTTAGTCATAATCATTATGGGAAAGGGCTTTTAACTCTTTACCAGATGACAAAATTTTGAACTTGTCCATTTTGAAAGCATTAAAATTTTGCAGATGACAATTTGAATTGAGGCTCAAATGGCAGGATTTGTCTTGGAGAGGATAGAACACATTGTGGATAAAGGAGAAAATATTGGTAACATGCATTTTCTCCTTTTTGCACAAAGTAGTCAAGTCTGATTCCTGAAGGAAGTAAAAACTTGGAATTGTTTGGTAGTGGCTATTAAATGCAACATGTGACAGGGTGATTAAGCAGGTGGATGGCATTCATGGACAGCATGTCAAATTTATACCTAATTTATCAGCATTGCATAAAAGTAAATAGATGCCTCCTATTTAGTCTTCATTCATTACCTTGTCTGATGAATAGTTGATTATTTGCTATTCATCTCCAGGAGTGGTTTCTCCATCGAATGATTGGAGACTCCTTCAGATTTAGGGTTTACAATAAAATAGGAGAAAAGATATCTAGGTAGAGATAAAAGTTTATCTTTAGGATTCCCAAGGTGTTGGATACTGCAAGAACCATATATTTAACCCTTTACCACACAATCCCGACTTTTAACGACCCTGAGAAAGAAGCCTTTTGAAAACATAGTGGGAAAAGGAGAAAATGCTGGTAACCAGCATTTTCTCCTTTTCCCACAATGTTTTTTACCCTTCCCAAAACAAATTACAATTTTTCAGTTACTTTTAATTTGTAGTCTGCAAATGCTTTGAATTTGGACGAGTCTGAAATTTTGTCGTTTGGTAAAGAGTTAACCTTTAACCTGCCAAATAAGTGAAATTGAACATTTCAAGCCAATAATACCAACTCAAATTTTGCTATTTCAATATCCACTGTAGATTCAAGATCAGATTGCATATTCTGTGCATTCTAATCTTGATCTACCCTGTCTGCAATAGGTCAATTGAGTCTTGCTTAGCAGCATTAGAGCTTATTCTTTAGCACATAATCCAATGTTTTTGCAGCCATTAAGAAAAAGGCTTGTGTAAGCAGGGTGGGAAAGGGAGAAAATGCTAGTAACCAGTAACTTCTCCATTTCCAACCTATTGTTCAAACCTTTTAAAGGCAAACACCACCATTCAGTTGTGAGATTCATTAAATTTGTCATCTGCAAATGCTGCCGGAATGGACGCTGCTCCAAAGTGCTGTAGTCTGCTAGATTTAACCCTTATTCTGCTAAATAAATGAACTGAATTTTTCAAACTGGTAGTAAAACCCAAATAATGCTATTTCAAACTTATTATTAGAAAAAATAAATATCTTCTTATAGGATAGTGTAGATCCAAGATCAGACTGTACATTCTGTGCAGTCTGATCTTGATCTGCACTGTCCGCAAAAGGTCAGTGAGTGGGGCTTAGCAGCCAAATGTTAAATTAATTTAATTATATAGAAGCAGAGAGTGTGCATGCATGTATAGGTCAATCTTAGACCACACTCCCTGCATTTTTAGCTTGACTTTTGTTGCAAAAATTGCCATGGCATTGTCTTTTGCGTTGTCATTGCGCAAAAACTTGGACATTTTATAATATTGCAAGCGTTTCAGCAAGTCTGTGTTTTTGCATTTTTGATGCGTTAAAATGTAAGACTTAGGCAACAAAATTAATACCTTGAGGCAACATAAATCAGGTTGACAAGAAGATTTCCAAGGATAAGAACCAAATTATGAAGGGTACCAGAGCAAGCAAAATGAAAAACTCAAAAAAAAAAAACCGATTGTCAGAACAGCAAGAGGGCTGGCCCTGTGACACTCGTCACAACTTGGCCGATTCCGTACCTACAGCTAACCTCGTCCGTATAACGGAGGCTTCCATTTTGAACTACCAGTCACATGATCTTAAACATGGCGGCACCCCTGTAAATCGCTTAGCAACGACATGAACAACCACGGTGAAGTTATTCATATCTATCGTTCTGTCGATAAAAGCTCCCAACGGATTTGATAAACCACGCTAAAAATTGAATGTACAAAGTGTTTGCAGACTGAAATATTCTTAGAAAGATAACGATAGAAAATTGACTCATGTTTTCTTTTTTAAGAGGAGCCTTACAATTTCAATAACGGTAAAACGGTGTGCTTCCGGAGATGTGCGAAATGTACCGTGTAGGTGCTTTTCAAGCTACGTGATACAGCCGAGGGATTTGATCACCGGATCACCCGAGGTATGCCAAATGGCCCTGCAAAAGACTATGTTGAGCATGCATGTTCAGCAAAAAAAAAGTGGCTGTACTGGACAATCTGAGTCTGAGAAAAGGATTGTTCAATAAGTCTGTTGTTTTGTCATTTTATAGAAGAGAGATTTTTCCCTTACATATTATATCTTATTGCAGTCAGGACTTGTGTTGTGGTGGAATTGAATCTAGTAAGTCCAATTATCATCCAGGGCTTGTGTAGAATTGATTTGCACTGAATCATTAATCAAACTCTACTTTTCCTATTACCATACAACCCAGAGGGTTATCCTTTCTTTCCAATAACCATGTTTGTTGGAGGAGAGAGGTCATAGGACTTTAATAGCAATTCTGCTCAAGAATAGAACCCTAATTTTCATGGCTCAGCTGCTGTTTTCTAAGAAAATGTGGAGGTAGTGTCATAGCCCTGTCCTAGTTATAAACATTATTCACATGCAAAAAGTTAGACATTTTCTAACATCTCTGTCATCACTGAGGGTATTTACCTTATAGCAAGTGTAGTTGCAAACCCTGTACCAAACAATTTGGAGTTTTCATGACCCTAAGGAAGATGCCTTTTGAAAACGTTGTGGCTAAAGGAGAAAATGCTGGTAGCCAACATTTTCTCCTTTTTTTTTCCACAATGTTTTCTATCTTTCCAAAAGCCAATTTCTATTTATATGTCACATTTATTTTGTTTTCTAAAGAAGCTGTCAACTTGGGCAAATCTAAAATCTTGCTGTTCAGTAAGAATGTAACTATTATTAACCCTTAATTCTTTACCACAGAATCCCGACTTTTAACGACCCTGAAAGAAAAGGCTTTTGAAAACATTGTGGGAAAAGGAGAAAAAGCTGGTAACCAGCATTTTCTCCTTTTCCCACAATGTTTTCTACCCTTCCCAAAACAAATTTCAATTTTTCAGTCGCATTTATTTTGTCATCTGCAAATGCTTTCAATTTGGACAAGTCTAAAATTTTGTCATGTGGTAAAGAGTTAAAGTGCTTTTCATGACTACAGTTGTGTTTGCGACTAGTGTAGATCAAGATCAGGCTGCACAAAACGTGCAGCCTGATTGTTGATCTACACTGTCCGCTTTGCTGAATCACTGTAGACAAAAGCATCCATGAAATTGCAATTATATGGGTCATATTTCTAGGATGAAAATGTCTGGCAGGTTTATTCAGGGCTCTAAGGGTTAACCTTTTCCCAAACAAGCCCTGGTTTTCATGTGTCTGCAGTACAAGTCTTTTGAAAACACTGTGGGAAAAGGAGAAATTGCTCGTAACGAGCAATTTCACCTTTTCCCACAGTGTTTTCTACCCTTTTGGAGAACTTTCTGTCATTTTCATCAAATTTAAAATTGTTGTCTGCAAACTCTTTCAAATTGGACCAGTCTAAAATTTATCGTTTGGGAAAGGGTTAACAGGGGAATCCATATCATAAGGGCAGGTAACCCTCAAAATATTTTTTACAAGATAATGTCCCTTTTTGTTACTTACTAAAACTGAAAGAGTTTATTTTGTTAGTGACAGAAAGTTGATAATTCACATTCTTCTTTTCATCAGCTTTCTGTGCTTTATTTGAAAATCAATACGTAATAGATCATTTTGTTGATAGCAGTTGTTCCACCAATTAAATTGGACAAGCCTAGATTAATCGCAGAAAAGACTTATTTCTCATGTTTCATTTTTCTGATTAGTTTTCTAGAGAATGATAAAACAATAATATTTTGTTTGTAATATCTATTTCTGTTGCTTAAGACTAATTATTACTGAATAAAAGTCACATAAAGCAAGTGAACTGGTATGTTTTACAGCCATTCCATGCAATTTTCCAGTAACTACAATACAGATAAATCATGAGTTAACTGTTTTTCCCATTCACCTGATATCATAAGTAGCTTTATAGTGTCAGTGAATATTCATATAAAACAATTGCATTTATACAAGGGAACTTGGGATTTACATTCTTTCAATGACTTTAATGATCAGTATTGTTTTAGGCATTTCTTAACCCTTTCCCAAACAAGCCCTGGTTTTCACGTGTCTGCAGTACAAGTCTTTTGAAAACACTGTGGGAAAAGGAGAAATTGCTCGTAACGAGCAATTTCTCCTTTTCCCACAGTGTTTTCTACCCTTTTTGAGAACTTTCTGCCATTTTCATCAAATTTGAAATTGTCGTCTGCAAACTCTTTCAATTCGGACCAGTCCAAAATTTGTCGTTTGGGAAAGGGTTAAACTGTATACACTGGATTTCGACCTACTTCTTGGTACTAGTCTACAGTGGATCATATAATTAGTAATTTGCATTGGCAAAAATTGTGGACATGTTTATTCTTTGCCTGCAGGCCTATTTGTGGGTGCACATAATTTTTATGACATCAATACAATTAGCATTGCTATTGCTAACTGATACTCCAGGGCACTTATTCATTAGTATCTTATCTTGAAAAATTATATAGGTCTCGTTGAAAATTTCACTTTTTAATGCAAAACAATTAGGAGGGAAAAATAAGTGCTTGCTGACAAGATTATATTTCATTATTTCTCCTTCTATTGAACCACAAAAGAGTTTCAATATTCATATTCTACTATTCTTTAATGGTCCAATAGTGGCCAAAAAGTCAATGCAGGCGTTCAAATGCATTTAATTTTAAATCATACCATTTAAAAATATGGAAAATATTGTTAAGATGACAATCTACTCTTGTGTGGTCAGACCAAGTGTTAGTCGCTGGCAGAAAAATCAGACAAAAAGTTAACAAAAGGTAGAGTGACCTGGCAGCATTTAACCTATTTTAGAAATTAATTTCTCCACCAATGACTAATACTTGGACCGGCGGCATAATAACAAATTTTCATCTTCATAATAATCGCCATACTTTAGAATGGTATGATTTAAATTTAGATGCATTTTAGTATCAACTTTGTTTACATTTGGCAGCTATTGCTACTGTTACCCTTTACCACACATTTCCTACTTTTAACGACCTGAGAAAGAAGCCTTTTGAAAACATTTTGGGAAAAGGAGAAAATGCTGGTAACCAGCATTTTCTCCTTTTCCCACAATGTTTTCTACCCTATCCAATATATGTAAATTACATTTTAACCCTTTACCGCACAATGCCGCCATTTGATGCCTCTGGGAAAGACGCCTTTTGAAAACATTGTAGGAAAACGAGAAAATGCTGGTAACCAGCATTTTCTCCTTTTCCCACAATGTTTCTACCCTATCAAAGGAAATTTGCACCATTTGAACCACATTGAAATTGTTGTCTGCAAATGCTTTCAATTTGGACAAGGCTAAAATATTGTCATCTGTTAAAGGGTTAAGCTATACTTAATTTGTCATCTGCAAATGCTTTCAATCTGGTCCAGTCTAAAATTTTGTTGTTTGGTAAAGAGTTAAACTGTCTGTCTTTTTTGTGTCTGGCTTTTCGTTTTATTTTTCCCCCATTTTCTCTACCCCTTCATCTGTCTTCATCAAGTTTTTTTAATACAGGTCATGTAGTCTTTCTTAAAAGTGAAAAGAAAGAAATTTGAGAAATAATGGACTGATTCGGAAAACAGATAAGGCCATTCTTAGAGTCTGGACAGAATGGAATTTTTATGGTCTTCAAAGAAGGAAGGTCTTTCAACTCTATATATTTTATAGCCCTCAAAAAATAAGACGAATTAATTATTGAAGCCAAAATATAAATTTTTTAAAGTAGATATGATGACAAAAGGAGAAATTTGTAATGACTGGTTTTGTCATAGTGTTCAAAGAAGGCTGCAGAACCATTACTATGATTTTAACCCTTTACCAACCAAGTTTTAACTCTTTACCACACGACAACATTTTAGACTATTCCAATTTAAAAACATTTGCAGATGCCAAATTCACCTTTGGAACAAACAGGCTTAAACTCTCTGATAGAACAGAAAACTTGGGGAAAAGGAGAAAATGCTGGTTACCAGCATTTTCTTCTTTTCCTGCAATGTTTTCAAAAGCCTTCTTTCCTAGGGTCGTGAAAACCCGGGCTTATTTGGTAAAGGATTAAAGACCCTGATGAAGAAGGCCTTTTTAAACATTATAGGAAAAGGAGAAACCAACATTCTATGACAGTTAAAAAAATACCCAAACACATTTTCCTCAAGAATGTTGAAATGCTGGATTGTGTGGTAAGGGTTAACTCATTTGGGAAAGGGTTAAAGGGCTTATATCTAGAACCATTGATTTAGCACTTTTTGATTAACCCTTTCCCAAACAACAAATTTTGGACTGGTCCAAATCGAAAGAGTTTGCAGACGACAATTTTAAATTTGATGAAGATGGCAGAAAGTTATCAAAAAGGGTAGAAAACACTGTTGGAAAAGGAGAAATTGCTCGTTACGTGCAATTTCTCCTTTTCCTACAGTGTTTTCAAAAGACTTGTACTGCAGACACGTGAAAACCAGGGCTTGTTTAGGAAAGGGTTAATTCTTGCAGTTTCATACCTATTGATCAAAAGTAGTATACAGGATCGATCCATTTTACTTGAACCAAAAATTTGGCGTCAACTCCTTTCATGGTAAAATAAAAGACACTCCAGTTGCAGCATGGCTTTATTGATGTTTCTGTATAGATTGGATGGTAAAGCGGAAAATTAATATTTACCCTTGGGTCTCCATTATTTGTTTTTCAGACATTAGGAAATGTTTGATACAGTTTATGGCTGCTTCCTATAGAGAAATTATCCGGGTAAACAGGAGCTTGATTTACTCTGTGTAATAATTTGGAACTTGGAGACACTTTCAGAACCTATATAAAGCATGACAAAGAGAACACAGTTACCAGTGTTTCTGTAAACTTCTATTTTTGTAATCCAGGCATTTGCCATGCAGATAGAAAATGCTAAAATCTTTACCAAACAACAAAATGTTAGGCTAGTGTACATGCAAAACTGCTGCAGGTGACAAATGTGACATAAATACTGGGATTCGTCTCAGAAATGATAGAAAACTGGATGGGAAAAGGAAAAGATACTGGTGGCAAGCTCTATGTCATACAGGGGCTCATTATCATCTCCAAAACATCATGTTGAAATAAAATATTTATTTGACGTTTATTAGACACTTTACTACTCAATCACCATGTTTAACAACCCTGACAACGAAAGCTTCTGAAAACATTATAGGAAAAGGAGAAAATGCTGGTAAGGCCTAAAGTAAAAAAATGTTTTGTTTTCGGTAACCCAACCCTACCTGGAGATTTCCAGCGACCATATTTTTTTTCTTCTGTCTTTCAATTAAAAAGTACAAACCTTCCAATTTACTACAGGATGACTGTTTTGGCAAATATCGCACAATATATTACAGGTTGGCAATCATGTACAACTACATACATAATTACACATGAAAATTCCACTGCTTATACAAATATGATTTATCTGCAAATGCTTTGGGTTTGGGTAAGTCTACATTTTTTTCATATGGTAAAGAGTTCAAGTTCTAACAAATGCATTGAAAAAAAATGACCTATCTTACCAAACATTTTTGGAGATGTTACTGTAAACAAACAATTTTTAGCCTTGCTGTTTTCGAAGAAATGTCAAGGTACTGTCATGGCCTTGGCATTGATGGCACAGTTGTGCGACAACTTTGACATTTTATAATATCTCCGTTATTACTCAAGATATTGGCTTTAAACTTGTACAAGTTGTTCTCTATCAAAAGGGGAACCTATACAACAAGGGCAGGTAACCGTCAAAGTATTCTTGGCACAGTTATGCCCAGTTTTTTACTTACAATTTTCACAGAAAATCAAGCAACCGCAACCAAGCTTTGGCACCATCATTCAGTTCTGTTTTTTATTTTAGACCTGAACAGGATATTCTCCTATACTTGATAAATGTTCTACTCTTTCAAAAACAAATTCCATCATGTGTGCAGCATTTTAGTTGTTGCCTGCAAATCTGTTCAATTTGGACAAGTCTAAAATTTTTATCATTTGGTAGAGATGTAAAGCTTCAATTTTGAACTGAATAATGCATGACTGCAAGGCTAAAACTTTCAGAGTAATTGTATGTAAGTTAAGAGATTCAGCAATTTCTACGAAGATAAGGGCCAATCAGTTGAATTTATTCTGTAATCAAATGTTTCCTAATGCAGAAAGTCAGTTCAGTTGTGGAGGTGTTACAGCAGAAGGAAATTGTGTAACAGGAAAAATATGTGTTGACATTTTCCAGTCACAGTTTTTGTTGCAGACAGTTACAATCACCATATTTTCAGGGATAGCTAGAGGCAAATAGCGGATTTTACCTTGTTACCTTGTAATATGTATGCCCTTGCAATATACATCACCTGATATTATTGTGGTAAAAGAAGCAATAATTATTGCTTGTCACAAGCTCCTGATCCAATAACACTTTCCATGGCATTTAAAATAGACAATTTCCTTTCATTTAACCCTTAACCACACAATCCTAAGCTTTTGAAAACATTGTGGTAAAGGAGAAAATGCTGGTAACCAGCCTTTTCCTCTTTTTCCCACCATGTTTTCTACCCATTCAGTGACAAACCCTCTCATTTTGGTCACAGTTGATATGTAGTCCGCAAATGCTTTCAAATTCCATAAGTTTTTTCGTAAAGGTTAAACATTAGTACCTCGTAACACTGACATCTAAAATGAAGCCTATGAGGATAATGATGATGATGATGATACACAGGGAAAGAAATGACTGACATAAAAACATGTTAACTCTCTACCAAACGACTAAATTTTGCACTCTACACAAATTTAAAGATTTGCTGATGACAAATTAATTGTATAACAAATGACAACTTCTGTCTTTGATTTGGTAGAAAAAATTATGGGAAAAGGAGGAAGTGCCGGTTACCAGCATTTTCTCTGTTTCCCATAATGTTTTCAAATGTCCTCTTCCTTGGCGTCATTAAATGTCGGGATTGTGTGGTAAAGGGTTAAGGCCAGGCAATATGGATGACTGAAAATTAGAAATGTTAATTCTTTACCAGACTACAAAATTTCAGACTTTTCCAAATTGAAACAATATGCAGAAGTCAAATAAAATGTGAGTAAAACGATGGAATATGTTTGTGGAAGGGTAGAAATCAGTGTTTGAAAAGGAGTTGGTTATATTTACTGGAATTTTCTCCTTTTCCCACTTTATAAACCTTGTCTTCCCTCAGTGGTCATTGACATACAAGATTGATTGTTAGAGGGTTCTGACACTTCTTCAAATGAAAAAATAGCAATTTCTTCAATTGTAAAAATAAGTTATTATTATGGTATATTTGAAGGTGTTTATTATTGAGAGTACAACATTAAAAGCTGTTTGATGTAGCTTGAGTCACAAACTGAGTTTCTTTTTGTCAAGAAAATTATTATACTGTACTTGTAGTACTCTGAAATTAGAAAATTGGATACCATGATGTGATGGCATCCTTCTCAGATCAGTTAATTTTTGTTGGAAAGAAGGGTTTAGTTTTCCAGACAAAAACAAGGAGTATCATGTAACCACAGATCTATATCAAACAGCATGTTTGATTTTTTTTTATTGTTTGATACAAATGTATTATTTCATTAAAAAAAAAAATTCAAAGGAAATTGATATTTAAAACAGAATGTTTCTTTTTGAATGACATCATTGCCTTCTTTTTTGTAGGATAATGTTTCTCGTTTCAAGGAATTGACTAAGAAAAAAATAACTTACATGATTCTAGTTACTGACAGAATTTGATGTTTTAATTAGTTTTGATAAACAAGCCAAGGCCAGTCTCTGCATGTTGTTATCTTTTTTTTTCCCGTCAATTCTTTATTAAAGTTAAGCTTTTCTTTAACTAATTTGAGGTTTTATCCTTTTCACTTTTCTGTAGAGACAATTCTTGGCAACAAAGAGTAACAGGATATTGACAATCCTTGTAAGGTAACCCAGTCTCGTATCAAAAACCAAACGGCAGACAAGATTTTAATACTGAGTTTAAAGATACATCTGTACTCGTTTTCAGCCAGTTTTTAACCTATTTCATCTTTATTCTATTAAACTATAATCATTCTTGTATCTTCATGCCAAACATTGCCCCTGATGGTTGCAAGGTTACATAGATGATGACCAATATAAAATACATTACATTTTCTGGAGGCCATCAAAGAGATTACTGATGTTACGTTTCTGCTTTTAAATCAAAGATTTGCAATACATCCATTCATCACTTACACCATATGAATTTGTAATTTATCAATGTTTACATGGCTGACTAAATTCTGAACCATTCTACAGTCTGTAACTGTGTTTTTTCTCTCTGGTTTTGAGGATGTATCTTAAATTGGTCTAGAAAGAGTCCAAGAGAAACCTTGATAATTATGATTATCATGTTTGAAAGTTGATTGCAGTGAAACTGGCATATTAGAGCAGTGAAAAAGAACCGTCATCATTTTTTATCGATTAACCCTTTCCCAAACAAGCCCTGGTTTTCACGTGTCTGCAGTACAAGTCTTTTGAAAACACTGTGGGAAAAGGAGAAATTGCTCGTAACGAGCAATTTCTCCTTTTCCTACAGTGTTTTCTCCCATTTTTGATAACTTTCTGCCATTTTCATCAAATTTAAAATTGTCGTCTGCAAACTCTTTCAATTTGGACCAGTCCAAAATTTGTCATTTGGGAAAGGATTAAACTGAATGACTTGTCATATTCAGCATGTTATCTTTTTCATCTATTACATTTGAACCATGCTGTGTGAAACGGACTATTCTACCTCCAGATCCGGTCAATTGTTGGTCAAAACAGATTTTATGGATCCCAAACTATGTGATGACTTGAGTGATATAATTGAATCACGTAGATGCACTAAGACCCCTTTTCCCAGAGCATTGCACATGTTTGTTTAGTCATGCCTCATTCCTGAACGCATGCATTGAGTTTTTGACTCATTGACTGCTAAGTTTGACTGCTGTTTTTCTGCTTACAGTGTAGTAAGTTACAAAAGGTGCAGTCTTATATTGCATTCCACACTGTTCAGTTTGATGGGTTTTTCAGTGGAAAACCAAGGTTAAGATCACAGTACTTGCAACTTTCTACTGGCTTGAAAAGTTCATTTAAACCTTTACCAAACAATCTTGAGTTTTAACATTGCTAAAGAAGAGGACTTATGAAAACATTGCGGGAGAAGAAAAAAAAATGCTGGTTTTTATGGCCATCTGAAAAGAAATTTGAATTTTTGAGTGGCATTTATTTTATTTTGTTGTGTGTAAATGTTTTCAATTTTGATAAGGTTAAGAGTTGGTTGTTTGGCAAAGGATTAATCCATGGAGCACTTGCAGGGCAAACTTCAAAGCAAGTTATGGATATGTGTCTGGAAGCCAATAAACCAGCAAACAAATGGCATCAATCAGTGCTTAACCCTTTCCCAAACGACAAATTTTGCACTGGTCCAAATTGGAAGAGTTTGCAGACGACAATTTTAAATTTGATGAAAATGGCAGAGAGGTCTCAAAAAGGGTAGAAAACACTGTGGGAAAAGGAGAAATTGCTCGTTATGAGTTATTTCTTCTTTTTCCACAGTGTTTTCAAAAGACTTATACTGCAGACACGCGAAAACCAGGGCTTGTTTGGAAAAGGGTTAACTCTTTACCATACAGCAAAATTTTAGTCTGGTCCTAATTGAAAGCATTTGTTGGCGACTTATTGAAAGTACAGAAAGTGATTTCTGCATTTGATGGTTAGAAAAAAACATTGTGGGAAAAGGAGAAAATGCAGGTTACCAGCATTTTCTCCTTTTCCCACAATGTTTTTTTCAGACCTCTCTCTCGGGGGTGTTAAAACTCAGGATTGTGTGGCAAAGGGTTAACTATCGTATCTTCCTGCTTATGCAATGCATTTCAGTTTCTTGAGGATTGGCTGCTTTGTTTTAACCTTGAAAGTACCTTTCACGACTGCAGTTGCCTTTGCGGCCAGTTTAGATCAAGATCAGACTGCATAAAACATGCAGTCTGATCAATGATCTACACTGTCAGCTTGGCTTAGACATTCTCGTCTAAAACAACCATGATATTGCAAGTATGTGGCCTTATTTCTGGATTGAAAATGTCCATTTTGTTTATTTGGCTCTCTGAAGGTAAATATAGAGAAATAGGTACCATGGAAAAACAGTGAGAACATCGGGGGTCATATTTACCATTCTAAATTGCATTTCTAGTCAAATTTTCAACATTTTAACCCTTTACCTCACAATCCCGACTTTTAATGACCCCTAAAAAGGAAGCCTTTTGAAAACATTGTGGGAAAAGGAGAAAATGCTGGTTACCAGCATTTTCTCCTTTTCTACCAATTCCATAACAAATTTCAATTTTTAAGTCACATTTAATTTGTTGTCTGCAAATGCTTTCAATTTGGACTAGTCTAAAATTTTGTCATTTGGTAAAGGGTTAAACAAAACTTGCCAGTCGTTGGCGTAAATCCAAATATTGCTATATCAAAGTTAGTTTTTAGAGAAAAAACATCACCCTAATGGGTAGTGTAGATCAAAGATCAGACTGCGTATTTTTTTCAGTCTGGTCTTGATCTACGCTGTCTGCAAAGGGTCCTTGAGTCACGCTTAGCAGCCTAAGGACTAAATGGTTTAGCCAATCAGATACTGCTTTACTTTCTAAATTTAGAATAAGACGAAGAATGCAAGTTATAATGGTTGGTGAAAACAGACCCTGATGATCTAGAGTTGTCAGTAGTATAATGTTGGGTTGGCTTGTAATGATATAATTGTAAAGAGTTTTTGTTAGAAAGCTAAGTAAAGCTAGACATACAAATAAATGTCAGGCTGAATAACTTGGTCTCTCAAGCCAAGATTGCATTATGCTTTAATCATATTCTGAGTAACAAAGGTGGTGACCTCTATGATATATCAGTGGTGTCTGTCTGGAGAGTTTCCATATTTCCTCTGGCTACATATATTTCTTGGAAATGTATCTGACTTTATGTTGACCAGTCTTAACTTACTTAAGGTACTATATAAAGTGAGTAATCAAAGCTTATCCTATCAAATAAATGAATTGAACATTATCAGTCAACATTTTGCATTTTTGTAGCCGTTTTGTTCAGATTGACCCACAAAAATGTCTTAACACCATCCTGCTGAGAGAGTGTAGCCTCTTCTTTAACTGTATCATGTCCATAAAAACTTAGATGAAGTGTTGATTTGTAACCCAGTCTGGTTTTACCAATTCCATTACTAACAGGGTATTTCATTGGTGTATTTCAAATGTCAATACTTGGCGCCCAATTATCACGGGATTTCTTTGCCTTGTTATTCTGCTTGTTCATTAAGTTGAAAAAAGATCGCGATTTGTCACTGTTTGGGATTAGTTGGGATTAGTTGTAAACGTGGTGGATCAGAGTTTTATTGTGGTTTGTATTTGTTTATTACTTTCTAGATCGTCATCTGAGATGTTGCTTTGGTCACTGTATAGCTTCGCGATCAGATTGTCAAGTTTGAGTCGGTTCCTCATTTTGTCATTGGAATCCACGGCCGATGTATGTTTCGTCCCAAACCATATTCACCATAATTTTAAGCTGCATGTTTTTACACTAATGACACTTATTTTACAGTCAGTAGAGAAATAAGTTGTTCTTAATAAATTCAACCTATGGAGAGATAAATAAGTGAAATAGACATTTTCAGTCATTAAAAAAAAACCTCACCATTGAAATTTCAATTTTTTCCCCAGAATACTTACAAGTAAATCCAAGGTCAGACATTAGAATCTGTGCTATCTATGGATGGTTTTGACTATCTGTGAATGGAACTCTAATTGTGTTTAGCCCTGTCATGATTGCATCATGATGAGTATTTCAGTCATTTAACATTTTATCCACTGATTCTGACTTTTTAAGAAACCTTGAGACAAAGGCTTTTGAAAACATTGAGGGAAAAAGAGAGACTGCTGGTAACAATCTGTTGTCCTTTTCCTCCAATGTTTTCTACTCATTCACAGAAAAATTCCTCATTTCAGCCACATTTAATTTCAAATGCCTTCAATTTTGACCATTTTAAAAATATCTTTTTTAGTAAAGTAAGATTCATTTTACCCCATTACCACATCAGTGATTTCTCCAGAACACATGTTTTGGGTCTTTGACATGTTTTTTGCTCACATGTCCCGCAGAAATTTTATAGTCACATCTTTTCTGACACGCTTAAATCGAAATCCATTTTCTGAGTATATGAATGAAAAATACAGGTGACGAAAAACTGAATGTCGGCAGCACCAAAGAAAAAGCAGCTTTTGACAGCATTATTTGAAACAGAAAGCAAACAAGCTTGTAAATTTAACAAAATTTGTATCATGTCAACATTTCCAAGTACTGATACTTAGCTTTTACATGGCCTAAAATGTCTTCCATTTCAAACATTCGGAGGCTTTTTAATGAAGCTCGTCATTTTCCACAGTAAGATTCAAAGTTCATTGTATCACTGAACATTTTGATGTTTTGTGATGTCCATGAAACACAAATGAAAGAATATCAAAACCTTGTTTATTCCTCATTTATTTGAAAATGACACAAAGAAATTTGACCCCCAATCTTGACTTTTTACCCCCAAATTTCTGGATGGGGGGTTAAAATGACTGGCAAAATTTTACACCTGGAGAAAACTCTGCCACATTGCAAAATTTTAGACTAATTGGTATTGAAGGAATTTACAGATGAAAATTCAAATGTTTTTCAAATAATTCAATATTAGTTTTTTTTGTGAATATTTGTGATATCTGATTAGCTGAAAATTGTTTTTCATAGCTCCATTAAAATTAAAAAAAATGCAGTGCCAAAACTACTTTGGCTGTCAAACTAATGTAAACAAACATGTATTTGAGATTTCATAATGTTTTTCCTTCTAATTTTATACAGAGTCTGAAGTTCAAATGCTTACTAAGCGTATTTTCTCTGAATATCATAAATTGAAAAAAATATCCAATGAAAAATTCATAAAGTCTTAGAAAAGACTGATTATGCAATGTTCAATGCTATGAGGACATCATGAGTTACGCATTTTACGTCATGAACGAGCAGTTTTCCCACGCTATGAAATACCGATGAAATGGGCATTAGAAACTGCAATATTGGATTTATTAAAAAAAAAAAAATGCAGTAAGTATTATATTTGCTCAATTTGTTGTCTGTGATATTGAATTATAAGGTATGACGAGAATCTTTTGTTTTCACAGAGGTATGAAAACAAAAAACCTAATCACACTTTTATATGAATCCACTTTGCAGTTGCAGTTTTCATGCAGTGTGATTAGATTTTTTGTTTTCATACCTCCATGAAAACAAAAAAATTCTCTTCATTCCTTAACTCTTTCCCAAACGACAAATTTTGGACTGGTCCAAATTGAAAGAGTTTGTAGATGACAATTTTAAATTTGATGAAAATGGCAGAAAGTTCTCAAAAAGGGTAGAAAACACTTTGGGAAAAGGAGAAATTGCTCGTTACGAGCAATTTCTCCTTTTCCCACAGTGTTTTCAAAAGACTTGTACTGCAGACACGTGAAAACCAGGGCTTGTTTGGGAAAGGGTTAAATAACAGTATTTGCCTAGCATTTTTTCCTTAGCATACAATAGTTTCAAAAACCGTCTTTCTCAGGGTCATTGAATCTCAGAATTGTGTCGTAAAAGGTTAATCTAATTTGAGCACTGTATCAGATGGAACAGCCCTGTCTAAAGTTTTTCTCTGCTTTCAGAGGGATTCAAAAAGGGTAATGTTTTAACCCTTTACCACACAATCCAGTCTTTTAACGACCCTGAGAAAGAAGCCTTTTGAAAACACTGTGGGAAAAGGAGAAAATGCTGGTAACTAGCATTTTCTCCTTTTCCCACAATGTTTTCCACTCTTCCCAAAATAAATTTTAAGTTTTGAGTCACATTTATTTTGTCATCTGCAATAGCTTTTAATTTGGACTGGTCTAAAATTTTGTCATTTGGTAAAGAGTTAAGAGAAAGCTGGTGGAGCATGGTGTATGGTTGAATGAATTTAAAGTAAGGCTGATTATTGTCCATAATAAATTGCTTTTGTAGATCAATAGCCAGGAAGTGCGATTGATAGCCATGCCATTATAATCCATTATAATCATCTGGTCTACCCAAATGGCTATTAGACACAATCATTTATGCAAAACTATAATACAAGTTATAACGAGTAAAGCATTCTTCCTTACCTCTTTGCATGCCACAGGCAACATTCTGTACTTATGAAGACGGTGTAAAACACAATCAGACTGCATGAAATTGTGGAAGGTTTGAAAGAAGTGGGATTTGTTGCCTACATGTCGTTTGTCTGCTCCCAACTTTAGGAGATCTTTTGGTATGGAACTTTCCTCAGCCATAGTGTTGACAAATGACCCAGGAACATGGATAAGTGTAATGAGGCCAAGAACTGACATAAATATTGTTGGAAATTTCATTGATTCCAACAAATCCAGAATACAAATGTAAGCGATTGTGTTAATTTTTATTTTACAGCTTTTTAGCACACCACAGCACAAAGTGCTCAAGATAGCTTTTGTGATTGTGCTGCATCTGTTGTGAGTCATCATTTTTTAGCATGTATATGTTATTGAGGCCACATTTTCAGTCAGATACTTATGAAACTTGAGCTCCATGGTATCTTGGAAGAGTTCGAAAATGGGTCACATTGTATCAAAAACAAGGTCACTATGTTGTCTTAGAATAACCTTCTGTACAATCCAAAGGTCACATTTTTCATCCAATACTTTTGAAACTTGGTCAGAATGTTTGTCTTGATGATATCTTAGACAAGTTCGAAAATGGGTTACATCTGGTGAAAAATTAGGCCACTGGGGTCAAATATTTGAAAAGCCTAATGTATGCTCCTGAGGCCACATTTTCGGTCAAATACTCTTGAAAATTAGCCCAAATGTTTGTCTTGATGATACCTCAAACGATTTCAAAAATGGGCCAAAAACTAGATCACTAAAATCAAATTGTAAGAAGCCTTGTGTACTCTCTAGAGGCCACATTTTCAGTCCAATACTCTTGAAAGTTGGTCAGGATGTTTGTCTTGATGACGGCTCAGACAAATTTTTAAATGGGTCATGTCAGGTCAAAAAGGGTCAAATCTTTGAAAAACCTTGTGTACACCCAAAGGGCCACATTCTCTGTCGGATACTTACTGAACTTGGTCAGAATGTTTGTCTTGATGATTATCTTGGGTCATGAAAATGGGTCATGGTGGGTCAAAAAATAAGACACTACTTAAAATCTTAAAAAAACCTTGTGCACTCTCTAGAGGCCACATTTTTTCAGTCCAATACACTTGAAAATTGGTCAAAAAAATTTTTTTAATGATATCTTGGAAAAGGTTGAAACAGGGTCATGTTGGGTCAAAAGCTAGGTCACTGGGTCAAATATTTGAAAAGATTTAATTTGTGCTCTTGAGGCCACAATTTTAGTCAAATACTAAAGGAAGTTTGTCAGAATATTTGTCTTGATGATATCTCTAGAGAAATTGAAAATGTGTCATGTGGAGTCAAAAACTAGGTCACTGGGTAAAATCCTGAAAAACCTTGTGTACACTGTAGACGCCACATTTCCAGTCCAGTACTCATGAAAAAAGGTCATAAGATTGTTTTGATGATATCTCATATTGAATGTGAAAATTGGTCACATTCAGTCAAGAAGTAGGTCACGGCATCAAATCTTGGATAAACCTTTTTGTACACTCAAGAGGCCACATTTTCAGTGAATGTTGGTTAGAAAGTATGTTTTGATGCTATCTTAAATGAGTTTGAAAATGGGACAGTTTGGGTCAAAAACTTAGTCACCAGGTCAAATCATAGAACGACCTTGTGAACGCTGTAGAGGCCATATTTTCAGTCCAATGCTCATGAAAGTTTGTTAGAATATTTGTCTTGATTATATCTCGGACAAGCTTGTAAACAGGTCATGTCAGATCACCACATCTGATCATTGTAAAAAACCATTTGTACACTCTAGAGGCCACAGTTTCAGTTCAATAATCATGAGAGTTAGTCAAAAACTAGGCCACTAGATCAAAGCTTAAAAATACCTTATGTACCCTCTAAAGGTCACATTTTCTGTTCAATGCTGATGAAAATTAGTCAGAATGTTTGTCTTGATGATTGGATGAGTTTGAAAATGGGTCATGTGAGTCATGAACTAGGTCACCAGGTCAAAGCTTGGAGAAACCCTCTGTACATTCTAGAGGCCACATATTTTGTTCAATACTTATGAAAGATGGACAGAATTAATGTCTTGGTGATAACTCAGATTGAAAATGGGTCACATTGGTTCAAAAACTAGGTTACCAGGTCAAATTGTGGAAAACACTTTTGTACACTCTAAAGGCCACATTTTCTGTCCAATACTTATGAAATGTTTGTTTTGGTAATATCAACAACAAGTTGGGAAATGGGCTATGTTGGGCTAAAAAGAAGGTCACCGAGACTAATTCTTGAAATAGCTTGTGTACACTCAAGAGGCCGCATTTTCAGTGCATACCCATGAAAGTTTGTCAGAATGTCATAATAAAATGGGTCTTGTTTGGTCAAAAGGCTCAGGTCAGCAACTTAGGGCCCTCTTGTTCAATGGTATGTTTGGTAAGTTTCAACAGTTTTTTCTGCAGCTTTTTTATACATTCTTACCTTGAAGCAACTTTTCTCTTTTTCTCACCGTGTTTTTTATCCCTATATAAACAAATTTCAATATTTGAGCCATGTTTACTTTGCAGTCTGCAAATACTTTCAATATGGACAAGTCTAATATTTTATTGTTTGGTAAAGAGTAACCTTTTAACACACAATCATGAGTTCACTTGAGAATGTTTTTTTTCAAAATTTTGTGAGAAAAGGAGAAAATGCTTGTAAACAATGTTTTCTCCTTTTCTCTAATTGTTTCCATCATTTGAGCCACATTTAAATTGTCTGTAAATGCTTCCAATCACAGGTGAACGGCGAGCGACAGTGTAAATCCTGTATTACACACTAATATACTGAAAGGTGAACAACTTGTGATGTATTTTCAATACCCCAGTCACGAATTCCATGCTGTTTACAAGCCATTTCACTACCAATATTAACATCCATAGTACCAATAGCGAAAATTTTCGTGATTCAATGCAATCAGATCTCTTCCGAGTTGGGTTGTTTGACAGTTTCGAGATAGATATTTCTTACCAACTTGAAATGGCTCAAATTGTGACATGATTTTCTTGTAGAATAATGTTTCCGCTATCTATTGGTACTATGGATGTTAATATTGGTGGTAAAATAACTTGTAAACAGCATGGAATTCGTGACTGGGGTATTGAAAATACGAGTTGTTTACCTTTCAGTATATTAGTGTGTAATATAGGATTTACATTGTTGTCGCCGTTCACCTGTGCTTCCAATTGGGACAAGTCTACTTTTTTGTTGTGCCTTAAAAGTTAATTAATAGATCATTAGATGATTTTTTAGCCCTTTACCATATGACACAATTTTAGAGTTGCCCATTTCTAAAGCAACCGCAAACAGTAAAAATAAGGTTGCCTCTGATGACATCTATTATTTTAGCCACATGTGGCTCTGTAAATGCTTAGTGTATAGACTAGTAAACAGTTCTGTCGTCTGGTAAAGAGTTGAAAAAGAATTACCAGTACATGTTGAGTGAAAACTGTTGGTAAAGAATTTTGGTCCAATACATACAGACAGTAATAGATTTGTTTTATTGGATAATTGAATGAAAAAAATTCCAAACAAAAGATCTATATCCCTTGAATGTCTGTGATTAATTATATTCAGTCTGAATGTCAGACTACTTGCTGATTTATCTGTTCTCACTAAGATAATCCTAGTCTTTTTCTGGTTCTTTGGTCATTGGCTGGTACTCTGTATAAACTTATTGGGTAAATAGTCTAGACTGTTGGTTACTTAATTAATTTTCTCGATTCTCTTTTTGGAATACCCTGTAATTCAAAATTTAAAGGAAAAAAATATTTCCAAAGAATTGGGTAGCCACATTTTTGTCCCCGTGTTAGAATGTACAATTCAGTTTCTAATTATCTGAGTTGAGCTTGAATACAAGCTACTTTGGAACATAAAGATAGCTAAGACCTCAGGGTCTGTTAAGTCTAGGAAAAACTTTTCTTCAATCTTAAGGTACATAGTGTCTTGAATGTTAAAATAATGGTCAGAATGTTTAGATGGTTGGTTCACACAGGTCTTGAAAAACCCTTGAATGTGACTTCAGTCTTGAAAAACCCTTGAAAATGATGAGAAGCCTTAAAAAACCCGTAAAAAGTATAGAAAGCCCTTGAAAAACCCTTAAGTCCAATAAATCGTAAGGCACAATGCACCGAATATCCAGGTGACATGATCGAAGAAAGTTTGCAAAGAAACCCGTATTCCTTCATATCTTCTTACAAGTGAGTATATACGGTAACAAGGAAGAGCACTGTCTACCCATATTTTGATATTGCGTCATATCGTACTTGGTTTTTAGATGGTGGCTGACCTTCTACTTCATTCTTAGTAGAAAGTCAGGTACCATTACCGGTTTACTCTCACCTTATCGCTAAGAGCATCTGTTCACAGCGATCATTATCATATGTGTATCAAGTTGGGGAAATGGGGAAATGTATATTTAACACAAATTGGTTAGCGGGTCCCATGTACAAACACTGGGTATGAGACTTTAAAAGGCGATGTGCTGTTTGTTCAACAAGATCGTCGATCTCGGGGAAAAGTGGGAGAGTGTGCGAAAAGTAAGCGACATGTTTCTTCAGCACCCATGCTGCCAATTGTGACAATAAAGCAGTTGTTACTTATCCTATGCATCAGTCAGTCACAGATTCTTTAAACAACATAATGTGCCAACATAATGAAGGTAAAATATGGATTGTTATTGTATATAGCTACGTCTGTAAAAAGACCTTAATTTCTATTTCAAAAACCCCTTGAAAAACCCATAAATTTTCCCTGAGAAATTCTGTATGAACCCTGGTTTATCTTGGTGATGTCTTTTACAAATTTGAAGTATTAGTCACCGTGCATAAAAAGTTCAGATCCCTAGTCAAACTTTATACATGTAAAGATCATGATAACTCAAGAGTAAACATGTATAATGTCTGATTCCAAAAATTTATGTTGAAGTATCTCTGATGAATTTTAGTATTAGTTACTTGTAGTAAAAGACTATCTTATTTTGTATGTGCTCAAGTTTCTCCCAAGGTCTGCCTCCTAAAGCATCATCACCCTCTGTGCATTCCTACTTGGTAGTATTGATCTCGGTAGAGTCTTTCAGGGCACTCAAGGTACACATATCTCATGTTTTTCTTTTAATTCAAATCAAATTATGAAAACCAGTGCTGAAAATTCAAGCAATATCAATTATATTTTTTTTTAAAAAAATGGGTATTTTTGGCACTAGACTATGTAAAAAGTTACTTGTAAGTTGGTGTCCATGTTCTAGGGTAGCAGTTCACATGATCGTTTATCCTTGGCAGCTTTTCTGATACTGATTATCCTGATACTGGAAGATCAGTCTTGATGCATATTTCCTATATCCTGGACTTAACCCTTTCCCAAACGATAAATTTTAGACTGGTCAAAATTGAAAGAGTTTGCAGACGACAATTCTAAATTTGATGAAAGTCGCAGAAAGTTCTCAAAAAGGGTAGAAAACACTGTGGGAAAAGGAGAAATTGCTCGTTAACGAGCAATTTCTCCTTTTCCCACAGTGTTTTCAAAAGATTTGTACTGCAGACACGTGAAAATCAGGGCTTGTTTGGGAAAGGGTTAAGGAGGTAGAGCATTAGCATGGTTGTAATGTGGTCTCCGGTTTGAAAAAGTCAAGACATGAACCTGCAACCTCCGTCTTTCAAGAGGAATGCTCTAAACTCACGGCTATTGAGACCTTTAGTCTCAAGATTTCAAATAAACTCGATGATCCTGATGACTGATCTTTATTTGATTTTCTAAGTTGTGTCACCTTTGTACTGGAATTTGCGTTTGTAGGAAAACATTAGTGCAATTAATGCATGAGGCATTGATTACTTTGTTAATATCAGAAGGAGGACTTAAATTGTATTGCACTCAGAAATGAAGTAAAATGGACCTTTAAATTATATGCTTTCAAGATGCTAATGACTTTATTTGTGAAAGCTCTGAAAAGATTCCTTGGGGAAAGATTTGAGGGTAATTGATTTTTATTTCCTTGAAAAAACTTTAAATTGCCTCATTGTATTGGTTCATTTATTTTCTGAATTATTTAGTTCCATGAAGAAACTTTCAGATGGTTTTGTAGACTGCTGGATATAGGGCTGGTTGATGAGCCTCATATGTAAGGGTTTGACTTTTGGTGGACATATTCCATTATTCTTCAACACAATCCCCTTCAGTATCCATACATTTTTGCAAGCAATGTTTAGGTTAACCCTTTCCCAAACGACAAATTTTGGACTGGTCCAAATTGAAAGAGTTTGCAGACGACAATTTTGAATTTGATGAAAATGGCAGAAAGTTCTCAAAAAGGGTAGAAAACACTGTGGGAAAAGGAGAAATTGCTCGTTATGAGCAATTTCTCCTTTTCCCACAGTGTTTTCAAAAGACTTGTACTGCAGACACATGAAAACCAGGGCTTGTTTGGGAAAGGGTTAAGGGCTGCAAAGTCACTTTTACAAAAGTTCTTTTTCTTGAACATTCAGAAAGTCCGTCACTGCATGTGTAACATGATCATCTGATGGAAAGTGGGTACAGGAAATGGCCTTTTTTCATTTTGGAAATGGTGCAGCATGGAGCAAGATAAGGCAAACAAGGCAGGTGCTCAGTCATTTCAGAGCCAAAGCCATGGCAATGACAGATTTGTGAGCAGGGGCTTTGTCCTAGTGGAATAACACACCTTTACTGATTTTTACACTAGGCTTAAAGGCCCAATAGCAGCCAAAACAGCAATTCAGGTGTTGTAATGCATCTTAATTTAAATTATGCCTTTAACCCTTTCCCAAACAAGCCCTGGTTTTCACGTGTCTGCAGTACAAGTCTTTTGAAAACACTGTGGGAAAAGGAGAAATTGCTCATAAGGAGCAATTTCTCCTTTTCCCACAGTGTTTTCTACCCTTTTTGAGACCTTTCTGCCATTTTCATCAAATTTAAAATTGTGGTCTGCAAACTCTTTCAATTTGGACCAGTGCAAAATTTGTCGTTTGGGAAAGGGTTAAAAGTGTGGAAAATATTGTGAAGATGACAATCTGTTGTAGTAGATTTTTCACCTTTACCACACAATCCCGACTTTTAACGACCCTGTAGGAAGAAGGCTTTTGAAAACATTGTGGGGAAAAATGTCAATGCATTGTCATATCCATAGCAATGTCTTGTGAAAACTTTAACATTATCTGGTATCTCTGTAGTTACAGATGATACTTTTACTTTAACCCTTTACCGCACAATGACGCTTTTAATGCCTCTGGCAAAGAAGGCCTTTGAAAACATTGTGGGAAAAGGAGAAAATGCTGGTAACCAGCATTTTTTCCTTTTCCCACAATGTTTTCTATCCTATCAAAGAAAATTTGCACCATTTGAGCCACATTCAAATTGTCGTCTGCAAATGCTTTCAGTTTGGACAAGGCTAAAATCTTGTCATTTGATAAAGGGTTAAACTTGGGTTAGTTATTAACTATTGATAGGGAAACCCACTAGATGGGCAAGTAACCCACAAAATATTTATGACAGTTATACCCCCTCTTTTGACTTGGAATTTTCACTAAATAGCAACTGGAGCCAAGGCCTTTTCACCAATATTGGGTACTCTTGTTGACCCCTAGAGGGCCGAATAAGCCCAGGAGACATTTTCATAAAAAATACCCAAATATTTGCAACTATATGGTTGCTTTTGTCTATAAAGATTTAGCAAAGCTGATAGTGTAGATCAAAGATCATACTGCATGTTTTGTGCAGTCTGATCTTGATCTACACTGGCCACAAAGGCAACTATCGTCATGAAAGGCACTTTAGGGATTAATTTTGACTCGGGTTGTTTTGCGTCAATGTACACTAAGCAAAGTTATAAATCCATTCTGCCAATGTTGAAGAATGACCTAATACAGATGAACAAAATGAACAAATTGAGATGGGTTATTCCATTTTATGTTTTTCAGTGTTGTTTTATTACCTTTTTAAAGTTTTCAAAAGAATATTTGATAAACAGTATGGCTTTTCAGTGTTGTTAAACTCTTATGCTGCTAATTGCGACTCAACACGCTTTTGTGGACAGTTTAGATCAAGATCTGACTGCAAAAAACATGCAGTCTAACCTTGGGTCTACTCTGTCTGATAGGGTATTCTTTTTCTGGTGAAATCAACTTTGCAATCACAATATTTGGGATTTTACTATCAAGTGGAAACTTTCTTTTTATATTATTAACGGCTTAAAAGATAACCATGTGCTGAGAAATAATGTTTTATATAGTGGTGGTTTATAATTTATTTTTTTAAGTGTATTCTACCAAATCATTGAGAATATTCAAGTGTTTTTTTTCTTTTTTTGCATGGCAGAAAAAGCTAAAGCCAAGCCGTAACATTTTCTCTTTTCTTTTCTACCATGGCAGGTGCTAGTTAGAATTGAGTAAGCTTTGGGTAATTAGAATATTTATAGTAAATAGCTGATAGGGCAAATGTGACATTAAAATCCACCTTGGTTCATAGAACTCATAAAAGCTGCATTTTTTTCAGGGAAAAAAAAAACCCATTAATTTAACCCTTTCCTTCCTATTAGCGATTTTTAACCCTGGTGATGCTGAATAAATAAAATGGACACTTTTAATCTGTGCTAAAGATGAAGTCATTGTATTTCCAAAGCTATGGTCATTTAACCCTTTCCCAAACGACAAATTTTGGACTGGTCCAAATTTAAAGAGTTTGCAGACGACAATTTTAAATTTGATGAAAATGGCAGAAAGTTATCAAAAAGGGTAGAAAACACTGTGGGAAAAGGAGAAATTGCTCGTTATGTGCAATTTCTCCTTTTCCCACAGTGTTTTCAAAAGACTTGTACTGCAGACACGTGAAAACCAGGGCTTGTTTGGGAAAGGGTTAAATATCTAGCTTAATCCTTTACCGCACAATTTTAAGTTTTAACGGCCCTGAAAGAAGACTTTCGAAAACATGCAGTGTGTATCCCAGATCAGACTGCCCATTCTGTACAGTCTGATATTGTTCTCCACTGTCTGCATGAGCAAATGAATCCAGGTTCATTGCTACAAGGGTGAACTTGTCTACAGCAGGTGCCTTGTAATTAATTTTGAAAAATGAACAAATTATTTAACCCTTTACCACACAATCCCAAGCTTTAACAGCCCAGAAAATGCTGGTAACCAGCATTTTCTCCTTTTTGCACTCTTTCTGCTCTATCAAAGACAGCAGTTATCATATGAGCTACATTTATTACATCGCATGCAAAGTTTTCAATTTGGTCTAGTCCAGAATTTTCTTGTCTGCGGTAAAGTGCGGTACAAACTTTTCCCTACTGTAAGCATTCGAAGACAACAAATTTAACCCTTATCATGCAAAATAAAACAAATGGAACTAAATAAAACAAATAGTATAAAACCAAATTTTCCTATTTCAAAGGTAGTCCGCAAAAGGTCAGTGAGTTGCGCTTAGCAGCCTAGGGGTTAATAGGGTTGCTGCAATGAAAGGATTTCTATATGATAGATTAGACACGATGTGGAAAATGTGAAAATGGTATTTAAAACTCGGGATTGTTTGGTAAAGGGTAAAGTATATATAAGTTCTTTCCTGATAAAAGCTGCCAATTTCTTGGCAGTTTTATTTATGGCAGTACTTTCAAAAAGCGGTCTTGGCTTAGTGGTTGAGTGTCCGAAGGGTTCTCAGGTCCAAGCCTCATAAGAAGCACTGGATTTTTTGCAGGAGTGTTGTTGGGCAAGTAACTTTAGAGCCCTTGCCTGGTACTGGTGAAGCCCACTACATAGTTACATGAATAAGCAAGCTGTCACTGTGATAAGACTGAAATAATGTTTAGAATCTTTCAATCAAATCAATCTTTGAGTTTATGATGGAGACAAGAGTAGAACATAAAATGGTTAAAAGCAAAGCATTGATGAAGTCTGCTTTTGAAGCAATGTTTTGATTGTATCGTTTCATTTGAGGATGCTGAGCCAGGTACCACAGTCAGTAGCCTACAGGACTTGAAACCAGGGGGTTTCTTGGCCAGTTTCTTTCTGAGGATTGATCATAGACATTGCAAAAGGATTCATTCCTCTCTCACCAGTGATCATTGTTAAGATGATGGATATGTGGGAAATCAGCCAATGGCTTGGGAAGAATATGATGCGAAGTACTAGCAACAAAAACTCAATGATAGCATGTATAGGTGCACTGGCCGCCATGATATAACTGAATTCATGTTGAAAAGGGGGTGTAACACTATACAAACAAACTATCTAACAAACAAACAAATGAGGACCCTGCTAATTATAAGAAAGAGCAGAAAGTCTGGGACAAAATTTTGCATGGATTCAAAAAGCTTATTTCCTCCAGGCTTAGTGGTTACTATATGAGTTTGTAACTAAGACTGGTTTGATCCCAGGTCAGGTGGAAGTGTCAGTGGGTAAGGTACTGCAAAGCCAAAGCCTTGTACAGGGAAACACCAGAAAGAGATGAATATACATAGGTGGAGCAAAGAGGGAGCAGCAGCCAGCCAGTCCAATAAATTTAATGGATGAAAGGAGGAAGGCTTCTTTTGAAAAACGATTTTTGATTTACTCTGTTCTGCTGAGCAAGTGTTCCCTTGAATTTGCATTGTTTGAGGTCTTATTTCTAGACTTCTGCTAGATTTATTGGGTTTAAGGGGTTTAAAACTATCTCCCTCCCTTCCACGTATTGTTGACCTTCCTACACCCATGATACTTAGCTGTTTCTTAATATGACTGAAATGCCTTGGAAAGCAGCATAAAAACATGATAACAAATAAGGTTACCCTGTACATCATAAAATTAGGTTTTTAATAGAATGCAAGAAAATAATTTTACAACCAAACTTGAGTATCACAAAACCCAAGATATTTGAAATCACTGATTTTGAATATTGCCATGGAATTTCAGTTGCCAAATTGCACAAACAAAAGGCTGAACATTGAGGAAAAAAATACATATTTCAATTACAAATAAAAACAGGTACAGGCAGGTAGTTATGCCAAAAAGTATCACTGACATCAGTGAATTTCCAAAGCATTTACCATCTCCTAGACAAATTGTTTGCGTGAATTTTCCATTTCATGCTCATCAACAGTGCATCTAAAGCATGATGTCAAGTTGAGTGCCATATTATCATGAATGTTTCCTTTGTTTAACTTCGAAATAGTCGAAATTTGCATGAAAGAGCCTTTTAGTGTCTTCTGGGGAAAAACCGCTTTGCATGATATTTTAGAAAACGGAGATGATTTCTCTTGTATAGATTTCAGATTCAAGTCCAAAATGTGACTGAATTCACCTTTCTTAGAAAATCAGGTGATTGCTGAGATGAGTTTTAAGAAATGGTGCCATGAGAGAAACTTCAAAAACGTGAAAAATTGTTTCATGCAGACACAAGTTTTGGTAACTATCCCATGTTTTTCCCCTGGCAATGAAAGAAAGGAAAATCATTTCATAGTTTCATAGTTTACTCTAAAAGCACACAACATAATTTTAGCCTGTTCCATATTGAAAGCATTTGCAGACGACATATTAGAGCACCACTGGCAATTTCCAAATACTGTAAGAGAAAACATGATTGATACAAAAAGTATTCAAATGTCATGAAAATACTTATGCTGGTTACCTGGTTAAAATTTTTCACATGGATTTTATCAAGCGTAGACAGTGTATGCTTTAGAAAATAACAAAAAACGCAGAGTTAACATTCATCAAGTGATGTCTGGCAGTTTCAGATATGTTCGGGTCTTCCGAATATTTGCCTGATCTTTTAAGAAAATGTGGCAGTGGATTCTAGATTTCGACATCGACAGTTGAATTAGTTGTTTGTTGTCACAACAAAACAGTGTTTTACCTTTTATGATATGTTTTATCTTAACATTGGATAATGGATTTTCTTTTATCCGTAAATACTCACCATCTTCTCACGAAAGATGGGTATAGATCTAGATTAAATGCAATCAAAAGAACATGGAAATATCCAACTGCCGTTTTAAAAAATCTGCTAAGATAAAGTTCTTGAATGCATAATTACATTTAACACTAGATAGTTCTGATAGTTAGATGATTAAATAGAGTGACAAGTATGTTAAAATATGATACACAAAAGACCAATTTAATATGGCCACTTCTGAAAATACCACAGTCAATGTTTAAGTCACTGACTTGCATCATTTAAAATGCTCTTATACACAATAGCTTGTATTCTTTTATCAATGTACTCTTGCACTGGCGTAGAAATCATTCACATGACAGTGTAATGAGAAAATGTTGAAACTTCCCGACTTACTAAAATTTCATGGACTTCAAATTCTCAAAAAAAGGAAAAGGGAGTTCACTGTTTTTGCACATGAGCATGTACCAGTGTTAGTGTACATGGTTGTAGAATTAAGACTGGTTGGTTGAAAGTATTTGGCATTATACCATGTTTGGAATTAGACTAACCCACTCTAAATATTAACATCAAATTTGTTTCAAAGGGTAGAAAAGATTGTGGGAAAAGAAGAACATGCTGGTTACCAGTATTTTCTTCTTTTACCACTACATTTTCAAAGGTTTTCTCCCTCGTGGTGGCTTTGTATGGTAAAGGAGCTTCTACCCTTTTTGAGACCTTTCTGCCATTTTCATCAAATCTAAAATTGTTGTCTGCAAACTCTTTCAATTTGGACCAGTCCAAAATTTGTCGTTTGGGAAAGGGTTAAGCTAGGTTTATGAAACTTTGCATGACAGACAGATTATGTTCCTAACTTCAGTTTCAGGATTAACCCTTTACCACACAATCCCAACTTTTAATGACCCTGAGAAATAAACCTTTTGAAAACATTGTGGGAAAAGGAGAAAATTCTGGTAACCAGCATTTTCTCCTTTTCCCACAATGTGTTCTACCCTTCCCAAAATAAATTCTAATTTTTCAGTCACAGTTATTTTGTTGTCTGCAAATGCTTTCAATTTGGACAAGTCTAAAATTTTGTCATTTGGTAAAGAGTTAAGGTAAAAGTCACTTTTGTAAATGTAGGAAAAATGGACAGAACCAGGGTCTGTTGTTGATGTCAAGATAATATATACACTATAATGTGAGAAATCAGTCATCATTTTATGGGTATTTTGAGCATGCTATTTTAAAAAAGTAAAATGTTCTATAGCTAGCCATGAAGTATTATGTGCCAAAGGTAAAATACATTACCATTAAATCTAGTTAACCCTTTCCCAAACGACAAAATTATAGCCTTGTCCAAACTGAAAGCATTTGCAGACGACAATTTCAATGTGGCTCAAATGGTACAACTTTTCTTTGATACGGTAGAAAACATCGTGGGAAAAGGAGAAAATGCTGGTTACCGGCATTTTCTCCTTTTCCCACAATGTTTTCAAAAGGCTTCTTTCCCAGGGGTGTCAAAAGGCGTCATTGTGCAGTAAAGGGTTAACCCTTTACCACAATACCCTGAGTTTTTAGCAACCCTGAGAAGAAAACCTTCTGAAAACATTGTAACTGGTAACTAGCATTTTCTCCTTTTCTCATAATGTTTTCTACTCTTTCAAAATAAAAAAAAAATGATTCCATAATTCTAGCTGGGTTTAATTTTTCATTGACAGATGCCTTCAATTTGGACAATTGTAAAATTTTGCAGGTTGGTACGGGTTAAGAAAATTTTTCCACGTTACCCTTGCATGTGAAATGAAAGGAAAGGGACATTAAATTTTCCAAACTGTATGACCATAGTCTTGGACTTCTATGGTTAACTGCTACAGAATCATCACAAAGTACAGAGTCGATCTAAGATTAGGCTGTGCAGTTACTGATCTTGACCGACTTCATCAGAAAAGTAACTGAAAATGGGATCAGTGGCCAAAGGGTTAATTAAATTCACTTTCAATTTCCTTAAAGTCTTGGGTTCCTTTGGAAGAAATTTCCAAATTCCTCTCACAGATAACTAAACCCACCAAGACTGATTACTTTATGTCTACTTTAAGACCTTCTCTCCTGAATTCCTGTGGAAACATTAATTTCAGTGTTACTTTGTAAATAGTCTTAACCCTTTCCCAAACGACAAATTTTGGACTGGTCCAAATTGAAGGAGTTTGCAGACAACAATTTTAAATTTGATGAAAATGGCAGAAAGGTCTCAAAAAGGGTAGAAATACTGTGGGAAAAGGAGAAATTGCTCGTTATGAGCAATTTCTCCTTTTCCCACAGTGTTTCCGAAAGACTTGTACAGCAGACACGTGAAAACCAGAGCTTGTTTGGGAAAGGGTTAATCTTCCCTCATGGATTGTATTGCACATCATTTTCTTTCCATTACAGATCTAAGAGAAAGAAATGAAAATGTGGCAATTCGAAGTTGTCAATATTTCGTTCTCAGTAAGAGATTTTCTTTTTCATATAAACTGTCCAAATGCTTTATTCTGTTGAAAAAAAAAAAATGACTAAATATACTTCAATAAAAAACTGTTACTGGTCATTTTTAGCCCAAGATTTATTCAAAATTATTGTTCTCACTTTTTTAAGAAAGTGGTCACACTGTAGCTTCAGAAACCAGTCAAATAGTACGAGACGATGCTTTTAAATTATGTTATTAGTCTGGTGAGAAAAAAAAAACTTCAGCCATTGACATTTTCAGTCCTTAGCATCAAATTAACCTAAATGGCATTAACAGTCTAGAAATAAGACCAAAAAAAATAGCAATTTCTACATATCTCTTTTCTAGAATGTAGTAAAGCAGATCAGGTTGCATGTTTATCTATTCTGACCCCGAGGCAACTATAGTTGAAGTATGCTCTGTGAAAAGGGGGCTTAATGCATCTGCAAAAAGTATCAACCCAGGTGAGTCTGTGCAGGCTGACCTGGGCCGAAACTTTTCGCTATTGATCAATTTTCTGTATGTCCAAGGACCAGTCTACCAAATGATTCAGTCGGTTGTTAAAAAAAGAGGCTATCACAGATCCATAATCATGTGATGACATGATTGGTCCACAGAGATGCATTAACGGTTTACCACACAATCCAGAGTTTTAATGACCTTGAAAGAGGAGGCTTTTGAAAACATTCTGGTAACCAGCATTTTCTCCTTTTCCCACAATGTTTTCTACTCTATAGAAGAGAAATTTCATCAGTTGACCCACACTGAAATTGTTGTCTGCAAATGCTTTCAGTTTGGGCAGGGTTAAAATCTTGTTGTGTGGTAAAGCCCCTTTATTTCCAGAGTATGGTTCAGTTGTAAAGAGGGTTTAAAGTGTTTACAAAGAAATTGCCAGTTGAGGTTTTGTCCTCTTGAGGTCGTTGCCTGACTCATCACCAGACAAAATACTAGACTAAGGTATTCAAGTTGACAATTTGTGCAGACACCAATGTAACTCTTTACCACATGACAAATTTCAGACTTGTCTATATTGAAAGGATTTGCAGCCTAAAAATAAAAGGTGGTTCAGTTGCTAGAATTTGTCTCAAGTAAAGTTGGAAACATTGTGGGATTAGATTAGTGTCTAGATGAGTGACCAGGCCATTGCGCTTTGCAAGAATAGGCTTTTGAAAATTTGCTGGTATCTGGCATTTTCACCTTTTCCAACAATGTTGTCTGCAAAAGCTTTCAATATCTACAAGTCTAAAATGTCTGGTAGAGTTACGCCTTTACCAGGCGACAGATTTTAGACTCCTCCATTTTGACAGTATTTGCAGACAACAGATAAACTGTGCCTGAAATGAATGGATTTGTTTTTGACAGGGCAGAAAATACCATGGGAAAAGGAGAAAGTGCTGGTAACCTGCAATTTCTACTTTTTCCACATTTTATGAACCCTTTACCACACAGTCCCGTGTTTTAATGACCCTGAGGAAGGAGGTTTTGAAAAAATTGTGGAAAAAGTAAAAAATGCTGGAAACCAGCATTTTCTTCATTTCCTACAATATTTTCTACCCTTCCCAGTATGAATTTCAATTTTTCACATTTACTGTGGAAATGCTTTCAATTTGGAAGAGTCTAAAATTTTGTAGTTTGGTAAAGAGTTAAAGATTTTTTCCCTGGAGGTCATTAAAACTAGGGATTGTTTGGTAAGGCTTAAGTTTTCCTATTCTGTCAGAAACCTGATTAGAGAACATTCTAATGAGGAATATGAGAAGTGCAAATTTGTAAGGATCAAACTCAAAAGGAAGATTAATTGAAAGTTTAGATGAAACAGTCTTGTAGAAAAAGATTAATTGAAAGTTCCAAAAACTAATGTTTCCAAGAAAAACTTGAAGTGTCTTTAAAATATTTTTTTTCTCCATTATTGTCTCGGAAAATTTCAGCTTTTAGAAGATTGAAATCCTGAGAGTCTGAAATTTTGTCTTGGTTTTGGCGATGTTTTATCATAATTGATTAGGTTAGAGCCGTCACATTCCAGACAACGTCGCCATTTCCAAATGCTGTTGATGTTCTCCTCCCTTCCATTATTTTGATGATGCCCTGTAATCGAGAGAGGCTTAGATGCTGAGACCCCCCAGCTTTATTTTCTGTGATTCTCAATCCATTGTATGGGATTTTCTTGCATTACTTTCCCGGTTCAGCAAAGTCCTTTGCATATCTGATATATCACCACATTTATATGCAATGACAGCAGTGCACTACATGGATGAATTTTACACATCTTTCGTTTCCAAGACTCAGCTGTCACATACTCATTCCCATTATTTCATTCTTAGATTTTTTTACCATTTTCTGATGGCTGTGTCTAAACCCACAGCACATGTAACACTTCACCAGACAACAAATATAGTTTAGTTATGTTCTGTGAAAATGGGGTTTAATGCATTTGCAAAAAGTATTGACTAATGTAAGCAGGCTGACATGGGGCAAAAGCTTTTGCCATTTTACACTTTCTGCATGTCAAAGGACCATTCTATCTCATGATTTGGTTGGTTTTTGCACAAAATGGATTTTAAGGATCCATAATTATGCAATGACTTGCTTGGTATAATGCATCACATAAATGCATTAATTCTTTACCAAACAACAAAAATTTAGATTAGTCCAAATTGAAAGCATTTGCAGACGGCAAAATAAATGCCATTAAAAAATTGAAACTTGTTTTGGGAAGGATAGAAAACATTGTGGGAAAAGGAGAAAATGCTGGTTACCAGCATTTTCTTCTTTTCCCACAGTGTTTTCAAAAGGCCTCTTTCTCAGGGTTGTTAAAAGTCGGGATTGTGTGGTAAAGGGTTAAATCCCCTCTTGCCAGAATGTTGATCACTTAGACGTGTCCAAATGGAGAGCAGTTTACTGTGGTCCAATTCTTTTGTCTCAGAATTGGTAGAAAACCTTACGGAAAAAGGAGAAAATTCTGGTAACCTGTATTTTCTCTTTTTTAAACAATGTTTTTTAACCCTTTACCAAACGATGCCACCTTTTGACGCCTCTGGGAAAGAAGCCTTTTGAAAACATTGTGGGAAAAGGAGAAAATGCTGGTAACTAGCATTTTCTCCTTTTCCCACAATGTTTTCTACCCTATCAAAGAAAAATTGCACCATTTGAGCCACATTGAAATTGTTGTCTGCAAATGCTTTCAATTTGGACAAGGCTAAAAGTTTGTCGTCTGGTAAAGGGTTAAAATCTTTTTTCTTGGGGTCGTTTACACTTGTGATTGTTTGGTAAAGGGTAAATAGCCAGCTTTTGGCTCAGCTGAGCACTAGATGAGCTATTGTTTGATGGTTCACTTTCCATCATCTTTCTATTTTGTTTGGCCATCAATGATTTCAAAGATCTCAGAAACTAGTTGACCAATCAAGCTAGATCTGTCTTTCCCCAAGAACCAGAAGGTATATATAGCTTTTACAACTCGGTATGAATGAGTAACAAACAGTCCACATAACTTAACCCTTATCCTGCTGAATAAAAGAAATGAAACTTTCAAGCTGATAGTATAAGCCCAAAACTTTCCTGTTTCAAAGGGATTTTTGGAGGAAAGATATCTCCTTATCGGACAGTGTAGATCTAAGATCAGACTGCACATTTTGTGCAGTCTGATCTTGATCTACGCTGTCCGCAAAAGGTCGCGATAGCAGCCTAAGGGTTAAATAAGGTACTGCTGAAAGTGGCATAAGAGATCACTCGGGTTCTTGTATAGTAAAGGGGTAAAATTAATTTACCTACCATGTGAAAACAGACATTGGAGGCTGTATAGAAGATGTGACAAAGTTTCTTGAACTATTTGTTCAGCCTGTCAGATAATTACCACTGACTGAAATTTCTTACACCCCTCCTTTCCTCCGACTGTCTCGAAGAAAGTTCAGGAAGACTTACAGTGAGTTCTTTTTTTTTTCAGAACCTTTTTCCAAAACTTACCATGATATTACAACACTGAGGGAAAGGCGTTTTCAAAACATTGAGGGAATAAGAGAAAATTACTATCTATTTTCTCTTTTTTGCACAACTTTATTTTCTGAAAGACAAGTCCCCTTATTTGAGTCACATTTAGCCCTGTACCACACAATCCTAAATTTTAATAACCCTGAGGTAAAAGGTATTTGAAAACATTATGGGAAAAGAAGATGCCGATATCCAGCATTTTCTCCTTTCCCCACTATGTTTTATACCCATTCAGGTACAAATCCCATTATTTGAGTATCATTTTATTTGTCATGTGCAAAAGCTTTGAACCAGTCTAAAATTTTGCTGTTTGGTTCATAGGTTTTTTCCCATGCAAGATAAAGATAGCGAAGCTGATAACGTGAAGGACTTGCAACCCAAGAGTTGTATGTTAAAATTCAGGAATTTATGATTCTCAAGCAACAAAATTAATCACTTTAATTGCTGATTCATTGTTTTGACTTTGTTTATGTGGCAAAGCAGTGTTTATGTGGCAAAGCAGCCAGTGGGCTAGGAAAAAATCATGCACGGTTCCAATTTGGCAGCCCAAGAAACACATAGAAAAGCACACTGGCTGCAGCGATATGACCAAATTAATGTGGAAAACAACATTCAATATCAAATGAACAAATTTAAGGTATTGTGTGCAGTGCCTTCAATATGACCGAGTTTTGTCGTTTGGTGAAGATTTAACCCTGTACCAAATGAATGCATGTTTAAGCCAACCCGAGGGCAAAGGTTTCTGAAAACCATAAGAAAAGGAGAAAATACTTGTGACAAGCATTTTCTTCTTTCCCTAGAAAAATATTTGCGATTGTTTCAATGACAAATTTCATCATTTTTGAGACAATGTTTATTTGACATACGCAATGCTTTCAACATTACCAATTCTAGAAATTTGTCATCTGGTAAAGGTTTAATCCTTGTTGTGATGAGCCTAATTTGCTTCTATGGACAGAGTACAAAACATGCAGTGTGATCCTATATCTACACTGTCCACTTCTTTGCCAGATATTCTGGCAGATACAGCTTTAACTCTTTACCAAACAACAAAATTTAGACTAGTCCAAATTCAAAACATTTGCAGACAACAAAATAAATGTGACTTGAAAATTGAAATCTGGTTTCAGAAGGGTATAAAACATTGCGAGAAAAGGAGAAAATGCTGGGAACCAGCATTTTCTCCTTTTCCCACAGTGTTTTGAAAGCCTTCTTTCTCAAGGTCGTTAAAAGTCGGGATTATGCGGTAAATGGTTAAAATGCATGTTAGTGGTAAGAATGTCCATTTCATACATTTAGCACTTCAAGGGTTTAGTGTGTGTAAGGGGAATGTTGGAGAGGAGAGAGCAGAGAGATTATTATTTATGATATTATTGGCTATTTGGAAGAATATGTGTCTGTGAGGATAATAAATAAGCTTATTGATTTCTGTGGTGAGGCAGTAGATATCGAATACTCTGTATGACTCACCAGCTATCATGTCTTTCGTATTGATGAAACAACCAACAATTTAGGTTTATAGGCAAGCAATTTTTTCTGGTACATTGCTGAAACTTGCTTTTTTGTGTATTTGTCAGTGCTTGCTGAGCCTACATGATTTTTCTTTTTCCTCCTGGTTGCCTTATTTTGTGTATTGTTGGAGGATAAAATAGAATTTTAGTCTTTCTGGGCACAGCCTGACTGACTTTCCAGCAATTCAATGCTGTACCAAAGTATCTACCACCAAGCTTTGACTTCTTGGTTATGAGGTAGTATTCCATTTCTTTTTACAAACTTTGGCTTGCTATGAACACTGTCGGTCCTTTTTCAGGGATTACCTCGGTTTATCAGTTCAGATTCAAAGAATGTTTAGTCTGATTGTAGATTTACATAGGCTGACATTTTGCCAGATACTGTCTCCAAAGCAGCAATGATATTGCAATATTTTATTGATTTCAAAAATAACCCAGTGACAATGCATTTTACATTAGGTAAACACTTTTGTTGTATGGGCTGATTTACATCCCTTGAACCTAAGAGGAACCTAGATATGCTGAAGAAATGCTACATAAAAAAGGTCATGCATACAATATGTAATTGATATTTGAACAAAATACACTTGTTTCTTGCACCTTGACCCCAATAAAATATTAATATAAATAAAGATAACCAACGTTATAAAATTACCATTACTATTTCACAGGTCTTTGCCATGTATACAACAATATGTCCATTCTCAACACATGCACTTAAACCATAAGTATCTGTCATGCCTTGCCAGAAGACGTAAGTGGATGCCACACGGATAATAAAAGATGTGGCAGAAAGCTATCCAGTGATGACAGTATATTTTGGTGACAAATACCTCTGTGTCGGACAATGTAGATCCAAGATCAGACTGCATGTTCTGTGCAGTCTGGTCTTGATCTACATTGTCTGCAAAAGGTCAGTGAGTCGCAATAAATAGCTTAAAGGTTAATAGATTGTGACCAATTTTTTTTGTAAGTTATCTTTGTTCAGAACTGCTTATGGACAATCATGTTAGGTCTATCACTGGGAAGTGTTTTTATCTGTTCCATATGATAATTTTAGAGACAGGTCTCTAAAGCATAATTGCTGGAAAAGAGACAATTTCCATTTTGTATAATAAATGAGGACAGCTTGTCTAGAGGAGAATCTCAACGCTAACATCTATATCATGTAAATTTACTCTAGCTTTTTCTCTATTGATTTCATCAGTGCTCTTATTTCATGAACAACCTGATTGCTATAAGTTGATATTAACCCTTTACCGAACAACCCCATGTTTTCACAACCCTGGGGAAGAATTACTTTTGAAAAAATTGTGGCAAAAGGAGAAAATGCTGGAAACCAGCATTTTCTCCTTTTTCCACAATGTTTCCTCCATTTTCACTCACAAATCCCATGAATTGAGCCACATTTTGTTTGTTGTCTGCAAATGTTTTCAATATGGAAAAGTCCAAAATTTTGTTGTGTGGAGCAGAGTTAACTCAAAGCTTGTGTACTTTTCACCAGACTACAAAATGTGTAGTTTGTTCATACTGAAAGTATTTGCAGACGATGATAATGATTTATTGTAATGCTGATGATGGGTTTGCCTTTGAAAGGGTTGGAACACATGGCACTAGTCCAGGGCTCTGAAGTGTCTTGCCCACGGATTCTCCAATGACAAACCATGTGCCTCCAGGCCAGGCTTGAACCCAGGGCCTCGAAGGTTGCAATTTCAAAACTTTACCACTGAGCCACACAGTATCCTTTATCAGTTAGAAGAACCACTTAACTCTTTACGACACAATCACCAGCATATTCTCCTTTTCCCATAATGTTTTCTAACCTTCCCAAAATAAATTTCAATTTTTGAGTTACATTTATTTTGTTGTCTGCAAATGCTTTCATTTTAGACAAGTCTAAAATTTCACTGCATTCCCAAAATAGTAACGATTACTACAGAAAGCCAGCGAAAAAAGAACAATGTTATAGCACACACGCTACTTTCCGATGATTTGCCTACGTAATACCTGCCCTTGATGTCATTTGAATGCTTGTTTACCGCGTCTTCTCAAATAGAATAATCCAAAGCGATCTCAGCTGCAATTTTCGGATGTTTAATTACTACGATAAAGTACTATATATGTGGATAATGTAATTTTAAAATGGGAGTTCCGATATAAATGAACTTTCAACATGTATTTGTCAGCACAATTTTTCACTTCTTTTTTCACAATGAGTACAAATCAGATGTTCAAAGATAAATAGAGTATGTGCATAGTGTTTTTGTGTATCAAAATATCTAACTTGGTTGTGAGAATTGATAATTGTCTCACAAAGGCTCGACAGTTATCAATTCTCCCAACCGTGTTAGATATTTTTGATACGCGACAACAGTATGTATTCTCAATCTATCCAGTTTTAACCCTGAAAGTGCCAAAAAGACCTTACAGGCATTTTCAGTCCAGAAATATGACCCAAACAATCACAGTTTCAAGGTTGCTCTTGTCCAGAATGTCTAAGCGAAGCAGACTGTGTAGATCAAGAGAAGGGTGCACTTTTTGTGCAGTCTGATCTAGATTTACCCTTGCTGGAAAGGTAGTTAAAGCTGTAAAAGTCCCCATAAGATTTTTATGGCACAAAAAAGTACATTAGTTGGAAAATGTGACTTAGTTTTAAATTCTATCTACATTGATGATGTGTTGTGTGAAAATTAGTCTTTATTCTCCCAGATTGAAGAATATAAGGCCTTTGCCTCATGCCATATGTTCTGGGATCAAATCAAGGTCAGACTTAAATTGACCATCTGACTACTTACCAAGAGACATGTTATTGCTGTAATAGTCCACAACCTATGAAAGTGTCACAAACAGGCACTTGTGTAACCCCTGTACCCTTCAGGGCCCACACAATGCTTTTACTAGGAAAATACAAGACATTACAGAGCAAGTAAGAAAGATACTAGACAAAACAGAGTTTCTGTGTTTCTTTTTAGATTCAATTTGATAAAAAAGGTGCAAATAATCTTTATTAATTGCCTTAAGTTTAAAGAACTAAACCCTTTCACTTGATTCCTTTACACCTGGAGGAAACTACAAAGTGCTAACCTCTTGAGAAAATGATTAGTTTGAGTGATGTTTGAAATCATGGGCTTATCAGCAAATTTCATTGCTGGAAATGATCTGTACAGGTAAATTAAGATACCTAGAAAGTTTATCTACCACCAGAGAAAGATGCTATTTCAGAGGATAAGAATATGATGTTCTGACTGCATTTGAGATTTCCGTCCAAAATAACAGCCACCTAGCCTTTTCACTGACAGAAAATGTCTATTTCATATCATTTGTTTCTTGTGAAAAAGAATATCCAGTGTTTACCCTTCAGCAAACGCTTGCATGTTTTTACATTCCCAAGTAAAAATGCTTTTGGATCTATCAGGAAAATAAAAGAAAATTTTATAGCCAGCATTTTCACATTTCATAGTCCCAATGATTGAATTGTCAGGATACTCTAGCCAGAATAGTTTGTAAACAAGTCGTGAAGAACTACATGGAAAGGCAGCCCTCATTGAAAAATCATGGCCTGCTTTCACCAACCATTCTAAATTGCATTCTCAGTCTTATTCTAGATTTGGAATTGTTTCGACAATGGTTATGTGGGAAAGCAGCCAGTGGCTTGGAAAGAATATTGTGCAGAGTACTGGTAAATGAAACTCTGGGAAAGCATGGATAGGTGCACTGGCCGCCATGATATAACTGAAATAATGTTGAAAACGGCGTTAAACACCATACAATCAATCAACCATACAATCTAGATTTGGAAAGTAACATATTTTCTGATTGGCTAAACAGTTTGGATTAGCCAATCAGGAATTGTGTCAGTTTGAAATTTAGACAGTTCTCAAGATTTAGACTATGAATGATACAAAGAATGGTAGATAAATAATCACCCTGGAAAAGGAATAGTTTGGTAACATCCATTTGTAACCTCTTGACATAGAGAGAAAATGCATTCTAGAGGATTCCTCACTTAGTAGACATATGTAAATGATAATTGGTAATTAATAGGTGGGATATCTTGCTGCAATATCTTTATTACAGCTACTTGAGAGCTTTTTTGTTCTTTTGACAAGCACTTTTTATGTGTTTTTTATAGTTTCTGAACCACAAGAGCTCCAAGAAGTCTTCCTATACATTAGTAAGTCCAGATAGATAGACTGTTACACTTGAACCATGAGTGGTAACCTTTTATGGAACAATCACGTTTTAATTAACCCTTTACAGCACAATGCCGCCTTTTGACGCCCCTGGGAAAGAAGCCTTTTGAAAACATTGTGGGAAAAGGAGAAAATGCTTTTTACCAGCATTTTCTCCTTTTCCCACAATGTTTTCTACCCTATCAAAGAAAAGTTGCACCATTTGAGCCACATTGAAATTGACGTCTGCAAATGCTTTCAATTTTGACAAGGTTAGAATTTTGTCGTTTGGTAAAGGGTTAAAGCCTGTGGGAAAAAAGCCTTTTGAAAAAAATTTTGAGGAAAAAGGAGAAGTGCAGGTAATTACCTACTTCTCCATTTCCAACAAAGGTTTTGGCTATTTCAAAAACAAATACCATCATTAAAGCCACATTTTATTAGTTTGGTGCAAGTTCTTTTTTACTGACGAGCCTAAAATTTTGTCATCTGGTAAAGAGTTCATTTTCATCTTGTCCGACAGATTTAACCTTTAACAAGACAGGCCCACCTTTTAACAACACCGAGGAAAAAGGCTTTTGAAAACATTTTTGGAAAAAGAAGAAATGCTAGTAACCAGCATTCTTTTCCTTTCTGCAAATTCAGAGACATTTCTTTTGAGTAACAATTTATTTGGTGTCTGTGTTTATTTTGTTCATTTTAAACTGGTCCTAAATTCTGTTGTTCGGTTAAGAGCTAGTTTCACAACAATAGTATATTTTCTTATTAAATAATCAAACAGATCCAATTTAACCCTTTCCCAAACAAGCCCTGGTTTTCACTTGTCTGCAGTACAAGTCTTTTGAAAACACTGTGGGAGAAGGAAAAATTGCTCGTAACGAGCAATTTCTCTTTTTCCCTCAGTGTTTTCTACCTTTTTGGAGAACTTTCTGTCATTTTCATCAAATTTGAAATTGTCGTCTGCAAACTCTTTGAATTTGGACCAGTCTAAAATTTATCGTTTGGGAAAGGGTTAAAGTGTGCATGGAGTTCTAAAGGACAATCCTCTTTGAAACAGACAAAGATTTTGATGTATTCAGAAACAAAAAAAAAATCCTCATAAAATGTATTTATATCTATCTAGGTTCCACTTGACTTGAGAAAGAGAATATGGGATCTTTCAAGAGTTACCATGGTGTATGAAGTAATGTTTCTTGGTAATCCTTAGAGCACTGGATAAACCTGCTAGACATTTTAATCTTAGAAATACGACCCAAATAATTGCAATTTCATAGTTGCTTTTGTCTACAGTGATTCATCAAAGTGGACAGTGTAGATCAAAGATCAGGCTGCACATTTTGTGCAGCCTGATCTTGATCTACACTGGCTGCAAATGCAGCTATAGTAGTGAAAGGCACTTAAGGGGTTAATCTTCCTCGGTCTGTCCCGTTTTTTTTTTTCACGGTTTATTTTTGACAGTATTCTATATTGCTGTACAGCAATCATAATGAGTCATCATCTGTGAAAATGGGGTTTAATGCATCTTTGTACTACACAATGAAGCAAGTTGTAGGGTAAAATAGGTACATTTTTCCTAGAATCTGGCTGAACCGACAGGTAGAAAGGTACTTTAACCCTTTCCCAAACGACAAATTTTGGACTGGTCCAAATTGAAAGAGTTTGCTTACGACAATTTTAAATTTGATGAAAATGGCAGAAAGGTCTCAAAAAGGGTAGAAAACACTGTGGGAAAAGGAGAAATTGCTCGTTACGAGCAATTTCTCCTTTTCCCACAGTGTTTTCAAAAGACTTGTACTGCAGACACGTGAAAACCAGGGCTTGTTTGGGAAAGGGTTAACCCTTTACCAGACAACAAAATCTTAGCCTTGTCCAAATTGAATGCGTTTGCAGATGACAATTTCAATGTGGTCAAATGGTGCAATTTTTCTTTGATAGGATAGAAAACATTGTGGGAAAATGAGAAAATGCTGGTTTCCAGCATTTTCTCCTTTCCCCACAATGTTTTCAAAAGGCTTCTTTCCCAGGAGCGTTAAAAGGCGTCATTGTGCGGTAAAGGGTTAAAATGCAGAAAATTTACCAACAGGAAAAAGTATTGACCCAGGTCAGGCAGCACAGACTGCAGGATGACATTGGTTTTGAAACTTTTTGTAGATGCATTAATCCCTTTATCACAGGGCATGACTCATATCTAAAAAGGTATGAATCAATCAGCTGTCTACCAGATGACATAATTTTGAATTTATCAATAGTGATAGCATTTGCAGACAACAAGTTTGGCTCAATGAAGAGATTTTCTATTAGGATTGTGATCTATATACTGTTAAGAAATGCAAGCATGTTTTTTGCTTGGCCCTTTAATCCTTTACCACACAGACATTTTTTGACTTGTCCAAATTCAAAGTATTTTGCAGACAACAAATTGAAATCTTCAAAGGGGTAGAAGATACATTCTGGGAAAAGGAGAAAATGCTGGTAATCAGCATGTTCACCTATTCCCACAATGTTTTCAAAAGCCTTCTTCCACGGAGTTGTTTTAAAACTTGGGATTATGTGGTAAAGGGGTAATCCTCCACCTAAAATTTGGCGTGTTAACCCTTTCCCAAACAAGCCCTGGTTTTCACGTGTCTGCAGTACAAGTCTTTTGAAAACACTGTGGGAAAAGGAGAAATTGCTCGTAACGAGCAATTTCTCCTTTTCCCACAGTGTTTTCTACCCGTTTTGAGACCTTTCTGCCATTTTCATCAAATTTAAAATTGTCTTCTGCAAACTCTTTCAATTTGGACCAGCCCAAAATTTGTTTTTTTGGGAAAGGGTTAACAACCGTCAGGAAAAGGGCTTTTGAAAACATTTGTAACCAGCATTTTCTCCATTTCAAACAATGTTTCGTCCTCTCAAAGACGAATATCAGTATTTGAGTCATATTTAAGTTTTCTTATGTCAGTGCTTTTGATATGAAACAGCCTAAACTGGACCCGCGACATTTCATCACAAACCAAGTTTGTTGAAAACGATCCCTAGCCCTGACAATTGACCTTTCTGCCAATTTTGATTGACAGGTCCTATTAGCCAATCAAAACATAGTATAGCACAACATTTAAACACACGAGTCAGAGAAAGTGATAGACTTTACTACTGACAACATTACTGTTTTCTTTTTGTTAAACCATAGTTCTAAGACTGGATTATACAATAATTATTTCAAAATGGATTAAAGTTACACGTAAGAATCATGATTGTGTTAGGGTAATTGTTAAATTATATACATTGAAAGGAAAACTAAATTTATCCAGTCCAAAAATTAGATCTACGTAAAATGTCGCCAGTAGATTTAACCAGGATTCTGAAAAACCAGCCACTCTACCAAACGATAGAAAAGCAGAGATGTTTTTCCAGTCTTTCAGGAAAGAAAGAATGGTTATGCCGAACTGTTTTGTTAAACTACCTGTATTGAAATCCAACTGCACGTACATCTTTCAAATTCCAAACCAATACTCCTAGACAGTCGTAATTGTTAGATACAAAACAAGCAACAGAAAGAAGGATATTTTATTGCCTGCCACTCATCACCCTGTTTCAAAAATAAGTCGACATTGCGAACGTCATGATATGATTCTTGTTGTAATATTTTAGAGAGCATTCAGATTTTATTCTTGCTTCATAAACCCGATTGCACATGTCTGTAAATGTCACTTTTGCCTGGTTTGAACGATTGTTTGTTTTCCCTACGATTGTTGCCTGATTGATAAATACACGTCCATTCCAAATCAGTATAATCCTCACAATCACCCAAGTGACCAAATATACTGCCAATTAAAAAGTTTTTTACAATATATATCTGTTAAAAATATGAGAAATCACCTAATTTATTACTTATAATAAACTTCTTGATTTTCACTCAAACAGGCGTTGGAGGTGTTAATTACATCTTTACCGGACAACAAAAGATTAGATTCATCGTTTTGAAAACATTTGCTGTCGACGAATTAAACATTGCTCCAGTGATGAGATTTGTCTTTGAAAAGGTAGAAAACATCTAAGGAAAAAGAGAAAGTTTTCAAAAGTTTCCCTCTTCAAGGTCGTTAAAACACGGGTTTGTGTGGTAAAGGGTTAAATTGCAGATCCTTTTCTCATATTGTTTACTGTCAAATGGACATGTTATATACTGACGAAATGTCTTAATTTTAAACCTATGACCCTATTATAAGTTATGGATAACGCTGACAACAATCTACTCACAATGTATTTTTAGTTTAAATGTTGTGATCAAACATGGAATTATGAACATATTTGTGCTATTTTCATTTTTCGATTTCTCATAAATATGACATTATTCAAAGTATTTTTTCTTGTTATTTTGTTGATTTAGTCCAGACTGAAAAGAACATCGGGAAAAAAGCTTTGGGTACTATCAAAACATAAACTACAATAAAACTGAAATAATCTCTCTTTCTCTGTGTATTTGACGCAATTTTCTGGTTTGTTTGTCAGGCCCAATGACCGAAATACCCCGTTACTAAGGTGGGTATGCCAAACTTGCGTTTGCAGAAAGGTCAACTACCCTAACCCAGATGAACTGTGGCTCAAACTTTCCTCCGTGGCAGAACTTTTCATGAAATAAATCTAGGAACCTAGCAATCAGTATTTAACCCTTCCCCAAACAAGCCCTGGTTTTCACGTGTCTGCAGTACAAGTCTTTTGAAAACACTGTGGGAAAAGGAGAAATTGCTCGTAACGAGCAATTTCTCCTTTTCCCACAGTGTTTTCTACCCTTTTTGATAACCTTCTGCCATTTTCATCAAGTTTAAAATTGTCGTCTGCAAACTCTTTCAATTTGGACCAGTCCAAAATTTGTCGTTTGGGAAAGGGTTAAAACACACATGGATTTGGACAAAACAAGCTTTCAAAGAAATGGTGTGCACTGCCTAAACTTTTGTCATCTGGTGAAGAGTTATTAAATTTTATTCTGTAAATCAATGTTTACTCTTTACCAAACAACAAAATTTTAGACCTTTCCAAAATGAAAGCTTTTGCAGATGACAAATAAATGTTACTAAAAAAATTGAAATTTGTTTTGGGAAGAGCAGAAAATATTGTAGGAAAAGGAGAAAATGCTGGTTACCAGAATTTTCTCCTTTTCCCTCCATGTTTTCAGAAGGCATTTTCCTCCGGGTCGTTAAAAGTCGGGGTTGTGCGGTAAAGGGTTAAACATTTCCGAGCAGTCTCCTCCTACATTGCAGACCAGTGTGATGTAGGTTTGCATAACAGGTAACCTTCTACTTTCAGTGCAGTTAACCCTTTACTGCACAATGACGCCTTTTGACGCCCCAGGGAAAGAAGACTTTTGAAAACATTGTGGGAAAAGGAGAAAATGCTGGTAACCAGCATTTTCTCCTTTTCCCACAATGTTATCTAACACTATCAAAGAAAAAATGCACCATTTGAGCCGCATTGAAATTGTCGTCTGCAAATGCTTTCAATTTGGACAAGGCTAAAATTTTGTCGTCTGGTAAAGGGTTAAATAGAAAGTTGTTGATTTTCATTGATAACACCTGTAGATGAAATTATTACTGTTTGATTATTATTATGATGAAACATAACCCTCAGAATTTGTCTTTCACCAGTGAATTTCTAAGTTATGTGAATTTTCCTAAAAGTTTTCTTTGAAATATCTCAGAGAAGGGCAAATGTAAAATGTGCAAAGAACTGAGAAATTTAGACAAAAATAATAGATGGCATTATCTATGTGAAGTGTTAATTGCATAACATGGATATAATTTAATGAGCATTTCTTAGATGAGTAAGTTATATAACCCCACTCAAAACTTTTTGTGGCTGATAGATCTTTGGACTATAAACACTAAATTATGGGTCTTGGAAATAAGGACAAATGGCTTCAAATCACTTTCCTGGATTTGCCTGGCATTAATAAATGGTTGAGTCAAACGGATTGTGTACAATGGCTATAATTTTCTTGGAATTGGTACACAGTTATTGACTGAAAGCTTACTTTAACTTATCTTCAGGAATGTAATGGACCTCTGAAAATAGTTTCACCCCTATACCACATGAAAAGTCTAGACTTGTCCATTTTGAAAGCTATCATAGACAACTTATAAATCCGGTGAAAGCGATAGAATTTGTTGTTTAACCCTTTACCACACAATTCTGACTTTTAACGACCCTGAAATAGAGGCCTTTTGAAAACATTCCAGGAAAAGGAGAAAATGTTGGTAACCAGCATTTTCTCCTTTTCCCAAAATGTTTTCTATCCTTCCCAAGATAAATTTCAATTTTTGAGTCACGTTTACTTTGTCGTCTGCAAATGCTTTAAATTTGGACAAGTCTTAAATTTTGTCATCTGGTAAAGAGTTAACCCTTTACCACACAATCCCAACTTTTAACAACCCTGGTGAAGAAGCCTTTTGAAAACATTGTGGGAAAAGGAGAAAATGCTGGTAACCAGCATTTTCTCCTTTTCCCACAATGTTTTCTACCTTTCCCAAAACAAATTTCAGTTTTTGAATCACATTTATTTTGTTGTCTGCAAATGCTTTCAATTTGGAAACGTCCAAAATGTTGTCGTTTGGTAAAGAGTTAAAAGAGTTGAAAACATTTTGAAAAAGGGGAAATGCTTCTGGACAGTATTTATCAATTCTTGTACATTTTTTTTTCAAAAATCATCAGCTTGAGGGTTATAACTCTTTAGCAGACAACAAGACTTTGGGCTGCACCAACTTGAAAGAATTTTCAGACAACAAAGTAAGTGACGCTCAAAAGAAGAAAATGCTGGTAACCAGCATTTTCTCCTTTTCCTGCAATGTTTTCTAACCTATCAATGACAAATACATCATTTGGACCACCTTTGTCGTCTGCAAATGCTTTCCATTTGAGCCAGTCTAAAATTTTGTCGTTTGGTAAAGAGTTAAAAAGCCTTCTTTCTCAGGTTGTTAAAACTCAGCATTGTGTGGTTACGGTTAAAACATGTTTGTTTTGTGGTAAAGGGTCAAAACATCTCTGCTATTATTCTAAACCAAACAACAAAATTTTAGTGGTTCAGATTGAAAACAGTTGCCATTGAGAAACCAAATGTTGCTTCTGAAGATGATTGCATTTGTCTCTGGCATGGTAGAACACAAGTGGAAAGAGAGGAAAATGATGGTCACCAGCATTTTCTTCTCTTCCCAAAATTTTTTCAAATGCCCCTTTTCTAAGGGTTGTTGAATCGCACAGTTGTGTTGTAAAGGGTTAAGTGAGAGTGCTTTGCCAGAAGTGGCAAATGCCCCCATTTTAGCCCCCACCCCCACCCTCAATCAGTAACTTCTAGTCTCAGATTAAAATTATATGGCAATCTCATGAACTAATTTTTTCAATATCAGAAACTGATACAAATTTGCAACACTCCTGTGATCGATTTTTCACTTTTTCTAGTTAAAGTGACAGTGTTTCTTTTTGAGGCATTCATTCTGTTGCATCTTAGTTTTACTGGACAGTATCCATGACCATAAGCAGGAAACATATTATTGTGTGCTTTTCAACTTCAAGTTCTTATTGTATGTACTTGAATCAGAGTCCGGCATGGTTCAATGGTAACATGTAGGACTTGTAACCTGGGTTGGAGCCTCACTGGAAGCACTGAATATTATGTGGGAGTGTCTTTGGGCAAGACACTTCAGAGACCTACCTTAGAATTGGTGAAACTCAGAGCATACATGAATATGTGAGCTGTAGCTGTGTATGACTGTTGAAATCTGCATGAAACAGTATTAAGTCAATTTAGTTTAATTAAGTTATCCATCTGTCCATAGATGCAATTTTATGTCCTCTTCATATCATACTGTTTTTCTTTTCAACCAGTTTGACTGAAAGTTTAACTGAAACCTTCTACAATTGGATTCCATGTAGCTACAAGTTTCATTATGGGTGAAAGCTTATTGCAGGAGTTATGGCCCATTGAACTTTTTTTGTTTTACTGATTCACAGACAAAGCAACCAGAGGGGGTAACTTCATGAGCATGCTACAATTTTAGTGTTTTATTGTTTTACTAGAAGCAAGATGAGTTTTATAAGTTACATGCATACCATTCTAAAAAAATACATATATTTCTGAATTATCGTCATGTTGTAAATGCATTGAGAAATTTTTTAGAGAAAATCATTTTACTGCTTTTTTTAAGCTTCAGTTTATGATGATTTCCTTCTCCTGGTAAACAGAACAAGTGAGGGGGGAGAACTGGTGTTTTACACGCTACATATTTGTCTAATTAAAGCTTAAGCATAAAAAAGTCTTAAAACCTAATTGAAAACCAAAATTGATGCCAGACCCTGAGCCCTCTAAACAAGGCCCTTATCAACCGTAAGTTTGACCCTTTACCAAATGATTCTGTGTTTTTCTACCTTGTGGCAGAAGACTTTACAAACATTATTTGGGAAAGGAGAAAGCACTGGTTATTCACGTTTTCTCCATTTCCCACATTGTTTTCTACCTTATTTAGAAGTTGGTTTTCACTCAAGGTGTTGTCTGCAAATGCTTTCAGTAGTGACAAATCCAAAATTTTGTCATCCACTAAAGAGTTACCTCCCTGGAAGATGAGGTCAAAGGTTCTGATGTCCTCCAACAGTGATGGTACAGAATATAAGACCACTATGTATGCCATACTTTGGGTTAACCCTTTCCCAAACAAGCCCTGGTTTTCACTTGTCTGCAGTACAAGTCTTTTGAAAACACTGTGGGAAAAGGAGAAATTGCTCGTAATGAGCATTTTCTCCTTTTCTCACAGTGTTTTCTACCCATTTTGAGAACTTTCTGCCATTTTCATCAAAATTAAAATTGTTGTCTGCAAACTCTTTCAATTTGGACCAGTCTAAAATTTGTTGTTTGGGAAAGGGTTAAGCTTTGGATATCCTTTATGTTACACAGTTTCATTGAGAAAAGGTTATCTTCAGTGTAAACTGGTTCTTAGTTGTTTTGTTCACATACTCTGATGGCTCCAACAAAAAAACTGTCTAACCGCCCATCTTGGCATTATCAAGGATACCATTCATTGGGTAATTATGTGAATACATGATGCATTTTGGAGTTACATTTTTTTTTTCATAACTACAGCAAGTGAATATATTGCTTTACCATTTATCAAACAATCCAGTGGTTTTACAGTGGTGAGGAAGAATGCTTTTGAAAACATTGGGAAAAGCAGTAAATGCTAGTTTCCAACATACTGTCCTTTTCCCACTATAATTTTTGCCGTTACAAGGACATATCCAGTCATTAGAGAGGGGTCCTGCATGGCTCAATGATAAAGTGTAGGACTTGTAACCTGAAGGCCTTGGGTTTGAGCCTCACTGGAAGCACTGAATTTTCAGTGGAAGTATCCATAGGTAACACACTTCATAGCCTGAGGACATGCAAAACTCGGGACATACATGAATATGTGAGCTGTGACGGTGATATGTCTGAAATCTTGAAAGTGACATAAAACACCAATCAATTAATCAGTCAGTCGATTGATCAATCGATCGATTGATTGATCAATCAATTAATCATTATTATTAAAGCCAAATTGAACTTATCTGCAAATGCATTCTAAGTGAATGAGGTAGACATTTTTTGTTTGGTAGTGAGTTAAAAAAAATCTTCAATTCTGATGAGTTTGATACTGTCAGTAATACTGCGTTCATGACAATAAGCAGTAGTGGTACAATAACAAAGAAAACAAAAATTTCTCCTGAATACACAAAATGCAGTTGCCTTGTGAAACTCCTGCCAAACAGTGCATTTCTTTAGGCATTCTCTTCTGAACACTGCAGGGATGTTTTAACCATTTACCAAACTACAAAATTTTGGACCAGAGTAAATTGAAAGCTTTTGCAGACAACAAATTGAATGCGGCTGAAATGATGATTTCTGTCTTTGAAAGGGTAGAAAACATTGTGGAAAAAGAAGAAAATGCTGTTTACCAGCATTTTTGCCTTTTCCAATGTTTTTGAAAGGCTTCTTCCTCAGTGTCATTAAAACTTGGGACTGTGTGGTAAAAAGTTAACCCCCATCCCTTTTAACACCACAATCCTGTTTTAACAACCCTGAAGAAAATGGGTTTTGAAACACTGAGGGGATTTTACAGATATGCAAACAACCCGTCATAAAATTTTTAGTTAAGTTACCAATGGCTTAAAATATCATGACGACGTGTTTGCTAAAAATGTGGATCTTTATTATACCATTATGGTACCATAAAAACGGATGTAAGTTCTTTGAAAAACAGCTGTATAGATCAATCAATAAAATTAAGCACAAGAGAAAGAAAAAGCAGAAGAGAAAGAAAATTCATCTATTTTCTGTGCTGTGCATAAAAAAAAAAAAACCAGTGTGATTCCCCACCCAGAGGTAATGCGATATTTACACCATGTTACCCGTGACCATGGCAGCCCAGTTTTTCCAAAACATAGTGTAATGCATGATTTTGGTCTGTTTTCCACCATTACCAAGTTCATTTAGGTCTAGCTAGGCTTCTTTCAATATCTCACAGTACCCGTGACGGGCCATTGAAGGAAAGGTCTGCTCAGTTTCACGGGGACACAAAGATGTACTATGGTTTGGCCTGCATTCTACCATGGATGTTAGTTTGTTTTTTCCCGGCCTGTCCAGTTCTGATCAGGTCTCTTGGGTTTCTAATGTTCTTATCAAGGTCTGACATGTTTTTCATGTTGTGTCAAGCTTTTCGATGGATGGAACATAGTTGACAGGCATTTTTGGAGCATTTAGTGTCAATGGTATAAAATGAAGGCCTCCTAAGCAGTAGCTATCATTGTAGTCTAAGGCTTCAACTTGTGAACATGATATGCAAAGATGAAGAAGATTCTGTTTTTGTATGGTTGCTTGGTGCATGCATACAATCTTTGTCTCAGCAAGATAGAGAATTACAGTAGGGAGGGGATGCCACAGTGCAGTAGGCATGAGGAAACAGAAGAAGTGTTCCCTGTTTTTGTGGTGCATGATAATGGAGAGCCCCTGCTCAGGAGTTTGAAGACATCAGGCTTGTGGCAATCATAAGGTTGAACCCGGTCCTCCACTGGTGGCATTGGTGGTGATGCAGTTAAGATGGCCCTTGTGTGTGTTTGTTGTTTGGCTCTTACAATGCACACATTTGACTTCTTGGACCCATTTTCCTATTGCACCTTTTATAGGCTCCAAGACCATGCATGTCTGATCAAGATGTGGTAGAGTACAACATGCCATAACAGGCTAGATCCATAGACCAGCACATGCTGGGATGTGCCTTAATGAAATGCAACTCAACAGCTGGGACATAGCTGAGCTTGCTGGGAGAACCATGAAGAAATGCAACAAAACCTGACAAAACTTGAAAGAACTGAGATTCTGGTGAAGACAGTACTTCCATACTCCAACACAGATCATCCCCGAGTCTTGTTTCCACCTCTTACGTGCTAATAAGTTCTATTGAGATCCATCTGTTCCGCTTAGGTCTGTTAGTTTTCTCATCTGCACCAGCACTGCCATGGTAGTCATTTATGGTAATTCATTTGATAGTTTAAAAATCATGCATGGCAACCATGGCAAACCATGGCAATCACTGTCAAGTCTGTTTATCTTGTTCCTCTGTGTTGCCTTAAGTCAATCCTGTTTTGTCCATGGTTGTCTTAAACTTGGTTGCCATGGCTGCAGGGAACATGGTGTTAACATGGTTAACATAGCATAAGGTGATTTTAAGGATTTGTAGCATTACTTGATTAGTTAAATCATGGAAAATGGAATCAAAATGAAAGTGATTCATGAGCAAATGATGCACTGCTATACAGGACAGTGACAGACATCAACTATTAGGAAAATTTGCAATCTTCAATTATGCCCTTTAGTGGAGACTATTGTAATGTTTTTCATATTTGGTTCTAGAATTTACAAGTCTGCAGCAGCATATCTGATGGCTTATTAAGGTTATCACATTTCCTGTAACATTTTTTTCTGTGTAAATAGTTATGTATATGATATGACTAAGACAAACAGAGAAAAGAAATTGATTACAGGATGGGAGAAAGGTTTTTTTGTTACCTGTGCATAATCTCAGATGTTGGAATAAGATCAAGTTGTCAATTATTCTCACAGTAGTTAGCAGCTTGCAAGTTGAATGAGTGTGACATGGCTTATCAAAGTTATGCCAAACCCCAGTAGCTCAGTTGGTAGTGTACAGGACTTGAGAACAAGAGGTGGTTGGTTCGATTCCCAGCTCAACCAATTTCTTTCCAAGGATTGATGGTAGTCATTGCAACAGGATTCATTCTTCTCTCACCACTGACCATCGTTTCAGCAATAGTTATGTGGGAAAGCAGCACGTGGCTGGGAAGGAATATTGTGTGGAATTCTTACAAAAGAAACTTCAGGAAAATTTTGCCAACTGGTAAAGGGCTAACCATGAACAGGGTATGATCCAAGTAGGTAAAGGTGAATGAACAAGCTGAAAGTTATTTGCCAAAATTCGCTGATCTGTAATGCTGAATCTAAGATGTTCTAGTGAAAGCCATGCGCAAAAATCTTTGACCGTTGAAAACTGTTGCTGACAGATCCTTCAGATTAAAGTCTTTTGAATACAATAATGTGTATGCTATTGTCATTCAGTACAGTAGACTGTTGATCAAGAACTTAACCCTTTCCCAAACAAGCCCTGGTTTTCATGTGTCTGCAGTACAAGTCTTTTGAAAACACTGTGGGAAAAGGAGAAATTGCTCATAACGAGCAATTTCTCCTTTTCCCACAGAGTTTTCTACCCTTTTTTAAAATTTCTGCCATTTTCATCAAATTTGAAATTGTCGTCTGCAAACTCTTGCAATTTGGACCAGTCCAAATTTTGTTGTTTGGGAAAGGGTTAAATACTTCTTTTTACTTCCTAGAATCAAGATATTTGTTCATTTTGCTTGAATGATGGTTTATTCTTCTTATCAAATAGAACATCAGTCATGTCAATGGTGCACATATTCATGTCTTGTTTGGGTTTCACCAATAATAGGCTGGGATACTACTGTTCCAAGCATAACCCTTTACCGAACAATGCTGCCGTTTAACACCCCTGGGAAAGATGCCTTTTGAAAACATTGTGGGAAAAGGAGAAAATGCTGGTAACCAGCATTTTCTCCTTTTCCCACAATGTTTTTTACCCTGTCAAAGAAAAATTGCACCATTTGATCCAGACTGAAATTGCTGTCTGCAAATGTCTTCAATTAGGACAAGGCTAAAATTTTGTCATCTGGTAAAGGGTTAAGAACACTCCTGCTTAACCAGCAACCCAGTTGGGGATCAAACCAGGAATTCCTTACAACATATTCAAAGCCTTAACCTCAAAGCTACAAATGACTGATTATTCATGGTGTAGACTGTCCTTACAAACTTTCAACCTCCATCGAGGACTTTTTTTTCAGTTTTGCCCATGGTCTGATAAGATTTGAAAAGTTTCAAACTGTTTTGGTATATATTTAAAACACACTCCTTCTGTGTTCAACTTCCCCACATTAGATTCAATAGTACAAGTTGCAATATCAAGGTTAGATCTGCCAATCCTTGTTTCGATTTAGGTGACATCTTTATTAGACAAGAATATAAATACAGTAATTCAGTGCTTGAACTTTTGCATTACATATATTTACCTGTAAAATGATATAGGATGCAATGGAACAAATATTTGACATGTTTCATTTTGCATTATCAAAGTGAACTGTTGCATTTTTTTAATGTACTGGTGTAAACTGATACGGATAGAAGGAAATAAAAGTATTTCAGTTAATTTGTGTATTAGCTGATGGCAACAGTAAGTGTTAATCTTTTAGCACACAATCCCTTTTAACGACCCTGAGGAAGAGGCCTTTTGAAAACATTGTGAGAAAAGGAGAAAATGCCAATAACCAGCATTTTCTCCTTTTCCCACAATGTTTTCAGACTTGTCAAGAACAAATATCACATATTTCAACCATATTTAATTTGTTTTTTGTCTGCAAATTCAAGTTGGGCAAGTCTTAAATGTTGTCGTTTGGTAAAGACTTAACTCTTTACCAAACAACAGTATTTCAGACTGAACAAAATTGAAAGCATTTGCAGACGATAAATTAAGTGTAGCTCAAATGATTATTTCTTTCTTCGATAGGGTAGAAAACAATGTAGGAAAAGGAGAAAATGTTGGTTACCACAATGTTTTCAAAAGCCTTCCCTTTCAGGGTCGTTAAAACCTGGGATTGTGTGGCAAAGAGTTAATGCAATGTCTTAACTGAATCTTGTCTTCACCAGTAATTATTCTTACCTGCAACCTTTGAAGACTTTCGTCTAAATTTTCTGTATCTCAGAGCTTAAAATAGTACAATTTGTATAGAAATTATTGATTTTAAATGGTGTTGTAAGAATATAAACTTGATCTTTGAAAAGCTTCATTTTACCCAAGTATTTCAAATCTAGAGCCAAATGTAATGATTCCTTTATTCATGAAAGAAACTCATTTCTGTCTCTATAAAACTTGTAAGTTTGTTGGAGAAATGCCACAGTAATACCTGATAGACCTATAATTTACGGGATAATAAATATTTCACCAACTTGGTTAGTGGCCCTCCATTGTCATCCAGTGTTAGACCCTTCGTAATGAGCTATTTCTTTTTCATAGTCTCTCGTGTATCCATGCAGCCGGAAAAACAAATTTAATTTGCAGCAGTAATTTTCTCAGAGTTGGTCTCTTGTAACCTCTGGGATGCTTCAGTAAATAAACAACTGGTGTCCACAATATGGATGCCTAGGACTTGGAGCTACTTGAGACAGACTAAAGCCACTTATCTTAGTGCTTTGTATGCAGAATTTAGACCTAGAGTAATTGACTCTATACATTGATAAAAAAGAAGTCGGGGAAAGTGCTACAAATGATATTTGGCCGTTGAGGCAGACAGTTACAACAGTGACAAATTGAAATAGTTAGTCATGCTGTACTTATTTAGAGGAACATCTTAGTTCATTATGTTTTCAGAAATTCTTTTTGTGTACGTTTGGTAAAAGAATGTCTGTATTATGTAAAAAGATGATAGATTTACCTAACTCTACCAAATGACAAAATTTTAGACTTGTCCAATTCAAACATATTTGCAGATGACAAGTTTATTATGTCTCAAGTAATGATATTTGTCGCTGAAAGGGTTGAAAACATCTTTGGAATTAAAGAAAAATTAATGCTGGTTACTTTTTTTTCCCTACAAAGTTTTCACAGACCATGAACCTCTGAATTATTTTTACACGGGATTGTATATTAGACAGTAAAAGTATTGAAGGGATCCACTTGAATCAGCTGATTGGCTAGTCTGTCAGCCATGACTGTTGGTCAAGCCATAGTTGTCTTGAAGGGCTATAGTCTTTCCTATTATTGTAACAAAATGATAGCTTTGCTTTTTAGGTGTGCATCATGAAGCAATATACTAAAATGTCTGTTCTTGATGTTGAGACTACCATAAGCTTGGTTGGAAAAGCACTCTTTTTTTTTTAATCATAGTCTTTATCATATTGTGCTTAAGTTTTTGGACACAATCAAAAAATGTGAAAATAATTTATTTTTCATGACCCAAGGATTTGGGCCACACACAAAAAATTGCAAAGCTAGATTGATACTATTTTTTTTTGTTCCAAAGAATTGGGACCGCGAATATCTACTCAAAAAAAAAATCTTTCAATCCATTTGATACCCTTTCTTTACAAGCATTGTCTTGTGCAGTTTCGTTTTTGCACTTAAACATGCTTCCCAACACTTGCAATTTCACTGGGAGTCTCCTGATTTAAGACAAAAACTTTGATTACCCCAACAGACCGTTAACCCTTATCCTGCTGAATAAGTTTAACCTTTTCCCAAACAAGCCCTGGTTTTCACGTGTCTGCAGTACAAGTCTTTTGAAAACACTGTGGGAAAAGGAGAAATTCATCGTTTGGGAAATGGTTCAGAGAAACTTTCAAGCCAATAGTAAATGTCTGAATTTAGCTATTTTTTGTTTGCTAACTTACTTTTTGGTGAAAAAGTATCTTTTGCTGACATTTTAGATCCAAGACTGATTGTTCTGTTAAGTTTGATCTCAATCTACACTGTCAGCAAAAGGTCATTTAGTCCCGCTGGGCAGCCTAAGGGTTAAAAAACCCTGATTTGTAAATAGATTTAAGGATAGAAAGAGTGATAAACTTGTACCCAAGGTATATATGTATACATGTACATCCGAAGTTGACAAGTAGTTGTCAGGTGTGTGAGATTGACTGTCGGTCGGATTTGTTGCTTATAAATAGAAATCAAGATACTATATTCTAAATGAGGTTTATCAATCAAAGATGGTGAACCAATCAGATTTGAGAATGGGTCAAGTAGCAACTTTGAAAAATGCCACCTAGCAGAAGATGATGCTTTGGAACTTTACAGAGTGGAAATTAAGTCGTCATTTACCTCACTTTAACAGGTAAAATATGTTGTAAAAGATCTATAAATGTAAAATTGTATCCTGGGCACCTAGAGAAAAATGTGTGAAAACATCAAGTTAATAAGTAACAAGAACAATGAAAAAATACGAAGTTTTAAACTCTTACTGCACAAATTGACCACTGGAATTCCAGTTTGTTTAAAAAATAAACTGACCTGCATGTGATCATAGTTTTATTGAAATCAATGACGTAGCAATATTTGACTGCTTAGTGGTCAGTGAGAAACTGTATGACAGCTTGTCTTGTCTGGCCATAAGTTTTTGGACACCTGAAAAAAAATCATTATTTTTGGTCAACTTAAGGATAGGGACATCTAAAAATAACAATTATTTTTTACTTCTCCCAAAACTTAAGCACTTTCTAAAATAATCCTATTTTTTGTATGACCCTGAAGGAAAAAAAGGCTTTTAAAGACGTTATGGGAAGAGAAGAAAATGTTGGTAACCAGCATTTCTGCTTTTCCCAACAGTATCATATCAAATATTTTGACGACAAATCTTATCTTTGAACCTCATTTCATTGATTTTGTCGTCTGCAAATGCCTTCAATTTGGTCTAGTACTTTGTCATTTGGTAAAGAGCTATGACAGATATAGGTCATAAAATTTACTGTTGCTTTTTGCTGCAAGGCCAATGGAGTATGTGCTTGATTTGCAAGGTGAAATAGATTTGAATATGATAATATATTTTGAAACAATTCATGCCAGCATTCATAAAACAGCTGCTCATTGCTTGGAATTGTTTGAATGAAAAAATCAAGTTTAGACAGAAATAGCTAGGGCTGTAATCTCAGCAAAAACTATTCAGGTATCTAACAAGAGTTAATTAGGAATAATTGAGGTGCAAGGCAAAGATTTAAGACGCAATTTGGCATACAAATAATCTTCCTCATAGTAGGTACATGAAAAAAAGAATGTATTTTAAATTTAGTCCTTTATCTGCTGCAGATTATTTTAGAGAAACTCAAAGGACAAAAACTTTTCCTCTAAAAATTGATGGCAGATTTTCTGTGTGGTTTGTCTGCAACAATAAAAAACTTTATCAACCCTTATTCTTATTTGTGTCACAGGGTTTTCATTTGTTTTGTATGTTATTCGTTTGGCTTTTTGAATTGTTAGAAAGTGAAACCTATGGTTTATCAAACAGTCTGTAAAGTAGTGCAGCTGACCACTTAGTTACTGTTACACTGACTTTGAAGATGCCTGGGTTACAGTTAAATTATGGAAAAAAGCAAAGAAGGGACCAGATGTAAATTAAAATTCATGCTTTCTACATTTTCAAGAGAGATTTTAATGTCTGCCATTTCCTATCCTGTCATTTTAAGTCATGTTAACTTGATCAAAAAGGCCTCATTTTAATAAACTGCCATTTCCGGTTTTGGTGCTAGGAACCCATATCCATTTTCTATTGGTTACGTGACAGGAGTACAAATCTTGGATAAGTCTCCGATCGTGGTATTATCCTTTGTTTGTAATGCTCATAGTCCATTTGATCTCTTTTATTGATTATTGGACTGGTTACGACTGTAGCCACGCTCCATGTTTGGCATAAACTGTATCCATAATTATTAAGTTGGACTATGCTGGCAGTAAGGATTGATGGAATATTGGAATAATTTGTTTCGATGAGATCACTGTATTAACAATTCATAGAACAGCCTTAGATGGCTTCTCAAAGGCGTGGAAAATAAAGTAAGGGATTTAACCATTTTTCCATTGCACTAAATATGTAAGATTCTCTGTGAAAGGATACCAAGGCAGCGTGGTGCCTGATTTCTGACTGCTGTGGATTTCAACCCAGAAAAAATGGATTTTTATGAATTTTCATATTGATTTATGCCAGTAATTTTGAACGCAGTGAATTTCCTTGAAGACTGTTGCTGTTACTTGTTATTTGCTATTGGTAATTTTTGTGGCAATTCATATTTTTTTGTTTGTCACATGCTCCATAACTGCAGAAAAGGCAACAACTTTTTCAGCTAAGTGTAGCAAATAATCTTTAGGATACTTTAACACATTAGTTATTCTTATTATATGATTGAACTTTTCTGCATTATCTTTTCAGACTGGGAAGCTGATTTCTGATTGTTTATCCAGTGCTTGATTGGAACTTGGTGGATTAACACATGAAATTAAACTGGTAAGGCTTTGTTTAGAATAGATTATTATTACCTCTGAACTTTACCTCTTTTTCAGTTTAGATGTCATCATCTCTTTACCAGATGATAAAACTTTAACATTGTCCTTATTGAAAGCATTTTATTGTGGCTCGAACAATTTAAATGTTCTAGTATGAGTAGAGAGCTGCGTTTACAAGGAAAAGACAACAGCTGATTATCAGTATTTCCTGTTTCCTTTGTACATGTAGTTTCAAAAGCCCTCTTCCTCAGAATCATAAAACTCACAGGATCACACAAGTAAAGAAATGGTATAATTATGACAGATTTGATGTATAGGCTAGAAATTAAAACTGCAATTCTGGGTTACCATTCTTGGTTTACGCTTAGTGGCATGATGGAGTGCCCCAGGTTAATGTCTTTAATTTTCAGTAGTCTGTATTTTGCTCTATAAGAATGTTGTGAGAGGAAAGATTACATTGTAAGTTCATGCATAAATGAAATATTCTTTTAAACTGGTTTTAAACTTAACCCTTTACCTCTAGGGAGAGAGTCTTTTGAAACCAGTGTGGGAAAAGGAGAAAATGCTGGTAACCAGCATTTTCTCCTTTTCCTACAATGTTTTCTACTCTGTTAAAGGCAACTCTCCTCTTTTGAGCCATTGTAAAATTGTTGTTTGCAAATACAATCAAAATGGACAATTCTAAACTGTTGTTATTTGATACAGGGTTAGATTGATTGATTGATTGATTATATGGTGTTTAACGCCGTTTTCAACATTATTTCAGTTATATCGCGGCGGCCAGTACACCTATCCATGCTTTCCTGGAATTTCTTTTACCAGTACTCTGCACAATATTCTTTCCAAGCCACTGGCTGCTTTCCCACATAACCATCATTGAAACAATGGTCAGCGGTGAGAGAGGAATGAATCCTGTTGCAATGACTATCATCAGTCCTTGGAAAGAAATTGGCCGAGCCGGGGATAGAACCAGCGACCTCCTGTTCTCAAGTCCTGTACGCTACCGACTGAGCTACGGGGCTCGGCTATAGGGTTAGATGATAACATGTTGATGTGGAGTACGAGATACTGAAATGGTGATAGATAATTACATATCGGCAATCTCTGGCAAAAGGGGATTTAATGCATCCCTGTGGTGCATGATACCAATCATGCCATCACATAATCATAGGTCCAGATGATAGCCACTTTTTTTAACCCTTAAGCTGCTGAATAAATGAAACGCAAATTTCTGCTCAATACTAAAAGCCCAAACATTGCGGTTTCAAAGTTGATTTCACCGGAAAGAAAATACCGTATCGGACAGTGTAGATCAATGATCAGACTGCATGTTCTGTGCAGTCTGATCTTGATCTACACTGTCCGCAAAAGGTCAGTGGGTCGCGATTAGCAACTTAAGGGTTAACAGCCGACTTTACATCATTAGGTAGACTGGTCCTTTGACATACAGAAAATTGACCAATACAAAAGAGTATTGACCAGCATTTTCTCCTTTTCCACGATGTTTTCAAAAGGCCTCATCCTCAAGGTCATTAAAAGTAGGATTGTGTGGTAAAGAGTTAAAATGTACATCTATTTTGCTGTATTGAATTGATTTATCCGTTTTGAGCCTGCCTAGCCCAGTGAACCATTAAGTGGTCAAGATTTCAAGACCTGTTGTATGGTGGCATATTTCTGCCACGAGATACAAGATAGCTATCATGATAATTTTAGAGAACTATCGCGATAAAACAAACTTTCCTGGAAATATTATCTAGATAACAAAAAGTTTCACGATAGAAATATCGCGAAATTTCTAACTGTTATCATGATTTTTTTTTTATGCTCATGCCCACAACTGACATTCACGGTATCTATAATTAGATATGGTTTCGGATCATCTTTGTCTCCTGTACAGTCAAAAACTTCCGAGTTCATCCAAATGGTGATTTTTCTATTTATAGATATCGAGAAACGGTTAGAACTATCGCGATAATTTTACCTCGATGTCAGCTTCGTGCACGAATGAGAAATAATCAACATAAAATTTTCAAGATAACAAAGTTTATCGTGATATTTTTTTCAGAAAGCCTTTCACTATCTTGATAAAATTTCCAGGAAACTTTGAATTGTCATGAAAGTTTTCTAAAATTATCACGATAGCTATCTCGTATCTGGCAGCAGAAATATGCCACCATACTGTTGTGTTTCCACACCATCTGTTGTCCAACCATCTCTTTGTCAGGCTAGCCTTTCTTCCAACAACAACTTCAAAAACCTTGTCAGAAGCTTTGTGGACAGCCATATCAGAATTTCATATGCAACCACCATAGTTTTAGAGGGAAAAGAGGCTATTAACTCTTTACCAAATGACAAAATTTAGACTTGTCCAAACTCAAAGCATTTGCAGGGGACAAAATAAATGTGATTGAAAAATTGAAATTAGTTATGGGAAGGGTAGAAAACATTGCAGGAAAAGGAAAAAATGCTGGTTACCAACATTTTCTCCTTTTCCCACAATGTTTTCTACTCTTCCCAAGGCAAATTTTGATTTTCTAGTCACATTTATGTTTTCGTCTGCAAAAGCTTTCAATTTGGACTGGTCTAAAGTTTTGTCGTTTGGTAAAGAGTTAACTCTTTTAGGGCCAAATATGTATATACTCACTCTCTTTCTACAGATGAAAATATAGTCCACTAGAACTTGGAAAGATTTTCATCCTACACATGTACAGGCTTGACTAAGCAAGCAGATTGCATATATCCAAGCTCAGGCTGTAGGTTGTGGGCTGTCTGATCTTGATTTCTGTCATACACAAAAGCTCGTTTTTTCACCTATGCCACTGAAAGGGTATAGATTCAAGATCGAGCGAAAGCCCATTATGGCCATGAAAAGGTTAAGCTAGTACAGATTTAAAATTTTTGTCATCTTCTGCCATATGGGAAATACAGAAAATGGAGAAAATCCAAGTATTATTTAGGAGGAGAAATTTGAAATTGTAGACAATCTCCGAGCAGAGTTGTCGTTCGTTACCTCACATACATCTCTGCGATGGGCTAAATGACAAGAATCTTGTCAGACCGAGGAAAACATGTTTTGTTACTGTTTAACTGTTTCATGTGTAACATGATAAAGTAGACAAAGCAAATATGATTCCAGATGCATTATAGGTGCATTTAAATTGATGAATTTACCTGTATACAATGGAACTATTTTTTCGAGTTTCTTCACTGATCAGATTCCTACGCCAATTGTAAACCGAATGGCTGCGCCCACGAATGAAGACAAGTTAAACAAAATTATACAGTCCTGTGACAGTTTCGACAAACCGATGGATCTAAGTTTGTAACATCAAAGAAGAGATTGTCGTCCTTTAAAACACATTTTAGCTTTTCAGAAAACCCCTCTTTTCCACATTTTCTCCCACTAAGTTTGATTGGCCGTATGCTGTTTGAACAGCAAACAAAACAATCGATACATCTTTCTTTCACCGGTGTTTGTGTCGCCATTTGGGGTTATGGTCATGTGACGGAAAATCTCGCGAGAGGACGGACTACTTTCTGAGCCCACTACAGAGGTGAATGTGAATGAACCGGAGTGCAAGAGAGTGAATTGTAGATAGAACATACCGTAGAGGAAGAAGGGACGCATTTTACATATACTTTCAGAATGAAGAAATCCATGGAATAGTTTATTGTTTGTATGGTGTTTAACGCCGTTTTCAACATTATTTCAGTTATATCACGGCGGCCAGTGCGCCTATCCATGCTTTCCTGGAGTTTCTTTTACCAGTACTACACACAATATTCTTTCCAAGCCAGTGGCTGCTTTCCCACATAACCATTGTCGAAACAATGGTCAGCGGTGAGTGAGGAATAAATCCTGTCGCAATGACTATCATCAATCCTCGGAAAGAAATTGGCCGAGCTGGGGATCGAACCAGCGACCTCCTGTTCTCAAGTCCTGTACGCTACCGACTGAGCTACGGATGGAATAGTTTAGGAAAAGGAGAAATTTGAAATTGTAGATAGAATATTGCATAGACGAAAAAAGAAAAAAAAAAAAATGTTTTTATGCCCTTGCCATGAGCTGGGGGCGGCGGTGAAGAGTTTCCCCGTTTTTCCTCGTAATTGTATGTATGTATGTATAGTGAACAGCAAAATGCATAAAATGGCAAATGGGCATAATAATTATAGTGTAATCCCTGTCTGTGTGTGAGTGTGTTCTTGGAAAAGGTGGTGTCCATGTCTGGCCTTAACTTTGATGTGCATTATTGGATTTCAGAATAATTTGGCACAAATGATTGCCATGAACAGACATGTTGCAAGCAAAACAGTGTTGCCAGCTCAAAGGTCAAGGTAACAGTGCTTTGCAAATTTTTTTTGCATACACAGTGTATAAAATGTTTTGTCAATAACTGTGGCTATAGGTCCTTGTTTGAGTTTGGAATTATACAATGACTGTGACCTTGTCATGTGGCAGGGGTGTCCATGTCAGTGACACATTTCTAGTTACATATAGTTTCAAAATGACACAATTTAACTCCTAACCACACAATCTGGACTTTTAACCACCCTTTAGAAAGAAGGCCTTTGTAAACATTGTTGGAAAAGGAGAAAATGCTGGTAACCTACTGCTTTCCACCCTATCAAAGACAGAAATCATCATTTGAGCTACTTTTATTTTGTCGTCTGCAAATGCTTCCAGTTTGGTCAAGTGCAAAATTTTACCATTTGGTAAAGAGTTCAGACTTGGCCAAATTAGCAGACAATAAATAAAGTGTGACTCAAAAATTAAAAGTTGTTTTTGGAAGGGTAGAAAACATTGTGGGTATGGGGGGGGGGGGTAATTTTGTGGCAATTGGTTGAAATTCTAACCAGCTGTTCTGGTATTTTGACATTTTGTACATCTTCAGGAACATTAAAGTACCTGAGAGTATACCATAAGGAACATGAACACAATTATTTTCTTTTGACAAATCAAATTGAACAGATAAGTTTCTGATAAGCCAGCTTTGTCACTAATTTATAGATAGATGGGTATGAATCATTTTCTTTTTAACCCTTTACCACACAATCTCGACTTTTAACGACCCTGAGAAAGAAGCCTTTTGAAAACATTGTGTTTTTTACCCTTTCCAGAACAAATTTCAATTTTTCAACCACAGTTATTTTGTCGTCTGCAAATGCTTTCAATTTGGACTGGTCTCAAATTTTGTTTTTTGGTAAAGAGTTAAGAAAGGCACAAAAACCTTTATCCTGCCATAGTTGACCATGGATGTAATTTGGAGAGAATGTAGACTTAAGATCAGCTTTCAGTCACTTGCAGTCTGATCTTGATCCATAGTCTCTACCTTTTTGTGAACTGTTTACATAATTCTTGCTATATAAACCCCACAAAGTGTCAACAACTACACAAATACTTTTGTTTTTTTATAGTCAAATGGATCAGTTTGCCATAATAGGCAATAACTCTACTAGGGGGCAAAATTTTGTACTAGATATATCTTAAATTGACAGCATTGGCAAACGACAAATTTTAATGTGGCTCAAGTAATGGATTTTTCTTTCAAAGGGTAGAAAACATTGTCACAATGTCTTCAATAGCTCCTTTTCTCAAGATTTAATACTTGGAATTGTATGGTAAAGGGTGAAGATTGTACAGTTGATTGATTGTATCATTAATGCCGTTTTCAACACTATTTCAGTTATATCACGGTGGCCAGTGCACCTATCCATGCTTTCCTGGAGTTCCATTTACCAGTACTCTGCACAATATTCTTTCCAAGCCACTGGCTGCTTTCTATAATTTTGTCTGAATGGTATAGAGTTAACCCTTAAAACTTCTATCACAACTCTAGTTGTAAGGGTAGGGTAGATTCAAAGTTTAGACCACACAAAATGTGCAGTCTGACCTTTGCTCTATACTGTTAGCTTTGCTTAGACATTGTTGAAAAAAGCAACCTAGAAATGGCAATTATTTTGGTCTTTTATTTTCTAGACTGGAGATGTCCGATATGTTTATATGGCACTCTAAAGGCTAAATGTATTGATCGGGTTCTTGGATAAGACTGTTCAGATTTTATAAGCATTGATCCCCTGCTTGGTGATAAAGTGCAATCAATTTTATGGTGGTACTCAAAAAAATTAATTACCTGGAAACATAAATTTTCTAGGCTTGGAAAGCTCTCTTGATGTTTGAACATAATGTCAGGAGGTCATTCTCTTTGTTCATTGACCACTTTCATGAAAATGATATGTTTGCAACACATATGCATAAATAATGTAATGATACCACTGGCCTGTGTAGAAATTTTTTGCTTATGGTAAATTCTCTGCATCTCCAAGGACCATTCTACCTCAGGTGGATTGTTAGACAAAATGGATTTTATGGATCCATAATTATGGGATGACTTACTTGGTAGAATGCAGCACAAAGATGCATCAAACCCCCTTTTCTCAGAGCATGACTCAAATATAATGTTCATATTACACATGCATAAAAGAATGTAAAAATACCTTGTTAAAGAAAAAAATATGTTTGACTGATAAAGATCATATGTGGATCAAAAGGTTGGGTAAGTTTAGTTGTTTTCACAATACTTTAAGCTAAGAAAGAAAAGTGAAGCCAGTGTGGCTGATAAGAATCAGATGATGATGGAAAGTTGAAGTTTGTTTAGTTGATGTGTTCCAAACAAGGGATAGAAGACAACCATATGGAGAACTAAAGCACTGTTTTGCTGTCAGTTCTATATGGCAGAATGAAGCTTGGATAGAAAGTTGCAGCTTCAAAGTAATACACTTATTTTTTCTCTTTCATGCTATTGTAATAATACAGTTAGCCGACTATGAAAAAAGAAATCCATGGTCAGATTGCTCACAAGGTTGGTTCAGTGAATCACTTTTTGCTATTTATTTTGATATCATGACCCAAACACTAACAAAAATTTATGTTTTTTCTTTCTTGCTGATAAATATATTCAGCATTTTAACGATAAAATATTCTTGAAGTATGGGGAATTGGTCGGCCAACTGAACAGCCATTTCTTACTCATAACACTTTAGCAGAGGACAAGAATTATCTTTTTAACCCTGTCCCACACAAGTTTTAGACTCTTCCAAATTCAAAATATCTGCACGCCACAAATTTGAAATAGGTGTAAATGAGCTCAAGCTATCCAGCAAGGTAGAAAACATTGTGGGAAAAACTGCTAGTAACCACCATTTTCTCTTTTTCCCACAATGTTTTCAAAAGACTTCTTTCTTAGGTTCGTTAAAACAGGGGATTGTGTGGTAAAGGATTTAACCCTTTCCCAAACGATAAAATTTAGACTGGTCCAAATTGAAAGAGTTTGCAGACGACAATTTTAAATTTGATGAAAATGACCGAAAGTTCTTCAAAAGGGTAGAAAACTCTGTGGGAAAAGGAGAAATTGCTCGTTACGAGCAATTTCTCCTTTTCCCACAGTGTTTTCAAAAAGACTTGTACTGCAGACACGTGAAAACCAGGGCTTGTTTGGGAAAGGGTTAAATAAGCACAAAATTTCAGGTCCGTCTAAATTGAACGTGTTGCACACAACAAATGAAATATGGCTCATATGACGGGGTTTGGTAGAAGATGCTGGTTACCAGCATTTTTCCCCCCCCACAATGGTTTCATCTGATTTCTTCCTTGGGGTGGTTAAAATGAGATTGTTTGGTAATTTTGGGTCATGATTCGTTCATATTGAAACAGGTATGGAAGACAAACAAATTGTGGCCCAAAGATAGTGTTTGTGCACTATTGTGCAGAGTACTGGAAAGGGTAGACAAGGGGAAGCAAAATGTTGTGGAAACGGGAAAAATTGCTGATTATCAGTACTATCTCCCTTTCCCACAAAGTATTCAAAGTCTTCTTCCCCATAGCCACAATTTAGTGTTTAACCCTTTACCACACAATCTGAGTTTTAATGACCCTAGGAAAGCAGCCTTTTGAAAACATTGTGGGAAGATGAGAAAATCCTGGTAACCAGCATTTTCTCCTTTTCCCACAATGCTTTCTACCCTTCCCAAAACAAATTTTAATTTTTCAGTCACATTTATTTTGTTGTCTGCAAATGCTTTCAATTTCGACTGGTCTATATTTTTCTCTTGTGGTAAAGAGTTAAAGTGCCATTGATAACTATAGTTGCCTTTGCAGCCAGTGATGATCAAGATCAGTCTGCACAATACATGCAATCTGATCATTGATCAACACTGTCAGCTAAGGTGAAGTAATATAGACCAAAGAAAGGATGAAACTGGGACTGTTTTTATCCTATGTCTTGACTGAAAATGTGTTTAGTACTTGGTGCTTAAACCCTTTCCCAAACGACAAATTTTGGACTGGTCCAAATTGGAAGAGTTTGCAGATGACAATTTTAAATTTGATGAAAATGGCAGAAAGGTCTCAAAAAGGGTAGAAAACACTGTGGGAAAAGGAGAAATTGCTCGTTACAAGCAATTTCTCCTTTTTTCACAGTGTTTTCGAAAGGCTTGTACTGCAGACATGTGAAAACCAGGGCTTGTTTGGGAAAGGGTTAACCCTTTACCAAACATCCCCATGTTTTAACCCTTTACCAAATGCCAATAATTTAGACTGGTCCAAATTGAAAGCAGTTGCAGACGACAAATTAAAGGTGCCTCAAATGACAAAATTTGTCCTTGATAGAGTAGAAAACATTGTGGGAAATGGAGAAAATGCTGGTTACCAGCATTTTCTCCTTTTCCCACAATGTTTTCAAAAGGCTTCTTCCTAAGGGTCATTAAAAGTCGGGATTGCGTGGTAAAGGGTTAAAAACTCTGCAGTAAGATGCTTTTGAAAACATTGTGGGAAAAAGAAGGAAATGCTGATCATCAGCATTTTCTCCTTTTCCCACAATGTTTTTTACCTATTTAAGAAGACAATTACAACCATTTCAGCAGCATTTAATTTGTCATCTGCAAATACTTTCAGTTTGGAAAAGCCTATTTTTTTTCATTCGGTAAGAAGTTAAGGGTTAAGTATTGGGATTGTATGGTAACTGGTTAAATATCAATAAGTTTGTTCAGTGAAAAGACAATTTAGTTAACCCTTTACCACACAATCCAGACTTTTAACAACCCTGAAGAAGAAAGCCCTTTGAAAACATTGTGGGAAAAGGAGAAAATGCTGGTAACCAGCATTTTCTCCTTTTCCCACAATGTTTTCTACTCATCCCACAAAAAAATTCAATATTTGAATCACTTTTATTTTGTCATCTGCAAATGCTTTCAATTTGGACTGGTCTAAAATTTCGTCATCTGGTAAAGAGTTAATTCAATGTATGGCGCCAATTTCAGGTAAAATGGAATGACTGGAAGTAGGTGTTTGTTTGAAATCCTTGAAAAGAATTGATTTTGAGAAAAACAAACTGACCTATTTCATTCTTTGGGTTGATTCTGTTGCATTTGATCTCAAATTCATGTTAAATCCTAAGAAAGAGTTGATATTTTTCTTAAGTTTAACATCAGTAAAGAAACAGTAACTGTTATAATGTATCCTGGGTCTCAAACAGTGTAAACTCTGGTGGTCAGGGTAGCTCGTATTATGGATGACAACATGAATTTTGTAGTAACTGTAGCCTCAACACAGTCCACATTATTGTTAACATTTTTGTGGCATTTGTCGAAGACAATGCCACTATGGGGTCAATATGGCATTTTGAAAATCATGTATCATAGTTTGTGCAAAACCAAAGGAAGTAAACCCAATTGATCTCAATTTTTATTAAGACAAGTAAGTGTTTCGATTGCGCCCAGATATGAGATTAAAAATGGTGTATTAAAATAAACTGGATTAGGCTATCTTTCATAAAAATACTTCTTTTTTATCGAAATTAGTCTGATCCGCTATGGTCTTCTATTGGCATAATGATACACACAATCTTTGTCTTCTGACAGCCGGATTCCGTGCTTATTCATCCCAAAATCAGTTTGTTCCTGGGCTTATTGGCCCCATGGCTTGTTTGCCCGGACTTGTTCGTCCCACAAGATCGCATGCTACTCTATCAGATTATGCATGACTATAAAGTAGGTTGACTGTTTAAGCGAATATTTTGAAACTATTTCTATTGTTTATTTTTCAAATTACTAATTCCACACAATGTCTCCCTTGACGAATGCCACACCAGTGCTTTCAACGCTTTGATTTTGAAACTGGCAGGGATTGTTTAATACAATGAGTACTGAAACCCTATCAAACTTGTCTGGATTTGAAACAGTTGGTTTTGAGAAATTGTACTTCACTGTTTTCTGTTTGTTCAATCCACCATTCCACAGTTGCAGCAACAACACCTCCCCTCCCATTTTTTCTTTAATGTTTTTCTTTCTGTTTTTTTGCATCATGACTTAATTATTTATGCTAGAAAATACGCAAAAGTCCCCTGCCAGTAGAGCAATTCAGGCCCACAAGGTCCTCTAGTAGTAGATTTACATGAAACTAGATCAGAATATGCCAACAGTTGTGTAGTGGTACATCCTTATGTCAAAAAAATTTTTGAAACTGAATTTGCTTACTGGAAACTCCTATCTGGGCATATATTTCCTGTACTATTTTCCCTGAACATTATGTACAAAAAGCCAGGCCAGTTGGGAATGATAAATGAAATTGTTTCCTGGGGTTTGAGCTGCTGTTGTGAATATAATATTCCCCTGATGATGCTATTACTGATAAACATTTGTGTCTCATTGCTTTAATTATTCATGATTCAAAGTTATACTAATTGAATAGGGCAAAACTGTCTCTAAATTGCTTTTCATGTTGTTGTAACGGCAGTAAGTAACTATACTGTAATGCCCATAGACAGCCCTGTCCCTTTGGCAGACCTTTCATTTCTTAGTTAAATTCATTATTGCTTCAAACAAATAACTGCTGGCTGCTTTCCAATATATACGATAAAATGATCTGTTAACCCTTTCCCAAACAAGCCCTGGTTTTCACATGTCTGCAGTACAAGTCTTTTGAAAACACTGTGGGAAAAGGAGAAATTGCTCACAATAAGCAATTTCTCCTTTTCCCAAAGTGTTTTCTCCCCTTTCTGATAACTTTCTGCCATTTTCATCAAATTTAAAATTGTCGTCTGCAAACTCTTTCAATTTGGACTGGTATTTGTCGTTTGGGAAAGGGTTAATCAATAGAATGATTCTGGTTGCAATGACAGTGGTCATTCCTTAAAAACAAAAGTTTGCAGAGCAAAGGATTTCATTTAACTCTTTACCACACTACAAAATGTTATACTTGTCCAAATTGAAAGCATTTGCAGACGACAAATTAGATATAGCTCATATGTTGAGATTTGTCTGTAAAAGGACAGAAAACATTGTGGGAAAAGGAGAAAATGCTGGTTACCAGCGTTTTCTCCTTTTCCCACAAGGTTTTCAAAAGGCCTCTTTTTCAGGGTTGTTAAAACTCTGATTGTGTTGTAAAGGTTTAACCCTTTCTCAAACGACAAATTTTGGACTGGTCCAAAGTGAAAGAGTTTCCAGACGACAATTTTAGAATTGATGAAAATGGCAGGAAGTTCTGAAAAAGGGTAGAAAACACTGTGGGAAAAGGAGAAATTGCTCGTTACGAGCAATTTCTCCTTTTCCCATAGTGTTTTCAAAAGACTTGTACTGCAGACAAGTGAAAACCAGGGCTTGTTTGGGAAAGGGTTAACTCTTTACCAAATGACAAAATTTTGACCTGTCCTACTTGATGGCATAATGCAGGCAAGAAATAAGCAGGACACTCAAATGATTGGACTTTTAAAAGAGAAAGAAAGAAAAGTGAGAAAAGGAGAAAATGCTAGCTACCAGCATTTTCTCTTTTTTCTTGCAATGTTTTCAAATGCCTTCTACCACAAGGTTGTTAAATCATGGGATCATTTTGCATGTGATTCAAGCTAATCATAATATTTCCTACACTTTCTTTACTTTCATAGTTGTCCTTTTTTTCTTTCAGAAATTTTCAGTGGTGAAACTATTTCTCAGTTCTAGTGATAATTTTGCTGGTGCCACATAACTTAGTTGTCATTGTTATGCCATTGTTGTTCACAGTACATCAGCCACTTAGTGTGTGTTTCATGTGAGTTTGTTTTCTTTGCCAAATGACGACTCACTTTCATACTAGTCCAAATTGAAAGCATTTGCAGAAAACAAAATGAATCTTAATCAGTAACTAAAACTGGCTTTTAGACAAGCAAAAAGCATTTAGGGAAAAGGAGAAGCATTTTCTCCTTTTTCCACAATGCTTTCAAAAGTGGTCTTCTTTAGAGCCTTTAAAAATTGGGATTGATGGGTAAAGAGATAACAGAGTGTAGCTTGTAGGAGACTAGGTATGACATAGAATATGACTGATTTCCCAGGGGCAGCTCATGGTTTCTCTGGTACCAACTCACACACTGTGGATGCACCTAGAATTTCAAAATGTTTCTGATTATGGTATACAGAGTACCTACAAAGACAGTTATGCTCTAAATAGTCCTAGCATGTGAGCCAATGTCATTCCATATTTTGCATAAAAATCTTTTACATAAAAATCTTTGCTGCACCCTAACTATGAAACGAATTTTACTTTCTTCAGTGATAAACTAAGCCCCTATACTACTGTGGCCTTTTCTTACAGTAATATTTTTTCTTGCCCAATTTTCTGCTGTTTCATTTTCAGGTGTTTTTTGCAATTTTTATTTGCCAATCTTCCATATTACGTGATAGCTTTCCCAAATTGCACTGCGACCCATTCAGTAAATGTTGTCAGCACTTTTTCTCTTAACCCTTTACCACATAATGCTGCCTTTTAACGACCCTAGGAAAAAATCTTTTTGAAAACATTGTGGGAAAAGGAGAAAATGCTGGCAACCAGCATTTTCTCCTTTCCCACACTGTTTTCTACCCAGTCAAAGGAAGATTGCATTATTTGAACCACACAGAAATTGTCGTCTGCAAATGCTTTCAGTTTGGACAAGGCTAAAATTTTGTTGTCTAGTAAAAGGGTTAACTCTTTGCGAAACCAAAAACTTTTGGACTCGTCCACTTGAAAGCGATTGCAGACAGCAACATAAATGTGACTCAAAAATTGAAATTTGGGTGTGGAAGGGTAGAAATCTTTGTAGGAAAAGGAGAAAATACTGGTTACCAGCATTTTCTCTTTTTCCCATTATGTTTCAAAAGCTTTCTTCCTGAAGGTCGGAAAGGGTAAAACACATGGTCTAATTTGAATGAAATTTTACAGGTGTAATCTTACTGTGATCTGTAGTTATGGTAAGCGTCAACATGTCTCTATGCAATGATACTTGTAGAGTTATGGTCCTTTCATATTAACTCTTTCGCAAACAACAAAATTTTAGACTGACCCAAATTGAAAGCATTTGCAGATGACGTATTAAGTTTTGCTGAACTGATGATTTCTCTTTTTGATAGGGTAGAAAACATTGTGGGTAAAGGAGAAAATGCTGGTTACCAGCATTTTCTCCTGGTTACCAGCATTTTCTCCTTTTCCCATAATGTTTTCAAAAGCCTTTTCTCTCGGGGTCGTTAAAAGTCAGGATTGTGTGGTAGAGAGTTAATATGCTACCTTTGATTTATCTTCTCTTGTTCTCTTAACCCTTATCTAAACAATCCCGACTTTTAATGACCTTGAGGGAAAAGGCTTTTGAAAACATTGTTGGAAAAGGAGAAAATGCTGGTAACAGCATTTTCTCCTTTTCCCAAATGTTTTCTACCCATTCAAAAACTAATTTCAATTTTTGAATAACGTTCATTGTTTTTTCTCATTTTGCCATGTTTGAAATCTTGTTATTTGGTAAAGAGATTAACCCTGGCCTGATTTGGCTGAAGTTTTTGGGGGAGACATCAATATGAAATCTAGTTATGCCTAGAGCCATTATGTCCCTTTGCAATAAATACTTGCAGATTTATGGCCCTTTTCATTTTAAATCTCTGATTATTACCTCTTGTTTAAATAAAGTTAATATCAAGAATTAATTCTTAACCACACAAGCCTGAGTTTTAATGACCCTGAGAAAAAAGCCTATTGAAAACATTGTGGGAAAAGGAGAAAATGTTGGTAACCAGCATTTTCTCCTTTTCCCACAATGTTTTCTACCCTGTCAAAAACAATTCCATCATTTCAGACACATTAAAATTGTCGTCTGCAAATGCTTTGAATTTGCACAAGTTCAAAATTTCGTCATGTGGTGAAGAGTTAAGGAATTTTTGTTTGATACCAAGAATTAAGGAATTTTTATCCATTTTTTTTTCAAAAATGGAAGAATACAAAAAGAAGCAGAATGTTTTTCTTATGACAGTACGATGAACAAGACTTTCATTGCAGTGCCTATGATTTCAGATGTTGCTTGCATCTTTTTCATAAAAATGGCTATTAGCTTCTTGCTATCTTTCAACAGGACTATCTTGAGAGTCCTGCACTTGACATGAAATGTGTTTGCCCAAATTTTCCAGAGTGGAAATTCTAACTCATTTCATATTTACAGTTTAGACATGTTATTTAGCTGTTGATTATATATAAGGAAAAGAAGCATTTTCTGTTGTTGCAGTTGACAAGCAAACTTTTGCAAAATGACTTTGTTACATATCATTCTGCCCTAAACTTGAAAAGTCCGTTTTTTGTATTTATTGCACAAAGGATTAAGTATCTGTCAATTTTTTTTTGGAAATAATAACATGGATCTACCTGGATACAGATCATTTACCAGATAATCCATCACTGGTGTTAAATGATGCTCCAACCTCCTTCAACAGCAGCCATCAATTGTGTACCTTTGTTTTGTTATACATTTGTTTTTTTAACCCTTAGAGCCTGAATTTATGAAATAAACCTTTTTAGTGAAGAAAAACATCCGAAATATTGTCATTTCAAGGTTGTTTTAGCCAGAAGGTGTATTGAAGTAGCTGACAGTGTAGATCAAAGATCAGACTGCATGATCTGTGCAGTCTGATCTTGATCTACACTGTCAGCAAAAACAAGTTAAGTTGGTTCCAGCGCTTTAAAGGTTAAAGCTATGAGTGGTTCTCTCAACCATCAGTCATCATTCTGCTATCCACAACTTAACCCTTAACTACACAATCCAGCATGTGGGTAGAATGCCTTTGAAAACATTGTGGGAAAAGGGGACAATGCTTGTAACAAGCTTTTTCTCGTGATGTTTTCTACCCTTTCTAAGACAAATTCCATCACTTAACTCTTTACCACATGACAAAATTTTAGACTGGTCCAAATTGAAAGGAATTACAGATGACAAAATAAATGCAACTGAAAAATTGAAAATTGTTTTTGGAAGGGTAGAAAACATTGTGGGAAAAGGAGAAAATGCTGGTTACCAGCATTTTCTCCTTTTCCCACAATGTTTTCAAAAGGCTTCTTTCTCAGGGTTGTTAAAAGTCGGGATTGTGTGGTAAAAGGTTAAGATACAACTTCTTGGTTGTTTTCAGATTCTTTCAATAAGGGTGAGTCTCACATTCTGCCATCAGGTAAACAGCTGTCACAAGTTTAGTTGCCTTTATAGCCAGTGTAGATCATGATCAGACTGCAGACAAAGTGCAGTATGATCTTTGAAGTAAAACTAACTTCTTTGTTGAGATGTACTGGACAGATTGCCAGTCTTAACTTAAGACTGTCAATGTATGGTGGGTTTGTATGGTGGGTTTATATGGCCTTCTAAGGGTTCAGGTATTTTCTTTAGATCAAAATCAGACATCATGAAACATGTTACTTGATCTTGGATCATTATGGCTAGATACTGACTGAGCTTATCATGGCAAAACAGGCTTAGAAAAGGAAGAGCAAGAGATATTTTCTATCCTTTTGTCCGAATTATGTTTTACTGCTCAAAGGATTTTAATACCTTTTGAAATCCTCTGATTATAAAAACCATGAAAAATTAGGAACCTCATTTAACCCTTTACCACACAATCCCGACTTTTAACGACTCTGAAGAAAAAGCCTTTTGAAAACATTGATGGAAAAGGAGAAAATGCTGGAAACCAGCATTTTCTCCTTTTCCCACAATGTTTTCTACCCTTCCCAAATCAAACTGAGCCACATTTGATTTGTTGTCTGCAAATGCTTTCAATTTGGACCAGTCTGAAATTTTATCGTTTGGTAAAGAGTTAAATCGTTAATTTTGACAGAAACTGCCCCTTGCATTTTCATCCATTTTGTGCTAGAATCATAATCTTCTACCAAGTGAAAAATGTTAGATTTGTCAAAATTGAAAGTATTTACAAACAACAAAATGATGGAACATGTCCCGTGGAATGTAGAAAATGTTTGCTTGACAACTTTTTTATACATTCTTTTATTTGACAGTTACTATTTGACATTTGATTTAGACAGTAACAGAATTTAGTTAAAAAGTTTTGCAGTGGCTGACATGCTTTGACGTATTTTTTAGCATGCCTGGTGGACCTACAATGTATTTGCTTCGGCATTGGCATTAGCTGTGGCGGTGCAGTCTGTGTCCACATTTATGTTAAATTTTTTAAAGAGCTCACATATTCCAAACCGTATGATACATTTAGTTTATATTTTGTATGATGATAGATACAGGTCCAGTTTCTTTCAGCAATACCACAGCCCAACCCCATGATATTAAGATCAAGGTCATAGACTTTGATATTTTACATCAAAGTTTTATGTAAATTGTTTTTTTAAAAGCTAACATTTTCCAAACTAAATGCTGGGTTTGGTTCATATTTTGCTTGATGACAGATACAGGTCCAAACTTTCATCTAGCAACATCCTAGCCATGCCAGGAACTTAACCCTTTCCCAAACAAGCCCTGGTTTTCATGTGTCTGCAGTACAAGTCCTTTCAAAACACTGTGGGAAAAGGAGAAATTGCTCGCAACGAGCAATTTCTCCTTTTCCCACAGTGTTTTCTACCCTTTTTGAGACCTTTTCAGCCATTTTCATCAAATTTAAAGTTGTCGTCTGCAAACTCTTTCAATTTGGACCAGGCCAAAATTTGTCGTTTGGGAAAGGGTTAAGGCAAAGTTAATATTTTGAAAAATCCTGATAAAGTTTTTGTAGAGCTCATATTTTCCAGACTGAATGATTGATTTGGTGTATATTTGGTATGGTGATGGGTATAGCTCCAGTATCATTCAGCTTTACCCCTGTGCAAACCTGCAGCCATTATAGGTCAAGGTTGAGTTTACTTGATCTTCTGCCTAGGCTGGGACCCTGTAGCTGTTTCAAGTCACTAACACCCAGAACAAACAACTTTTCCAGACAGCCTGTGCTGTCTAATGACAGCTCTTACCTTTTCACATTGTTCCACAATGGGGTTTTGAAAGTTTGCAAAACACCTTTTCTTTAACCCTTTACCACACAATCCTGAGTTTTAGCGACCCCGAGGAAGAAACATGGTGAAAACATTGTGGGAAAAGGAGAAAATGCTGGTAACCAGCATTTTCTCCTTTTCCCACAATGTTTTCTTCCACATCAAAAAACAAATTCTGTCATTTGAGGTTAATATAAATTGTCTTTTGCAAATGCTTTCAATCTAGACAAGTCTAATATTTTCTTGAGTGGCAAAGGGTTAAAGTATTTTTCCAGATGAACAGATACTACACAGTAAGAAAGCTGAAAGCAGCACAAGTTTTTTTTATGAAACACTTTTATTTTCAAAAATTATGAGTAGCAGTGAAAATGAAATTGAGTCTCAGTCCTCATAAATATGAACCAGGAATTTTACATTTCAATTTCATACAATAAAAAAAACCTCATCTGCTTCAAGTTCATAAAAAATCTTTGTCACCTACTCGCTCAAGACTTATTTCCACTGATCATCTAGCAGCAAGCTGAGAAATTAAATTATTTCCTGGCTGATTGGATCAATGTGCCATGGTACATCAGATAGACATTTTCACAGAATTCTTATCCACTTTAGCTCTCCGCAGCTCAAGGTGCTGGGAAAAGCTATTGTGATTATCCATTGTTTAGTGTTAGCACTGTCATTGTACATCTGCCAAAAGTAACAGTGACAACTTCTCAGAAACTATGGAATCAGTTGAAAAAGAGAAAATTCCTTGGGCTAATATAACATGATAGGAAAAATAAATTTGTTATAATAATATGGACCACATGACCAATATGGTCACCTTTTGTGTATATGTTATACATTTTTAAGAATTCTGTCCTCAAATACTGGATGTCAGAACGAAATGAAACTTGGTATAGATGATTTGTGAGTATGAAGAGGGCAACATATTTTGGTCAAGTGATGGCTATAGAATGAACTTTCACTTATTTTTATCTGGTACAAATCATTTCTGTTGTTCCTTGATGTTACACATAGAAAATCTTTCAAGAGTTTTTTTTCGTCTAACACATTACCAAGATTTCATTATTTTAGCCTTGTTCAGATCAAAAGCAAATACCTCAGCTCAAATGATTGTCTTTGCCTTTAACTCTTTACCACACAATCCCAAGTTTTAATGACCCTGGGAATGAAGCCTTTTGAAAACATTGTGGGAAAAGGAGAAAATGCTGGTAACCAGCATTTTCTCTTTTTCCCACGATGTTTTCTAACCTATCAAAAACAAATTCCACCACTAGAGCCACATTTAAATTGTCATCTGCAAATGCCTTCAATTTGGACAAGTCTAAATTTTTGTCATGTGGTAAAGAGTTAATAGGGCAGAAACGTTGTTGAATCAAAGGACTCAAAGTCCTGAAAAGTGGATTTGTGGAACAGTCACTGTTAATTCACCCCTTACTAAATGACAAAATTTTAGACGGTACAAATTGAAAGCATTTGCAGACAACAAATTAATGTTGGCCCAAATGACAAGATTTGTTCTTGACAGGGTAGGAAACACTGTGGGAAAAGGAGAAAACCAGCTGGATACCAGCATTTTCTCCTTTTCCCACAATGTTTCCAAAAGTCTTCATCCTCGGGGTCATTAAAAGTCAGGATTATGTGATAAAGGGTTAACCTATGATAGGGTGTACAGGAAAAATAAAATGTCCATTACATATAATGCATACACGTACATGTATATTTAACTAAGTGGAGTAAGAGCAAGGGCAAGGAAAGTCAAAGTTCTTCTGCCAAGTTGGGGGCACAGTAACAGTTACATTATTGCATGAATTTATTAAAGAGTAGCAATTTGATCTTTCATTGTGGTTTTCCGCTATTATTATAAAGATTTAGGACTGTATGTACATGTGTATGACAGTATATACGGTGGTGACAAAAATGAGGTCGGGTGTACAAGCTAAAACTGAAAGACGAATGAGTAGAGCGCAAGTGTGTATGACAGTATTTGGTTCGGGTCAAATCAGTAACATAGTACAGACCAGCTGTTCAAAACAAAAGTGAGTGTGCATGCGTCATCATGCATGATGTATTTGGTTCCAGCTAGTTCAATCACAGTAATCGGATTTGCTATACAAATCCCCTAAAAAGGAGAAAATGCTAGTTACCATCATTTTCTCTTTATTCTACACTGTTTTCAGAAACCCTCTCTCTCAGTGTGTAAACTAGGGATTGTTTGGTAAAGTATTAACCAATAGCAAGTGTGAGACCAGTGATATTTTCTGTGTTTCTGTGAATTTTAGTCCTTTTTTCAAGGCTATTCAAATTACATCCTGTGGATCCAAGGCAGCTTAAATCTTAGGGGAGAGGGAGTGGGAGCAATTCTAATCATAACTTTATGTTAGAAATTTGCCAACAAATTTATTGGTAGAAACTTTATGGCTTGGATGACAGGGTATTGATATTTTCTATACAGCTTTGTGTTGTAGCCCTTCCTTAAACACATTTTTCAAACCATGTCACAAGGATCAAATATGGTCCCTATATAGTTATGTATAGAAAACTTCCTAAATTATCAAGGATGGTGCCTCAGGGGGTCTGAAGGCTATAGATTTGATGGAAGATGAGAAAACTTGGGCCCCAAATCTTGGTGTTGAGAGAAATTGGTGGACTTTTGGTTTGGTGCTTTAACTCTTTACCATACAACAAATTTTTCGACTTGTCCAAATTGAAAGCATTTGCAGACAACAAAATAAATGTAACTTAAAAATTGAAATTCGTTTTGGGAAGGCTAGAAAACATCATGGGAAAAGAAGAAAATGCTGGTTACCAGTCCTTTTCCCACAATGTTTTCAAAAGAGCCTCTTGTTAAGGGTCGTTAAAAGTTGGGATTGTTGGGTAAAGAGTTAAAGTTGTGGCAAAATTTAATTGAAACCCTGCATATTTCTACAGCCAATTTTAACAGAGAATAAGTTTAAATCACAATAGCATTACCGGATTTTTCCATGTTTTGCTAATAAAGAAATAAATACAGTCAAACCTGTCTTAAGCAAGCGGTCAAGGGCCCTTCCAAAATCGTTTGCTTAAGACAGGTGCTTGTTTAAAAGAGGTCGATCACGCAAGATGTTCTCTTCCACTCTTTGTTCTAATGTCAACACTTTTCTCTTGGTACAAGCCATAATTCCAAATATGATATTAACAGTCTCGAGTCAAAAATACAATAGACAAATCGTACTGTCAAAACATAAGAAATCTGCATCTTTGGTATAATCACCAATCAAAACAATGGAATGGTCGAAAGATGATTGGGCATAAAGATCAAACAGTCGTAGGTTTACTGGTCAATTAAAATGTGACACAGGTGTAATCGTCAATTAAAATTAATGTCATCAAAGACAATTTCTTAAACACACCGGCATAGGTAATAACCTATACTAATTTGGGTGCAATCGGTTGTTAGGACAGTTTTCTTTAATCTTTTCTCACCTTTTAGAAGTAAGCAGACAAACAAGATGTTGAGGCAGCTACACGTACGTTACGTAATTTCAGATTAAATCGAAAGCAGAAAAACATTTTTGGTAGTCTGACTCGGGTAATTTACATTTGATTTCTAACTTCAAATTTTTTGACAAATCGGGAATAATAGCTTACGAAGTCATCAATTGCATCAAAATAACCCGTTCTAGAGGATATCAGGTTATATGCATACACCTGTTGATTGGCGACGTGTGTATATGATTGTTCGATTTTGACACTCTAGTTGTTAATCCGAAAACGGTTGGATGTGAGAAGTACACTAAGTGTGAAGTATAAGTTGGCAGTCCGACTTACGTTGGTTACTGGCCGCTACATACCAGGTTGTTTTGAAAATTGGGACACGATTTCGGCGGCCGTTGCGTGCGTTTTAAGGGTGCGTGTTGAATAAAGGTTCATATAGAGTAAAAGTAGTTGGGGGGACATTGAACTGGCCGTTAAGTGGAGGTTCATGCTGAATGGAGGTGGACGGATCACCAGGTTTGACTGTACTGATAAAATTCACCGAGGCATACCTTATTTACTATTTTGCTCTCGAGGGTGGTAGGTTGACAATCCCACATGTGTTGAGGGAACAAGCTTCCATTGACTCTATTTGGTGCTAGTTCCCCTGCTGAACTCAACCACATAACCCTGACTTTTAACGACCCCAAGGAAAAGGACTTTTGAAAACATTGTGGGAAAAGGAGAAAATGCTGGTAACCAGCATTTTCTCCTTTGCCCACAATGTTTTCTTCCCGTCCAAATGCAAATTTCATTTTTTGAATCACATTTATTTTGTTGTCTGCAAATGCTTTCAATTTGGATCAGTCTAAAATTTTGTCGTTTGGTAAAGAGTTAACATAAAGCCCCGTCGGGCGTTACTTGCCATGTAATAAGACAATTGCATTTTATTTCTCGATGGCAACACAAAAATATGCACTCAACCCTAAAATCACTCAGTTGATAGTCACTTGCTGCAGGAGCCATGCTAGAAATATTTGCCTTTATGGCCAATATCATGTTCAAATCCTGGAATGGTATGTTGCCAATGTATATCCACTAGTAACAGGCTTTTTTAACCTGCAAAAAATCTGCTCAGAAAACAATGAGAAGCAGGAGATATTCCTTGTAATGGGCAGTTTCCCCTTTTGTCACAATGTTTTCACATTCAGCCCTTGTTCATTCTGATTACCCTCATTTTACAATGATGTTTTCAAGATCATCTGCCGTAAACTTGTATCAGGATGTATTGGAGTAAAGTCTCGGTAGATATACAGCTTGTTGCACACATCAATCACTAGTTTGAAATCAGATTATTTGAGATAAGGACCTGTTTTCTTGATTAACTCTTTACCAGACGACAAAATTTTAGCCTCATCCAAATTGTGAACATTTTCAGATCGTAAAATGAATATAAATCAGATATAGAATTCTATCTTTGATTGGGTAGAAAAAATTTTGAGGAAAGGAAAAAGTGCTGGTGGCAGAAAACATTGTGAGAAAAGGACAAAAGACTGGTTACCAGCATTTTCTCCTTACCAATAATGCTTTCAAAAGCCTTCTTTCTTCAGGGTCATTAAAACACAGGAGTGCTTTGCAAAGACTTAACTCTTTACTAGAAGACAAAATTTAGGACTTGTCCAAGCTTTCAATTTTGCATAGCAGCATTTCCTCCTTGTCCCACTATGTGTTTAAAAGAAACCTTTTGAATCAAGGTCATTATGAGACAAGATTGTTTGGTAAAAGGTCAAATCATCTACTTATTCACCCATTATTCTTCACAGTAAGGTTTCAACGATTTCAATTGAAATTAAGCTGGTTTAGTCAGAGTATGATTCTTCATTGGGTCTCATTTTCTGCAGCATAGAACTGTCTATTCCGGAATGTGAAAAACAAATTTAACATATTAAAGAAAAGCAAAGCATATAATTAAACTTGATTTAGAAGAAAGCAATTGAAAATAGTTTTGGAAAAGGAGAAAATTCTGGTAACTAGCAACTCTTGACCAAACATCTTAACTGAAAGCATTAGCAGACAACTAATTTAAAGTAGCTCAAAAAATACTTTCTGTCTTTAAATGGTAGAAAGTATTATGATCATGTGAAAAAATGCTGTTTCCACTGTTCCCACATAGTTTTCAAAAGCCCAAGGTGGTTAAAAAACTGGGATTGTTTGGTAAAGCATTCATTATTTGTCATGTAACTCAAAAATAAGCACTTGAGAACAGGAGGTCGCAGGCTCGATCCCCGGCTTGGCCAATTTCTTTCCGAGGATTGATGATAGTCATCGCGACAGGATTCATTCTTCTCTCACCGCTGAGCATTGTTACGACGATGGTTATGTGGGAAAGCAGCCAGTGGCTTGGAAAGAATATTGTGCGGAGTACTGGTAACAGAAACTCCAGGAAAGCATGGATAGGTGCACTGGCCGCCGTGATATAACTGAAATAATGTTGAAAACGGCGTTAAACACCATACAATCAATCAAGAATAAGCAGTTCTGTGAGTTTTTTAAACCAATCTTTGAACTTACAAAAAAAAAGTTGCAAAAGGACAGCCTGATGATGCTTGTTCAAAGTGAAATACCTTTATTATTTAATCCTTTACCACACAATCCCAGGTTTTAAAAATACTGAAGAAGAAGGCTTTTGGAAAGATTATGGGAAAAGGAGAAATTGGTGGTAACCAGCATTTTCTGTTTTTCCCCTAATGTTTTTTACCCCTTGAATGAAAAATTTAAAAAACATTCAATTTGTCTTCTGCAGATGCTTTCAGTTTGGACCAAGCTAAAATTTTGTCATGTAGTAAAGAGTTAAAAGTATTGAACAAAAGAAATTAAGCCAGGGAAAATGAGGGTAAAAGATAAAAATTGGCACCGATCATGTCATTTATTATATATAAAACATTCTATCTGTGCCACACACCTAAAACCAACATAAACGTCATGCCTCGTTATGGATAATGGTGATAAAACATGATTTGAATTTGATCGTTTTTTTGGGGAATGCTAAGGTAAATCTGTATGTTGATGCATGCTTTTGTGCAAAGATGCATAGGCTGTCATTTCAGAAATATATCATGTGTTAGTTGTATAAGCGGACATTGCTGTTGGTGTGTGAGATAAAGTGTACCCAATTTGTTCCATAGCTTTTCAGCACATTTAAGACATAACATTAACCCTTTACCAGACGATAAAATTTTAGCCTTGTCCAAATTGAAAGCATTTGCAGATGACAATTTCGATGTGGCTCAAATGGTGCAACTTTTCTTAGATAGGGTAGAAAACATTGTGGGAAAAGGAGAAAATGCTGGTTACCAGCATTTTTTCCTTTTCCCACAATGTTTTCAAAAGGCTTCTTTCCCAGGGGCGTCAAAAGGCGGCATTGTACGGTAAAGGGTTAACTAACTCTTCATAGCAAGTGGCACCATATAACCAGTGAACACAAAGTGCTTCATAGCAACATGTTGTTTTTCAGTGTCATAGTACTTGTTGTTCTGTTAATTTGTTGTAACAGAGCTCTCGTTGGCTTGTTAAAAGTGGTACCACTATTCTCGGAGTTCTGAAGACACAAGTGGGGTGGGGGGAGAGCACAATATGGGGTATCTCTCGTGAGGAGGGGGGTTTCAGGGGGGCTTTTGCCAAGAAATATTTTGAATTTAAGACATCTTTAGGAGCGATTTTAATGCATTTTGAGACCAATTTTGCTCGTGAAACTCGGCTAACTTTAGGAGTATTTGCTGTTTTTCAAACGCTTACGTCAGCTTTTTAAGAAGTTCTTTTGTGTAGAGTGTAGAGTAAATTTGAAACATGAAAAGGTTAGGCCAGATTTTTTGTTTTCATTTTATGGTTCTCTAAAAGATTCTAGCTAAACAAAGGGTAAGAGCAGGAAATAAGAATGAAAATAAAATGCCCAAAATTCCCCAGTTGGATTGAATAAAGAAAAGAAATAAGAAGCCCTATGAGCCCGACATTACATAATGGAAAAGTGGGATTTACAGGGACAAACCTTGATTTTCTCATTTATCATTAACATAAATCTAAGAGGGAGTTCAAAGGAGTCCCAAAAATCTGTGTTGGACCATAAATAAGAAAGATTTCACATTTTGTCATCTAAAATATGCCATTAATCCATAAAACCAGGCATTATTTGGCATTAGCATGCTAACATAATGTGGTAATTTCTTATTGTAGGACTAGATCACTGCCTAGCTATGCCCCACCCTGAATTGTTGGTTGGCGTGGGGGCAGGGTTACAAATGACTTGCTGGTTCAGGTGCACAGATTGTCACTAATGTTTCAAAACTGGCTGATGCCATATGCAGACAGAAGATAAATACAAACTTTAAAACAAGTTAGATAGCTACCCCAACCCAAACCCATGGCGGGCGCAATTTCAGCGTTTAATAACAGTATCATTATCTGTGTACCCTTGATTGAAGATGGAGAGGAATTCACCAATCTTAGAGTTGAGACTGGCTGCTCTGGTTTCATTCTTTTCATACTTCTTTTCCATACAATGCACAGCAGTCAACAAGAAAGTGTGAAAGTAAGCAAAATGTCTACAGGAAACATAATAATATATAATTACCTGAGGCCATTTTATTCTGTGATTTTTGTGGCATTTGTCAAAGAGTTCAATATGGCATTTTGAAAATCATGTATTGTAGTTTGTGCGAATCGAAGGAAGTAAACCCAATTAAACTCAATTTTTCTGAGACAAGTGTTTTGATTGCACTCAGATACGAAATTGAAAATGGCGTATTACAATAAACTGGATCAGGCCATCGATCATAGAAATACTTCATTTTTATCGAAAATAACTTGATCTGCTTTGGCATTCTATAGCGGCGTAATGATACACACATACCGTGCTTGTTCGTCCCAAAACCAGTTTGTTCCTGGACTTAATTGTCCAAGGGCTTGTTCACCCGGACTTGTTCATCCCATGAGATTGCACCCTTCTCTATCGGATTTGGCATGACTATATAGTAGGTTGACTTTCAAGCAAGTATTTTGAAACTATTTCTGTTTTTTATTTTTCAAATTATTAATTCCCTACAGTGGCTCCATTGAGAAATACCACACCAGTGTTGAAATTTTCAAAGCTTTGATTTTACTTGTACATAGCAAATTTGGTCAGAGCTTAAATGAGATATGAACCAGATATAGAAAAATACGGCAAACCAAGCAAATTAAACTGGTGTTTTTTGTTTTTCTGTTTGTTCATCAGTATTTTGATGGTCAAATGATAGAGTCTGTCATTTTCATCTCAGATTTTCATGTTGTTGAATAGGGACATGTCAATTTCGTAACTGGTTAATGGACAGGGGGCTGTTTAGGCCCACATGTGACCACCTCTGGTTTAACCCTTTACCACACAACAAAATTTTAGACTAGACCAATTTGAAAGCATTTGCAGACGACAAATTCAACTTCGGTACAAATGAGCTTAAGCTCTCTGATAGAGCAGAAAACATTGTGGAAAGAGGAGAAAATGCTGGTTACCAGCATTTTCTCCTTTTCCCACAATGTTTTCAAAAGCTGTTTGTAAAAACCCGGGATTGTTTGGTAAAGGGTTAACTCTTTTAACACTCAATTCCAAGTTTTAATAACCCTGACAGAGAGGGATTTTGAAAACATTGTGGGAAAAGGTGAAAATGCTGGTAACCAGCATTTTCTCCTTTTTCCACAATGTTTTCTACTTAGGGACAAAGTCAATCATTTGATCAACACTAATTTTGTTGTCTGCAAATGCTGTCAATTTTGAAAAGTCCAAAATTTTGTTGTATGGTAAAAAGTTGCAAAGTATCTCTTGATTGTATGGTAATCAAATGACTTCCAAGACTGGTGGACTGAATGAAAGCATACCGAAACCATGAAAATACTTTTCTTCCAAAACTTTTCACAAGGTTAAAACAAAGAAATTCTAATCAGGAATGAAAACAATTTTATTGCTGCTCCTCTTTTATATTTCACTGTTTTGTAGACTTGGGCAGACTAAAATTGTCTCCACTCTAGAGAATTAATGACACAAGATACTGTACATGCAGACCAAAGCCATCTCTGGAAATCTCTCCCAAGAAATAGCCATAAATTGGAAAGCTCCTTGACAGGGAAAAAATATCTAATATCTCTGTAGGGGTCTGCTCATATTCCATTCTTCCCCACAAATCGAGTGCTAGAAGTCATCCTAGCCCTTTACTGCACAATGCCGCCTTTTAACGACCCTTGGAAAGAAACCTTTTGAAAACATTGTGGGAAAAGGAGAAAATGCTGATAACCAGCATTTTCTGCTTTTCACACATTGTTTTCTGCTCTATCAAAGAAAAATTGCACCGTTTAAGCCACATTGGAATTGTCGTCTGCAAGTGCTTTCAATTTGGACAAGGCTAAAATTTTGTCGTCGGGTAAAGGGCTAGACTGAAGTTGTATCAAAAATACAAATTTTATCAAACTTGATCGCTGCCAGGCAGTTTGCCTGATTATATAGTGTGTTATTTGTTCCTTTGCTACAAAATCTCAAGTTTTATTGACCCTGATGAAGAAGCCTTTTGGAACATTGGGGGAAAAGAAGAAAATGCTGGTAACCAGCATTTCCTCCTTTTCTCCCAATGTCTTTTATTCTATCAAAGACAAATCCCTTAATACGAGCCTCATTTGACGTGTTGTCAGCAAATGCATTTAATTTGGATAAGCCTAAAATTTTGTTGTCTGATAAACAGATAAAGTTGTTTTCAAGATGTCTTGAAACCTCAGTATATTTGTATGACTTTTTGACTGCGCTCTCTGTCACAAAGGACAAACAATTTTGAGGAAAGCAGAATACACTTTGGCAATAGTATAGAAAACACTAGGGTAAATGGAGCAATTGCTTGATACAAGCTATTGGTCCTTTTAGCATATTGTTTTCCAAAGGGTTCAACTACAAGAGTGTAATAGGTTGTATTTGTACAGTAATGGATTAACCCTTTACAAAATTTTAGTCCAGTCCAGATTTAAGGCATTTGCAGACAACAACTTAAATGTAACTTACGAATTAAAATTTGTTGTGGGACGGGTAGAAAACATTGTTGTAAAAGGAGAAAGTTATGGTTACCAGCAGTTTCTCCTTTTCCCACAATGTTTTCAATTGGCTTTTTCTTCAGGGTCGGTAAAAGTCGGGATTGTGTGGTAAAGGATTAACTCTTTACTACATACCAGAAATGTAGACTTGTCCAAAGTTCAAGCTTTTGTAGACAACAATTCAGATGTGGCTCAAATGATGCAATTTAATTTGTCTTTGACAATGTAGAAAACATTTCGGGAAATGGAGAACATGCTGGTACACAGCATCTTCTCCCTTTTCCCTCAATGTTTTCAAAAGCTCATTTTTTCAGGGTCCCTAGAAGTCAGGAATGTGTTATAAAGGGTCAAGGCATTTCCTCATGAAACAAATTTGCTGCAGACAACATGGGAAACACCCAAGTGGAATTGGTGCAATCACCATGAAAGAAGATGTAATGCATGCATACCTGTAAGACAAGGCAGCGAAAGCAGATATCATTCAGTAGGAACAATTCTTCTCTTGACACTGTGGTTTTAGTAGTACGCTGCAGAACTGAACAAGCTGCAGAACTGAAACAAATCGCCTGCAGGAGGTACAAAGTTAAAATGATGGCATCTTGGAGCCACAGAATATTATTGATTATTCAAATTTTGTAGGGAGTCTGGTCAATAGATATTTAAAGTCTTAACATTCTGCTATAAACCTCTGGAAACTGATCGCATTAAATGGCAACAAAACACAGGAAAATGCTAATATCATTAGCATTCTGGGTGCCATTTATCACAGGCTTAGTGCCTGATGTCAGTACATTTCTCAGGCAATATTGGAGTTTATTTTACTCCCTATTTCTCTCTCAAAAAGACAAAGACAATTTTTTGCCACATCATTGTCACCACCATGAGCTCATTGTCATTGTTGGCTGAGTTTTACTTAAAAGTTTATTCTCATGCATTAACCTTTAACCCTTTACCGCACAATGCAACCCTTTAACGACACTGGAAAAGAAGCCTCCTGAAAATGTTGTCGAAAAAGGAGAAAATGCTAGTAACCAGCATTTTCTCATTTTTCCACAACGTCTTCTACCCTATTTAAGACAAATTCTCTTTTTTTTTTAACCACATTTAAATTGTGATCTGTAAATTCTTTTAATTTGGACAGGTCTAGAATTTGTCATGTGGTAAAGAGTTAAATGTAGTGCTAGAAATATAGAATTGTCATTCTCAGTAAGCATTTAAGATGCATAGAGATTATACTGCAATTTCAAGGCCCTTTTTGTCAGAATACCTTGCACAAAGAAGCAGACAGTGTAGATCTAAGATCAGACTAGGTCCTTTGCAGTCTGATCTTGGTGTGCACTGTCTACATGTGCAACTAAATCCAATCTAGATTCAGATCCACAAGGATTTATGCACCACTGTAGCTTGCCTTGTAGAAGAAATGATGTATAGGGAAATAATGGACCTTTCTTTGTTTTGACATAACTTGAGATAACAAAATGATAACTTTAGTGTAGCAACAGTGATGTTGCTGTACTTGTGAAATCTTGAATATTGTTCTTATATGAAACGTTTTTCCATCTTACAACAGAATGCATTTATTTTAGGTCTATTGGCAATGGTAGAGCATTCTGATTTTTTCAACCCTGCCTGATTCAAGTAATTTCTCTCATCCCACAATGCTTTGAAAAGCCACATGCCTCATAATAGTGGTTAACCCTTTACCGCACAATGCCGCCTTTTGACGCCCCTTGGAAAGAAACCTTGGGAAAACATTGTTGGAAAAGGAGAAAATGCTGGTAACCAGCATTTTCTCCTTTTCCCACAATGTTTTCTACCCAATCAAAGAAAATTTGCACCATTTGAGCCACATTGAAATTGTCATCTGCAAATGCTTTGAATTTGGACAAGGCTAAAATTTTGTCGTCCAGTAAAGGGTTAAGGATGTAACCCTTTACCACACAATCCTGACTTTTAACGACCCTGAGAAAGAAAGCTTTTGAAAACATTGTGGGAAAAGGAGAAAATGCTGGTTACCAGCATTTTCTCCTTTTCCCACAATGTTTTTTAGCCCTTCCAAAACAAATTTAAATTTTTTAGTTACATTTGTCATTTGCAAATGCTTCCAATTTGGACTGGTCTAAAATTTTGTCATTTGGTAAAGAGATAAAGAAAGTGTTTAAAAATTATTCAAGCTGAAATGGGTTGAAAACCAAAACTGGTCAAAATAGAGAGGATTCTGATGATACAGAATTGACTCATAGAATTTTTCTCATCGATCTCTCAAAACTGAAATCCCAGAATCTATTTCTGCACAGTGACATTGCAGTAAGTGAAGGTAAAAATTGTCAATACACTGCAGTGGTCTGTAATCAACTTTATGTGTTTAAGTCAGCCATACTGATATTTAAAAACATGCATTATTGAAGAGACTAGCTGCCATTATAAATCCCTCTTGTCACCTACCCTGCAGTTTATATTTCTGTTAACAAGTTATTCATTCAAGTTTTAGTTATTTAACCCTTTCCCAAACAAGCCCTGGTTTTCAAGTGTCTGCAGTACAAGTCTTTTGAAAACACTGTGGGAAAAGGAGGAATTGCTCATAATGAGCAATTTCTCCTCTTCCCACAGTGTTTTCTACCCTTTTTGAGAACTTTCTGCCATTTTCATCAAATTTAAAGTTGTCGTCTGCAAACTCTTTCAATTTGGACCGGTCCAAAATTTGTCATTTGGGAAAGGGTTAAACTGCAACTTTCAAATACTAATAGTATAAATTGTGATAGACTGTTTAGTTAACCCTTTACTGCACAAGGACGCCTTTTAACGACCTGGGAAAGAAGCCTTTTGAAAACATTGTGGGAAAAGGACAAAATGCTGGTAACCAGGATTTTCTCCTTTTCCCACAATGTTTTCTACCCTGTCAAAGGAAAATTGCACCATTTGAGCCACATTGAAATTGTTGTCTGCAAATGCTTTCAATTTGAACAAGGCTATAATTTTGTCGTCTGGTATAAAGGTTAAAGACAATAATGACAATCACAGTCAGCATAATTATAGAGACTGTGAAAAAATGAAAGAAAACAGAAAAGGGAGAGAAAAAGGTGAATTAGATTATATAAAACATATTTTGTAGCCAGCATTATTTCATGCAACATTTGGGTTAGGCTTCTGATTCTACAAACAACATCCAAGACTCATGCAAATTGGTCAGAGTAATTGTCTTAATAATATCTGGGAATTGTCATTGAAATCAGTTCACTTTGGATCAAAATGCAGTTCAGTGGGACAAATCTTAGAAAACCCTTGTGTGTCCTCCAGAGGCTACATATTCAGTCACATTCTCATGAAAGTTTGTATGAATGTTTGTTTTGATAATGCCTTGACAATTTTGTAATGGAGTCATGTCAGATAAAAAATTTGATCACATGGACAAATCTTAGATAAACCTGTGTGGACTCTAGAGGCTACATTTTCAGGCTTATACTCATGAAAAGGGGGCCAGAATGTTTGATGTCTTGGACAAGTTTGAACTTTGATCACATTGAGTCAGAGTAGGTCACCAGGGACAAATCGGTTTGCACTATAGAAGCCTCATTTTTGGTCTGATACAAAATTAATGAAAGTCAGCCAGAATGTTCGTCTTGATGATATCTCGGATGAGTTTGAAAATAGGTCATGTTGGGTAGAAAATTAGGTCATTTGCACCAATCTAACATCAAACCTTGTGTGCCTGCTCTCTAAAGGGCACATTTCAGTTAAATACTCATGAACATTGGTCAGAATGTTTATCTTGATGACGCTAAAACAAAATATATATGTGGTTCTGATTACATACTTTTAAGAATCAGGGTAGGCAGGTAGAAAATTATTTTATTTTTAGCTGACCTGAGCACAAAGTGCTCTCAACTAGTGAGCTTTTGTGATAGTGCTATGTCTGTCATTCGTTGTCCAGGCATCAACAGTTACCTTGTGTGCACTCTACAGGCCACAGTTTCGGTCAAATACCCATGAAACTTGGCCAGAATGTTTGTCTTGATAATATCTCGGACAAGTTTGAAATTGGGTCATGTCAGGCCAAAAACTAGGTAACCAGGTCAAAACTTAGAAAAACCTTGTGTGCACTCTAGAGGCCACATTTTCAGTCCAATACTCGTGAAACGTGGTCAGAATGTTTGTCTTGATGAAATCTCACAAAAATTAAAAATTTTGCAGTTGGGACTGACTGAAACCATGATCAAAGTACTGTACTTACTCTTCTATCTGACAGCATTTAAATTTCGAGAAACTGGCTATGAAATAGGAGCGCCCTGTCAGCATTTTGTGTGTTCTTGACCTTAGACATACTTTTTGTGTGTTCTTGACCTTAGACATACTTCAAGTTTTAGAAGAACTGTAAGTTGTTACAGTGACAGTTCTAGTTGATCTATGGAAAGAGATGATCTTTTCTTTATGAAGATGTATTCAGAGACATTTTTAAAGCTGACTTATGAAATTGAGCTAATTGTTCTGGCAAAAGGAGGCTTAATGCATGTCAGTAATACAATATACCAATCAAGCCATCACATAATTATGGATCCATAATAACCACTTTTTTTTAACAACTGACTCAATCAATATGAAGACTTGTCTTCAGACATACTGAAAATTGACCAATAGCGAAAAGCAGATGTATTAAGCCCCCTTTTCACAGAGCATGGCTCAATTTTTTGTTAAATTGTGATATTGCTCAAAATGAGAAATTTCTCCTCAACGCTTTAACTACCACATGAATAAACACTTTTTTTCAGGGGCTACATAATAGATCTGCTGCAGGGTGAGGAGATGGGTCTGTCATAATTTAAATTAAAGTAGTGGACAGTGTAGACCAGAGATCAGATTTCAATTCTTTGTAGTCTGATCTTGAGGTACTCTGTCCACAAAAGCTCCTCATGTCATCTATTGTAATGTTTTCTCATCAACATAAAGTTCTTTCTTGACATGCCATTGACACAGGGCTTTTGAATATAAAAATATGTTGCACCTTCATGAACTGGCAAATATTGTTGGAACAGACTGGGATTTACCCTATAGGGATTAATATGACCTTAGAATCTAATGATTATTCACAAGTACGGTGTGCCTTCCAATGGAGCATGAAAAGAGATCATTGCAATAAATCAGTTAATACTGTCAGGACCATTAAAGTTAAATAATATCATAGTATGTGAAGCAGGAAATATCAAGACCTTTTGTCATATATTTGAAATGCAATTTTCCACTTTTTTTCTTTTCTGTTTTTACATCTTGGGTCCACATGACAAAATGTATCAGCTGCCAACTTCCTTAGTGGTTCTATGCTTTCCAAGTTGATTGGAATGTAAAAATGATCCTATTCATTAAGAAACGTTTTGATATTTTACTTTAAAAGTCAGTACATAAGAATATCTGTAACTTGGTAATTTATACTATTTAGCAATTTTACAGTAGTTTATAGAGATTAGAGGCTAGCAAAAAAAATGGACAAACAGGAAATACAACTAATTATGAACAAGTATCTCAGTATTCCCCTTTAAAAGCTTTAATTCTTTACCAGATGGTGAAAACTTAGATTTGTCCATTTTGAAAGCATTTGCAGACAACAAATTCTGTGGCACAGATACTAATTCTTTTTCTTAGAAAGGGTTGAAAACTTTTTGGGAAAAGGAGGAAATTCTGGTTATCAGCATTTTCTCCATTTCTCACAATGTTCTAAAAAGCCCTTTCCATTAGGGTCGTTAAAACATCGGACTGTGTAGTAAGAGGGTTAATTATGCATTTGTGCAGTTGTCAAGTTTACAGTAAATTTTAAATAATTCAATTTTCGGCTTTGTTTATCTCAGTTTGCCACTCTCAATATCAGAGAGTGTACCGGGTATTTCTCTAGACCTTTGTTGTCTGATCTCTATCTAAATTGTCTGCAAAAGAATTACCTGTTATACACACACAGAATTTAATGTTGTCATAGTTCTTCAGATGCTTTTATTAGCTCACCTGAGCACAAAGTGCTCAAAGTGAGCTATTGTGATCGCCCCATGTCCGTCGTCTGTCATCTGTCGACCGTCGTCCGTCAACAATTTCTTTAAACATCTTCTTCTCCTAAACCACTGGGCCAATCTTGATGAAACTTGGCAGGGATGTTCCTTGGGTGAAGCTCTACCAAAGCTGTTTAAAAAATTAAATTCCACCCTTAACTCTGGTTGCCATGGCAACAAAAAGGGAAAAAAAAAGAAAAATCTTTGAAAATCTTCTTCTCTGAAACTAGAAGGTGCAGAGCTTTGATATTTGGTATGTAGCATCTCCTAGTGGACCTCTACGAAGTTTGTTCATATGATGCCCCTGGGGTCAAAACTGGCCCCGCCCCGGGGGTCACAAGCTTGAGCATAGTAACAAAGAAGGAAAACTTTAAAAACCTTCTTCTCTGAAACTTGAAGGCGTAGAGCTTTGATATTTGCTATGTAGCATCTCCTAGTGAACCAAGTTTGTTCATATGATGCCCTTGGGGTAAAAACTTGCCCTGCCCGGGGGGTCACAAGTTTGAACATAGGAACAGAGAAGGAAAACTTTGAAAATCTTCTTCTCTGAAATTGGAAGGCTTTGATATTTGGTATGTAGCATCTCCTAGTAGACTTCTACCAAGTTTGTTCATATGATGCCCCTTGAAAAGTTTAAAATTCTTCTTTTCTGAAACCAAAAGGCGTGGAGCTTTGATATTTGGTATGTTGCATCTCAGAGTGGACCTCTACCAAGTTTGTTTATATGATGCCCCTGGGGTCAAAACTGGCCCTGCGGGGAGGGTGTAGAGCTTTGATATTTGGCATCTCCTAGTGGACCTCTACCAAGTTTGTTCCAAGGATGCTGCTTGGGTCAAAACTGGCCTAGCCCCGGGGGTCGCAAGTTCGAACATAGGAACAAAGAAGGAAAACTTTAAAATTCTTCTTTGAAACTGGAAGGCGTAGAGCTTTGATATTTGGTATGTAGTGATTCTCTTCTAAGTTTGTTTGCCCATCTAAGCACAACGAGTTCATTGACTTCCAAATTGGGTCATCTTGGGTCATGAACTAGGTCACTAGGTCAAATTAAAGAAATACCTTGTTGGCACTTTCGAGGCCACATTATTTGCTCAATTGTCTTGAAAATTGGTCAGAAAGTTAATCTTTATAAAATCTCACATAAGTCTGAATTTGGTTCAACTGGGGTCATAATTTAGGTTACTGGGTCAAATTAAAGAAATACCTTGTTTGCACTCTGGAGGCCACATTTATTGCTCAGATGACCTGAGATTTGGCCAGAATGTTTGTCTTGATGAAATATAAGATGAAGAAATACCTTGTGGGCACTTTAGAGGCCACATTATTTGCTCAATTGCCTTGAACATTTGTCAGAATGTTTGTCTTTATAAAATCTCACATGAGTCTGAATTTGGGTCAACTGGGATCATAAACTAGGTCACATGGTCAAATTAAAGAAATACCTAGTGGGCACTCTAGAGGCCACGTTTATTATTCAGTTGATTTGAAAATTGGTTAAAATGTTTATTTTGATAAAGTCCAAGACAAGTTCAAATTTGGGTCACCTGGGGTCATAATCTAGGTGACTAGGTCAAATTAAAGAAATACCTTTAGTTCACGCTAGAGGCCACATGTTTTGCTCAATTGACTTGAAAATTGGTCAGAATGTTTGTCTTCATGAAATATGAGTTTGAAATTGGGTCACCTGGGGTCATAAACAAGGTCACTTGGTCAAATTAAAGAAATACCTTTAAGGCACTCTACTCAGGTAAGCGATCCAGGACCATCATGGCCCTCTTGTTTTCTTAGACCTGCAGGGCAGACTTTGATAATGAAACTTCGTTTTTGTATGAATTCCAATTCAAGTTGGTTAGATTTCTTTAATTGAGCTGAATGACTGAATCATCAAATGCTATGTCAAGTGTTAATTTTATGACAAATGCTTTGTCTGGTTATTCCAGCCAAAGCCATCTGGCATTCTGCTGTTGTCTTGGCAACTGGGGGCTTCTGTAATACGGTTATGGAATTTTTTTGAGTTCTATTGACATAATGCCTTGGAGAAATTTTACTGACTCATGCAGACTTAAACAAGGATTAGAAATTGTGTTCATTGAACAGACTCCATCTTGGGGCAAACTTGGACCACTTGAAAAGGTGTGGTAAGTAATTGATCATTGGATTGTGCATTTTCTGTTACATAGCTTACTGATTTCTCCTCTTTTCTCATCAGTTATTGCCTATCCACAGACAGTTTCTGCAAAGCCATTTTTCTGAAATGTTGGAAATGGAACTTAGTTCTTTCAGTGTAAACTTTGATGCCTTTCAGCTTTATCCAATGCCAGTTTCAACAACCCTGAGGAAGAAGGTCTTTGAAAAAAATTATGGGAAAAGGAGAAAATGCTTTGAACCAACATTTTCTCCTTTTCTCACAATGCTTTCTAACCTTTGAATGACAAAGTTCATATTTTGAGTAACAATTAATGTCATCTGCAAATAATTTAAACTTTGACAGGCTAAAATTTGATCATTTGGTAAAAAATTACAAGAGGAGAAAGTTCTTTTGCTCTCGATGTCATGTCCTGAAATGGTTGCCACCCATTTTATAATTATTTGTTTTTTTCTTTCTAAGTTTTCTTTTTTTTGTATACTTTCAGGTGAAAGGAATTTATTGAAGCTAGATGAACATTTGATATTGCAAAGCGATCATTTCAACAGAAGAAATAAATGGTAAGTAAAGAAATTAAATCTGAAGAATATTTTGTAAAACAACAAAAAATACTGTTTATCCATAGAGAGCAAAATAAATTGTCTGAAGGTATCTGTTTTGAAATCACTTGTTAAAAGCACTGGCTCCTTTTCCTACCACCAAATGTTACGGGTGGCTCAGAAATAATAAGTTTTGTTTGCATGATGTTGTAAAACAACAAAAAAAATCAAAGGACTGATAGTCCTGAGAGTCGCCTGGATGGTAATGGGTTAGAAGTTTTCACCCTTTTTTGTTCAAATCTATTAAACGCATTCGAGATACAAAATAACTAAACTATAAGACAGTATTATATGCAAGCATATTTCTAAGTTGTCATCCTAAAATTACAAACATATTAAAATTTACATTAAAACAAATATATGTGGTGAGAATTAAAATTTAGGCACAAGGAACAGGTTTAAAAAGTTCAAAGTCTCTTACCCCAGGCGACTTCATTTAAAAAATGGTTTTCAAAAGGTACAATCAATACAAAACAAGTCATTTCGTTGAAATGATATCCACCTCCGAAAAAAAACTTTTTTTTTTTTTATAGAAACATAATTATAAGAGGTATTTTGTTTTGCATGTAAATGACCTTTTTTTTGTTATTGGTGAAAATATACATTAAGCCCCCTTTTTCCATGATAGGGAATTTCATTAAATAAAAACAAATACTGATTGTCTGTGGCTTATGATAAACAATATAAATATGAATTTTTATAAAATTTTGTCCAGTAGTTAAAGAGATTGGTCCAGAATGGAAATATACATCAAACCCCCTTTTGCTATGACACCGCTTTAAAAACAAAAACAAAATACAACCAAAAGACATCAAGCGCCCTTTTTCCATGACAAGGCATTACATTAAAAAAAAAAGTGTATCGGCGGACTATCATGAGGAATACATGTATGAAGTTTCATTAACTTTCGTCAATGATTTTAGAACATATCTGTCTGAATGGACGGAAGATCGGATGGACGAATGGACAGACGGACAGACAACATGAAAACTATATTCCCCCCCACCCCGAAATTCAACGGGGCGTAATAACTGTCTAAGTTAAATCAATATTTACAGTTCCTCCCTAGCTTGATAATGCCTGTAAAGAATGTGGACAAAAATTTATGGTTCTAGTTTGATAAAAATGTTTTTCTAGCGCAGAATCTGGGTGACTTAACTTGCATGTATATCTTCATTCTTACACATTTTGCTAAAACAAGCATTCTAAATAATTTCAGTAGAATAGGGAATACATTTACTCCCCAGATTTAGAGCAAGTTGTTTTTATATGACACAAATTTTCTAAAATTGGACAACATGGTTATACATAGATTGTTTAATTTCAATAATTGTCCTTTCCAAATACAGGATGCTAGATATGAAATTTGGGTATAATTGCTTATACAGTTTCAGAGGCTGTTATTTTGAAATGTTACTAGTTCTGAAGCTTCTGTGAAGTTTATAGAAACAGAGCTGAATCACTTGAACAATTCTACAAGAGGACCATTTAGGCAACATTAGTATGGAACTCAATTGAACTTTGTCTTCTGGTATTGGATCTAGTGACAAACTTTTAGACCAAAAATACTCTTTTGCAACTCACCCATATCTAATCTAAGCCTGACAAGTTCCGTGAGTACTGGACTGAAAATAAATGGATTCTACAGTACTAGATCTATTACGGTTCTGTCTGATTTGACCTAGTGACAACCTTTTTCTTTTAACCCCTGGTGACCTACTTTCAGTTTTGTCAAAAATTATTATTAAGACAAACAGCCTGGCAATTTCGTGATCATTGGACTGAAATGTCTCTGGAGCACACACAAATATTTGACTCAGTAATCTACTTGTCCTTTGGAAATAATTTGTATTTGTTGCTATCTGGGTTCAATTTTTGTCCACATTGGACTCTAAGAATGTGGCTGCTACAGCTCAAGAAAAACAATATAACCCAATGGCATGATCGTCAGCCTTTTAACTTTGTCTGTTTTATAACGTCCCAGGAATTAGTACTGCTTCCACACCAATTGAAAATTTTAGAGATCTACATGTATACTGCTTTGGCTTAAACTAAATGTTTGCGGTTCGCTCTAAATTACCCTTTACAACAACCCTTTACAAGATTACAAACACGCCAATAAAGAACTTGTTCGAGTGGGTTAACGTTAATATGTTCTATTATATTTGAAATATAGTGGAGAAAAAAGTCAAGTTCTCAGATTGCTGGTTCTTAGAACTGCGTAGTTTCAAGTCGAATTACCGTGTGAATTCAGATTTTGGCAGTTACGAAAGCACCTTGCATTCTGACACCCGCACTATTAAATTGTTGTTTCATAAATACTAGATCTAGGTTAATCACACATTAAAAAAAAAAACAAAAAACAAAAACAGCAGACTTTTACAAATTCACCTCTTTAAAAACGAAAAACAATTAATCAAAAAAAGTATACTTTAAACACTCTCTCTGCATGGATCGGTAAAACGTTAGGTCGGTGTACGCTGAAAATAAGGGCCGCTTTGAACAGCGACTGATTCATAAATATGTAAATTTATAAAGAATTCCGTGGTGCAAATGACGTTACACGTCACGTGATTATAAGATCTATATTTGTCGCACAGTTACATTCCAGAAAGCACCTGCTAAGCGATGACTTGGTACAGCCTAGAACCGTGTGCATTACATACGCTATGTACGATCTCTGTGCACCTAGAATATTGGTGTGCAAAGTATTTAAAGTCTAGAATAAAAAGCTCTGAAGAAGCAACGTGTAAGAATGTTTAAGAAGGCAATGCAACCATTCCAAGTCGTTATAAATTTGTTTTAAAAAAATAGCTAACTGTTGGGAAAAATCTCCATTGAAATCTTCGATGTCAACTCGGTATCGCCTTTCTCTTTCCGACCATAAGTTGAGTGTTGAATTGTAATGAGACGTTTAACAATTAAGGACAGATTGTGATATTTAGAATGTACTTCTAATGGGTAATTATCGAACCATTTTCACTGAGAACTGTCCACAAATAAAAGCGTGTCGTAAGAAAGACGCTTGTCGTCGGAGAGTATTTTTCAGCGTGTCCGCAAACTTGTTTAGGTCACGACGGCTATTTTTAGATATATACATAATGCGCTATATTTAGAGATGACGTCTGTGTAAGCAATAGGATATCGTGTACCCATGTGGACGAAAAGATTGTTTCAAAGGTTTAAACCGCTAAAAAGCTAAGTCTTTGTAGACATATTCATTATCACAAAGGCACAATTGTAATTTATGTACGACAGAAACTGGGTTGTTTACCGAAGAATTAGAAAACTATGTTTTATCTCGTAAACCGGAACTCGGCCAGGAAGCAGTACAAGGCCGGAGGTATGCCTACGTCACCCCATAGATCAGGATGATAACAATGAGAGCCTGGTTGCTACGCAACCAGGCGACTCAAAAACTGTTTATCCATAGAGAGCAAAATAAATTGTCTGAAAGTATCTGTTTTGAAATCACTTGTTAAAAGCACTGGCTCCTTTTCCTACCACCAAATGTTACAGGTGGCTCAGAAATAATAAGTTTTGTTTGCATGATGTTGTAATATCAGACAAATTTCTTTTAGGGGCTTAAAAGACAACTGAGTGTAAATCTAATCATTGTTGTTTGATGGTGAAGGAAGAGCATAAATGTACATAAAAAAAAACCCTGGAAATATATCTGTAAATAAGTGAAAAAGGCCTTCGAAAACATTGTGGGAAAAGGAAAAAAAAGGCTGATCATGAACCAGCCTTTCTTACCAGTGAAGATCAAGATAAGATTGTGCAACATTTTGTATTATCGTAGATGTGCTTTTTTTCCTATTTTTAGTGTTTTTCACTAGATCTATAAAAAGCTCTGTCTGGCAATATTCGGGTATTTTTGCGTGTCAGAAAGTACACTTTTTGTTTACAGTACTTTGCAGTGTAGAAGTTGGTCCCGTAATGTTGAATCTTTTGCCAGGCAATCCCATGTTTTTACTCTTCACCAAACAACAAAATTTGGGCCGGTCTGAATTCCAAGCATTTGCAGAGGACGAAATAAATGTGACTCAGAAATTGAATTTTGTGCTTTGAACAGCAGAAAACATTGTGGGAAAAGGAGAAAATGCTGGTTACCAGCATTTTCTCCTTTTCCCACAATGTTTTCAAAAGGTTTTTTCCCCAGGATCGTTAAAATTTGGGATTTTGTGGTAAAGGGTTAACAGCCGTGAGGAAGAAGGCTTTTGGAAATATTGTGGGAAATGGAGACACCAGCTTTTTCTATATTTCCCATAGTAGTTTCTAAGTTTTGAAGACAAGTTCCATTATTACAAACATTCAAACTGCTGTCTGTAAAGGTTTTGATTATTGATGATTCTAAGCCTTTGTTGTGTAGGAAAGAGTTAACTCTTTGCCAAACAACAAAATTTTAGACTGGTCCAAATTGAAAGCATTGCAGACGACAAAATAAATGTGACCAAAAAATTGAAGTTTGTTTTGGGAAGGGTAGAAAACATTGTGGGAAAAGGAGAGAATGTTGGTTACTGGCATTTTCTCCTTTTCCCACAATGTTTTCAAAAGGCTTCTTTCCCAGGGTCGTCAAAAGTCGGGATTGTGTGGTAAAGGGTTAATACAGAAATTAAAAGAATGAAAAAAAAAAAAATACAATGCAGTAAGTGAAATACATGCGATATAGTGTTCATTTCGTGTTTATAATTTTGAGCTGTGCTCTGGCAAAATGGGATTTATTGCATGTCCATGGTGCATTGTACCTGAGCTCTGCTAACTTCTTTCCGAGGATTGATCATAGTCATTGCAACAGGAGTCTTTCCTCTCTCACTGCTCATTTTTTTCCATGATGGTTATGTTGGAAAGCAACCAGTGGCTTGGGAAAAATACTGTGTGAAGTACAAGTAAAAGAAATTCAAGGAAAGCATGGATAGGTGCACTGGCCACCACGATATGTAACAAAGGAATTCAAATCAGCATCCACCTGGTCTCAAGCCCCACACCCCACCGACTGTGCTACGATTACTTGGCAGTAAAGGATTAACCCTTTACTGCACAATGACGCCTTTTGACGCCCCTGGGAAAGAAGCCTTTTGAAAACATTGTGGGAAAAGGAGAAAATGCTGGTAACCAGCATTTTCTCCTTTTCCCATAATGTTTTCTACCCTATCAAAGAAAAGTTGTGCCATTTGAGTCACATTGAAATTGTCGTCTGCAAATGCTTTGAATTTGAACACGGCTATAATTTTGTCGTCTGGTAAAGGGTTAATAAGCTTGCTAAAAGAAGGGAGAGGCAAACAAGAAAAAAAAAAATTAGAAATTCAATCCTTACAGAATACAGACTTTCAGTATGCAAGACCCAAGGGCTCTAAAAATCTTTCAGATTTATAACTACGGGAGACTCAAAAGGTTTCCCTTTTTCTTGCCTTTTGTGATGATAATGGGTAAAGAAAATCAATTTATTATTCAGCCACCCTCCGTCATTGTATCAGAAATCAATAGTCTAGGGCTATAATTGTGTTAGATTGATTCAGGATGCCCAGGGGGAGTCTTGTCCAATACTTGAACACAATACCATCTGATTGGTGGGCATATGATTGACATATTGCTTTCAACCACAATATATATATATATATGTGTGTGTGTGTGTGTGTGTGTGCGCGCCATGCTCTTCAAAAAGGTGGTTTAATGTACCTGCAAAAAGTATTGACCCATGTCCACCTGCGCAATCCATGCAGGCTAATGTGGGTTGAACATTTTTGCTAAATTTTGTAAACTTTCTGCATGTTCAAGGACCATTCTTGGTTTAATCAATTGATGCTCAGAATGGATTCTTTTGATCTATAATTGTATGCTGACTAGCTTACTGAAATAATGTTGAAAGCAGCATTAAACACTACATAATCAATGAAATCAATTAACCCTTTACCAAATTAAAAATTTTTGGCCTTGTCCAAATCCAAAGCATTTGCAGATGACAAATTAACCCTTTACCAAACAATCACGTGTTTTCATGACATTGAAGAAGAGACCTTTTGAAAACAATGTGGTTACCAGCATTTTCTCCTTTTTCCCACAATGTTTTCCACCCTGTCTAAGAACTAAAGGTCATTTGTATCACTTTCAAATCGGTCACATGCAGATGCGCTCACCTTGGAACAGCCAAAAATTTTTGTTTGGGAGTTAGATGGGGCTTGAATGGTGAAAGTTGTCACTGAAAGGGTTGAAAATATTGTAGGAAAAGGAGGAAATGCTAGTTACTAGTATTTTCTCGTGTGCTCACAATATTTTCATAAAGCCTTCTTTCCTTGAATTGTTGAAATTTGACATTGTTTGGTAAAGGGTTAAGCAACATCAGAACATTCAGGGAAAGTTAGTTGTAGCTATGAATAAATTGCGTTTTTTCACCTCCTTGACACAATGATTTGGCAGAAGGCTCTGAAAACATTCTTAACCCTTCACCACACAATCCAGACTTTTAACGACCCTGTGAAAGAAGCCTTTTGAAAACATTGTGAGAAAAGGAGAAAATGCTGGTAACCAGCATTTTCTTCTTTTCCCACAATGTTTTCTACCCTTTCCAAAACAGATTTAAACATTTCAGTCACATTTGTTTTGTTGTCTGCAAATGCTTTCAATTTGGACCAGTCAAAAATTTTGTGGTTTGGTAAAGAGTTAAAAAATACATAATGATCAACGTAATTTACAGTTTGATACAAAAATGTAAGCAATCTTTACATTTTTACACAATGCTTTCAAAAGCGGCTTTACAAAAAAAGATAGCCACATGGGGTATTGAGCACCTTTTTCATAGAGACCAGCTTTCTGATAGAAAAAGTAAAAAATAATAATTTCATCAAAAGTTTTGCCATTGAAAGCTTTACGAAATCTTGTCTTTTAATAATCCAGAGGAAAAAGGCTTTTCAGAAATATTGTCAGAAAAGGAGAAAATGCTGGTAACCAGTATTTTCTCCTTGTCCAATGATGCTTTACACACTTCCAAATACAACATCTATTTTTTTTTTGCTACATTTATATTGAGGTTTGCCTGTACCACACAATTCATAGTTTTAATGACCCTGAGAAAGAAAGCTTTTGAAAACATTGTGGGCAAAGAAAAACATGCAGGTAGCCAGCATTTTCTCCATTTCCCACTATGCTTTCTAACCTTTCACGTACAAATCCATTCATTTGAGCATTTAATCAGTTGTCCGTAAATTCTTTCAATTTAGAGAGCTCTAAATATTTTTCCATCTGGTAAAGACATAACCCTTTACCATGCAACCACAACTCAAGACTCGTCCAACTTGAAAGCATTTGCAAATTAGCTTTTGTCTTTGATAGGGTAGAAAAACATTTGGGAAAAGGAGAAAATGCTAGTTACCAGCACTTTCTCCTCTTCCAGCAATTCTTTCAAAGGGTCTCTTCCTCAAGGTCATTTAAACTCCTGATTGTTTGGTAAAGTGTTGAGGTCAATCAGTTATCAGCATACAGTAGATCTTCTTATGTCAAGGAAATTAAGCCTGGCCACAGGGAATGGCACCAAGGAAGTTGATTGTAATATAATAAAGACATTGATAGACAAAATATTGTAAATGACTATATAAAACAATCAAAGTGACACTTTTTTTCAGTGAATGATTGATTGAAATGTTATTGATAGTTGAAGCTTGTGTTTGTACTCTTTACAAAATGAAAAGTTCTGACTTCTACAGTTTGTACAGTTGAACCCAGATACCATAGACTAAGCAACCCACTGATTTACTACCTGGAACCACTGTTTATTTTCCACACTCCTGATTAACTCTTTACCAAACGACAAAATTTTAGATCAGTCCAAATTGAAAGCTTTTGCAGACGACAACATAAAGGTGAATTAAAAATTGAAATTTGTTTCTGGAAGAGTAGAAAAAATTGTGGGAAAAGGAGAAAATGCTGGTTACCAGCATTTTCTCCTTTTCCCAGAATGTTTTCAAAAGGCTTCTTTCACAGGGTCTTTAAAAGTCGGGATTGTGTGGTAAAGGGTTAAGTTAATGCTGTAATTGAACTTGCATCATAAAACCACCTGCCATAGAGACTACTTTTCTAAGTACCTTTGTGTACAGTTTTGACTGTATTTGCTGAAAAAAAATATTTGCTGAAACAAAGCTCAAATGATAGGATTTGTCTTTGAGTGGGTAGAAAAATTATTCAAAGAGAAGAAAATGCTGCGAATAATCTTTGCAAAATTCTTCTTCCTCGGGGTGGTAAAAACATGAATCTTTCTGGTAAAGGGTTGAACAGTTTCACATTCTAGTGACTAATTGGATATGGAAGATCACATAAACACTGAAAAAGATTTAAAAATTCTGATTTTTGTAAAGCTATGGAAAGTCTGTTAACATAGTAGGTCTTGGCTCTAAAATGGAAACATTCACTTATTGGAGGCGGTGCTTGACAGGTTATGTTATGCCTGACTTGTAACACAGAAGGGGAGCATTACTGTAGAAGAGTAGGTTGTCAGATTTGATTCCCTAATATCAGAATTATTGGACTAAGTGATAGGGGAAAGGATGGCCATTAGTGTTAAAGATGAAGAGTGATTACAGATCTTTGTGAATCATTTATTGATAGCTCAGATATGGAAATGAGGCTCACTGTTATCAATGCAATTAAGTCTGCTGCAGTATCAATACCACTGGGCAGGTGTAATGGTCATTTTGTTGGCCATCAGTTGGTCATGTTTACCCTGTGAACAAAGCTTTCATTTGAATGCTGGAAGCTTGCAGTTTCCTTTGATGCTATCGATCTTGAAGATTGTGTTTCAGTTTTAAGAGTGACTGCTTCCTTGTGTAGTGCTTAGAAGATAAAGAGTGTTTTAATAAAGGCTTGTTTGCCTTCTTCCTCGAATTTCAGTGTAAATTTAGAGAAAGGTGGACAGGAGGAATATTTGAATGAACCATTGTTAGAAACTTGAATCGTTTGATTTTAGATTTACAGTGTGCTGGAGTATTGTTGGCAAGGGCCATAAAACAAAAGGAGCTCACTATCAATAGCTTCCAAAGAAACAACACCTTGGAATATTATTGTGTTCTGATATTCATTTGAAAATAACTAAGGAAAAAATTTGATTGGAGAAAAAATTGGATATTAACGAAGTTTGAACTACGAATATTGGATATATCAATTCTTTGTTCATATTTTGGAGCCATACATTTGTGGATATATTTTTATTCTGTAAGTTTGATGTAGCTATTCTTTCAACGCAAGCTATTATGAAAAGCATGTCTCATGATATTGTTATTAGATTTTTTGCCCATTTCTGAAAACCATGATGTGGACTATGACATAACTCATGAAAAAAACAATATGAAAATTTGAAAAAATGGGGCATTCCTCATGTTTTCTCTATGTGATTCTGCCTAGATTTCAATTTTGAAGCCATCTTTGCAGAGTTGTAGTTAAAAGATATTATACAATTAGCACTTTGTGTATAAAAAAAATCAGAGTGTATTTTTGTGCAGTCTGATCTTTATAGACACTTACAGCTGGGTACAGCTGTTCTTGTAAAAATATATTCTAATTTTTTATCTGCACTGTTATACCATGTCAAAACAGAACAATTCCATTTCTTTTGCAATGTAAGGGTTAATTCATAATTCTTTCATTAATTACGCAAAACAGTATTGAGTTCTCATTTAGCTTTGGATGCCATGGTAACACTTCCTGAATGACAATGTAACTGACCTTTTCTTAGTAGTAAAACATTGAAAATTGCTCATCTGAGACCTTATCCTTATGAAAGATGCAGCTATATAAATTACAATACATTATTAAATTTTGTAGGCAATGTATTTGTATGCAGATTAGTCTTACTAGTGCACATGACTTTTTTATGGTCTGGCAGAAGAAAAAGCTTTATTTATTTTAACCCTTATCTTGCTAAATAACTAACTTGAAATTTTCAAGCCGATAGTATAAACCCCAATAATGCTAGTTCAAGTGTATTTTTTGGAGAAATTTTCCATATGGGACAAGGTAGATCAAACATCAGACTGCATGTTTTGTGCAGTCTGATCTTGATCTACATTGTATGCAAAAGGTCAGTCAGTCATGCTTAGCAGCTTCAGAGTTTACCAGCATTTTCTCCTTTTTCCTCAATGTTTTCTAGCCTATCAAGAATAAATTTTGTCATTTGGGCCACCTTTAACATGTTGTCTGCAAGTGCTTTCAATTTAGACCAGTCTAGAATTTTGATGTTTGGTAAAGAGTTAAGTCAGCATATACATATAGACTTGTCCAAATTTAAAGCACTTGCAGATTACAATTTAACTGTTGTTCAGATGATGGAATTTGTCCATGATAGGGTAGAAAACATTGTGGGAAACAGAGAAAATGCTGGTTACCGGCATTTCCTCCTTTTCCCACATCGTTTTCAAAAGGCTTTTTTCCCAGGGTCCTGAAAGCTCGGGATTGTTTGGTGAACGGTTTACCCTGTAACAAACAATCTTGTTTTTTCATGACCCAGGGGAAGAAGGCCTATTAATGTTTACCTAAAGACTAAATTTTAGACTGGTCCAATTTGAAAGCACTTGCAGATCAACATAAATATGGCACAAATAATTGGATTTGTATAAAAGACTTGAAAACATTTGGGAAAAGGAGTAAATGCTGGTTACCAGTATTTTCTCTTATACCAGTAATTTTTTCAAAGGCCTCTTTCTCAGGGTTGTTAAAACTTGTTAAAAAATGTTGTAAAGGGTTAACCTTCTACCACACAATCCTGACTTTTATCGACCCTGATATTGAAGTCTTTTGAAAACATTGTGGGAAAAGGAGAAAATGCTGGTAACCAGCATTTTCTCCTTTCCCCACAATGTTTTCTACCCCATCAAAGACAAATTGCATCATTTGAGTCACACTGAAATTGTTGTCTGCAAATGCTTTCAATTTGGATGGGTCTAAAATTTTGTCATGTGGTAATGGGTTAACTGCATTGTGGAAAAAGGAGTATGCCATGAACCAGCATGTTCTCTTTTTACCACTGTTTTCTACCCCTTTCAAAGACCAATCATATCACTGAACTACATTTATTGTGTCGGCAGTTTGGACAAGTCAAAAAAAATTTCCTGTTGTGAAAAGTTTACGAATTTCCATTTCTGATTATTATGGAGATAACAAACGATTGTGAGACTGAAACAGGGGAAGAGAAGAGGAAAAAACTGTTTTTCAACTTTGTCGATAAAACCGGGAGACATGGGGTTTATTGCTTGTTAACTCTTACAGTGCCAAATAAACCCAACACACTTTTTCAGTCTAGAAATAAGACTGAAATAATAGTCTGTAGTGTTTCATCAAAGTGGACAGTGAAGAAGATCACGGATCAGACTCCATGTTGTGTGCAGTCTGATTTTTTCGTGAAAGGATCTTTAACCCTTTTGCACATGATCCCGAGTTTTGATGACCCTGTGAAAAAAGGCCTTTTAAAAACATTGAGGGAAAAGAAGTAAAATGCTGGTAACCAGCAATTTCTCCTTTTCCCATAATGTTTTTTATCCTATTGAGGGCAAACTTTGTCATTTGAGCCACATCTGATTTGTTGTCTACAATTTTTTTCAATTTGGCCAAGTCTAGAATACTGTTGTAAAGGGTCAAGGGTTAAAATCAAATACTGCTTTTCATCTTGTTTTACAAAATTAATGTAAGGGCTTGTATGTGTGAAGCAATTTCTTGGAGATGGATTTTTTTAGTCATAGCTATGGCTCATATGCCTTACAAAGGAACTTCTTTTAATTCTATACCAAACGACAAAATTGTAGACCTGTCCAAATTGAAAGCATTTGCAGACGACAAAAAAATGTGATTCCAACCAAAACTGAAATTTGTCTATTGAAGTGTAGAAAACTTTGTGGGCAATAGAAGAAAAGAGAAAGAGCTGCTTACCAGCATTTTCTTCTTTTTCCACAATGTTTTAGAAAGTCTTCTTCCTTACCATCGTTAGGACTCTGAATTGTGTGGTAAAGGGTGAAGACAAAAGTGAAAATAGATCTATAGATCTAAACCAAACCACATTACTATGGGGGAACAGTTTTAGCAAGGGAGGTAATTCTGTATTCCATTTTATTGATAGTTGATTTCCCGGAGAAATTGCTTGTGTCTCTGCTGTTATGTAAATGTCCTCATTGTTAGCATATTGACAAAGTGTCAGATTCCTATCGTTTTGATACATTCTATAGACTACAGTGTGATTTCAGGGGGCTTAACCATTTACCACAGCATCGTAGTGTTGTCAGACAACCTTTGTGCCTTTGTAAGACATTTCTGACAGATTTAAAGACACTATATTGCAACAGTATTCCTCATTTCAAGGACTATGCAAGTTGTAATACTTTAAAATTTTGCACCATACTGGCTTTTTTCATACATACTGCAATTTTCTACAACTGACAATGATTTTTAACCCTCTACCACCCAGTTTGGATTTTTAACAACCTTAAAAGAGAAGGCTTTTGAAAACATTGTTGAAAAAGGACAAAATGCTGGTAACCAGCATTTTCCCCTTTTTCCCACAGCGTTTTCTAACCTAATAAAGACAGAAATCATTATTAGGAATACATTTGTCATCTGCAAATGGCCACAATTTGGTCAAGTCCAAAATCTTATAGTTTGGTAAGGAGAAAAATATGTTTCGGGACATGCAAATGTCTCTCTTGAATGATACGGAAATCCTTGTGAGAAAAGGCGTAAATACTGGTGACTCTCTATTGCTCTTTTTTGTCTTTTAAAATTTTTCATCAGCTGACAAATTCAGGAGCAGTATTAAATCCTCACCAAACTACAAATATTTAGCCTTGTCCAAAATGCTGTTTACCGGCATTTCCTCCTTTTCCTACAATGTTTTCAAAAGCCTTCTGTCTTAGTGTCGTTAAAACTGGGGATTGTTTGGTTTAGGGTTAATAGACAAAACGAAATTCTAGGAAGAAGAAGGAATCAAATCCATCAGTTAGCAATACCAAGTGAAAGACAGCACAAAGGGAACCCATGGAGAAAGGAGAACATTGAGAGATAATTGGAGTGATCCAATCAAAAGTTGCACTGTATCACTATTTGGGAATGTAATATTTTAGACAGACTTGCCCTATAGCAATTTCTTCTTTAGCCACAATGTTTTCAAAAGGTGTGTACTGTAAGACAACAAAACCCTAGCTGCTTTTTTTCATACATGTATACTTGTCCTAATTTTTGGATGTAATACCATCAATGGGTGGATAAAGTTTATGTTCTGTTCTGTTCTGTTGGTGGTAACAAAGTTCTAGATAAAAGAAAGGAATCAAATCTATTGATTAGCCATGTAAAGTGAAAGACAGCACAAAGAGAGTTTTGACAGCAGTTTCAGTAGAAACAGGAGAACATTGAATGATAATTGGAATGATCCAATCAAAATTTGTTCTCTATCATTATTTGGGAATGTATTGTCTCAGACAGACATGCCCAACAGCTCTAGGAGACAAATTGATTAGATATTTTCTGGATGCGTAGCCATGGAATAAATGTCCTTATAGAATCTTGTCCTATAGGTTTTTCTTTTTTTTTTTTAACAAAATCATTGTTTTCCTTTTCTGTGAGTCAAACAGAGATGTTCAGTTAGGCAGTTTTGAGATCTAAGTTATGTAAGACTTTTGCTTAATCTCTTTAACCCTTTACCACACGACAAAATTTCAGACTTGTACAAATTGAAAGCATTTGCAGACGACAAAATAAATGTGACTAAAAAACTTAAATTTGTGTTGGGAAGGGTAGAAAACATAGTAAGAAAAGGAGAAGATGCTGGTTACCAGCATTTTCTCCTTTTCCCACTATGTTTTCACAAGGCTTTTTGTTCAGGGTCGTTAAAACCCGTGATCGTGTGTTAAAGAGTTAATTAACTAAAACTTTCAGAACAGTGTATGTGGAATGAAAAACTAAACCTAAAGCCCCTTTGCCATCCCTGACCCCTTTCATATTTCCTTAACCCTTTACCACACAATGCCAACTTTTAACGACCCTAAGAAAGAAGCCTTTTGAAAACGTTGTGGGAAAAGGAGAAAATGCTGGTAACCCGCGTTTTCTCCTCTTACTACAATGTTTTCTACCCTTCTCAAAACAAATTTCGATTTTTCAGTAAATTTTTTGTCATCTGCAAATGCTTTCAATTTGGGCTAGTCTAAAATTTTGTTGTTTGGTAAAGGGTTGATATATTGAGAGCTGGAATTTGATTTTGAGTGTTTCTAAATTATCAGACTACAGAATTTTAGGCTGGTCCATATAAGCTCCTGTATAAAAGAAATAATTGAGGCTCAAATGATGGAATTTGTGTTGGAAAATGTATAAAACATTGGAAATGAAGAAATGCTGGCAATCTGCATTTTCTACTTTACCCATCATGTTTTCAAAGATGTACTTTCTCAGGGTTGTGAAAACAGGATTGTTTGTTAAAGAAATTCCACAGCAGATAGCAGATAAGTCTCTTATATACACAAATTTCGAAATGGTGTTACTTTGAAAAGCAGGAAAAGGACCATTTTTTTCCCATGTTTCTTTTGGTTAGCTCTTGACCAAAAATGACACAATTTTAGATTTGTTCAAATTCAAAGATGTTGCAGATGCCAAATTGAATGAGTAGATCATTGGATGAAATTTATCGCTGAAACGGTAGAAAACATTGTGGGAAAATGCTGGTTACAAGCATTTTCTCCCTTTCCCGTGTTTCCAAAAGCCCGCTTCCTTAGGGTAAAATGGTTAGATGAATACTGAGCTCAGAATGTTTCTGTTTCTTCCTACAGCAGATGACATTAAAAATATCCTGGTGGATAAGAATGATCAAAATAAATACATGTGAAAAGTGGAAACATTGTAGCTAAAGGAAAAATTGATCTTTTAGCGATTTCACCCTTTGTCACGTTTTCTATTGTGATCTGCTGCATAATGCAATTTCTCCTTCTCCCACAGTGTTTTCTACCCTTTTGGAGAACTTTCTGTCATTTTCATCAAATTTAAAATTGTCGTCTGCAAACTCTTTCAATTTGGACCAGTCCAAAATTTATCGTTTGGGAAAGGGTTAATAAATGGAGTAGATCCTCATCTTTAGGTGGTAGAATTGACCTGACATTGCAGTGTTTTTCTGCCAGCGTTTCTCAGCATTGCAGATAAATTTTTGAATTTTGCCAGAACTCATTTATATACATGCACAAACATGTTAAAAGAATCTGATAATTCATTATTGCAAAAACTTTTAGGCTTGTACTTACATCGCCTGCATGGGTAGCTCAGTGGTTAGTGTATCTTACTCATGACCTGCTGGTTGTGAGTTTGATACCCAGTTGAGGCAAACTTTCTTTCCAGCAACTTTCGCCTCTCACCTCTGATGCATGTGACAAAGATAGTCTGAGTAGCTTTGGAAAGAAAGTTGTCAGTACTGGTGTGAGAAAGCTAGGAAACACATGGGCATGTCACTGACTGCCATGATACGACCTGAGCTGTTAAAATGGCATTAAACTCCATTACAAAGACAAAAATTTGTACTTACACCATGCTTGAGAAAAAAATGTGGTCATTACTATTACTTTCTTGCAGCATTTCCTTTCACAATTTTTCTGGTACATACAGAATAGAGTACATCAGTAAGATCAGGCCAAAGTTTAGAGTATGACCAAACCTTAACATTATGGAATGCCTTTTCTCTGCCAGATATGAAATGATCAATACTGACATTCTCATAGGAGTGTAACAGAACGTTTTAGATTTTCAGAGTATCTGAAATTCGAAGTCATTGTGCCATTATTTTCCTCGCAAAATATCCATTGATTATAGAGATACTGGTTTGGAACTTGCAGTTATGAGTTTCCGCATGCAATTTTATTTCATATTTTGAGAGGGAGGGAAGTTAGTTGGCGCACAGTAAGCGACAAATGGACTTTGCTGTACATGAGAAAATTCCCATGAGTAAAGAATAAACTTTCTAGGCTATCCTCTGAGGTCTGTTTATGATACTTGATACATTTTCATAACTTTGTTTTTTCCTGTTCTTTACACATATTCCTTTGTGCCTTGACCTATACTTAATTAAGCTGTTCTTTCATTGTGATGCTATTTTAAGATGTTTACTAACAGCCCAAATTTTAGTTTTATCATTGATGCCATGGCAACAGGTCATCTTTAAAGTGCAACAAAAACAAAAGAGAAATTTTCCAAGAATGACCTTAACCCTTTACCACATGACAAAATTTTAGACCCAAAGAAATTGAAAGCATTTGGACAAGACAATGAATTTAGCTCAAATGATTATTTTTGTTCCTGACTTTTAACGACCCTGAGAAAGAAGCCTTTTGAAAACATTGTGGGAAAAGGAGAAAACGCTGGTAACCAGCATTTTCTGTTTTTACCACATGAGGAGAAAGCTGTGTGGGAAAAGAAGAAAATGCTGGCTACCTGCATTTTCTTCTTTTCCCGTAATGGTTTTAAAAGGTCTCTTTCTCAGGATTGTTAAATCATGGAATTGTATGGTAAACAGTTAATAATCATGTTTTCAAAGCTGCTTGCTGCTAGAATATCTTGGCAGGTGACAGTATGGATCCAAGATCAGATTTTACTTTAGTTGATCTATACTCGCCACAAAAGCATCTGTAGTTGTGAGAAACACCAAGATTATTTAGATTTGCTATCACTGACATTTCTCACCAGTGCTGCACCTAGTTTAACCCTTAGAGTGCCGAATAAACCTATCAGACTGTTTCAAACTAGAAATACAACCCCAAATAATGGCAACTTCATGGTTGCTTTTGTCTTCATTGTTTCAACAAAGCGGACAGTGTAGATCAAAGATCAGGCTGCACATTTTGTGCAGCCTGATCTTGATCTACACTGGCCGCAAAAGCAACTATAGTCGTGAAAGGCACTTTAAGGGTTAAAAAAACATTCCTACCAAGTTTGAATCAAGTAACGTTGCCTGACATGAGCAGTGTCAAGACATTGGTGTTAGCAGATGACTTCCATCCACTTTTGAAACAATGGTTTGATTCAGGATTTTGGTCATGCTAGCAAAGCATATAACATTAGTAGAGCTTTTAAACTCTGAATACTATCAAATGTCATTGGTTTACAGTGTTAGCACTGCAATCCAGTTTTCAAATGATTTGTCAAATGAGGGAGAACAAAATCAAATTTGATTCCAAGGAAAATTTGGATCATAGCTCGTGCAGTGCACCTTCTTTTCCGAAGCTGATAATGTAAGAAAGGGGTCAAAATGAAGGGATGTAATAATCCTGTTGAATTGTTTACACAAATGTGTTACATCAGAACCCATGCAAAGTAAACTGTTATTAACAAATACAAGGTGGACGCATAGCTCACAGTCATTTCAGCAATATGAATGTTGCTGCATATTATTATTTATTTGGTAGAAGCTATTGTAAACTTTATTGCATATATATTTTTGGACAAATGCTTGTTTAGACCAAGCAGCAAGCACAATATGCTATTGCAATCTACATATTAAATATGGCTCAAATGATTGAAATGTTTGATAGGATAGAAAGCAATGTGGAAAAGGAGAAAATGCTGCTTTCCAGAATTTTCTCTTTTATCCACAGTGATTTCAAAAGGTTGTTAAAGCACAGTTTTGTTGGGTAAAGGGTTAACTCTTTACCAAACAACAATAATTTAGACTGTTCAAAACTCAAAGCATTTGCAGACAACAAATCAAAGGTGGCTCAAATGACGAAATTTGTCTTTGATAGAGTAGAAAACATTGTGGGAAAAGGAGAAAATGCTAGTTAGTAGTATTTCCTTCTTTTCCCACAATGTTTTCAAAAGGCTTCTTCCCTCAGGGAATTAAAAGTCGAGATTGTGTGGTACAGGGTTAAATGGAAATGGTTTATGTAATGTACATCACTGTATGTCTATCAACAGTTACCTCAAATAACCTTTAAAAAACTGCTGCATCATATCAAATCAGCTTTATATACAGACTGTATGAAAGTTTAGGAGTAAGAATTAAAAGGTCAAGGTCAGTTGACTAAGATTACCAGCATTATAGAAAAAACGATGAAAAGTCCTCAAGATTTAGGGGCCAGATGACATCAAAATTTGGAATTGAGTGAATGACTGTGACACATGGAAGTTGGCAGATTAAAATAAATCGATAGGCGCAATTGTCACATAAAGCTTGTTGTTCAAAAATCAACTCTATATTTATTGAAACCTTTATTTTTAGTTACAAAGTTTCAGATGTGAAGTCAATATTAATTTTTTAGATTGCAGAAAAGAAAAACATGAATGCATATGAAGAGACAGATTAAAGTCTTGCCATCTGCTGTATTTGTTCTTGTTTTTGATTTTTTTTTCCTCATGAAAGTAACAGATCTTTCTAGAAGAGAGGATGCCTAAGGTATTTTTTATTATGTAGAAAGCTTCTCCTCTGTAATAAACAATTCAGTGATAAGAGAGAGAGATCTGTGAGATTCAGTTACAGACTATTATTATTACTCAGCAGGCTTGGTGATTTTCATATGATTATTGCTTTGATAACAAAAACTGATATTGATTGTCTTCTTTTTCTTCCTGGTAACCAATGCATTTTCTTTCCCATTTCTCCTGCCAGTACTTGTTTGAAAGAAAGGTAACTGTACTGATTTTGGTACCCTGTTCCACACTAAAGAGTTGTCCAATTGTTCTGTAATTTTCCAGTTTTTGCTTGACAGTGTAACATCACATGAAATGTCACCATCTATTGTATAGGAATTCCCTAGTCATGGGTGTATCAGTTAACTCTTTACCACACAATCACGACTTTTAACGACCCTGAAAAGAAAGGCTTTTGAAAACATTGTGGGAAAAGGAGAAAATGCTGGTAACCAGCATTTTCTCTTTTTCCCACAATGTTTTCTACCCTATCAAAAAGAGAAATCATCAGTATAGCAAGACTTAATTTGTCGTCTGCAAATGCTTTTAATTTGGTTCAGTCTAGAATTTTGTCGTTTGGTAAAAAGTTAAACCCATCTATTTGGCTTGAAAAGGCATGCAGATCTAGAGAAAAATCAATAAATTTATATGATATTGTGGTTTATAACTTTGGTCATGGAATTTTTTAGGCACATGTGGGTATTTTGTGAGTAATGGGCACTATGATAGACATGTCTTGTTTAGGGGGAGAAAGGTGACTTCTCAGGTGACATAAACAGATAAACTGTTACTATGTCGACATGCCTTTCTAGGTAACTCTTTCTGTTTTAGGAGGTGACCTACTCTGAAAAAACTTCTAGCTAACGAAGAAATTGCTAATGATGAGTAATTTCTTCTGTAACCTTAATGTGTTCAAAAACTATATTTTTTTGCACAATTTTAGGGTTCTCTTGACTGTAGATAGCATCTCAAAAGCATTCTGCCATATTTGTAAAAAATTAACCCTTTCCGAAACAAGCCCTGGTTTTCACGTGTCTGCAGTACAAGTCTTTTGAAAACACTGTGGGAAAAGGAGAAATTGCTCGTAACGAGCAATTTCTCCTTTTCCCACAGTGTTTTCTACCCTTTTGAGACCTTTCTGCCATTTTCATCAAGTTTAAAATTGTCATCTGCAAACTCTTTCAATTTGGACCAGTCCAAAATTTGTCGTTTGGGAAAGGGTTAAACTGCTAAGGCCTGGACAAGGATAATAAAGTTATGCTGTACACAAGCACTGAAACTTGTGTTTTTGAGGTCCACAAATGGGGCCATTATGTCTGCAATTCTACAGAAGCCTATATTGATTAACCCTTTCCCAAACAAGCCCTGGTTTTCACGTGTCTGCAGTACAAGTCTTTTGAAAACACTGTGGGAAAAGGAGAAATTGCTCGTAACGAGCAATTTCTCCTTTTCCCACAGTGTTTTCTACCCTTTTTGAGACCATTCTGCCATTTTCATCAAATTTAAAATTGTCGTCTGCAAACTCTTTCAATTTGGACCAGTCTAAATTTTATTGTTTGGGAAAGGGTTAAAACAACAGGGAGGAAACTTCTATTTCATTCCTTTTCTGACGATATCAATAAATATAGTGTTTATGAAGACAGACCTGCTAAATTGATTGACAATGTATGCACCCATTCCCTACAACTTCAATTTATAAGTCATCAGATTCACCCATTATCATACAGGTTTTTGTCATAACAGTAATCTAGTTCTTTCTTTCCTACAGTGTTTTCTTCTTTATCTAAGACAAATCCTATCATTTGAGCTGTGCTTAATTTAATGTCTGCAAGTCCTAAACCTTTTACCACACAATCCCGACTTTTAATGACCCTGAGAAAGAAGCCTTTTGAAAACATTGTGGGAAAAGGAGAAAATGCTGGTAACCAGCATTTTCTCCTTTTCCCACAATGTTTTCTACACTTCCCAAAACAAATTTCAGTTTTTGAGCCACATTTATTTTGTCGTCTGCAATTGCTTTCAATTTGGACTAGTCTAGAATATTGTCGTTTGGTAAAGAGTTAAGATAGAGACAATTCTAAAATTTTGTTGTCTTGTAAAGAGTTAGTCATGTAAAGGCAAAAAGGAAAAACATTTGAGCTGTGCTCTGGCAAAATTGGGCTTAATGCATCTCCATGATATCACAATGATCATGGATCCATAAAGTTCATTTTATTCTAGCAACCATGAGGTAAGTTTAACATTCCTCCTAAGTAACGTTGCCTGACAAGAGCAGTGTCAAGACATTAGCAGATGACTTCCATCCACTTTTGAAACAATGGTTTGATTCGGATTTTGGCCATACTTAAAGCATATACCATCAGTAGAGCTTTTAAACTCTGAATACTGTCAAATGTCATTTGTTTACAGTGTTAGCACGGCAATCTAGTTTTCAAATGTTTTGCCAACTGAGAGAGAACAAAATAAAATTTTATTCCAAGGAAAATTTGGATCATAGGTAGTGCCATGCACATTCTTTTCCAAAGCTGATAATGTAAGAATGACATACATGAAATTGACCAATAGCGAAAAGTTTCAGCCCAGGCCAGCCTGCGCGGACTGCACAGGCTGATGTGGGTGGATACTTTTTGCAGATGCATTAAGCCCACTTTTCACAGAGCATAGCTCATTTTTAGGAAAGCAAAGAATGAAAAACATTATGGAAAAGTAATTGCTTGTTATGATAAGCCACTTGTGTGCACAACAATGGTTTGAGAGCCTGTGAACATCAAGGGCCTATAAAGTAATATTTTGTACTTTAATGGGTAAGATGGACCTTTTTGTCTGGAAATTCATAAATGATTATTTAACTCTTTACCAAACGACAAAATTTTAGACCGGTCCAAATTGAAAGCATTTGCAGACGACAATATAAATGTGATTGAACAATTGAAATTTGTTTTGGGAAGCTTAGAAAACATTGTGGGAAAAGGAGAAAATGCTGGTTACCAGCATTTTCTTCTTTTCCCACAATGTTTTCAAAAGGCTTCTTTCTGAAGGTCGTTAAAAGTCAGGATTGTGTGGTAAAGAGTTAAAGGTTTGCAGACCTATGTCCTGTCAAAAGCGGTTTGTTCCTTACACAGAAAACCAAATTTTACACTTGTCCATACTCAAAGGATCTGCAGACTGCATTGTTTGGTTTGGTTTGTATTGGAGTTTAATGCCTTTTTGACCGCTTAGGTCATATCATGGCGGTCAGCAATGCACCTATGTGCTTCCTGGCTATCTCACACCAGTACTGACACAACATTCTTTCCAAAGTCACTGACTACTTTTCTCACATGCATCATAGGTGAGAGGCGAAAAATCGCCAGAAAGAAAGTTTGCCTCAACCGGGTATCGAACCCGCAACCACTAGGTCACGAGTCCGACACGCTAACCACTGAGCTACCTGGGCGGGCAGCAGACTACATTGTAAGATGGGGCTAAAATGATTGCATTTGTCTTTCAAAGGAAAGAAAACATTGTGGGAAAAGTACAAATGTTGGTTTTACCAGCATTTCCTCTCTTCTCAATGTTTTTTCAAAAGCCTTCTTCTAAGTGTCATAAAAACGGAGGGTTAACTCTTTACCAAACAGCGAAATTTTGGACATGACTAACTTGAAAGCATTTGCAGACAAGTGTAGCTCAGAACTGGTAATAATTTCTGTCATTAATCAAGTAGAAAACATTGGGGAAATGAGGAAAATGCTGATTACCAGCATTTTCTCCTTATCCCACAATGTTTCAAAACCCTTCTTCAGTGTCCTTAAGACTGGGGATTGTTTGGTAAAGGGTTGATATATTTGGTTCAAGCAATGCAGTAATTTTCCTTTGCTTATTAAATTTTATGGATGAGGAAGTAGATCTATGAGTTCAGCATTGATTTTTAGCTCGGCTGCATTTGAAGAAAATGCTGTGGTATTGTCATAGCCCTGTTGTTGTCTGTGTTGTCTTCTGCGATGAAATCCTTGTTGTGAAAAAACTCTGACATTTTATCATATCTCTGTCATTACTGAAGATATTTACTAGTTGTTATTCATGAAATGGGGAACCTGTACAACAGGGGCTGGTAACCATCAGAATCGTTTTGCCATGTTTTACACTTAGAATTTATACTGAAAATCAATCTGTTTCTAAAGCAATTACAGCCAAGTGTATAAGAATGCAATGCTTTTGACCTATTTCTTAGTATTGATAAATGAATAGAATGATAATTTGTGATAGTTAAAAAATGTGCCCATGTTTATTCAGTGGACCCCCGCTGGCCTATTTGCTCCCACATGTATGAAACCAATACACAAGCATTGCTACTGCCACTCAATACCCTGGCATTTATTCACACCACAGCAAATTGACATGATAGGAAATGGTCCTTTTCTTGTACCGTTCGGTAGTTTGATGTATTTCTTATTGTTACCCAAATAACTCTTTTGCTGCCAACTAAATGGAGCTTACTTTTAACGTGGTCTATAAGTATCCTTTTCTTTTGAATTGGACCAGTTTTTGGTAGTAGATTAGCACCAGATAACAGACAGTGTAGATTGAAGATCAGACAGCAGACCTTTACAACACAGATTAGTGGGTAAATGTAACACTTTTTGAATGGAACAGAAGTTTGGAAATCAAAATATGGCCATTTAATACCTCAAAAACATTTGAGCCACCCTCTGGCAAAAATGGGCTTATGCATCTCCTTGAGACATTATGGATCCATACAGTCCATTTTGTATTATAAATGACTGAATCATGAGGAACACTGGCCCTTTGACCTGCAGAAAATTGACCAATAGCAAAAAGTTTCATGCCTGCACAGGCTGACCTGGGTTGATACTTTTTGCAGATGCATCAAGTGCTCTTTTCACAGAGTATGGCATGTGATGTGTAAATTATTGGATTTCATGGCAGAATCACTGTACATGACTACTACTACCCCATGCAGTAGCTGTAAGAATGAAAGGGACCTACTCTGCAAGGCAAAATGGATTCAAACATGGCAATCTTGGAGCTGCTCTGGCTAAAATAGATCTTAAAATATCTAACAGTATGGGTTCAATATCAGACTGCTTAATTCTCCTACCGTTTCATCATTATGTCAATAATCCATACATAAAAGTGTGCAATCAGCTTCCGAAGGGTTAAACACTAATTAGGAAGACATTGCATTATTTAACAACCTCCTTGAATAATTTATAGCATCTTACTTTTGTAATGGTCTAATACAGAATTAGTCCAATACAAAACAATTCAGTTTTAACCCTTTGCCAAACGACAAATTTTAGACCCTTCCAAACTGATAGAGTTTGCAGACGACAATTTTAAATTTGATGAAAATGGCGGAAAGTTCTCCAAAAGGGTAGAAAACACTGTGGGAAAAGGAGAAATTGCTTGTTACAAGCAGTGTTTTCAAAAGACTTGTACTGCAGACACATGAAAACCAGGGTTTGTTTGGGAAAGGGTTAACAATCATTGGGAAGAAAACCTTTAAAACCTTTAGTAGAAGAAAAATGGTGGTAACCAACATCATTTTGAGCGGTGTTGTTTTTGAACCCTTTCCCAAACAAGCCCTGGTTTTCACGTGTCTGCAGTACTAGTCTTTTGAAAACACTGTGGGAAAAGGAGAAATTGCTCGTAACGAGCAATTTCTCCTTTTCCCACAGTGTTTTCTACCCTTGTTGATGACTTTCTGCCATTTTCATCAAATTTAAAATTGTCGTCTGCAAACTCTTTCAATTTGGACCAGTCCAAAATTTGTCGTTTGGGAAAGGGTTAAGAAAACGTCGAGGTATTTTTGTAGCCCTGGCGCCATCTGCATTGTTGTGAGAAACTTTTGACATTTTATTATATCGGTATTATTACGGAAGATATTTACTTCAAATCTGGAAAAGTTGTTAATTATCAAAAGGGGAACCTATACAACAAGGGCAGGTAACCATCAAAGTATTTTTGACAAAGTTATACCCCTTTTTCAACTAAGAACCTATACTGACAATCAGGCATCCATCCATAGGCAAGTGTTGGCACCTGCATGTGGTGCTCATGTTCTATTTTCCACAGCATATTTTTTTTTCAGCTTTCAAAGACAAATCCCATCATTTTAGACACATCTGATTTGTTGTCTGGAAAATGCTTTTAATTTTGATTTGGTCTTGAATTTTTTCTTTGGGCAAAGAGTAGATCAAAGCACTTTCAGCTCCATGATACAAAAGGTCACCTTATTCCTATTAAGATTAACAGACATGTTTTATGTGTTTGTTGATTTGGAAAAAGCCCAGAAAGTTTATGTAGAAAGAGAAAATAACAAAACCAGTAGGAAAAATTGCCTGTTGCAACCAACTTCTTCATGTGTCAAAATAAGTGTTATTAGATTTGGGTTTTTTTTAAGCTCACCTGAGCACGAAGTGCTCAAGATGAGCTTTTATGATTGTGCTGTGTCTGTTGTCCGTCGTGCGTCATCGCGGGTCATCAACATTTACCTTGTGTGCACTCTAGAGGCCACATTTCAGTCAGATACTCATGAAACTTGCTCAGAATGTTTGTCTTGATAAAATCTTGTACAAGTTTGAAATGGGTCACACTGGCTGAAACAAAAAGTAGGTCACTGGGCTAAATCTTAGAAAACCCTTGTTTGTACTCTAGAGGCCACATTTTTAGCCTGATACTCCTGAAACTTCTTCAGAATAATTGTCTCCGACAACTTCAAAATTGGGTCATGTTGGGTCAAAAAATAGGTTACTGAGCCAAATCTTTGAAAAAACTTGTTTGCTCTCTAAGAGGCCACATTTTAAGCCTGATACTCATGAATGTAGGTCAGATCATTTTTCTTGATAATATCTCAGACTAGTTTGAATTTGGGTCATGTCGGGTCAAAAAGTATGTCTTTAGGCTAAATCTTAGAAAAACCTTGTGCACACTAGATGGGCCACTTTTTCAGCCGGTTACTTATGAAACTAGGTCAGAATGTTTGTCTCAATCATATCTTGGACATGATTGAAAGTGGGTCATGACTGGTAAAAAAGGAGGTTACTGAGCCAAATCTAAGAAAAACCTTGTGTGCAATGGGCCACATTTTAAGCCAAAAACTCCTGACAGTACTTCAGATCAATTGTCTTGATGATATCTCAGACAAGTTTGAAATAGGGTCATGTCGGGTCAAAAAGTAAGTCTTTAGGCTAAATCTTAGAAAAATCTTAAGTGCACCCTAGAGGCCACATTTTCAACTGGTTACTAATGAAACTTGGTCAGAATGTTTGTCTTGATGATGTCTTGGACATGGGTCATGTTGGGTCAAAAAGTTGGTCAGTGAGCCAAATCTAAGAAAAACCTTGTGTACACTGTAGGGGCCGCAATTCCAGCCTGATACTCATAAAACTTTTTACTGTATAGCATACCTGTTTCTTGTAATGATTTATCAATTTATTAGTAATAAAATTGTACATGAGTGCCAGGATACTAAAGTGTGGCAGGGAATAAACATTTTAGAGATTTGATGATAATTCCACCATTTAATAGATAATCAAAAACACTGGAAAGAGTTCTTGTAAGCAACTGTTTCTTTCCCATCAGTGCTTTGTTAGCTTCCAGCTGGAGAGGCATATATAAACCATACTAGCACTCCTTTCCCTGAGAAAGTAGATCTGTCTCTTTTAATTCAAAACTCCCAGGCTTAACCCTTTACCATACAATGCCGCCTTTGACGCCCCTGGGAAAGAAGCCTATTGAAAACATTGTGGGAAAAGGAGAAAATGCTGGTAACCAGCATTTTCTCCTTTTCCCACAATGTTTTCTACCCTATCTAAGAAAAGTTGCACCATTTGAGCCACATTGAAATTGTCGTCTGCAAATTCTTTCAATTTGGACAAGGCTGGACGAGTCTGGTAAAGGGTTAAATGTCTTAATCTTCTGTATTGTCCTTGAAGAACTTCGAAATGGATATGTAAAATCACACACAACAAAGCAAGAAATAAACTTTAATCCAAGACTACAAATTCAAGGATAGTTTTCTGTCGGACAACACAGACATGCCTAAAAGTCACATGCTTCAAATAATTAAATTTTAGTACACAAGTGGTAGTTTGGCTGCTTTTAGGGTGATGTAGATCAAATCAGACTGCACAGAACATGCCGTGTGTTGGTTGATCAACACTGTCTGATATTCAGAGAGATTAAATCTGATCAAGACAGCCTTGGCTTTTTATGAATTGGTGTTGTTTCTGATAGAAAATGTTTACTTGACTTGAGGTTAACCACTTACCAAACAGTCCTTTGTTGTAAAGATCCACGAAAAAATGGCTTTTGTAAATATAAGGTGTGGAAAGGAGAAAATGCTTGTAACCAGCATTTTCTCCTTTTCTTTAAATGTTTTCTACCCCTTTCACAGGCAAAGTTCATCTTTTGATTAACTTTCCATTTTGTTGTCTAGACAAGCCTTAAATTCTGTCATTTGATAAAGGGTTAAACCCAGAGGGTTTTCCAGTAGCTTATGGTAGGTTCATTTTCAAGAGAAATGGCTGAAATCCCATTTATTTGTCTGCTGTTTGTTCTTTGAGACCTGATCTGACATGACATTTTTGTGTGTGTGTGAATCCTTTTTGGTACACAGATACCTGAATAACCACAGCTTTATGTCACTCCTGAAGCAAATACATGATGTGAAAGGAAATAAAAACAAAATACAATGAATAAATCTTTACAATATAGTTGGGTACATGATATTGCTTCCTTAACCCTTTCCCAAACGACAAATTTTGGACTGGTCCAAATTGAAAGAGTTTGCAGACGACAATTTTAAATTTGATGAACATGGCAGAAAGTTATCAAAAAGGGTAGAAAACACAGTGGGAAAAGGAGAAATTGCTCGTTACGAGCAATTTCTCCTTTTCCCACAGTGTTTTCAAAAGACTTGTACTTCAGACACGTGAAAACAAGGGCTTGTTTGGGAAAGGGTTCATTTAACCTGATCCTGACCTTTGTGCAGAATATGTTAGTAGGCATATAAATAGAACTCCGACTATCATTTGGGAAGTTAAGTTTGCATTTGCTGAAGTTATGAAAGACTAGAGCTAATTCTCTGTTTATAAATAGGTTAGGCCATTTATTTTGCACATACCGTATGTAATATTTCCGTGACTATTCGGGACATATGCCAAAGACAGTCACATGCTATGCTGAACGTAAAAATAGAATTTTAATTTATGTAAATGATGTTGACGTGGCTCAGGTTAAATGACGTGAGCTATACAAATGATTTAGGACCGTATCCTAATATAAATTATAAGTCTTAGATTTTGTTCAAATTACTGTAAAGATCTTTGAGGAAATTCACTATTCACTCGGAACACAAACATTTGTAGCTTGCACTAATGGCAGACCTGCACATGGTGAGTGGCTTCTTTGCTACAACATTTCTTCATTGTAGCATCTATAATTGGGCTTGTATTCGATTTGTCATCTGCAAATTCTGTGAATATGGAACACTGTAAGATTTAGCCATCTGGCCCGGAGTTAGAATGACAAATGTGTTATCTGTTCCTACTAAAGGTGTACATAAAACCTGCATAAATGTAAAATCCATGGAATATCCGTATCAGTTTCAGTATGTGATATTTAGCCAGATCCTCTTCGTGACATTTAGTGCTATTTTGCGATATGCTGGTGGCATTTAAAATCATATTTTTCTTCATTGCATTCTAACCTTTGTGTTTTATGGGTTTTTAATAGATTTAAAGTAAATATTTTATTTGCAAGTGAAAGCGTAATGATTTGTTAAGTTGTAACCAGGCAACTAGATATTAGACATGTCTGTATTGGTAGTATTTGCTGACAAAATATCAAAATTGAGGTTCAAACGACAGAATTAGTATTTGAACTGGTAGAAAACATGGTGGGAAATGAAGAAAATTATATATTTCTCACACAGTATTTTCTACAGCCTACTTCTCAGGATGGTGAAAACGTGGTGTTACCTGGCAAAAGCTGCTTAAAACTCCATTTTTATCAAAAACATTTTTTTTTAATGTTTTGTAAGGCAGTATTATGAGACTTGTGGTTTGAAATTTAAATTGCATTACAAAAAATACTGCTATTACTTGGAATCAAACCCAAGATCCTTAAAACTACATGCATGTGACTTTACAGCAGTGTCTATTCTAGGACACTGAAAATGATACAATAGAAAAATTTAGCTCATATACGGGGTTTATTCATGAAGAGCAGGCAGATGTTTCTCTTCAAACCCCCCCCCTCCCCCCCGCCCCCTTGGAAAAAAAAATGGGGGGGAAATGATCATGATCATTTTATGATCGAAAATGAAAGTCACATTGCAATGTTTTTAACTTTAACATTCACTAACCTCAACTCCAATGGAAAACGTAAATGGAGTGACATTTTACAAACTGCTGTTTTCACAGTACAACCAGTCTTCATGTACCTGACCATCGCATACAGAAACTTGAACACATAGAACTTAGAAAAACTTAATGTGACCACTAAAACTACTAAATAGTGAGTAAGGTCTACGTATGTTTATGCAAGACAGCATTTATGACACATATGTAACTTATTCCGGCTTGGTTTTAAGATGTAGTTAACATACTTGTGAAATTTCTGTTGGATATAAAAGGTGTACCAGTAAATGTAGAATCTATATTGGGACTTAGTACTCATTGGGAATTAACATAGACACATCCAATGGTACACTCGGGCAAGAAAACTGTCAAAACCACATTTTAGTGCACATACCTGACTTCCACATTCTTGACTGTGTTTATCATTATTCATTTTCTACAACAAACATATAAAGTCTATGAAATGCTGATGTTATTCTAAACAGAAACAGGGCTTACAGAAATGGCAACAGAACCTTGTGTCTTGACATTTTAAAAACAATTGTGCATGTTTTCCTAAGCAGAATGTTCCACCCACTTGACAATTCTGAACGCCCCACTTTTGAATATAATGAATATTGTGTAATTGTCATTTCATGCTTTATGTCAAAGCATGCTTTTTTGCAGTTGTTCAAATCCACATTAATTATGATTTTTTTTCACTTTGTGTTAGTTTTAATGTACATTCTGCTATGTGTGTGTGTGACGAAAATGTGGTAATGTTCTTGACTTGAATATTTGTGACAATGACTACATAGTTATCTGCGGCTGGATTTGGAAATTAACTTGTGGTAAGTAATTTTCCAAAATCAAATGTCATCTTAGCTTTAAAACATTGACAAAGTTTAGGGCTATGTGCGGAATTTATCTTGCACAAAATGGTCGGTTTTTCCCAATCCATTTTGCGACAGGCCAGTTTTCACCTGGCAATCATCTGTATTTTGTGACCATCCAAGTCCATCTTCCCATTCAGATATTGGTCAAATCTGGTTTGCTATGAAATAAGGCTGTTTGGTAACGATTAAAATCATGGTGTTTTAGCTAGAAGACCCAGAAAAACAACTGTGACAGAGAAAAGTTAACTGACTTGGACTGTATAGTGCATCTTCTAAAGTTTAAAAAAAAAATCATTTTGTTTCTATCTTATATTACTTGGTACCATTTCCCTTGAAAATGATGAGATTTGAAATAGTCTTGTGTTTTGTGAAAGATCCTCTGATCCATGATGTCTGTAAAAGCTTCAGCTCCAGTAACCTTGTTTTCTTATTGTGTATATTTTGGTATAATAGCATGATCAGAAGCGGCCAAATATGTGTTCTCACAGAGGGAAAAATGCATGTCTACAAGTCAACAGGGGAATATGGAATTTGGTTAACTCTTTACCAAATGACAAAAATTTAGACTGGCCCAAATTGAAAGCATTTGCAGACAACAAAATAAATGTGATTGAAAAATTGAAATTTGTTTTGGGAAGGGTAGAAAACAAACTGGGAAAAGGAGAAAATGCTGGTAACCAGCATTTTCTCCTTTTCCCACAATGTTTTTAAAAGGCTTCTTTCTCAGGGTCGTTAAAAGTCGGGATTGTGTGGTAAAGGGTTAAATACTTATAGCTGGTCTGTGAGAGCCATAACCCTATGATGAACTACTGTAGACTCTTCTAGTTTCTTTCTTGAGAAGGTCGTTGTTAGGGTATCCTAGTATATCTGAGTTAGATATCCAGTTGAGGCAAACTTTCTTTCCGGCGATGCATGTGAGAAAAGTAGTCAGTGACTTGGAAAGAAAGTTGTGTCAGTACTGGTGTGAGAAAGCCAGGAAACACATACATAGGTGCACTGACTGCTGTGATATGACCTAAGTTGTTAAAACAGGGTTAAACTCCAATGCAATTAATTCTTGAGAAGGCCAACTTTTGCTTGGATATTCACTGAAAGCTAAACTATTAAGAAATTGGTGATTACTGATCTTGGTCACTTCACATAAATGAAATCCCAAACTCAATCAAAAGGAAAAAGTGTCTGCTATTTGTTTACATTTGTGATGGGATCACATACAAAGTCCTGATATATTTACCGAAAGAATTATTTGAAATAAAACAATTGCATATTTTTACAGGATAGACTATGTCTGGTTTCAAAAGATTGTAATTTTAAAACCTGTATATATTAACTGTTTTCATAATGCTTGATTGTGGAGAAAAATAGGATTTTTCCCAGTTCTGCAGAATTTGTCATGGAGTGTTCTAAAAACTGAACATCTCGTTTTCCGGATGTGTCGTTGGTTACCTCTTTTCATTGTTTTTAATGCAATTGTGATCAGTCTGAAAATCTTGTACGCTTTCTTTCTAATTTATAAATGTTTAACTTTTTTTTCTCTCTCCCTTCTTTGATTTGCAAAATTTTTATTCTTTATTTTGTAAACGAGACTATCACGCATTGGGTCTTAGTTTACGCGGGATGTGAAAACATTAGAGTGAATTGCACAATCGTGTATCCTAGAATACACATTGTTTACAGGCTGAACCAACTCTGCCATACAACTATAGAGAGTGCATACAGTGTGTTTATAACTTATTAAGCAATAATGCCTTCCCTATGACAAGAAATTATATAAAAAAAAAAAACATTTATCAAAGAAAAATTGTCCGACTTGAGCCACATTGAAATTGTCATCTGCAAGTGCTTTCAATTTGGACAAGGCTAAAATTTTGTCGTCTAGTAAAGTGTTATTAAAGTTTCATATGTTTAAGATCCATTCGTAACAGACAAATTGGGAAAGTTTCAGACAAAATGACCTAAAAATGTGCTATGACCCGTTTTACAACAATCATGATGGCTACCCTAAGCATGTCGTGACATTAATGTCATTTAGCTAGGATATTAGTTTATGTCGGTGCTCTTTGACAGATCATTTTCAATACTCTTTTGCTTTTTTTAAAACCTCGCTTAGCACATGAATATTGAAGATTTTTTCAGTTGTGGCTTTACCACAGCTTCTTTTAATAAATTAAACATTTCAGACAGACTATGACCAAGTTTACCCAGAATTTTATCGCTGTGTGAGTTTCTATTACTTCCTAAACCACCACTTTTTACCTTATCCCCCACCACCCCCCCATGGCTTTTGAAACCATAGTTGGAATAACAGAAAATGCTGGTAGGTAAACAGCATTATTTCATTTTTCTCACAATGTTTTCTAGCCCTTCAAAGACAAATCCACCATTTTTAGGCAACTTTGTTGCCTTGTTATGGCAGAGTCTAAAATTGTCTGTTAAAAAGTTAAATGCTGAGGGGATGCCATATCTTTTAATTAGAAAGATGAATCATCTTTTTCCTAATCATCCTTAAACTGTAATTCTCTGGAGCCAATTTAAGGTGCTTTTGAAGACAGTGTAGAATGAGGTTAGACTTCACTGAACATGCAGTCTGAACTTGGATCGACCATATCAGCAATTGTGTTATGTACATATTCTGGCCAAAACATGTTGAAGTAGCAATTGTTTGGCTGTTTTCCCTAATTGAAAATGGCCATTCATTGATTCAGTGCAGTAAGGGTTAAACAGTTTGATACAGTGATGTGACTTACATTACTGGCATAAAGATCTGTCATTTCTTAACTGCAAGCTTCCCTGTGACACTTAATGGTTCTAGATCTCGCACATTTGCAATCTTCTTTCTTTGATCAATGTTCACATGTGATATATTTTAGGCAACTATTTCATTTTCTGTCTTTGAGGTGCCAAAATCATCATGAGCATTACTTGAATTTTTCTAATACTGTGCTTAATACAGTTATGCGACTTATGTGGATCCATGATACCATCAAAAACCATCGCAAGACAAACAAACAAACAAATCAACATAAATCCCTCAGTGTCCCATTTTAATTTGATCCAACTGTCTAAAAAATGGTGGATAGGTATTACTTCATTAATATTGGTTATAGCAAAGAAAAAAAATAGTCTGCAAAGCAACCAGAGATTGCTATAAATCTATTCGAAAGAAATTTCATAAAACAATGAATAGCCCAGCTCTGTATGACCATCCATCTATTGAACATGAAGTATTACAGATTTTTTTTTTCAAAGCTACTTGTGTATGTTAGGGGAAATCCTTTTTAAATAGCCACTCACAGATCAGATTTTGAAACCAGCAGCAATACATTCAATACAATCATTTGCTTTTTTGGTCTTAAAAGAAGAAACAAAGTTTTTAGTTACAATCATATAGATAAAAAACAAGGGATTTATGCATAAGGTAATGCTGAAAGGGACATAGATCCGAGTGTTATTCCATTACCTTCTGTCAGCAAGCTGAGCAGAACCTGCTTCTGTTTGTGCTATTACAGTTTCACTTCTGGCCTGTTAACCTTTCAGCCTCTATCGTCTGGAAGCAATGGTTCCAGCTAAAACATACTGATGACCGTCTGCACTTCTTTGCCATTCATCGGGTCATGTTAAATTACTTAATGATTTGGGAATGTTTGGGATAACTTTGTTACACTGGGGCTGGACTTGTCCTCTGGCTGTTGTTTATTTTGGCCAAATTACTCTAATTTTTGTAGGAGGTTGACACTTTAGCTCTCTGTTAATCAGTCTACTTGGTGACTACTTCGTTACATTTGCCTGCTCCTTTAGTTTAGTCAGATATTTTTTGTACTTCCATTTCAAAAGTAAATGGAGCGTTTTTTTCGTGTGTGAAATTAACTTCACAGGAATGTCATCAACTGTCATCACTCTTCCTTTGCATTGCGTATTTTTGCAGTGATTTTGTTGTTCACTTTTGTATCTTGATTAACTCTTTACCACACAATCCTGACTTTTAACGACCCGGAGAAAGAAGCATTTTGAAAACATTGTGGGAAAAGGAGAAAATGCTGGTAACTCGTGAACCCATGAACTCTTATTGGGCTCAAATACTGATCTTGCCATATTAATGACAATACAATTGTTGTGTTACCTATAATATTAAGTGAGTATAAAAGCCATGGTAAATGTGATGAATTCGGCACACCTACACCAAAGACGCACCATAAATAATGGTAAATATGGTAGATTTCAAGTACCTATTTCATTGTCTATCATGAAGGCAGTAAAGCCTTCATGAGAATTTCAGGGATTTTTGTTTAACATTTATTTCTTTTCAGAAAATGTTTGTATAAAAGATGTCTATTGGATAAGACATTTAGACTTCCCTGATACACTCGAGACCATGCTAAGGTGAAATATTGCAATATTGGAACCATCTGGTAATTATAATCATTATTGATAAACTGTGGCCTGTTATTTGTCTTTCTAATTGGATCCATTGATCTCTTGATCCTTGCCATCAGTGGCTAATTTTGAATCACATTTTTACCCTGGACAACAAATTTTTCAAAGCTGAAAGACAAAGAATTCATAACCAAGTCAGGTTGTAGTCTAGGGCTAATTGTGCTATTATCAGTTTTTTTCCAGAGGAAGTTAATACTTTTTTAATTTCAACTCATTTACTGAAGTTGATGCTATATTCAAAGATTGCATGTGACTCATTGCATAGGAAAAGGATATTACTAATTGGACTATATTTTTACTAATTTGATCAAGCTAGGAATCTGTTTGCAGAGCTGTGTGATCAGATTATTTCCAATTAACCTTTCATTCATTCTTAGTCTAAACATTCAGACCACCTTCAAACAAGATTATTCTGCAAATAGTTCTGCAAGTTATGTTTACCTTGTAAAGTACATGGAAACCAGTAATATTTGTTTGGAAGTAATTTGTTCAAGATTTAAACGAAAGATCCATGAACTACTGTTTTCCAGTTGATTCACCTTTCAGTTACTTTGAATATGTTGATGTTATGTTCTTGTTTGAAACAGAACATAATATTCACCTCGGCAAAACCATGTTCAAGAAAGAATTTTAATAAAAAAGAGAGGGGAAAAAACAATGCAGAATACATATTTTGTACCATTTAATTTTTTTTTTTCTTCATTTGTTTCATCATCATTTCTGATGGCATATAAATACTCACATTTAAATTGGCACTTGCATGGATAAGAAAACATGTGCATACAATATATTCTAACAAGGATCCAACTGCACATTCTGAGCAGCCTGATGTTGACCATTATGGTGACAAAAGCACCTTATGTTTGTTTCCTATAATGCTCAGCTCGTGGCATGGAAAGGTGAATTGCATGTCCCAAAGATGCACCTTCCATGCAGAGAAATAGGAAAAATCAAGGGGGGGGGGGGGCATGGGACTCTTTGAACATAATGTTGCTCATTCACAAATCTCCTATCAGTATGCACTGACTTCTGATTTACAAATGCTGACTGTATCAGCCACTGTTTGTACCTTTTGACTGTGTTTTATGCCAGTAACTTTCGTCACAAGTTTGATTACGGCGTCCTTGTTTTTCATAGGTCAGCCGTGCTGTCCTGCATCATCTGCTGTACACCTATTTGGAAACTTCTGTGTTTCTACATATCTTTGTCAATTTCCATTTCTTTATTAGTTGGTACAGGCATAATTTTCCTATCAACACAGTATTTATGATAGATCTTTGGACAGAGCAGCCCACTGGCGTCGCCGTTTTCCAAAAATTTTATTACAGATTACCGGCAGAAATCATGTCAAAGCACTTCCATTACTGATGTCAGGAAAGCGAAACTCTGTGAGTTTACCCACAAATAATGCTGTTTACGTCAGTCTGATTTCTTTATTTATACTATCCTAACACGGAGCAACAGAATTATAACACCTGTTTGAAATACCAGATTTTAATTATTTTGGTGAGTGCCAACCCACGCTACCTGAAATATAAAAATCGGCTGTTTTCAGAAACTTTTTCCAAATTATTCAGTAAATGTGTACCTAAAAATATTCAAACATTACTGCTGGACATTTTCATGTCATGCCAACGTCGGGAAAAGATGTTATTACAAAAGTTTGTGATTTTCTGGGACAACCCTCCTAAATGCCAACACATGCTCTTCATATATTAACTCTTTACCAAACAACAAATTTTTGAACTGGACCAAATTCAAAGCATTTGCAGACGACAAATCAAATGTTGCTAAAATGATGATTTCTGCCTTCCATTTGGAAGAAAAAATTGTGGGAAAAGGAGAAAATGCTGGTTACCACCATTTTCTCCTTTACCCACAATGTTTTCAAAAGCCTTCATGTTCAGGGTCGTTAGAAGTCGGATTTTAGGGTTAAGAGTTAATTTATCCTATTTTTTTTTCTCCCTAGATTCTATACTTTTACATAGTAATGTATTTAGATGCATAATTATTGTGGTAGTGAAGGCATTATGGTAGTAATTCTTATTACTAATAAAGTCATGAAGCATCACCAGAAAGCATGAATCAGCACCAGGGGTCCTGCATGGCTCAGTGGTAAAGTGTGGGACTTGTAACCTGGATGTCCCAGGTTCGAGCCCCACCTGATTCACTGGGTTTTTTGTGGGAGTGTCCTTAGGCAAGACACTTCAGAGCCCTAGCCTAGTACTGGTGAAACCCAGAAAACACATGAATATGTGAGCTGTTGCAATGATATGACAAATAATGTTGAAAGCGGCATAAAACACCATTCAATAAATCAATCAATCATGAATCAGCAACAAAAACAATGACCAAAAAGATCATAGCTATCTGCTTTCTTGGTACAGCTTCCCTTGCTTTTGCAGGTCAAAATTCCATTGGGCAAAATTTTGTGAGATACTTTTGCCAAAGCTGAACCTTGGTTGTTTCTTCTTTTCTCTCTTCCCCCCCCCCTCAAAAAAAAAACATGAAAATAAAAATGCAGAGGGTGACTTTTAAAGGACACTTGTAACATATAGATAGTCAATAAGAATTAAAATTTAATATTCCATCAGTAGTGAAACAATATGACAAAAGGAGAAATTGCTGATTATGAGCAGGTTTGCTGTTTGCAGCAATGTTTTCCAAAGTCAGCACTTGCTGCAAGATGAAAAAAGTTGTCTGCAGGAGGTAAGGAGTTAATTGAAATAAAGTGTGCTTTCTTGCTTTGTTTTGCCTATTGTGTTATTCTATTCTTTGAAGTATAATAATGTAATACACTTTAATTTGTTCTCTTTCTATTTTTTTTCCCCTGTTTGTTGCAAATGTCAAATTGTAAGGATCCAGGGAGACAGTCTGTGAGCTTTATAATTACAGAGGAAATCCTGTTAGAAACACTGATGATGTACTTGCATCATGAACTGACACTAATTATAGTTAAAGTAATTGTTAACATTTCTCTGGTTTGATTATTTGTTAAAAATCAGATACATGTAAACTAACACAGTCGAATGTCCATTGCTCAAACATCTGCTCCTCGATGTTCTCTGTAAATTTTATGTCCGAATTGAATTGCTCCATTTTTGTTCATAAAGTACTACCCACTGGTCGAACTCTACATTTTAAAGTTTCTCTTTACTACCATGAACTTCAATGATCCAGTTAATTTACACATCCTTATTTAACCCTATCGCACTCAGACCGGCCGATACCGCCTTACCTTTATCTCCTCAGAACGCCCGATACCGCCCTTTCAATCTATCCTCAAACCGCCCGCGGCCGCCCGATTATACCGGGTACATTACATCCTTTTGTATTCCTTTATTTACACCAAAAACTACCGTTTCACAACACAAATCATTAAAATGTATATTTCTCCCTATTTTTCTACAAGAATTACCAAAGTACATGTTGTTTTGTCGTAGATATTTAACTGAAAACGAAGGCCAATTATGACTCGCTAAAATTTTTTCCTCGTGTCCTCGCCTGGGTAAAATCCATTTAATTTCCTTTTTTCACCAAAATCTTTCGTTTTAAAGCTCAAAATTCTGAATTAATAAACTTCTCCACATTTTGAAACTTGAAAATTCTACCTAATATACATTAATAACAGATATTATAACCAAATTATCGGTGATTTATGACTCGCCATTTTTTCCCCTTTGTTATGCAACTTTCAAAATGACGCCATATTTCACTCTTAAAATCCGGTTTCTTCCAGTTTTTCTCGGAAGTCTTGGGTGATTTATGCGCGTATAACTGTCTGCGCATTGACTAAGCGTCACCTACCCATTTCATAACAATATTTCACGAAAGTCAACGACACAAAAAAAACTACATATATATAATTGAAATATAATACTTGCCTTTAAATTTCCAGCGAACTTTTACTTATTTCCAGTGAACTTTATTAGAAAAAATTTCGACGAAATTTTAAGGATTTGGAGTTACACTATGAAGGACCAAAAATGGAGTTTGTTACCGACGAAAGGAACTCGGATTTGGACAGCAGTTTCAACAGCGGATTCGACGAGGAGACCCTACAGACAGCAGAGGAAAGAAGGAGAAATTTTGATGACAGCGACATTTCAGACATTTCTGATTGGGAGATTTCCAGCGTTTCACACAAGATTGTCTGTTGCAGTTTTTCGCAAAAATTGGAACACACACATGGTCAGATGTTTGAGGACGACTTTTTCCAGACGATTGCTGACCAGACTAACTTGTATGCAGAACAACAACAACAGATGAATGGAAGAGACACCAGATAGATAGCCACGACGATAGATGAAGTACGGGCCTTCTTCTGCCTACAGATCATCATGGGGATTCACAGACTACCGGAATACAGCCACTACTGGGCCGACGACAGGAATCTGAATGTCCGTGGTGTATCAGAAGGCCAGATACGAGAAGCTCAACCAGTACATTCACCTTACCAACAACAGCCAGCCAGAGACAGCCCAGACTACGACCCACTATTCAAAGTACGACCACTTTTAGACATGCTGAACAGAAATTTTCTACGACACTACACACCAGGAAGAGAACTGAGCGTTGACGAAGCGATGATAGGATTCAAGGGGAGATCACTGCAGAAACAGTACATGCCAGGAAAACCGACCAAATGGGGGATGAAAGTTTGGCAGCTATGCGAATCAACAACAGGATATACTTCACAGTTTCAAGTCTACACCGGAAGAAGAGAAGCCAACCAAGACCACAGAGCCCTAGGACACAGAGTTGTGATGGACCTACTACAGCCACTACTGAGACGGAACTACCATGTATACTTCGACAACTTCTTTAGCTCTATACCACTTATGGAAGACCTGACCAGACACCAGACCTATGGATGCGGAACCTTACGACTCAACAGAAGAGGATTACCACCAGCCCTGAAGAACGCCAAGCTGAGGCACCCTGGAGATACGCTGAAACAACAGAAGGGAGATTTACTTGTGACTGTATGGAGGGACAAACGACAAGTTGCCATCATTTCGACCAACCAACAACCGACAGACAGCATGCACCAGCCAAGAAGAGGAGCACCAATCAACAAACCAGACGCCGTGACCAACTACAACAAGTTTATGGGTGGAGTGGATCTAGCCGACCAACACAGAGCCTACTATTCAACTGGACGGGAACACAAGAAATGGTGGAAGTACATCGTGAATTACTGCTTAGACGTTGCAATTGTGAATGCCTACCAACTCTTTGTCGCCTCAAACCAGCCCATGCCAAAGTCATCAAGGAAGTACACACATCTCGCATTTAGACTACAGATAGCAGAAGGACTAAAAAAATTCAGTGTTTGGATATAATTGTGATTCGATATCTTCTTGTTGGATATAATACTAGTGGTTCAATATAATAGTGATTGGATGTATTTCATGAAGAATAGATTTACGCAAGTATATGTTGTTAATCTAACTATTAACAAATGTTCTGTTCTGTTTGTGTTTTAACTTTGTTTTTAACATTTATTACTAACATTGCAGGTACTTAACCCTTTACCAAACGACAAAATTTTAGACTAGTCCAAATTGAAAGCAATTGCAGACAACATATTACATGTCACTCAAAACATAAAAATTTGTCTTTCAAAGGGCTGAAAACACTGTGGGAAAAGAAGAAAATGCTGGTTACCAGCATTTTCTTTTTCCCACAATGTTTTCAAAAGGCTTCTTTCTTAGGGTCGTTAAAATTAGGGATTGTGTGGTAAAGAATTAAAGTGTTAACTTTGGGTAAATTTTCCCAAATAGGGGTGGTCATTTCTTTTTGTAACTACTCCTGCTATATTTGCAGGAATTGTTTAGTTATTGTTTTATTTTATAGCTAAATAATTATTCTTTCAGATAAAAGCTTTTGATTGGTGATTTTAGTGTTAAAAGTAAATAATTTGGGAATTAAACTAAGACAAACCAACATTTTTTTTATTTTTCTTTAACTTTTTTAATTCATAAGCAACACACTGGAAATATCATAAACAGACAGCTTCACTGTTCGACAGGAAATTAATCTACCTGCAAAATAAAAAAAAAATTATTAAAATCTGATGATTATTAATCAAGATATGACCTTTTAAAGACACATACCCCACAGTGAACTGATTTTGGGTAAAAATAGCATGAGGACAGGCAAGTCATAAACCCAATATTGGATAATGAGATAGAGGCTTATCAGTTATTGGTGCATCAGTGCAATAGGGTTAAAACACAGTACAAATTTTCACATATTTTGACCATATATGACTTTGATTATAAGCTTGGCTATGCACAATGGAAATGCTGGCTACACTGGCAGTATGTTTTCCCCATATTTTTAATCATTGACTTTTGTCAATTCAGGTGTGTACATGCCACTTATAGAGTTGCACATAATTATAAATTTTGGCTGTGGTACTGAAAAAGCTGGGCATTTCTAGGTCGGCAGTCACTTAAAATGACCACCAAAAATAAGCTACAGCTACCAAGGACTTGTAAGGTTAAGGACCAGGTAACAAGTCCAGGGGATAGCCAGCAACTCCACCCAAGGAAATGCCTTTATATTTTGAAGTTTCTGTTGTATTTGTCTCATAAACAGAAACTATTAAAGAAATGTACATGTGTTTATAAAAGACAATAAGCAATATGCATCTTTTACTTTTTAATTTTCAAAACAATGATTGGTTAGCTATAGGGAACAGTATCATACACAGTCTGTAAACCTTTAGTGCGCTTTGGGGTACCTACTTCCAGTATATGACATAGGTGTCTGAAGAATCTCTGCACGTCAAACTTTCTACACCTCAAACCTCTTTCGGTAGTCCCTCCAACCTCGAGGTATGGATATTTGCCTGTACCAGTAATTGTCATTATTATAGAGGTGTAAGCTCTATAATGCAAGCAAAAACAAGTGAAAAATATTAAAAAATTTACCCAATGATGTTATTTTGACAATATTTTGTCAAACCATTTGATATGTCAAGGTGGAGAAAATCCTGTCAAATTGTTACATTTGTGAAAGTGGACAAAATCCTGTGTCATTAGATTTGTGAAGGTGGACAAAATCCTGTGAAAGTATGAGATATGTCAAGATGGACAGTATCCTGTCAAACTCTTAATTATGACAAAGTGAACAAAATCCTGCTAAACCATTTGTTATGCTCTGACAAAATTCTGAAAAGCTATTATGAATGACAAGGTTGACAAACCTGTCAAGCCATTATATATGGCAAGGTGGACAAAATCCTGCCATACTATTACAATTGACAAAGCGAACAAAATTCTGCCACATTGTAGCATATTATGTCAAGATAGACAATCTTCTGCCAGACTGATAGATACAGACATACCCTAATTATGAATTTAGATGGACAAAATCCTGTCAGACCCCCTTTTAAATCCATAAATATATGACAAAATCCTAAAACCAGAGTTTCAGTATTGGCTATTACTATCCTGTAAAGTCAGTGCTCCTTATTTTGTTTGTTTTTGCCTAGTTTTTGGCTGACTTACGGTCACCATTAACCCTTTCCCAAACGATGAATTTTAGACTGGTCCAAATTGAAAGAGTTTGCAGACCAAAATTTTAAATTTGATGAAAATGACAGAAAGTTCTCCAAAAGGGTTAAAAATATTGTGGAAAAAGGAGAAATTGCTCATTACGAGCAATTTCTCCTTTTCCCACAGTGTTTTCAAAAGACTTGTACTGCAGACACATGAACACCAGGGCTTGTTTGGGAAAGGGTTAACTAAAGGATCACAAGTTATTACAAACCAGCGGAAGAAGGCTTTGGAAAAAATTTTTGGAAAAGAAGAAATGGAGGATCAATTCTGCTTTTGGAGCAGATAGTAAATAATTATGTCAATCAAGATCCAATTGGCATCATTGAAATATAAGCCAAGAATGATTAACCCTTTACCACACAGTGCCCCCTTTAACTCTTTACCAAACAACAAAATTTTAGGCTAGTCCAAATTGAAAGCTCTTGCAGACGATAAAATAAATGTGAATCAGAAACTGAAATTTGTGTTTGGAAGAGTAGAAAACACTGTGGAAAAAGGAGAAAATGCTTGTTACCAGCATTTTCTCCTTTTCCCACAATGATTTTAAAAGGCTTCTTCTTCAGGGTCGTTAAAAGTCGGAATTGTGTGGTAAAGGGTTAAATGACCCTGGGAAAGAAGCCTTTTGAAAACATTGTGGGAAAAGGAGAAAATGCTGGTAACCAGCATTTTCTCCGTTTCCCACAATGTTTTCTACCCTGTCAAAGAAAAATTGCACCATTTTAGCCACATTTAAATTGTCGTCTGTAAATGCTTTGAATTTGGACAAGACAAAAATTTTGTTATCTGGTAAAGGGTTAACCCATACTTTGCTTTTCACACCTGTAGTTGCCTTTGCGGCCTGTGTGAATAAAGATCAAACTGCATGAAACATGCAGTCTGATCTTTGATGTAGACTTTCCACTTTGCTGAGACAAGACAAGTCAGCAACCCTAAAATTAAAATTGAGCCTTATTTTCAAAATATCAGTTCTGTTTATTTGACACACTATGGGTTTACCCTTTACCACACAATCCTGACTTTTAACAACCCTATAAGAGGGAGGCCTTTGAAAACGTGAGAGAAGACAACCAGCATTTTCTCCTTTTCCCACAATGTTTTTTACCCTATCAAGAACAAATTTTGTCATTTAAGCAATCTTTAACCCTTTACCACACAATCCTGAGTCTTAACAACCTTGTAGAAAGTGGCTTTTGAAAACATATTGTAGGAACAGAAGAAAATGCTGGCAACCAGCATTATCTCCTTTTTTTCCCCACAGTGTTTTCTACTGTATCAAAGACAAGTTCCATCATTTGAGCCATATTATTTAACCCTTTTAGCGCCATAGGCAAAAACAGGGACTTTTGCGGACGGCATAGATCAAGATCAGACTGCAAAGAACTTTGATCTTTGATCTATACCTTCCGCTTGTTTGGTCAAGCCTATAGGATAAAAATCTTCTGGAGACTCAGTGGATTCTATTTACAGCCATCAAAAGAAGCAGAGTTTGTTTATTTGGCGCCGAAAGAGTTAATTGATCTTTTGCAAATGCTTTCTGTTAGGACAAGTCTAAAATTCCTTTGTGGGATAAAGATTTGATTGCCAGTAATTATCATTCACATGAACATTACCCAGTTTCCTTTGATTTCCTGTTATGGGCATCATATTTTCATTCCAGCACATAGCCGTTTTTGACAAATTTTTATATGTTAATCCTTTACCATACAATGCCGACTTGTAAAGACACTGAGAAAGGCTTTTGAAAACGTGGGAAAAGGAGAAAGTGCTGGTAACCAGCATTTTCTCCTTTTTCCCACAATGTTTTCTACCCTATGAAGGACAAATGTTATGTTTTAAGTAACTTTACATTTTGTCATCTGCAAATTGAACGCATTTCTACCCTTTGAAGGACAAATATTATGTTTTAACCCTTTCCCAAACAAGCCCTGGTTTTCACGTGTCTGCAGTACAAGTCTTTTGAAAACACTGTGGGAAAAGGAGAAATTGCTCGTAACGAGCAATTTCTCCTTTTCTGGCAGTGTTTTCTACCCTTTTTGAGACCTTTCTGCCATTTTCATCAAATTTAAAATTGTCGTCTGCAAACTCTTTCAATTTGGACCAGTCCAAAATTTGTCGTTTGGGAAAGGGTTAAATAACTTTACATTTTGTCATCGGCAAATGCTTACAATTTGCATAAGGCTAACATTTTGTTGTCTGGTAAGGAATTGAAGGAAATGTGTATTGTATAAGAGGGAGAGGGAAAGATTTGTAGGGTTTGTGGCCCAGGTAATGCCTGGAATTTGATAAAACCACTGTTTGGTCTTCAAAGTTTTCTGTAACCTTAGCATTGTTCTGTTTGATACCTGATTTGCTTGGAAACATGATTAATGATGCATAATAGCTATCTTATTTTTATCTTCAAAGAAATCAGGTGCAGCTATAATCTTTGGGATTATTACAGAAACTTTGTATGAAATGGAAGAATGGGGGAAGGGGCATCTATTATTTGCTCTTTTTGCTGTGCTTTCATCTGAAACACCATTTCCTCATAATTTCATTTATATTGCAGCAATCAGAGCACCTATCCATGCATTCTTAGGGTTTTCTTTTATTGGTACTATACACAATAGTTTTTCCAAGCCGATGGCTGTTTTCAGGGTTTGCTGTACTTTTTCCAGCTTGAGGTTTATGCATGTAACAAAAGTTGGGGGTATGCTAACAAAATATGGAGTTTCAAATCTAAACGACATGATTATGCTTTAGTATCAGTTTAAATGAGAGCCAGTTTATAGTTGAATTGAACCAGCAACCTATTTGGTTTCAAGACCCCTATGTTGCAGACTTACCTCCTGCGCTCGTCCTAGAGATAGCAATAGATAAAATTCCCAGTATTTCATTTTTTCCAATTTTGACTTTTTACCAAACGACAACATTTTAGACTGGTTCAAATTAAAAGCATGTACAGACAACAAATTAACTGTAACTCACATGTTAGCATTTGTATCGAAATGGATAGAAAACATTGTGGAAAAAGGAGAAAATGCTGGTTACCAGCATTTTCTCCTTTTTCCACAATGTTTTCAAAAGCCTTCTTTCTCATGGTCGTTCAAACTTGGAATTGTTTGGTAAAGGATGAAGCATCATTATAACAGTGAGAATTCTGTTTTTGTCTTTACTTTTTATAACATGACAAAATTTCAGACTTGCCCAAATTGAAAGCATATGTAGACGACAGAGTAACAGGGGCCCAGATGATGAGATCTGCCTTTGAAAAGATAAAAAACATTGAGGGAAAAGGAGAAAATGGTGTCTACAAGCATTTTCTCACTTTTACCACAATGTTTTCAAAAGCCTTTCTCTTAGAGTTGTGAAATCATTGGGGTTGTTTGATAAAGGGTTACAGACAAACTGTGTATTATTAAATTTGTATTATTACGCACTTGTACTGGCTACGACTTTACCTTTCTCTCATCCTCTGCGGAGATATTTTGACCTGACAGCAGACAACTTTCTTAACTTTTAAAGCCTTTTAACCTGTTTTTGTTTTTCTTGACGACGGTGCAGATCACAGGTTTGTTGCAGACTGATCTTCATATACAGTGGCAACAAAGGCAACTTAACCTTTAAAGTGGCTGCCACAACTATAGTTGCATTTGCAGCCAGAGTAAGTCTAAATCAAATCGCACATTCTGGGCAAGAGCAACCTTGAAATGGCAGTAAACTTTATTTTGGTGTTTACTCTAGCCTTAAAATGTACACTTTTATTCGGTGCTCTCATAGTTATTTGTTGTGAAAGTTGTGAAAGACTGCTTTAAAGGTTTTAAAGATAAGGACCCAGAACAAGCAGAATGAGAAGGTAATAGATTAAATTGAATGATGAATGGGGGAGTTTATAGCCACTGAAAAACTTTGGAAATTTGTTTTTGAATGGGTTTTTAATAAACACCATGCATGCAGGTAATGCAAAACAAATTGATTTAACTCCATTTTTTGGCAATACTGTGTATTTTTGCAGACAGTATAGATTAAGATTAACCTACATGGTATACTGCAGTTTGATCTTTGATTAACTCTTTTCCAGACAACAAAATTTTAGATTTGTCCAAATCCAAAGCGTTTGCAGATGACAAATCCAATGTTGCTCTCATGTATATGTTCTTGTCTATGGTAAGGAAGAAAACATGGTTAGAAAAGGAGAAACTGCTGAAACCAGCATTGTCACTTTTTCCCACATGTTTATAAAAGCCTTTTTTTCTGAGGGTCATTAAATCATGGGACTTTTGATATGGATTAATTGTCAGATAATGCTGTAGATATTTCTCTGACGAGTCAAAACAGTTATAGAAACTTTCCTGTCCATTAAAAATTACAATCACATGATGAACTAAGTCTACGTGTTAATTTAACTCTTTACCAAACGACAAAATTTTGAAATTTAAATTTGAAAGGTTAGGAAACATTGCAAGAAAAGGAGAAAATGCTGGTTACCAGCATTTTCTCCTTTTCCCCACAATGTTTTCAAAAGGCTTCTTCCTCAGAGTCGTTAAAAGTCGGGATTGTGTGGTAAAGGGTTAACTCTGCCTGTGCAATATTTATGAACAGGGACCTTCTTGGATGGCTGAGAATACAATTCCTTGAAATTGAGGGTTTTTGTGGCATTTGTCGAAGACGATGCCATTTTGAGTTCAGTACTGCATTTTGAAAATCATGTATTGTATTTTGTGCAAAGCCGAAGAAAGTAAACTCAATTAAATTCATTTTTCCTAAGACAAGTGTTTCGATTGCACTCAGGTAAGAAATTGAAAATGGTGTATTAAAATAAATTCGATTAGGCTATCAATCATGGAAATACATCTTTTGTATCGAAAATAGCGTGATCCGCTATGGCCTTCTGTTGGTGCAATGATCCACACAATCTCTGTCTCCTGACCACCCCATTCCGTGCTTGTTTGTCCCCATACCAGTTCGTTCCTGGGGTTATTCGTCCCACAAGATTGCATGCTACTCTATTGGATTATGCATAACTATATAGTAGGTTGACTTTTAAGCGAACATTTTTAAACTATTTCTATTGTTTATTTTTCATATTACTAGTTCCATACAATGGCTCCCTTGAAGAATGCTACACCAGTGCTTTCAATGCTTTGATTTAATGATTTAATTTGAAGTTTGACCTAACAAGCCTACAGCATAGATTAAAGATAAACTACATAATTTGTGCCATCTGATCTTGATTTATGCTGTCCTTTAAAGCCCTTTTTTTTCTGTGTATGGTGTTGGAGGACGAAAGTATTTTGTTTTAGCACCGCAACATACATGATTGTGTGTGCAAAGTTTCATTCATTTCGCTTGCACATGTTGATTCTAAGCAAAGATCATAGAAATATACTGACAAAATGATAGTGGAGTCAAATATGCAGTTTGAAATCTTGGTGGCCAAAGGAGACATTCTGGTAAAAAGGAATTTTTCTTTTGCTATAATGTCTTTACATGACTGTATCCATGTATAAAGCATAATTCATACTGATAATTCATACTTTTCATAGATATTTTGTAAATGTTGAGTTGAAGGTTAAGATCATGAGAAAAATCAAGCAGTTTAACTCTTTACCAGACGACAAAATTTTAGCCTTCTCCAAATTGAAAACATTTGCAGACAACAATTTCAATTTGGCTAAAATGGTGCAATTTTTCTTTGATAGGGTAGAAAACATTGTGGGAAAAGGAGAAAATGCTGGTTACCAGCATTTTCTCCTTTTCCCACAGTGTTTTCAAAAGGCTTCTTTCCCAGGAGCATCAAAAGGCGTCATTGTGCGGTAAAGGGTTAACTCTTTACTAAACAACAAATTTTAGACTTGACTCAATTGCAAGCATTCATTGACAACAAAGTAAATCTGGCTTACATGGTGAGATTTGTCTCTGAGAAGGTAGAAAACTTTGCGGGGGAAAAAGAGAAAATGCTGGTTACCAGCATTTTCTCTTCTTCCACACGATGTTTCCAAAAATCATCCTTCTTAGTGCATTAAAAGTCTGGATTGTTTGCTAGAGGTTTAAAGGATTCACAGTGTTTTTTAGTGGCTAAATAAACAGCTCTCCTGAATTAACTTATTACCAAACAACAAAATTTTAGACTGGTCCAAATTGAAAACACTTGCAGACGACAAAATAAATGTGACTCAAAAATTAAAATTTGTTTTGGAAAGGGTATAAAACATTGTGGGAAAAGGAGAAAATGCTGGTTACCAGCATTTTCTCCTTTTCCCCACAATGTTTTCAAAAGGCTTCTCTTTCGGGGTCGTTAAAAGTCGGGATTGTGTGGTAAAGGGTTAAAGAAACAGTTCTGTCACAATCTAGAATGAAGTAGTGGACAGTGTAGATCATAGATATAAGACTGCACTTTATATGCAATCTGACCTTGATCAAACCTGCCCACAAAATCTTCTTGTGTCTATGGTAGCAAAAGAGTTCAAATTTTCATCTTTAAAATGCTTAGACTTCTCCATTCCAGAAACGCTAATTCAACCATATGATGAACTTTTAGGCATATCAAAGTTGAAAGCATTGGCAGACAGGACAAATTAGACATGGCTCAATGGGACTTTTCTTACAAGGATAGAAAATAGTTTTGGAAAAGGAGAAAATGCTGGTAACCAGCAATTTCTCCTTTTCCTCTAGTGTTTTCTAAAGCTGTATTCCAAAGGGTCGTCATCAAAACTCAGGATTGTTTGGTACAAAGTTTTAGTGTTGAACATTCAGCAGTATGCAAACTTGGTATTGTGTTTAGCCCTTTACCAAATAAAAAATTTTGGACTTCACCAAATTGAAAGCCTTAACCCTTTCCCAAACAAGCCCTGGTTTTCACGTGTCTACAGTACAAGCCTTTTGAAAACACTGTGGGAAAAGGAGAAATTGCACGTAACGAGCAATTTCTCCTTTTCCCACAGTGTTTTCTACCAGTGTTTTCTACCCTTTTTGAGACCTTTCAGCCATTTTCATCAAATTTAAAATTGTCGTCTGCAAACTCTTTCAATTTGGACCAGTCCAAAATTTGTTGTTTGGGAAAGGGTTAATTTGCAGATGACAAAATAGAAGTAGGTCAAGTGATGATTTCTGTCTGTCATAGGGTAGAAAACATTTTGGGAAAAGGAGAAAATGGTGGTTACCAGCATTTTCTCCTATTCCCACAGTGTTTTCAAAAAGCCTTCTTTCCCAGGGTTGTGATTGTTTGGTAAAAGGTTAGAGCACAGTAGGGCTGAGAGAAGCCTTTCATTGAGATTTGATAGAGATGATGTTATCTCCTCCATCCTGTAAGAAAACTCATCAAGATCCTTATCTCTTGCTGTTTAACCCTTTCCCAAACGACAAATTTTGGACTGGTCCAAATTGAAAGAGTTTGCAGACGACAATTTCAAATTTGATGAAAATGGCAGAAAGTTATCAAAAAGGGTAGAAAACACTGTGGGAAAAGGAGAAATTGCTCGTTACAAGCAATTTCTCCTTTTCCCACAGTGTTTTCAAAAGACTTGTACTGCAGACACGTGAAAACCAGGGCTTGTTTGGGAAAGGGTTAAAGGCTCATCAGAACGGGCTGACATGGCCTATCATTATGTAACTGTTTTTGATTTACGTATAATTGCTATTGTGGTGGTCTCAAGCAGAAAACATGGGGCAGTTAATTTACCATGAAGTTCTCCATGAGATTAGAGAAAAAATTTATCATAGTTTTTGCAAATGAAAGAAAGCCTTCCATTTTTAGCTCAGCTTTGCCCAAAGTGCTCTTATCCTTTTACCATGCAATCCCTAGTTTTAACAATCCTGAGGATGAAGGCTTTTGAAAACGACGTTGGAAACAGAGAAAATGATTGTAACCAGCATTTTTCTCCTTTTCCCACAATGTTTTCTACCCTTCCCAAACCAAACTTCAATTTGGAGCCACATTTTATTTTGCCATCTGCTTTGAATTTGGACTAGTCTAAATTTTTTGTTATTTGGTAAACAGTTCAGTGTGTTATTGTGAAATGCTCTTGTATGTCTGTCAGAATGTTATCTATAACTCCATTGTTAACCAACCATCTCCCAGATTGGCTCCTGCTCTTGCATTCACCGAATAAGATGGCCTCTAGTACTGAAATGTGACTCAATTGGTGGAAATTATCTATGAAAAAAAAAATTAAAAAGAAATGGTGGGAAAAAGGGAAAATTCTAGATGGCAGTGTTTTCTCCTTTTGCCCTCGATGTTTTCACAAGCCTTCTTCTTTCAGGTCATAAAAACATAGGGTAAAGCTTGAACTCTATATGGAACAATTTTAATATTTAACCCTTTACTACACAATCCTAAATTTTAACAACCACAAAGAAGAAGCCTTCTGAAAACATTTTGGGAAAACGAGAAAATGCTGGTAACCAGCATTTTCTCCATTTCCCTATATGTTTTCTTCCCTATTGAAGGCAAATTGCATCCTTTGAGCAATATCTAAATTGTCGTCTGCAAGATGCTTTTAATTTGGACATATTTATTGTGTGGTAAAGAGTTCATGGCCCTGATAAAGAAGGCTATTACAAAAATTGTGGAAAAGGAGAAAATTCTAGTAAAGGGGTATGTTTTTTACAGTTTCAATTTCCCATCCCATCATTTGAGTCACAATTGATTTTTCATCTGCTCTGTGCTTTCAAATCAAATTTTCTTGTCTGCAAAGAGTAACAAACTGCAAAAAGAAGGATATAGACGTTTCCAGTCTTTTTCTGTGGGATAGCATGCATGATATGGGTTAACCCTTTCTCAAACAAGCCCTGGTTTTCACGTGTCTGCAGTACAAGTCTTTTGAAAACACTGTGGGAAAAGGAGGATTGCTCATTACGACCAATTTCTCCTTTTCCCAGTGTTTTCTACCCTTTTTGATAACTTTCTACCATTTTCATCAAATTTAAAATTGTTGTCTGCAAACTCTTTCAATTTGGACCGGTCTAAAATTTGTCGTTTAGGAAAGGGTTAACAAGACGACAAAATCTTAGACTTGTTCAATTTGAAAGCATTTGCATAACACAAATGAAACTTGGGCACAAATGATGGGACTTGTCAGGGTATCATTATTTCCAAAAGCCTTCTTCACCCGAATCAAGTCTTAACCCTTTCCCAAACAAGCCCTGGTTTTCACATGTCTGCAGTACAAGTCTTTTGAAAACACTGTGGGAAAAGGAGAAATTGCTCGTAATTTCTCCTTTTCCCACAGTGTTTTCTACCCTTTTTGAGAACTTTCTGCCATTTTCATCAAATTTAAAATTGTCGTCTGCAAAGTCTTTCAATTTGAACCAGTCCAAAATTTATCGTTTGGGAAAGGGTTAAAAAATACTGGATTCTTTGGCAAGAGCTTAAGCATTCTTCAAACAATGAGTGAGAAGGCTTTTGAAAACACTGTGGGAAAAGGAGAAAAGGCTGGTGACCAGCATTTTCCACTTGTCCCACAATGGTGTCTGCCTTTTCAAAGACAAATCCTATAACTTTTGCCACGTTCAATTTCTTGGCTGCAAATGCTTTAAATTTAGTGAGTATAAAGTTTTATTGTCTGGTAAAGGGTTAAGGGTGAATGGAAAAAAAAGAAGACAAATAAGAAACAATTCTTCACAAGCCATGTTCTGTCTTCCTTCATGGCTCTTGCTCTTGATTGATAAATGGCAAATGTTACGGAAAGTTTCTCCTTTATTTAATTACTTATTTACCTTGCCCTGTCAGGTACTATTGTACTTGCTGCTGTTAACACAGCTCTCAAATGTTGCCAGGGATTGATATATTAATTATCAACCATTCACCACTTACCTTAGCTGATTGCTGTTTCCCTCCAGGGAAATGGATGGAGGTATTGTCTGTCAGAGCAAGGTTTGCAGTTTTCCTTGAACATGATTTTGGACATTTGGAACTTTCATTTTTGATTAGTTTCATTCTCATGGGAATGATGACCCAAAGTGAAAAGAAAGTTTTCATGACTGTACTGATGTTTCAAGTTGATGGTGGCAGCCATGATATAAGTATACTAGTGCACTCTCAGTCAACATCATTTGAAACATCAGTTCTGCAGTTAACTCTTTACCACATGACAAAATTTTAGACCTTTCCGAATTGAAAGCATTTGCAGACAACAATTTCAGCATGACTCAAATGAAGCGATTTGTCTTTTCTCCTTCCCACAATGTTTTCAAATTGTTTCTTTCTCAGGGTTGTTAAAAGTCGGGATTGTGTGGTAAAGGGTTAAAGTTCCCATGGAAGGAAGTATTACCTCTAGACAGAATGAGAATATGAGACTGGACGAAATTGAAAACATTTACATACAACTATTTCAATGTTTTTAAAATGAATATTTCTGTCTTTGATTTGGTATAAAACATTGTGAAAAAAGGAGAAAATGATGGTGTTTTCTCCTTTTCCCACAATGTTTTTAAAAATTCTTCTCCCTGAAGGTCGTTAAAACTCAGGATTACGTGTTTAAGAGTTAAATCTGAAAATTCCTCATGATATGTAATGCAGTGTCTTCATTTGCTACAATGTTACTCAGTTTCAATATAAATTTAAAGGTCTACCCATTAAGTAATCTGACCTTTATTGGGGGGAAAACTCACTGCTTCTATAAACAAGTTAGTGCTCTTTTTCATTCAATCTTGCCCAAAGATTTCAAGAAAGGTTTTTTATTCCTTTGAATAATTTTTCTTTTGTGTCACATTTATCTAAAATAAGCTTGTGCAGGGTAGTGAATAATAGGTTTAAGCCCACAGAATGCTGAATTGGTAATTCATGATCATTTTCTGCAAGTCATTAAGTCATAAAGACCCAAGTATTGCAATGTGAAGGATTTATGTGATCAGAATATATCCCAAAATGTGAACAACAGAATAGATCCAAGATCAGATTGCACATTCTGTGCAGTACAGTTGTGGTGTACACTATCTGCAATAGAAACTGTTGTTTAACCCTATACCAGACGACAAAATTTTAGCCATGTCCAAATTGAAAGCATTTGCAGACGACAATTTCAGTGTGGCTCAAATGGTGCAATTTTTAGCTCCACTGGCCGAAGGCCAGCGGGCTTATGTCATGGCCCGGTGTCCGTCGTGCGTCCGTCCGTGCGTCCATCCGTCCGTGCGTCCATCCGTCCGTGCGTTAACTTTTATTTCAAACATCTTCTTCTCTGAAACTACCCATCCAATTTTCATGAAACTTCACAGAAATGATCCTGCCATGGTCCTCTTCAGAATTTCTTGAAAGAATTTGATTCCTTCAAAAACTCTGGTTGCCATGGCAACAAAACTGAAAAATATTGGAAATCTTTAAAAATCTTCTTGTCTGAAACCATAAGGCATAGGGCTACCAAATTTGGCATGTAGCTTTATGTAGTAGACCTCTATCATGTTTCTTGAAATTATAGCCCTGGGGTCAAAATTGGCTCTGCCCCAGGGGTCACAAGTTTTACATAGGCTTATATAGAGAAAACTTTAAAAATCTTCTTGTCTGAAACCATAAGGCATAGGGCTACCAAATTTGGCATGTAGCTTTATGTAGTAAACCTCTATCATGTTTCTTTAAATTATAGCCCTGGGGTCAAAATTGGCTCTGCCCCAGGGGTCACAAGTTTTACATAGGCTTATATAGAGAAAACTTTAAAAATCTTCCTCTACCTAGCCATAAGGCCTAGAGCTACCAAATTTTGCATTTAGCTTGATCTAGTTGGGGTCTACCAAAAGTGCCCAAATTATAGTCCTGGGGTCTATTTGGCCTCATGCTGTGGGGGGGGGGGGTTCACAAGATTTACATAGGCTTACATAGGGAAAACTTTTAAATCTTGGTGTACATAGCCATAAGGCTTAGGCTACCAAATTTTGCATAATTATAGCATTATCTAGTGGACAACTACAAAGAGGGCCCAAGTTACAGCCCTAGGATTAAGTTTAGCCCTGCACCAGGGGTCACAAGTTTACATGGGTTTATGGAGTGAAAAGTTCAGAAACCATCTTGTTACTAGCCATAAGGCCAAGAACTCCCAAATTTGGCATGTTGTTCTTCTAATACACATATTCCCCATTTAGTTCGACTGTAGCCCTGGGGTCAAAGTTTTATAAGGGCTTATATAGTGAAGACTTCTCTTCATGGTTTATATTTATAAGCCAGTGGAGCGATACAGGGCCATCATGGCCCTCTTGTTTCTTTGGTAAGATAGAAAACATTGTGGGAAAAGGAGAAAATGCTGGTTATCAGCATTTTCTGTTTTTTCCACAATGTTTTCAAAAGGCTTCATTCCCAGGGTTGTTAAATGAGGCATTGTGCAGTAAAGGTTTAATAGGTGCACTAAGGGTCACCACTGCCAAATATATAATCTCCACATCTGTTGACAGCCAAAAATTACAAACTGCTGAAAACTTAGAAAGCTTTTTATCTTACAGACATAACTCGACAAGTGCGCATATAGATTCAAGATCAAACTGCATGTTCTAACAGTCTGATCTTGATCTGTGCTGTCCACAGAAGCTGTAGGTTTCAACCATGGTGCTGAAAGGGTTAGTTCTTTACCACACAATGATGAGTTTTAACGCCTCTGGGATTTTAGACCCATGAAAACATTGAGGGAAAAGGAGAACATGCTGGTAACCAGCATTTTCTCCCTTTCCCACAATGTTTTCTGCCCTTTCAGAAAGAAATCCCATCATTTGAACCACATATAATTTGTCGTCTGCCAAGGCTTAAATTTGGGCCAGTCTAAAATTTTGGCTGGTAAAGGGTTAATTGGTTTCCCAGTATCATTGTGATATGGAAAACCACTTTATTTTTTTCTCCCCTCCTCAGGGGGGTACTATGATACTTTTCAGGTGATTGATTCTGCAAGGCCTGCAACTCTCATCAGGCTTAATTTGAAAAGACATTTCTGGCTAACTAGAAACAACATCCTTTGTGTTTCATTGTTTATGTGCTACTGTGCTGAAAGAGTTTCCCCACCATAACCCAAGTGAGCTTATGTCAAAGGGAAACAATACATTTTCATTTCAAATTTGTACAGATTTTCCTCCCTTCTTATTTTCCTCCCTTCTTACTCCTCCTCCTCCCCCCCCCCCCCCCCCATTCTTTTGTTGGGATTTTTTCCCCACATACTCATTAACAAAGAGTTATTCAGCTTTTATCTCATGAACATTTTAGAAAAAGGTGTCTAAAATATACTGGTAGATAAACAAACAAGCTGTAGTTACCTTTGATTTTTTTTTTGTACTTAGCTATGTTAGAGGTACCACACCACTTAACTCTACCAAACCAAAAAATTTTAGACTGGTTCAGATAGAATGCATTTGCAGACGACAATTCAACTGTGGCTCAAAAATTTAAGTTTGATTTGGGAAGTGTAGAAAACATTTTGGGAAAAGGAGAAAATGCTGGTAACCAGCATTTTCTCCTTGTCCCCCAATGTTTTCAAAAGCTTTCTTTTTAGGGTCGTTAAAAGTCAGGATTGTGTGGTAAAGAGTTAAACAAACATGCTAAGTACAGTTTTACTTGCTTTTGCAGAGAGTGCAGATCAATATGGGCCATGCTCTAGCAAAAGATGGTTACATGCATCTTAGTGATGTGTTAACTCTTTACCAAACGACAAAATTTTAGACTGGTCCAAATTGAAAGCATTTGCAGATGACAAAATAAATGTGACTCAGATATTGAAATTTGTTTTCGGAAGGGTAGAAAACATTTTGGGAAAAGGAGAAAATGCTGGTTACCAGCATGTTCTCCTTTGCCCACAATGTTTTCCAATGCTTTCTTTCTCAGGGTCGTTAAAACTGGTCCAAATTGAAAGCATTGCAGACGACAAAATAAATGTGACTCAAATATTGAAATTTGTTTTCGGAAGGGTAGAAAACATTGTGGGTAAAGGAGAAAATGCTGGTTACCAGCATTTTCTCCTTTTCCCCATGATGTTTTCCAATGCTTTCTTTCTCAGGGTCGTTAAAACTCGGGACTGTGTGTAAAAGGATTAAACCAAGCAGGTCATTAATAGAATTATGGATCCATAAAATCTATTTTGTCTAACAAAACACAACCTGAATTATAGGGTAGAATATTCCTTTACCCTTTACCACACAACAAAAATACAGACTTGTCAAAATTTGAAGCATTTGCAGACGACAATTTAACCACGGCTCTAATGATGGAATTGTCTTTGATAGAGTAGAAAACATTGTGGGAAAAGGAGAAAATGCTGGTTACCAGCATTTTCTCCTTTTCCCACGATGTTTTCCTATGCTTTCTTTCTCAGGGTCGTTAAAACTTGGGATTGTGTGGTAAAGGGTTAAACCCAGCAGGTCATTCATAGAATTACAGATCCATAAAATCTATTTTGTCTAACAAAAAACAAGCTGAATTATAGGGTAGAATATTCCTTTACCCTTTCCCAAACAAGCCCTGGTTTTCATGTGTCTGCAGTACAAGTCTTTTGAAAACACTGTGGGAAAAGGAGAAATTGCTCATAACGAGCAATTTCTCCTTTTCCCACAGTGTTTTCTATCCATTTTGATAACTTTCTGCCATTTTCATCAAATTTAAAATTGTCGTCTGCAAACTCTTTCAATTTGGACCAGTCCAAAATTTGTCGTTTGGGAAAGGGTTAAACATGCAGATAACTTGCAAAAGCAAAAAGTTTCGACCCAGGTCAGCCTGTGTGGACTGAACAGGCTGACCTAGGTTGATACTTTTTGCAGATGGGTGATAGCCCCTTTTCTCAGGGCATGACTTATATTTATTATGCTGCATAGAATGTGTAGCTTGTGCATAGATCTACACTACTCTAAAACATATTTTGTACAAAACAGCCATAAAATTGCTTCAGTTGTTGTTTTTGGCCAAAAACATTCATTTTATCCCTGTGGCACTGTAAATAGTTCAACAAAACCGGTGCACAACATTTCGTTGAAAGTGTTTCGTCAAGAACCATGTATGTTTTAAAATACCGATTGTTAAATTCCTATATTTATTTCATGAAAAGCTGTCTGGGAGGAAGATTTGAGCCACAATTTGTCTGGGTTAGGGTAATGGTCAGGGCTAGGGATCGTTTTTGATGAACATGTTTTTTGGACGAAATGTCGCACACCCCAACAAAACATACCTTGTTTCCCACAATTCAAATAGGCAAGGCTTGTAAAGAAATTGTGGGAAAGGGAGAAAATGCTGGTAAGCAGCATTTTCTCCTATGCCCACAAAGTTTTTTTTTTACCCTAACAAAGACATTTGAGCCCTTTCTAATTGTTGTCTTACCATGTTTTTAATATAGATGGGGCTAGTATTTAGTTTCTCAGTAAATAGATAAGTAACTGCTTGGGTAATTTATGGACATAAACCTTTTAACAGACTGTTTTTTTTTCATTTCAGATCTCATTCTGTGTATATATGTTAACTGGAAAATAATACATTTGAAGATTGTTGACAGCTCAAACATTATGGTGTGAAAGTGAGTATGCTATTTTAAACCCTAATAAAGTGGACATTATGAGACAGTAATAATATTATTAACTTTTACCAAACAACCATACGTTTTAATGACCCTGATGACAAAGGCTTTTGAAAACATTGCTGAAAGAGGAGAAAATGCTGGAAAGGAGAAAATGCTGGAAACTGTCATTTTCCTTCATTTCCCACAATATTTTCTACCCTTTTAATGACAAATCTCCTCCAATGAGTCCTATATTTAATTTTTCTTTGCACATGTTTTCACTTTAGACAAGACTAAATCTTGTCATGTTAAGAAACAAATCATAGTATCAAGGCAGATTTGGCCTCCAAACTATTTCATAAAACAGCAGACAATATTGGTCAGAGATCTACTCTGTGTCTAGTACAGCCTGATCTTAATTCTGCATTTTCTGACTGAAGGCTTATTATTGAAGAAAACCTGTGACAGGCAAAACTTGTTCCTCAAAATTAAGATATTTGGTGCCTTTAACTCTTGTACACATGACTAGGTTTGCATTTGCCGACCAAAATTTTGGATCACTAGTACCTTCTCCTTTTCCAACAATGTTTTCAGAAAGCCTCTACTTCAAAGGCGTAAAAACTTGGCTTTGCATATGATTCTGACACTTCCTAACAACGGAAAATACCCACATAATGCATTTTCAAGACTTTCGTATTGAAAATATCTGATGTAATACCAGACAGCGTAGATCAAGATCTGTCTGCACATTTGTACAGTCTTATTTCAATTTACATTGGCCAATATATTGTACTAAGTATCTAAGTATTCATCTTTACACAAATTTTGGTATAATGTAGTATAGATTGGGCAGTAACTAACCACCTAGAAAGTAAGGGATGTAATAAGAATTAAAACAGCAAGATTATGATAGAATGTATTATCTCCCTTGGATACACTTGCATAGATTTTTCTCTGTCACTTAACCCATTACCACACAATCCCTACTTTTAACGACCCAGAAATAGAAGGCCTGTGAAAACATTGTGTGAAAAGGAGAAAATGTTGGTAACCAGCATTTTCTCCTTTTCACACAATGTTTTCCACCCGATCAGAGACAGAAAACACCATTTCAACAACATTTATTTTGTCGTCTGCAAATGCTTTCAATTTGGTTGAGTCAAAAATTTTGTCGTTTGGTAAAGGGTTAATTCCTACAGGACGTGTGTAAAATTAATGTATACCAGTAGATCTCACAGTAATTATGTTTTGTGCGATGACTAGATGGACAAAGACATGTACATAATACTGAACACTAACTGAGGACTGAACTGACAGGGCAGAACCCTGAGACCTAGTTATTTACATAGTTACAAAATAGTAAACATTTCTCTGCAAATATAGAAAATATTTAACCCTTTACCACACAGTCACAAATTTTAATGACACTGAGGAAATGACTTTTTGAAAATGTTGTGGGAAAAGGGGAAAATGCTGGTAACCAGCATTTTCTCCTTTTCCCACAATGTTTTTGTCCAATCAATGACAACTACTATTCAGAGAACATTTTGTCATCTGCAACAATGCTTTTAATCTAGACACATCTATAAATTTGTCGTTTGGTTTGTTTGTTTGTTTTTATTGGAGTTTAATGCCATTTTAACTGCTCAGGTCATATCATGGCGGTCTGTGACACACCCATGTGGTTTCCTGGCTTTCTCACAGCAGTACTGACACAACTTTCTTTCCAAAGCCACTTACTACTTTTCTCACATGCATCAGAGGTGAGAGGCGAAAAATCCAAGGAAAGAAAGTTTGCCTCAACTGGGTATCGAACTTGCAACCACCAGGTTACTAGTTGGATACACTAAACACTGAGCTACCCGGGCAGGCGTTTGTCATTTGGCAAAGGTTTATTGAGAGTCAAAGAACTGATTGGTTAACCTTTTGCAGCACAATGCTGCCTTTTAACAACCCTGGGAAAGAAGCCTTTTGAAAACATTGTGGGAAAAGGAAAAAATGCAGGTTACCAGCATTTTCTCCTTTTTCCACAATGTTTTCTACCCTATCAAAGGAAAATTGCACCATTTGAGCCAGATTGAAATTTTCGTCTGCAAATACTTTCAATTCGGACAAGGCTAGAATTTTGTTATCTGGTAAAGGGTCAAATGTCAGATCAGATGGCATATATGTATGATCAATGCAATACACAGTCTCCCATAGTCTTTGATAAATTGACCCTTAGAGTGCTGAATAAACCCAACACACAGTTTGTGTCTAGAAGTTAATCCCAAATAATTGCAAATTCATGGTTGCATTTATCCAGAATATGCATGCAGAAATGGACTGTGTAGATCAAAGATCAGACTGCAGGTTCTGTGCAGTTTGATCTTGATCTACACTGGTCACAAAAACAATTGAAGTTGTGTAAGGGGGCTCTTAAGGTTGAGATTTCATTCCACTATGCCAAGATAAGACACCAAAATGCTTGCATTTGGGTAAAAAATTTAGTAGATCATTATATTATCTGGTAAAGGTTGAGTTGAAATGTGATCATGGCAGAAAACCCAAAGATGATTTCCCAAGGTAATACTATTACATACAAAGTGAAATTAACCCAGGGCTGCTCAAATATGTAACTTTGTCAGTACATTAACCCTTTACCACACAATCCTTACTTTTAACGACCCTAAGAAGGAAGGCTTTTGCAAACATTGTGGGAAAAGGTGAAAATGCTGGTAACCAGCATTTTCTCCTTTTCCCACAATGTTTTCTACCCTATCAAGTACAAATATCATCATTTGAGCTAATTTAATTTGTTGTCTGCAAATGGTTTCAATTTGGACCAGTCTAGAATTTTGTCATGTGGTAAAGAGCTAAAGGGCTGACCCATTAATGTCTACATTTTGATATTAGAGTGGAGAAACATTTTGAAGAAAAAATTGTGAATTAAATTTTCTGAAGTTGAAAAATATATTGAGGAAAAAGGAGCTGTTGTTTGTCACAAAAAATTGATCCTTTTCCCTTAATGTTTTTAAGCCTATCCATTGCTGGGATGTAGAAATTAGTAGTAATATGTGGTAATTGGTAAAAACAGTCCTCAGTGTAAGCTCTGACAAAATAGTACTTAACTCTTTACCACACAATCCAGACTTTTAACGACCCTGAAGAAGAAGGCTTTTGAAAACATTGTGGGAAATGTTTTCTTCTCTGTCAAAGACAGAAATCATCATTAGCACTAAATATAATTTGTTGTCTACAAATGCTTTCAATTTGTACCACTCTAAAATTTTGCTGTGCTGTATTACCGCACAGCAAAATTTTAGAGTGGTACAAATTGAAAGCATTTGTAGACAACAAATTATATTTAGTGCTATAAAGATTTCTTTCTAAGTGTTAAATCTAAAGGTTCCATTAAAAAATGACTTTTTTCTTGGACTTTATTTGCCATCTATCTCATTTGAAAAATTAATATGTAACAATTTATTTCACATACACCCTGCTGTCAGAAACCTGAATTTGATCTACAGTGTGTTTTAATGTCGCATCTAAAACTAAGTTTTGCCTTTATGCAAAAGTAATGGGCATTCAATAATTATTTTATTCTTTCCTTAACCCTTTCCCAAACAACAAATTTTGGACTGGTCCAAATTGAAAGAGTTTGCAGACGACAATTTTAAATTTGATGAAAATGGCAGAAAGGTCTCAAAAAGGGTAGAAAACACTGTGGGAAAAGGAGAAATTGCTCGTAATGAGCAATTTCTCCTTTTCCTACAGCGTTTTCAAAAGACTTGTACTGCAGACACGTGAAAACCAGGGCTTGTTTGGGAAAGGGTTAACCCTTTATCACACAATCTTGACTTCTAATGGCCTTGAGAAAGAAGACTTTTGAAACTATGAGAAATGAAGAAAATGCTGGTTACCCACAATGTTTTCTACTCTATGAAAGACAACTTCCACTGAATTTGTTGTCTGCAAATGCTTTGGAATCAGACAAGTCCAATATTTTGTTGTTTGGTAAAGGGTTAAATGTTTTCAAAAGCTTGAGGCATCCAGTTTCATCCATATTCTCCAGGGCTATTCCGTGCAGTCTTATCCTCATCTGCACCGCCAAGATTAGGTGGATTTACACAAAGCTGACTTAAAGGGCCAATTTAGTGCACTAACAGAGGTGAATGTTGTTAGCAGTGACAATCATTTCATGTTATCATTTCCTGAAAGCATTAATTTACCTGACATTTAACCCTTTCCCAAACAAGCCCTGGTTTTCATGTGTCTGCAGTACAAGTCCTTTGAAAACACTGTGGGAAAAGGAGAAATTGCCCGTAACGAGCAATTTCTCCTTTTCCCACAGTGTTATCTACCCTATTTGAGAAATTTCTGCCATTTTCATCACATTTAAAATTGTCGTCTGCAAACTCTTTCAATTTGGACCTGTCCAAAATTTGTCGTTTGGGAAAGGGTTAATTTACCTGACATTTAAAAACTTCTGATGAAAACAAGATGGATTTCATACAAATAAAACAAGACAAACAAGAAAGCACTGATGAATACAGAAATTCCTTATCTTTATTCATTTATCACTGTGTTTTCATCTAAGCTGTTTCCTCCAACGGCATCAGAAGGAAGAAATTTACTCGAGGACAAAAGAAAGGCCTAATCAATATAAAATCAAGCAAATACTTTGCAGCATTATTATAATTATCCACATTGCGATAGAAAGACCATTTTTTCAATGGTGTTTTTAACACAAAAACAAGTTAATTTTGAATCTCTGAACAGCTGACATATCAAAACTTGACCTGAAATGCCATCAAAACTTGATACAAAATGCCTTCCTTGAAACTTCAGTGCCTGCAGATTAATGTTCCAGCTTGTTCATACAAAGACATATTGGGATGCATTGCCCTCCATCCTTCAAAGCATCTGCTAGCTTGGCTAAAGTCTGGCTAAAGTCCGTGGAGCAGCTAAGGCTAATGTATGTGTCAACTCAATTCGTTCGTAGGGTGTTCTGTTGCATCTAAACCCTGCGTTTTTAGGACCAGTAAAGTATGGTTATGTTGAATCCTATTGCAACCTTTGCTTTATGGGGTCAGAGAATATTCTGTGACAAAGTAAGCCTGACCAGTTGATTGCATTGTAAAACAGAACTTCAGGTTGTAGAATTTCAACAAAATAATTATAGTGTTTTGTGTTTGAATTACATTAGATACAAGTACAGATCAGGCACTCTTTTTAATCCTTAATTTTTTCTTTGATAGGGTAGAAAACATTGTGGGAAAAGGAGAAAATGCTGGTTACCAGCATTTTCTCCTTTTCCCACATTGTTTTCAAAAGGCTTCTTTTTCAGGGTTGTTAAAAGTCAGGATTGTGTGGTAAAGGGTTAATTGCATCCAATACCGTGATACTTCCTCCTCTAAAACAGTTGTGTTCCATGATGCTTCTTAGGTTGAATCATTCACAATGTCTGCAATACACACAATTATGATCGGTTGTCTCTATGGTATAATGTGTATAACTCTTTACCAAATGACAAAATTTTACACTTGCCCAAATTGAAAGCATATACAGATAACAAATCAAATGTGATCTAAATGATAGCAGTTGACTTTGAATGGGCAGAATCAAATGTGATCAAAATGATAGCAGTTGTCTTTGAATGGGCAGAAAACATTGTTGTTAAAGGTGGAAATGCTGGTTACTAGCATTTTCTCTTTTTCCCACAATGTTTTCAAAAGGCCTGTTCCTCAAGGTCGTTAAAACTTGGGATTGTGTGGCAAAGGATTCAATATGCCCCAGCCTCAGACTGAAACGTTCATTCAACGTTGTTGTCTGCAAATGCTTTCATTAAAGACGAGTCTAAAATTTTGTCATGTGGTAAAAAGTTACGGTTTAAAATTTGCATTTCACATGATATTGTCTGTGCAACTTGAGTAATAGAACATGAGATAATTGGGTCTTGCATATAAAGAACAGGGGTGTGGGCTTGTGAAATGAGTTAGACCTTTTACTACCTTGTGACAGTACCTATTAATTATACAGTGGAAATCTAAACCTTTAAAGTATCCAATGGTATTTTATCTATCATTGTGGTTGGGTATATAATTTGGCTTTTTCAAATCTAGTTGGGGTATAAAAATAACCTATCCTTTCAGAGGACAGACTCTTTACCACACAATCCCGGGTTTTTACGACCCTGAGGAAGAAGCCTTTCGAAAAAATTGTGGGAAAAGGAGAAAATGCTGATAACCAGCATTTTCTCCTTTTTCCCACAATGTTTTCTATCTTATCAAAGATAGAAATCATCAATTTAGCAACATTGAAATTGTCATCTGCAAATGCTTTCAATTTGGTCCAGTCCAAAATTTTGTTGTTTGGTAAAGAGTTAACTCTTGACCAAATGATAAGATTTTAGACTGGTCCAATCTGAAAACACTTGCAGATGACAAAATTAATATGGCACAAATGATTTGATTCGCATCACATAGTCTAGATATTACTGACTACCAGCATTTTCTCCTTTTCCCACAATGTTTTCAAAAGGCTGCTCTCGTATCATATGATTAATGAAATCAGAACGAAACGGAGCATATGCGAAACATATCTATGGATGTCAATGATCTCTGAACAAATATTTGACAGGTTGTGCAAGCTGTCTGCATGTAGAAGGAATACTCTCATATGTTAGAATTTATTAATGAATTTTGTTGGATGTCAGTGCCACCTTAGAGGTAACAAACTCTTGTACTGCAGGCAAACAGACCATCTACATTGCAATCATCAAACAAACCTGCTGCCTATGGTCCCTCCTTTGGCACACATTTAAAAGTTTTTGTGCACACACAAACATTTTCAACCCACTGAGCATACTTGCTTCAGTAAAACCATCCATAGTACAGTTGTATCATCATGGGATGTCTGATACTGAGTTGACATGGTCAAATGTCTTCAGATATTTTGGCCAAAGGGCTTTGAAATTTAGACTGTTTAGACTATATCCAATGTTCTTTTCTACTCTTTCACAGTTAAATCTCATAATTCCAGCCACATTTGACTTGTCCTCTGCAAATACTCTCAATTTGGATGACTCTAAATTTTTGTTGTTTGGTAAAGAGGTAAGGACTCTCTTTTTAACATATCACGATGCAAGTACCACAGTTCATTCCACTCAAACAAACAGCCCTTTGAAACATTGTGGCAAAAGGACAAATTGGTGGTTAGAAGCAATATTTGCTTCTTACCTCATAATGTTCCATATCACTCAACTCGGACTTTTTTCTTTTGTTCTCTCTCAAAGATTTCACAGCATTTTAATTCTTATATACTTTAACCCTATACCACACAATTCCTGACTTTTAACGACCCTGAAAGAGGAGACTTTTGAAAACATCGTGGGAAAAGGAGAAAATGCTGGTAACCAGCATTTTCTACTTTTCCCACAATGTTTTCTAACCTATCAAAGGCAAAAATCATGATTTTAGCAACATTTAATTTGTCGTCTGCAAATGCTTTGAATTTGGTTCAGTCCAAAGTATTGTCGTTTGATAAAGGGTAAATATGTGTTAACTAGATGTATCTGTAACTAGTAGTGGGGTAAAAGGGTAGTTTTATGTTCAAGTATTTTTAGCCCTTTACCACACAATCCCGAGTTTTAACAACCCTGAGAAAGAAGCCTTTTGGAAACATTGTGGGAAAAGGAGAAAATGCTGGTAACCAGCATTTTCTCCTTTTCCCACAATGTTTTCAACCCAATCAAAACGAGATATCAGCATTTTAGCAACATTAACTTTGTCATCTGCAAATGCTTTCAATTTGGTCCAGTCCAAAATTTTGTCGTTTGGTAAAGAGTTGAATGGAATTTATTCAAATAAGGTATGATACATTTCTGAAATGAAATGAATACTTTTAATTTGAAAATGAAAGGGTAAGATCATCTCAACTGCCTGTTATTTTCATTGACTAGATTCAACCCTTTACCACACAATTCTGACTTTTAAGGACCCTGTGAAAGAAGCCTTTTGAAAACATAGTGAGAAAAGCAGAAAATTCTGGTAACCAGCATTTTCTCCATTTCCCAGAATGTTTTCTACCCTTTTCAAAGCAAATTTCAATTTTTCAGTCACATTTATTTTGTCGTCTGCAAATGGTTCGAATTTGGACCAATCTACATTTTCATCATGCGGTAAAGATTTAAATACAAGATAGGTTTGTCAAGCTTTGTTGTCTGATTACTCAAGGATGAAATTTTTACCCATATTTAACTATTACAAGACAATATAATATCTACATCCTTGCTGTAGGTATGTTTTACAAACATTGAGGGAAGAGGAGAAATTGCTTGTTGTAAGCAATTATGCCTTTTTTGGCAACATTAACTATTATTAAAAGAGCAAAAAAAGTCTTTTTCTTTAATATTTCTTTCTCAATGATTGCATTGCTTTTACCAGTTGTACTGCTTTTATGATAAAGGATTAACTCTTTACCAAAATTTTACACTCGTCTTAACCCTTAAAGTGCCGAATAAACCCAATGGACATTTTCAGTCTAGAATAAAACCAAGATAAGTGCAATTTTGTGGTCACTTTTCATGTCTAGTGTCTCAGCAAAGCGGACAGTGTAGATCAAAGATCAGGCTGCACATTTTGTGCAGCCTGATCTTGATCTACACTTGCCGCAAAGGCAACTATAGTCGTGAAAGGCGCTTTAAGGGATAATTGAAAGCATTTGCAGACGAGAAACAAACTATTGCACAAATAATGGGGGTCTATCTTTAAAAGAGTAGAAAAGATTGTGGGAAAAGGAGAAAATGCAGGTAACCAGCATTTTCTCCTTTTCCCACAATGTTTTTAAAAGCCTACCTTTACAGGGTTGTTAAAACGAGGGATTATTAGGTTAAGAATTAAGTTATTCAAGACCATTATACTGTTATTATAACCCATTACAAATGCCTTCATGCTTGAAATTTTCACATTCCTTTTATGAATGGGATTGTCCTTGTTAAGAGTAAGAGGCAAAAGAAACTGGGTCAAAGCAACGTTTGAAAGACATATTTTCAAATTTGGTCTGCAGAAGTACGGAATAGATAGGCCAGGCCAGGTAGGTCAGTAGTTAGCATATCTGACTCGTGACCTGATAGTTGCTGGTTTGATACCTGGTTGTGGCAGACTTTGTTTGCGGCAATTATTGGCCTGTCACCTCTGATGCCTGTGAGAAAAGTAGTCAGTGGCTTGGAAATAAAGTTGTGTCAGTACTGGTGTGAGAAAGCCAGGAAACACATGTGTGTGGGCACTTACTGCCATGATATGACCTAAGATGTTAGAATGGTGGTAAACTTCAATACAAACAGACAAACAGAGCAGATAGATATTGCCATGTGCTCATGTATGAACACTTTACTAAATTACAAAAAATCAGACTACTGCAAATAAAAATTGAAGACAGAATACCAGGCAAAAGAAACTGACTCAAAATAGTGTTTGAAAGATGTTAAAAAACTATTATTGTCAAATTTTATTTGCTGAAAGACCAAACAGATGTCATCATGTGATCATGGGTTAATACTCTCCTAAATGACAAAAGGTCCAAATTGAAGGAATTTGCAGACAACAAATTGGATGTGTCTCAAATGATTGGAATTGAAAATTGAAGTGGTAGAAAGCATTGTAACCAACATATTTCCACTGTGTTTTCTGCCCTTTCAAAGACAAATCCCTTGGTATCAGCCCCATTTCATTTGTGGCATGCAAATCTTTTCAATTTAGACAAGTCATAAATTTTTTTTATGTTTGCAAAGAGTTAACTTTTTGTTTAACAAAAATTGTAGACTGATCTGTATCAAAAGCAGAAATTAAAATCAGATGCTGCTAAAATGATGCGAGTTATCCTGGAAAAGATAGGAAACATTGTGGGAAAAGGAGAAAATAGTAGATGTCGGTATAAGATTAAAGGGCTAAATTAGTAAATTTTTTTATGCAAAACACAGGGAAAAATTTGATGGAAAACCTCAGACTTTAGGATTGTCAAAACACATGCCCTGTGAAAAGGGGTCTTAATGCACCTGCAAAGAGTATTGACCCAGATCAGCCTGCATGGACTGTGCATGCTGATCTGAATCGACACTGTTTGCTATTGGCCAATTTTCTGCACTTCAAAGGACCAGTGTACCTCATGATTCAGTCAGTTGTTATACAAAATGGATTTTATGGATCCATAATTATATGATGACTTTCTTGGTATCATGCTTGATGCAGATGCATTAAACTTCCTTTTGCCAGAGAATGGTTCAAATCATTTGGTAAAGGGTTTAAAACTTTTGCATAACAATGCCATGTTGTAACAACCTTTAGAAGAAAGACTTTGAAAAACATTTAGGGGGAAAAAGGAAAATTCTTGGTCATCAGTTTTTTCTCCTTTTCCCACCATGTTTTCTCCCCTTTCAGAGACAGGTTCTATCAGTTGAGTCACATTCAATTTTTCATCTGTAAATTCCCTGATTTTCCTAAAACCTGTTTAGTTGTCTTGCAAAGCATTAATCTTTGAACTTGCAGAAGACAGTGGTCTTAGGATAGACTGAAGGCCTCTCACATCAAAGGTTCTATGTATCTATCCTTTTAGATTACCTGTATTACTGGGTGTGAGTGTAAGTTAACCCTATACCAAACGACAATATTTTGGTCTAGACCAAATTGAAAGCATTTGCAGACGACAAAGGTAGCTCAATAGATGATTTCTGTCTTTGATTGTATTAAACATTGTGGGAAAAGGAGAAAATGCTGGTTACCAGCATTTTCTCCTTTTCCCACAATGTTTTCAAAAGCCTTCTTCTGTTAGGGTCCTTAAAAGTTGGGATTGTGTAGTAAAGGGTTAACTCTTTACCAGTTGACATGTTCTATTTGAAAGTATTTGCAGATGATAAATTTATTCTTGCTCAAATTTTGGTTTTTGTTTCAGGAAGGCTTTAGGACTGGTAGAAAGCATTGTGGGAAATGAAGAGAATGCTGGTTTTCTCAGGGTTTTTAAAACTCAGGATCTTCTGGTAAAGGTTTAACCCTTTACCAGACAATAAAATTTTAGCCTTGTCCAAATTGAAAGCATTTGCAGACGACAATTTCAATGTGGCTCAAAGTGTGCAACTTTTCTTTGATAGGGTGGAAAACATTGTGGGAAATGGAGAAAATGCTGGTTACCGGCATTTTCTCCTTTTCCCACAATGTTTTCAAAAGGCTTCTTTTCCAGGGGCGTCAAAAGGCAGCATTGTGCAGTAAAGGGTTAAGGTATCCAGGCAGCAGTCATTGAGAGTAATTTATCTAAGTTAACTTGTTTCACTATCAATATAAAGTTAAAAGGTTCCTCATGGAACTTGAGACTATTCCATGCTTACAGACTCCTTTGGTTAACATTGCAACACAGGTCATGTTTTGTCACTCTGTCTATATGTTATTGTAATTTGGATTGGATTACCTCCCCTATTATCCCAAAACACACCTTTTAAAGGCGTTTGTTACAAGCTCTCTGATTGGTTAGTATAATGACTTTTGTTGTTCCTTAGGGCAAAATGTGTTCAAACACTGTACCAGAATGTGTGACACACCGATATGGACCTAAATGAAAGCTGGAATTACCAATACTGGAACTAAACAACTTGGAATTATGTGAATGAAACTTTCTGTGGAATTTAAGTGAGAATTGTTAGACTGTACCTTTGAACAATTTAGGGATTTAACAGTAAGTTAAAAGGGTAAAAATGAATTTAAAAAAAAAAGGAAACTATTGAGTACTTTTGAAAGTCTCAGACAGGTATCTACCAGGAAAAGACTAACAGAAAGACTACACTTTTTAATGCTAATAATTTAATTACTTTGGAAGTAGAATCTTAAGTATTTGAATAATATGCAGTACTTACCTGGATTAAATAATATTTCTTACCTGTAAACCACATGTACACAAAGTTTTGCACCTTTAATACTTATTTTTAGTTTCTGGATGTGTTTGCATATTTGGTTTACATTTTCATACTTTTTCTTGGTAACTTTGTGTAAAATAAGAATTATTGTATGATTTTATTAAATTCCTCACCTTTATAATTAAGCAGTATTGCATGACTCATCCTTATTGTTTTTGTATGGTCATGTTATAAAAGTAGGTCACTCAAATGGACACTAACTTTTGTGACCCCTGTATAACCTGTCTGGCCATTGACTGTTTATGTTGTATTTTCTTTAGTTTATAGAATTTAAGTTGGTTTATTATAGTTACTTATATGGATGAGGACACTATGGAATATTTATTCCTTTCAATTACTTAATTATTTATCTACGTGATGTTTTACATGGTGACATACATGCTCAGATCTGTACACATCTTTTTCAACCTTTATCTATTGAATTTGCATAATTGCCTGTGGCTGTCAAATAACCCTATACTAAAGAATGCCGTGATTTAACTCTGTACCAAACAACAGAATTTTAGATTTGTCCAGTTGGAAAGTATATGCAGACACACAAAATAAATGTGGCCCAAATGATGATTTTTGACTTTGATAGGATAGAAAACATTGTGGGCAAAGGAGAAAATGCTGGTTACCAGCATTTTTTTCCTTCGCCCACAATGTTTTCAAAAGGCCTCTTCTCCAGGGTCGTTAAAAGTCGGATTGTGTGGTAGAGTTAACTCTGTACCAAAAGACAAGAATTTAGACTTGTCCAAAATGAAAGCATTTGCAGACGACAAATGTGGAAATTGTTGTTGAAAGGGTAGAAAGCATTTTTGGAAAAGGAGATAATGCTGGTTACTATCATTTTCTCCTTTTCCCAAAATGTGTCCAAAAGCCTTCTTCCACACAGTCATTAAATTTTGGGTTAGTATTGTCAAGGATGAAAGAACATGAAGGAAAAAGCTTTTGAAAACATTGCAGAAAAAGGAGAACATAAGTCTTCATTCTCTCATTTTCCCAAAATGTATGCATACCTCTCAAAGACAAATTTCTTCATTTCAAACATATTTCATTTTGTTGTCTTGAAATCATCAAAATGGGCAAATCTAAAATGTTGTTATATGGTAAAGTGATAACCTTTCTGTGGGTATTTTCAACAATTCTAGATCTATTTTTGTACTTACAGAGTAAAGATTTCAATGATTTGCTTATGTAATTTCCGTCGGGGGGGGGGGGTCATATCACAATACTGCTATTTACAGTTCTACTTTTGCCAGAAAACAGTGCATATAATTGGAGAGCAATCACCTAACACCAGACCGTAGGCACTTCAGAGTCTGATCTTAATCTAGAATATGCAAATCAATTGGTGTTATTCAACATATCTGATCTTCATCTAAATTGTCGGTTGTCTGTCTAAATAACCCTTTACCGCACAACGACGCCTTTTGACGCCCCTGGGAAAGAAGCCTTTTGAAAACATTGTGGGAAAAGGAGAAAGTGCTGGTAACCAGCATTTTCTCCTTTTCCCACAATGTTTTCTACCCTATCAAAGAAAAATTGCATCATTTGAGTTCCAATGAAATTGTCGTCTACAAATGCTTTCAATTTGGACGAGGCTAAAATTTTGTCATCTGGTAAAGGGATAATCAAGTTGTGTCCTTCAACAGGTGTTCATTGTTAACCTATAACCACTAGAGGGCTTGAATCTATGAAATGGATAATCCATTAAGGAAAAAAAATATAGAAAAGTAGTTATTTTCAGGTTGTTTTTGCCACAATAGGTAACAAAGTAGTGGAAAGTTCTGATCAAAGATCAGAATGCTTATTCATAATTTGACCTTGCTTTAAACTGGATACAAAATCAACTATAGTTGTGACAGTCTCTTTAACCCTTTACTGCACAATCCCGTGTTTCAACGACCCTGATGAAGAAGCCTTTTGAAAACATTGTGGGAAAAGGAGAAAATGCTTGTAACCAGCATTTTCTCCTTTTCCCACAATTTTTTCTTCCCTTTAAAAGATGGAAATCATTATTTGGCCTACTTCTAAGTTGTCATCTGCAAATGCTTTGAATTTAGACAAGTCACAAATTTTGTCATTTGGTAAAGAGTTAAGAGTTAACTCTTTGCCAGACAACAAAATTTTAGACTGGTCTAAATTCAAAGCATTTGCAGACGACAAAATACATGTGACTCAAAAATTGATTTTGTTCTAGAAAGGATAAAAACATTGTGGGAAAAGGAGAAAATGCTGGTTACCAGCATTTTCTCCTTTTCCCACAATGTTTTCAAAAGTTGTCTTTCTCAGGGTCGTTAAAAGTCGGGATTGTGTGGTAAAGGGTTAAAGGGTATAAGTATGTTACCTGAACATAAAGACATCACATAAATATTGACAAGAAAAATCAAATAAAAGAAATTTGCATATAGTGTAGATTGAAGATCAGAATGTATATTTTACCTAGTCCGATATAGATCTACACTGTCAACAAAAACAAGGGTCAAGAGATAAGAATGTTACCTGTACATAAAGGGTGCGGGACATACTTCTTCACAGAATGATTGACAAGGAGAATCAGTAAACAAATAGACAACATACAGTCTTTGTATTAGGATGACAATACCAAGTCTTGATTTGGTTGAATTCAACACAGAATAGTTTAACTCTTTCCCAAACAAGCCCTGGTTTTCACGTGTCTGCAATACATGTCTTTTGAAAACACTGTGGGAAAAGGAGAAATTGCTCATAACGAGCAATTTCTCCTTTTCCCACAGTGTTTTCTACCCATTTTGAGACCTTTCTGCCATTTTCATCAAATTTAAAATTGTCGTCTGCAAACTCTTTCAATTTGGACCAGTCCAAAATTTGTCATTTGGAAAAGGGTTAAGTACATGTTGGTTTCTTAACCCTTTACCGCACAATGCCGCCTTTTGACGCCCCTGGGAAAGAAGCCTTTTGAAAACATTGTGGGAAAAGGAGAAAATGCTGGTAACCAGCATTTTCTCCTTTTCCCACAATGTTTTCTACACTATCAAAGAAAAATTGCACCATTTGAGCCACATTGAAATTGTTGTCTGCAAATGCTTTCAATTTGGACAAGGCTAAAATTTTGTCATCTGGTAAAGGGTTAAAGTCTTGGCCCTTTACCAAATGGCAAAATTTTGGACTGAACCAAATTGGAAGCATTTGCAGATGACAAATTAGATGTTGCTAAAGTGATGATTTTTGTCTTTCATAGGGTAGGAAACATTGTGGGAAAAGGAGAAAATGCTGGTTACCAGCATTTTCTCCTTTTCCCACAATGTTTTCAAAAGCCTAAATCTCTTTCAGGGTTGTTAAAAGTCAGGAATGTGTGGTAAGGAGGTAACCCTTTACCACACAATCCCAAATTTTAACAACCCGGAGGAAGATGAGGAAGAATGCTTTTAAAAAACAGTTTAGTAAGAAGTCCTTTGAAAACATTGTGGGAAAAGGAGAAAATGCTGGTATCCAACAATTTCTCCTATTCCCACAATGTTTTTTACACTTACAAAGACAAATTCAATCATTTGAGCCAGATTTAAAATGTTGTCTGCAAATGCTTTCATTTTGGACAAGTCTATATTTTTGTCATATGTACTTGTACAAATCAACCAAATTTAACATTTTCAAACTAAGCTGTTGCAGACTACAAATTAAACTTTTTCTCATACGATGCAATTGGTGTTTCGGTAGGATAGAAAACAGAGTAGGAAAAGGAGAAAATGCTAGTTAGCCCTTGATTTAACCCTTTCCCAAACGACAAATTTTGGACTGGTCCAAATTCAAAGAGTTTGCAGACGACAATTTTAAATTTGGTGAAAATGGCAGAAAGGTCCCAAAAAGGTTAGAAAACACTGTGGGAAAAGGAGAAATTGCTTGTTACGAGCAATTTCTCCTTTTCCCACAGTGTTTTCAAAAGACTTGTACTGCAGACACGTGAAAACCAGGGCTTGTTTGGGAAAAGGTTAAGCCACATAATATGTCATCTGCTGTAGCCACTAATTCATATCAGTAGAAAATTTTGTCATCTGTTAAAAAGTTAAAATGCATATCAAAACCAGTATCTCAAATTTGGAAAATGGTTTTGAAACCCACTGTTTGTACTCCAAAGTTCATTCTATGTGACTCAAATAATAGAATTTGTGTCTGAAAGGGTAGAAAACATCGTGGTAATTTTTAAAAGTCATCTTTCTTGGGGTTGTCAAAACTTGGGATTGTGTGGTAAAGGATTTAAGAGTAAAAGACTGAAAGGAGTTACGAGGTAAATGGATAATCATGGAACTAGGAAATTCGGTCATATGGGTCATTCCTGTACCAAACAATCCCAAGGAAAAAAGGTTTTTGAAATCATTCTATAAACAGGAGAAAATGCTGGTGACTGGTATTTTCTACTTTTACCACAATGTTTTCTGCCTGCTCAAATACACATCTAACCATTTGGGCTACATCTAGTTTGTAACCTTCATAGTTAAGCTTATGATTTGGAAGAGTCCAAAGTTTTGCCTTTGAGTAGAAAGGAAGCAACTGTTTGGAAAAATGAGGTAAATGTATAATCACAGGAACTGAAATATTCTGTCATAAGATTTGAAGAGATGACAGTTACCTAACAGAGATATCTCTAATTTCAGAAATTTTGATTTTGCCTTTAGGAAGTAGTTATTTAAATCTGTACATCTTGAATCAAATGCACTGCAGATATCTCTGAAATCTGTGCAGTCCTTTTAAAAAGAAAAAAATTCAGTGATAAAGCAAACATGGCTTAGATGGTTACCTGCATTTTCTCCTTTTCCCATAATGTTTTCAAAAGCCTTCTTACCTTAAGGTGCCAAATAAAACTGGGAAATGGACAATAGCCCACTGGGACAATAGCTCACTAGGAAAATAGCCCACTGGACAATGGCCCACTGCTAAGTTTGGTGGGGTGGACAATAGCCCACTGCTTATCAAAAAATGTCCAAAATTAAAATTTGAACACATGGGATTTAAAATCAAAGCAGTATCATACTATATATACACTTTTGAGGTTTATTATGAAAAAATATAACAATTGAGAATTGTTTATGCATTTTTTCATCATGAAAATAAATTTATATGTGTAAATGATTGGTGTTTCACGATCTAAATAATGTCAAATCTGATGAATTATGAGATAAATTTCCCAAAAAAGCAGAGAGCACATCAGATATAAAATGATACATCTGTCAAATTTCATTGTTTTTGATCAGAATTTAATACAAATCTTATTATGTGTTTAATTTGGGACTGTCTTATTTTTATTTCATGGTACTACCAAATTAAACTGTATTTATTAATAGGTATCAAACATTCCTAGTGGACTATTATCCTACACTTAATATAACCAACAGACATATTCTTTCTTAAAATAAGACCCAAATAATTGAAATTTTAATGTTGCTCTTGTCCAAAAGTCACGGGTAAGGGCACAGTGGAGATCAAAGTAATTAAAAGATAAGTCTTTGCACTCTTTGCAGTCTGATCTATATTATTTATAATAGTACTTCAGGTGTCACATGACACTATAACGGTTAATTATCCACAAAGATATCCAGTACAATTTGTTGATTTCCTTGGTGCTATAGGGGCAATGCATGGAATACATGGTTGCAATAATCTCTTGACATCAATATATCACCATGATTTGGACTTCTGGCATTATTCAAAATGCCAGCCATTGGTTGTGGGAGGATCTCATAAAAGTTACAATGCTTTTTGTAGAGTATGTAACTTTCAGTTGTAAGCTGAATAACCTTGTTTTAGGCTCCAAAACATCTGTGAACAGGAACATTTTGAGCATTTACTTTAACTCTTTACCACACAATCCTGACTTTTAACGACCCTGAGAAAGAAGCCTTTTGAAAAGATTGTGGGAAAAGGAGAAAATGCTGGTAACCAGCATTTTCTCCTTTTCCCACAATGTTTTCTAGCCTTCCAAAAACAAATTTCAATTTCTAAGTTAGATTGATTTTGTTGTCTGCAGATGCTTTCAATTTGGACTGGTCTCATAATTAGTTGTCTGGTAAAGAGTTAAATGCAGACAGTCATGGCAATCTCTTTTTCAGATACAAGTTAACTCCAACAAAGTTTATAGTCACTGTTTTTGAGAGCATAAGAGCATTAATGAACTTCAACTTAGTTTATTCTTAACCCTTTCTCAAACAAGCCCTGGTTTTCACGTGTCTGCAGTACAAGTCTTTTGAAAACACTGTGGGAAAAGGAGAAATTGCTCATAACGAGCAATTTCTCCTTTTCCCACAGTGTTTTCTACCCTTTTTGATAACTTTCTGCCATTTTCATCAAATTTAAAATTGTCGTCTGCAAACTCTTTCAATTTGGACCAGTCCAAAATTTGTCGTTTGGGAAAGGGTTAACTATATTGTTATCAGAAAGGCCACAATAAAGAACAGGGATAGATTACCTATTATGCATAATTACTGATAAAAATGCAAATCTCACTAATTGTATATAGATAAAGGGACACTTTTAGGTCAATCACTCAAGACAGACACGAAAAAGAAAATTTCTCTTCTATGATTTCTTAAAAGTTTTGCTCTTCATTTGGACTTCATCAATTTTTTACTCAAATAAAATCATCACATTTTTGTCCTGGTCAATTCCAAATAAAATCACAAATGTATTACTACAAAAATTATGAGATTTACATGGAATCAAGTCTTGAAATGAAACTTGTCAAGTGCAGGCCAAATGCCTTTCATTCGCTGGTGATACTGCTGCTCATACATTTATTTTCTATATGATATGAGTCGTTTCATAAGTATTTTTAGCTCCACTGGCCGAAGGCCAGCGGGCTTATGTCATGGCCCGGTGTCCGTCGTGCGTCCGTGGGTCTGTCTGTGCGTCCGTCCGTCCGTGCGTTAACTTTTATTTCAAACATCTTCTTCTCTGAAACTACCCATCCAATTTTCATGAAACTTCACAGAAATGATCCTGCCATGGTCCAGAATTTCTTGAAAGAATTTGATTCCTTCAAAAACTCTGGTTGCCATGGCAACAAAACTGAAAAATATTGGAAATCTTTAAAAATCTTCTTGTCTGAAACCATAAGGCATAGGGCTACCAAATTTGGCCTGTAGCTTTATGTAGTAGACCTCTATCAAATTTCTTCAAATTATAGCCCTGGGGTCAAAATTGGCTCTGCCCCAGGGGTCACAAGTTTTACATAGGCTTATATAGAGAAAACTTTAAAAATCTTCCTCTACCTAGCCATAAGGCCTAGAGCTACCAAATTTTGCATGTAGCTATATCTAGTAGGCCTCTACCAAGCGGGCCAAAATTTTATCCCTTGGGTCAAAATTGGCCCTACCACAGGGGTCACAAGTTTTACATGGGCTTACACAGTGACAACTTAAGAAATCTTCCTGTTTTGATTTTTTTTTTTTTTGAAATTAGCCTTGCATCAGGGGTCTTATGTCTTACAGAGGCTTCATATGGACTAAACTTGAAAATTAGCTTATTTATAACCATAGAGCATAGACTTGTATTATTTTGGCATGTGGCTTTATCTTGTGGACCTCTACCAGGGTTCAAGTAATTATAGCTCTGGGATCAAAAATGGCTTTGCCCTGCGGGTCTCAACATTCACATGGGCTTTTACAGAGAAAACTTTGTAAGTCTTCATTTTGAAACCATTTGGCTCAGAATTGAAATGTTTAGTATTTATGGTTTATAAGCCAGTGGAGCGATACAGGGCCATCATGGCCCTCTTGTTTGTTGTTCCAAAGAATTGGGACAGGGAATAAAGTATTTACAAAAAAAAATCTTTCAATCCATTTGATACCCATTGTTTACAAGCATTTGCTTCATGCAGTTTCATTTCTGCACGTAAGTATTGCTTCCCTACTCTCCTGATATCATTGGGAGTCTCCCGATTCAAGACAAAAAAAACAGATCACCCTGACAGACTATTAAACAATCTTGATTGAAAAAAAAATCCAAAATGAGGGTAAAAAGTATTTATAAGCGCTAAACACAGATGCTCATTGCTTTCCCAAGCCACATACAAAAATGACTGAAAACATTAAGTTTACCAGTAACGAAAACAATGAAAAAATACCAAGTTTTAGATTCCTACTGCACAAATCGACCACAGGAGTGCCCAAATTGAGAGCATTTGCAACAAGAAGATGACCAATCAGTTTTGCCCAACTTAAGAAATGTGTCTTATGATAAAGTAGAAACATTGTGGGAAAATGAGAAGATGCTAGTTATCAGCATTTTCTCCTTTTCCCTCAATTATTTCAAAAGTGATTAACCTTAGGATCATTAAAACATGGGATTGTTTGGTAAAGGGTAAAGGTATATGGTACAGTAATAAACTGTTTGAATTATTTATCATCGTACGGAACAGCTCATCAAGTACAATATTTTCTCTTATGAATATTTTACACCATTTTAATTCCAGTCAGGACATTTTGAGTTTTGATCTTTTCTCATTAAAGGTGAAGCACTAGAGGATTTTGTGTACAGTGCAGATCAAGGCAGTCTGTTCTTGATCTACACTGTTCAACATTTCATGAGATACTCTGTCCACAGCTGCCTTCCATGTGCATTATTTGAGTTTTTCCTACACACTGAATTTCTTGTTCATTTTGGGTATTCAACAGTGATGTCAAAATGTTACATTGACCAATTTGTTGATAGATCAAATTTAGTAGATTACCATGTCCTAAAAAATGAGCCATGCTCTGTGAAAATGGGGTTGAATGCCCCAGTCTGTGATGCATAATGCCAAGCAAGACATTATATAATTATGGTTCTATAAAATCCACATTTTATATAACAACCAGCCGAAATACATGTATAAGGTACACTAGTCCTGTGACATACAGAAAATTGACCAGGAGCAAAAAGGTGTGATAATTTTTGCAGATGCATTAAGCCCCCCTTTTGCCAGAGCTTGGCTCAGTTATACAGGGACAGCTTTTTAAGAACCACAGGCCTAGTAATTAGGTTGTCATTATCAAAGTTATAATTCAATTTGAATCGCCTGAACCCTTTCCCAAACGACAAATTTTCGACTGGTCCAAATTGAAAGAGTTTGCAGACGACAATGTTAAATTTGGTGAAAATGGCAGAAGGTTCTCAAAAAGGGTAGAAAACACTGTGGGAAAAGGAGAAATTGCTCGTTACGAGCAATTTCTCCTTTTCCCACAGTGTTTTCAAAAGACTTGTACTGCAGACACGTGAAAACCAGGGCTTGTTTGGGAAAGGGTTAAACAGGGACAGCTTTTTAAGAACCACAAGGCCTAGTATTTTAGGTTGTCATTATCAAAGTTATAATTCAATTTGAATCGCCTTAAGGGCAAAGATGGCCCCATCCCAGGGGTCAAAGATGCACTACATGTAGGTATATTTAATTTCTTTTCCTGGTTTGTTGATATTTTTTAGGACATTTATCTAAAGTCATTCATCCACCAAACTCTTACTGATGAGAGGTGATAGTCACCCAGCAGGAATTATTCCTCTCTCACCACTGAGCATTGTATACACAGTGTTTGTGATTAAAAGCAGACTTTGCAATGACTTTGACACTGAAAGAATGTTGTGCAAAGTACTGGTAATAAGAAATACCTTTTAACCCTTTCCCAAACAAGCCCTGGTTTTCACGTGTCTGCAGTACAAGTCTTTTGAAAACACTCTGGGAAAAGGAGAAATTGCTTGTAACGAGCAATTTCTCCTTTTCCCACAGTGTTTTCTACCCTTTTTGATAACTTTTGCCATTTTCATCAAATCTAAACTTGTCGTCTGCAAACTCTTTCAGTTTGGACCAGTCCAAAATTTGTCGTTTGGGAAAGGGTTAAAAAAGATAGACAGCGTAAGAGATACTGGAATATGAGTCTTGAAACCATTTTGTGGCTGAATATGAAGTAAAACAATGAAAATTAACTTCATGAGATTTTAATTGCTTTTTTCCTTACCGTTTCATTTCGTTGAAAAGTAGTATTGGGTTATTGGAAAATGCTTATGAAATATTAAATTTCCAAACAGAACAAAAAGAGGACCATTCTTTGCTACATTAGTTTGCAATGGTATGTATAAATCAAGGCCCCAGGGTATCGATTACTGGTAACAATGCTTGTAAATAGTGGTTTCATAAATTTGCAAGCAAATATGCCAGCAGAGGCCTGCCGAGTAAACATTCATATTTTTTACCTATTTCAAATTACCATCTATTCATTCTTTATCAGAACCAAGAAGTAGGCCAAAAGCCAGTGCATTTAGCTATGCCGAAAAAAAGTTTAGGAACATATGGATAGTTGGACTGATAGGGCTGAAATATTGTGAAAAATGGCAATATACACCAAGTTAAAGAATAAGTCATCAAGAAGACTAGCATTTACTGGCAGCATTATGATTACATGTATATATCCCATGCAACATCGGTGTATGATGTCTCCCTTGTGTACAATTTGCCTAAAATGTCAGTGGATGTTATGCTATAGATATGCAAAGTTGTTTGCATCTTAATTGAAGTAATCAATCATACAAGGTGTCACTTTTTTCTTTATCAGTGGTTGTCATTCAGTCACCCCTTTGAGCCTGCTTGTCAAAGCCACGGTAATTGTTGATTTTACTGAAACAAAATGTATATCAAGATTAGTTTGTACAGTTTGGTCTTTGACCATCATAGTTGCCATGCAGAGTCATTTTGGATAAAAGAAGTTTAGAAAATGCACTTTGTTTATTTGGTTTGTTTGCATAGCAGCTGATGGTGACTAGATTCTGTGCCTTGTGTTTCCAAACTCAGCTGGGACATAATTTACAAGATATTTTATAACCTAATTGTCAATTTTTTGTCCTCAGCAAATATATTTGCTAATTTAGTCTGGAAAATGTATAGATGATTTTCAGTGCTGTTTTTCCCAATTACAGTTTGATAATGCAATGTATGAAATCAGTAAATGATAGACTGCCATACATTGGATATGTAAAATCACCCAATATTCTGTTTGGCAGACTTTCACAACTCAACGATTTACGCATAGGAATCGAAATCAGGAAATCCTGGTCACATCCCTGCCTAAGATATGTGTAACTTTGGAGAATCTTTGAGCAGTGTACTACAGAGTTCAAACTTAGAACTTATGAAACAACGGAATGACGCGCAACAAAGGAGTATCCCTGGGTAAGGCACTGTAGAGCCCAAACCCAGTACTGGTGAAACAGTGGCAGGCACAAGTAGGTGAAATTTTACTTGGAGAGAACTGACAAACACTTGAAAGCAGCGTAAAATACCTTTCAGACATGCAAAGTAGGTTTTAAAGTTCTGATAATAGCTGAATCTGATTTGGTAACTGACCATCAACCATTTCTCCATTAAATATATGGCAGTTCAGTTTGCAGCTCAACCTGCTTGGGGCAGTCTTGTTGTAGGATCTATTCACCATTTTCTAGTTATTAATATTTAACATTAACAGAGGGAAAGAATATCAAAATGCAGTCAAAATTTTTTCATGACATTTATGAATAATTCATAAAATATTATGCAAGATCAGAAATAGATACTCAATTTGTTTGAAACAAAATTCTAGAGTTATTCAACTTAACTTTTTTTTATCACCGTTTTTGTTGGACATGATGGCATATCATACGTAAGGTTTCGTCATGGGCATGATTTGTAATCAGGAATTCCTAGTAATCAAGTTCTGCTTTGGGCATAATGAAAATACTAGAGTGTCTTTGGTCAAGATATGGCAGAGCCTAGCATAGTACTTTAACCCTTTACCACACAATGCCACCTTTTGACACCCCTAAGAAAGAAGCCTTTTGAAAACATTGTGGGAAAAAGAGAAAATGCTGGTAACCAGCATTTTCTCCTTTTTCCACAATGTTTTCTACCATATTTTCAAAGAAAAATTGCACCATTTGAGCCACACTAGAATTGTCGTCTGGTAATGCTTTTAATTTGGACAAGTCTAAAATTTTGTCATCTGGTAATAGGGTTAAACCCTTTACCAAACAATCGTGAGTTTTAGCAACTGATGAAGAAATACTTTTAAAACACAGGAAAAGAAGAAAATGATGGTAACCAGCATTTTCTCCATTTCCCACAATTTTTTTCAACCCTATCAAAGAAAATTTCCATCATTCTAGCCACATTTAAAATGTCATCTGCAAATGTTTTCAATTTGGACAAGTCTGCATTTTTGCTTTAACTCTTTACCGAACGACAAAATTATAGACTTTTCCAAATTGAAAGCATTTGCAGATGACAAATAAATGTGACTGAAAAATCAAAATTTGTTTTGGAAAGGTAGAAAACATTGTCAGGAAAGGAGAAAATGCTGGTTACCAGCATTTTCTCCTTTTCCCACAATGTTTTCAAAAGGGTCGTTAAAAGTCGGGATTGTGTGGTAAAGAGTTAAGGTAAAGAGTTGACCCTTTACTGCACAGTGCCGCCATTTAACGACCCTGGGAAGGAAGCCTTTTGAAAACATTGTGGGAAAAGGAGAAAATGCTGGTAACAAGCATTTTCTCCTTTTCCCAAGTTTTCTATCCTATCAAAGAAAAGCTGCAGCATTTCAGCCACATAAAAATTGTCGTCAACAAATGCTTTCAATTTGGACAAGGCTGATATTTTGTCGTCTGGTTAAAGGTAAATTACGGTATTTTAAGCCCAAGAAAGGCCTGAATTTTTAGGAAGCTGTGAACATAATGACTTGTGTATTGTTGAAAGTGGCATTAACACCACCGGACAAAGTCAGATCCAAATGATTGGCTTATTACTCTCAGATATTGTTATCAGATACTACTTTTGGATTTAATCCTGTTCTCATCATGTTTGCACCCATGTTGACCCTTGTTAGTTTAACTCTTTACCATGCGACAAAAATTAAGACTAGTCCAGACTGAAAGCAGTCGCAGACAACAATTTAAATATGGTTCAAAAGATAAAATTTGTCTTGAATAGGGTAGAAAACATTGTGGGAAAAAGGAGAAAATGCTGGTTACCAGCATTTTCTCCTTTTCCCACAATGTTTTCAAAAGGTCTCTTCCTCAGGGTCATTCAAACTCAGGATTGTGTGGTAAAAGATTAAGTCATTTTACACAAATTGTGGAAATTGAAGAAAATTTTTCATAATGAGCTATTTCCTTAACCCTTTCCCAAACAAGCCCTGGTTTTCATGTGTCTGCAGTACAAGTCTTTTGAAAACACTGTGGGAAAAGGAGAAATTGCTCGTAATGAGCAATTTCTCCTTTTCCCACAGTGTTTTCTACCCTTTTTGAGAATTTCCAGCCATTTTCATCAAATTTAAAATTGTCGTCTGCAAACTCTTTCAGTTTGGATCAGTCCAAAATTTGTCATTTGGGAAACGGTTAATTATTAATTTTTTTTTTAAAGACCTTAAATTTTCCCTTCTATGTATCACTGAAGAAGTAAATGTACAAAGGTTACTTAACTCTTTACCAAACAACAAAAGTTTGTATTTGACCAAGTTGACAGCATTCACAGATTACAGCTTGAGTGTTGTTCATATGATGATTTCTGTCTTTGATAGGCTAGAAAACATTGTGGAAGAAGGAGGGAATGCTGGTTACCAGCATTTTCTCCTTTTCCCACAATGTTTTCAAAAGCCTTCCTCCTTTGGGTCTTAAAACTCAGGATTGTGTGGTAAAGGGTTAACTCCTTACCACAAAACAAAATTTTGGACTTGTTCATATTTAACCCTTTACCGCACAATGCCACCTGGTAACGACCCTGGGAAAGAAGCCTGTTGAAAACATTGTTGGAAAAGGAGAAAATGCTGATAACCAGCATTTTCTCCTTTTCTCACAATATATTCAACCCTATCAAAGAAAATTTGCAACATTTGAGCCACAGTAATATTGTCGTCTGCAAATGCTTTCAGTTTGGACAAATCCTAAAGTTTTGTCGTCTGGTAAAGGGTTAAAGTACATGTATTGACAGTCTGCAAATTAAATGTGACTCAGCTGATTGGATTAGTTTTCAAAAGGTAGAAAACATCATGGGAAAAGGAGAAAATGCTGGTTACCAACATATTCTCATTTTTACACAATGCTTTCAAATTTTTCTTTTTCAGGGTCGTTTAAACTGGGGATTGTTTGGTAAAGGGTTAAATGTACCATAATGTCTCCCCCTCTATTAACCCTCCCCCAGGTTTTTCTAACCAAAAATAGCCCTTTCCCAAACAAGCCCTGGTTTTCATGTGTCTGCAGTACAAGTCTTTTGAAAACACTGTGGGAAAAGGAGAAATTGCTCGTAACGTGCAATTTCTCCTTTTCCCACAGTGTTTTCTACCCGTTTTGAGACCTTTCTGCTATTTTCATCAAATTTAAAATTGTCGTCTGCAAACTTTTTCAATTTGGACCAGTCCAAAATTTGTCGTTTGGGAAAGGGCTAGGCTTACCAGACATCCAATCCATCAATAAAGTTGTAATAATTTAGTTGTAATAAACTTATGGCATCAGTATAAACCGAATTTCTTCACAAATCGATGTCATTAACACCTTACTATCCAAATATAGGTACACTTCTGATTATGTTATAAACTTCCTGTAACACAAAATTTGTCAGCTAACTTGGAAAACCCTATGAAAGCAAAAGTATCGAAGAGCAATGTCCCACATTAATCCTGAATGCCATTTAATTTCAAAATGAAATGATGATCGGTAGTAAAATCGATATTCTGAATTATTACAGCAGGTTTCTCAAATGGCGATCACTCCACAGTCGGTACTGACTAAAACCTGGACGGGAAGGTTATCGATGCCATCGGAAAGTTCTATGTCATTTTACCTCCATTAATTGGGCCCCCCCCCCCCCCCCCCCTTTCAGAAAATGTAATGCCCACAAGGTCATTACAAAGAGACAATATGGTATGTCACTGCCTTGATTTCAATCAATGAGATTTCCATTTACAGCTCAACACAAGGATAAAATTTGGAAGTGAATGTGACAGTAACGGTTTCAGCAATGTTTTATTCTGCTTCCAACAGTTATATAGCCGTAATCATAGGCTTGGACTCTGTATTATGGCATATGACTTAAAATATGGAATTTTTTAAGAAGAAAAATCATGTTAATCATCATATAGAGATAAATTAACCCTGAACTCAACACAATCCAGTAACCTTTAATGACCTGGTGAACGAAGACTTTCGAAAACACTGTTGGAAATGGAGAAATGCTGGTATCCAGCATTTTCTCCATTTCCCACAATGTTTTCTACCCCAGCAAAGAGAACATCCACCATTTTATCCATATTTAATTTGTCATCTGCAAGTGCTTTGGGTTTGGAAAAGTCTAAAATGTTGTGTGATGGTGTTAGATGTTATCTAAAAAAACCCCAAAATGCAACAACTTCATGGATGCTTTGGTCAGAGCATTGAAAGGGAAAAGTAGACAGTGTTGATCTTATATAAGACATTTAATTTATGTGCTGTCTGGTCATGATCTACCCTGTCAGTGATATCAACTGAGTTGTACTTGTTTGGCAGAATCTTTAGCTTCAACCTGCATAGCACTAAATAAATTCAACTGACATTTTCAATCTAAACTCTGAAAGTGCCTTTCCCAACTTAAGTTGCCTTTGCAGCAAGTGTAGATCAAAGATGAGACTGCAGGTTGTACAGTCAGATCTAGCTTTACAATGTTTGCAAAGTGAAAGGCACTTTAAGGGTTAACTCTTTACTAAACGACAAAATTTCACAGTTGTCTGAATTGAAAACATTGTATGGCTGTAAGGTGTTTAACGCCACTTTCAACATTATTTCAGTTATATCACGGCGGCCAGTGCACCTATCCATGCTTTCCTGGAGTTTCTTTTACCTGTACTCTGCACAATATTCTTTCCAAGCCACTGGCTGCTTTCCCATATAACAATCGTTGAAACAATGGTCAGTGGTGAGAGAGAAATGAATCCTGTCGCAATGACTATCATCAATTCTGGTAAAGAAATTGGCCAAGCCAGGGATCGAACCAGCGACTTCCAGTTTTCAAGTCCTGCACGCTACAGATTGAGCTACGAGGGCTTGGCTGAAAACATTGATTTAATTTTGCAGACTTTCAAATCAAAGGTGACTCAAATGATTGGAATTTTCTTTGAAAGGATAGAAAATATGGGAAAAGGTTTCCCACAATGTTTTCCACAGCTTTATTCTTCAGTGTTGTGAAAACATGGAATTGTTTGAAGGGTTTAATGATTTGTTAGCATTGATACAAAGTTGGCGAGACCATTTTAAGATTTTCCCATGATGTATTTGGTAATATTGGTTGAGAAAATGAGTTTTTCTCTTAACAACTTATGGGCTGTATTTCATGCCATTATGGAGGGTGTAGACCAAGATTGGATATCACTGAATGTCCAGATTGTCTTAGAGCTTTGCTGTCCTAAATATATGAGATTACCTTGGGAAAAAAATCCTGTATTTGGCAGACTTGGGCCTATACTGGATGCCACAAAAGGTTTGTTTCATATTCACAACAGTTGAAAGGTTACCAGCCAGGTTGTATGCAATATAATAGGGTGTTTGTTACCTTTAAGTGTGAGAACATGGATTACCATGCAATTTATTGGTAATGACACCTTAAATTGAAGTTTAAACCCTGATGGAGCCTTTTAACCCATTACCAAACATTCCCAAGCTTTCCCTGAGAAAGAAGGCCTTTGGAAATATGTCGTACTCTGCTTTATGGTCTACTTAAGACAAATTCCACCATTTGAAACACATTAATATGTAATCAACAACTGCCTCAAGATTGGACAAATAAAAATTTTGATTGCCAGTTAAAAAGTCAAAGTAATCAACAATTTTTTAAGATGCCAGTTGTATGATTGGTTGATTGATTGGTCGGTCGGTTGGTTGGCTGGTTGATTTGTAAGCTTCTTTCATTGTTATTTCACTCATTTGACAGTGACAATTTACTTACTCATGTTTGTCCTGGTTTTTATCAGTACTTGGCTAGGGCTCTGAAATGTCTGGGGCAAGGACATATCCCAGCACCTAGAGTGAGGATTGAACCCAGGGCCTCAAAATTACAAATCCTACACCTCTGTCGTGCACAACCCCAAGAAAGTTGTGTAACAGTTACTAGATATTGCTTTGATGAGTGAACTGGTATGATCAGACTGGTGGAGATCTGATGTTGTTCTTATCCAACAAAGTTCTTTTAGGCAAACCCTATTTTATCATCAATGTTTGCACTTACAGTACAAAATTTACAATCTAAAATTATATTGATCACACATGTACATTTTTAAGTTACGGCATAATTGTGCCTTACATCCAGGTCTAGATATGGAAACATTTTCAGTTGATGACTGATATTCAGGTATTCCAAATTTTACTAAATTCTTTAGAGTTTATTCTTTAGAGAAAGAGTTGAACTTGTAAAGGTGTGTAAATGGATCTGTTTCCATTAAATCAGGGCAATTTGATATGTAGTTGGTGATACAATTTACAACCTGCTTGAATTTACTGAATTTAATTCACCATATTCAGTGAGAAATCTGAATTTCAAATCCATGCATTATACTAGCACATTAGGCTCCTTCTTAGGCTTCTAAGAATACAGATGTTTTCTTGGCTTTTGATTGTCCTGCCCCTAACTTTGCTTCAGTTGGACACTGATAGGCATTGTACCACATATTGAAGATTTCAAACCATCTGCTGCAAGGGTTTCAGCATACAGTGCAGACCAGTAAATGACACCAGGGTCCGTATTCACCAACCATTCTTAAGAACATTCTTGGTCTTGTTCTTCAAGATTTTCCAAATTTGAAAGTAACACACCTTCTGATTGGCTAAACCATATGGTTTAGCCAATCAGAAGGTGTGTTACTTTCAAACTTGGAAAATCTTGAAGAATAAGTCTAAGAACGTTCTTAAGAATGATTGGTGAATACAGACCCAGGTTTTTTGATATTTCATTCCATGGAGCGACAGTCGAGTTGAATTCTCATCAAAGTTACTCAATAGGTATGGCAGGTCTGAAATCCTAATGACAAAAATGAACAATCACACATTTAGAAAGAAAGTTTCTTTGAAAGATAGCACAGTGATATAGCACTTGTCACAACTCAGCCGTTTCCGTACCTACATTGAGTCATGTTTTCTTTTTTGAGAGGAGCCTTACGATTTCAATAACGGTAAATAGGTGAACATGTGCTTCTGGAGACATCCGAAATGTACCATGTTGGTGCATATCAAGCTATGTGATACAGCCGAGGGATTTGATCATTGGATCACCTGACGTATGCCGAATGAGTGATACAGGTCAAAGCTTTGATTCAGCTTGTATCTTAAGTAATAAAAATGGATGCGAAATTTGTCATCACAAGAAGGACAAAGGAATATTAGCTTGTAAAGGACTTTTCAAAAGCATAGTTGCCTCTTTGGCCAGTGTAACTTCTCAATAAATCATAAATCTGGCAATGAGAGCTTTTGCACTCCATGACCCTTTACCAAAGAATGTCAAGTTTTAACAACTCTTAGGGAAGAAGGATTTTGAAAACATCGTGGGAAAAGAAGAGAAAATGAGTTACCAGTATTGTCTTCTTTTCCACAATATTTTCTACCCCATCAAAGACAAATTCCATCCTTTCAGCAACATTTGAGTTGTTTTCTGCACATGCTTTTTATAACCCGTTCCCAAACAAGCCCTGGTTTTCACGTGTCTGCAGTACAAGTCTTTTGAAAACACTGGGGGAAAAGGAGAAATTGCTCGTAACGAGCAATTTCTCCTTTTCCCACAGTGTTTTCTACCCTTTTTGAGACCTTTCTGCCATTTTCATCAAATTTAAAATTGTCGTCTGCAAACTCTTTCAATTTGGACCAGTCCAAAATTTGTCGTTTGGGAAAGGGTTAATTTGGACGAGTCTAACATTTTGTTGTTTAGTAAAGAGTGAAATTTATTACATGGAAAGTTCCTTAGAATTTTGCAGTGGAAAACACATTGACAGCAAGGATGACAATGGGGAGAAAATTTACTTGCTTCCATCAGATTTATTCCCTGTCGCAAAAATAGGAAGTAAGGCAATTCTAATCATAATCATTTGTGTTCACATGAAATATTTACCCGGGGCAAAGCAATACATGTTGTTCCACTTGATACAGATTTCATCTTTGCTATCAGTGGGTAGTTGGCATTGAATTACCCCATTTTTAGTGTCACATGGGAGGAAAGCCTCCCATATTGTGTATTTGTAAAGCTATTGGTCACCATTATGTTAGGGATAGTTCCATTAAATTATCAATTAATTCACATGCATGAGTTGGTTGAAATTTTGTCGTTAACTGAGTGTAATTACATGGACCAGATAATCTCGTCACATTAGGGTATTATCTTTTATTGCTGGTGATATTATGGTATTGTTGCACATGTTGCTTTGATCAGAGAAATCATTTCTGTGCTGTTTGAAAATAATGTCCTTGTTTACAAAGGTATTTTGAAGTGTGAGATCTCTTAAAATTACCAGTAAAGCAATCATAAACCTCCATTGACAACTATTTGTTTGAAGGTGATTGATTGTAATGCACCAAAGAACATATACAGGAATGCATCTGTTTTCAGAGCTCCAGATAGAGGGAGTGATTCTGATTTCAAAATTGAAAATATTAATCACTCTCCACCAAACTGTATGTTATGGGTACTCATTAGAATCGTCTCATCAGGACGATTTTAATGAGTATCCACAACATATGGTTTGGAAGAGAAATAATGGATTTAGAATATCATCACTCCCTCTTACCTGTAGATCTGTGTATTGTTCCCGTAACACACAATTTTGTTTGCCCTCTCATGTTCTAGATAACAATTCTGATAGCTTTTAACTTGGTGTTTGTAGCTTCAGCTTGTGGGTTCTTGGTGGACTCATAATTATCTTGATTAAAAAAAAAAGAAAATTTATACTTTATTTGACTGTAATCTGGCCTTTTGAATGGAAAAAATCTTCTTTTAACTTTTTCATGTCAAAAATAGTAGCTTTTGAAATATTTCAAATATCGTAATCCCTGTTTTTTATGATCAACTTAGAGTGTTTACTCAGTTCATTAGATCATGTTTCAAGAGAAATTATCAAGCTTGTGTTAGAGTCAAGAATGAATGGTATTACAACCAAAATACTTTTGTGCGCAAAGTGTCTCAAGATAGCAAACTTCAGGGCTATCGGTAATTTTTTGCACAATTTTACCTAATTTGAAACTTTCCAATGCAGAATCATTTTTCCATGCGAACTAGCAAAGAATGATTTACCCATTACATTAAGGGCAATATTGAGACAGACCTGTGCTGGTACATGTAATTGTGACACTAAAAGGAAAAAAATATATATTTATATGATATTGAAAACATTCTGAAAAAAGCTATAGCAAAGGTGTGTAATAAGTAATTGCTTCCAGCACCTGCCATTTTCCAAAAGCTGTTATTTTTAGGGCATAGAAAGTTGATATTTATAGCAGGTTAATTATCTTTAAAGAAAAAAAAAGTGTCAAGTGACAGTGTACTTAATTTTGATCTATCATCTGTCTAACCAGATATAATTGAATCATTTTCTTATAACTACAAGATTATATCTTCAGTATATGTGATTTACCAGGATTACATAAATCCCATCAGGTTTTATCAGAGAGATAGCTATTGTATGATCTAATTCATTACCCTACAAGGAAATTTGTTGTCCTTTTCATAACGGTGAAACTGGCCAATGATAAAGGCCCAGATAGAAAAGGATATTGGAGCACTGTTGATTCTATAGAATAACTGTTTTCGTATTAATACTGAAATTGGTCCTGTAGACAATTATGTATTTCATTGAACTGAATTTGAACATTTTGGTAATTAAAGAATGTGAATACAATAGCTGCTAAAATTCCATAATACTTGCATAAACCTGCAGGCCCTGAATATAGAAACTAAGATTTAATTATTGTAAATTTCCTTTTCTGGCAGCATGCAGGCAAGTTTTTCAGACAGTGTAGAGTGCATAGAACATGCTATTATCATGTGAGCATCAGCATTCCTCTCAGCCAATATTCCATGTCCATGCTACAGACAAACTATCTGCCATCTGTACAGAACAGGAGCTAATGGGTTAGGGGTTTATTCACAACTAAAGGTTTCCATGAAGAAATAGTGAAATTATGTGCCTGAATATTGATTTTGATATCATATGGGCTATCAAGTTTCCAATTGTTATCCTTTTCTTGTCTGATTCCTTTGGCATAATTGTATAGTTACTGTTACTTTCCAAAAAACAAACAGTTCTGAAAACTGTTAGTGTATTGCAATAAGGAAGAGCTGCTTTTGTTACAACCAGTTTTTGTGCTGGATGATTTAATTGTTTGAATTTGTAGAAAAGAGAGGCCATCTTACATTTTGTCTCCTAAAGCTATGAAAGGAATGAAACATGATAATCAATTGGTCTAGCAAAGATGACAGACTCAAAAGCCAATTTTTATTGAGATTTGGCAAGTCTTCATCTAAGAAAAATAATAAACACCACTTAGATAATTTCATTCTTTCAATTATCCCACTTATCTGCTGAATACAATATAAATCTTGACGAAACAACAAAATTTGAGACTGGACAGTATTGAAAGCATTTGCATGCAGACAACAAAAAAGATTATTTCTGCCTTTAAAATTGTTTAACATAAAAAAATATTATTTGAAAAGAAGAAGATTCTGGCATTTTCTCCTTTTTCCTTGATGCTTTCAAGTGTTATTAAAACATGGGATTGTTTGGTAAAGGGTTAATCATTGTACAACCAAACCATAGCACACATAAACCAATCATGAATAAAGGTTTATTTTAGTACGATTATTCAGATATGTTCCTATGTTGACTGGGGTTGCACCAGGAAATAATTTTCTCATCAAAAGTTGACATTTTATACTCTTTTTTTTTCACAGTATGTCACCAATGTAAAATATTTTATAGGTATCTCTTAGTCTTACAAATTTGTTATCAACTGGAACATTCCCTGAAAAGTTTGGTACAGGAATATATATGAAAACATTATTCCAACAGGAGAAAATGATTGTTATGAGCAATTTTTCCTGTTGGTACTTTGTTTTTAAAGTAGGTCTGTTGCATGATTCAAAAGATGTTTGAATGTACAATGTAGTAATGTTATAACCCTTATCCCAATATCAAAAGACCCCGGTGTTTTACCGACCATGAAAAAGAAGGCATCTGAAAGCATTGTGGGAAAAGGAGAAAATGCTGATAACCAGCATTTTCTCCTTTTCCCAGAACATTTTCTATTATTTCAAGAAAGAAATCATCTTTTAAGTTAATTGAATTTATTGTATGAAAATGCTTTAAATTTGGTCAAATCTAACAATTTATTGTTTGGTAAAGAGTTAAAATGTGCATCTTCAAACCCTATGAAAGTCAATGCAGATAGAAGAGAACTTCTAGTGTCTTATTTATTGGCTGGAAATCAAATGTCCATTCAGTTTATTTGACACTTTATGGGTTGATTATTCATTTTTTAAATCATTACCTGACAACAAAATTCTTTATTTACCTATGTTGAAAGCAAGTTTAGTTGACAATTTACTTGTGAATCAGATTTTTTATTTGATTTTCAAAAGGTTAAAAGAATTGCATGAAAAGAAAAAAACATGCTAGTTATCAGTATTTTCTCATAATTTTTTCAAAAGCCTTCTTTCTTTGGGTCATGAAAACGTGGGGACAATTTCATAAATCGTTAATATAGCACTTAAGTTTTTTGTTTCCTTTTTATTGATTTCTCTTACATTCTGAGCATGTCTTGTACTTATTTTTCTGTTCGATATTCAGCATTCCAAAATCATCTCCTTTGTATATTGTATTTTGCTTTTGTTTTATTTTTGCATTTTTTGAAACAGTTATTAGCAGCATTTGTATTAACTTTGTGGGAAAGACCTCTTTGACCCCTAGAAACCATTGCAGAGCACACAGTGCTTTTGACGAAGTTAAAGCTTTAATCCTGCTTTAGTGAAATATTGAATTAAATGAACCATTGTTAAGGATCAAATTGTATTAATTTCAATGGATAAAGTAAAGCTGAAACAATAAATTTGATCTGAAAAGAAAAGATCACAATCAGACTTTATGACTATGTAAGCTCATCCTTATGAACTCTCTTTGCAAGGACATCAGATGTTGGAAGGATATAGGTAAAGGGGAATGGATTTTAAAAGTGGAAAAAAAATCTCAATTTTAACAGCTTTTTTTTTTTTTAATTAAACTTTCATCTTTACATGACTTTTTAAATTGTGTGCTAAACAATTGTTCTAATAGTTCAACATTTCTCTGTCATTTTGAGCTTTAAAACTCAAGGCCTGTACTGTATTTCCAAGTTTCATTATGTCTCTGTTCACAATGTGTTGCTTACACTCAGTGCAATATAAGCAATAGTATACTGATATAACTCATGCTCACACATTTCAGTGCTAATATTTATTCCCAAAAGTAAAGGCATTGAGACTTTCATGATAATTTTGATGAGCAAAGAACACAGAATAGGATTATAAATTGTTCCTGATACATGGGCTAAAATAAATTACTCCTGAAGCATAGGCTTACAGAGTATTATTCCTGATATGTGGGCTAAAATAATAATCATTTCTAATAGTTAGATAAAGTTGTTTCTGACACATGGATTTTTATATGACATAATTCCTTATTCATGATGGCTTGCATTAAATTGTTCCTGGTGTGAAGGTTTATGTAAAGTTGTTCCTGACACATACGCTTACCTGATACACAAGGCTGGCATTAAATTATTTGTGATACATTAATGGAATTATTCCTGATTCATAAAGGCTTACATAAAGTTAGTCATAGAATTAGTAGGTTTATATAGAAATATTCCTGATACTTGGCTTCCATGATATTATTCTGATGTATTGGGTTACCTAAAGCTATTTCTAATACATGGGTTTATAAAAAATCTATTCCTGGTTGAGTTAGGCTAACATAAAATTATCCTTGATGTATAAAACCCAACATTAATTCATTCCTGATGTTTTAGCTCAAATAGGTTCATTCCTGACATTAAATTATTCCTGATATTTAAAGGCTTATATGAACTTATTTTTATATAAATGGTTTCATGAAAATTTATTCTACAGAGATGCAAAATTATTCTATAGTGCTACTGTGAGGATTCTTTTTACTCTTTGGTTAAAAATTGTGCACATCATTTCTATTATGGCAATCAACAGTGATCATTTGCTGTTGAACACAAGTTTCAGTTTCAAGTTTAATGTGTCTCTAGAGGTTATATTGTAAATCAAAAGATTATAGCTATATTTAGGAGCAATATCTTAATGCCACACAATGCCGCCTTTTTGACGCCCCAGGGAAAGAAACCTTTTGAAAACATTGTGATAAAAGGAGAAAATGCTGGTAACCAGTATTTTCTCCTTTTCCCACAATGTTTTCTGCCCTATCAAAGAAATATTGCACCATGTGAGCCACATAGAAATTGTCATCTGCAAATGCTTTCAATTTGGACAAGGCTGAAATTTGTCGTCTGGTAAAGGGTTAAATTATTCCTGGTGTGAAGGTTTACATAAAGTTGTTCTTGACACATAGGCTTACCTGATACACATTAAATCATTTGTGATATATTAATGGAATTATTCCTGATTCATAAAGGCTTACATAAAGTTAGTCATAGAATTAGTAGGTTTATATAGAAATATTCCTGATATTTTGGCTTCCATGATATTATTCTGATGTATTGGGTTACCTAAAGCTATTTCTAATACATGGGTTTATAAAAAATCTATTCCTGGTTGAGTTAGGCTAACATAAAATTATCCCTGATGTATAAAACCCAACATTAATTCATTCCTGATGTTTTAGCTCAACTAGGTTAATTCCTGACATTAAATTATTCCTGATATTTAAAGGCTTATATGAACTTATTTCTATATAAATGGTTTCATGAAAATTTATTCTACAAAGATGCAAAATTGTTCTATACTGCTACTGTGAGGATTCTTTTTACTCTTTGGTTAAAAATTGTGCACATCATTTCTATTAGGGCAATCAACAGTGATCATTTGCTGTTGAACACAAGTAACTGTCTCAAGTTTAATGTGTCTCTAGAGGTTGTATTGTAAATCAAAAGATTATAGCTATATTTAGGAGTAATATCTTAACCCTTTACCACACAATGCCGCCTTTTGACACCCGTGGGAAAGAAATCTGTTGAAAACATTGTGGTAAAAGGAGAAAATGCTGGTAACCAGCATTTTCTCCTTTTCCCACAATGTTTTCTACCCTAACAAAGAAAAATTGCACCATGTGAGCCTCATAGAAATTGTCGTCTGCAAATGCTTTCATTTCGGACAAGGCTAAAATTTTGTCTTCTGGTAAAGGGTTAAAAGAGTAGACAGGTATCAAGGAGAGAATTACATAACATGACTCATGCTGGTTTCTTTTTAACTCTTTACAAAAAGATCCTGTATTTCAAAGACACTGAGGAAAAGACTGTTGAAAACCATGTGGGAACAGGAGAAAATGCTGGTAACTTTCTCCTTTCAGAGATGTCCTAATAACTCCTATCATTGCGCAACTTGTTTTCAGCAATGCGTTCAATTTAGATATGTGTTAAGTTTTGTTGTCTGGTAAAAAATTTTAACTTTAAACCTGTTTTTATCTGGCATACCATAAAGAAGGCTAGGTGCAAGTGACACAGAGAAGTATGGATATAAATGATTTTATCTATTCTCATTAGAAAACAATGTATGAAAAGAATGCATGTAACAGACAATTTCTCATTGCCCAACACTGATATTAAAAGCTAACTTCTGATGGGCTGCCTATTGACATAACGGCTATTGAAGAGTAATGGGTTGGACTTTGTTCTTTTTACCTCTACCACCTCAGTATTACATGTCTGCTCCCTTAGCTATTATCTTATTCAATTCTTGGGGTGTGCTTTTTAATCCTTTACCACAATCTGATGGATGTGAGAAAACTAGTTTGTGGCTTTGGAAAGAAAGTTGTGTCGGTACTGGTTTGAGAAAGCCAGGAAACACATGGGTGCGTCACTGACCGCCGTGATATGACCTGAGCTGTTGAAATGGCGTTAAACACCAATACAAACCAAACCAAACCTGATGTCAGGATTTATATGTCATCAAAAAGTCAATATTTTGTTTTTATTTTCCTCACTAAAGTTGCTAAATAATTGTAGGATTTTAGGACTTCTGAAAAATCTCACTCTGACCCATGCAAGTTTCAAACATGTTAAGAATAAAACTGGACTGGAAAGAAATAACAGTGATTTGAATTGTAAAAATGGAGAAAAAGATCTGTGGTTAATATAAACACAGACCTTATTAAATTTTGTACTTTGCATATCCACTTGGTAAGCATCATGTACTCTTATTCTTTGAATAAAAGGATCTTCCATTTATGAGTTGTTAAGATATTAGATAATGTTATCAGGAAACCAGTAGTAGCATTCTGGTCCCATGCACATTAGGAACTGCAAAGCTCCGGTCTTTGACTGGCGAGATGAAAGAAACATATTAATATGTGAGCTGTCACCAGACTGTCTCTGTAGTTATATTGCTCGCTGCATAAAATATCATAAAAAAAGACAACCTTTTAAAAGTATTCTAATCCAATGGGTCATTTTCAGCAATTTCTTCAACCCTTCGCCAGACAATTCCGACTTTTAATAACCCCAAGAGAGAGGACTCTTGAAAACATTGTGGGAAAAGGAGAAAATGCTGATAACCAGCATTTTCTCCTTTTCCCACAATGTTTTCTACCAAATCAAAGACAGAAGTCATCATTTGCTATACAATTAATTTGTCGGCTGCAAATGCTTTCAATTTGGTTGAGTCCAAAATTTTCTCGTGGGGCAAAGGGTTAATTTTTGTTCATGTTTTCTAAATCATAGGTACATGCTTTTGGAAAAAGGTTAAACATGTCCCTGCTCTCTTAGAAAATATAATGAGGTAGGACTTAAAATATTTTAGAACTTGTAAAAAGGGTGTTGGAGACAAAAAAATATCAAGAGTCAGTATAACTCCATCTTTGATTGTCATGTCACCACCAGCCTGATGTGGCGGCCATGTCATGTCAAACAGAATTTTCTCTGATCTGTGAGACTGTTACTCTTTGTTTTCCATGACATTAAGAAGGGGAAGGATGATAACATATTTTAGATTTTTTCCTATTCTGTATTTTATGTACTTTTTTTTTTGGTTGAAATTATGTTGATTTTCCATTTAACTACTTCTATAGATGCTGCACACCATATAAACACGATAGTTTCTCTCTATGTTCTGGACGATTTGAAAGAGAAGGCTGTGTTCTAAAGAATTAACAGAAGACCTGTGAAATGCCATTGAATGCATGCAATATTATATAAAGAAAAGATTATAACCCTCACTCTTGTTCCTTGTTGATATATACTTGACATATTTGTCATGAGATGGCCACTCTAAATTCCAAACTGTAGGGGTGTGTTTAATTCTTCATCAGAAAGAATGTAAAAGTTGTTTGATTGAGAAATGAAAATACAGGGGGTCTGTGAAATTCATTGCCTTCACACTTTAAAACCCTTTCATACCTTTCTAAAGGGCCATGTAATTATCAACTTCTCTCCCCCCCCCTTTCCAAATATCTTATTTTAACACTTGTGTAGGACAGGTTGTTTTAATGTCACTTTTGTTCACCTTTTTGTCTTTTCTCCTTTGATCTCTGAAATAGGTTTGACTTTATAGCTCTTATAAAGGGTTACAATAAAAGTGGTCATTTGTTCTCAGGTTGTGTCAGTTGAAACGCTCTGTTTGTGCTGTGTATGTAAGTCAAATTTAAAATATGGACTTTGTTCACAGATTAAGTCATTGAATTGCTGTATTTGTGTCAATCTTGGTCAAACTTAAAATTACAATGCTTTTGTCTGCTTAATTAGGTAGAAGTGTCCACATCATCCCCCTAGCAATCTAAGGATTTACAAAATGGGGCTCAAATTTGCTGTTTGCTTTGGCAAAGTATTTTCCCACAGTTACCCCAGCATGTCATTGAGTTACCATGAGCTTAGGAAGGTGGGCTACTGATTGTCAACACAAAATTTGTCTGTGCCATATTTTTTTTTGAGTGGTCAAAGATATGTGCAATGTTAACTCATTACCACATGACAAAATTTAAGACTAGTCCACATTGAAAGCATTTGCAGACAACAAACTGAGTGTTGCTCAAAACATGACAATTGTTGTCAAAGGGGTAACAAAATTGTTGGCAAAGGAGAAAATGCTGTTTACAAGCATTTTCTGCTTTTCCCACAATGTTTTCAAAAGCCTTCTTCCTCAGGGTCATGAAACCAGTGGATTGTTTAGTTGAGTTAAATGCAAGTAAATGAAATGAGCAATCTTTATTTGAAAACCTTGTCAAAAGATTTTCTCATAAAAAGAAAATTTCATGCTATGGATGTTTGTAAGTTAAAGTTAAAACTAAGGTCAGCTTTTCAACTGATGAAAAAGAATTTGCAGATAAAAGTTTCTATTATGAAGGACACATTTCTTATGAGGTGTTCAAAATTAATAAATGGTAAACTGGTTCCTAAATTTTTTTAAAACCAGCATTTTCTCCTTTTCCCGTATTGTTTTCTACCCTTTTTAAAGACAATTTTTACCATTTTAGCCACATTTAAGTTGTTGTCTTCAAATGCTTTGAATTTAGAAAAGTCCCAAATTTCAAAGTATGGTAAAGAGTTTATAATTCTTGACATATCAGATGAAATAAGCAAATAAGTTTCAAAGAAATGATAGAAAGATGCATTTCCTTAATATGGAGAGGGATAAAGTGAGACCAAATCCTAATGTTTCCTTGATTAAAGTCAGCCCTTATCACTGGAGTTAGCCAAGGTGCCCTTGAGCATGGAGTGAATCAAGATCAGACTATACATATGACATGAAAGTAGATTTTTGATTTACAGAGCCCACTGATTTGAAATTCTTGTCAAATTCCAGTCAAAACAGCATCTGAATGGCAATACCTTGTTTCTTTGCAATAGCTGAGGTCCATGCCATTTGTTTGAAACTCGGGGGTAGGGGTGGTGGGGGTGGGTTTAACCCTTTACCACACAATCCCGACTTTGAACGACCCTGAGAAAGAAGCCTATTGAAAACATTATGGGAAAAGGAGAAAATGCTGGTAACCAGCATTTTCTCCTTTTCCCACAATGTTTTCAACACTTTCCAAAACAAATTTCAGTTTTTGAGCTACATTTATTTTGTTGTCTGCACCTGCTTTCAATTTGGACTGGTCTAGAATATTGCCCTTTGGTAAAGATTTAATTGGAATCAGGTTGAGTTAAAATATGGATCATGCTGAGACAAAAATGGATTCACTATCTGAAACCTGTTGTATGCAAATCACAACCCATAATTTTTAATTCCTCATAAGAAAGCTTATCATCAGAACAACTTGATTCGGATAAGATTTCACTGGGGAAAAAAAAACTAGGCAATTGGGTCTGTTACAACCAAATTTATATAAGCCTTCTGAGCTGAGATGAGCAACTGAGGTCCATCATTGTATCTTTGTCTCCTCCTTACTAAACTTTTTACTTTTGTGTTGTTTGTTTTAGTTTATTTTCTGCTTTCTGTTGCACAGATCTCAACACAGTTTGTATCAATTTCTTTCCATTTGACAACTCTAACTCACAACAAACTAATTTCTTCTAAAATAAATTTCCAGTCTGTGTTTTTGAATTGTAAGATCCAGACAAATATACTTAAATCTCACTCAATTGAAGGGGCAGTAATTAAGTTGCAAGAATCATTATAAAATGAAAATAAACTCATTTACAGATGCAACAGGCATCAAAAAAACCAATCCTTAAAACAAATATGATAAAAAACTGAATATATAAACATACAGTAAGAGTTTGTTGAGATAAGATTTTTTTTCCTGATAAATACCGGTAAAATCCTGGAATGTGAAGAAGAAGATTCCCTTCTAACACGACTTTTCCTTGGATGCAACTTGTATTTGCGAATTGGCGTGATTTCTTCAGAGACTTTCATCAGCTTGATGCAGAACAGGACTTATTGCTTCCGCTTACTTTGACTTACAAAGACATTACCGGACAGTTCAGGATATTGACCACATACTTACTGTCAACAAGTATTTCCTGAGAGCCTTCTTATATAGGAACAACCAAGAAGCTGGAAAGTATACAAGGGAGATAATATTTTTGATTTTGGCATCTGAAGGAGCACTGGATGATATTGATGGTTTGTTATAAATGTTGTATGTTTTTTGTCTTTTTTTGAATAGGTAAGATGTCACAGGATTTAACATCATAGTCTCAGATATAATCTCATCATGAAGTCTAGATCCCGAGTCATAGGGCTGCTGGCAGCCGTTGTTATGACAATCCATGCGCAAGAATACGGTGAGTTCATCATTTACTTATTATTACTAGGGCTAAGCATTTATTTACTGTATGGAAGTATGCATTTGGTATCTGTAACATATTGCTGCTCAGCTGTGATCTAGTTTCTGGATTTGTGAGCACAAGCTTTTTTTTAGAATTTGGTTAAGTGAGCAAATTGGGTCAGAAACTCTTTGAAATGGTTTCTAAAAAAAGCTTTTTATGTTCTGTGTTGAGATTGAACAACTCATTCATCTTTTTGGTACCTAATTTGCATTTAAGTTAATTACATTGCTTCCTAAGTTGTTAAAACAATTAGGAATTCATCTCACTTCACATGGTTATTTTATATGACCATGGTGTAAGTTTCCATTTAAACCCTCCAGATATACTACTACCCAAAATATTCGCCTCCCACCAATCTAGGTAAAACTTGTTATCATCCGGTTTTTTCAGCTCTTTAACCCTTTACCACTCAATCCCAAGTTTCAACTACCCTGAGGAAAAATGCTTTTGAAAACATTGTGGGTAAAGGAGAAAATGCTGGTAGCAAGCATTTTCTCCTTTTCCAACAAAGTTTTCTACCCTTTCAGAGACAAATTTCATCAAATGAGCCACATTTAATTTGTCGTCTGCAACAGCTTTGAATTTGGGTGAGTCTAAAATTGGGTCATTTGGTAGGGTTTAGAAACGAGGAAAGTGTTTGTCTTGTCCACAATGAAAGCATTAATTGTATAAAAAGTTAAATATTTAATTTCTTTTATTATGGGATTTTGCTTTGAAATGGAAGAGAACTTCATTAGAAATTGTTGGTTGCTAGCATTCACTCATTTTTCTGATGATGTTTTCAAAAGCTTTCTTCCAAAAGAGTTGTTACATTAAACATGGAATTGTTTGGTACCAAATTGAAACCCTATCATTGCAGCTAACTCCTCATGTCAAGATTAATGCACAAAACCTGATTTCACAGATTTTCACCTCAAAAACATTCACCCCAAAAATTCTAAATGTTGTTCTTACCCTGAATTCAAAGGTTAGCCATCTGAATGGTTGAGATGCTAAGTTGTTACTGCATACATGATATTCTTTGCGTAAACCCAATACTTACATTTCTTTTCTGAAAGTCAACACCTAAAGTTTGTGATACTGTGTTCTTCCCCAGAAACAAAATAGGGATATAGATTAAGGAATTTTGATTCTAGAAGTCAACTAGAATTCGAAAAAGAAGTCAAAAGAAAAAGTGCTGGACACTTGCAAAATATCTTGTAGATTCGGGTGTAGATGCTGAGATAATGGGAAGAAATGTAGGACAGTAAAGGGAGTTTTTGAAATCCCATGAGAGATATCTGTCGTTCTGTTTTTTAAGGTAGATCTATCACTAAGCCAGGTTTTATTAAATTACAGAGAGCAGTAGACTCCATTCCCTAATGTAGCTTAGCAAGTTTTACAGTTATTTCCAAACCAGTGAAACTGATTCCAGTGACACTAAAAGTAGCTTTGTGTTATGTTCTTGCTATCAGGACATTACATTGCTTGGTTTAACTTAATACGAAACGACAAAATTTTAGACTAGTCCAAATTGAAAGAATTTGCAGACGACAAATGTGACTTAAAAATTGAAATTTGCTATGGGACGGGTAGAAAACATCATGGGAAAAGGAGAAAATGCTGGCTACCAGCATTTTCTCCTTTTCCCACAATGTTTTCAAAAGGTTTCCTCTTTAGGGTCGTTAAAAGTTGGGATTGTGTGGTAAAGAGTTAAGATTTTAGATAGATTTATTGCCACCATGTTTCTTGAAATATGAGGTGAGGTATGTCAGGAAAGTAATAAGACACAATTCTGCTATTTGATTATTTTACATGCGATATATATGCAACTTGTGTCAATCTAATCTTGATCACACTAACCGCGAAAACATCTTAATGTTACACTTACTGTTCTTAATCCTTTAGCACTCAATCCATAGTCTTGACAACCCTGAGGAAAATACCTTTTGGAAACATTGTAGGAAAAGGAGAAAATACTGGTAACCAGCATTTTTTCCTTTTTCAACAACTTTTTTTACTCTTTTAGAGATAAATCCCTCCGTAAGAGCCTTATCTAATTTGTAGTCTGCGAATGCTTTCAGTTTGGACAAGTCTAAAATTTTGTTGGTAAAGGGTCAAAGGAAAAGCCCAGCAGTGCTGATGATGGCATGAGAGTACTCGGGTTTGCCATGGACCACCTTAACCTGAAAGACACTGGACAAAGCTTAACTCTTTACCAAACGACAGAAATTTAGACTGGTCCAAATTGAAAGCATTTGCAGACAACAAAATAAATGTAATTGAAAAATTGAAAATTGTTTTGGGTAGGATAGAAAACATTGTGGGAAAAGGAGAAAATGCTGGTTACCAGCATTTTCTCCTTTTCCCACAAGGTTTTCAAAGGACTTCTTTCACAGGGTCGTTAAAAGTCGCGATTGTGTGGTTAAGAGTTAAGCTGATTTTTGAGACATTGTAGATCAAGACTACACAAAATATGCAGTCTGAGATCTGACCTACAATGTCTGCTACATTGAACATATTAGGGCCAAAACAGCCGTGACATACATGCATCAGTATTTTGCTTTTATCAGTAATCGAAAAGGTCCTTTGAATTTCAATTAAATTCAGGGTTCCAAGGGTTAATGGTTGTGAATCATTGAATGTCTGAAACAAAGTACATACATATTAAATCATGGACCTCAGTTAAAGGTATTGCCTGACTAGTTGTCATTTGGCAACGACATAATCTAGGTCAGAGAATAAAAAATGTCCTGATTGAGCATGTAAGATGATAAACCAAAGGCTTATCAGTGTTCATATTCAAGGCCAATTTCTTGTCTTGTGGTGTCTTTTTTACAATTCCTCCATCAGTGTATTGAATAACAAATTGCTTTGTTATTTGCATGGTGCTCTGTTCTGAGACCTTACAGCTTTACAGACTTTAGCCTGTAGGGTGCTTTAGATTATAATACTTTTGCAAACACTGTAGACAAAGAACAAACCACACAGAGCATGCTGTCTGATGTTATCAGCAGGCCCTTTTTTGTTTCTAAGATACTTTGACCAAAACAACCTTTGCATTGCAACATAATCTAATGTATGAGGAGTCATTGGTTTGAGAAAGGGGCCTTGGCTAAATGATCAGTACTCCACCTGAAATCAGTGTGAAAAATCGCCATTGGTTTGGCACATCATAGAAACCATGGTGACAAGACCATACATTTTTTATAACCATTACATTGCAATATTTGCCATGGTTGCCTTGAGGTATACTGACTTTCAACATTTCCCCTCAACAGTAAGGTCAACTAATGTAGTTCTATTCTACGTGGAACCACAGGCAGGTGCCTTTGCCTGAAACTAGACCATAAATTAACAGACTGAACTATTCATTATAAAAAACATGTTGAAAGATATCATTTCTCATTGTATTTGATTGGTCATTTGATTAACTGTATAAGGTCATAGGATCTGATAAAGGTAGCACAGCTTTTGCAAGGATGGGTAGATGAAATTGAGCAGGGATTACAGTTTAACTCTTCACAATCAATGAATATTGGACTGGACTAATTTGAGAACATTTGCAGATGACAAATTTAATGTTGCTAAATTCTTGATTTCTGTCTTTGATATTGTAAAAAATTATTGTGGGTAAAGGAGAAAGTGCTGGATACCAGCATTTTCTCCTTTTCCTACAATGTACTCAATAGCCTTCTCTTACAGGGTTGTTAAAAGTCTGGATTGTATGATAAAGTCTTAAGGGACAAGAGGAATGGTTATCCAATTGGTAGATTTTTTGCAGTATTGAAGGAGTCAATTCCAGGAATTGAAAGAAATTGATTGCCTGGAAATACCAATTACAGTAAAATTGAAGTCAGTCGGAACCATTGAAAGTCTAACTAAAAGAAATGATGCAGGCATTTTAACCCATTCTTTCTGTGTGGTACTTGGAGATATGTAGCACAGGTTGTTGAAAAAAATAGTTCATAAGAATTTGCTTGGAAAGTCTCTGTAAATTTTGGTTTTTCTTTAATATCAATTTACAATATATGTTTCCCAGCTTTTAAATCCTTTTGTATGTTCTGAAAGCTTCATTTATGCAGGAATGATTGGGGATCTGTAATGAGGTGACATATATATTGATTATTCAGGCGATTCCATGGTGTGTTGAGTAGATGAAGTATTGTTTGAGTAGATTTGCTCATGAATTCATCTCATGGCCAAGCACAGTAACTGTTGCTCAGTCAGTAGTCAATCTGTTAGATGTTAGTTGGAGTCCTTGCTTTTTTGAAAGTTCTTCTGACAGAATTCATTTCTTTCTCAGTTCTGAACACTATCAGAGCTCTGTAGGAAAGCAACCAACAGCTTCAGTGAATTGTGTGAGTCACAATCTCAGCCATGATACAACTGAAATACTTTTGAAAATGGGACTAAATGTTAAACTGAAAATCATGATCACACAATTAATGCTTTCCCAAATGACAAATTTTGGACTGGTCCAAATTGAAAGAGTTTTAAATTTGATGAAAATGGCAGAAAGGTCTCAAAAAGGGTAGAAAACACTGTGGGAAAAGGAGAAATTGCTCGTTACGAGCAATTTCTCCTTTTCCCACAGTGTTTTCAAAAGACTTGTACTGCAGACACGTGAAAACCAGGGCTTGTTTGGGAAAGGGTTAATGCTTTTGTTTTCTGAAAGGATAGAATTTAAAGGTTCTTAAGGTGAGGAACAGACAGATTGTAAATATGTGCTCAATTGTGCAATTTTGGACTTCTCTTAGAAGTAAATTATCTGTAGACCTCAACCTCAAGCCTCTAGGCATTAATTCTGAATTTAGACTGGGCATTTTTAATGGGAAAAATAGAAAACGCAATCCAAAAATCCTGCCCATGGACAAAATATACCTGTACTTCCTATCATTGAAATCCATAAAACAGTTGTAAACCAAATGCATACTTCCTTTCCTGATCTTTCACTTCTTACACATAATTTAGTATTAGTTAATGCCTTATTACAGTTTATGGTGCGAGTTATAATATTGTACATTCTAGACACTTCATTTCCAGATGAGAAGATGACTTAGAAACAATGAACAGTTCAAATTTTCTTATGCTGTAGTAGCCAAATCTTCTTTTAACTCTTTACCACACAATCCCGACTTTTAACTACCCTGAAAGAAAAGGCTTTTGAAAACATTGTGGGAAAAGGAGAAAATGCTGGTAACCAGCATTTTCTCCTTTTCCCACAATGTTTTCTACCCTATCAAAAAGAGAAATCATCAGTTTAGCAATACTTAATTTGTCATCTGCAAATGCTTTCAATTTCGTTCAGTCTAAAATTTTGTTGTTTGGTAAACAGTTAATGTGAACAGAATTGTCTGACTTTCATTTTCTCAGGACAGGAAAGAATTGACAAATGATACAAGACAAATTATCATGAGTCAATCATTCTGATCCTAAACTGGTAAGATAGTAACCATAAAATGATAACACAATGGTAGCTGTGGGGACAATTTAAAAATATGTTATTTTAATTCTATTATTTGAAAATTTGTTGATTTGAATGGGTAACAGTTTCTATTAACCCTTTCCCAAACAACTAATTTTGGACTGGTCCAAATTGAAAGAGTTTGCAGACGACAATTTCAAATTTGATGAAAATGGCAGAAAGGTCTCAAACGGGTAGAAAACACTGTGGGAAAAGGAGAAATTGCTCGTTACGAGCAATTTCTCCTTTTCCCACAGTGTTTTCAAAAGATTTGTACTGCAGACACGTGAAAACCAGGGCTTGTTTGGGAAAGGGTTAAGTACTGACCTGGAATGCAGTTAGAAAATACTGAAGTAGCACTTCTGCTTGATCTTATAAGCAATCGGTTGAAGTACTGCATTATTTTCCAAGCATAAAGATAACATAACTACAACCTGGGTCCGTATTCACCAACCATTCTTAAGAACGTTCTTAGACTTATTCTTCAAGATTTTCCAAGTTTGAAAGTAACACAACTTCTGATTGGCTAAACCAAATGGTTTAGCCAATCAGAAGGTGTGTTACTTTCAAATTTGGAAAATTTTGGAGAACAAGACCAAGAATATTCTTAAGAATGGTTGGTGAATACGGACCCTGATATCCTTATCCCTTAACCCTTTACTGCACAATGACGCCTTTTGACGCCCCTGGAAAAGAAGCCTTTTGAAAACATTGTGGGAAAAGGAGAAAATGCTGGTAACCAGCATTTTCTCCTTTTCCCACAATGTTTTCTACACTATCAAAGAAAATATATACCATTTGAGCCACATAGAAATTGTCGTCTGCAAATGTTTTCAATTTGGACAGGGCTAAAATTTTGTCATCTGGTAAAGGGTTAAAGCGCCGAATAAATCTATCAGACATTTTCATCCTAGAAATATGGCCCAAATAATTGCAATTTCATGGTTTATTTTGTCTACAGTGGCTAAGGAAAGCGGACAGTGTAGATCCAAGATCAGGCTGCACGTTTTGTGCAGCCTGATCTTGATCTACACTGGCCGCAAATGCAACTATAGTCGTGAAAGGCGCTTTAAGGGTTATAATGCATAAATTTGATTATGGAAGGGTTGAAAACATTGTGGGAAAAGGAGAAAATGCTGGTTACCAGCATTTTCTCCTTTTCCCACAATGTTTTCAATAGGCTTTTTCTTCAGGGTCGCTTAATGTCGGGATTGTGTGGTAAAAGGTTAACTTGCTTCCAAGTCCTGGTTGTCTCCCAGTTTATCAAGGTTTTGTTGTATTTTGAAGACTGTTACTTATGGAAGGCTATAAGTGTCTTGGTCATTTGTGTACTAACTGCAAAAAACGACCTTGAAAATAAACAAGGTCTGTAAGTTGTTTTTGTGCCTATGGACATACGCTTTGAGATGCTGTAGAAAATGGAACTGACGATGCTGAATTATACATAAGTCAAAAAATTAGTCTTGAATATGTAGAGATATACACAAACCCAGAAATCACACATAACAATAATAGCTGATATATTAGTAAATGGACATGAAAGTTAACCCTTAAGCTGCTATTCCCGACTCACTGACCTTTTGCGGACAGTGTAGATCAAGATCAGACTGCACAGAACGTGCAGTCTGATCTTTGATCTGCAATGTCCGATACAGTATTTTCTTTCCAGTGAAATCATCTTTGAAACCGCAATGTTTGGGCTTTTGGTATTGAGTAGAATTTTGCATTTCATTTATTCAGCAGCTTAAATGTTAATGGATGATATTATTCTCTATGTGTTTTGCCATTATTCAGTTGTTTAGTCACTGCTGGTCAGCCATTTCAAAATTCAAAGACAGATTGAATGAAAACCTGGAGATCAACCTATTTTCTTTTCTTTCTTTACTGTATAAGACTGAAACATGTATTCAAAAAGTGCAAAATTGCAGTTATTCCCTCTGTGAAATTTCTAGGCTTTTGAAAACATTGTTGGAAAAGAAGAAAATGCTGGTAACTAGCAATTTTGTCTTTTCCCACAATGTTTTCAATGATCTCAAAGACAGATACTGTAATTTGTGCCCCATTTAATTTGTTGCCTGCAAACACTTTCAATTTGGATTGGTCTAAACTTCTGTTGTGTGGTAAAGAGTTAAACATGATCTTAATGATGGAACTTCTTTTGGAAAGAGTGGAAAAACTTGGAGGCAAAGGAGAAAATGCTGGTACCCAGAATTTTCTCCTTTTCCCACAGTTTTTTTAAAAATTTGTTTTTCTGTAGGGTCGTTAAAACTCGGGATTGTTTGGTAAATGGTCAAGCTTCCATTAAATGTGAAAGTTCAATGAAAGCATTTGCAGTCATTAAATTTTGCTGGTCACTAATATTTTCTCATATTCCCACAGGGTTGTGTAAAGTTTTTTTTTAATGCTGTCAAAACAGGGGATTGTTTAAAAAGAGTTAACTCTTTACCAAATGACAAAATTTTAGACTAGTCCAAATTGAAAGCATTTGCAGACAAAATAAATGTGACTGAAAAACTGAAATTTGTTTTGAGAAGGTTAGAAAACATTGTGGGAAAAGGAGAAAATGCTGGTTACCAGCATTTTCTCCTTTTCCCACAATGTTTTCAAAAGGCTTCTTTTTCAGGGTCGTTAAAAGTTGGGATTGTGTGGTAAAGAGTTAAGCTATGTTTATCCATTCAATCAATATGAACTTGTTTGACAAATCAAAAAGTAAAGTAATTTTTGCCTTGTATCACTTTACTGTAACATTTGTGTGATTTACATATTATATTTCAGTTCTCGATCTAAAAACAGTTTTCTAACCATGTTTTTTTGATATTTTACACACTATTTGTACTTAAGCAGATTGAATTATATGTGAGCCATGTTCTGTAAAAAGGGGGCTTAATGCATCTCCGAAAATTTTCATTTCAGATCAGACTGTGCAGTCCGCGCAGGCCGACCTGAGCCAAAACTTTTCGCTCTTGGACAAAGTTTCTGTATTTCAAAGTACTAATTACCTCATGATTCAGTTGGTTGTTAGACAAAATGGACTTTATGAGAGGGTAAAAGGGAGAGTGTAAGCGCAAAAATTCGCATTTCGTCGGTAAAAAATGCGATGATGTGATCATATAATCGAGACCCCGGAAACTTTTCGTCGCACTCGCTTTCGTCGCAGGTGCACCCACCACACCCCACCCTTACCCCACTTTTGCAACCACAACCCAATGCAAAAAGGGGGAGGCGGATCGAGCCAGCCGGTTTTCCGATTTTCCCAGTTTTCCCGGTTTTTCGTTTTAGCCGACAAGCCGGTTTTTCGATTTAGCCGACAAGCCGGTTTTTTGGGTTTTCTCGGTTTTCTCAGTTTTCCCGGTTTTCTCGGTTTTCTCAGTTTTCTGAAGCTCTGATAAGATAGTTAAATCAAAGCGATTTAAGGGCGATTTTGAGAGCGATTTAGAGGTAATTAAGTAATCGGGTAATCGTGGGGGAATAGAACAAAACAAAACAAAACAAAAACAAAACACAAAACAAAACAAAACAAAACAAAACAAAACAAAACACAAAAGCGAAGCGAAAACAAAACAAAACAAAACAAAACATTATATGATCACATCATCGCATTTTTCGCGACGAAATACGTATTTTTGCGCTTGCACTCTCCCTTTTACCCTCTACGCCGTATTAGCGCAACTGCAACCGCATCCTTTGCAAAAATTTTTAAAATGTATATATATTTCTCATATATATATACATTACATTAATTAATTTATTGATTGGTATTTACTTTTAAAACTACTACATGGCTCCACCCTCACACAACAGATTTGACGAAAAGTTTCTATACTATTAATTAAACAGGTTTTAAACAATGCTCTTCTCTCTTCTTCTGGCATTTCATATATATTTTTTCTTTCTTTGTTTAAGCCATACACGGTATTCCCACTTTCCACTAAATCATGTATATCAACTTTGAAAAACTTAAAAGCTTTCGTTTCTACATTTTGCACCACTTCCCGAATTAGATGTTTGTTTATGTACTCTTCCTGTTCTATAAAAATTTCTTTTAAGTACGCATGACTCAAAATTTCGTTTTCTCCTGACATTTTTTTTAAAATTTTTTTTTCTTAAAATATTTTTTTTAATTTTCTTCTTCTTCATCTGAGAAGTAACAAATCGGCACCGTATTAATTCCATCTTCTAATACAACTCTAACATCTTGTAATGGGTTCAATGCTATCTTCTCGAATTTTTCCGTATACACTTGATGACTGCTACTTTTAAATCCTAAAAATTTAACATGCTTTTCTTCTTGTTGAAATATACATTTTAGGTAATCCTCAAACTCTATATCTTTTTCTATACAACAATCAACGACACCCTTGATTTTTAAATTTTCTTTTAACTCGCCTTTGTCTTCCACTCTGTAAGCGTATGACTTAGCACAGGTACCAGCATAATCTTTTATTGGCTTTCCCTTTGTCTCATCTTTAAAAAACCCCAGTCTGTTTTTGTTGGCCATCGAATGAAGCGGATGATTTTCCGGATATTTCCATGTATCAAAACATACATTAATGTCCTCCTTCATTTCTTCATAAATATCGTCACTTTGAATATCCAATATGAAGCTGTCCGTATCAGTATACAGTAGTTTTACACGATCCCCAAATTTCGGTTTTAAATAGTCATAATACAACTGATACATTTTTAATTTTGCTAACTCCAAAACACAAAATCCAATATATATTGGTTTGTTAGCTTTTACCAAAGTTTTCTTTTTTGTCACACTTACCAAATCTGGACTAAAAATTTTAAATCCTGTATACTCTGGACTTTTTAATAGTTTCTCTGCTCTTTTTTCTGTATTGACTATTTCGACATTTGAACGCTTACGTGGGTTTTCTATGAATTTACCATATATAGCATTAATGGAAAGCTTAAAAAAATTCTGTTTTGAAATCTCTTTTACTTCTCCCCGTTTCTTTGTGTTGTTCGTAATATATGGTTCAATCCATTTAGAAACTTTTAAAACGTATCCTCTGTGTATCTTTGTAATCTTCACTCCGAGCTTTACGTAATACTTTAACAATTCACTATACACTAAATATTCTTTTTTGTTTTTTAAATTTGTCACTAGCTTTTGAACTCCATTAATTGTTAAATGTTCCGGGCATGGTGGATAATCTTTAAAATATTCTTTTTTGTCTCTCGGTATCTCTAAGTCACAAACGAGGGCAGCGTGGAAATTTTGCCATTTTTTTAATTCATCTTTCCTAAGTTTCCTTTCAATCTCATACGGCATTGATTCACTCATAGCATCACCGTAAAGGTTGTTCATATCAATGTAAAATATGAAGTTACTCGGTTTGTTTGGGTCATAGTCACTTAAATATTTGTTATTGGCAGAAGCAAAACGAGTTATACATGAAGAAACGCCCCCTCTGATTCCCTTTTCAAAATCTTCATAAATATCCCTGTCAGTGATGAGGGAAATTTTTTGTTTTGTAAATTTTAACATATTCATCCAAGCCGCTCCAGGTAATGTATACCCGTAAACTAAAGGATCTAAACCATAAGCTTCTTTGTTAAGTTTTCTGAAGTTCTCAACTACATCGGCCAATAAAAAAGTATCCAATTCACAATATTTTTTTTGGTAGTCATTCATTGTTTGACAATCAAAAGCAACCCAGGCTTTTAATGCGTGTTGGTAGTCTTCCTCGGTAACCCCTTCTTTTTTTAGAGAAGAGTAAAAATTTTGTATAGGGGGAAGCAGGGTGATTTTTGTTTTTTCAAAACCATCCATCCATTCGTACGGATAGATACCTTTCCTTGTTAACATATCCAACGTTACACCAGGAAAAGCGGAAGTTGTATATTTAAAATTCTGCTCGTTTTTTGGTGTATCATCGACTAATTGAGACAAAGACGAAGAAAGAAATTTAAAACTATCTAAAAATCGGACTTCATGTTGTTTTTTGTTAACGAAACAATACTTACTAAAAGATATATATTTTTCTTCATTTGATGGTAACACGGAGAGATGACCAGGATACACTGCTAGTTTTAAGATACAAAGATGAGCATCATATCCACTTAAATTATGACAAAGAACGGGAGTTAAGTTTGAAGCTTTCCCTTCATTAAAAAATATTGTGTTAGCTGTGGTTATCAATTCCATTAATTTTTTTACAAATATTTCCGCTATATCTTCCCCTTCTTTCTGTATGACGTATGACACTTTACGGCTCTTATAAATTTTTTCATCAGCAGAGACAACAACAAAACAAAAGCCGCTGGGTTCGTGTTTTTGTGTCTTCCCTTCTCCTTCTTCTTTAATTGGTATTAAAAAGCTTTCAAAATCAAAATATACAGTAATGTTTGGCGGGTTTTCTTCTTTAGTTCTGAATTCAATAAACGACTCTCTGCTTTCCTCTTCTGGTAGTTGTAGAAGTGTAGCGTCTGAACAATATTTTAAATGATTATCTAAAATATCACTATCTTTAAATCCTCTTTGACATTGATAACAAAAATGCATCCGTCCATGATGAAAGGACAACTGAGAAGAAAGAAGACGCGATAGATCATTTACAAGATAGAAATGTTCTTCATGTAGCAGTAAAAATATTTTTTCTTTTGCCCATTTTTTCCCTCCGTCAAATATTACGGGTGTACGTTTGTTAATGTTATCAACGCCATATATGATTAAATGAATATCAAGATTTTGATTTTGGAATTTTTCAAGGTCATAAGCTGAAGTTGGAAAACCGATATCTGAAAAGTCAGCGTATTTATTTGGTTCTTCTTTTTGTATCTTTTTTAAATCTCTGGTAACTCTTCCTTTGTCATTTTTTCTTGGATTGAAGTGACGAAGTATACACCAATAAAAACATTTATCGTCTCCGGAAATTATACAAATTAATGCGTGTTTCGACATTAACCACTGTGGGAGTTTATTGTTTCCACATCCTCCTTTGAATGGATTGTACTTTCCATAATTGATACTTAAACCATCGAAATTTAAAAAACTCCATCCGCTTCCCTCAAAATCTTTTTCATAAAAGTTATTTAATACTTCTTGTATCATAGTATTAATTAATTTTCGTTTACTATTTAATTGAGTAACAACATGAGGAAAAGAGTTAAAAAAAATTTTTTTTGTTCGTTCTCCGTCTGTCATTAAGGCACATACAGAAAGTATAGCCTTGTATCCCACGTTTTTAGTTAGAGATAAACCGATAGAAGATTTAAATTTTGAAAGGTAAGTTTCGAGATTTACACTTTTTGAAAATTGTGGCACCTCCAAAAATGTCTGTTTGAAATACCCATTTAATGCTGAATTAGCAACTGTCGTTTTTGCTTTTGGTATATTTAAATTTCTTGATTTACCAATCGAAGAAATCGGTTCCGTTGTTTTTTCCATTTTTACTACTCCGTTTTTAACAATATACTTAAAATTTTGCGCCATATTTTAAATTAAGTATTTTTTTTCTTAATTAAAAAATTAAGATGCCAAAAAATCAACACAGCGAAACAAAAAAGAAGAATACGGAGGTAGCCACTCCTCCAGCTACTGCTACTCCTTCAGCTCCTGCTCCTCCTCCCATAGTTTACACTCTCGGCCCAGAGAATGCTATTAAAGGTGAGAAGAAGACAGACAAAATATTTTTTAGTGATATCCGACAGAATGGAAAGACTGGGATATATACTAATATTGTAAGTAGGACACCAGAAGACAAGCCGACGCTTCTCGCTTTTGGTCAAAACAAATATATTAACATTGAATTAAATGATATGTTTTCTCAGTTTCTTTATGGGATATATCAAAGATTCGACCCTGAATTTATTGATTTGATCAATGAAGCATACCAACTAGAAGGGGTTTTTCAAACGTATCAAACACAAGGATTTGTAAAATGTAAGGTCGACCTTGAAAAGTTTAATAGTTCTTTCTTCTCAACTGTAGAGAAGGAGGGGGCCGTTAAAAGTATACGACCTTTAAAAAATGCTGATTTCTTGTATGATCGTATAACTTCCGGTGTCTATACTTTGAAGGTAACCGGACTGTGGAGAAAAGAAAGCCTAGTTAATGGAAGACTCCAAACAACACATAGCGGTTTGAGTATCAAGGTACTTAATGTTCTAGTTAATGGATATTCGAATAGTGAAGCTGAAGATGAAGAATACGAAAATTTACAACTGTCTCAACTTCGAGAAGATAGTATTTCATTAACAGAGTAAACAAATGTAGGTTTATCCATGGTGTATTTTCTGTATTTTGTGTATTGTGTATTGTGTATTTTTCCCTGTTGTTTTTTAAATATTTTTGAAAATATTTAAAAAAATTTATTACTATTAAAAAGGGAGGGTTATATGTTTCGGACGGGTTGGGATGCAAAGAAATATGTTTTCCGTTGTTGTTGATAATACTATCGTTTGTTTAATTTTCCATATATTTTATCAAAACATCGATAAAATATATATATATACATTTAATAGTTCTGAAAATTTTGTTCTGGTTGATATATCGGGATGTAAAACCTCCCGAATCCATGTCTATATTTTCCTTGGTCTCTTGGACTTGACCTATCAATTACAGCAAAGCTATACTGTTCTGCCCAACAAGTATACAAGAAATTTTTAAATTCTTCGAGTGTCATATCTCTACTTGCATAATCTGTATAAATATTCATGATATCCCTATCTGGTAAATCAAACAAAATTATAAAATTTGAATTTCCACGTATCGTATGCCGTGGCAAACTAAAAAAAGATTGAGAGAGGTAAAAACAATCCGTATTACTATGTCTCCCTCTTGTGTAATATTTCTCAGGTATATCTTGTTTCTCCTTTAACAAATCGTCAAAGATCATTAAATTTTTGTTTGAATTACTTAATTCGCGAGGATCGGGTACCTGGTCGTCTTCTTCATTAAAACATGGGGTAACCACGGTTCCCTTCTTCTTTTTCTTTTGTTGTTCTTTAGCTTCTTCAATTACATCTCTACGTGAAATTTCACGTTTTTCTATTTCTTGCATATTCTCAAATATCTCATCGACTGTTTCTTTAAAAAGTCCATTTTCAAATGCCTCCCTCAATAGTATATATTCTGGCTGTTGTTTCATTGACTTCCCGAATATATACAAATGATCATAATCTAACCACCCAGGACGAAGAAGAAGATTTAAAAGTGTTGTCGTTTTTCCACAACCACTTTCTCCTATAATTAGGCCTCTGATACTCCTCGGTAACATTGGGTTATTCCTTCTTTTTGTCTTGTTGAGGTTACAGCTATAATTTTTAATTTCCATAATTTCTTAATTTAGAAAATTTTTAACTAAATTAAAAAATTTTTTAACTTCATGTTTTAATCTTCCTCTTCTTCCTCTTTGTATTCTATTAATTCCTCTACTATGTATAAACTTTCATAAAAAACATTTTTTAAATCACGCCATACTATTCCATACGTTAAAGGGTAGTTTTTGGTTTCAACATCACCCACTTCTTTTAATAAATCTTCTACTGTTTTACTATCTATCAAATCACACCCTCCTCCGTATTTTCTCCCCATATACTTACTTAATATTTTGTAATAAAATTCTTCCATTTTTTTATAGTTGTAAAAACATTCTTCGATTTCTTCCTTGTTTTCTTCATCTATATCATAAAAATACGCCTCATTTGTTGCTTCTTTCATTTGTCTTTCGGATATATTCAGTTCATCACACATATTATTAAAAAATATATCTACTTCTTCATCAACTGCGGTAATATTTAGTTTTCCGTTCATTTTTTAATATTTTTTTTTACTTAACAGAAACATTTTTTTTAAAAAAACAAAAACATTATGACTTTAATATATTGTGTAAAGTGTCGTAAAAAGACAGATACAATAAATGAAACACAAACTACAATGAAAAATGGACGACCCGCTCTTAGAGGTGTCTGTGCGTTATGTGGGACAAAAAAGACCCAATTTTTACCGGGTACCACAAAGAAGGGTAAAGGTATCGTTAACAAAATTATCGAAGCTACCCCTGTTGAATTGCATCTCCCCGGCTATAATTTCTGTGGTCCTGGTACAAAACTTCACAAACGATTAAATCCTGATATGACACCAAAGAAAAACAGTAAACCGATAAATCGAGTTGATGAGGCATGCATGAGACACGATATTTTTTATAAACAACACCCAGATACAAAAACTCGGCATGTAGGAGATGGTCGCCTTTTAAGTGAATTGAAAGGAATTTACAACCCTACCTTATCGGAAAGATTTGCCCGGGGTGTAATTAAGCCTGCTATAAAATTAAAAAAACGTTTTGGTATGGGAATTGATGGAGCAAGTAGTGGAGCAAGTAAAAAAAAAAGTCACCGTTGCCATTGAGTAAAGAACTCCACCGACCGGTACGTCGTCATTTCCCCACACGTCGAGTTATAGTTAAAAATATAGATGATACATGGACGGCTGATTTAGCTTTTATGCCTAAAAAAATTAAAGTCGGAGAAACTGAGGGAATCGAAGAAATTTTAAAAAAAGAAGAAGAACGAGGAGAAAGACAAACAGCCTCAGAAAAACAGACAGACAATTTAAATATTTTTTTGGTTGTTCTTGATGTATTTAGTCGGTATGCCTGGGTCCGCCATCTAGAGAACAGACAAACAAACAATGTTGTAAAAGCTTTTGAGGATATTTTTAAAACATCAAACAGACGTCCCAAAAAATTATGGACAGATAGAGGAGGGGAGTTTATTGGATTAATAGACAAATCGAAAGAAGAAGAAAACCCTAAAACGAATTTTCAGTGTCCCCATTGCCTGGTGTACGTAAAAACAAAAGGAGCTTTATCAAATCATTTAAGTCGTTACTGTCCTGTTCTTTTTCCAGAGAAAGCAAAGGAAGAAAAGACGAGATTAAAAGGTATCGAGCTATTCCATACTGAAGGGAAACACAAAGCAGCAATAGCAGAACGTTTTATTAAAACATTAAAAGATAGAATTGGGAGATGGATGACAGACAACAACACAACAAACTATTTACCACATTTACAGGATATAGTAAAAGATTACAATGATACGCCTCATAGAAATTTTAAAGATCAATATACACCAAAACAGATAAGTAAAAAAGAGAATGAAGAAATGATTTACAAAAGATTTTATGAAAATGGCCAATCGAAAAAACCAAAAGCTGATCATACAACACAAAAAACAGAATTAGAAAAAGGTGATTTGGTCAGAATACCAAGAAGAAAAGCAGAAGGATTTGAAAAAGGATATACCGCTAATTGGACGAAAGAGATTTTTAAAATTCGTGAGATTAAGAATACCAAACCTACAACATACTATTTATCAGATGCTAACGATCACCATATTACAGGGGCATTTTATAGACCCGAACTACAAAAAACACGTTTTAACTTTCAAGAATGGATGGGTGACAATAAGCCGAGGATTAAAGAAAATGCTTCTCTTGGTATGGAGGCAGTAAGAAAAGAAGCGACGAGACAGAAGGAAAAGAAACAAAGACAGAGAGACCGGAAAAAAGAACAAGCAGGTAAAGGTTTAGAGTTCTCCGGTACAGTTAAAAATCTTCCTATAAAATCCTTAACTAACTTTGAGATAGAAGATATATGCAAAAATCTCCCGGGTTGGCGTGGTGTGTTTTCTCGTGATTCTTTACCCAATAAACCCGCTAACCGTGAATGTGGAATTTTAAATCTCGATGACGCCGAAGGACCCGGTACACACTGGACTTGCTGGCATCGAAACAAAAAACTTAAATTCTATTTTGACAGTTATGGACTGGCACCTCCCCTCGAGTTTCAGAAATATATGAAAAGTCCGATTTTGTATTCATCTGAACAAATACAAGATCCTTCAACCGTGATATGCGGGCATCTATGTATTCATGTATTAGAGAAATTAAACGAGGGTTACCATATTCAACCCGTAGTGAATCATTTAATGAGTTTAAAAGAAAAAGGATTATTATAAAATATGAATACTCGAGTTTCAAAATTTGGTGACGTAAGAAAAAAAGAAAGTAGAGATGAAGTAGGAGGGGTTGCCCTTCCTTTCATAGTTAAAAACTTTTTAAAACTAGATGGAGGAGAATTAAACGGTAATCTAGATATGGGAGGAAATTTTATTAAAAATATTCCTGATCCTGTAGATGGACAAGATGCCGTAACTAAAAATTATGTAGATAGTAGCCAGGGGCATTCGTTTTTTAGAAGAATACCCGGACAGGGATACGCTGCTGTAAAAGATTTAGATATGAATGAAAACAGATTACTTAATTTAGGAATGCCAACAGACAATAGAGAGGCAGCTAATAAACTATATACAGATATTACAACGAATGATGTAAAACAGGGACTAGAAGCTCATAATCCTTTTTATCTCAATACAGACAAGCACAAAGCAAAAGGAAGCGTTGATATGTTAAATTTTAAAATCGAGGGACTCCCGATGCCTGTGGAAGACAAGGAAGCGGCCAATAAAATTTATGTAGACACATTAACAGAAGATAGAAGGCGAAAGTTGGAAGTTAACAATCCTTTCAGTTTTGATAATGGGGAATATGGAGCAAAAAACAAGATTGATATGAAAGGTTTTAAAATAGAAAACGTAGGATTCCCAGATTTACCGGAAGATGTGGCAACCGTCGGTTATGTGGATGAGGCTAATGTATGGGAACGTAAAAATGGGGGATTCGTTGCTAAGGAACATATATATTTGGGAAGGAAGAAATTGGGAGGAATCAGAGAACCGACAGCAAACGGGGAAGCGGCGAATAAGAAGTATGTTGATGAAGAAGTGGGAAAGGTGAAAAGTGAGATTAAAGAAGAAATTAAAAGGGATATTAATATTCCAGAAGTCAAAGATTTAATAACCGTTTCTAAAAATACTTTTGTGATTCAAGCAGTTGCGAGGGGTCCCTTTAATACAGGTGAAACCCCTTTTTTCTTTGTTAATACAGGAAGTAATATTGATATTAATGATTTAACAGAACCAGAAAAACAGAGACTTTCATTTTACTTTTTTCCTTTTAATGGAAAGATTACAGGGTATTTTATAGAAGCGATGAATGACCATCTCTTTAATTTTAAACTTGAAATTTATGATATACCTGAGAGAATACCACCAAATATTGATTTTGCTAAATATGACATAGACAAAATTTTAAGAATAGACAGAGTGAAATATACAAAATTACAAACTGTTAAATTTAAAGGAGGTATTGAAGAAAACGAACATTGGTATGGAAGACATAGAAACCTCGAAAAAAGTGAAAGAATGTGTATTAAAAGAAAATTAGATGAAACCATAAATTTTAAGTCTTGCCAAAGTTTAAATGTTAAAATAGAACCAAAAGATTATGGACATAGAGGAGGAATTGTAACTATTGCTTTTTTCCTTGAGTTTGATGATGAAGAAATAGCTAAAACAGATCTTGAAAGTATTTTAGATAGAAAGATAGAAGAAAAAACAGCTAATCTTCAACCTGCAGATGCCGGAGTCGATCCTGCTGAATTAGATAAAATTAAAACGGATCTTGAGAAGAACCAAGCTTTTAATACTAGAAACCAAAAAACTTTTAATGCTCGGGGGAATATCAACATGAAACAAAAAACAATACGAAATATTCCCGATCCTGTGGAGGTTACCGATGTTGTAAGTAAGGGGTACGTGGATGAGATGAAGGAGTTTTTTGAAGATCGAATAAAAGAAGTAGAAGATGAAGCGAAGGAAGCAAAAAATGCAGCTGACCGTGTGGCAAGATTACAACCTGGAGGTGGAGCTGGAAATGCTAATGCAAATGGAAACGCTGCTGATTTTGGAGATATGAAAGGAAAGAAACTGGTTAATGTGGGTGATCCGGAAAATTCAGGAGATGGAACAAATAAAAAATATGTAGATCAAAAAACACCGTTCACTAAAACCAACGGATATTATACAGCGTCTCATGGATTAAATATGGATAAAAAGAAAATTACAAATTTAGGAGTGCCAACGGGGGAAGAAGACGCCAGCAATAAAAAATATGTAGATGATAGTATTAATAATATAGAAACCGGGTTAACTAGGAGAAATGGGGGATTCATGGCGTTGGATGCTATTGATATGAATAGCAATAGAATTAAAAATGTGGGAGCTCCTCAGGTTTATGATGATGTGGTTAATAAAATATATGTGGATAACAAAGTTAAACCGGTAGAAGAACAAATAGAAACAAACCGTAAAGAAATGGAAGATATACGCGCTTTTTATGTTACAGAAAGTACAAAAGACAAGAATATGAGAGGATTTAAAATTACTAATGTAGGACAACCAGCAAATGAACAGGACGCGACTAATAAAAATTATGTTGATAATCAAATTAAAGAAGTAGAAGAGAAAACAGAAGTTAATGAAGAAGAAATAGAAAAGCTTAAAGTGGAGGATGGAAAAAGGAAAACGGAAACGGATAGGGTGAGAGTTTTGGTGAAAAAAGTAGAAGAGAAAGTGGAAGAAAACAATGAAGATATTGAAAAGCTTAGAAAAAATGAACAAGAAGAAAGAGAAAAATTAAAAAATGATTTCAATGAAAAAATATTACCTTTTTCAAAAGAAGGTTCTAAATATGTTTTGGAAGGAAATATTAGTATGAATAAAAATCATATCCATGATGTAGCAAATCCTTTACATGTTGGAGATGCAGCAAATAAGGTTTATGTAGATAGTTCATTAAGACCTATAAAAGAAAAATTAACTACAAATGAAAAAGAAATGGAAAGGCGTGAGAAAAGGCTGGAGGAAAGGTTTGAGGAATGGGAAAAAAAGAAAGAAGAGGAAATAGTTGATATGCGAACTAACAACATTATTAAAGAAAAAGAAATTAAAGAACAATTTAAAGAAGATTTAAACAAAATATTACCAAAAGAGAAAGTTTTTAGATTTTTGGGAACAACTATCATTTTAATGAGAGCAGAGGCAAAAGGTCCAATTATAGGAATTGATGAAGTTAAAAAAACAAACAGACGAAGTCCTTCTCCTGATGCGCCTGGTGGTTTTGTTGCTGTAGATGATAAAGGTAAAATTGTCGAACCTACTGTTTCCTATTTTGGAAAATTTGATAGAGATGATCAAAAACAACCAGTTTTTTTAATACCAACAAAATTTAAAATTGTAAAATACTCTATATTTTTCGAAGGTGAAGAAGATGAAAAATTTAAAATGAATTTATTTGTAAACTCTAGAAATTGGTATGATGATAAAGATAAGTTTTTTACAATTCATACAGACAAAGTTAATAAAGAATCATTGTATTGTTCAAAAATTATTGCGGGAAGTAAATTTTATGAAAATTGTAATAATGTTTTTTTAGTTTTTGAAAAATCCCACCCAAATGTATCAAGGTTTTTTATTACTTTTGTTTGTGTTTTACATTTTCCAGATTTTGAAGATAACTGGCTTCATAGTTCCTATAGATTTTTATAAGCAAGCATTAAAGGAAATTAAAAACTTATAAATATTAATATTTAACCTTTCTATAGGTTACATATTACAAAATATTTAATCTTCCTTCACTTGCTCCTCTATAACACTCCAAAAATTGTATTTCTTTAAAAGATCTTCTTGCATCATCCCTAATACATCCTCAATTAAATGCATACAATCCTCTCTTTTGTTTTTTCCATCTTCTACAAAAAAATACACATCGACATCTGGAAAATAGAAATGATTTAAAATATCAAAAAGTTTATCGGACTTCTCTATTAGTTGTGTTTCTGTCTCATCAAACAGGAATACATCGGCAAACCTATGAATATATTGATTTTGTACAACTAAACACCCAACAAGCATTTTAAAATTTTCTTTTTCTTCCTTCCTTTTACTCCATTCATACATCAAAAAAGATTTAAAACGTTCTTGGTATTCTTCAGAACATTCATAAGTTACTGAAGGATCGGTTCTGAATTTGTACTTCAATTGTGTACATGTTTCCCCGTTTTCATTTTCTATTCTCATTGAATGATTATACATATTATCTAAACACTTTAAAAGTTCAACTGCCATATTTTATTAAAAAATTTTTCTTTTAATAGTATTAATAAATCTACATTTAGGGCATTTATTGGTTTTCATCATATTATCACATTCTTCACATATAGAAAGATGCCCACAATTACAAAAAAGAATATTTGGTTTGTTTTGAAGACATATTATACACTCTTCTTCTTTAAATGTCGAATCCCCATTTTTTTTAATATCTTCTATGCTTTTAATTTTGTCTTTTAATTCTTCGTTTTCTTCTAATAATTCATCACATTTTGTATTTAATTTGCTTTCTGTTTCAACTATATCATAATATTCACTCTTAAGTTTTTGATATTTCATTCTTAATTCTTTAAATGATAAATCATCACAATAAAAATCCATTAAGTTTTTTAATATTAAATCTATTGACTTAATTTTAAATTTATTGCTGCTCCATTTATTAACTACATCTCTATTTGAGAGAAAATACATATCAGCATCTTTAAATCTATATTTCTTACATATGTTATCAAAACTCACAAAAAGTTTTTTAAAAAAGGTGTTGTTTGTTTCATTAATACAACAAAAACTTAATTTTCTATAAGATGTATAGACTCTAAAACATGCAGTTAAAAACAAATTCGGAGTATCATATTTAATATAGTCTTTTTGTCTTCGGCTCCATTCATAGTAAAACACCGGGAAAAGATGACTAACACTTGGGGCGGGCGTATCCTTTCCTTTTTCCCAAAAAATTTTAAAACACTTAAATTTTTTAAAATACTCGTTTTCATTTTCTTTTTCTTCAACTTCAGAATGTAATTTTTTAATGTTTAAAACCCTCGAAATTTTATTAATTTTGTTTTGCGTTAATAATACCATTTTTTCGTTTTTAAAATAGTGAAATATTTTCTTAATTAAATTCATTTTTTTTTAATATTTTAGTTAATTATTCCTTTAATAAAAAATGACTTCAATACAGATTGTTTTATCAGATAAAAAAACAGAATTTACAACATATTTTAATCCTACGATAAGATTGAAAACCCCCTGTGAAATTGCTCTTGTTAATCTTGAGACGTATTATAGCATCCCAAATATCAAACCGGGTTTTAATTCTTTTAGGTTGAAAGATGTAAAAGACAACCGATTACATTTTATAACATTAGATACCGGGTCGTATGGATTGGGAGATATTAACAAAGAAATACAGAGAAAATTAAATTTTCTGGGATTGATTGATGCTAATGATCAATACCCAGTTAATATTTCCGCTAACTACAATACACTAAAAGCATTAATGGAAGTACAAGAAGGGTATGAAATGGATTTTAGTGAAAATTCATTAAATCGTGTTTTAGGCTTTAGACCAATAAAATACATTGGAGAAGAAAAAAAAATACATGTTAGTGAAAACGTAGTAAATATTTTAAATGTAAATAGTATACTTGTAAACCTGAATATATGCTCTGGATCTTATGTTAAGGGACAAATGGGGACAACGGTACATACATTTTTTCCAAATGTAAACCCTGGTTATAAAATTATAGAACGTCCACCTTTCCCTATTTATACACCTGTAATTTTGAATGATATACACAGTATTAAAGTAACTCTCACCGATCAAGACGGGGAATTAATAAATTTGAGAGGAGAAAATTTAACTCTTCGTTTTCATATTAGGGATAAAAAAAGTAATTAATAAATGAGTTGTGGTTTTAAAAAAGTAAAACAAAACAAAATTTTATATGGTACTATAAGATGTAATAATTACTTCTGGCCTGCAAGCATAATAGAATGTTGGCCTGATGAATTAAATGAAACAGGAAAACGACGGCGAGAAAGGGCATTTGAACATAGAAGAAACGAAAGAAAAGGATTTTTAGAAGCATTTAATAATGCAAAAACCAGAGAGGAAGCGGTTGAAGTACTTAAAGAATCACGTTGGGTGATGGGATTTTTACCAACTGAAGCATATAATCCTTTATTGACGTGGGAAGAAATTGAAAAATCGTTTCCATATTAAACGTTTAAATTCATTAAAAAAACTATGACTAAAAAAGAAAAATCAAACTATATTGAAATTTCAACTGTAAATTTTACAGAAAAACAGAAGAAACAACTCCAGTCTGCTTATGAAAAAGGGGCAAAAACATCATCTATAAGTTTTAAGCCTGAAGATATTATGAATGGCAACAATAAATTCTATTTCACAAAAGGACAGATAAAAAGAATGGATAAATTGTTTGAAGGAGGTAAATGTGCGAATATTACTTTATCAAAAAAACAAATTGAATACAATGTAAAACACGGGGGATTTCTTCCTCTTCTATTGGCTGGTTTGGCTGCATCTCCTGCTGCTCCTGCTATTCTTGGAAAAGGACAAGGAGAACAAGAAGGGGGATTTTTAGGTCTATTAGCTAGACTTGGAGCCAGAACATTACCCCGTTTATTGGTTCCTGCTGTTAAACCACTTGCCAAAGCATTCGGTGTTGGTGCAACAACCGCATTAGGTGATAAGGCGGTTCGGGGTATCCTTGGTAATGGTCTATTTTTAGGTAATGAAGGAAGAACAACTAGATTTGAAACTGACGGGCATGGACTTTATCTTTCACCTGTAGATTATAGTTTTAAAGGATCCGGTGTTTTTCTTGTTCAAGATGGACAGGTACAAGATGGAACAGGGATTTTATCGAGTCTTCCGGTAGTTGGTGATCTTTTAAAAGTTTTAATCTAATTAAAAAATATGATACAGCCAAAAACGATTTATTGGAAACCAGAAAATGGGTTAAAATACCCTCCACTTAAAAAATCAGGTACTACTTGGTTAATATACACTCAGCAAACTTTAAAACTCGATTCTCTCGAAAAAAAGACGATTGGATTAAATTTTGGATATGAGTTTTCAGATGGATTAATAATGACGTTTGCCACTGATGCCATTAAACAGAGTTTAGAAATTAAAACTCCTTTTCATTCTGAAAACAAGACAGGAAACATAAAAACGGTACTGTTTAATTTTTCTAAAAATCCCGTGGTGATCCCTGAATGTACCCCGTTTTGTTATGTGAAATATATTAAAAGTTAAACCGTAAAATTCCATTAATAAAATGACAGAGTTAAAAGATGATAACAGACAAAGCGGGATTTATCCCAGTATTGTCGGCCCCGATCCTTCCGCTCCGGTTGCGATCATTGAAATGCAGGATTCGGGGCAGAGTTTCAGATTAACAAAAATTTCAGATGTACAGAAGTTTCTAGAGGAAGAGATACGAGACAGGGGACGACTAGAAAAAAAGTTTATGAAATATTCTAATGTTGGCGATGGTGTAGAGGCAGGGTTGAGTATCGCAACTTTAGGATTGGGAGCTGGTGGTGTCGCGCTACTCTCAACTATAGTAGCAATTCCGGTAACCATAGCACTAGAAGCTACCGCCCTAGTTTCAGGATTAGCTGCGGTATCACTTAAATTTTTTACTAGAAGAACCAGGACAAAAGCAGAGAAACACGGGGAAATTAAACATTTGGCAGCTTCGAAGTTGAATACAGTTAATTCCCATATATCACATGCCATAAGTGATAACAAGGTATCACATGAAGAATTCACGTTGATTATGGAGGAATTAGAGAAGTACAAGGAACTAAAAAATGAGGTAAGAACCAAGAGTAACAAGAAGAAGAAGGAACAAGAAAAAAACGATTTGATAGAAAGGGGAAAGAGGGAAGCCCGGGAAGAATTCCGCCGTTTGGTAGAAAGGAACCAGCCAGCACCTCAACCTTTCTAAATTTTAAACTTCCAAAATTTTCTTTCAGTTGTTCTTGTGTATGTAGTAATATGGAGCCTGGGGCGTCGTTTCAGATGATATAGAATAAAATGTATTAAGTAATTACTTAATATATTTTAAGTATCAATAAGCTTTTTAAAAAATGTCGTTCTATACAATACAGAGTCCTGGAAACAGGAATGAAGAAGTTAAAAAGTATCTTGAGTTAAAGAGCTATTTAAGAGCTAAGGATAGTGCCGAGAAGACAGGAGACTATACCAGACTTGAAGAATTAAGTAAATATTTTAAACCTGTAACTCAACCTCTACAAGAAATTAAAAAAGATGTTAAAACTCTTCCTTCAGAATTGGCTAAAACTCTTCCTTCAGAATTGGCTATGTCGTTACCTCTTAAAACTCCTAAAATCAAAAAACCAGAGCGTTTAATAGAAGGTTTTGATGTATCAAAAATTAAAACTATTGAAGCGACAGATACGAAGGATGGTTTTGATTTGAGAATAGGAGGATCACCCTTAACAATTAGTGATTATGATGTAGAATACAAAGGGAAGATATACAAGAAAACCCCAGAATTAACTAAATTACTTTTTTCTAATGATCCACCGACAGATTTAAAAAATAGATCTCCTCAATCATGGAAAGATTACAAGGAAATTATGAGGGATAGTAATACTTTAATTGTTCCTGGTGCTAAATCAGGGACGTATAAATACAACAACACAATAAAATCAAGTGGGGCAAGATGGAAGTATATTGTAAAACCTATAGCAGACGAAATTAAAAACGACTTACAAAGTGGAACCGGTATTAAATCACCATCAAATACTATTTTTCTTTCATCGAATCCTGTAACTTTGGCTGATCGTCTCGAGTTGCTATGTGCAGCTGCCACAGCCGGAAATACCGGAGTGAGGAATGAGATGGTAGAAATATGTAAAGAATTGGTGAGAATGGGAGCCATGAACAAAAAACAAAAATCGCAGATATTAAACAATTACAACATTAATTAAAAATGTATATACGAAGAGGAGCAATAATTCCAAAGTACGTAAAAGGTGGATCAAATATTTTCACCGATGTATTTAAAAAGATTAAAAGAGGGTTCAAAAGATACGCTCCAAAAGCTTTTAATTTTGCTAAACAGGAGGGTCTTAAACTAGCAAAGAAGCACGGAACGAAACTACTGGAAAAAGGAGGAGATAAACTTTTAAAAATGGCCATGGGTAAGATTTCGAACTTGGCCGGTGGTAATGTTATCCCTGTTATGAAACCCAGTATAACATCGGGACGTGGGATTAAATATATTTAAAGTTAAACAATAAAAAATATATTAAAAAAATGACAAGTTCAGATATTCTAGATTGGAGCGAGGAAGTCCCACTTGATGAGGGAATCGAAGAATACGAATTCCGGCGTTATCCACCAAATGCCGGAGGTGTCGCGATGTTAAACCAGCCAGGACAGATACGGTTCAGTATTGAAAGTGGGGATATTTTTGTACATCCTCATAGATCATATATTCAATTTGAAGGAAGAGTAACAAAAGCAGACGGTACAACATACGCTAATCGTGACCTAGTAACAATAGCCAATAATGGACTAATGTATCTTTTTAATCAGGTACGCTATGAAATGGGAGGACGAGAAATAGAGACGTTACTTTTTCCTGGACAGGCTACTACAATGTTGGGTTTATTGGATTACACGGAAGATTTTAGCAGATCTCGGGGTTTGTCTCAGGGATGGGTGAAAGATGAAAAGGAGTATGATAACGAGGGAGCCACTGTTCCATTGTCAGGTGTCGATAACCCAGGTTTTAAAAGAAGACAAGAATATTTATTGTCTTCATACGAGGGTGAAGCGGAAAAGGGGTATTTTACAATAAATATTCCTCTTTCTCATATTTTCGGATTTTGTAAAGATTATGATAAGATCATATACGGGATAAAACATGAATTGTTTTTAACGAGAAAAGACGACGACCAACCGCTATACAGGGCAGCAGGAGCTGGTGGAGGAAAGTTAACACTGACAAATATGTATTGGTTCGTTCCGATAATTAAGCCATCTATATCAAATTTAAATAGTTTAATGACTGATATGTCAAAAAACATAAATATTAAAATAGATTTTGATAGAAGGCAAGTTTTCAGTGTCGACCTTCCACTGAACAATACGAGTTATACGTGGAATTTAACCACGAAGGCCGCCAATGAAAAACCGCGGTTTGTTGTTGTTGCCTTTCAAGAGGGAAGAAGAGAAGCACAAGATCAAAATCCGAGTACTTTTAATCATGTTAATATTCGTGAACTTCACGTATTTTTGAACAACGTTAAAAGATACCCTGCCCTAGATTTTACAATGGACTTTAACAAAAACAACTATGTCGATGCTTACAATGCGGCAATGGAGTTTAGATGTCTAGTTTCGGGTCTCCCTTCTTGTGTCTCTAATTTCTCCATTAATCCAATAGATTTTAAACATCTTTACCCTCTTTTTGTTTTTGATATATCAAAGCAATCAGCTACTCTAAAAACTGCTATAACAAATATTACGGTAGAAATGACATTCCACAGTGGGGTACCAGTAAATACAACGGCCTATGCTGTCGTGTTGTCGGATAATACACTATTGTTTAAGTCAGATGGAAAGGAGATAAGACCAGAGTATTAAAAGGTTATTAAATATTAAAAAATCTTAATATGTTTTAAGTAACATATGAAGATTAAATAGTTTCATAACATAATTCAACTTGTCTATCTTGTTTACCTTTCTTTGGATGACGTATGGAATTATCACATACTAATAATTTTAAAGGACTTAATACCTTTGTTAAATCTTTAATTTTTTCATCGAGTTTATCCTGTAAATAGTAACCTGTAACCGGGTATCTTTCTTCTTCTGATTTTTTAATGTATAGTATTCTTCTTTTAACTCCTCTAAATTCATATTCACTAAATGCATCTACAATATATTCACCAGGTTCAACCTTAATTAAATCCTGTATTTCTGATGTTTTTTTAGGTTTGGGTAATTTAGTTAATACCGCTTCTTCTTTTTTTAATTCCTTTTCTATTTCTTGCATTCTTTCGATAGCCTTAACAATAGCAATATTATCTTTTTCGAATGTGGTTTTAAAAGTTTCCATTTGTTCTTCGGTTCCAAACTTAAACATATTACCATAAAGAAAGATTTTAAAACTATGTAAAGGCATACAGAAAATATTTACACCGCTTTCTTTTGTTTTTACTTCTTTAAAAAAATCTTTTTGTGTTGTTTTGTCCAAAAACCAAAATTTAAAATTTTTAGAAGGAAAACATACACCTTTTTCTTTTGTCTTACCATATGTAAAAAGCATTCTTATCGGTCTTTCTTTGCTCGTTGTATTGTATTTACAAATTTTAAAAGCATATAATTTAATGTATTTATGTTTTTTGATTTTGTTTAATTCTTCTGTCTGATCTGTGCATTTTTTAAAATCTTTTTCTACTGTTTTTTTTCTTTCATCTGCCCTTTCTTGTTTCTCAATCAAAATTTTAAGTTTTTCCTGTTCTTCTTTTAATAGACGTTTTCTTTCTTCTTTTTCTTCCTTCTCCCGTTTTTTCATTTCTTTTTCTTTCTGTTCCCATTGATACATAAAATACTCATTCTCACAAATTTCTAAATATTCCTGTCTTTGTCTCGCTGCTTTCAATGAAATATTAAATGAGACTTCTTTTAATTTTATTGGTTTGTTTCGAATTGGACATTCTCCTCTCGCATGACTATTTTTTACTCTTCTAAACTCAAATTGAATAAATTCCGAATGAGGACAAACATCCGATATATTAGGTAAATCTTCGTATCTTCCATAATTTTTTGAAGCTTGATTTGTAGGAGCTAAAAATGTTGGTCCTTTTCTTGAATAACATTTAGGTTTAAAAAAGTGTACAAGTTTATCATCATTTTTATCATGTTCAAATTCAAGTAAATGAATTACCGTATTGTTAAATCCAAAGTCACTCATAGCCTCTTTCTTCGCTTTTTCATAACGTTTTAAATAGTATTCTTCTGTATCGCTCTTTCTTTTTTTAATATTGTAATTTATACATGCTACCCTTTTTGTAAGACTCGAACCATACCATACCATACATAACGTTTTCTTTGTTTTATCACAAATTAAACAGGTTTTAGTAATAGTATCTCTTAACTTTTCAAATTGTTTAATTTTTGGTTGACTATGGAAAATTTTTAAATCTACTGTCTTTAATAACTCTCTTTCAAGTAATTCCCGCGGATCAACTTTTTCTTTAAACGAAGGACAAAAACCAAGTTCAAAACGTGTTAATCCGTGTTTTATCACTTCTGGATGATTGAAAACTGTTTTTAAATATGGACTGTTATGATTGTAAGCATATTCTGCAAGATGAGTCCCCATTTTCTTTTGAGTATTACCTGCCTCAAAGTTCGAAACTAACTTATTGTAATACTTACAGGTTAAAGCCTGGTCTCCATGAAATGATATATATTTTAAAATATTACGTCCCGATTTTTTTTCTTCTTTTTTCAGATTTAATAAAATATCTTGTTTTCCCATTGTTACCCTATAATTATTAATTGTGGTTGTGTCTTCTTCGTCTTCTTCGTCTTCTTCGTCTACTTCTTCATCTACTTCCTCTTCGTCTTCTTCTCCATCTACTTCTTCATCTGTATCATCTTCATCTGTATCTTCATCTGTATCTGTGTCTGGATCTAATTCTTCTTCATGTTCTAAATCTCTTAATTCTTCCCATTCTTCTAGTTCTTCTAGTTCGTGCATCTTTTGTCTTCTTAGATCTCGATAATATCTTCTTTCATCTCGTTTTTTAAGCTCTTGTATTCTTTTTCGTTCTTCTTCTTTTTCTTTTTCTTGTTTCCTTTCTTCTTCTTTTTCTTGTTTCCTTTGTTGTTTTTTCTTTTCTATATCTTCGGTATCTTCTGTATCTTCTATTTGTATTTTTAATATTTCTAATTTTGCTTCTAATCTTTCTATTTCTTCTAAATTTTCTTCTTCATCTTCATCTTCTAGTTCTTGTATTCTTTGTTCTAAAATTGTTTTTTGGTGTTCTTTTTCTTCTTTCTCTATAAGATACCGTCTTTTTTCATTCTTCTTCCTTTTTTCTTCTTCTCTTTTTAATTCTTCTAAATCTTCTTTTTCTTTTTCTTCCCTTAAAAATTCTTTTTCTTCATCGGTACGTAGCCATGGTTTTTTACTGGTATAATCTTCTCTTGCATATCCTAGTTCTAAAAATTTAATATACAACGCTTTAACATCTAGTGTTCCTGCATGATCAGCTGTAATATCACATTTACCGATTACAAAACCTTTAACTTTTAATATTTCATTTAATCTATCAAATCCACTATTTACAATTTCAAAAGGAATATTAGAAATATCAACTTTAATACCTACGACGCCAGCGGGAGGTTCATTTTCTTTTTGTTTGTTCCATCTTCTCGAATTTTCTAAAATTTCTTTTTCTTCATCAATTTTTTCCATGGTATTTATTAAAAAGCTCTCAGTTTTTTTCTTGTATTGTGCTGTTGTATAAATTTTTGCTACGTTACAACAAAGACCATTAAAAGAAGCTAAAACTTCATTTTTAGCTATATCTACGTATTCTTTTGCTTTTCCCTTGAGTGTTTCATAATTTCCATTTTTAAAATCACCTTTAAGTCTGATACCTCCCCGTTTACTTGGTTGAATATCAGAACGAAACACGTAAGAAAATATATATATATCATCAAAAATATATGGTATATCTTTCAGTGTTTTAAGTTTCATTAAACCGTTTGAATCTTCGATATATGAAACATCTTTAATATCACTAATTAAATTACTATCATGCGTATTTTCAACAGCAAGATAATAATCAAAATTAGTATAGCTTCTAAGTCCTACATCTTTTAAATGCATTGAAATATGTTTTTTTTCCTCGTTCCCATTTGAATTCTCCATTTTAATATATCGGAAAAAATTACTTAACTTAAAATCAAAAATCAAAAAAAAAGCGCAGTTTTTACTATCGCTCTCAAAATCGCCCTTAAATCGCTTTGATTTAACTATCTTATCAGAGCTTCAGAAAACTGAGAAAACCGAGAAAACCGGGAAAACTGAGAAAACCGAGAAAACCAAAAAAACCGGCTTGTCGGCTAAATCGAAAAACCGGCTTGTCGGCTAAAACGAAAAACCGGGAAAACTGGGAAAATCGGAAAACCGGCTGGCTCGATCCGCCTCCCCCTTTTTGCATTGGGTTGTGGTTGCAAAAGTGGGGTAAGGGTGGGGTGTGGTGGGTGCACCTGCGACGAAAGCGAGTGCGACGAAAAGTTTCCGGGGTCTCGATTATATGAACACATCATCCCATTTTTTACCGACGAAATGCGAATTTTTGCGCTTACACTCTCCCTTTTACCCTCTTTTATGGATCCATGATCATGTGATGAATTGCTTGGTATGGTGCATCACACAGATGCCTTAAGTCTCCTTTTGCCAGAGCATGGCTCATGTACTTGTGTTAGGCTCCTCTGTCACATGCAAATAAGGAGACAATTATTTTGCTTTGAAAATTTGGTTTGTCAAAAAAGTATGAGGGAAACTTTTTAAGTGGTGGCAACAACCCAATTAACCCCACAACAAAATTTTAGACCAGTCCAAATTCAAAGCATATGCAGACAATAATTTCAGTTTGGCTCAAATGATGTAATTTCTCTTTGAAAGGGTAGAAAACATTGTGGGAAAAGGAGAAAATGCTGGTTACCAGCATTTTCTCCTTTTCCCACAATGTTTTCAAAAGGCTCCTTTCTCTGGGTCATTTAAAGTAGGGATTGTGTGGTAAGGACTTAAACCTTAATTTGCATGTGCAAGTGTACGTATGGCATTATCTTGGGAAAAGTCATTATTTTTGTATCCAGCGGTCTAAATTTTGTAGCTTGGGCTTTTGTACTAAAGACAGTGAATGAGGCAAATTTGCAACTGACTACTTTGATAACATCTTTAAGATATGAATGATTTTTGCAACTTAATGTTTTATTACTCCGGATAACATTATTGGAAAATTAAATATATGATTACTTTCTCCTTCTGCTACAATGTTTTTGAAAGCAGTTTCTTGAAAATAGTCATCATTGAGGAGGGAATTTAGTAATAGATGTTTTTCAATGGAGCATATGGCGGCAGCAGCAAGGAAAAAGCAGAGTTGACAGTTTGTACTGCAGGGCAACTGTAACTACCAGATCATCAGGGGCATCAAAAGATAAAATCTAGTCCAGACAGGAGAAATGGTCAACCTTTAGATAATCAATGCAGTGAACTATGAAAAAACGGCTAAGATTTAAATTGCAACAAAGGTCTGCTGGAAAATAACATATTTTTGAATTGTTAAGTGATGTAATTGATCTTGGACGAGCAATTCAGGACTGTAAAGGTGTTCTTGTTTTGAAGTGCTTGAAGTTTATGCACTTTCGTTAAAATCGGCCATACCAAATTTTGTAGAAGTCATGTAACCCTTTATCATACAATTCAGTTAAAACCACCCCGAGGATATAGCCTTTTGAAAACCTTGTGGGAAAAGGAGAAAATGCTGCTAACCAGCATTTTCTCCTTTTCCCATAAGATTTCAAAGACAAATTCCATTTATTGAACCACATTTTTGTTTTCTGCAAATGCTTTCAAGTTGGTCATGTCCAAAATTTTGTCCTTTGGTAAAGAGTTAAGCTGTATTTGAATGAGAGAATATTGATGTGTGAGTAGAATGTTTTCTGCTCCATAAATGTTGTATTACCTAAAGTGTGATGGTATTTTAGGATAAGATGGGTAACACCTCAGCTGTCTGTATGTTGACTAGTTCTTCAACTGTAACTGAGAGATCAATGATACTTGCTTCCTCAGGGTGTGCTAAATTTAGATTCACTTCAGTTGTTCCAGGCAAAATTTTATTGAAAGTTTTTTCTTGTTTTGTAGTTAGGAGTCAGGTCACTCCTTTTTGTATTGAGGAGTTTACAAGGTCATAATTATTCTCATAATAAATAATGTACATGTATCTTGCAGTTGCAGATGACAAAATGTAGGGTTTGTCTGTGAAACAGTAGAAAACATTTTGAGAAAAGGGGAAAGTGCTGGTAATCAGCAATTTTAGCTTGGCTATTTTCGAAGAAAATCCAAGCTATTGTCATAGCACTTTCTTTATTATGGCACCATGGGCTACAATGCCATCATAAGAAAACTGAGACTTTTTTTTTTAGGAAAAAGCTGTCTTTTTCTACATGTAATGTCATGAGGGTCTTTACAAGGTGTTTTGCTCATATTTTTCCATCCCAGGACAAACATGCTTACAGCTCCTCTTTGGAACAATAATGCTGAAAGATAATATCGTTTACCTGTTTTGTAAATGAATGATTCACCAAAAAAGATGAGAAATCCTTTGCAATTAGTTAAGTGCTTAATTTTACCTTAATTTGTTTTTGAAATTTGTGATAAAATGCTCAACAAGGGATTGGTGATATCTTTTTGTATTCCCTTAACCCTTTCCCAAACAAGCCCTGGTTTTCACATGTCTGCAGTACAAGTCTTTTGAAAACACTGTCGGAAAAGGAGAAATTGCTCGTAATGAGCAATTTCTCCTTTTCCTACAGTGTTTTCTACCCTTTTTGAGACCTTTCTGCCATTTTCATCAAATTCAAAATTGTCGTCTGCAAACTCTTTCAATTTGGACCAGTCCTGAATTTGTCGTTTGGGAAAGGGTTAACCCTTTACCACATGACAAAGTTTTAGACCCATCCAAATTGAAAGCATTTGCATATGACAATTTAATTGTGGCTCAAATGATATAATTTTTCTCTGATTGGGTAGAAAACATTGTGGGAAAAGGATAAAATGCTGGTTACCCGCATTTTCTCCTTTTCCGATAATGTTTTCAAAAGGCTTCTTCGTCAGGGTCATTAAAACTTGGAATTGTGTGGTAAAGGGTTAAGTTAGCTGAATTTCTGTATTTTGCTGATCACATTCTCTTTTTGTACAGTATCAACTGAGATGCAAACACTACTATAGTATATATTTTTTCCGAAGTGAAAGAAATTCTGGATTTGGTTGGTGAAGTTTGTGAAAATAAAGTACAGAATTAATCCTCTACCAAAAAAACATGTTTTAATGATCCTGATGAAAGAAGCTTTTGAAAACATTGTGAGAAAAAGAGAAAATGGTGGTAACCAGCATATTCTCCTTTTCCCTCAATGTTTTCTATTCTTTTACAGAGAAATCCCATTATCTGAGTCAAATTTTATTTGTTGCCTGCACATGTTTTCAGCATGGACAATCTAAATTTTTGTCATCTGGTCAATTCTTTATCAGATGACAAAATTTTAGACTGGTTCAAATTGAAAGCGTTTGCAGACGAGAAAATAAACATGAATGAAAAATTCACATTTGTTTTGGGAAGGGTAGAAAACATTGTGGGAAAAGGAGAAAATGCTGGTTACCAGCATTTTCTCCTTTTCCCACAATGTTTTCAAAAGGAGTTCTTCCTAAGGGTCATTAAAACTCGGCATTATGTGGCAAAAGGTTAAACTAACTTTTTTTTTTGCTACCTGAACCAAATTTGTATCAAACAATATCTAAGATGCATGCATAAAATAGGTATTAGCTCTCTGAATATTGGTTCATACATGAAAACAGGGTGAAAAAAATAAGGGGCCAAAAAAAGTCCTTTTGCCACAGTGTTTCCGAAAGTGCTACAAGTCAAAAACGTCAACTAAAGTTGGTGATCAAGAGGAGGAAAATCAAATTCTTGGCAAGTACAGCCTAACAGCAAAATAGATTTTGTGTGATAATGGCTGAATTTAAGTTGATATAATTTCCCAGTTGAGTATTCATTAATACAGGATATTTCCTGTAGAAATCAGCCTTTTGTGTGCTTGTAAACTACTTTGCTAAATCCATGGAGAGATAAACATACAATCAAATAAGTTTTATGACTTGGCTTCCAGAGAAATTGTCCTTTTTTTCACCACTTAATTTGGTGATTTTTATATAGCAGACAAAAAGACTACAGGAGTCTGCAGGAAGAACTCTTCAGCAATTTTTAGCTCCACTGGCCGAAGGCCAGCGGGCTTATGTCATGGCCCGGTGTCCGTCGTGCATCCGTCCGTCCCTGCGTCCGTCCATGCGTCCATCCGTGCGTCGGTCCGTTCGTGCGTTAACTTTTATTTCAAACATCTTCTTCTCTGAAACTACCCATCTGATTTTCATGAAACTTCACAGAAATGATCCTGCCATGGTCCTCTTCAGAATTTCTTGAAAGAATTTGATTCCTTCAAAAACTCTGGTTGCCATGACAACAAAACTGAAAAATATTGGAAATCTTTAAAAATCTTCTTGTGTGAAACCATAAGGCACAGGGCTACCAAATTTGGCATGTAGCTTTATGTAGTAGACCTCCATCAAGTTTCTTCAAATTATAGCCCTGGGGTCAAAATTGGCTCTGCCCCAGGGGTCACAAGTTTTACATAGGCTTATATAGAGAAAACTTTAAAAAATCTTCCTGTACCTAGCCATAAGGCCTAGAGCTACCAAATTTTGCATGTTGCTATATCTAGTGGGCCTCTACCAAGCGGGCCAAAATTTTAGCCCTGGGGTCAAAATTGGCCCCACCGCAGGGGTCACAAGTTTTACATGGGCTTACATAGTGACAACTTAAGAAATCTTCCTGTTTTGATTTTTTTTTTGAAATCAGCCTTGCATCAGGGGTCTTATTGTTTTACAGAGGCTTCATATGGACAAAACTTAAAAATCACCTTATTTATAACCATACAGCATAGACTTGTATTATTTTGGCATGTGGCTTTATCTTGTGGACCTCTACCAGGGTTCAAGTAATTATAGCTCTGGGATCAAAAATGGCTTTGCCTTGCAGGTCTCAACTTTCACATGGGCTTTTACAGAGAAAACTTTGTAAGTCTTCATTTTGAAACCATTTGGCTCAGAATTGAAATGTTTAGTATTTATGGTTTATATTTATAAGCCATTGGAGCGATACAGGGCCATCATGGCCCTCTTGTTAATCTTTGAACAGGATGCATTGTTCTAAAACTTGCAAATACAGTGTAGATAAATTTAGAAATAAAGTATGATTAATACTTTACCAAACAATCCTGTCATTTGATGATGAGGTGGGTGCATCACTGACCACCGTGCTAATAGTCCTGAGCTGTTAAAATGGCATTCAACTCCAATACAAACCAAACCAAACTTTGGGTAAGGCAGGTCATAGCACATGCCAACAACCTGTGAAACCCAGGAAAGATGTGAAGTAGTGAGCTGGTGCAGCCATATGACTGAAATACTGATAACAGCAGTGTAAAATCCTGTTCAATCAAACTACAGAACTTGAAAAATGTTGTCAATTTGCTATGTTGGTTAGAAGTGGGAGTCTTTTGACTAGGGCCATAAAATAATTAACTCTTTGCCATACAATACCGAGTTTTAACGACCCTGAGGAAGAAGCCTTTTGAAAACATTGTGGGAAAAGGAGAAAATGCTGGTAACCAGCATTTTCTCCTTTTCCCACAATGTTTTCTAACCTTTCACTTATAAATTCAATTATTTCTATCACATTTATTATGTTGTGTGCAAATGCTTTCAATTTGGACCAGACTAGAATTGTGTTGTTTGGTAAAGAGTTAACCCTTTCCCACAGAGCAAGTTTTAGACTTCCAAATTCAAAATATCTGACGACAACAGATTTGAAATTTGTATGAAGGAGCTCAAGCTCTCTGACAAGGTAGAAAAAACATTGTGGGAAAAGGGGAAAATGCTGGTTACCAGCATCTTCTCCTTTTCCCACAATGTTTTCAAAAGGCCTCCTTTCAAAGGGTCTTCGAAACTCGGAATTGTGTGGTAAAGTTTTAATGTCTTGAATGTCATATTTTGACCAGATGGAATCTATCACAACCCTTGGAGTTGCAACTAAACAAAGTTGCCTTTTTCTGTTTGGTGGAACTACCAAACTGTTACTATACTTGTAATTTTACTTCTTTTTGCCAGGATATCTTAGCATAGCAGGTAGTATAGACCTAAGATCAGACTAAGGAGAATATGCAGTTAAATCTTGATCAACGCAACATAGAACCAACCTCAGTTGTTTTTGGCACAAAGAGGGGGTAAAAGTTGTATGAAATAATAATGATGCAGAATTCTGTTGTTATAAGGTAATGTGGGTGGGTTTAACATGCCCAAAATAATGAAAAAAAAACGAAGACAAATTTGTATTCACAAAGTTTTAGATGCAGATTTCCACATTTTGTTTTGTTAAACACTTCTCCACGTGATACAGACTTTTAACTACCTTGAGGAAAAAAAACTTTAGAAAACATTGTGGATAAAGGGGAGAATGCTGGTAGGCAGCAATTTTTCCCTCAATGCTTTCTGTTCATTCAGATGCAAAATTCATCATTTGACCATATCTAATGTCATCTGTAAATGCTTTTCAGTTTCAAAAAGTCAAGGATTTGTTGTTTGATAAATGGTTAACCAAATCCTTGTAACCCCCTTAACTCTGTACCAAACAAGGCCTGGTTTTCATGTGCCTGCAGTACAAGTCTTTTGAAAACACTGTGGGAAAAGGAGAAATTGCTCGTAACGAGCAATTTCTCCTTTTCCCACAGTGTTTTCTACCCTTTTGGAGAACTTTCTGTCATTTTTATCAAATTTAAAATTGTCGTCTGCAAACTTTGAATTTGGACCAGTCCAAAATTTGTCGTGCGGTAAAGGGTTAACTCTGTACCAAACAACAAAATTTTACACTTGTCTAAATTGAAAGCTTTTGCAAACAACACAATACAAGTGACTTTAAAATTAGGATTTGTGTTTGGAAGGGTAGAAAATATTATGGGAAAGGAAAAAATGCTGGTTACCAGCATTTTTTTCCTTTTCCCACAATGTTTTCAAAAGCCTCTTTACTGAGACTCATTAAAACTTGGGATTGTGTGGGATAAGGGTTTTGTGCAGTTTCAAAAAGACTTACTTTGAAAACATACATGTAACTGTGGGAATGATCAACATGGTTAATTATTTATTTAACTGTATCGGAATTTAACGCTGTTGTAACAGCTTAGGTCTTATCACCGCGGTCAGTGCACCTACGCATGTGTTTCTTGGCTTTCTCATACCAGTACTGACACATAACTTTCTTTCCAAGTCACTACTTTTCTCACATGCATCAGAGGTGAGAGGAGAAAAATCGCCTGCAAGAATTTTGCCACAACCAGGTATCAAATTCGTAACCACCAGGTCATGAGTCAGGTTCGCTAACCACTGAGCTATCTGGAAATTGAAAATGTCCTCTTTTGTTTAAATTTTTTTGGGGGTTGTCTACGGCAAGACGAAAAGGTCATCAGAAGGCGGTCATAGATATATTATTATGTGGGTGTGAATAATTAAAAAAAAGATTAACATTTTATGGAAAAAACAATGATTTATTACATTAAAGCTCTTAAACAAATTTCAAATGATTTGATTTGCTGTTGTTCCAATTGTCAGGGGTTTCAAAGTTAAATTTTCTGTGAATGGAAGTACAACTGTGAAATTGGAAACTGATTCGATTTACCTCTAGGGTAATGTAGTGGTTTGATTTTGATGACTTTTTCTAGAAGCAAGTGTGCAGCAGACATCGTTGTAAATGTCTTTGTGAAATACAGCCAGATCTAGCGTAAGTTGGCACCTTGTAATGGCTTGCTGTAGAGCCAGCTCTTGCAGGGATGCAATAGAGTGTTTGCTTATATGGAACGGGAGGTTGTGGGTTCTGTCCCTGCCCCATACAGTTAACTCTACCACAGGACAAAAATGTAGACTTGTCCAAATTGAAAGCATTTCCAGATGACAATCAAAACATGGTTCAAATGATGGAATTTGTCTTTGATAGTGTAGGAATTTGTCTTTGATAGGGTAAAAAACATTGTAGGAAGAGGAGAAAATGCTGGCAACCAGCATTTTCTCCAGTTCCCACAATGTTTTCAAAAGGCTTCTTTTTTAGGGTCATTAAAAGTTGGGATTGTGTGGTAAAGAGCTAATAGAGCAATTAATTCCAAGCACAACAAGGAACTGTTTTTGAGGGATGCATTGGAATGCCTCAAGACTTCTTTACAATGATCTTTGTCTCTGAGAAATTTGAAGGCAAATTTAACATGGAGGGGGTGTACTACCATGCTATAGAGCAAGCTTTTGTAGCAACATAATATAAAGTGTTTGCCTATGGAACAGGAGGTCAGAGCTGCAGAAAGAGGGAGTGATTTTGATTTCAAAATTGAAAATATTAATGACTCTCCACTTAACCCTATGTTATGGGTACTCATTCGAATCGTCTCATTGAGACGATTCTAATGAGTACCCACAACATAGGGTTTGGAAGAGAAATAATGAATTTAGAATGCCGTCACTCCCTCTTATCTGGAGCTCTGAGGAGGTTATGAGTTCTATCCCCACCCTAGACAGGTTATAAATCAGCCTGATAGTCTACATACAGGCTTCATTTATGAGTCGCAGTTGGAACAATAAGAAAATTGCTACCATGATCAATATTATTTCCCATGAATTTGCAGCAAAAAGGTGAAGTCTTATCTTGGTTGCAGCAAAAAGGTACAGTTTCATCTTGGACCGACAATGACAAGTGCCAATAGCTTAAGTAGTCCAACATGAGACTTCTAAGCAACAAATCCTGGGTTACGAGAGAGTATGGGCTCCATGTCCATGACTTGCCAACTGAAATTACTTACAGACTTTCGCATGGGATGTTAAATCTTAGTCCTGTATGACAGTGCTAGGAACCAAGCGTAACCTAGGATCAGATCAGTCCTTTATCTTGCACTATCCCCTCTAGCATAATTAACAGCATTCTGGGGCCATCACCCATATTGGCAACCGGTGGCAACGATTAAAGAAAAAAGATCAATTCATGAACCTACACTTTTTTTGCCAAAGTTCTGGCTTTGAATTGCCATAAAATATGAGGAGTATTCATATATGAATGCATCTAAGCACCTAGAATATTAATCTTCATAGGTTTCACTTATTGTTTTTTTTTTGTTCCTTCCATGTATTCAACAGTATTGTATATAGTATTTCTTTGTTAAGTCTTAACCAAACAATCCAGAATTACCCAGTGGGTAGAAGGCTGCTGAAAACAATGTGGAAACAGAAGAAAATGGTGGTTACCAGCATTTCCTGCTTTTCCCACATTGTTTTCTACCCTTTCTTAGATAAATTCCGTCATTTTTTAGGCAAGTTCATTTTTCGTCAGCAAAAGCTTTCAATTATGAGTTAGTCTAAATTTTGTCGTCTGTTGAAGAGTTAACCCTTTACCTCACAATGCCACCTTTTAACAACCCTGGGAAAGAAGCCTTTTTAAAAATATTGTGAGAAAAGGAGAAAATGTTGGTAACCAGCATTTTCTCCTTTTCCCACAATGTTTTCTATACTATCAAAGAAAAATTGCACCATTTGAGCCACATTGAAATTGTCGTCAGGAAATGCTTTCAGTCTGGACAAAGCTAAAATTTTGTCGTTGGTGAAGAGTTAACCCTGTCCCAAACAAGCCCTGGTTTTCACGGGTCTGCAGTACAAGTCTTTTGAAAACACTGTGGGAAAAGGAGAAATTGCTCATAACCAGCAATTTCTCCTATTCCCATAGTGTTTTCTACCCTTTTTGTGAACTTTCTGTCATTTTCATCAAACCTAAAATTGTCTTCTGCAAACTCTTCCAAATTGGACAAGGCTAAAATTTTGTCGTTGGTGAAGAGTTAAGTAATAAAGAATTGCATCAGCTGCAAACAATTTCAGTGTCAGGGAAATTTTCTCGTTTCTGAAATTTTAATCAATAATGGAAGGCTCACTGTCTGTATCATCAAGCCTGAAGCTGAAATGGTCTTTTGATGTGGCTTTCTTTGGAAAGAGAAAAGCGTCCCCCTATTTGGAAATTAACCCTTTCCCAAATGACAAAATCTGGACTGGTCCAAATTGAAAGAATTTGCAGACGACAATATTGAATTTGATGAAAATGGTAGAAAGTTCTCCATAAGGGTAGAAAACACTGTGGGAAAAGGAGAAATTGCTCGTTACGAGCAATTTCTCCTTTTCCCACAGTGTTTTCAAAAGACTTGTGCTGCAGACACGTGAAAACCAGGGCTTGTTTGGGAAAGGGTTAAGACTTTTAAACCCTTGACAGCTCAGAAAAAACTCCATTCGAAAAGAAAAAAGATGTGCTAGTCTACTCCACCTGTTTCAAAGACAAATCCCATTGTTCTCACCCCATTTAAACTCTTTACCAAACAAAAAATTATAGACTTGTCCAGATTGAAAGCATATGCAAACAACTGATCACATGTGGCTAAAATGATGGGATTTGTGGGTAAAAAAGTAGAAAACATTGTGGGAAAAGGAGAAAATGCTGGTTACCAGCATTTTCTCCTTTTCCCACATTGTTTTCCAAAGCTTTTTTCCTCAGAATCATGAAAACATGGAATTGTTTGGTAAAAGATAAACTCTGTACCATACAAAACAATTTAGGCAATTAAAACCATAATGAAAGCATGACAACAAAATAACATGGCCCATGTGATAGTATTTTCATAGAAAAGCATTGTGGGAAGCATTGTGTTAATGGAGAAAATATTGGTTTCTAGCATTGCTCCTTTTCACACAATGTTTTCAAATGTCTTCTTCCTAGGGGTCTTGAAAACACGGGTTTGTTTGGTACAGGGAAATTCTACCATTTTGCAAATGAGTATGCTCTGGGAAAAGGAGGCTTAGTGCATCTGCGTGATGCATGGTATGAAGTGAGCCATCACATGAGTATAGATCCATAAAGTCCATTCTGTCTAAGAACCGACTCAATTATGAAGCACACTGGTCTTTTGATACACAGAAAATGGACCAGTAGCTAAAAGATTCGGCCCAGGTCAGCCACCGTAGTCCATGCAGGGCTGACCTGGTCGATACTTTTTGCACTTGCATTTAAGCCCCCTTTTCACAGAGCATGGCTCAATTATACAAGTCTAAAAGTTTGTCATCTAGCAAAGGGTTGATCAGAACAGAAGTTGAATTTGACTTATTGATTTACTCTACAAATGTCTGTTACTCCAAAGGGGAAATCCTTGTTATTGCTTCCTAAATATGGTAAAATTCACAGAGCGCTAAAAGTTGGCGGAACGATACGCTCATCGTTTAAGATTTTTTTTGCCCATAAATTATATCATTTTATGCTGTTACTGTGACTGAATATGCTGTTCTGACTACAATCAAGACCAGACTGCATAAAATTGCAACCTTACCTTGGATCTACACCATGTGGTACTATGATTTTTTTTTTTTCTAGCAAAAAAAAAAAACCCCTGCAATCTTTGGTTGGTAATATTACCTGAAAGTTTTTTTTTTATAAACTTCTTTAGCAATGTAAGTGTTAATTTTCATCAGCACCTTCACAATGCAAAATCCTAATGGTTTGAATGAAGACAATTCCAAAAAGCCAGATGAACTGATCCACATTCTTTGTATTCCATTGTTATTTTACAGGTATGGAAATTTGTCCTAAAATTTATCAAATGGGCTCCGTTCTGATCATGGCATTAATGAAAATAGATTTCCATTGTTTACTCAGAGTGTTTCTAAGTTTGATTGGTATTTTGTCTTTTGGATTGACCTGCGACAAAATCTCCATTTGTGTAGTTGGGATACATTTGTCTGCACTTATCAGGCAGATTGTAGCCATGATATGCATGTGTTTGAAGTTAAAATATATTGACTAAACTGGATCATACTCTCATTGTGGTCGAATGAAATTAGATGGTAGCGTTCCAATACAGAAATCCTGAGATCAAGATGGCAGCAAGTTGCTTTTTTTTTGGGAATCAGAAAATGAACAATTAAAGGCCACAGACAATGCAAATGTCTCCGATCAGTCTGAAAGATAAATGCTTTAAATAGCTTATAAAAAAGAAGCAGGTATCAGTAAATCAACACCTATTTTGTGTCTAGTCACCAATACCTGTCAAAATTAAAGGGCAGGTTACTATTCAACAACATAGAATACATTTTTAAAGTGTCTCCTGTTTTAGTAAATGTCCCCAGTTTATTACTACCTATGAGGCAATAATTACCTTAAACAATTTTCTACGTTGCCAGAACACTACACTACCCTCAATACAAATTGGTCCAAGACAAATAAATGGTATAGTTCATGATAGGAGTATTTTTTTAAAACACTTTTGTTATCAAATTAGACAAATTATAGTTCTCAGAAAGTGCCTGGGGAGCTAGGCTGTTGCTAATGAATTTGCCTTTTTCTCAATCTGCTGACTAGATGGAATATCATTTTTTTTTTTTTCTCAAACAGCACTTTGCATTCTCCTGAAGTTTGAAGGATAAACCAGTGTCCTTTGGAGAGAGGAATTAGAATTAAACAAAAGGAAAAAGGAAAGGCAGTTAATTCGATTGTGCCCTTCCATAGCACATTTTAATCAATATGGCTTATAAAGTTTGACTCCCTTGGGGATGATGTCAGGGTAGATTAAAAGAAAAACCGAGTCTTGGAAGTGATTATATTTTGATCAAATATTTATTGTCTGGTGTAGATCTGGGTTACTCTCCTTTTTTAAACCTTTATCGCACAGTCCTGAGTTTTAACGACCCTGGGGAAGAAGCCTTTTGAAAACATTGTGGGAAAAGGAGAAAATGCTGGTAACCAGCATTTTCTCCTTTTCCCACAATGTTTTCTGCCCTTTCAAAGACAAATTTCATGATTTCAGCTACATTCATATTGTTGTCTGCAAATGCTTTCAATTTGAACAAGTCCATGTTTTTTTTTTTTGTGTGGTAAAGGATTAAGTCTGCTCTAGAATATAGAATCATTATTGACACAACTCTTCCCTCTTTGAAATAAAAACTGTTGCAAAAAACAAGAGGAAGCCATGTCTCTGCAAAATACAGGTGTGGATGTTTGACTTGTTATAGTCTCCCTTTATAGGCTGTAAGAATGACCTGTCAGGGCAGAGCTATGTTACAGTTCACTGTGTTATAGATTGAGGTAGACAGTTTATTTGGAAATATCATCATCATGAGTAGCCGTAAAGGAGTAAAGGATCAATAAAGTACTGTTATGATGCATGTGCTTACATAAGTTTATGAGGAATAATTCCTATTATCTTGAGGCCACTAAAGTGAAAAATAAACTGGTAGACTTAGGTCAAAGGTTAGCCACGCCCTGCCAGGTCAATTCTTACAGCCTATACAAAAGCCTGAAAGATGTCATATTTTTGTTGTTTCGTGAATCTGTTAACTCTTTACAAAACAGGAAATCTTTTAAGAAAGCCCTTGCAGATGACAAATAAAATGTAGCACAAATTATGAAATTTGTCTTTTAATAGAGGGGAAAACAATGTGGGAAAAGGAGAAACTGCTGGTTACCAGCATTTTCTCCTATTCCTGCATGTTTTCAAATGATCTTTTCAGTGGGGGGGGTTGTGTTCTTCCTGGTGTAATGAAGTTGCAATAAAGTTCATGAACTTGTACAGAGCATACAATTTTTCATAATTTTCAAATTAATTCTTTACCAGAATGATGACAAAATTTTAGACTTGATCACATTTAAAGAATTGCAGACAAAAAATTAAATTTGGGTCACATGATAAGATTTGTCTCTGAAAGGATAGAAAACACTGGGAAAAGGAGGAAATGCTCAGGTTACCAAAGCCCTCTCTGCTAGGGTAAAAGTAAGACTGAGCTGAGCGATAAATTACTATAATAACTGAAATATTGACTGACTGGATATAAATTTATGAATTTAGAACTGTCGGCTTTGACTAATAGCAGATACATTGGAAACATTGTTGTAATTTGATAAATATGCCCTCATAGTTTCATATTTAGTCATTATGTTTGCACATGTCAAACTGGCGTTTCAGTGGTACGTTTGTGAACATCGATACGATGTAATCCATATTGCAGATTATTGTTTCATTGTGGTTTGACTTCAGATACAGTTGACTACAGGCCACTTTCAACATTGTGAGATTTTTTCTGCTGAAGAGAACTTCAGAATTGCAATATTTGGGTATTTTGCTATTGACTGGAAATCCTCATTTGATTTACTTGTTTTGGCAGCTTAACCCTTTCCCAAACAAGCCCTGGTTTTCACGTGTCTGCAGTACAAGTCTTTTGAAAACACTGGGGGAAAAGGAGAAATTGCTCGTAACGAGCAATTTCTCCTTTTCCCACAGTGTTTTCTACCCGTTCTGAGATCTTTCTGCCATTTTCATCAAATTCAAAATTGTCGTCTGCAAACTCTTTCAATCTGGACCAGTCCAAAATTTGTCGTTTGGGAAAGGGTTAAGGTATAATAATATTTTGAGATCATTCTAACAAGTGCCCACAACATAGGTATAGGGAGGAATGAATGAAATATTATTTGTTGAACACCAAAACACTGCCCCATGTATATATTTACAGTATGTGTGCAGGTGTAAAATTTTACTGAACAAAGTAGATGGTTACATTTCATGCAATCCTAGGCCTGCATTCTGCTGTCACTAATTTTCAGGGTCATCAAGTTAAACCAACTGAAAATGCACTGGTTTTATGAAATGTGAAAAGTGTCATTTAATCACAAACAGGTGTTTTAATCCTTTACAAAACAATTACATATTTAACGACACTAAGAAAAAGGCTTTGAAAACATGGGAATAGGAGAAAATGCTGGTAACCCTTTGCCCCTTCAAACACAAATCAATCCTTTGAGCAATATTTACTGTCTTGAATGTTTCCAGCTGGACATGTTTAAAATTTGTTAGTGTGGTAAAGATTTGACTCTTTATCAAACGACAAAATTTTATAGACTTGTCCAAATTGAAAGCATTTGCAGACGAAAAATTAGAAGTAGCTCAAATGGTGATTTCTGGCTTTGATAGGGTAAAAAACATTGTGTAAAAAGGAGAAAATGCTAGTTACCAGCATTTTCTCCTTTTCCCACAAGGTTTTCAAAAGGCCTTTTCTTCAGGGTTGTTAAAAGTTGGGATTGTGTGTTAAAGGATTAAACCCATTACCATAAAAAGTAGCTTTGATAGATCATAATTATGAGCATGAATATTCATATGAAGGAAGGTCCACGCTGGCACAGTGATGGAGTGTAGGATTCAGTACCTGGACATCCAGGGTTCGATCCATCTTGCCCAAGGACATTCCCATGGAAAAATCAGTTGTTTGAGTGAAACCGGCAGGACATACATGAATATGTGAGCTGTCATCCAGGGTCCGTATTCACCAACCATTCTTAAGAACGTTCTTAGTCTTATTCTCCAGAATTTTCTAAATTTGAAAGTAACAAAACTTCTGATTGGCTAAACCATTTGGTTTAGCCAATCAGAAGTTGTGTTACTTTCAAATTTAGAAAATCTTGAAGAATGAGACATAGAACGTTCTTAAGAATGGTTGAGAATACCGACCCTGAAATTATGTTGAAAGTGGTAAAACACCATTCAATCCGTTAGTCACGTGAAGGAGAAATCCATGATTTTTACCCAAATATTGTAAATATGATAGAGAAAAAGAGCAATAAGTGTTTGTCAAGGTTTTTTTTTTTCACACTATTTTTAATACACTGCCTGCTACAGCCTTCCAGGTCTAAATGGAGATGGGGGAAGCAATTTTAGTCATCACCTGGATATAGCTCTGTAGAAGACTTTTTTGAAAAAATATACTTGTGAAATGGGATGTTCAACACAGTAAATTTTAACTTTTAGAAGCACATATGGAAGTATTGTTTTTGATGGAGAGTTTACTCTACAATGTTCTCAAAAAACATCTGCTGTTAGGGGCAAAAAACTGTCTGAAAAAGACGTCAGTCAATCAGTTAGTACATGTATTTCTGCAAAGACGAATAACATAAATTTTATTTCTCAAAACAACTTGTTGGCAGTCATTTTGTATTTATAAATTCTTTGTAATTATTAATTCTGTTGATGATATGAAACCAGTGACAACCATATTTCTTTGATGATTGTGCTCTGAAGCATATTTCAGTTTTCCCAGATGAGGTTTGTGGTTCAGTAATATTGACTTGGAGGTCCTCAGTAGAATTGAACTGATATTAGTCATTGCTTTCATGACAAATATGCTGTCTCTCCAAGATTTGACCTAACTGACTTCTGACTGTTAGCCCTTTGTACAGGACATACCAAGTTTAATTCCTTTCAAAAAAATCCCTTGTTTTAGCAACCCTGAGGAAGACAGCTTTTGAAAACATTGTGGGAAAAGAAGATGGTAGTTACCAGCATTATCTTCTATTCCCACCATGTTTTTAGAAACCTTCCTCCTCCTTAAGTTTGTTAAAACAGGGTTCTTTGGGGGTAAAGGTTTAGGCTTTAACCCTTTCCCAAATGACAAATTTTGGACTGGTCCAAATTGAAAGATTTTGCAGATGACAATTTTAAATTTGATGAAAATGACAGAAAGGTCTCAAAAAGGGTAGAAAACACTGTGGGAAAAGGAGAAATTGCTCGTTATGAGCAATTTCTCCTTTTCCCACAGTGTTTTCAAAAGACTTGTACTGCAGACACGTGAAAACCAGGGCTTGTTTGGGAAAGGGTTAATAGCTTTTGAGAAGCAAAACACCATGTGGAAAGTCATACAGTGTTGTAGACTCATTGTCAGTTTACCTCAGCAATTTCAAACATCTAAAACACGGTTTCAGGAATTTCTACCTATGGCCTCCCTGAAGACTGTTGAAAGTGAAGTGTTCTTAAAGTGGTTGGGATCATGTAGTCAAGGTTCAGGCTAGGCATAGCTGTGGTTAAACCCCAAGGGGGCTTTAGAGGCAGTTGGATGATGACATGGCTTAGCTTTCAAAGCCACCTGCTTCCATCTAGCATGATAAAGACTGTAGTGTTTTATTTTTTTCCAGATTGAATGAAATTAATTTTGCAGTTTGCAAGGGTACCTTTTATTCTTTTTTCATTAAAGAAAAAATATTTGTAAATTTGATCAATTAAAATTACAACAAAAATGACATCAGATTACAGAATCAGAATGAATTTACAATGCTCTGAAATTATTTCTGTACTTCCTTCATTATGATGTATAAAAGGAGAAGACGTCTTGAAAGAGACAATACGTAATTATGTTATGAATAATTATATGGCATACTTTTTGATATGGAACCTCTTTAAATGAAACTTATGAACATGATACAAACATCAAGAACAAAGAAAATGTTCCATGTAGTAGACTTTGTTTAACTCTTTACCACACTACAAAATTTTGGACTTGTCCAAATCAAAATTGCTGAAATGGTTCAAATGACGTCCTGGAAAGGCTAAAAAACTTGGTTGGAAAAGGAGAAAATGCTGGTTACCAGCGTTTTTAGCTTGGCTGTTCTCAAAGAAAACGTCAAAGTATTGTTGTAGCTCTGGTGTTGTCCTATGCATCATTGTCGTTTGCACTGTTGTTGTGCAAAAGCTTTGACGTTTTATATCTGTTATTACTGAAGATATATACTTCAGACTCAGATAAGTTGTTAGCTATCAAAAGGGAACCCATGCAACAAGGGCAGGTAACCATCAAAGTATTTTTGACACAGTTATGCACCTTTTGACCTAGAATTTTCATTGAAAATCAAGCAACAGCATGTGGTGCCCTTGTTTCCTTTTCCCACAATGGTTTCAAAAGCCCTATTTCCCATGTTTGTTAAAACTTGGGATTATCTGGTAAAGGATTTATTTGAAAGCACTTGTAGGACTGCAGAGTACCATTAGGAATGTGTTACAAAAAAAAATGTCTGTTGTCATAGAATCTGGGACTTTTGTTACTTCGTTTGATATTCTAAGTGTCAAGAGAGCTGTTGATATTGAATAAAAACATGCATGCAGACTGATTTTATTGTTTTTTTTTATCCCAATTGGGCTACAGTATATAATATTTCTCCGTTAAAAAACCCATGTATAAGTACATTACCTACCTAACAAAAGCACATTACAGTGACTCCATCATTCTTTCTATCCATCATTTTTGTGTGGATAACTTGTTAAAACAGTATATGCAATTTTGATTGTTAAATTTGGTTGTCATTCTGTTTTTCTAAAACATTGGACTGACTTCACATAATATTGTATTTTTGAAAAATGCCTGTGTAGACAAATTTTACCAAAATCTCTGATATACTCTGTTGTTGCTCTAAAGATTTTCTGTAAGATTTAAATAATGACAGGTTAGAACCAGGCTGTGAAACTGGAATGCATTGGGCGCATCACCATCAACAAGAATTTATTGAGACAGTGAAAAGTAAATCAACAATTTTACCCTCAGTAGATTGTTCTCATTCACTGAGTCTCAAAGACACTTTATGATAATAGTCAAAATAATGTCACTGGGGGATATTCTGGTTTTGCTGTATGAAAGAAATGATGCTACTTTAGCTCTCCTGAGCATAAAAAGCTCAATGTGAGCTTTTGTAATCATGCTGTATCTGTCGTGCAGTGGGCATTTACAATTACATTGTGTGCACTCTTGAGGCCGCATTTTCAGTCTGATACTCATGAAAATTGGTCAGAATGTTTGTCGTGATGATGTCTTGGACAAGTTCGATATTGGGTCACATTTGGCCCTAAAGTATATCACTCAGGGACAAATCTTAGAAAAACTTTATGTGCTTTCCAGAGCTCATGAGTCATATTCAGTCTGATACTCATGAAAGATGTTCAGAATGTTTGTTTCGATGACATCTTGGACAAGTTCGGTGTTAGGCCACATAGGGTCAAAAAGATAGGTTACTGAGACAAATCTGAGAAAAATGTGTGCACTGTAGAGGCTTTATTTTTGGTGTGATACTCATTAAAACTGGCCAAAACAATTTGTTTTTCACATCATTACAACCTGGATCTCTTAACCCTTTCTCAAACAAGCCCTGGTTTTCACGTGTCTGCATTACAAGTCTTTTGAAAACACTGTGGGAAGAGGAGAAATTGCTCGTAATGAGCAATTTCTTTTTTTCCCCACAGTGTTTTCTACCCTTTTTGATAACTTTCTGCCATTTTCATCAAATTTAAAATTGTCGTCTGCAAACTCTTTCAATTTGGACCAGTCCAAAATTTGTCGTTTGGGAAAGGGTTAACTCTATCATTCCTAGATGACTCTACCCAGGTGAATGCTTTAGAGCCAATGGCCCTCTTGTTTATATTCTGAACATCTTGATGCTCCATAATGTATGCCATTTCATCAGAACTTCAACAACTCGCACAAGCTGAATCTCGGCCAAAAGTATGTCACCGAATTCCCACTGACTTTCATGCATATTTCAGTGTACAAAAAAATTATTCTGCTGCTCCTAAAGAAGCTATGGTAAGGAAAACTGTACTGGTGGAAAGCAAATATGCTATTATTGTTTCTTGCCGGACATCAAAGTCATAGCTTTTCTGAAACTTAGTGGTGTTATCATATAGTCAAATTATGGACATTGACATTCATGTAAAAAGGCATTTGAAAAAAATTGGTCATTTATAAACCAATACATTTTATCATGTCATATTGTATAAAGTCTAAAAACAGATATATCTTGAAGTCAAATTTATCTTTGCTTCATTTTCATGTAAATACCATAATGATAGCCTTAGCATTTGATCCACAATGAATTATAAGGGAGTGAACTTACAAATATATTTAACCCTTTACCAAACAACAAAATTTTAGACTAGTCCAAAGTGAAAGCATTTGCAGAGGACAATTTAAATGTGACTTAAAAATTGAAATTTGTTATGGAATTGGTAGAAAACATTGTGGGAAAAGGAGAAAATGCTGGTTAACAGCATTTTCTCCTTTTCCCATAATGTTTTTTATAGGCTTCTTTTTTAGGGTCATTAAAAGTCGGGATTGTGTGGTAAAGAGTTAAGTCAGTATGGATTCAGAATTTTTTGAGGACATATTTGGCCACTAACTGTACATATTTGAAATGTTGGCTTTAAAGCTAAGGGAAGAACAAACAAAATTTGAACCAAGTCAGATTCTGGAAAATTGGTTACGCCCATTTGAAGATGTTTGTCAGTCATCTACTTTCTATTTATTTCAGTGGAGTGCCATTTTACCCTCCCTCTGTCAGAAAGTGTCTTTTGGCAGTTTTCATGAGATAAAGTTTGATGTCTCTGCCCCTAAAAACCTGAAGTGTTGATTTCCATGGGGAATGCATATTGTTGACATGGATAATTTTTTGCTCAGTACATGAAATACAAATTTCCATCAGTAAAAAAAATAATCCAAGATATTGCAATTTCAAGACAGATTTTGTTAATTCTTACAAAACATTGAACATAAAGTTCTTACTTAATGATAAACATTATGGATCCAGTATCAGTCAGTACACTTGTGCAGTCTTTTCATCAGCAATTTGTTGCAGACATTGCAAGATGACTGGTCACATGAAGTAATGGGTTTGGAATACTAAATTAACTCTATGCTAGGTGACAAATTTCTACAATTGTCCAAACTGAAAACACTTTTAGACTCTAGACAACAAAGTAAATGGGACTTGAAAACTGAAATTGGTCTTTTGAAGGGAGAAAACTTCGTGGGAAAAGGAGAAAATGCTGGTTACCAGCATTTTCTCCTTTTCCCACAATGTTTTCAAACGCTTTCTTCAGCAGGGTTGTTAATACACAGAGTTATGTAGTAAAGGCTATTGAAATAAGTATTTTCATTTGAATACACAAATTAGGATTTTGCAAATCTGACAATTTTCTGTTATTGCCAGAATGTCTCCCAAACATTGGACAGTATGGACTTTTAGTATCGGTTTACACAGATATTTGCAATCTGATCTCAACATATGTTACAGGGGAGACTAAGTGTTGAAAAAGCATGTAACATTTGCTCAATGCCCGAACAATCTCTGCATACTTCTTCTTAGGTCTGAGTTTGATTCTTTCTCTCAATATATAAAGCTTTAAAAATACAGTGCAATGTCTTTTAACCCTTTAAGCACCTTTCACGACTATAGTTGCCTTTGCGGCCAGTGTAGATCAAGATCAGGCTGCACAAAACGTGCAGCCTGATCTTTGATCTACACTTTCTGCTTTTCTGAATCACTTTAGACAAAAGCAACCATTGCAATTATTTGGGTTGTATTTCTAGGATGAAACTGTATGATAGGTTTATTTGGCACTCTAAGGGTTAACATATTTCTGTAAGGTTTATTCGGTGCTCTAAGGGTTAACATATTTCTGTAAGGTTTATTCGGTGCTCTAAGGGTTAACATATTTCTGTAAGGTTTATTTGGTGCTCTAAGGGTTAACATATTTCTGTAAGGTTTATTCGGTGCTCTAAGGGTTAACATATTTCTGTAAGGTTTATTCGGCGCTCTAAGGGTTAACATATTTCTGTAAAGTTGAGGGTTAGTAACTATAAAACCTGAATATTTGATAACGGCGGTTTCTGATTATGATACTTCTTCAAGAGTCATCAGTGGAGGTAAAACAAAAATTAGGTCAGGGAAGACATTCCAAACATGGCTTGCAGAGTGGAAATGTTTCAGATAATTTGTTCCTAATTTGGGTTAAATCAGCGTAATTCAATTATTGCTCTTTATATTGGCTCCTAGTGTCTATACATTTATTATTCAACTAAGCAGAAACTAATGCATACATAGAATGAATTTTGCTCTCATAAGAAGGGTGTCTTTGGTTCAGCCTGAAGCAGGCTTTTGATTTGACATATGAAGCTGGGTTTGATCTTGACAAATGGTGCTGTTTCATGGGAGTGCCCTTGGACAAGGCACCACAGATCTACAGTGCAAGAGGAACATATGACCGAGTTGTTATTTTGTCAAAATAAATGAAGTGATGTTGAAAGTGGCCCTAAAAACTTAAACACCAGTCAAACAAACAAAAAATAAGTAAATCTCAGTTAGACAAGAAAGACCCCAAGTAACTAATGCTGCAATACAACATAAGAAACTTTACAGGTGTTTTCTGTAACATCAAGATTCATGCTTTAACTCTATACCAAACAACAAAATTTCGGACTGAATGAAATTGAAAGCATTTGCAGACGACAAATTAAATGGAGCTCAAGTGATTATTTCTTTCTTTGATAGGGTAGGAAACATTGCGGGAAAAGGAGAAAATACTGGTTACCAGCATTTTCTCCTTTTCCCACAGCCTTCCCTTTCAGGGTCGTTAAAACTTGGGACTGTGTGGTAAAGAGTTAAGTAATGTTTTGACTATTAATTCTTGACCACACAAGCCGGAGTACCAACTATCATTGGGGTAAAGCCTTTTGAAAAAATTGTGGGAAAGAAGAAAATTCTGGAAACCAGCATTTTCTCCATTTCCTACAATGTTTGTTTACCCTGTCAAAGATAAATACCTTGTTTGTGCCACATTTGATTTGTTGTCTGGAAATGCTTTCAATTTTGACAGGTCTGCAATTTTGTTGGTTGGTAGTGTTGGAGACTTACTTCAAACTTGTGTTTCTGGCAAGGGTTTAACTATCAGCATTCTAAAGTCTGATTCTCTTAAAGACTGAATCTGTCGTGTACAGATGCCAGGACAATTCAAAGATACATCCTTACACCCAAAGAGAAAAAACGCTGTTAAAACATGAAAGTGTGTAGAATGGCTCAGATTGATTGATTGATTGTATGGTGTTTAACACAGTTTTCAACATTGTTTCAGTTATATCATGGTGGCCAGTGCACCTATCCATGCTTTCCTGGAGTTTCATTTACCAGTATTCCGCACAATATTCTTTCCAAGCCACTGGCTGCTTTCCCACATAACCATCAGTGAAGCAATGGTCAGCGGTGAGAGGGAATGAATCCTGTCGCGATAACTATCATCAATCCTCGGAAAGAAATTGGCCAAGCCGGGGATCAAACCAGCGACCTCCTGTTCTCAAATCCAGTACGCTACCAAATGTACACTACCAACTGAGCTATGGGGGCTTGGCAGAATGGCTCAGAATTCAGTCAGCTGTGTAAACATAGATAAATTACCAATATATATGGTGTAAGGGATAGAGAAACTCAAGGACTTTAATTTCATTTAAAACCTGAAAAGACAACAGTGATTTCTTGAAGGCCGCCGAAAAAGTGAAATGAATTTTCTGTCCGTTGTAATCTGTGCAACCTTGCTACTGTCAGGGGCAACGTTTGGTATGAAGATACAAGAATGATTATAGGTTCATAAAATAAAGATGAAATGGGTTAAAAACTGGCTGAAATAAGTGTAGATGTATCTTTAACTCTTTCACGACTAATGACGACTTGGCTACCTTTTGTGGACAGCGTAGATCAAGATCAGACAGCACATTCTGTGCAGTCTGACCTTGATCTACATCGTCTGCTACTCTGCTTTTAAACTATGACGAAAGTTGTTTTCAATGGAAGTGGAAATCTATTTTTAGATCTCAGAAAAAAGTGGAATTTCCGGAATTTAAGGAGTGAAAGAGTTAAGAGTAAGTAGTGAAAGAGTTAAGAACACTAAAGGTTCAGATGACTTTACAGGAAAATATTTTAACCCTGTACCACATGACAAAATTTTTGACTGGTCCAAACTGAAAGCATTTGCAGATGGCAAATTGATTGTGGCGCAGCTGATTGGATTTGTTCCTTGAAAGGTTTGAAAACACTGTTGGAAAAGGAGAAAATGCTGGTTACCAGCATTTTCTCCTTTTCCCACAGTGTTTTCAAAAGTTTAATTTCCTAGGGTCGTTAAAACGCGGGATTGTGTGGTAATGGGTTAACAAGGCTGGTTCAGACACTACATAGAAGGATAGGTATGTCACGGGAGATGCTCATTTGTTGGATCTTTTGTAATGTTTTTCATTATTCAGGGAAAGCGCACCAATTGTCTTCTGTAAATATTGGAATAAGCTCTTAGCAGAGAGAACTTTAGCAATAATCAGGTAAAACCTCAAATTGATGTATTTGGAACCACTTCCTTCTAAGAGAAAGTATTGATTTTCTTCTCTTCCTGGATTACAGCATTCATAATTGGCAAAGATACTGAAATTGCAACTTAAGACTTGGTATTTACTTATTTTGATTAAGAATTGTTGAGTAAGACACAGACTTGTTGTATATGAAAGGATTTGCCAAACTTTGCTTCTATTTTATATTTATAGTCCTATGTTACAAACACAGAGTAACCTCAAAGTTATATATACTGGAAGATCCAATAAAACAAATCTTGAAATACATTCTTTTTAAAGAACAACAAGTGTGAACAATTTTGGACTTACGGGCTATGAAAAAAATTGCTCACAAAATTTCAGAGATATTTAATAATTTCTAAAGCCAACAGATAGAAGGAAAAGACTGTGTTTTCTTTATATGAAACACTCGGGAAAGTATGGTCATGTTTGTTTTGTACATGAAGTATTTCATTTAGGGGAACAAATCTTTATATTCCAAGCCTTTGAAAGGCATTTTACTGGTTCACTGATGAAAAATTGATTTCTCATGGAAAAAGCAAACTTTTCCATTTGTTCCCATCTTGAAACTGATCTGTGTGCTATTACACAGGATTTAGAAATGTCAATGACAGTCAGGCTCTATGCAAATTGTATGCAAATTCAACTGCTTTGGCTTTCCATGCTACTGATGGAATCTTCTGCTATCTTATTTTCTGTACTCACATTTCTTGGGTTTCCCAGTGAATGTGTACTCGTTACAACATTCATGTGGTGATTTTTTTTGTGTGTTTATGTAAAGCCTAATCATGTCCATGATTCTGCAGTTTCATAGTCATTTATATTCAAATTTACAGCATAGGTGTGCTTACGTATAGATCATTTTGGACAGAGCTATCTGTCAACATGCGGACAGAAAATGTAAATTACTTGTTTGGCATGAAATAAACTAAAAATGAAAACAGCATCAAGCAGCTAAATTTTAATAGTTTGACACTCTCACATATGTAAGCATATAACAGTCACTTGCCTGTTTGAAAACTGTTCATTTCATCTTCTATTTCGTGGGCTTGATGCAGAAAGGAGTCAAGTGACATTTTTACCAAAATTGAGTTAAATGCATTTTCTTACTTGTTGTAATGACTACTACATACTTGCAAAACCACAGCTCCAAAGGAGGATACATAACAAAATTATTGACCAATGTCTAAAGGATACAAGTGATTTTTATCCAAATATAACATGCAGAAAGGAGTCAAGTGCTTTACTAGTTATGCAGAAGGGGTCACGCGTGACAGATGTACCAGATATGTGAAATAAGATCAGGCACATGAAAATACTTGATAATTGTTTATCATTAGTTAGACTTTGTTTGCACCACCACTTCCAAGTTATGTCACTTTCCTTTTGATAAGTATCTTATTTTGATCTAATTTTAAGGAAGAATGTATTCCTATTAAATTTTCTTCCTAGCCCCTAGAGCAAGAGCTATTAATTACAGACTGGGATGTTTCTGCAAACAATATAGAATATTATCAGACTACAAGTACTTTTTGTGACCTAAATGATGGGTGGTTGGGCCTGCCTGTCCCTGACCTAGCTGATTCATCCTAGCATGTTTTAGCTGTTCTGTTAGTATGTTATAAAGTCCAGTGTGACAAGAAATTATAATTATTTCCCTTTATAAAGTCACAGGTCAAGCATTTTGTAGCCAACAGTACAAAAATGCTCTTAGTGAGATATTATGTACTTAGCTAGTTTGCCTTATGTGCACACTAGAGACCTATTACTTTCAGTCCAGTCATCATAAAACTTGATCAGAATGTTTTTTTCCTGATATGTCTGAAAGAAATAACATTATACTTCATTTATATTGAAAAAATAAAAAAGGTCAGAAGGTCAAATCTTAGAAAAATATGTGAGGTAACATTCCAGAATCCAGTACTTTGCGGAAGGCACAGTTTATTCCCAGTATTCAACATAATTGCTCAGTATATTAATTTTGTTCATAATAATATCTCCAGTGCTTTTAAATATAGATCACCTTACTTCAAAAGTAGCCCTCTTATGGTCAAATTTTAGGAAAAATAAAGAAATGTGAGTGCAGCTAGAGGCCAAATAAAACTGTATATGCTAACCATAATATTTTTTGTTTATCTTTTGAATTTAGAATGAAAGAAAACATTTTGGGAAACGGAGAAAATGCTGGTTATCAGCATTTTCTTCTATTCCTACAATGTTTTCAAATTCTTTCTTACTCATGGTCATTTTGGGTTTTGTAGTAAAAAGGTTTAGAGACATGTAAATGTGTTTACAAGGTTGTATGAGGGAATTTACAATCTGAATGCAGGAAAGTGCAACAACATGGGGGGAAAATTGCTTCATGGCTGCAGATCAAAGTTAAAATTGTGTAATTTTCTAACCTTAAAAAGTCAATACCTTAAAAAGCAATCTTCTGTTTTTTCCCCGTGAAGTTAATTTGATTAGTTTAATTGTGGCCATTACATCAGCACAGAATGATCAACGGGTCTGATGGCGGAAAAAGGCACTTCGGTAAATAACCATGAATCAGCAAAGCACGGAGAAAAGACTAGAGTGATCGTCAAATACTACTATCGATTTGATTATCTTTGTTTTTCCATTAGCTGTATAACCTATCTAGAAACTATCCCTTTTTTACTGTTCGATTAACTCTTTACCACACAGTCCTGAGTTTTAACAACCCTGAAGAAGAAGTCTTTTGAAAACATGGTGGGAAAAGGAGAAAATGCTGGTAACCAGCATTTTCTCCTTTTCCCACCATGTTTTCTACCTTTTCAGGAATAAATCCAATCATTTGAGCCACATTTAATCTGTGGTCTGCAAATGCTTTGAATTTGGACCAGTGTAAAATTTTGTCGTGTCTTTTCGTGGCCAGTGCAGAGCAAGATCAGACTTCACAAAACATGCAGTCAGATTGTTGATCTACACTGTCTGCATTTGTTGAAGATTATTAAAAAAAAATAACCCTGAGATTTATTTATAGACAGAAAATGTCTGTTGAGTTTAGTATACTTGGCATTCCAAAAGTTTAAACATATAAAGTGTAGAAAAGGTTTACATTGAGCAGGAGTTGCAGTCTGAGCTGGGATCTACGTAGTTTGACATTTTGTAAGATCTTCCGGCTGAAAAGGCCTTCAAATCACAACAGTGGGATGTTTTGCACAGTCTCAGATCAGAAAAAATAATGTCCATTCTTTTAATAGGAAGGGGCATAATAATCAAAAGGTGGGGGGAGGGGATTGAGAAAAAAAAAATTATTAATTGTTCAATAGTTTTGTCTTAAGATATGTAGAAAAACTAGTTAATTTTGAAGAAAAAAAAAAGATCTATGAAAAAAAGGATTACTAATCAAGGCAATCAGTTTGAATGACAAGATTTAGATAATGAAATGCTTCTTGGACATCCAGTGTCCATCACTGTATTACTCTGACAGACAAGTCTGGTTTCTTATCTGGCACATTGTATTTCTGTTTGGTACAAATATAAGTGAGCCATGCTCTCTGAAAATGGGTCTTAATGCATCTGCGGAAAAAGTATTGATTCAGGTCAGCCTGCGCAGGCTGACCTCAGGCCAAAACTTTTACCTATTGGTCAATTTTCTGTATGTCAAAGGACCAGTCTACCTCATGATTCAGTCAGTTGTTAGACAAAAAGGACTTAACCCTTTACCACACAATCCCGACTTTTAACGACTCTGTGTGAAAGAAGCCTTTTGAAAACATTGTGGGGAAAGGAGCAAATGCTGGTAACCAGCATTTTCTCCTTTGACCACAATGTTTTACACCCTTCCCAAAACAAATTTTGATTTTTTGGTCACATTTATTTTGTCGTCTGCAAATGTTTTCAACTTCGACCAGTCTAAAATTTTGTTGTTTGGTAAAGAGTTAATGGATCCATGACCCATTGACTGTAATGACTGCTTGTTATCATGCATCACGGAAATGCATTGAGTCCACTTTTGCCATAGCATGGCTCATATGTTTGTAGCCATGCTGTAAACTACTTTTTGAAAACAGTGTGGGAAAAGGAGTAATTGCTATAACTCTTTACTAAACAACTTAACCCTTTACTAGACAACAAAATTTTAGCCTTGTCCAAATTGAAAGCATGTGCAGATGACAATTTCGATGTGGCTCAAATAGTGCAACTTTTCTTAGAGTAGAAAACATTGTGGCACAATGTTTTCTAAAGGCTTCTTTCCCAGGGGCGTCAAAAGGCGGCATTGTATGGTAAAGGGTTGATTTTAGACTAGTCCAAATTGAAAGGATGTGCAGAGAACAAAATGCATGTGACTCAAAAATTGAAATTTGTGTTGGGAAGGGTAGAAAGTATTGTGGGGAAAAGCAGAAAATGTTGGATACCAGTATTTTCTTCTTTTCCCAAAATGTTTTAGGTATCATTATTCCTCAGGACTGTAACAAGCACAGGAATTTTTAGTAAAGATTTGAAAAGAAAAAAAAAGGCTTATCTCTTACACTTGTCTAGCTTAACTCTTTTCCAAACGACAAAATTTTAGATTTGTCCATATTGAAAGCATTTGCAGACGAGAAAAGAAATTTGACTAAGAAATTGAAATTTCTTTTGGGAAGGGTAGAAAACATTGTGGGAAATGGAAAAAATGCTGGTTACCAGCATTTTCTCCTTTTCCCACAATGTTTTCAAAAGGCATCTTACCCAGGGTCGTTAAAAGTCAGGATTGTGTGTTAAAGGGTTAACTCTTTTCCAAATGACAAAGATTTTTTCTTGTCCAAATTGTAAGCATTTGCAGATGACAAATTTTATGTTTCACAAATTATGAAATCTATCTATGAAAACATTGCAGAAAAAGGAGAAAACGCTAGTCACCAGCATTTTCTTCTATCCCCATAATATTTTCAAAAAGTCCTTTTCCTTGAGTTCGCTTAACTCTTTACCACACAATCCCAACTTATAATGACCCTGAGAAAGAGGCCTTTTGAAAACATTATGGGAAAAGGAGGAAATGCTGGTAACCAGCATTTTCTTCTTTTCCCACAATGTTTTCTACCCTATCAATGACAAATTCCATCATTTGAGTAACATTTAAATTGTCATCTGCAAATGCTTTCAATTTGGACAAGTCTAATTTTTTGTCATTTGGTAAAGAGTTAATGTCGGGATTGTGTGGTAAAGTGCTAAAAGCCTTTGAAGTTTCTCTTTCAAAGGATAGGAAACATTGTCAGGAAAGGGAAAAATTCGGCGGTTTGGTAACTAGCTTCTTCTCCTTTTCCGCACAGTTCTTTTTTTAGAATTTTTTTCCCCGCAGGGTTGTTAAATCACAGCTTGTTTGGTAAAGGGATAAACTGTTTCCTCTTGCACTACTCATTACAAAGTCAATTGTCTCCAGCAGTTCATGTCACTTCAGAAAATTTTCCTCAGCGAATGTAAATCAGAATCGCTAAGTTGTGGTACTGTATTACTCAGACTGGAACCCAGTCACTCTGTGTAAGTTTCTTAGGTGATCATGTCTCCGTCAGAATGATGGAATGACATGCAAGTCCCCTTTCCTTGTCTGGCGCTGAAAAGTGTCAGACACTCTTCTATATTGTTGATGGCAATTTCCTTGAACTCTCCCTGTTTTGATACATCACATAGCTCTTTGACTCTTTACTGAACAATCCAGCATATTTATAAATCCAAAAAGGATGCCTTTCAAATACATTAACTCTTTACCACACAATCCCGAGTTTTAATGACCCTAAAATAATGGGCTTTTAAAAACATAGTAGGAAAAAAGAGAAAATGCTGGTTACTTTTCCTACCATGTTTTCTACCCCATCAAAAACAACCTGCATTATTTGGGCCACATTTAAATTGTCGTGTGCAATTGCTTCCAATTTGGACCAGTCTAAAATTTCGTCTTTTGGCAAAGAGTTAATGGAAAAGGAGTCAATATTGGTAGCCAGCATTTTCTCCTTTCCCCTAAATGTTTTCAGGACTTTCAAAGACAAATCCCATTTTTTTCAGCTGTATTTTATTTGTGGTCTGTATAATTATGCTTTCAATTTGCACAAGCATAAAATTTTGTCCTAGTAAAGAGTAAAACTGATTTTAAGCTGATGAGGATACAGTTTGTTGCTTGTAAAGTGTATTACATTGATAATCTTCAAAGCTAACTTTTTTCAAATAATTTATGAAAAAGATTGAAATTTGCTTGTTTAATGCAATGAACTCGCTACTTCTTGCAGATCACTTCTCAGCTTAAGGAAAACGTGTCCTTGTCTGCATAATCCTGGAAATTAACACTGTCCCAAACAATCCCAAGTTTCAATAACCAAGAGAAAGATGTCCTTTGTAAACAGCATTTTCTCATTTTCCCACAATGCTTTCTACACTACCATAGACAAAAGCCTGATTTAAGCCACATTGAACCTGTACAGCACAAACCCAACTTACAGTTTTAATCTAAGAAATAAGATCCCAGCAATTGCAATTTTATGGTTGCTTTTGTCCAGGAAGTCTAAGCAAAGCAGACAGTGTAGATCAAAGATCAGACTGCAGGTTCTGTGCAGTCTGATCTTGATCTAAACTGGCTGCACAGGCAACTACAGTTGCAAAGGGCGCTTCAACTGTAAACTGTGAAATTTTCAACATGATGATACATAGAGTATGTCACAGTTTGAGGGAGAACAGATACGGTAGCAGAAACATATTTTTGGGATGGTGGGAGATTTATCGATGAAAAAAAAGAGGAAGTAGGTCTATTTTAATATTGTCAGACTGAAAGCATGATTGAATATGTAGAGACATATTTCTGCAGTTGGACACTGAGTGCTTGATGTAAATTCTAACACTATCAGTGTTTTTCCAAACAGCCCTATGCAAGGCCTTGAGGATAGGCATTTGAATTTATTCGAAAAGGGGAAAAATCTATTACCAGCAAGTTTGAAGCCACTTGTCATCAAGTGAAGAACATTTATCTTGTCACCTGCAAATTCTTTCAATTTGGACAAGTCTACAATTTTGTTGTCTGGTGAAGGGTTAAGTAAAAGAGACGAATATTAAACCCTTTACCACACATTGCCAACTTTTAAAGACCCTGAATTAGAGGACTTTTCAAAACATGGTGGGAAAAGGAGAAAATGCTGGTTACCAGCATTTTCTTCTTTTCCCACATTATGTTTTCTCTCATGTCAAAGACAGACATCATCATTTGAGCTATGTTTATTTTGTTGTCTGCAAATGCTTTCAGTTGGCTTTAATCCAAAATTTTGTTGTTTGGTAAAGAGTTGAACTTGGAGTCGGGTGTCAGATGTTCATGCTGCAGCTACTGTCCAATGCTTTTTCTGTCTACTTTATCAAAGGAAAATTGCATCATTTTAGACACAATGAAGTTGACCTCTGCAAGTGCTTTTAGTTTGATAGGTGTAAGGCTTTGTCATGTGGCAAAGGGTTAAAGGCAGTAGATTTAACTAAATTGAAGCTGCTTCATGGCTGTGTAGGCCAAAATATCTCACAATTAGATGCTGTAGATCATTGATCAGATTACCTCTTCTGTACTGTCTGATCTTAATCTACTTTGCTAGCACAGGCACCTTATGTTGCCCTTGTCAAGGGTTAATTCTTGTGGCCCATCCATTATTCATGGTATCAGAGCCATGGAACATTGGAGAATTGTCCTAAGGCAAAATCTAATGGTGCTCTTCTTGTCTAGTCAGTATGTATGATTAGACATTTACTCCCAGGATATGAGAGAAATGTAAGATGACCCGAACAATGGATTCCATTTCCTTATTTTCAATATTTGTTACCATGGTTACCAACTGAAAAAAAAATCATTTGAGGAATAGCTGAGAGTAATGCATTCCTTTAGTATAGTTGGACAAATGGTAAGTTTAAAAAAAAAGAATGGAAAAGAAGTTCTGTGATGTTTTTTATTCTTTGCAAAGAGCAAATATTTCATGCTTTATTTTAGTTGTTTAGACCTTGGCATTGTTTAAAAGATTATTTAGGTTATAACAGCAAACACTGCATCTATCTATGTGTGTCTGGTGTTATGTATGCAGCATTCTTTAAATGCAGTTGCGTTGCATTGACAGGGTTTAACTCTTTACCAAACGACAAAATTTTAGACTTAACGAAATTGAAAGCATTTGCAGACGACAAATTAAATGTAGTTAAAATGATTATTTCTTCTGTTGATAGCATAGAAAATATTGCGGGAAAAGGAGAAAATGCTGGTTACCAGCATTTTCTCCTTTTCCCGCAATGTTTTCAAAAGTCTTCCCTTTCAGGGTCGTTAAAACTTTGGATTGTGTGATAATGAGTTAAACAATGTTCAGTGATAAGTGAGAATTTTGACCCAATCATCTCTGATTCTTGATACTAGAACCTGATGCTGATTTAACTCTTTAGCAAGCAATCATGAATTTTTAATGAACCTAGAGAAGAAAGCTTTTGAAAGCATTGTAGGAAAAGGAGAATATGCATTTTCTCCATTACCCACAATATTCTGGCCTTTCATACCCAAATACTATCATTCAAGCCATATTTACTTAGTCAACTGCTAATGCTTTCAATTGGGAAAAGTCTTAATATTTTGTTTTCTTCTTGGGAAAAGTCTTTAATTTTGTCGTTTGCTGAAGGATTGCCTCGTTAATCCTTTGCCACACAATCCAGACTTTTAACAACCTTGAAGAAGAAGGCTTTGAAAACATGGTGGGAAAAGCAGAAAATGCTGCGCTTACCAGCATTTTCTCCTTTTCCCAGGTTTCTATCATGTCAAAGACAGACACCACCATTTGAGCTATGTTTATTTTGTCATCTGCAAATGCTTTCATTTGGTCTTAGTCCAAAATTTTGTCGTTTGGGAAAGAGTTAAACTTGGAGCCAGGTGTTACATAATGTTGGTTGCAGCTGGTCTCCACTGCTTTTTCTGTGGTGAACCACCAATAAGCCATCATATTCAGATTGAGAATAAACTGACGATGAAGTTCTAAATACTGACATGGCCATTCAAACAGAACAAGAAATCAAGCAGTCTTCTTGTATGTAACTATATAAAGGTTGTTTTTCATGACCAACTCCTAATTGAGAAAATAATGAAACTATCCAACAATCATGCAATTTTAAATTATCAGCTTTTAATTTGGAACATAAAGGATTAATTCTCAAAACCAATGCTGTTTAGGGAATAATCAAAATGAAGTCACCAAATCTAGCACTGAGCTAAAGTTGACTTTCAAGCTGACAACAAAAATTTAGATGTGCCTAATTTGAAAGCATATTGTAGAAGACAAATTTAAGGTGGCGTAAATGATAGTATATTTCTTTGAAAGGGTAGAAAACGTGGCATTAAAAGGAGTAAATGCTGGTTCTGGCATTTTTGCCCTTTTCCAAGATGTAGTAAGATTCCTTTTCATTGAGGTTAGTTACAATACATGATTGTATGGTAGAGGGTTTAATGATTGGATTTAAAAGACAAAGTTCTGGCCAACATTCTGTTGTCAATTTACCTAATTACTGCCACACCAATGTGGAGATATCAAAGGGGCAGAGAATTTCAGCACGGATAAAGTGTGTATGTCTGTCATGACTTCCATACATGGAAAATTACTGTTTGTTCACAGCATCTGGGAAGGGCATGCACAAAGCAGGATTTGTTCAAACAATCACCTACTGATCAAATGCTTGTCTTGGCCAAGAACCTGGCAGTCTCACTGACCATGTTAGCTTTGTCTAGAGAAACACAGATCCTTTGCCCGAAGCATGCCATGAGTCAAGTCTGAACTGATCTTGGCATGTCAGATGTACCAAAACAATTCAATTGTTTCAACCCTTTATTGAGCAATCCCTAGTTTTAATGACCCTGACAGAGAAGGCTTTTGAAAACTTTGTGGGAAAAGGAGAAAACTCCTGGTTCTACAATTTCTTCAATAATATACATGTATCATTTGAGTCACATTTCAGTTTGTCATCTGCAAAATGCTTTTAATATGGAAAAGTGCTAAATTGTGTTGTTTGGTAAAGAGTGAAAGACCCTGAAGAAGAGGGAAAAGTTTGGAAAAGGAGAAATTGCTTGTAACCAGATCTTGGATCTATAAAATCATCTAACTGAAAGTATAACTATCACCAATTAAAATCATTACCTTTTTAAACATTGGACTGTTTTGTAAAGGGTTAATACAGATATTAATCCTTTCCCAAACGACAAATTTTGGACAGGTCCAAATTGAAAGAGTTTGCAGACGACAATTCTAAATTTGATGAAAATGGCAAAAAGGCCTCAAAAAGGGTAGAAAACACTGTGAGCAAAGGAGAAATTGCTCGCTACGAGCAATTTCTCCTTTTCCCACAGTGTTTTCAAAAGACTTGTACTGCAGACACATGAAAACCAGGGCTTGTTTGGGAAAGGGTTAAACATGCTATTAAGTTATAAGTTTGTTAAAGAGCATGTTCATGAATACTGAATGTGGTCTTGGCTGTAAAAGTGGGTGAGCCAATCACTCAATTGGCTTTGTATATCTGAACATGTGCATTATTAATGGCAGGATCATAAATCATCGAACTGCACTAATTGATGTGTGATGTTTGACATCATGGCTTTGATGGAATTTCAAGCTTTTTTGGTAATAGGAAAATATGAAAAAAGACAGATGGGCAGAGGATGTGAGAGAGATGTTGAGACAGAGATATACTAACAGAGGAAGTAGTATTGTAAGAACTTATCTTTGTACCATTTTTAGCCTGGCTGGTTATGAAGTTAACATTGAGGTATTGTCATAAGCCCTGTTGTCTGTGTGATGCAAAAACTGATATTTTCTTATATCTATGTCATTACTGAAGAAATTTACTTCAAACTTGGGCTTAAACCCTTTACCAGACAACAGAATTTTAGCCTTGTCCAAATTGTAAGCATTTGTCAGACAATGATTTCAGTGTGGCTCAATGATGCAAGATTTGATAGGGTAGAACACATTGTGGGAAAGGGAGAAAATGGGGGTTACCAGCATTTTTGCCTTTTCCCACAATGTTTTCAAAAGGCTTCTTTCCCAGGGTTTTTAAAAGGTGGCATTGTGTGGTAAAGGGTTAATGTTAACTATCAAAAGGGGAACACATTCCAGAAGGGGAGGTGACCATCAAAATATTTTTGACACAGTTATATCCCTTATTTCAGTTGAAAACTTTCTTTAAATCAAAGTACTGAAAGTACTGACAGACTAGCAAATTTGATTGATTGTTTGTTTGTATGGTGTTCAACCCTGTTTTCAACATTATTTCAGTTCCGTAGCGATGGCCAGTGCACATATCTATGCTTTCTTAGGGTTTCTTTTACCAGCACCCAGCCACTGGCTGCTTTCCCACATAAGCATCGTTGAATTGTGAGAAAGAAATGAATCCTATCACAATGACTATCATCAATCCTCATAAAGAAATTTGCTCCTGTTCTCAAGTCCTGTATGCTACCGAGTGAGCTGCTGGGACTATGCATGCTATTGGTTAACTATAATCCAGTTTAAGTTAAACCCGTAACCTGCTTAAAATGTTAAATGAAACCTTCAAGCTGATGGTAAACATGTAAATATTGCTATTTCAGTTACATTTTGGAGAAAATGATATCCTCTAATCCGACACTATAGATCCAAGATCAGACTGCATGCTCTGAGCAGTCTGATCTTATCCCCACACTGTCCGCAAAAGGTCATAGAGTTGCTGTAGTGCTAGTAAAAGAAACTCCAGGAAAGCATGGATAGGTGCTCTGGCCGCTGCAATATTACTGAAATAATGTTGAAAACGGTGTTGGACACCATGCGATCAATTAGTTAATATCCCGTAGCACAAGATGTAGTAAACTATTTAAATCCCTTTACAGAAATTTTACACTCATCCGAATTCAAAGCTGTTGCAGACCATAAGTTAAATGAGGCTGAACTGATGAAACCTGATTCCAAAAGGGAAGAAAACAATGTGGGAAAAGGAGAAAATGATGGTTATCAGCATTTTCTCCTTTTCTGTGATGTTTTCCAAGGGATTCTTCCCCAGTGACGTTAAAACTTGGGATTGTTTGGTAAAGGGTTACTTTTCAAGACTAGAATAACTGTTTAGCATAACAGTTTAACTGTACACAATGATCTAAATAATGTATGACTGTAGGAATGACAAGGGCTCCCTGTCCAGTGAGAGTTAATATTTCACTGGGATTTGCTACAAGTTACGGAGGTGTATCTATTAATAGATTCATTCATAATTTTACTGGTGTAGGAATAAGTGATTCTCGGCTTTGCATAGGTCACTTAATTTACATATAAGCAAAGATCTTGTTCTTTATGAATGATATCTTGTTCACTTTATTACTTTGTAAGATGACATGTTCAAATTGGAGTGGTAGAGATTTAGTGTTTTTTGTCAAACTGTCATATATAACAGAATTACCATTACTAACAGAAAAAGGTATTTTCTGTGAGGCAGTATTTGGCAACTCACTGTGGGGTTTTTTGTTTACTTTGACTCAAGGTCAATCTTGATGCCTATAGACTAGCTTCGCCAGTCAAAAAGCAGCTGCAACTGAGCACTGGAACAGACGTGGTGCTTATTTTTGTGGCTTTCTACTTCAGATTTATAGCAAGTAACTAGAAATTCTAAACTTATATCAAACTGTTTGCCTTCACTCTGACCACTTGATGAGAATTTATTCTTGCCCAACATCAAAGCATTTGCAGACGACAAATTTAATGTGGTCCTGGACAAGGGATTGTGTCTCTGGTAGGACAGGAAACACTTATCACAATTTTGTCCTCCCCTACAATGTTGTCAAAGGCCTTCTTCTGTCAGGGTCATTAAAACTCAGGATTGTGTGATAAAGGGTTAACTCTTTACCAAACAGCATAATTTTAGACTTGTCCAAATTGAAAGCATTTGCAGACAACAAAATAAATGGGACTGAAAAATTAAAATTTGTTTTGGGAAGGGAAGAAAACATTGTGGGGAAAGGAGAAAATGTTGGTTACCAGCATTTTCTCCTTTTCCCACAATGTTTTCAAAAAGGCTTCTTTTTCAGGGTCGTTAAAAGTCCGGATTGTGTGGTAAAGAGTTAAAGAATAATCTTTTATTACTGTCATTTTTAAATTGATGAAGAATCAACCATCCCACATTATCCCTTTACCACACAGTGCCGACTTTAAACGACCCTTAGGAAGAAGCCTTTTGAAAACATTGTGGGAAAAGGAGAAAATGCTGGTAACCATCATTTTCTGCTTTTCTCACAATGCTTTCTACCCTATCAGAGAAAACTCGTATCATCCGAGCCTCATTGAAATTATCGTCTGCAAATGCTTTCAGTTTGGACGGATCTCAAATTTTGTTGTGTGTTAAAGGGTTATAGCATTTTTGAGTGTTATGAAAAGTGCTTATTTCTTTACCAAACGAAAAAATTTTAGACCAGATTGGAGGCATTTGCAGACAACAAATTAAATGTAGCTCAAAATGTAATTAATGTCTTTGAAATGGTAGAGAGTATTGTGGAAGAGGGAGGAAATGATTTTATAAGTAGTTTATCCTTTTCCTACAATGTTTTCAAAAGCCTTTGCTCAGGGTGGTTTAAGTTCTGATTACTTGGCAATAAGAAAGCTATTGTGCAAAAACTTTGTTATTTTGTAAAGGGGTTAGTAACTGCTTTTGATTTAGGAGAGATCAATATTCTGGTCTCTCTGTATTGGGTAAATTTTTTGTTTAAAAACTACATATTTTACCAAAAATGAGTTTCTTAACCCTTTACTGCTGGTAACCAGCATTTTCTCCTTTTCCCACAATGTTTTCTACCCTATCAGAGAAAAGTTGCACCATTTGAGCCAGAATGAAATTGTCGTCTGCAAATGCTTTCAATTTGGACAAGGCTAAAGTTTTGTCGTCTGGTAAATGGTTAATAACTTTGTATGCAATGTAAATACAGTTGTTGAAAGAGTTTACATGGGAAAGATATGACAACAACTTTGTGTGTGTTTTTTTTCAAACTGAACAGATTAAACCATATTTAGGAAATCCTCAAGAGAAAATGCTAGCAATTTCATTACTGTATTGTATTCGTGAGATTGCAATTAGAATTTTTTGTTTCTGTGTTTCCCTGGTAATCGAATGGCATGAACTAAAATATTGAACATTGCTACCTTTGATAATTGTTTTGTTTCTTTTTTGGCTACGAGTAACATTTTTACAATTTGAAGATCTTGGAAAATATCAGGGTCCGTATTCACCAACCATTTTCTAGAATGTTCTTAGTCTTATTCTCCAAGATTTTCTAGATTTGAAAATGACACGAATTTTGATTGTCTAAACCAAATGGTTTAGCCAATCAGGAGTTGTGTTACATTCAAATTTAGAAAATTCTGGAAAATAAGACAAAAAACGTTCTTAAGAAGGTTAGTGAATATGGACCCAGGGATGCATTTTATCAATGATGGTTAATTAATGAAAATTTAAACATGGAATTTTATTGTATGATTAACATACATCAAAACTTAACAATCTTTTGTGCCAGAAAGGAAAAATATTTTTTTTTTCTGGGGATGGGATTCATACAGATGCAGGGTATCATGGATAGTATGCACATATCGAACAAAATTGTTACCAACATTAAAATCCTAGTTTTGATATTTATTTTCCTGCCAGTAACTTGATCTTTGACCATTGACACTTCACCTGATTGTCAGACAAAAAATCGGCATACCTTTGAGTGGTATGGATGAAATTTATCTGTAATGAACCTTACTTAGGATGTTTGCGTTGATTTAATCTTGGACAATTTCAAATCTCTGACCATGTGAAAAAAACCTTGTCACATAGTCAAATAACGTTAAATTCTTGTTATTGATCTAGTGGTCATACTTTTGCTGCAAATTCAGTGAAACTTTGTCTTATGTTGGCAGAGATAAAAAGATGAGCAGAATCTAGCTTTGAAAAGCAGAAAAATCTGCTTCACCTAATAATGACCAGCATCTGATATCAAAGAAAAAACCTGCTGAGTGCTCAGCAATTAGTGGATTACCAATTTTCTGGCATAGAGGACATTGGAGCCAAGGATATGAATAATTTAAACTGCTGTTCCCCAAGAAAAAGTACAAGTATATCTTTATTTAACCCTTTACCACACAATCCCGACTTTTAACAACCCTGAGATAGATGCCTTTTGAAAACATTGTGGGAAAAGGAGAAAATGCTGGTAATCAGCATTTTCTCCATTTCCCACAGTGTTTTCTGCCCTTCCCAAAACATTTTAGTTTTTCAGTCGCATATATTTTGTCATCTGGAAATGCTTTCAATTTGGACAAGTCTAAAATTTTGTTGTTTGGTAAAGGGTTAAGGCCTACTAGCCCAATGTCAGTGAAAAAACCATTTGGTCAAAGCTTGATAATTTGTAAGTGAATAGGGGATGATGTAGATCCAAGATTAGACTGCATGTTCCCTGCACTCCGATCTGATCATGATCTTAATCATCTGCAGAAGCTGCATACAGAGCTCTTGACATTCAAAGGTTTAGAGGAAATAGATACTGAGGTGGGGTGTGCATTATTTTTACGTTCTGGCAGTAGAAGTTTTCTGCAATGGTCTTTAGAAAAAAATAAGCCCTGGTGCTTCTCATAATTCTTTATGTCAAGAGTAATTCTGAATTTTAAGAGAAGATCTTTCTCGTCTTTTTGACTTTATGGAGAGCTTTTATCCTGTCTTACTGTCACCAAAAACCTTTTTTTATTTCTCCCTCCTGGTAATTGTTTTTATGTGTGTGTATGGAGCAGAAGACAGTTCAGGTCCTTAAACTATGCTGCCAGACAGAATTAAAAGAAAAGGTTAATATTTTTTTTTCTTTTATGTAATATTTGAGAGTCCAGTTTAGTTGAAAACAATCAAGTGGTGTTTCAGTTGTTTAATCCTTTACCAGACAATACCGACTTTAACGACCCTGAGGAAGAAGGCCTTTGAAAACTTGGGAAAAGGATAAAATGGAGGTAACCAGCATTTTCTAATTTTCCCACAATGTTTTCTACCCTATCAAAGAAAAACCACATTGTTTGAGCCGCATTGAAATTTTCATCTGAAAATGCCTTCAATTTGGACAGGTCTAAAATATTGCGGGGAAAGGAGAAAATGCTTCTTTTTTGGTGTCTTTAACCCTCGGTATTGTGCGGTAAAGAATTTTTTAGTCAAATGTAGGACTTAATAGACTTACAATTGCTTCTGTGATTCTCTTCTCTGCTTCTCTTCTCTGCTTAAATTTTTAAACCAGAAGTATTGAAAGTTTCATGTTTCAGTTGTTGGCATGAACAGCATTATTATGTCTTTGTCCATTTACATTTGAAAAAGAAATACATTGTAGACATGGTGTTGATAGATACAAACAATAGTGCATTTTGTACAAATTGTAAGTGTCCCAAGACAAAGTGTGCAAAGATTGCTTTAAAATATTACCTTAATGAATGGTAAAAGTCTAACAGACATTGAAGTTCTGTAGATCATGAAAGAAATAAGTGTGAAGGAGAAAATAAAGATACAATCACCAAGTAATCATCATGTCAGAAATGCCAGTGGCAAGCAATACTGGACATCTCTGGAGGAGTGCCTGTTCAGGAGGTTCTATGAAAGGTTATTGGATCAGCTCTCAATGACATTGTTACCTTCAATATCTATATACTTAACTCTTTCCCAAACAAGCCCTGGTTTTCACGTGTCTGCAGTACAAGTCTTTTGAAAACACTGTGGGAAAAGGAGAAATTGCTTGTAACGAGCAATTTCTCCTTTTCCCAGTGTTTTCTACCCTATTTGAGAACTTTCCGCCATTTTCATCACATTTAAAATTGTCGTCTGCAAATTCTTTCAGTTTGGACCAGTCCAAAATTTCTCGTTTGGGAAAGGGTTAAATAACATATTTATATGAGCCATGCTCTGGCAGAAGGGGGTTTCATGCACCCCCCCTCGTAATGCACAATACCAATCAAGCCATCACTTAACCCTTTACCAGACGACAAACTTTGGACTGGTCCAAATTGAAAGAGTTTGCAGACGACAGTTTTAAATTTGATGAAAATGTCAGAAAGTTCTCCAAAAGGGTAGAAAACACTGTGGGAAAAGGAGAAATTGCTCGTTACGAGCAATTTCTCCTTTTCCCACAGTGTTTTCCAAAGACTTGTACTACAGACACGTGAAAACCAGGGTTTGTTTGGGAAAGGGATAATTACGGATCCGTGATAGTTTTTTTTTTCAACAACCAACTGAATCATGAGGTAAACTACCTTTGGCATACAAAAAATTGACCAATAGCGAAAGGTTTTTTCCCAGGCTAGCCTGCACGGACTGTTTGGTAAACTACCTTGGGCATACAGAAAATTGACCAATAGCGAAAGGTTTTGGCCCAGGCTAGCCTTCACGGACTGTTTGGTAAACTACCTTGGGCATACAGAAAATTGACCAATAGCGAAAGGTTTTGGCCCACTGGCTAGCCTGCACGGACTGTTGGGTCAATACTTTTCACAGAGCATGGCCCATATACATTTATATTTATTTCTGACGTCAACAACATGCAGAAATGCGTACAAACTTTTCTCTACTAAACACTTGGCAATGAATGCATGATGGCAAAAGAGGGATGAATGTTTGATAGGAAGAGTTAATTGTATTGGTGGTATATCAATAGTTGCCTGTGGGGTCATTGTCAGACACCATCTTCTGGTAGAAAACTTAATTAACCCTGTACCAAATCGTAAATCCCAAGACTTAACCAAAATCAATGAATATATAAAGGATAACAATGTGAGAGACAAGATTTAAATGATAAATTTTATGGATTGGTCGCTATCTTTTTTACAGCAGTGGATATGTGTTGCAAATGTGAAGGTTGCTTGTCTTGTACTTCACAATATGTCTGGAGGAAATAATCGGCTTCTAGAAGAGACAAAGGTTAAGAAATGGGAAAAAACATCCTATAATCAGACTGTGGGTTTAAGGTAATAGCCATAAAATGAAATTTGCAGAGAGAATCTGGGGTTCCTTCTTCCCCTGGAATTTCTGCTCAATTGTACTTGGGAAACCGCTGTATTACAGTCTTGTGAATGAACCTAAAATATTTATTTGAAATTGAATGCACAGTGCATGAGTCAAAAGCCAAACTGTGTTGAATTTGATTAAAGTTCAAAGATTTCTTCTTATTTGTTGACCATGGTTACAGTTAATTGGAAGTTCAGTGGGAAGTCAAGGGCTGCATGGAATCAATCTACAACTATTTTTCCTGTTACGGACACTTAAGCAATATTATTGTCTGCTCTCTGCTTCTGTGTACATTTGATTGATAATTGCAGACAGGTAGTATAGACAAAGATGATGCTGCACAGTCATGTAGTCTAATCTGCGGGTTATGCTGTCCAATATTCTGTAAGATAATCTGGCCGGAGGATTTTGAATATGCCAAACAATGGGTATTTTTTCTTGACTATGGGTCTGTCACTTGCATTAAGGATAAAGTTCAAGTTTAATCCTTAAGGAGCGGATCGTGCACAACCTTAGATGTCATTGAGATCACTGTAGATCAAGATCAGGCTGCACAAAATGGGCAGTCAAACTGATCTTTGATCTACACTGTCCACTTTCCAGAGACAAATCTGAACAATACAGAATAGCAGCCTTGAAATTGCAGTGATATGATACCTACTTCTAAAAAGAAAATGTCCATTTGCTTTATGTTGTAGACTGGATTTGTTGTCAAAACTTTCCTTATGCAGAAAAGCAAAAGGCTCTGCTTTGTGTATGTATATGCCTTTGACAATATTTTCCAGACAATGAGGAAGGGGAGTGAAAGCAGTGATGAAAACCAATAGCTATCTCCTTTTCCATGTTGTATGAGTCATTCTGTCCTTCTAGAGATGAAGAATGCAAACATAAATATTCTAGGCTTGCCTTGTTAACTCTTAACCAAACGGCCCAGAGCTTAACCCTTTACCAGATGACAAAATTTTAGCCTTGTCCAAATTGAAAGCATTTGCAGACAACAATTTCAGTGTGGCTCAAATAGTGCAATTTTCTTTTGATAGGACAGAAAACACTGGGAAAAGGAGAAAATGCTGGTTACCAGCATTTTCTCCTTTTCCCACAATGTTTCCAAAAGGCTGCGGTAAAGGAATAAACACATTATCAAACGACAAAGTTTTGGACTCGACCAAATTCAAAGCATTGGCAGACAAAATAAATGTAGTTTACATGATGATTTTTGTCTTTGATAGGGAAGAAAAGTTTTTGAGAAAAGGTGAAAATGCTGGACAGCATTTTCTCCTTTTTCTACAATGTTTTCTATTCAGGGGTTGTTAAAACTCGGGATTGTGTGGTAAAAGATTAAGGAAGAAGCCTTATGAAAATATTGTTGGGGGAAAAAAAGAAAGGTTGGTAACCATCTTTTTCTCCTATTCCTACAATGTTTTCTACCCAATCGAAAGACAAATCTCGTCATTAGAGACACATTTGATTTATTTTCTGCAAATGCTTTCTATTTGGACAAGTCCAGAACTTAGTCCTCCCGTGAAAGGTTAACTCTTTCAACGCCAAATATCAAAACCCAACTCCTTGCAACATGGTAAAAAATACAATCCACAGAAACTCTGAAATATTTTTATGTGAAAAAAAGCTCGACTAAGCAAGCAGATGATGTAGATCCAGAATCAAAGTGCATGTACTATGCAGTCTTACCCAGATCTATGCTGTCTGGAAAAGCCGCTGTCTTTGCATATGGCGCAGAAAGGGTTGAAGTAGTTGTCTAAATGTAGATGAGTATTTGATCAGTATCAGTTTGCCTTCTGTTTGCCTTGAAAAAGGGCGACTGATGAACTGCTGTTCTCTGTTGTTGAACTCATGACCAAAAGACAAAATTTTGGACTTGCTCACCTTGAAAGTATTGGCAGATGACTAAATAAAAGTTACACAAAACCTGAAATTTTTGTTTCCAAGGTTAGAAAACAGACAAGGAGAAAGTCCTGGTAACCGGAAGACTTTTCTCTGTTTCCCACAATAATTTCCACCATATCAAAGACATGTTCCATCAGTTGAACCATATTTAAATCTCCAGTGCTTTCAGTTTGGAGGAGTCTTCATTTTTTTTGCGTGGTAAAAGTTAACTCTTTACCAAACAACAAAATTTTGGGACTGTCCAAATCCAAAGCATTTGCAGACGACAAATTGAATCTGGCTTTAATGTGAAAATTGCCTTAGAGAGAGTAGAAAACATTGTTGGAAAGGGAGGGAAAACATGCTGCGTACAGGCATTGATTAAGTTTTCCCACAATGTTCAACGCTTTTTAAAAGCCGTCTTTCTCAGGGTTGTAAAACTCGGGACTGTGTGGCAAAGGGTTAAGATATGTTTCAGTTGGCCCATGCTGCATGGCCAAACAGCAACTGTCTCAGATGTATGCCTATGATTGTCTTGAAAATTTCTTGCTTATCATTGGTTTTCGTTCAAGTTGGTAATTTTACTTCCCGCTCTCTGCTTGTTTTTAAGTTCTCTTCACGCGTAAAATTTTAACTTAGATGTATCTAATGGTTTCATTGACAAAAGGATGGTTAATCTCTTTATTTGACTTTTTTATCAAATTCGTGTAACTTAATATCTAAACTTAGTGAAAATTGTTTAAATGTCAAAGTCTTGGCCTAACTTTATGTTTGGTCGTGTAAATACTCAAGTGTAAATTTTGTCCAAGGTGTATTGTTACTTACCTTTATGCTTTCTCAGATGCTAGTACCTTTGGATACACTTGCCTTGTTACAAATTTCAAAACAAATGGGAAATGACTCAAAATTTGCCCTTTCCCCATGAATAGTCATTATATTTTCTATTTTGCTCTTGCATACAAGTTTTGTTTGTACAAATCTGATCTTCCCTTTCTCAAGGGACATGCAAATGATTATACTCCAGCATGGGGAAAATGGCGGGAAATATGACAACATTGTCAATGTATTGGACTGCTTGTGCTGGAACAATTTGTGCTTGAAACAATGATGAATGGTTGCAATTGTAGCAGGCAATTTTCACTGATAATCATGTATAAGCATTTCTGCTGTTGGATATCATCCCTTTGCCAAACAATCCCGGGTTTTAATGACTCTGAGGAAGAAGCCTTTTGAAAAAAAGTGTGGGAAAAGGAGAAAATGCTGGTAACCAGCATTTTCTCCTTTTCCCACACTGTTTTCTACCGTATCAAAGATAAGTTCCACAATATGAGTCACATATAAATTGGCATCTGCAAATGCTTTCAATTTGAAAAAAATCTACATGTTTGCCGTTTGGTAAAGAGTTATTATGTGTCTGACAATGTGGTAGAGTGCATTTTTTTGTCAGAGTTCCAGTCACTGAGTGAAAAAATGAACCATGCTCTTACAACAGGGGGCTTTATGCATCTACATGATGTGCATTATACCAAGCAAGAACATCATATAATTAGGGATCCATAAAATCCATTATGGCTAACAACTGACTGTATCATAAGGTAGACTGGTCCTTTGACATACAGAAAAGTGACTAATAGCAAAAGGTTTTGGCCCAGGTCAGCCTGCGCGGACTGCGCAGGCTGACCTGGATCGATACTTTTCACAGATGCATTAGGGCCCCTTTTCACAGAGCATGGCTCAAATGTATTGTAAAACCAGATCCAAAGTTTGATACTTGAACTGGACAACTTGGGTAGCTGTTAGGTTAGTTGACGTGTGACCTACAGACAGGTAACTGCATTTTTGGTTGTGCAGCCGACTAGTTTTGTAAACACAATAACCTTTTACCACACAATCCTGAGTTGCAACCACCCAAAGGAAGAAACCTTTTGAAAACATTGCTGGTTACCAGCATTTTCTCATTTTCCCGCAATGTTTTCTGCCTTATCAACAACAAATTTCGTACTTTGAGCTACCTTTTGATTTGTTGTCTGTAAATGCTTTCAATGTGGACAAGTCTATATTTTTGTCATTTGGTAGAGTTGCATAAGCAGCATTTTCTCCTTTTTGCTCCAAAATCCTCACGTGGTGAACTGTAAGTCAATATTTTTACATATTTTGCAGATTTTTTTTTTTTAGATTTGTTTGTGGGAGTAATTAGATGAAAGCCTTGTTAACCCTTTCCCAAACGACAAATTTTGGACTGGTCCTAATTGAAAGAGTTTGCAGACGACAATTTGAAATTTGATGAAAATGGCAGAAAGTTATCAAAAAGGGTAGAAAACACTCTGGGAAAAGGAGAAATTGCTCGTTACGAGCAATTTCTCCTTTTCCCACAGTGTTTTCAAAAGACTTGTACTGCAGACACGTGAAAACCAGGGCTTGTTTAGGAAAGGGTTAAAGTTTCAAACTGCAGAATTCAATGGTGACTCACCTAGACTGGTAAAAGACAAACTCAGCCTTTTCTTTTTTTGTACCAATTGTTATTCATTTGTCAGGATCTGGTGCTGTGATCATGGTAACCAGAGTCTCTTCAATTTCCTGGTGCTTATAAGAGTGTAAAAGATGTTCTTTGAAACAGTAAAAATAAAATTGCGGTTTCATATTCATTCATTAACTCTTTACCAAACAATGGAACTTAGGACTCACCCAAATTGAAAGCATCGGGAGATGACAAATTAAATGTAGCTCAGATGATGATTTCTGTCTTTGATGGGGTAGAAAACATTGTGGGAAAAGAAGAAATGCTGGTTACCAGCCTTTTCTCCTTTTCCCACAATTTTTTCAAAAGCCATCTTTTTCAGAGCCATTAAAAGTTGTGATTGTGTGGTAAAGAGTCAAATGGTAGGAGGATAATACTAGTACATAGAATTACATGAACAACTATGCACCCACACTAAAAGTCATCTCACTGAAACTGTGGGAAAGACTGTTCCACAAGGAAATTCTCTACTTGAAAATTAATGACAATATTAATGGGAAATTATACTAGTATTATGAACGAACAAAGAGGTTTTACATCAGGATCAAGTCACCAGGAGTATCAGCAAACAGCAGTGTTATGGTATCCCTTTTGTAGCATTTTTTCCTGGGATGGATTAAAATCAGGATTGTTTTGTAAAGGGTTAAGTTCATGCTTTTTATTGAAAATTAAATATGAAGATGCTTGAAGTTTTGTTGTACAGAAAACAAATAAGACTTTATCAGACAGTCCTGTGTTTAAATCTTTACCACATGACAAAAATGCAGACCTGTCCAAATTAAAAGCATTTGCAGACAACCAAGTAAATGTGACTGAAAACCGAAATTTTCTTTGGAAGTGTCGAAGAACATTGTTGAAAAAGGAGAAAATGCTGGTAACCAGCATTTTCTCCTTTTCCCACAATGTTTTCAAAAGACTCTTCCGTGGGGTAGGTAAAATTCAGATTGTGTGGTAAAGAGTTAAATGGGTCTGAGGAAGAAGGCCGTTGAAAACATCGTGGGAATAGGAAAAAACACAGGTAACCAGTATTTTCACCATTTCCTACAATGTTTTTTACCCTTTTAAAGACAAATGGTAAAATTTTATCCATATTTCATTTGTCATCTGCAACTGCCGTCAATTTGGACAAGTCTAAATTTGTTGTGTGGTAAAGAGCTAAGACATCTCAATTCTTTCCACCAGTTTTGCTGCAATGGAAAGGTGTGAAATATCAGACTTAGCCTTATTAACCCTTTCCCAAACAATAAATTTTAGACTGGTCCAAATTGAAAGAGTTTGCAGACGACAATTTTAAATTTGATGAAAATGACAGAAAGTTCTCCAAAATGGTAGAAAACACTGTGGGAAAAGGAGAAATTGCTTGTTATGAGCAATTTCTCCTTTTCCCACAGTGTTTTCAAAAGACTTGTACTGCAGACACGTGAAAACCAGGGCTTGTTTGGGAAAGGGTTAAAGTGTCTTTTAACTGCTGACCTCACCACAAAGTTGCTACAATTGATTTTGTGTGCAGACAATACAATGAAATGTTGTATGTCTCAGCCATTTTAATACTTTCTTTGCCATACTCAAGTATTTCACATTCCTTCTGGAGAATACTCCCTGTAATCTCCATTAGCGACAATGTGAACAGGCTCATTCAGACTTGGCTTGCTTTCATTATTAGAAATTTCACACTATGTATTTATTTTTTTATTTTATAATACGTTGGTATGGAAGTTAATAGTTTCATTCCGATTCAGTGTGTTAACAATGCAAGTAGATACGAGGGAAGCTCTGTCAAAAGCGGGTTTAATTAATGCCTCTCTGTGATGCATTGTACCAAGCAAGTCATCACATAATTAGGGATCCATAAAATCCATCTGTCTTCCTCAGACTTCCTTGTCTGCAGTACAAGTCTTTTGAAAACACTGTGGGAAAAGGAGAAATTGCTCATTACGATCAATTTCTCCTTTTCCCACAGTGTTTTCTACCCTTTTTGATAACTTTCTGCGGTTTTCATCAAATTCAAAATTGTCGTCTGCAAACTCTTTCAATTTGGACCAGTCCAAAATTTGTCGTTTGGGAAAGGTTAAAACATGCGATTTTGCGGTAATGGCATTTTCTACTTTTCCCACAATGTTTTCAACCCTTCTAAAAACAAACTTCAATTTTTTAGTCACATTAAATTTGTCGCCTACAAATGATTTCAATTTGGACAAGTCGAAGAACTTTGTCAATTGGTAAACAGTGAAAGAAAAGGAGAAGATGATAGTGAACAGCATTTTCTCCTATTCACACACTGTAAAACACCTTTTTACTTGGAGTCACCAGTACATGGTATCGTTTGGTAAAGAGTTAACGAAGACTGGAGTATTCAAGACTAAGTGTATGTGTATAATCATAAACCAACTCCAACACAACCTTTTAGGACTTCTGTTGAATTACAACTATACAACCTAGTACAGATAACTGTCCCCAAATGGGATTTTAGTTTTTGATAGTCGTATCTTGGTACAAGACAGTCGCAAAAATAATGGTAGAAATCTCTTTACAGATTTTGTACATACATGACTCTCATATTTTCACAAATTAATGACAAAACTAGAATTTGGCCATACCTGTTGCATACACCTTCAGTTGCCCTTCATTTCAAATATAAACATTTTCAAGTCAAACACTAAACATAAGGAAAAAAAAAATTTCATTCATCTTTTTCTCAAGATGTTTAACCCTTTACCACACAATCAAGACTTTTAATGAACCCGAGAAAGAAATCTTTGGAAACATCATGTGAAAAAGAGGAAATGCTGGTAACCAGTATTTTCTCCTTTTCCAACAATGTTTTCTACCCTTCTCAAAGCAAATTTCAATTTTGGGGGGTCACGTTTATTGTGTTGTCTGAATATGCTTTGAATTTTGACAGGTCTAAACTTTTGTCTTTTGGTAAAGAGTTAAGTGTTTCCAAAAATAGACACAAAATGGCTGCCAAACACGATAAATTTTGTCACCAGTAGTTTTTTTCATGATTTACATGTTATAAATGATTTCTAAAAGCGCTTTAATTTATGAAACATTTAATTATATGTCCTTGGTTATGTGTGTCACCAAAAATTAATGCATTCTGCTGCCATAGATTAACCCTTTCCCAAACGATAAAATTTAGACTGGTCCAAATTGAAAGAGTTTGCAGACAACAATTTTTAAATTTGATGAAAATGACAGAAAGTTCTCCAAAAGGGTAGAAAACACTGTGGGAAAAGGAGAAATTGCTCATTACGAGCAATTTCTCCTTTTCCCACAGTGTTTTCAAAAGACTTGTACTGCAGACACGTGAAAACCAGGGCTTCTTTGGGAAAGGGTTAAGCCAACAAAACAGAAAGCCTGTACAGTGCTGTAGCTTTTCTACCAGAAAATCAAGATAATATGGAAAGAATCATCATAAACATCTCAATATTGAGACTAATATACAACCATGATGGAAGAGTGTATGCACGATTTACAATCAAATATGAGCCATGCTCTGTGAAAAAAGGGGCTTAACCTAATGCACCTACAAAAAGTATCGACCTAGGTCAGCCTGCGTTGACTGCGCAGGCTGACCCGAGCCGAAACTTTCTGCTATTGTTCAATTTTCTGTATGTCAAAGGACCATTCTGCCTCATACAAAAGGGACTTTATGAATCCATAATTATGTGATAGCTTGCTTTGTATCATGCATCAGGGAGATGCATTAACCCTTTCCCAAACAAGCCCTGGTTTTCACATGTCTGCAGTACAAGTCTTTTGAAAACACTGTGGGAAACGGAGAAATTGCTCATAACGAGCAATTTCTCCTTTTCCCACAGTGTTTTCTAGGGGTCCTGCGTTGTTCAGTGGTCAAGTGTAGGACTCGTAACCTGGAGGCCCTGGGTTCGAGCCTCACTGGATCCACTGGGTTTTTCGTGGGAGTGTCTCTTGGCGAGACACTTCAGAGCCCTAGCCTAGTACTGGTGAAACCCAGGAAATACATGAATATGTGAGCTGTTGCGGTGATATGACTGAAATATTGTTGAAAGCGGCGTAAAACACCATTCAATCAATCAATCAATCACAGTGTTTTCTACCCTTTTTGATAACTTTCTGCCATTTTCATCAAATTTAAAATTATTGTCTGCAAACTCTTTCAATTTGGACCAGTCCAAAATTTTTTGTTTGGGAAAGGGTTAAACCCAGTATTACCAGAGCATGGCTCATATATTTTTCTGCACAGTTTTGTTGCAGAGCTGTTAAAAGCAGGGACTATTTTGTTACATTAACTAAACATGGAGAATAAAGAGCATGCCTCCTGGGTTAACTCTTTACCACACAATCCCGGCTTTTTAACGACCCTGTGAAAGAAGCCTTTTTCAAAGCATTTGCAGACAACAGTGTGACTCAAAAAAAGAAATTTGTTCTAGGACAGGTAAAAAACATTCTGGGAAATGGAGAAAATGCTGGTTACCAGCACTTTCACCTTTTCCCGCAATGCTTTCAAATGGCTTTTTCTTCAGGGTCGTTTAAACTCTGGATTGTGTGGTAAAAGTTAATCAATAATTCTAGTTGATTAATCCTTTCAGTCGATCTTCAGGATAATCCTTTCTCTATCTGAGAGCTTAAAGTGTTGAACACAGTGTTGAAAAAGTATGAAATGTGATGTAGTAATGTAGATAGTTTGTTAAGCTGACAAGTTCCAGGTTGAAGCATAAAAGCAGTCATCAAATTTACCAGATAGGTGATGATTTGAACTGCAGTCACCTTGACATTTGAGAAATTAAAAGCATTAAAAGCAGTATTTAGTGTTTTGGTATGGAGCTATGAACAAAAGATCTGGCATGAAATCTTTTGAGTACAAGAGTCATGCAACAAGGCCATTTATCAGGTAATACCAGTGCATTCTGGGAAGGAATTTGTACAGCGTACCTTTGGTGTAGAAGTCAGACTTTCAGTCGTTAGCATCAACTCAATAATGGTTGGACCTTTTTCAGTGTCATGCTGATGTGAACTTACACTTATAGAGAAGGATAAGTATGATTATTCCATCCCTGCCGATCCTAGCCCACCAACGCTAGAAAATAATGTAATTTGTCGCAGCAAGATGGAAGGAAGCAATGAATGATATTACACATGCATTATTTTAACCCTTTCCCAAACAAGCCCTGGTTTTCACGTGTCTGCAGTACAAGTCTTTTGAAAACACTGTGGGAAATGGAGAAATTGCTCGTTACGAGCAATTTCTCCTTTTTCCACAGTGTTTTCTACCCTTTTTGAGACCTTTCTTCCATTTTCATCAAATTCAAAATTGTCGTCTGCAAACTCTTTCAATTTGGACCAGTCCAAAATTTGTCGTTTGGGAAAGGGTTAATAGTGCAGATTCATCCTTTGAGTACATGACATTCTAATGATTATGATTTTCGCAAGAACTACCCTAAATAAGTAGCCAATCTGGGTAGCATATTGGGCTAGTTATCTAGGGGTCTTGGGTTGGATTTGTTTATTCCTATTTGTATGGCCAATCCTAATGGGGATTAAAGTTAAATCATATCTACACACGATAGAATACATAGATCCGTGGAAATCGATATTTGACCAATCAGGTCATCGCATTTATTTGGCCCGATGTCCAGCCTTGCTGTCTGCTATTTCGGCTCACAAACAAGCGACTGTTAATGTTGGAGAAGTGCGATATCATGTGTGTTTACAATGCTTAAATTTTAGGAAAAAGTTTAAAAGGTGTGCTTTGCGATCTTGTACTGCTTACGTGAGATATACGAAGAGATTATAAGTTTGGATTATGATTATGATTGAAAATGGGACATCAGCAAAGAGTTTCGATCAACGCTATATTACGCAATGGATTAATTAATGTTAATTTTTTTTTCTTCGAAAAAAAACTCTCCGAAAAAAACTTAAACTGTTTTACAGTGGAAAACAAAGGTAAAATATATGAAATACTACTAAAAAGAAAGTACGTTCACTCAAATAGCTATTCTTGTTTAATAACATCTGCACATCCAAAACGGGGCACGTGTCATCTATGTTTCAGTTTGACGTTAACACTAACCCCTTGGTGCGTGAAGAATGCTGAATGTGTAGATACAGATCAGAGTGCAAAAAATGCAGTTACTTCTTGGATTCAAACCATCTGCTACTTAAATTAAGTACATTTACGTGTATTCTTTACTGAAGGTACATGTAGATTTCAATTATGAAACAGACCAAGTTCTGTTTTGTCCAGGTTTGGAAGTTCAGCACAAACGGCAACTTATGTTAATTAAGTCAGCTTTTGACTTAGCCATATTTAGGTGGATTAGCACATCTGCCATTTCAAAGGGTATGTCGGTAAACTGTGAACTGATAAGATGTGTGTTTGATTGCCGCTGTAATTCACTCGACCACCCGTTGTCTTCAGTATATCATAAGATAAAACAAACTACCGCCAGTGATATTAACAAGTTTGTTAATTGACAGCACACTTTACACTTTTTAAAATCATCAGGCAACCATTTTCCCTGAACTTGAAATTTAAACATTTCTCAGACCTCCACCTCTCTGTTGAATGAAACAATCTATAAATATTTCAAAATGCTTGTAATTTAGTGTTATTTATTATCGAATACGATGTTGAGACAACCTAACAAGCCTTACAAAAATATTAATCTTTAATTCTATTATTTTTAAGCAAAACTGAGGATTATGAGGTGTTCCATTCTTTCTCGCAGAAGTTCAAAACTTTGCTGGCACATGTATTACATTGTCCATAGCCCCTGAAATTCACACTTTTTGTACAAATGCTTGTGTAAATAAGTTCAAGTATTCATATATTTCTTGCCGAGAATCCATCATCGACAGAAACATATGAAAAGGAATATTTTTCCAGAATTTAATCGAAAGAAACAGTCATGACAGCATGATTTAAGTAGCCTTTCTGCTGTACTGTATATGTATTTACTGCATTTGTTTGTGAGCCCTTAACGACGGTAACCAAGAAAGTTGGTTTATCTCATCGCCACGGATCCATGTATTGCTGGATTTTTCCGTAGATTGCGAATAGATAAATAATTATTGATAAAATTCTTTGAGAAAAACCCTCGTTTACTGTTTTTATGTTGAGGATGCTAGCTCGAGAGTTCCCGGATGTGTTACAGGAACAAAATCCTATTGACTCTTTTTAGAGTTGGTTCCCTGATTATCACCCCTGTATTTTATGATAGGTCAGCAAGGTAAACACTTTTCAGAGAAGTGATATTTTGGGTGACCACAGAAGCAGCTTTCAGTTTCAAGCATTTAGAAAAATTGTAGACAGAACATTGATTTTAATGTCAACATCCCACAGTAGACATAATGAAGTATAGGAAAGCATTAATTATGTTATCAACAAAGTAAGGAGTTATGTCCTTTTGTCAAGTCTTAAATCGATGTAATTTTCACTCATTGGTAAGCTATTGTTGTGATTGGAGGTAATCTATTTTCTTTGTTCAGCATTTTTTCAAAGTTTGTCTAGTCTAAACAGTCAAGTTTTCTGCCATTCTTTTTTTAGTTTCTGTGATTGTGCTGTATCCAGCATCTGTCATCAGTCGTCCGGTGTATGTCGTGCGATCGTCAACATTTACCTTGTGTACACTCTAGAAGCCACATTTCAAGGCAGATACTCATGGAACTTGATCAGAATGTTAGCCTTGATTAAATCTCAGACATGTTTGAAACTGGGTCATGTCGGGTCAAAAATTAGATCACTTGGTCAAATCTTAGAAAACCCTTGTGTACACACTTTAAAGGCCTTATTTTCAGTCTGATACTCATGAAACTTGGTCAGGATGTTAGTCTTGATGAAATCCTGGACAAGTTTGAAATCGGGTGATTGGGTCAAAAAGTTGATCACTGGGCCAAAAACCTTGTGTGCACTCTACAGGCTACATTTTTAGCCAAATACTTATAAAACTTGGTCAGAATGATTGTCTTGATTTAGGTTATGTCAGGTCAAAAATTAGGTCACTGGGCCAAATCTTAGAAAAATCTTGTGTGCAATCTAAAGGCCACATTTTTTATCTGATGCTCATGAAATATTGTCAGAGTGTTTGTTGTGATGATATGTCTGACATATTCAAAAATAGTTCAAGTTGGTTGAAAAATAGATCACCTACTTTCTTGTGTCTTATACCATCACAGGTAGGATCTTTTTAGCTTTATCAGTCCTAGATGACCTTATGCAGGTGAGCTTTAGGGCCAATGGCCCTCTTGTATACTGTGAGTACCATTGCAACCAAGGGGTTTGTATTCACCAGCCATTCGTAAGAACGTTCTTGGTCTTATCCTCCAGAAAATTTTCTACATTTGAAAGTAATACAAATTCTTATTGGCAAAACCATTTGGCATAGCCAAACAGAAGTTTACTTTCAACTTTACAAAATCTCAGATATAAAGACGAAGAATGTATCTAAGAATTGTTAGTAAATACAACATTGGGAGAAAGTGTAAAGATTTTGTATCATAAGTTCTCTTACTCTTTTTTCCCCCTACCCTTGATTGGACCATAGGCCATTGAAGCTCCATCGGCCTGTCAGCGAAAGCGGAAATTTACATTGGTTAATCATTGGACACCATTACTAAGAACAGCACATTGGCACATCACATATATAATAACAAAAAGTGTTCAACAAAATCAGAGAAAATTTGACCCTCCTGTCTCGTTTGATTGAGCATTTTTAACCAAAAAGGGAAAAAAAAACAGGTAGTGATGGGTATTTGAGCATTTTTAATCAAAAATGGAAAAAAACAACCCTGTGATTGGTGTAGATAGGTTTAGAAATGGTTTTTCTTTGACTCCCTGACCTTTGAAGTTTTTTTAACCCTTTACTGCACAATGCCGCCTTTTAACGCCCAGTGGGAAAGACGCCTTTTGAAAACATTGTGGGAAAAGGAAAAATGCTGGTAACCAGCATTTTCTCCTTTTCCTACAATGTTTTCTACCCTATCAAAGAAAAATTGCACCATCTGAGCCACACTGAAATTGTCGTCTGCAGATGCCTTCAATTTGGACAAGGCTAAAATTTTGTCGTGTGGTAAAGGGTTAAACTGCTTGCTGTTTTTGTTGCACACCTTTTATTATTATATACAATAGCAGTGATGTGCGCATGTTCTATTTTTAGCTCCCTGGCTGATGGCCAGCGAGCTAATTTATGTCATGCTCCTGTGTCAGTCGTGTGTCTGTATGTCTGTGTGTTAATTCTTATTTCAAACATCATCTTCTCTGAAACTACCCATCCAATTTCGACCAGACTTCATCGAAATGATCCTGTCATGGTCCTCTTCAGAATTTCTTGAAAGAATGTGATTCATGTAAAAATGCTGGTTGCCATGGCAACAAAACTAACAAATGTTGAAAATCTTCAAAAATCTTCTTGTCCATAATCATAATGCTTAGGGCTACCAATTTGGCATGTAACTTTATCTAATGGACCTCTAAAGAAGTTCCTTCAAATTTTAGCCCTGGGGGCAGAATTGGCCCTGCCCGTGGGTCACAAGTTTTACATGGGCTTATATATTGAAAACTATAGAAATTTTCTGGTTCCCATTCATGAGGCCTAGGGCTACCAAATTTTGCATATAGCTTTATCTAGTGGACCTTTACAAAGATCACCCAAATTATAGCCCTGGGGTCAAAAATGGCCCAGCCCTGGGGGGGTCACAAGTTTTTACATGGGCTTATATAGTGAAAACTTTAAAAATCTTCTCCCTTCTAACCATAAGACCAAATTTTGTATGTATTTTTATCAAATGTACCTCAACCAAGATTGTTCAAATCATAGCCCGGGGGTCTAAGTGGGCCGCACCCCACAAGTTTTACACAAGATCTTCTTGTTCCTTGAGATACAGCAGTAACATTTGTGTCATCTTCTGGCAAGCTTCTGCCCAAATTGTTTAAATTAAAGCCGTGGTGTCAAAATTAGCCCCATGCCATGGGTCATAAGTTCAGCATATGCTTATAGAGTGAAATTCTGAAAATCTTCTTGTGCCTAACTGTAAATCCTAGGGCTACCAAATTTGGATCACTTATGAATTTGTTCAAAATTTAGCCCTGGGATGTAAATGAGCCCAGCCTTTCATGGTAGGCCAATGGAGCCGTTGTGTGCACATCATTATTTGAAGTTTGACCTGTCTGCTATGACACATCACTATCCTATACAGGATAATGATTCATATGCATAAGACATTTATCATTTGCTTTATAAAAAATTATCCCTTCACCATATTATAATATTATAGACTTGTCCGAATTGAAAGTATTTGCAACAGATAAAAAGTGTCTCAAATAATGACGATTGTCTTGTAAAGAGCAAAAAAATATTGTCAAAAAAGGAGAAAGCGCTGATTACCAGCATTTTTTTCTTTTCCCGCAATATTTTCAAAAGCTTTCTTCCCCAGGGTTGTTTAAAGTCAGGATTGTTTGGTAAATGGTGAACTCTTCTGTTCCAGATTTACATTATTCAGATCCTGTTGTCCTGGGACACTGAACAAAGGAAACAACAATTGAGACCATGAATGGTTCAGATTCTTGCAAGATTGATTGATTGATTGATTGATTTGTGCCACTTTCAGTCATATCATGGCAACAACTCACATACTCATGCATGTCCTGGGTTTCACAAGTTTTAGGCTAGGGTTCTGAAGTGTCTTGCCCAAGGACACTCCCACAAAAAGCCCAGGACATCTAGTGAGGCTCAAAAACGGGGCCTCAACTGGTTATGAGTCCTACATTTTACCATTTTACTATTCAGGCATACAGGACCCCTGTTTCTTTATAGGACTGTCCTTCAAGGAGAAAAGCTTAAGATGATTGTAGGTCTGTTTAACCTATTACCAAACAATCTGATGTTTTCATGACCCTGAAGAAAAAAGCTTTTGAAAACAGCATGGGAAAAAGAGAAAATACTGAATACCACAATTTTCTTCTTTTTCCTCAATGTTCTCTACTGCCACAAAAACAAAACTCATTATTTCAGGCAAATATTATTTTTTGTCTGCAAATGCTCTCAATATGGATGTTTCTAAAGTGTGTCATCTCTTAGCCCTTTCCCAGACAAGCCCTGGTTTTCACGTGTCTGCAGTACAAGTCTTTTGAAGACACTGTGGGAAAATGAGAAATTGCTTGTAACAAGCAATTTCTCCTTTTCCCACAGTGTTTTCTACCCATTTTGATAACTTTCTGCCATTTTCATCAAATTTGAAATTGTCGTCTGCAAACTCTTTCAATTTGGACCAGTCCAAAATTTGTCGTTTGGGAAAGGGTTAAGGAGTTTTCTACAGAGTGTACTTTCTAGTTTTCATAGCTTTCTAGAATATCAAGTTATGGCATCAATGTGTTTATTATTATAACACCCAATGAGAGGCCTTTGGACTTAAAATGGAGAAAGTGTGGCATGGATGTTCAGGTGTATCTGGAGTTTTGAATAATTCATTCACTTTCAGCTGCTTGATAGATTACAGCAAAAAAGGTGGTTGTAAATTGCAGCTGTACAAACAGAATCTATGTTTTTGCATATCTAGATTGATTGCTCAAAACAAATTATAATTGATGGGAAATGCTCTGAATAGTAATTGTTTCAAATGTCATAATATCCCCTCTGTTATGTACGCCAAAATGCATAATACTTACCAATTTTATCAGCTAAATCTTGGATCATAATTCAAAACATGAGTTATGCTTGCAATAATAATTGTACAATATGCAAGAAGCTCAGACTCTAAATTTACAACCTCATTTTTCCTGCATAAAGTTTTGCACTTAATTCATACTTGTAAATTAATTGTGGGCATGACAGCAGAAGACTGTAACCCTTAACCACACAATCCAGACTTTAACTCTTTACCACACAATCCCAAGTTTTAACGAATTTGAGAAAGAGGCTTTTTGAAAACATTGAGGGAAAAGGAGAAAATGCTGGTAACCAGTATGTTCTCCTTTACCCACAATGTTTTCTATCCTTCCCAACACAAACTTTAATTTTTGAGTCATATTTATTTTGTCATCTGCAAAAGCTTTCAATTTGAATTGGTCTAAAATTTTGACGTTTGGTAAAGAGTTAAATGACCCTGAAGGAAAAGCCTTTTGGAAACACTATGGGAAAAGGAGAAACTGCTGGTAACCTGTTTTTTCTCCTTTTCCCACAATGTTTTTTACCCTTCAGAAAATAAATTTCAATTTTTGAGGTTCATTAATTTTGATTTTATTGTCTGCAGATGCTTTCAATTTGGACCAGTCCAGAAATTTGTTGTTTGGTAAAGGGTTAATGAAGGGTTTATAGGTGCCCTGTTGAAAGAGACCATGTTTAAAGAGATGCATCCTTAACCCTTTCCCAGACGACAAATTTTAGACCCTTCCAAACTGAAAGAGTTTGCAGACAAATATTTTATTTAAATTTGATGAAAATGGTGGAAAGTTCTCCAAAATGGTAGAAAACACTGTGGGAAAAGGAGAAATTGCTCGTTATGAGCAATTTCTCCTTTTCCCACAGTGTTTTCAAAAGATTTGTACTGCAGACCCGTAAAAACCAGGGCTTGTTTGGGAAAGGGTTAAAGCAAGAGAGGAAAAACACTGTTGAAACTTCAAAGTGTGTAGAATGGTTCAGAACTTGGTCAGCTGTGTAAAATAGATAAATTACCAATATATGGTGTAAGGGATAGAGAAACTTGAGGGATTTGAAACTTTCAAGCTGATGCTAAAAACCCAAATTCTGTTTTTTCAAAGGTGTTTATTGGGGAAAATATCCTCTTATTAGACCGCAAAGATTCAAGATCAGACTGCATGTCAGATGTCATAGAGCAGTTTCCACCAGTCTTTTAACCCTTTACCAGATGACAAAATTTTAGCCTTGTCCAAATTGAAAGCATTTGCAGATGACAATTTCAATGTGACTAAAAAGTTTAAATTTGTTTTGGGAAGGTAGAAAACATTGTGGGAAAAGGAGAAAATGCTGCTTACCAGCATTTTCTCCTTTTCCCATGTTTTCAAAAGGCTCCTTTCTTAGGGTTGTTAAAAGTCAGGATTGTGTGGTAAAGAGTTAAATTGTTAAGTCTGACATTAAGAAAAGTGCCTTTAATTATTATGCTTATTGAAGGTAACTGTGTTGGCGTGAGGCTTTTGAAGACATTGTGAGAAAAAGGAGAAAATGCTAGTTTCTAGCATTTTCTCCTCTTCCCAGAAAGTTTTCTACCCTTTCATAGACAGATTCTACCATATGATCAGTCCTCAGTTTTTTGTCTGCAGATGCTGTCAGTTTGCACAAGTCTCAAATTTTGTCATTCATTAAAGAGTTAGCTCTTTATCTAACAATCCCATGTTTAATTGACCCTGAAGAAAGGCCTCTAAAATATTGTGGGAAAGGAAAAACATGCTGGTTTCAAGCATTTTCACCTTTTCACATATTGTTTTATACAATTGCAAAGAAAATTACCAACATTTGAGCTCCATTGAATGTGTGTCTGCTGACACTTTCAACTTGGACTGTTCTAAGACTTGGTGGATCAGTCAAGGGATAAGACTAGTACTTACCCAGAAGGTAAATAATAGTACAAAGTATTTACAAGGCCCTCTTGTCCCAGGACTATTGTGCCTTGTATGAAACCTTTACCACACAACAAAATTTAAATTTGATGTTGTTGATAGATGCTGCCACTAAAGCCCATGTTTTTGCCAATATGTGTGAGGGTAACTATAGAGATATAATAACAGGTCAGAAAAAAAAAGCAGAGCACCAGCACATAGCCCCTTACCACACAATGTTGCCTTTTAACGACCCTGAAAAAGAAGCCTTTTGAAAACATTGTAGGAAAAGGAGAAAATGCTGGTAACCAGCATTCTCTCCTTTTCCCACAATGTTTTCTACCTTATCAAAGTAAAACTCAATCATTTTAGTAACATTTAACCCTTTACCACACAATCCCGACTTTTAACGACCCTGAGGACAAAGCCTTTTGAAATCATTGTGGGAAAAGGAGACAATGCTGGTAACCAGCATTTTCTCCTTTTCCCACAATGTTTTCAACCCTATCAGAGACAGATATCATCACTTGAGCTATATTCATTTTGTCGTCTGCAAATGCTTTCAATTTGGTCTAGTCCAAAATTTTGTAGTTTGGTAAAGAGTTAAATTGTTGTCTGCAAATGCTTTCAGTTTGGACAAGTGTACATTTTTGTTGTGTGGTACAGAGATAGTAGGAGATGAGGAATGGTGACACAGTAGACTCTCTGGTTTGTCTCATACATGTCTGTCATATTGTCTAATTCTTTGGGTCTTATTTTCTGTTGCAGTTTCTATAATATAAATTTTCCCAAAAGGAATTAATCCAATTTACTTCGAAATTTTAGAAAGCTTGGAACTATTTATCTTCAGTCAATTGTATATAATTGTATTAAATTGCACTAAATTCATCAAGCATGAAGCTTTGATGTTTTCTGGAAAAGTGAGATCAATGTACAGCTTAAATTCATACCATGTCTTTTTCTACAACCCAGAAGAAGAAAGCTTTTGAAAACATTGTTCAAAGAGGAAAAAATGCTGTTAACAAGCACTTTCTCATTTTTCCACTATTTTCTTCCCTCTCAGTTACAAATTGCTGTATGTGAGTGGCAGTTACAAAGTTGTCTGCAAATGCTTTCTATTTGGACAAAGCTGGAATTTTGTCACCTTGTAAAAACTTAAAGTTCATTAGCAGTGCATCGCAGATGCATACTGTATGTGCTGAATTCCTTTTCAGATCACTCTGGAATTTATTCCAATTTACAGGTGTCTGTAAAGATCTATCAGTACTAGGCATTCTCATGCTTTTGGTTAATTCTTTAGCAAAGGACAAAATGTTACACCAGTCCAAACTGAAAGCATTTGCAGAGGACAAAATAATGTGAAATTAAAATTGAAATATGCTCTTGGAAGGGTAGAAAACATGCTGGTTACCACCATTTTCTCCTTTTCCCACAATGTTTTCAAAAGGTTTCTTTCTTAGGGCCATTAGAAGTCAGGATTGTATGGTAAAGGGTTAACAATAATGGAATGAATAATAATTTTTCAGCTGAAGTCAGAGCATATAATTATCTTAAAGTGATTATCAAATTCCCATTTTTGCCATTGTCAATTTTTGTGGAAGAAATACAGTTTTTAGACTTGTTAGAAGGGTCCTGTGAATCTCAGTATTTAAGTGTAAGAAGGACTTGTAACCTGGAGGCCCCAGGTTTGAGCCTGGAAGCACTGGGTTTTTCAAGGGAGTGTCCTTGGGCAAGACAGTTAAGGGCTGTAGCCAAGTTCTTGTGGAACCCATTTTAGCCATGCATGAATATGTCAGCTGTTGCTGAGATACAACTAAGATAAAGTTGAAAGTGGTGTAAAACACCATTTATTCAAAAATCAACTTGTTTGACAACAATTGTTGCTATAAAAATTGTCAGTTCGAGGGTAAGACCAATCTTTTGACAAATTCAACTCAATTACCGTATTTCATCCAATTAACACTCCCTCCCTAATAAACACAGAATTTGTTTACTAACTTTGAAAAACTTTAAGCAAGTAAAGTATCAAATAACAGTCTTCCTTACTAATTGTGTATGGTGTTTAATGTCCAAATACATCATAGCTGGGGTTAAAATCTATATTCTGCATTAACTCTTTACCAAACGACAAAATTTCAGACTGGTTCAAATTGAACACATTTGCAGACAACAGTATAAATGTGACTGAAAAATTGAATTTGTTTTGGGAAGGGTAGAAAACATTGTGGGAAAAGGAGAAAATGCTGGTTACCAGCATTTTCTCCTTTTTCCCACAATGTTTTCAAAAGGCTTTTTCCTCAGGGTCATTAAAAGCAGGGACTGTATGGTAAAGGGTTAATACAACGAGTCTTTTGAAATGGGGATCACTTTGAAGTCTGCACTGACTATCCAGATCAAGATACTGTGCTTACTCTTGAAATCTGGCTATGAAATAAAAGAGATGGTATTTTGCATGGTGCCCCGGCACGTTAATTAGGTTAAAGATGGTATGTATTTTGAACCCTAGAAAAAAAAAGGCCAAGAAAAGCAGACAAAACTCTTCTTGAAGGAGTAATTGATGATTCTTAAACTTTCATAGCTTTGTCTTTCAGTCATTTAACATCAAGATCAGCCTGCTTGGAACATTAGTATCATCTCAGATGTGAATTGTGCATTCAAGGATCTGCACTGTCTGATGTTTAGTGTAATAATAGTTTCATGTTTTATGGGTTTGATTCTCTACACAGTTTGACATTAAATAAGTTGCCATGGTACTGTAAATACTGTGGTAGGGGTATAAAATACCATGCAAATAATCAAAATTAAGAGTTAACTCTTTACAAAACAATACACTGCCCTAACGACCCTAAGAAATAAAGCTTATAAAACATTATGGGAAAAGGAGAAAATGCTGGTAACTAGCATTATTTCCTTTTTGCATAATTTTTCCTCCTGTTCAAAGACACATCCCACTATTTAAGCCACATTTGATTTGTCGCCCACAAATGCTTACATTTTGGACCAGTCCTAATTTTTGTCATCTGGTAAAGAGTTAACCCTTTGCCACACAATTCTGAGTTGTAACAACCCTGAAAAAGATCAGGCTTTTGAAAACATGGGAAAAGCAAGAAAATGCTGGTAACCAGCATTTTCTCCATTTCCAATTATGTTTTCTACACTATTGAATACATAAGTCATCATTTAATTAACTCTTTACCAAACAACAAAATTTTAGACTGATCCCAATTGAGAGCATTTGTAGATGACACAATAAACGTTACTGAAAAACGGAAGTTTGTTTTGGGAAGGGCAGGAAGCATTGTGGGGAAAGGAGAAAATGCTGGTTACCAGCATTTTCTCCTTTTCCCACAATGTTTTCAAAAGGCTTCTTTCTCAGGGTCATTAAAAGTCGGGATTGTGTGGTAAAGAGTAAAGCTACATTGGATTAGTTGTCTGCAAATGCTTTTAAATCGGTACAGTCCAAAATATTGTCTTTTGGTAAAGAGTTAAAAGCAAGGACTGAAGCATGGTCCCTTCTCTTTCCTGAAGACATCTAGATTTAATGAAGCTTAAAGCTCATTTCCTTGTACCATCTATTTAACCAAATAGAAAATTAGGAGTGCCTTCACTCCTACTTCTTCACGAAATGATAAAATTTTAGTCTTGTCTGCTTTGAAAACAAAAGACAACTTTGATGTGGCTGAAAGGTTGGAATTTGTGTTTGATAGTGTAAGAAACATTCTTGGAAAAGGAGAAAATGCTAGTTACCAGTGTCTTCTCCTTTTCCCACAATATTTTTAAAAAAGAGCTTTACATCAGGATTATAAAAAGTCGGGATTTTGTGGGAGAAGGTGAACCCTTTACTGCACAATGCTGCCTTTTAACGACCCTGGGAAAGGAGACTTTCGAAAATCATGTGGGAAAAGGAGAAAACGCTGGTAACAGCATTTTCTCCTTTTCCCACAATGTTTTCTGTCCTATCAAAGAAAAATTGCACCATTTCAGCCACATTGAAATTGTCGTCAGCAAATGCTTTCAATTTGGACAAGGCTAAGAATTTTGTTGTCTGGTAAAGGGTTAAGTCTGTTGGGTAATTGAAAATTGCACATGGGATGCTGAAGTTTTGCATTTAGTTGCAAGGATTATATAAAATAATTTTGCGTATAGAATGAAAGCTAAATGCTGATGTTTGAATGCAGGGTTATATTATTCTTTTATGATTATTGCTATGATTTTCTTGAAGAAGTAATTTGGTGAAAGAGATATTAAAGTGATCAACAGAGCTTCAATAGTTGGAAAGGATGTCAATTGTTCATCTAGAAAGGCATATGACATCTGCAGAAGTTCGTTAGTCACGCATAATATTGAGGGGAATTTAACTATTAGGCTGCTAAGCGGAACTGACTGACCTTTTGCGGACAGTGTAGATCAAGATCAGACTGCACTTTCTGTGCAGTCTGATCTTGGATCTACACTGTCTGATGAGGAGATTTTTTTTTTTTCCTAAAATTAAGTTGGAAATAGCATTATTTGGGATTTTGCTTCCATTTTCAAAATTTCTTTTCACTTATTTAGTAGGATAAGGGTTAAAAAAGTACCTTTTCCCACAATATTTTCTACCCCTTCAAAGACAGATCCTATCATTTTAGTCACACTGAATTTGTTGTCTGCAAATGCTTTCAATTTGGACAAACTCTAAAATTTTGTCGTCTAGTAAAGAGTTAATCAATATTGTTGAAAGGAAAGGTGTTTTCTGTTGTTTTATGGAATGCAGTGCTCCTGTCATCTCTGTTAGGTGGTTGGAGTTGGAAATCAGAAAATCCAGGTTTAATCCTTCTCATTGGCTTGGTTATGATGGAGTGTCCTTAAGCAGTGCACTGCAGAACCCATATCTTAGTAATCTGGGGGATCTAGTGGTAAAGTGTAGGGACGTAACCTGGAGGCCCTGGATTTGAGCCTCCCTGGGAGCACTGGGCTTTTTCTGGAAGGGTCCTTAGGCACGATACTTCAGAGCTCTAGCCTGATTTGATTCTTCATAGGTTTCACTGAAAAAAATATAAATGCCAGACACCTTTTAACCAAGTATCCTTTTTTTAACCCATTACCAGGACAAACATGTGACGGAAGCGAAATATTGTTTTTTGACTAAAAGGAAACTTTGTGGGAAAGGGCTAGTCACCAGCAATTTCACCTTTCCCTACAGTATTTCCACAGTATAAACATTCATATTTGTAGAGTAGTTGTAAAATATTATTAACCTTTTGCCACATGACAAAGTTTTAGACTCGTCCATATTGATAGGGTTGTGGAAGAGAAACTAAACATGGCTCAAAATGGTGAGATTGTTTTTTGACAAAGTCAAAAACTTTGTGGGAAAAGGAGAAAATGCTGATTACCAGCAGATTTTCCTTTTCCCTCAATGTTTTCGAAAGCCTCTTTCCTCAGGTTCATTAAAACTTGGGGTTGTGTGGAGAAGGGTTAACTTGAGGTAGAAATGAAATGGCTGACCACATCTGTGACTCTAAGGCAGTAGTCAAGTTTAAAACCAACTATGGTTTTGACTTAAACCTGATTAGGATTGCATAAACATAAAAAGTACCATCATACTCATTGTGCCTTTGATTCAAGGTTCATAAATCATTTAGATTTGGAATGTTGAAATAAGAGTGAATGTCAAATATACAAATTTTATTGTGGAGGGATATACTAGGATTTTTTTTGTAATTTTTGTTATAAGGAAAATAAAATCAAAAGATTTTTATCATATTTTGTACTCTTTTTGAGTACATGTATTTTTAGTTTAGAGTGGGTTGAGTAAACCTTAGGTATCTGGAAATGTTAAAGATACCTAAACATTCTAAAAAAGATCCAGTACACATATGAAGAGACACTTTTACCTTGCCAAACAGTTTTCAAAATAACATAAAACACTTCCCAAGTGTAATTTTTGTGGAAAAAGGAGGAAAAGGAGAAAAAGCTGTTAACAAGAATTTTCTCCTTTTTCTACAATTTTATCTACCCCGTCAATGAACTTAGTTTATTATCCCTGGCCAAAGGCGAGGGGATATAGTTTTTGCATTGCCCGTCTGTCTGTCAATCCATCCTGACAGATATCTTGATGAAATTTGATGGAACTGTATATGTATGTTTTCCTTATGATAGTCTGCCAATTTCTTTTTTTTTTTTAATTTAATGTCGAGTCATGGAAAAAAGGGGGCTTTTTCGGCACGGGATATCATTTCAATGAAATACATGTAGCTTGTTTGTATCACTTTCAAAATTGTCGTCTGCAGAGACTTTAAATTTGGTAGAGTCTAGAAATTTGTCATTTGGTTAAAGGATAATCCATGACTTCTTGCAGAGTATATGAATTAGGAGATCATTAATCTATATCAACTGGTTTTAAGTTGTAGGCAAGTCTAACACGTGAAAAAATGCCCCACAAAAATCGTCTGTGAAGATGGTCTTGGCCTTTCAGGCCCAGTAGTGCTTGTGAAAAGTCACAACTATCATTACTTTCGGAAAGTTTTATGAAAGAACAACAGTTCGTCTTGGAAGCAAAGTATGGAATATTAGTAGGGATAAAATAAACCCTACTTTTTATGTATGATGAATGAACTAAATTGATTGTCCAATGATTCAGGGACCAGCAATTATACAAGGGAGGTTGATGATGCTGAGTACATCGGCTTCTTTGATTATGTTGTAAATCTCAGTAAGTTGTTTGATAGTATTTGAAGAACTAACTTTAACTCTTTCATGAAAGTTTTTAAATGACATGAACATAGCAGCAAGCCATAGAATGTAAAACAAAATCAGATTTCGATGTTCACTCAAAACAAAACATGACTGTTTTTGTATGCTCAGAAATTTACTGAAAATATTGTCAGAATCATTTTGCAGAAGTAATTAGATTTTTTTTTCTAAAGTTTTAGCATGAAAACTTAAATTAATTTTAGTATAATTTTCTTCTTAAAGAGAATAACAGGATGTTATTGACAGCACAAAACTCTAGTTTGGCAGAGGAAGTTTGCTAAATCAAAAAGTTTTAAAAGGGAAAATTTAGACAGAGCTATTACCATGGTAACGGATTACTAAAATTTGAATTACAGATAATGATACAATGACTGCCGATACAAAAGTGCCTACATTTGAATTTCCCGAATACCATGATGAGACTTCTCGTAAGTGAATGCAAAAGGTGGATTCTGTGTCGAAATGTCCATCTTTTTTGTACATTTACATTGGTTAATACAGCTAGGTGTTGTAACCAAATAAAAGATTTAAGGATCATTCTACAAATTTTTGAATTTTGATAGGGCTAAGAATCTTTTGGAGTCTTCAAACTCTTAAGCGCTGAATAACCCAACGGACATCTTCAGACGAAAAATAAGACCAAAGCAACTGCAATTTCATGGTTGCTTTTGTCTATAAAGTTTTAACAAAGCGGACAGTGTAGATCAAAGATCAAGACTGCACATTTCTTGATCTACACTGGCCACAAAGGCAACTATTGTGGTGAAAGGCACCTTAAGAGTTAAATATAAAGAATTACCGGTAGATCTTTGTCTCATTATGTTTCTATCAACTGTTCTAAATTGAAAAACACATAGAAAGAATACATTGTGAAAAAGGAGCTATTTCTAATAGAAAGAACTTGCTCCTTTTCACACAATATTTTTAAAAGCAGTGTACTGTCACAAGACAATGTGCCATAACTTGTGTTTCCTAAATGAGTCACTCAAACATGACAGTCAGTAAAGAAATGGCTCATAACGATCGATTTTAAAGATTTTCAAATGAAAAATTGGGATATTACCAATTTAAACATGTACAGGAAAACATACTTCATTGTTTTCACTTTTTACTGGATGACAAAATTTCCATCTGGTCCACATCACAGGCATTACTTTTGCAAGACCTATCAAATATGGCTGAAAGGATGGGATTCATCCACAGAAGGTTAAAAAACATCGTTGGAACAGGAGAAAATGCTGGTTTCCAATAACTCTCTTTTAAAGTCTTTTTCTTCATGATCGTAAAACTGGATTGTATGACAAAGGGTTAGATAATGTTGTAATGACAAGCATTAACCCTTTCCCAAACAAGCCCTGGTTCTCACGTGTCTGCAGTACAAGTCGTTTGAAAACACTGTGGGAACAGGAGAAATTGCTCATAACGAGCAATTTTTCCTTTTCCCCCCCCCAGTGTTCTCTACCCCTTTGGAGAACTTTGTCATTTTCATCAACTTTAAAATTGTCGTCTGCAAACTCTTTCAATTTGGACCAGTCTAAAATTCATCGTTTGGGAAAGGGTTAAACTTACTCCTAAAACCTTATAATTTAGTCTCTTTTAACCCTTTACCAAATGACAAATTTTGAACTGGACAAAATTGAAAGCTTTTGCAGATGATAAATTAAATGTGATTCAAATGATGTCTTCTGCCTTTGATGGGGGTAGAAAACATTGTGGGAAAAGGAGAAAATGCTGGTTACCAGCATTTTCTCCTTTTCCCACAATTTTTTCAAAAGTCTTCTCTTTCAGGGTTGTTAAAACTCGGGATTGTGTGGTAAAGAGTGAAGGGGCTGTCACACCTTAACGTTTTAGCCAGCATATGCAAACATACAAAATAATTTGCTGAATACATTGGCATACGTTAGATAAGTTTTGAGTTTGTTTTGTATAAGTTAACAGTATGCTGGTATCTGCTGGCATACTTCGGTGTATGTTGTGGTACTGTGAGTATGTCGAAATTTTTTGCGCATGCACAAATTTTTCAGTGTGTGTTGACTTACGATTTATAAGTTCCACATACGTTCTGTTTATGTTTCTTATGTTGTAGACCTGTTAGTTATATGATCGTTCACGCGCGTTACTTGTAAGTTAGCCATAAGTCAAAGTACATGTTTCCAGTGGCAAGGTGACACAAAGTTAGAGCCAGCTTTAACCTAGGCTCAAGCGGATTCCTGGGTCCGTATTCACCAACCATTCTTAAGAACATTCTTGGTCTTGTTCTTCAAAATTTTCCAAATTTGAAAGTAACACACCTGATGATTGGCTAAACCGTACGGTTTAGCCAATCAGAAGGTGTGTTACTTTCAAATTTGGAAAATCTTGAAGAATAAGTCTACATTGTTTGTTATCCTTGGACACGCTCTGGCCGGTAACTCATAGAACGTAGCTAGTGGCATCTGCAGGAAGTTGGTGAAAGATGCATAAACTTTGTTGCTGTGTCCATCATATTAAGTTGATCATACATGCCAAATTTCTGCCATCCTCTGATTCAGTCTCACCGGTTTCATTCTCCACCCACTAACGCTTCTTTTCCTGGCCCTTTCACACTGCCAGTATATGTCAACTCCATCAGGGCATGCTGATGCTGGAGAACTGTTGTCTTCTCAACCTTGCCAGATCCACCATCTCTCTGATGACATGAACTTCAAAAGGGTTCCTTCTGTGAACCTCATTTTTGTAGTGATTTCCCAACACGCTGTCAATAAGCCATTATAAGTTAGTTATAAGTCTGAGACGCATTCAAAAAGCTCTGTCGTCCTTAGGAACACATCAAATACATTTACATATACACATCTTTACTTTTGTATACAGTATCTTAAGTTATCTGTTTATTCTAGATAGGTATCTAAGACACTATGATTATGTTCATGGTTGTTATGAACACAGTATGTATGTGCCAAAACTTGGAAAAAACATTTATAGGTCAACGTATGCCAATGTTATAGAAAATTTGGATAAATTTTTTATGCGTCCATGTACGTTCTGCAAATCGTTAAGGTGTGACAGGACCATTAGTCTCCTCTAACCCTATACGACACAGTCCAGAGTTTTAATGATCCAGAAGAAAGTAAGCCTATAAAAATATTGTGGGAAATGGAGAAAATGCTGGTAACAAGCACTTTCTCCTTTTCACGGAATGTTTTCTACCCAATCAGAGACAGAAATCTTCATCTGAGCTACATTTATTTTATTGCCTGCATTTGCTTCAGTTTGGTCAGGTACCAAAATTTTGTCATTTTGTAAAGAGTTAACTTAGCATAATTATATCAGCTGATTAAGTCTAATCATAGAAGACTTAAAACTGAAATTGATAATTAGCTTGCACCAGTTTTTTAATTGTCTCCAAAACTAATGTGTTAAACAGTCAATATGACATTTAAGAAAATGGAATCCTTAAATCTTTTATTTGCAATTTGTAAACATGTCATTGTCAGCTTTTAGTTATTTTAGAATAGGTAACAAGGTTTCAGTCATTTGTTTAAAAATTTAACTTCCACAATAAGTTACTATTTCTCATTTTCTCACTAACAAATTTCTGGCAGCAAACTTTGAAAACACCTCTGTAACTTAGTGATAAATGACTGAAAGATTTATTGATACAGGATGTGAAAATATTATGGAACAAGGAGAAATTGCTTCTTGAAAGCAATTGTATACCACAGCGTTTTCAAAAGAAGTATGTTGCAAGACAAAAAGTCACCTGTTGGTGTTTATATAATAATTTGACCCATGCTGTGACAATAGGTGGCATAGTGTATCACCTTGTTGGATTTTACCTAGCAAGTAATCACATAATTAGTGATCCATAAAATCCATTTTCTTCTGCAACCATCTGAATCTGGAGGTAGTATGGTCCTTAGACATGCAGAAAATTTACAAATAGCAAAAAGTTTCGTCTCATATCAGCCTGTGCGGACTGTGCAGGCTTACATGGGTCAATACTTTTTGCATAAAGCATGGCTTATTTAACTTTACATATTTAACCCTTTCCCAAATGACAAATTTTGGACTGGTCCAAATTGAAAGAGTTTGCAGACGACAATTTTAAATTTGATGAAAATGGCAGAAAGGTCTCAAAAAGGGTAGAAAAGACTGTGGGAAAAGGAGAAATTGCTCGTTATGAGCAATTTCTCCTTTTCCCACAGTGTTTTCAAAAGACTTGTACTGCAGACACGTGAAAACCAGGGCTTGTTTGGGAAAGGGTTAAGGTGTTTAGTGCAGGACTGTCAGCAGTGTTTATTCCTGTTCATGGTTTTAGTAAACAATTGTCTGCAGAATTATATATCCTTATGGGTTGAAATGTAACAGCAAAGTTTAAAAAAAATAAGAAAAATGTCCATTTAACTCTTTACCACACAATCCCGACTTTTAACGACCCTGAGAACGAAGTCTTTTGAAAACATTGTGGGAAAAGAAGAAAATGTTGGTAACCAGCATTTTCTCATTTTCCCACAATGTTTTCAACCCGTCCCAAAACAAATTTAAATTTTTCAGTCACATTTGTTTTGTTGCCTGCAAATGCTTTCAATTTGGACTTGTCTAAACTTCTCTTGTTTGGTAAAGCGTTGAAATGTCAGTAGAGTTTGACACCCTATATCAGATGTGCTCATTAGAATATGTCAAAACAAGATACAAATGTCACTTTTGGTCTGTATATTGAACTCTTTGTTATGACAAACTTTTGGACTTGTGCAATTTGAAAGCATTTCCAGGCAACAAAATATATGTGACTGTATTGGTGGGCTTTATAATCTTTGTGGGATAGAAAACATCGTTGGAAAAGGAGAAAATGCTGGTTAACCCTTTCCCAAACAAGCCCTGGTTTTCACATGTCTGCAGTACATGTCTTTTGAAAACACTGTGGGAAAAGGAGAAATTGCTCGTAACAAGCAATTTCTCCTTTTCCCACAGTGTTTTCTACCCTTTTTGAGACTTTTCTGCCATTTTCATCAAATTTAAAATTGTCGTCTGCAAACTCTTTCAATTTGGACCAGTCCAAAATTTGTCGTTTGGGAAAGGGTTAAGAGCATTTTCTCCTCTCCCAATAATGTTTTCAAGAGTTCTTGTCCTCAGGGTCTTAAAAACATGGGATTGTTTGAAAAAAGTGTTAACCCATTCTTGTATAGGCAAAAAAAAAGGCAAGCCACTCTTGCACATACTAGTGACACAAAAGAAGAATTGGCATTAGTAAAAGGAAAGTGGTATACTTGAATTGTATAGAAAGCCTTGTGGAAAATCAAGCAAGTGCTTCTTTTTCCCGCAATGTTACCAACAGCCGCTCCCTGCAGAACGTTGCTTTGAACCCTCTGCCACACAAAACAGAGTTTTAACGACCTTGAGAAAGAAGGCGTTTGAAAACATGGGAAAAGGAAAAAATGCTTGGAACCAGCATTTTCTTCTCATCTTGTCTTTTGAGCCATATTTAATTTGTCTTCTGCAAATGCTTTGAAAAGGGACAAGTCTGAAATTCTGTTGTTAGGGAAACAATTAAAGTGCATCGGTTGCATGGTATTGAGTACATTTTCATTCATTATAGCATATAAAACAACACATTTGGGTATCAGATACTTCGGATGAAGTGTACTCGTGCATCTACTACCAACTTGCTTTGGTGGTCAAGGCATTTTGTTTTATGGAACCCTTGGGGCGCTAAGCAGAACTTGAGTTGCTTTTGTAGCCAGTGTTGGTCACACAGAATATGCAGTCTGATCTTGGATCTATACTGTCTGCTCTTCTGTAAACTCTTTACCACACAAACCAAACTTTTATTGACCCAGATGAAGAAGGCCTTTGAAAACTTTGTGGGAAAAGGAGAAAATGCTGGCAACTGGCATTTTCTTCTTTTCCACAATGTTTTCTACCCTGTCAGAGAGCTCAAACTCCTTTATGGCAATTGTGAATTTGTCGTCTGCAGATGTTTTTAATTTGAAAGATTTGTTTGGGATTGGGTTAAACATTTTGACTGTAGCAGTCTGGATATTGCAATTGCTTTTTTCCTTTGACTGAAAAGACCATTTCCCTCAACTAGTGCCCTATGGGTTAATAAAGAACATATTTTCTAAGATTTATATTTTTCTCTTTTCAGCCGGGCCACAAATCACATATGCACCAAAAGATACCAAAGTGTCGGAATCATCCATTGTTAGTTTTTTCTGCAAAGCATCGGGTAACCCACCGCCAGAATTCCGATGGGAACGTGACGGCAAAGTGCTGAATTCCCAGAGAAAAAGATACAACATAATCAAAATGCCACATGGAAGTGTATTGAGAATCGAACCAGTCAGCAAGAAAAAGGACGACGCAGTCTTTACCTGCCTGGCAAAGAACGAGTATGGAGAAAAGCGTGCCAATGCAACCTTACATGTATATCCAATGAATAGTAAGTAATGAAGGTGATTTTGTATGTTATTCCATGCCTTTTCTGATGTGTTATATAGCTCTGCCCTGCAACTACTTGTTGAGAATTAAAACCTGCAGTGCTTCCCCAGCAATTTTACCTGGAATGAGCCAATTTTGAACTTTTTGCCTAGAAGTGTGTACCACTAGAACCTAGAGACATCCTATTTGCACTAGGTTGTCTTTGATAAGATGTTCAGCCCTTTACCACAAGATAAAGGTTTAGATTCATCAAAATTTGAATTATTTGCAGACAATAGCTTGTCTCAAATGCTGGGATGTGCCTTTGATACATTATAAAACATTGTGGGAAAAGAAGAAAACTTTGGTTTCCAGCATTTTCTCCTTTTTCCATCATTTTTTTAATACCATTCTTACCTAGGATTGTTAAGACTCTAGGTTGTTTGATAAAGGTTAAGAAATCCAATTGAAATGTCTTCCACAATTTTATACAAATTAACTAAACTACAATCAGTAGAGACTAGAATAACTAGCAGACTTGCAGATCTTGCAAATGAAATCAATTTACTTAACCCTTTCCCAAACGACAAATTTTGGACTGGTCCAAATTCAAAGAGTTTGCAGACGACAATTTTAAATTTGATGAAAATGGCAGAATGTTATCAAAAAGGGTAGAAAACACTGTGGGAAAAGGAGAAATTGCTCGTTACGAGCAATTTCTCCTTTTCCCACAGTGTTTTCAAAAGACTTGTACTGCAGACACGTGAAAACCAGGGCTTCCTTGGGAAAGGGTTAATCCCTTTTCAATCAGTAAATTGACCTTTTAATTTCAATTTCTTTTGATTTTAATCAGTTAAAGAATGTTATTATCTTTGACATTAGTTTGAATTCCTTATTTATGGCACATACCATTCATCAGAATTCATTGATGCTTCAAAGGCTGGCTAGCATGCTAAGATTTCTTCTTTATTAGTTGAAACATGCAATAAGATATCATTCTTTTACATACCTGTTATCACACTAAGGATAGTATAAGGTCATTTTTTGTATAGAATAATTCAAGATCAGTCTGTAGCATTTTGTCCAGTCTAATCTTTGAACTACACTGTCCTATATTTATGGGAAGCCAAAAAAGCTTTTGAGTTTAAACTGTTGACTGAGAATGTGGTTTTTATATACATAGCAAGTTGTAAGTTAAAGGGGCATTAACACTTTACCAAAGGTCATATTTTAGACAAGTTCAATTTGGAAGTCTGCATACACATTAATTGCAGTTCAGATCATCTGATTAACCCTTTACCACACAATCCCGACTTTTAACGACCCTGAGAAAGTAGCCTTTTGAAAACATTGTGGGAAAAGGAGAAAATGCTGGTAACCAGCATTTTCTCCTTTTCCCACAATGTTTTCTACCTTTCCCAGAACAAATTTCAATTTTTTAGTCACATCGAATTTGTCGTCTGCAATTGCTTTCAGTTTGGACCAGTCTGAAATTTTGTCATTTGGTAAAGAGTTAATTTCTTTGAAAGATAAGAAACATTGTGGATAAGAAGGGAGGGGAAATGCTGCTGGTTGCCAGCATTTCTTCTTTTCCAACAATGTTTTCAAAGGCCTCCTCAAGGTCATTAAAACTCAGAAATGTGTGACAAAGGTTTAACCCTCTTCCACACAATACGGAGTTTTAACGACTCCAGGGAGGAAGGCTTTTGAAAACATAGTGGGAAAAGAAGAAAATGCTGTTAACCAGCATTTTCTCCTTTTCCCATCATGTTTTCTACCCTTTCAAGAAAAACACTTCCATTTGAGTCACATTTTATTTTGTCATCTGCAAATGCTTTCGGTGTGGACAAGTCTAAAATTTGTCATTTGGTAAAGAGTTAAACCAGATTTTTACCCCCTCTTTTTTTTGGGGGGGGGGGGGGGGGGGTTAATATTTTGTGAGGAAAAACTCTGTAATTCTTGATGTTTTCTTTATGTATTTCTATCTGTGTTTTCATTTTTAAGCCATCTTTGCAAGCAAATTAAAATTAGCAGTCAATGTCAAGATTTCGTAAAAATCCTTGTGAAAAGAAATCTGGTCAAATGTCCCTTTAAGAGAAAAGCTAGAACTCCTTTTCTTTTCTAAGGCTTTTGTGTTAGTCTAAGCTGATAAAATGTGCATTTTGCAGAAATCAACTAAATGAGAAATACAGTCAATCTTGTATTAAACGACCACGCTAGGGACATTAAAAAAATGGTCGCTGAATAAATCGGACTGGGGGGGGAGAGAGAGGTTGCAAATTACATTATTTACACATTAATTAGATTGATTTAAATATATTCTTTACTATAGGTATATGTTACTTTTCTTGGGTAAGTATCAAGAAAATGCTTCAATAATTTTTTTTGAATCCACAGCAATTTCTTAAGAGAAAGAAGAAGTCGAAAGTAGGTCAAAGTAGTCGCCAAGAAATCTCATGTGAACGAACCTTTTAAACAAAATTTCTTGATGTTTGTGGGATACCTGGCAAGTAATTCGTGAAATACACAAACAGTGTGTAAATATAAGCATGTGTGAACGACTCGTCGTAATCAAGAACAACTTTTTATTCTGTGACATTCTCGAATTGAATTTGTCATTAAAGGACACACCTGATTTGTAGTGCCTATTTTTAACCGAATCAAAAGTCAACTTTGTGCAGTGGTAATGGAACAAAGTTCTATTCCATTTAGGGAGACCACAAGGATAAATAAACGGAATTTCCCATCCTTTTCACACGTCCGTAGGCTAGCTGATAAGGGATTTGTTGGTCATTATGACATGGTTCTGCATTGTTGACACTATTGTCAAAGGGTAATTAACAGTTAGACATGTAAATGCGGTTAATCCTGTAATTGACACATGCTGTGATGTCTTGATTAGGATAAATCAGAGGTTGTTATCATATACTGTCAATTGAGGATCCACAATTTTGATGATGAGTGTTGATGGGTCGCTTAATGAAAGAAATAGTGGTCTTTGGGGCCTTAAATAGGTGGTTGTTGGTCACATAGTACAAAAGTCGCTTAATATAACATGTAATTAGAGGAAAATAGCTCGGGCGTACTTAAAAACAGTCGTTTAGCACAAAAGTCGCTTAAAACACGTGGTTGCGTGTACAAGATTGACTGTATACTTAAAAGCATTTTGTTTGAAAAGTTATCTCTACATTATGTTATACCGAAAATTTGGGGTCTATTGACTTCCTGGGGTTTAGGTGTTGGATTTATCAAGGTATCCTGGTTTGATCCCTGCTGGCAGTGTTGGTCACACTATAGTCTCTTTGAGCAAGCCAATACAGAATCCCACCATAGCACTGAGGAAACCATGGAATGGCACTAGCTTGTGAGCGAATGCCATCATATGACTGAAATAAAGTTGAAAGACACAAAAAGCTGAATTCAAACAAACAATCGTTAAAAATTCTATCACCATGGTGATTTAGGAACATAATAGTGTAATGGAATCGAAATAACTTTGTCACAATATGCAAATGAGAATATAAAATCTGTCTGCCTGAAAGAGATAAGCCCTTTCTTGAGTGGCTTGATCTGACTGAGATTGGGCTTTGAATATCATATGAGCTGGCAACCGGCTATTCATGACAAGATTTTGACTGGTTCCTGATTTCTGCTAGATAGATTCTGTCTCTTCTTTCTGTTGGAATGTTTTATCAACGGCAACTTTACAAAAGAAAAATTTGGTAATTGCTGACTGCCTTTCTACACTGAATTATTGAAAATGAACTTTCAAACAATACTTTAGCAAAGCATTTACCTTAACTGAAAGGCATATTTCTAACAATTGATTTTTTGTAATTTATCCTTTGACATGCTTGTATTGCAAATGACTAAATTATGTTGTGGAATGAATCAAGTTTCTTGACTTTGAGAGAAACTGCTGTCCTGTTTTTCATTTCTGCATTGATCCAAGTATACATTATAATGTCGGTTTTCTTCTTCATGCATTTATTGCAGCTGTCCAGTGCACAGATTTGTTCCCAGAAACTATATGAAACTGATTTCTATGAAACATTGCTGTGTCATATGGCTTTGAAAGCATCTACTCTCCAAGTTTGAATGATCTGTTCTTTTTCCGTCCATCCACTGTCTCTGCTTAACCTTCCCTTTTTTGTTGCATGGTCTTCATCCTACAAAATTGCTACTCTAACAATATTTCCTCTTCTTTTGTATTATTTCCTACAATAAAAAAAACCCCTAAACCCTCACTGTACAAAAAGTAATTGTACAAAAGCAAGTGATAGCTCTCTATAGTAAACTTAAAAGAATTAATTTTCTTCCTAGTGAAAAGTGTTACCAATTTCATTGCTTTTTAGTCGTTACTATCTAGAAGTTCAAAGTTCAATTACTGCCTCAGCCAAGATTCTTTGAAGTTTTGATTGTAGTGTTTTGGACTGAAATCTTTTTTCTCTCCCATCACTGACCATCGTTCCTATGGTGTTCTATATATGGTATTCAGCAGCTGGTGGATTGTAGAGGGATTTAATAAGTTTCACTTTAAAGCAAGAGTCAGAAATGGATTGATAGCATTGGAAAAGATATACTTTGAAAGAAAGGCATTAAGTGCACAGACACAAACACACACCCTATGAGACATAAACATGCTCCTATTTCTGTTGTAGAGTAGAAGCTTGGTTGATTGAAAATTCTTTATTCAGAAATTTTGTTAGGTTTTTTCTCTCTGCATTACAGTGAGTCTTCATGCTTTTTATCAGTTGAAAAAGAAACAAGTAGAAAACCTAAAGCAAACAGATTTATTATCAAAAATACCTAGTGTAGATCCTGTTTGGGATGTTCCAAAAATGAGTGTCATTTCCTGCTGGAATTTTGTCATATGATGGAAAACTGACAGTTATTGTGGTTTGTTGATGCAGACTTGTGTAAATCCATGTATTTCTGATCCCAGTATATATTTCATTAAGATGATACTAGATGTAATTAATCTGAATGGTACAAACACTTTTTCATCAATTACTTGTGATTCCATAAGATTCCTACACCTACAGCCAAACAAAGATAGGCATATCCATAGAAGAACTTTTAGAAAGGGAACTTCATCATATATGTGATATGAGATACTCTTGGAAGTATACTGCCTTCACATCACAATATAATAATTCTAAGGATGAAATGCCATGAAATTTTCATATTAATCTCAATAATCCTTTACTGCACAATGCCGCCTTTTGATGCCCCTGGGAAAGAAGCCCTTTGAAAACATTGTGGGAAAAGGAGAAAATGCTGGTAACCAGCATTTTCTCCTTTACCCACAATGTTTTCTACCCTATCAAACAAAAATTGCACTATTTCAGTCACAGTGAAATTGTCGTCTGCAAATGCTTTCAATTTGGACAGATCTAATATTTTGTTGTGTGGTAAAGGGATAATTCAGTTTGAAGGAAAGGGAATAAATCATAACCAAGCTTTTCCACTACATTGACATGAATTTGCAGAACACCATTGAACTCATAGTGGAGTGCAAGAGGCATTGTTCAGCTTCTGACTCTCTAACTTTGATCTCTTGTTCCAGATATCGATTACAAGAATTGAAAAGATCAGGATCTTTTAAAAGCTTGGTCTACAGTAAAACAGTCTGTGGCATGTAGAAGCATGTTATTATCGTTTCTCAGGAACCAGTCTGTCACAAGTAATTTCAGCTCTGTAGTGCCAGAGAGAAAACTAATTCATTTTGCTCTTGTGGCTGAATCGCCTCTGAAAACTAATTCGTACTTGAATTGTTGCTCTCAAAATTTAAATGGACAATGGAGGGTAAAGTCAAAATTTTTATGCAATTCATTTTTTGAGCAAGTTGAGCTGACTAGGCTGTAATTATGTACATGCTCAAGTACACCAGTCCATAGAAAACTTTTTTTCATTCCATAGCTCTTTCCCAAATTGTGATTTTTTTTTTAACCCTTTACCACACAATCCCGACTTTTTACGACCTTCAGGGAGAAGCCTTTTGAAAACATTGTGGGAAAAGGAGAAAATGCTGGTAACCAGCATTTTCTCCTTTTCCCACAATGTTTTCTACTCAATCAAGGACAAGTTTTGTCATTTGAGCCACCTTTAATTTGTTGTCTGCAAATGCTTTCAATCTGGACCAGTCAAAATTATTGTCGTTTCGTAAAGAGTTAAATTTCCTATATTGAAAGCATTTTCAGAGGATAAAAAGGATTGAACTCTTTATCAAATGACAAAATTTTAGACCAGTCCAAATTGAAAGCATTTGTAGACGACAAATGCGACTTAAATACTGAAGTTTGTTATGGAATGGGTAGGAAACATTTTCTCCTTTTTCCACAATGTTTTTTCAAAAGGCTTCCTTTTTAGGGTTGTTAAAAGTCTGGATTGTGTGGTAAAGGATTAATGATGGGATTTGTCTTGGTAAGGGGGAAACACTGTGGAAAAAGGAGAAAATATTGGTAATCAGTATTGTCTCCTTTTCCAACAGTGTTTTCAAAACGTTTCTTGCTCAGTGTAGTTAAAAAACAGTACTGTTTGGTAAATGGAAAAGAAGTCGTAATATCTTTAATATGTGTTGCCCTCTATGACACTGTCTTATGAAAGATTTGAATAGCCGGTTGTTTCTAGTTTCAGATTTTTACAAAATTGGAAATCCTGTTATGTATTTGGATGGATAACTTTGATTGTTTGTTATTATTGAAGAGGTTTCTGTAAATTGCCCTGAAGCCTACAAGCAGTGCCAAAGGTTTTTTAATTTTCAAGGTTTACTTTGTGTTCTTCAGAAATATTGCCCATAAATACAAATGTTACATTGTAAATAATGGCATTGAATTTGTAGTGTAAGTTAAAAGTATACGTTTGGGAGATGCAATACAACTTCTAAAGCATAAAAACACAGGAAATTGACAGTTTCAAGTCATAGAAAAATATGCAGATAATGTAATTTAAAAAGTTCTGGCAAGAAAATCTCACAAGATATTCAGACATTTTAGATATTGAAGATCATAAATCAGATTGCAGGTTATTTGATCTTGATCTACACAGTCTACTTCCTATTCATTCCAAAGGCTTACTAAAAGAGAGGATGGTTTGGCAAAAGTAACCTTTTTAACTTGATATTCGAGATAAAATATGTTGCCATGCTAGCAGGTAGAGAAAAACTCTTGTTAGACAAGGGACATAACTGTGAATGCCAGAATGTAAGATGTGTATGATTTCCCTTGACTGTGTATCCTAATGTTACCTTTGGATTGTTTGACCCAAAAATAAATACCATGTAAGTTGAGAAGCTCCCCCCCCTCCTATATATCTTGGTACTTCTTTTACATGAAAGGAAGCCTGTTGAACATCTCCTCGTTTGCTGTCTGATCATAGAATGCTACCTGAGTGAATCTGCATGTTGAATTTGAATGTAAAAAAATGCTTTGCACTGACAACATTTGAGTCTGTTATAATTATGCCTACTGGGTTGACCTTTTATATTTTTTATGTGACAGCAATCTTAACTCTTTACCAAACTATTTGGTATTTAAAAAAAAAAAAGCTGAGGACGAAGACTTTTGAAAACATTATTGATATAAGAGAAAATACTGATACCCAGCATTTTCTCACTGCCTCATGTTTTCTGTCTTTTTTTTTTAAAGATAAATTTTCATAATTTGAGCCACATTTAATTTGCTGTCTGCTAATGTTTTAAATGTGGACAGGTGTAAAATTATAATTGTCTGGTAAAGGGTTGAATGGTTGACAATTTCTTGGAGTAGAATGAAAATTGTTAGCAAAGAAATTGGTGGCATATAGCTTATGATCTAAACTGATGCTTAGGCAGCCATTTCTTTATTGATTGGCTATTTATATATATTTAGTTAGAAAATTCACAAAACTGTGCTTTTATCTTGTCAAAGATACCACCTTTGAAAGCAAAACCTGAAATGATTTGATTGTTGTTAATGAAATAAGAACTTTGCAGATTTTCTTGTGATAGAAAAAACAAAGCAAAAGCATTATTTACATTTTGCATGAACTTTCAGGAGACACCAACCCTGACTGGATCCATAAGTTTGAAGGTAAACCCTGGTATTTTTACTAATTAACCCTTTCCATCATACCCCGTAACCCTAGTCCCTGAAATCCCCATGGTAACAGTGATACTACAGATTACCTTGACCTTGACTAAAGCTCATTCTGACCCATTCTCTGACATGCTTATTTTAATCACTTCAGCAATCTATGGAAATTCAGAAGCGTTTTCTTTTTGAAGGTTACAAAACTTGCCTATAGAGAAAACAGGCAGATAATTACTTTTGATGTTTTGAATGTTTGAAAGTAATCTAAGGAAATTCAGGCGTTTTAGTTTGAAGATTGCAAAACTTTTCCTATTAACCCTTTACCAAACGACAACATTTTAGAGTGGACCAAATTGAAAGCATTTGCAGAAGACAAGTGTAGCTTAAATGGTGATTTATGTAATGGATAGGGTAGAAAACATTGTGGGAAAAGGAGAAAATGCTGTTAACCAGCATTTTCTCCTTTTCCCACAGTGTTTTCAAAAGGCTTCTATGTCAGGATCGTTAAAAGTCGGGATTGTGTGGTAAAAAGTTGAGAAAAAATGTAAATATTTAATATAAATGTAGAAAGTTTGAAACTTAATTTGGTATAAGGGCTCCTCTGTGGCTAAGTGGTAAAGGATGTTTGAGGTATTGCTCATGTGGGAGTGACCTTGGGCAAGGCACTTCTCTAGCCCATTGATGTACTGGTGAAACCCAGGAAACTCGTGAATAAATGAGCTGTTACCTAAATTTACTCAACAATCCAGAATTTTACAGATCAAGGTGGAGAAAGCTTTTGAAAATATTTTGGGAAAAAGAGAAAATGCAGGTTACCAGAATTTCTCCCTTTCCCACAATGTTTTCTAGCCAATCATAGAACTTAAGCTCACAGGTTCCAATTTTGATTGTGTCATCTGTGCAGGTGGTTTGAATTTGGAAGGTCCTAAAAATTGTCAGTTGGGAAAGGGTTTTACCAACTCAGAATTTTTTTTATCAATGAATGAAAATTTTACCAAAATCATGGGGAGCTGAAGGACTTTTTAAAGAGGCTATTATCAGAGAATGAGTAAAGTCACCAACTGTAACATGACAAAAATGTTTGAGGCAATATTAGTGTTTTAGATATGTTAGACATAAATGGCATGGGTACCAAATTGCACTTTTGCTAAAAATGATGACTGCACACTTTTCCACTGTCGCTACTGTTAACCCTTTACCAGACGACAAAATTTTAGCCTTGTTCAAATTGAAAGCATTTGCAGACAACCATTTCAGTGTGGCTCAAATGGTGCAATTTTTCTTTGATAGAGTATAAAACATTGTGGGTAACATTGTTACCAGCATTTTCTCCTTTTCCCACAATGTTTTCAAGGGTTCTTACCCAGGGGCGTTAAAAGGCGGCATTGTACGGTGAAGGGTTAACAGCCAAATTTGTATCATTTATAATATTGTATGGATTTAAATATGCATCGTAGAATTTTTGATAAAGTCTGACTGTGTTTTTCCAATTTTGAATTCCTTAAACATTTATTGAATGTTACGGTTTTGACATCTTACTATTTTTGTTCATTGTTAGACCTGGTGCAGGTATACTAGAAGATACTAATCCAACTTTTGTATCTAAATAGCTCTTTTCTTTGCGCTTTGTGCTTTTCTTTTAAATTTTGCGCAGTGCTGTAACATTTAGGTAGATGAATAATTCATGTGCGCTGCATAGATTTAGGAATATTCGGACATCTTTAACCCTTTACCTTATATTCCTGGGTTTTCACGACCCTGAGAAAGAAGCCTCTTGAAAACATTGTGGGAAAAGGAGAAAATCCTGGTAACTAGCATTTTCTCCTTTTCGCACAATGTTTTCTACCTTTCCCAAAACAAATTTCAACTTTTGAGTCACATTAATTTTGTCGTCTGCAAATGCTTTCAATTTGTACAAGTCTAAAATTTTGTCGTTTGGTAAAGAGTTACTGTGTTTTTTGTGTTACTGCTGAGTTACTTCTTGTAATTTAGACATGATTTTGAACCAAGTGACGAAATCAGAAAGTAAATGGGGGTTAAATGGTAGGATTATGTCTCTGAAAGAGTAGAAAACAATGTGGGAATGGGAGGAAATTACACATGAGTTGTGCTCTGTGACAAATGATTTAATGCATCTACCTATGTCAGTGAGCGGTCTGAACAGTCTGCTTTTGGTTAACCCTTTACCTTACAATCCTGACTTTTAACAATCCTGAAGAAAATGTCTATAGAAAACATTGTGGAAAAAGGAGAAAATGCTAGTAACCAGCATTTTCTCCTTTTCCCACAATGTTTTCTACCAATCTGAAATCAAGTTTTAATTTTTGAGCCACAATTGATTTATAGTCTGCAAATGCTTTCAATTTGGACCAGTCTAAAATTTTGTTGTTTGGTAAAGAGTTAATTTTCTGCATGTCACAGGACAATAATTCTACCGCATGATTTCCAACCAACATTTATGTTTGATGCTACGACTTGCTTGGTATAATTTGTTATAAAAATGCATTAAACTCCATTTTCTCAGAGCACTGTTGTCAAAAGCTATCTTTCTTGGGGTCATGTACAAAATAAATGAGCCATTCTCTGTGAAAAGGAGGTTTAATACATCTGCAGAAAGTATCTACTCGGGTCAGCCTGGGCAGTCCGTACAGGCTGACCAGGGTTGAAACTTATTGGTCAATTTGCTGCATATCTAAAGACCAGTCTACACCATTATGAACTTGGTGGTTGTAAGACAAAATGGATTTTAATGGATCCATAATTATGTGATGACTTGCTTGTTATGACACATCACAGATGCATTAAACCCCTTTTGCTGGAGCAGGCTCAAATAAATTGCCTGCGTCACTGCAATATGAAGAAGGTGTCTCACTATATATAACAGAGTGAGGATGTAAAATATGATTCCTTGCAGCCTTAATGTGATTTACATTTTCTTCAAAAGCAACTTTAATCATGCTTTGCACTTAAAGGGTCAAAATGTTATAAGCTTATCACTATGCATTTGTGCTGTGGATGCACTATCTACTTAAAACAGAAGTCTGTCACATAAAATCCTACCACAATGGTGTATCATCATTATTAGCTCGGCTGTTTCCAAAATAGGTTGAGTTATTGTCATAGCCCTGTCATCTGTGTCTGCCTTGTGCAAAAACTTTGACATTCTATAATATCTCTATTATTACTGAAGATGTTGACTTTAAACTTGGACAAGATGTTAACTATCAAAAGGGGAACCCATACAATGCAAGCGGGTAACGTTCAAAGTATATTTGACACAGTTACGCCTACTTTTTTGACTTTGCATTTTAAATGAAAATCAAGCAACTGCTGCCAAGCGTTGGCACCTGCATTGGTGCTCCTGTTGTTTGAAGTGTCCACTTAATGTACATGTACCACAATTTCACATAGGGTTTGATCCAGAACATTAATTTCAGAACCTAGGAACTGGATTATTAGCTGGCAGACCTTTGATATAATATTAAGTTCACCTACCCTTTATCAAGCAATCCCCTTAGGATGTAAGCTTTTGGAAACATTGTGGGAAAAGGTGAAGGGAGAAAAGGTTGGTAACCTGTGTTTTCTCCTATTCCCAACATGTGTCTACCCCTTCCAAGACAAATTACATTATTAGAGCTACATTTGGATTGTTGCCTGCAATCTATGCCGGCAATTTCGAGGAACCTGCTATTTTCTTGTTTAGTAAAGAGTTAAACCTGTAAGCAGTAAGATATAAAGAACACATGTAATCAATGTGTTTTGTTTATATGACACTAAAATGAAATGGACGTAGAAAGAAACTATTTTTAGCTCCACTGGCTGAAGGCCAGCGAGCTTTTGTCATGGCCCAGGGTCCTTCATGCATCGGTAGATCTGTCTGTCTGTATGTGCGTTAACTTACATTTCAAAGATCTTTTTCTCTGAAACTACAGATCCAATTTTGATGAAACTTCACAGAAATGATCCTGTCATAGCCCTCCTCAGAAATACTTCAAAGAATTTGATTCCGTTAAAAACTCTGGTTTTCATGGCAAAAAAACTGAAAACTATTGAAAATCTTTAAAAATCTTCTTGTCTGTAACCATAGGGCTTAGGGCTACAAAATTTGGCATGTAGCTTCATCTAGCAGACTTCTACCAAAACATTTCAAATAAAAGCTTGGGGTCAAAATTGGTCCTGCCCAGGGGGTCACAAGTTTTACATGGGCATAATTATAATATAGTGAAATTGTTCAAAAATATTGGTGTCCCTAAACCATAAAGCATAGGGCATGAAGCTTTATTGACCCCTTCTAAGAGTATTCAAATTATAGTGCTGCGTTGAAAATGGACCCCTCCCAAGGGGTCACAAGTTTTTCATGGACTAATATAGTAAAAAATTCAAAAATCTTTTGATCCTTACAGTTATTGTAAGGCCTAACACTACAAAATTTGGTATGCTGCTTAATATAGTAGACCTCTACCAAGTTTGTCCAATATATAGCCCTGGGGGTCAAAATTGCCCCCCCCCCCTCACTTTTTACATGGGCTTAAAAAATTGAAAGCTGAATTGTCTGGTTCCTAACTGTAAGGTCTAGGCTTACCTAATTTTGAATTTAGCTTCATCTGTTGCAAGATTGTTAGAAGTATAACCCTTGGGGATAATAGTGAAAAACTTCTTGTAGAACTATGAATTAGGCTTACTGCATTGATCAAGGGAAGTAACTCCTATTAATGAAATATATATATATATTGTTTGTTACCATTTAACTCCCTTGATTGCCAAACTGTACTATTTCATAATTGATGTTGGGTATCTAGTCAACCTTTTTGAAAAGAAAATGTTCAGTTTTCAGTGAAAGAGATTTATATTGGTGTTAATAGTAACTGTTATCCTCAGATAATTTTAAGACTTAGTATAAAGTAAGGATTGTATCATTCAGGATTTTTGTTCCAGAACTTTACCACTGATGCCATTGAACAAATCTTCTCTGTTTGTAAGATTTGGAAATCTTCTTGTCAGAGCTCTGTTTGTTAGAGTGAATTGATATTTGGTATGAATGATACTTGATCAGACCTGCATGTATTCACTGACATAATCTATGAATTTGAAAAAGATATGATGTTTTCTTAAAGGGGGTGGGGGCTTAGCTATTTTCTGTGTGAAAATCTATTTCCATACAGACTTCTTATGATTTATGTCTCTGTCAGTGCTGATTAAGTGCATGATACATCCCATTTAAAAGGCAGTGGAGCAATACAGGGCCATCATGGCCCTCTTCTCTTATTCTATATACTAAACCAGAAATATGTTTTGAAAAGAATCTTTTTTTCGAAATGGTCTCTTGTTCCTGTTAGTTCAGTGCCTTGTAAAACAAATTTGCAGCAAGCCATTTTGACCACATCCTTGTATTTACTTGTAAATAATTTAAGGCAAAACCAGGTTTGACCACATATTGTTTAACGAAATCAAATGGAGACATTTGCATGTTGACTGACCTTACATTGCTAACAACCCCATACATTGCATGGGAACAACAAAGGTGATATACTGAAACCATTTGTCTCAGTTCAGTTTTGACACACAATATCTGAAACAATTTACTCTGGCATATTTACAGCATTTTGGAGGCAACAAAGCTAGTAGAGCTCAAAGGATGGTTTTGTCTTTGAAAGGTTAAAAAGCATTGTGGTAAAAGGAGAAACATTTCCCTCTTATGTTTTCATAAGCTTTCATTTTCTGATTAGTTCAAAGATGGGATTTTCTGGTAAATGGTAAATATATGAATACAAGTTAAAGCATGGCTAAAGGCCAGATTGCTTATTGCTTTTAACTCTTTGGCTGCTAAATGCGACTCACAGATCTTTCGTGGACAGTGTAGGTCAAGATCAGAACATGCAGTCTGATCTTGGATCTATGCTGTCCAATAAGGAGATGTCTCCCCAACCCCTCTTAACTTTGATTAATACGAACATTTTAGTATTTTACCATCATCTTGAAGGTTTCATTTAACCCTTTCCCAAACAAGCCCTGGTTTTCACGTGTCTGCAGTACATGTCTTTTGAAAACACGGTGGGAAAAGGAGAAATTGCTCGTAACGAGCAATTTCTCCTTTTCCCACAGTGTTTTCTCCCCTTTTTGATAACTTTCTGCCATTTTCATCAAATTTGAAATTGTCGTCTGCAAACTCTTTGAATTTGGACCAGTCCAAAATTTGTCGTCTGGGAAAGGGTTAAGTTATATAGCAGGATAAGAATAAGAGTTGATTTGCATTTTCTTATTCTGTCACAAAGCAACGGCAATGAGTCAATCTAGTCCTTTTCTGTACCACTCAAAACTGACAATTCTTAAGTTTAACTCCTTACTAGAAGACAATAAATTTATGTTAGACTTGTCCGCATTAAATACATTTGCAGACAACAAATGAAAGGTGACTCAAATGATGGAATTTGTTTTTCCGACGGGGAAGAAAACATTGCTGGTTACCAGCATTTTCTGCTTTGCCCACAAATTTTTAAAAATCCTTCTTCCTCAGGGTCACTAAAACTTGGGATAGTATGGGAAAGAGTTAACAACCCAGAGAAAGAAGCCTTTTGAAAGCATTGCAGGGAAATGCTGGTAGCTAGCATTTTCTCCTCCAACAACATTTGTTGCCCCTTTTCATCCTTTACCATACAATCCCGACTTTTAACGACCTTGAGAAAGAAAGCTTTTGAAAACATTGTGGGAAAACAAGAAAATGCTGGTAACCAGCATTTTCTCGTTTTCCCACAATATTTTCTACCAGTCTCAAAACAAATTTCAATTTTTGAGTCACATTAATTTTGTTGTCCGCAAATGCTTTCATTTTGGACTGGTCCAAAATTTTGTTGTTTAGTAAAGAGTTAAAGAAAATCTCCATCATTTGATCCACTTTAATTTTTACAGCTGCAAATGCTTCCAATTTAGGCATGTCCAGAATTTGGAGTCAGGTACAGGGTTAATTCAACGATCAATTATGTTGATATTATCTAGTTTGATAGTCTAGCCTTTTAGATCCATAGACAGTTTATAGAGCTTTTATTCTTTCAGTGAAATCTCCCTCATTCCATTGTTATAGTGCGTTTTTATATAGCTTCCAGAGTAGTTTATTACAGTCCCTTAACTCTTTATCACACGACAAAAATGTTGACTAGTCCAAATTTGCAGATGACATTTTAAATGTAGCTCAAAACATAAAATTTGTTTCTTAAAGGGTAGAAAACATTGTGGGAAAAGAAGAAAATGCTAGTAACCAGCATTTTCTTCTTTTCCCACAATGTTTTCAAAAGGCTTCTTTTACTGGGGTTGTTAAAAGTCGGGATTGTGTGGTAAAGGGTTAACTCTTCACCAAACAACAAAATTTTAGACTAGTCCAAATTGAAAGCATTAAATTTTGCAGACAACAAAATTAATATGACTCGAAAATTTAAATCTGTTTTGAAAAAGGTAGAAAACATTATGGGAAAAGGAGAAAATGCTGGTTACCAGCATTTTCTCCTTTTCCCTTTGTGTTTTCAAAAGCTTTCTCTCTCAGAGTAGTTAAAACTTGGGATTTTGTGGTAAAGGGGTCAAATATTTTATCTTTTAATACTTATGTTGCCCTATGCAGACAACCTTCTTTTTTTCTTGTTGTTAGACCACTTTGAGAACATTGTGACAAAAGGTTTTATTGATTGATATTGAATATGTGTTGAATGTTATGCAGCTTTTTATGGAGTATCATTAATATCACAGCAGTAGACGATGGAATATATGTGGCTGAGGTGACGATGTTTACATTGAAATGGAAGAAAACGGTGTGGGACAAGGAAAAAAAATACTTACCACCCCCATTTTCTCCTTTTTTCTACAATGTTTTCAAAAGCCAACTATCTTAGGATAGTTAGAACTAGGGATGCTCTCTATTAGCAATGTATTCTTTTACCTGAATGTTTTCAAATGCCTGCTCTAAGGATTCAGTAGGGACTTGCGTGGGGAAGAGGATGGACAGTTGTAGAAAGTTCTGATGAACATTGTGACATTTTGTATGTTTCAGCAGTTTTTTAACCACAGACATGCTAGCTACATCTCTAATGTTTTCTCCAATATTGCATTGTGGGTGCACCATTGTATTGATGATTCATAGCAACCCTTCTCTACTAACTCCTCACCATACAGTCTGTTAATGTCACTGAGAAAGAAGGGTAGTGAAAACATTTTCATAGAAGGAGGGAAAAACTTGTATTAGTTAATTTAACTCCTTACCAAATGACAAAATTTTTTAGGCTAGTCCAAATTGAAAGCATTGGCATATGACTGAAAAATCTGAAAAAAATTGAAATATATTTTGGGAAGGGTAGAAAACATTGTGGGAAAAGGAGAAAATGCTGGTTACCAGCATTTTCTCCTTTTCCCACAACGTTTTCAAACGGCCTCTTTCTCAAGGTTGTTAAAAGTCGGGATTGTGGTAAAGAGTTAAAGCAAGAATTTCGCCTTCTCTCGGTATGTTTTCTACCCTTTGTAATAACATATCCTATCATTTGGGCTGTATTTAAATTGTTGTCTGCAAATCATTTGAGGTGGGCAAATCTGAAATTATGTTGTCTGGTAAAGAGTTAACCCTTTACCAAACAAGTCCTGTAGTCTAAAGACTCAGGGGGATGAAGCATTTCAAAACATTGTGATAAAAAGGAGAAAATGCTGGTAACCAGCACTTTCTTGAGTCTTTTCATTGAAAAAATTCATAATTTAAGCTTTATATGATGAAAATTTTGTTGTAATGCTTTCAAGTTGAGAAAGTCTGGAATTTTGTTGTCTGGTAAACAGCCACTTGTAATCATTCACCAAATAATCAAGTATGTGTTAAATACAAGTATTTCATTTTTTTATAACTGCTTTGTATGTTATTTGTTTCTATTTATCCAGACTATAATCTATTTTCAGCTGTAGTAGTCTAGATAGAAGTTAACACTTTATCACATGGTCCCGGAATGTAACAGTCTTGATGAAGAGGGCCTTTGAAAACATTATGGGAAAAGGAGAAAGTGCTGCTTACCTGCATTCTCTCCTTTTCCCACCATGTTTTCTACCCTTTTAAAGACAAATCCAATCATTTGAGTAACATTTATATTTTCCTTAGCAAATGCTTTGACTTTAGACAAGCCTATCATTTTGTTGTCTGTTAAAGGGTTGACTCTTTCCCAAATGACAAATTTTAGACCTTTTTAAATTCAAAACATCTGCAGACAACAAATTCAAAATTGGTACAAATGAGCCAAAGCTCTCTGATAGGGTAGAAAACATTGTGAGAAAAAGAGAAAATGCTGGTTACTAGCATTTTCTCTTTTCCCCACAATGTTTTCAGAAGCCTTCTTTCCCAGAGTCAAAAGCCTTCTTTTCCAGGATCATTAAAACACAGGATTGTTTGGTAAAGGGTTAAATGTTTGCTTCACTTGTATACAGGATGGAGACATATTAAACTTTTCAATGTTGAAAGGATTGAAATGTGCTTAGAATGGGCATTGTCTCTGAGGGGATTAAAAAAAAATGTCAAAAATAGAGAAAACACTGTTAACCAAACAGCATTTTCCCTTTTTTTCACATTGTTATTCAAAAGTGTTTCCTCTCAGGGAAGGAAATACGTATATTATTTTAGTAAAATGTTTCAAGTTCTATATTAACCCTCTACTGCACAATGCCGCCTTTTAACGACCCTTGGAAAGAAGTCTTTTTAAAAACAGTGTGGGAAAAGGAGAAAATGCTGGTTACAAGCATTTTCTCCTTTTCCCACAATCTTTTTGACGTTATCAAAGAAAAATTGCACCATTTCAGCCACATTTAAATTGTTGTCTGCAAATGCTTTCAATTTGGACAAGGCTAAAATTTTGTCGTCTGGTAAAGGATTAAGGTTGCATAATATGCAGAGAAGACTTTGGTACAATCAATATTCTGAGAGTCTTTGCCTCTGGGCGGTGCAAGATATAGAACGATGTAGAACAGTGATGCATTTTCCAATATTTGTCATCTTAGGAGGCAGGGTTTGTCTTGCACAGACATTTTTTTTTTCATATAAACTCCTGAAGTTAATTCTTGACAGATGACTGAAAACATTCTTGGAAGGGGTCTTTGAAAACATTGTGGGGAAAAAGAGAAAATGCTTGTAACCAGCATTTTCTCCTTTTTCCATGATGTTTTCAAAAGCAGTCTCTTTCTGTGTGAGTAAAACAGGATAGTTTGGTAAAGAGTTAACCCTTTACCAGACAACAAAATTTTGGCCTTGTCCAAATTGAAAGCATTTGCAAACGACAATTTCATTGTGGCTCAAATGGTGCAATTTTCTCTTGATAGGGTAGGAAACATTGTGGGAAAAGAAGAAAATGCTGGTTACCAGCATTTTCTCCTTTTCCCAAAATGTTTTCGAAAGGCTTCTTTCCCAGGGTCGTTAAAAAGCGTCATTGTGCGGTAAAGGGTTAAAAGAACATTTTATAGAAAAATCCAGGGAAAGAACTTGTACCATTTATTTTTAGATTGCAATAAGGCACTCTTTTAGCTGTGAGGCTGACAAATAGAAAATTGAAGGCACGTTTAAATTCAAAACTTTATTTTATCTGTGATGCAAAATCTTGAAGCATCTTCATTTTAATCCACTTTTCTGTTTTCAGGCATTCCAACGGGGTATCCGAGAATTACAGATAACCCAAAACTGAAGTCTGTAGAGAAGGGCCAATCAGCAACATTGAACTGTTCTGTAACAGCGCATGGCATGGATAATCCACCTATTGTATATTGGCTCAAAGATATGGTGCCTGTGGATACCAAAGATCCGAGAATAAGCCTACTTCCCGATGGTAGAATAACCATTTCTTGAATTGTGTTTGACACTGCTTTCAGAATTATTTCAGTGATATCAGGGCAACAGCACACTTACTTATTCCTTTGTGTCCTGAGATTCACTGGTACTATGCTAGGCTCTGAAGTGTCTTGCTCAAGGACACAATTTCTTGAATAGTAGTTTACACCGCTTTTAACTTTGTTTCAGTCAGGGAAACAGCACACTGTGTCCGGGGTTTCACTACTGGTAAGCTAGGGCTCTGAAGTGTCTTCCTCAAGGGCACTCCCACAAAAAAATCAAATGCTTTGAGTTGGGATCGAATATGGGGCCTCCAAGTTTTGAATCATACAACTTCACCACTGAGCAATAAGGACCCGGATGGTAAAAGAAACTTGTGATAAAATTTTCATATAATCCTTTACCAAACGACAAAATTTTAGACTAGTCCAAATTGAAAGCATTTGCAGACGACAAAATAAATGTGACTTGAAAATTGAAATTTGTCATGGAATTGTTAGAAAACATTGTGGGAAAAGGAGAAAGTGCTGGTTACCGGCATTTTCTCCTTTTCCCACAATATTTTCAAAAGGCTTCCTTTTTAGGCTCGTTAAATGTCGGGATTGTGTGGTAAAGAGTTAACCGTAATCCTGCCAAATAAGTTAAATGAGACTTTCAAGCTGGTAGTAAACGCCAGAATAATGCCATTTCAAAATTATTTTTCTGGAGAAAAATATCTCCTTGTTGGATCATGTAGATCCAAGACCAGACTGCACATGCTGATCTACACTGTCCGCAAAACGTCAGTGAATCAGCTGTGATTCTTTATCAGATAACAAAATTTTAGACTTGCTGAAAATGAAAGCATTTGCAAGGACTTTTCAATTGCAAACTAGATAGGGCTCAAATTATGAGATTTAAAAATAAAAATAGTTGAAAAAATTGTAGGAAAAGGAGAAAATGATGGTTTCCAGTATTTTCTCCATTTTATATGCCATATGTGCCGTATCATGTTGCAACGTCTGTCAGTCTGTCTTGTCGTCCATTGCTCTGTGTGGATCTATTATGACAAAGGGTATTGACTATTTATGGCTCCCTTTGGGCATATGTTGCTCCACACCCTGGAGCTCTTGTTCATTGGGATTGTGTGGTACATTGGGATTGTGTGGTACATGTTCAACTCTTTTCCACATGACAAAATTGTAGACTTGTCCAAATTGAAAGCATTAAATTTTGTAGATGACTAAATCAATGCAATCAATGCGAGTCAAAAGTTGAAATTTGTTTTGGGAAGGGTAGAAAACATTGTGGGAAAAGGAGAAAATGCTGGTTACCAGCATTTTCTCCCTTTCCCACAATGTTTTCAAAAGGCATTTTTTTCAGGGTCGTGAAAATCTGGGATTGTGTGGTAAAGAGCTAATAGAGCAGTTAAATAATATCTACCTCATCCTTCAGACAAATGTTTACAATTTTTCCAACGGAAAATAGCATGGACCTAAATCAAACGCCACTGTGTGCCCCATCTGATATGAAATGACATTTTTTGCCACTTTAATAGGCATTTATTCGTAAAAGCACTTTGCGTTTTGCTGATTTCGATCAAGTTTATTTTATGTGTGACAAGGGAAGTAATTATTGTAAATGCTACATAGTATTTTCAGTGGTTGTTTCCCTTTAGATATGAAATATTTGGATTACTCGGACCAAACAGGGCATTTTACCCTTTACCACACAATCCCACCTTTTAATGACCCTGTAGAAGACTGCTTTTGCAAACATCATGGGAAAAGGAGAAAATGCTGGTAACCAGCATTTTCTCCTTCTAACACAATGTTTTCTACGTTATCTAGGATAAAATTTCATCATTTAGGCAACCTATAATTTGTCATCTGCAGCTGCTTTTGATTTGGAATGGTCTAGAATTTTTTTGTTAGGCAAAGAGTTAACCCTCTATGAGAAAACAGAATTTTAGACTTGTCAAAATTGGAAGACATTTTTTCCTTTTCTCACAATGTTTTCGAAAGGCTTCTTTTCTCAGGGTCATTCAAACTTGAGATTGTATAGTGACCAAATACTGGTAATCCAGTATTTTAACACAGAGGAAGAAGACTTTTGAAAGCATTGTGAGAAAAGGAGAATATGCTGATACCCAGCATTTTCTCCTTTTCTATCAATGATTTCTACCCTGTCACAGACAAATCATTACATACTCATAAAATTTGTCATCAGTAGATGCTTTCAATTCAGTCACTGTTATCTAACCTACCAAAGAGAGACCCCACTAAATGAGACATATTTAATATGTCATCTGTAAATGCTTTCAATTTTGTTGAGTCCAAAATTTCGTCGTTCGGTAAAGAGTTAAGAGACACAAAATGCTGATGACTAACATTTACTCCTTTGCCCACAAAGCTTTCTTCCTCAGGATCCTAAAATCATGGCATAATTGTTTCTGAAGTGGTAAAAATAGAAACACTAATGAAATCTACATTATTTACAGGGAGACTTAAGATAGACAGAAGTTTAGAGACAGACTTCGGGAAGTACGAATGTGTGGCCGAGAATGAAATTGGTGTAGCCTATTCCTACCCTGCTATGCTTTATGTAAAAGGTAAGGATTTTTTAAGCCACAAGTTTCGTGTATCCTCCTGCTATTTAGCGCACCGTAGCGGGAAGTGCTCATAGCGGGCTTCTCTGATTGCCTGTCATCCACCCTAGGGTCGTCCATTGTCAACAACATCTTTAACTTTTTATCACACAATCCCGAGTTTTAAAAGCCCTTTTGAAAACACTTTAAGAAAAGGAGAAAATGCTGGTAACCAGCATTTTCTCCTATTCCCACAATGTTTACTACCCTTTCCAAAACAAATTTCAATTTTTCAGTCACATTTATTTTGTCGTCTGCAACTGCCTTCTATTTCGACTTGTCTAAAGTTTTATTGTGTGGTAAAGTGTTGAACATCTTCTTCTCCTAAACCCATAAAATTTGTCACTTGCAAATACTTTCAATTTAACTCTGTACCACACAACAAAATTTTAGACCAGTCGAAATTGAAAGCATTTGCAGACAACAGAACAAATGTTATTCAGAATTTAAAGTTTGTTTTAGGAAAGGTAGAAAACATTGTGGGAAAAGGGGAAAATGCTGATTACCAGCATTTTCTCCTTTTCCCACAATGTTTTCAAAAGCTTTCTTTCTCAGGGTCGTTAAGTCAGGAATGTGTGGTAAAGAGTTAATCAAGGCTGCAGTTTTGGTATCTTTGCCCATGATCTTTTCAAAAGTTGTTGAAATACGGGATTGTATGGCAAAGGGTTTTAGAAATGTCTATTTTTGTGATAGACAAAAGTGGATGATAGTCAGCAGCATATGGGTAACATAGACTGTCTCACTGGAGGTCTGAAAGGTCTTTCTGAAATGGAATCCTTCGTTCATCACAATCTATCTCAACCCCTCATTTGTCAAGTAGATAAATCTACCTCTTGAAAAGAAACAACTGGGTATAAAGTTGATGAACTTGCAGTACTTTCTTAGTCTCAGAGTGGCCCCGGAGGAACACCCCATATTACTGAATGAAGCCCAACTAAACCCTAAATCAAACCGAGAACAGATGACCCAGATCATGTTTGAAACCTTCAGTGCACCTGGATTTTGTGTCGGTATACAGGCTGTACTATCGCTATTTGCATCTGGCCGTACAACAGGCATTGTTTTCAGACAGCAAAGTTTTAGACTTATCCAAAATGAAAGCAAATACAGATAATAAACTCAGATTGGGTCATATAGAGTCACTGAAAGGATAGTAAATGTTTTGAAAAGGTTAGAAAATACTGCTTACCAGCATTTTCTCCCCTTTCCCACAATGTTTTTGTAAAGGTTACTTTCTCAGGGTTGTGTGATAAAGGGTAACCCAATATTAATGTTTTCCATGCTATTTTAACTCTTTACGAAATGACAAAATTTTAGACTCGTACAAGTTGAAATCATTTGCAGACAACAAAAATGTGACTCAAAAATTAAAATTTGGTTTAAAAAGAGTGGAAAACATAGTGGGAAAAGCAGAAAATGCTGGTTACCAGCATTTTCTCCTTTTCCAACAGTGTTTTCAAATGCCATCTTTCTCAGGGTCTTTAAAAGTCGTGTGTGTGTGGTACAGGGTTAACCCTTTCCCAAACAAGCCCTGGTTTTCACGTGTCTGCAGTACAAGTCTTTTGAAAACACTGTGGGAAAAGGGGAAATTGCTCGTAACGTGCAATTTCTCCTTTTCCCACAGTGTTTTCTACCCTTTTTAGCTCCACTGGCCGAAGGCCAGCGGGCTTATGTCATGGCCTGGTGTCCGTCGTGCGTGTGTGCGTCCGTCCGTCCGTGCGTCCGTCTGTCCGTCTGTCAGTCCATCCATCCGTGCGTTAACTTTTATTTCAAACATCTTCTTCTCTGAAACTACCCATCCAATTTTCATGAAACTTCACAGAGATGATCCTGCCATGGTCCTCTTCAGAATTTCTTGAAAGAATTTGATTCCTTCAAAAACTCTGGTTGCCATGGCAACAAAACTGAAAAATATTGGAAATCTTTAAAAATCTTCTTGTCTGAAACCATAAGGCATAGGGCTACCAAATTTGGCATGTAGCTTTATGTAGTAGACCTCTATCATGTTTCTTGAAATTATAGCCCTGGGGTCAAAATTGGCTCTGCCCCAGGGGTCAGAAGTTTTACATAGGCTTATATAGAGAAAACTTTAAAAATCTTCTTGTCTGAAACCATAAGGCATGGGGCTACCAAATTTGGCATGTAGCTTTATGTAGTAAACCTCTATCATGTTTCTTGAAATTATAGCCCTGGGGTCAAAATTGGCTCTGCCCCAGGGGTCACAAGTTTTACATAGGCTTATAGAGAAAACTTTAAAAATCTTCCTGTACCTAGCCATAAGGCCTAGAGCTACCAAATTTTGCATTTAGCTTGATCTAGTTGGGGTCTACCAAAAGTGCCCAAATTATAGTCCTGGGGTCAATTTGGCCTCATGCTGGGGGGGGGGGGTTCACAAGATTTCCATAGGCTTACATAGGGAAAACTTTTAAATCTTGGTGTACATAGCCATAAGGCTTAGGCTACCAAATTTTGCATAATTATAGCATTATCTAGTGGTCAACTACAAACAGGGCCCAAGTTACAGCCCTAGGATCAAGTTTGGCCCTGCACCAGGGGTCACAAGTTTTACATGGGTTTATGGAGTGAAAAGTTCAGAAACCGTCTTGTTACATAAGGTCAAGAACTCCCAAATTTGGCACGCTATTCTTCTAATACACATATTCCCCATTTAGTCCGACTGTAGCCCTGGGGTCAAAGTTTTATAAGGGCTTATATAGTGAAGACTTCTCTTCATGGTTTATACTTATAAGCCAGTGGAGCAATACAGGGCCATCATGGCCCTCTTGTTGATAACTTTCTGCCATTTTCATCAAATTTAAAATTGTCGTCTGCAGACTCTTTCAATTTGGACCAGTCCAAAATTTGTCGTTTGGGAAAGGGTTAAACTGAATACAAGAAGATTTAGACTTGGTGATACTGAGAACACTTGCAGATGACGTGTATATAAAACGGTGTTCAGAGCATGGTATAATTTTGCCTTTAACCCTTTACCAGACGACAAAATTTTAGCCTTGTCCAAATTGAAAGCATTTGCAGATGACAGTTTCAGTGTGGCTCAAATGGTGCAATGTTTCTTTGATAGGGTAGAAAACATTGTGGGAAAAGGAGAAAATGCTGGTTACCAGCATTTTCTCCTTTTCCCACAATGTTTTCAAACGGCTTCTTTCCCAGGGGCTTTAAAAGGCATCATTGTGTGGTAAAGGGCTAAAAAGGTAGAGGACATTTTTACCAGCATTTTGTCCTTTTCCAAAAATGTGTTCAAATGTTATTTTTCTCTGTGGCGCAAAGACTTGAGATAATCTGATAAAGGTTTAATTATGTAGCTCATTTGTACAAGGAACACAAGGCAGGAGTATTTCAAGGAAAAAGAAATTGCCCTTCTTCCTAACCCTTTACCACACAGTCCTGAGTTTCAGTGGCCCTGGTAGAAGAAGCCTTTTGAAAACATTGTAGGAAAAGGAAAAAATGCTGGTAACCAGCATTTTCTGCTTTGCCCACAATGTTTTCTACCCAATAAGGGACAAATTCCATCATTGAGCCACAGTTAAATTGTTGTCTGCAAATGCTTTCAATTTTTATCATGTGGTAATGAGATAACAAAATGTGAGACATTTCGGGTAAAGGAGTGCCAGTTGCTTGTAATAGGCAATCAAACATTTTCCACAATTTTTCCAACAGATAACTGATACAGGGGTGTTTAAAGTTGTAAAAATAAGTTTTCCAGAGTTCTATCAACCTGAGTTTCTTTGATTTTCTAACGTTTGCTGTGTAGGTTAAGTTTCGAAACTTTTAGAGAAGAGTTTATGTTGCTATAGTTTTCTGTCCCAATTACGTACTTGTTGTAAGATATATCGCAGTCTGTTTCAAGATAATTATATAAGTTTAACCTACAAAGCTGCAAACCCAGTGGGTTACAGCAAAACTTGTTTTTATTCACAGTTTACTAGACGACACAATTTTAGCCTTGTCCAAACTGAAAGCATTTGCAGACGGCAATTTCAATGGGGCTGAAATGGGGCAATATTTCTTTGATAGAGCAGAAAACGTTATGGGAAAAGGAGAAAATGCTGGTTACCAGCATTTTCTCCTTTTCCCACAATGTTTTCTAAAGGCTTCTTTCCCAAGGTCATTTAAAGGCGGTATTTTGTGGTAAAGGGTTAAGATTCAACTGTACAGAATATGCTGCCTAGTCTTTGATCTACACTGTCTGCTGCTTTGCAACTCATTCTCCCCAAAGACAACCGCCCGGGTAGCTCAGTGGTTAGCATATCTGACTTGTGACCTGGTGGTTGTGAGTTTGATACTCTGTTGAGGTAAACTTTCTTTCTGGAGATTTTTAGCCTCTCACCTGTGGTGCATGTGAGAAAAGTAGTCAGTGGCTTTGGAAAGAAAGTTGTGTCAGTGCTGGGGTAAGAAAGCCAGGAAACACATGGGCACATCAATGACCGCTATGACCTTAAGTTGTTGAAATGCCATTAAACTCCAATACAAACAAACAACCTCGCCAAAGACACAAATAAAAATCATTTTGGTACTTTGATCTTTCTTCCTGACTATGAGACCATTTGCCAGATAACAAACTTGTCCAATTTGAAAGCAGGGGTAGACGACAACGTGGATGTTGATCAAATGATGGGATTTGTTTATGAAATAGTAGAAAACGTTGTGGGAAAAGGAGAAAATGCTGGTCACCAGCATTTTCTCTTTTTCCCACAATGTTTTTAAAGGTATTTTTTTTCTCAGAGTTGTATGAACTCAGGATTGTTTGGTAAAGGGTTAAGTGCATCAAAAGTAAATTTAGAGCACACAAATTTGACTGCAACCTTGTTAGAGAAAGGATGCTTGCAGTGAGCATTTATCTCCTTTTGCCACACTATTTGCAAAAGTTAAGTGCTTGGAGGCAGTGTAAGTTCAGATCAGACTACACAGAATTTGTGCTATACAGTGAGTGTTTGAGGTTTTATTCAACTCTACACCACACGAGTTTTAACAACCCTGAAAGAGAAGGCTTCTGAAAACATTGTGGGAACAGGAGACAGTGTGGGAAACCAGCATTTTCTCTTTATCCCACAATGCTTTCTACCCTAACAAAGACAGAAATCATCATTTGAGCTATGTTTAATTTGTCATCTGCTAATGGTTTGAATTTGGTCCAGCCCAAATTATGTCATTTGGCAAAGAGTTAATAGTTAAGCTAAAATGGCGTTGAATTTGTTGTACTAATTATCTTTTATGTACTGAAGAACTGATGATTAATTTGTAGGAGTAAGATTCCTTCTGCACTGTAGGCATATTTGTATGGACTATTACTCAAAGAGAAAGATTCAAAAGAGAAAGAATAAGATGAAAGGAAATTTGGATGCAAGTTCCTACCTCTTCTATGAATAGACCCCTTAGTTCTTTAATGTTCCTTAGTTAAACGACAGAATTTTAGACTTGTCCAAATTGAAAGTATTTGCAGACGACATATTTAATTAAGCTGAAATGGTGTTATTTGTCTCTGAAGGTGTAGAAAACCTTGTGGGAAAAGGAGAAAATGCTGGTTAACAGCATTTTCTCCTTGTCCTACAAGGTTTTCAAAAGGCTATTTCCTCAGGGTCGTTAAAACTCGGGATCATGTGGTAAAGGGGTAAAGCTTGATACAGGCAATATCAGCTTTTGTCTTTCTACCGGTTTACCCCTGGTTGGATTGGAAGCACAAAAAGCGTTTGAAAAATCCATGGTCAGCAATCAACCCTCCAGTAGTTAGTATTTTAGCACTTCACCATTGCCTTACCCCAAGGAATGAAGGAAAATGTATATTCCGTGATTGTGTGTAGCCATTTAGAGGCTGAGGAAACTACTGGTTATCAGATAAGATAAATGTTTTCAAAAAGAATTTGAGATCTTGATATCAGTTTATACATTTAGGTTATTACCCTAGTAAGTTTCAAATGAAGTGCTTTCCTGGAAGCTGTACCCTTCATTTCAGAATCAAGGCATCTTTATACTTGTGAAAATCGTTGAATTTTTTAAACTGTTTGGATAAAGTGGCCAAATGTTTAACCCTTTAACACACAGTCCCGACTTTTAATGACCCTGTGAAAGAATCCTTTTGAAAAGATAGTGGGAAAAGGAGAAAATGCTGGTAACCAGCATTTTTTCCTTTTCCCCACAATGTTTTCTAAGCTTCCCCCAAAAAATTTTAATTTTCCATTTATTTTTATTTTGTCATTTGCAAATGCTCTCAATTTGAAACAGTCTAAAATTATGTCATTTGGTAAAGAGTTAACCCCTTATCAAACAATTATTTTTCTTTTGAAAGCCCCAGAGAAGAAAGCTTTTGGGGACATTCTGGGAAAAAGAAATTTCTGGTAACCAGCATTTTCTTGTATTCCTACACTGTTTTAAAGACAAATCCCATCATTTGCAGCACATTCAATATTCTGTCTCCAGATACTGTCATTTTTGACAAGTCAGACAGTTTCGTAAAAAGCTGGAAAAATATTCTTATCAAAGAGGAGTTAAGGTCTTTTAAAAAAAAGCAAGCTATGTTTTGGATTGTAATTATTCTTTTTGTACCATTATGTTCAGAAACTCTGGATATATTAGGATGCTGACAACACAATTAATTGATTGATTGATTGAATTGGAGTTTAACGCCGTTTTAACAGCTTAGGTCATATCAAGGCGGTCAGTGCACCTACACATGTGGTTCCTGGCTTTCTCACATCAGTACTGACACAACTTTCTTTTTAACCTTTTCCCAAATGACAAATTTTGGACTGGTCCAAATTGAACGAGTTTGCAGACGACAATTTTAAATTTGATGAAAATGGCAGAAAGTTCTCAAAGAGGGTAGAAAACACTGTGGAAAAAGAAATTGCTCTTTATGAGCAATTTCTCCTTTTCCCACAGTGTTTTCAAAAGACTTGTACTGCAGACACGTGAAAACCAGGGCTTGCTTGGGAAAGGGTTAAGTCACTGACTACTTTTCTCATGCATCAGAGGTGAGAGGCAAAAATTGCCGATTAGAAAGTTTGCCTCAAGCAGACAATTAAAAAAAAAAACAATATTATTTTACATTGATTGTTGAGCAATTTGTGACAACTGAAATCAATCACTTCAGATGGGGACCCCTTCATATGAGTGCTTCTTGGAAATGTCAAAATGGTAAAACAGTAAAGTAAAAGCTTGATTGCTAAAAACTTACACATTGTCCTTTTTTGCCTGACTTCAAAGCTTTTGGTCAAATTTTGATCTACGCTGATTATCTTCAACTTAGAAGACCCCACCTCTTTTCTTCTAAAACAATTAGAGAAACAAAAAACAATTTTTTGATGTATTTGGGTAGCAAAAAACCACTGTAGTAAACAGGGTAATTGATTATAAAACATAAACCTTTGTCTAATGTTGAGTAGTTTTGATGTATAAAAAACAATCTTGTTTTTTCCCCCACGCTGGTATTTTACTTACACCTGTATCAGAACATCTAAGATGGTATCTCCCAGGAAATAAATCTTTCTTGAGATCTTTCTGTCTAATGTCTAGTTCAGCTTAACCCTTTCCCAAACAAGCCCTGGTTTTCACGTGTCTGCAGTACAAGTCTTTTGAAAACACTGTGGGAAAAGGAGAAATGGCTCGTAACGAGCAATTTCTCCTTTTCCCGCAGTGTTTTCTACCCTTTTTGACAACTTTCTGCCATTTTCATCAAATTTAAAATTGTCGTCTGCAAACTCTTTCAATTTGGAGCAGTCCAAAATTTGTCGTCTGGGAAAGGGTTAAAAGCACTAGGTACTAGCAATGAAACAGATTTATCCTTCACCACACAGTCCCGACTTATAACGATTCTGAAAGAGAAAGCTTTTAAAAACATTAGGGGAAAAGAAGAAAATGCTGGTGACCAGCATTTTCTCCTGTTCCCACAATGTTTTGTTCCCTTCCTAAAAGGAATTTCAATTTTTGAGTCACGTTTTAAGTTTGTTGCCTGCAAATGCTTTTAAGTTGTACAAGTCTAATTTCAATTTTTGAGTCACATTTAGTTTGTTGTCTGCAAATGCTTTTTATTTGCACAAGTCTGAAATTTTGTTGTTTGGTAAAGAATTAAAAGCACTGAAGCAGATTGTGAAGGTCAGCTAAAATCTTTTTGTGTATAATTAAGATCAGATTGCAGAAGCTGCAGTCTGATAATAATCTACATGGTCAGATATTTTGAAATTTGCTGTAGTCACAACAGCCTTGCAGTTTTGTCTGCTGACTGAAAATATACGTGCTTTATTTCCTTAACCCTTTACCGCACAATGATGCCTTTTGACGCCCCTGGGAAAGAAGCCTTTTGAAAACATTGTGAGAAAAGGAAAAATTGCTGGTAACCAGTATTTTCTCCTTTTCCCAAAATGTTTTCTACCCTGTCAAAGAAAAATTGCACCATTTGAGCCACATTGAAATTGTCGTCTGCAAATGCTTTCAATTTGGACAAGGCTAAAATTTTGTCGTCTGGTAAAGGGTTAACTGTTTACCAGACAACAAAATATAACCCTTGTCCAAATTAAAAGCATTTGCAGACGACAAATTAAAGATGGCTCAAATGGCAGAATTTGTCCAAGATCCAGCAGAAAACATTGTGGGAAAAGAAGAAAATGCTGATTACCAGCATTTTCTCCTTTTCCTACAATGTTTTTAAAATGCTTCTTTCCCTGGGTCATTTAACCCTTTACCAAACGACTAAATTTTAGACAGGGCCAAACTGAAAGCATTGCAGACGACAAATTAAGTGTAGCTTAAATAGTAATTTATGTATTGGATAGAGTAGAAAACCTTGCGGGAAAAGGAGAAAATGCTGGTTACCAGCAATTTCTCCTTTTCCCACAATGTTTTCTATAGGCTTCTATTTCAGGGTTGTTAAAAGTCGGGATTGTTTGGTAAAGGGTTAAAATTCCTAGCCTTAAAATGTAAGGTTAATACAACAGTTATATTCATAAATGTAAGGTTAGTACAACAGTTATATTCATAAATGTAAGGTTGGTACAACAGTTATATTCATAAATGTAAGGTTAGTACAACAGTTATATTCATAAATCTAAGGTTAGTACAAGAGTTATATTCATAAATGTAAGGTTAGTACAACAGTTATATTCATAAATGCAAGGTTAGCACTGAACTTATAATTGAACAAAAGACTTTAGATATGCCCAAACTGAAAACATTTGCGCATTAAATATTTCTCAAAATGCAATATTTTTCTTTGATAGGTAGGAAACATTGTTGGAAAAGGAGAAAATGCTGGTTACCAGCATTTTCTCCTTTTCCAATGATGTTATCAAAAGTCATCATCCACATTGTCATTGGATGACTTAGTAAAAGGTTAAGGTTTAGTCCATTGATACATGTCTGAAGATTTTGTTTTAACTCTTTACCAAACAACAAAATTTTAGCCTTGTCCAAATTGAAAGCATTTGCAGACGACAATATAAATGTGATTGAAAAATTGAAATTTGTTTTGGGAAGGGTAGAAAACATTGTGGGAAAAGGAGAAAATGCTGGTTACCAGCATTTTCTCCTTTTCCCACAATGTTTTCAAAAGGCTTTTTTTACAGGGTCGTTAAAAGTCGGGATTGTGTGGTAAAGAGTTAAGGAGAAATTGATGGTTGCCACAGTATTTTAACCCTTTACCATACGACAAAATTATAGCCTTGTCCAAATTGAAAGCATTTGCAGACGGCAATTTCAGTGTGGCTCAAATGGTACAACTTTTCTTTGATAGGGTAGAAAACATTGTGGGAAAAGGAGAAAATGCTGGTTACCAGCATTTTCTCCTTTTCCCACAATGTTTTCAAAAGGCTTCTTTCCCAGGGGCGTCAAAAGGCGTCATTGTGCAGTAAAGGGTTAAAAAGTAATCATTGTTAGATGCTTCATAGTGCTCATATGAAATTAAGAATTACAGGTAAACAAATAGTCTCCCAGAAGATATGATAGAGATTTTAATGAAATATCTTGGAAACTATTTTTTGTACTGTTTTCATGTTCAGGATGAAAGATTATAGGGTAAAGAATGAAAGTGCTGTCTATTTTCAGTTTCTTATCTAAACTTGTAAATAAAAACTTCCGTTTACATAAGATTTAGTGTTCTATTTCTGTTCAGAAAAGTTAATATCAAGAAATCATGTAAGTTAAGTGGTTTCTGTTGTATTATTTCTTTACATAATTTTCAAATTATGAAAAAGAATCGCTTGACAGGCATAAATTTCAGAGCTGTCAGGTAACAGATCATGTCAAAAATTTTTCTTCAGGGTTACTTTTTAATTTGTTTAATTGGAACTAAGAGGTACCCTGTGAAAGCAGTGGATGTAAAGGGTAAATATTTCCCTAGAAACTGAAGGATGTATTCTGTCCTTTGAGGGGTTCTCAAGAAATCCAACTTTGTTTTCATTGATATTCAATCTCTGCCAAAATGTCTGCCATAAACCAGTTTATATCATTTGATCTGTAACACACTGCACCTGTTTTAACCAATCAGATGTCAGTAAATTAGTACCCATAACGATGGCCACTTTGATAATATATGCCAAAAAGCTGTAATGAAACAAACAAAAACTTGTAGTTTAGATTTATTTTGTATTCTACAAGGTGGGATAAGCTAAATATGATTTGACAGTTTAACCTTTTCTTCCTTTAGATGGACTGTGATTTGTGCTGTTTCATAATTATGTAACACATAATAAATTTTGAACCCCTTAACCCATTCCCGTTCAATAATGCCTTTTGATGCCCCTATCTCATTTGAACAATGCCGCCTTTTGACGCCCCTATCTTATCTGAACAATAACACTTTTTGACGCCTTTATCGTATCTGAACAAGACCGCCTTTTGACGCTCCGGTGTTCAATAGCAAAATACTTGGTTGTTTGAAAGGCAAGAATTTCATCGAAGTCATGAACAGTAAGTTTAATTTATTATCTTTAAAAGGAATAAAAAAAAAAATACATTTTATTCTTGAAAAAAAATAGTAATTTACGAAAGAAGTGAGCAGGGGTTGAAATTGTAAACACACGCTTACCATGGACGCTTGGTTAAGATTTTCACCTGAATCCACAAGATTTTTTCAAAAATCAAGCATTGCTTTCAAATGAAATCCTTCCTTTGTTTTTCACCAGTAATATTCCTCATTACCTGTTAGTAATTTAATCCATCTTCGACTCGATATGCTAGCAGAATGCAGTCGAATAAAATTGTGTCAGCAGCCATCATGGCAGCAAAAACACGAATCAAAATACTTTGACTACTACATAACCGAAGTCTTTTAGCCAACCGAGAGAAATTAATCGACCGTGATCAAACTGCGTATTTCACTTAGAACATCTCTTGCTCTCATGACCTTTTTAAATCAGAACTAATTTTACCCATTCCCACACAATCACTTGTTTTTGCGACGAAAACGAAAACATCGTGGGAAAGAGAGAACTTGCTTGTTACAAGCAATTTCTCGTTTTTCCATAATGTATTCTACCGTTTGAGATACTTATTTTTCAATTAACGCTCACTTTGAAATGTCACCTGTAAGGTCTTTCGATTTGGATCCGTCTAAAATTTTGTAGTAATGAGTTTGTAAGCAATTCAAGGCCAAGGAAACAGAGAGCAAGCGGACTTTGCCGTGATTATATTGTTCAACGCTGTGTAATTTTCTTCTTTTTGATACAAAAATAAAGGGATTCTGGATGAACGTAGTCCAATCAATATGTTGTTGTTTTGATAAGATTTTATTGCCCTCATTGTTTGATGATTTTCAGAAGCTTGCGACCCCTTTTCTCCCAAATTTAAATCCAAGCTCCCTGGTGTGATTACGTAATTATAGATTATAATTAAAGGCATATCGGCCGACAAATGGTGCTGCAAAGAACACGTGCCATAGCGCATGGTAATATACGACGCACACCCTACATAAAAAAAGTAAAGGGATTCTGCATGAACGTAGTCCAATTATTATGTCATTGTTTTGATAAGATTTTATTGCCCTTATTGTTTGATGATTTTCAGAAGCGTGTGATCCCTTTGTTTCCGAAATTTAAATGACCAGGCTCCCTGGTGTGATTACGTAATTATAGATCATAATATATAGGCATATCGGCCGACAGTGTGGTGTTTGCAAAGAACACGTGCCATAACGCACGCGATTGGTCAATTTATAGTCCAATTAGAATGAAAGCGTTCAATTGACAAAAATTAATTGACCAATCAAAGAAAACAACAACTTAATGCTAATCCCGTAATTTGATTTTTTTTTCAGTTCGTTTGAGAACACTCGCTTCGAAGCATTTACTTCTATCTAATTGCAAAAGCTAAATTATGAAATGTCTGACTCTGATTCTGATAACTCTGTCTTCGAGTTTGATTTCGACACAGACATACCAGAATTTTCGGGATTTTCTGCGTCTGACTCCGATTCTTCCGTCTCCGAGGTCGAGGATGCTCCCGATCTTCAATGGCAGGACGAGCTTACACCACCGATGGTGTGTTTTAATTTTCTAATTTCGCATATTTACTCAAATTCAGTTTGGGAAAAACTAAAAATAATGGCTGGGCTACCAGAACATCGTAACTATGATTATTCATGGCGTAGTTACGATGTTTTGGAAGCCCATCAAAAAATATTTTTTCACTGTATTTTTTGAAGCAAACAACACATTTTAAAAAAATAAAAATCATCATTTTTCATAAATGATTTTCTATTACGGGATTGGATATAGTTTCTTACAGGAAAACATATGGATCGAAAACAACGTGCACGATATCATGTAAACTCAAAATATATTTGGGCGAATGTTACTTTTGAAAAAATCGCATTTTCTTGGACAACAATTTGCAAAGCAAACGATCTGAATACGCCGAATCTTTATGTTGTCATTGACGATCGATTTTTCCTCTTCCAGAAATGTTTTCTACCCAAATGATCAACAGTATACGTGTTGTTTTGTTACAACTATAACACTCGCTAAAACAATAAAGATAAATTTTAAATCGGAATAAATCTCCGTGAAAAAACTGAAGGGAAAACAACGATTTTCTTCACAATGTCGAATACTCCAAAAAAGAGGGGTCTTTTTCAAACAATGACTGGTTTTCATGATCCTAAGATATTATTTTAGGAAAACAATGCTGGAAAAGAAGAAAGTATTTGTTACAAGCAATGTCTTCTTTTCCCACAATGTTTTGAAATGTTTTCTACCCTACAAGATACTTGTATTAGAATTTATATTAACTTTGTATTGTTGTCTGCAACTTCTTTCAATTTTGACCAGACTATAATTTTGACATCTTGTAAAGAGTTAATTATTGAAAAATATCATTTTTGATTTAAATTTTGATGACCTCTAACCAAACAAAGTTGAAGAAAACCTTCGAAAAAATCAGGAATAACAGAAATTGCTGATCGTAAGCACTTCCTCCTTCTCCCACTTTGTTCCGTACCTTTCAAAGACAAATCACACATTTTGAACCATTTATTTTTTTTTCTTTTCTTTTGGATATTCCAATTTTCTGAGGTCTGAATCTTGCTGTTTACTAAAAATTGAAAATAAAGCAGGAAAAATGGAAATTGTTACAAGAAAAGAGTGAACATGAAGAATAAAAAGACTTACTTTTACACCCATTTTTTTCTCAAACAATTATTAATTTCTGCAAAATAATTATACCATAAGAAAGAGCTTTCAATTCTCTTAAAACTTTATATACCAAAAATTTGTCAAATTATTATTTCAGTGCTTTTTTATCACTTTTTTAGGACAGGTGTAAAATTTTCAATACAAATTGATAAAATCCAATATTCCCTGTTCAAACAAGACCATAAAAGGGCATTCCCTGTAACTGGTATAGATTATTGATTTTTCTTTATCAGATTTCAGTACACTGCTGTATTATCTCTACCTCTCTGAGTGGTAATGAGTTAAATGCCAAAATGAAACTTTCCAAAAGATGGAAAAAATCTAGATATTGCAACTTCATTTTTAGCTCTGCTGTTTTCAAAGAAATCATTGATGTATTGTCATGGTCATGTCATCGTCATCTTTGTTGTGCGAAAACTTTGACATTTTGAAATATCTCTATTATTACTGAAGATGTCTACTTCAAATTTGGATTAGTTAACTATCAAAAAGGGAACCCATATGACAGGAACAGGTAACCATCAAAGTATTTTTGACACAGTTATGCCCCTTTTCTACTTTTCACTAAAAGCAACTGTTGGCTCCCGCATGTGCTGCTCTTGTTTTTATGTGGTCATGAGAATCTCCACCTTTTCAGAAAGTATTAGTCCACGATCAGACTGCATGTTCCCTGCAGGTTGATCATGACCTACACTTTCCGTAATGTACCTTGAATCACACCTAGCATTTTAAGGGTTAAGGCATAATTTTTGTATATCAACCCTGAATTTCCTTTGCAGAAAACAGATAAAGGCAGCCTTCATGATTATTATTATTCATGAATAGTCTGATCAGTACATGAAATTTAGTGTCATTCTGTGTGAAAAGGTGGTTTAATGCATCTTCAAAAAGTATGGACCCATGTCAATATGAGCAGTCCTGACCTAGGTCAAACTGTTTATTGGTAAACTTTCTGCATGTTAAACAGCAAACGACCATTCTACTTCATGATTCAGTCTGTTTTTGGACAAGATTGATCCATATTATGCAACAACTTCCTTGGTATAATACATTTATGAAGATTAATTTTATTTCATGCTTTTCGGTAGTTTATCAAGAAATAATGGTGGGTTTTGGTTTGATATTTTCATGGTTACAACCAGTGAAAAATACCAATTACATTGTTTTCTAACTGTTCAAATGAAGGTGGAAACAGTAGTTCCTGTGCTCTTGTTACTTCACTATTGTAATGCATTGTTTATGTGAGGGGGGTACGCCAAGGGGATTTGCATAAAACAACAAATTTTGATGAAAGTCCCAACAAAGTTGGGGTTAGAAGCATGAAATAAACAGGATATTTGTTGTTTTCAGTGAAAGATCAAAATTTATTTCATCTCGTAAACGTCATCGGTAATATTTTCACGAGTGGCTGCACCACTGGTGAAAATATTACCAATGATGTTTTCTTGAAAGAAATTTCAATCTTTCACAGAAAAAAACCCAAATATCCTCTATGCATTATACCCCCTTTTTGCTCAAGCGACACCCAAATAATAACTCTGCTATATATTTCATGAACTTGCCAAGGCCTTTTCATTCTCAGGGCTTCTAGCTGATACAGATCTAAAGAAGGAAATGGATACTATTATGACATTATTCTTGCTAATCAAGAACAAAGATGATTTGTGAATTATTGAGTGATAATGTCAGGTTACTTTCAGAAGTTTCAATTTTTATATTCCAATATGAGTCAATAATTCAGATACTATCTGTATCACTATCAAGAGCATATCATCTTTATAAGATGCCACACCCCTGATTTATATTCTCAGTTGTTTGAAAATATCATTTATGACCCAAATTCACTGTTCATGGGGAGATTTGACCTAAATAAATATACTTTCCCATCTTTTTACCTCATTTTTGAATTTTTAACAGTATAGTATCCAAAGTCCAATGGTTTTGAAAAATATTAAGCAAAGAAGCTCTTTAATAATGGTTTATAAATTGTTTTGTATGAATAAAACCGTATTTCCCAATACGGGCTTCTATCAAGCAGTCAAAAGCAGAAGCAGATGCTTGTAAAATCATACAGTTCTAACATGGAGAAATGGTCAAGCTTTTTTCAGGTAGAACTCATAACTAGCAAGGGGCGTAGCTAGCCCAACACAAAGTATATGCAAAAGTGATACTTACATGGTATTACCTAGGGCGTGAAGTGTGGAGAAAGGAGAGGGGGTTTCCTGGGAGGGCCTGGGGGCCTCCCCGAGAAAATGTTTGAATTTTAGAAGCTATTTGTTGCCCTCTGCTGATGTTTATGAAAAAAGTTTCTTTCTCTCGTTATTGCAAAGTGTACGCAACTGCGTTTTTGATTATCACAGAAAACACTAGGAACTTCCCTGACAAGCCTTCTATCACAGCAAGCAACTCTCAGGTCTAGCATTTTATTAGTTTACCAGTTTCTTGCCAACTGGGATTAAACTGAGGATGTTTATACTGAAATATTTTCTAGTTCTCCCATAATATTGCATGGCAGAGGAGAGAAATCTTTATAATGCCATTAATTTTAAACTTGTGAACATAAAAATCCCTTCTTTTGGCAAAGTTTTTTTTCATATTTTTTTATAAAATGGTCAGCTCCGACTTGGCCATGGTCTTGAAAATATTCCAGATAATATCGCAATATGATTCCCCTTGGCATAATCTACAAAAGCGATGAAAATGTTGAAATCATCAAAGAGTGATCTCTTGCTGGTTTTCTGTCATTAAAAAATTGGAAATGTAGAAATTTTTCTGTTCTGTCATTAATCAGTTATGACCTCTTTTACTGTAGTCAGTTAGAGAACCAGTGTTGGAATGCATTGCAATAAACTTGTGACTGCAATAGGAGGCTTTTGAACAAGCAATACCTTACAACAAGTAATTTCATGAATGTTTTTCTGTATTATCTAAAGAGGCATTTTCTTAACTTTGCCAACTATTTCATGAGAATTTGTTGATGTTCAGTTTTTAAGTTGTCTGTGTGGTTATGTTTAGGTTGTAAAAGTGCTTAGTTAATGAAATGTGAATTTTCAGTCATGACAAAGTTCCTAAATGTTGCAATTTCAATTATTTTTCGTGCAAAATCATGTCACACCATATAGAGCCAATATCAGACTATACACAGTCTGCATCAAGAAAAGTTATGCTTAGCGATAAACAATAACGAGATGTATCCAAGGTTATCATGGAATTTTTTTGTTTCACAAAGATAGGTGAAAATGCATTAGTGTTTCACAAAGATAAATGATAACTGCATGTGAAGACCAGAATTTGTTATTCTATTGTACTGATTTTATCAAGATATTGATGGTTGACCACTCAAATCTTCAGAAAAGAGATTTCGCTACACAGAAATCTTGACCCAAGTTGAAAAAGAAAATGCAAAAATGTGTATGATGAAAAAGATGAAAGAGACAAAAGATACAAATATTAAGGAAAACAAAGCATATGAGCTTTGCTCTTGCAAAAGGGTGCTTAATGCATTTCCGTGATCCATGACACGGAGGAAGTCATTGCATAATTATTGATCCATAAATGCATTCTGTGAAACAACCGACTGAATCAGGAGGTACGCTGGTCTTTTGCGGAAAATTGACCAAAAGCAAAAAGTTTTGGCCCAGGTCAGCCTGCGCGGACTGCGCAGGCTGACCTGGGTCAAAACTTTTTGTAGATGCATTAAGCCTCCTTTTCACAGAGCATGGCTCATATTCATGTGGTTAGAAAGTTAAGGACTTACACAAAAAACAGGACAACTTTTCAGGTGAAAGAGTAAAGGGAATTAGTCATTACTGAATTCTTCATGTATTTTCAGCCTATTTGATAAGGATTTTGGCAGCCATTTCAGATCAGGGTAGATGGCTTATCAGCATAATCACCATTTCCTTTCCTTCCATCATTGCCTTGCTGATAAACAGTAGTGTTCTCGTAACCTTTATCTGCTGTTCCTGACACTCTCAGAGTGAAAAAAGTTATGTTCTTTTGAACCATGTTGTTTTGTTAATGAAGACCAACTGGGTTTTTTTTTCTAAAGTGAAAATTTTAATGAAGTTACTTTAATTTGATAAATTCCTGAAAAATGTATAAGGTATAGAGTCATTCATTTAGAGAAAGTCTTCTGCAAGATAGGCTGGTTGAATCTCTTCTCAAACAGTAAAGGTACTTTCTTTTTTTTCTTGGTACCATTTTTCTCTATAATCTTAACTCTAAACCAAACAATAAAATTTTAGGCTGGTTCAAATTGAAAGCATTTGAAGACGACAAACTGAAAGTTGCTTTAATTGATGATTTCTGTCTTTGATAGGGAAGAAAGCATTGTGGGAAAAGGAGAAAATGCTGGTCACCAGCATTTTCTCCTTTTCCCTCAATGTTTTCAAAAGCCTTTTTTTGTCAGGGTAGTTAAAAGTGGGGATCGTGTTGTAAAGGGTTAAAAGTTTCATTTCACATTTTTAGCAGGATAAGGGTTAATTCTAGTCACAATAACATTCTGTGCATTATGCATAGCACCTTTTAATTCCTATTTCATTGTTGCTCTTGAAATGAATTTTCACAAATGGTTACAGGCCAGTGAGGCAAAGTGCAAGTTACCTAACTCGAGCAATAATGATTGTCAAGTTATTTCCTCCTTTTCATCATCAAAGCTGCCAATTCTATATACTTCTGTGGATCATCAAGTGAAATTTCAATGGTGAATAGAGATTTCCTTAGCTAATTTACTTCTACCTTGTAGGTGGGAAAGCACTGTTGGTTGATCTCTTGTTTGTCCCTGCAAGAAACAGACTGGGAACAATTGCAGGAAAAGGGGCAGTGGCTTGTAACACATTTGCCCCTGCTCCCTTATGTCCCCTTGTTTCATATACAGCATTTCCTTCAAATATTGCTTCTCACTGTTGCATTCTCTTTAACCCTTTATCAAAATAAAATTTTAGACTTTCCCAAATTTAAAAACTTTTGCAGTCGACAAAATAACTGACCGAAAAATAGAAACCCTTTGGAAGGGTATGAAACATTGTGGGAAAAGGAGAAAATACTGATTACCAGCAGTTTTCCATTTTCCCACAATATTTTCCAAAGGCTTTTTTCTTACGATAAAAAATTAGGATTGTTTTGTAAAGAGTTCACTATTTACCAGAGTTGTTCACTTCTAAAATATCTGCATATGACATATCAAATATGGCTCATATGATGTGATTTGTCTTAATGGGTAGGAAAACAATTGTAAGAAAAGGAGAAATTGCTGGTTGCCAGAATTGTAGATCATGATCAGACTGTTTAGAAAAAGGATCTCTAAATGTTACTTCAGTAGCCAGCTAGCTCTTTAGAATATCCATATATCTGTTAAAAATTAGAGGAGTTCTAAAAAATACCTGAAAATCAACACACCCTATGTATAAAGAGACTTAACCTTTTCCCAAACAAGCCCAGGTTTTCACGTGTCTGCAGTACAAGTCTTTTGAAAACACAGTGGGAAAAGGAGAAATTGCTGGTAACGAGCAATTTCTCCTTTTCCCACAGTGTTTTCTACCCTTTTTGAGACCTTTCTGCCATTTTCATCAAATTTAAAATTGTCGTCTGCAAACTCTTCCAATTTGGACCAGTCCAAAATTTGTCATTTGGGAAAGGGTTGATTAACATACTTACTCCCCCCCTCCACCACCACCAAAGGCAGAGGGATATAGTTTTTGGGTTGTGTGTCCATCTGATCGTTTGTCTATCCATCTGGACAGATATCTTCTAAAGACCTTGAGGAGAACTGATGAAACTTTTCATGTTTCAGAATGGATGAAGCCATTTCATTCCTAAATTCTATCTCTAGAAAGTTTCTAATGCAGCAGTGAGATAGGTAAAACATAATATATAAGCCACAGAACAAAGAGCAACCACTATGGCACAGGTGTGAATATCATGTGCCAGAAGTGAACACAAAGTTACTAAGATAAATATTGTTTTAGGCTCATTATTTGAGATTTAGTCTTTTTCTTATCAATGAATGAGGATAAATTGCCAGAGAGGGTCACTTTGTTGACCTAGATGAATCATTTCCAAGAGATACATATCTAGTGGTACTACAACAGATGGACTGACAACAATCACACTGTGTATTGATAAACTGCCACCAGAGTAAAATAGAGCCATGGGTTTGATACCAAAAACACATAGCATAGGATAGCCCTAACAATATGAAGGAATGTTTTGGTTTTCTTCTTTGGCATTTTTGACAGCTTTATTTTTGACATGCCCTAGTCAGGGTAATGAGGCGGGTCAAGTATTTTTAACCATTTACCCAAAAAATCTGGTGTTAGACCTTCAGGATCAAGGCTTTTTAAAACTTTGTAGAAAAGGAGAATTTGCTGATTACCAACATTTTCCAACAATGTTTTATCTTTCAAAAATGAATCCATCACGTGAGCTTACAGAGACTAATTTCAGCATCCGAGTGACTTGAAATTTGTTGTCTAAAAATCAAGAATTTTATCACCAGGTAAAATTATCAAGGGACAATTGTCGGTGTGATTTGCTGTGACAAAGCAGAAGTACTCTAGGACCATTGGAAAAGTCAGAAGCAACTGCAATGCCATGAGATAGTTTGGTTTCAGGGGCAAGGTTATTTGGTCTCCAATAAATCTAGCTTGAGTGATTACAAGTTTCTCTCTTGTATTAAATACACTTAAATGATATGCAATTATTAGTGCTACTTGTCATCTACAGATATAGCATAGTTGCTGCCACTTTTCATCATTCAGGCATTTTTTTGCAATACTTTTTGTAAAAATCTCTGAAGGGTACCGAAAAATGTTTAGGATAAAAAATGGATGATTATGGTACTTGCATTCAGCGTACCTTGCTGGTGTTGTTTGATATCGTCAAAATATCAAAGGTATTCTGACATGGAATACCCAAGTAGAATTGCAAAAAGTAAACTGACAACAAAACCATGTGGTGAGGTAAATCATTTTTTGAATACATACTGCCATAATGTGAATGATACAATACTTTTTGTATGCAGATTGTAATGAGCTACATGAGGTAGAAGCACACAATTTTGATTACACTGTGTCAGTGCCCTATGTAAACCACAAAATTTTAAATTCTTCGAATTTCAAAGCATTTTCAGACAAAAGCATAAATGCCATTCAAATATTTAAATTTGTTGGTTGATGGATAGAAAACATTGTAAAGAAAAGGGGAAAATGCTGGTTACCAGCTGTTTCAAAATGAAAACTTGTTTTAGCAGTTAGATACTGATTCGACCAATTTGCTGAATTATTGCTGGCAAAGCAGTTCATCCCAAACTTATCAAGAAATCTGTTTTTTTGCAATAAATTAGCACTTCAAGAAACTATTAAAGTGTAATGCAGGAAAATTCAGCCAATAGTCAATTACTGTTTTTGACATCTTTTGTTATCAAATTAGTCAAAGATTATCTTCTATCTTTGCTGTTTTGGAAGGTTTTTCAAAGAATAGATACCTACTTGGCATTGATGAAAATATACCCTGCTGATTTTCGGGCATTGATCCTTATGTTTTACTTGTGTCGGTCTACTTCTCTTAAAAAAGAACTGGCAGTAATGTGTCGAGTTATAAATACAACGTCATGTAAATGTGACCTGATGTTTTTGTGTTTGTAATTTTCTAATATTTCCTGATTGGTATGGCTGAATGTCTGCTAATTTAAGCACAGCATTAGGTTTAGATTTATTGCTTTCAGAAGACTGTTTTTAAGATTAATGCAAACTAATTTATTGGCAAGCTGTAGGTGAATGAGGGTTTTGGAAGGCTTGTTTACTTTTTAAGTCAAGCCTGGAAGTTTCACAAAGCCATAATCCCGAACTTTTCTGTCTTGGTACTTTTTAGCTCACCTGAGCACGAAGTGCTCATGGTGAGCTATTGTGATCTTGCTGTGTCAGTCGTCCGTCGTCAACTTTTTACCTTGTGTACGCTGTAGAGGCCACATTTTCAGTCCGATCCTCATGAAACTTGGTCAGAATATTTGTCTTGATAAAATCTCGAATGAGTTTGAAATTGGGTCATTTGGGGTCAAAAACTAGGTCACTAGGTCAAATCTTAGAAAAACCTTGTGTATGCTCTAGAGGCCACATTTTCAGTCCAATCCTCATGAAACTTGGTCAGAATGTTAGTCTTGATAAAATCTCGGACGAGTTCGAAATTGGGTCATGTGGGGTCAAAAACTAGGTCACTAGGTCAAATCTTTGAAAAACCTTGTGTACGCTGTAGAGGCCGAATTTTCTGTCAGATACTTCTGAAATTTGGTCAGAAAGTTTGTCTTAATAAAATCTCGGATGAGTTCAAAATTGGGTCATGTGGGGTCAAAAACTAGGTCACTAGGTCAAATCTTCAAAAAACCTTGTGTGTGCTCTTAAGAGGCCACATTTTCAGTCAGATACTTGTCAAATTTGGTCAGAATGTTTGTCTTGATAAAATCTCGGATGAGTTCAAAATTGGGTCATGTGGTCTCAAAAACTAGGTCACTAGGTCAGATCTTCGAAAAACCTTGTGTGCGCTCTAGAGGCCACAATACTTATGAAACTTGGTCAGAATGTTTGGCTTGATAAAATCTCACACAAGTTTAAAATTGGGTCATGTGGGGTCAAAAACTAGGTCACTAGGTCAAATCTTCGAAAAACCTTGTGTACGCTATAGAGGCCACCTTTTCAGTCAGATACTTGTGAAATTTGGTCAGAATGTTTGGCCTATTGACTCAGGTGAGGGGTCAAGACCAGAATGCACAGAATGTGCAGTCTGATCTTGGATCTACGCCCTTTTCACCCAGATGGTTAAAACATGGGATTGTGTGGTAAACGGTGAGAATGTTCCTGATAAAGCTTTTTTCAGAATCTATGTAAGTAAAATTGTTGAAATGTCGGACTAGACCTGTATCTTTGTACTGTTGCTTTTCCTCCGCCCTAAATTTTATCACTCAGTTTTCAAACTGAAAGATAAAGATATGAGCCATGCTCTGGCAAAAGGGGGCTTGATACATCTCCGTGATGCCTTGCACCAATCTAGCCATCACAAAAATATGGTTCCCTAAAAGCCACCTTTTTGACAACCAACTTAATCAAGAGGTAGACAGAAAATTGAGCAATAGGGAAAAGTTTCGGCCCAGGTCAGCCTGGGCGGAATGCACAGGCTGAATTTGGTTGATACTTTTTTTTTTGCAGATGCATTAAGCCCCCTTTTCACAGAGCATGGCTCATATTCTTTTTGATAAAAAGAGAGAAAATATTGAAGGTTATTGTGAATCAAAATAATAAGCAGACACGTACATGTTCTTTTCTTTTTAACTTCAGTGAGGAGAGTTCCACCACATTTTACTGTTGAACCAGAAGATGTTGCTAATGTTGATCCTGGAGAGGATGTTAACATCACATGTGTTGCAGTTGGATCTCCTATGCCAGTGGTAAAGTGGCGCCAAGGTTACCAAGATCTCAGTCCTGAGGACGAGCCTCTTCCTATTGGTCGGAATGTGTTAGTGCTAAAAAATATTGTTGAATCTACTAATTATACGTGTGTTGCCCAGTCAGATTTAGGAAATATTGAAAAAGATGTGCAAGTCAAGGTGCAAGGTAAGCCATTGTTGTATTTTGTTGCTTTTGCAGTTGTCAAATTGGAATGCATCACTTTAAACTGGCTACATTAGTGACACTTTACACTTGTATATTCATGCAAGTTGCTTTTGATGTGGCCATTTCTGAAATTGCTGCTGTCTTAGAAGATCGCCTCCCTCTTTATGCTGCCAGTTCAACATTTATTGGTAGCCTAGGTGTATTTCCCTCTTTGTGGTTGGCATGCAAACAAGAGGAAAAGATTTACAACATTTTTGGGTCCAGTAATTTTGGTGGTCTTTCTTACTTAACTCTTTACCAGACAATACTGAGTTTTAAAGACCCTGAGGAAGAAGTCTTTTGAAAACATTGTGGGAAAATGCTTGTGACCAGCATTTTCTCCTATTCCAACAATGTTTGCTAACCTATTAGAGACAAAAATCATCATTTGAACTACATTTATTTTGTCACCTGCAAGTGCTTTCAATTTGGTTGGGTCCAAATTTTTTTCATTTGGTAAATAGTTAAATAGAAACAACACAGCAAAAAAAAAACACTAAAGAATAGCCAGTTTAAAGCAAAGCATCTTTAGGTAGACTGAAGTCCACAAAATGAATTGAAAATTGGGGCATTTGTGGAGGAATTCACGTTATGATGCAATGATGCATCCTGGATGCATGAGAAATCTGTTCAAATTGTCCCCATTTTGTTGTCATGGTAACATACAGTAGTGTATTGAAATTGACTAAAAGTCTGTTATCAGCATTTCCTGCATCTTGATAAAGTTGTCCTGTAAAGTTCAGAGTCCTTGAGTAAATTGTGCAAAGTGTGCATGTAAAGTTCTAAGAAAATTAAACTTAAAAAACCACAATAACAACACTGCTGCTTAATTTAGCCATTCCTTCATTAATCTAGTACATATAGAACACAATCCGTTGTAAAGAAAACTTGCTAATTTTGCATTTACAAGTTTATATGTATCTTTAGATTAACTCTTTACCAAATGTCAAAGTCTTTATGTTATCCAGATTGAAAGAATCTGAAGACAGTGAATTAAATATGGGTCAAGCAATGCTATCTTTCTTCAAAGGGGTTGAAAACATTGTGGAAAAAGGAGAAAATGTTGGCTACCAGCATTTTCTCCTTTTCTCACAATGCTTTCAAAGGCTTTTTTTTTTCTTGGACATTAGAACATGGGGCTGTTTGGTAAAGGGTTAAAGTGTTGAAAACTTAATGAGATGCTTGGCAGAATGCTTTGTCATACATGAGCTGTTACCAGTAATGATGTTTGTATGATGATCTCTGATTTATTTAATTACTGCACTTCTACACTAAATGTTAATTTTTCTGGCAAACATTGAGAAAAAATAGTCTTTGCAAAGGAAGAGAAGAATTAATGAAGGAATGGTTTAAATATTACACATGAATAAAGGAAACACTTCAAAACCCATAAAATTCACCAAAGTTGTTATTTTGTATGTCTTGATGTTGTCTGAAAGTGTTATTGATTTGTGTCTAATGATGTGTCAGGTGCCAAAATGATTAGAAATGACATTTTTAACCCTTAGAGTCCCAATTGATCGAAGGAGAACATTTGGTTAACCCTTTACCACGCAATGCCGAATTTTAATGCCCTGGGAAATAGACTTTTTAAAGCATTGTGGGAAAGGGAGAAAATGCTGGTGACCAGCATTTTCTTCTTTTCCCACAATGTTTTCTACCCTTTTGGAAACAAACCCAATCATTTCAGCCACAATTAATTTTGTGTCTGCAAGTGCTTTGAATTTGGACCTGTCTAAAATTTTGTCATCTGGTAAATGGTTAAAATATCTAACAAAATATTGGACTGAACGGATCCAAGATCAGACTGAATTAAAGTTGTTCTGAAATCTTGTCTTGAAATGGACTGCAAGAAAGCAAGTGGGATTTTGATTTGCATCAAAAAAGTTTAGTTAACCCTTTCCCAAACAAGCCCTGGTTTTCACGTGTCTGCAGTACATGTCTTTTGAAAGCACTGTGGGAAAAGGAGAAATTGCTCGTAATGAGCAATTTCTCCTTTTCCCACAGTGTTTTCTACCCTTTTTGAGACCTTTCTGCCATTTTCATCAAATTTAAAATTGTCGTCTGCAAACTCTTTCAATTTGGGCCAGTCCAAATTTTGTCATTTTGGAAAGGGTTAAACTATAACTGAAATGATAACTAAACTTTGGTACAATCCACATGTATTTTGTATAGGGAAAGTGTGTTGTCATGTGACTTGGTTATCTTGGAATATTTCACAATGCTACATGTGCCTACAGTTGAAAAAATATGTTCAAAACAATCACTGCAATTGATACTTTGTTGAAAGAAAATTCATGCCATTGATAATGGTAAAATTAATTGGATTCACAGGGGTGTGGAAATACTATGCCCGACTTGTCCGACTTGGGAAAATTCAGCGTCGGACAAGTGAATTTTTTCAGTCTAGTTGTCCGCGGACAAGTAGAAAATATGAGGAAATTTTGAAACAAAAATCTGTTGTATATACATATCCATTGAAATACGTATGCTCCCACTTTGTACAAAATGACATTTCGAATGATTAACAGTGTCTTGAGATGATCCCTGATTTCTGAAAACCTAAAATACACATTTGGTCTACCTCCGCTTTCACCACATTAGACAAAATCGGTAAAATATGCGGCTGTTGTTGCACGTCGATTTTTTGAAAATGTGTAAACACCCTCAAGATCATCATTATGGATTAAAATAATTTTATTGGTATAATTTTAGCACCGATTCAGAGATCTTTGATGAAAATGTCGCACACATGAAAATTTAAGCCTTTAATCTGATTTAAACAGCTTTGGTGCAAAAATGGGCCGTGATTTAACACCTCTGCCGGAAGCTGTCTCAATATCCAAAAGTTTTCGATTCAGCGACCAGTTGGTGCGTAAAATCGGAGAAAATGTTTTTTTTTTTTTAATCAAATTTTCGATGCAAATGGAAGTGGGAAGTCTGAGACTCCGAACCATTTGGTGGACGTAAAGCCGACCGTGACAAGAAATATGACAAAAACATTTTTTTTTTTCAAGGAGGCGTGCTTGAAAGAATTCCCGTGGTTGAATGCAGACGATCGTAACAATATTTTTTTAACGTTTGTCGAGAGTATCAGTGCACTTGCAGACAAGTAGATTTTTGTAATTTACTTGTCCACAGACAAGTAGAAATTTCTAAGATTTCCACACCCCTGATTCAGCAGAGTAACTTTGTGACTTTCATGAAGTTGACATAAAATCTCCAACTCTGCCGTTTACAATACTTAGTATATTTTGGCAAATCACAAATATACAAACTGTTTATATGCATGTGCACTAAACAGCTTTTTTCAAAAACATTTCAGAAAAGAAGTTTTTGCTCTTTACATGCAATTTATTTATACCCTTTCATTGTTCTCTCTACCACCCAAAAAGACAATTTAATTCTAATTTTCTCCAATGTGTCCCCTTTATTAGTCAATCAGTTATGTTTGAAAAAGAAGGTTAATAATACTGGTGGAATACATATGAATAATTCAGAATTAAAATTTGCATAAATGTGGAACCTTCATGGCACTTGAAACAGAATTTAAGGCAGGGTTTTCATGTTTGTTTGAAATATTAATTACATGGCTTTGAGCAGACATGTGTTTTTCACATCAACTGGTTATTTTGTGAGATACCTTCCAGATGATATCAGCACTAGCTATGTTAATGATTCACACAAACAATTTTATAACTCTTACTGCACAAAAGTGAAACAAAATGACATTTATTAAATAACTACATTCAGTGTCATAATTTTTCATGCTTCATTTAATTGGAATCATCAAACTAATTGAAAAAGCAGAAACACATTCTGTGAGCAAAAATATACAGAAATATGGATTAAAGAAATACAAATCAACAAAGATGGCAACATGATGTCTATACACAGAGAATATTCAAACCAAAGTCTCATATGATATGATGTGCTTATCTTGGTTTTTTTATAGTTAACCTGTTATCAAACAATTCCCATGGAAGGTAGCTTTTGAAAACACTCTAAGAAAAGGAAAAAATGCTGGTAATCAGTATTTTCTCCTTTTCCCACAATATCTTTGCCCTTTCCAAGACAATCATTTGAGCCACACTTTGTTTTACCATCTACAAATGCTTTGAACCAGCCTAAATTTTTGTTTTCTGGTAATGAGTTAATTCTCTTGTCAGAAAGGAACTGATATGGGTGCTAGGGATAAAAGGACAAGAAGACCCTCTGGTCGTAACAATTTCCTTTGCTTCCCAGCACAAGTGGTTTTGACTGAGAAGTTGTTTTCCTGTTGCTTACAGTATTTGGTGTTCCATATCACTTTCAACATGGGCCCTGTGTTGCATAGTGGTAAAGTGTAGGACTGGTAACGTTGAAGCCCTGGGTTTGAACCTCACTGGAAGCGCTGAGGTTTTTCTGTGGTAAGAGACTTCACAGCCCTTGTCTAGTACTGGTGAAACCCAGGACATAATTATATGAATATGTGACCATAATATAACTGAAATAATGGTGAAAGCAGCACAAAACAACAATCAATCATTGAATTTCAGCACTGGTTTAGTTGCCTCACAGAAGCCAGTGTTCGTAAATTTTGTCCCAGTGACTTTGTTTCATCAAACCTTGGAGAGAGTTTTTGGGTAGTTGTGTTTTCTCTTGAGTTTTCTTTTTCTTGAAAGGCTTGAAATTAGATCAGTGTTCTGTCATAGATAATAAGACTTAAATAAACTCACACAATTTCAACAACATCAAAACGACTGTTAGGTACATACAATGTTTAAGGGCTTAACAAATGGAAAATATAACTGATGAATAATGTGGATGATCTGTGACTGTATTGCTCTTTCAAAATGGGGCCATTGTAGAATATCGGGATTTGAGCTACCTAAATTTGCTTTTAATCTTATCAGCTCACCAGAGCACTAAGTGCTCAAGGTGAGCTTTTCTGATTGTGCTGTGTCCGTTATGTGTTGTTCATTGTCAACTTTTACCTTGTGTATGCTCTAAAGGCAACATTTTCAGTCCAATACTCTGAACAGTAGGTCACTAGTACAAAACGTAGAAAAAGCATGTGTAAGGCTATAGAGGCCATATTGCCAGTTAAATACTCATAAGATATGGTATGAACATTTGTCTTGATAGCTCAGACAGGTTCGAAAAAATGGTCAAAAACTAGGCCACTGGGACAAATCTTGTAAAACTTCAGGCCTCATTTCAAGTCAAAAAATCATGAGAGTAGGTCAGAATGGAAGTCGTAATGGTACAACTAGTACAACAATTTTGAAAATGGGTCCTGATGGGTCAAAAAGTAGGTTACTGAGACAAATCCTAGAAACAGCTTGTGTACACTCTTGGAGCCACAATTTGAGTCCAATAGTCACAAAAATTAGCTAAATTGTTTGTCTTGATATCTTAAAAGAGATAGGAAATGGGTTGTGTTGGGTCAAAAAGGCTCAGGTGAGTGACTCAGGGCCATTATTTGCCCTCTTGTTTATTTTCATAGTGCTGAATAAATGGGTTGGACATTTCCTGTCTGACAGAAAAAGGCAATAATTGCAACTTGACAACTATTCTTGCTAGAATATTTTAACCTTTGAGTTCCCGATTAGCCCAACATACATTTTCAGTCTAGAGATAAGACCTAAGAAATCACATTTTCAAGGTTGCTTTTGTTAAGAATATCTAAGCAAAGCAGACAGTATGAATCGATGATCAGCCTTCACATTTTGTTCAGTCTGATCTTGATGTACACTATGCACAAAAGCTTCTTGTATCATCAACAGTAAAGAAATAGCCAAGAAATTAGTTGAGAGAGAAGATCAAAGGTCTGATTACAAAATTGTGCAGTCTGACCTAAGTCTGCTCTGTCTACAGAGGCAACAAGATGTGTCTAGCACTCTAAAGAGTATTCCGACTACAAAATATAGATACATTTAGGTCATAGTTTAGTAGACATTGTAGATCAAAGATCATATTACATGTCCTGTGAAATCTTGACTTTTGCCCTCAAAAAACCTACTTGACCCTTCACCAGACAAAGTTTAGAACTGTCCAAACTGAAAGCAATTAGAGACAATAAAAAAAGTGACTCTAATAATGAAATTTGTCATTGAAAAGTAAGAAAACATTGTGGGAAAAGGAGAAAATGCTGGTAACCAGCATTTTCTCCTTTTCCCACAATGTTTTCAAAAGCAGGTTTTTTTAGGGTGGTTTAAAATCAGGATTGTGTGGTGAAGGGTTAAATATGAGACAAATAAAGGATAACAATAGTTTTCCTAAGTTTTATTTTTCCAAAAAAGGTTTTTTTTTGTTCACGATAGATTAGCTGTAGTTATTATGTATTTTTTTTTATTTTTAAATGCAATGCCAATGGAAACTGCATGCTGTATCAAAGAAAAGAGAAAATGAAGATTGTCTTTGGTGAAAAAAAATGCATTTTAATCTTGTGAATTAAGCTTTCAGAACATTTTGTTTTTCTAAACTATAAAATTATGAACTTCATTTGAAAAAAAGAAAAATATGAATAACTGCATAAAAACTGGTGGTCAATATATTTGTTTGAAAGGAGTTTTAATTAAGATTTTAGGGAGGAAAGCAATTGTGAGTTTCCTTGGCAATAACACCCCTTTTCAATTATTCTTGTAAATGCCATCCTTTTATATCCATGAATTGTTTATATTGATTATTTTCTGTCTAACTGACACGATAATTGTGTTAAAGACTTTGTTTCGGAAATTTGTTTTGAGAAATCCTTTTCTACTGGTTATATGTTTTTCCTTTGTCTTATTCCCTCATTTCTTGTACCATCCAGTATAACAGAATATCACTTGGCAATTTTTTAACAATAAGTCTCAATATATTTATTATATCCAGATCAGTATCTTTTGACTTTTTGCCTCCTGCAGACGACATTGCATCCTGCAGCAGAAACCATTGTGAACAAGGGAGAAGTTGCTTGTAAAAAGACCACACATTTACCCTTTACCAAACAGTTCCGAGTTTAACCCTTTACCAGACGACAAAATTTCAGCCTTGTCCAAATTGAAAGCATTTGCAGATGACAATTTCAGTGTGGCTCAGATGGTGCAATTTTTCTTTGATAGGGTAGAAAACATTGTGGGAAAAGGAGGAAATACTGGTTACCCGCATTTTCTCCTTTTCCCACAATGTTTTCAAAAGGCCTCTTTCCCAGGAGCGTCAAAAGGCGGCATTGTGCGGTAAAGGGTTAAAAGAGCCTGAGGAAACTGCCTTTTGAAAACATTGTGGGAAAAGGAGACAATGCTGGTTTCCAGAATTTGGCCCATTACAACATTTCTACCCTTTTTAAGGAGAACTCCTATCATTTGAGCCCCATTCATTTTGTCGTCTGCAAATGCTTTCAGTGTGAACAAGCCCCAAATTTGTGGTTTGGTATTGAGTTGATACATTGAGTTGTTTTCTTTTATGCATATAACTTGTGAGGATGTTTCCAAATTTGACAGCTGAAAGTTGGTTTCATGGGGTTATTAACCCTTTACCACACAATCCCGAGTTTCAACAACCCTGAGGGAGAAGCCTTAACCAGCATTTTCTCCTTTTCCCAGAATGTTTTTTAACCTTCTAAAGCCAGTCTTTATTTTTGAGTCACAATTATGTTGTCGGCTGCAAAAAAAATCAATTTGGGCGAGTCTAAAATTCTGGAGCAATGTAGAAAAAGGAGCAATAAATCCCCAGACATCAATTGTCTATAACATCTTCTTACAGTTAGTATGGTTTGCCTCCTTCAGGCCCAGCAATAACCCAACAAATACATCTCTGTCATTAACTTATTACCAGACCACAAAATTTTATACTATTCCAAATTGAAAACATTTGCAGACGACAATTTCAGTGTGGCTCAGATGACATGATTTCTGTTTGATAGGGTAGAAAACATTGTGGGAAAAGGAGAAAATGCTGGTTGTCAGCATTTTCTCCTTTTCCCACAATATTTTCAAAATGCTTCTTCCTCAGGGTAGTTAAAAGTTGGCATTGTGTGGTAGAGGGTTAACTTATTATGGGACCACAAAATTTTAGACTAGTCCAAATTGAAAGCATTTACAGACGACAAGATAAAATGTGACTCAAAAATTGAAATTTGATTTGGGAAGAGTAGAAAACGTGAGAAAAAGAGAAAATGCCGGATGTCAGCATTTTCTCCTTTTCCAACAATGTTTTCAAAAGCTCTCTTTCTCAGGGTCTTTGAAAGTTTGGATTGTATGGTAAAGGATTAAATATTTTACAACAAATTACTTCCATATATTATGGAATTTGAGGAATTTATGAAGTTCTTAAAATTTGTCAAATTCAAGCTCTTTTCATTGTTGATATCTTCCAGAAATGTGATTTTTTTCCCCTTTTCAATATAAATTTTATGTTTAACCCTTTCCCAAACAAGCCCTGGTTTTCACGTGTCTGCAGTACAAGTCTTTTGAAAACACTGTGGGAAAAGGAGAAATTGCTCATAACGAGCAATTTCTCCTTTTCCCACAGTGTTTTCTACCCTTTTTGATAACTTTCTGCCATTTTCATCAAATTTAAAATTGTCGTCTGCAAACTCTTTCAGTTTGGACCAGTCCAAAATTTGTCGTTTGGGAAAGGGTTAATCAAATGGGTACTGTTTTGTTAAGGCTGTAGAATATTAGATTATCTTCAAATTGCCCCAACAATAGTGTATTGCAGTATTAATAGTAGCATGTTTGTAAGTTTGTGATTTCTTTATGTAACTTAAAAACAGGTTTGATTTGAAAACTATCCTGTTAGGCTTTCTTTTCTTTTCTTTTGTTGGTGCCTGTATTATATTTTCTTTTAGTTTTCAGGGTTTTTGTATAATTTGATTTTGGCATAGAATATGTTTAACTTAGAAGTTGTTGTTCTGGAATGCTGCCCAGTTTGAATTTGTTATTTGCATTTTGCTTCCCTCCAAAACCATTTAATGTTTATGTTAGATACAAAATATTCTATCTGCCCATCAGCCATAACCTGCACCTGAGTTTGTTTCTATAGTTACAAGATAAAGCTCATTATACGATAAGAATCCTCACCAGGTGGAGCCCTGTCAGCAAAATCCAATCAGAAGTTTACTTACAAGAGATATTTTTCTTTCTTATCACTGCCCTGTGGCTGATGAAAGCCTGTCTGTAATTGGTCGTTCAGATCCATGGGAAGTTGCAAGTCTTCTTTTGTGCTAATGAATCATTTGATAGGAAAATATACAAATTGCCCTGAGTAACAGAAGCACTGTGGTATTTTAAACATTCTACACATATGTTGTCATTCTATATTTGAAGGATTGATGTTGATTCTTGGATTGAAATACACAGGTCTAGATTTCTTTTGCTCCATTGGAAAATAATTCAGTTACCTTGATTGTTGTGAACTTTAAATAGTTTGAGTCAGTGCTGTGTAGAATCAGTATCTGTGGAATTATTTATGGGAAGTTTCCTGTTCTTAGAGCCTCAGAACTAAGTGCAGTTCAGTCTTCCTGAGGATATTTCAGGATTAGGTTATTCTTGTTCACAGTTGATTCAGTGTGGATAGACAGTGTTGATTGGATATCTATTTAGTGTTGTCCTTACTTCAAGTGGTCTGATTACCACTCAACACATCTAATGGAAAACCTAATTCATTTGATTTAATGAATTATTAATGGATTTAACAGTGGATTGGAATTCTTTCATTCAGAAAAAAAAAGTGGAATTTATATCATTTAATCTGTGATAGTGGACAGGAAATTTCTCTCAATGCCAGCTGTAATAGAAAGGAAGTTGTTTGTAATTTTCTAAATGTCTAATTTTTCATTTACTCTTTAAGTACATTAAGATATTTTGTGTATACTAATACTGGTACTTGCTTCCCATTCGAGTGGCAGCTTTTTGTCCCTCTGTGTACACTGTAATATGTCATCATGGTTGAATCAGCTAGTGCTAAGTTGAGCCAAAATCAAGGCTCGTTTACAATGTCTTTGTCTCTTTATGTCCGCTTTCTGTGGATTCTAGCCATAGTTTTACATAAAGCAACATTTACTACTGCAGTGTTGCCAAGCCCCCCTGTGAATCTGATTGCCTCGGATATTACGCCTTCATCCCTAAAGCTGAAATGGAAGCCTGCTGGAAACCCAGACGAAATTCAGCATTATATTGTGCAATATAAAATGAAGGATGATCCTGGAGATTTTCGCAATATACCTCGTATCAAGAAAACAGAGTTTACTGTAGAACAGTTACAGCCCTTCCGACAGTATGAATTTAGGGTTTTAGCCGTGACAGAAGTCAGTCGTAGCCTGCCAAGTACGCCCATTGAGGTTGTTACTGGTGAAGTAGGTGGGTACATAGATCCAAGTATAAAAGGATCCCAGATTTTACCTAATGGAGAAGGGGCTTTATCTGCATACACTAACAATACTAGTGGGCATAGACCTGTATATGGAACTAATCAAGCTCATTGCATTAATATAGATGTTTTTTCTTCTGAATAACAAAGTTTTCACTAACAAAAAAGCTTTCACTTTTGATATGGTATTTTCATCTAGAAGCTTTTTCTAAATTTTGGTGGCTTCCTTTTTAACTCATCACTCATCAGGTAATTTTTTTCTTAATGTCCTGCAACAGACCACTGTTGAAAAAATTGTGGCAAAAGGACCAAATGCTTGTTACAAGCAAATTTCACATTCGCTCCAATATTTTCTCATGTATATTGCGGGGCTACGTATGAAACTTAGCGACTTTGTCAGTCATCTGATGCAAATTCAAATCGGGAGTTAACAAGTTAAATGTAGGCCAAAATGTTTGTTGGTTCATCAACAAAAACAAATGCTGTCATGCATTATTTTTTTCTCTACCTTTCAATTATTTCAAAGAAAAGTAAGGAGAGAAGTAAGAGCTTTAATGCACCGAGTTTATAATTATGGAATTTCTTGAATTCTAACCCAACTTTCCCTGTAACCTTTGTACTGAAATGGTCATTACTAAACAGGGGGATATTTGTGTGAAAAATGCTGTAAAAGTCTTGCAAACTACTGCTAAATTCTTTTTTCACCTTACTGACCTTAAAAATTGACTTAACTATTGGTTTAATGAAAAATAGATTGACTTGTGAGGGTACAATTTGGTAGTTGCTTTTGCAGTATACACAAAATCAGTCAGGAAAGAATGTGAAATCTGATCTTTTGTGTACATTTCTTGAGATTTTGTCAAACTTTTCTCTTACAAAGGTCTTTAAAGTTGCAAAATTATTCATTTTCAGTCAGTTGTCTTTGATTTATCAAACTCACCACAGTCATTCTTGTGGCTTCATGACAGATATCTGTTGCAAGGCTGTATTCATAACAACAGATAGAAAATGCAATTCTGACTTTGTTTCTATCCACTTAATCAGGATATCACATGATGTCATGTGACTTGATGACCTTCACCTTGCATATTACCACTTTACCACACAACTCAAGTTTTAACGACCCTGAGAAAGAAAGCTTTTCAAAACATTTTGGGAAAAATGTTTTCAGAAGACAGTTTTCAGCCTTGGAGCCATTATTAATTTGTCGTCTGCAAATGCTTTGGTTTGAAAGCCCGAAAATTTGGTGTTTGATAAAGGGAAAATGAGCCAAAAAAAGATAATGGAGTCAAGATACTCTATACAGGTGTGCTGTTGCAGCAACCTTTGTCACAGGAACTTAACACCGAATCATTTGACATTCGCAAAAGCTGTCATCTTCATGGTCATGAAAGCATTGGACTGTTTGATAAAAGTGTTAACTTCTTTCTGAAATCATCTTCTGCACAGATGGTGCAACATGTTGAACAAGATTTAGTTTGTAACACACTAATTAGTAAGCTAGGATTTAGCTTTGATAATCTAACCTGTAATCAAACCTTGTTGCTAATCAATACATGTACATGTATTTAGTTTACCCTTTTACTGCCAAATATTTGGAACTCTGAGCATCAGATAGAGTGAGTGATTTTGATTATAGAAATGAGAATATTAATTATTCTCAACTAAACCCTATGTTGTGGGCACTCATTAGAATCGTCTCATCGAGACGATTCTAATGAGTACCCACAACATAGGGTTTGGAAGAGAAATTATTGATTTAGAATACTATCACTCCCTCTTATCTGGAGCTCTGATAGTAAAAATGTTCTGATTTTAAAAAATGTTGGACAGTCTTTATCCAGTTACATCCTTGTTCTTTGCTATCTCATCAGATGCACTGGTCTACGCTGACAGCAGAACTCAATTAGCTGTTACTGCTTCAATAGATTAACTCTTTACCAAACAACAAAATTTTATAGTTGTCCAAATGAAAGCATTTGTAGACAACAAAATAAGTGTGACCCAAGATTGAAATTTGTTTTTGGAAGGGTAGAAAACACTGTGGGAGAAGGAGTAAATGCTGGTAACTAGCAGTACCTTTTTCCAAAATGTTTTCAAAATTCTTCTGCAGGGTCATTAAGGCTCAGGATTTGTTTGGTAAATGTTTAAGAGGTAGAGTTGATGTTTTCCACTGTCTTGCATACATTTACCTCTCATTTTGCATCAAGGAATGAAAATGTACTATAAATGAAGGAAATGTAATGGCAAGAACTGTGTTTATACCTGCACAACTTTAAATTTGAGTAAAATCAACCATGGATCACTCATTATTGACTACTTGATGAGTTTATTGCATGACTTTCAAACCACCCCCGCTGAAAACATGTACTTATTATCAAGGCTTTATCCTATAACTGTTCACCAGAGGACAGAGTTTTTAGACTGGCAAATATTGAAAGCATTTGCAAACAAAAAATTAATTGTGTCTTAGATATGGGGTTCATCTTTGAAAGGGTCACAAACATTGTGGAAAAAGGAGAAAATGCTGGTTTCCACAGTGTTTTCAGAGGCTTCCTTTCTTGGGTCGTTAAAACACAAGAAAGGATATTTGACTTGAGATGTTTGGGATACATAGTTTGGGCACAATGATTGATCTATAGAGTCCAGCTGAGACCACTCACCCTTTGAAATCTGCAGTTGGCCTGTTACTTTGATCTTTTCATAAATCATGGAATTCTTGTCATTGAATACTGTTTCCTTGAACTCTTTATCAAACAACACTGTTTATAAATGATCCTGACTGAAAGGTCTTTTGAAAACATTGTGAGAAAATGAGACAATGCAGGTAACCAGCATTTTCTCCTTTTTACACACTGTTTTCTACCCTTCAAATACACAAATTCCGTCATTTGAGTCACATTCAAGTTCTTGTTTGCAAATACTTTGAGATTGGATGTCTCTAAAGTTTAGTCAGGTTTCGAGTTTAGGTGTTTCTAAAGTTTAGTTTTCATGTAAAGAGATAGAATAACTTTTTTCTCCCATACTATTGTGTATCTGCATATTATAATCTTGAATGTTATTTATACTTGGAACATTCAGGACTACAGTTGAAGTGTTGCAAGATTTTACCCTATAGCAAACAGTCCCATATTTTACGACTCTGAGGTAGAAGGCTTTTGAAAACATTGTGCGAAGAGAAGAAAATGCTGTTTTCATTTTCATTTGCCTTTCATTTATGGTTTTTCTTCATTTCTCAGTTGGAAAGATCCCAGAATTGCATATCGGGTAATGCACAGGTCAAAGTGATAAGACAGTAGCCATTTACTTAATGAGGAACAGATGTTGGTCAGAATCTTCCATGGATGAAAATTTTATGTGGGGTGTTAAGCACTGTTAACCATGAGACTGTTATATTTGAGGGGCCCCACAGGCAAAAGGGGAGATCAATGCATCTTTGTAATGCATCAGAGCATACAAGTGGTGGTCTGATGTGTATTCTAAAAACCAGCCAATCATGGGTTTGAATTTGACAAGCAGAAAATATTTGTGAGAACTTTCGATCTTGTACCAGTCTAAAATTTTGTTGTTTGGTGAAGAGAACTGATACTGTTAAAAGTTTGTATTGTGAATGGCTGCTATGAGTTTCAGGCGGTGTTTCGGCAGCAGAAAGACAATTTTAGACTTTTCCCTATGGAAAGCATTAATTTTGCAGGTGACAAATTAATAATATTGACTAAATTGACAAGATCTGTCATTGAAAGGGTAGAAGACTTTTTAAGACTTATTCCTCACAGTTGTTAAAATTTTGAACTGTCTGGTTTGGGTCAAAATACTACAAAGTTAGGGCTGCATTTAGTCTGGGCAAGAATATGTCGGTATATTACATTTAAGTTCCACAAGATTAGACTTTAATGAATGATAAGGTTCCAAAAAACTTTCTAATACAGCCCATTACATGCCGAGTCAAGCAAGGAAAACTTTACTTGTTGATGAAAAGGGAATGGGTTACATTATGTTTTATAATTAAATGGAAAGAGAGAAAATGAATGTTGGGTGAATGTAGAATGTAAGAAATTTCCTGTTGATGTGGTTTGACGCTGTATATTTTGAGTAGCACTACCCTAAACAAGAAACTAGATATCTTCCTGGACATTTTTACCCCTAGAACATTGAATAAATGAAAAGGACATTTTCAGTGTTACCTCTTTACCAGAAAATGAAATTTCAGATTATTCCAAATTTGAAGCATGTTACAGATGAAAACTTAAATGTGGAAAAACTTATGGTATTTGTTTCCAAAAGTATAGAAAACATGAAGCTAGGAGGAACTGCTGCTTACCAGTGTTTTCTCCTTTTCCAACAATGTTTTCATTCCCAGAGTTGTTAAAAAATAGGATTGTTAGGTAAAGGGTTAACCCTTTACCATACAATCCCGACTTTTAACGACCCGAGAAAGGAGCCTTTTGAAAACATTGTAGGAAAACGAGAAAATGCTGGTAACCAGCATTTTCTCCTTTTCCCACAATGTTTTCTACTCTTCCCAAACAAATTTCAATTTGTGAGTCACATTTATCTTGTTGTCTGCAAAAGCTTTCAATTTGGACTGGTCTAAAATTTTGTCATTTGGTAAAGGGTTAAGGATTAGTGCAGAGATACATATGCATTATTAATGACCTCTACTGTATTGTCAGCTTTTCTTGCCTGGCATAACATCACATGGCCATTTCATAATGATGTGCTCATTATTCCCGACCCTTTTGTATCAATATGTGTAAAAATGTAACAAGTGAATTTAACCCTTTCCCAAACAAGCCCTGGTTTTCATGTGTCTGCAGTACAAGTCTTTTGAAAACACTGGGGGAAAAGGAGAAATTGCTCGTAACGAGCAATTTCTCCTTTTCCCACAGTGTTTTCTACCCTTTTTGAGAACTTTCTGTCATTTTCATCAAATTTAAAATTGTCGTCTGCAAACTCTTTCAATTTGGACCAGTCCAAAATTTGTCGTTTGGGAAAGGGTTAAACTGTTAGTCTGCTGAAACCACATGGGTGTTTGCATAATTATGAAAAGTTCTGTACAAGATCAGACAGAACAAAATGTGGAAGCTCTGCTAGTTTTGCCTAAACCCATATTTTTGTGAGATACTTTCTTAAAAACTCCTTGAATATGCAACATTTTGTTCCTTTGCATTTGTGTATTCAACTAGAAATGTTCATTAATTATGCCCCCCTTCGAAGAAGCGGGGGTATATTGCTTTGCACTTGTCGGTTGGTCGGTCGGTCGGTCGGTCCGTCCGTCGGTCGGTCCGTAGACCACATTTTTGTCCGGAGCATAACTCAAAAAGTATTTCAGGTATTATCTTGAAACTACATAGGTGGATAGATCTCATTAAGGAGAAGTGCAGTGAACAAGAATCATAACTCTGCCCATCATATTTATGGAGTTATTGCCCTTTGTTGATTTTCATACTTAATTTTTGTCTGGAGCATAACTCTAAAAGTATTTCAGGTATCATCTTGAAACCTCATAGGTAGATAGATGTCATTAAGGAGAAGTGCAGTGCACAAGTACCATAACTCTGCCCATCATATTTTTGGAGTTATTGCCCTTTGTTGATTTTCATACTTAATTTTTGTCCGGAGCATAACTCAAAAAGTATTTCAGATATCACCTTGAAACCTCATAGGTGGATTAATCTTATTAAGGAGAAGTGCAGTGCACAAGAACCATAACTCTGCCCATCATATTTTTGGAGTTATTGCCCTTTGTTGATTTTCATACTTAATTTTTGTCCGGAGCATAATTCAAAAGGTTTTTCAGATATCATCTTGAAACTTTACATGTGGATAGATCTTATTCAGGAGAAGTGCATTGCACAAGAACCATAACTCTGCCCATTATATTTTTGCAGTTATTGCCCTTTGTTGATTTTCGTACTTAATTTTTTTCCGGAGCATAACTCAAGAAGTATGTGAGGTAAAATCATGAAACCTTATAAGTTGATAGTTCACATAAATGGGAAGTGCAGTGTCCAAGAATTGTTAATTTATCATAAATAATTTTTGAGTAATTACCCTTTGTTCGTTTTTACACTTTGAACTTAACAGTTTATAATCACATGTTATATTTAGAATTGGATGCCATTAGGGGGGCATACATGTTTTACAAACATCTCTTGTTTTTATTTATATGGAGTGCTTAAGATCATGCAAATACAAAAGTAAAGTGTATAACCCTTTTCCAAAAAAAGACAAATTTAAGCAATTGAGCCACATTAGATTGTTCATCTGCCCATGCTGTCAAGATGGATGAGTCTAAAATTTTGTTGTCTGATAAAGAATCAAGACCAACAGAGCCCCAAATAAAACTATGGGGTACACAGGGTTAATTGGGCACACATGTATAATGCTGTAACCCAGTACAAAAATATCTCAATCATCTAGACTAGATAATTAGTTCTAATGCATACACACAGTATTAATTAAGATATGATATTAAACAGCTATCTGCATTGGAATGGAAGGCCAAGAACAGCTCGATTTTGACTCACAGAAAGTGTTGTAGAAGCTGATTATAGCTTTAGGAAACAGTGTAGGAAAAGCAGCAATTGCTTGTAACAATTTTTCATGAATTTTTGTCAAACTGTTAGTAAAATGCCCCCAGCAAAAGCCACCATTTTCAGGGTCGTTAACCCATTACCAAACTACAAAATTTTGGATCCATATTGAAATCATTTGCAGAGGACAATTTAATTGTGGCTGTAATGTAGAAACTTTCAGGGAAAAGGAGAAAATGCTGGTTACCATTCTCCTTTTCCCAAAATTTGTCTTGGAAAGGGTAGAAAACTTTTTGGGAAAAGGAGAAAACGCTGGTTACCATTCTCCTTTTCCCAAAATTTGTCTTGGAAAGGGTAGAAAACTTTTTGGGAAAAGGAGAAAATGCTGGTTACCAGCATTTTCTCCTTTTCCCAAAATGTTTTCAAAAGCCTTCTACCACTTGGTGGTTTAAACTCAGGATTGTGTGGTAAAGAGTAAAAGGAAAACATTTCGCAATCATAGAAAGATTACTGGAATTAGAAGAAAATACTTTTGAAACATGGATCGACCCAATCTTTCTTTTAGCACTGAGCAAGGTATTACTGGTATCACTGTCCCCTGGGCAATAGGTAGTGGTTGCATTATTAATCAGGGTAGCTTGCAAACTTCTTGAAATGGCATGTTGGACCAAAATTAAACCACAAAAAATACCAACATCAAAGCTGTAAACAATACTATTTCATCTTAACACAGACTCTATGGATTTCAAAGATTTTTGGATTCTTTTTCCCTCATGAAATCAGTCACATCATTTCATTCTGTGCTGTTTTCTGTTTGTTTTCAGACTTAATGTGATAATGTTATTAAAACAATGATTTCTGTGACTTACCCCTCACCAAACAATTCCAAGTTTAACAACCCAGAAAAAGAAAGGCTTTAGAAAACAATTTGGGAAAGAAGAAAATGCATGCGACAAGTATTTTCTTGATTTTTCACACAAATTTTTTCCACGATCTTTTCTACCCTTTCTCAGACAACTTTCATCATTTGCACCACATCTAATTTTTCATTAGCAAATGCTTTCAGTTTGAACAAGTCTAAAAAATCATCATCTAGTAAAGAGTCAAGCATGCCAAGTGCATCGTAAGGACTGGGGCACTTGCAGACTGTACCAGTCAAGATCAGAAGAGTTATCATACAAGCTTTCAGATGTATGGAGCATCACTGTTGTAATTTATCATTTGGTAGGATGCAAATAGAACTATTTTGCATTGCTTGGTTTATTCTAAAGTTAATGTAAGAAGCCATGTTATTGCTGACAGTGTTGCAAAGGTTTCATTTGTTGATGAAAGTTCTTGAACTCGGTAATACTTAACCCTTTCCCAAACGACAGATTTTAGCCCCTCCAAAAATGAAAGCATCTACAGACAACAAATTTAAAAGCGGTACAAATGAACTTTAGGTGTTTGGACAGGGTAGAAAACATTGTGGGAAAAGGAGAAAATGCTGGTTACCAGCATTTTCTCCTTTTCCCACAATGTTTTCAAAAAGTCTCTTCCTCAGGGATGTGAAAACACGGGATTGTTTGGTAAAGGGTTAAATATAGAAGTACATGGTCCTTCTTGAAAGATACTCTTGCTCAATTCTGGATGCTTGTAAAAATTGTGGTGCCTTTGCCACATTGTCATCTGAAAGAAATTCTGAACTTGGAAAGAATTTTATTCTTTGCAAGCAATTTATAGGGAAGAAAGTTGAGACCAAACTGCATGGAATACACATTAGTCTGATCTTGAATTTACACTGTCCAGTATTCAGACTTGACGCTGCAATATGTGGGTTTATTTTACTCACTGAAAATTATTGAGTATTCAAAGTATCAGTACTTTCAGATGCATTGTTAAGCAAGCAAAAGCTAAAGTTTGTGATGGTTCATCAACAGTTCACCTCTCAACAGTATCATTTGGAAGCCACCTTCCATGCAGCTAGCATTCAGTGTAAGGTAGGGCATCATTCGATGCCAAAACAGTCATTTATGCAGCCTGAAATCTTGGTGTTGAACAGTGGCTACTAGCTGCATTATAATATCTGGTTGAAAGTGAACTTCAGGTTGAGGCTGACTCATCTTACTATATAATCTTGACTTGCACTTAAGGCAGTGTTCCTTTTTTCCTGTTAGCCCATTATGTTCAAGAGATTTTTCACTCCAGTAACCTTTTCAGTTTCATGTGAATTTTTTCCTCCCTGATGCTGAAAGTATCCATGAAATAAACTCAAAATACTGGTCAAAGGATGACTAAATGCAATGGTACTAAGTCAATTAAAAAAAAAAACCCAGAAAATGTTGGATACCTTCACTGTTTTTTATCATCAATAGCTAGTTGTCTGCTTCAATTTTAGGCTTCATAATGGTGACTACTGTGGAAAGAAGGAAAAAATTTACTGTAGAATTGCTTTTATTGTTGACACAAGGAAGAAGGCATTGAGGAAGATAAATGTATTGGACCATAGATATAAAATCATAACATCCTACCTGCAAACTATATGAATTACATTATCATTGAAAGCTTTACTTGCATGTGGTCAAGTTTTAATTAACCCTTTACAGTCCCAAGTTTTAATGACCCCAAGGAAAAGGACTTTTTAAAACATTGTGGGAAAAGGAAAAAATGCTGGTATCCAGCATTTTCTCCTTTTCCAACAGTGTTTTCTACCCTTCCACAGACAAATTTCATAATTTTTGCACATTTTATTTGTCACTGCAAATCCTTACAATTAAATTTGGATGAGTCTAAAATTTTGTCGTTTGGCAAAGAGTTAATACTAGTTGATAGAAACACAAAATTGTCTGGAAAATAATAGGAAGGGTTAACCTTTTACCACACAAGGCTGACTTTTAATGACCTTAAGAAAGAAGTCTTTCGAAAACGTTGTGGGTAACCAGCATTTTTCCTTTTTCTTACGTTTTCTACCCTTTCTAAGACAATTTCCCCCATTTGAGCCACCTGTAATACTTGTCATCTACAAATGGACAAGTCCAAAATTAGTTGATTGGTAAAAGGTTAAAGAGATACACCACAGAGGTAGCTAGTAGTAGATTTTATCTTGGAATCTCTTTATCTGTTACAATCTGGTAAACAAAGTCCTGCTTCCTTGATCAGATTCCTATCTTGAAGGCTTCTACACCAGTGCTCTTTTTGGCAGCCGTTTTGACACTTGCCAGGGCATGGTCCAAGACACCTTGACATAGGTTTGTTATTATTGTGGTATTGCCCAGGTATATTTTTGAAGCGCCTTGATTACTGACCTGCTGCACCTAATGAAAGCTTTTATCCATTTAGATCGACTGAAAAATATTATAAGTTTGGTGCAAAGAACACATTCTTTGAGTGATATGGAAAATATTTAGAGAAAAGATGATGCTTGTTACAAAGCAATAATGATTTAAGATAAAGCTTGTGCTATGGTTTTGCTTGTAGGTAATCTATTTGAATATATTTGTAATATGCAAATGAGGTCAACTTGTTCAAAGTGTTGGAGGATATTGATGTAGATGTAAAGTTTAGGGTTGAAGCAATTCAGTTGAAATGTTGGAGGCCTGAGTCTTTGCCCAGTAGAATTTAGCCAGTCGATTCAGAAATGCATGTGTTATACTATATTGTAAGAAAAGCATGAGGTTTAAAAAGCCTGAACTTGGGCACAAGTGCTACACACAAATGATGTAAGCAATGGAGGGTCCCCAAGTGTGTCAGGCCTTGATTGCTTTTATTTGATTAGCATAGACACAACTCTGTGAAATGACCGTTCAAGAAATTGGATGTTAATTGACTTCATTGTCACTATCAAGCCTCTGGCTAATTCTTGTATCAATAATCAGTTCTGCCACTTTCAATTAATTTCTGGAGACATAGTGTTAGCATGTAGATGTTTCTCAAGTGATAAATGTTTAATTTGATAAGGGGAGCGTCCTAGTACAAATCAACTTGTTTGCATATTACTCTGTAAATTTGAGCCATGCAGTTACATCTAAGCTAAGATGACAATGGGGAAGGCAGTGTAGAATATTTATCCACTCTGCTAGATGACAAAATTCTTTACTTGTCCAACTTTGAAAGCTTTTGCAAATTACAAATTACATGTGAGCCAAACGGTGGATTTGTCTTTGAAAGGGTGGAGAACATTGTGAGAAAATGCTGGTTACCAGCATTTTCTCTTTTTCCAAAAAAGTTTTTAAAAGCTTTTTTACTTAGGACATTAAAACACTGGATTGTAAAGGGTTAAAAAATGTTCAGTCTCTGAGTGCTAAGCATGACTTGACCCTTTCCCAAACGACAAATTTTGGACTGGTCCAAATTGAAAGAGTTTGCAGACGACAATTTTAAATTTGATGAAAATGGCAGGAAGTTCTCAAAAAGGTTAGAAAACACTGTGGGAAAAGGAGAAATTGCTCGTTACGAGCAATTTCTCCTTTTCCCACAGTGTTTTCAAAAGACTTGTACTGCAGACATGTGAAAACCAGGGCTTGTTTGGGAAAGGGTTAAATGCTTATATGAACAGTCTCAGTGAGACAGATTCTGATCCTGCATTTCTGTGCAGTCTGATGTTTGACTACATTGTCCAATGTTTCATGAGTAGTATAATGAAAGTGTATGTGGTTTTGACATGTCTCAAAATTCTTGTCATCTAAAGTATGTAGTTGAAGACTAGTATACCATTGATTCTTATCTAGAATTGGCCAGTACTGAATGTCTGAAAACATTAAGTATTCTCTCTGATCAAAATTGTGATCAGCATTTTGAAAGGTAGCACCAGGAAATGGGTCCTTTTATCTGCATACGCCCGAGTGGACACTAAGCAATTTGTAGGAGACATTATTTTATAGCTTGTATGACAGCAGCAACAACAACAGGCTGATTTTTTTGGATGGTATTCTTTGAAATTAATCTAGTCAAACCAAGGTACTTTCATAGGTAATTTTGAAATTTCAAATCTATGCATAATTGTCTGTAAACTATAGATATTTATATAAAAACTGAAATTAACTGAAATGAGAAGTTGTTTTAAAAAAGAAAAGGGAATAGTTTTGAAACTTTACTATGATAAAATACAACTATAATGACATTGCATAGAGGTATGTGCTATGAATATCGTACTGAGGTTCAAGGAAATGGGATTGTTTTAATCCATTTTTAGCATGCTTGTCTTTAACACGTCTTAAAGCCATGGTAACTTTGTATATCATTTCACCTTCAAGTGTGACAAACTATGGTGTTTCTTCAGTTAGTATTTTAAGGATGATATTCATTTTTTTTTTTCAACTAAAAGGTGTACATTATTTCTTCTTTAACTCTTTACCAAACAACAAAATATTAGACTAGTCCAAATTGAAAGCATTTGCAGACGACAAAATGATTGTGACTGAAAAAATGAACTTTGTTCTGGGCAGGGTTGAAAATGTAGTGGGAAAAGGAGAAAATGCTGGTTACCAGCATTTTCTCCTTTTCCCACTATATTTTCTAAGGGCTTCTTTCTCAGAATCATTAAAAGTCAGCATTGTGTGGTAAAGAGTTAAACTTTCCATTATAATCGCAGGCTGGAGTCAACTTTGGATACGCTTGCAGATAGCCCAGGTCAAGATTTGACAAAATGCAGAATGCTGCCATGGGTTTATACTCTCAAAGACTTCAGAGAGCTTTGTAATTACAATATATTGTTCTGTCCTATTTTTTAATCAAAGGATTCTAAGTCCTGAAAAGCAGATTTGTGGAACAGTATTAAGCTATGATATGGTGTAATGAAAACTAAACTTTGCATTACATGTAATGTATGTAAATGTAAACAGTAAGTGGAGTTTGCAACGAAAGGCGCATTTGTTCTGCCAAGCAGGATGCAGAAAAACTGTTATTTATGACATGAACTAATTAAAAGTAGCAATGTGATCCATCAGTCTGATGTGGTCTTCTGCTGGTATAAGATTTAGGACTTTGCATATGTGTATATGGTAGTGACAAAAATGAGGTCAGGCAGCACTAGCTAAAACTGAAAGTAGAATGAGTAGAGCGCAAGTCAGTATTTGGTGCAGGACAAATCGATAACGTAGCACAGACCAGCTATTCAAAACTGAAAGCGAGTGCTCATGTGTCCTTAACGTGAAGTATTAGGTTCAGGCCAGTTCGATCACAGTATGCAGATAACCAGCATTTTCACAGTAACCAGCGTTTGCTGCCTTTCCCACAGTGTTTTCTAACCTTTGAAAGAAAAGTTCATCATTTGCGCAACATCTAATAATGTCACCTGCACATTATTTTAATTTGGATAAATTGAGAATTTTTTCGTTTGGTAAAGACTTAAAAAAAAAAAACCCTGTAAACACATTCAGGGTTTTTTCTTTGCCTTATTAGGTACAAGACACATCTTTGAGGAAAAAAAAAAGTAATTGTTTTCTCTGGACCAAGGTCTCTGATGTCTGTATGGCAGGAAATTATCTGCCATGTGCATGCTGAATGGTTCACGGAAATGTCCCTGAATGTGTGGAGAATTTCCGATAATAACTTTTTTTATGATACATTTGGTGAATTTAGAGACAAGTTGTCATTGTAATAGTTTCCCTGTTTGTCTGAATTGAGAAACAACGATTGATGCTTCTGCAGCTATCTCCTTTTTGCATCGGTCTTTTTTGTTCAAGATAAAAATATAGACCTCTCCAGTAGACATTGTGGCACAGCTTTATTCGATCCAAAAGAAGTCTCTTTAAAAGTCATTTGAGTGCCTGTAAAACCATTTCAAAGACATTCTGTTTGAACCAAATTTGATATGTTACCTGCAAACTGTTCAGTTTCGGCATGTCTAAAATTCAGTCAGTTGGTAAAGAGTTAAACCTTGTTATACGATCCTGAGTTTTAACGGCCCTCGTAAAAGAAGAAGGCTTTTGAAAACATGTAGGGAAAAGGATCTGTCATCTGCAAATGCTTTCAATTTGGTCTAGTTCAAAATTTTGTTGTTTGGAAAAGGTTTTAGGTCCTGTTTCACAATAGTCTGCTGTCAAGTTTACTCTTTACACCAAGGTTGCTCTTTACATCAAGGTTGCAAAGAATAGCAATACTAACCAAAAGCTGATTGCATGTTCCAACTGATTTTGACAAATTGTTTTTTGTTGCATTTTGAAGTAGCTCCTTACTGTTGCTATGGGAACAAACTACAATTTGTCTTTCATCATTTTGAATAAGATTTAATCAAAGAGCTGATAAAAATCACAGCAAATATATTTTGATAGTTTCGATAGCACCGCAAAGTGGCAAAAAAAATCCCAAGAGTGTAGCCTTGTCTGTAAGAAGGGAGACATGCTGAGAATCTGTTCATGATCTGATGATGAACATTCATGAACTGTTCATCAGTGTTCATTAACTCTTTACCAAACAACAAAATTGAAGACTTGCCCAGATTCAAAGCATTCGCAGATGACAAAATGAACATGACTCAAAAATTGAAATTATTTTCTGGGAAGGGTAGAAAACATTGTGGGGAAAAGGAGAAAATGCTGGTTACCAGCATTTTCTTCTTTTCCCACAATGATTTCAAAAAGGCTTTTCTTGAAGGTTGTTACAACTCTTGATTGTGTGGTTACAGGTTAACTATGCATGGGTAGTTCAGGTACCTAAGTTGATGTATTTTTCATATACTATCATAATATAATTTAGGAAAAAAAGGTCACAAACGCATTGTCATTAATTATTTCTTTGTAAGCAAGGTGACAATAACTCGAGAAATGAAATTACCATGTATATTTACAAATAAAACATGGTGAATCATAACCAGAATGCAAACTTATGGATACCTGCCATGTTGTATCAGACTCAAATACTCTCTGTAAAATGTTACTGTGATGATATGAACTAAAATCGGTAATCAGGTGCACATTTTCTCTTTATGGAGCCATAGCACCATACAAGGGTCTATATCAACTCTCCAGTTTGTCATTGAAAGGGGAGAAAACATAGAAGGAGAAAAGTACCGGCATTTTCTGTTTCCTGTAATCTTTTCAAAACCATCTGCCTCAAGATCATAAACACATGGGTAAAGGGTTAACTTTGTGAACCAGAACCAGTACAATCATGCCAGGCAAATTATAAGTGTATCCTGCATGTCTCCCACAAATTTGATTCTTCAAAGGGAAGAAACTTTCACAGGCTTGCACCACAACACACTAATGACCTGAGGAATGTTTGAATTTCTTAACCCTTTCCCAAACGACAAATTTTGGACTGGTCCAAATTGAAAGAGTTTGCAGACGACACTTTTAAATTTGATGAAAATGGCAGAAAGGTCTCAAAAAGTGTAGAAAACACTGTGGTTAAAGGAGAAATTGCTCGTTACGAGCAATTTCTCCTTTTCCCACAGTGTTTTCAAAAGACTTGTGCTGCAGACACATGAAAACCAGGGCTTGTTTGGGAAAGGGTTAACCCTTAAACTGCTGAACAAATTTGAGGTTTTGAGTTACATTTAATTTCTCATCTGCAGATGCTTTCAATTTGGACAATGCTAAAATTATGTTGCTTGGTAAAGAGTATAACAGTGAAACAAAGAAGGGACCTCTTATTGCAGAAATTACAAGTTTACATCTGATAATGAGGTTGAAAAAAATGCAATTTGTTCATCAGGTTGAAGTATTTCCTCATGAGCCTAGTGCTGTAGTATAAATAGTGATTTTGTAGAACTCTGTCCGGGCTATTCTCTCACCCACCACTGATCAAATGACACAAAAGAGAAACCTGTGAAAGAAGGGAGGCTGCCCTTGTAGATTGACACAGAAAAAAACATTGTCGGGAAAGGACTATTTCCTCCATCTTTTCCATTGCTACTGAAGGGATGTAAAATGTAGTAAATGTAAAATATTTGGTTTTTATATTTTTCAAGCTCTAGGGTCAAGAAGAAAATAATAGATGAAAGGGTTGAGTTAGGATGGGCAGTGTGACTGGAATTTTGAGGTTAAGACTTCAACAGCTGGACTGTGTGAAGAGTTCATGAGGCTGCATGCATGATCAGCTGCCAATTAACTGTTAATTAATGATCTGATTGACAGAACCATGCAGTTTCTTTATCTATGCCCATCCTTAGGCCCATCAAATTAGGGACTTGCCAATAGAACTTGGTAACCCTTCAAGCTTTTAAATGTGGTATCCCATCTTTAATAAGCAGAGATTTACCAGCCATTAAAAACAGGCAAATATAATGGTACAGTCTTTGCTGTGAGCTAGAAATTCCCAATCACATCTGGATATGGAAAGCTCATGTTGATTGGGGTATGTAGGTGATGCACTTTAACCCTTTACCAGACGACAAAATTTTAGCCTTGTCCAAATTGAAAGCATTTGCAGACGACAATTTCAGTGTGGCTCAAATGGTGCAATTCTTTTTTGATACGGTGGAAAACATTGTGGGAAAAGGAGAAAATGCTGGTTACCAGCATTTTCTCCTTTTCCCACAATGTTTTCAAAAGGCTTCTTTCCCAGAGGCATTAAAAGGTGGCATTGTTCGATAAAGGGTTAAGTGGTGCAAGAATTTTTATTATGAAATCATGCATCTGAACTCTAGAACAGCAACTTCACCTACAGCGTCACAGCATTTCCTGTCGAGAGTACTTTACGCTCTTTGGGTATTGCTGCATGTAATTTGTATATTGCTAAAGAATTAACACTTTAACTCTTTACCAAACGACAAAATTTTAGACCAGTCCAAATTGAAAGCTTTTGCAAAATGACAAAATATAATTATGTGACTCAAAAATTGAAGTTTGTGTTGGGAAGGATAGAAAACATTGTGAAAAAAGGAGAAAATGCTGGTTACCAGCATTTTCTCCTTTGCCTACAATGTTTTCAAGAGGCCTCTTTCTCAGGGTCGTTAAAACTTGGGATTGTGTGGTAAAGGGTTAACAACCAGTCCCTAGTTTTAACAATCCTGGGTAAGAAGGCTCTTGGAAACAACATGGGAAGGGATGAAATTCTAATTACCAATACTAAAATGCTTCTTTTTCCACAATATTTTGTAATCTTTCAATATCAAATTTTATCAGTTGAGCCAAACTGAATTTACTGTTTGCAAATGCTGTCGAAATTAACAAGTCTAAACTTTTGTCTTTTTCATGAAGAGTTAAATTCCCAAACAAGCCCTGGTTTTCACGTATTTGCAGTACAAGTCTTTTGAAAACACTGTGGGAAAAGGAGAAATTGCTCATAATGAGCAATTTCTCCTTTTCCCACAGTGTTTTCTACCCGTTTTGAGACGTTTCTGCCATTTTCATCAAATTTAAAGTTGTCGTCTGCAAACTCTTTCAATCTGGACTAGTCCGAAATTCGTCGTTTGGGAAAGGGTTAAATTAATGCATATGAATGATGTATCAACTTACCGTATTTGATATACCCCTGAGCTAACCATTCCCATGTGCCTAGGTTAGTTTACCCATGAATTTAGAGAAATGTATTGAAATTCTTCCACCACCATCTGACATCTGTTGCTGTCTTATCATGCCAAATTTGCATTTTTGCTGAAAGATTTTCTCAGGCTCTGGTTGCAGATTCAGTGATGGCTTTGAGATAAGCATGAAGTTGGTCAGTTCATGCACTTGTCTAAATGAATTTCTTAGAGATACTGTGTTACAGAGCATACCAACACATGTAAAACAGCTGTTTATTACAATTCAAAGCCACAATAGTTTACCATTCGAATCTCACAGAGGTCATACTCTTTACTTGGGAACAAAACTTTGGATCAGATCATAATAATATAAAGATCATATCATATGATAAGCATTACTAAGGCAACAAATTCTGCCTAATAGTCCTGAAAATCTGGAATAGGTTGGTAACTGGTCAAAGGTGTCCCATGTGACATATGACTGTTAATCGTATTCATCCTCTATCAAAAGCATTACCTTTTTGAAACATTTACTGGTACCTGTTAAATTTCATTAAAAACCAGACTTCAGCAATGTCAGTTGTTTCATACTACACAAATTCTTGTAGTAGAGCAAGGCCATTATTAAGTTACCATCAGTTCTTTATTCTGTCCTGACAAACTATCAGAATGCATAAAGTTACTTTCACTCTTTACCACACAATCCTGATTTTTATCATCCCTGATGAAGAAAACTTTTGAAAACATTGAGGGAAAAGGAGAAAATGCTGATTACCAGCATTTTCTCCTATTTCCACATTGTTTTCTACCCTGTGGAAGACAAAATCCATCATTTGAACCACATTTAAAGTGTCGTCTGCAAATGCCTTCAATTTTGACAAGTCTAAAATTTTGTCGAGTGGTAAAGAGCTACCTAGCCCCTGAAATGTTTGTTGCAGAAAGTTATCTCATGCTCTTATAACAATTCTAGCAGAAAAGACAATCAACAATGACTGTTGAGTTTCTCTATTTTACCATCAATTGTTGAAAAGGGATTTTTAATTTGAGCTTTGAATCAATGAATGTTTTACATGTCATTTTACTGTCCTCAAAATCCAACCACCGACATCGTGACGATCATTTCTTTTGAAAAGGACGATCTTTCACTTCAATGTTAGTTTCTTCAAGACTTTCCCCTTGTTCACCCTATTCCGAGGCTGTTGCATGATCGATGCGCCAAATTCACACTGGTTCAGATACAATGACGTTTCACAAATTGTCTGCCACATTTTCCAACCTCAATTTTTTTACTACAAATTCAGTCATGAGTAATTGCGGCTTCGTTACTTGAATGGAGTAGGACCGCTTATCGATTTTTAGTTGCCAAAACCAAAATCATTGTACCACTTTCTCTATAATATGTGTGGACAGTCCACTATGATGACATATCAGTGGAAATGTAATAAATAGTGCTCATTTATGGACTACAGTAGTAAATTGGTGGTGAAAATGAAATTAGAAGCGCACAGGTTCAGACTTGAAAAATTGCGCCCATAGGCCCATGCTGCCATCAGTCTTAAGGGACAAAGTAAGAAATATTGCAGAAATCCTGCAATGCCGCACGGTAAGTGCAACATTGCATATGAACAAGTAAACTCACTAGTTGATATGGGATTGGAATAAACTTAGAATGATGAGTTAGATTAGGATTTTGATGTTTATTTTTAAATATTATATGCCATGTTGAAAACATGTAAATTCAGTAGATAACATCGACATGGTACTCCCTGATTGCTTTCAGTGTCAATAAAACCCAACATTGCTCTATTTGCTATAGTAAATATAGCTTTTAAGAACCTGTTGTCATTGTTTTGAACTACTGAACTTCACTGAGTAGACATTGTCAACAAATATACCAAACATTATGTTCAATCTTCTTTTTATTTTAATTGGACAAAAAATATATTCTAGTTAGGGGAATTCTTTAAACCAAAGAGGCTTCCTAAGCCAATTGATTGTAGCTTTAAAATATTGATTGCATCTTTTCCTAGAATTACATTGCCCTGCATTTCCATGATGTTTTTCGTCTGATTCTGCGGGTTATTCTGTGTGATAAACTTCCGTCATTTTGATGGGTCTTGTTTTGTGGACTTACTTGAACTGGGCAGAATTTAGTTTTAGCATTAAGCTTACCTGTGCCAGAAGTGCGCAAGGTGAACTTTGGTTTGCTGTCCTGAAGGTCTGTCATGACCTTTTATAATTGGCTCCATTTCCTTCATCCCTCTCTTTTATTAAAAGATTTTGACAGAACTAGCATGTTTCCTTGTTATATTCTTAAAATGTTTATCGTCTAAGCATTTTGATACATCTTCTTTGACAAAGACTGTTATGCACTTGCATAAATTACTCTTTGCAACATTATGTAACATTTTATCTAGTCTTGTCTGATTGATTTTATCTGTTAATTAATGTGTAAATGCAACTTGCTAGGCATTGCAAGGGGCGACATAGTACAGTTGCTGTACTTATTGTCACAGGTTATTTCTGAACACACCAAGATTGGAAGGAAAGGGAGAAGCCCGTTTGGGCTGACAAGGAAATACTGTATTTAATGTACAGTTTTGTCACTTTTCATGGATAAATTTGACCCACAAGTTAGAAAAATTATGTGAGCCCTCACCATGGTATTTGCAGCTAGAAAACCATTTAAAACATTGTAAACAATATTCCAACAAAGCAAATATTAGGCACCAACTAAATGGAGCATGGTGTGTTTTTGAAGTATCATGCCTGTCTGAAAATTGTTTTCTTTACTGTGTAAAAGAACAGATGGTAATGGCTCTGTTTTCAGGGTTTTAGCAGTGTTTTCATGGTTTTACCATAACTCAAGTGTTTTAGATTGCTTTTACTGCTGGTGTAACATCTTGTATGACAAACAAATTTGTTGACCATAATTTGTTTTTTGATATGTACTATCGTCAGTTTTTCAAGTGGTAGAAAATGTCTGCCTACAGTTTTTATAATGAGGTGTTGAAGTATCGCAGAAGTCTTTTTTACATCAAGGAAGGATTTCATTGTCCTCTCAGATAGATTTCTGATGATATCAAGTCACACACAAAATTTTAAAAGAGTCTTAGAAATGTCGATATTGAAGGATTATATATTTTATATGTGACCACTGTACATGCAATTATTCAGCCTCCCCTACAGGGGCACCCATAACTGGTAGGAAGCTAATTTATGGCATTTAACTCTACCAATCCCGGTTTTTAACAACCCTGTGAAAGAAGCCTTTTGAAAACATTGTGGGAAAAGGAGAAAATGCTGGTAATGGCATTTCTCCTTTTCCCACAATGTTTTCTACCCTATCAAAGGAAACTTGCACCATTTGAGCCATACTGAAATTGTAGTCTGCAAATGCTTTCAGTTTGAACAAGGCTAAAATTTTGTTATGTGGGAAAGAGTTAAAAAGATAACACAGGTGTGGCAATTTAAAGGCAGTTCTAGTCTGCAAATCTCACAAAATAGCATTAAGCTAGAATCCAAGTCAAGACTACACTGTAAATGCTTTCAGGGTTACTTTAAGAACTTCAAAATGCTATTATAGTTGCTGTTATGATTGCTTGTAACAACGTTGTATATACATGCAGCATGTTTCATGCATCTGTGTCAGGATGACTGTTTTCATACAAGCCAGGCCTTTAATAAGCATACACATTACATGCATGATTACCATCTAGCTCAGAAACAGGATCTGTTGGCATCTGTAACATGTCCTGGTCGCTTTTCTTGGCATGATTAAAAAATGCTGGTTTTTGCAGTTATTAAAGGAGGGATTTTCATTATTTTTTGTTTAAAAAAAAACATGGTTTCATCGGTGTTTTCCACAAGCATTGAAATGCTGTGAAATTGACAATGCATGAAATTAAGAGGCTGAACGAGATGATTCAGGGAGAAAATCAATCATTAAGTTGAAAGAGAAGACCAATTTGTATGCCAGAACTCTAGAGTACAAGTCTGCTTAGCCTGTGACATCTAGGTACATTGTTAGCTCAATATTTTTGACAGTCTTAGTCTGTGCAGTTGTTTTGAACTTATTGAGACAGACAAACAGACAGACAGAAAGTCTGTTTGTTGGCTCGTTTGTTTTTGATGAAGACGTCAAGGTATTATCGTAGCCCTGTTGTTGACTGCACTGTCATGTGAAAACTTTGACAATTTATAATATCTCTATCATTACTAAAGTTGTTTGCTTCAGACTGGGTCAAGTTGTTAATTATCAAAAGTGGAACCTATGCAACAAGGACAGGTAACCATCAGAGTATTTTTGATAGAGTTATGACCCTTTGATTTAGAATTTCCAAGAAAACTTTGACATTTTATAATACCTCTGTAATTACTGTAGATATTTGCTTCAAACTGGGACAAGTTGTAAATTATCAAAAGGGGAACCTATACAACAAGGGCAGGTAACCATCAAAGTATTTTTGACTGATTTATGCCCCCTTTTCAAGGTAGAATTTTTTACTGAAAATCAAGCATCCACAGCCAAGTATTGGCATCTGCATGTGGTGCTTTTGTTTTACAAATGCAATGCAAGGGGTGCTTTTTGTGGCTAAGTGTTGATTGGGAAATCCTAGTTTGATCTTTGATGTCAGACATGGTCAGCTTGGAGTTTGATAAAGCAGGGCAGCACAGTGCCCCACCCTAGTCTTAGTGAAATCATGAAGATATTTAAAAAAAGCTGTCAAAATGATATGACTGAAATACAATAAAACCTGTCTTAGTGGTCACCTGTACTGAGCAAGCAACCTGTATTAAGTACGTAACTGATTTGTTCCCAAACAATACAAATATGTTAAAATGTAGTGTATTTAAGCATGTTTTCTGCAAACATATTTTGAGTGTCCCTTGGGTGCTTGCTTATCACAGGTTAGACTACTCTTAAAAGTGGCTTTAAACCCTGTTCTGATAAACACTACCAAATCGATAACAAAAAGAGAAGTTGTCTCGGAAAACATACTGACCTTCTACTCTGAAACAATATTGATGAGAGTGTGTGCTGTGGCTACCCTGGGACTGCTAAATTGACTTAAGTTGACATGATCAAATCATAAAACTTCTGTCACAGCTTCAATTTACACCCATAGATTTCAGAAATAACTTCTCAGTATCATAAACATGAAATATAACAAGACTAAATTTTTCCACTGGGATTGCCTTGTGTGCAAATTTACTATCTAATCTTAGTGAAGTATTTTGGTTTCAATTTGAGGTCCGGATGATGTCTGTAAAGACAACTTTCTTAACCCTTTTCCGCACAATGCCACCTTTTGACGCCCCTGAGAAAGAAGCCTTTTGAAAACATTGTGGAAAAATGAGAAAATGCTGGTAACCAGCATTTTCTCCTTTTCCCACAATGTTTTCTACCCTATTGAAGAAAAATTGCACCATTTGAGCCACATTGAAATTGTTGTCTGCAAATGCTTTCAATTTGGACAAGGCTAAAATTTTGTCGTCTGGTAAAGGGTTAATTATGCTTTCTTCTGAACCTTTATTATGAAGGATGAATCCCTTTTATTTGAAAGGATCTATGTCTGCTTACAGAAAACTAAAAAAATTAAAGGCACCTCTTCCTAGTATTGTCGTAATGCATTCCTTACTGTAGACGATGCCAAAAAAGCTTTTACGAACAGTGTAGATTAAGGTCAGACGGTACAGAACATGCAGTCTGATTTCTGATCTACACAGTCCACTACTTTTTTCTACATTATGATCAAGGTGATGCTTCATCGTGCAGTGGAAGTGTATAAGTGGCCTTTGAAAAAAGTAAAGCCTATTTATTTAGTGGTCAAAGAGTTAAAATGCACAGTTATTGATGGACAAGACGAGACAAAAATGCACAGTTATTGATGGACAAGATTTGACAAGACATCTGCATATACAGTGGAGCTACTAAATCGTAGGCTCTTCATTTGAGTCGACTAGTTTACTACAATTACTGTAACAGTACACCCCAATTCCGAATTTTAACAATCCTAGGAGATGGTACTTTTTAAAACATTTTGGGAACAGGAGCAAATGCTGGTGACCATTCTAAAAACAAATTTCAGTTTTGAGTCATAATTATTTTTATGTCTGCAAATGCTAACAGTGAGAATAAGTCTAAAATTTTGTCCATTATTAGGCCTTTACCACACAATCCTGAGTTTTAACGGCCGTGAAAGAGAAGACCTTTGAAAACATTATGGGAAAAGGAGAAAATGCTGGTAGCCAGCATTTTCTCCTTTTCCCACGATGTTTTCAACCCTATCAAAGACAGAAATCATCATTTGAGTCGCATTTACCTTATCGTGTTTAAATGCTGTCAATATAGACAGACCTAAAATTTTGTGTGGTAAAGGGTTAAAGAGTGAACGGAAGCAGGCAAGTAGTCTGCCAAAGTATAATTTGTCTACAGTAATGCCAAACTAATTATCTTGGTTTAATTCTGATAAAAGATTTGTATATATAACTCTTTACCAAACAACAAAATTTTAGACTCGTCTAAATTCAAAGCATTTGCAGACAACAAATTATATGTATCAAAAATGATGGGACTTTTCTCTGAAAGGGTAGAAAACATTGTGGGAAATTGAGAAATGCTGGTCACCAGCATTTTCTCCTTTCCGACAATGTTTTCGAAAGGCTTTTCCATCAGCGTCATTTAAACCCAGGATTGTTTAGTAAGGGTTAAAACTTGACCTGTAATATTTCAGTGGCAGCTCTTGATATTCGAAAATTTTATATTGGCTCAGTCTATTGTCAAATGTTTTTTAGATGGCGTCAGATTTGCAAGAGTTGCACTGATTTTACTTCCTGATTGTTTTCTTGGGAAAAATTATGGTAGAGCTTCTCATATGATAGAGGTCCAAACACAAAATTAATCAAGAAGTTATTAAACACTTTGAATAGCCCTCACATTTCAAGGTATATTTGCATACTCAATGGAGGTCAGATTCCAAATGACCTCTTTTCCCTCAATATTCTGTAAAAGGTTAATGTTAATGAATAATATATTGTTTTCCTTGATGTTACAGTATTTTTATCATACTCATCCAAAGAAAATGCACATTTTATGTATTTAGGGCTCTGACAGTTCAGAAAAGTGTGAAATATTGATCTCAATCTTGTCCCTTACGAAACAGTCCAGAATGTTGACAGTCCTGAATAATCATTAGTCTTTTGAAAACTTTGTGGGAAAAGGAGAAAAGGGTGGTTACCAGCATCTTGTCCCTTTACTGCAAAGTTTTCTATTATACCATAGACAATTTGCATCTTTTGAGCTACATTAAATTTTGTTGTCTGCAAATGCTTTCAATTTGGACAAGCCTGAAATTTTTGTTGTCTGGTAAAGTGTTAACCAGAGCTGTCTGGTATTACCCTTACAGGTATTCTGTAAATGACAGGTCTCCTGTGGAAGTTAATATACTGGGTTGTTCCTACAACATCTGAGTCACAAAGACAGCCATGGGTCTGACTGGAAATCAATAAATAATATTCTTTTATTCTTCAATACTTGTTTTCATGCTTATCTAATACTAAAGGGCTATATAATGACACTTTATGACATTGAGAAAGCACTCTGAATTATCATGATTGAACTCTGCTACACAACAAAAATGTAGACTAGTCCAAATTGAAAGCATTTGCAGAAGATATGTAAAATGTGGCTCATATGATGGAATTTGTCTATGGTAGGGTGGTAGAAAACATAGCAGAAAATGGAGAAAATGCTGGTTACCAGCATTTTCTTCTTTTCGGACAATGTTTTCAAAAGCCTCAGGGTTGTTAAAATTGAAGATTGTATGGTAAAAGGTTAAACAATTTTTTGGGAATTTTGAAATAATTTGTTCTTTTGTAGTATGTTAAAATGATATGGGAAGATAATAGATCAATTATGAACCTATGACAGAGAGTGATCCTGAGTACTAACAACCTGGAGGAAGAAAGTTTTTGAAAGCATTGTGGGGAAAATGAGAAAATGCTGGTAACCAGCAGGTTTTCCTATTTGCACAATGCTTTCTACCCTTTCAAAGACAATTCCAATTATTGGAGCAGCATTTAATTTGTTGTCTACAAAAAACTGTCAAATTTGCATGCTTCTAAAACTTTGTGGATTGGTAAAGTGTTAATGCCATTGCAAATGATTCTACTTCATTTCTCAGTCAGTGTTTTCAGATCCATGAACAAGTGAATTTCTTTGGCAGATCTTGTTGTTCATGGCAGGAATAAAGTTGAACCATGTCAGTTTTTGCTTGTTTCTGAAGCAATGTTTCTGAAAAAACATACCTGCATGGAACTGAATAATAGTTCACATAATTTCTTGGAAGGCTTTCCCTGCAGCTGTCTCTTGTGAATTTTTGAACTGATAAGAATAAAAATTAAACCAATTATCTGATTTAAATGTAGACAGTTTGGTACCAGGCATCTGTTGTCCTGGTAGATTTGGGAGTTGCATAATTTTACCCTTAACCAGAGGACCTCATATGTTATGACCCTGAGGAAAAAGGACATTTGGAAACAATATGAGAAAAGCGGAAAATACTGGTAACCAGCATTTTTTCTTTCTCTCACCTTTTGCCTGTTTTCTTTTTTTCTCATGATGTTTTCAAAATGCTTCTTTGTGAGGGTTAATGAAATCCAACATGGTTTGGTAAAGGGTAACAAAAATCTCAGAAAAAGATACCAACATTTTGATGGAGACATGTACACATGGTCAAACCAGAAGAAAAAGCAGCAGAATGGCTACATGTACTGAGGGTGTACTGGAAGTAGCCAACGGAACATAACTGTTATGATAGGACAGGTTACATATCCTTGATTATCTTGGCAAATTTTCCATTAGTTCTCATAGTGTGCTATGAAATCATATGATAGCAAAATAGTTTGCAATTTTAATAACCAGTATAACTACTAACTTTCATGGACACAATAGTGCTGAACAGAAAATGACTTAGGTAGCAAGCTGATCAGCTATGAAGTATGAAGTATTCACCATTCAGGAAAAGCAATTAAAATATGAAATTTCAGATAGGAAACTTCTGTCATGGGACTGAAAGTCGATGTCTCTTGAATTTCAGTGGTTTTGAATTCCTAGCTTTCAACTGAACCTTCAATCATTAATTGAATGTAGTGTATGTATAACTAAGAAAATGAGAACAGTCATTTAATGGAAACACTTACTGCAGTCTGAAGATGTCATTATTCCAATAGATTTAAGATGGCCAATTGTAAGCCAATAGAAAATAAGGTGGTCAATTGTTTTCCAGCAAGTGCCATTCCTCTTGACAAAGCACTTATATGTTCTAAGAAGGTGAAATGTCTTTGGCTATTCTTATGTCTTAAAGATTTATGATGGTTTTCAAAAGCCTGGACTAAACAATTTTAGTAGCTTTGATTATAGGTCATGATTTTAACTTGTACCAAGTAGCTTATAAGCTACTTGCTGGAACCAATTCCAAAGAGAGGTAACATTACCTATTTTGTTCTATTTGACACTCATCCTGAAAGCTGGAAGATTGTGAAACTCTCAATCACGCAACCAAGTTGTACTTTACTGTAAGTTCTAATTATTCAACCTTACTCTAAGTTCTAATTGTTTTCAACCTATCTTAAACTCATTTTTTGCATAGCGCTGGCATTCCTCCCCCTGTCTGAGTTAACAGACAGCTGTTTGAGTCACCTGATGTGACTTGGAAGCCTGTTGGCTTAAACTTCTGTCATAGCACTTACACTATGATTATTTGAGAAACCAAAAACATTTTCTAAGTTGCAGCCTATATTTTGAATATCCTGTAAGTGAAGTAAAGAAAAACAGATTACCACAGAGACTTCAAGTTTATTCCTGTTTACCAGGTATCAGACAGACAAGGAGTAGACACTGTTGATGGGCAATTAATGTAATCATTTTGATAATCAGTTAGAGATAATATGTTTTCAGCACATCATAACATTTTGAGGGCTTGGATTTACCACAAATAGACCTGTACATGCAATGTACAACATAATTCTAGGGAACAAAAATGAAAAGTTAGCTTCTGCCTGAGCAGCCTTGTCCCTGAGGCAAACTGTTCTCCATTTCAGTCGATTTCAAAAACTTTGGGTTGTTTTATTGAAATCAAGCCAGACCAGCCTGAGGCTATTCTTTGCCAAGACTAGTGATTGGCTTATCTGATATGGCTCTGGGAAATTGTGATAGACTCTCAAACAATCCTGCTAGGAGGCTGGTTGCCCTTTTGTCATTGACCCAATACTGTTCCATCAAGTTTGAGCAGGTCTGTCTGTTTATAGACTGGCATTTAAAAAAGAACATTTCGGCAGTGTGCTTTAGTATATTTCTTCCATTTCATTGTTCATTTATTTGTTAACCCTTTACCACACAATCCTGAGTTTAAATGACCCTGAGAAAGAAGCCTTTTGAAAACATTGTTGGAAAAGGAGAAAATGCTGGTAATCAGCATTTTCTCCTTTTCTCACAATTTTTTTACCCTATCCAAGACAATTTACATCATTTGATTTACATTTCGATTGTCATCTGCAAATGCTTTCAATTTGGACCAGTTCACATTTTGTCATTTGGTGAAGAGTTAAAGAGATTGTCACCTGCATGAAATTTAAAGACTACTCTGTGCTGATAGATTGACATCTACTTGACAGCTATTATAATAATACTTTGTTTTAAAACATTTCACCTTTCGATCTTTTTTATCCAAGCCCTTGTGAATGAGTGCAGAATACCTTGCAAAACATCTTTGATGCCCTCATAAACCTGAATGTTCTTGAAGTTGGTTGGTTTTTCTACTAGACAACAGGTGGTGATCATACTCTTGGCCTGGTCATCTAGTAATTGAAAGGCATGTTGTAGGTAGAACTTAACCCTTTTCCAGACGACAAATTTTGGACTGGTCCAAATTGAAAGAGTTTGCAGACGACAGTTTTAAATTTGATGAAATTGGCAGGAAGTTCTCAAAAAGGGTAGAAAACACTGTGGGAAAAGGAGAAATTGCTCGTTACGAGCAATTTCTCCTTTTCCCACGGTGTTTTCAAAAGACTTGTACTGCAGACACGTGAAAACCAGGGCTTGTTTGGGAAAGGGTTAAACAACTTTTATCAATAAAGGGTCATGTTTAACCCTTTACCAAATGACAACATTTTAGACTGGTTCAAATTGAAAGCATTTGCAGTCAACAAAATAAATGTGACTCAAAAATTGAAATTGATTTGGAAAGGGTAGAAAACATTGTGGGAAAAGGAGAAAATGCTGGTTACCAGCATTTTCTCCTTTTTCCCCACAATGTTTTCAAAAGGCTTCTTTTACAGGGTCGTTAAAAGTCGGGATTGTGTGGTAAAGGGTTAATTGAGAGTTAGTTGAGGTTTTTTCATTGAGAGGTTTTGTGTTTCCTTTACAGATCATATTTTGACACTTAGGCTACTAATTTCAACTCACTGACCTTTTGCGCACAGTGTAGATCAAGATCAGACTGCACACAATGTGCAGTCTGATCTTTGATCTACACTGTCCAATAAGGAGATATCTTTCCTTCAAAAACGCCTTTCACATAGGAAAATTTGGATATTTACTATGGGCTTGAAAGTTTCATTTCTTACATTTAGCACGCTAAGTGTTAATGGTAAATCAGTCTACTAGGACTTCTATGGACAGGAGACAACTTCTGTTCAGGGCATTATCAACCTGATTGGATGACCCAGGGGGAGAAGTTTTTGAGTGCATTTGAGATATAGCTGTTTTAACTCTTTACCAAATGACAAAATTTTAGACTGGTCCAAATTGAAAGTAGTGACAGAAGACAATTTAGATGTAGGTCAAATGGTGATTTCTGCCTTAGATAAGATAGAAAACAGTGGGAAAAGGAGAAAAAGCTGGTTACCAGCATTTTCTCCTTTTACCACAATGTTTTCAAAAGGTTTCTTTTTCAGTCTCGTTAAAACATGGGTTTGTGTGGTAAAGGGTTAACTTATGTCATGTGAAAAGAGGGAACTGAACGGTATCAAATAGGGTCATTGGTTCTGGTGGACATTCAACTAACTTTTTCAAGTCACATGAATGTGAAAAGCATCAGAGAAGGAAAGTGTAGTTTTGAAAAATGACTCTGAGACCATTATTGGTAGATTGCATTAATTGGAATGAGCAGTTGCTCCTTTCCCTAAATTTTTTTCTTTTTTTTCGGAAAGCTGTCAGTTGTATAGACATAGGTAGTTGTGTTTCTGCAGAAATGAATTTGTGTGATTGTAGATTTAAATAGAAGAGTAAATATGCTAACATATTTTGGGATCTGTGGCTCTGTCGGAAGTCCATTAAAATTCCAGATTTTTTTTTTTAAACTGGGGAGAAAATGGAATTGAAAGCTTCAGGATTTGCATAAAAAATAGTTGTCAGGAGACTTTTTTTTGTAAATTTGAGATATTGCAGTGATACAGGTGCATCTGGAATCCTGTAGAGTGTATTAGGCTTTTCTCTAAGCCAGTGCTGTTCATCAGGAGACCAAATTTTAATGTTGTTCATTTTGAAAGCATTTGCAGAAGAAATGTTAATCATACATGACTCAAAAGATGTCTTGAAAGGATAGAAAATATTGTGGAATGTGTAGAAACTGCTTATTACAAGCATTTTCTATGGTTCCAACAGTGTTTTCAAAAGCCTGTAGATTCAGGGATCATAGGTTGTAGAGCTGATATCCATGCAATTTCAGATTCTTTCATGTCCTAAGTACGAGAAGGAGAGTGTAAATACTAACAAAATACACCTTGAGAAGAGAGTTCTTTGATAAAGTAAATGGAGCAATGTTATATTGATAAATACATTTGTAATAATTTTTTTTAGCCAAGCTCTGTCAAAAGAGGGTTCAATGCATCTGCAAGTATCAACCCAGGCCAGCCTGCACAAAAACTGTCTGGTATTGGTCAATTTTCTGCATGTCAAAGGACCAACCTATCTAATGATGCAGTCTGGCTAAATGGATGTTGTTGATTCATAGTAATGGGATAACTTAACCCTTTACTGTACAACAAAAAGTTAGACTCTTCCAAATTAAAAGTATTTGCAGATGAAAAGTCAAAATTGGCACAAATGATGGAGCTTGCCTAAAGTAGAAAACATTGTTGGAAAAGGAGAAAATGCTGGTAACCAGCATTTTCTCCTTTTCCCGCAATGTTTTCAAAAGGCTTCTTCCTTGGGGGTTGTTAAAAAGTCGGCATTATGTGGTAAAGGGTTAATGCTTGGTATAATGCGTCATGGAGATTCAGTACACTCCCTTTTGCCAGAGTGCTGCTAATATATAAGTACGGTGCTTCATTTGAGAAAAAGTAAATTAATCCCAACACAATTTGTGAATTTTTCCCTGCATCTGTCATGATCATATTAACTCTTTCCCAAACAAGCCCTGGTTTTCACAAGTCTTTTGAAAACACTGTGGGAAAAGGAGAAATTGCTCGTAACGAGCAATTTCTCCTTTTCCAACAGTGTTTTCTACCTTTTTGAGAACTTTCTGCCATTTCCATGAAATTTAAAACTGTTGTCTGCAAACTCTTTCAATTTGAACAAGTCCAAAATCTGTCATTTGGGAAAGGGTTAACCCTTTACCACACAATCCCTACTTTTAACAACCCTAAGGAAGGAGCCTTTTGAAAACATTGTGGGAAAAGGAGAAAATGCTGGTAACCAGCATTTTCTCCTTTTCCCACAATGTATTCTAGCCTTCCCAAAACAAATGTTTTCTAAAGGCTTTTTCTTCAGGGTCGTTAAAAGTCAGGATTGTGTGGTACAGGGTCAAACAAAATTATACAAATTTACACATTTTGTTTTTGACATTTGAAAACTTAAAGGCATTCCTTTGTAAGCAGATAAAACTGTCTGTGAATGAATTCTTTAGAGATGTTGTTGCCAAAATCTAAAGAATCTTGTGAAATAAAAAGATAGTATCCCATAGTTTTTATCAAACCATCATTTAGAATCTGGAACACATTAGCTGTTGCCTAGATGTGTAGATTTATGGCTTATTCCACACCACATACACATTTATTTCTCACAGACTGTTAGGGTTATTGCTTTTTTCTTAATGTGTGTTAGTTTAATTTGTAAAGGTTATAAAAGTGAAGTGTAATGAACTTCAAAAGAAAAAGAGAGAGATGAAATTTTAACACCTGAAGAAATTGAAGATACAAGAATTATTGCATTTGATGAAACCTGGGTGTGGAAGACCCCCCCACCACCTCTGTTCATATCAACTATATTTTTTGAAGTGTGAGCTATGAAGCACTTATCTAAATCTAGGTTGGACTGAGCCAGTTTAGCAGCAGGTTTCTAAAAGGTTTTATACTTGTACACATTACACTCTCAAATCTGAACAGAGTTGCCTTTTCAGCTGATACCTACATATATTCATATTAATTATCCAATAGTTCTAAATCAGAAGGTGTTTCTTTTTAAATCTATTTCAGTGGGTCATTAGTTAACCCTTTACCTAACAACCTGGAGTTTTAATGACCCTGAGGAAAAAGGCTCTTGAAAACATTGTTGATAAAGAAGAAAATGCTAGTAACCAGCATTTTCTTCTTTTCCCATGTTTTCTACCCTTTGTAAAATAACGTACATCTTTTGATCCACATTGAATTTGTTGTCTGCAGATGATTTTGAATTGAACAGGTGTAAAATTATGCTGTTTGGTAACAAAATTATCTTATCTCAACCTTTATTTAGGAGCCCATTTTCAGGAGAACTTGAGCCATTGGATATTGATAGCTTCTGTAAAAGGAATTCTTACAGAGGAACAAAAAAATTGCATAGAAAGGCAGTTACTGCAGGAGTCTTTTAACCCTTTACCACACAATCCTGACTTTTAATGACCCTGAGTAAGAAGCCTTTTGAAAACATTGTAGGAAAAGGAGAAAATGCTGATAACCAGCATTTTGTCCCTTTCCCACAATGTTTTCTACCCTGCCCAAAACAAATTTCAGTGTTTCAATGACATTTATTTTGTTGTCTGCATATGCTTTCACTTTGGACCAGTCTAAAATTTTTGTTTGGTAAAGAGTTAAGTCTGCATACAATACAAATTTTCATTTGCCTATCTTGCAGTCTTTCATTTCCTTGAATAAATGGCCTGTCTTTGTGATATAGGTATGGCTTTCTTTTGAAAATTGGATGATAAGCTCATGAGCTTTATAGAACAAAAGCTGAAAGAAAAGGAAAATTGGGAAACAAATGAAACAAATCATAGAATAAACATGATTGCTTTGTCAGCATTGTCTTGAATCTGGAACCAAAAAAATGTCCAGACATGTCAGCAACAGAACAGACATTATAACATATTTTGAGCCATGCTCTGGCAAAAAGGGGCTTAATGCATCTCTTTGATGCATAATACCAAACAAGTCATTACAATTATGGATTCATAAAATCTTTTTCCTTTCATTAACCCTTTCCCAAACGACAAATTTTGGACTGGTCCAAATTGAAAGAGTTTGCAGACGACAATTTTAAATTTGATGAAAATGGCAGAAAGTTCTCAAAAAGGGTAGAAAACACTGTGGGAAATGGAGAAATTGCTCGTTACGAACAATTTCTCCTTTTCCCACGGTGTTTTCAAAAGACTTGTACTGCAGACACGTGAAAACCAGGGCTTATTTGGGAAAGGGTTAACAGGGATAGCATTCAAATGAAACTCAATATTACCATCTTGGTTTGCCATAACTTGATCAGATCTCTATGTACTTGTCTTATGGCCCCCTACAAATTTTAAGCTTGGCTGATTGTTGTGACTTTTATGACTGGTTTCATGATATCTGTTGATGGTTTTACCAGGAATTTTTTAAGTACCTCTGTGTACTAACATTCATTACTGTTTATGTTGACTTTTTTCAGGCAGCTTACAATCATGGCATGAAAAAAAGTTAATTTGTGATTCAATATCCAGATTCTGTGTTATTGAATACTCCTACAGATATTTACATCCTTTGCTTTACCACATGAGTATGATTTTGTACTTTTTCTCTTCTGTTGAGCCGAGCCCCACTAGCACTGCTGGTAGCATACAGGACTTGAGAACAGGGGGTCTCTGGTTCAAGTCCCCTGCTTGGCAAATTTCTTCAGAGGATGAGAGTCATCGCCATGGGATTCGTTCCACTCTCACTGCTAATCATTTTTTCAACGATGGACGTGGGAAAGTAGCCAGTTGCTCGGGAAGAATATTGTGTGAAGCACTGTAAAAGAAACTAGGGAAAGCATGGATAGGGGCATTGGTCACAGATATATCTTAACCCTTTACCAGACGACAAAATTTTAGCCTTGTCCAAGTTGAAAGGATTTGCAGACAACAATTTCAATGTTTTAATTTTTCTTTGATAGGGCAAAAAACATTGTGGGAAAGGGAGAAAATGCTGGTTACCAGCATTTTCTCCTTTTCCCACAACGTTTTCAAAAGGCTTTTTTTCTGAGGATCGTTAAAAGGCGGCTTTGTGCGGTAAAGGGTTAAATAACGTTCAAAACGGCATTAAACAGTATACAGTCAATCTATTTTGTTGAAATTGTCACAAGTTGGAATAAAAAATGATTGATTAACTCTACTACATGACTGGTCCAAATTGAAAGCATTTGCAGACGACAAAGTAAATGTGACTCAAAAATTGAAATTTCTTTGGGAAAGGTAGAAAACATTTTTTTTTTAATAGCATTTTTGAGTAGAGAATGAGTTTGATGATACCCTTAATTGCTGATTATTTTAAGACAAGAATCGAAATGTTCTTTGGATATGAGTATATTTATTCATTAACTGTTGTATGACCAAAAGATAAATTTGTCAACCAAGGAGGACTGAAATTTTGCAACTCTACAAGAAATGGAAAAAAAAAAGATGTAGATACAAGATAGGACTTTTACAGACCATGCATTCTGAATTTAATCTACTTCATCCATCGATGGCTGTGACCTCTTAACTCTTTACCACACAATACTGACTTTTAACGACCCTGAGAAAGAAGCCTTTTGAAAACATTGTGGGAAAAGGAGAAAATGCTGGTAACCAGCATTTTCTCCTTTTCCCACAATGTTTTCTACTCTTCCCCAAACAAATTTCAATTTTTCAATCACATTTATTTGAGCATCTGCAGATGCTTTCAATTTGGACCAGTCTAAAATTTTGTTGTTTGGTAAAGAGTTAATAATATATTCCATGTTTTACTGCCCTAAGATAAAGTTTGTGAAAACATTGTGGGGGGAAAAAAGTAAAAAATCCTGGTTATTAGCATTTTCTCTTTCACTCACCATGAAAGACTTTCAAAAACAAATTCCCATCATATGAGCCAAATTGAAATGGCTGTCTGCACATGCTATCAATATTTCAAGTCTAAAATTTTGTTGTGGTAAACAGTTAATAGTGGGCACTGGGTGTGCATTGAGCAGCTGTTTTTAGCTTAGATCTTCTTCGCAGTCTTATTTATAGACAACTCACAACAGAAACTGGTATAAATTTGCCATTTGACCTATTCTTCTACCTAGGATAAGATCTTATCAAATTCTCCACCCATGTCTGGCAACAACTTTGTACTTCATCCAGAACAACCTATCTGAAAACATGCTGGATGCCTGATCTAGTTTTAACAGGGGCAGATAAGCCTTATCAATTCCATTTACTTCAGATATTGTACAACAGTACTTTAATGCATTGCTAAATTACAGAAGAAAATAAATTTACTGAACAAGGGAAAAGAAAATGAGAATAGAAAGGTCTGAAAATAGCCAGTTGGAAAACCTGTTTCTCCCTATGCTGAAAGCCTGTTCCAGTGACTCAACCTCATTGAAGAAAAACAGTCTAGTATTTTATAACTATTTTATTTTTCATGAACTTGTAATGTAATCAGTTTTACCTATTTCTGGAAACTGAGGTATTTTCCATTAATCCTTTAACCCTTTCCCAGACAAGCCCTGGTTTTCACGTGTCTGCAGTAAAAGTCTTTTGAAAACACTGTGGGAAAAGGAGAAATTGCTCGTAACGAGCAATTTCTCCTTTTCCCACAGTGTTTTCTACCCTTTTTGAGAACTTTCTGCCATTTTCATCAAATTTAAAATTGTCGTCTGCAAACTCTTTGAATTTGGACCAGTCCAAAATTTGTCTTTTGGGAAAGGGTTAAGCACTGGACCAGGTGTAAGTTGCTTTTTGGACAGTGTGGATCAAGATCAGATAGTACAGAAAATGCAGCCTTATCTAGGACTTACACTGCTGGCTATTCTGTTATATATTCTGACCAACACGGCCTTGAACTGTTGAAATATGAATATGAAATATGAAAAATTAGCCATTTTTGCTAACTGAAAAGGTCTTTTTTTCATTTATTCAGCTCTAAAGATAGAATGTTCTGAAAAACTCTGTGCTATAGCAGAGATTAGACTGAACTCTTTACCACACAATCAAGAGTTTTAACAACCTGAAAGATAAGGCTTTTGAAAACATTATGGGAAAGGAAAAAATGCCAGTAACCGGCATTTTCTCCTTTTCTCATGTTTTCTGCTCTCTCAAAGACAGAAGTCATCATTTAAAGCTGCATTTAATTTGTGGTCTGCAAATACTTTCAATTTGGACCAGTCTAAAATTTTGTCATTTGATAAAGATTTAATGTTCAGGATATGAATGTGCCTCTCCCATGAAGAAATACTAATGGTCTAAATTCGTAAAGCATGCATATTATATTCAAGAGATAAGCCCATATTCATGTTATTGCTAAGTACTATATAATGAGCTCTACAGAACATTTGGAAAGCTGTTACCTCCAGAACGTACCGTAGTCTTACCCTATCTGTGCAACTACATTTTGTGTACGTAGCAAAGGGAAATACGTCAACAAGGTATCAAAGGCAACAGAAGATAAACTAGATATGGCAAGGCTGAGCTCAGGAACTCGGCTTTAAATATGCATGGCTTGAAACCTAGGTACGTGTGATGAGTTTTGATCCCCAGCTTGGCCAAATTCTTCCTGAGGATTGATGATGGTCATTGCAACAGGATTCATTCCTCGTGCTGCTGTACATTGCCTTGACAATGTTTCTGAGGTACAAAAAAACTCCAGGAAAGCACAGATAGGTCCAGTGACCCCTGCAGTATAACTAAAATTATCTTGCAAAGGGCATGAAACATCAAACAAACAGTCTGTAAATAAAGGAAAGTATTGTGCTTAATGCTGAAGTAACCTTTTAGCTAAAAATTTCATAAAGATGCCTAAGAGATGAAGTATAAACAGATGGAAAGCCAGATTGTACCTTTGACGGAGACTAAATGAAACGGACATCTTTATTTTATTTTAACCCTTTAGCAGACGACAATATTTTAGCCTTGACCAAATTGAAAGCATTTGCAGATGACAATTTCACTGTGGCTCAAATAGTGCATTTTTTCTGTGATAGGGTAGAAAACATTGTGGGAAAAGGAGAAAATGCTGGTTACCAGCATTTTCTCCTTTTCCCACAATGTTTTCAAAAGGCTTCTTTCCCGGGGTCATTAAAAGGCGGCATTGTGCGATAAGGGGTTAAGGACTGAAATATTGAAAAAAAAAAAATTGTGTTGCCTAGAATATCTCGGAATATACTCTTTGTGCAGTCTCATCTTCATGTTAACATTTTGCAAAATACTGTCATTAGTTTGCTGTAGGATAAGGTCACCTGTATCAGATTTTCAGTGTGTGCCGATTATGGAGAATAAACTACCAAATGAAAAAGATAATTGCATGTAACCTGAAAGGTTTCAAAATGATGAGAAATATTATGACAGACCAATGAAAGGCCCATAAATTTCTATGTTATATTGATAAAAACCAGGCTGGGAAGGAATGGTACAGGTGCTGATTGCTTTCAGGAAACTGGTAGAAAAGCTAGATGTATTTTGAGCATCTTTTGTCCCTTTGCTTGAGATTCAAGTTTAACTCTATACAAAACAACAAAATTTTGGACTAGTCCAAATTGAAAGCATTTGCAGCTACAAAATAAATGTGACTCAAAAATTGGAATTTGTTTCTGGGAAGGGTAGAAAACATTGTGGGAAATGGAGAAAATGCTGGTTACCTACATTTTCTCCTTTTCACACAATGTTTTCAAAAGGCTTCTTCCCTAGGGTCATTTAAAGTTGGGATTGTGTGGTAAAGGGCTAATCATGTAAGGGGCCAATTGTAGTTGGCAGCTTGCGCTGACTTTATAGATCAAGATTATATCATGCTAAAACTGTAGTCTCATCTTTGGTCATCTCGGTGCACCATGTTCTGGAAAATTCAGGAAAAAAAGAACATGAATTACTTTGGTTTCTACTAAGTGAGTTACCATGTTTGTCCTACAAAAGCTTTCAATTTGAAGGAGTTTAAAACTGTCATTTGGTAAATAGTTTAAGCCTTTACGAGACGACAGTATTTTAGCCTCGTCCAAACTGAAAGCATTTTGCAGACGACAATTTCAGTGTGGCTCAAATTGTGCAATTTTCTCTTGATAGGATAGAAAACATTGCAGGAAAAGGAGAAAATGCAGGTTAACAGCATTTTCTCCTTTTCCCACAATGTTTTCAAAATGCTTCTTTCTCAGGGTCGTTAGAAGTCAGGATTGTGTGGTAAAGAGTTAAAGAAGTTTGGTTGCAGGTTATTGTTAAGCCCATAAATCGCAGGGGGGTTTTGGCTCTTGTTGCTCAGGTGTTGGTCTTTGCCAAGGATAAGCAATTTGGTGCTGGGAGTAATGTGTTTGGCATTCATTAGGGTGAAAACTAACAGTAAATTAAGGTTATATATTGAACAATGTGTCACTGATGAGCGATACAACAATTGTAACTATGCAATTAATAGGCTTTTACTGTAAAGAAGACCCTGCCTGGTGCCAGGAAGAATAAATCTGTGGTGATGAGATCTGCTTGTTTGCCCAGATATTTCTGGATTGTTGTAGTATAGAGACATAGGCATACAGATACATAGTCAAGTGGACCTCTCAACCCTTTCAAAATCTGTGATGCTGTCTTTAAACAGTCCTACTAAAGAAGACCACTTTTGAAACCATTGTTGGAAAAGAAAAAAAAATGATGATCACCAGCATCTCTTTCCCTTTCAAAGACTTCACATCGTTTAAGCCATATTTAATGTCTAGATTACAAATGCTTTCAACACAGACAAATCTAAAATTTTATTTTATGGCAAGGTCTATTAACCCTTTCCCAAACAACAAATTTTAGCCCCTCCCAAATTGAAAGCATCTGCAGACGACAAATTTGAAACTGATACAAATGAACTTAAGGTTTTTTAACAGGGTAGAAAACATTGTGGGAAAAGGAGAAAATGCTGGTTACCAGCATTTTCTCCTTTTCCCACAATGTTTTCAAAAGGCCTCTTCCTCAGGGAGGTGAAAACACGGGATTGTTTGGTAAAGGGTTAAGCACTATAGCCCTATAATAAAAAGCAGAACGTGTTTTACTGGCCAGCCCTATTAACTCTTTACCAAACAACATTTTTTGACCATTCCAAATGGAAAGAAGCATTTGCAAGCATTTTCTCTGGTTACCAGCATTTTCTCCTTTTCCCACAATGTTTTCAAAAGGCCTCTTCCTCAGGGACGTGAAAACGCGGGATTGTTTGGTAAAGGGTTAAGCACTATAGCCCTATAATAAAAAGCAGAACGTGTTTTACTGGCCAGCCCTATTAACTCTTTACCAAACAACATTTTTTGACCATTCCAAATGGAAAGAAGCATTTGCAGAAAACAGTGTAGCACAAATTATGATATCTGCTTTTGAAAGGGTAGAAAACATTGTTGGAAAAGGAGAAAATGCTGGTTACCAGCATTTTCTCCTTTTCCAACTATGTTTTCAAAAGCATTATTCCTCATGTTTGTTAAAACTTGTTATTGTTTTTAAAAGGAATAAAGTCCCAATAGCAATGGATTTGAATTTAAATAACACCTTTAAAAATTATGGAAATTTTTGTGAAGGTGACAGTCTGTTTTTGCACAGTTGGTACAAGTGTTAGTTTGCAGGCAGAAAAATTAATTTTAAAACCAGGTAAAGAAGTAAACAAATGATAGAGCGACTTGGCAACTTTTGACCTACTTTTAAAACTTATTTTTCTGCCAGCAACTTACACTTGGACAGTAACATATTACCATCTTCACAATAATTTCCATACTTCTAAATGGTATGATTTAAATTTGAATGCATTTTAATGCCTGTATTGTTTACTTTTGGCTGCTATTTTTGCTTTAAGCAAGCAACTTGTCGTAATCAATTAACTCTTTACTACACAATCCCGACTTTTAACGACCCTGAGGAAGAAGCCTTTTGAGAAAAGGAGAAAATGCTGGTTACCTGCATTTTCTCCTTTGCCCACAATGTTTTTTACCATATCTAAGACAAATTCCATTATTTGAGTCACATTTAAATTGTTGTCTGCAAATGCCTTCAATTTGGACAAGTCTAAACTTTTCTCGTGTGGTAAAGAGTTAAGCCTATTTTGGGTTCCCATTACAGGAGAGGCAAGAACATTTTAGTGTCCCTTTTTGACTTGGTTTATACATGTTGGACTGTAGGTCTTCTTGTTTTTTACATAGAAAGTCGCTTCATAATAATGAACATTGATTATTTCAGCAGTTTTGAACGGAAAAATGTTTTTGTAGCAATGCTTTTGTAGCAAATATATTCAAGCAGGTCTTCATTACAGTTTTGTGGCTTTTTTAAGAGCCTCATAGTTTTGCAAGTAACCCATAACCCTTTACAACACAGTCCTGAGTGTTAACGACTCTGATGAAGAAGGCTTTAGAAAACATGGGAAAATGATAAAATGCTGGTAACCGGCATTTTTTCCTTTTTCCACAATGTTTTCACCCTTTCTAATCAAAATACCATCGCTTGAGCCACATTTAATTTGCTGTATGCAAATGCTTTCTATTTGGATGAATCTGAAATTTTGTCGTGTGGTAAAGAGTTGACTGACTTGATTGGCCTACCCTGAAGTACTGCCAGCATGATTATCTGAAAAATTATGCTCAAAAAATATCAAATGGTTTCAGCCTGTAATGTTCCTAAGGCAACCAAGATGAATTTTGCTTTAACCCCTAGGCTGCTTAGAGTGACTTAGGGACCTTTTGAGGATAGTGTAGATTAAGATCAGACAGCACAGAACATGCAGTTTGATCTTGGATCTACACTGTCCAATCAGGAGATATATTCCCCCCAAAATACCCTTAAAATAGCAAAATTCTGGGTTTTTACTATTTACTTGAAAATTTCATTTCAATTATTTAGCAGGATAAGGGTTAATTGAGAAATGGTAGCTATTAAGCCTTAACCAAGAAGCTTCTATTCCTTTAGGATAGAATAAAAATTTGTTTTCTGGCTGTGAAGATGGTGTTGTAATGAAAATTTAGCCACAGATAAGAGGATTTTGGTAATCCTTGTTATTCACAAATTGAATTGAAGCCCAGTGATGTTATCTCTTCATTTGTACTAAATTACACTTGATCCATTAGAAATGTTGCCTAGCAACATAAGTAAGTAATGCATAGCCTCTATGTTGGTGGTTAATTGAATGGTATTTGGATTTTAATAACAATATTTTTAAGATCTAACTCATGGCTGAAATAAAAGTGCCATGTATATTAAGAAGGTTGTTGCAGTGACTTGTGCTTAGAATGAGGTTGGAGCCTCGACCCGCCCCCATTCCAAAGTTTTTAGGTGCAAGGAGTCTTTGTACCCACTTCTTCTTGCAAAATAATGAACAAAATAATGAATAGTTTTTGTTAGTTTTATTGCCTTAACCATGGTTGTTATTCAAATCATGAAACATGAAATAAACTACATTTATAGCATCAGCTCAGGGCTTATTACATTAACTGTGACAGACAGATATAGATGTTGAAAGAGCCCTTGTCGATAATTTCATATTGCCTGCCAGTAGTTGATTGACGTTAACATTATTGTGTACTTTTTGTGATAAAAATCTGTATGCTTTGGAGAGATTAGTTTTCATATTAAACCATTTAACTGTTTTACTATTTAAATTTGTAGATGCATTTTCAAGAAAAAGAATTTCATTGCAAATGACGTCATAGAGCTTTAGTGGCAGAGAAGTACTGGATCGATATTTCATTTGTAAGGTGGAACTGTCATTTTGTGAGATGAGATTTAAGAAATACAAGTTGGCATTTTCCTGCTTTGGGTCGTTACTTCTCTTCAGATTTTTCTTTTTTTGTAAAAGTAAAAAATGTCAGAAGAAAAACTTGTTTTAACCAAGGGGATGACATTTTTCCATCTGTATTGGAGAAAAGAACCCCTTGAATGCATGAGTGTTGATCCAAATCATGTGCACTTCTCCATTGACTTTCACTATGTTTTATATGATATTTCCAGTAATATTATTTGATGACTAGAAGAAAAGTAGTTCTTATTTAACTCAAAGTGCACAGAATAAACCCATCTGAATTTTTTTCATGTAGAAGTAGGACCTAAGTAATTATATCCCCCCCCCCCACAAACACCTACAAATTAGAAGGGGGTACACTAGTTTCACCATGTCTGTCAGCCTGTCCATCTGTCAATCCTTCTGTAGACTTTTTCATTTCCATGCTCAAACTCAAAAGCCATTTGATCTAGGACCCTGGGACTTTATACAAGTGTTGCTCATGGCCCAAGAAGGTATCTTTTTGGGTCATATGGGTCAAAGGTCAAGGTCACAGGTGAACTTTGTTTGATAATCGTTTGCATGCTCTAACTCAATAGGTGTTTGACCTAGAATTATGAAACTCTATACAAGTATTGCCCATGATCCAAGGAGGTGTCCTATTGTTTTTGTGTCACATGGGTCGAAGGTCAAGGTCACAGGTGATCTTTGATTTAAAAATCATTTCCGTTCTCTGATTGTTCTGCTTCAGTGACAGGATGCTGGTAGGGGTGTTTGTCTGCTTTGCTACAGTTCTAGTTATGATTTTAAGTGTCGATCTGAGATCAGACTCGATATTTTCTGCCATCTGATCTTGATCTACACTGGCAGCAAGGGGCAACCATAGTGAAAGGCTCTTTTTCCCTTTACCACACAAGTTTAAATGACCTTAAGAGAGAAGGCTTTTGAGACATTTTGGGAAAAGGAGAGAATGCTTGTTACCTTCATTTTTCCTTTTCCTGCAATGTTTTATACCATTTTATATATAAATGCCATCATATGTCCCACACTGAATGTGTTGTCTCCATATACTTTCAGTTTAGACCAGCTTAAATTCTTGTCATGTGGTAAAGGGTCAACTGTGACTTGTGAAAACCATTTTGCTTTTTGTATCTGAGACACAATCATGTCATGCTACTGAAACTGGCTTGGTGTGTGGGACTGGAAACTGTAATTGGATAATTCTCGGAAGTTAACAGTCACTCATTGTCATTTCAGGAAGCTTGGTTGATTGCAGCAGCAAATTAAGATGGTCCAAATTATTCTTATTTGATTTTCTACCAGTTTAACTATCAAGTAGCCTCTGTATTCTACTACAAATTGTTAACAATGTTTCCGCCCCTTTCAGAGATAAATCCTATTATTCGGGCCACTTTTAAATTTTTTGTCTTCAAATGCTTTCAATATGGACAAGTCCAAATTTTCGGTGTCTGGTAAAGAGTTATTCAATGCCAACGTTTTTATTTTTGGTGCATTAATTTTTCTATCAGTGGGTGACTGTGCAGAAAACAACATTCATTCACTGGAATTTTCTGTTGGTTCCTGTATCAGTACAGACAGTGTTTTTATTAATCCTTTACTGCACAATGCTGACTTTTAACAACCCTGAGGAAGAAGCCATTTGAAAACATTGTGGGAAAAGGAGAAAATGCTGGTAGCCAGCATTTTCTCCTTTTCCAACAATGCTTTACGCCCTATGAAAGACAAATTTTATGTTTTGAGTAACATTCAATTTGTTGTCTGTAATTTTTTTTCAATTTGCACAAGGCTGAAATTTTGTCATCTGCAATTTTTTTTCAATTTGCACAAGGCTGAAATTTTGTCATCTGGTAAAAGGTTAAGTAAACTTTAATTGCTCAGTTATTGGCAGTCAAACAGCTGCATAAGAATTATGCACACAGGTTTAAGTCTTTATCAGATGACATTTGGTTTTAGACTTGTCCAAATGGAAAGTATTTGCAGACAACATGTAAAATGAGACTCAAAAACTGAAATTGGTCTTTCAACATATGGGTAGAAAACAATGTAGGATAAAGAGAAAATACTGGTAACTGGCATCTTCTCCTTTTCCCACAATGTATTCAAACCCTTTTTCATTGTGGTCATTCAAACTCGTTTTGTGTAGTAAAGGGTTAACTCTTTACCAAACTACAAAATTGTAGACTGATCCAAATTGGAAGCATTTACAGACAACAAATTAAATGTTACACACATCATGAAGTTTGTCTTTGAAAGGGTAGAAAACATTAAAGGAAAAAGAGATCTACTGGTAGCCATTTTTTTCTCCTTTTCCGACAATGTTTTTAAAAACCCCTCAAGTGTTGTTGTTAAACTCGGATTGTGTAGTAAAGGGATCATGCATTATTGAAAATTGAAAAAGCCCTAAACTTTTGCATGAATATTGGAGTAATACTTGCAAGTTTGTACTGTATATTGGAATCTGATTACTGATTGGCAGCTTTTTTGACTTGCTGACCTTTTGTTTGTGGTGACCAGTGGCTTCAGTGACCGGTAATGACCAGGTAGATAATCAAGAACATATTGCTTCTCTCGTCCATCATAAACAAGCAGTCATTAGACTCTGAGAAAAATGAATTCCTTTGCAGAGCACAGGAAAATATTTGGCTGTTGGCCCTGACACTGTTTCTTGCTCATCTCCTTGATTGTTGGGGGGGGTAAGTGGTCATTCATTTGAGCTATTCTTGCTTGCAACAGAAACTTGACTCCCCAGTCTTTTGTAGATATAAGACTTGACAATAAACTTTCTAACTTACCTGAATCCAAAATTTTGGGGAAAGGAATTTCCAAAGATAATTTTTTTTTCTTTACTTTTCTCCATAAACACTATGTTTAAGATACAAACTGAATGATTGGTGAAGCTTCTATTGTTCTGTACTGTTTCCAAGAAGCTGATGTCCCATTAAAATGGTTTATTTGGATTCATTCTTGTATTGGTACCTGGGTGATTCTTTGATGATCCAATGAACAATTTGTTATTCTTGACAAACAGAATGATCATTTTAAAAAGATAATTGGAATAATTCCAAGTTTAAGACAGGTATTCTTTGTGATTTTTTTTGTTGTCAGATAATAGAATGTTGCAACTGCTCTACAACATAGAGAAAACACCCATTACACTTTTTACGGTTGATGCTCCTACTTCCAATAATTTTACAGGTTCTGAACAGGCAAATAATATTATATAGTTCAAAATACTCGACATGTCAATTGTTTTTTGTAGATGTAACTCGGAGCACTTGCATTTTCCACTGATCTTTGAGATGCTGCAGTCTGCTGCTTAACTCATTACCAAACGACAAAATTTAAGACTGGTCCAAATTGAAAGCATTTGCAGACAAGAAATCAGATGTGATTCACAAATTAAAATTTGTTTTGGGAAGGGTAGAAAACATTGTGGGAAAAGGAGAAAATGCTGGTTACCAAAATGTTTTCAAAAGGCTTTTTCCTCAGTGTTGTTAAAAGTCAGGATTGTGTGGTAAAGGGTTAAAGTTGGTGATGCTCAGGTCAGTGGTTTCTTCAGCTATATCAAGTCAGAACCATTGTTTTGCAGGACACGCTTTATTCCACATAGGCATACAGTTAGAGCTTGGAGAATGTGCATGCTTAGACAATTTATCATGAAAAAATATCAGGTTTGATCTAACACATTTTCTGAATTGAGCAACTGTGTGGCACAATGTATACTGAGTGAGCAAGGAAAGTTTCAACAGTAGCTGTAGGCAGGACAACATTCTGCAATTAGGAGTGATGGAACATTGAAGCGAATTCCTTGTTGCCACTTTTTGTACAAATTCTACCTATGAACCTGATGAAAGATGTATATTTTTGACATTTGGGTGTTGTTTGAGGTCTTTGTCTTGAAACTGTGTGTGGTCTTCAGTCTAGTACAGATTGTGATATAAATGGAAAAAAATATCTGGACTGTACCAACTCCCAAAAGCTTTTGAAATAAGACTGCTGGTACACAACCTTGTGTTTTAACAATTCTTGGAAAAGGGGCTTTTGAAAATTCTGGGAAAAGGAGAAAGTGATGGCAGCCAGTGAAAAGGAGAAGGTGATAGCAGCCAGTATGTTCACCTTTTCCTACAATGTTTTCTTAACTGTCAAAAAATACCATCATTTGAACCACATTAAGTTTGTTGTGTGCAAAGTCTCTCAATTTTGTAGAGTCTAGTTTTTTGGGTCTGGTAAAAAGTTAAGATAAAAACATTTTCTCATATTTGAGATTCTGGATTTCCCATATGGCAGGAAATCTTGCTAACAAGTGAAATGCAAGAGATCCCACCAGTAAATCTAAATTCCAGACAAATGGTTATGTTTGTACCAGACTTGTTTTTACAATGCCAGCACTTGGTGAAAGTATTTGAAAATCTGCTGTAAGTGGCTGAATGCATGAATGATAGATGAACTGTTATCTCTTTACCAAACTACAAAATTTGAGACTTGTCGAAATTGAAAGCATTTGCAGACAACAAGATAATTGTGATTGAAAAATTGAAATTTGTTTTGGGAAGGGTAGAAAACATTGTGGGAAAAGGAGAAAATGCTGGTTACCAGCATTTTCTCCTTTTACCACAAGGTTTTCAAAAGGCTTCTTTCATGGGGTTGTTAAAAGTTGGGATTGTGTGGTAAAGGGTTATTCTGTGGCTCAAGAACAGTATTGTACAAATAGCTCCTTTGCTTAACCTATCATTTTCATATTAATCAATGCTAATGCTTATTACTGGAAGGCTGAAGCAGAATGATTTTGATTTCAATTTTGAAAATTGCTGTAATTTCTTGTTTTGTTTGTTCTTACTGAAAAACATCATGTCTACAATTTACTTTAGTGTGATAGAGTGAAAGTGTGAATGAATGTCTGCATTCCTCTTACTATACAGTTACATTAGTATACCAGATATTTCTTGAGTAAGTATACCTGTTAACCCTTTCCCAAACAAGCCCTGGTTTTCACGTGTCTGCAGGACAAATCTTTTGAAAACACTGTGGGAAAAGGAGAAATTGCTCATAACGAGCAATTTCTCCTTTTCCCACAGTGTTTTCTACCCTTTTTGAGAACTTTCTGCCATTTTCATCAAATTTAAAATCATCATCTGCAAACTCTTTCAATTTGGACCAGTCCAAAATTTGTCATTTGGGAAAGGGTTAAATGACTGGTTTCAGCAGCATGTTATCCTTTTCACTTCTCAGCTCTTAGAAAGTCATTTTTCTCAAGTGAAGACATTTTCTGCACTAGAATATAAGAGATATAATGGAGATGAATGAGTGGCAACAAATTGCTGCAAACCAATTCTAAGGAATGGTTTATAATTTGAGGTAACTAATGGTAATGAAGCAGAAGAACAATTATGTAATTACTATCATGGTAGAAACCCCTTTTGCAGGTGCTTAGTCTGTAGTACTGCACATACCCAACTTTTTCCCAAAAGGAGAAAGTATTGCTTAACCCTTTCCCAAACGACAAATTTTGGACTGGTCCAAACTGAAAGAGTTTGCAGACGACAATTTTAAATTTGATGAAAATGGCAGAAAGTTCTTTAAAAAGGTAGAAAACACTGTAGGAAAAGGAGAAATTGCTCGTTATGAGCAATTTCTCCTTTTCCCACAGTGTTTTAAAAAGACTTTTACTGCAGACACGTGAAAACCAGGGCTTGTTTGGGAAAGGGTTAATATTTCTAGTAAATTATTAAACATTGCAGGAAAAGGAGAAAATGCTGGTTACCACATTTTCTCCTTTTCCCTCAATGTTTTCAAACGGCTTCTTTCTCATAGTTGTTACAACTTGGGATGGTCTAGCAAAGGGTTAAAACTTGGGATTGTGTGGAAAAGGGTCAAGATATCTTACAAACATAGCTTTAGGAAGAGACTACACCTTTTAGATTGATGAGTTACAACATAGGAATTGACTCACTGGAATTTACCACCTCACTGACATATAAAATGAGCAGTTAATGTCTAGAACTCCATGGGAATGGCGGGCTTATTTCCTGCCTGAACACACTTACACAGTCCATACATCACTTGTCATCCAAATGCTAAATTTATATTTCAACACTTTCATTCTGACAAAGTAAACCATTGCAAATCGAGGTGTTAGTGGCAGGTACAGTCCAACCTGTATAAGCAAGCATTTAAGGGACATTCAAAATGTGCTTGCTGAAGACAGGTGCTTGCTTGAAGCAGGACTTGGTATATTTTGATATATTTGCCTCCTTTTAGAAAACACTGGATGCTTGCTTAACCCTTTACCACACTTTTGAAAACATTGTGGTAACCAGCATTTTCTCCTTTTCCCACAATGTTTTCTAACCTTCCCAAAACAGATTTCAATTTTTGAGTCACAGTTATTTTGTCTTCTGTAAATGCTTTCAATTTGGACAAGTTTAAAATTTTGTTGTTTGGTAAGGGATTAAGACAGGTTGCTTGCTTAACTCTTTACCACACAATGACAAGTTTTACCCCCTCTGGGAAATTCGAGTTTTGAAAACATCGCTGGTAACCAGCATTTTGTCCTTTTCCCACTATGTTTTCTAACCTCTCAGAAACAAATCCTATCATTTTAGCCACATTTGGTTTTTCGTCTGCAAAGGCTTCGAATTTGGGCCTGTCTAAAATTTGTCATCTGTTCACGAGTTAATAGAGGTGGCCACTAAGACCAAGGCTGTACATTTCAATTTATTTTTATTCCATTTGACCGGTGGCTGAAAAAAGCAGAACTTGAATTGTTACCTGTAAAAGATTGTTGTATGGTAAAGGATTACTGTAAAACAAGGGCTCATTTGTTTAACCCTATACCAGACGACAGAATTTTAGCCTTCTCCAAATTGAAAGCATTTGCAGACGACAATTTCAATTTGGCTAAAATGGTGCAATTTTTCTTTGATAGGGTAGAAAACATTGTGGGAAAAGGAGAAAATGCTGGTTACCAGCATTTTCTCTTTTTCCCACAATGTTTTCAAAAGGCTTCTTTCCCAGGGGCATCAAAAGGCATCATTGTGGGGTAAAGGGTTAAGAGTCAAACCTTGAATCATGTTGTTTATTATATGTAACAAGGATGTTTACAGTCATCTGCTGAAAACTTGTTTCAGGATCATCTGAGCACTTTTAGGGTCAAGGGTGAAAAATGTTAAGTCAGTTACAAAAACCTAAATATTTGAAAGTTCAACTTTGTATCAAACAGTCTTCTGTTTGTTCTTGTGTTCTTTATGACCCAGAAGAAGACTTTTTCCAAAGATGTTATTTAACTTGTATTATTCTTTCTGCCAAAATAACTACATAACTTGTAGCAACACGAGAGATCAACACAATATTGGAGAGGTATTAAAAACTTGCTTCCAGAAATTAGTATGGCCATTTCCAGACATATAATATATAGAATGAAAATCCTATAACCACATTATAGAATTTTAGACTAATGTCAAACTGAAAGCATTTGCAGACAACATATCAACATACCAAATATGGCCAAATAATACGAGTTGTTTGTGAACGTTTAGAAAATTTTATGGGAAAAGGAGAAAATGCTGATTACCAGTTTTTTCTCCTCAACCTTAACCTTGTTAAAACGGGATTGTTTGGCAAAGGATAACTGTAACATATTTTAAATGAGTATTAGTTACATTATCTATTAAATGTTCTGGTATGTAAAATTAAAACCATCCGTTATGTTGATAAATTCTTTTTGATGGGAAAGGTTGGAAGTTTCTTGTTTCTTTCAAATAGAAATTCTGGTAGTTTGTTTCAATTTTACCAATGAAATGATAATTAAATGCAGGTGCAAATTTTGGCAGAGTGCTCAGGATTAGACAAAAATCCTGAATGACCTTCTCTCTCAGATCTGTTAAAAGTGTGCCAAAAACATAGAGATAATGTTTAATTCTTTAGCGCACAGCTAAGTTTTAGACTTGTCCAAATTGAAATCATTACCAGAGGACATAAATGTGGCAAAAATAATGGAATCTGTGCCTAAAAGGGTAGAAAACATTGAGAAAGGAAAAAATGCTGGATACCAACATTATCTCCTTTTCCCACACGGTTTTCAATAGGGCTGTCGTGATATACCGGTATACCTGTATATTGCAATATAATTTAGTCAATCCATACCGTGATACAAACTTCACGTACCGTTTTTTTTTGCGATATTTTCTAGTTTCGATGTATTTTCGGTTTATTTTGATCTGGTTGTTTCTAAAACGTTGCGTTCGTGCAAACGCTTATCACTATTATAATTGTAGTGCGTATGAAAGTAAACTGGCAGCCTGTTGTCTATCAGATGGTTCCGGGTACCAGTTCAATATGAAAGCAGAGACTAGGGCATTCTTGATTCATGATTGTCAATATTTTATGGTCAAAATCAGTTTAATCCAAACCATGCCATGCAGAGTCACCAATGTGATGTTTAAAACATCAGAAGTTACAGATTTTTAAAAACAGGAATATAAGAATAAAATTAATTAATACGATAATTAAATTATTGGAAAATGTGTGCAAATTATAACGAAGTATTTTCTTGTTATCCTACTTGATTGCGTCATTTTCTGAATCGAGTACGACCGTATCAACAATGGCTGCCAACACTAATGCTAGAGAATCAACCGAGGATGGTTACGGTAAAATACAGAATAAGAATCCTTTAATCAAACGAACAGTCACTATCAAGGTTACTTGAAACTGGCAAAAAATAAATCTGTGTTTATTCTAAAATCATATGAGCTGCTTTTCCAAAATACTTCATGGCCATTGAGCACTGTAAATGATGTTTTTTTTAAAAGACTTTGGTTTTGTTACTGTAACTGATAAGGAATCTTTAAAACCTGTATAAGTATTTAAGCTGGCGTTATACAACGTTTTTCAGTGATATGAAAAAGTAGGGTTTTTTTTTTACTTTTTGGGCTAAGGTCAAAATCACATATCTAATGAATGAAACAATTATTATTGGAATCTTGACTACCATACTTTACAAAGATTTTGCTGCCTTTATTAAACTTCTGCTGGGCTCGCATGTAATAAAATTTTACAGATTTTGGACACCTTTTTATATGTCTCTTCAAGTAAATGGAATGGCTTACAATTTAACCCTTTACTGCACAATGACGCCTTTTGACGCCCCTGGGAAAGAGGCCTTTTGAAAACATTGTGGGAAAAGGAGAAAATGCTGGTAACCAGCATTTTCTCCTTTTCCCACAATGTTTTCTACCCTATCAACGAAAAGTTGTACCATTTGAGCCACACTGGAATTGTCGTCTGCAAATGCTTTCAATTTGGACAAGGCTATAATTTTGTCGTCTGGTAAAGGGTTAAAGATCTAAGCCAGAAGAGGGCATCCCTTATTTTGCTGTGCCTAGGTCCAGGTACTGTTTCTCTAGGATCTAAGAAAATAGGGCGTACAAAGTTTGGCAGATAATAAAAGATGTCAAGCTGTGTATCATGCATGGTGGCTTCTTTGTTATTTCCAGTTATTGCAACACAGAACTTCAGTTGGATTCTGCAACTTCTACATAAAAACTAAATAAAATGACTTCACACACACTATTGTCAAGGTCCAATCCCCCACCCCTTTTGTTGTAGCCTTTTATTTTGGACTAGTAGTCAACAAGTCCTAGAAAAATGCTTATATATGTCCAGAAGGAATTATGTTAAATGCAGAATTTTTGTAAGTGGTTGAGGCAAATTTTCTGTCCAGCAATTTTTGGCCTCTCACCTCTGATACATGTGAGAAAAGTAGTCTGTGACTTGGAAAGAAAGTTGTGTCAGTACTGGTGTAAGAAAGGCAGGAAACAAATGCGTTGGTGCTCTGACCACCATGATATGACATTAGCTGTTAAAACATCATTAAACTCCAATACAAACAGTGTAAAAGGTACTCCTTACTCCTTGTGGTCCATGATATTAATGATAGGTTGTTCTTGCCAATGAGGAGGGTAATGGTTAAATGGTTGCTTGTCATTATGCAACATAAATGTAAGGTGTGGTAAAGTTGATTGATGGAAGTGCTGATGTGGTATGGTTGTTTAATGGAATTGCTGAAATATAGTTCCAGTTTGTTTTCCTTGCCAGCAACTGCAATGACATTGTCATCATTTCTGTCACAACCTTTGAGAACAGTTACTCTACAATTGCACCATGTAGATCCTCTGTAGTCTGAAAAAAATTCTCTTATGTAAGGTAATTGTACAACCACATCTGATATAGGGTATATAGATCATGGAATCCTTGTTTGTAAAAGCCAGTGAAGAAACAAATAAAAACTGTCATAGTGTTAGAATCTTTTCAACCTGAAAAAAACTATTAGACTTGTCCATACTGAAACCTTTTGCAGACAACATTTCAAAAATAGCTCACTTTACTGAAAAATCAAATGTTGATCAAATATTGGACTCTTCTCTGAAAAGATTGAAAAAAAATTGGAAAAGGAAGATACAGGTTACCTTTTTAAATATTTCTCTGACAATTTGAGATCAAAATTTATTTCCTTTTCATGATTGTAATGTTATATTTTATAAGTTAAATCTCTTGTTTCTTTGAATTATTATAGTATGCATAAGATTGATGAACAAATCTCTTATTACACTTTTGACTGATTTTTCAAGCCTATGTTTTAAATGTTTCTTTCGGTGTAAATTTACTAAATCTTTGGAATTTAGCATTGGTCTTTTAGCTCCACTGGCCGAAGGCCAGCGGGCTTATGTCATGGCCCGGTGTCCGTCGTGCGTCCGTCCGTGCGTCCGTCCGTCCGTACGTGCGTTAACTTTTATTTCAAACATCTTCTTCTCTGAAACTACCCATCCAATTTTCATGAAACTTCACAGAAATGATCCTGCCATCATCCTCTTCAGAATTTCTTGAAAGAATTTAATTCCTTCAAAAACTCTGGTTGCCATGGCAACAAAACTGAAAAATATTGGAAATCTTCAAAAATCTTCTTGTCTGAAACCATAAGGCATAGGGCTACCAAATTTGGCATGTAGCTTTATGTAGTAGACCTCTATCATGTTTCTTGAAATTATAGCCCTGGGGTCAAAATTGGCTCTGCCCCAGGGGTCACAAGTTTTACATAGGCTTATATAAAGAAAACTTTAAAAATCTTCTTGTCTGAAACCATAAGGCATAGGGCTACCAAATTTGGCATGTAGCTTTATGTAGTAAACCTCTATCATGTTTCTTGAAATTATAGCCCTGGGTTCAAAATTGGCTCTGCCCCAGGGGTCACAAGTTTTACATAGGCTTATATAGAGAAAACTTTAAAAATCTTCCTGTACCTAGCCATAAGGCCTAGAGCTACCAAATTTTGCATTTAGCTTGATCTAGTTGGGGTCTAGCAAAAGTGCTCAAATTATAGTCCTGGGGACAATTTGGCCTCATGCTGGTGGGGGGGGGGGGGGGGGTCACAAGATTTACATAGGCTTACATAAGGAAAACTTTTAAATCTTGGTGTACATAGCCGTAAGGCTTAGGCTACCAAAGTTTGCATAATTATAGCATTATCTAGTCGACAACTACAAAGAGGGCCCAAGTTACAGCCCTAGGATCAAGTTTTGCCCTGCACCAGGGGTCACAAGTTTTACATGGGTTTATGGAGTGAAAAGTTCAGAAACCGTCTTGTTACTAGCCATAAGGCCAAGAACTCCCAAATTTGACATGTTATTCTTCTAATAAACATATTTCCCATTTAGTCCGACTGTAGCCCTGGGGTCAAAGTTTTATAAGGGCTTATATAGTGAAGACTTCTCTTCATGATTTATATTTATAAGCCAGTGGAGCGATACAGGGCCATCATGGCCCTCTTGTTTTCTTTTTTAAGTACGAACCTTTGTCAGTTCTTTTCTGCTGATGTCATGGCATTGGTTTAAGGTCAGTTTCATGCTCCTGAAATAAAAAAGAATGCCCTCTTTGCATCTGAATCTATTTTATGTCCATGTCAAAAGAATAAAAAGATTTCCTTGTCTTTTCTTCTTCTTTTTCAGTATTTCCTTACATATTCTTACCAAAATTGTGTAATTACAACCATCTTGGTATTTGATTTTTTTTTAAAGATTATGTTTTCTATTACTGGAAAGTTTCACTCTTTTGGTAAAAGTTTTTCATGTTTAAATTTACTTTCACCGAATGAAATAGACATGCTGAGACTGTGCATTGGATGTGTGTTTAGAGCTTTTGGCTGTGTTTAGGATGAGGACTGTTCTTACATCTCAAGTAATGACTGCAACAGCAGTTGCCAAATTAGATGTGACTCAAATGATAGAAACTGTCATTTTTGGAGAAGAAAAGATTGTGGGAAAAGGAGAAAATGCTGATAACCAGCATTTTCTCCTTTTCCAACAATGTTTTCAAAAGGTTTCTTTCTAAGTGTCATCAGAACTCGGGATTGTATAGTAAAGGGTTAATACTTTAAAGAATATACAGTCAAAATGTTTATAAGAACACTGATAGAGCAATAATTTATTGACATTTTTTGCAGTCACACAATTTTACTGATTCAGTGGTTGAATACAAATTGGTTTTGTTCAAAGTTTACAGAATTTGAAGGGGTTTTTGAAATAAAGTTTTGTATTATCTGGAAAAACAGTTTTGAATCAATGAAAAAGCAAGTTGTTTGCCATAAGTATAAAACTTTTGGGTAAATGTAGGAGTGCCATTGTCAGACATTAACCCTTAGAGTGCCGAATAAATCTGCCAGACATTTTCATCCCAGAAATATGACCCAAATAATTGCAATTTCATGGTTGCTGTTGTCTACAGTGATTCAGCAAAGCGGACAGTGTAGATCAAAGATCAGGCTGCACATTTTGCACAGCCTGATCTTGATCTACACTGGCCGCAAATGCAACTATAGTTGTGAAAGACGCTTTAAGGGTTAATTTCAGAATGTCAGTCACACCGTTACTTGCTTTGTATTTGTGGAAGAACAGGCAAGAATACACAGAACATGCAGTATGATCTTGGATCTACACTTTCTGAAACTTTGTGAGCTATATGGACCAAACTAGCTGTGAAAGCGCAGCATCATTGCCTTTTTAACTTCCTGAAAGGGCCCAGAAAAATATTGCATTCAGTTAATAAGGAAAGCATTATAGGGAAAAAGAGCAGTCATTTGTAAAAAGGAATTTACTCTTTTGATGGCAATGTTTTCAAAATGTAGTTAGTGGCAATGGTTTATGCTCAGAAAAGGTTTGAATGGTGAAAAAGATAACTATAGTTGCAGATTTGTTTGATGTTGTGAATCTTACAATACTAGATGATTATTTGTTAATTCATCAAAGTAAACTGATAAACTACCTTGTTCTCACTTTCTATGCTTTCAAACAGTGAAAGAATTGACTTCTCCTGATTTTAAATATCCTGTGGACCACGGTACCACCAATGGTAAAAGAAGTGTCATGTTTTTCTTATTTTTAAGTAATTAGTGTTATAATTAGGTTTACAGAACCCTGATTGGCATCTCCTTTGCCTGTCAGTTATTGAAAGAGGAAAACTGTAAGAGACGAAAGAAAGAAAACTGCTAATTATATTTACGTGCATGATGACAGAGGGTCTAAAGATACAGTGGTTCTGTTTGCCTATATTCTCAATGTTTCTTTGTGATAAGCTCAATTTTACCGTTTCTCAGTGTTGTACTTCCACTGGAGTTATCTACCTTTATGCACTTAATGAATTATCTCCCCTCCTTATGGTCTGTATCTCTTGTAATCAGGTAGAATTTCATGAAATACAAAAATGCACCAATAAATTGGAATTAAACCCACCATGGATTATTTTTTTCATTTCAAATACAACTAGATTATGCTTTATTTTCCCGAAAAAATATTTTGTTGAATTGTTTATAGAAAGTCAGACAAACAGATAATTTTTATTGTGTGAATATAATAGAATATTCTGTGTCTATAAGTTTTAGATTTAGATTTTTGTTTGTGTACATACTACTTCATTTGAACTTAATACTTCCATTATGTTTATATTGGCACTGCTATGATGTTTATTTCTGGTAAATTTCTACAGCTAAAAATAAGCAGAAAAGTATGTCTTCAGTTACCCCCTTTAAGAACTAACAGATATATTTCTATCTCCTGTACCCCTATTATATGTATCTTTCCCTTGCACTGTAAACTTTGGCTTCTGGAAATTCAGTGTAAATTAAAGCTTGAATGATGTATAGAAAAATCCACTGATATAAGCAGTTAATCCTTTACTGCACAATGCCGCCATGGAACGACCCTGGGAAAGAAGCCCTTTGAAAGCATTGTGGGAAAAGGAGAAAATGCTGGTAACCAGCATTTTCTCCTTTTCCCACGATGTTTTCTACCCCATCAAGAGAAAACTGCACCATTTGAGCCATATTGAAATTGTCGTCTGCAAATGCTTTCAATTTGGACATGGCTAAAATTTTGTTTTAAAGGTTTAAGCTGTTCATAAGCAGCAGCCTGTCATATATTTTAGCTCTTTGTCACACAATCCTATGTTTCAACAACTGTGAGGAAAAACATTTGAGGAAAAGAAGAAAATGCTGGTAACCAGCCTTTTCCCTCAAGGCACTTTATCATTTTGAAAAAATCCCATCATTTAAGCTATACATTTGATTTGTTGTCTGCATATTCTTTCAATTTGGACTAGTCTACAATTTTGTTGTCTGGTAAAGAGTTAAACTTATAAACTTTTATAAAGAAATTGTGGACATTTTTGGTGGAATGGTTGTGACAGATGAAGACAGAGTTTAATGTAAATTTGATAAGATGAACACCAAGAAAAAAAGATCAGTCAATGTTTTTTTTTTTTGTGTGAGGATTTCATTAAAATCCTCCCTGTTTTTAGATGTCTCATGATGTTAAGTTTGAATGAACTGTACATTTTCAATAGATTTAGATTAATAATTTTTCTGTTTATTCGTAACCTTACAGCGCTTCAAAGAATGATTCTTGTATTTACGTTTGTATGTTTCGCATGTCTACTATTTGCATGTGTTGCTTTGATTGCATGATTGGCTCGCCTTTCGACTTATTCAGATAACCATAATGCATTGCATATGTATGTTTTAGCGCACCTCAAACTAATATTCTATTTCACATGTAGTATATAAATATTTTTGAATATTGAATGTCTTATATAATGATATTTAGTGGTGCCTTATAGAATGAATAAACACCACTTTGTGGTATTAAACAGTATAATTTTGGAATTGTACCGAGATGTTTAACCATTTAACCCCTTCCCAAACAAGCCCTGGTTTTCATGTGTCTGCAGTACAAGTCTTTTGAAAACACTGTGGGAAAAGGAGAAATTGCTCGTAACGAGCAATTTCTCCTTTTCCCACAGTGTTTTCTACCCTGCTTGAGAACTTTTTGCCTTTTTCATCAAATTTAAAATTGTCGTCTGCAAACTCTTTCAGTTTGGACCAGTCCAAAATTTGTCGTTTGGGAAAGGGTTTTAAACAAAACATCTTCAGGTATGCTTTTTGAACTTTTTTTTTCATTATAAGTATACTTTAATAATTGATATTTTTCCTCTTTCTGTAGTTTGTTACATATTGCAGAATACTTAAATCTTTCAATAGAAATATTATGCATGTATTGTTCCAAAAGTATGGCTAGAAAACAGGAAGTAATTACTGAAAAAGAGTTCACTTGTAAGCCTTGGCACACAATCCGGACATTTAACGACTCTAAAGAAGAGAACTTTCAGAACGTCATTTTCTTCTTTTCCAACTGTGTTTTCAAAAGCCTTCTTCCCCAGGGTCATTAAAACTTGGGATTGTTTGGTAAAGGGTTAAAAAACAGTTTATCTGTATGTTAACAGTGAATCAAAGATACGTATATCAAGACTTAACAGTTCGTTTGTAAAGATTACAAAATCCTTACACTGTAAAAATATTCAAGTTCCAATTCTTTATTATTTGCCACAAAAGACCAAGAAAATGGCAACTGTACCCTCAGGGATTCCTTTGAGATTGCTTGCATTCAAATAAAGGCTGGCAATTTAATTGTTCCTTGCAAAGTTTCTATAAAACATGAACTTTTATTGTCCTTGTTATTTGTCATTACAGGATGAGAAACATTTTTTTTTGCGGGTTACTGTTTTAACATGATTTTTAATGATATTTGCAGCCCCTGGATCAGCACCGAGAAATGTACGAGCTAGATCACACAGTCCAACCACTGTCATGATAGAATGGGATGAACCAGAGATACCAAACGGAATTATTCAGGTAACAAAGGAGTATATGCAAGTTACTAGCATCTTCTCTCTTTCCTACAATATTTTCAAAATGCTCTTTCTTTAGAGTCATTAAAACTTGGGATTGTTCAGTAAGGTGTTCAATACACAAAATGGCAAATCATCACATTCAGATTCTTTTTTCTATTGCAAGGTCATTAAATGTTTCCATATTCATCTAGCTCTTGCACAAGTAATCAAGGCGGATATAATAGTTTACTCTTTACCAGACGACAAAATTTTAGACTGGTCCAAATTGAAAGCATTTGCAGACGACTAAATAAACATGACTCTAAAGTTGAAGTTTGTTTTGTGATGGGTAATAAAACATTGTGGGAAAAGGACAAAATGCTGGTTTCCAGCATTTTCTCCTTTTCTCACAATGTTTTCAAAAAGCTCCCTTTTAAGGTCATTAAAAGTCGGGATTGTGTGGTAAAGGGTTAAAGTGTTACACGGTTTATTCAGAACAGAACAGTCTTCTACAAGACTGCATATTATCTGTTTTACCAAAGTAAATGTGCAACACAAGATGTCATACAGGCATTCTGATGTAGAATAAAAAAAATATTGATCATTGAATGTGAATCATGCCTTTCTGTCAAAAGTGATATTTACTGCTTCCAGAATATTGTGTGGAAAATTTGACCTTCATCTGTAATATGAAATAATTAACGCTTTACGTCATGACATAATTTACAACTTTACTAAATTTAAAGCATTTGCAAATGAGAAATTAAATATGACTGAAATGTTTTGGTTTTGCCTTCAAGGGTAAAGAAGACATTGTGGGGAAAAGGAGAAAATGCTGGTTAACAGCATTTTGCAATGTGTTCGAAAGCCTATTCCCTTAGGATTGTAAAAACAAGGAGCTGTTTGGTTAATTATGAAGTACATGTATTTGAGTTAACCCTTTCCCATACAATGCTGCCTTTTGACGCCCATGGGAAAGAAGCCTTTTGAAAACATAGTGGGAAAAGGAGAAAATGCTGGTAACCAGCATTTTCTCCTTTTCCCACAATGTTTTCTACCCTATGTAAGAAAAGTTGCACCATTTGAGCCACATTAAAATTGACGTCTGCAAATGCTTTCATTTTGGACAAGGCTAAAATTTTGTCATCTGGTAAAGGGTTAAAGTCCTCTTTAAAGATAGGAAAAAATGGAAATGAAAGACTGGTGGATTGCAATCAAACTTACATTGATGTTCTCCTTGACACAACGATTGAAATTGTCCGACATGAAATAATGCAGAAATTATAAGATAGATAAATACAAAGATACCTTGTATTTTGACTGACTAGAAAAGGCCACTTTTTTGTGGTACAGCATCATATATTGGCCATGATAGCCTTTGAAAATATGTAGGACAAAGGAGTATTTTCTGTTATCAAGAGATTGCTTGGTTTTCCCACAATGATTTCCATGCAATGGAAATCTGTTTCCCCTTTGAATGATATGTTACAGGTTTTTCTTTTAATTATTCTGTACAGTAATGGGTCATATATTTAAAGTTGCTAGATTGCTATGTATTGGCCTTGATATTCAAAACATGATATCCTTTTCCCAATCTCCTTTCCCCTGTTTAACCACCCCTATATGACTTGGTAATTATGTAGTGTTAGGCCTATACCATACAATCCCAGAGTTTTAAAGACCCCCAGGGAAAATGACTTTTGAAAACATTGTGGGAATAGGAGAAAATGCTGGTAGCCAGCATTTTCTCCTTTTCCCACAATGTTTTCTACCCTTCCCAAAACAAGTTTTAATTTTTCATTCGTATTTATTTTATCGTCTGCAAATGCTTTCAATTTGGATCCGTCTAAAATTCTATCGTGTGGTAAAGAGTAAAATCAGAGTTTAGGGCTACAAGGGATGAAAAAATTGACAAGCTTTGCATGCTGGTTCCACACAAGTGACCTATTGATTGCAGTGTGATGTATTTAATGTTTCCAGGTTTAATAACTCTTCATCTCTGGTGACAAAATCTTAGACTTGTTGAAACAGAGGGCATTTACAGACAATTAATTAAAAGTAACCTCTGGATTTGCTATTAAAAGGGTAGAAAGCAGAAAATGTAGAAGAGGCTGGTAACAAGCATTTTTCCTTTTCCAACTATGGTTTCAGAAGCATTCTTCCAAAGGGTGGTAAAAACGTGGTATTATGTGGTAAAGAATTGTCCCTTTACCACACAATCACGAGTTTTAACAACCCTGAAAAAGAAGGCTTTTGAAAACACTGGGGGAAAAGGAGAAAATGCTGGTAACCCTTTTCCCACAATGTTCTCTACCCTATCAAAGACAAAAATCATCATTTGAAATACAGTTAATATGTCGTCTGCAAATTCTTTCAGTTTGGTAGAGTCCAAAATTTTGTTGTTCGATAAAGAGTTAACCCTTTACTAAGCAACATAATATTAGACCATTCCATGTGGAAGGGTCTTGCAGATGACAAATAAAATGTGGCTCAACTGATGGAATTTGTCTTTGAAAGGGGGGGGGGGGGGAAGAAAATGGTGGTTACCAGCATTTTCTCTTTTTCCCTCACGTTTTCAAAAGTCTTTTTCCAGATGATGTTTAACCCTTTACTGCACAATGATGCCTTTTGACACCCCTGGAAAAGAAGCCTTTTGAAAACATTGTGGGAAAAGGAGAAAATGCTGGTCACCAGCATTTTCTCCTTTTCCCGCAATGTTTTCTACCCATTCAAAGAAAAGTTGCACCACTTAAGCCACATTGAAATTGTCGTCTGCAAATGCTTTCAATTTGGACAAGGCTAAAATTCTGTCGTCTGGTAAAGGGTTAACAGTATGGGTTAATTTACAAAGGGTTAAAAGTATAATCGATTGGAATCTTCCCTTCTCAGTTTCCAGAAAATGATCAGGAAATGTCATCATACACACATGTGAAATGTTTCAATATTGTTTTGCCTTTGCTTCATGCTTGCCTAACCCAGCAAACCATTGGATTTAATTTTATAATGTAATGAATATCATTGATTAACGCTTTACTGCACAGTGCCGCCTTTTAACGACCCTGGGAAAGGGACCTTTTGAAAACAATGTGGGAAAAGGAAAAAATTCTGGTAACCAGCATTTTCTCATTTTCTACCCTATCAAAGAAAAATCCACCATTTGAGCCACATTGACATTGTCATCTACAAATGCTTTCAAGTTGGACAAAGCTAAAATTTTGTTGTCTGGTAAAGGGTTAACCCTAATCTCATGCAAACACGGCTTTTCTAGCATCAGAATTTTCCCACAGCATTTCCCAAAGGTAGTCACCATTATTATGATTGTATGTCATATTTACTACCTGCATCATGGGCTGTCAGAATGTAATTGAACTTTTTCTGAACTCTTTACCATACAAACAAATTTAACTCGATACCAATTGACATTTTCTCCTGTTCCAGCAATGTTTTCAAAACCAATCTTTTACAGTTTTGTTAACCCTTTCCCAAACAAGCCCTGGTTTTCACATGTCTACAGTACAAGTCTTTTGAAAACACTGTGGGAAAAGGAGAAATTGCTCGTAACGAGCAATTTCTCCTTTTCCTACAGTGTTTTCTACCCTTTTTGAGAACTTCCTGCCATTTTCATCAAATTTAAAATTGTCGTCTGCAAACTCTTTCAATTTGGACCAGTCCAAAATTTGTCGTTTGGGAAAGGGTTAAACCTCAAGATTCTTCATTAAAGGATCAACAATCAGCTGTTTATATGACCTTGAAGAAGAAAACCCAAGACTGTCTTGGGTAAAAGATAGAATGTTTGTTAAAAGCATTTTCTTCTTTTGTGACATTATTTTTTGTTCCCTTTCGAAGAAAAATCCAATAATTTGATTACCTCCAGTATGGAAAAGTATAGTTTTTGTCTTTTGGTATAGAGTTATGTATGAATACAACCTACATCCGATATTAACCCTTAAGCTGCTAATCGTGACCCACTGACCTTTTGCAGACAGTGTAGATCAAGATCAGACTGCACAGAACGTGCAGTCTGATCTTTGATCTACACTGTCCGATGCGGTATTTTCTTTCCGGTGAAATCAACTTTGAAACTGCAATGTTTGGGCTTTTAGTATTGAGTAGAAATTTGTGTTTCATTTATTCAGCAGCTTAAGTGTTAACCTCATAGATTTCAGAACATTAACCCTTAAAGCGCCAAATAAACCCAATGGACATTTTCAGTTTAGAATTAAACCAAGATAATTACAATTTTGTGGTCACTTTTTATGTCTAGTGTCTCAGCATAACGGACAGTGTAGATCAAAGATCAGGCTGCACGTTTTGTGCAGCCTGATCTTGATCTACACTGGCCGCAGAGGCAACTATAGTCATGAAAGGCGCTTTAAGGGTTAACTCTTTACCACACAGTCAAGGGTTTTAACGACCCTAAAGAAGACATTTGAAAACATTGTTGGAGAAAATGCGGGTAACCAGCATTTTCTCCTTTTCCCACAATGTTTTCTAATCTTCCCAAAACAAATTCCATCATCTCAGCCACATTTAATTTGTCAACAGCAAATGATTTTAAATTGGACAAACCCAAATTATTTTGGCTTTTAACCCTTTATGAAACGATCAGGTTTTGGGTTTGTCCAATTTTATATCATTTGCAGTTGACTATGTAAATGTGGCTGAGATGATGGAATTTGTGCGTGAAAGGACACAATACATTGTGGGAAAAGCAGCATTTTCTCCTTTTCCTTCAATGTTTTCAAAAGCATTCTACCTCAGGGTCTTTAAAACTCGGGATTGTGTGGTAAAGAATTAAACCAAGTCTCTCACATATTTTATTCGTGTGCAGGCATCTTCAGTTGGGAATTATTTATTAAGCAGCATAAAATGCACATACTGAAATATCTTGAGCTATAAAATATTAAATCATATTTGTGTTTTAAAATAAAAATGAAAAAGTTTAAAGATTTCATATTTTTTAGGGTGAATTGCCTTTTCAACCTATACATTTTCATGGTCTCATGAGTACTCAGCGTGGAAATTAATGTAAAAAGTCCCCTCCTTTTTACTCTGAAATTTCCTCAGAGAAAATTCAAACCTGACAGGTTTTATAGACTTAACCTTTTACCACGCAATCCTGACATTTAACGACTCTTAGAAAGAAGCCTTTTGAAAACACTGTGGGAAAAGGAGAAAATGTTGGTAACCAGCATTTTCTCCTTTAACCACAATGTCTTCTACCCTTTCCAAAACAAATTTGAATGTTTTGAGTCCCATTTACTTTGTTGTCTGCAAATGCTTTTAATTTGGACAAGTCCAAAATTTTGTCTTTTGGTAAAGAGTTAACCATAAGACCTGAAGGGGGAGGAGATTCCCTCTTTCTATTTTTGTCATCATACTCTAAATGATATAAATTACATCTTTGTTGTCATGATTATTACTACTATTACAATACTTTCCTTTTTTGGCAAAAATATTAGTCTGCCTGGGTAGTTCAGTGGTTAGCGTATCTGACTTGTGACCTGGTGGTTGTGAGTTCGATACCCGGTTGAGGCAAACTTTCTTTCCGGAGATTTTTCGCCTTTCACCTCCGATTCATGTGGGAGAAGTGGTCAGTGACTTGGAAAGAAAGTTGTGACAGTACTGGTGTGAGAAAGCCAGCAAACACAAGCGTAGGTGCACTGACTGCCGTGATATGACCTAAGCTGCTAGAATGACTTCAAACGCCAATATAAACAAACAAACAAACAAACAAACAAAAATATTAACCCCTGACAGTACAGGCTATTTAGATTGACCATGTGAGCTTGGCTACCATGTGAACTTGGTAGACACAAATTAATAACCAATAAATATTTTATAAAATGTGAGGGGAAAAAAATGATTTCTGGTTCCAAGCAATTGCTCTTTTTTCCGGTGTTTTCCAAAGTTTTCTGATGCAAGTATATATGGTAAAAAGACATTCCTGCAGTAAAAGATTAACTCTTTAGGAGATGACAAAATTTTTAGACTAAATCAAATTGAAAGCATTTTCAGAAAACAAGTTAAATAAAACTCCAAACATGAAATTTGTTCTTCATAGGGTAGAAAACCCACCATCCTCAGGGTTGTTTAAAGTCAGAATTGTTTGCAAAAGGGTACAAAAGAAAACCTTTTCCATCAATTCATTTGTTTTTATTTGATTCTATTTCAGGGTTACAAGGTATTTTATACAACAGAGCCAGGGCTTCCTATTGTTCTGTGGGTCTCAGAGGTCGTCAATGACAATCGTATGGCCACCATTACTAACTTAGATCCTGACAAGACCTACACAATTAGCGTATTGGCATTTTCCAGAATGGGTCAGGGCCCATTGTCACAGCCTGTACAAGTTATCACCAGACAAGGAGGTATGTCAGTCTGCCGAATCGTATTGCGCACCAGTTAGCCTTTTTATCAGCAATTTTCTTGCTTACCAAATAGACAATCATAGCGACTTTGGAGCTCGTCTTACGGCTTAGGAGCTTGGCACTTCTTGCAAAAAAAAGGCCTTTTTCTCTCTTCTAGTTTATTTCATATCATGCAAAACTCACACCAGTAATTTGTTCCTGAGCTTGATGTTTGATTTTACTATTCTGATCATAGTTGATATATGGACTGTTAACTTCTGGTACATTTTTTTTCTGACACATTCCACCAGGGCAAAAAAGTTATCATGTTCAAGTTTTGCTAAGTTGACATGTCAACCTACTTATGGTTTTGTCCAGTTTTAAAAACTTGGTTTTGATACCCCTTGCTTTAACTGACATACTCAAGAGTGGAAAGCGTGTCTCTTTTTCCATGGAACATGGATTGTCATGGCTGAAATAACATTGCAGCTTGTTTTTGCAAAAGGCCACAACTATTTGAAAAAGTTAAAATAACACTGTAGCTGGTAGTAATTATGATGCATTTTTAATATTAAAGGCAGTTCAGTCACTCTGCATGCATATCAAAATATTTGCGCATGAAAGCAATATGCACAAATGGCATACTTGTTGCGTTGTCCGCATGTCATGTAGAGAGAAAGCGATTATTGCGTAAGCCACCTCGCATGCTGATCGAATTAGTCCCTGTATGAAAGGGGATGGATGAAAGGACCAGGGCTGTAAGGGAGGAAAAACTTTTGTTTCTTGTTTTGTTTTTCAAATAACATAACAACAGTATTTGTAAATTGTAACATGTATTATCCATTTTGGTTTTGTGTTCAAATGTTATCTGATAACAAATGGTCATCTAGTAGCAAGGTTGTTTAAATGGTCTGGATTATTGTGGTCAGTTGTGTGGTCACTAATTTTTCCCCAGACATTGATATAGAAATGGCAGATGTCGCTGAATTTATTTTGTATTACCATTCACATCTTTTTGCCAAGAATGATTTTTGAATTACCAGTATGCTGTTTGGGTGTTAACCCTTTGAATTCCAAATAAGGGAGTAGATATTTCTTGATAGAATTTTTTTTGTGTGATCTCAGGACAGCTTTAGAAAATATATCTCACAAAGTGTCAGACAGTATTGTTTAAAATTAGGCTTTGTGATCCAAGGAATTAACTCTTTACCAACAACAAAATTTTTGCCTTGTCCAAATTGAAAGCATGTGAAGAAGACAAATTAAGTGTAACCAAACTGAAGTGATGTGCCTTTGATAGATAGAAAACTTTGCGAAAAGGAACAAATGGTGGTAATAGCAGTTTCTCCTTTTCCCACAATGTTTTAAAAAGCCTTTTTTGCCAGGTTTGTATTGTTTGGTAACAGGGGTCAACGTAGAAATAATATTGGAAAGAAATTGATTCCTTGAACAGTGTTCAAAATGAGTCTACAATTTAACTCTATACCAAACAGACCCAAGTTTTAATGACCCTGAGGAAGAAGCCTTTTAAAATCAGTGTGGGAAAAGGGAAAAATGCCAGTAGCCAGGTTTTTCTCTCTTTCCCTTTCAATGACAATCTCAGTATTTTTGCAACATTTTATTTGTCTCCTGCAAAGGCTTTCACTATAGTTGAGTTTTAAAGTTCTGTTGTATTGTAAAGAGTTTGTGCCGCATCTACCTTTTCACATATCTCATGGGGGAAAAATTGTTATGGAACTTTATAATTAGTGAGAGTATTCAGTAGATTTTGTCTTCTATGATATCATAGTTTATGTGACATAACCAACTGCATGTTTCAGTATCTAATTATGGTACAGAAATCTTTATAGTTACGATTTTGAGCTTTTGCTGGAAAAATATTAAAAGAACATAACAAATGTTATACTTATTTCACTAACAGCTGTTCATAAAGTTATGTAATTTCTATATGCTTGGAGGTAGAAGAATAACAACATATTTCAAGATACTGTTCAATAGATAATTAATATGAAATAGTCAAATATAATCAGACGTAAAAACCTCTAGATAGGATAAGCCTAGACTGATTAATGTTTTGCATATTTCCCCATATGCCCAAAAAAGGTCATTTCGCAGCTGAAATAAATTTGGATCAGACTGCACATAATGTGCACTCTGATCTAGGATCTATACCGCAGGCTTATTTAACCCTTTACCGCACAATGCCGCCTTTTAACACCCCTAGGAAAGAAGCCTTTTGAAAACATTGTGGGAAAAGGAGAAAATGCTGGTAACCAGCATTTTCTCCTTTTCCCACAATGTTTTCTACCCTATCAATAGAAAACACCACCATTTGAGCCACATTGAAATTGTCGTCTGCATATGCTTTGAATTTCGACAAGTCTAAAATTTTGTCGTCTGGTAAAGGGTTAATCAAGCCATTCAAATACATGTTAAATCTGCCTGTGTTTCAGTGAATTGTATTTTTAGCCATAAAAAGATGTCCATCTTATTTATTTAGCACCAAAGGAATTAACTCTCTACTAAACAATAACATTTTGAACTTGTCCAAATTGAAAGCACTTGCAGACGGCATGGTAATTGATTGTGGACGTGAAGAAAACCTTGTGAGAAAAGGAGAAAATGCTGGTTACCAGCATTTTCTCCTTTTCCCACAAGGTTTTCAAAAGGCTATTTCCTCAAGGTTGTTAAAACTAGGGATTGTGTGGTAAAGAGTTAACAAATATTACATTCAAAGTGATGCTAACCCTCTACCAAACAGTCCCATGTTCAACTCTTTACCACACAACAAAGATTTTTGACCTGTCCAAATTGAAAGCATCTGCAGACGATAATTTAAATGAGGCTCAGAGTGTGGAACTTACCTTTTGATATAAAAGAAAACTGTGGGAAAAAGAGAAAATGCTGGTTACCATTATTTTCTCCTTTTCCTATAGTCGTTTCGAAAGATGTCTTCATCAGGGTCATTAAAACTCAGGATTTTGTGGTAAAGGGTTAAACAGCCGGAGGGAGAATGCTTTTGAAAATGTCTTAGAAAAAGGAGAAAAATGCTGGCAACCAGTATTATCTCCTTTTTCTGGGAATGTTTTCAGCCTCCTTGAAGACAAATGCCGTCATTGCAGCCACATTTGTTATGTCATCTGTAAATGCTTTCATTGTGGACAAGTCTAAAATGTTGCGTGGGAAAGGAATGGTGATTTTGGATCAATTAAAAGTTTTTTGAGCTTCCAATTGTGGTATGAAGAATAACAGATTAGACAGTGTCATGCAGTACATAACAGATCAATATCATTGGTATAGTACAGGTATTATATATATTTAATGAGGATTTTCCATGGAATCTTCATGTCTCTGCATATTCAAAATTCATGTCGGGCTGCGGGTACATGCAACCACGGGTTAAAACATTTTTCCTATCCAGTCATTTTTCTTTGTCTTTACCTACCACCCTTGTAGCAAAGAAACATACTTGGATGACTGATAATGGCTTTTTGTGCATATAGCATCATAGATAATTTTCCCCTATTCCAAGGTCAAGGTCTAATGAAAAAAGAGGAAACTTTTTAAAACTACCAGTAGTTTCATTCAGTCTAGGCAAACTGTATGTAATTCACCCTCCTTTAATCCTTTACCAAAAGACAAAACTTTAAGACTCATCAAAATCGAAAGCTCGCAGACGATAAATTATGTGCGGCTCAAATTGTGGAATTTGTCTCTGAAAGGCTAGAAAACATTGTGGAGAGAAAGAGAAAATGCTAGTTACCAGCATTTTCTCCTTTTTGCACGTTTTCAAAAGCCTGTCTTTGTCAGGGCCGATAAAACTCGGGATTGTAAGGTAAAGGGTTAAAGGATTAAACTTAATTTTCAGTACTGTTTCACATTTTTACCGAACCTCACAAAGTCATGTACCTTCACATTGCTTTATATTTACACACACAAAAAAAGCTTTACTGTCAAATTTTAATATTTCACTTTGAAAATCATTGGAAGAATTCACAGTAAGATACAAATTGTTGCTAAAATTTTGAAGACAAAGGAATGGAAAAATTGATATTTGCATTTTCTTGGACAAATTCTACTCTTCCTAAAGTCATCTGTTGCTGTAAGGGCTTTTTTATGACACTTAGAGCACCGTCTAAATCCTACAGACATTTTCTGTCATGAAGTAAAACTCAAATAATTGCAATTTCAGGTTAGCTTTTGTCTAGAACATTTTAGCAAGTGGACAGCATAGATCAAAGATCAGACTGCATATTTTATGCAGTCTGATCTTGATCTACACTGGCTCCAGATGCAACTACAGGTGTGACAGGTGCTCAAAGGGTTAAACATAATACTTTATTGCACTTAACCATGTGGGAAGCCCTCCAAACTTTTAACACAATACCAAAGGACATAATTTCAGATTTGTCCAAATTGATTGCATTTGCAGAGAAAAATAAAAATGTGACTCAAAAATTGAAATTTGTTTCTGAAAGGGTAGATAACAGTGCTGGTTACCAGCATTTTCTGCTTTTCCCAAAATATTTTCAAAAGGCTTGTTTCTCAGGGTCGTTAAAACTCAGGATTGTGTGGTAAAGGGTTAAACTGTTTTCTAAGGTAAATGGATATTCCATGCAAAAGGCATTAATCTGTTTTTCAATCTTTTGACCAAGTACCAAAATTTACATGAAAAATGTTAGAGCAGTAAAAGACATATTTAGTGTCATAAAGTGAAAAAGAGGTTATGCCAACATTTGTATTGTTTGAAGGGCTTTACTTTGTATAATGCTTGCCAGTAGTTACTAGTTGAACATTTTTAGTATATATTTTGATGGTAGGTATTTCAGGATTTAATGGTAAGTGGGACGGACACCACCAACTGTCGTCTGCAAGTCAGAATATTTCTATTTCCATTATGTCAGCTCTTCTTTGAAATGTCATTTCCTACTCTGAACTTCTTCAATTATATGTTATATGTTTTTCTATGTAAGGTTATTGCATCTGTGCTTCATGATTAGTGAAACCCTAGATTGTGAGAATATATTTGATACAATCTCATGGAGTGCCCAGTGTTTTATCAGATTTGAAAATGGCATCTTTGTAGACCTTGAAATAGCCAAAAATCAGTGACTGCCTCTATGTCAAAATTGTCATCATTCTGCTTATGATATCTACAGATATTGATGACAATAACCAAAATATGCAATGGTTGAAATTAATGACAAACCACCATACCAAACATGTTCTTTACAGATCCAGTAAAAACTAGTGTACAAGTTTGAATATGGAGGGGCAAAAACTTAAAATAGCCTGTTGGGTATATTGGTAAACCATGCTGGACTTGAAGCAGTTACATGTAACAACCATTGACTTCTTTTATTTTCTTAATGTTTTCAAAAGCTGTTTTCAGGTACATAAAAAGTTGTGCACTTTAGACATAGGTAAAGATAGAATAATGGCACTGTAATCCATTAATAAGCTGCACTTCATGCAGACAACATGCAGTAACCTTAACCTTGAATTTCAAAATCTTCTCTGTTCTACAGCAATGATGTCTCCTAATTCATGTCAATGGAAAACTGATGAATTTTCATTGCATCCTTTGCATGGTTTTATTAATTTGTTTTAATGATGTTGATTCCATTTTATTTACAAAGAATGTGACCGAATGTTTGTATAGACCTGGACTGTGTTAGAAAGATGAACTTCCTTTGAACTTGGAAACGGTCTCTGTACCAAACAACGAAATTTTTCACCTCACCAGATTGAGAGCATTTGCCAACAGCAAATTAAATGTAGCTCGAAAGATGATTTCTCTCTTGGAAATGATAGAAAACATTGTGGGAAATATTTTAACTCTTTCCCACACAAGCCCTGGTTTTCACGTGTCTACAGTACAAGTCTTTTGAAAACACTGTGGGAAAAGGAGAAATTGCTCATAGCGAGCAATTTCTCCTTTTCCCACAGTGTTTCCTACCCTTTTTGAGAACTTTCTGCCATTTTCATCAAACTTAAAATTGTCATCTGCAAACTCTTTCAATTTGGACCAGTCCAAAATTTGTCGTTTGGGAAAGGGTTAACACTCCTTCTTGAGGGTCGTAAAAACATAGGATTGTTTGTTAAAGGGTTAATGACATGCCTTAATGCTTAATTGATACATTACAAACAAAGCATCCTCAATCAGTGTAATTCACTAACACCTGCAGACAAAATTTCTTCATCTTGCTTCAGATAACTTTTGAAAGCATTGTTGAATGAGAAGAAATTGATGGTAATGAAGTTTCTCCTCTTGTCGGCCTTGTATACATGTTGATTTTTAACTTGCCTGATTAAGGAAAAAACAAAGTTGAAAGTATCATTGCGTGGTTGTCATATTCTGCATTGTCGTCATTGCTGGAAAACTTCATTCTCTCATATCTCTGTTATTACTAAATAGATAGAGATATTTACTTCAAATTTGTGCTAATTGTTGACTATCAAAAGGAAACCAGAAGGGGAGGTAACTTTAAACACATTTTGACACAGCTATCCATATTTTTCAACTTTGAATTTTTACTGAAAAAGCACCTGCAGCTGAGCATTGGCAGCCTCATGCAGTGCTTACATCTGCATTTTACTAAGATGTTCTCAGTCATGTGCCAAAGATTTATTTCTGAGTGGAAAGAGTTTGAGAAAGCCACCATTCTATGATTCTTTTAGCCATAAAAAAGGGGGGGAAAAAAGATACTTCTCTCAGAAATTTAGTGGTATTTTGTGGACACACATATTTTGAATGTCTCAACTTAATCAACATTTTGTTGTCTTCAAAATAGGTATTTAGGCATGTTTGCATTGGGCTGGTTCATTTGCGTAATGACATGACAGACCTTTGACCTCTTTATGTATTTTCCAATCCCATTCAAGGTCAACATGATTTTTGTGCATCTTGTTCTAGTTATTGTTTAGGTTAGATTATAATGTATAGAAAAAAATGTGGGTATGCTTCCCCAATTTTATGTTTCAGATACTTTACTTGGTAGAGATTTACTGTGAGGCTGGCATGAAATGAATGGCTTCATTTAATACTTTAACTCAGGCTATTGTTAAATCATTCCATGATTTTTATTTGTTATAAAACTTACAATAAAGAAAAGTCTTTAAGATAAGAAAAGTCGTAAAGGATGAATGTATGTGGCCAGGTGCATTATAGCCTGGAAATGGTTTTGGCTCATAACTTCCTGCAGACAACTTTTCAGCTTGCAAGGGAGAACTCTTGAAAACATGGTTGCAAATAACTGGTTTTTCCTCATTTTTTCCATTGTTTTGCATGCTTTATGAAATTTTGAAGTAATCTTGATTAACTCTTTACCAAACGACAAAATTTTAGACTGGTCCAAATTGAAAGCATTTGCAGACGACAAATCAACTGTGGCTCAAAAATAGAAATTTGATTAGGGAAGGGTAGAAAACATGGTGGGAAAAGGAGAAAATGCTGGTTACCAGCATTTTCTCCTTTTCCCACAATGTTTTCAAAAGGCTTCTTTTACAGGGTTGTTAAAAGTCAGGATTGTGTGGTAAAGGGTTAAGTTGTCAGGTACGAAAGTGTTTCTGGAAGTAATGTGTGAAAACTGTCAATTCCCGAGTAAAAACCTTGGCCATCAGGTACAAAAATAATATCTGGTAGTTCATGAATTTACAGAAGATAAAGTGATAAGGCTTGAACCTACCTCTTAGCCAAATGTTTAGGTGATTCATATTTTTGCCTTTTGCAAGAATGACTTAAGTATCCACATTAGTATTGTGGGTTTTTTTTTTCTGTGATAAGTCACTTAGTCCTCTGCTATGCTTTGCATTTGGATGATTTGACAAAGCCTCATCAGTTAACATGAAGACCTAAACCCACTTTTTGTTTCTCAAATATGCACTTGCAGCCTTTTTTGTTTCTAGAAATTTTGTCGTAAATAATTCCATTGAAGTTCCTGCAAGAAAAATACTATTTACTTTTTTCTCCATCAAATACTGACCAACTTTGGATGAACTCATCATTTCCAGTATATAGTGTATTTTTACTCATTGTTTAAATGTCCATCCAATCAAAAAATGTTAAGTATGTATTGCCCAAGTTTGACTTTTTGTTTATTCTGTCAACAACATTGGCTTGTATGTCAGAATGAAGTGAAACAGTTCTTTGAATTTTTCTCCTGTTTTTAGCTCACCTTAGCACAACGTGCTAAAGGTGAACTATTGTGATCGCCCTGTGTCCGGCGTCCGGCGTCTGTCGTCCGGCGTCCGGCGTCCGTCAACAATTTCTTTAAACATCTTCTTCTCCTAAACCACTGGGCCAATCTTGATGAAACTTGGCAGGGATGTTCCTTGGGTGAAGCTCTACCAAAATTGTTCAAAGAATTGAATTCCACCCACAACTCTGGTTGCCATGGCAACAAAAAGGAAAAAAAAGCAAAATCTTTGAAAATCTTCTTCTCTGAAACTAGAAGGCGCAGAGCTTTGATATTTGGTATGTAGCATCTCCTAGTGGACCTCTACCAAGTTTGTTCATTTGATGCCCCTGGGGTCAAAACTGGCCCCGCCCCGGGGGTCACAAGTTTGAGCATAGTAACAAAGAAGGAAAACTTTAAAAATCTTCTTCTCTGAAACTTGAAGGTGTAGAGCTTTGATATTTGGCATGTAGCATCTCCTAGTGGACCTCTACCAAGTTTGTTCATATGATGCCCCTGGGGTCAAAACTGGCCCTGCCCCGGGGGTCACAAGTTCAAACATAGGAACAAAGAGGGGAAACTTAAAAAAATCATCTTCTCTGAAACTGGAAGGCGTAGAGCTTTGATATTTGGTATGTAGCATTGCCTAGTAGACCTCTACCAAGTTTGTTCATATGATGCCCCTGGGGTCAAAACTGGCCCCACCCCGGGGGTCACAAGTTTGAGCATAGTAACAAAGAAGGAAAATTTTAAAAATCTTCTTCTCTGAAACTTGAAGGCGTAGAGCTTTGATATTTGGCATGTAGCATCTCCTAGTGGACTCTACCAAGTCTGTTCATATGATGCCCCTGGGGTCAAAACTGGCCCCGCCCCGGGGGTCACAATTTCCAACATAGGAACAAAGAAGGAAAACTTTAAAAAATCTTCTGTAAAACTAGAAGGCATAGAGCTTTGATATTTGGCATGAAGCATCTCCTAGTGGACCTCTACCAAGTTTGTTCATATGATGCCCTTGGGGTCAAAACTGGCCCTGCCCCAGGGGTCACAAGTTCGAACATAGGAACAAAGAGGGGAAACTTAAAAAAATCATCTTCTCTGAAACTGGAAGGCGTAGAGCTTTGATATTTGGTATGTAACATTGCCTAGTGGACCTCTACCAAGTTTGTTCAAATGATGCCCCTGGGGTCAAAACTGGCCCCACCCGGGGGGTCACAAGTTTGAGCACAGTAACAAAGAAGGAAAACTTTAAAAATCTTCTTCTCTGAAACTTGAAGGCGTAGAGCTTTGATATTTGGCATGTAGCATCTCCTAGTGGACCTCTACCAAGTTTGTTCATATGGTGCCCCTGGGGTCCAAACTGGCCCCGCCCCGGGGGTCACAATTTCCAACATAGGAACAAAGAAGGAAAACTTTAAAAATCTTCTTCTGTAAAACTAGAAGGAATAGAGCTGTGATATTTGGTATGTAGCATCGCCTAGTAGACCTCTACTAAGTTTGTTCATATGATGCCCTTGGGGTCAAAATTGGCCCTGTCCCGGGGGTCACAAGTTCGAACATAGGAACAAAGAAGGAAAACTTAAATTTTTTTTTTCTCTTAAATGGGAAGGCATAGAGCTTTGATATTTGGTATGTAGCATCTCCTAGTGGACTTCTACCAAGTTTGTTCCAAGGATGCTGCTTGGGTCACAACTGGCCCAGCCCCTGGGGTCACAAGTTTGAACATAGGAACAAAGAAGGAAAACTTTAAAATTCTTCTTTTCTGAAACCGAAAGGTGTGGAGCTTTGATATTTGGTATGTTGCATCTCAGAGTGGACCTCTACCATGTTTGTTCATATGATGCCCCTGGGTCAAAACTGGCCCCGCCCCGGGGGTCACAAGTTTGAAGATAGGAACAAAGAAGGAAAACTTTAAATTTCTTTTTCTCTTAAACGGGAAGATGTAGAGCTTTGATATTTGGTATGTAGCATTTCCTAGTCGACCTCTACCAAGTTTGTTCATATGATGCCCCTGGGTCAAAACTGGCCCAGCCCCGGGGGTCACAAGTTCAAACATAGGAACAAAGAAGGAAAACTTTAAAATTCGTCTTTAAAACTGGAAGGCGTAGAGCTTTGATATCTGGTATGTAGTGATTCTCTTCTAAGTTTGTTTGCCCATCTAAGCGCAACAAGTTCATTGAGTTCAAAATTGGGTCATCTTGGGTCGTAAACTAGGTCACTAGGTCAAATTAAAGAAATACCTTGTTGGCACTCTCGAGGCCACATTATTTGCTCAATTGCCTTGACAATTAGTTAGAAAGTTAGTCTTTATAAAGTCTCACATAAGATTAATTTGGGTCAACTTGGGTCATAAACTAGTTCACTGGGTCAGATTAAAGAAATACCTTGTTTGCACTCTGAAGGCCACATTTATTGCTCAAATGACCTGAAATTTGGCCAGAATGTTTGTCTTGATGAAATACCAGATGAGTTTGGATTTGGGTCACCTGGAACCATAAACTAGGTCACTAGGTCAAAATAAAGAAATACCTTGTGGGCACTCTAGAGGCCACATTCTTTGCTTAATTGCCTTGAAAATTGGTCAGAATATTTGTCTTTGTAAAATCTCACATGAGTCTGAATTTGGGTCAACTGGGGTCATTAACTAGGTCACTTGGTCAAATGAAAGAAATAGCTAGTGGGCACTCTAGAGGCCACATTTATTATTCATTTGATTTGAAAATTGGTTAAACTGTTTCTTTTGATATAGTCAAAGACCAGTTCAAATTTGGGTCATCTGGGGTCATAATCTAGATCACTAGGTCAAATTAAAGAAATATCTTTAGGGCACTCGAGGCCACATTTTTTGCTCAGTTGACTTGAAAATTGGTCAGAATGTTTGTCTTCATGAAATATGAGTTTGAAATTGGGTCACCTGCGGTCAAAAACTAGGTCACATGGTCAAATTAAAGAAAAACCTTAAAGGCACTCTACTAAGGTGAGCGACCCAGGGCCATCATGGCCCTTTTGTCTTAATTCTTGCTTGAACGTGATACAACTAAAAAAATTCAGCATAAAATTGCAGACTAAATAAATATCATTGATTTCCAGATACTTGTATTCATAAGCAGAAAGTGGTTTGGCAAGAAAGTGTTTTTAGTGTATGTACATAAATACTTGAACATGAAGTTTGTTGTTGAACTCTTCAGGAACTAACCTAGATCCATTGCTTAGTTTGAAAGAAATTTGAACTATTTTAAAAATATTTATTATTATTTTGCTTGTGTGTTACAATAAATGTCTGTGTGTGAAAAAAAAACAGGTTATTGGAGAGAGCCAGAGACAAGAATTTAACTTAAAGCACCAGTTGCTTATGTATGTTTAAAAAGGCCAAACTACTGCATCTGTTTGTAAGGGTAAAATATGGTATCAAGAAACTCAAATCAAGTGATCAGTCAACCTGTAGAATGATAAATAGATGACATGGGTATTTTCAGCTTTGAAGAAAGACTATTATGTTACTGTTGCATGACTGTACTGGTCACATAGAATATTTGGCAGTATAGAAAGAAGATCATACTGCCTAATTTAAATATAGACATCAAGGAAACTGATTACTGCAGTATGGACTTGTTTGATTGTTTACTGAATGCTTGAAAAATGTTGCATTACATGCATGCTTGTCAGAACTGAAATGTTGTAATTAGATTTGTTAACCTATATATCTATAGATCCACTGCTTTGTAACCTGAAAATATTGAAGTTTATGACACTTCCTTGAAGAAAAAAATTGTAGTTGCAAAAGGATTGCATTCACTTGTAATGATTAGTAAATAGCAGTTTCAGTAATAATGTTATTGAAAATTGTATGTGTTTTTTCTTTGATTTATTTTAAACTTAGGATTTATACATTACCTAATATTTTTGATAATATACTAATATGATGGAATAGCTCTTGTCTCATGTTAGTAAGCATAATATAAATATTTCCTCTACCAAAATGTTTCTAAAGCTTTTATAATAAACATTGAGAAAATTCAAATTTGAGTGGGATTGCTGAACTTATTTTCACTGAATTCATTGCTGCTTGTGATGGACTTGCTTTCATAGTTTGATACAGAATAGACTAGACAGATCTGAAGCAAACTGTTAAGTGTTTTGCTTCAAATTTCTGTTGTCACTTACATTGGTTTTGAATATGATATTAATTAAATTAGTGATACTTAATATTCAATCTATTTAAAGACATAAAGGGAGACAAGTGTTATTGTATTGTGTTTTAAATTTAACTGTGCTATTTTGATTGTATGTTAGCATAACTTGACTAACCAATGTTTTTCTTTCCCCACCCTCTATGTGCGGATATAGAACCCACTGGTAAGGAGATTTATTCATGATGGATATAATGTACAATCAGCATTATCTTTTCAGCACTCTAACATCATAGAAAACATGTCCATTTGACAGGATTTCCAAGTTTTTGACATGTATTCTTACCAAAAAGTAGAAGAAAGTGTATTATCTCTCATTAAGATTGACCTTCTAAAGCTCACATAATCAAGATTCCAATTCCATTTATTCCTTGATACTGAAGTTGAGATGGGGTAGTGACATAACATCTGACCAACTGTAATAAGGCTGAATAGGTAAAATGAAAGTCATCTCAGAAACATGAATTTGTCAAACAACATAACCTGATAACATGGATTTGGTGACCTTAGTAAATGAATTTTGCATACCCAGAAAGAAGAGATTGTTCACGTTGAAACACAAGTACTGTACAAGTCAAAGCTAATAAATAATGAAACATTTCTTTAAATTAAGTGTAATCTTGCGAATTTGTGAAAAATAAAATATGTCATGCTTTGTGAAAAGGTGGTTTAATGCATCTGCAGAAAACATCAAGCAGCTCAGCCTGTGCAGTCTGCGCAGGCTGACCTGTATCATAACTTTTTGAGGAATTTTGCATAAATTTCCTGCGTGTCCTAAGAATACATAATTCATCATGGAGAATCATGGTTTGCAGATTTCCAAATTTGTAGTTTTGTAAAATGCTCTCAATACTTGGAAATCCTCTCTGAAAGTAGTGTTCTGCTAACTTCTTATTTTTTTTTTTTTTGTTATATACTGGAGTATATTATTTTCTCACTTCTTTTTCTAGATAGATTTTAGTGGATTATTTTGCTAATTTTGTATTTAGTTCAGCCTTACAAATACTTGCTCAGGGTTTGTGTAATCAAGATTGATTAAATCTATACTATGTATTTGGTGCTCTAGGCTTTCCTCACTTTCTTAACATTTTGATTTGTAAAGGCAAGTCTCAAGAGCTAGTATAGTCAGTTTCTGGAAGTAATGTGATGTTTATGTTTGTAACCCATGTATTTGGTTTGAACTTATTTATGTATTTTTTTCCCTTTAATTTCTATTATAGCTTGTGTCTTTGTGTTTGTTCTGCCATTTTTTGTTCATAGTTAGACCTTTAATTCAGAAGTATTTTCAATTTATTTGAAAACCATTGGGTGTTTTCACATCCTCTGTTCTGTATGTCTACTTGAATTTTACTTAAGTTTGTACATACAATAGAAACGATAAAGTTTGTTCTTGTCTATCTAAAAATGATGTGTTAATTTATGATAGATTTTAAAGATCTGTATGAATGAAAGGCAAGAGTGGAGTGACATCAGAAACCCAGCCAAAAGCGCTGCCCCCAACTCTGCAATTTGAAACAAAAGGTGGCTGCTGCTTGCGCTGCAAATTTTTGCGCTGCAATTCTCTCTATGCGCAGCTGCAGAGTGATTTATTTCAAGTATGCAGAGAAACAGATGTAGGTTTTGACAAGTAATGGTCATGAATGAAAGGCAGGATATACAAAATACAGTCTGTAATGTGTAATAATTAACCATTTCTCTGTGCCTGTCTGCATGGTTTTCGGTGTTTGTATACTCTTTTAAATTGAAAACATTCAAAGATTTTTGTCTGCAAAATAAGTGTGAAAAATGATGACAAAAGTAGAAAATGCTGTGAATGAGCATTTTCTCTGTTTAGTAGTAGTATTTTCAAAATTTACTGCAGGTGAATGAGATGGTTTCCACATGAGATAACATGTTATCTTTAAAATTATTTTCTGTGTTTAGGTGGTTTGTGGAAGCAGTAGAATACTGCAGATACTTGCTAAAAGCCTTTTAGAGACCTGTCTCTACATTATGGCTTTGTCTTGACCTGACCTGCACATTTAACCTGCTAGACAGGAGATCAGATGCTCATGTGACAGAGTTTATCATGATCAGACTGCTGCTCTTAAATGTCCAGTATAGTATAGTGGATTTTGGGCTGCCCCAAGTAATTTTCAAACCAAAAAGAATATGTCGTCTGCCCAAAAATTTATTCAGAATTTATCAAGAAAAGAAAGTGTCCCAAAGTGAAGGACTGAAGAGAAGTTGAAATCCTCTTTGAATGCTTCCCAACTTTTTCGAAGACCAACAAGAGTTTTTAAGAGATTCAAAGGGGGAGACTTCTCGAGCGGGCAGTCTCTCTTACGAACATTTTTAAACCATTCTATGTCAGATATCTTTATAATTGAACAAGAGTCAGGTTTATGATTTATTTAATTTTATTTTTTACTTATCAGATGTGTGTGAATACTTGGAGTAAAAACAACATTAGTCATGAGTCATAAATATATAGAATGCACTATGGTAAAGGAAGCACTGTTACAAGTGTTGACTATCAAATGCTACTTTATCCATTGTGTTTTGCCTGTTTGGTTAGTATATCATATAGATATAATCTTTACTAATTTTTTCCAAGACATTCTTCCATTTTATATTGTGCATATAATTTATAAGTTCTAAGTAGAGACTACAGTTCTAAATAGAGACTACAGAGAATTACATTTTATCTTACATTCTTCATTCTCTTTGATACTCAATAATTGCAGACAGGTTACAATCCAGCCTGAAAAGCAGCTGATAACTAAAGCAACAAGCTGTCATACTGTTTTTAACTAGAGTTCCCCTTTGCCTAAGATTCTATTAAGTCCGTGGGACTCAATGTCACTGAAAAAGAGTTGAGCCCCATTGAGTTCCTCTTGAGTCCCATTTTGTCTTCATTTATTATTAGTAAAGTATCTCAAAAAGTGAGAAAAGAATTTTAAAAAAAAAACAGTTCTGAATGAGAAAATTCTGGAAGCAATCTTCAGCATTGGCAACACTTGGTTCCTGAGATCAGTGCCCTGGGAATCACTAAATTAGTCTATAGTGGGTAGCCAGTGGAATATTGCTACATCAGTTATTTAAATAAAACTACAATCACATGCAGGTCAATCTCTTTGTAGACAAATTGGGTATTACAGTGGTCATTTTGTGAAGTAAGAGCTTAAAACTCGGGATGTTTACACTGATTAACTGATCAACTGATTAACTAAAGTTTTCACTTAATTTTGTTGGGGTCCTGGGGAAGCAATTAGCTTTGGTATTTTGTGTCCAGGCAGATTTTCTTTCGTTTATAGATACTTTTTACAACATAAACCAGTGAACATGAGATGAAGGACGATTTGATTTCCACTCGGAAAAGTAGCAAATTCACCGACCAGCATGTTCTCAAATTCGATTGGTTCATGGTCTCTGATTGGTAAACCTCAGTAAGAATGATCATTTTTTAAGCCTTGGGTGATCCATCAGCCAAGTTGTGATGAGTAAGAATGATTTAAACAACAAACCCTTTTGATTGTGAAATACACATGCATATCAACTATTTGTCAACTTCATGTACATTTATACATGTACCTTGGGTACAAGTTAATCATAACCCTTGTCCCAATATGTTAGATATTTTTCAAATAGTTTTTTTTATTTGTCTGATCAAAGTTGTTTTTTTTTTTTTGTGGGGGGTGGGGGGGGGGGGGGCGTGTCTTGAATTTGGAGAATCCTGGTGAAATCAGGAGGGTAGGGAAGCATGTCTTTGAATAAAGTCTCTGTTGAGAGACTTTCACTACGGAGAATATTTTTCTTTTCAAATGATTGGATTAGGGAAAAAATGTGGAAATTCAGGTTGTGAACCAAGTTGAAATGTGTACAAAATAAATATTTAAAAATCCTGTTTCATAAATATCTGCACTCTAGATAGAGTTTGTATGCAAACTTGAAAGATATTGGACCATAACCCATAAATTGGTACAAAAAATAGAATGCAATTTTACCGAATAGAGATGAAAGACAGGTCTTTCAGTGTCAGTGCTGTTTTTACAAGAATATTTCAAGGTATAAGAACATTGTAGACCAAAGATCATATTACAGTATATTTCATGCATTCTGATCTTGACCAGCAGTTTTGGCTGAACATCCAATATTTCTTGTAGCAATCTACTGGTCCTTGAAAGGATATATTGACTCCTTTTAAAATGATGAGATTCACTTATTGTTGTAATGTTTTCAGTACCACTACAACCCAGGAACTTGAAGGCTGTAGCAGTGTCACCAAATGAAGTCGAAATCAGCTGGAGCCCTCCAGAGGATGTTGAAAAAATCATCAGTTACACCCTCTATTACAATGACTCCTTACAACATCAGAATGGACAAATTACCATCAACCCACCCACAACAAAGTACAAGCTTTCAGAGCTAACTCCAGATACCATTTACCATATACAGTTGGCTGGTAGAAGTGTACGTGGGGAGGGAGCGAGGACCATATTGGTGCAAGTTAAGACTCCAGAATTCAGTAAGAAATATTCCTTTACCTACATAGATAGGATTTCTTTTTCACTGCTTTCGATCCTGAATGACTCCAAAACATATAATTGTGAATGTTGTAAACTGAAGATAACATGAAACAGAGAGAGCAAAGTCACATTATATATCACTGAATTCTTTTTCACGATTGAAACATTTTATTCAAGTTAACTATACAAAAAGCAGATTTAAATAATAATATGATATCTTTTAGTCATTTGGCTCTATTATTTTGTTGATGCTGGAAAACAGGAAATCTTGAAGACATAAAATAGATTTTCATGTTGTCTCATTTGTGTTTGAGTTTATTTTATAGTATTTTTATAATTATTTCCATAACTATGGACATTGCTGTTTAAATAAATTAATTATGAGTTCAGAACTTTTTTACTATAGAACTTGTATATTCTACCTTTGTACATGAAGACTAGTCTCTTAATTTCTTTTCTATTTGGATATTGTGTTGTGATGAATGTACATCATCATCATCATCATTAACATGATCATCATTAAATCATTAGACCAACTTGTCTCCCATTGTCTTCAAACGAAGTTGTGTGCGTAGCAAAATGGTAATATATGAGTTTAAAATGAATAGTTTTAGAATTCTAGACATCTGCTTTTTTCTGTGATATTTCTTAGGGATACAAAACAGTTGTTGATAAATGTATATCTTGTGGTCCCTGTAGACATTGTTATAATCCCTTTGACAGTTCTTACTATTTGAGTACAGTGCACAAAGCATTGTGCTGTAATGCGAATTAGTTCCGATATAAACTGCTGATGATTATTTTCTTTCAGTGTTGCCATGGTATTTAGTATATGTATTTTTAACCCATTACTGGGCAGGTTGTTTTAAGACAAACCAAAGATTAGTGCAAGTAAGAGTAGGGATACTATTTGAAAGAAAGACAAAACTTTTTAGGATGAAATAGGGGAAAAAAATGTTATGGGAAAGAAAGCATCTGTGTATAACAAGCAAGTGCTCCTTTTTTAATAATGTTTTTTATAACCTGTAAAAGCAGAAGGGTATAAAAAGATGTTTTTGTATGGTACTTGTCAAACTGTTATCGGTTTTATTTGACATTTCGGGCAAACGTTTTTTTGTCAGATTTTCAAGCCGTTACATTTGCTTTCCCATGGGTCAAGTTTTTATCAAAGGCCATTGTGGCGTATTAAGAAATTCCTTATATCGTTTCATTTTGAATGGCCTAAAACTTGCATATGAAGTGATAGGTTGAAATTTGCAAATCAAATGTACATTTCTCTCCTTTATTACAACAGTGATGCTCTCTCTGCTTAGAATGATGTCCCTGGGGTGTTAATATTTGTTTTTGATTATTTTAATTACTCTCTGAAAAAGAACATCAAAGCTGTAAAGTTGATTACTTTCGATTTTATAGTTAAACTTTCATTCCATCCAATTATATGTTTTTTTTTTTCAAGAGGAGTGTGCTGTTTAATATTGTGTGATGCTGAATTGAAACCTTTTACCTGAAACTCTTTGTTGATGGAAGAAATACAGGATAAATTCACCTTTTTATACTTAAACAGTAATATTGTGCTACTTGTATCTATACAAAGGTCAAATATGCAAAAACAAAAACAGAGGGAGTGTCATAAAAATCAAAACATTTGTACACAAATATTTTTTGATGTATCATTTTTAAGATTTACTTTAGTGCAATTTCATACCCACACTGTCTTAGTTCAACTTGGTTAAACCTTGCCAGGTGACACACTTTCTGTTACTCTATAATTATTGGCATTGAAAGTGCAAAATTGTTCATCTCTATTATTGCTCCAAATGGTATGAAAGAATAATTTATCCAGACTGATGTAAAAGAATTGGAAATCCTTACAACTTTGTTACATGTTGGAAGAAATACTGAAGAAGTAATTGTACCTTGTTCTTTGATTACGAACATTGCACAGCAAACTGGCAGTGCTTAGGCCATCACTTGATTTTCATATATTATTATACTTCATTCAGAAATACAAACTTTACAAAGCTTATTTTAACTTTTAAGTAAGTTTTATATATATCATACAAATTTCTGTTGATTACTTTTACCATATAGGAGTTACTTTGTACCAACTCTAAATTAGAATTTAAACTTTGGGAAATATAACAGACTATGCAGAACTATGCAGATGTCCAACATATGGCAGCACATGTCTCACTTATAGCAATATAAGGTGTGTGTCCATTTATGTCTTACCTGGAAGTTTGTATACAAAAGAGACAAATGTAAATTGGACTCTGGTTTCTCCTCAATTTCGTTAGGCTTAAATAAGTGAAGTTTCTGCTTATTATTATGATTTTCATATTTATTTAAATTCATCCTGTGCACAAGTGCCTAAGTGTTGTATGTTTTTCTAGTTTCATTATTTGTTTGATTCTTTTACTTCACCATTTTGTTGTCTTAATCATTCAGCCCCAGGCGCTCCACCGCAAGCTGTTGCAGGCCAGCCTCTAAGTCCCACTTCTGTTCTTGTGAAGTGGAAACCTCCACCCCCGGATCAGCGAAATGGAAATATTAAGGGATATAAAGTTTTTTATGTCAAAAATGATGATGGAGTTACAGAAAAGGATGCCAAGGTTTTTGAGGTGCCTCACTATAAACTGGAAGCTACCATTGATAAACTTGCCATTTGGACCCAGTACAAATTATGGGTCGTGGCATTCACTGCAGCGGGCGATGGGCCTTTATCCCCACCTATTATCCTCACAACTGCAGAGTCTGGTAGGTATAAATGGCAATGATGATACAATTTGTTATCTTGATTAACTAAGATCGTAACTTGTACCAGACCTAGATTAGGTCCCGCTCCACCAACCAACAAACTAACCCCACCTTTCTATTTTTCTCCAGCCTTGATAGCTTGATGTATTTTAGTGCTTGTGATTACCAAGAGATTTTATTAAACTGTTTGTAGCTACTGGAATGCCAAGTAGGAATATTAGCTGGTTTCAAGGAGACTCTCTAGATTGCACTGTCTAATAAGTTTTCTCTTTATGAATTAGGATAAATTAACATTGCCAGTCTAGAGAATCATTTTTCATTATGTTATGTGTGAACATTGAAATTAAAGACAATGAATTACAGTCTATTCTGGATTAGATAAATAAATGTTAACTCTAGGTATGCACCTATGTAGGAAAAGGAAATGAGAGGGGATTTAAAGTCAGTCTCTTTTATTCATATGTCTTGAAGTGCCTGTTATATCCCAAAATGTGAAATGTAAAAAATAGAAAAGAGATAACTCTATGAATATCTGAACAGTTTATCTTTTCTCCTGTTTCGGAAAACAAACCACGAAAAAATCCTGTAAAACTACAAAGAATTAATACTAACCTAAATCTATGTGAGGGTACCTAACATGGAATTTTTAACAAATGTTCTACTAATGTTGTTATCAGAATGACCAACAAGAGAGCAAATCTGGCTTAACAACTGGTATCTAATGAAAACATCACTCATCAGCCATAGTTATTGATTCATCTTCATATTCATCATCATTATCATTTGTTCATTATGTCATGCTTTTATTATCTCTTTTTACCAAACAGTCCTGAGTTTGAATGACACCAGGATAGAAGGCTTTCAAAAAAATTGTGGAAAAAGGAGAAACCAGCTGGTAACCAGCATTTACCCTTTTTCCCATAATGTTTTCTACCCTTCCAAAAACAAATTCAGTTTTTGAGTTACATTTGTCTTCTGCAAATGCTTTGTTTGATATAGTCCAAAATTTTGTTGTTTGGTAAAGAGTTAAAAAAACTGTGGTGACATTTTTTTGTATGTTAGAAACATTTCAGTCATTTCTGCTAGGTTGAATTTCTAGACCCAATGTAGTTTTTCTATGCGACAATAGGGATAAATATATTGTGATGAAAATAGCTGTGGGGTGTCATCAAGGATAGGAAAATCTTTAACAGCTTGTGACAAACCATCATCATTTCTCCACAAGATTTTTTCAAATATTGTCTTTTTTAGAAATGACTCCTATTCACAAAGTATTTTTTGTGTGTCATTTTCTTTGGGACCTCAAGAAAAAAAAAAAATGGGTCCAATTCAGAAATTTGAAGGAAATTCCAACCTAGGAAAGAATTTAGAGTAGTATGTGGCATTGAAACTGTTTCTTATGAGACATTCAAAGCAAGCACAAGAATGGGTACCTGCCTGTTTTCTATTGACCATGATGTTACTTGTCCTTCAAAGCAAAAAGTTTTCAGCATTTTTGGGATTGCTAGGACCTTAAATAACAGCAAAGTTTTAACTGTGAGTTTTATTGCTGAAACAAGAAAGGATCTGAATTATTTAACACTGAGAATTAACAAGCCTTTGGGATGGGATTGTCAGTTGCTTGTGTAATTCTGAACTCTTTAATTTATCAAATTAGGTTAGGGACAGAGGGTCTGTAAACTATAGGGCAAGAAGCAGTATCTACCACTGTAGTTGTGGCAAATAGAATAGTTGCTCTTTCTTCTTAGAATTTCTGCATGAGATCATCTCTCCATTATTATACACTTAGAAATGTCACCACTGTTTTATAAAGTCTAGGTAGAAGTATAAAATGCATGAGAATGATGATATAGCATGTTGTGTCGTATTTTTTAAATTTTTTCTCTCAATTCTTATTCTTGACCTTTCTTTTAAACAGTAAATAAAAGTAATAATTGTGATTGTAGTAAATGGAAAATTTATTGACCATTGCTGTTTGCCTCACAACCATAGTTTATGACATACTAGAACAGTCAAATGCAATTGGTATCGGTAAGCAAACAAATATTGGTATCATTCTAAATATTCACCTAGGATATTTTCATGAATTTTAAAATCCTTTTTATTAGTCCATTAACCCCTAAGCTGCTAAGCTTGCCTCAAGGACCTTTTGCAGACAGTGTAGATCAAGATCAGACTGCACAGAATGTGCAGTCTGATCTAGGACCTACACTATCCGTTAAGAAGATAGTTCCCCCCCCCCCCCAAAATAACTTTGAAACAGCATTATTTAGGTTTTTCCTGTAGACTTGAAATTTTCATTTTAGTTACATAGCAGGATAAGGGTTAACTTCTGTATTTGGTGTGTTTGTAAGTTACTTGGACTGTTTGGCTTTAAAAAAATTGAGAAAAAGGAGCAAAGGCTGAAGCAGCTACTTTTTACTTTTTGAGGACCAGATTACTGGTTAACTCTTTCCTAGATGATAAAATTTTAAACTTGTTCAAATTGAAAGCAATTGCAAAGACGAAAAAAGAAATGTGACCCCAAAACATAAAATTTGTTTAAGGACGCGTAGAAAACAATTTCGGAAAAGGAGAAAATGCTGGTAACCAGCATTTTCTCCCTTTTCTGAAATTGTTTTCTTTTCCCACAATGTTTTCAAAAGCCTTCCTGCTAAGTGTAGTTACAGGTCGGGATTGTGTGATAAAATATACTACAAACTGTTAGATCTTCCTTACATACAAAGAAACAACTGCCCTGTGAGACTATTTTGACACACTGTCCATTTCTGGCAACTCTGCATTTGTTGCAGGACTTTGTTGTTGTCACAAATTTAGAGTTTGATTAACCCTTTACCAAACAATCCCGGGTTTTAACGACCCTGTGGAAGAAGCCATCTGAAAACATTGTGGGAAAAGGAGAAAATGCTGGAAACCAGCATTTTCTCCTTTTCCCACATTGTTTTCTACCCTATCAAAGACAAATCCGAACATTTGAGTATCATTTAATTTGTCGTCTGCAAATGCTTTCAATTTGGTCAAGCCCAAAATTTTGTCGTGTGGTAAAGAGTTAATTGTATGCCTCCCTTTATCCTGCTGAATAATTTCAATCAACAAAAAAAAACATTGATTGTTAGGTTTCACTTAGAATTAATAAAGCCAATGAAACAAAACCCTGTCAGGGTCCAGATTCTTCCTAAATGAGTCAAAGTTTTAACCCTTTCCCAAACGACAAATTTTGGACTTGCCCAAATTGAAAGAGTTTGCAGACGACAATTTTAAATTTGATGAAAACGGCAGAAGGGTCTCAAAAAGGGTAGAAAACACTGTGGGAAAAGGAGAAATTGCTCGTTACGAGCAATTTCTCCTTTTCGCACAGTGTTTTCAAAAGACTCGTACTGCAGACACGTGAAAACCAGGGCTTGTTTGGGAAAGTGTTAACTCAAATATGCAGCTTAGCTAAAGTCATTTTTACAGATATAGTAGATGAAGATCATTATTGACTTCAGTGATCAGGGTAGATGATCAAGCTCTGAGACAGCACAAACTTCACTATCAGCAATTTTGTTGAGTTTTCTGTCAAAAATATGTTTGAAGTTGCAATGTTTGGGAATTTTTTTTACCCCACACTGAAAAGATTGATTTAATTTTATATAGTGCTTTAACTCTTTTTTCCACACAATCTGGAGTATTCACAACCCCATGGAAAAGGACACTTAAAAAGATTGTAGGAAAAGGAGGAAATGCAGGTAACCAGCATTTCCTCCTATTTCCACATTGTTTTCTACCCTTTCAAAGATAGATTTCATTCTTTGCACAACATTTGATTTGTCGTCTGCAAATTCTTTCAGTTTGGACCTGTCTAGAATTTGGGTAAAGTGTGAAAAGTGTAGGCTTAGATCAGGCTCTAAGGATGTGTGTGGGTGTGATGCTGTTTGTCACAGATGAAATTCTTGGTTGTGAATTACAAGCTATGGGCTACTTGGACAAGTCTAGAAGCAAATTTCTATTATGAACTTCAACAATAGGATTTATTTTCTGTTAACTTGTTTATTTTTTTAACTCTTTACCAAACGTCAAAATTTTAGAGTTGTCCACATTCAAAGCATTTGCAGACGACAAAGTAAACGTGGCCCAAATGATGAAATTTGTCATTGATAGGTTGGAAAACATTGTGGGAAAAAGAGAAAATGCTGGTTACCAGCATTTTCTCCCTTTTCCACAATGTTTTCAAAAGGCCTTTCTCTCAGGGTTGATAAAAGTCTGGTGGTAAAGGGTTAATCAACTAACACAGCTTCCTAATAATCACTGAACAGTTTAACCCTTTACCAAACTATCCAGGTTTCGATAACCCCCAAGGCAAAAGGCTTTTGAAAACATTGTGGGAAAAGGAGAAAATGCTGGTTGCCAACATTTTCTCCTTTCCTGCAAGGTTTTTCTTACTTCAAAAGAAAAAAAAAATCCCATCAATTTTAGACACATTTTATTTGTTGTTGCAAATGCTTCTGAAGTGGACAAGTCTAAAATTTTGTGGCCTGGTAAAGACTTAACCATTAGAGCTGTGTAATGAACCTAACAGACATTTTCAATTCAGAAATAAGACTGAAATACCTGCAATATCATTGTGACTTTTTCTGAAGAGTTTTTCAGCAAAGTGGTCAGTGTAGGTTAAAGATAAGAAAAGCAACTTTAGCTGTGACATACACTTTAACCCTTTACCATATGACAAAATTTTACACTTGTCATTATTGAAAGCATTTGCAGAGAATAAATCAGATATGGCGAGGTTTGTATGTAAAAGCAAAGAAAACATTGTGGGAAAAGGAGAAAATGCTGGTTACCAGTCGGGATTGTGTGGTAAAGGATTAAAGATTAATTTTTACTGCAGGTTTTGCTGTTTTCAACTCTCTCAATTTTAGGATAGTTGCTGTAATGATATTTCCTCCCTTACTCTTTACCAAACGACACAATTTTAGACTGGTCCAAAGTGAGAGCATTTGCTGAGGACAAATTAAATGTCGCACAAATTAGACAATTCTTGTTTGAAAGGATAAAAAACATTCTGGCTAAAGGAAAAAAATGGTAGTTACCAGCATTTTCTCCTTTTTCCATGATGTTTTCATAAGTCCTCCTCCTTGGGGTCATTAAAACTTCGGATTGTTGGTAGTGCGTCAAACCTTTACCACACGATCCGGACATTTAACGATCATGAGAAAGACACCTTTTGAAAACATTGCGGGAAAAGAAGAAAATGCTGGTGACCAGCATCTTCTTCTTTTCTTACAATGTTTTCTTCTCTATCTAAAGCAGATCCAATCCTTTGAGTCACATTTACTTTGTCGTCTGCAAATGCTATTAACCCTTTAACACAACAAAATTTTAGACCTGTCCAAATTCAAAGCATTTGCAGACGACAATGTCACTGTTGCTCAAATGATACAATTTTTTCTATGATAGGGTAGAAAAAACATTGTGGGAAAAAGAGAAAATGCTGATTGCTAGCATTTTCTCCATTTCCCACGATGTTTTCAAAATGCTTCTTCCTCAAGGTCGTTAAAAGTCATTATTGTGTGTTAAAGGGTTAATTTGGACATGTCTGATATTTTGTTTTTGGTAAAGAGTTAATAGAAACCTTTAGAATCAACGGAGCATCTCAAGAGTTGGAAAAGAAATAATAAGCATTAGTTCTATGAGTCCAAAATGGAGCAGTTCCTTTTTTTTTTTGTGCATTCGAAGAAGAATGCCTGTTTATTGCAATTTCAAGTGTGTTGTTGCCAGAATATCCCAAAATAGATTCAGAATCATACTACACAACTTGTGCTGTTTGATCTTGTTAAAACTGTTCCCAGAAGCAGTTTTTCCAAGCCTTCTTAGATTTAAGGGGTGGTAATGAGGTATGTCCTATATCTTAATCCTAGACAAACCTTCCGAGTAACTGCCAAATAGCTGTGATCAACACTCGGATGCCTTGTATTATGTCAAAGTGTCATTCATCAAGTTGTAATTAACTACCAATTTGTGCTTATCTAACTTCTACCCCTTACATTGCCACGTACACCTAGTAAGCATTTAACCCTTTACCACACAATCCCGACTTTTAATGACCCTGAGAAAGATGCCTTTTGAAAACAATGTGGGAAAAGGAGGAAATGCTGTTAACCAGCATTTTCTCCTTTTCCCGCACTGTTTTCTAACCTTTCAGACACAAATGCAATAATTTTAGCCACATTTAATTTTTTGTCTGCAAATGCTTTCAATTTGGACCAGTCCAAGATATTGTCGTTTGGTAAAGAGTTAATGTTGCATTAAGGTAAAAATAATTGGAATTTCAATCCTGCTGTTGTCCAGATACTTTCTTAATAAATCTCCATGTGCTTCATTACAAAAAAAATTGCTTGGAAATGCTCTAATGTATCCAATATTCTGGTGAAAATTATAGTGAAAAAAACTAATACACTTCTTCAGTTGTTAAATGATACCAAATTGTAATCTAATATCAGACTATACACAAATTTTCAGGATGAAGCAGATTTGTTAAATGGTTTTAAGCACCATTTAATACCTGTCTTGCAGCCTTTTAAAATAGATTCTTTGTCTATTACTGTGATAACATTCCAGGGGTGATTTAGGCATGAATATCCAAAAGTTCTGTCCTCTTATTACGGTATAACTTAAAAAAAACACAAGTTGATTTGAAATAAATATTTCATTTGCATGTGATATCTACTGGAATGCCTGAAAGAACACGGGATGTAGATTGAATTCTATTTTTTCAGAAGTGCATGAGGCATGATAATTATGTTTATCTTTTTTTTTCTTCAGTGGATGTTTACAACTTTCATTTAGATATGATGAGAATTTGATCAGGAATTATCATTTAGGCAATATGATAGCTTTTGCAATATTGAGCTCACATTGTTCTGGAAATATTGAAATTAGACTGATGAATATGGTTGTTAACAAACTAAGAAGATGATTGTGTAAAAACATTGATCCATGTAAAACTTCATTTGCTGTAGAGGACAGTTTCTTCATAAATGATTGGATGACTTCAGCATGCAAGCTCTTTCAATTCAGACTGATCAGAAGAACATCTAAAGGCCGGTTTGAAATTCCAAGTTTCGATGATGTTGACTTTTGAAATGTGTTCTGCATTGTTTTTTAGATACGAAATTATGAAAGAATTATTAGAACAAAATCCTGATTTTTGCATTGTCCGGTACAGACAAGTTACCAATATGGAATTGAAATGTTTAACTTTGTATAATTGCATTTTAGTTCCTGGTGAACCAAAGAAAGTTGAAGTACAACCAGTCAATTCAACAACCATTTATGTGCAGTGGCGGCCACCAAAGGCAAATACCCGCAATGGTATCATAAGAGGATACTATGTCTACTATGTGGAGGTGGATGATGACCATGAACCTAAACTCAACACAGAGCGAATGGAAGATACAAATGATGGAAACAAGAATGAGATGGTGATTGTTGGACTCAAACCTGATACTAGGTATTCAGTATCAGTGGCAGGTTATACAAGAAAAGGTGATGGTGTGAGGAGCAGAGCAAAAATTGTTTCAACAAGAGGAGCAGGTAAGGCTTTGGTTTTACCTCTGTACCAGTTGTCAAAATTTTTGAAGATGTCCATTTACAGAGCTCTTTTAAACAACAAGCTTAATGTGGCTCAAATAATTTGTTTGGTCTCTGAAAGGGTAGACCAGTTTGGTAAAAAGCAAAAAAGCTGATTATCAGCATATTCTTCCCAAAATGTTTTCAACAGTCTTTTCTTCAGAGAGGTAAAAGACAGGATAGTTTGATTTCGATCCCAGAAAAGTACATTATAGAATGATGTAATTCTGTGCACCCACAATTTTAGATAGTTCAACAGACATTGCAGATTAGAAAAAGCACTTTGTCCTTGCAGTCTGGTCTTGGATAGATACAGTCATCTGACTGGAAAAAGCTATGAGAGAGGAATTTTAGTCATGCTGTATTGTGTAAAGTCAGAAACTTTCTATACTTCTATTATCCTTAATGTTGAAATTATGATTGGCTACAAAAGACCCCTTTGTCCTTTTTTATGACACATATTTTGATAACTGTTGAAAATATGGTTACAGAAGAGCAAAGATACATGAGGTATATCTTAGTAAGTGATGGTTCTGGTGTCAAAAAAAAATTTTTTTTTCAATATATATACAATTTTTTTGACATGGATTCACTAAGATATCCCCATTTGGTCTTATATGCTTTTCCAACCTTATCTTTCGGGCTTCGATGGGCTGCTGAGAGGATTCTTCAAGAATGCCTCTCAGCCCTGTTGGTACAGTCTGCACATCTTCAAACAAGATGACTTTGAGAAAAAGAAAAAGGTCTGGCTGTTAAGTCACTGAACAAGATAGGGTGAATAAGTAGGTTGTCCTGCATGGCAATTTTCTACATTGCCAGGAACAGTCAGATGTTCAGGGCATTGTGAACAAGTGCTTTGTGATTGAGAAGCAGGCATTTGTTGTGCTGCTTAAGCTCTTGTCTCTTACACACTGACAAGAGCAAACACATTAACTCTTTACCACACATGACCCTGAGGAAGGTGGCTTTTGAAAACAAAGTGGGAAAAGGAGAAAATGATGGTAACCAATTTTTTACCCTTTCAAAGACAAAATTTGTCATATCATTTGAGGCGTGTTATTTGGTCATGGCTTTCAAATTTTACTTTGACTGTATTGCTCCGTTTGACCTAGACAAGCCAAGCCCTGTGGCTCAGTCAGTAGCGTACAGGACTTGAGAATAGGAAGTCGCTGGTTCGATCCCCGGCTTGGCCAATTTCTTTCCGAGGATTGATGATAGTCATTGCAACAGGATTCATTCCTCTCTCTCCGCTGACCATTGTTTCGACAATGGCTACGTGGGAAAGCAGCCAGTGGCTTGGAAAGAATATTCTGCGGAGTACTGGTAACAGAAACTCCAGGAAAGCATGGATAGGTGCACTGGCTGCCATGATATAACTGAAATAATGTTGAAAACGGCATTAAACACCACACGATCAATCAATTAATGACCTAGACAAAGTCGAACTGCTACTGGCAACTGTTCCTGGTTGTAATAAAAAGTCCATGTATCATCACCAGTGATGAATCTAGTAATCAAATCTGGTTCAGTTTGGGTTTATCATGCAAGTCATGCTCTTGCAAAGGGGGGTGTTTAATGCATCACAGTGATGCATGATACCAAGCAAGACATCACCAAGCAGACTGGCCATGATGTTCTGACACACTTGCATATGGTACTTCTGATGATCATCTTTAGCAGCCTTTGCACCAATTTAAACAGACTATCTGCCTGCCTATATCTTCAGTGGAAAAGAAAGAACAGGAAGTGTTAAACTGTTAATAATAGCATGTAAACAGCATGTGAAAATCTGTAACAGCTGCAGAAAGCAAAGATTACAGTTACACACTCAATCATTGTAGATACCACAATTTGGTCATTCTTCTTTTGCCCATAGTTCCTGCAGCATACATAGCCCTTTTACTTTTCAGACACATCTCTTATATATTTTTAGCTCACCTGAGCACAAAGTGCTCAAGGTGAGCTTTTGTGATAGTGCTGTGTCCGGCGTCTGTTGTGCGTCGTCCATCGTGTGGTCGTCAACATTTACCTTGTGTGCACCCTAGAGGCCACATTTTCAGCCAGATACTCTTGAAACTTGGTCAGAATGTTTGTCTGGATAAAATCACAGACAAGTTTGAAATTGGGTCATGTGGGGTCAAAAAGTAGGTCACAGGGCCAGATCTTAAAAAAACCTTGTGTGCACTGTAGAGGCCATATTTACAGCCAGATCCTCATGAAACTTGATCAGAATGTTTGTCTGGATAAAATCTCGGACAAGCACAAAATTGGGTTATGTAGGGTCAAAAAGTAGATCACAGGGCCAGATCGTAGAAAAACGTGTGACGTCTAGAGGTTACATTTTCAGCCTGATACTCATGAAACTTGGTCAGAATGTTTGTGTGGATAAGATCATGGACAAGTTCGATATTGGGTCATGTGGGGTCAAAAAGTAAGTCACAGAGTTAAATCTTAGAGAAACCTTGTGTGCACTCTAGAGGCAACATTTTCAGTCTAATACGCATGAAACTTGGTCAGAATATAATTTTGTCTTGATAATTGAAATTGGGTCATGTAGGGTCAAAAAGTAGATCTTGGGGCCAAATCTTAGAAAAAGCTTGTGTGCACACTAGAGGCCACATTTTCAGCCTGATACACATGAAACGTGGTCAGAATGTTTGTCTGGATAAAATCTCGCCCAAGTTCAGAATTGGGTCATTCCAAGTCAAAGAGTAGGTCTTGGGGCCAAATCTTAGAAAAAAGCTTGTGTGCACTCTGGAGGCCACATTTTCAGCCTGATACTCATGAAACTTGGTCAGAATGTTTGTCTGGATAAATTTTCAGACAGGTTCGAAATTTGGTCAGGTGGGGTAAAAATCTAGGTCAGAGGGCCAAATCTTAGAAAAAGCTAGTGTGCACTCTAGAGGCCATATTTTCAGCCTGATTCTATTGAAACTTTGTCATAATGTTTGTCTGGATAAAATCTTGGCAGGTTTGAAAGCAGTTTATACTGGGTCAAAAAGTAGGTCACAGGGCAAAACCTTAGAAAAACCTTGTGTACACTTTAGAGGTCACCTTTTCAGCCTGATGTTAATGAAACTTGGTCAGAATGTTTATAAAATCTTGGACTAGTTTGAAAGTGGGTCATGTCGGGTCAAAAAGTAGATCACTGCGTCATATCTTAGAAAAACCTTGTGTGCACTCCAGAGGCCATATTTTCAGCCCGATACTCATAAAACTTGGTCAAAATGATTGTCTTGATGAACTCTCGGACAAATTTGAAATTGGGTGACATCAGGTCAAAAAGTAGGTCATTGGGCCAAATTTTAGAAAAACCATGTGTATACTCTAGAGGTCACATTTTCAGCCTAATACTCATGACACTTGGTTAGAATGTTTGATTTGTTAAAATTTCGGATGCATAGAAAATTTGATCATGTGGAGTCAAGAAGTAGGTCACTGAGCCAAATCATAGAATAACCTTGTGTGCACTGTAGAGGCCACATTTTCAGCTTGATACACATGAGACTTACAATGTTTTTCTGGTCAAAATCTTGGACTAGTTTGAAATTGGGTCACATCGGGTAAAAAAGTAGGTCATTGGGCCAAATCTTAGAAAAAACTTGTGTGCACACTAGAGGCCACATTTTCAGCCTGATACTCAAGAAACTTGGTCAGAATGTTTGGATAAAATCTTGGACAAGTTTAAAATTTGGTCAAGTCGAGTCAACAAGTAGATCACAAGGCCAAAGAAAAAGCTTGTGTGACTCTAGAGGCAACATTTTGAGCCAGATATTTTTTTTCAAAAATAGGCTAAACCAGTCAAAAAGTAGATCACTTACACTTGCGCATTTTACATCATCACCACACGGATCTTTTCAGCCTCATCAATCCTACAGGACCTTACTCAGGTGAGCGCTTTAGGGCCAATGGCCCTCTTGTTTTTTTATTTCACTTTGGTTCCTGTTATGTTTGCCTTTGAGCTGACTTTACTTTTTACTATTTTATAGTTCCTTCTACTCCTCGCCATCTGGTAGCGGAGTTCATTGATAATGATCGAACAATGGTACAGGTCACATGGCACAAGCCAGAAAATATCCATGGGGAACTTACAGGATACAAACTTTATTGGGGGCCAATAGGAGAAGTCTATCAACTGATCATGTTGAAGCCAAATCAGCAGTCATACATTACAAAGACTCTAGGTATGATTTTACTTTCTATAAGATATTGTCTTAGATAACAGACTTAACCATCTGTCTGACCTTTTATTTTGATTTCATGTATGACATCTTGAATTGCTTGTCAGATAATTCAATCAAAATCTTAAGTTACTGTCTAGTTGTAAATGAGGACAAGTGCTTTAAAAGAGATGTCGATAAAATAGATGAGGTTGGGTAGTGCAAAGATGTTTATTCAAAAATTGGCATGTTTGTACAGGGTAGAAATAGGCTGGCAATTTGATGGAGGACACCCTGATTGCATAACCATATTTTAAGATAAGACAGGCTTTGCTTAACAGTCAGCTCAGTTCACCATGAGTGATTGATGAATAAATCTCAGCAAGATTGAAGATTCCATGATACCATACTTTATTTATCTCTTTTCATAAAGAGGATCGTCATAAAGAGGATCGGAGAATTTATTTCTAGATAGGAAACTTGGAGACTGACTCTCAAAAGAAAATATATAAATATTTTTTTCGTTATATATTTCTTTAGAAACAATTGTTTTGTTATTGGCAGTTGAAATAATTACATAATGAAACACTCAGTGCATTGTAGATTTATTTGAGCCATACTGTGTGAAAAGGGGGCTTAATGCATCTGCGACAGTTCGCGCAGGCTGACCTGGGCCAAAACTTTTCACCATTGGTCAATTTTCTGTATGTCCAATAAGTCCAAGGACCAGTCTATCACATGGTTCAGTGGGTTGTTAAAAAAAAGTGGCTATTATGGATCCATAATTATGTGATGGCTTGATTGGTACAATGCATCACGGTGATGCATTAAGTCCCCTTTTTCCAGAGCTTGGCTCATTTAAAATGTAACCTGTATGAGGAAAACTTGTCCAACTAAGCTCCAAACAGTTTAGGGTCCCGTTTTTTTTTTTTTTTTATATTCATACGATATGTAGCTACCTCCTGAAAAATACTTGAAGCAGACAACTTTAACTCTTTACCAAACGACAAAATTTTAGACTGGTCCAAATTGAAAGTATTTGCAGACGAAAAATAAATGTGACTCAAAAATTGAAAATAAATGTGACTCAAAAATTGAAATTTAGATTTGAAAGGTTGGAAAACAATGCGGGAAAAGGAGAAAATGCTGGTTACCAGCATTTTCTCCTTTTCCCACCATGTTTTCAAAAGGCTTCTTCCTCAGGGTCGTTAAAAATCGGGATTGTGTGGTAAAGGGCTAACTCTTTACCAAATGACACACTTTGGAACTGAACCAAATTGAAAGCATTCGCAGACAACAAGTTAAATGTTGCTAAACTGACGATTTCTGTCTTTGATAGGGTAGAAAACATTGTGGGGAAAGGAGAAAATGCATGTTACCAGCATTTTCTCCTTTTCCCACAATGTTTTCAAAAGGTTTCTTCCTCAGGGTCGTTAAAAGTCAGGATTGTGTGGCAAAGGGTTAAAAAGATCCTGAAAATGTGGATGACTAACTTCAGTTTAAGCTTTACCACACAGTCCATGGTTTTAACAACCCTAAGGAAAAGATCTTTTAACATTTTTGTGGAAATAGGAGAAAATGGTGGTAACCAGCATTTCTCCTTTACATGCAATGTTTTCTACCCTTCCAAAGGTGAACTCTATTTTTGAGTCAAAAACTTTTGATTTGGGCAAGTCTGAAGTTTTGTCATTGTGCTAAAAAGTTAACTAGTTAAGTCAGATACATGAATTCAAACAGAAACACTCTTGCAAATTGAGAAAATTTGTGTTTGAATTTGTTTCTACTTTTTTCATGAAATTTTCTATACAGCAAAAAATGTCAGTTGCTGGAGGTGACATGTCAAGGAATGACAATGAATTTGACTTCAACTCTTTTTCAAACAATAGAAAAATGGAGGTCGTCCAAATCAAAATGATTTGCAGACTACAGTTTGCATGTTGCTGGAATCATAAGATTTTGCTGTGAAAGAGTAGAAAACGTTGTGGGAAAAGAAGAAAAATGCTGGTTACCGGCATTTTTTTCTTTTCCCACTATATTTTCAAAAGCCATCTTCCTTCCTCAAGGTCATTAAAACTAGGAAAATAATGTTAAAACATGAAACATACTATAATACATTCATAACTCTCAACCAGATGATAGGATTTCTGAATAATCCAGAATGAAAGCACTTGCAGACAAAAAACCAGTTTTACTCAAATGATGTGAATTTGTCTTTGGAATGGTAGAAAACATGGTGGGAAAAGAAAGCGAATGTTGGTGAGCTATTGTGATTGTGCTGTGTCTGGTGTCCATTGTCTGTCATGCAGCATCAACATTTTACCTTGTGTGCACTCTAGAGGCCACATTTTCAGTCAGATATGCTTGAAACTTAGTCTGAATAATTGTCTTGATAAAATCTCGGACAAGTTCGAAATTGGGTCATTTTGGGTCAAAAAGTAGGTCAGAAGGCTAAATCTAAGAAAAACCTTGTGTGCACTCTAGAGGCCATATTTTCAGCTTGACACTCTTGAAACTCGGTCAGAATGTTCGTCTTGATAATATCTTGGAGTAGTTCGAAATTGGGTCATGTCAGGTCAAAAAGTAGGTCTATGGGCCATATCTTAGAAAAACCGTGTGTGCACTCTAGAGGCAACATTTTCAGTCAGATATGCATGAAACTTGGTCAGAATGTTTGTCTTGATGAAGTCTTAGACAAGTTCGAAATTGGGTCATGTCGGGTCAAAAAGTAGGTCACTATTACATCTGAGAAAAACCTTGTGTGCACTCTAGAGGCCATATTTTCAGCCTGATGCCCTTGAAACTTGGTCAGAATGTTTGTCTTGATGATATCTTGGGCAAATTCCAAATTGGGTCATGTCGGGTCAAAAAGTAGGTCACTGGGCCATATCTTAGAAAAACATTATGTGCACTCTAGGGGCCACATTTTCAGCCTAATTCTCTTGGAAATCAGAATGTTTGTCTTGATAATATCTTGGACAAGTTCAAAAATTGGGTCATGTCTGGTCAAAAAGTAGGTCACCGGGCTTAATCTTAGAAAAACCTTGTGTGCACTCTGGAGGCCACATTGTCAGCCTAATACTCTTGAAATTTGGTCAGAATGTTTGTCTTCATGATACCTTGGACAAGTTCAAAAGTGGGTCATATCTGGTTAAAAAGTAGGTCACTGGGCAAAATCTTAGAAAAACCTTGTGTGACTTTAGAGGCGACATTTTCAGCCAGATACTCATGAAACTTAGTCAGAAAGTTTGTCTTTGTGATATCTTGGACAGCTTCCAAAGTGGGTCACATCCATTCAAAAAGTAGGTCACTGGACCAAATCATAGAAAACCCTTGTGTGCACCCTAGAGGCCACATTTCAGCCTGATACTCATTAAACTTGGTCAGAATGTTTGTCTCAATGATATCTTGGACAAGTTCGAAATTAGGTCACATTGGTTCAAAAAGTAGGTCACTTACACTCCCTTGTTTTTCATCATTATAACCAGGCTCTCTTCAGCTTTATCAACTGCAGATGGCTTTACTCAGGTTAGCGCTTTAGGGCCAAGGGCCCTCTTACTTGTACAGTGTTTTCAAAGCTTTCTTAGGGTCCTGCTTGGCTCAGTGGTAAAGTGTAGGACTCCTAACCTGGAGGCCCCGGGTTCGAGCCTCACTGGATCCACTGGGTTTTTCATGGGAGTGTCCTTGGGCAGGACACTTCAGAGCCCTAGCCTTGTACTGGTGAAACCCAGGAAATACATGAATATGTGGGCTGTTGCCGTGATATGACTGAAATATTGTTGAAAGTGGCGTAAAACACCATTCAATCAATCAATCAGTCAAAAGCTCTCTTTCTCAGAGTAGTTAAAACTCAGGATGGTGTGGTAAAATGTTCGAAGCAAATATGAATGATATCACAAACAAGGAAGATTTTCTCATTCAAAACAATGCACATAACAAAATTTTAGCCTTGTCCAAAGTCAAAGCAGTTGCAGACTAGATATCAAATGTTCCTCTAATGATAAACTTTATACATGAAAGGGTGAAAATATTGTAGAAAGAAGAGAAAATGGTGGTTACCAGCATTATTCTCCTTTTCCCACAATGCTTTCAAAGCCTTCCTCGGGGTCATTAAAACATGGAGTTGTGTGGTAAAGGGTTAAAGTGCAGAGGCTTTTCAGGAAAAGTTAGCATGTACAATAATTTGAAATTCTGTTTTTAACTGTTGTACTAACTTTAATTCATATTTGATATTTATTTAGATCAAGGTGTAAGGTACGAATTTCGTGTGCAAGCAAGGAATGACATAGATTATGGGGACAGAGCAGTGGTTACCATAGATACCCCAGAGGGAGGTAAATATTGTCATAAACTACTAAATTTGAATCAGATCCAAAGATGTCTTCACTCACCACCCTTCTATAGATATATTTTAGCCATGCTCCTCAAAAAGGGTGCTTAATGGATCTCTGTAATGCATTATACCTAGCAAGTAATCAAATAGTTACAGACCCCCTAAAATCGATTTTGTTTAACTCTTCACCAAACGACAAAATTTTAGACTAGTCCAAATTGAAAGCATTTGCAGATGACATGATGTATGTGACTGAAAAATTGAAATTTGTTTTGGGAAGGGTTGAAATCATTGTTGGGAAAGGAGAAAATGCTGGTTACCAGCATTTTCTCCTTTTCCAACAATGTTTCCAAAAGGCTTCCTTCTCAGGGTCGTTAAATGTCGGGATGGTGTGGTAAAGGGTTAAAACCAACTGAATCACACAGTGGAGTGGTTCTTTCACATGCAGAAAATTTAAAGAGAGCAAAAAGTTTTGGCCCATGTCAGCCTGCTCGGAATGCACAGGCAGACATTGGTCAACACTTTTTTTGCAGATGCATTAAGCCCTCTTTTCATAGAGCATGGCTCATTTAATGAATTCTAGAATGACTGGAAATATATTAACCCTTTCCCAAACAACAAATTTTGGACTAGTCCAAATTGAAAGAGTTTGCAGACAACAATTTTAAATTTGATGAAAATGGCAGAAAGGTCTCAAAACGTGCAGAAAACACTGTGGGAAAAGGAGAAATTGCTCGTTATGAGCAATTTCTCCTTTTCCCACAGTGTTTTCAAAAGACTTGTCCTGCAGACACGTGAAAAGCAGGGCTTGTTTGGGAAAGGGTTAAAGAAATCTATGCTATAGAGTAACTGGAAAACCCAGCGATTTTGTATTTTCAAGGTAATTTTCTTCCAGAAACCAGACTTATACATTGTCTGCAAAAGGAACTTAGGTTTTACTTTGCTCTTTAACTCTTCACCACACAATCCCGACTTATAACGACCCTGAGAAAGAAGTCTGTTGAAAACATTGCTGTAAAGGAGAAAATGCTGGTAACCAGCATTTTCTCCCTTTCCCACAATGTTTTCTACCCTTCTCAAAACAAATTTCAATTTTTTAGTTACATTTATTTTGTCATCTGCAAAATGCTTTCAATTTGGACTGGTCTAAAATTTTGTCGTATGGTAAAGAGTTAACTTTTACCACACGACAAAATGTACACAAAAGGTAGACAAAATGCAGATGATTTGTGGCTCTTATCATGGAATTTGTTTATGATAGGGTAAAAAACATTGTGGGTAAAGGAGAAAATGCTTGTTACCAGCATTTTCTTCTTTTCCCACAATATTTTCAAAAGGCTTCTTCCTCGGGGTCATTAAAACTTGGGATTGTGTGGTAAAGGGTTAAAATGAAGGTCGTGATATAAATGCATACTTTCTGTGGAATAAGTTTTTGTAATAGCTATATCATGCCAAGAATCTTTATTTTTTTCCCCCTCTAAGTCCATAGATAAGATAAAATCAAATATAATCTTATCATATTTTATTAAAGTGATGTTATAAATGTATTTTTCTGTATATTTCTTACTTCAAATGAATCTAAATGATCATTTTCATCTTAAACGTTATTACGGAAACATTCCCTTTTACTTTTTTCTCATGCCATTAGCTTGATGTTATACATTTCATTTCTTTTGATAAAATTTCAGTTCCCAAAGGTGCACCACAAAATTTCTCTGCTGTTGGTCTTAATGAAAACACAGTACGCCTTGAATGGGGTTTACCAGCAAAAAAACTCCGAAATGGAGAAATCACAATGTACCAGCTGATTTATTTTGAATCTGCTGATCAAGTGAATGTTGAAGAACTAAATATAACTAGTACCCAGCATGAAATCGCAAATCTCAATATGAATACGGACTATGTGTTCCAAATCAAGGCATTCACAGAGAAAGGTGCAGGCCCGTGGAGTAGTCAACTCCGGTATAGAACATTTGGATTACGTACGTCGGCTTTAAAATTGTTGGCATGGCCCTGCCCTAAAATTTGGCATCTTGGTTTTATGAAAGATGAGATCTAACAGCGTTTGATAAGATTTAACTTTTCTTTCTGTCAAGTGATTCCATTGTTTTAGCACTAAAAGTATTGGAGAAATGGATTTAACTCTTTACCAAACGACAAAATCTTAGATTGGTCCAAATTGAAAGCATTTGCAGATGACAAATGAAATGTTGCTCAAAAATTGAAATTTGATTTGGGAAGGGTAGAAAACATTGTGGGAAAAGGAGAAAATGCTGGTTACCAGCATCTTCTCCTTTTCCTACAATGTTTTCAAAAGGCATTTTCTTCAAGTTCAGGGTCGTTAAAAGTCGGGATTGTGTGGTAAAGAGTTAAATATGCAGGTATTGGAGAAATGGATTTATATAGGCAGGTTTCTCAGAGCTCTTAACTCTGTACCAGATGTCGAAATTTTTAGACCTGTGGTAATTCAAAGCATTTGCAGACAACGTACTAAATGTGAACCAAACAATAGAATTTTTCTTTGAAACAATAAGACACATTATGAGAAAAGGAGCTAATGCTGGTTACCAGCATTTTCTCCTTTTTCCTCCACAAGGTATTCAAAACCCTTCTTCCTCAGAGTTATTAAAACACAAGATGATTTGATAAAGGGTTAAACTGGGAACATATATCTGTATAGTATGTCAAAGCGTCTTTAAAAGTGAATAGAGGCTAAGCTGTGATAGACTTTTCTCTGCAGGAGTCTGCTGTTTTCTAAACTAATTATCTCATGACCAGACGACAAAATTTTAGACTTGTCCAATTCGTAAGAATTAAAAGTAAACAGAGACTAAGCTATTATAGACTTTTCTCTCCAGGAGTCTGCTCTTTTTTAAACTGATTAACTCATGACCAGACAAAATTTAAGACTTGTCCAATTTGAAAGAATTAATAGATTACAAATGTGGCCCAACAGCTGGAATTTTTCTTGGATTGAAAGGGTAGAAAACATTGTGAGAATAAGAGAAAATGCTGGTCACAGGCATTTCCTTCTTTTCTCACAATGTTTTTGAAAGACTTCTTCCTCAGGGTCATAAAAACTCAGTATTGTATGGTAAAGAGTCAAAATGGAATCACTTGGCACCAATAAAAACCATTGACAGTATCACGATAGTTTATCAAAACTGTAACAGAGATAGTTTATCAAAACTGTAACAGTTTGCATAGTTCTGCCCCAGTTCATTAAAACTAACATTTTACCCATAGTTCTGCCCCTTCAAACAATTAACCATCATTTATTACTTGGATACTTCGTTTATTTACATTTTGCTATTAGCAGCCATCATTTATTTACATTTTGCCATTAGCAGCCATTAGTCATTTTTCCACTAGCAGCAAGTGATTATTGAAAACTTGGTGACATTACAAAGAAATCGATTGAAGTATAGAAATTAGTTAAGTAATTTTATAGTCTTACAAATTATTCATCATTTGACATTATCCATACTTTAATAATGCTCTTCTCTAAAGGGGAGTTCTTCCATAAAAAGGTCAAAATGGCATTCAAAAGGAGTCAGGGAAAGGTTTATATTATACATTAGCATAAAATTGCATTTACCATAGTCCTCATAGAAAGGTGATGTTTATAGTAAAGACAATTTGTATTACATTTAATAAATAATTACTTCTTTTATCAAAAAAAAAAAAGACAGAAAATCCTTTGAAGGGGTATCAAAAGACAATTATTTGCACAGTACTGGGTTTAGTTAAAAGTATGATGATGAAATGCGCAATCAGGTTAGAACTTAAGTGTTCTGTTTCATTGTAAATAAATAATTGCCTACCTTTGAAAAAAAAGATGTAAAATGGAGCAGGAAGAATGGACCAGTAGGGTTTTTTCAGTAATACAAATGTTCTGAATTTCCTATAATTCACATTCCATATTTTTTTATATTCAAGTATTAAGCATTCCATAGGAATTAAAAGCTTTGATCAAAGCGATTTATGTATCTTCACAGAATTTAACCCTTAAGCTGCTAAGCACAACTCACTGACCTTTTGCGGACAGTGTAGATCAAAATCAGACTGCACAGAACGTGCAGTCTGATCTTTGATCTACACTGTCCGATACAGTGTTTCTTTCCAGTGAAATCAAATATGAAATCGCAATATTTGGCATTTTCACTATTGCGTGGAAAATTTTTGTTTCATTTATTCGGCAGTATAAGGGTTAATGATATTCCCGCATGATTTAGAGCTAAATCACCAAGTTTATGTTGGACATGACATTAGCATGATGTCCCGCATGCAAGCCTTCGACTGTAATGATATGGTCTGCCATATGCTTGCGCAGCTTGACTATGTGCCCTGTGTAGTTGTTTTCCTTATCCCTTGTTCACGAAAAGAAAAGGCCATTTCAGTACCAACATAAACTCCTCAGTGCGAATGTTTAGTCATCTAGATGCTTCAGAGACTGGAAAATAGATATCCAAGATGGTGAAAGCTGGCAGTTTTGCAGAGTGTCTTGTTATTTGCTGTCAAGCAAATTATGTTTCTTTTTTCTATTTTTGTGTTTTTTTTCCTGACTTGGTTGTGTAACATGGTGTGTCCATTGTTTCAGACTCTTCAAAGGGTGGAATTAACAGCATAGCAGGTACAACTTCCCCCTGTCAGTCCCATCAAATTCATCACCCCTATAAATGCACATTCCATGTTATGTATCATTTGATGGCATAAAATTTCACTTCATCAGTTCAACAAGATGATCGGTGTTTAGGCCTTAACCTTTTACCAAATGGTGTGTTTTTAAACCTTTTACCAAATGGCATATTTCTAGAGATAACCAAATTAAAAGACAACCGTATAATGTGACTCAAACTATGGAATTTGTCTTGACAAGGCTAGCAAACAGAATGGGAAAAGGGGGAAATGCCAGATACCAGCATTTTCTCTTTTTTCGGACAGTGTTTTCAAAATCCTTTTTCTTCAGGGTTGTTAAAATGTGGGTTTGCATGGTAAAGGGTCAGCAGATGTGATTTTCTCAGGCTTTTGAAATTAGTCTATTAGGAAAAATGATACACAGACTAGGGAATAATGTATGCAACAAGTGTTAAAATACCATAATGCAGAATCCTTGTGGTCTTTGCTACCTTATTCTTCATAAAATATTGTTTGAGATTTGTAAGATGGTGTATGTTTTATTTGTTCCCTTTGGAACCCATTATTGCAAACCAAAAAAGAAAATGCAGGAACTTGAATTTCAAATGATGTTTTCGAAGGTGACAAACTATTAGACAGATTTAATCATCTGCAGAAGCTTATGCGTTCATCTTGATCAAATTTAGATTATGTTAATATCGTTAGAGCTCTCATTTTTAGGTTGTGATATTAAAAAGAGCAACCTAACTTCCATATTCAGAATGTTTGAAAGAGAAACTACTGAGATGCTGTGAAATAATATGAAAGTTTTATTGTGAAATTTTATGCAAAGTCCCATCCTTCATTTAGTAGTATTTAATGGTACATACAAAATTATTAGACCCTCATTATGGAGCTGTAAATGTTAGCCTTTTTCTGTGATGTACCAATGTAAGATTATTAGAAGGATGAAAAATCCTTTACATGCAGTTTTTCTGCTAAACATTCCCTTACTGCTTTGTTGTCAGACCAATCCACATTCATCTATAGAGGGATGGATGAAAGAATGTCAGATATTGATGTGGTGGCATACAAAAAAAAATGCTTATCCTGAGTACTGTATAGAAAGATATTTTCAAGAGCATGCAGTCAATGAATAATGAGGCATAATAAGTCTATATAAAATTTCATGTTAATTTCTGTGTAAATCTGTCAATGACACATGTGTTTTTAGTTGACAAAAATTTAGGAAAAAAATCTAACCAAAGCTGGACAAGGTGTGAACCAAAATGTATTTGCAGTGTAGGGGAAAAATCCACTTGTTGAAAAAAAAATGTGAAGGTCGATCGAAGTGATTTGATTTCTTCTCAGGGATGTCATAAAATCCTGAAAATAATGAAAAGGTAATTTGAGAACACTCTATCATTGCATTGACATTGATCATTGCTTAGTCATATTCCCAAAGAATTATGGCATTTTGGTACAGGCCAAGGGCCAGGGGAGCTGGTGTCACATCATGGTTTGGACCCAGTTGTGACATGAGTAGATTGTCTAATAAATGAAATGGAAAGTTTTCAAATTTGGATTTTTCCATAATTTAGACTTGGGACATAATTATCAAAGTTGGTGCAGGGATCTGGTTTCATCTTGTCGACCGTTTTTTCTTTCACTTTTTATGACTCCACAGGCCTGATGCAAATTGAATATTTATTGCAACGCCTTTGATACATAGCCAGTAGAGCATTTCAGGGATCCTCATTGTCCTCTTGTTTAACTCTGTGCCAGATGACTAAATACTGCTGGTTACCAGTATTTCCTCCTTTTCCCACAATATTTTCAATAGTGTTCTCTGTCGGGGTCATTAAATCTCAGCAATGTTTGGTAAAGGGTTATTCCATATTAGCAGCCTTCAGCACTCATTAGTTATAGCAGAAAACAAAAGAACAAAGTGAATGTACTTTAAACATTTCTGATTGGTACAAGCAAAACAGGTTAACATATTTGTACTCTAGCTCTAAAAGATCCTTGATCAACTTTAGAAAGATTATTGTGTACGTTGTATTTACCCATATATATTAGTAAGTAAATAAAATAAACATATGAGTCGTGCTCTGTGAAAAGGAGGGTCACTACATCTGCCATAAGCATCAACAAAGATCAGCCTGTGCAATGTCAGTCTGCCCAAGCTGACCTGGGTTGAAAGATTTTAGCTTGCTTTTGGACAATTTTCTGTGTATCAAAGAACTAATTGAGCTCATTATTCAGCTGATTTTAACCCTTTACCAGATGACAAAATTTTAGCCATGTCCAAATTGAAAGCATTTGCAGACGACAATTTCAGTGTGGTTCAAATAGTTTAAATTTTCTTTGATGGGGTAGAAAACATTGTGGGAAAAGGAGAAAATGCTGGTTACCAGCATTTTCTCCTTTTCTCATAATGTTTTCAAAAGGCTTCTTTCCCAGGGGCGTCAAAAGGTGGCATTGTGCGGTAAAGGGTTAACTCTTTACCCAACAAGAATATTATAGCCTTGTCCAAATTGAAGTTTTGGGATACATAAACTTTCTATTTCAAAGGGTAGAAAATGCTGTGGGAAAAGGGAAAATGCTGATTACAAAGCAATATCTCCTTTCTTGTATGATGTTTACAAAAGCCCTCTTCCGCAGGGTTAAAGTCAGAATTGTGTGGTGTAGAGTTAAGGCAAATATGATAACATAATTTTTTTTTTCTATGCGTCAACTCGCTTTGTAAAATGCATCCCTGAGATGCATGAAATCCTCTTAATGTGCAGAGCACCACTCATTTTCATTTAGTGGGTAAGACCCTAATTTGGCATGTTTAAGACTTTCTTTGACAGAATTTCTCATAAATTACTGTACAGTGCAGATCAAAGATCAGGCTGCAAATTTTTGCAGTTTGAGCTTTACCTACCCTGTCTTCAAATACTCTTAGAATTACTTAAAGCATGCCAAACGTTCAAGTGATATTGAATGTAGTCTTGTGTTACTGTGCTGCTTTCAATGTGACATCAATTTTGTGGGCCTGAAAATTTGAAATATGTCAGTAAAATATTTCATCGGTTCGGCTTTTTACCTTGTTCCCACCATAGCAATGTGTTGTAGAGTTGTAGTTGCTACATTGACACTAGAGCTACATTCTTGAGTTACCTCTCTTTAACCCTTTCCAAAACGACAAAATTTGGACTGGTCCAAATTGAAAGAGTTTGCAGACGACAATTTTAAATTTGATGAAAATGGCAGAAAGGTCTCAAAAAGGATAGAAAACACTGTGGGAAAAGGAGAAATTGCTCGTACGAGCAATTTCTCCTTTTCCCACAGTGTTTTCAAAAGACTTGTACTGCAGACACGTGAAAACCAGGGCTTGTTTGGGAAAGGGTTAACAAAATTTTAGACTGGTCCAAATTCAAAGCATTTGCAGATGACAAATAAAATGAAACTTGGTTGATGGGATTTGAATCAGAAAGGGTAGAAAACATTGTGGGAAAAGGAGAAAATGCTGGTTACCAGCATTTTCTCCTCTTTCCACAGTGTTTTCAAATGCCTGTTACCTCTTGATCATTAAATCTTGGGATTGTTTGGTAAAGGCTGAAGGAGGGAAAAATGGTAAAATAGTAAAGAAAAAGAAACAGAGAATTGTTACATGAACATATAGAATATAGTTTAGCTAGATGATATTTCCTGCAGCAGGAAGCTGGCATACAATAATGAAATCTTCAGTAAATTCTTCGCTTAACTCTTTACCACACAATCCCGACTTTTAACGACCCTGTGAAAGAAGCCTTTTGAAAACATTGTGGGAAAAGGAGAAAATGCTGGTAACCAGCATTTTCTCCTTTTCCCACAATGTTTTCTACCCTTCCTAAAACAAATTTCAATTTTTTAGTCACATTTATTTCGTTGTCTGCAAATGCTTTCAATTTGGACATGTCTAAAATTTTGTCGTTTGGTAAAGAGTTAAACAGGGTCAATCATTACCTTATGTGCAATGGCTTCAGGCTAGAACCTGTTCAGGACATTTTGAAGGCTGGTTAATTAATATCTGAGTGTACAGCTCATGAAAACATTGTGAACAAAGTGGAATGACTTCTCCAAAATAATACTGCAAATTTCTGTATTCTTGGCAGGTGACCTGAAAAGCTTATACAGAGCCCAAACTTCACTTTAGAACACTGAAAAAACCTAACAGACATTTTTAGTCTGGAGTCCCAAATTCAGTTTCAAGATTTGATCATGTCCAGAATGTCTCGGCAAAATCAACGCTGTAGATCAAAGATCAGACTGTACATTTTGTATAGTCTGATCCTGGTCTACACTGCCTACAATGACAAGTAAAGTTGTGGGAGGGTAATGGGTTTACTAGTGGACGGGATTTGGATTTTTGATAGCCTTGTATGAACAGTTCAACACTGATCCTTGTAAAAAAGTATAATTCCAGGTCAAATGTCAAAGGTTAAGTAAATTGGGTAGAAAGCTGAGTTTTTTTTAAGTTTGAACAAGATGATGTTTTGCATAATTTTGCATGCATATTAAGATAGTTTTGAAGGTTAGAAATTGCTTGTTTCTGTGGTTATCTTGCAAAATTAATGTTTCTTTTTGTGTGTTTTCACCTTGGTTCAGGTGCCATTCGTAAGTCACGAGTACACATTTTTAGATTGTGTTGTTTTTATTTATATGGCATCTTTAAGTTTTCACTTTACTTTAACCCTTTACCACACAATCCCAATTTTTCATGACCCTGGGAAAGAAGACCTTTGAAAACATTGTGGGAAAAGGAGAAAATGCTGGTTGGTATCCAGCATTTTTTCCTTTTCCCACAATGTTTTCTATCCTTCTCAAAACAAATTTCAATTTTTAATTAACATTTATTTTTTCATCTGCAAATGCTTTCAATTTGGACAAGTCTAGAATTTTGTCGTTTGGTAAAGAGTTAATTATTGCTTTCATTGTTGACCCAGAAGTTTCAGTCTCTCAAACATAATGACTGTCTTCTCTTACATCGGGAGACACATTGCAGAATTTAAGTTTGAGTGATTTTCACTTGACACGCTCTCCATCCCAGCCAGTTTATCAGCACATGTGCCAGATACTTGATTGTCCCTCTGGCTCCAGTAACTGCTGTGAACCCTTTACTATACGGTACTGACCCTGGAGAAAGGAACTTTTGAAGAGATTTGTGGGAAAAGGAGAAAATGGGTTAATCTGCATTTTCTTGTTTTCTCCACTATGATTTTGCACCTTTACAAAGACAAACCCCATCATTAAAGCCACTTGATATTTAATCCTCTGCAGATGCTTTCTGTATGGTCAATTGTGAACTTACGTCATCTTATAAAGAGATAAGATGCATTGGTAGATCCCAATTTTATTGCAACCAATCAATAATACAGGAACCAGTAAAGAATACATACAACATTGATGCCATTTTAAATTCACACCTAGGCTATGTATTGTTCTACATTTTGAAATGTGAAAATTTATTTCATTTTTTATTTGTTTTAAGATTTCTTTAACTTCTTTTCTTTAATTCATAATGATCTTTTGGAATCTCCATTTTTTTTTTTTTATTTTTGTGTAGTTTTTGGCATCAAAATGTTTCATAATATCAACATTCTACCAAACAACAAAGTTGCAGACACGTTTTGATTAAAATCATTTGCGGACAAGATTATCAAATGGAGCTCAAAGGATCGGATTTGTCTTTGAAAGAATAGAAAATATTGTTGGAAAAGGAGAAAATGCAGGTTACCAGCATTTTCTTCTTTTCCTAAGCTTTTTTTGCGAAGATTGGTCAAAATATAGGATTTTCTGGTATCAAAGTATAGGATTGTGTGGTAAGGGGTTAAATCTAGTTAATAGTACAACATAATTACACATTTAAAGATCAACCTGGTTCCAATTCCAGAAAACAATCTCACCTCATTACAGAAAAGGCTTTTTTAACTCTTTACCAAACGACAGAATTTTAGACTGGTCCAAATTGAAAGCATTTGCAGACGACAAATTAAGGATGGCCAAAATGACAAAATTTTTTCTTCATATCATTAGAAAACATTGTGGGAAAAGGAGAAAATGCTTTTTACCAGCATTTTCTCCTTTTCCCACAATGTTTTCAAAGGCCTTCTTTCTCAGGGTTGTTAAAAGTTGGTATTGTGTGGTAAAGGGTTAACTCTTTACCAAACAACAAAATTTATAGACTTGTCTAAATTGAAAACATTTGCAGACAAAAATTTAATGTGGCTCAAATGATGGAATTGCTTTTTGATAGGATAGAAAACATTGTGAGAAAAGGAGAAAATGCTGGTACCCAGCATTTTCTCCTTTTCCCACAATGTTTTCAAAAGGCCTCTCCCCCAGAGTCATTAAAATTCAGGACTGTGTGGTTTACACCTCAAAATAACTGGAGCAATCAACATGAAAGAGAACAGAATGATGAACCTTCATCAGACAATGCCTTTTGTGAAAACCTAAATAAGAAAGCTTTCAAAAGCAAAATAAGGGGAAAGTGCTGGTAACTAGCATTTTCTTCTTTTCTTGTAATGTTTTCTAACCTTTCAGAGAGAAATATTGTTTCATTTAGCCACATTTGCATATGCTTTCATTTTGAACAGGTCTAAAATGTTGCTCTTCGGTAGTATTGATTGAAAGAAATGTCCTTTCACTATTTCTATGAGAAACATTAGAGATGACTTATTGCTCCTTTTGTCAGAATGTTTCAAAAACTGTCTTTATTAATCCTTAAGGCACCTTTCACTAATATAGTTGCATTTGCAGCCAGTATAGATGGAGATCAGATTGCACAAAACATGCAGTCTGATCTTTGATCTACACTGTCCACTTGGCTTTGATATTCTAGACAAAGCAACCTTGAAGACGCAATTATTTGGATTTTAATTTCTAGACTGACGATTTCTAGTAGGTTAATTTACTCGTAGCTCTAAGGGTTAACTCTTTACCATAGGACAAAGAACAAATTTTTAGACCCATGCAAATCAAAAGCATTTGCAGACGACAATTTCAGTGTGACTAAATGTGATTTTTCTATGATAGGGTAGAAAACATTGTGGGAAGAGGAGAAAATGTTACCAGCATTTTCTCCTTTTCCCACAATGTTTCCAAAAGGCTTCTTCCTCAAGGTCGTTAAAAGTCGGTATCTTGTGGTAAAGGGTTGAGAGGAATAAATGTTTGAATGCTAACATTTTTTCAATTTTCTCTAGATCTGAAATTATAAGACTAGGTTTCTGATAGAATGAGACATTTTATCTTTGTCAATTGGAGAGCTTGTCAAGGAAATTCGGAATTCAAACCTATGAAAGGGTTGTTTCATACTGAAACAGGCCTATAACGCTGGTTTTTGTCAATGTCTAGATCGGCTTTGTGTACCTTAAAGTTTTTTCCCATTCATTCTTTTACCAGATGACAAAGTTTTAACCTTATTCATTGTTGAAGCATTTGCAGACAACAAGTTACATATATCTCAGAAAATGTGAATTTCTCTGTGAAAGGGTATGATGCATTGTTTTAAAAGTAGGAAATACTGGTTACCAGCATTTCCCATTTTTTCCAAAACTTTTTTCCAAGCCCATTTCCTTAAAACCTGGAATGAGCTTTGCATGCAGAATATCGTATGTTCTATATTTAGAAATGGCATTGTCTGCACTTTAATTAGATATTTCATGATAAAGCGTTATATTGCTGGTAAATTTATTTGCATGATAGATAAAATGCTCTACTGGCATCAAGATAAGACCCTAGGTCTTAGTTCACATTGCATAAATAATATATATTTTTTTAACTCTTTACCAAATGCCAAAAGTTTGGACTGAACCAAATTTAAAGCATTGATTGCAGACAACAAATTATTTGTTGCTAAAATGATGATTTCTGTCAATGATAGGTCAGAAAACATGGTTGGAAAAGGAGAAAATGCTGGTTACCAGCATTTTCTCCTTTTTCCACAGTGTTTTCAGAAGGCTACTTTGTCAGGGTCGTTCAAAGTCGGGATTGTGTGGTAAAGAGTTAACTGTTTGCTAAACAACCCTGTATTTTTACCTCCATGAGGAAGAAGGCTTTTAAAACAGTGTGGGAAAAAAATAAGCTGCTACAAGAGGTGTTCAAATATGTATGCATCTAAGCACCTAAAATTTGATTCTTCATAGGTTTCACTGAAATTTTTATTTTATTCCCTCAAAGTATTCACCTCCAACAGATATACAAAGTTTCAGTCTCTGGATCCAATCTTTGAAGGCATTTTCAGTCTTTTTTTAGGTATTGAAAATTGAAAACATTGCAGATGACCATTTAAATGTGACTCACATGAAGTAATTTGTCTTTGATAGGATGGAAAACCTTGTGGGAATAGGAGAAAATGCTGGTTACCAGCATTTTCTTCTGTTCCAACCATGTTTTCTTCCATTTCAAATATAGCATTCATATTTTGAGCTACATGTAATTTGCTGTATTCAAAATGTTTTGAATTTGGTCAAGTCTAAAATATTGCGTGGTTGAGAAATAGCCCTATACCACACAATGCCGACTTTTAATGACTGTTAGGAAGAAGCCTTTTGAAAACATTGTGAGAAAAGGAGAAAATGCTGGTAACCAGCATTTTCTCCTTTTCCCACAATCTTTTCTATCATCTTGCAACAAAGCTTTTTTTACCAGAAAAAAAAGAAAGGAAAACTCGCTCCTTACACATGTATTGGTATATTAACCCTTAACCACACAATCCTGAGTTTTAATGGCCTGTAGAAAGAATGCTTTTGAAAACATCACGAGTTAAGGAGAAAATGCTAGTAATCGGCATTTTATCCATTTCTGACAATGTTTTCTACCTATCCAAGGACAAATATTATCTTTTGAAAAACATTTGTCATCTGTAAATTCCTTTAACCCTTTACCACACAATGACGCCTTTTAACGCCCCCATGAAAGAAGCCTTTTGAAAACATTGTGGGAAAAGGAGAAAATGCTGGTAACCAGCATTTTCTCCTTTTCCCACAATGTTTTCTTTCCTATCAAAGAAAAATTGCGCTATTTGAGGCACACTGAAATTGTCGTCTGCAAGTGCTTTCAATTTGGGCAAGGCTAAAACTTTGTCATGTGGTAATGGGTTAATATGGATGAAATCTAGAATTTTGCTGTGTGATAAAGGGTTAAATGTTAAGTCTCTACCAGATGGCAAAATTTAAGATTAGTCCAAAATGAAAGCATTTGAAGACTACAAATTAAATATGGTGCAAATTATAAGAATTTTTTCTTTGAAAGGGTGTAGGAAAAGGAGAAAATTTTGTTTACCAGCATTTTCTCCTTTTTCCATTGTTTTCAAAAGCTTTCTTTACAATCCCTTACAAGGGTATTTTCAAAGTTGTCTGCTGTAAATTTGTTTCAAGAGGTAAAGAATCGATAAGAATTTTATTTTTTTGTTGTTGCGATGAATCATTCAGCTTTTAGTTTCAGATGCATGCATGTCTTAGTACATTAACTTGTACCTAAATATATCATCCCATGCTTTAACACTTTACCACACAATCCCGGGTTTTAACGACCCTCAGGAAGAAGCCTTTTGAAAACATTGTGGGAAAAGGAGAAAATGCTGGTAACCAGCATTTTCTCCTTTTCCCACTATGTTTTCTACCCTTTCAAAGAAAATTTCAATTGTTTGAGCCATCTGGAAGTTATTGTCTGCTAATGCTTTGGACTTGGACATATAAACAATTTTGTTGTTTGGTAAAGGGTTAAGTAGTGTTTAGTGTTTGCATGAAATTACAGAAGTTGATCAGAATTCAAGAAAATTACAGACTTCTTTTTTATCATTTACTTCCGGTTGTTTTTGCTTTCATGTTTCATGTAGAAATGTCTTTATACAAAATGATTATTTGTATTGTAAATGCTTCGTTGGTATAATCAATGTTCATAGTTATATTGCCCATTTCAATTCTAAGAGAAACCTAGTCAAGTCAAGCAAGTTAGTGAATCCTGCTTTTTTTTTTAAACCAGTTGCCCTTGCAGATCATTTTTTTAATCTCTCAAAGACTTTCAAAGAGAAACACTTCTCTGATACCAGAATTAAAATCTCATGCATAGATATTAAATTATCTAGAATGATGTTGGTGCAGAGCACTTCAGTTCTTTGCCAGACATCAGAAGTTGGATTTGTCCAAACTGAAAGGATTTGCACACAAAAAATTTAGCATGGCTGAAATGGTTGGACTAGTCTTTGAATGGGAAAATGCTGGTCACAAGCATTTTATCCTTTTTCACACAGTGTTCTCAAATTTTTTTTTTTTTTTTTTTTGCAGATCACAAAAACATAGGATGATACAGAGTAAAGGAACCTGAAATATTCTGTAAAATGAAACAAGCTGTTGTTTATATAAGAAATGTTTCTGTGTTAGAAATAACAAAACCTTATGATTTTGGGATATTTTAAAAGTACATGTAACAACAACTGAATGGTCGTTTGTTTCTGTCATTTCAGAGCCCCCGACACCTGAGAATGTCCGTGTTTTACGCACCTCATCCAGAACAATTCAAGTTACATGGGATGAACCTTCACAAGAGAACCTTATTGCCATGTACAGAGTCTATTACTGTAGTTTTGTTGTTGAGGATATGTCCTTGTGGGACTACAAGGACACTGATGGACCTACAACTGTGGTAACTATCACCGTGGAGAAGGAAACTTCCTATGCCATCAAGGTCAAGGCTAAATCTGTGGATGGCCGATGGAGCAATCTCACTGATGTTATAGTCACAGATTTCATGCCCCCAGGTGAGGTTTCTGTTTGATGCATTTTTCGCATTGTTGGTATTCTTATAAATTCTTTTTAACTGATTAACCCTATACCACACAATCATGACTTTAACCCTTTCCCAAACGATGAATTTTAGACTGGTCCAAATTGAAAGAGTTTGCAGAAGACAATTTTAAATTTGATGAAAATGACAGAAAGTTCTCCAAAAGGGTAGAAAACACTGTGGAAAAAGGAGAATTTGCTCCTTTTCCCACAGTGTTTTAAAAAGACTTGTACTGCAGACACTTGAAAACCAGGGCTTGTTTGGGAAAGGGTTAAACCCTGAAGGAAAGGGGTTTTGAAAACATTTTGGGAAAATAAGAAAATGGCCACATTGTTTTCGAAAGCCTTTTTCAGGGTTGTTAAAAGTCCGGATTGTCTGGTTAACAGTAAACCTTTTACCAAACACATTTTAACAACCCTGATGAAGAAGGCTTATGAATACAGTGTGGAAAGAGGAGAAATGCAGATAACTTGTATCCTTTGAGATTCATTCAAAACTTTGTTGTCTGCAAAATTCTTTCAATATGAAAGTCTAAAGTTTTTTCTTTCCCACATGCCAAAATATTAGACTCGTCCAAATTGTAAGCATTTGCAGATGACAAATTTAATGTAACTCAAAATATAATTTCTGCCTTTGAAATGATGGAAAACATTGTTCAAAAAAGGAGAAAATGCTGGTTACCAGCATTTTCTCCTCTGCCCACAATGTTTTCAAAAGCCGTCTTCCTCAGGGTTGTTAAACTCGGGAATGTGTGTTAAAGGATAAAAGAATTCAGTAAATGTTGATTGTGTATTCCACAGAGCACCGAGATGCTGTGCAGAATTTCCAGGCCTCAGGCAGAGGGTCTAGACAGCTAACACTGACATGGAACAGGCCAGAGAAGAAAGGAGTTACCAACTATAATGTAATTAATATCTACATATTACTCTAAACAATACCATGATTCCCAATATGCCCATGAATATATCTGTCATGACTGAAATTTTAGTATCAGTATATCTTTGCAGTTGTATGCACAGTCAAACCTTTATTAACCCTCAACCCTTTAGCTGACAACAAAACTTTAGCCCTGTCCCTGTTCAAATTGAAAGCATTTGCAGATGACAGTTTCAATGTGGCTCAAATGGTGCAATTTTTCTTTGATAGAGCAGAAAACATTGTGGGAAAAGGAGAAAATGCTGGTTACTAGCATTTTCTCCTTTTCCAACAATGTTTTCAAAAGGCTTCTCTCTCAGGGTCATTAAAACTCAGGATTGTGTGGTAAAGGGTTAAAGTGCCTTTCACTATAGTTGCCAAAATGTGCAGTCTAATCTTTGATCTACACTGCTTTGCTGAAACACTACAGACAAAAGGCAGCCAGAAAATTGCAATTCTTTTGGACATTTTCTAGAACGAAAACATCCACAGTGTTTATTCAGCACTTTAAGGAATAACCCATAACTAAACTATCCCGTTTTTTAATGACCTAGGAAGAAGGCTTTGTAAAACATTGTGGGGAAAGGAGAAATTACTGGTTACTAGAATTTTTTTCCTTTTTCCTCAATGTTTTCTACCCTTTCAAAGACAAAGTCCATCATTGATTTACATTTGATTTGTGGTCTGCAAAGGCTTTTAAATTTGAGGAGTCTAGAAGTCTGTTATTTGGTAAAGAGTTAAGCAAGCACCCAAGAGACACTGAAAATGTGGTTGCTTTAGACAGGTGCTTGCTTAGTACAGCTACCCTTCAATATATTTGTCCTCTGGGAACTTAGTAGTTGCTTGTTTGATACAGGTTGCATACACAATAGAGTGACCACAAAAAAGGTTTTAATGTACTTTTGGGCCTCTGTGGCCCAATATGCAAGTTGTAAGATTTGATACCTGATATCCTTTGTTGACCCCAAATGGTTGCACAAGTTACGTCGAAGTGTCCTTTGGCAAGGCACTGCCAAAAAACAGCCTAGAACAGGTCAAAGCAAGGAGAGATGTGTATAGGTGATCATTTTATCATGCCATGACTGAAATTCTGCTCAAAGCAATGAAAGTACCTATTTACCCTATACCAAACAATTCAGACCATGACAAAGATGGCTGTTGTAGGTAGCATTTGCCGGTAACCAGCATTTTCTCATTTTGCCACCATGTTGTCCACCCTTTCAAATACATATATGTTTAATATATCATCTGGAAATACTTTGGATTTAGACAAGTCCAAAATGTTCTTGTCTGGTAAAGAGTTAAAACTTAAGTGCAACAATTATGTCAAAGAAAAACATATTGTGTGTTTCTACATCTTCTATGCAGTAATCATTGTTCAGTCTAATTAGCATTTTACTTGTGTACAACTGGATCATGGTACAAGGAGCAAGGCTTGTTTCAAGCCAACATTTGATTAAGTCCCTACATTGTGATGTCAGAATTAAGAAGTCAAAAAATTTATTATGAGGCTGCCTGTAGAAATCTGTAATGAATTTTCTTCTTTAGATTGAGTACATGGGTTCCAAGACCTACAACTCCCAAAAGGGGACACAGACAACAAGCCTGCCCTTGAAAATGGTGAGGATTCCAGGTCAACAAGAGAGCTTTGTATTTCGGGATCTAACCCCTAAAATGAAGTACAAGTTTAACATCTCCGCAGTGTTTCAGGATGGCTTTACAGGCCCTGAGCAACAGCTTATAGTAGAGACAAAGATTGAAGGTAGGTACTGTTTTCCTTTTCCTGTGACCCCTTACCATACAAATCCTAAAGAAAAGGCTTTTGAAAACATTATGGGAAAAGGAGAAAATGCTGGTAACCAGCATTTTCTCCTTTTCCCAAAATGTTTTTAATCTTTTTTAACCAGAATGGAGTCATCATCTTCAAATGCTGTCAAAATATGAGACTAAAATTGTGTAAATTGGTAAGAGTTTCCAATAAAAACCAGGGAAAAACGTTTTGATAAGGTCAGGATGAGATTGTTTGTATCATCAAGGGCTGAAGATGTATGCTGAAAACAGAGAAAATTCTAGTTTTGTTGTTGTTTATAATTGAATGGTCATTGTAATTCAGTTTAAGTTAATAGTTTGAGGAAATAGTGTAAATTACTTGCATATGCAATAAAGGTCTGCATTTTTCATCTGATTCATTTTAGATTGGTGTAGTTTGTATTGTCAAAGATGCTATTGTAACTGTGGACAGTAGAGATCAAAGTCTGTCTTCACAGAATATACATGCACAGCCTAATTTTCTGTCTATACTGCCCAATCCTTTGTTCAGTATTGCTATCCCTTACCACACAATCACAACTTTTGACAACCCCAAGGAATAAGGCTTTTGACAACATTGCGGGAAAAGGAGAAAATGCTGGTTTCCAGCATTTTCTACCATATAAAAAACAATTTTCATCATTTGAGCCACACTTTAGTTGTGGTCAACAAGTACTTTGATTTTGGACAAGTCTAATTTTTGTTCTCTGGTAGAAAGTTGGAATGCTTTTCACAACATTGCTTGCCATCGCAGCAACTGTAGATCAGGATTTTTACCGGATATTTGATCTACATTTAGGTAGTATTTTGGTCTGTCTTGCAGACTGAAGATGGCCATTTCATTTATCAACCTCTCCAATGTTTAACCCGTTAACCAAACGAAAAATTTTTTTTCAATTTTTCCAAATTGAAAGTATTTGCAGATGACAAATTAGATATGGCTCATATGTTGAGGACAAAACATTGTGGGAAAAGGAGAAAATGCTGATTATCAGCATTTTCTCCTTTTTCCTCTATGTTTTCAAAAGGCCTTTTTCTCAGGGTCGTTAAAATGGGGTTAAGCAGTAAAGGGTTAACCCTTTTTTAACCTGGTTTTCAAGACCCTGTGGTACAATTTCGGTATGTATTGTGGGAAAAGGGAAAAAAAATTGTTTTAACAGGAATTTCCCCATTTTCCCACAATATTTTCTACCATTCAAAGACAAACACCATCATTTGAACAACATTTGATGTGTCATCATGTCTAAAAAATATGTCCTCTAATAAGGAGTTAAAGATTTGGCATAACCTCTTCATAATCTTTTTATATATTTTGAAATAATGAAAACTATGAATATGGTATGGTAATAGTATTAATTTGTATTTTAGAAGTTTTAACAACTGCTTGTAAGTCTGAAAAAAACACATTTTTTTTTCAAAGTGCACAATTATACCAGTTTATTCTGTAATTCATTCCTCTGCCATACTGCTTTTTAGCCAAATTTGCATACTACTATTTTGAACGAATAAGAATTTGATAACCCAAGCAAGGCAAAGAATAAACATTTAAATTAAAAGAATTTTTTTTTTTCTCCTATTACTGTAAATGGAAAATGTTGAAGAAAAAGGAGTAGATATGCTTGGAAACAAAAACAGTAATTGTGCATTTTCCCTCTCTGTTTCAAGCTTTTTCACTATAGGCTTGTAAAACAAAATTATACTTTTTCAATGAGGAAGAAATTTCAAAATTTTGAAAGGTACATAAAGTTCATTACAATAGTTTAGGCATGATAATATAGTTGCAGTAGTGCAGTTAATTCTTTACCAAACGACAAAATTTTAGACTTGTCCAAATTGAAAGCATTTGCAGATGACAAAATAATTGTGACTAAAAAAATGAAATATATTTTTAGAAGGGTAGAAAACATTGTGGGAAAAGGAGAAAATGCTGGTTACCAGCATTTTCTCCTTTTCCCACAATGTTTTCAAAAACCTTTTTTCGTCAGGGTCATTAGAAGTCGGGATCGTGTGATAAAGAGTTAAATATTTACTAACCTTTGAAAATCAAACCGTATAAGTTCAGAAATTACAGAAACTAAGAAGAACTTCAAAATTTCATGAAGTCCATTATCAGTGCTGTTCGGTCAGAAAATCTTTTTAAGTTTAGGTATCTAGGGTTCGAATCCCCAGCTCTGCTAAATGCTTACTGACACTTGGTGGTTTTATTCAATTAGATCCTCTCTCAGTGATGGACATTATGTTGACAGGGCTTATGTGAGAAAGCAGTTAGTGGCTTGGAAAGAATTCATAGACACTTCAGGAAAGCATAGATAGATGCACTGGCCACAGCAATATATCTGAAATGTTGAAAAGGGCATAAACACATACTAAAAAAGAAACATAAATATTAAAATTTATTATTGTCATATTTTTCTCTGATATACCTCTTAAAATACTTTTACAATCTTCTTGTATATGGTAAAATAGGTAAGTATAAAATCACCAGAATGAATTTTATTACTTTGAAATATTGCTCTGAACAATTTTACACTTTTTTTGTATAGATCTGTGATTAAAATGTCTTTTTTGTATATCAGATCTTGTCCCTTGAATGGCATTGTTTACGTCAGCATATTTTGTTAATTTTAGGATGTTGTTAACCTTTCTAATGCTTGCTTCTAGCATTTGGAGATTTTTATTTATACTTTACATTTCCTTTCTTGTGTAAGCATTGAATTTCAAATTTTTCACAGTGTTTGGTAATGAAAACTGTAAGATAGAGTCTTTTCTATCTTATGTTACCTGTTTTTCTTTTTAAATGAGAAGTTAAGTCTGTACCAGAAAACAAAAGGCTTAGGCTCCTCCAAGCTGAAACCACTTATAAGCAACCAATTAAATGCAACTTATCTCTTTACCAGACGACAAAATTTTAAACTTGTCTAAGTTACAAGTATTTGCAGACACCAAGTTATCTCAAAACATGAAATTTGTCTGCCATAGGGTAGAAAACATAGTGGGAAAAGGAGAAAACATGGGTTACCAGCATTTTCTCCTTTTCCAACAATGTTTTCAAAAGCCTTCTTTCTCAGGAGCATTAAAAGTTGGCATTGTGCGGTAAAGGGTTAAATTATGGGATTTGCCTTAAAAGGATAGAGAAAACCAACAATTTCTCCTTTACTTACAAAGTTTTTGAAAGCTGTCACCCCCTAACGATAAAAATGTAGACTTGTTGAAGTAAAAAAACATTTGCAGACAACAATATAAATGCAGCCATTATTTTCTCCTTTTCCCACAGTGTTTTCTAAAGGCTTCTTTCTCAGGGTCATTGAAACTCAGGATTGTGTGGTAAATGGTCAAAACAGGGGATTGTTTCATAGAGAGTTGGATAAATGCATGTTGACACCTAAAATGTAGAGTTGCAGAAATTTTACTGTGTCAACTCTTTACCATACAACAAAATTTTAGACTTGTCCAAGTTCAAAGCATTTACAGACAACAACATAAATGTGACTGAAACATTGAAATTTTTGGGGGAAGGGTGGAAAACATTGTGAGAAAAGGAGAAATTTTGGGGGGAAGGGTGGAAAACATTGTGGGGAAAAAGGAGAAAATGCTGGTTACTAGCATTTTCTCCTTTTCCCACATTGTTTTCAAAAGCTGTTGCTCAGTCTTCAACACTTGGGATTGTGTGGTAAAGAGCTAAAAAAGCTAGAGGAGAAAAAACTGTTACACAGAGCAAGCACTTTGTATCCTGTAGTTTAGATAGGGGAAAATTAAAAAGCTCTATTTTTTTTTCTATTTAACTATTTCAAAGACGAGATGATAGTAGACTTTCCCAAATCAAAGGCATTTGCAAAGTGTTTGAAAGGATAGAAAACATAGTGGGAAATGGAGAAAATACTGGTTACCCGCATTTTCTCTTTTTTCCGTAATGTTTTTCAATTCCAGCTTTCTCAAGGGTTCTTAAAACCTGGGATTGTTTTGTTAACTGTTTAGTAGTAGTTTCTATATTCAAGAACCTTTATGCAAAGAAATTGGATTAACCAAAAATACGCTATTGTTTTTATGACGATAGGAAAGATTATGGGTCAAGAAGAAATTGCTGGTAATCAGCCTACCTATTTATAGGCAAACTTAAACATTTGATCTACATTTGAGCCATACTCCGGCAAAAGGGGGCTTAAATGCATCACCGTGATGCATCATTCCAAGCCAAGACATCACATAATTATTAATCCATAACATTATGTCAAACAACCGACTGAATCATGAGGTAGAATTATCCCTTGACATGCAAAAATTTCAAAAATAGTGAAAAGTTTCGGCCCATGTCAGCTTGCGCGGGCTGACATGGGTAGATACTTTTCGCAAATGCATTAGGCTCCCTTTTCACAGAGTGTGGCTCATTTGATTTGTCAGCTGTTAACCCTTTACCAGACGACAAAATTTTAGCTTTGTCCAAATTAAAAGCATTTGCAGACGACAATTTCAATGTGGCTCAAATGGTGCGATTTTTCTGTGATAGAGTAGAAAACATTGTGGGAAAAGGAGAAAATGCTGGTTACCAGCATTTTCTCCTTTTCCCACAATGTTTTCCAAAGGCTTCTTTCCCAGGGTCGTTAAAAGGTGGCATTGTGCGGTAAAGGGTTACTGCTTTCTGTAGTGATATGTCTCGAATATTTTTGTATAGTAAAGAGTCAAGTGCTCTGTATATAAAACTATATTACTTTTTTCATCTTCAGCCCCTGACCATGTAGTACCACCCAGAGTTACAAATGTCCTAGGAGGGCGTATTCGTGTCCAGCTGACAAAAGCCACAGAGATCATGGGACCTTTGAGACACTATGACTTGATTGTAGTTCCGCTTGAAAATGCAACCAAACGACCACAGGACTTCACCATGGAAGAGGTGAGAACTTGGCTAAATTTGCAAGATTTTTGGTCATTTGTGGCGAATGATTCATTGTAAAATATTAAGAATCAATTGTTTACTAAACAAACCTGAGTTTTAACAACTTTGAGGCAAAAGGCTTTGAAGGAATGGTGGTAAACAGCATTTTCTCCTTTTTCCACAATGTTTTCTACCCTTTCAATGACAAATTCTATCATTTGAGTCACAATTACTGTGTGATCTGCAAATGCTTTCAATTTGGATAAATCTAAGGCTTTGCATGGGGTAAAGGCAATACTCTATAGGCAATTTTAGATCAACAGTAGGCAAAAATTATTAAAAATTATGAAAAAAAAAGGGAACATTCCTCCTGTTTTCTACATGTTATTCTGTCTATACCTCGGTTTTAAAGCCATCTTTACAGGTGTATGAAAATTATCAGTTTAGTAGTAAGCTATTCTGAAAAATCTTGTGAAACAAAATTTGGTTCCATGCTACTCTTAACCCTTTACCACACAATCGGGACTTTTAACAAACCTGTAAAAGAGGTCTTTTGAAAACATTATGGGAAAAGGAGAAAATGCTGGTAACCAGCATTTTCTCCTTTTCCATAATGTTTTCTACCATTCCAAAAACAAACTTCAAATTTTCAGTCACATTTATTGTGTCTTCTGCAAATGCTCTCAATTTGGACCAGTCTAAAATTTTGTCATTTGGCAAAGAGTTAAACAGTAAACAGAAAAAGAATGATATGGAAAAAGACAGGAAAATTCAGCCAGAATGATACAGTTATTTTTTGTGAGTAATGTTGTTCTTGCGTTGATGCCATGTTATCTGTGTTGTTCTGATAAGCTGGCTTGTCTTCCCAGTATTCCATCCATACGCTCTTCTCATTTACAACTATCCAGTTTAAGCAACTGTGTAATATATTACATCCATAAATCATTCAAGATATATTTATAATTAGAAGACAGGAAAAGTGATATTATGCTTGACAAGATAAAAAGAATTTATAAAAACTAACAAAGACCTTTTTTTTTCTCTGTCCATAAAGAAAGTCAAAAATATCATAAACTGCAGATAGAAAGAGGTGGAATTTTAGGAAAACTGTGTTCTGATAAACTAAACCTGTTCTACAGATAAATTATGTTGAAACTGTTTTGTACTACACTGTAACCAATTTTATTGCATGTACCTAACATAGAACCAGGGTATGCTTGGCTCATTTTGTAATAAATACAATATCAAATTCATATTATTAGAAATGTTTATTTGCTTTATTAAAAGTTTCAATTACTCCAAAATAGAGTTGAAAGATCACATGAAGAAAAGATTTAATTCTTGCAGTCATTTTAAACATTCAATTTTCAAATATTTCTTCTGCATCTTCAGCTCTGGAAAACATTCTGAGAAAAGGAGGAGTGAGTGTAGCAAGCAGTTTTGCTCCATTTGAAATTATGGTCTCCATACTTCTGAAAAAAGCAATTGATTCCTTATGCTCAAATTTTGTCTTACTGGTATAATTATGTAATTTGTAAAAAGTCCAGTATCCCATCAATTACAGTTATTCTTTAACCAGTTACTTGAAAAAAGACAGATATAACCATATCTGCAATAAAAAGCTGATTGAATTACCAAAGGAAAATTAGCTAGTAGATCTACTTGAAAATTCAACAATTCCACTGTACTCAATTACTATTTTAGAAAACGGCTATTCTTGTTGAATATTTTTCATTTTTGACGGGCACTTAGGCTATATTTAGCCTGTAGAGTATTTTGAGTAACACAATACCAGACAGCAAAATTTAAGGCTTGCCTGAAGTGAAAGCATTACATACAACTGGTGTGTCTCAATGATGGAATTTGTCTCGGAAAGAGCTGAAAACATTGTGAAAATAGGAGAAAATCCTGGTTGCCAGCTTTTTGTCCTTTTTCCACAATGTTTTCAACAGCCTTTTTCCTTGGGGTTGTTTAGTGAAGGGCATAAGTTACATAGAATCTAGGTATTGTCACGAAGCCTTTATTTCATGAAACATATTTGCCACAGACCTTGAAAATCATTGTTGTAAATTAATGATAAACACCATGAATAGAATTTTAATATAAAATATTGTGACAAAATAGGACATTGCCTGTAACCCTTAACCTCTCAGTCCCAAGTTTTAATGAACCTGAGATGGAAGGATTTTGAAAACATTGTGGGAAAGGGAGAAAATGCTGATAACCAGCATTTTCTCCTTTTCCCACAATGTTTTCTATCAATTCAAGGACAAAGATTATCATTTGAAAAATATTTGAATTGTCCTCTGCAATTGCCTTCAATTTGGACAAGTCTGAAATTTTGCTTACCACCTGAGACACCTGGTCCACAGTAAGAGAAAGCAAACAGGTTGTTAGAACAATTGTCTAAAGAAACTAACTGTACTATTCATCTGTATGTTGGTTTTATATCATTACAGCTTCAAGAAGATACTATGCCCCCAAATCTAGCAGCGACAAAGCCGTTCATTGCTGCAAGGTTTACACCAAGAAAGCTTCCTGCTTACTTTGATCTTGGGACAGGGCGTAGAGATGCCGAGTTTTACAACAGACCGCTGGACAGGGATAGGAAGTATAAAGCTTTCTTGAGAGCCCACACAGTCAAACAGGTATGGAGTAATACTTTACCAAAGACTGAAGTTTGTAGACTTATCCAAATTTAAAGTATAAGCATTTGATAAAGTAACTGGGCTCAAATGACGAGAGTTGCCGTCAAAAGGGTAGGAAACATTGTGAGATAAGAAGGAAAGCAGGCTGAAACAAAAAAGGCAACAAGAACAGCCTCAAAGATACATGAAGTTAACTTTTACAAAAGCAAAATATTCTTTCCTTGTCCATAGAGAGAGTAATCGCAGAAGAAAATTCCAGTTTAGCTCCAATGACAGGAATTGCTCTTGAAAGCCAAGTTCTTACAAAATAGCCATTGAAAAAATTTTAAACAAAGTTAGAGTTTGTTCCCTGTAGTTGCTTCTTTCTACTCAGTCCTTTGTGTATCATTCATAAAATAGATTTCCTAGAGCCCCATAATTCAGTGGGTTCCATATAGGGCAATCACCAGCTAAGCTTATTTCCTTTCAAGGAATAAGGATAGTTATTGCAACTGGATTCATTCCTCCCTCACCCCTGATCATTGGCTTGACAATGGTTATGTGAGAAAGCAGCCAGTGACTCGTGAAGAATATTTTGCAGAGTACTGGTAAAAGAATCTCCAGAAAAGCATGGGTAGGTGCACTGGACTCTGCAATTTGACAGAAAAAGTCATCTGGTAAAGTGTAGACAAAATTAGCAATTAATATGTCAACTTTGATTTTAGCTACACTCAAAATTTATGGTAATTGGTCATTTGTATTTCTTCATTTCAGAATCTGTATAAGTCCAGTGATTACTCCAAGGAATTTAAGGTGACGGGGATAGTGACCCCTAAGCCAGGGGACAGACCAGGGTTTGAGACAACTGATCCAAGCAATAAGAGAGAGATGGCTAATGATGGGGACAAGAAACTGACAATCATCATTATTGGATGTGCTATTGGTGGAGTGCTCTTCATTCTCCTCAGCTGTGCTGTGTTTGTCCTGTTTATGAGGTAAGGTTCTTTCTGTCAACTCTTCACTGAGAGAGAAGCCTTTTGAAAACATTGTGGGAAAAGGAGAAAATGCTGGTAACCAGCGTTTTAATCTTTTCCCATGATGTTTTCTAACATTTCATAGAGAAATACAGTTATTTCAGCAACATTTAATTTGTGGTCTGCATGTGCTCTCAATTGGGACGAGTCAAAGATTTTGTTACGTGGTAAAGAGTTAACCCAGTACCAAATGATTGTATGGTTCTTTTACCATAAGAAGACAGCTCTTGAAAACATTCTTAGAAAAGCAGAAAATGCTGTTAACCAGCATTTTCTCCTTTCCTCAAAATGTTTTTTACCTTTCGTATCATTGAAGCACTGTTTACTCTGTAATTTGGGAATTGCTTTGATACGGGCTTATTTGGAAATCTTCGTTTTGTAAAGATCCAATGTTCTAACTTGTTTTCCTAATAAACAAAACAGACATCTTCAGTGTAGAATAAATAGAATTGCAGTGTTTAGGGAGCCTTTTTGTCTGTGTATCTCAGTACATGTATATTGGTGAGAGGTGATATAAAATGAGGCCTGATCTTGATCTACACTGGCTATTAACCCTTTCCCAAACGACAAATTTTGGACTGGTCCAAATTGAAAGAGTTTGCAGACGACAATTTTAAATTTGATGAAAATGGCAGAAAGGTCTCAAAAAGGGTAGAAAACACTGTGGAAAAAAAGGAGAAATTGCTCATTACAAGCAATTTCTCCTTTTCTCACAGTGTTTTCCAAAGACTTGTACTGCAGACACGTGAAAACCAGGGCTTGTTTGGGAAAGGGTTAAAGCAGCTAACAATGTCAGTTCCTTGACTTCTTAATCAAACAACAGAATTTCAGAATTGTCCAATTGTTGAACATTTGCAGACAGATTATATATCGTTGTAATAGGAATAGTCTTTGAATGGGCAGAAAACATTTTCAACAAAGAAAAGAATGCATGTTTCCAGCATTTTTCAGACATTTTCTCCATTTTACACAATGTCTTCAAAAGCCTTCTTCCTCAGGATCGTTAAAACCCAGGACTGTTAGGTAAAGGGTCAAACAGAGATTCTTTTATGTGTTCTATAACTGCATGAAATTTTCATCTGTTATCCATTGTAGGAAAAAGTCAGCAAGGAAGGACAAGCCACTCGGACCAGCTGTTGATGGAAAACTGATAGTAGATAACATTCCACCTCACCCAACTGATCCCGTTGAAATGAGGAGACAACACTATCAGACCCCAGCCATGATCAGCCATCCACCAATCCCTATACACATGCTGGCTGAACATATTGAGACCTTGAAAGCTGCAGACAACTTGAAATTCTCCCAGGAGTATGAATCCATAGAGCCTGGTCAACAATTCACCTGGGATAATTCAAACCTGGAGTATAACAAACCGAAAAATAGATATGCTAATGTGATAGCTTATGACCATTCCAGGGTCATACTTCAGCCCATCGATGGGATACCTGGAAGTGACTACATCAATGCAAACTACATGGATGGGTACAGGAAACAGAATGCTTATATTGCCACACAGGTATGTGGAGCATGCTCAGTTCAGTATCTCCTGAAAACACTGTGTGAAACAGGTATACTTGATATGAATAAACTCTTTAGCACAAGGGAAAAATTTAGGCTTGTCCAAAGTAAAGCATTTGCAGACAACAAAAAAATGGGACTCAAAAATTTAAATTTGTTTTGGGAAGGGTAGAAAATATTGAAAGATGTTTTCTGCTGCAGGTAATGTGCTAAATCTAATAGGATCTCAACTCTTTACCAAGCGACAAAATTTTGGACTGGTCCAAATTGAAAGCATTTGCAGACGACAGATTAAAGGTCACCCAGATTATGAAATTTTTTCTATGTAGGGTAGCAAACATTGTGGGAAAAGGAGAAAAAGCAGGTTACCATTATTCTCTCCTTTTCCCACAATGTTTTCACAAGCTGTATTCTTTAGGATCATTTAAACTCAAAAGCTCAGGAATGTGTGCTAACAGGGTCCTAATCTGTGCCACCTATTTGTATTTACACTAGACATTCAAACATGGTGAGCTTTTTAAAAGAATTGACCTATCTGTAAATCCTTAAAGTGCCTTTCACTACTAAAGTCACCAATTCTTCCACTGTAGATCAAGATCAGGCTGCACAAAATGTGCATCTGATCTTTTATCTACACTGGCGGTTTATCTGAAACGCTGGAAGACAAACGCAACCATGAAATTGCACGATACACGGTTGAGGCGAAATTTCTTTCTTGCGATTGTTGCCTTTCACCTCAGATACATGTGAGAAAAGTAGTCAGTGGCTTGGAAAGGAAGTTTTGTCAGTGCTGGTGTGATTAGGTGCACTGACTGCCTAGATATGACTTAAGCTGTTAAAGCGGCTTTAAACTCCAGTACAAGCAAACAAACAAAGGAAATTGCAGTTGTATGGGTCATAGTATGATTTTTTCCTTAACCCTTTACCACACCATCACAACTTATAACGACTCTGTGAAAGAAATCTTTTGAAAACATTGTGGGAAAAGGAGGAAATGCTGGTAACCAGCATTTTCTCCTTTTCCCACAATGTTTTCTACCCTAACAAAAGAAAATTGCACCATTTGAGCCACATTGAAATAGTTGTCTGCAAATGCTTTCAATGTGGACAAGGCTAAAATTTTGTTGTCTGGTAAAGGGTTAATATCTATTATACACACATATTATCTGCTTTACAACATGGCTTTTTGTTACTGCATGAATTTGCAAGGTTTTTTGTAGAGCTGTCGATTGGCAGGGTTCTTTATTTTTTATGCCCAAGAAAAAAGAAAATTGTGTTAGAACTTTGTTTAATTCTTTACCACACAATCCCGACTTTTAACAAACCTGAGAAAGAAGCCTTTCAAAAACATTGTGGGAAAAGGAGAAAATGCTGGTAACTACAATGTTTCCCTCAATGTTTCCTACCCTTCCCAAAACAAATTTCAATTTTTCAGTCACATTTATTTTGTTGTCTGCAATTGTTTTCAATTTAGACTAGTCTTAAATTTTGTTGTTTGGTATAGAGTTAAAAGATTTAAATGCTCATATTACAGGGGCCATTGCCAGAAACATTTGGAGATTTCTGGAGAATGGTGTGGGAACAGCGATGTGCTACGATAGTAATGATGACCAAACTTGAGGAACGATCTCGTATTAAATGTGACCAGTACTGGCCAGGACGGGGAGCAGAAACTTACGGCCTGATGCATGTACTGATGGTGGAAGTGACTGAACTGTCAACCTATGTTATCCGAACTTTCCATATTCAGAAAGTAAGTTGGACATTTTTGTGTGGAACCCATCAGATTACTTTGCTTAAGCTCTCTTAGTATCATAAGATAAAACAGAGGCTTTTGCAGACTGCATAGATAAAAAATAAGACTGCACATTCTGTGCAATTTGATGCTGGGTCTATACTGAGAGCTTCTTCAATGTATCATTTTTTTCTCACAACTATTGGGAGTGGTATTCACCAACCATTCTAAATTCCAATACCAGAAAGTATGGTTTGAAAGATGGCCCAAGTATTCCTCCAAATCTTGACAAATTCAGATAGACTGAAAACGGTAAAAAAAAAATATCAGGCTAACTCTTGTTTTTATCTGCCTTCAGTTTGGTGTACCAGAGAAGAGAGAGGTGCGCCAGTTCCAGTTTACAGCATGGCCTGACCACGGAGTTCCTGATCACCCGACACCGTTGTTGATGTTCATGAGACGAGTCAAGACTGCTAACCCACCTGATGCTGGCCCAATCATCTGTCACTGCAGGTAACCTTTACAACATAATCCCCTGTTTTGATGACCCTACAAGCATAGACTTTTGTAAACACTATGAGAAAATGCTGGTTACGAGCATTTTCTCCTTTTCCTACAATGCTTTCTACCCTTTTTGCATTCAGTTCTTGAAAACTAAATTTGTTCTAGTTTGTCACTGTCAAATGAAAGAATTGGACATTATCTGAAATAAAAATCATTTTTGTTTGTTTTAGTGCTGGTGTTGGCCGAACAGGTGCTTTCATTGTCATTGATTCAATGCTTGAACGAATAAAGCACGAGAAAACAGTTGACATCTATGGTCATGTGACCTGCTTAAGGGCCCAGCGCAACTACATGGTTCAGACTGAAGACCAGTACATATTTATCCATGACGCCCTACTAGAAGCAGTGACTTGCGGTAACACAGAAGTCCCGGCTAGAAGTCTCTCCACACATATACAGAAATTGATGCAGCCTGAGCCAGGTGAAACAGTCACCGGCATGGAGCTGGAATTCAAGGTAAAAGCATCTGAATTTCTGAAGATTCTTCCATCTGGAATTTGTTTCCTCAAGGATTTAACCCTTATCCTCCTAAATAAGTCAAATAAAACTTTCAAGCCCCTAGTAATAACCCAGATAATGTCATTTAAGACTTATTTTTGGAGGAAAATAGCTTCTGATCGGACAATGTAGATCCAAGATCAGACTGCACTTTCTGCGCAACCTGATTTTGACCTACAATGTCCACAAAAGGTCTGTGAGTCATGCTTAGCAGCTTGTGGGCTAAATGGGCCATTTTTGGTTATTTTGCTGGAGATCAAATTTTATGATAAATGCTGATAAATTCTACAACATATTAAGTATACATACAGTAAACTTCACTTTTAGAGATATTCAGGGGAGTTAGCAAAAAACATTAGAACAATAGAATATGGTTAAAACTAATGACAGACTTGAGCGTCCAAATTATATACCATTGGAGTATATGTTCACCTGGAACTACATACATGGAATCGATTTTCAAAGTCGGGAGAAAGGGTGACAATGTTTTCAAGAGACTTACTACTTGTTGGTATGTCGAAACAAAGCCCGTTCGTGTTTAGCTTAATCCTTTACTAAACAATCCCAGGTTTTAATAACCCTGATGAAAGAGCCTTTTGAAAATATTGTTGGAAAAGGAGGAAATGCTGGTAACAACCATTTTCTCCTTTTCCCATAATGTTTTTATCCTATCAAAGACAAATCTCACCATTTGAACAAGAATCTTAATTTGTCATCTGCAAATGGTTTCAATTTGGACCAGTCTAAAATTTTATTGTTTGGTAAAGGCTTAAAAAGGTTGTTGTGTGATTCCTTTTTATTCTCGTCATACACCACTGGACTATACAAAAAAAAAATCGGAGAGGACGGCATTTTCGTTTTAAATCTTTACCAAATGACAAAGTTCTGGACTGGACCAATTTCAAAGCACCTGCAGACAACAAACTAAATGTTGCTAAGACAGTGATTTCTGTCTTTGATAGGGTAGAAAACATTGTTGGTAAAGGAAAAAATGCTAGTTACAAACATTTTCTCCTTTTCCCGAAATGTTTTCAAATACCGTCTGCCTCAGGGTTGTTAAAAGTACAGATTGTGTGGGAAAGTGTTAAACCTTTGCCAAACAATCCTGCGTTTAACAGCATGAGGAATCAGGCTTTTGAAAACATGGAGCAAAAAGGAGAGCATGCTGGTAATCAGCATTGTCTCCATTTCCCACAATATTTTTTACACAATCATTGATAAATTTGGTGATTTGGGCCACTTTTAATTTGTCTGCAAATGCTGCCAACATGGAAAAGTCTACCATTTTGTTGTTTGGTAGAGTTAACCCTTATAGTTGCTTATACAGCCAGAGTAGATCAAGACCAGACTGCACAAAGCATGCAGTCTGATCTTTTATCTATACTGGCTTTGCTTCATGGACAAAATCAACTGTAATGTTGCAATCATTAAAGCCTTATTTCGAGACTGAGAATGTCCTTTGGTAAAAAGTTCATTTCAATGCATATACCAATGTTTTGCCTGTAATTCCAGAGATTGGCCAACATGAAAGCAAGTCCCAATAGATTTGTGAGTGCCAATCTTCCAGTGAACAAATTTAAGAACAGACTAGTCAATATTTTACCATGTAAGTTACTTCATGTTTTGTTATTTTAGTATATTGAAATATACATCCTAACATCCAAAACAGAAAAAGCACTGTCATAATTTAATAGACTATAAAGTGGTTCAAAATTTAGTCAGCTGTGTAAACATAGATAAATTACAGATATATATTGTGTAAGGTATCAACAAATATGTAAGAAATCTTCTATTTAACACTGGAAATGTCACAACTGTGATTTCTTTGATGGCCCCAAGAAAATGAAATGCATTTTCTATTGTTCATATTTTTTGCAACCGTCAGGGGCAACATTTGGTATGAAGATACAAGAATGATCATCGTTTGATAAAGTAAAGATGAAATGGGTTCAAAACTGGCAGAAAATGAGTATAGATATATCTTTAAGATAATGTGCAAGTTTGACACCCATTTTTGGATGTTATACAGCTAGAAAAATAAATATAACTTTTTTTTCTTTCTTGAAAAAGTCAGTTTCAATACATTTTAAGATCTGCTGTTTTCAAAGAAAACACTGACATATTGTCATAGCCCTGTCATCTGCATCATTGTGCTAAAACATTGATGTTTTGTAATATCTCTGTCATTTCTGGATATAATTACTTTAAATCCAGACTAGTTGTTAACTTTCAAAAGGGAAACCCATACAACAGGGCCAGGTAACCATCAAAATATTTTTGACACAGATAGGCCCCAACTTAATATTCTATTTCTTTAACTCGGAATTTGAATTCTTTTTCTTTAATCAACTGCAGCTAAGTGTTGGTACCCACATATGATGCTCTTGTTGTTATTATTAGAGTTTCTCAGGATTTTGAACAGTATAGTTGCAAACTTTTATCCATGACTTTTGTGAGCACTGTCTGATTTTCTTGCATCGTCTTGAAAAGTGCTGTGTTAATAATATTGAAAGTATAACAAAATAGATCAAATCAAGTGTATTTAAGTATATCATATAATTTTCTGTCCTTCCATTTAAGATGAATCTACAAGAGTTGCCCTACAACCCATACGGGGAGTGGATGGGTCTGATTACATCAATGCAAGCTTTATTAATGTAAGTAGCAAAAGTATGGTATGGTCTGTCAAACATGTCCTTGTTCAACCCTTTATCACGCGTACCACACAATTCAGAGTTTGAACGACCCTGAGGAAAACATAGTGGGAAAAGGAGAAAATGCTGGTAACCAGCATTTTCTCCTTTTTCCACGATGTTTTCTACCCTTATATATGAAAAAAAAAATTCTATTTTGTTCAACATTTAGGCATTTACTTTCAATTTGGACCAGTCTAAGATTTTGTTTTTTGGGTAGAGATTTATCTTGTTTGTCCTAAAAACAAGAAAATATCTTGTGAAAAGGGGATATTGAAGAATAAGTATTAATCAAGGTTAAATACATGAATTTATTTAACTCTTTCTCAAACAATAAAATTATAGACTTGACCAAATTGGAAGCATTTTGCAGACAAAAATTAAATGTGGCACAAACTATGAAATTTTTCTTTGAAGGGGTAAAACAGATTCTGGGAAGAAGAGAAAATGCTGGTTACCAGCCTTCTCTCCTTTTCGTACAATGTTTTCAAAAGCTTTCTTTCTCAGGGTTGTTAAAAGTCCAGATTGTGTGGGAAAAGTTTAAAAGGAATTGTAGCAAAAAGATTAAATGTTAGTTAAGAACATTCTCCGCCACAATGTGTTGGATACAACCACAATGTTTTGGATAATGTTCTGCTGCAAGACTAGAAATGTTGTCTGCTAGAGGTAATTAGATGAAAAAGAATTGTTAACCCTTCACCACACAATGCGGACTTTTAAGGACCCTGATAAAAAAACTTTTTGAAAACATTGTGGGAAAAGAAGAAAATGCTGGTAACCAGCATTTTCTCCTTTTCCCACAATGTTTTCTACCTTATCAGAGGCAGAAATATCATTTTAGCAACATTTAATTTGTCGTCTGTAAATGCTTTCAAATTGGAGCAGTCTAGAATTTTGTCGTTTGGTGAAAAGTTAGAGATGTTTGCTCCTTGCTTTCACAATTCTTCGGTCCACAGTTAAAGTATTTGAGCCAACCTCTGTGAAAAGGGGGCTTAATGCTTCCACAAAAAGTATCAACCCAGGTCGGCCAGTGCAGTCAGTGCAGGCCTACCTGGGCCAAAACTTGTTATCAGTAAGTATTCTGCATGTCCAAGGACTAGTCTCTAGATTCAGTCAGTTGTTAGACAAAATGGATTTTATGGATCCATAATTATGTGATGACTTGCATAGAATAATGCATGACAGAGATGAATGAAGCCCCCTTTTGCCAGAACATAGCTCATTTAGATATGCAAGCGACAGCATCATAAGAAACATGGTTACAAGTTGTGAAGGTGTTCAATATTGGCAGTAATTTGAGCAAAAACTCTTGGTGTTATGTAGCAGAATATAGATGATATTAGAAATGTCCATGAGGACATGGATTTATCCAGACTTGCTTTGAATAGCTTATGCATATTGGATATTCACAGGTATGTGTAACTTGCCCTCATACTGGCTTAACCCTTTTCCAAACGACAAATTTTGGACTGGCCCAAATTGAAAGAGTTTGCAGATGACAATTTCAAATTTGATGAAAATGGCAGAAAGGTCTCAAAAAGGGTAGAAAACACTGTGGGAAAAGGAGAAATTGCTCGTTATGAGCAATTTCTCCTTTTCCCACAGTGTTTTCGAAAGACTTGTACTGCAGACACATGGAAACTAGGGCTTGTTTGGGAAAGTGTTAACAGAGTTGCACTGTACAAAACGATGCACTTTTTTCATTACAACTTAGATTAGGAAGGGTTTTGAAAACATTTTTGGAAAGTGAGATCATTCTGGCAACCAGCATTTTCTTATTTTCCCCAAGATGTTTTTTTATACTTTCAAAAGGGAGTCCTATCATTTGAACCACATTTGAATTGTGTATCAGTCAGACCTCCAGATTGAGAGAGTGATTTTGATTTCAAAATTGGAAATACAAATTATTCTCCACTAAACCCTATGTTATGGGTACTCTATAGAATTGTCTCATCGAGACGATTTTAATGAGTACCCACAACATAGGGTTTGGAAGAGAAATAATGGATTTAGAATGCCATCACTCCCTCTTATTTGGAGCTCTGGTAACAGTGCTCTCAATTGCATATGAGTCTAAAATTTTGCCCACTAGATTTTTTCATGTGGAATTATTTTACACAAATTAGGGCTACAGATATCGTAAGGCATATATTGCTACCCAAGGACCATTAGCTGATACCACCGAAGATTTCTGGAGACAGCTCTGGGAACACAACTCCACCATTATTGTCATGCTGACAAAACTTAGAGAAATGGGAAGGGTAAGTTACTTTGAGAACAATTTGGGGATCTTCTGTTTCCTCCACTGTTCTAGCAGAAGAATTGTAATCCAGAGGTTCGAAGTATGATGAACAAGAAACACTTAGGGCACATGAATTACGAGCTTGTATTGCAATATAACTGAAGTACTATTAAAAGGAGGCCTGAAAACCTGTTAAATACTCTAGCTATGTTAGTGATTCATCCCATTTATGGCCTGTATAAACTGTAAAGACTCACAGATATATAGAGAAAAAACCATTATGCAATAACATTTTTGTTGGACGTGTACTGTACAATGTACGTTGAACTGGCATTCTCATTCGGTAAAGAGGATGTGTTAATGCAACTTGTATGTTTCCTTGATCAGATCATCTAAAAATTGTCTGACTGGATAGATCTTGGATAAGACTGAACTTTCTGCACAGTTTGGTGTTAACCCATTACCACACAATCCAGAGTTTTAACAACCTTGAGGAGATAGGCCTTTTGAAAAACATTGTTGTAATATGAGAAAATGCTGGAAACCAGTTAAAATCATAGGGAAATATAAGGCTAGATATACTAAAAACATGGTATTTCATGTTCAGATTTTGATATGAAATCCTTTTCATGATTTCAGGAGAAATGTCACCAATACTGGCCAAGTGAACGGTCTGCCAGATACCAGTATTTCGTTGTTGACCCAATGGCAGAATATAACATGCCACAATACATCCTTCGAGAGTTTAAGGTCACTGACGCTAGGGTAAGTTTACATTAGCCAGATATGGTTTATTGTATGGATAATTTATGAAATTGGGCTTTTGCTCATGGTAAAGATCATCATAGTCGTAGTGCTTTTGTTATTTTCAGTAGACAGTGTAGGGGTTAAATCTTGATAGAGAAGGTTAATGTTATTTTCAGTAGACAGTGTAGGGGTTAAATCTTGATAGAGAAGGTTAATGTTTCTTTGTATTTTGAAATTTCAGCACTGGTTACTTTCTGAATGTCTGCTTTATTGAAACATTTTCTGTCCTCAACAGGATGGCCAGTCCCGTACCATTAGGCAATTCCAGTTCACTGATTGGCCAGAGCAAGGTGTACCAAAGTCTGGTGAAGGATTCATTGATTTTATTGGCCAAGTTCATAAAACAAAGGAACAGTTTGGACAAGAAGGTCCTATTACTGTGCACTGCAGGTAAGATCATTTATTTTCTATTGCACTTTGGGAATTATTTGTCATTAGAGAGTGATTTTGTCTGTATTTCACTGTCTTCTCTACCATTGTAGATCTTTTTCAATGCTCAAGATTTAGAAACCCAAAATTTCAGCAGTTATTTTGATCAAAGACTGATTTCTTTCACCTACTCAGTTTTCAAAGATTTCAGGTTGGAAAAGGACATACTCTTGTGGTGTAGGTGAGGGCAGGTCTTATTCTAGTAAATTTAAAGCTTTTTAAAGACAACTAAAATGCAGCAGCAATATGATACCAAGCTTCAACAAAATGACTGTATGCCTGTCAAAATATTCAAGGCCATGTGTGCTACAAAACAAGTAAATAATTAAAGTGTCACTGACAAAAAGAAAAAATTCATTAGATTGCAAAAATATTCAGTTGATTGCAGATGGCAGAGGTGAACCTGGTCTGCTACTGTGTCATATGAACCATGCTCTTGGAAAAGGGTGTTAAATAAATTCATAAAAAGTATCAAACCAGGTCAGCCTGCGCAGTCCGCACAGGCTGACATGGGTCAATACTTTTTGCTGTTGGTTGATTTTCTGCCTATCAACGGACAAGTCAATCAGTGGGTTGTTTGACAAAATGGATTTTATGGATCCCTAGTCGGATGACTTGCTTGGTAAAATGCATTACAGTAATGCATTAAACCCCCTTTTGCCAGAGCACAGTTCATCATTAGATTGTATTTACCTACTGTTTCAGTGCTGGTGTGGGAAGGACAGGTGTGTTTATTACACTCAGTATTGTGTTGGAGAGGATGAGATATGAAGGTGTGGTGGACATGTTCCAGACTGTCAAAATGCTCAGAACACAGAGACCTGCCATGGTGCAAACTGAGGTATGTACATTTAGTCCATTTCTGAAAAGTTCTGAGCTTCTATGACTCTGCAGGAGAGGGTTTCTGAAAAGATTGTGGGATCTGAGAACATTGCTGGTTTCGGAGAAAATGCTGGTAACCAGCATTTTCTTTTTTCTAACAATTTTTCTATGGTTTTCATAAGAAATGCTGTCACTGGGACACATTGATATGTTGTCTTCAAGTGTTTCAATGTGGAAGATTATAGGTCCTCTGATTTTGCTTATACCTACCTAAGTCTGCTTTATTTTTGTTTCATTAAGCTTTTGAAATAAGTATTTAAAAAGTCAAAATACTCATGATTTTCAATTCTATTTGTCACTGTTTTCTGTTCTTACTGTTTTTTGTCAATATTTCCATTGCTTTCAGTAAAACTGGTAAATTTGAAATGAGGACAAAGGCAAGGGGGTCAGTGGTTATATTTACCACACAGTCCCGTGTTATATGACCCTGAGGAAGAGGCATTTAGAAAACATTATGGTTAAAGAAGAAACTGCTTGTAACCAGCATTTCTCCTTTTCCCACAATGTTTTTGACCCTTTCAGAGACAATTTCTTCACTTGAGCCTCACTTTATTTGTCGTCTGGAACAGCTTTGAATTTGGATGTGTCTAATATTTTGTCTTTTGGTAATGAGGTAAGGTATGTAAAATATAAATCAGTATTCCTCAAAATGTAACTTCCTAATTTTTTATTTTCAATTCCAAACTTTCTTTCAACCTGAAGAATGAATGAAACATAAGGCTTGAGCACAAACTTTGTAGAACATGAACTGAAATTTTACAATAAAAAGACCCAAGCAAGTGTTATATGTAAGTTCAAATCTATGGTTCTTCCTTGCATTTTTCAGGACCAATACCAGTTCTGCTACAGAGCTGCCCTGGAATATTTAGGATCCTTTGACCACTATGCAAACTGACTGGCGGTTGCCCAGGAGCGCTATGCTAGTCTCAGATCTGAAACCAGCAAGAGTCAAACAACGTCACTTGTTAGACGAACCAAGATGAAAGCTGAACTTAGAAAAAGTGACGTACCTCTCTAATTTTGGAATATTTGGCTGACAGCTGTCATTGACTCCAGTTGACAGTTTTTGTGGAAAAGATGTAACCAAATTCTTGAAGAGTTCTATTTTAGTGAAGATTTCTGACTTGCTGAGACTTGCTATGATTTTAGGACCATAGGCCAACTAAACGCAATGAGCAATACATGTGTTTAAAGCCAAAAAACCACATAGTGTGTAACATATTTTAAGGATATTGCTATGTTCAGTGAAGATTGCAAAATTACATTTTTACTCCTTACTCCTGAAACATATTGGTAAAGACAACAGTTGAAACATTTTTGGAAAGAAAAACAAAGAAAAACTAAGCTGTTATACATGAGAATATGTTGAATGGTTTAGCAAAAGAAGAAAAAAATGCATGTTAAGAGCAAAATCTGCTTTAGTCATAACATGCTCAAAGGTTGTCTGTTGCAAGACAAAATAAAGAGGTCTGCAGGATGTAACATGTCAATCACCCTTGCTGGATAGATATAAGGGCTACTAAATTATTTGAAAATGGTTTCATTCACTGAAACTAGACAAATATTTGTGTAAGGAAATGCATAGCTGCTTCTAGGTCAGTACATACAATTTAACACAGCAGTGGTGTATAGTGGATATAAACTCACGATCTGTTGGGATTATTTCATGAACTTGTCTTTTTTTTTCACATTCAGTTGATACTGCCAAGACATAGGATTATTGACTTTGCTATGTGCTAATCGGATGACAAATTTTGTTTTATAAATAGTGACAAGGAACTTGTAAAAGTTGATAGATACATGTAACAGATACTGTTCTTTTTTTTTTTTTAAATGAAAATGGTATAAAGGAAAGTGTGTGAAAGGTGTATTATGACCATTGATGTTGCCAAGGGCATCGTGCATAAAATAATTATATTCTGTGCTGTGTGTTACTTGTCTGTAATTTCTATTTGATATTCATTCTGTTTTCATCATTGTCATTTTCAAGGCCACTGCAATATTTACGGTGATGTATTGTAGTAGAGTATTCAATAATTTTGGGTGAACAATTGAAAATAAAAAGAATTTAATGTGGATTTATTTTAAAGTATAGTTAGAAAGATATTAAGTGAGTTATTAATCCTTAGCCATCAGTCCTAACTTTTATGATAATCCTGATGAAAAAAGTTTGTTAAAACATTGTGAGAAAGTAGAAAATGATGGCAGTCAGCATTTTCTCACAATGTTTCCTACTCTTTTTATCACAAATCCTATCATTTGAGCCATTTTTAAGTTGTCGGCAGCAGATGCTTCCAAGTTTGGGTGAGTCTGAAATTTTGTCATCCAATGAAAATTATAGGATGGCTGTATGTTTTTACTCCTTGATTTGTTTTACCACTGTTTGATGCCTGCAGAAAATATACCAACATTTCACAAAGGTCAGACTGATGGAGAATAAAAGCACTTGTGTTAAATCTTTACCAAACAACAAAACTAGACTTGTCTAATTTTATAGCAGTTTTAGATGACAAAGTAAATGTGGCTCAAATGATTGGACTTGTCCCCAGAAGGGTAGAGACTATTGTGGAAAAAGGAGAAAAATGCTGGTTAACAGATTGTTTTTTCTTTTTTCAAATTATTTTCAGAAGCCTTTATCCTGTAATTTCAACATCTGTATTTAACTCTCTACCACACAAGAAAATGTTAGACTTTTCCAAATTAAAAGCATTTGTGCACAGACGACTTATCAAAAGTGGCTCAAATAATGAAACTGGCCTCTAAATGGGTAGAAAGCATTGAGGGAAAAGGTGAAAATGCTGGTTACCAGCATTTTCTCCTTTTCCCACAATCTTTTCAAAAGCTTCCTTTCTTGGGGTCGTTTAAACTTAGAATTGTGTGGTAAAGGGTTAATTATATTCTTTTTTATAATATTGGCCTACATAACATGATGGTATTATATTATCTGTTCCTGTATTTAACATGACATTTCTTGACTAATGCTAGGATAAACAGTAAAAATGATATCTCCCAGTTAAAGTAGGAAATAAGATCTATAATTTCCATTGCAGTATTGTCTTGTAGAAGAATTTTACAGAGATGTATAAATGAACAAAAACATGGCATTGTAGTAAGTTTAAACTCTTTTGAGTGCCATTAAAGGGAAATGATTATCTTTAGGCCTACCTCCTACATGTAACAGACTGGACAGTGTAAGTTTAAGAACAAACTTTAAGATCAAACTCTATCTTCTGCATAGCCAGATTTTGGTCCTTGCTGTTGGCAAAGGCAACTGAATTTGTCCAGGTTTTCATAGCCTTGAATGGCATACTTAAATTGCATACTTAAAGGTAATTTTATAAATTAGTTAACATCTTTAAAAATGTTTTTTCAGCTATGACATTTATATTGGAATAACAATAGAGAAGTTCACTTTACAGAAACATTTGGCATACAGGTTAACCCTTTCCCAAATGACAAATTTTGGACTGGTCCAAATTGAAAGAGTTTGCAGACGACAATATTAAATTTGATGAAAATGGCAGAAAGGTCTCAAAAAGGGTATAAAACGCTGTGGGAAAAGGAGAAATTGCTCGTTACGGGCAATTTCTCCTTTTCCCACAGTGTTTTCATAAGACTTGTACTGCAGACATGTGAAAACCAGGGCTTGTTTGGGAAAGGGTTAATAATGAGAAATAAGATAAAAGTGTGGACATTTCATTCCATTTCATACAAGGAGTACAATGTAAGACAGTCAAATACGGAGGGGCTTTATTCATAATTGACCCTCATCAGTAATTCGAAATCATTATTGGTTTATTTTTGAAAGTCTACAATGCTTAGTCCACCGAATACTGAAATTGCCTTTATTTGTTAACCACCGAATACTGATTATTCTTTTCCACCGAGTACTAAAAGGGTTTTCCTCATTAAGACTATAAGAATAACCTTAAAAAGATTAAAAAAAAAATACTTTTGGAGCAAGTCGAGAAAGTAGATTAATGAATGAGCATGCTCTAATTCTTTACCAAACAACCCTGAGGAAAAAGCCTTGAAAACATTGTAGGAAAAGGAGAAAATGCTGGTGACCAGCATTTTCACCTTTTCCCACAATGATTTCTAACCTTTCAAGGATGAATCCTCACAGCTGGTAATGTGAAGAAGTTTTCTGTTGCATTTAGCAATGATGTCATTCAGGCTTTGTTGCAATAAACTACGAGTCATTAGGCACTTTTATCTCACTAATCATGATATCTGTTTCTATTTTCCTCGTATATCTCAATATAAACTACAATGTACATGTATATATTTATATATTGTATACAGATAATGTAACACGAGATAAAATTTGATTGTGTATGTATAAAAATGGACCAGCCCGTTTCATTGTCATTGTTCTGATAGAAACTTCTGGATCTAATTTTAAATCCTTTACCGAACAATCTTCTGTGTTAACTATGTTGAGAAATAGCTATTGAGCAAACCTCGAGGGAAAAGAAAACAAACAAATGCTGGTACCAGCATTTTCTTTTTCTTCACAGTGTTTTCGACTTTTTCACAAAGAAACTACATTAGTTGAGCCATTACGTAATTTGTTTTCTGCAAATGCTTTCAAACTGAATGTTTGGTAAAGAGTTCAATAGAAAATCAGAAACTGTCTCGCAGTTCGTTTGAACTTGTTATGGCCTGAAAAATTCTTGAAGCAGATAACCATGAAAGCACCTCATAATGTTTAATAACATGAAATATGGCTTAATAAGTTCATACATGGTAAAGGATGTTGGGAACCAGACTTTTTCAAGAGTAAACCTGCTGATGAAATCTATATTTTTTTCTCCATGTGTTAAAAGAAAAAATCTTACAAAGTAAAGACTTAGTACCATCATTGCAAAAAAACATGTTGCAGTAGTTCCTAACAGCACTATACACCTCTGTGGGTCACTTATATCATGTTACGGCCAGTAAGCATTGGTAGGAGATAAACTTACATTTATAGACAACTTTTGAAAATGTTGTAGGAAGTGATGTAATTGCTAGCTACAAGCAATGGCTCCCTGAAAGAGTTAGGGAGAGATTGACTTTGAATTGAAAGTATTTTCAAATTAGTAGTCAGTTTTGATGGGGAGAACTTCAGGGGAGAAAAACATGTGGTATAACAAACATATGTTTCAGTAGTCATCTGATGTGGTATGGTGATGAAAATAAGAGGTGCTGTGGTAAAAGAGGGTTTAATAATGCATTATCCCAGGTTTTCACGTCTTCGAGAAAGAATTCTTTTGAAAACATTGTGGGAAAAGGAGAAAAATGTTCTCCTTTTCCCACAATCTTTTCTACCCTCCCCAAAACATATTTCAATTTTTGAGTCACATTGATTTTGTCGTCTGGAAATGCTTTCAATTTGGATGAGTCTAACATTTTTTGTTTGGTAAAGAGTTAACATAAGGTAGACCCACTTCTCTGAAAACAGACTGACTGATGAGAAAGAATGGTTCTTTTAAGGCAGAAAATTTACCAATAACAGGAAAATTTGACCTAGGGCGACATGGATGGATACTTTTTGCAGATGCATTAAACCACCTTTTCACAGAGTGTGACTCAAATACAGTTTGAAAGAATATAAATATGTAGCTCCGAGGCAGTAAATTTTGCAAGTTTCAAGAAAATATTTATAAAAAAAATACACTATCTACAAGCAGTAACAGAAAACCAAACACATTTCCCTAGAATACTACTCTGTACAGTTGTCGAGTAAAACTACATTTTATGTATTAAATGTTTGATTGATCACTAATTTTACTCTAAATGTTGTCAATGTGTGTGCACATGGTTTTGTGTAATGTATTAGGATGTAAATAATTTGGTGGAATTTCACTTGTTAGAATAAATCATTTTTACTATGACAGAAGATCAGCTAGTTCATTGGAAAGATTCTTTTTTTTTTGTTTGTTTCAACAGCATTACATAAAAGCAGTAGGAGCCATGTCATTTTGTGATTTATTTCTTCAAATCTTGACAATTAAGTTCTTTGTTTTATAGAACTGCCATTAAAATGGCCTTTTTTTGCATTTCTTGTGTGTGTATTTTTGTATTTCATTTAATCTTTTAAGGATTCTGCTTAATAATTATATGACATTTTTTATAATATGAAAATTTTTTGCTACTAATTTCATTATTTATTACTTTATGTTATCTGTATACAAAATCTATGAAGAAAGTACTTAAACCAATTGCAATTTACAAATTATTTGTTTTATCATTAGCAATGTTACAGGGCAAATATTTTGACCTAACCAGAATATGTTTAGATGGCTTAGTGCCTTTAAATTTTGTACTTCCCACAAATAGCCTGGATCCAAAAGCACACAATTTGCTGATATCCCTTAACTCTTTACAAACTATTCCCATGTTTAAAATTTCCAGTGGAAATAGCATATGAAAACAAAATATTTTCTACAATATAATCTACCCTATAAAGACATTTCCTGGTTTGTGCCACATTTGATTTGTTGTTTGCAAATGGTACAAATTAGACACATCTAAAATTTAATCATCTGGTAAAGAGTGAGGGACATGTAGAGAGAGAAGCCTTTAGAAAACATTGTGGGCAAAGAAGAAAATACTGGTAATCAACATTTTCTTCTTTTCCTACAATGTTTTCCCTATTTTTTGTGGACCTAAATTTGTTGTCTGGAGGCTTTTAGTATGGATAAGTTTAACATTTTGTCTGGTAAAGGGTTAAAGGGAGCTGTTCAGATTTTTATAATCTCACCAAACTTCGAAACTGACACATCACTGAATAAAGTAAGGCAATAGCAGGCAAATCATAGTAAAGAAGAAAAAAAAAATATGAATAAAATATTTTCAATGGTATCTCCTTAACTCTTTCACAGCCAATGTCACCTTAGAGAGCTTTTGCGGATGGCTTAGATCAAGTTCAGACTGCACAAAATGTGCAGTCTGATCTTTGATCTGCACTGTCCGCTTCCTTATGTTTGTCTTTGACCAGAAACGATCCCAACAGAAGTATACTTGTAGACCTTGTGAAAAGTCGAATCCATTTCATTGGCAGTGAAAGAGTTAATGGGCTATGTAGTCTCTTGCGTTCTATCAAGGTTAAGCTCCAGACTTCTGGGAATGTCACATGATCAACAGTAAATGTCCATTACAAGGATTTGTATTCAAATCAGTAAGATGACATTATAACTGATGAGGTGAAAATGGGAGTTACAGGCTCCTGTAAGTCTGGAAAGACAGTTCTATACCAATCAAAAGGCCTTTGTAACTTGGCTTGAAATGCAGATATCTTTTTTTTCCTCATTGCAGAAATCAAAGAAATTGATTGTTGGGTAATGTTTAACTGTTGAAAAATTCATTTTTTTTTTTTTACCAGATATACTAGAATTTGTGTAAAACTTGTAAAAATATTTTTTAAATATAAGCTCATATAGGGAAACTGTTGCATGAGCATACTTACATTTATTTTTGTGTTTTTGTATTTTTCAATTTACCCTCAGAAATACTTAGGTAAATTGTATGTTAACAATGCTACTAAAGCAATGATAGCTTTGTCTGATAATTATCCAGGTAAGAAATATCTTTTTTTTTTTTACTAGAAGAAAGGCATGGGGTTGTATTGCAACATTTTTCTGTATGCTATGTGTCCTCAAAATTGTTTAACACGTAAACTCTTTAACTGCACAGATGAATATGACCTTTGAAAACATTCTAGGAAGGATAAAATGCTGCTTACCAGCGTTTTCTCCTTTCTCAGCAATGTTTTCTACCCATCATTTAAGCCATGTTTAATTTGTCGTCTGCAAATGCTTTCAGTTTGGACAAGTCCAAATTTTGTTGTCTATTAAAGAGTTAATTGGGAATTCATGGATGGTGTCCAAATGGAAGTTATGAAGATTGAATATTTATGACAGTAATAAAAACTTAACAGTGATTGAAAAAAAACTTTAATGTTATTATCAAACTGTTAAAAAATCCTTATTTACATAATAATTCTAGATAATTCAAAGAGAATTTGACTGAGGGCAGTGTAGATTAGGACATTCTACACATTCTGTGCAACCTTGGTCTTCGATCTCAATTGTCAAGCAGTAATCTTGAGATCTTTGGAATAAAATGGATTTGAATTTTGGCCACCCGCCACCTGACACTATAATGTGGCCGAAAAACCTTCAATAACAACGTTAATCTGCTCTTAGACCTCGAAAATCATCAAATTAATCCTTTACCACATGCCGTGTTTCAACTACCTTGAGAGAGAAGGCTTTTGAAGACATAGTGGTAAAGGAGACGATGCTGATAACCAGAGTTTTCCCCTTTTCTCACCATGTTTTCTGTCCTTCAAAAGCCAGGTCCTATCGTTTGAATAGCATACAATTTGCCGTCTGCAAATTTATATGAGCCATGCTCTGGCAAAAGGGCGCTTATTGCATCTCCGTGATGCACGATACAAATCATGCCATCACATACTCATGGATGCATATCAGCCACTTTTTTTTTTAAACAACCAATTTAATCATGAAGTAGACTGGTCCTTGGACATACAGAAAATTGACCAATAGCCAAAAGTTTCGGCCCAGGTCAGCCTGCGCGGACTGCGCAGGCTGACCTGGGTCGATACTTTTTGCAGATGTATTAAGCCCCTTTTTCACAGAGCACAGCTTATATGCTGTTGATTTTGGCCAAGTCCAAAATTTTCTGGTTTGGTAAAGGGTTAGTTTAGCTGGAAGGTGAAAGAGTTATTTAGGACACTTCCATACTCCCTGGATTTGTAAATAAACTATGTATTTGTCTTGACATGTGATAGTTGGATGAACGCGTATGTCAGTTTATATATGTATTACATCCTAGTCATCCAATGATGAATTAAAATCTCATGTGACAAACTCGTCTTACTGGATTTTTCGTATTCCTTCACCAAACAATTCCGGGTTTTAAAGACCATGGGGAAGAAGGCTTGTAACCGGCATTTCAACAATGTTTTCTGCTCTTACCAAGATCAACTCATATGAGGCACTTCTAGCAAAGCGCGTGCATGTACTTTCAATTTGGAGTAGCCTAGAATTGTCGTCAGGTAACCCCGTTCTTTTCTTGAACCTGTAATTGAAACAATGTCTTTACATTTCTCGGATAATGAATAAAAAGCAGTATTTTGTTCACAATTTCGGCTGTTGCCTTTGTCAAGAGTTTTTAAACATTAAATTCTCCTAAGACATTGTAAACGTGTATTACATCACCCATATTGTTCAGCAAGTTTGACGAGAACTTTTGTGATGTCACTTCCTACTTGCAAAATTATATGGATTGAAGTAATGCACGTTTAACGATGTTGTAGGCGGAGTTCATGTTTCAAAACTCCAGAGAAGTTAATAGTCTCGTAGGATTTATCACTTGGTTTATACTTGAGAAAAGCGGAGTCTCATTCAAATGCAATCTTGGCCGTTTACCAACATTTATTAGCTCACCTGAGCACATAGTGCTCAGGGTGAGCTATTGTGATCGATCGTTGTCCGGCGTCCGTCCGTCCGTCCGTCCGTCCGTTCGTGAACAATCACTTAAAAAATCTCCTCCTCTGAAACCGCCCAACAGATTTCAGTGAAACTTCACAGAAATGATCCCTAGGTGATGCACTTTCAAAATACTTCAAAGATTTGAATTCCATGAAGAACTCTGGTTGCCATGGCAACCGAGAGAAAAAACTTTAAAAATCTTCTTGTCCCAAACCGTAAGGGCTAGAGCTCTCATATTTGGCATGTAGCATCATCTAGTGGCCCTCTACCAAACTACTTCAAATTATGGCCCTAGTGTTGAAAATGGCCCTATGTTGTGGGTTCTCGGATTTCACATAGAGATAAAGATGGAAATCTTTAAAAATCTTCTTGTCCCAAACCATAAGGGCTAGAGCTCTCATATATGGCATGTAGTATCATCTAGTGGCCCTCTACCAAAATACTTCAAATAATGGCCCTAGTGTGGAAATTGGCCCTATGTTGTGGGTTCTCGGATTTCACATAGAGATAAAGAAGGAAATCTGTAAAAATCTTCTTGTCCCAAACCGTAAGGGCCAGAGCTTTCATATTTGGCATGTAGCATCATCTAGTGGCCCTCTACCAAAATACTTCAAATTATGGCCCTAGTGTTGAAAATGGCCCCTATGTTGTGGGTTCTTGGATTTCACATAGAGATAAAGAAGGAAATCTTTAAAAATCTTCTTGTCCCAAATCATAAGGGCTAGAGCTCTCATATATGGCATGTAGTATCATCTAGTGGCCCTCTACCAAAATACTTGAAATTATGGCCCTAGTGCGGAAAATGGCCCTATGTTGTGGGTTCTCGAATTTCACATAATGATAAAGAAGGAAATCTGTAAAAATCTTCTTGTCCCAAACCTTAAGGGCTAGAGCTTTCATATTTGGCATGTAGCATCATCTAGTGACCCTCTACCAAAATACTTCAAATTATGGCCCTAGTGTTGAAAATGGCCCTATGTTGTGGGTTCTCGGATTTCACATAGAGATAAAGAAGGAAATCTTTAAAAAATTTCTTGTCCCAAACCATAAAGGATAGAGCTCTCATATATGGCATGTAGTATCATCTTGTGGCCCTCTACCAAAATACTTCAAATAATGGCCCTAGTGTGGAAATTGGCCCTATGTTGTGGGTTCTCGGATTTCACATAGAGATAAAGAAGGAAATCTGTAAAAATCTTCTTGTCCCAAACCGTAAGGGCTAGAGCTTTCATATTTTGCATGTAGCATCATCTAGTGGCCCTCTACCAAAATACTTCAAATTATGGCCCTAGTGTTGAAAATGGCCCTATGTTGTGGGTTCTTGGATTTCACATAGAGATAAAGAAGGAAATCTTTAAAAATCTTCTTGTCCCAAACCATAAGGGCTAGAGCTTTCATATTTGGCATGTAGCATTATGGTGTTGAGCGTAGTTGCATTTCAGGTGAGCGATTTTGGACCATCATGGTCCTCTTGTTATCATTTAGCATTTCATTTACGCACATGTCAGCCATAACAAAGCCGTTCTCATAGACTTTTGAGATCGGTTTTTAACTGGCCGCTGATTCCAACCCAAACCATGATTCAACCACATCAATCATGCTCAGCAGTACGTATTGCTACGTTTACACCATGTTGCCGGCGACCACGGCAGTCCCGTTTGTTCGAAACACAATAGACCTTAGCCTCAGAGTTTTACTGCCTTGTAGCGTCGAATAACTACCTGCAACAACCGAGCTGAGCCGAGACGCACAACGTCAAAATGCACCTTAATATCTGTTAGGATGTAACAGAGAAAGGAAGCATTCAAATTGTCTACCTAAATCTCGAGTTGTTGTTGTAACAATGTTCAACTACCTGTTATTCTCACACGAACTGCCGCTCAACCGATATACATCTGCTTTTATACCCTCTCTCTCTATTGAGCACCAACCGGTGGGGTTATAGCTTTTACCGACCTATAGCGAACACGAATGAAGTGATTATGTATGGTCTAATCAGTACCTTGAGACTGTAGATCATTGAAGAACTGAAAGAATGAAATATGATGTGCTTTGTTCTTGGGTATGTCTAAAACTTAGGTTGACTTTTCCCTCAGTGTCAAGTCTCACAACAAGACTTTCTGAGTCAATCGGAACATCCTTAAACAGCACTTCCAGTCCAAAAATAAATTTCACAATTTCTTTATATATTATAGATAAAACAAATGAGATCGCATTTGTATTACTCGCTTTCAAAAAAAATGTGTAATTTGTCAGAAATCGCAGTTTGAAAATCGGATTTGCACATACATAAACCCGACTTCACCACCTTATTGATTGAACGATGAGAGATTACGCGTGACGTCACAGCATGAACGCAGCACATTATTTTACTGATAACCCCACATAACACTTTGACTTCAAAACAGGGGGAAAATAGACTCCGATGACGTTCCAGACGATCCTGAGAGCAGCTATCACTTATCACTGTCTTGTTTCTCTTCTCTTTTTGGTTCTTACGAAGAAAATTCTGATGTACTACAGACGAGCGAAGAAAATCAGCAAACGAATAGCCGATACTAAATCAGTTCGAACCATACGATTCTGAGGAAGAAACCCCCTTTTTGACGAAAATGGTTCGGATGGTGAAGATAGATTAGTCATTCTTTCTATTGTGAAATATCGAATTCAATCCAGTTATCGGTTGTCATTAAGTATTTGTCACTTTGAATTATCACTTTAAAAAGGGACAAAAAAGAAATGTCATAAAATCAATTTCACGATAGCCTACAGAAAGAGTCATACAAGTTTAAGACAAGCTCATTCTCCTGCCGGCCCCTACAATAAAAGTGTTCGTGTGGAGATTATGTTATTAAATACGTGTAATCAAAACGAAGCATTGGGATAGAAATAATACATACCCCGCAAACTCTCTTCGGTTTTACAGTACTAGAATTTAAAAAAGAAAATCAGCTCCAATATGCGGTTATCCATTATCCATACCATTGCCTTTGAAAGCAGAAAGTGCATCATTAAATTTGGGGTCAGAAATTAAAAACGACTTGCCCTCGGTAACAGATTTTAATAATTCCAGCTCCTATACATACGAATGATCAAAATAAGATTGAAAAGGATAGAAACTTTTATCATGACACGTGTGCGTTAATCTGCGCCTAGCAAACACCACAGCGCTTCTACATGTCACCACCCACTTTTGCAGTGAAATACTGGAATCAAAGGAACACGCGGCTAACCCTTTATCAGCTTTTCAACGAAAACAATTAAGGCACATATTTCTCGACTCAAAATGAAGGTGGAATTACCTTTTTTGAAGGATCAAAGAAAGATTTGAAATTTGACCTGACCTTCGTTGTTACGATAGTCATATTTAAGGTAGTTTAAACAGGAATAGACAAAAAAACAAAAATGCATCCCCCCCACAAAAAAATGATATTGAAAATGGACTGCACCTGTCTTTTTGTAGACACTGAAACGTTTTTATTTTTAATTACAAAAAAATATCAAATTGATAGCTTTATATAAATAAATCGAACTAACGATCCTAAGATGTCAAACCCTGTACGTTACCGACTTAGCTACCGGGTTCGTTAAATATGAAAGTTACCGGGTTCGACTAACTTAGATTGAACAATCAGCCTATAACATAGAAAAAAAATAGTTATAATACTTCAGCTATTCTTTTCTTCTTTCCCCCTTTCCCCTTTTTTCACGACATTGGATCTTAAGTTAACCTTTTACCACACAATCCCTGGTTTTCACGACCCTGATAAAGAGGACTTTTGAAAACTTTGTTGGAAAAGGAGAAAATGCTGGTTACCAGCGTTTTTTCCTTTCCAACAATGTTTTCTGCACCACCAAAGAGCTTAAGCTCATTTGTACCAATGTTGAACTTGTTGTCTGCAGATGGTTTGAATTTGAAAGAGCCTAAAATATGACGTTTGGAAAGGGTTTTAAAGATAGTAAAAGTGAAAGGTTATTAGATTAAAGCCTTTTACCAAATGGCCAAATAAGAACTCGTCCCAATCCAAAGAAAGGGTGAAATGGAGGAAATTGTCATTGAAAAAGTAGAAAGTATTGTGGGAAAGGGTGAAAATGCTGGTTACAAACACATCCTCCTTTTCCAATAAATTTTAAGAGGCCTTCTTTCTCAGGGTCGCTAAAACTCGGGATTGTTTAGTTAAGGGTTTACAAGCTTTTCAAGTAAACTTATAGCACTACATGCACCATGGCCGGGTGGGCGACCTGAGAGCTGTAATGTTGTTAATTGATTGGTACAAATTAACGCACAAGTGTCAGATAAAGCTATCACTACTTGCGTGTATCTGTTCTTGATCTTAAGTCACCCATATGTTGATTATTTGTGGATAGGATTTGGAATTTTACACAGGTCACAGGGGTAAGTTCGATGTAGATCTGTTTGATTACGATCCCCTTAAATGATCACCGAAAATACTGAACGGCATCGTCGGTTATCTCTTAGGTCTTGTACACATATATTCCATTTGAAATCTGCGTGTGAAGTGGATGAATCCGTCAGCGAAATGGGGTTGAACATAAAGCAGAATAATGCATTGGCCCGCTCCAAACTCATGACATGTACGAAATCTGTCGATCATTTTCCTCTCGTCGGTTCTCTAGGAAAACAATGCAAAAAAATCCAGTCTGCATCATATTTGGCCACAATTAGCGACAGCGCAGCTAACATCGGCATATATGGATGTTCCACCGTGATCTCCTCGTGGCATAGTTACAAATTTTAAAATTCAATGAGCGTAGAAAACGAAGGTGTTTAGCCTAACACGATGTTTTAATATAACCGGAAGCTGTGTAATTCATTTGATGACGTCATAGGGTATTTTCGCCCCATCGATTTAGGGGCTCGCTAATTGGATGTTCGCTTACACACCTGTGCTTACAAATGCATTAAAACGATTAATAATGGATTGGCGGAAGTGGCAACAAAATATTACTATTAATCAGGAAATGAAAAGAAAGAAAATCAAAATCTGGGCTGGGGGTGCACTTTAAGGTAGTCCCCAAGATCAAACACTGAATCCTTCGGGGTGCGGCTTGATGTATCCGAAGAATAAATTACCCATCTCCTTTTCCTGAACTACATTTTTTTCTATAAAGGTTTCCATTCCTTGATGAACCGCATGTTATCGCGACCTCTGTTAGTTCATGTGGTTCTGCAAGGTCATCATCACTTGATACGCTGGTTATCTGTTTACTACTGGAGGGTGGAATTGCATCGGATGACTCGCCCTAAGCTTGATCTAGCATCCGTTACATTGCTAGGTTCGGCCCAGTCTCGTATAGCCCTGGTTTTCTTCGGGATCAGTCTTTATCTCCTAACGAGACACAATGTGACCAAGGTAGGCAACTTCCGTTTAAAAAAGCTGACATTTTCTCGGCTTCAGTTTGAGGCCGGCATCCTGCAACTTCCCAAGACCTTGATCAAGGTTCGAAATCATTTCCTCAAAAGAGCGTCCGTGTACGATAATGTCGTCCAGATAGATCAAGCAGATTTTCTAGTTGAGGCCTGCAATTACTATCTCCATTAGCCTCTCAAAGGTAGCCGGAGCATTGCAATGTCCGAATGAAATAACTTTAAATTCAAATAATCACCGCCCGGGTGCTGTTTTAGACTGATCCGTTTCCTCCTGTTGTACCTGCCAGTAATTGGAATTAAAATCCAGACAGGAAAACTACTGAGCTCCAGAAAGCTGCTATAATGAGTCATCAGTATAAGAGACTGGATACGAGTCCTTCACCGTGACACCATTTTCAATCGCCTATAATCCACACAAAGACGTTTACTGCCGTCTGTTTTTCGTGTGTGTGCCATCAAAAGTTGCAGGTTCGGCAATCAAAGGGTATGGAACCTCCAGGATAAAAATTAAACGGCACATAGAGTCGTCAAGCAAAATAATAGCGAAGCTATGAGTCGACAAACGAGATATTAAGAGGATTCGCTTTCTTTCGTTTGAGGCAGGTGATAAAGTGTGCGTTTATTTTCCTGTTAAAAAGGTCGGTAATTCCTCAAAATTAACTTCATACTGGACAGGCCCTTACGAAATAAAGGATAGGTTATCAAACGTCCTGTATAGAGTAAAGCGCCTCAAGTGATTCATTGCGATCGTCTACGTCATTGCAAATCACAAACCCTGAGCGGAGAAGACAGTACTCTTCTGAATGATGGTTCACAGACAGGAATGTCTGAGGAACCATTGGATCAAGAATATGAGGCGGATTTAGACCAAAGAACCAAATTAAGAAACAAGTTTGGATGAAAGATTATGTTCTTTCTACATTCAGAAAACCCTGTATGGCCCGCACATAGATGACCGAGAGGAAGGATAAGACAATCCTGATATGTGTAAAGTGTAAGAGGTCGTTGCCTAGTTCGGATGAATACCGTTATCATGTGGAGACATGCATAATGAAGAATGACGGTTGTGACACCTGCAGGAAGACTTTCATAAGAAGAAAGTCGTACCTATAGTATGTTCGAAAGAAATACGGAAATACGTCTGCGGACTGTAATACATCTGTAGAGACCAGTATCGTAGATGACAAAGAGGCAGACGCCTGCGTCAGAGACTGGGAAGATCAGTCAGATATCGTAGTATCTGAGGGAGTGGATAAAGACCCAGATCTAGAGAAGGTTTTGGAGGGTCGAACCTATTGCAAGCAAACGTGACCGATGCCAGTCCAGGCACCAAGGAATAGAAAAGCATCCGAAACAGAGACATCTGATGCAGTTCCACCCTCCAGTAGTAAACGGATCATCAGGTAATCAAGTGATGATGACCTCGCACAAGCACACGAACCTATAGAGGTCGGGATAGCACGAGGACCATTAAGGAATGGAAACATTTACAGAAAGAAAATTGTAGTTGAGGAAAAAGGAGAAGGGGTAATTCATTCTTCGGACACATCAAGCCGCACCTCGATGGATTCAGTGTTTGATCTTGGGGACTACCTTAAGGATGTTCCGATTGACTCAAAAAGTGTTGTGAGACTTGACCCTGAGGGGGAAGTCAAGCTAAGTTTTAGGCAAGCCCATAAGGGTAGATGTTTACAAGGACAAAGTAATTCATATTTCGTTTTTTTTTTAGGTTCAGCCAGCATTTGGACTAACTTCGGTCAGGCTAACCGTTTGCCTTGTAATATATTCATTTTCAGTTAAAGTTATTTTTCTTTTATTGTTTGAGAAACATGGTAGTTAGTTTGTTTTAAAAAAAAGGGATAAAAGATTTAGTTGCACATAAATTTGTTACTCGCCGTTATCTACGTGAGGCGCGTGAAATCGGTGGCTTGTGTAGCGTAGCAAATTTTTTATGGTGCGCTAGTTCAAGAATCAATAAGAAAAGTTGCTTCCCTTTACTTAGACAGCGCCATTTATTCAGAGAAGCCAACAGCATTTCGTCGCCTTTTTTGTGGGCATTTTTGCCCAAATCTGTCCTAACAATCTCGAGAAACTTTAGTAAATCATGTTAGTTAAAATGATACTGTAAATATGCTACATGGCCTACGACTCTGTTTATTTTGTATATATTGTAAACGCCTAAGTTCATCAATGATCTGCAGTTTTCTGGCGCTCATAATTACTTCGTTGGTGTCCGCTATACGTCACTATGTGGCGCTAAATAGAGAGGGTATAAACTCGGATGCAAGTCACTTGAGCGGCATTTCGAGCGAGAACAGCAGGTAGTTAAACATTGCTACTACAACAACTAGAGATTTAGGTAGTTAGACAATTTGAATGCTTCCTTTCTCTGTTACATCCTAACAGATATTAAGGAGCATTTTGACGTTGTGCACCTCGGCTCAGCTCGGTTGTTGCAGAAAATTATTCGACACTACAGGCAGCAGAATCCTAAAGCTAAGGTCTATTGTGCATAGCGTAATTGAAGCAACAGTGCAAGCTTCGTTGAAGCCACACTGCATGGGGTCATAGAATCCACAGTGCAAGCTTCATTGAAGCCACATTTAGCATTTTTGAAGTAATTGATGCTGGGATTCACCGAGGCCAGGGGTTATACACCCGAGGCTCCTCAACAAACACCGTCCGACTGTTACGTATTGTTTTGGGAATTGTCATGCCAACTTCATAGCGCTTTGGAGAAGGTCTTGTATATACTTCAGTTCCCCTGTTAATCTGTTGGTAGGCTACACACATAATTAGAGGCGATACTAAAAGCAATTCACGTTTGGCATGTGTGGTCCAAAATGCATTATCATACATGAATAACCCACTCAAACACAATAAAGTGCCCTTCTTGAGAAATCGAACAACATCCCACAGCATTTCCGACGAAGAAACTTACGGTGTACGTGCATTTCACCCACCGTAATACAGCCGAGGGATTTGCTCAACGGATAACCTGAGGTTTGCCATATCCGAGACTCATTCGGCACACCTCGGGTGATCAAATCCCTCGCTGTATCACGTAGCTTGATATGCACGTACACGGTACATTTCGCACGTCTCCGGAAGCACACCGCTTTACCGTTATTGAAATTGTAAGGCTCCTCTTAAAAAAGAAAACATGAGTAAATTTTCTATCGTTATCTTTCTAAGAATATTTGAGTTTGTACATTCAATTTTTAGCGTGGTTTATCAATTCCGTTGGGAGCTTTCATCGACAGATCGATAGAAGTGAATAACTTCACCGTGGTTGTTCATGTCGTTGCTAAGCGATCTACAGGGGCGCCGCCATGTTTAAGATCATGTGATTGGTAGTTCAAAATGGAAGCCTCCTTTATACGGACGAGGTTAGATGTCGGTACGGAATCGGCCGAGTTGTGACTAGTGATCCGAGACTTCGACGTGAGCGCAGTGATGAATCAACTTTATGGTCTTCTCTACCCTTTCTCTACAAAGTAATGGCTTATAACGAACAACGCAGGAAGCCCGTGGAACCATTTGTATACCCTAGCTTGAACGTACTTATTGCGCAGTTTGTAACGCAACTTTTCCAAAACATTTTATTTTAAATACGCTCGTACAGATACAGGATACAAGTATGTAATATTACAATCAGATCACAGTTCAAAATCTTGTATGAGAGAATACTTAAAGTACAAAACTACATACCGAAATTTCATCCACTGTCAAGTCATGGAACCTATATTTGAGTAGCTGTTGAGGAAATGACTTGATACTTTTAAGAAACAATAATTTTTTATGGAAAAAACTACTGATAATGAGATAAATCGACATCACAGATTATCAATTATCATATAAAATATACATGTAGATTTGCACGGTCGTTATACTCCGGACTGTGTGGTAAAGGTTAAAATTGCCTATAAATCTCGTCCTGAGACTAAATGTAATTCAGCCTTGCTATGTGAAAAAGGAGCTTAATGCATCTCCGTGATGAATTATACTAAGCCAGACATCACATAAAATATGGATTCATAAAATCCGTTTTGCACAACAACCGACTTAACCATGAGGAAGGATGGTCCTTTGACAAGCAGAAAGACCAATAGCGAGCAGTATCGATCCAGGTCAGCCTGCGTAGCTGCATTTGTAGGTGCATTAAGCGCCCTTTTCACAGAGCATGACTCATATGTTACTTTTTTTTAGGCTGCGTTTAACCTTTTACCACACAATCCGACTTTTAACGACCCTGAAAAAGATGGCTTTTGAAAGCATTGTTGGAAAAGGAGAAAATGCTAGTCACTAATGTGACAATGTTTTCTGCCATTTCAGATACCAGTACCTTTTTTTTTTTTTTGTTTGTTTGTTTGTTTGTTTTGTTTTATTTTTAGCCACACTTAACATGTTTTCTGCAAATGCTTTCGATCTGGTCTTATCTGAAAATTTTGTCGTTTTGTAAAGGATTAAGGCATTTCCAGAATGTTTCTAGGTTACTTTTTACATACTTTCAGGATTTCAAAGATCTTTTTTCTAAAGTTTGAACTTAGCCATATATAAAAGAGTGGATTTGCAAAGAAACTAATGATGTACAGTCTGAGAAGAAAATATATTACGACCCTAATGACTGGATTCTTCTTGACTTCCGTGGAGATTGGTGATAAAGCCGCAACAATAGTGGGAACGACGGACGATATTATAAACACTAGTGTAATGGCGCCCATGGCCTTAGTTGTCTTGTTGATCTGTTTTGTCATCTGTTTTTCATGTTGTTTGATACTTGTGAACGGCAGTGTCTGGTTTTTCTGTGCAGCACTGTTCATAGATGTAGAGGCTCCTTCATTTAAACCACGGGCTAATTGGTGCACGTCACCAACTATATTATCGCTTACATTAAATATATCGTGCTCTGAACTAGCATTTCTGCGGTTTCCTACTGTAATGTAAGACTCTGCCACACCAAAGGTCTTTGTGCCAGCCTTTTGATCCTCAGCTTGACTCACGTTGACAGGTTGCAGCGACAATCCGTCACTAGTCTTAAGGTTACGAGAGAAGAGTCCAAAGCATCTTTTGTGCGAGTTCGATTTCTGACAATGTGTATGGTTCATGCTCTCTGTTGGACCAACTTTCATTCTACTCCTTATTTGTATTGCTATTTTACTATACATGACACCGAGAGCTACCGAGCAAATGGTGAAAATCATAATGAGAACGATATATAGTGCGATTCTGATCGTAGCCTTTGAGGAATCTAAAATACAATCCCCGTAGATATTCACTTTAGACGTGAAGACGTGAGGTAGGTTAAATATAGCTGACACAATTATAATTGTAATACAGCAAATTAAAGCCGATTTCGGGGTGAAAAACACTGAATGTGGTTTGCACGTTTTCACATATCTATCAACACCCACGCACGTTATAAGCAACGAAGATTGGAGAAAAGCGAAATGTGTGACGTAAAAATCAAACTTACAGAAAAATTGTGTGTGAACCATTTTCCACAAATCCAAAGTGTTACTAAGCGATATAGGTCCGTGCAGTAGAAGGGAAATGACGTCACACAACGAAATGAAAATGACGAACCAGTCCGTGGACGTTTTTCTTTTGAGTTTTAATAATACAAATAACACAAGGCTGTTTCCAGGCACGCCGATTAACATCGCAGTGACGATGTAAATAGCCATCATGGTGCGAGTCCAGCCAGGCACCAAAACTCTAATTGGTACTTCTGTATAATCTATATTGTTCATCTCATTCGTCAGATTTTGAGACAGCACAGAATTGGTATCAAACCCCATTCTAAAACGCTCATGTAGCCTATGGATCAAAAGTGACTGAAGAAAATATAAGTTACGTTTAAATCGATGCAGATTTTGTCCTTTGAAATACAACTACATTTTGTGGTCCAGTTAACAATTTTTAATCCATCCACAGAAAACAAAGCAAAAGAAAACTAAATGGTATGATCTGAAAAGTACACTCATAAAGATATAAAGAGTATTTCTTCTGAAAACCCTTTTACTCTTTACCAAACGATAAAAATCTAGACTTTGTCCAAACTGCAGACATTTGCAGACGACAAATTTGATGTGGCGCAAATCATGACTTTTTTTCTTTGAAGGAATGGAAACTAATGTGGAAAAAGGAAAAAATGCTGGTTACCAGTATTTTCTCCTTTTCCCACAATATTTTCAAAAGCTTTCTTTCTCAGTGTCGATAAACCTCGTGACCGTGCAACTCTGTTTGATCTCTTGCCTTGATTAAGATAACTCTTCATTCTGATTTCATCTACAGCTGACGTTCTTTCTACTGTTTTTGTCCAAAAATGCCGTTCCACTATAAACGGAAATATTTTGTTCATAGATAAGAAGCAGGTAGCGCACGACGTAGATGGTAGTTTGGACTACGTTCTGTGCGGTCTGATCTTCATCTGCGCAGTCCTCAAGTGCCGTTTTTGCCGGCTGAGGCTGTGAAAAGGGTTGTGCGTCTCTCTGTTATTAATTAAAGCTTGTCGGAAATGATCGGAAATGTTACATCAAAAAATGGCGAGTTAATGGGTTACATATACATTCCAAATGAACAAACAACATAAAGGCGATTTCAATCGACTTTAAACCCCTAGGCTGCTAAGCGCGACTCAAGGACCTTTTTGGCGACAGTGTAGATCAAGATCAGACTGCACAGAACGTGATCTTTATCTACACTGTCCGATATAGAAATAATTCACCCCCCCCCCCAAAAAAAAAAAAAAAATGAAATAACAACATTTGGGTTTTTACTATCGGCTTGAAAGTCGTTGTCTGCGCATGTCATATTCTTCTAAGATTCGACCTGTCTGCTATGACGCATCACCCATCCCCCTATACCTGGGAAAAGTAGGGCTTATATCGAAGCTATTAGCCTATTGCCAAAGCATGTAGGGCCTGTTTTAATAAATGGTCGGTGCATATGTTACATGCTAGCCGATCATAGTTGAATGAATGGCACCAGGTAGCGTTTTATTGAGTAAACGTTTATTTCATTTGAAAGTCAAAGTCACGGTTGTTGTTTTGAAAAATTACTGCGCTACTGTACCCTGGATGCCCAAATTAGATAGATGTGTATTTGTAGAATGCCATCTAGCGGGAGATAATGGCTTGAAAGTTCCATATAACTGATTTAGCAGGGTAAGGATTAACTTTTTATGGACAAGGTTCTTCATTTACGCCTAGGTTGCTGAGCGCGACTCAAGGCGTTTTTACAGCCAGTCACGGATTTAAACAATGCGATAAAAAGAGTGGTATTGTAATGACACAAAACCACATAAATGTTACCTTTCTATTCAGTTCTATTCAGTGGATAGCTTCAGAAATATTTCGTACAACATCCAAAGTTCTGCTCCTTTTACCACGATCTTTTCCATATCATTCGAACTAACAGTTTTCTTTTTTCCAATAAAATCGTATTTCATCTGTGCCATTCGAACTAATGCAAGGTACATTAATGAATTGGCTTAACCCATTACCACACAATCCCGACTTTTAACGACCCTGAGAAAGAAGCCTTTTGAAAACATTGTGGGAAAAGGAGAAAATGCTGGTAACCAGCATTTTCTCCTTTTCCCACAATGTTTTCTACTCTATCCAATACATAAATTACTGTTTAAGCTACACTCAATTTGTTGTCTGCAAATGCTTTCAATTTGGACCATTCTAAAATTTTGTCGTTTGGTAAAGGGTTAATCTGTGTGATTATGTGTTATATTTCATCATTATAATTTAAGGAGCCATACCCTGTGAAAAGGGGGCTAAATGCATTTGCAAAAAATATCGGCCCAGGTCAGCCTGCGCATAACGCGCAGGCTGACCTGACCCGAAACTTTTTGCTTTTGGTCATTTAACTGCATGTCAAAGGACCAGTTTACCTCATGACTCAGCGGGTTCTTGGACAAAATGGGCTTTATGGATCCAAAATTATGTGATGTCTTGCTTGGTATCATGCATCACGGAGTTGCATTAAGTCCCTTTTTACCCAGAGCATGGCTCATATACATAGATTTTACGGCGCAAGCATCAGAGTACCGTATGAAAATACCAGACCTAATGTTGATAGAATAAAGAACCCTGTATCGAGTGTTTTCATCAGATGGATGACTCTTGGTTTTGTGATCTGTTGATCTCTTGTAGCAGCCACACTTGAACAGCCTGTCTGTATGAAAACGTGAAAAACTTTTGCCTGCATTATTGAATAAAATATTAAGAAAACACTGCTGCATAACAAAATGGTAATGTAAAGGAGAAAATACGAATGTGTAAGAGAATTGTGCGGTAACAAATCAACAAGCATCGTCATGTAGAGACAACATGCTAGGAAAACATTCATGGAAACAGTTCCTTTCTCTCCCGTGTCAACTGGAACCAGAAACGAACAGGTACATAACAAAGAAATTGCAATCGCTGGAACGACGAGAGTGAACGTTACAAACTCTGCTCTTCTTTCGAGATCAAAATGGTAATCGATATAAAATACAGCTTCGACAAGTCTTAAATGCCTTGATATGTTGACCACTTTCCACTCAGCGTTGTCCATAAACTCGGTCATATCAACACCGTCTCCGCCGTTCAGTAACTCGAGTTGTACGGTCGAAACATCTTCATCGTCGACGTAATATGTGAATGTGCAGCGTTGTTTGTCATACGGGTAATATGTGATGTCAACCTGACAGCCAATACTGTAACGAGAAATATTCTTGAAATAAACTGAGTTGAAAGGTAATAAGATTTTACCCTGATCCTGCTTATAAGTGAAATGAAACTTTCAAACCGTTAGTAAAACCCAAATTTTGTTATTTCATTTTTTTTTTTTGGGGGGGGGGGGGAGGATTTGGTGATTGGTAAACATATCTCCTAATCGGACATTGTAGATCAAAGATAATACGGCACGTTCTGTGCAGTCTGATCTTGATCCACAAAAGGTCCCTGGGGAGCACTTAGCAGCCCAAGGGTTAACCCTTTCCCAGACAAGCCCTGGTTTTCACGTGTCTGCAGTACAAGTCTTTTGAAAAAACTGTGGGAAAAGGAGAAAGTGCTCGTAACGAGCAAGTTCTCCTTTTCCCACAGTGTTTCCTATCCTTTTTGAGAACGTCCTGCCATTTTCATCAAATTTAAAATTGTCGTCCGCAAACTCTTTTAATTTGGACCAGTCCAAAATTTGTCGTTTGGAAAAGGGTTAAGCTGAAAATGCACGAACGTGTATTGCAGACATATACGTACGTTAGATCTTGGAAAATTTCGGCTATATATACGTGTTCTCATACAGAGTATTTTTTCAAAGGGCGAGAGCGAGTTAAAATCATCACGAATGGACGGTACAAAAAAAACCAACCGGGTTGAGGTTTTTTTTTTTAATATGTCAACGATGCTCATACAGACGTCAGTGTAACGCAAATTGCGAATCTTCAAATTATAGTCCCTAAATTATTTAATGTTATTAGTTCAAGTCATTGTAACTTTTATAATAAAGTTGTCGAACTCAGTACACCTTTTTTTCAAAATGTATGAGACATGCTCTGGTAAAAGGAGGTTTAATGCATCTCGGTAATTCATGATACCAAGCAAGTCATCATATAATCATGGATCTATAAAATCCATTTTGTCTTACAATCTGGAGGTAGAATGGTCCTTTGACATGCAGAAGATTTATGAATAGCAATGAGTTTCGACCCTTGTCAGCCTGCGCGAGCTAACAAAGGTCGATACTTTTTGCAGACGCATGAAGCCCCTCCCCCCCCCCCCCCCCCCGCAAAGAAAAAAAGCATAGCTTTATTCCGTTTTCATATTTGAAAAAATGCCACGAGCCGAGCTAATATCAAATTATGATTCAAGAAAAATCATTGTTGGCTGAATTCTGCGAATCCGGCTGTTAAGAAAGGAAGACACACGCATTCATTTCTGCTGTCTGATGATTTAGCAAAGTGAAAACAGGAAAAATATACTTAAAGACATAACTGAACCATGCTCTGGCAATAGAGTGTTTAATACATCTCCCTGATGCATCATACCAAGCAAGTCATCACATAATTATGGATCCATAATAGCCACTTTTTTAACAACCGACTGAATAATGGGGGTAAACTGGTCCCTAGAAATACCACAGGCCTTTCAAGCTCCATTGGTCTGTTACGGAACACTAACATTTTTCTTGGTTGATCATCGAACACTTGCGAATTGGTGCATCGCCTGTATATCAGGGAATACTCAAATTTTCATTTACACCGTTACTATAAATAGCACATTGGCGACTGCCTCTATGTTGTATATAATAAGACAAGGTGTGCAACGAAATCGAAGAAAATTTTACCCCTGTCCACTTTCAGAGATAATATTTAACCCAAAACGGAAAAATAAACCTAGTTACCGTTGCAGATGGGTTCACAAATGATTTTTCTTGAGTATCCTGACCTTAGAAAGTTCCAAACGGCTCTTGCGATCAAGCAATTGCTCTGATCTTAAAAAGATTCTACATTTTCCGGACCGCCATGCGCTGACGTCACACAATTCATTATGACGCAGCGAATTATAACTCACGTGAATTTACTATCAAAAGACGCGCCAAAGTTTTTGACCAATAAACGCATTTGAAAATATACGGAATGGAAGATGAAAACCGTGATACTGGATTAGATGAAAAGATAAATCATAACAGACGAAATATTAATTTGATAATTTCATCAATATATCAAAAAAAGAATTTTAGATCTTTGTTTAAAAAAAATATTTTAGTTATAATTCGCTGCGGGATTATAAATTGTGTGACGTCAGCGCATGGCGATCCGGAAAATGTGGAAGCTTTTTAAATTTTTTCAGATCAGAGCTACAGCTTGATCGCAAGAGCCTTTTGGAACTTTCGAAGGTCAGGGTACAAAAGAAAAATCATTTGCGAACCCATCTGCAACGGTTACTAGCTTTATTTATCAATTTTCGGTTAAATATTATCTCTGAAAGGGTACAAGGGTAAAAATTGTCTTCGATTTCGTTGCACACCTTGTCTTATTATATACAATATAGAGGCAGTTGCCAATGTGCTATTTATAGTAACGGTGTCCGATAAGGAAAATTTCGTTGTCCGGTAATAGACCAATGAAGTTTCAGTGGCCTATGGAAATACAGAAAATTGACCTATAGCGAAAGGTTTCGGCCCACGTCGATACTTTTCGCAGATGCATAAGCCCCCTTTTAACTGAGCATGGCTTATAAAAATGTACGACAGAGTTGTTACAAGTATTGAAGACTAAATACCTGTAGATTCCTTCTGGCCACCACATTACTTCCCCAGTATCACGAAGTAGCACTCTATCTGTACCTTGGCTTCCCACTACACCTTTCCTGTATAAATTCTGCAATATGTTGGTCAGGACTTTATATGTTATGTCCCCAGATTAGGGTGAATTAACTCTTTCCCAAACGACAAAATTTTAGACCATTCCAAACTGAAAGCATTTGCAGACGACAAAATAACTGTGACTGAAAAACTGAAATTTGTTTTTAAGCAGGGAGAAAACATTGTGGGAAAAGGAGAAAATGCTGGTTAAATGCTGGTTACCAGCATTTTCTCCTTTTCTCACAATGTTTTCATATGTCTTCTTTCTTAGGGTCGTTAAAAGTCGGGATTGTGTGGTAAAGAGTTAATGCAATTTTTAGTCGTTTTGGCGAGTACACCATAAAGGCAGTAAACTGGAGATGGGGTTATGGGGACGCCCCCTTCCCCTAAATCCTTTGCATATACTAGTATTTAGTTAGTCAATAAATCCCATTTTGACAAGTTTCAAGGGATATTCTGCTCACAGTATCTCATAAATCATCTTGCTGAAGAAGTATTTAAAATTATTTTGTTTGCGCAAAACTTTCTTAAAGCAGTTTTAAATCTTTACAAAATACACTACAAAAATGTAGACTTGTCCAAATTGAAAGCACTTGCAGACGACAATTTAAATGTGGCTCTAGTGGTGGAATTTGTTATTAATAGGTAAGAAAACATTGTAGAAAAAGGAGAAAATGCTGGTTGTCAACATCTCCTTTTTCCACAATGTTTTCAACAGGCTTCTTCCTCAGGGTCGTTAAAACTCAGGATTGTGTGGTAAAGAGTTAATTCAGACGCTAGGCTTCATTATAAATGAATATCTTTTAAAATCGGTTTACTACTTCAAACCTTTCACATAGTATAAATTAAAAATAAAAAAAAAAAAAGCTTTTCATCCATTTCATACCTTTGCTATTTTGATTTGGGGGATCCAAATCAAGTTGGCAGGAACTCGAATATTTTTCTTTAAATTGTATGCCTCTGAATCCCACTGCAACAACTCGTCTGTCCAATGAATTTTGAAATATCCATTTACAGTAAATATCTGTTGTTGTGTGTTCAGCTCGATTACAGTGAGTGGCACAAAACTAGAGCGGACAACCAAGGACTGGTTCTGATCATACTTTGGTCGTAGACGTTTGTCATATTGATGAAACAATGACTCTAAGAGAGACTTCATCTGTTCTATATCACTTACAGTTTCCTCATCATCAAAACTTGCGTTTGCATTGACTTCATTTAGAGGTTGAGTAGCTGTGGCTATCACATCACCGAAATTACTTTCCGTTGCCAGGTAAGGTATATCAGACAAAGCCAGGAGAACCTTTTGTGTAGTTGCTCCATTATGTAACCGATCTGTGGTTACATCTGTGGTCAGGTAAGTGGTGGCGGCATGGTAATATCGCGCATTCGGGGCGGTTGTTATGTAGGGAATGAGTTCTCTATCCTGGGAAACAGCAAGATCAGCCGCCAGTACACCACTGTTCGGGGAATCATCGGAAATAGCTTCGGTGGTGACATCATTATGAAAAGGTTCCGTGCTTGATAACAGTCCGGTGCTTAACTGTGAGAGGGTGGGTATATAAGGAACAGCATTTCCAATACTAATATCGTAACACTGAAACACGTAAAATGATGAAAATACCAGTAGAATTTGCAAATGTTGATGCATTTTTGTCGTCATAAAGTCAATATCAATTGATAGTTTAATTACACATGAGTCATCTACATGGTTTCTGACTTTTTTCCGTTCATTTTCGGATTCCGAAATTAACGCGACCTGCTGCCGACTCGATCCTGGTATCCCTGTATTCGTATAATTGTCTTATGCATTCGACCGGTTTGAATCCATGATAAAGTTTGATTCGAAATGCACGCATATTACGGCTAAATACAGACATACAGGAATATATATACGAACTACACAGGCGGAAATTAATTTTGTCTTCGGTCAATTTCCAAAAGGAAAATGGTCACATTGTATACAAGCGAATACACACTTTCAGCCTTTTATCTAAATTTGAATCCCGAGGATGCGAGATTAACTCTATCCCAACCATTTGAACTGAACTGATGAATGTATATGGATTTCAATAAACTGTCTATGCCCTTACCCCTATCGTCTATTGTTCTCGTTCCAGCTATTATCACTTCTCGTTCGTTTTAGCTCACCTGAGCGCGACGTTCTCAATCCCAGCTATAGTTATCGTTTAATGTCCATTGTTGGTCTGTCATTATCAGACGGTACGTTCTGTGTCATCTGATCTTGATCTACACTGTCCGCAAAAGGTCCTAGAGTCGCGTTTAGCAGCCTAAGGTGCGTCACATAATAATTTGACTACATAATTATAAAGTTGTGATACATGTAGGTTGCTGGGCCCTGTGGGAGCACCGATTAACCCTAAAATTGCAGAGCAGGAAGTTGACTTTTTCGGGGGCCAGTGTGAACTGTATGCTCTGCGCAGTCTGATCTTGGCTTACGCCTTCTGCTATTCAATGTGCCATTGGAAGTGAAAGGGTTTGGATTTCAATAACAAGGCACTGACTCATTCAACGATTCTTTAGTTTCCTCCATATGAACCCTTTATCACACAATCCCGAGTCTTAACGACCCTGAAGGAGATGGCTTTTGAAAACATAGTGAGAAAAGGAGGAAATGCTGGTAACCAGCATTTTCTCCTTTTCTCTATATGTTTTCTACCCTATCAAAGACAAATTCCATCAGTTGAGCCACATCAAAATTGTCGTCTGTAAATGCTTTCAGTTTGGACATGTCTACATTTTTGTCATCAGGTAAAGAGTTAAGGAGAGTATGTGTATCACGATACAGACAAACTTAAAATAAAAGCATACTCATTATTACATCATGATAAACCAAACAGGTCCTACTACACAGAACAATACAAACAAGTTACATTCCAGAACACACTGTATGCAATGACATAAACTTTATAAACATATCGATGCATGCGTTCGAGCCCTTCCCGCCTATTAGAAAGTCCAACGATCCAAGCTCCGTTTTGTCAAGGAAAGGTCATTCATTGATACAATCACATCCTGTTTTATTGTCAAACAATCAAACTATTGGCATTGTAAATAAGAATCACAGAAATGTTTCAGTAGACTTTAGAGTGTGCTTTCACAACCCACTTTACTTCAAATAATGGACTTTGGAAAATGTAGTCAATAATGTTTTTAAAAGTTTTTGTTCTGCTGTAGAATTATTCTTTTTTATGGGGTTATTGAACATTCCCGTTTGGAGACCTTTAATGCTTTACCATACAATCCCGACTTTTAATGATCCTGAGGAAGAAGCCTTTTGAAAAGGTTGTGGGGGCAGGAGAAAATGCTGGTAACCAGCATTTTTTTTCCTTTTTCCACAATCTTTTCTGACAAGTCATCACTTGAGTGAAATTAATCTGTCGTCTACATCTGCTTTCAATTCGAACACGTCCAATGATTTGTCTTTTGGTATAAGATTAACCTTTTGGCGTCAACGGTGATATCTTAAGTGCTTTTATAGATAGAGTAGATCAAGATCAGACTGAACGTAACGTGCAGTCTTTCATTGTGTCTTTGATGTCCCATATTTAGTGAGAAACAAGTAGTAAAGTTGTGTAAAATGTCAGTCCCTACTCTCATCTACCGACAGCATTGGGCATATATAGTTCCCTATTGTCTTATACCTGTAGTAACCAAAATTATAAACATTTTAAGCTCGGAAAATGGAGACTATGGCCACAGTGAGATTAAATATAGTTAAAATTTTAACAATTCTTGGCTCTGGTAATTTGTTTACAGATAAATTAGTGTTCAGCACAGCCGACGATATTCCGGTTGTACACTCAAACATAATAACAATCTGGTAACTCGAGTTGAACGTTCAAAGTGGCTTCGTCATCGCTGTACAACGTTACTCCTCGTCACAACTTGGTCGTACCAAGATGATTTCCATTGAAATAACTTTCAGCCTCTTTGAAATTCTTTAACTCTTTACCACACAAAAACATTTTGGGAAAAGGAGAAAATGCTGGTAACCAGCATTTTCTCCTTTGTCCACAATGTTTTCTACCCTTTCCAAAACAAGTTTCAGATTTTCAATCACGTTCATTATGTCGTCTGCAAATGCTTTCAATTTGGACCAGTCTAATATTTTGTCGTTTGGTGAAGAATTAATAAAAGACAACAACAACTACATAGGTGGAGTTATTTACAGACAGCAACAACAACACTGGAATCGTTTATATCTTTCAAACTGTCAGAGAAAACTGCCGACGACATTGATAAGTTACTTAAGAAAAATGTGCATGAAGAAAGTGTTTGTCAAATAAATCTATGTACGCAAACCAAAACTTCTAAACGGCCACTTTTAAGCTGGAAATCCTCGTAGACATTTTCTGGCATCCGCTGTGCATAAAAAGGACAATTCATTTGGTTTGATTTTTGGAAGAATACTTGACCAGTGTAAAAGCATTTCTCAGCCAAAGTCTGAAAAGAATTTTTTGGCTTGTCCTCTTGAAAGGAACTTATTTAACGTTCATTCACGGAACTTGGAAGCTTGAAAAATATTTTTTTGAAAACTTCATGCCCCTTTTCTTAGTTTATATTTTTTCGCTGAAATTAATTTTCACGTTTTTTCTTATTGCTGACAAAATTTCAGTAATTTATGATTTTCTTTTTAACCTCTTTTTTGGCTGATACACACCACTCATGCGCAAACCATGTGTTTTCCTATTTTTGAAAAAGGGAAGCCTTCTGTTCGCAAAATCGAGAATCTTTTCATTGCAATACCATGGATAACATTCAGATACATTTTACAATTTGTTTTTATTTACATCTCTATTACCTGGTCAAATTTACAGGAGAAACAAAAGTGGCCGGTTAGAAATTTTGCTGGTAGTATGCATTGCAGACCGATTTCGATTAGATATTGTAATTTAAGAATGTCTGTGTCAGTGTAGTTTTGTTGTATGGGTTGTAAGGTAGTCTATTTTCGACAAAGAAATGCAGGGCAATTTTCGATATCATATTAAGAAATACAAACGAGGGACATGATATTGGATCACCCGAGATTCGCCAAATGCAACGTGGGTTGTCCTACGCGTAGAATGTGGTTTTAACTTTAGGAAAACCATGTTTGAAGTAAAACGGCGATAGCGTGTCACCTTTCAAGGGCAAATCGTTTTGGATCCTTGATACACTGAGTTTAAGTCAGCACCTTAGTAGATCTCCAGTTACCAATTTTTCAAGCTAAAAAAGTGTAAAAACACGGGAATTTTATTCAGTTTTCATTTGACTTGCACAGTTTTTGAGGTAAGGTGCGAAGCATCCCAGCTCAGATTTACGATGTGGGAAACTGAACCTAAAAAATCTGATTCTGGGTTACCTAACATCGCAAAATCATTACCTGGAAAAATAGTACCACTAAGAAAGCATGTTATTCATTTTGGCATCAAGGCATGACTGAAACGATAACAACAGGGGAACTTACACGACTTCGACGATAAATATGTAAACAAATACACCATTATCATAACACAATTTAAAAAAAAAAAGAAAAGAGTGTTAGAACAGACTACCATGAGGCATGCGTAGGTATACGCATTTATGTATCGTTTCCGTAAAATAGCGTCAAGAAGCGTCAACAAGTGCCATGGAAAGCTTTGAAGCATCATGAGAACTCTTGTGGTAATTTCTTTGAATAGGATGGCTTTATCTATCTAGATATTGCTTGATAATACTTCTCACGTCGTTTCATTTTGACATTCTACTGAACCCCCTCCCCTCACACACACAAAAAGAGAAATTTGTTAGTTTGCTGTGAGATTTATAGGAGAGATACCTCTCAGCTATTTAAATGTCTGCTTGGTTTTAACAGTTAGATTTAAATTTGAGCAGGATTAAACGCACCCCACCTCAGCAGCGCTTTCACTGCTTTGATTGGCTATGCTTGCGTTTTCTTTATTTTTTTGCACATCTGACCTCTTCCAGACAAACTACGGTGACCCCGTGGCATTTTTAACCCTTTCCCAAACAAGCCCTGGTTTTCACGTGTCTGCAGTACAAGTCCTTTGAAAACACTGTGGACAAAGGAGAAAAAAGCTCGTTACGAGCAATTTCTCCTTTTCCCACAGTGTTTTCTGCCCGTTTTGAGACCTTTCTGCCATTTTCATCAAATTTAAAATTGTCGTCTGCGAACTCTTTCAATTTGGACTAGTCCAAAATTTGTCGTTTGGGAAAGAGTTAAGAATTATTTTAACATTCGATGCTAACCAGCAACCAGTATGTAAGCTTTCAGCCCTCCTTAGCGTTCAAGATTTTTTTTCCAAGAATGTTAGATGTTACACAGCTCTCTTCGGACGTTTAGGAGAATGGCACTATAGGGATAAAGTATGGTTTTTCATTCATTAGCATTCGCTAGGTCCCGAGCTAGGTGTTGGAGCCCAAGTCATAGTCCAATTGCATTGGGACACTCCAAGAGCTAGGACCACCTCTGGCACCTCGTTCAAATTAAACCAAACCAATGTTTTCAGTGTCTTTAGACAATCCAGGTAAAGTAGACAAAAGATAGAGCGACTTGACAACTTTTAAAGATAACATCTGTACTCGTTTTGCGTCTGTTTTTGACCCATTTCATTTTTATTCTATCAAACTACAACCATTCTTGTATCTTTATGCTAAATGTTGCCCCTGACAAAAGCATTTTTCATGAGGGTTGTTAAGGCTCGGAAATGTTTCGGAAAGGGTTGAAATTAAAAAATATAGGACCCGAACAATAGCTATAGAGAGTAACGCAAATACGTCCACCGGAAAGTCTTGTCAGAAATTAAGTGCTTATTTCTAAAATCAAGGGCACTTACACTTATACCAGCAGACAAACTTTTTGACCTGTCCATTTTTAAAGCATTTGCAAACCATAAATTAAATGTGGCCCTACTGATGGGTTTTCCTTTGGAGAGGATAGAAAACAACATAGGAACAGAATGAAATGCTAGAAACCGGCATCTTAGTCCTTTCCCGTTATGTTTTTAAATGCAACCTTTCTCCAGGGTCATTAAAACTCGGTGTTGTTTGTAAAAGATCTGCTCTGGAACACCTGAGTAGCGCACGGTAAAGATAATACGAGCTGCAGATATGAGCTGCCAATTCGTTCTGTCCTAGAATCATGTCTTGAAGAAATCCGACAAAAACTTTACGAGAACATAGCAACACAGGAATGAACTCACGGACCGCCGGACGAACGGACAACAGGGCCACACCAGAGCGTGGAAGAATTGTGTCCAAAGCCCTCCTCGAGGATTGACGCCCATGCCGGGCATTACGTTCTACTGTTCGACCGAAATCAAATATCCTTTCTAGCGCAAACAATACGTGGAAAATCCATTTCCTCTTTTCGAAAAAATATGCTCTGGAAAAAAGGGGCTTAATGCATCTCCGTTCTCCACGATAGCAATCAAGCCATCCTATAGTTATAGATCCATAATAGCCACTTTTTTCACAACCGACCTAATCATGGCGTAAACTTGTCCTTGGACATGTAGAAAATTGACCAACAGCGACAAGTTTCGGCTCAGGTTCGCGCAAGCTGACCTGGATCGATACCTTTCGCAGATGCATTAAGTCCCCTTTTCACAGAGCATGGCTCATACATTGTTACAGTAAGTACTAAATTATAATGTTGCTTTTTCAACAAAAATAACTGACTGTTATTTTTAATTTGATATTTTGAATCAAACAAAACAATATGACAGTGGGTCAGATTTTTGTTATGTTAACAAAACCCTCTGCGAGTCTGTTTAAACCCACTTAAAACTTTCTATCCACTTTCTATCCTAAACAAATTGCTTTTAGCAACAACCGGAAGAGGAAAGAAAAAAGAATAATTTGGATTTTGTCTGTTTGATTCTTTACCAAACGACAAAATTTTATACTTGTCCAAACTGAAAGTATTTGCAGACGATAAGTTAGTTTTGGAAAAAATGATGACTTAAATTCTTGGGATGGTAGAAAACATTTTTGGAAAAGGAGAAAATTCTGGTTACCAGCATTTCATTCTAATTCCACATTTTTTCTAAAGGATTCTTCCTGAGGGTCCTTAAACATGGGATGATGTGGAAAATATGTAATCCTTTACAATTTAATGTTGTGACTTAATGCAGTGAGGAAAAAGACTTATGAAAACTTTGTAGGAAAAGGAGAAAATAATCGTCATCTGCATTTGCTCGTTTCTCAAAATGTTTTTATCCATTAAAAGAAGTTTTATCATATGAGACACAGTTGGTCTGTCGAATGCTTTCATTTTGATAAAGACCAAAGTTTTGTTGTCGTGTAGAGTTACGGGGGCTGATTGATAAACTTTGACCCTCATACAGGGTGATTCATAATATCTGCCACAATTTGTATATGTAATTTTTTTTACTGCCAGCACATACCTTGTTATAATTTATATCACGATAATCTACAAAAAGTTACAGTTTTGTTTGATACAAAATGCTTAGTACTTTAAATACATATATGTTCAATGTAATAGGTAAAACTTTTTCACAACATTTACATGATATGCTCTATATGACGTCCATTTTGGGCTGTTTCAGCGTCAAGCCTGTTTCGAAAGTTTGCTTTCCCCGATGCACACATTTCTGGCCTTATTTTTCGCATCGTGTTTGGTTTAGGTGAATATACATTTTCTTTCAAGTGTCCCTGCAGGAAAAAGTCTAAAGGACTAAGGCCCGGGGAATGCGTGGGCCAAACATAGTCAGTCGTGCAGGAGATGAAGTTTTCCTCGAAAGTTTCATGAAGCCACGACCATACTGACAGTGCTGTACAGGGTGTTGCACAACTGTCGAATTTGGGGCAAAGAAAAACCCAACATTAACTATGAAAATCCTCTTACATGATGGCCGTGTGGGCGGCGTTTAGATACAGTGGTGTGACAAGACCATTCTTTTTTTTTTAACAATGTGGGAAGACGCTGACAGTAAACAGTAATCGTTACTTGACATTCCTGAAAAATAAGTTTTTGCCAGCTTTACTGAGAAGATGAATAGAGATTAAAACAACAGGATGGAGCAGCACCCCCAAACAGCACATTTAGTATTGCCATGGCTAAGCAAGTAAGGATTAAACAGTGAGCAGAACCATGGATAACTTCTGAAATCTTACAACTGTTAAATGATCGTGATAAAGCTTTTCGTCGTTTTAAAACTGATAGGTCTCCAGGAAATTTTGAGGCTTTTAAGTTACTGAGAAACAAAGTACAATATGCAGTCGATACAGTTAAAAAGAATTTTTTTATTGACTCTATTGAAAATTCCAAGAATGACTCTAAGACTTTGTGGAATACTCTTAAAAACTTGGGTCTACCTTCGAAAAAGCAGTGTTCCGTATCTAAAAACAGTATTAGCCTTAATATTGATGGTAATGTATGTTTTGACAAGCAAACTATTTCAGAAATGTTTAATTCATTTTATACAACTGTAGCATCTAAGCTTGTTGAAAAACTTCCTGTAATAGAACCCAAATATGGCTTTAACTTTTTTTAGTAAATTCTATGCCGATAGGGGTGTTTTTCCTAACTCCTTTTCATTTTCCATTGTTCCAGAGCCTCAGATTTTGAAATATCTTAATGACCTCAGTGTTAACAAGGTAACCGGTTTAGATTCCGTGTCGTTTTATTAAGGATGGAGCACCTATTATTGTTGGTCCTTTAACTCACATCATTAACTTATCTCTGATTCAAGGCGTTGTTGCGGATGATCTTAAATCTGCCAGAGTTGTTCCTCTTTTTAAGAAAAATGATAAAACTGAAGTTGGGAATTACCGTCCTGTTTCTATTTTAAATGTGATATCAAAACTCTTTGAGAGAGTAGTATATGATCAATGTGAATCTTATTTCCGGGAGAAAAATTTAATCTATGAATTTCAGTCAGGCTTTAGAAGTGGTTTTTCAACCGACACATGTCTAATATTTCTTACTGATTTTATAAGAATGGAGATGGATAAAGGTAACATGGTGGGTATGGTCTTATTGGATTTACAGAAAGCTTTCGATACCGTAGACCATTCCATTCTAATGTTGAAACTAAAAGCTTCTGGTCTTGGAAATGATATTTTAAGCTGGTTTCGGTCCTATTTAACGGATAGACAACAGCTTGTTGATGTTTCAGGGATCCGTTCATCATTTGCACCAATCACATGTGGAGTACCACAGGGATCTATTCTAGGCCCTCTTTTATTTTTAATCTACGTAAACGATATGCCGGCTACTGTAAAAAATAAACTCCTTCTTTATGCCGACGACTCTTGTATTTTAGTCTCTGGTAAGAACAAAATTGAAATCGAGACCTTTTTGTCTGATGATCTAAAATCTGTAAGTCACTGGCTTGTGGACAATAAACTATCTCTCCATCTTGGTAAAACAGAGTCTATGCTATTTGGCTCTAAATATAAGTTGAAGAGTAACCCAAACTTATCAATTTCTTGCAATGGTTCCACTATTAAATCAGCATCGTCTGTAAAGTATCTTGGGGTTACCATAGATCAACATCTGACTTTCAATGAAATGGTACGTTCGGTTATTAGAACAGCTAATTCTAGGCTTAAATTTCTTTATCGTAAAAAAGCATACCTAACTGAGCATACTAAATTACTATTAATACAAGCTTTAATTCAGTGCCACTATGATTACGCCTGCTGTATATGGTATAATGGTCTTTCCATGCACTTCAAAAATAGGCTTCAGACTACTCAAAATAAGCTCATAAGATTTATACTAAACCTGAATTGTAATGATCATATTTTTCCTTTGCATTTTAAACAACTAAACTGGTTGCCTGTTAACAAAAGGGTAGAACAAAGTATTCTTTGTAACGTTTTTAAAATTTATAACGGTTCTTCACCGAAATATTTGAATGAACAATTCAAGCCTCAAAATTCTTTACACAACTATGAAACTAGATCAAGTCTAAAAGGAGGTTTTGTCTTGCCAAGAGTAAAAAGTTATGGCTCGAAGTCTTTTAGCTTTATAGGTTGTTCATTATGGAATAAGTTGCCAAACCATATTACCAAACTGGATAAACTCAATACTTTTAAGCGTGCGATAAAAACACATCTGTTTGACAATCTTTAAAATCGTGTGATATATAAAGCATTCTGTGATCCTCTGTGCCTATCAATTTTAACTTTATTGTATGTCAGGCTTAACGTGATATATTTATTTTAATTTGCCGCTCTATGTCATGACGCCAACACTAAGGGACCACAATGGAAATAAGAGTTTATCTCTTTCTTGTGCTATCCCTGGTGCTGGTGTCCATTACATGGTTTTAGTATTCATGTCAGTATCTTTTTAATGCTACACATGTCTTATTGTTACCATGTTATGTACATTTTAACCGAATAAAACTACTACTACTACTATGGCTACATGAAAATTTCCGGGAAAACTTCATCTCCTGCAGGACTGACAATTTTAGGTCCCCTCATTCCAAGGAGCTTAGTCATTTGGACTCTTTTCTCTAACAAACGACTGAATCATGAGACAAACTGGTAGTAGTAAAGGAGGGGGCCCCCCCTCCCGTGGTCCTCCTACAGCCCCCCCCCCCGGGTCCTCCTACAGCCCGCCACGGCGGGTTGTAGGGGGGACCAATTTGGGCAAAAGACCGGTCAAAATGTCAAACCGGAAGCAGATGTCCGCCATCTTTGACGCGGCTGGGGTCCTTTTTAACCATGGTCTGTGAAAAGGGGTCTTAATGCATCTGCGCGCACGCGCGCACGGGTCGTAATGACATGGTTCGGTAGAGACTATCGTTAGACTTAGTCTCAAAAGACCGGTCAAATTGTCAAACCGGAGGCAGATGTCCGCCATTTTTGACGCGACTGGGGTCCTTTTTTTAACCATGGTCTGTGAAAAGGGGACTTAATACATCTGCACGCACGCGCGCACGGGTCGTAATGACATGGTTCGGCAGAGACTATCGTTTGACTTAGGCTTTTCTCTGTCATCGTTGGACTTAGTCTTTTTTCTCCGTCTTCGTTCGCCTCAGGCTTTCTCTACAATCGTAGGACTTAGTCTTTTTTCTCCGTCTTCGTTCGCCTCAGGCTTTCTCTATCACCGTTGGACTTAGTCTTTTTTCCACGATATGGGCTATATTCCCTCCTCACACTGGTTCAGACAGAGATCACCGTTAGACTTACTCTTTTTTTCTCCGTCTTCGTTCGCCTCAGGCTTTCTCTATCACCGTTGGACTTAGTCTTTTTTCCACGATATGGACTATATTCCCCTCCTTACGCTGGTTCAGGCAGAGAGTATCGTTGGACTTAGTCTTTTTCCGACTTTGTTCGCCTCAATCTTTCTCTATCACCGTTGGACTTAGTCTTTTTCCCACGATATGGGTTATTTTCCCTCCTCAGCTTGGCTCAGGCAAAAAACTCTGTTGGACTTTGTCTTTTTTTTCCACGATATGGGTTATTTTCCCCTCCTCAGCTTGGCTCAGGCAAAGACCATCGTTGGACTTAGTCTTTTTTCCGTCTTTGTTCGTCTCAATCTTTCTCTATCACCGTTGGACTTAGTCTTTTTTCCACGATATGGGTTATTTTTCCCACCTCAGGTTGGCTCAGGCAGAGTGTATCGTTGGACTTAGTCTTTTTTCCGTCTTTGTTCGTCTCAGTCTTTCTCTATCACCGTTGGACTTAGTCTTTTCTTCGACTCCTAGCAGTATGATCTTTAGATATTTGTCTGGCGAGCTCACTTTTAACTAACTTTAGGGGTTAAAGATCATATTGCTTTGTAACTTGTCTATAAGATCTGAGAGCTGAGGTGATGTATAGCACTATTTGTCGATTTGATAGAATTAGTCAGACAAGATTTGACTCCTTTATGCTATACGCTATCTTCTGAGTTGGTCAGAGATGGCTTATAGCATAAATCCTTACCATACAAGCATCGTGTTGGGCTTAACCTTTTTTGAGTTAATTCGATTTGGAGTATATCGTTTGGAATGTAACTCTTGGAATGTAACTCTTGGGATGCTACTCAGTCGTAAAATTGACAAGTCTCGAAGATAGGACATTCTTGGATGGATGTTAGCCCTGAAAAGAGCTGTTTTTTACCATTCCCTGGATTGGAATTAAATTAATCATCCGAGCAAGTTAATTCCAAAATCAGAGAAAGATAGAGGATTCTAAACCTCCTCATCATCACCTCATTGGTTAGTTGATATCACAGACTCTCCAAAGATTGGATCATCAGTTGGCATAACCCAAAGATCGGGGTAGAAATTAGGTGATGGGTTCTGGGTATAGGGGTTATGCCCTTGTCTTGCAGAGAACTCAGCCGACGTCTTTGTCTTTTGACGTTTTCTCTTCTCGTTCCTTCGACTTCTACCAAATAGTCCACAGCAGAATCTGAACAAACCCATCGTGGAAATGAAATGGTATATAGAGAAATCTGCTGGTTTTATAGCTTGGTGGAGGGATTGACCTACTTTTGTCTTGGAATTAAGAGTACGAACGTGGGCGAGACCATGTAGATAGAACATAATGTACTATAAGATCTATCTACATTTTTTCCAAGACTGATATTTTGTGGAGAAATTATCTTTGTGGAAAAAAAGAATGAAAAACACCATTTAAACAGTATAACTTTTATTTGAACAGAACTGAACAATGAACTGAGCAATGAACATATTTACAACAAACACATAGATAAAAGAACTATTATACATTTATATACTGTTTGTAGGGAAAAGTCTCTGGGCTTTATTGAATAGAATTCCATATTGCTGATTGAACCATAACACTACATCCCGATCGTTTCGTCGATGTTCCGTTGAGAGGAATTTCTGTTGAAGATATTTCTGTATGTTGTATCCTCTGGCAGCAGCATCCAATACGAAGATACAGTAAAATCCGCAAACTTTCCCATGTGGACTCTGAAGAGTTTGTCGATTGTATCTCCACGAATAAGAATGATTGTCTAAAAAGTTAATGATTTCTGGCTCAAGTGGTGGTAGGCCGTAGGGATCAAAGTATAGTACATTGCCATTATTGTTGAATATCACGGCTACCCAGTGTTCTCCTGGACCGGTTGATTTCTCTGTGTTCACAATGTAGGCTTTCACATGATTGGGTTTTTGTCGAGGTAGCTGGTCTTTTGCACAGACTTTTGCCTGTAGATTTTTTATCCATGTTCCGTGATCCAATATGTATTGAATTTCAGAAGTATACATTTTTCTAATCACTTTCTTCCCAGGATTGTTTTACTTTGTCACACCAGTATTGCAACCACGACTCCGTGAATTCAGATAAAATGTTTTGTTTTATATTTCGCCATAATCTGTAGGCTTCCACATAGTCACTTTCATCGAGTTTCATTTCTATGAGTTCAGGATACCATTTTTCCATGATTTCGTATGGATTTAATTCCATCATGGCTTTTTCTATGAACATATCTGTATGTTCTTGTCTATCCTTGAATAAACACAGTTCATGCTGTGTTTGACTGGGATGATCCACTTGACATCCGTAACACTGGTTGGTAACTTCACTGACAATAAGATTTTTTAATTTTTCAGTCATATGTTTTTCGAAGCTGTTGTGAATGTCATTTTTCCGATTAGAGATGCACTTCGATACGGAATATTTCACTTTTTCTGCTTCTTCTCTAAGTGTTATAGCAAATCTGAGTCCCAACATTGTTTTTCAGTTCTTTAGTCCTGTAGATAGTCCTGAAAAGGACTGTTTTTCAATAGTCCTGAAAAGGACTGTCGTTTTCGATATTATATTCCTTAGTCCTGAAAAGGACTGTTTTTGTGAAAGCTATCTTTTGATCAGAGAGTTTCTGTTGATTTTTTCTAGGATTAATAATCTGTGATAACTTCTCTCAAACTGTTGATTTCAATCTGATTGTCAAATTCAGCAAAGACAATAACGTTGATAGCTGCTACCAGAGCTTGAACAAACTGAAGTTCAATTCGAAGATTTCCAGTTTTTATAGGATGAAGTTGTCCTTCTTCACTACCTTGATCCGCTGTCAAATCGTATCCCCACAAACAGTATCCACCAACATAGTCTTCTTTAGCAATATTAAATGATTTATTGAGTACTAAAGATGAGTTAGCCTGATACAATGATAGAAAGGATTTCAAATACAATCCTGTTTCATAGTTAGGTTCAAAGGGTCTGTTATGAATACTGTGACCATTACATGATACATCAATTTTTGACAAATTAAAATGTTGAAAGAAAAATGGATTTCTGCCATAATCCCCATTATAATCAGTATTTGCTACCATTGCAATGAAAATACGTTTTGGAAGTTGTCCTTGAAACAAATGATCTTCAACTTTAGACTGAAGGCCTGTAGAAATGGTAAAAGTTTTTACTTCAACCCTACGAATAGGGATTTTCATGTTTTGCTGAGCAATAACATGATTTAGATCATTTGCAACAACAGGCAACAATTCGACATTTCGCACATGAAGACTAACTGTTTCCAGTACAATTTTTGAAGCTGGTGCACCAGTGCCTCCTGTGAGACAAAAGTTTAGCGAAGACCTGTTTAATCTAAGTCTGATTTCAATACCATTAGGTAAATATTTTTCTTGCTGAAACAGATCAAGATGCAAGCGTCCAAAAAGTTCGGCGGTTCTACTTTGTGCAATTTCACGCATTCTATCTTGTAAACCTTCATTACGTCCATCATGGTTGAGTGAATTGAAATGAACAGAGGTGTCTTCAATCCAAAGATCACCAGCTTTCAAATGCGTAGTCTTGCTGTCAGAATTATATGACATTAGATTTTCGATATATGCTCTGTATGGATAGGTATCTGAATTGCTGGTGATTAGTTTATTATTTAGATACAAATCGACACTGCTAAACAAACTGTGCAGGAAGTTGTTTACAGGGGCCACATTTGAAGTGGCATCTAAATTAGTACCGTCAGCTTGAACGATTTTGTATTTGATATACAAATACGATTGTGACAAATCTGTCCAATGTTCAGTTTGAGGTGGTATGATGAATTCTATCGGTGCATTGTTTGCCAAAGACGATATTGGAAAATGTTCAATCCATTGACTTTCTTGCATTGTTGTCATTGTAGGTGGTACAGAAAGAACATCGAGGTCTGACTTACTGCATTCACAAGAACCGCTTTGCATCATTTTTATATAATTCAAGTAAATGAATCCAATATATTAATCCAATATATTAATCAAATATATCAAGAGGTCGTCTGTCTCTTTGTCTTATGATCTTACCACTGCGAAGGCGATAGGGGGAATGACGTGGTTTTCGTGATTTTCTTTTATTTATCCCTGGTATTAGCTTTTCTGCTAAATCATGAATGGCTTGTTTTCCCCGTGAAATTGCAACTTTTTTTGGATTTTCACCATGTAAAAGGATATCTTCTACTGCGCCTATTCCTTGCTTGATTCCTTCTTTTTTCACGGCATTTAAACCAGATTTAATCAACGGTTTAAGCAATGGAGTCACTACTTTAATGGCCGATTTAAATAGCGACCCTAATCCATAGCCATACTGATGTTTTACACCACGATAAACTGGTAGCATTTTTAATGATTTTCAATGATTGTCAGTTGAACGTTGTCTGAAATGTAACTTCACGATTGTCTTACCAGTAATGAAATGAACCGGTATACCTAAATCCCCTGTTATTTGAATGTGAATATGATCGAAATCGGATTTCGAAACGGGGATATAATGCGGTATTGTAATTTCATGATTGGTAAATTGAGAACCATAACCATTTTCAATCAAATCGGATGTTTTGAAAGGTAGAACACGAAGTATGGGAGCAAGTGTATCACCCACTATAGTGCGTTCAGCAATATCTGAATAAATATACAGATGATTGTAGCCAGCATCAATGTTTGGATTGTATTTAAAGTATTTGAAAATATTTTTACCCTGAAAAAATGTATCATGTTTGAATTCTGGTGATCCACCCAGTTTTAAAAACAGGGATGGATGTAATTTGATCCCTGTTTTTATAATATTATTAAATATAATTTTCGGACGTTTGGTTGAAGATTAATAAGTAATGAACACACCCGCCGAATTCTTACGAAGAGCAGGACCTATAGTGGTTTGAATCACATCATTGATCGTCTCTATAAGATGTTCAGGTGAAGTGTAATTCCCGGATGGAAAGGAAAATCGAATTGCCCATTTTATTATATCATTTCCACTATTTCGTCTTAATGGAATTATTTGTATATTATCTCCTCTTTTGTCTATCTGTGATATTAATTTGACTAATTCGTTATCCGTTGTTGTAAGATCGAACTCTGCTTCTTTTGCACTTATGTTTAAGAACTGAGAGGGAGTAATAAGTTGAACTAGTGCAACTTCCCGAGTTTCCTTGTCAATATGAACTGTCTTTGGTAAATGAACCTTAAAACAACATTGGGTGTTGTTCGGATAAAGGTCCATGGAACTATCGCTGGGTAGAGTGAGATAAAACGAATTCATTTTTTACTATCAATCCACTCTGGCTGTTTTTGTCCTGATCTGCTGAATTTTAACCCTGGTGATGGAAGAATATATCCAAGCGAACTACTTAACAGGATCAGCCACAATTCACGATCTTGACTTTGAATACTTAAATGTACTATTGAGGTCGCAATAATTGCATAAATGACTATAATCTGTGAAATATAGGTAAACTGATTCTTTAGAACACGATTTCCACAGCAATTGTAGTTCTTACTGGTACTACTACTGCTATCGATGCTTTCTATTCCGAACTTTTCTTCTGTTCCAATCTTTTCTGTTCCACACTCAATGTTTGATTGTGGATTCATCATGAATGTACTGACTTTTTATAACTTTTCTTAAGTTATAAGATTTTTTTTTATAAGAAAAGATGTTTTCAAAACACTAAAATAGGATTACACCAAATAGGATTCTGGTATCCAACTTTGAAATTTTTTTGGATAGCCTTTCCAATTGACTTTTATTTCTTTGATTAATTTTTTACCCTTACGTCTTGTGCGTCTATCAAGAACTGAGTCAATCTCATAAATATCATCATCTTTTATTAATTGAAGTTCATATTCATGATAAGTTCCTAAAATCTGTTCTCCCAGCAGATCTTTTACTTTATAGGTAATAGGCGAAAATGTTTTGTTGACATGGCTGATTTCAAATATTTCTTGCGTCCAATTCGGTAAATAGCCCTTATCAAATGTACGTTTTGTTTTATTGATTCGAACATGATCTCCAATTTTGAATTTCGGCTTTTTTGTCATTACATTTGTCGGTAATTAAGGATACAGATTTCTTGAAATCTCTGCCTCATTGGATTTTGTTACCATTACAGGAGATGTTTTTATACTTCTGTGAAAAGTATGGTTGTAATTCTTAACTAAAGAATTCAATACGTCAATGTAACGTCTTGTTTTCTTGTACGTAAAGTATTTCCACATTCTCGTTTTCAAAGTTCGTTGAAATCTTTCAACAATACTTGCTTTTGTCTCTGGGTTTTCAGTGGTGAAAAAATGAATCTGATTCTTTTTCAAGTAGTCTTGAAACGATTTGTTTTTAAATTCCGAACCTTTGTCTGTTTGAAGCACTAAAGGTTTTCGTTTTGATTTCTGAACGATAGACTGAAATGCTTTGATCAAAGTTTTACCCGTTTTGTCTGGAATAGGGATAACCCATGAAAATCTCGAAAACACATCAATCACACAAAGTAAATATTTCTTGTTATCATTTTGTTTTGCTAAATGTGGCATGTTAGCCAAATCAGCCTGCCATTGATAATCTATGCCACCTACAATAGTTTTTCGTCTTTTGAAACGACGACGAATCGGTTTGTGTAAGGTGTAGGTGGATTCACCCTGTAATCATTCTTGAACATCTTTGTATCTTATTCCTTTCAAAACAGATTTCGCAGCGTGATACAATTGCTTTACTCCACTAAATGCGACAGTACTTTTAGGATCATAAAACAACTTTCTTAACACGTAATCAAGTTTTGACTTTACCATGCCTCCCATGACTGAAGTGTTTTACGGCTCGGAGTCTTTTTTATAGACTTTGGGGGTGTTAGCAGTTCTTTAACATAGAATTGCTTCAATCGTTCTCTTTCTTCAGGTTTCATGTATGGAGATTTTTCTTTTATTCTTTTCATACTTCTTTTTATAGGAGATAACTTAGTACTTTTTCGTACACTTTTTGGTGTGTGAAATAAGTAATCGGAATCTCCATAGGATTCTGCAGGGGATTCTTCATCTTCGCTCAATGATTTACTCGGTGATTTATCATGGACTTTCTGCATCCATTTCCATCTGTTCAAATTGCCAATAACTTCTTGAAGTATATTGCTTTCATGTAATGCCTTTGAAAATGTTTTCCATCCTCTGGGCTCGATGCCTTTTCTTTGACGTATTGCATCATTGACAAGATCAATAATATTGGAACCATGAATGCGTGTACCTTTATATGACACCACCCCTTGTTCATCCCAAGTTAAATTATCGTTGTCTTTTATCATACTCAAAAGTAACTCAGCTTTTCTTTTCATGGTTTTTGGCACACTTTGCAAAATTCGATCATACAAGGCAACAGATTGCAGTCCAACAGATACTGATTCCTGTACACCATCATCAGTTTTTGGAAGAAAATTGATCGAAGTTGGTTTTGTTTTCTGAAGCGAATTTTGTAACTTAATCAAAGTTTCGCCATATCTTTGAGCCTTTTCTGTTTCTGACAGATCGGTACTTTGTAAAATTTGACTCATATCTTGCCGAAGATGTGATGCATCTGTAACTTGTGGATTAGGTGGTAAACGAGGTTTTTGAGCTTGTTCGGCTTTCCATCGTTTCATATTTTCTAAGACCTGGTAAGGCACGATAACCATTTTTCTAACAGACATGATTTTTTTATCTACAAGATTTTTTATCTACAAGATTTTTTTTCATTGAAAATTTTTATCTACAAGGCTTTTAGAGCTCCTCCTATTCCTCCGATAACGGCTTTTCCTAACAAAGGTAATAATGCAGGTGCAAGCAATGAAAGAAATCCACCTTTTTGATTTAAAATTTGTTTTTTATCTTTTACAGAGACCGATTTTGAAGCTAAACGTCTGAGATGTTGTCGGCTTGAATACAACTTCTTCTTCTGATCTGGTGATAAATGTACATTGCCTTTTAAAACATTATGACAGCATTCCGATATACACCTTATCGCTTCTGAGGGTGAATCTTTGACAAGCTTTTTACGTATTTTTGGTGTGGCCTGCATCATGGCCATAACCATCGAGCCGTGTTTTTTTATCAGAGGTGATTTCTTCATGTTGACTTTATCACTATTTCACATCAAATGAAAATAAAAGTTCCATGTCACTATCATTTATACCTGATGTTTTACCATACTGTCTTTTTTTTACAAAAGAAAACTACGAATCGGAATCAGTGAGTTCTTCATCCTCGCTTTCTTCTTCTTCTTTATCTGACCCTCTGTCGGGCAGAGGGATGGTTCTTCCACCACCAAGGTGAATCAGACGATTGTCATAGTCAACACGATATTTCCCTGTGTCAAAGTTATATTGGATTATATCCCCAAACAGTCGATCTTCTTCCTTTCTACCTTTTTTATATTTAGCTAATGTATTTGGAGACCATGAGGCGGATGGAATGGGTTGAAACTTCATTTTTCTCCCTGGTTCTATAAATTGTGAATACTTTGTTCTGAGTTTTTGCATTCTTTCACTTAATAGTTCCTTTCTGGATTTCGGATAGCGTTGATGTTCTGAAATGCTACTTCCTACAGGCCTTCGCATAGTAACAAATCTTTCATCAATCATAGGTGGTGAAGCGGTAGTTCTTGCATGCGTTTTCGGGGGATTTTTCTTCTTTGGAGATTTTTTCTTCTTTGGAGATTTTTTCTTCTTTGGAGACTTTTTCTTCTTTGGAGATTTTTTCTTCTTTGGAGATTTCCTCTTTCGCGGAGCACGTTTTCGAGGTTGCCTTTCATCCCCAAATTTCCTAACGGTTTTTGTTCCATCCCATCTCAGTAAACTGATGATAATAACACCACCTAGAAATCCACCACCTCCAGGTTTTAAAATAATTCTACGTTTAATTTCCTCATCAATATTCGGATCTGCTAACTGCTCGATATCTGCTCTATGTTTTGTCATATACGTGGTGGTTTGTTTTGGTAATTTGATTTTATCTTCAATGATGTTTTGTGCTGCCAACGTAAACCATTTTAAAATTTCTTTTAATCCTGCTTTCAACACAGATTCTCTTTCATATCTATTGGTTTGTTGACTTAAATTTCGCAAAGCAGCTAAAATTGAAGTTGGCGTGGATGGTAAAGCCATGTTTACTCACTGTCGCCTATTGATAGAATGACAATATAAATTAAAATGAAGTCATTTTTATTTAAAAAAAAAACATTATAACGATTAAGCAGGGGAATAAACGGTTGGACCTCTTTCATCTTCTTCATAACGATGAAATATATCTGTTCGCAGTCTTAATTCTTTATTTGTTCGTGAATGGAAATCGATGACAAGATATCCATGATCCATCGATGTAGCATCTTCATAAGCAGACAGTAAATGTGGAGCTTGCATTTGGTGAGCTAGTGTTTTAATCTGATTTTTATCTCGTTCATTTCGAAATAAAATCATGTATCTTGAATTAAGACTGATGGTTCGACTCGATTTCGATTGTTGAAACATATTTTGTGTGATATAAATCACGCTTGCATTACGGTGATGTCCTTTTCTTGTAAACCAAAGTTTAATTTTTTCCTCATCTTTTTCACCCAGCATATCATCAAAGACGATTAAATGCGGTATAGATACATCGCTGACAATCTCGTTTTCATCGTCAGGAATTCCTTCCACGAATTTTATTAATTCAAACTGCGAATTGAATTTCTCCTGCATAAGATTGTAAGCATACTGCCATTCTTTGTAACACCAGACAACTCTTTCAGGAACGATATTGAACAAATCTTCTCGATAGTCAATTAATTTATGAACAAAGACTGTCTTTCCACAACCACTCGGACCTGTGATGAAAATATTACAAGGATGTTGAAATAAAATAGCTTGTACATGCACCTCCATGATTTCTTTACTTTTCTCTTTAAGGATTAATAATAAAATGACAACATAAATAACGATGAAAGCATTTTTATTCAATCATTTCTTCAAAAAAAGATCAGTCTTGGAAATTGTAGATAGATCATATAAAATGTTATGTTCTATCTACATGCTCAACCCCCAGGACCATGTTCTTAATTCAAAGACAAAAGCAGGTCAATCCCTCCACTAAGCTATAAAATGCAAACAGATTTTTTCCTATAATCATTCATCTCTCGTTTCTCGAGTAGTGCAAATAAATCATAAAGTATACCAAGACGAGAAAAAATCAAATATGGGGCAGCTAATTTTTCAATTAAAAAAATCTTGCAGAGAAAAAACTTTTAGCGATAGAAAAAATCTTACAGACAAAAAAAGTTGTAGGTAAATTTTTTTCAAATAAAAAAATCTTGTAGAGAGAAAAAAATTTTTAGCGATAGAAAAATTTTTTACGATTAAAAAATTTGGATAAAAATTTCGGATAAAATTTTTTTTACAATTTAAAAAAGTTCTGCAGATAAAAAACTAGGGACGAATAAAACTAGGGACGAATAAAATCTAAGGTTGGGTAAGTCTAGACGAATTGATTTCCGGGAAATGCCGGAAAATACCCACACTCAGATCATATAGTCAGGCAATGTCTAAAGATCATACTGCTAGGAGTCGAAGAAAAGACTAAGTCCAACGGTGATAGAGAAAGATTGAGACGAACAAAGACGGAAAAAAGACTAAGTCCAACGATGGTCTTTGCCTGAGCCAAGCTGAGGAGGGGAAAATAACCCATATCTTGGAAAAAAAAGACTAAGTCCAACGATGACAGAGAAAGGCCTAAGTCAAACGATAGTCTCTGCCGAACCATGTCATTACGACCCGTGCGCGCGTGCGTGCGGATGTATTAAGTCCCCTTTTCACAGACCATGGTTAAAAAAAGGACCCCAGCCGCGTCAAAAATGGCGGACATCTGCCTCCGGTTTGACAATTTGACCGGTCTTTTGAGACTAAGTCTTACGATAGTCTCTACCGAACCATGTCATTACGACCCGTGCGCGCGTGCGCGCAGATGCATTAAGACCCCTTTTCACAGACCATGGTTAAAAAGGACCCCAGCCGCGTCAAAAATGGCGGACATCTGCTTCCGGTTTGACATTTTGACCGGTCTTTTGCCCAAATTGGTCCCCCTACAACCCGCCGTGGCGGGCTGTAGGAGGACCCGGGAGGGCTGTAGGAGGACCACGGGAGGGGGGCAGCGGGACCGAGTCTCGCTGCCCCCTCCTTTACTACTACTGGTCCTTAGACATGCAGAAAATTGACAGATAGCAAAAAGTTGCGGCCCAGGTCAGCCTGCGCGGACTGTGCAGGCTGACCCTGGTCGATACTTTTTGCAGATGCATTAATAATCCCCTTTTCATAGAGCAGGGCTCATATATTTTGCGCTGAAAGAGTATAAGTTGACAGACAGCTTAGACCACGATCAAACAGCACAGAATAAGCAGTACGATGTTTGATCTATACTTCGAAATATTTATGTAGTAAGATATTCTGTTGAAAAATTGAAATTTACCTGATTGAAGATTCCCTTTCCATCAAAGCCAAGCTCTGTGAAAAGGGGGTTTAATGCATCTGCAGAAAGTATCGACTCGCGTCAGCCTGCGCTGTCGGCGAAGGCTAACCAGAATCAAAACTGTTTGGTTCTAGTAAATTTTCTGCATGTTCAAGGACCAGTCTAGCCCAGCATTCTGTCGGTTGTTATACAAAATGGATACTATGTACCCATAATTATGCGATGACTTGTTTGGTTTAACCCTTTCCCAAACGACAAAAATTTGGACTGGTCCAAATTGAAAGAGTTTGCAGACGACAATTTTAAATTTGATGAAAATGGCAGAAAGTTATCAAAAAGGGTAGAAAACACAGTGGGAAAAGGAGAAATTGCTCGTTACGAGCAATTTCTCCTTTTCCCACAGTGTTTTCAAAAGACTTGTACTGCAGACACGTGAAAACCAGGGCTTGTTTGGGAAAGGGTAATATATCACGGATATGCATTATATCCCCTTTTGCAAGAGCTTCGTTCATCTATATGACACTTTCAATATAAACTATTTTTGAATATTTTGCCAAGGACAAAAATGTAGACTTGTCCCATCGAAAGTAGATGCAGTTAACTATTCTAACACGGTTCAAACAATGGAATTTGTCTTTGAAAGGGTTTTTTGAAAAATAGCTGGAAAGGGAGAACAGAGCTGATTGTCGTTTTCTTCAGAGTTGTTCTAACATGAAATGTTTTGAAAAGGGTTAACCATTCTCCAAGGGATAATTTCGTAGACCTATTGAAATTGAAAGTATTTCTAGGCGACAGCTTTAATGTGGCTCAAACGACGGTTTTCGTCTTTGAAATGCCAAAACAACAAACCCTTGAAAGCATTGAGGAAAAGTGATAAAGTACTTGTTTTTTAGCACTTTTTTTTTTTTCAAATTCCTCATGTCTTTCTAAATTCCTAATACTGACTTTTTCTTCACAAAAAAGGGACTGGTAGGTTTATTAAACCACGTTACGGTACATGTTATTTCTTGGCCAACCAGAATCTAGAAAAAAAGAGAGACAAAAAGAAGAAATGATGGGGGAATGGAAAGCTTTCTGAAAAATGAGCAATTGCAACAATCATTTACTCTTTTGTCCACAATGTTTCAAAAGTGGACCAATGTTGGGAAATATTATAGTGCTCAACCGTTTGGTAATCGATATCGACTGTTTTTCTGCTTATTTTCCTGGATTAAACAGATAAAATTTTGTAAATAAAATCTTTCGTCTAGGTGCTGATCGCTTTCGATGACATTGTGGAAAAAGAGTACATTGTTCACTATTTCTCAGTCAAGTTTCTTATAAACATGTAACCGAGCCCGGGAGTTAGGTCGGAAAAAGGCTTGAACGATCGCTGGCTCGGCTTCCAGCTTGGACGATTCTATCCAAGAATTAACTGGGACAGGATTCACCCCCATACTCACGGCTAAGCATTGTTCCGACGATGTCTAAGTGGGAAGACAGTCATCAGCTTGGAAAGAATATTATACTGGTTAAATAAACTCCAGGTTGCATGGATAGGTGCACTGGTGCTGTGATTTAATTTTGAAAACAGTGTTAAACACACACATATTGCGTGTTTGTGCGTGCTGGTTGTCATCATTTTCTCTTGTTCCCACCATGTTTTCAAAAGCCTGCTTCCGCAGGGTCGTTAAAATTCGGAATTATTTGGTAACAGGTTGAAACTTGAATCATATAAAAAAAAAAGATAAAGAAAAGATACAGAAAAGTGCCTTACGATTTTTTTGTTGATTTATTCTACAAGAATGTTTATGTAAAATCTTTTTCATAAAAGAAACTGCATACAAAGTATTCAAAGGTATCTAATTTGGTAATGATTATGAAAACGGCTTTCATTCTATAATTGGCGTGCAACACACGAAAAGGGGCCTTCGGACATTTGCGTAAAGTCTTGTCTCGGATTAGCCTGCGCAGTCCGCGCAGGCTAATCCGAGACAACACTTTACGACTACATAAGATTTTTTCATACAGTAGACTTTCGTGAAACAGAAAATGGCACAAAAACTGAAAGTGTCGTCTCGGATTAGTCACAGACTGCACAGGCTTATCTGGGACGACACACTTTTACGCATATGTCCGAAGGTCCCTTTTCCTGTGTTGCACGCCACATCATCTTGTCTAATCGTAGGCTGTTTAATATTCGCTTACATAATTCATCAGAGACCAAAATATATGAGCCACGCTCTGACAAAAAGGGGCTTAATGCATCCCCCCTCTCATGCATTATAAATGTGACTGAAAAATTGAAATTTATTTTGGAAAGGGTAGAAAGCATTGAAGGGAAAGGAGAAAATGCTGGTAACCAGCATTTCCTCCTTTTCCCACAATGTTTTCTACCCTTTCCAAAATGAATTTCAGTTTTTCAGTCACATTTATTTTGTCGTCTGCAACTGCTTTCAATTTGGACCAGTCTAAAATTTTGTCGTTTGGTAAAGGGTTGTCTCTAACTTGTCTCTAACGGAATTCTTAGATCATCAGATAGTATTGCAAGCTAGTTTATTATATGTAGGACCTGTATTGAATATGTTAGCACAGTAACTAGGTAATTCTGGCGTATCTTATAAATGAACAAGTCACTGTCTTCTAGTCATTGCGATAGATAAAAGCCAATACGACAACACCAGTACCACAGTCGACAAAACGCACAATCCATTGTCAAGCAGTTTCAAGAGAGCTGGCCAACGGAGACCAGATCCGCATTGTCCCAACCTGGCCGAAAACCAAATGCATTTTGTATTGCCGTATATGTCGAATATTCTTGACTCTACTATAGTGTAAGCTATTAGGAATACACTAACGGATAACAATACAATTACATACAGAAGAAAATAGGAGTATGCAATAGCATTGTAAGGCAATAAGGTGACCAGTACAGTCATGTATAAGCAACATGCCAGAAACACGTTCATTGACAAGGTTCCCTTGTCTCCACTGTTTATTGGCACGAGAAATGTACAGGGGCATAACAGAGATAAAGCTAGGGCCGGAACGATCAAAGTTAAAGTGACAAAATGAACTCTTCTTTCTAATGTGAAATGGTAATCGATGTAGCACATATTATCAGCTTGTCTTAATTCATTAGCTGTGTTGATCACTTTCCATTCAGCATTGTCTACGAAATCTGTCATGTCTACTCCATCTTCAGCCTTGAGTAACTCGAGTTTAACTGTAGATATATCTTCGTCATCCACGTAGTAAGAGAGGGTACAACGTTGTTCGTCGTAAGGATAGAATGTTATGTCGACCTGACACACCACACTGAAATATAGCAAGTTTACAGACATATTAGGACAAACAGCTGTCTACTATTAAGCCATTCGTCAAATTTTTGAAGGTTAAATCAAACAAAAACAAACAAAACATATTTGGAGATATTTTTCTGTCCCGATACTAGTCTTACAACTGCTATGCTTCCATGGTGCTGAAACCAAATGCAGACAACCAAGTTTTAATCTCCGTTTTCAACTGAAGAGCGATATAATTATATAACTCAGCCATGCTCTGTGAAAAGTGGGCTGAATGCATCTGCAGCCTGACCTGGGCCGAAAGTTTTCGCTATTTGTCAATTTTCTGTATATCCAAGGACCTGACTTCGTCACGATTAAGTCGGTTGTTAAAAAAAGTGGCTATTATGGATACTTAAGTATGTAATGGCTGGCTTGATATTATGCATCACAGATATGCATTAAGCTCCCTTTTGCCAGAGCATGACTCAACTAGAATTGTTGCGCCAGGCCAACGAACACCTTCCATCCAGAGTCTTGTCACTGGATCAGTTTCAGTTTCCGATACAAAACTTAAAAAGACCGGTCATAATGAAAAATGCAGGTGCACTGGTTTTCGTCATAGGGAGGTTTCCATTAACCCTTAGAGTGCCGAATAAACCTGCCAGACATTTTCATTCTGGAAATATGACCCAAATAATTTCAATTTCGTGGTTGCTTTTGTCTACAGTGATTCAGTAAAGCGGACAGTGTAGATCAAAGATCAGGCTGCACGTTTTGTGCAGCCTGATCTTGATCTACACTGGCCGCAAACGCAACTATAGTCGTGAAAGGCACTTTAAGGGTTAAAATTACAGTCATTTTTGCAGAAAACTGTAAGAGGAAAAGAGGACATAAGTGGACAGCCTGATTCTATTAAAACCCACTAACTGTAGAGGTATAATAAATTTGAGTCAGGCACTGTGAAAAAGGGGGTTTAATGCATCTGCAAAAAAGTACAGACCCATGTGACCTGGGTTGAAACTGTTTGCTATATGTAAATTTTCTGCAAGTCCAGGGACCATCCTATCTCCAGATTCCGTCGATTGTTAGACGAAACAGATTTCACGGATACGTAATTATGTGATGACTTGATTAGTATATAAATTAATGCATTAACCCTTAAAGCGCTGAATTAATGATTTGGATCTTTTTAATTAGGAAAAACAGTCCAATATATTACTATTTTAAGGTTGTTTCCATTGGGATATGTAACATAGTAGCAGACAGTGTAGATCAAAGATCAGACTGCACAGAACGTGCAGTCTGATCTTGATCTACACTGTCTGCAAAACAACTTACGTTGGTTCCAGGGCTTTGAGGGTTAAGAAGGTAGCATTAAACCCCTTTGCCAGAGCGCCGTAAATTATTCTTTTTCCGTAATTCTTCAGCGTTGAACTGAAAAAAAATGAGCTGGAGCGTGTTTGTATTCAATGAAAAAAAAATTAAAAAAGTACAGTGTTTAGACATGTATGCGTTTTCTCAGTTTTCGGCTGATTGCGCATTGGGACTGGTAAAGTCTTTACTATAGCAATTCTTTTGGCTGATAGAAAGCAGGAAATCAAAATCTAGTTTCGAAACTATCAGCTCTCTGACTTCTTACTTAAACTAGCCAATGATTTTTTTTTCTGAACTAGGCAGTGATGTTTTAAACGAACACCACAATGACGAAAAAAGTGACAAAAAGAATTCCAGATATTGTCAGTTAGGACGCTGTTTTAGTCAGAATAATCTTGACTTGCCAGGATATCTTTTAAAAAATATCTCCAGAGCCTAAGCCTAGTGCCTAGCACAGACCTAGTACCTACATAAGCCAGGCAACATATGAATTAGCAAGCAGCAATCGAGATACACATCCACAACACCGTTAACTCTGTACTAGACGACAAAACTGTAGACTTCAATATTCTGGGAGGATTTGCGGACGACAATGTTACTTTAATGATGGGATTTCTCTTTGAGAGGTTAATAACATTGTGGGAAAAGGAACAAATGCAGGTTACCAGCAATTTTTCCTTTTCCCATAATGATTCCAAATCTTTTCCTCGGGGTCGTTGAACTCGGAATTGTTTGTTAACCCTTTCCCAAACAAGCCCTGGTTTTCACGTGTCTGCAGTACAAGTCTTTTGAAAACACTGTGGGAAAAAGGAGAAATTGCTCGTAACGAGCAATTTCTCCTTTTCCCACAGTGTTTTCTACCCTTTAGGATAACTTTCTGCCATTTCATCAAATTTAAAATTGTCGTCTGCAGACTCTTTCAATTTGGACCAGTCCAAAGTTTGTCGTTTGGGAAAGGGTTAAATGGAGAGGAAAACACAATTAAGCATTAATCTACTAAGCGCTAGTCACCGACCTTTGCGGACAGTGTAGATCAAGATCAGACTGCACAGAACGTTCTGCCTGATCTTGGATCTACACTATCTGATAAGGACATATTTTTCTCCAAAAATAAGTTTAAAATAACACTATTCGGGTTTTTACAATCGGCTTGAAAGTTCTCTTTAATATATTTAGTGGGATAAGGGTTAAAAACAGAGAAAGAAAACCTGTACGTATCCTCCGGCCACCACATAACTGCCCCGCTATAATGAAGAAGAGCAATGTCTGTATTATGACTGCCAACCACACTTTTACCGCCCACATCCTAAAATAGATGCGCAAAAAAGTAGTTCGCACGAAATCAACCTCGTCCGTATCGACAAAGTTTCCATTTGAAATATCTTCGCTCACCTGACCTTAAAAATGGCGACACCAGTGTTAATTACAGCAACAGCTTAAAGTTATTTATATTATAAATCTGTTAGCAAAACTTCACAACTTCAAAACAAGGTATTTGTCAAAGGAAAATGTATTCCTACTGATTTGCACTAACAACTTTGACCAAAGTATTTTTAGTGGAGTATTTTAAATGACTCTGAGAGCAGTTAAATCAGTCTATTTCTGGTGAAGACATGTAAAGTGTCGGTGCATATCACAAAATGTAACACAGCCGAGTATGTGATACAACAGATCACCTGAGGTTTACTGCACGCCTTGCTCCTTAGTGCTTCTGCTTTTTGCACTTACGTCATTTCCTGATATTCTTTGCTTATTATATTCGACAGGGGTAAAAAATCGAGTGGCTACAAAAAGTATGTAGTAAAAAGAGATGCAGACCAGCGGGAACCAAAAATTTTATCAACTCTATCTCTTCACGTAGCCCCTTAAACCGCTAGATAAAAAGATTGAAGATTTACAGCCAATAGTACATACAGAAATATTATTTATTATTATTTGTTGCTGTAAAGAAACTCATCGTATCGAGCAGTGCAGATCCAAGATCAGGCTGCACGTTCTGTGCAGCCTGATCTTGATCTACACTGTCCGCAAAAGGTCCATTAGTCGCGCTGAGCAGCCTACGGGTTGATCTCTATGTTTTGGGTACCCATTAGAAATCGCTTTGTACGATTCTTAACCTTTTACCGCACAGTACCGCCTTTTAACGACCCTGGAAAAAACGCCTTTTGAAAACATTGTGGAAAAAGGAGAAAATGCCGGTTACCAGCATTTTCTTCTTTTCCCACAATGTTTTCTGCCCTGTCAAAGAAAACTTGCACCATTTGAGCCACATTGAAATTGTCATCTGCAAATGCTTTCAATTTGGACAAGGCTAAAATTTTTTTCGTCTTGGTTAAATATTAATTCTAAATCCTCAGACTAGCCATCTTCTTGGACGAGACAGAAACATCTCAGCAAATATAGATCACAAATCTTAGAATTTAGAAAATAAAAAAGACAAATGAAAAAGAAACTGTTAGTGCATACAAACCAAGATTTAAAGAAAAAATTCTAATTACCGTTTGACGAGCAATTTAATTAACCCTTTACCACATAATTCCGAGTTTTGGATGACCCCCAAGAAAGAAATCTTTTGAAAACACTTTTGGAAAAGGAGAAAATGCTGGTAAGCAGCATTTTCTCCTTTTCCCGTAATGTTTCCTACCCTTTCAAAGACAAATTCCATCATTTGAGCCACATTTGCAGTCTGCGAATGTTAAGAAAATGAACATAGATTTTGTCGTCTGATAAAGAGTTAAGTTAAAACGTTTTGATAAAAAAGGACGTAGTTGCTTACAATTAGTGTATGAAAATAAAGCAATAGCATTTATGTACGAAACTGAAATGCTTCCAGAACTTGGAAGAAAGCGATAAACCCTTCTCCAAAAGTCAGATATCGGTATTTACCTGAAGCATACACTATGTGCTGGCAGAAAATGATTGATTGATTGATTGAATGGTGTTTTACGCCGCTTTCAAATAATATTTCAGTCATATCACGGCGACAGATCACATATTCATGTATTTCCTGGGTTTCACCAGTACTAGGCTAGGGCTCTGTAGTGTCTTGCCCAAGGACACTCCCACGAAAAACCCAGTGGATCCAGTGAGGCTCGAACCCGGGGCCTCCAGGTTACGAGTCCTACACTTTACCACTGAGCCACGCAGGACCCCTCGGCAGAAAATGAAAGTAGATGCGTCCATGATAAAATCTCTCGAGTTATCGAATCCAAAAAAGAAAAAGCATTATTCGTGAATGCTAAACTTGGCTTGGTCTTAGTCTTTGAGACCACTGAGGATTAGGATTTGATTGCATAAATCGTGCAGTTTGATCTTTGATCCGCACTGTCCATTTTGCAAAAAAAATCATGGACAAAAGCAAACTTAATATTGCATATGTACGGGATATTGATATGCTGTAGAAGTTTTCCTAGCGTTTGTATTTGCTTCGAAATACGTCTGAAAATTTGATATCGCGCGAGACCACAAGTCGATAGCGATGTCAAAATTTTCTTACGCAGCGAGAAGCAAATACAAGCGCAAGAAAAGGTAAGTTTCAAAAACCAGATATTGCAATTATTGACCAGTCTAATCGAAAACGGTAATAAAAAAAAAATCAGATACCTGTTTGTTGGATAGCCACCCTACGAGTTTCGGATGAATATTATAGCGTAACATAATCGCACGCGGAACATGCCATCATACTATATGGCCCGCAACATGCGAAATGAGACCTTCGAACATTTGCGTAAAGTGTCGTCTCGGATTAGCCTGCGCAGTCCGCGCAGGCTAATCCGATACGGCACTTTACGACTACATAAGATTTTTTCATACAGTAGACTTTCGTGAAATAGAAAATCGCTCAAAAACGGGAAGTGTCGTCTCATATTAGTCACAGACTGCACATGCTTATCCGGGACGACACACTTTTACACATATGTCCGAAGGCCCCTTTACCTGTGTTGCACGCCATATTTGGAACCGTATTTGACCCTTTGTAGATACGGATTCTTTTTCCGTCGTGTGTGATTTTATCCGCATTCGATGCATATATTTGAGCCGCAAAATTACACGTATAAAATAATTTTGGTCATCTTTCTAGACTTAAAACGTCTGTTGGGTTTATTAGGTGCGATAAGTTTAACAAGTGTTACCTTTACTATCTTGATTTTAGGCAGCCACATCGTCCTTGTAGGGATTCGAACAGTTTTAGTCACGTTGTACATTTGAGGATCCCACTGCAGAAGTTCATCCGTCCAATGGAACTTAAAATAGCCATTGACTGAAAATATTTGTTCCTGTGTATTCATTTCAATCACTGTGTAAGGTACAAAACTCGATCTTATGACCACAGTCTGACTCTGGTCGCTTCGTGGTCGCGTGCGTTTGTCATACTGGTCGAACATGTGCTCTAATAGTGCTCTCATTTGCCCAATATCCTCAATCAGCCCCGTTTCTGTATTTGTGCCAATGTTGTTATTTTCGCCATTTGATGAAGTTGCATCATTGATGCCAACAGTTGTGTATCCTACATTGTCAACCATTTGTTCTTGCACTTGGTTCGTTGTCATAGAAATATTTATAAACGAATTCGCCTTCGTGGTGGGTTGTTGATACTGAGAAGCCGTAACGTGGTCGACGTTTAATCTCAATGGAATGGTGGTCAGAGGATGTTGAATTGCATCAATATGCTGACTCGGTTGTTGAACATTGCCAGAAGGAGGTGCATGACCAATGCTATCTGTAGAAGCTGTGGTCAGGATATGTGGTATTGCTATCTGATCACTAGGCGTCTGATCATGTTGAGGAGTCAACAATGGGATAAAACCTCCCGTGGTGACAAAATTAATCGAGGGCAGTGTTGGACCCATAGAATAAACCTTTGTCGTGCGTCGAGGTATGACGTGAATTTCATAATCATCAAACTGCGTTTTATCTGAACGAAATCCTGTTTGGGTAGCCACATCTTTTACACTGAATACAAGATAAATCAGCAAGAACATGTCTTCTGTCGATTTTCTCATTGCTGGGAGTCGTTTCTTACACTACCTACAAATTTTGGTCAAATTTTGTCCTTTTGATATGGGCCATGCTCTGGCAAACGTGGGCTTAATGCATCTCCGTAATGCATGGTACCAAGCAACTTGTCACATAATTAGGGATCCATAAAATCCATTTTGTCTAACAACCGACTGTATCATAAAGTAGGCTGGTCCTTTGACATACAGAAAATTCACCAATAGCGAAAAGTTTCGGCTCAGGTCAGCCTGCGCAGGCTGACCTGGGTCGATATTTTTCGCAGATACATTAAGCACTCTTTTCACTGAGCAAGGCTTATATAATAATGTAACATTACCATAGTGTCAACATGTTATCCTGGATTTTATCTGATGTTTGTTTCTACAGGTATGTCACTGGTACCTTGGTAAAGTCGAACACGATGTCAATTTATTAGTCTGGAACAATCTATTACAAAAGTAAATGTAATTCACTAATAAGCAGAGAGAGAGAGAGAGAGAGTCAGTCTTCAACGGCCTCACACGACCAAAAAAAAAAATTGGTCAAACCTCCAACTCAATTTATTCACAGTTGTTGTTTTTATTTAATACGATGTGATTGATTGTATGGTGTTTAACGCCGTTTTCAACATTATTACAGTTATATCGCGGCGGCCAGTGCACCTATCCATGCTTTCCTGGAGTTTCATTTACCAGTACTCCGCACTATATTCTTTCCAAGCCACTGGCTGCTTTCCCACATAACCATCGTCGAAACAATGGTCAGCGGTGAGAAAGGAATGAATCCTGTCGCAATGACTATTATCAATCCTCGGAAAGAAATTGGCCGAGCCGGCGATCGAACCAGCGATCTCCTGTTCTCAAGTCCTGTACGCTACCGACTGAGCTACGGGGCTTGGCCCGAATATGATGTAACAAGTTTTGAAATTGTCCTATTCAAACACAGTTTCGTTGATATTCATTTCCGCTATAAAAACCTAGATACTGCATTTTCAAACCTTCTCTGGTAAAAGAATCTCAAAGTGTAGTGGAAAACATTGTTTCTAAATAGAATCCCGTGTTTTATCCAGCCTGTTAATAATACACACTGTTCACTGTACACTGAAATAATGCAAAGAGAATTGGCACTCAGGGAAAAGGGAATTTAACTCTTTACCACACAATCCCGACTTTTAACGACCCTGAGAAAGAAGCCTTTTGAAAACATTGTGGGAAAAGGAGAAAATGCTGGTAACCAGCATTTTCTCCTTTTCCCACAATGTTTTCTACCCGTCCTAAAACTAATTTCAATTTTTCAGTCACATTTATTTTGTCGTCTGTAAATGCTTTCAATTTGGAGTAATCTTAAATTTTGTCGTTTGGTAAAGAGTTAATGACCCTCCATGATGCAATATACCAAGTTCGGACATGCTGATATAGGTCTGTATTTCTTTTACAAATGCATTAATTAAAGCCCCTTTTCACAGAGCATGACTTTCTTGTAAGAAGACCATTAAGGCCCGTGTCCACCAACCATTGTAAATTGCCGTCTTAGTTCAATTCTAAATTTGGAAAAGTAACACAAATTCTGATTAGCTGAACTATTTGGTTAAGTGAATCAGAAAAAGTGTTACTTTTAAATTTACAAAATTATTGAGAATAAAGATTAAGAATACAATTACAATGGTTAATGAATACGGACCCAGGTGTCAAAAAAAGTTCTTCGTAAATCATTGTTTCTCGAGCTAGTCACAAGTTGTCCATTTTGCCATTTTCACATACGTAGTAAAATCAGTTGAATTAAAGATAAACTGACCATTCTGTAAAATGTGATCTTCCCGTCTAGAAAGTCAATGATAAATATATATATTTGCTGCGCCCTGGCAAAAAGGGGCTTCAGGCATCTCCGTGATGCATTATACCAATCAAGCCATCACGTGAAAAGGATCCATAATAGCTATTTTTAACAACCGACTTGATCATTAGGTAAACTGGTCCTTGAACATACAGAAAATCGACCAATAGCGAAAAGTTTCGACTCAGGTCAGTCTGCGCGGACTGCGCAGGCTGACCTGGGTCGATACTTTTCGCAGATGCATTAGGCTCCATTTTCACAAATGATGCCTCATACAGTTTTGCTATAACACGAAACTATATGATTCTATATATGATTTCCGTAGGTCTCATATCTCAACGGCGGTTCATATTTTCTTGTCAACTTTAAATGGCTACTTCCGCAGATTTTTTCTTCGAATTTAATTGGATGTATTTGCTCTCGCGTTGGAGCACTTAGAGAAAGAGTACCATTTGAAAAGAGTAGGTCATCCATTTTTAAGTTCAATTAAGGGTCGTTGTTAAAATGTTAAAAGCCATAATGCAAAAAATCAACATTCCTTACTATTAAATTTTATGTCAATCGAACTCACATCCGGTAACTTTATAAAACTGATTTACAATTACTTATCGCTTATCAGTTCCAGTATCACTTCACTCCTATAGGGATAAAAGAAGATCAAAGTAGGAAAGTCGGAATTAATCCTTTACAAAAATTTAACGAATTTTAACGACTCTGATGTAGAAGAATTTTGAAAACATTTTGGAAAAAAGGAGAAAAAAGCTGGTAACCGGCATTTTCTCCTTTTCTCGCAATGTTTTCTGTACTATCGAGGACAAATTGCACCTTTTTAACCACCTTTAATTTGTCGTCTGCAAATGCTTTCAGTGTGGAATAGTGTACAATTATGTCTTTTGGTAAAGAGTCAAAAAAGTAGTCCGACCATATTGTCAAGGCCACTTGCCATTGGATCAACAACTACGAATGAAATAGGGGAGACTGATGAAATTTGACCAACATCCACAAAATGTTTTAATCATTTTGCCGCCGAGTATCAAGATCTGACGCCACACAACGTGACGATCAAAAACTATTTCGATTTGCTATGGGTTTTACCACAAACCCGAAAAAAAAAAGTCGAATTTATTTCATTTGGAGTGTAAACAAGTGTGGCACTGAGGTGACATGTGCATTTTTTTTTGTATTTATCTCGTTCCCACAAGATAATAATTTGTTCTCTCGAGTTTTTTTTTTTTTTATAAAAAAATTATGCAAAACACAAAATTCGTTTTTCTCGATTTTTTTTTTTTTAAATAAAAAATTATGCAAAAAAAAAAAAAAAAAAAAAATCGTTTTCTCGAGTTTTTTTTTTTTTTTTTTTATAAACAATTTTGCAAAAAAACTCAACTTTCATTTTCTCGATTTATTTTCATATAAATAATTATGCAAAAAACGAAATACTATCTCGTTCGAACGAGATAATCAGCCAATCCAAGTCATCCATTATGTCGTTCGCACGAGATAATAAGTCGTGCTAACGACATAACCATCCAATCAGATTCCTCCTACTAATTCCTATTTTTACACGGAGTCCATGTTCTTCATAGTTTCACTCAACATGATAGTTTGCATCCACGATTGTTTCAGAAATCGAGAAAACGATTTTTGTTTTTTGCATATTTTTTTTTATCAACAAAAAAAAAAAAACTCAAGAAAACTAATTTTGTGTTTTGCACACACACACACACACACACACACACACACACACACACACACACACACACATATATATATATATATATATATATACAGTGTTTCCGTTTGAATAAAATTTTACTGAGTCCCTGGGACCCAGTGCCACTGAAAAAGTTGAGTCCCATTGACTTTCATCTGAGTCCCAATTTTTCTTCTGTAAATCATCATTTTAATGAAGACGCTTTGGTTGGGGGATAGAATGAAGAAGGGAAAAAACCTTGCACTTCACAAGATTTTTTCTCCCTTTCCACATAGTAATTTCCTGAGAATAGCAGTTCTGAAATACTATCCTGAATGACTCTTAATGAAAGGTAACCTTTTAGGAGTCCACACAATCCTGAATATTAATAACCATGAGTAAGAAGGCCTTTGAAAATAGTGTGGGAAAAGGAGAAAATACTTGTAACGAGCATTTTCTCCTTGTCCTACAATGTTTTCTTCCCTTCTTTAGACAAATTTCAGTATTACAGTCACTCTTCTTTTGTCTTCTTCAAATGCTTTCAGTCTGGACAAGTCTAAAATTTTACTGTTTTATAAAGAATTAAATGGATTGGCCTGTTAACCTTATGAAAAGGAAGATCAAATCACAAAACAGAACCAAATTTAGGTACAATTAAGCCTTGTAATATGAATGACTAGTTTAACCTGACTAGAAATTAGAATTCTTGCAAACAAAAATATATAAAATAAAAAGACTTAATGGAAACTCTTATGAAACAAATAAAAAGTTCAGTTCTTAATGAGTGAATCATGAATATTTTGGTAAACAGGAGTTTGTTTTATTATCATGACACTGACAGTCAGTCAACTTATTTTTTCCTGTCTTTCAGAGCTCTGAATTTTCCAGCAGCTCGTGCATAATCAAACTGAGCAAAGTCTGGTCCATTGATACTAATCCTCATAATATCTTGAAGAGTGTCCTGCCCCAAACGATTTCTGGCCTTAGTTTTACTGATGTTCTGGACTGAGAACCCGCGTTCACAGGAGGCACTGTTCAATGGTATACTCAGTACAAGCTCTGCAAGAGTTTTATAGTCTGGGTATTCTTCACACAGTGTTGTTATTACATGCTGGACATAGTCTGAAAACTCAAGATGTTTATGAAGTCTGGTATGGTGCTTGAATTGGAGAAAATCTTTTATGCACTGCTCTCTGTTTATAAGATTATCAACATCTTCAGCTTCTGGTTGATAATGGTCCAACAAAAATTGAAGGTGATCTTTTCCATAAGCTGAAATAGCTTCTGGATCATCAGGGTAGAGTTTTGGAGAAAATATGACATTAGAGCTTTTCAGGACATTCATCGTATCACTCGGGAACCGTTCCTCAAGTTTCTCAAGTAGATTGCCTATCAATGAATCTTTGATACCCATAAAGTCTGTTTCATCAGCATCTGTGAAAGTAATTGGCTGGTCTTGGTAGTTTCCTGTGTCAGATACCTGTTGCCGAAAAGCTGTGTATGTCAACAACTCATTACTATTTTGTCCAAAAGTAACCAAGGTGTTTCTTACAGTTTCTAATCCTGTTTGTAAACTTGAAAAGTCCAAGGAAGCCCTCTGTAAGACTTTCGACAGCTTTGTGAAAAGAGGAAGTATGTCCATGAGTAGGCAGGTTATTGAAATAAACTTGGGTTTATTAACAATACCAAGATAACCCCGAGCTCTGTCATTATTCACAGCTTCTTCACCAAGTGTAATGACCAAGGCTGCCCATGATGAATGTATAGCTTTAACAGCTTGATGTAAAGATAACCATCTGACTGCATGTGGTCGTTTCAGTGTAATTAAGTTTTCATCTTCAAGCAAGGAGTAAACAGCTCTCAATCTGTTATATCTTACTGCAGAATTGCTGAAGTAGAAATAAAGTCCTTCAACTGTTTCTTGGTATGTTTTCACTGCATTGATCGAAGCTGATGCCTGAGAAACAGCAAGAGCAAGCTTGTGTGCAACACAGTGAATATGAACTAATCGTTGGTTTTCTTGTTTCATTCTTGTCCCAACACCTGATCTTATACCAGTCATCACTGCAGCGCCGTCTGTTGCAAGGCCCATAACTTTACAATTCGGAATTCCAAATGATTCCATCCATTTCTTTACTTCATTATGGATTGTCTCTGCCTTCCCATCTTGGACATCAAGATTGGCTGCAAAATTTACACAGGATTTCCCATTTATTACTGTTTGAACATAAATGATCAGCTTTTTGAAAATTGCAATGTCACAGCTTTCGTCCAAAAGGATTCCAACAAATTTACTTTTTTCAACATTCTTTTTAAAGTCATCTGTCATTGAGCCGGAAATACACTGCAACATCTCTGATACAACATCACTAGAAACGTAGTGACCAGACTGCAGACATTCACAACCATTGGTTTTCTGTAGTTCAATGAGCTGAGGGAAAGTACTGAGGGAAATATTGTTTTTTACCATAAAATATACAGTCCTAAGCTGATGAATTAATGAATCATTTGATTTTGTTTCAGCTATTTCAAATGCCTTCTTTATGGACCCTTTCGCAGACTTAATTTGCATAGCACGTCTGTGGCCGTCGCTCGAAATATGTCGTACGATTGAGCTTCTCTGAAAGTCCGTACAACCTGTTGTGAAAATATTTTTTTGCTTTGTTTCACAGCAAATTAAACACTTCATGCGAATGGAAGAATCTGTATCATCAGTGTCTTTCACTAACCAATCTTTAAATGCAGGATCTTTCAGCCATTGGTCTTGGAAAGATCGAGAATGTTTTTTTTTTTTTCGACGCGGAAGCCATTTTCTGTTTCAGCATACAAGTGCTAAGCAACAGCTGATGCCCCGCTCTGTTCGACGGAAAATACAGTATATCCGTAGCGCGGGTAAACAGTCGTAGACTCATAGTTGTTTCTCAGTTCTATTTATAGACATTTTGGAATTCCGATGGCAGGTTGTTCAGGCGGAGTTTAAATTTTAATAGATCTATATGTATTTCAAATTCTTTTCGGTGTTGATGAAATCTAATTAAATTATCTTTTTGGCTCAAGTTTGACTGCGTCCAAAGGACGCGATCAGCTTATTTATTTTGCGTCCGAACTGATTTTAATGCGTATATAGATACTTTTACGTCGTAAACGGAAACACTGATATATATATATATATATATATAAACCTCGAGAAAACGAATTTTGTTTTTCGCATAATTTTTTATAAAAAAAAAAAAAAACAAAAACCTCGAGAAAACGAGTTATTATCTCGTGGGAACGAGATAAAAAAAAAAAATGCACATGTCACCTCAGTGCCACCGTAGTAAAAAGTTAAAGTTAACAAAAATGTGTCTATGAAGAATGGCTATGTGAAACAATATTGTGATTAGTGTAAAATGATGCTCACAGAATATCAATTCAATAACACTCTAAAAAACATCATTTAACATTTAGGCTGCTAAGCGCGACTCACTGACCTGTTGCGGACAGTGTAGATTAAGATCAGGCTGCACAGAACGTGCAGTCTGATCTTGGATCTACACTGTCCGATAAGGGGATATTTTATCGCTAAATATAAGTTTGAAATGGCATTATTCGGGTTTTTAGTACCGGTTTGAAAATTTACATTTCACTTATGTAGCAGGATGGGAGTTAATCTCATACCGAATTTATTTCATTTGGATTGTAAACAGTTAAAGTTAACAAAAATATGACTATGAAGAATGGCTATGTGAAACAATATTCATCTTCGCAAGCCAAGGATACTAACTCCACTTTGTTCGTTACGTACCCTTGGCCGCTGTCCTCTTTAAAAATCGAAACTCCCGCTGCGCCACCTATCGAATATCACGAGTTGCGTAACCTTTGCTGATGTTATTTCTGACCTATCAAAATGCTCGTAATAAAATTTGTTAGGCTATGCATCAAATATGGCTGCGCTTTCGGATTCATCACAATTTTCTGAAATTAATCAGACATACGATGATTCGCAATCATTTGGAGGTGGAACCCGTCCTAATATTTCACATAATTGATCATGAACTATAAAAAAAACTCATTAAATATCGATCGTCTACTCATTTTTTTGGCAAATTTTCGTCACAAACACGTCAACTTTGGTTTTGGACGGGCGCCGATATTATTGTTTTCTGTTTCGCGGAAGATTTCTTGTTACGGATGGTTTGATTGGACGCGATGGGTTTTGATCGCATCCAGTGAAATGGCGCAGCGGGAGTTTCGATTTTTAAAGAGGCGAGCGGCCAAGGGTACTACTTTAGTATCCTTGGCTTGCGAAGATGAACAATATTGTGCTTAGTGTAAAATGATGCTCATAGAATATCAGTTCAATAGCACTCTCAAAAAACATCACTTAACATTTAGGCTGCTAAGCGCGACTCACTAACCTTTTGCGGACAGTGTACATCAAGATCAGACTGCACAGAACGTGCAGTCTGATCTTGGATCTACACTGTCCGATAAGGGGATATTTTATCCCTAAATATAAGTTTGAAATGGTATTATGCGGATTTTTAGTACCGGTTTGAAAATTTACATTTCACTTATGTACCAGGATAGGAGTTAATCTCATACCTGTCAATTAACCCTTTACCACACAATCCCGAGTTTTAACGCTGAGAAAGAAGACTTTGCTGGTAACCAGCATTTTCTCCTTTTCCCACTATGTTTTGTACCCTTCCCAGAACAAATTTTATCATTTGAACCACATTTAGATTGTCGTCTGCAAATGCTTTCAATTTGGAAAAGTCTACATTTCTTGTCGTGTGGTAAAGAGTTAACCAAAGTTTATTTAGTTTAAACATATTTTATTCATATATTGATAACATACGTATTCATAATTAACAACAGCTAACTACATGAAAAGGATCGGAACGAAACCTATAAGCTTATAAAGTTCCTCTCCGATAAGTGGTCACTATTTAACAATAGTATGTTAAGGACAAAATATGGTCAGTTGTGTATGTGTGTGTGTGTTTATGTGAGTGTGTGTGTGTGCGCGATTGTATGTAGCATGGAGTGTCACCAACAAATATTCATTTGACATTTTAACAACATTTGCGGGAGAAAAGAGAAATAAAAAAAAAAAAAAAAAACATTAGTTATCAACCCTTTACAACATAATACAATCTGACCCTAAAAATGTGATAGAATAAGATAAGAATGTAGGGGGGAAAAAGAGTACCAATATAAACAATAATGGTACCTTTATATTTAAAAGTGCAGAGTTTTTACAAAGTAACGGAAATGGCATCTCAAACCTTAAATCGTTTACTTTCCGCAATATAAGAATGAACTGCAGTAAATATCTTTTCATTATCAGCAATGCTGAGACTCTCGTCACCAAAAAGAATTGTTTTTAGGCTAACATGGCCGATTTCTGACACACCTTGGATTAAACGGTTCCTAATTTCACGATAATATCTGCAGTCAAAAAAATAGTGTTGATTTGATTCTATTTCACCACAAGCACAGAGAGGAGATTCAGTTAAATTTCTGTAATAAAGATGTTGATTAAGTGCACTACATTTTGTCCGTAGCTTAGTGTGAATGACCTGAATCTTCCTTTCACCGAAAAAATAAAGCTTGTTTGGAACCGGTTTTTCTCTATTAATGAAACTTTTAAAGGCTGACAAAGAGTCCAGATTCCTAACATCAGTGGGTAGAGCATTCCAATCATTAACAACAGAGGGTAAAAACGACTTTAAATACAGATTAGTTCTGCATGCTATAGTTTGTAAGTTATGAGAACATCTTAGGCTATAGGAAGATGTACTGCCAACTGATGCAGGTACTAAAGCATTTAAATAGGTAGGAGCCAGTCCCTTTACCACTTTAAAAAATAATATAAGTTTGTGTTTGGATCTCCTATCATTCAGTAATTCCCATCCAGACTCCATATTAAGATCAGCTGGAGACACAAGTTTACTACACCCAGTTACGATTCGTGCCGCCTCATTTTGTACTTTATCAATTTGATCTTTTTGGTATTGTGATAAATTAGTCCAAATAACATCTGAATATTCAAGAACTGGTCGGATAAAAGAAAAATATATTGTTTGAAGAGACGCTCGATCTAGCCGCATCTTTAGACCTCGCATAATTCCAATTCTCTTCCATGCCTTCTCCAAAAACTGGTCTACATTATGATCCCAAGAGCCATCATTAGAAATGAAAATACCTAGATGTTTATGAACATGCACTGATGGGATTTCCACACCAGACATAAACAGCTTGGGATGGTCTGGTTTATTTCGTTTGCGAGATATTATTAATGACTCTGATTTTGAGGGATTAAACTTTACAAGCCACCTATTTGCCCAATCTGTTATTTTGTTGATGTCTGTTTGTAAAACTGTCCAGGCTAAATTAGGATCACCTACAACCATGGATAAACTAGTGTCATCTGCAAATAGGTTTATGTTTGATTCAATATCATTTACAATATCATTAATATAAACTAAAAATAGGAGAGGTCCGAGAATAGATCCCTGTGGAACTCCAGCATTAATTGGACATAAATCTGAGACAGCACCAGGTAGGACAACCCTCTGATACCTATTCGAGAGGTAGTTGGAGAACCATGAAAGAAGATTACTTCCGATTCCAGCTTTATGTAGCTTGAATAAAAGGCCTTTGTGCCATACCTTGTCAAAGGCTTTACTGATATCAAAAAATACAACTCGGACTTCTAATCCTTCATCCAAGGCTTTGCAAATTTTATCATATAAAAATACAACTTGGTTGATGGTTGAGTCTCCAGGCATAAATCCTGATTGACTAGGTGTGAAAAAATTAGTATCTTTCAGGTGATTAAATACATATTTAAATATTATTCTTTCGAAAACCTTTTCCATGGTTTAATAAAGATACAGGTCTATAATTACTTGCAAGACATACATTTGAAATTTTCCAAGAAGAGGGAAATCTACAGGTGTTCAAAGATTGATTATAGAGTTGACTGAGAGGGTTGCATATTTGATGTGCAACTTCAATTAAAATTCTATTATTTATACCATCAGGACCAGATGCCTTACCAAAACAGAGTGTTCTTAGAACATCTAATACTTCATCGGGGGTAATCGATATTGAATCCAAGAAGTTACCATTAATTCGGATATCATTATCTGGCAGGATATTGATTGGGTCGTCAATGTTTGATTGCTTGGCGAAAAATAAATTTAAAACGTTAGCCTTTTCACATTCATCAACAACCATTGTGTCAGTGGAGTCATCCATTAGTGGAGGTATTGAAGATGAAGAAGATGGATTCATAAAGGATTTGAGGACTTTCCACCAATCCCTCGATGTAATATTACTTGAACGCAATTTAAGTGCCATCTGGTCCAAATGGTCTTGTTTCCTTTGTCGAATAAGAGCAATAACGTCATTCCTTAACGCTCTAAATTTAGACCAGTGATGCTGATTATTTGTACGTTTTGCTTTCTGATATGCTCTTTTTCTTTGCCTAATTTTTCTTTTTATTATACTATTAATCCAGGGAGGTTCATGTGGATTAATAACTATTTCACTATTTGGAATACAGTGCTTTGATTCTTTAGATATTAATTCTGTAATATTTTGAGTGAAACTATCAATGTCATCGTCCTGCAACTCACCCCAGTCAACTTCTCTAAGAGTATTTCTTAATTGATTATAATCACCTTGTTCATATTTCCATATGGTGCGTTTGAAAGTTTTATAGTTTGGTTTTATGAAGTTAAAAACACCAAAAATAGGACAATGATATCTCATATTAAGATCAAGACATGGTTCGCCAACACCAGTAGTTAAAACGGAATCTTTATTTGTCACGAAAAGAAGGTCAATTATTGTTGCAGAATTTTCAGTGAAATGGGTAGGTTCATCAGTGCATTGTATCAAATTAAAATGATTGCAAAGTAAGTCTACTTTTCTAGACTGACTTGCATTCAATATGTTCAGATTGAAATCACCAGTGATAATTAGAGCTGGGACGAGTACTCGAGTACCCGGGTATCGGGTAGGGTACCGCCGGTACCCGGGTACTAAATCATTACCCGGGTACCCGATAATTATATAGTGACTTATTAAGTAAAGCTATAATTTTGAAGTTCCAATGAAATAATTTGATCTTAATTTAAATACAAGCAAAAAACATGTTACCCACTCCCGTACATGAACCGGAAGTAGATAATCAAATAGCTTGAAATAAGGCTGTACCGTTTATATCCCCTGCAACGCATAACCCGTCAGTAATGGGTAAATATTGTTATATATTTGCCCATTCAGCATTTTATGGCCCGGTCCCACGGCACTTACGGATGCAAAGAGGATGTAAAACGTTAAAAAAATCTTGCCATCCGTTGGAAAACGCTATGCATCCGTTGTGTACTCATTGCATACGTGTTTCATACGCTCTTTCCACCGAGCATCCGTCCACTGTGATTTCATCCGCGCAAAAAGTTTTGAGCTGCACAAGACTTTTAGAACGGATGAACTTTCCGCCGTGTACGATGTAAATCCGCGACATATACGAGCAACAAACGTTCTATGTCCGTTATCATCCGTTAAACGTCCGCTGTATCCTCTCTGCATCCTCTGGACATCCTCGTAACTCACATCCGCTGCAGCTGAAAAAGGAAAGAGGGGGGAAAGATAAGGTACATGGAACGTCTATACATCGTAAGTAGCATGGAAATAGAACAACCGTAGTGTACAGACCTCATCACCCTTGGTCTTGTTCTTCAACATCATCAATTGTTCTCCACCGTGGATGATCAAAGAGTCCATATTATAGCTGCACTCATTCAACAGCAGAAGCACAACCTGGTCAGACTGTATCAAGTTTTAGACAGAAGGAGACGTCCAAGAGCTGTGTGGGTCCGAGGATGGATCGTGAGAAGATGTAGTAGAGATGTATCGATGTAGCCGCCAGCACATCTTTACGCTTTATGCTGACTGCATGCGTGCTGGATCCCTTTCTATCCGTGGAGCGGACGCAATTCATACCCCACGCATGTGCAGTGAACGGTTTGCATCCGATATACATCAGCGCGGCATCCCCTTTGTTTCCGTTAGGAATATATGGTGCATCCGCTTCATCTACTAGGCTTCCGATGAACATCCGTTTAACATCCCCGCTACATACTACCAGCGTCCGTTCTTTTCCGTTCTGTTTTCGCAAATTTTCGCCATTTTTGTCCATTTCTGGAGCGGATGAAAACGGATGGAGCCACCTCCGACATTTTGCTCGTCCGCTGTGTCCTTTTTGCATACGTTTTGTGTCCTTCGGCCAGTCGGACCGGGCCTTTAGGTTTATTTGATGTGGACAATGGTAATTTGAATTAAAAGCAAAACATGCGTGCGTATTTTGTGATTTATTTATATCAACTCAAATCATCACGGAAAACTCAACACAATCAAAGGCCTATTCAACAGTAATAAGAAAGAGTCTATCCAGAGAATAATCCGCATTTTGCAGGCGTTGAATGATCATGACAATCTGGCGCTTACTTTTTAATACAATCATTGTTATTAAAGGTCTTTAAGACAATATGAAACAATTTAAATGACAAAAGTTATTCAGCGACTAGGAACGAACTGCTGCTAACTAGTAACTAATTCTAATCATCGCAAGTAATAACGTCGGGTACCCGAGTACCCGCGGGAAATACGGCCACGGCTCTAGTGATAATGACATCAGAAATATTAGAATCTATTGCAAGACCAATGGAATCTTCAACTAAAGAATCATATATTGAATCAGAACTTGGTGGTCTATAAAAGACACCATACAAAACATTTCTTTTGCTATGGAGTTTTATCTGGATCCAAATACACTCAAGTCGATTTAACTCCAAATCATGTCTCCTTGTATATGTCAATGTATCCTTAACATATAGGATAACACCTCCATATCTGTCACTGACCCTGTCTTTACGTTCAGGTGGGTGAAACGTGGGAAAAAGCAGATCTTGTGATGACACTGATTTATTTAACCAAGTTTCAGAAAAAGAAACAAGATCAAAATAAGAAAATTCTGCTATCAGCACATCAACCTTGTTTACTAGACTTTGTACATTATAGTGAACAGTAGACAGATGATTTGGAAGATTTAAAAAATTATATAAATCTGTCGAATTTGATGATTGGTCAATATAGTTATCACTACCTGGACCAGGATTAGGATGAATATCACCAGAAAGTAGAATGAGCCTTCCAATCCCAGAACAAAAAACAGGGTGGCAAAAAGAAAGAAGTGTAATACAAGCCAATATAAGGTTCTTATGTTTTGGATCTGTCTTCTGCCAGTCTGAACACGAGTTTTATTTTGATGCATGACTTTTTGGGTTAGGTATGCTGTTGACTTAATACTTAAAAATATGGATTGTAAATGAATTTGGGAAATCTGAATTTGGTCAAGAAATAAGACAGTTATTGTAAGACGGAATCTGATTTTTGGACGGTATGCTGGCATCATAAAAGGATAATAGCTACTTTGTCTCATGTTATGTGACCAATGACAGAATGAAATAGCAAAAAGCACAGCACACCCCCAAAGTTAACTTCAAGTTTGGTCAAAAGAAATAAAATACTCAGAAATATGAAAAAAATTGGTTGACACTCCATTAAAACAAAAAAATATGTGGTAAATAATATATACATGTAAGTAACAAATAGAAATAATGAAAAACGATAAGTGAAAAAATAACACATCTGTACAGGAAGATATCTATGGATGCGTCATTTTGTTCAAACAGTCTTGGCAATATTAATTTCAACATTGATCATAATTAATATGCTATTTGGGTAAAGCAGAGATGGTGAGACCAAAAATAAGCAATAATTAGCAATACCCAGTTTTTGAGATTAATCAGATTAATCAGATGCAGCACATCATCATGTATATAAACAAATACATGCTTTATCCAAAGAGACAATAATGGGGAAATTCAGTTATAAAAGCATATTGCAATTATTATTCCTCTTACCAACAGTGCAAATCGATGTCAGGTCGCCCAGAATGTGTGGCAATAATTAGCAATACCCAGATCTTGAGATTAATCAGATGTATCACATCATCATGTATATAAACAAATACATGCTTTATCCAAAGAGATAATAATGGGGAAATTCAGTTATAAAAGCATATCACAATTCATATTGCTCTTACCAACAGTGCAAATCGAGATCAGGTCACCCAGAATGTGCAGTCCAATCCCAATCCTCACCATCAGATATTATTTAAAATACTGTTACAACAGAAGTAAATGGCACTGCAATATTGTGGCCCAATACAGTATACTGACTATATAACTACTGTGTATATGCTTATGTTTGCAAGTGTAAATGGTGAGAGTAAAAAAAAAATGAAACCTCTAATACTGATTACTATTAACAATATCCCACAAACAATAGTAAAGGAATAAACCATTAAAAAAAAAAAAAAAAAAAAAAAAATCAGTTTGATTAAACAAGGGAAAGGCATAGATTCAAGATTAGTCAGCACATTCTGTGCCGCACACTTCAAATCCAGGCTATCCTCAAAACTCATGAATTCTGCCGGCCTTGTCAAACGGTTTAGCATTTTAGTAATGCAGAAAGAAATAGGCATATAGAAAGAAACACTCCCCCGGAAATACAGACTTAACCGAGCAAGTGAATGGCATAGGTAAATGATCAGACCGCATATTTTAAATTGCAAGATTCAAACCCATCCCATCTGCAAAAACACATGATTATGCTTGCCAATTCAAAGGATTAAGAATTTAAAACTTTGTGCAAAAGAATAAGTCACTGAAAAAATGGACTTGACTAAATATGCAAAAAGCATAGATTCAAAATCATATGGCCCTCCTGATCCCAACCACGACAATCGTGACAAAACTCATGAAATCGCCTGCGGCATAAAAGGCTTCGTGATGCAAAACACTGTTAAAAGGGATAAACCACCAAAAAAATGCCTTAACAAGCAAAAGGCACAGATATACGATCAGACAGTGCTCTCAGTTTGGCCCGATCCAAACCCCTGCCATCCACAAAACCATAGGAATTTGCATCGATGCTAAAGGGTCAAGCATTTCAAATTGATTACAATAGCAATAAACCATTAAAAAGTACAAACAAGGACAAACAAGCAAAAGGCATAAATTCAAGATCACATCGCCCATTCTGTGCCACACAATCCCAACCCACATAATTCCAAAAAATTTACATGATTTTTCTGCATCCGCAAAGGATTAATCCTCAGACACCGAGGAAATGAATAAACTACAAAAAAATGAATACTGTATATGACTAAACAAGCAAAAGGAATAGTTCCAAGATCAGACTGTAACTCGTATGTCACCCAACCCAAGTCCATAGAATTTAAAAAAAGAAAGAAAAAAAAAACTCATAAATTTCATTTGTGGCATCAAAGGGACAAGCATACTAAAACATTGTGAAAAGAAATAGACCACTAAAACTTATGCACTTTCCCAAACAAGGGATAGACATAAGATCAGTTTGCACGTCCCATGGACAGCAAGGACTGTCAGGGATATTAAAACACTGTACAGTACGAATAAATCAGCATAATCAGTTATACATTATGGAGAAGGCGTTATATGAAACTAGGCACCTGACAGCCTCAAACCAATTTTTGGACTGGTCCAAACAGAAATTATTTGCAGACGATAAATTAAATGTTGTTTGAATAGTGGAATTTGTTTTGAAGGGTTGAAAACATTGTAGCAATAGGAGAAACTGCCGGCCACAAACATTTTCCCGTCCAAAACAATGTTCCCAAAAGTTAAGTCAAGGTCATAAAACCCCAGGACTATGTGACTAAAAGCTACCTATTTATCAAACAACAAAACCAGAACAAGCTAAAGCATAAATTTGCAAAATTTGACATAGCTCAAATGATGTGTTATGCACTTCATAGGTTGGGAAAAATTTTTGGAAAGAAAAAGATGAGCACAGCACCTTCCTCCTTCCCAACAAAGCCTCAAAAAGACTCCCCTACAAAAATCCCAAACCTGGGGGCATGTGGCAAAAGGCTTCTCATGTTTCATACACTACAATATTAAAACTCTATCATAACAAAGCTAGACAGATACCAATACTATAACTAGCACAGGTTTTCAGATATGTTCTTACAAGAGCTAGTTAAATTTCTCAAAAGATAAAATTGAGAGAGTAGAAAACATTTCTGCAAAAAGAGAAAAAATACTGGTCACCAGCACTCCCCCCTCTACCACAATGCTCTCAAAAGCACCTTTCATGGTCTCATGAAGAATTGGTGTTGTTTTGCAACAGTCCAACTCCCTTTCAAGCAACAAAGATTTGAACAGACCAACTTGTAGCATTTGCAGACAAGCTAGATATAGTTCACATATGATAATTTTATATTTCATATGGTGGAGAAAACATCCCGGGAAAAAGAAAACATGCCGGTTACCAGCATTTCCTCCTCCACCCAGAAAGTCTTCAAAAGACTCCCCCATCAGGGTTCTCAAAACTAGAAGTGTGGAATAAGGCCAATCATTTTACATCCTACCACAGCACAATGCATCAGAATATTATTATTATTAAAAAGGTAGACATATACTAATAATACAACTAGCACAAACTTTCAGGTATGTTCTTAAGGAGCTAGTTAAATTGCTCAGAAGGTAAAATTGAAAAGGTAGAAAACACTATAGCAAAAGGAGAAAACACTGGCCACCAGCACTCCTCCCCTCCACCACAATGCTCCCAAGGCCTCTCTCTGTCAGCATCATCAAAAATAGCAACTGTATGGCAGAGGGAGAAATCCTCTCAAGCAACAAAAATTCTGACTGGACAAACTAGTAGCATTACATACAACAAGTTAGATGTAGCTCCAAAGATAATTTCTATATTTCAAAGTTTGAAAAAACATATTGGCAAAAGGAATAAATACTGACTATCATTATCTTCCCCTTCCTCACAAAGCCCTCAACCCTTCATCAATCAACAAAACTTTAGACTTGTCTAAATTGGAAGCATTAGCAGATGACAAAATAAATGAGACTCAAAAATTGAAATTTGTTTTGGAAAGGTTAGAAAACATTATGGAAAAAGGAGAAAACGCCATTTACCAGCATTTTCTCCTTCTCCCAAAATGCTTTTAGAAGGCTTTTTCTTCAGGGTTGTTAAAACCCGTGATTGTGTGGTAAAGAGTTAAGAGACTCCCCTATCAGGGTTCTCAAAACAAAAGATAGTGCAATAAGGGGCTGATCCTGTTTCATCCCACCACATCACATCAAAACCTTGCCACAACAGATACCAATAAAACAACATGCACAGGCTTTCCGATATATTCTTTTGAAGGAGCCAGGTAAATGCCATAAAGCTAAACCTGAGAGGTTAGAAAACATTGTAGCAGATGGAGGAATCACTGGTTACCAGCACCCCCCTCCTCCACCACAATGCTCCCCAGAGCCCTTTACTGTTTTCTTCAAGATCATTTAAATTTGGGACTTTAAGGCAAAGGATTAACATTTTTCTTTTTTTTTTAAAGAACAAAAATTTAGACCCGATCAACTAGAATCAATTTGCAGATAACAAAATAGATGTATCTGAAGTGATGATTCATGTATTGTTTTACTCATGGGATAGCAAAAACTTTGGGAAAAGGAAAAAGTGCTGGTTACCAGCACCCTCCCCTTCACCCACGAGCTCCTCAAGATTCTCCCTCCAGCTTCTTAAACAAGGTATTGCATAGCAAAGAGCCATGGATCATGTTTTATGCAACCGCAACACAATTTATCAGGACATTATTTTAAACCCCTCCCAAACAACAAACCCAGGACCTGCCCAAACCGAAAGAGGCCGCAGACGACAACCTCAAACCCAATGAAAACGGCAGAAAGTTCCCAAAAAGGGTAGAAAACACTGCGTGGAAAGGAGAAACTGCTCGTTACAAGCAATCACTCCTTCTCCCAAAGTGTCCTCAAAAGACCTGCACTGCAGACACGCGCAAACCAGGGCCCGTCCGGGAAAGGGTCAACAAAGCTAGACAGATAGCTTTAATATGACAAGTAGCACTGGTTTTCAGATACTGGTTACCAGTGCTTCCCCCTTCACCCAAGCAGTCCTCATAAGATTTCCCTTCCAGGTTCTTAAGATTTAACATCATGATCAGAACATCATGACAGCAAAGCTAGATGGATACCTAAAAAATGAAAAACGAGTAACACAGGTCCTCAGATATAATCTTCAAGGAGCTAGTTAAACTTTTCAAGTTCATTCAAGGTAGTCACTCTGTGTATGGTGCCATCTTTACCCTTCACTGAGATAGCACGATCCGAAGACCATATACCATTTATCACCGATGATTTCAACAGTTTCCTACCTTCAAAGAGAATTTTATTTCTTTGATGTGTAAGGTCTTCATTGATGTACACATCACGGTAACCTCTGTTTCGCAGCTGAACTCTTGATCGGTACAATTTTTGGCGTGATCTGTATGATGTAAATTTAACAATAATCGGCCTTGGCTTACCATCATTCCTTTTTTTACCAACTCGATGTGATCTATCTATCTCTTCTTTAACTAAGGGAACATTCAAATCATGGCAAATTTTCATCACAATTTCATCAGTACCTTCCTTTGTGCCACTTTCCGGAATACCAGTGATACGTAAATTGTTACGACGACTGTACTGTTCCAAGTTATCTGTAACTGATTTTAGATCCCTGATCTCGTCACGCAAACTGTCGTTTGCACATTTCAGTTGTTGATTCACCTCAGACAGTTCTTTATTTTATTTGTGTTTCGATGACTCTAAGTACAGTTCCACCGAGAACAAAAAGACTATTGTGTCAATGTGTAGAAAAACGTCACGGAGGATGGATACCAAAAAAATTGACAGTACGGTCTGCTTCACCTGATACTGATTCATGCCGTCCGTCCGGAAAAGAAAAAAAAATCTACAAGTCACCAGTCGCGATAAAACTGTGCCCATATTCAACAGCCATTCTAAATCGCATTCTAATTCTAAATCTCAAGAATAAACACAAATTCTTATTGGCTAACCAAATGGTCTAGTCGATTTAATTTTTTTTTGCCCTTTACCAAACGATACAATTTTGGACTCGGCCAACCTGAAAGAATTTGCAGAAGGCAATCAAATGGGCTCAAATGATGATTTTGGTCTGTGAAAGGGTAGAAAACATGGTGTGAAAAGGAGAAAATGCTGGTAACCAGCATTTCTCCTTTTCTTACAATATTTTCAAAAGCACTCTCTTACAGGGTCTTTAACCCTTTCCCAAACAAGCCCTGGTTTTCACGTGTCTGCAGTACAAGTCTTTTGAAAACACTGTGGAAAAAGGAGAAATTGCTCGTAACGAGCAATTTCTCCTTTTCCCACAGTGTTTTCTACCCTTTTTGAGACCTTTCTGCCATTTTCATCAAATTTAAAATTGTCGTCTGCAAACTCTTTCAATTTGGACCAGTCCAAAATTTGTCGTTTGGGAAAGGGTTAAAACTCGGGATTGCGTGGAAAAATAAAAAAATAAAATGAAACTCCTAAATGGCTGGTGAATGCGGACCCAGATTTCGTGGCCCCTTCCCTTTTTTACCCACCGCACCCGGTAGCTTAGTCGGTAACTCACAAGGCTTTAAACCAGACGGTCGCAGGTTCTAATTCACAGCTACACGAATTTCTTGATTGCTGATAGTCATTGCAACAGGATTTATTCCTCTCTCACCTCTGGTCATTGTTTGATGACTGTTATATGGGAAAACAGTCGTAGTTGGGAAGAATATTGTGTGAAGTTCAAGAAACTCTAGGAAAGCATAGATAAGTGCATTGGCCGCCGCGATATTGGCAAAATAATGTTGACAATGGCGTTAAAAACATGCATATATGAGCCATGCTCTGTCGAAAGGGGGCTTAACCCTTTCCCAAACAAGCCCTGGTTTTCACGTGTCTGCAGTACAAGTCTTCTGAAAACACTGTGGGAAAAGGAGAAATTGTTCGTAACGAGCAATTTCTCCTTTCCCCACAGTGTTTTCTAGCCTTTTTGAGAACTTTCTGCCATTTTCATCAAATTTAAAATTTAAAACTCTTTCAATTTGGACCAGTCCAAAATCTGTCGTTTGGGAAAGGCTTAATATGATGCATAATACTAAGCAAGTCATCACATAATTTTGGATCCATAAAATCCGTTTTTTCTAACAACCGACTGAACCTGGAGTAGAATGGTTCTTTGACATGCAGAAAACTGCCCAGTGGCAAAAGTTTTCGGCCCATGTCGACCCATGTCAACCTGCGCGGAATGCGCGGAATGCGCAGGATGACATAGTTCGATTCTTTTTGCAGATGCATTAAGCCCCCTTTTCACAGAGCATGGCTCAATATAATCCCTATCTTCCCCATCATAGTTATTGACTCTATGGCGTCTTACGTCATGGTTTAACCATTTTAGTTTTGGACATTTGATCGTATTTCATTCTTGTAGCGATCTGCTGTATTGCGAGTTCTTTGTTCCACAATTTTCGTACAAGCCTGTCAAAACCGTATTGTACAACAATGACATACAAGTAAACTTTTAAACATTTTACCACACAGCAAAATTTTGGACTTGTCCATTTTGAAGGAATATACAGACACAAGTAAGATGTTTTTTAAATGATAGTATTTGCTCTTGAATAGGATAGAAAACATGGGAAAGGGAGAAAATGCTGGTTACCCGCATTTTCTCCTTTTCCCACAATGTTTTCAAAAGCATTCTTTTCTAGGGTCGTTAAAACTCGGGATTGTGTTGTAAAGGTTTAAGAGAAGCTTCTTCCCGGGGCATGAACTTCATCTTTGTTTTTTTATTTCAAATATTGTTACCAAAGTTGTGTCGGTTTCCATACACTTGCAATGGTTGGTGTTTTTGAAGGATTCTGTCAAGCGTATTTCATCTTCGTAATTCATTGATCAGCATCGGACGTAAAAATTTCATAGTGACTGCTGCTGAAAGCACTTGGAGACGACAGGACTCCCTTGGCTGAATATAAGAACAATGCTCTGTGAAAAGGGCGTATAATGCATCTGCGAAAAATATCCGCGCAGGCTGACCTGGGCCGAAACCTTTCGCTATTGGTCACTTTTCTGTATGTCCAAGAACTAATCTACCTTATGATTCAGTCGGTTTGTTTAAATAAGTGGCTATTATGGATCCATTATGATGCGATGGCTTGGTTTGTAAAAATATATCACGGAGATGCATTAAGCCCTCTTCTTCCAGAGCATTACTTGGTTGTATGGTATATCATTGAACGGCGCTATGAGGAAAGGGGGCTTCAATGCATCTGCGTAGCGTATTATACCCTGTAAGTAGCCGGATACTATAGATCCATTTCGTCTAAAAACCAACTCCATCATGAGGTATAATGTCCTCTGGCAAGTTGCCCCAGGTCAGCTGCCATAGAATGCCCAGGGTAACAAAGATATAGACTTTTTTTTGCAGATGCAGTAAGCTTCCTTTTCATCCAGCATGGTTATTATACATATTTCTGACTTTAGCATTCTGCAGCATTAGTCTATGCTATTTGCAGGACAACGTATTACCAAGTATTCGATATATTAAAAATAATCAAAGCAGCTGAACGCTTTTTTTCCCCATGCTATTTATTTGTCAGATAATAGTTTCTATATTCAATTCATTGCATACAAGTAAAACTGGTTAGTCCGAAATCTCTGAATAGTATTCAGAGTAATCATTGATCCATTATAGGTTTGAAAAGGAAAAAAAAAGAGGAGCTAGCTAGATAGATAGATAGACAGATGATTTTGCACATATACGCGTGTAAGTTACAACATATTGCATGTTCGAAATCAACAATAGTCAACAGTACCGTACAATAAGTCAGAACTACAGTATTCTCTTTTTAGTTGTATAAAGACAAAATATGTCCAGCTTGGGAATAGGATACTTGCATCTTGGTAGGCACCGACCGGCTAAGCAATTTTGATGTCACTTGTGTTAGTGTGAATTCGTTATATATACATAGTAAAATTAGTGTTGCACCCCCTGTGTTTTTAACGTGTTTAATTTTCTGGCCTGAATGATATGAAATGGGTTGGAAATTAGAATCTGGCTGCTGTATACAAGAACAAACAAGTCTATTGTCTCTGAAATGGAATGAACTGAGGTATCCCTTAACCTCATGGCAGCAGCTACTGATCGAGCTGTTTCAACCTCTCGTGAGAGGTGTGAGACAAAGACTGCAAGCTGTTTTGCATGCCCCGGGCGTAAGTACGCAATATTGCCTGATTTTGTGTGTCCATTCTCTGCAGGTCACTTTCAACCTGTCGTAAGTTTTGTTTCGACATTAAATTCCCTGTTTTAACCAAACATAAACGCTTATCGTTTTTCTTAAATTTGAAAGCAACATCTAGGCAAAAGATTCCCACTTACCATGAGGTCAAGGGATACCTCAGTTCAGTTCATTTTATGGGCAAAAGACGAGTCTGTTGGTGTATACAGCAGCCGAATTCTAATTTCGACCCAATTTTATCTCATTCACGTCAGAAAATCAAACCCGGTAAAAAACACAGGGGGTGCAACACTAATTTTACTATGTATATAAGATGGATGCCTTTACAATTCGATTAGTTATTGCCATAAAAATGGTTATATCGGAAGTATTACTGTATGTTGGAACATCTCAGCAATTTAGATCAATAGTTTTAGAATTTAGAATACAAAAAATATTTAGAAAAAAATGACAGTGAATACGAACAAATGCTTTACACATAATCCTGGGTTTTAACGACCCGAAAAAGAAACGTAACTTTAATAACAGGAGTGTTTTTGCATGTCTTGATGATGGTATCATAGCCATTAACCTAAAAATATCGAGGCTTGTTTCCCTTTGGCACCGAGACCAGTGGCCTTAAACACGGAACCAGCCAAAGGTGTAGACTTACGTTCCTCTTCAGATAAGAGGTAGTTAGAGCATGTAATAAACATCTTGTCAAACTGTTTCCCGCCAAAACAACAAGAAGTGACTCCTCGTGCTGGAATTTCAATGGATGACAAGGCTTGGCCTGAGAAGAGTTGATAGAAGAAACTCATTGTTTAATTGTTGAATATGTTACAATATGTTACATCATTTGCCAGACTAGTTTGAATATTTAACCCGTCACACGTCATTAAATAACCGAATCATGCTCTCTAAAATGGTGGTTTAGTGAATCTGCAAAAGGTATCGAGCCTTGTCACCCTACGTAGTCCTCACAGGCTGGCATAAGTCGAAACCATTTGCTATGAGTGAATTTTCTGAATGTCAAAGGACCGTTCTACTTCGTGATTTAGTCAGATTTTTTTATACAAATTGGCACTGTCTCATACAACGACTTGCTTGCTATAATTCACTGAGAAGGTGCGATAAACTTCCTTTTTTCAGAGCTCCCCCAAAGATTGTACTAGCCATGCTCTATGAAACGGGAGCTTAATGCATCTGCAAAAAGCATCGACCCAGGTCAGCCTGCGCAGTCCGCGCAGGCTGACCTGGGCCGAGTCTTTTTGCTTTTGGTCAATTTTCTGCATGTCGGAGGACAAATCTACCTCCTGCTTTGGTCGGTTGTTACACAAAATGGTCTTTATACATCCATAATTATGTGATATCTTGCTTGGTATCACGCATCACAGAGATGCATTAAGCCCTCTTTTCACAGAGCATGGCTCATGTTTTTTTTTTTTTAATATAGTTAATCGTCTATGAGATTTATTTCAATTATATATTTCTAGCGGAAACTGTTTTATTTAACCCTCATCAAGTGACACGCTATGACCCTTATAACAATATGATCGTTTACTGCTATTTCCAAACGAGAGAAAACGCCATGGTGATTTCCAAAACCTTAAGTACAAATTGAAAAAGAGTAACAAAATATGTTGGTTTTACCCCCTTCAAGATGAACTTCTGTCTTTAGGATTCACGTGTTACACTTTCAAGAAAAAACTTGTCAAACCGTAGATAATTTTACACGATATTATTAACACTTATCCTGCTAAATAAGTGAAATAAAACTTTCAAGTCGATAATAAAACCTAAGTATTGCTGTTTCAAACTTGTTTTTTGAAGAAAAATATCTCCTTATCGGACAGTGTAGATCCAAGATCAGACTGCACGTTCTGTGCAGTCTGATCTTGATCTACATTGTCCGCAAAAGGTCATTGAGTCGCGCTTAGCATCTAAAGGGTCAAAAGATTAAAAAAAAAAATTGTACAACTTGTACCTGTTGTGGGATCAAATCGCACCACTTTACTGGCGAAGACGCAAGCTATCCACAGTTTATCTTCTGTATCTATGGTCATACCGTCGGGTAAAACAGCTCCATCAAAGTCTGCTATCTGGTTGAAATCAATAGCAACCTTTTCATTGCCTGTAAATCAAATTAGATAAATGAACAAATCGGTACTTCGATCACCCTTATTGATAACCCTTTACCACACGATAAAATTTAAGACCTGTCAAAACCCGAAGCATATGCAGACACTAAATTAAATATGGCTAAAATTGTGTAGGTTTTCTTTGATAGGTTAAAAAAACCCATTATTGTACAAAGAAATTACTGGTTACTAGCATTTTCTCCTTTCCCCACAATATTCTGGAAAGTCTTCTTTTATCAAGGTCATTAAAAGTCGGCTGTGTGAGGGAAAGGGTTTAAAAAGGATTTCCCTTCAACACTTTACTATACAATAAAGTTTTATAGTCTTCAATTTTGAAACCATTTCCGGAAAAATAATAAAATGTGGCTCAAAAAATGGGACTTTGAAAGGGTAGAAAACCTTGTGGGATATGGAGTAAATGCTGGTTACAAGCATATTCTCCTTTTCTTACAATGTTTTCAAAAACTTTCTTCCTCAAGGTTGTGAAAACTTGAGATTGTTTGGTAACGGGTTATAAACCAGTAGCAGGGATGGTGTTTTCGTCAATGCCTGACTCGGTGGTGCTTTCGAGTCTGGTTACTGGTGATGAGAAGTGATTTCATTGCATTAAACAATCTGTCAGGTATATACATATCCTCTGTCAAATACCAAGTGTAGCAGCATATGGCCAGGAAGACAGTAGGTCCTAGGGATTTAGAAGAGGCGGATGGAACAGCCTAAACATACCTTATTTCATTTACCATGTTCAGCAGCAGAGGATCAGGGAGGCAACACAAGCCAAAGATTTAGAAATGGTACGCAGCGGTAGTAAAATTTACATACCGGTACCTTATTTCATCACCATATTCAGCAGCAGAGGGTCAGGGAGGCAACAGGAGCTAAGGATTTAGAGATGGTATGGAGCAGCTGTCAACATATTTTATTTACAATATTCAGCAGCAGAGGGTCAGGGAGGCAACAGGAGTCAAAGATTTAGAAATGGTACGGAGCGGCTGTAAACATGCGATTTCATATTCAAAACACAAAAATGCGTTTGAAAAAAAAAGGAACCTCTCTGAAACTGCCTTCAATCTACCATTTTTGCCGTTTGCTCATTCGCTGTTCAACAATGTCCACCTTATTCACGCACCATTCTAAGATTTCAGAGACTTCGAGCTTGAACTGATCAAAAAGGTGTGTCTTCTTACTTATGTTTCCAGTACTGATATCATAGTCATAGGCATACACTTTACGGGGTATGGTATCAATAAAGTACATGGTTTTGTTGTCCGAGCTCCATGCCAGACCGTTTGAAAGACTAACGCTTTCTTTCTGTTTGTGTATGGTACCATCTAGATCTACACAATAGAGGCTGCACACCGCTTCAGGTACTTTTACCTTACCAGATAAGAAATCTTCAGTTTTCTCGTAATCCATGGTCCCTGTAATTATGGCAAAATGTCTTTTAAGAAAATTAGATAACCGCGAGTTTAAAAACATGTTTCTTGCGAGCAGAGACACGGTGCTATGCTAACCTTCGACCGGTGTATCATTGTAGATGTAAAACATTTGATACTTGCAGCTGGATCTATATGAGCCATGCTCTGTGAAAAGGGAGCTTAATGCATCTGCGAAAAGTATCGACCCAGGTCAACCTGCGCAATCCGCGCAGGCTGACCTGGGCCGAAACTTTTCGCTAACATTGGTCAATTTTCTGTATGTCGAAGGACCAGTCTACCTTATGATACAGGCGGTTGTTAGACAAAATGGATTTCATGGATCCCTGGCTATGTATTGTCTTCCTTGGTATCATGCATCACGGAAATGCATTAAGTCCCCTTTTGCCAGAGCATGGCTCATATGTATTTGGTATTGGTTAAAGAAACCACGTGTGAGGTTGTGAATAGAGAATAGCGAAGTTTTATAGCGAATCCCTCCTTTCTTTGCCAGAGCGTCATCTATCTGAACATTTCCTACATAATTTACACCAACTTTTTACCCTACATGACACCAGTGTAACAAAGAGCCAAAGCCTATGACGGGTTATTTTTCTCTGATAAATAAATGTCCGCAAGCATATGTTGATACTAATTGAAATAATAAATAATAATAAACAAACTGCAAGATTACTTAACACACCACAGTCGTCCAGCTGCGTCACACTTGCCGTCATTGAATCTTGTACTTTTTCCCTGGTCGATTGTATGTAGTACTGTCAACGCTTTGGTTTCCCAGTCAAAATGGGAAACAGTCTGACCAAGTCCAATCATGTAGCCCCCAGACTTACGCGGAATAATGAACGATACGTTTTCCTCTGCAAGAAAGGAATCAGCACATGATAAAAAGAAAAGATTTCTTTTCTGGACCTGTTCCTCTGTATTCAATTTTAATTTGTTGCCATTGAAACATTTTTAGTTATTAACTTCAGTACAAAAAGCTTTCGCATTGATACGGGCAATTATCGATGACGAAGTACAAACATTTAACTCTTCACCACATACAAAAACTTTGGACTTGTCCAAATTCATAGCATTTGCGGACGACAAATTCAGTGCGGCTTACAAGATCATTCGTGTCTTTTCAATGGAAGAAAACATTCCGGGAAAAACAGAAAATGTTGGTGACCAAAAGGCCTTCTTCTTCCAGGTCGTTAAAACTCGGGATTGTGTGGTGAAGGGTTAAACCTGTCAGCCGTAGGCGTAAGACGGCCATTTTGGACGGTTTACATTTGTATCAAGATTAGCTTTAACATACATGTACGTGCAGTATGATCTTGGTTCTACACCGTCAACTTGTCTGTCACAGCCTGTAAGATAAAAATATGAGCCATACTCTGGCAAAAGGGGGCTTAATGCATCTCCGTGATGCATCATACCAAGCAAGCCATCACATATTTAGGGATCCATAAATTCATTATGTCTAACAACCAACTGTATCATAAGATAGACAGGTCCTGTGACATACAGAAGATTGACCAACAGCGACATGTTTCGGCCCAGGTCAGCCTGCGCGGATTGCGCAGGCTGACCTGGATCGATACCTTTCGCAGATACATTAAGCCCCCTTTTTTACAGCGCATGGCTCATATTGGTTTTCAACCGTTTAAGGGGGTCGAGCTTATATTTGGCGCTGTGGGCTTAGTTTAAGGCCAAAAAAAAAAAAATCCGAGATTCCCTTTACCTGACCGGCCCTACATCGGACCCAACTCTGCTCTCTTTTATTCATATATTTTATCAACAAAACTTTGATACCGACCACGGGTTCTTTCTAGGAAAATCAAAGAATAAAAATGAAGATTCTGCCTCCTTACCGACCTACTAATAAATTATTTTTTTTTGCGGAGTCACAATTATTTTTGGGCCTCATGAGGAAAAAGGACCATTTCAATTTATCTTTCACATTAAATGTTCCTAAGGATCGTTGTTAGTAAATCTAGATAAGGCAAAGAACCGTAGATTACTTTCAAAGCCAGCGGTTCGATTGATACGGGTTGACATATGACGGGATGGTCCAAGGAACATATATGAATCCAAGGGAAGTAACGTCAACATTTCATCATGCAAAATTGCGGTACAAATTCTGCTCCCTTACATATACAAGTAGAAATCAAAGACTATGTAGCAAGCAACCAAGATGTTTTAAGAGACTGGATAAAAAGAATTAAAATTTCTTGACAGTTTTAGGATTTCTTACCTGGACCTTACAGTTACAGGAAATGCTGCTGGATCCTGAACCTAGAAAGTAGTAGTTGGGTGTAGTTCGTTTAGATCACATGCAATTACCATGCTTTAATCTATATAGTTCGTCATTTCTACGACGTAAAAAGGCACCAACAGTATACATGTACGAGCCATGCTCTGTGAATAGGGGACTTAATGCATCTATGTGATGCATTGTACCAATCAAGACGTCACATAATTATGGATCCATAATAGCCACTTAACCCTTTCCCAAACAAGCCTTGGTTTTCACGTGTCTGCAGTACAAGTCGTTTGAAAACACTGTGGGAAAAGGAGAAATTGCTCGTAACGAGCAATTTCTCCTTTCCCACAGTGTTTTCTATCCTTTTTGAGAACTTTCCGCCATTTTTATCAAATTTAAAATTGTCGTCTGCAAACTCTTTCAGTTTGGAAGGGTCTAAAATTTGTCGTTTGGGAAAGGGTAAAAAAAAAGACTGAATCCTGAGGTGGACTGGTCATTTGACAAACAGAAAAATGACTGAAAGCGAAAAGTTTCGGCCCATGTCAGCCTGCGCAGCCATCGCAGGCTGACCTAGATCGATACTTTTCGCAGATGCATTAAGCCCACTTTTTACCTTTTCACAGAGCATGGCTCATACGTATTCAATAAAGTCGTTAAATACCAAGAATGGCGGTCGATTTATTTATTTTTATAACAGGCCTTGATGTTTGATTCTCAAAAGTGCTCGGCTTTCTAAGATGAAAGGAACCTAGACATTGGCTGCACTGACGATCTCAGCATACATGTTGGCTCTACAGACGATGACAGCCAGCATCTTGGGCTTTACAGACGATAACATTTCGTACATAGCCTTTACAAGTGGTGGCAGCCCACATGTACGGCTTTACAAACGATGAAAACCCGTATATTAAGAGACAGGTAAGTGTGTCGCTTTGTAGGATAGGTTTTAATTTATTCATGGCATCCTGACAGACTTGCATCATCGATAGCGTTAAGCTGCTCATGTGATTGTGATTTCTACCAAAATTAAATACTTGGATAATATGTAAATCCGATGCAACCAAACTTGAAAGTCTGTACTCAATGCCAATTTCTAATCGCATATTTTTATTTGAAAACCTAAAAATTTGGTACCAAACTGTAGATCGAATGCTGTAGAATTTTGGAGACACATCGGTTTTGAGTTACGGTGAGTTTAAGTGGATGTTTTTAAGCGAAAAAGGTGGCGGTGTTAAAACCAAAATTGCAAAAGTATTCAAAGATTCAGGTCACACCCAGTAATGCATTTAAAGTTGTTTTAATCGGAGTTGTTGTTTTTCTTTTCGATCAGTATCGTGTGTGCACCCCATCCCTTTGCCGTTGATGCAGGCGATAACTCGACCGCTCGTAGCGTCTGATTATTGCGTCAGTGATGTCAGGGATGTTATTTCACTCTTGGCGTTGGCCAAGTCCCTCAAATTACGGATATTTCCACTGGATCGCACCTTTCTGCCAAAGTAATCCCAGATCATTTCCACTGAGTTCATATCCTGGGATAAAACAGGTCAGAGAAGTACGCCAACGTTGTTCCTGTCAAGAAACTGTCGGCTGATTCGTGCGACATGGAAGGAACCGCTTCAGGCTCCAAAACCTGGTAGGCGTAGCTTAGCGCCTTAAGACTGCTGCGTATTACAACCAAATTTGTCTTTCGCCTTCCCATAATCCCTCCCCAAACCATTACGCCCCCATCCCCGAATCTATCCCTCTCCATGAGACAACAGTTGGCGAAACCTGTACCCCTTCTCCTGAATCCTTGTGCGGCCGTCATGGTGACTCAGATTAATTCTGGACTCATCAGAGAAAAGCGCTCCAGCCAACTGTTGCCGACCCCAGCGGAAATGACGTCCCTCCCACTGCAACCGAACAGCTCAATGACGTGCTGTCAAGATCGGTCGCACACAGGGACACATCGGATCGGTCCCACATCGGATGGGGACCGGACCCGAGCCTGTCTAAGACTTTGTAATACAGTCTGACAGTTCATACCATACTTGACGCGGTTTGGAAACGACGTCGCAGGTGTGTCAACATGTTAAACCGGTCCTTTTGCCGATTCGTTACACTCAGGTTGCACGTGCAAATTGTGCAAAGTCAAGTTTTGCCGACTGAGCTGAAGATTTCTGCATACCACGTGGTAAATTTTGCAATTGATCGATGACAAATATACTTGGGATATACTGTTCGAAATTTCTAACCGATAAGTCATCTAAATATTGAAATATTCTAAATTCAAAAGTGCACACTTTCTCCCGGAACTGAGTATATATTAATCTTGAAAGTTAAGAACACCGGTATAAACAGTACTAATATACTATACGTATTATGCCTGAAACAATGATGAAGGGCGGACCGAAAGCTTTTCCCGCATACAATGATTGTGGTTTCATAAAAAGACATGTCCGATATTAAGTTGCATGTTGTGAAGAAGTCAGATATTGTTATGCATTATATACTAAATTAATACACATGAGTTGATGACGTGAACCATATTGAATCTACAAAACCAACCAAATTTGTAGCTTTCCTCCTTTCCAGTTTCGGCATGCCATCTATGGATGGTGTTTTCATATATATCTACAAACAGTAGGGTTCCAGTCCTGTCGTCCCAGTGCGGCCCCTCACCGACGCCATGGCAAATGTTCTTCAGCAACGGTTCAACAGACATTGATTTCTAGAAACAAAAAGACAAGAGTGAGGGCCTTGGGAATCATATATTCGATGAAAGGATACTTTACACGTTAGATTCGGGTATGGAATTACAAGGTCTGTTGAGTAGCCTTCATTAAGCGATATCAGCAAAATGGACGAGTAAATGCGTAATGACAACGCAAACCGTACACAAATTCTGATTAACCCTTTACCACACAAGCCCGACTTTTAACGACCCCGTGAAAGAAGTCTTTTGAAAACATTGTGGGAAAAGGAGAAAATGCTGGTAACCAGCAAATTCTCCTTTTTCCACAATGTTTTCTACACTTCCCAAAACAAATTTCAATTATTGAGCCACATTTATTTTGTCGTCTGCAAATGCTTTTAATTTGGACTGGTGTAGAATAATGTCGTTTGGGAAAGAGTTAAACCAAGCAAGAGGGTTAAATGCATATTTGTTATGCTCTGCACCAAGCACGTTGTTGCATACGAAGAAGAACGTTGCTGAAGTAGTCTGATGTTGCTTGATGCAATTTCAATTTCTTTTATCATAAGGAAAATTTAATATTTGAAGAAAATTTCCATAGCATAATCTTGTTTTTGTAGAATTATAATATACGAGTGTGTGTTCAAATATGAATACATCTAAGCACCTAAAATTTGATTCTTCATAGGTTTCACTGAATTTTTTAGTTTGTCCCATCAAGTATTCAAAAATTTCTGTGAAACCCATGAAGGATCAAATTTTAGGTGCTTAGATGCATTCATATTTGAACACTCCTCGTACAATGACCATTCGGCATACCTCGGGTGATCCGGTGATCAAATCCCTCGGCTGTATCACGTAGCTTGATATGCACCTACACGGTACATTTCGCACATCTCCGGAAGCACACCGCTTTACCGTTATTGAAATTGTAAGGCTCCTCTTTAGAAAGAACGCACGAGTAAATTTTCTATCGTTATATTTCTAAGAGTATTTCAGTCGGCAAACAGTTTGTACATTCAATTTTTAGCGTGGTTTATCAATTCCGTTGGGAGCTTTCATCGACAGATCGATAGAAGTGAATAACTTCACAGTGGTTGTTCATGTCGTTGCTAAGCGATCTACAGGGGCGCCGCCATGTTTAAGATCATGTGATTGGTAAGTTCAAAATGGAAGTCTCCCTTATACAGACGAGGTTAGATGTAGGTACGGAATCGGCCGAGTTGTGACGAGTGGTACAATGACGTGAAAAACTGATTTAGGAGATAGATCTGTAAAATTACAGAACTGGTCGAGGATATTTTAATGGCAAGGCTTCCAGACGACAAAAGAAAGTATAATCTATAATCATGGCAGTTGCAGACAACAAATCATTGTGAATCAGCTGTGACATGGTAGATATCAGTTGGAGAGCGAGAGAAATTTGTATTTTCTCATTTTCCAACGATATTAAAAAAAAACAAGCTTCTTCAGAGTCGTCAAAACATGAGGTCGTCCCGTAAAGAGTTGAGTTAGGTCACTTTTCTTACCTCTTTTACGTAAATTCCACAAATCAAGTGAACCCGTGCACATCTACGTATATGTGAACTGTATCACAGGGCGTCCTCTGTTGTCACAAGTGGTACAGCGGTATACACATAGTTATATAAGTCGCATATCTCTCTGACCTACAATTTAATATGCTACCTGTTGCATTCTATTGATATGAATTGCATTGTTTGACTTATTGACATGCTGTCTGTGTTTTCCCTCTTTCTAATACTGTATTACGGTTCGAATGGTTTTTAACCCTTTACCAGACGACAAAATTTTAGCCTTGTCCAAATTGAAAGCATTTGCAGACGACAATTTCAGTTTGGCTAAAATGGTGCAATTTTTCTTTGATTGGGTAGAAAACATTGTGGGAAAAGGAGAAAATGCTAGTTACCAGCATTTTCTCCTTTTCCCACAATGTTTTCAAAAGGCTTCTTTCCCAGGGGCGTCAAAAGGCGTCATTGTGCGGTAAAGGGTTTTAATGATGCCAAGTCGCTTTTCTTTTCAGCTTCTGATTTGATGCCTCGAAGGAGCTCAGAAGAGATTTATTGTCTTTCTTTTGCGGTTCCTATCTGGAGATCATCTCGTAAGACGTTTGCTGTGATTTGTATGATGGTACTCCGCAATTTTCTGTAGTAATATGAAACTAATAAGTTGCAGTAAGTGCAGTAAGAGGCATCTGATTGCCGATCTTTTCAGATGTCCCTAGGCCCTTGCTTAAATATAGAGCAGAACAGGGTCCGTATTCACAAAAGAGCCTGAATTTCATTCTAAGTCTAATTCTTAAACCATTTGGTTTAGCCAATCAAAAATCGTGTTACTTTTAAAGCAAATTCATGAAAATCAAACTAATCAAAGTACTGATAGTACTGAAGGCCAGGAAATCTGGTGATCTGTAATCTCTTAAGAACGAAGGATACGAGCTCACACGAGACCTCATTTTCTAATTATCACAACCATACAGACAGTCAGGCCAATTCAATTAGGCCAAAAGAATTCATTGGTAAAGGGGTACTGTCACGCATAATATGGAATAATACAATAATCAACAGGAAAAATTAAATCAATGCAAAAACAAGAGGACCATGATGGTCCTAAATCGCTCACCTGAAATGTAACTCAGCTGTCATTGTTATGGCCACTTGCCTCTTGTTTTTTGCTCTGCATATAAGCCATCGTTCACAGATATGGCCTTCATATTCAGTCTTAATATTGTGATTATACCTTTTTTTATGAGTAGGTCCAAATATAAATTAGATATGCAATGACCTTTTGATAGACAGGCAAATGAAAAGTTGACAACAATTAGACAATAATTGCAGAAAGCAGTTAAAAGACTCAGTGTTTCCCAATAGTGGCACATACCTGGTACGGGTTGACATCTGCGACAGCCCAAAATAGGGTTCCACTTATAATGATACTCAGGGGACCGAAGAAATCATATCGTTTTATCTGAATATCGTTTTAACTGATGTATATTCTTATAACAAGAGACCCTGTTGGGACCAAGGGATTAACGTCATTATAAGCAATATATCGTATTAAGCAATATAGTAATAAGCAAAGTTTACTGTAATTGTTGCAGAGATGCTCAAGAAATTAATTAATATTTTAGCAGATCAGTATTGAGTTGACTCTTTTCAAGATATAATGGTGATCAACCTCTTTCCCACAACCACTTGCAAGAAGACTCAACACCATAATGCTACATGCCAAATATGAAAGCTCTAGCCCTTACTGTTTGGGACAAGAAGATTTTTAAAGATTTCCCTCTTTATCTCTATGTGAAATCCGAGACCAACAAAATATGGCTAATTTTCACACCAGGGTCATAATTTTAAGTGTTTTGGTAGAAGGCCACTAGATGATGCTACATGCCAAATATGAAAGCTCTAGCCCTTACGGTTTGGGACAAGAAGATTTTTCAAGTTTTTTCTTCCGGTTGCCATGGCAACCAGAGTTCTTCATGCAATTCAATTCTTTGAAGTATTTTGAAAGAGCATGACGTAAGGATAATTTCTGTGAAGTTTGATTGAAATCTGGTTGTTAGTTTAGGAGGAGAAGATTTTTTTTTGTAATTGTGAACGGACGGACGGACGGATAGACGGACGACGGACATTGACCGATCACAATAGCTAAAAAAAAAAAAAAAGCAGTGCTCAGAAGCCAGATTCTATAATTAAACCGAAGCAAAGTAGTGGATACCAACGCTCGGCTATAGGGTGCATAATAATGGCTTTAAAAATTTCTAAGTCGAAAAGGGGCTTAAAGCAAGCAAATTCATTTTTGAGTTATTTGCCTTATTGGTTAAGGTTGATCTTTATGATAACGCACATATATTCCAAGTTTCAAATAAATACCGTCAATGATAAGAAAGATAAGACACAATTTAAAATTGGACACAACGCAAATACCAACGCTTAATATCGCGAACGCAGGGCAGGGTGATGTCAATACATAGCAGTTTTGTTCTCAAACAGTCGATCTAAATCTATTCTTTTGACTATATCATACAAAGACGTCCACTAGCCCTTCTCGTCCCATTAGAGAGAGAGAGATTCCAAGAACGGCTTCTGGCGCTTAAAATGAATTTGTACATTCGGGATGTATTTCAAAATAAATACATGTATTCTTAAACTTTCATTTCTCCTTTTCAAACAATGTTTCGGAAACTACCAGTTATGTGAATGAAACTCTAGGTATGTAAATGTGATGAATAACTGATAAATTAAAGCCTAACTTTTATTTTCAAATTATTTTGTTTGAAAGTTAAAAAATGTCCAAAAATCGCACAAGACTTTCATGATTTGTAATCAATCAACAGTCGTCACACACACAAAAAAAGAATATTTATAAGCAGATAACATGGTTGATTATAGGAAAATGTAGATAGAACAAAAAATTCTTATTTTTCCATAATGTTTGCTTATTCTTCTGACAAAAAGAGGGATGTTTTAAATAGATTCACATAGAAAAAAAGAGAGTATAATTTCTTTAAATTTCTGCATATTTCTTAATTCTATCGATTTTTTTTTCTAAACATATAGAGAAAACCAAGTTCAGTTCTAAATGATTAAAAGAAACTGATAATGAATGCAGTTAATACACCAATAATCTCATTCAACTATCGACATTTCCATGGAAAATCGTATTTCTCAATTTTTCACCAGGCAGTCAAAGGAGACGCGGCGCGCGGTTCCCTTTGATTGGAAGCCGGCTCTTGAAGCCGGCTTCCAGTAGGAATGCTTTTTTTTTATGCACATGGGGAATTTTAGGATACATCATTGCACAACTTTTCCGACATATTCACTCAAATACTTTTAATAGTATGTTATGTCCGACACTTTTTGCTTTGGTAATTTTTCTGCATGGCAAAAACCAGTGTACCTCACGTTTCAGTTGGTTGCTAGACGAAATGGATTTTATGGATCCATAAATATGTGATGACTTGCTTGAATTATGGATGACAGAGATACATTAAGTCCCCTTTTGCCATAGTTTGTCTCATATGTTTTAATAACCCTGAGGAAGAAGACTATTAAAACATAGTTGCAGGAGGACAAAATGCTGGTTACCATCATTTTCTCCTTTTCATACAATGTTTTCTTCCCTTTCAAAGGTCTAAAGTAAGGCTGGAAAGGAAATGTAATGGAACTTTTGATGTAGCTTTTAAGGGTATTGCACTTATTTTTGTGGCTTTAGGGCTCCAGCCAAACTTGGGTTTTGCTCCTAGTTATAAATGACCCTCGACAGCTTTTGACTGATGTTGTACATCATTGCACTTGAGCCATGCTCTGTGAAAAAGGGTCTTAATTAATCTGGGAAAAGTATCAACCCAAGTCAGCCCGCTTGGACTGTGCAGGCTGACCTGGGCTGAAACTTTTCGCTATTGGTAAATTTTCTGTATATTTAAGGACCCAGTCTACCTGATGATTAAGTTGATTGTATTAAAAAAGAAGCTACATGTATTGTTGATCCTTAATTATGTGATAGCTTGCTTGGTATCATGGATCACGGAGATGCATTAAACCCCCTTTTGCCAGAGCATGGCTCATTTACATGTTCAACTATTACATTGTAAGGGGGCTATTCAGATTTTCCTAGTCAAACCAAACTTGAAAATATTTTATAGCTCAATTTAGTAAGGCAATAGCTGACTAAGAATCAAGAAATAAAGCAAGAAGCAAAGGAAAAACAAATTGATGGTACTTCTTCAATGGACTAGTTAGCCTCTTAATTCTGTACCCTACAACAGAATTTAGAACTTGTCCAAATTCAAAGCAGTTGCAGGCGACAAATCCAATTTGGTTATAATGATGAGATTTGTCTCTAAAATGGTAGAAAGCATTGTAAGAAAAGGAAGAAATGCTTGTGAGTAGTTAGATATTTACTGATTCGAACGCAATTCAACAATCATTCAACCACGCATTATTTTTATATTATCCTACCACAAAAACATACCATAAAAGCATATATAATTCAACTCCCTTATATATATTGCATATCCCTAACCATTCCCTCATCCTTAAGCATATGGCTAGCCCTTATACAATACATCAATATAACAATAAACAACACAATAACAATTTTATGTAACATTAAGCATGCTCATAAAATTAAAACAAAAATGGGTTAACAAGTCAATCTAATTAAGGACAGCAAACAAAATGGCAAAACCTTTTTTAACAACATTTTTTACTTAAATCATTTTTTATTTTTTCCAAAAATTTTTTGAAATATTAAGCTAACAAGGTGCATCAGCTAACCAATGCAATAACCCCCAACAAACCCTTACATCAGTTTATTGCTTAACCTTTTATCCACCCATCAACCAACGCATAACGCATCAGCTAACCAATGCAATAACCCCCAACAAACCCTTACATCAGTTTATTGCTTAACCTTTTATCCACCCATCAACCAACGCATAACGCAACAGCTAACCGGCTTATGTGTTTGTGGTTGGCTTAAGATTTTGGTAAATTAAAAAAAAAAAAAAAGAAAAAAAAAAAAAAAAATTAAAAAAAATTTAAAAAAATTTGTTGCATGCATGCGTTAATAAAAAATTAAATTTAACAACAAAATTTTTTATCCAAATATTAAATGGTTTAATGATAAAAATGAAGCAAATTTAGTTAGAGAAAAAGCAATCAATTTAATATTTTTAAATAATTTGTTAAACTAAAGCAAAAAATTTTTATTTTTATTTGTTATACTACAACAAATAAAAAATTTTTAATATGTTTTTGGTCTTGCTCCTTGTTGCTCATATTTTTTTCTTTCTTCTTCACTTAATTTTTTATTTTTTTCTTCTTCTATAATTTTTATTTTATAATGACCCCAAGCTAAAGTTTTTATTTCATCAGGTAATATATATCTTTTATCATCATTAGCACTTAAAGCAATTTTATTTACCTCTTCTGTAAAAAGTTCATGATTATAACTTCTTATAATATTCATTTTTCTTAATTGTTCTTTTCCTGTTTTTAAACAATCTAAATAATCTTTATGTGTAATACTTTTTTCAATTACTGATTTTTTTATTCCTTTACATCTTTTAATTCCTCCGTTTCAATACTATACATTTTTGGTCTTAATCCAACAAATTCAACTATATTTCCCTCATTAAATTCATCTTTAAACATACCCACTACTCTTTTATTTAAACCAGTTGGTATGCCTGAGGGGTGGTCTTTTGGATATTTACTTGTATCAAATTTAGCTTTTACATCTTTAGATATATCCTTATAAAAATCTTTTGTTTTAATCTCATATATTAAACTATCAGTATCAGTAAGTAAAAGTGTTGCTTTGTCTCCATATTTTGGTTTAATATAAAAATAATGAAAACCATACATTATATATTTACTTAAATCTAAGATACACATACCAACATAAATTGGTTTATTTAATATTTATTTGCGTTTTTCCCATATGAATAGATATTAAGTTTTCTGAAAAAATATTTAAATGCTTAAAGTTTGGTTTATTAATATATCTTTTTAAAGACTTTTTGTTTGTAATAAGTTTAATATCAACACGGTTTCTTAAGTTTTCCATTGTCTTACCATAAACTACATTGTTCATTAATTTAAAAAAATTTTCTTTAAAAGCATTTTTTTCATTTGATGCTTTTGCTCTTTCTTTTGTGTTTAAGTCAATATATGGTTTTAACCAAGCACTTTCTTTAAATTTAAGCCCCTCATGTATTTTTAATAATTTCATTCCTAAAGATAAATATTGTTTTAAGTTTTTATAATGAATTATATAATTTCATTTTTCATTTAAATTTGGTATTAGTTTAAAAACATTACCCACCTTAACACTTTCAGGTGCTAAAGAATATTCATTAAAATAATCATGTAACTCCTCTGGTACATATAAATCAACTTCCAAAATACAAGAATGATTTTTCCAGTTTTTTAGGTCATATTCTGTCATCCACTCAAAACCGCTAGTAGGTAACTCCATTGACATGGCAGCACCGTATAAATTATTTGCATCTAAATCTAAAATAAACACGTCCTCTTCATCAGGATTATAATCAACCATATATTTGTTATTAGCTTTTGCATATCTTTTTGGAATCATTGAAATACCCCCTCTAATTCCCTTTTCAATAAATAAAAACATTTTTTTATCTGTTATTAGATCTAATTTTACTTTTGTATACTTAAGCATTGCATCCCAAGATAAACCAGGAGCTGTATAATACCATGCAGGGTCTAATTCGTAAATTTTATATGCTTCTTTTCTAAAGTTTTCGAAAACATCTGCTAAAAGTAAAACATCTGTTTTTAGATATAAATCATGATATTTTTTAAAATCTTTTATTTTAAAAGTTTTCCATACCTCTTTTGCATGCTCATAATCTTCATCACTAATTTCTTCATCATTAAGTTAAGAGTAAAATGCTTCTTTTGGTGGTAATTTTGTTTCTTTAAGTCTTTCTGGTGAATCAACATAATCATAAGAGTAAATTCCTTTTTTACGTAAAAGATTGAATTCTTTTCCCTGATAAAAATTTTTTAAGTTTTCAAATTGATGATCCTTTAAATAACTTGCTAACTCTGATAAACTTGAATCCATAAACTTAAAACTATCTAAAAACCTTATATCAATAGTTTTACTTTTGTTTGTTTTTGTTTTTTTTATCATAGTATTGGCCAACAACATACTTTTTAGTAAAGCTAATATATTTTTCTTCATTGTTGGGAATACAGTTAATATCACCCTCAGTAAAACCAAGACTTTTAATAAATAAATGACTATCATATCCACTAAGGTTATGAAAAAAGACAGGGATAAAGTTAGGCTTATGTTGCTTAAGATTACATAAACTATGTGCGGCACCTCTAAATTTTCCCGTATAATGGCAATGGTCTCTAACCTTTTTATATTTAAAATCATTAGAAAATTCTTCTTTGCAAATATAACACTCTGTTGCCTTGTTAAAAATTTCTTGATCATCCAGTGTAAGTTTTATTTTTACTTTAGGGATATCATAAATCCTTTTTACCATTTTTTCTATTTCTTCTACAAATTTTTCTGCAACATTTTTTCCTGTATACTCTACTAATTCTGATTTAAAAACTTCTTCATTAAAACTTTTTACATAAAAACAAAACCCAGATGGCTTATGTTTTTGATATTTTTTTGTATAACTTGTGCTTGGATTAGGTTGAGTAGAATGTATTGGTATTAAATATGACTCAAAGTCACCATATATTACAAAAGGAAACCATTGTGTTTTAATATGATTTTTAAATTCTATTGGTTTGTTTTCTTTCGGCATTACTGTTTTTACAATATCATGAGTATAACAATATTCTTGATGTTTTCTTAAAACTTCTTCACTTGTTGAATGACCAAAACAGCTCCAACAAAAAAACATTTTATGTCCATCTTTTGATAAACCTGAAGCAATCAATGCACTAGGATTTTTTACCCAAACATAATGACTATTCCCCTCTTCATTTTTTATCAACAAAAGAACAACAAGATATTCTCTGTTAAAAGTTTCTTTTCTTTGTCTTCTAAGAGGATATAAACCGTCTTTTTCATCATAACCTATAACAACAATAGAAAACTTTGGATTTTGATTTTCAAATTTATTAATATCATTTAGCTTAACTGGACTTTCTATTCCTGTCATATTTAATTCTTTTATTTGTTCTTTTAATTTTTTAGTAACTCTTTGTGGGTCTTTTTCTTTTGGATATTCTACACTTTTTACACAATATTGAAAGCAATTACAATCATCTTTGTTTTGAATATTAATTAATTTTTTATTTCTTAATCCTGTTGGTAGATGCATCCACGAACTTGCTTGCATTGGGGTATATTCACCAACAAACAAAGTTAAGTTGATAACCTTATGAAATACCCACCCACTACCCATTGCCATAAAACTTTCTAAATTTTCTATAACACGTTCAACCATAGTATCATATAATTCATTTGCATCTGTTTCTACTGTATTGTACTCATGATATGACCTAAATGGTCTTTCTACTGTAATTGAATGATCGTTTTCCTTTTTTAATACACAAAAAAGACTTAACATTACCTTGTTGTTTCTATTACTTCTTAAAAATGATGTTATATTTTGTCTAGATGCTTCTAAAAAATTATCTGGCCCCCATCCTTCCTCACCATCAATATCATATTGTGTTACAAAATTATTAAATGCTGATTGTTCTTCTCTTAAGTCAAAGTTTGTTCTTGGTATTCTTCCTATTCTTTCCTCCACATTTCTTTCTACTTGATCTAAAACTTGTGGTATTTGTTGTGGTGGAACATTACCAGTTATCCAATCAGTAAATTCACCTATTCTTCTTCTAACGGCTGGCATTGCTACGCTAATTGCTCTTCTGGCTCCCCTATAAGCATCATATGTAAAATTAGATAATCTGTTGAAAAATCTGCTCATGACTATATTTTTTTTAAAACAAAATAAATTACTTGAACTCAAATTTTTTAATTTATTATTTTTAAAAAAAATAATAAATTATTGAATATCAATTTTATATTTACCATTCCATACTCTACCATTCCAATTTTCAATTGTTTGAGGGCAACGATCAATAAACTTACTAGCCTTGTAAATTGATGGAAATGTTGTTTCTTCTTCAGTTTCAACATTCTTTAATGTAACTTTTTTAGGATTTTTACCTATATCTTTTAATCTATCATAATTAGGTACTTTCTTAAGTGGTATAATTTCTTCAGGATACAATCCATGCTCTTTTAAAACATCAATATATTTTTTCTTGTTCCAATAGGAATAAAACTTAATATTGTTATCTGTTAATTTTTTTTTAAAATCAGCAATCTTTTTCATTTTTTATATAATATAAAAAAATTACTTAATACACTACACTCATTTTATTTCCATCACTCTGAAAGTTAATTAACCTATCACTCAATAAAACAGCGAATGCTTCAGTATTTACAGGAGAAGCTGCAGTAAATGTTGCTTTAACGTGAATATCAGTAACAGAATACTTAAGCCTTTCACTCTGCTTTGATAGGTCAAACACAAACAAAGGAAAGAGAGTTTTATAATCTGAAGGAGTTATATTAGGGTTTGATACCAATTCATCCATGTTAAAAAACTTTTTTCTAAACAAAGCAGCTTCACCATATATTCTACTAAATTGATTAACAGTAAAATTTATATCATGGTCATAGATAGGATATTTTTTAGAACTTAACACTACATAAATATTTTTAACACCTATGTTATCAAATATAGCGGGGTTTTGTTCCTGGTTACCACTTTTATTAGTTTGAAAACCAACAATTAAAAAACGTGGTACCTCAGGAGATGATTTAGCTGATAGTCTCCAGGTAAAAATTTTTCTTTTTTCTCGATAAATTTATAAAGTTCCAACCTATTACCATCTTCCGGTGTTACATGAGGCATAAACCAAGATACTTTACTTAATTCAACCCTACCAGCTTCCACTCCATTAGCTCTAAAAATTGCATCATTATTATCATTTCTTGTTAATGTAAGAGTTTGCTTCATACCATATATAACTTTGTTATAATCTTCACAAAAACCGAATATATGTTTTAGGGGTATCCTAAAACTAAATTTTCCAGGTGGATCTGAACTAAAGATATAATTTCCTCTTACAGTAAAACCAACATTGTCAGCGTGTGCATCAACTCTGGTATCCTTGTACCATAGTTGGTTTAATCCTTGCGATTTAGAAAAATCATCAGGGTACTTAAGCAATCCTAACATTGTGGTAGCTTGACCAGGATAATTAATTGATTCTATTTCATTTCCGCTAAGTTGATATCTAAAATTTTTAAACAAATATAACAAACCATTGTTTGTTAAGGTAATCAAATCACCTTGAGCGTAAGAAGGATTAGCAACAACAAGAGATTCTTTTAACAATCTTCCTTCAAATACTAGGTATGATTCAGAAGGGCGATAAAAAATATCTTGAGTTTCGATATCAATCCTAATATTTCCTCCAGGGTTGTTTAAATTAGTCCCTGTAATAGGAAGATATTCATAATATTCATATTCATCAATACTATCATCTTTTAAAATCGGTGCTTTAATGTTTAATATATCCATTTTAATATGCAATTATAATTTTTAAGTCAAAATTATAATTGAGTTGAGTTTTTAATATTCTAGCCATAGTTGAGGGAATGATTTGTTTTCATCATTTACAAAAACGCCCTTAAGTTTAATATTTTTAAGTTTTTCAGCCGAAAAATTTTTTCTTATTTTAGGATAAATTTTATTTCCATAAACAACGGTCACCTTTGGTATATTGTTTTCTTCTAAAAAATCATTTACTTCATCTTCAAAACCCTTCATGATATCAGCTTTTTCAGGAGACAATTTTACAACAACCTTTTTATAATCATAACTTGTATTGGTAACTTCAAGAATCTCACAATCTTCATTAAGTTTAAATTGACCATAAAGAATACCAACTCTTTTTGTATTGTATTTTTCATATTCTGTTATCCTAAATTTTAGCTTTGACATTCTTTTTTATTTAATGTAATAATTTACTTAACTTAAATTTATTTTATAATACTTTAACTCCGGAACCCTTACTATTTAATTTCTTAACTAAATATTGTATAGCAATTGCACTACAATCTATTAAGGTGTTAATATTTTGTGTTGTGGGTTGTGTTGTTGTAGTAGGCTTTTGAGTATATTTTTCTAAAATCTTTTTAGATTTTGGTGTTAAAGCCTTTTCAACTAACTTTTTACCTGCATCAACCGCGGCACTCTTTCCAACCTCTAACGCTTTTTTTTGCTCCTTCCTTAGCTACAGTCTTACCAACATCAACTGCTGAAGATGCAATTTGTTTAGCTGCGCTGCTTGTAAATAGTCTTGTAAGAAAATTAGCTAAAGTATCAAATATCCCTGCTCCTCCATAAGCATAATTTCTTTTAAATCCTCTCTTTTGTGATGTAATCATTTTATAGTATAGACATTAAATTTTTATAACTCTTTGAATTTAATACACGTTGCCTTTTTAATTCATCACAAATACTTACAAGCTCACACCTGTATTACCAGCTTCTTTACTTGCCATCAAAAGGTCAAGTCTTTTTAATAGTGCGTTAGGGTCAGATGGTATTACCGTGGTTGTTTTCTTTTTTCTTAATCCTTTAGCAGTTTTAATAAGTTGATTAAAAACAGGTTCAACTATTTTTTTCCATTTTTCACCTAATACATTATAGTCTTTTAATTCATTTTTTCGATCATTACCCTTAAACAAAATATCACTTGAATAAAGCATATATTGATATATATTTAAATCTTTTTTGTTATCATAATTTTTTGGATTATTAGATAAAATCAATTCCCATAACCCATCAGTAGCTGGAATTTTTGAACCTATGCCTTCGAAAGAAAAAAAATTATCATTTGGATTATATGAAATTACTTTGTTACCAAATTTAAATTTTTCTAAGTCACTATCAAAAACTATTCTATAGATTTCATCAAAATTATATTTATATTTTATTAATTTTTCATTAAAAACTTTAACAAAATTTTTAATTTTTTCTTCATTTTCTTCTACTGTAATTTTCTGATAGGAAGGAGGTGGTGTCTCCATTCGTAATTGTCTAGTCTTCATTTCTTTAGAAAGTTGAACAGGTAATTGAATAATCCCCTCCCTAATAGGTGACAATCCCTCAGTAATTGCTCCTGGTATTTGCAAAACCCCCTTCCTAATAGGTTCTAACCCAGCAATAATTCCTCTTGATGTTGCCAATTGTGACTCGGTAATCTTTTTAGTTGCTTCTTCTTGTACATCTTTTTGTGATTTAGTAATAGGTCTAAAAAACTTTGAAAGGTCTGACTGTAATTCAATGTCTCCTGTTTTTTCTGCAAGCAAACTATCCCGAATTCTTTTCTTTGTTGTGAGATATTCTTTTACAATTTGGTCCCTTTTTACAGGGTCTTTTATCTTTAAAAATGACATATTTTTTTTTAAGTAAAAAAATCTTTTTTTATCTTATTATTTTTTTAATCAGTATTACCTATCTCACATGCACAAGAACATTTAAACTTAGGTGGTTTTAGTTTTAGTCTTAATGGGTTCCATTGTTTCTTTCTACTAGTCTGCGGAATTCCTCCCGTGCTTCCTGTTTCCCCTTCTCGATTAAACTTTCTTGTTCCTCCAGCTTGCTTTTTTTCTTTGACTTAGCCCATATCTCTTCCTTCATCACCTTGTATTTTTCAAGTTCATCCATGATTAAAGTAAATTCTGAATGGTCTATTTTGTTGTCTGATATTGCTTTTGATATATGTGTATTAAGAGTATCAAGTTTTGCATCAGCTAACATTTTAATCTGAAGATGTTTTTCAGATTTTGTCCTGGTTCTTCTAACCAGAAACTTACCTACTAATGCTGATAATCCAACAGCTAAAGCACAACCTTCTAAAGCTATCGTTGCAGGTATCGCTACCACGGTACTTAAAAGTGCTATTCCACCTGCTCCGGCTCCTATTGCTGCTGTGGTTAGTCCTGTTTCAACGTTATCCACAGTCTTGCTAATCTTTAGATACTTTTTACTTAACTGTTCTCTAATTCTTACTTCATTTTCAAGAAAATCCTGAATCTCTGATATCTTTTTAAGTCTAAAAGACTGACCATTGTCTCCTGCTGATATTATTGGTTCTAATGTTGGTGCATTTGGTATATTTCGTGCTTCTGGTAAGTTTGGATAAATCTTTTCTGAAAGTTCCATTTTATTAATTACAACTATTTTTTTAAATAGAATACTAAAGACGACACAAAAATTCATTCTCCTCAATTTTTACTAGGTTGCCAGAGTTGTTTGTAATTGTGGTAATCACATTATCATTATCCTTAAGAATAACGTCATTCGTTAAACTAAATTGTTTAAATTTTAAAGCATAAGATAGAGAAATTAAAACGGCACCCCTACTCATCATAAAACCAAAATTTAAAACAATTGTTTTAGTATCATTTGGTTTTAATACTATAGGTTGTTGTGTATAAATATCCCAAGTAACAGGATTAAATTTTTTAGCTGGAAACTTAACTTCTACGGGTTTCCAAAAAATAGTTTTTGGTTGAAACATTTTAGGTTTAACTCCAAATTTATGCACATTCATATTTTTAATTTTATAATATTGCTCCTAATATAGGAATATTTCCAAATGGGCTATTAGGTCCTAAAAGAAGACCTTTTCCATCATAAATTTTTGACCCTTGTTTTAAATACAATCCATCACCAACAGAACCTAATCCTTTACCTTTAGCTGGACCAAGATATAAACCTTCACCATCAGTTTCTACTTGGCATACACAACCACCTTTTTTAACACCTGAAGAGGCTAACCCAGATAGGGCGCCTACTCCTATAGCTGGTAAAACGGTTCTTGCTAATGTAGGTAGAACTGATGAAGCTAAACCTGCTAACAAAGGTAAAAATCCACCTTCTATTTTCATGTTATGTTTAAGTTGCTTAATTGTCATTTTAATCGTGGTTCCCTTACCAGCTTTATAAGCTTTAGCTATTTTATTTGCTTGTGATTTGGTCACTGCAATTATATCATTACCTTGTAAGTCATCAAAATTTAAACGAATACTTACCGGACAACTAGTTTTAACAGCATGATTTAGCTTTTGCTTTTGTCCTTCTGATATATTTACTTTAACAGTAATGTAGTTTGTCATTTTATATTAACATATTTTTTATTTATCTCGCTTCTCTAATATGAAATCTGATTGTTAAATTCTCACCTCTAAGATTTAGTAATGTTCCATCTTGGTCTGTAATTGATACATTAAGGTTATGTATTTCATTTAATGTTAGCGGAAGATACACTAAATTTACTGGATTTTCTATTATTTTATACCCTGGTGATACATTTGGAAAAAAGCTGTAAATAGTGTTTTTTTGAGAACCATTAACATAACTACCAGAAATTAAATCAATATTAACAAGTAAGCTATTAATACTTAAAATATTTACTACTTTTTCAGATTCGTGAAATCCTTGTAGATATTTTGCTTTATTAAATCCTAATACTTTTCCGATACTCCTACTTTGGTTAAAATCTACCTGATAACCATTTTCTACGATAAGAACTGATTTTAAAGTATTAGTGTTTGCAGAGATATTAATATAATATTCTTCATTAACTGCATCATAATGACCCTTTTTCCTCATTTCTTGTTGTATTACATCATTAATATCAACTAAATCATAGGAACCTTCAAGTATTTTTAGTTTTTCCCATGTTGCACCATTGTCAGGTGAATAAACAAAAGTACCGTTGTTTTTATCAATATTAGGAAATGAATAGTAAGTTTCAAGATTAACCAATGCTATTTCATATTCTTTTTCTTTTTCTAATTGAAGTGGTGGAGTAAATCTTGTTTTAAACTCTGTTTTGTTGTCACTTACTATAATTTGAAATGATGTTTTATGGTCAGTGTTTTTTACAATTTTTTCAAGCAATTCTTCCATTTTTATATTTACTAAAAATATATTTTAAAACAAAAATATATTTTTAATAGTAATCTCTGTAATCTCTTGGTATATAAAAGTTGTCAAAACCACATCTATATTTTCCATTGTTATGGTTCTTAGTTAAATCAATCACAACAAAACCATGTGGTTTTTCCCAACAGTTTTTACAAAAATTGATAAACTCTGTTTTAGTCATATCATCACCCACATGATCACTATAAATATGATTAAGATTTTTTAAGTCTTGTCTAAACAAGCATATTAAGTTAGCATTCTCTCTAATAGTTTGACGAGGTAATCTAAAATAATTTTGTGCTAGATAAAAACAGTCTGTGTTACTATGTCTTCCTCTTACATAATAGTTTTCACACTTGTTTTGCCTTTCTAAAAGTAAGTCATCAAATATCATTAAGTTTTTATTTGATGCATTTAAATCTCTGGGATCTGATACATCACAAGCATTTTCAAAAAATTCACAATGAATATTAGATTTTTCCTTAATTCTTTTTGCCCATTCTTCTACCAATGCTAAGGGTGAAATATCATTGTTTTGAACTTCATTTTTAAGTGAAAACAACCGTAATATATATTCTTTTGGTATTTTTCTTCAAAAGCTTTTTTTAAGTATGCGATATTCTGGTTGAAACAAACTTTTACCAAAAACGCATAAGCTGTAATAATCTAACCAACCAGGTCTTAACAAAAGGTTAAGTAAAAGTGTAGTTTTACCACATCCTGATTTACCTACTATTAAACCTCTAATACTTCTTGGTAAAAGGGGATGGTTAAATCTTTTTGCTAACGCTTCATTCCATGATGAATTAACAATATCCATTTTTATATTAAAAAATTTAATTTAATATAAAAAATGTATTGTGTTAAGTGTAAAAAACAAACTGATACAACTAATATTGAATATGCGGTAAGTAAAAATGGTAGAAATATGAAACGGGGTAAGTGTGTTGAATGTGGAACAACTAAAACCCAGTTTATTAAAAAACAAAAAGGTGGTTCATTACTAAATAAAGTTATTAATAACCTACCTGTTGAAATGCACTTACCTGGTCATAATTTTACTGGTCCTGGTACAAAATTAAAGAAAAGATTAAATCCTGATTTAACACCTAAAGAATGGTCAAAGCCTGTAAATCGTGTTGATAAAGAAGCATATCATCATGATATATGTTATCTTAAACATGATGATACAGCAACAAGAAATTCTGTTTGTGATGTTAATATGCTTAAAGAGTTAAAAGGTATCTATAAGCCAACAATTAGGGAAAGAATGGAAAGAGGATTGGTTTCTTCATTAATAGGGACAAAGGCTAAATTTGGAATGGGAGTTAAAAAAAAAATTCTGAAAACATAACGCTATCGGAAGAATTACACAAACCTGTAAAAAGAAAATTTAAGAAAAGGAGAGTTAGAGTAAATGGTATTGATAGAATATGGGCTGCAGATTTAGCAGACATGCAAGCATTTTCTAAATTTAATCGTGGTGTAAAATATCTTCTTGCTGTCATTGACATTTTTTCAAAATATGGGTGGCTGATACCATTAAAAGATAAAACAGGAAAATCTGTTTCTGTTGCATTGAAAAGTATTTTTAAGGAAAGAAAACCTGAGAAAATGTGGGTGGATAAAGGTAAAGAGTTTTATAACAAAGAAGTTAAAGACTTGATTGAATTGTATTCTACTGAAAACGAGGAAAAATCAAGCGTTGTTGAGAGATGGATTAGAACAATGAAAGAAAAAATGTGGAAGTATTTCTCTGCTCACTCAACAAATGTTTATATTAACGCGTTACCAGAACTTGTTAAAGAATATAATAACACGAGGCATTCTTCTATTAAGATGACACCAACTGAAGCAAGTAAGAAGAAGAATGAAAATAAAGTTTGGAGAACATTGTATCCTGATTATAATCAAGTAAGGGAGGGTATCGAACCAAAGTTTTCTGTTGGAGACAAAGTAAGGATAAGTAAAAAGAAAAAGACTTTTGAAAAAGGTTATACCACAAGATGGACTGAAGAGGTTTTTACAGTTTCAGAAGTAAAACATACATTGCCTGTAACATATAAAATTGAAGATTTAAATGGAGAAGAAATAAAAGGTACCTTTTATGAACTTGAACTACAAAAAACAAGACAAGAGTTGTATAGAATAGAAAAGGTTATTAAAAAGGGAAAAAAGAAATCTCTTGTGAAGTGGAAAGGTTATTCTGATGAGTTTAATTCATGGGTTGATAATAGTGCTATTATAAATATTTAAATATATAAAAAAAATGAAAGATATAAAAATTGATAATGTAACTTTAAAAAATAAACCTTTAAGTAATTTTGAACTAAATGATGCTGCAAAAAAATTAAAATTAAAAAATTTTAGAGGAACATTTTTAAGAGATACCCTACCAAAAAACAATAAAAAAAATGAATGTGGTATATTAAACCTTGATGATTCTAGCGGTCCTGGTACTCATTGGGTTGCATGGTTTAAAGATGGTAAAAAAAAAATTATTTTGATAGTTATGGTATTCAACCACCTAATGAAATTATAGATTATTTAAAACATCCTATACACTACAATACTGACCAATTACAGCATGCAGGGGAAGTGTTTTGTGGTCATTTATGTTTATACATTCTTAAATAGTTATGCGATGATAATAAATTTCAAGATGTTTTAAATAAACTTTTTTAGTAATATTAAAAACGATGCCCGTTGATAAATTTGGAAGAATGGATGATGTTAAAACAAGCGGTGATGGTGTGTCACTTGCTTACATAAGTAACAACTTTTTACGTAAAGATGGAACAACCACCGTTACCGGTTCTATAAATATGGCTGGTAATACATTAAAGCAGGTTAGTAATCCAGTAAATCCTCAAGATGTTGCGACAAAGGATTATGTTGATAATACAGCAGGGGGTAGCGTTGAATCACCACTATTAAAAGAAAATGGAAATTTTCTTGCTACTGCTTCTATCAATATGGCTTTTAAAAAAAATACATAATCTACATGACCCTGAAGAACCGCATGATGCTGCTACAAGAAGTTATGTGGATAAGGTTAGTAGAGAAAGTGTCATTGTTAAACGTAATGATGGAAGATTTGTTGCTACAGGAAATATAGATATGAGGAATTATGGGTTAATTAACGTCCTGTCACCGGCTGAACCTGATGATGTGGCAACAAAGGGGTATGTTGATAGTCAATCCACGCCGTTTTTGTATAACTCCGTTGATAACTTTTATACTGCAATAGGAGAAATATCTATGGGTAACCGACGAATCCATTTTGTTGCTTCTCCAATTGAGAATAGCCATGCAGCAAATAAGCTTTACGTAGATACTGTTTTTGAGATAGCTACCGCAGGTGAAAAGGCTTTAACAAAAAACCAAGACGGGTCTTTTTCAATGGCTGGTAAAATAGATATGAATGGTAACTCAATCACTGGCTTACCAAATCCAATAAATCTCAACGCCACTGCTAATAAAAATTACGTTGATAATGGTGGTGCTATTATAAAAAATCCGGATGGAAGCTTTACAGCAATATCTGATGTAGATTTTCAAGGTTTTTCTATAAAAAACGCTGCGATACCTCTAGATGAGGGAGATTTAGTAACAAAATCCCACGTGGATGGAAGGGTATCGCTTCCTAAAACAATTATAAGTGTGTGTGCCGAGGAACAAGGTCCTTTAGCAGACGGTTATTACGAGTTTTCTTTTGGCAATGGGAGTACCGGAGTAAGCCATGGGATAGGGGGTTATTGTATGTCTGCTCCTGGTAGAATTATAAGAGGGACTTTAATGGTTGTTAAAGGTAATGGTATTCTAAAAGAAGAGGCAAAAGTTAATATAGTCGTAAATGGAGTTGAACAGGTTGACTACTCCATAGTAAAAAAGAAAGGAGAAGGTTGTAGTTGTGTAGTTTTTCCACAACCTTTAGTAATAGACCAGTGTGATGTTATAAACTTTATAACAAGGTCAAATAACCCTAATGCTAAAAATGCATGTTTGACGTTACTGATAGAGTTAGACTTGTAAAAATATTTAACCCAGTAAAGGGTTAGATATTTAGAAAAGGTTTATCGATACACACACCAAAATCACGTGGTATAGTATTTCACAACTTTTTCCAATACACACTTTAGACTGGACTTTTGAGGGAAATTGTCCTATGTTATGATATTAATAATTTTTTCGCTTTGTTTTTTCTAAAAAATGAACTGTATATGGTAATTGTATAAAATATGATTTTTATTTATGATAATAAAGCAGTCTTACTTCCTTGTTGAAAAAATTTTATTACTAATAACACGGTAACCTCTGGCGCGGTCTAACAACCTGTAAGTTAATTCCATATCACAATGTTGTAAGGCTGCTGTTTAAAAACAATAAGTATTTTATACAATTATTGTACAAGTTAAACATTTTTTAAAAAACAGGGTAGAAATGTTTGTTAATATTATAATGTTCTACCATTTTCAGTTTTTGGTGTGTTAAGCAAAAGTTAAAGGGTTGTGCGCTAAATAACTTCCTCTTTCGTTTTCGGTGAGGAGGCATGAAAAAATGGTTTATATCATGACTCGCCTTACTTTATCTATACTTTCTCTTATGTTAAGGTATAGAAAACAGAGTTAAAGGTGATTCTTAAGATAGTTTAACGTTTTTCAACATTAATTAGCTAAGGTAGGAATATCAAAGTTTAAGACTCTCTGCGTTTGGGGTTCGCAGAATTTATCCTCGGATAAATACGTCCCCGATATTCCTGTTAAAAAAGTTATAATTTACGTTTTATATCACTATCGGTTTTGCAAACTGGACATTTTTTTGAATTTTCGTTTAAATCATCACAATTTGCACATATAGGTATATGACCGCACAATTGCAAAAAAGTATATCTGGTTTTTCTTCAAGACAAATAACACATTTTTCTTCATAAAAAGTTTTTTTAGGAGCATTTTGTTTTTTAAGATTTTCAAGAACTTGTCTTAAACGTGCTGCATCTTGTTCATCTTGTTCATCATTTACCTCCCCTATCCTTTCAATTCTTTCAATACCATATCTACTATAAGTGGTTCTATAAGTTCCATTTCTAAAATTATCTTCATTGTTTTCCCAAAATAAACCCCAATCACTTTCTTGAAATCTGTCTGTTTCATCATTAACTTCTCTTTCCCTAGTTTGTTGGCTGGTGTCTCTTTCACTTTGTTGTCGTATTTCTTCAATTTCATCTAGTTCTCTTAGTTGTTCTTCTTCATCTTCACTTTCTTCTTCATCTTCCTCTTCATTGTCATCACTATCTTCACCAAATGATGTTTGTTCATAAACCATAAAACATATTTTACGATGCATATCTTTATCTTTAAAAACGTTACCACCATCAGCTAAAGCTTCAACATAATAACGATATCTATCTAAAATATTATTTTTATTTTTATTAAAACAAAATGATTTAAAAGATGTCATATAAATACCTTTTTCTTCATAAAACCAATCAAGAAATACACCTAATTTTAACCATTCTGTTTCTCTTTCTTCAATCTCTTTTTTTGATTTACTAAATATATAATATAATTTTGAATCTAGCTTAGTTAAAACAGTTTCATAATTTAAATCATCTTTTGATAAAGGTAACTTTTTCTTATACATTAAAAAATTTGAATTTAAATAAAAATCATGTTTTTCTTTTATGGTTTCTTTTAACTTTAATTTATACTCTCTTGTAAGTTTGTTTAAAACACACATCTTACATATTATAACATAAGGAAGAATATAAGAAAAAATTCAATTTTTATTTTTATAAAAAATTTTTAAAAAAAAATTTAATTAAAGAAAATTTTTTTTATTTAAAAAATTCCTTAACCCTTACTCTCAACATTTGGGTTTTTTTCCCGTACAGATATTAGATTTCCATCTTAATATTTAACCTATTAAAAGGTTAAATATTTAAACAATATTTAATTATATAATGCAATATATTCCTTATAAAAAGCCACTACATTTTTATTATCTTCTTCTTCAGCTTCTTCAGCTATATTATTTATTTTTTTCCATTCCTTATACAACTTTACTTGTGCTTCTCTGTTTTTTCTTTGTTCTCTTTCACTTTCTTCCTCTTTTGGTTTTATTTCTTCACGTTCTAAATATCTATCTACAAGATATTCTACTGATGATGGATGTTCAAAAGTATTTATTGTGACTCTACCTTTTTTTTAAAATAAAACTTAATTCGCTAAATGATAAAAAAATTCTGCTGTTTTCACAATTATGTGTTACTATTTTATCTTTATTAATTAACTCTAAAAATAAAAAAATAAAATTAGAAAAAAAATTATCAAGTGAAAATGTTGGTAAGTAAAATCCAGAATAAATAGACCCATCATAATCTTCTTCATCTTCAAATATTAATTTTCCCTCCCATACAACAGAAACAGTCGGATGAAATAAAATATCTAATTTTCCTTTACTTTTTTCTAAAGAATAAAGATAATTAAAAATATTTTTTGCTTTTCCTATTAAATAAGTAAAATCATTTAAAGCTTTGTTTTCTTTTAACTCTATTTCATAAACATGATGCCTATAAAATCTTTTACTTGACTTTATAGCAATTTTATTTTTTTTCTCTAAACAACGAGAAATATTATCTAATTCATATGGTGCTATTTTGTTAAATACTTTCATGTTTTATTTTTTTATACACGCTTATGATGTATATATCATTGTTATAACTTAACAAAGAAAATTTCATTTTTTTTTATTGATGTGTCGATGCATTGATGCATGCATGCAACAATTTTTTTAAAATTTTTTAAAAAATTTTTAAAATTTAAAAAAAAATTTTTTTTTTAAATTTTTTTTAAATTTTTTTAAATTTACCAAAATCTTAAGCCAACCACAAACACATAAGCCGGTTAGCTGTTGCGTTATGCGTTGGTTGATGGTGGATAAAAGGTTAAGCAATAAACTGATGTAAGGGTTTGTTGGGGGTTATTGCATTGGTTAGCTGATGCGTTATGCGTTGGTTGATGGGTGGATAAAAGGTTAAGCAATAAACTGATGTAAGGGTTTGTTGGGGGTTATTGCATTGGTTAGCTGATGCACCTTGTTAGCTTAATATTTCAAAATTTTTTTGGAAAAAATAAAAAATGATTTAAGTAAAAAATGTTGTTAAAAAAGGTTTTGCCATTTTGTTTGCTGTCCTTAATTAGATTGACTTGTTAACCCATTTTTGTTTTAATTTTATGAGCATGCTTAATGTTACATAAAATTGTTATTGTGTTGTTTATTGTTATATTGATGTATTGTATAAGGGCTAGCCATATGCTTAAGGATGAGGGAATGGTTAGGGATATGCAATATGTATAAGGGAGTTGAATTATATATGCTTTTATGGTATGTTTTTGTGGTAGGATAATATAAAAATAATGCGTGGTTGAATGATGGTTGAATTGCGTTCGAATCAGTAAATATCTAACTACTCTTGTGATAAGCATTTTATACTTTTATTGCAATGGTTGCAGAAGCTTTTTTCTTCAGGGTCACTAGAACATATAATTGTTTAGTGAAGGATTAAATCTTTACCACATAATCCCGACTTTTAACCACCCTGAGAAAGAAGCCTTTTGAAAACATTGTTGGAAAAGGAGAAAATGCTGGTAACCAGCATTTTCTCCTATTCCCACAATGTTTTCTAACCTTTCAGAACAATTGCAATCATTTTAGCCACATTGAAATTGTCGTCTGCAAATGCTTTCAACTTGGACAGGGCTAAAATTTTGGACAGTATTGTCCAATTTCAAAGCAGTTGCAGACGACAAATTAGATTTGGTTATAATGATGAGATTTGGCTCTGAAATGATAGAAATCATTGTGGAAAAGGAGAAAATGCTTGTGATAAGCATTTTATACTTTTCTCGCAATGGTTTCAGAAGCCTTTTCTTCAGGGTCATTAATTAGAACATGTAATTGTTTGGTAAAGGTTTTTTAGCTTTTGGCTAAAATTTTGTGAAGGCTTGTTGGAATGTCAAGTGATCATGCAATAATATGCATCAGCCACGGCAGAGCTCCAGATAGAGGGAGTGATTTTGATTTCAAAATTGAAATTATTAATCAATCTCCACTAAACCCCATGTTATGGGTACTCATTAGAATCGTCTCATCATGGAAGGGAAATAATGGATTTAGAATACTATCACTCCCTCCTACCTGGAGGTCTGACTACGGTATTTAGGATCATATTCATGTAAGAATGATAACAGTATTTTGATCTTGTCAAAATAGAGAAAATACCTAATCCAAAATGACCATGCTTTTATCTGAAGAGCAAAATTGCACCATTCCTGTTTACTGAATGTAACTGTCCTCTTTCCGAATGCATGCAGGAAAAATAGTTTATATTAGTGTTTAACTCTTTACCACACAATCCCGTGTTTTAACGACCCTGAGAAAGAGGCATAATGAAAACATTGTGGGAAAAGGAGAAAATGCTGGTAACCAGTATTTTCTCCTTTTCCCACAATGTTTTCTATCCTTTCCAAAACAAATTTCAATTTTTGAGTCACATCTATTTTGTTGTCTGCAAATGCTTTTAATTTGGACTAGTCTAAAAGTTTGTCGTTTGGTAAAGAGTTAAACAAAAAATAGGATTCACGGCAAAAAAAAATCTAAATTAGCCCCCAAATTGTTGCAGTTGGTAAAATTTTCTACTGGGTCTGTATTCACCAACCATTCTTGAGAACATTCTTAGTCTTATTCTCCAGAATTTTTAATTTAAAAGTAACACAACTTCTGATAAGCGAGTTATTCCTAAAGCACCTTCCTCATTGATGGTAACAAAAAAATTGTCGGCTTCTTTGATGCTATGCATCAATAATTTGTCTTGTCTTTATTTGAAACACGGACAGTAACTAGCAAGTGACAATGGAAACTAAAAATAGAAAACTGGTTCTCGGGTTTTTCCCTCGCGCTAGTACACTAGAAAGTGATATCAGGGGCAGTAACCATGTCTATAATACGAGAGGATTTCAGTATCCGATCACAGTGATGAAAAAGTTATTGACCGTCTGTTGTGTATTCAACAAGGACACAACCCTTAAAACACACACTCGTTAGTTATTAAAGGGCTGTAATACCCTTGCAATTCCATAGCACTATGCAGATGTCGGAAAGCTTTGAGGAAAGGAAAACATTCACGCCGTGTGATAAGCAATCTCTGTACTTAGGAAACTACTTGTTTTGGCGGGCTCAGCGATATAGGGTGGACACACCGATCAACATTTTGTCTGAAAGTAGTCCGGAAAAGTCAGCTTACGATCGCTATAGGCAAGGGAATCCCTTGAGAGGGATTCCCTGGCCTAAAAATGTTCTTGAGAATGGTTGGTGAATACGGGACTCGAGAAGAAATCAAATATTGTATTAGACAAATACAAAATCAAAACCATATTGGTTATATACAACAAAGCATTTGTCAAGGTCTCTCTCTCTCTCGTTTTAAGTGGCAGTCACATAACTCACCATTTCCATCTTGCAAAACAAAACTGTCTACAATTTCAAGGTCAGCGTAACAGTGCAAACAGTGCAAAAAGTGAAAATCTTTTCGTTTTTTGAACATTAGCTTAGCATTGACTTCAATATTTCCATTGAATCAGTTGAAGTTTCGGGATATATCTTTAACAGATTTCCCCGTGTTTGACCACTCTGAGAGAAAAAATCCTAATTGCCAGTCTTTTCTCTCGTTCCCAACACCGTTGTCTACCCTTTCAAAAAAGCACCAACTTGTGCGACGAACACTTGTCATCAGCAAATGCTGTGGCTGTAGACAAGTGTCATATTTTGTAGTCTGGTGGATATTTAACTCTTTACCACACAATCCCAACTTTTAACGACCCTGAAAAAGAAAGCTTTTGAAAACATTGTGGGAAAGGGAGAAAATGCTGGTACCCAGCATTTTCTCCTTTTCCCATAATGTTTTCTTCCCGTCCAAAACAAATTTCAATTCTTGTGTTACATTTATTTTGTCGTCTGCAAATGCTTTCAATTTCGACCAGTCTAAAATTTTGTCGTTTGGTAAAGAGTTTATCATTGGTATTCAGACTCACTCACAGCAGAAGTAGGGTTGTATATTTCCGCACCTGCTTCAGCAGGAAGCAGCGCATTATCTCCCGCTAGATGGCATTCTACAAATACACATCTGTCTAATTTGGTCATCCTGGGTACAGAAGCGGAGTAATTTTTCAAAACAACAACCGTGACTTTGAATTTCAAATAAAATAAACGTTTACTCAATAAAACGCTTCCTGGTACCATTCATTCAGCTATGATCGGCTAACATTTAACCTATGCACCGACCATTTATTAAAACAGCCCCTACATGCTTTGGTAATAGGCTAATAGCTTCACAATAAGCCCTACTTTTCCCCGGTATACGGGGGATGGGAGTAGTATAGGAGGTCAGCCCTCGGACAAATGAGGCATTTTGTCCGAGATCTGACCTCCCTGGAGCCAAATTGTCCCGAAATAGACCTCCCTAGGGAGGTCTATTTCGGGACAAATGTCTAAAAAATCGATAAAGGGGCGGGGCGTAACTAAGGAGGTACCTGGTGCCCAGCGCTGGGCGCATACTCAGCGCAGAATGCTGGGCCCATGCTGGGAACCAGCTGGGAACCAACTGATCCACCAATCAGAAGCCAGTATTTGATCACGTGACCTTATGACGTCATAGGTTGGATCTGTCAATCAAATGACGTCATAGGGTTGTCAACCAATCAGATTTCACCACAGATTCAGCGCAGAGTACTCCGTTGCTATGCTGGGTCCAGTAACGCAAAATCCACAATTTGATCCTTAGCTTTCCCTTAACCCTTCTAAATCCCTTTTGTTTTGCTCTAAATCCCTTTTGATTTCTTCTAATGGACAGATTTTTTCTTCTAAAACCCTTACGTTGAATTAGTCAGACAAGAATTATCTCCCTTTGTTGTTCTTTCTCTCTATTAGGATAAAGTTGGGTTTGGACTTAGTCTTTTTCACCGTCTTTGGTCTTTCTCTAGCATCGTTGGACTTAGGCTTTCTTCACGATATATGTTATATGAGCTATATACCGTATTATGGTTGCATTAGTCAAACAAGATTTATCTCCCTTTGTGCACTACGTGACTTTCCCGGAAATCAAACAGGATGTCATTTTCCGAAATGTTACGGAATGTAACGGAATGTAACGAAAGTATGTTTACTGGGTTTTTCCCACCATTTCCCGGAAATCAGTTCGTTTAGACTTACCCAATCTTAGATTTTATTCGTCCCTAGTTTTATTCGTCCCTAGTTTTTAATCTGCAAAACTTTTTTAAATTGTAAAAATTTTTATCCGAAATTTTTCTATGATAAAAATTTTTAAGCGTAAAAATTTTTCTATCACTTAAAATCTTTTTCTATCGATAAGAAATTTAATCGTAAAATTTTTTCTATCGTTAAACTTTTTGTCCGAAAATTTTCTTTGCAAGATTTTTATTTGAAAATTTTTCTATCGAAAAAAGTTTTTTCTCTCTGCAAGATTTTCTATCACTAAAAAAGTTTTTCTCTCTCTGCAAGTTTTTTCTATCGATAAAAAGTTTTTCTCTCTCTGCAAAAGTACAACAACACATCTATGAAATTGACAATTCTCAAAAGATAGACTTCTAGGTCTTGGTTAGCCCTGAAAAGGACTGTTTTTGAGTTTTGTTTTTCTCCTCTAACGACCGGATCCAAAATTTGCCTGACAGATAGGACACTCCACAACTCTTCTCCGATCTGCTATCAGCTTTCTTATTTTGTTTATTTTATGTATAGGCAAAGTGGAGTCATGCATCATGGCCAGTAGAAAGGTTGTTAGATACCATTTTGTCATCGAGAGAAGTAGAAATTGTATACGATAGTCCATCACCATTTCTTTAGCTGTCGTCTATTCGGGAATCCGAATGATTAATGTCCTGGAAACAGCATCGTCTTTTATACTCTTGGAGGAGGGTTGCCTTACTTATTCACAAATGTCGAAGATAGATTTTCTAGGGTTTTGGTTAGTCCTGAAAAGGACTGTTTCGATTTTGGTATCGCTCTTTCAAAGATTTCTTCTCTATTGAGAGTCTGCTTTTATCGACAGCTTTCCTTTGATTCTTTCTTGCTGTGGCCTTTCTCCTCCTCGTCTAATGATAGGATCCAAAATGTTGGACTTAGTCTTTTTTCCACGATATGTTGATCTTTCGTTGGCTCAAGCAAAGATCATCGTTGGACTTAGGCTTTTCTCCGTCTTTGTTCGGCTTAGGCTTTCTCTGTCGTCGTTGGACTTAGTCTTTTCTCCACGATAGGTCTCTCTGGAAACAAGTCTGATCTTGATCTACACTGTTCGTCTTGGTTTTTTCTCTATTATTGTTCGGCTTAGGTTCGATCGATCATCGTTCATCTCTGTAGGACTTAGTTTTTGGAGAGGTGTTCTTTCTCTCTATTAGGATAAAGTTAGGGGTGACTTAGTCTTTTTTCTCCATGGTATGAGCTATATACTGTATTATGGTTGCATTAGCCAGACAAGATTTATCTCCCTTTGTGCACTACGTGACTTTCCCCGGAAATCAAACATGACGTCATTTTCCGAAAATGTAACGAAATCATGTTTGCTGGGTTTTTCCCATCATTTCCCATGATGGTATTACAGAGTAGGAATCGAATCGTTGTTTTTTGTGAAGCTGGTTATCATCTTTCTCTGCTATCTCTGATCTTCGTTTTCTTCCTCTTCTTTTTGGCTTGGGTTCTTCTGTCTGAGTTGACTGATGCGTTGTCTGGTGAGTTGTCTGAGGGTCTACAGGCGTGACGGTAGAACCTGTTAACTTTTGAAATCTGGATTTATCAAAGTTAACATGGGTTGAAATCGTTATAGCTGAATCTTGTCTTACAGGCGAATCTTGTTGACTCTGATAGTTTTGCAGACTTTGTTGATTTTGTTGGCATAATGTCTCAATGTTTTTGTTGAATTGATTCATATTTCTATTCAACATCTTCACTTCGTCTAAAATCTGTGTTATTACAGAATTTTGGGTTGAAATCATCTGAGTTATTTCTTCTTCGATTTTGTTAGCTGGTGGAATCATCGGGTCGATGAATGTTGAATTCATCGCTGTCGATAGAATATCTCTGCTGTTTTCAGGCTGTGGTGAGAAAATGTCTAGGTCGGGTTTTTCTTGCGATAAGGAGTCGTCGTCTAAGCTGGAATCCAGGGGGTCCATTCTTCCGTAATCCCTTTGGTCTAAGTTGGAGTCCATTCTTCCGTGATTTGTCTGGTCTAAGTTGGGGTCCATTTTCTGTTAACAGCTTTATTCGCACTAGTTAACAAAAACTTTTTAATTGTAAAAAGTTTGCAGTAGTTAACAGATTTATTCGTACTATTCGAGAATCGAAAGTCGAATGATTCTAGTGAGAAAGTTCGCCAGCCTTTTATAGTTTTTTTGGTCGAAGGGGACTTGTCTTGCTTCGTAGACTTTTTCTCTATCTTCGATTAGGTCTTGTAGATAGAACCTAAGCTACTAGAAATTTCACTCACATCATGTACTATAGGAGTCCTGTAGGTATTGTAGATTTCTTGTAGATAGAACATTACATTCTATATAGAATGTGATAATCTATCTACATTTTCCCATCTCTGTTCTTTTCCAAGTTTTGGAAGGAATCAAAAACAAACGATCTTTTTAAAATCGTTTGTTTATTCAAAGTTTTTCTCTTTGGTCCAAGTTTTTTGGGAAGAAATCAAAACAGACGACCTTTTTAATTTATTTCCTTTATTCAATCGTTTTTAACTTTATCATTAAAAAAACAATTTACAACTTCTTAAAACATGAAAAACAGGAACGTTTCAACCATTCTAACCTATTTACAAAGACAATGTTAGAAAGTTTTAACAAGTGTTAAATCTTTTTAACACTTGTTAAATCATTCTAACATTTTTTACATGACAATGTTAGAAAGTTTTAACAAGCGTTAAAAACACTATAACATTTTTTAACAATCGTTAAATCATTCTAACATTTTTACAAATACATAAGTCATTCAATGTTTTTTAACAATATAGTTTTTACAATCGTTTAAAAGCACTATAACATTTTTTAACATTTGTTAAAACATTCTAATATTTTTACAAGACAATTTCTTTATTCAAGTTTTTTTCTCTTTGTTCAAAGCTGAGCTTTTCTTTTGGGAAGGAATCAAAAACAAACGATCTTTTAAATTCGTTTGTTTATTCAAACTTTTCCCAAGTCTGAACTTTTTGGATACATTTTCTGCAAGACAGTTTTAACAATATTATTGTTAAAGTTTTTACAATACAGTTTTCAACACAAAACAATTGTTAAAGTTTTTAACATTTGTTAAAACATTCTAACATTTTTACAATGCAAATTCACAGAGGCCTCGATTTTTCCACTTGTCTTCATGTTCCACAATAACTTTATGCAGTTGGTCATAACCTAAAGACAATGGAAATTTGCTGTCCATTTCACTATATCCCCGTACTCTACTAGGTGGAAAAAACATGCTTTAAAACATATTTTGAAATATCTTATATTGTTTTCTTACAGTTATTTATACCCTCAAACTTTTATAGCCATAGGGGACAGTATCAGTATCGTTTACAATGACTCTTTTGGTATATACAGAGCGAAACGTTTTTGACTGTGGTTCGCTGGTCACTGTTCTGTCTTTATGTCTTTTGATTCTACAGTCATACTGAACTTTAATTTCTACGGTGCGATCCGAAGCACATTTTGAATAGATATCGAAATTCACCAGCTGATTTGTATTGTGATCTAAAGTAATTCCCTTGACTTTACATTTGCTTTTTTCTTTTCCATCTTTTGTTTTCATCTTATAAGCGTAATTCTTGGGTCCTAATCCTCTGAAATGGGTGATTCTACAATCAGGCTCTTCATCGGTCCATTTTCCTAGTCTGCTGTTAATAATGGGCGGGTTCCACAATTTGGGATCATGAATGTACATACAACTATCTGTATCGAAATACAGAACTCTATCCCCCAATTTTTCAAGAACACTATACAGTTCCAACCTTGCATAGGCTGTTACGTAGGATGCTACAATAACATTGGCTGTCGCATGCGTTTCGACAAACTCCATCTTTTCTTCATAGTTGACTAAAAGGCATTCGCACTCATTGTCAAAGATTTGCACATGCTTTACCGTATATTTCGGGTTGGTAATCAACTCGAAATATTTAGACGGTTCTCTGATGTATTTCGTCTTGCTCATATTTTCACGCTGTGCTAATTTTCCCCAAAGACAGTTCAGCATAATCTTAGCAAATGATCTTTTGCCAGGGTTTTTTTGAATACATTTAGGGTCAAGACGAATTCCTTCGGCCTCCTCATACTCACGAATGAACTGGCTCTTTTCTGAATCTGTCTGACACCAGCCGGGATAGCCACTGGCTTCTTGCTTAATTTTCAAGAAATTGTCCACATAACCTTTAAAGAACTGGTCCGAAACAGAGTCGAAATGCCAGATTTCATACACTTGAATTAGCTGATATCCACACTCGAGAGCTTTGAACAGTTCGAATGTAACCCAAGTTCCAACCAAGGCTCTCTCTTCTTTTTCATGGTTACAAACGTTTGAGCTTTCTTGTGCACATTTCATACAAAGCGGAAACATCATCTTGTTGTTACAGTGAACTGGAAGAACAGGGTGAAACAAATCAATTGGCGGTAGAACTTTGCATTTAATGAGTCCTTCATACTGACGAATATTCTCCATGTCAATACTCTCAGTAGTCAAGATTGTGGGATGTCCTACAGGATAGAATTTATGTTTGCAGACGTAAGGATACAGAGAGCAGATGTCAATATACTTGATTTCCTGGTCACTGCTTTCCTCAACATCATAGGCAATTTTTATGGCATTGCATCTGCCTCCAGCCAGACCCTCTCTTGGTTCGATGGGGTCACAGTTCGGGTATAGACTTTCAATGGTTTTTCTGTATTCTTTGTCCTTCTTCATCTTGGCGTCGAATTCATGCTCCCATATGGTCACGACGTTATATCCCATTCTTCTAAGGGTTTCTAACCGTTCGATAGTACTGTCGTACAATTCACCCATTGATTTTCCATTGATGGGGTTGATATATTTCCGATCCTTGAAACATGTCTGACAGCCATGAAATAAATCTCCGAGGAATTCATAGACAGTCTTTGATTCGCGGTGAAATCCGTCTACAGTGTATCTCCCTATTCGAAATTCGCCACCATTTCTAGCATGTTGAATACGAATCCCTTTTTCTCTAGCGATACTTTGAATCCAACGTACTGCCTTCATAGAAAACTGGCGTCTGACTGGATCTTTGCATGAAATGATGGCTACCTGATCTTTTGGTAGATAATCTTTTCGCCAAATCTTGTTACAGGCTCCTGCGATGGTAAACGACTCTGTAAATGGGCAAATTCCACTCTGTTCGATGAACAACTTTCTGAATTCACCACAGCCTCGTCTTAGGATATCAACATCCGATCGACAGTACATCTCCATCTCTTTTTGAAAATTGAATTCCTCACCGTTTTGAACTTTGTCATTATACCAGACTATGAATTTTGATCGAGCCTCTTCAGACATTGAATCGGGTTTGTAATAAGACATATCCAAGTATGGGCCGACGTAATCCCAGAATTCATCTGTGTTTGCCCAGTGAGGAAAGTAGCCTTTTTTCATTTCTTGAAGTCCAAATGTAGTCGGAAATTTTGCCAACCCAAAGTTCATGAAACTGAAGGAGTCGATCAAACGCACACCGTTCAGTTCTAACTTCAAAATATTATTCCCATTCATGGTTACTTCTGGTTCTTTCATGCCTACGTTGATAATATGATTGAGAATAAATTGACCATCATACCCTTTGAGATTATGGGCAATACCTATGATTCCTTTATGATGTTTTGTAAAGAGCCAGCTACAAAATTGACTCAAAGTTTCTTTTCCTTGAAAAATAACTTCTCTTCCTTCTTCAAATTCACTGCATGTGGAACAATGAAAATCAAGTGGTTTATCGATACATTTAGCACAGGCTCGGTGTGCAATACAGTAATTCGGAATGTGTACCCCTGTATCTTGCTGACATTCGAAATCAAAGAAAATGAACAAAGGTTTTTTGACTACAGAAGAACTCGTCTCATCATCGCTGTCATGCTTCATCTTACTCTGGTAAGGCTGAATAAAACAGCGATGATCGAAGTCAACGATTTTCTTGCAGAGGCGACACTTTGTCTTTCCGTTACAGACATGATTTTTCTTTCTGTCAAAAATCTGGTGTCCACATTTTGAACAAAGTTTCACTAATTCACAAATGGTTTTCTTCTCTTTGCCTTGAAGTGTTTTGTGATTTTTCAAGCATGCTGCACTGAAAAATCGTCTATGACACTTGTCGCAGACATATTCTTTTGATTCCGATGGACATTTTCCAGCACGGAAACAGCCTTTACAAATCTTTGAGCAAGCATGGGCTTCCCGATTCTTGTAACGTATGTCACAAAACTCACAATAATAAACACAATCAAGAAATCCTGTGATGGATTTGATGTAATCATAATGATTTTGATGAAAGTACAAATGTATGATTTTACTATCGTCTTTCACTTCTGGATGTTCAAATACTTTTTCCAATTTCGATAACTGTTGATGAACTTTAATAACATAGTCTTTTTCATACAGGAACTCTTGAATTTTTTTGTATTCTTCAAGACCTACAGGTTGTGTCGATGAAACTCCAACTTCATTCATTAATTTTTCGGCTTCAGTCTTTTGAAGTGGCCTGTTTGATCTTTTAATATTATCCCATCTCCGATTCCATTCTTGGGTGTTTTCACGTTCATGGTAACAAATCCCCACAACAACGGCTCTTGCAAAACATAGATGATCTTCATTGTTAATTTCAACAAGCGAATATTTCTTCTTTGCGAAAACCTTTGAATCCAATAGGTCTGTGGCTCTAAGATTTTTTCCACTTCCACTTGGCGGTATCGTATGTGTGATATCGAATGTCATGCGGCCATCGTTCAAGACGAATTCTTCATTCGATTGTAGAACTTTTTCAATTTCGTTCAACATCGTATGACTCTCCAACTCCTCCACATATAGAAAGGGAATATGAATTCCCATATCCAATGAGGGATGGTTGACGCTGATTCTAATCATATCCCTCGATTCAGCCTTTAACTTTTGAACGATTTGTTGGATAACATCGTCGAATAACCCGGTCAACTGTTGGGGCTGTAGTTCATCGAATTTCTTAAAAGACGCCTCCAGTAGATGGGCTTCTGTTTTGAATTTTCTTGATTTCTTTTTTCCCACTTCTGTTAAATCGTATAGACTTCTCATATCCAAAGCGTTTTTGTCTGAAGAAGATTTGTCTTCACTTTTCTCTTCCAAAGACTTTTTGGATTCTTCTTCTTTCAAAGATTTTTCATTTTCATTGGTTAGTCCTGAAAAGGACTGTTTCTCCTCTTTCAATGATTTTTCATCTTTACTTTCTTCTTCCTTGGGTGAAAACAGCCCAACAGGATTCAAAGATTTCTCGTCATCGCTGGTACAATCCACATCCATTCGTACATATTTCTCCTTCGTTGACGATGGAAATTTCTCATCGTTTTCTTCTTTCAAAGATTTTTCATTGGTTAGTCCTGAAAAGGACTGTTTCTCCTCTTTCAAAGATTTCTTATCGTAGCTTTCACCGTCACTTTCTTCTTCTTTCAAAATTTTTCTCTTTTTGGGTGGACATATCTCATCGTCACTTTCATCATTGGTACTGCTGTCTGGGTAGACTAGGATTCTTTTTCTTTTCTTGGCCGGTAGTAATTTTTTTCTCTTTTTCAGCATGGGCTGAATTGCCTCATCGTCGCTTGGGCTGTCCGAATATGGGACTAGTCTTTTAGACCCACTTGCACTGTTCGACATGGCTTTATGTCCACATGCGAGTATTTCAGCTTCCATGATTGATGATAAGTCAAACAATGACCCAGAACTCAAGAAATTCTGGCTTTTTATATCTTTTTCAGACCGAATGGGCATAAAAAGATGTTACAATCGACAATTCCATCATTCTTCGGAAAGAGTTCAAACAGAGCAGTCGATAGAAAAATGAGCGCGTTCGACCTACAAAACACAGCACCCTCCGAAACGAGGATGTTTCTGTATGTTAACCCATACACTCACGATTATGCGATCACCAATGTCCCACCAAAGTATTATGGTGGTAACTATGTGGGATCATTTCCAACCTACCAACATTTTGATGAAAAAGACGGTTACAGTATTACCAGAGTTTTTCTTAATCATGACTGCAGACCACCGAAACCAAGAAAGACACCGATATGTGTTTATTTCTCCGTGAATCGAGACACTCATAACGTCATTTTTTCACCATATCCAGAAGACGTTATTGGAATCGGAGACATGTTTCATGTTGGCGCTCTGAAATCATATTATGCCGTCGAGGACCCAGTTAGGAATATAACGATTTTCGACGCAACTTTCAGAGATATAGAGGCCTGTAGAGAACAGATAGAGAAACATACAGGCTATAAAACACCACAAACTCGTCTATTCAGTGAACTTCTTCATATAGATCATCCTGTGAAGAAAATCTCTTCAGAGAAACCTTCTTCAGAAAAGTTATCTGAAGAAAAGAAAATCGACAAGATTTCTTCACCACCTGAAGAAACCCAAAACAACGAACAGAGGACCCAGAATAAGAAACTTTCTTCAGGAAAGAAAATCAACGATAAAAACAGCGATATTTTCTCGGCGAGTGGAGATGGAAAAGCCAAGAAAGTCTCTTCAGAAAAGAAAAGCAACAAGCCCTACACAGTGATTTACAGGAGGAAAAGTAAGAAACTTTCTTCACGGTCTGAAGGAAAGAAAATCAACGATAAAAACAGCGATATTTTCTCGGCGAGTGGAGAGGGAAAAGCCAAGAAAGCTTCTTCAGAAAAGAAAAGCAACGATAAAATCAACAAGAGTTCTTCAGCAAAGCCTATTCGACGAGAAGGAAAGAAGATCTGTTCAGAGATCGAATTGAGACGTAAATGGAAATCCGATGTTGTGAACAAGAAAATTTTGAAATTCAAAAAATACAGTACAAAAAGCTATCCAGACCTGAGAAATAACAAGGACGAAAACATTAAGGAAAACAATGAAAAGAAACGCAAGAGCGAGTGTGAGCCTGACATCCCGAAGAAAAAAAGAAAATTGTGTCTGTAATTTTTAACAGAAAAAAGAAAGAACTATTTCAAAGAACGATTTAATTATTTCTTACAAAACATTGTAATAATTATTTCTGTACTTCATTGTTTTAAATAAAAAGTTTTAAATAAAAAAGTTTTAAATAAAAGATATAAAAAACATATAGGACTTGATTTTGTTTTGACAATTTGAAGAAAGTAGAAAACTTTCTTGGTCTTGGCTAGGTCTGAAAAAGACTGTACCTTCTTTTCCCCGTAGAGGGTTCTAAACCTCCTCATCATCACCTCATAGCTCAGTGGATAGCGCAGACTCCCCGTACTCAATTCGGTAACAACTGTGCGATACCAAAGCTTCAACCCGTTATAGTTGTACATTTAACACTATGGATTTACATCCCACCAAACCCGATAATAAAATGTACTCCCACTACAATTTTAAACGCCGATATAAAATTTCAATCATGGTACCGATAGTAACGCGAAATACTGCAGTAGCGATAATATTATTAGAAATTCGCACTCTATATATACACACTCGACGAGTCTATTGTAACCATCGGTTAAACTGTTGTACAATATCTCATTTGATTTCATTGCACTATACAGACAAATACTACCTGTTCACCCGTCACACATGGACTCGCCTGCAAGATAAACAATTCTACACCTAATCAGTCGGTTTAAACCTTCAGAGAGAGTAGACGTATTTTACTATCGCTCGCCGCCACGTATTGGAAAATAGTAGACGATATTTGTTACTGAAATACACCCCAGTCTCAGCGATGTAAAACGCTCTGGTAGTAATCAGTTCGGTTTAACCCTTCAGAGAGAGTAGACGTACTTTACTTTCACTCTGCTGTTCATATTGGAAAATACACTCCAGTCTCGGCGAGATAAAAACGCTCTGGTAGTATTATTTAATCTCAGGCTAAAACATGCAGACGAAAAAAAGCTATGTATATACCGATGCGTGTCACTCTCGCCTCACGCTGCTTATTCTTTTATCATTCTATGATTTTAAACAATAAGGACGGGTTGAATAAAAAACAAAGGAAGACAATTTTGATAACGCCGGAGCCTGCTCCAAATAGATCGCTTAAAAACATCGTCCCACCACTAACTACATGAATGTAAGACTACTTTTTTAAGTACTTTATACAAAATCGTCAGCTACAAGTCATGTTACAACCTTATTCTCTCCTTCATCTACACAGAGGGTTTTAAGACTACTCTTTCAAGTAAAATCAAACTTTGAGCCAGTCTTCGGCTGAACCAAGCTGAGAAGGAATATAATCCATATCGTGGGGAAAAGACTAAGTCCAACGATGCTAGAGAAAGCCTAAGCCGAACAAGGTCTTTGCCTGAAACAACTCCTATCATGGAGAAAAGACTAAGTCCAACGATGACAGAGAAAGATAGACGAACAAAAGACGGAGAAAAGACTAAGTCCAACGAAAGCAGTGAAAGCCTAAGCCGAACAAATATGGAAAATAACCCATATCATGGAGAAAAGTAAGTCCAACGATGACAGAGAAAGAAACAATAGCTTTTAGCCGAACAAAGACGGAGAAAAGACTAAGTCCAACGAAAGCAGTGAAAGCCTAAGCCGAACAAAGATGGAAAATAACCCATATCATGGAGAAAAGACTAAGTCCAACGATGACAGAGAAAGAAACAATAGCTTTTAGCCGAACAAAGACGGAGAAAAGACTAAGTCCAACGAGGGTCTCTGCCTGAACCATATCATTACGACCCGTGCACACGTGCATGTGGATGCATTAAGTCCCCTTTTCACAGACAGTGGTTAAAAAGGACCCCTGCCACGTCAAAGATGGTGAACATCTATCTCCGATGAAGAAAAAAGACTAAGTTCAACGATAGTCTCTGCCGAACCATATCATTACGAGTCGTGCGCGTGCGCGCAGATGCATTTAAGACCCCTTTTCACAGATCATGGATAAAAAGGGGCTCTGACCGCGGCATGGGGGGGCAGAAAAAGTGGATATCTACTTCCGGTTTGACGTTTTGACCGGTCTTTTGCACATTTTGTCCCGAAATAGACCTCCCTAGGGAGGTCTATTTCGGGACAAAATGGCTCCAGGGAGGTCAGACCTCGGACAAAATCGATTTTTGTCCGAGGTCTGACCTCCTATACTACTGATGGGTGATGCGTCACATAAGACAGGTCGAATCTTCGAAGAATATGACATGCGCAGATAACGGGAAGCAGCGGGAAAAAGGTGTCAACGTCTCACACTATCTCCACTCAAGATAGGTTTTTTCGAGATCAAGGTGATAAAACATCGTTGTTTACAACGTGATACAGAATCTAATAACAACAAACCTTACATGGGCAAAAAATCTAAAATAACGCCATCTACACCTTCAGTTCTTAAAAGTTAAAACAAAGCTAAAAAGCAAGCTGATAATTTCACCCCTGGCAACATGAAAAAATGGTAGACATATCCATATTGAACGCATTTGCAGACGACAAATCAGACGTGGCTTAATAATGGCATTTGTCTTTGAAAGGATGTAATACACTATGTTACATGGAGAAATGCCGATTTGCCAGCAATTTAACACCGTTAGTCAGGGGAAATGGGAGTACTGTATAGTATGAAACAGTCACTTCCAAGTCCAAGCCGGAAGTGTCCACCAGAATTTTAACCTTACTTCATATATCTCTAACAAAAAGACTGGATCTGTTCGAGCTTATCCTTGGCATCAATGACCTGCAATAAACTTTAGAAGCATTTCTTGTACTGTTCAACACAACGTGTTGTCGAAACACGCGTGTCTGGCATGCAGTAACTTTATACGATGTCTCCAACAATCACTGTAGACTGAGCAAGACCAGGGTCAGTATTCACCAACCATTCTTAAGAACATTCTTGGTCTTGTTCTCCAAAATTTTCCAAATTTGAAAGTAACACACCTTCTGATTGGCTAAACCAAAGTTGTGTTACTTTCAAACTTGGAAAATCTTCAAGAACAAGTCTAAGAACGTTCTTAAGAATGGTTGGTGAATACGGACAGACTACAGTTTGACATCAGTCACGAGGCCTTCACCACCAATACTTCTGCTTTAAACTGAAAACTCTTCGTTTTCAGACTGCTGGTTCTGCAAGCAAGCCGCACCGAACAGCCACCAAGTTAAGGAAAGTGATTTCAGCGAAAGATGTTGCTTATAGTTCAAGGATTGCAACTATATGGTCCCATAGACTGAGAATTACACAAGATTATTAAATTTAAACAATTGTTCTTGGGCTAAAGTGTCGAAACTGTAAAGTAAATATTTGACACACTATTATCCCCGCTGAATTTCGGGGGCGTGGGGAGTATAGTTTTTGCGTTGTCCGTCCGTCCGGACAGATGTCTTTGAAAATCCTGGACGAAAAATTGATGAAACTTCATGCATGTGTTCCTTATGATAGCACGCCGATGTAGTTTTTATGTTTTTGTTTTTATTTAACGCCGTGTCATGGAAAAAGGGAACTTGATGTATATTTTCATTATTGACCAATATCTCTTTAACTAATGGACTAAATTCTATGAAACTTCACATTTATATTGTTTATCATAAGCCGCAGACAATCATTATTTGTTTCTATCTAATCATGGAAAAAGGGGCTTAATGTATAATTTCATTATCGACCAATAACCGTCTGTTCTTCCGTTCGTCGGACAGATATCTTCTAAAATCCTAGACGAAAATTGATGAAACTTCATACATGTGTTCTTTATGATAATCCGCCTATGTACTTTTATTGATTTTTGGATTTAATGCCGTGTCATGGAAAAGGGGGCTTAATGTATAATTTCATTATGGACCAGAAACAAAAAGGTCTCGTGTACATGCAAAACAATACCTCTTATATGGTTCTATCAAAAAAGGTTTTTTTTCGGCAGGGGATATCGTTTCAACGAAAAAACTTGTTTTATGCCATCTTTCGGCCGATACATTTCAGATCATCTGAAAGAAGAAAGTTGTATCAAATTTGAGCGCAGACTGGGAAAGAAAACAGAGCATAGAGATTGCCTGCTGTCGGAAACTGCACAATTTATTACAATATTTTCTAGAACAGAGCTGTGTGCAAATACGTCTAGGCCATGAAAAGGGTATAGATAAGATAGGGACTCCGACAACGGAGATAGTCAAACTACTTCATCGCCGTAGTATCAGTTTGACACCAAACCCAAGGTCTCTATACCTTGACTCTATGCCGACAAAAAAATTTAGGCTTGTCCATAATGGAAAAGATTGCTCACAACAAATTTAATTATTTATTGTCCGAATGATGTGATGTGCCTTTGAAAGCGTTGAAAACGTTGTGGGAAAAGGGGAAAATGCTGGCAAGCAGCATTTTCTCCTGTATCCAAAATGTTTTTTTTTTTTCTCAGGGTTATTAATGCACAGAATCGTACGGTAAAAGGTTAACCCTTTGGCTGCTAAGCGCGACTCAATGACCTTTTGCGGACAGTGCAGATCAAGATCAGACTGCACAGAACGTGCAGTCTGATCTTGGATCTACACTGTCCGATAAGGAGATTTCGTTCACCTAAAAATACCTTTGAAATAGCAAAATCTTGGTTTAGTACTATTGCTTGAAAGTTGCAATTCACTTATTTAGCAGGATAAGGGTTAATTGGATATCGTTAATGCTTGCTAAAGATACCAAGAGTGCAGTTGAAAAACACTGTTTGACTAATACAGCTACAGTTATATATATGTAAGTTGCATAAATCTCTTTCTTATTTGCTTATCACGTGTATTTATTTGTACAGTTGTGTCGCTACTGTAATTACACAGAAAAGATCTGCCCTGTTTCTCATCGATTTTTTGTATTCATTCGGAAATCCCCGAGGTCAAAATCGAAACATCAAGGTGTGTATAAGTAGAAACGTCCGAAAATTTATGACTTTCACAGGAATCTTAATGAGCGACATGCCCACGCTGTTCTGTAATGCGTTGATGATTTTAATAATTTTTGGCACATACCACTTTTGAGTAATATCACCATTCCAGTGGTCGGCGATTCCTCTGCGCTCATGGCGATCATGGCGCTTCTACAAAAAATTCCGAATCGCGACAGAAGCGCCGTCATGTTCAACATTTTGGGACTTAAGCGTTTCCAGTAGGCTTATAGTATGCTTCAATCACGATCTCGCTGCGCTGGTTACGATCACGTTAAGCCGTTGCTGCGCTTCTACGCTTGAGGTCTCTCCAAGACGCTTCTACTACGCCTCCTCTACGTACGGCATGGAATTTCAGACTTACTTTGTTGCTGCTGCGACCTTGCTACGCCCTATGCGCAGGGGCTGCCCTTCTGTTGAGCTTTTGAAACGTTTCTATGTAGAATTGGCAATATAACTGCTTTGGCAGCAATTGACCATCGGCCTTCGAAGAAAATAGACCGAATTTTTGCAGTAGCTTTGCTCCAGCTTGCGGTTAAGAACAACAGACTGATAGGGTTGCGTGTTGCTTTTGTTACGTTGCGCTGCACTTACGCTACGTTACTCGCGCTGCGGCTACGATACTGCTGCGTTCACGAATTTGTTGCTACACTTTTACTGCGCTTTTATTGGCGGTTCGAGGCAACGGCGATCCCGCTACAGAAATTTTGGACAAGGTCAAAACAAATGCCGTGAATGGCGATCATGAAGCTTTCGATCAATGCGTTTCTACTGCGCTGTTGCCATTCCTGGTACGATTCGCGGCGTTTTGACCAAAATTTAGAAGCGTAGCGGAATCGCTGCTCAGTGGAATGGGGATTTAAAGTTGCGATCATGAAGCTTTCGATACGCTTCTACTTCGATCAAGGCGTCTATACTGCGCTATTGTTGTTTCTCCTACGACTTACGGCGTTTTGACCATAATTTCGAAGCGTAGCGGAATCGCCGCCCAATAGAATTACGGGTTTAAAGATATTCAAAAAGGTATAGATCTATTCTATAACAGCCGAACAAAATACTTACATGTTCCTGTATTGATCGATCGACTCATTTGGTTTGGTTTTATTTCCTGCTATTTATCATTATAACTGTACTATTAAAACTGTAAATATATGAGCTAATAAATATATGAGCATATGAGCCATGCTCTGGTAAAAGGGGACTTAGTGCATCTCCGAAATGCATTATACCTAGAAAGTCATCACACAGTTATGGGTCCATAAAATCCAATTTGTCTGACAACCGACTGAATTATGAGGTAGAAATATCCCTTGACATGTAGAAAATTTAAAGATAGCGAAAAGTTTCGGCCCATGTCAGCCTGCGCGGATTGCGTAGGCTGACATGAATCTATACTTTTCGCAATTGCATTAGGTCCCCTTTTCACAGGGCATGGCTCATATGTTATTCGCACTGTTTAAACAAGCTTCGATATACACTGCTTTCGTGTAACCGTTTGTCATTGCCAGATGAATGCGTTCGACGTTTCAGTGTGTGAAACTGCAATTTTTGAGAATATTTAATCGTGATTGAGAATCAGCGCCGTATTCACCTGCCATACTTAAGAACATTCTTATTCTTGATATCTGGAATTTTCTACATATGAAAGTAACCCAACTTCTGATTAGTTACACCATTTGGTTTAGCCAATTCGAGAGTCGTGTTCAAATTTTGAAAATCTTGGAGAGTAAGACTAAGAACGTTCCTAAGAATGGTTGGTGATCACGGACCCGTGTGATTAACGTTTTAGATCAAAGATACAGTGCATTATAGGCAGTCTGAACTTGATGAACGCCGTCGGGAAAGCTACCCTTGCCGCCAATGGATTTAGCTGAATGCATTATCCTTTCAGTCAAAGCAAATGCACGTCTATCTGGTTTCGAATTTCTTCGCATGGAATACTGGTATGGCACAATAAATCAAAATTACGCATTTGCATTACTTAACCTTTCTCTCAATACGGTGTCAACCATTTCCAGTTCTTGTCTCTTTACATAACAATCCCGATTTTTCTTGGCCCTAAAATTGAATACTTTGAAAACATTGTTGAAAAAGGAGAAAATTGTAGTATCGTTACTTTCCGGGAGAAGTTCGGATCTCGGAATCTACCCGAGTTCAGGCGAAGAGTTGCTTATAAACAACTTTGGGAATTGTCCAATGGAAATACAGCGGCCCATCCTGCGCATGCGCAGGTGTTTACCTGGGCTTGGACCACTTTGAGATTCAGGCACTCGACTCCTCTACCTTCAACAGAACAGACCGTTAATAGTTTAACACCAGCTGAACAACCCCTTACGAGGAACTGTAAAGCAGATTCAACAGACTGGCCGGCCAGACGTTCTGAATACTACATCCAGATAACCGTAAGTTGCCGGCTACACTGTTATTTATATTCTTATAGAGACCAATTACTCCATAATTGGCGCTGCGAGCAATTGAACCTCGTAACACTTCGGCTTGACTTGCAATTGCGGTAATTAAGAAGGACCAAAAAATGGCATCAAGTACTCCACAACAAACGAACATATCGGAACAAGCAGCCCAAGCCATCAAAGTGGTGGAAAGGAAATTGGGCCAGGGTATTTTGATGCCTTCCAGGGACCTATTCTACACTTTAGGTTTAGGTTTCGTTAAAAAAGACGATTTTACTAGACTGGTAATTCAGTGTTACCGTCTAGCTAAAAAACGTAACAATTGGTCTTGGATTGAGCAAGCACAACTGGATGCTACTGTCCATTTCTGTAACCAGTGGATCTTAAATAACATGCCCCATAAAAATAAAAAAAGAAATCGTGTGTCCTTGCCGAAAGTGAGAGTGCAACCGGATAGAGACGTGTTGGCCCCTAGTAGAGATATCAGGTACTACGGGGAATCCGCTGTTCCTGATGTGTCCAGCAACCTCTGTCCACCCAGAGAAAAAGATTTATCTGAACCGGAGGAAATAGATTTGCAACCTGGTCATATTTCACCCTTACAGGATATCAGTAACATTGGTGCTTCACCAAAAGACCCTGTAACAGCAGAAATTGCTGAAGAGGTGAGTGGACCTGGGTGCATATCATCAGAGACACAAGGTTCTAGTGGGTCGGGCAAATTACTAAGTCGTTTGGGTGGGGGTGTTAGCGTGACATTGTCAACTGACACTTCCACGGAGATGACCCGACAAGTTACTTTGCATGGGGAGCTGCCTCCTGTCACTCAGCCACTGCTGCGGGGAACGGGTTCTTCTTGCCCCTATATGGGTTGTGTGACTAGGACGCGTTCTCTACGAGCTCATGTGAACAAAATGCACTTGCCTAAATTATTTTATGATGAGGTCCCAACCATATTAATGAGTGACCCGGCTTTCCAAGCAAGACAGACGTGTTCACGGGCTGAGGGTATTGAGGCAATTATTATTTGGCCAGGAGGGCCCACTTGAAGATATCATTCCCAAAATCAAAGACTCAGAGTGTCTGAAGGGCGACTGCCTGATTACATTGAGGGCGTCCAAAGGAATGGTGGCACTGTGCAACCATACAGGCTGGAAGCTCCCAGATCATTTCAGGCTAAAACCCCTTTAAATTCACCTGCTTGCTTGATACATTGGCGCTGCCTAGTGGCAGTTCTAAATCTGTTATCAGCGGAGCAGCGACGCCAATTTTTTGACAAATTCAAAGGTGCCAGGAGTGGGAAAAAAGTTGGGCAATCCTCGTCAAAATCTCAGACATATGGGGGTCCCTTGCAGGGCAGTCGGGCAGTGCCCGCATGCAGGGATGCCCAGAACATTGAAACTATGAATCAAATGGAGACTGATACGAACTCCGCCATTTTAAAAGATACTGCAATTGCAATAGATAGCCACATGCATCTGGACCGTTTAGCAAGGAGATTGTGTGGCAGAGCTTCAAAAGCTAGTAAGCTTAGTGAAGTTCTGAGCTTCAATCTCAAGCATAAACCCACTAAAAATCTAGATCTTGTGGGTGCTGTAGCAGTGTACTGTGACCCTGAGGAGTTTCCTAGTGTCTTGCCGACTGATCCCAGCTTGAGAATTGCCATTGGTGTTCACCCGAGGAAAATACAGCAATTTACACCTGCTCTAGAAGAACGTTTTTGTGAGCTTCTAGCTAACCCTCGGGTAGTAGGATTGGGAGAGATTGGTTTGGACATGACGGAACCAAGAGACACTTGGCCCTTTCAGCAAGAAGTATTTTGCAATCTCTTAGCCTATTCATGTGTCAGGAAACCTCTGGTTTTGCATTTAAGAGGTAATGAATCGGAGGAAGGAGTGTCATTGTATTCTAGAGCATTATCATTGGTTCGGCAATACTGTGCACCCCTTCAACCCATCCATCTGCATTGTTTTACAGGTAGGAAAGAAGATGTTGAGGAATGGACAAGTGCCTTTACTAATTGTTATTTTGGGTTCACAGCCTTAGTTACAAGCTTCTCGGGGGAACAACGTCTTGGGTTGAGTGAGGTACCTTTAAATAGACTGCTTCTGGAAACAGACGCTCCTTATTTTCCAACCCATACGGCCCTGTCTTGGAGCACTCCTGCTTTCCTAGGTGATGTGGGAGACAGGGTGGCTCGGAGAAGAGGAATGGAATATGGGGAGCTAATGCGTTGTGCCCTCGAGAATACAAGGAGGTTGTATAGGTTTCCATAGGTTTCGATGTCTGATCTAACCATGTAAAGCCCTCTCTTGAGATCCATGTAGGTTTCTCAAGACCATAAGGGTCCCTGGATGTGTACTAGGTCTTGTGTTTTTAGACAAATAGCAATAAGGGGGGAGGAAAAGTTTTGTTATTCTTTTTAGCATTTTACACTGTATAAGTTAAGGGGGAGAAATCATTTTTTAGGATTTTAAGGGTACATTTATAGAAAAGGGGTCTTTTTAATAAAACGGGGAGGAGTGTAGTATCGTTACTTTCCGGGAGAAGCTCGGATCTCGGAATCTACCCGAGTTCAGGCGAAGAGTTGCTTATAAACAACTTTGGGAATTGTCCAATGGAAATACAGCGGCCCATCCTGCGCATGCGCAGGTGTTTACCTAGACTTGGACCGCTCCGAGATTCAGGCACTCGACTCCTCTACCTTCAACAGAACAGACCGTTAATAGTTTAACACTAGTTGAACAACCTCTTACGAGGAACTGTAAAGCAGATTCAACAGACTGGCCGGCCAGACGTTCTGAATACTACATCCAGATAACCGTAAGTTGCCGGCTACACTGTTATTTATATTCTTATAGAGACCAATTACTCTATAAAATGCTGGTAACCAACATTTTCTCTTTTTTCAACAAGGTTTTGTCCCTTCCAAAAACAAATTTCAATTTTGATTCACATTTATTTTGTCGTCTGCAAATGCTTTCATATTGGACAAGTCTTGCATTTTGTCGTTTGGTAACGAGTTAAAGGAAGTCAAAATAAGTGAGGCTACGTTACTATCTATTGTCCTGTCTAGGGTGAACAGAGAAATTGCAGATAAAAATGCCAGTTGAAACCTTAATCGAGAAGAGTTGTTTATCCACTGGGGAAGGACCTCATTGGGACGAACGGAATGGTACCTTGCTTTATGTCGACATCAACGATGGTTCCGTGCATAGATGGAACTCAAAAACCAGGGTGGATGAGAAATACAAGTTCGGTAGTTATCGTCTTGTCTTAATTGCCATTGAGATCGAGTAGTTGATACACAATCGATATAAAATGAATAGAGTTTAACTGAGTGATAAGGTAAATGTAATTGAGTCATGCTCTGGCAAAAGGGGGTTCAATGCATCTTCTTGATGCATTATACCAAGCAAGTGATCGCATAAACACGGATGTATAAAAGCCATTTTGTCTAACAACTGACTGAACCCTGAGGTTGAATGGTCCTTGGACATGCAGAAAATTTACCAATAGCAAAAAGTTTCGTCCCATGTCAGCCTGCGCGGACTGCGCAGGCTGACAAGGGTCGATACTTTTTGCAGATGCATTTAACCCCCTTTCCACAGAGCATCGCTGAATTAAATGGATATTTTGCACAGTGTGTTTCAGTTGAATTGAGGATTTACCAACATGACAAGCGATCATAAAAAAGGTTTTAAGAGCGTGAAAGAACGAATTCAATTATGTGCCAAGTGTCAACATAATCCTCTAAACTTTAATCTTATTCCATTCCTCTTTTTGATTTTGGAAAGACAATCGTTTAAGAGAAATTTGCTCCACATGTAAATTCATAGAACAGTTTTTTTTGTTTTGTTTTGTTTTTTTGTTTACTTGATTATTTACCCGTTAACCCCTTCCACACAATCCCGTGTTTTACCGACCTTAACAAAGATATTTTAAAAGAAAATGTGGAAAAAGGAAAAAAAGCTTGGAATCAGCATGTTCTCTTTTCCCCACAATATTTTCTACCCTTTAAAGACCAAATCCCATCATTCGAGTCATATAAACTGAGTCTTCAAATGCAAGTCTAACTTTCGTCATCTAATAAACAGTTAATAAAATGGATTGCTGTTATTCAGCAAGTAAGAAACCGCAAGTATTTGAATCATGCTCTGTGAAAATGGGGCTTAATGCATCTGCGAAAAGTATCGACCCAGGTGAGGCTGACCTGGCGAAGGCTGACCTGGGCCGGAACTTTTCGCTATCGGTCAGTTTTCTGTTTGTCCAAGGACCAGTCTACCTCACGAGCCAGTCGATTGTTAAAAAAAGTGGCTATCATGGATCAATGATTCTGTGGTGGCTTAATTGATACAATGCATCACGGAGATGCATCAAGCCTTCTTTTGCCCCAGCATGGCTCATATTCGAGGTGTTTTACTCAGATTGCAAATTGCGGTTGAAGATATTGGAGTTGTCAGATAATTGTTAATAGTGAATATCATACATCCAAGAACAAACTGCACGTTCTGTGCAGACTGGTGTTTATCGTCAACGTTCATAAATGTGACAAAAATCGACTTCAATGCAAGAAGCGTTAACGGTAATTAGGCTTTCTACGTTTCAGACACATTTGTATCCTTCATTATACCGAGGAAACAGGGCGGTTATGTGATTGGCCTAGGCCAGACAATTGCCCACTTTAACTGGGATACAAAGGAAGTCAAAGTTTTACAAACAGTCGACGAGGGCAAAGAAACTCGACTGAATGATGGAAAATGTGATGCTGCTGGCAGACTTTGGTGTGGTAAGACCAAACATTCCTGTGAATTCAACTCCACAAGTCAAAAGTCTTTTAAGACAGTGTAGGAAAAGGAGACGATGCTAATAATCTATCCCAAGACATATCCTATATTTTCACTTCATTGAATTTGTCGTCCGTAAACTGTCTCCAAAAGCCTGTTGGAGGTCTGTCTCTTCTATCACAAAATAAGTGATTGAGATCTATTCATTCTGTAAAAGACGGCTAAGTTATCCGTTTTTTGTAACTTGGATCCACAATGTTCTATGGCACAAAGGGGGTTAATATTTTTCTGAACAGATCTACACGTTCTTACTAAAGCTTAAATATCAATATAAAAGATCTTGGGTTCGGACTCCGCAGGCGGCACTAGCAGTTTAGGAGTGTCCTAGGAGTGTTTTCTGGTTTGACATTGCAGAACTGAGGACTGGTAACGGTAAAAGGTACTACCATGCTATAAGCAATTTACCAAGAGATACCGGTACTTTTAAAACTAGTCGTTCTTTTTTTTTGCATGCACATATTTTCATTCTGTTCTGAATTATGTAGCCATTTTGAAAACATGCTTTAAAAATGATATCGAGGTGGATCCACGTTAAAATCTCAACAAAGAATCCATATTTGTGTAGCTACGTCAACATTGCTCAAGACCTTTATGTATGAGCCATGCATGCTGTCTGAAACAGGAGATTAATGCATCTGCGAAAAGTATCGACCAGGTCAGCCTGCGCAGTTCGCGCAGGCTGACCTGAGCCGAAACTTTTCGCTAGTGGTCAATTTTCTGTATGTCCAAAGACTGGTCTACCTCATGATTCAGTCGGTTGTTCGACAACATTTATTTTATGGACACATAATTATGAGGTGACTTGCCTGGTGTAATGCATCACGGAGATGCATTAAGCTCCTTTTTTCCAGAGCGTGGCTCATATATATGTCATCTATAACAGAAGTTGGTATCGCTTTACTACAACATTGCAGCCACTGTATAAGATGGCCACATGTACTTTTGAAAGTGCATCGGAGTAAGTCCCATCTTCCACTTCGACGATTACTTACTTTTTCTCCAGGTACAATGGGCTTGGAAAAGAAAGCAGCCCAAGTGGAGCACAACCAAGGCAGCCTGTACTGTCTAGATGTAGATGGGACACTTAAGAAACACAAGGAAGGTGTGTCCATATCGAATGGACTTGCTTGGACGTCGGACAATAAAACCATGTACTATATTGATTCTATTCCTCGGAAGGTGTATGGCTATGACTATGACCTGGCTACAGGGTCTATGAGTTAGTATTTCTCAGTACTTTCCGAGAGAAGTTCTATATATCACAGCTCTGACAATTCCTAAAAGACTTATCATTTGGTATTTCTCAATATAATATACATAGTAAAATTAGTGTTGCACCCCCTGTGTTTTTTACCGGATTTGATTTTCTGACGTGAATGAGATAAAATTGGGTCGAAATTAGAATTCGGCTGCTGCATACACTAACAGACTCGTCTTTTGCCCATAAAATGAACTGAACTGAGGTATCCCTTGACCTCATGGTAAGTGGGGATCTTTTGCCTAGATGTTGCATTCAAAATTAAGACAAACGAGAAGCGTTTAAGATTGGTTAAAACAGGGAATTTAATGTCGAAACAAAACTTACGACAGGTTGAAAGTGACCTGCAGAGAATGGACACACGAAATCAGGCAATATTGCGTACTTCCGCCCGGGGCATGCAAAACAGCTTGTAGTCTTTGGCTCACACCTCTCACGAGAGGTTGAAGCAGCTCGATCAGTAGCTGCTGCCATGAGGTTAAGGGATACCTCAGTTCATTCCATTTCAGAGACAACAGACTTGTTTGTTCTTGTATACAGCAGCCAGATTCTAATTTCCAACCCATTTCATATCATTCACGCCAGAAAATTAAACACATTAAAAACACAGGGGGTGCAACACTAATTTTACTATGTATATATGGCTTTGGCAGGATCAATAATTTAGTATTTCAAAATTCTTTCCTCATGTATATAGTAACATCGATATGACTTGGTCCAATGATCTATCAGTCACTATTTCTAAACACTTTCCTAATGCGTGACTACAGCTTCTGGTTCAATAATTGGTATTTCTCAATACTTTTCTGAAGCAGATAATACGTTACTACAGATTTGAAAAAAGCTGATTTTAATGCAATACTTTTCACAAGCAGATATCGTATGGCCACGTTTTAGTTCAGCGTTTATAAATACTTTTCCTTTTTAAGTATCAAATCGATATGACAATATGTTTTAGCCACCGGATCTATACAATAGTGTATATCAGTATTATTCTCAAGCAAGTATTGGATGGCTATGATAACGCTATGGGATGTTTGAATTGGTATGTTTCATTCTGGTGCGAATCCGTCGTCGTCTCTTTCCATTAGTTTGTGTTTATACTGAGCGTGTAAATGCATGTATAGTGACTATAACAATTACATTGCTATGAAGAAAGATCAGACAAAACGTACACCAGATAGCGGATATACACTGTCCGACATTTTGCGAGGATTAGACATAATTTCATATCGTCATCTGAGTATTCTAGTTTTAGTTCTTTCAATTTAGGTAATGAGAGAGTTGTTGTGGATTTACAAGACAAGCCACTACAGGAGTACGGTTTTCCGGATGGAATGACTATTGATACCGATGATAAAATATGGGTTGCTTGTTATTTTGCCGGGAAAGTTTTCAAGTTTGATCCTGCAACAGGTATGTCGATTTACAGATTACCATAAGATGCACAGCAAAGACTTCCATAAATTATGACAAGGAGTATTGTTAATAAACTTGTTACACGATGGAGGTCGGCAAAGTTTCGTACGTGATTCAAAATCTTACCAAGTCACTGACCTTTCACCAAAAGATCCCAGGTTTTATGGCCGTGAGAACTAGGCTTTTGTCGAAAGGGAAGAAAATAGGCAGCAAGTCCATGTGCCATGGACAAAGCATATTTCCTGACTACATACATAATACATAAGCACGTGACATCCTTGATAGATTGATTGATTGTATGGTGTTTAACGCCGTTTTCAACATAATTTTAGTTATATCGCGGCGGCCAGTGCACCTATCCATGCTTTCCTGGAGTTTCTTTTACCAGTACTACGCATAATATTCCTTCCAAGCCACTGGCTGCTTTCCCACATAACCATCGTCGAAACAATGGTCAGCGGTGAGAGAGGAATGACATCCTTGATAGAACATAACAAAAACAACCAGCCAACAGGCATTATATATGGGCCATCTCTTTGAAAAGAGGCCAAATGCATCTGCAAAGAGTATTGATTCAGGACAGCCTGCATAGTCCGCGCAGGCTGCCCTGGTCAATGTTCTGCATGTCAAAGGACCAGTGTTGCTCATAACTCATTCGGTTGTCAGTACAAACTGGATTTTATAGATCCATAACTTTGTAATGACTTGGTTGGTATTATGTATTACGGAGATTCAGCTGCCTTTTGCCAGAGCACGGCTCAATTATGCTTTGGAATATAACAGCGTTTTACTGTTTACTTCAAGTTTACCATTTTTGTCTCATTTCAGGTCAGGAATTGGCTTCAGTTAGTGTTCCGGCCAGACGAACAACGTCGTGCTGTTTCGGTGGCTCGAACTTCGACGAAATGTTCATCACGTGCTCGTGTTACGACTTGACAGAAGAAGAGAAAACTGGAACTCCTTTAGCTGGCTCCGTCTTCCGAGCAACAGGTCTAGGCGTAAAGGGATTGCCAGCACCCATATTCCAAGGGTAACTGGGCATTAGTCTACAGAGTGCCAGCAAATCATATAGGATATGGACACAATCCTAGATATACAAACTGAAATCACAGAAATCGAACGGGCCATGTTCTGTGAAAAGGGGCTAAATGCATTTGCGAAAAGTATCGACCCAGGTCAGCCTGTGCAATTCGCGCAGGCTGAGCTGGGTCAAAAGTTTTTGCTAAAAGTGAATTATCTGCGTGGCAAAAGACCATTCTACCTCCCGATCCAGTGGATTGTTAGACAAAATGGATTTTGTGGATCCATACATAATGTGATGACCTGCTTGGTATAATGCATCACAGAAATTCATTAAGCCCCTTTTTGCCAGAGCGTGCCTCAAATATTTAATATTTGTATAATTATAGCAGAAATGAATTACAAGAATTGATTGGTAATCTTGCGTTTTTAGCTCACCTGAGCACAACGTGCTCAAGGGGAGCTTTTAGGATCACCCGGTGTCCGTCGTGCGTCGTGCGTCTGTGCGTCGTGCGTCGCCAACAATTCTTTAAACATCATCTCCTCCTAAACCACTGGGCCAATTTGGACCAAACTTGGCAGGAATGTTCCTTGGGAAGTTCTCTTTAAAAATTGTTCACAAAATTTGATTCCATCAAAAACTCTGGTTGCCATGCTAACGAAGTGGAATTTTCTAAGAAATTCTTTAAAAATCTTCTCCTCTGAAACCGCTGGTCAGATTTTGAAATAATTTCACAGGAATGTTCCTTGGGTGACTCTTTTCAAAAATTGTTCGCGAAATTTTGATCTGTTGAAAAACATGGCTCTGGTGAATGGGGGCTACTTGCACTATACGGATATGAAGAAATTCTTAAAAATTCTTCTTCTCTGAAATGGCTGGTCAGATTTTGAAATTATTTCACAGAGATCTTCCTTGTGTGACCCTGTTCAAAAACTGTTCGCGAAATTTTGATCCGTCAAGAAACATGGCTCTGGTGAATGGGGGCTACTTGCACTATACGGCCATGAAGAAATTCTTAAAAATTCTTCTTCTCTGGAACCGCTGGACAGATTTTGAAATAATTTCACAGGAATGTTCCTTGGGTGACCCTTTTCAAAAATTGTTCGCGAAATTTTGATTTGTCGAAAAACATGGCTCTGGTGACTGGAGGCTACTTGCACTATACGGATATGAAGAAATTCTTAAAAATTCTTCTTCTCTGAAACGGCTGGTCAGATTTTGAAATAATTTCACAGAGATGTTCCTTGGGTGACCCTTTTCAAAAATTGTTCGCGAAATTTTGATCCGTCAAGAAACATGGCTCTGGTGACCGGGGGCTACTTGCACTATACGGAAATGAAGAAATTCTTAAAAATTCTTCTTCTCTGAAACGTCTGGTCAGACTCTGAAATAATTTCACAGAGATGTTCCTTGGGTGACCCTTTTCAAAAATTGTTCGCGAATTTTTGATCCGTCTAGAAACATGGCTCTGGTGACCGGGGGCTACTTGCACTATACGGCCATGAAGAAATTCTTAAAAATTCTTCTTCTCTGAAACGTCTGGTCAGACTCTGAAATAATTTCACAGAAATGTTCCTTTGGTGACCCTTTTCAAAAATTGTTTGCAAAATTTTGATCTGTCAAGAAACATGTCTCTGGTGGTGGGGGCTATTTGCACCATAGGGACATGAACAGGAATTTCTTAATTCTTCTTCTCTGGAATGGCTGGTCAGATTTTGAAATAATTTCACAGAAATGTTCCTTGGGTGACCTTTTTAAAAAATTGTTAGGGTAATTTTTATCCGTCGAAAAACAACAGCCAATAGTTGGCACCTGCATGTGGTGCTCTTTTTTGACTTCTGTTTTTAGCTCACTTGAGCACAAAGTGCTCATGGTGAACTATTGTGATCGTGCTGTGTCCGTCGTACGGTGTGCGTCGTCCGTCGTCAACTTTTTACCTGGAGTACGCTCTAGAGGCCACATTTTCGGTCCGATCCTCATGAAACTTGGTCAGAATGTTTGTCTTGATAAAATCTGGGAGGAGTTCGAAATTGGGTCATGTGGGGTCAAAAACTAGGTCACTAGGTCAAATCTTAGAAAAACCTTGTGTGCGCTCTAGAGTGACCCTGGAGTGAAATTTCGCCTAATGACTCAGGTGAGTGATCCAGGGCCATCATGGCCCTCTTGTATGTATTTGCCTTTCGTTTGTGGACTGTAAACAAATCCAAGATGATTGTTATAAATAGTATACCAACGATAATGTGTCACCTGGTACAGGTTAGTCCATGTGGTCTTTGGGTACAAGAGGTATAAAACAACACAGAAGTGAACCTTAATAAAATAAATAATATACCTCGATATAAATAATATGTAGAGCCATGCTGTTTGAAAAGGGGGCTTATTGCATCTGCAAAGAGAATCGACTCAGGTCAGCGGACTGCGCAGGCTGACCTGAGTCGATACTTTTGCAAGATGCGCGCAGGCTGACCCTGGGCTGACACTTTTCGCTATTGTTAACTTCGCTGTGTGACCAAGGACCTGTCTACCTTATAATACAGTCGGTTGTTCGACATAATGAATTTTTATGGATTCCTAATTATGTGATGTCTTGCTTGGCTTAATGCGTCACGGAGATGCATTAAGCCCCCTTTCGCAAGAGCATGGCTCATTTATAAGCATAAGAAGACCAACGTTGCAGCAGATGATCTATTTTGCTTTCTTTGATTAACCCTTTTCCAAACGACAAATTTTGGACTGGTCCAAATTGAGAGAATTTGCAGACGACAATTTTAAATTTGATGAAAATGGCAGAAAGTTCTCAAAAAGGGTAGAAAACACTGTGGGAAAAGGAGAAATTGCTCGTCACGAGCAATTTCTCCTTTTCCCACAGTGTTTTCAAAAGACTTGTACTGCAGACACGTGAAAACCAGGGCTTGTTTGGGAAAGGGTTAATTCTTTCTTCTACGATTGCAAGTACAATCGCTTGTCCATCGTATCCTCGGCACTAGTTCGCAAAGAAAGAGGTTTATGTGAAACACGATCGAACTTCCAGTGAACCAATGTTATTGAATTATCCAAAGGAAAATTATTTATATCTTAAAGCGGTGACTTACGTTGTTTTTAATTAATAAGTTCGGAAAATAGTGTGGAGATGACAATCCCATATTGTGTGATCTGTCCAAATGTTAGTCTCTAAAAGAAAACTGACTTTTAAAATCAGGCAAAAAGTAAACAAAAGATAGAGTGACCTGGCAACTTTTTAAATTTAGTTTTGAATTTGATTTCTCTGCCGGCGACTGACGCTTAGACCGACCGTACAATAACAGACTGTCATCTTCACAACAATTTCCATACTTATGACTGGTGTGATTTAAATTTAAATGCATTTTAACCTTCGCTTTGTTTACTTTAGGTAGCTATTGTTACTTTAACCCTTCTCAAAATAATCCCTTGATTTAATGACACTGAAAAATAAAGCTTTTTTTTTCTGATTGTAGGCAAAGGAAGAAATGCTGGTAACCAGCATTTACTCCTTTTCCCTTACTGTTTTCCATCCTCTTTAAGGCACACGATTCATTTGTCGTCTGCATATGCTTTCAATTTAAGCAGGTCTAAGTTCTTTTTAGATCTCTGTTAACCCTTTCCCAAACGATGAATTTTAGACTGGTCCAAACTGAAAGAGTTTGCAGACGACAATTTTAAATTTGATGAAAATGACAGAAAGTTCTCCAAAAGGTTAGAAAACACTGTGGGAAAAGGAGAAATTGCTCGTTACGAGCAATTTCTCCTTTTCCCACAGTGTTTTCAAAAGACTTGTACTGCAGACACGTGAAAACCAGGGCTTGTTTGGGAAAGGGTTAAATATCTAAAGCATATTTTCTGGACTGAAAATGTAGACCTACAGTTTATCATTTACTGCGCAACTTCGACTTTGCGCCTGCAGAGCTGTGAGCTTTTGACCATATTATGTATAAAGAACCAAGGGCTTGTAAGAATCAATATCGTAATTCGTATTTATTACTTATTGTATGCATATAGCGCATGCTCGTGGCATCGGCCGATCCAGCGGGGATGGGGCTGGGGATGGGGTGGGTCGGGGGGGGGGGTTGGACCCCCCCCACCCCCCCTAGAATTTTCAAAGTAACCGCTGTCTGCCTGAAATTTTGACCAAGTATGACTATACCAGTAGAGTTTAGATCTGCGCCAACACCTAATTTAATTAATATCCACTAAGAACTTTAAAGAACGTTTCTTTGCCTTGGTGTTCTAGTAATATAGTTCGCAGGTATACTAAAGTACCGGTAACACTGACAGGAAATACATACATTTTATGCAGGAGCAACTTTGAACATGTAGTGATCTATTCGATTTTCCGGAAACATCCACCCCCCCCCCCCCCGAAAAAAAAATGCTAGAGCTGCCCCTGTCGTAGTCAGGCGCAAGACGTGATTCCTTTGCATCAACAACAATTTGTGCAAATTTGTAAGCTTTTGAGAGAGAGAGGGAGAGAGAGAGAGAAAGAAAGAGAGAGGTAGAGGCGAACGAAATAACTAAGTGCAAGCTCGGTCAAGACCTTAACCCTTAGGCTGCTAAGCGCGACTCCAAGGACATTTTGCGGACAGTGTAGATCAAGATCAGACTGCACAGAACGTGCAGTCTGATTTTGGATCTACTCTTTCCGATAAGGAGATGTTCCCCCCCCCCCCCCCAAAAAAAAAAGGGATTTTACTATCAGTTTGAAAGTTCATTTAACTTATCTAGCAGATTAGGGGTTAATAACGGGCTTTATCTTTGCTACATTCCTGAGATCCCCTAATGCTACACTTTTAACCCAAAGTAAGCAAACACTACACTGAAGTTTAAAGTAGAACCGCACAACAAACATATACCGCTCCAGTGAGTGATTTGAGTCGCGTGTTGTCTTACACAATTATCTTAAACGGATTGACATATTTTTTTTTTATATAGGCAAGGCAAGTGTAGAACTTTACTAATTTCTATCCACATCGTCTGCTTTACTAGCACTGTATTAGGCTTCTGCGAATACTATGCTTCAAAGTATCGGCTTTATTGTTGTAAAGGCGACCTCTGGACGGTACTGACAAATGAACGATATCTACAAGTTTACACTTGGCGAAAAGCATAATTTACATTACAGTAACGTGTTTTAGTGTGGAACGAAAAACCTTCTTCAGAGTTCTCCGTTTTTACTCTCTCATTCTCTCTCTCTCTCTAGCTGGGCCCGTGCGTTGGTCCAAACATGTGCATCAATACATATATGTATGTATATACATGTATATGTGTTTCTAAAACATAAGGCTGAAGAAATTAATTTCCTGTAGGGGATATCTCTCTACATACATGTATTGAATATTAGCATGTAGCTTTTGACGTTACACAACTACTAGATATTAGAGTTTAGCCCCTTGTTGACCGACCGCGGTTTAGAGTGTTGTCTTTCTTATTTCAACATGAAGATTTGGTTGTATGTTTGCATTTTACTCAACGCCGTTATCTACGTTGTTTTTCAGTTTTTATCGTAATAACCAGTTCACCTATCCATTCTTTCCTACATTTTTTAACCCTTTACCACACAATCCCGAGTTTTAACGACCCTGAGAAAGAAGCCTTTCGAAAACATTGTGAGAAAAGGAGAAAATGCTGGTAACCTTTTTCTCCTTTTCCCACAATGTTTTCTACCCTTCCCAAAACAAGTTTTAATTTTTCATTCACATTTATTTTGTTGTCTGCAAACGCTTTCAATTTAGACCAGTCTAAAATTTTGTTGTGTGGTAAAGAGTTAAACAGCACTTTGCACGACAATCATTCCAAGCCACTTTCTGCTGTCTGAAATACATGAGTCGTGCTCTGGGAAAGCGTGTTTAATGCCTCTGCGAAAAGTAACTGCCCAAGTCAGACTGCACAGTCTTCGAATGCTAACCTGGACCGAAACTTTTATTTGTAATTGGTCAATTTTCTGCATGTCAGAGGACAAGTCTACCTCATGGCTCAGTTGGTTGTTGGAAAAAACGGATTTTATGGATCCATAATCATATGATGACTTGCTTGGTATAATGCATCACAGATATGCATTAAACCCCCTTTTGGTAGAGCACCGCTCAGATATTGTCGGAACAGTGCCCAGCGTTCAGATCCTGCTGCGACGATTATCATCCCTGTCGTTATGCAGTTTGGCTAAGCTGGGAACTGAACCAGTGGCGACTCCTGGGTTTCAGGCCCAGTACATTACCGACTGAGCTTCAGGGATCCGGTCATTACGGCATACATAAATCGGCTAATTGGTAGGCCTACAGTACAGCCAGGCCACGTTTTTTGATTCTATTCTATTTGTTTACTGTCTTTAGTTTAAACATATGAGCCCTGCTCTGTGAAAAGGGGGCTTAATACATCTACAAAATATATCGATTCAGGTCAGCCTGCGCAGGCTGACCTGTGGCGAAAGTTTTTGCTACTGGTCAATTTTCTGCATGTCCAAGGACCAGTTTACCTCAGTCGATGGGTCAATGAACAGTCCTATAACTTGATACTTGATGAGTGGATAATCTTTTTGCGGAGTACGTTATTTCAAAAAGGTCAAGGGGCACTCACTACTTACCTTGTGTGTTTGCAGCAGGAAGATGTCTGTTGAAACGCTGATAAAGAACAGTTGTGAGAGCGTCGGGGAGGGGCCGCATTGGGACGAGAAAACTGGGACCCTACTGTATGTGGACATCTATGAAAACAGCATCCATAGATGGCATGCTGAAACTGGAAAAGACGAAAGCTACAAATTTGGTTTGTATTTCTTACAAGTTTTGTACTTAAGTCGCAAACATTTCATAGTACATCGTTTCTTTTTCCTTTGTTCCGAACTTTCGGGATCGGTAAGAATTTCTTCAGGTGTCGTGATCTTTCATTCTAACCTTGGCAGCGCTTCTAGTACAGCTTTGTAAAAAAAAAAAAAACCCAACAATATTTTGGTTGGATCAATGAATAAAGATAGAGCAATTGCATATGAGTCATGCTTTGGGAAAAGGGGGTTGAATGCATCTGCAAAATATCAGCCTGCGTACTCCGCTAAAGCTGACATGGGTCAAAACCTTTTGCTATCGGTCAATTTGCTGCATATCAAAGGACAAGTCTACCCCATAATTCAGTTGGTTGGAGTTTATGGTTCTTTTATTATCTGAATACTTGCTTCGTATAATGCAGCACGGAGAGGTATTCAATCCCCCTTTTGCCAACTCATTTTTTTAAGTATTTCTGTCCATTCGTTTCGTTTTCTTTTTTTGTAAATGTCATCAAAAAGGAGATAATTAATTGGTACGCCTGTAGTAAGCACAGAGTTATTTACTTGTAAACAATATTTGGAAAAAAGAGAGAAGCTACAAAATGAGGCCAAACTAAGTTTATGCAATTTTTCAAACTCTAATAGTATCCAGTTCTTGAGGATACCATCTAAACAGACATAACTGACATCAATTTCACAGCCTTTACCGGATAATTCTGAGTTTTTACTACCCTGTGAAAGAAAGCGTTTGTAAACATAGCGTGTTTTCTACCTTCTGATATCAATTCCCATCATTTGAATTAAGCTAACCGGAGATCAAAGAGAAGAAACCAATACAAGAATGCATGAAAATGCAAGCCGATGTTCGTCACCTATGATCACAAAGGACAGGTTCTGATTCACAAGAATTGAGTTAGAAGCATTTATTTACTTGATTTGAGTCTTTTTGCCGCACATTTCAAATCAAGCTCAGACAAAATCGAAGCCAAATAAGTCGCTATTTACAAAAAAAAAAAAAGTCAATTTTGTCTAAACAAATCCCAACCATTACAACGTGGTTGTGAAGACTGAGTTTCAAAGAGCTTGAAAGGCTCATTATAGGTTTGTTATTTTTTCACAGATAAGTCTGTATCGTTCATCGTTCCGCGTAAGTCTGGGGGCTACATGATTGGACTTGGTCAGACTGTTTCCCATTTTGACTGGGAAACCAAAGCGTTGACAGTACTACATACAATCGACCAGGGAAAAAGTACAAGATTCAATGACGGCAAGTGTGACGCAGCTGGACGACTGTGGTGTGGTAAATAATCTTGTTGTTTATTAAATTATGACGAGCATGTAGATTAAAACTTTTATCCGTGAGAAGAGAAATGCTCCTAAAAGGCTAAGACGTTCTGTCATTACATATGTTTTTCATGACAAAGGTGTGATTTAGAAACGCAAGTTTTGAAAGACAGTTCCAGATTAATTATGAGTTGAGATCCTAGGGAAATAGAAGCTTGTTTCTTAATAAAAACTGGGCCCGTATTCACCAACCATTCTTAAGAATGTTCATAGTCTTATAATCCCATAATTTTGTAGGGTTTGAAAGTCACACAACTTCTGATTGGCTAACCCATTTGGTTTAGCCAATCAGAAGTTGTGTTACTTTCAAATTTAGAAAATTTTGAAGAATAAGACAAAGAACTTTCTGAAGAATGGTTGGTGAATACGAGCCCCGGACTCTGCTTTGCCATAACACTTACTTTCTTTGATGAATCAAAAGTACATATAGGTGCATTGCTTAACGTGAAAATTAAAAAAAAAAAAAATGTCATAAAACTTTAGAAATCACGATCGTTGTTAGCATGGTAGTTTTTTTTACTGTTTGCAAAAAATTCTTTTACTAGTTGTGTTTGCAAGGGTTTGAAGGAATTTTAAAATTCTTTCACGACCAATGACGACTTGAGTAGCTTTTTCAGACTGCATAGAGCGTGCAGTCTGATCTTGGATCTACACCGTCCGCTACCCTGTTTTAAACTATGACGAAAGTTGTCTTCAATAGCAGTGGAAATCTATTTAGATCTCAGATAAAAAGTGGCATGTCCGGAGTAAGTAGTGAAAGAGTTAAACGTTTTACAGGGACCATGGCTTTCGAGAAAGCTAAAGATTCCTTATCCAGTAAAGTCAAAGTACCTGAAGGTGTTGGCAGTCTGTATTGTGTAGATCTAGATGGTAGCATACGGAAACAGAAAGAAGGCGTTAGTCTTTCAAACGGTCTGGCTTGGAGCTCGGACAACAAAACCATGTACTTTATTGATTCCATACCCCGTAAAGTGTATGCCTATGACTATGACATCAGTACTGGAAATATAAGTAGGTAGACACTCTTTTTTTCCATAGTAACATTTTTATTTGAAGACCTGAAAACTTAGAATTATAAACAGATAAAACTGATATTGCGTTTGGTTGGAAATATAAAAGATCTGAAGTTTTGGCCAGATTATATAAACAAATGGGTAGGGTAGACAAAGGGTAGAACAACATAGTCTAATCTTGAGTTATAATACCAACAAAAAGCACTGTTTACAAATTTGTCCCATGTAAGCAAAGAGCCAATTACATCGGTGAATGTTTACTTTTATTCCACTGGTAATTTTAATCGTTCACTTGTAGAGGGTCCAAGCATATTTCTAGTTTTTGATGACACAGTGTATAAATTGTTACATATGTTTGAATGTTACATATATGATGGCAAATTCATTTTACACATATTCTTCCATATCACAGATAAAGGAAGAGTTTCATTGCAAAAGGTTGTCAGAATGTTCTCTCTGTTGAAATCATGACGATTATAATTATCCGCTTGAATCAATCTAAATTAGGTCTAGTTGTGCTGCCTTGTCGTCTCTGCGCCCTCATATATCGTAGATGCAATGATCAGAATATGTAAATGACAAGATGCACACTGCTGTAAAAGAGGAATACACTCATTACTAAATTTTGTCATACAACATGTTCTGTTTTTTTTTTTTTAAATATCCAGCGTGAGTCAAACGTGATTTATCTTTTCTGTCGGTGATGTAATCAGAAAAAAATCCAGTTTGAAAGGTGTGCTTACCAAAGTTTTGCTATAGTCATGCTGTCATTACAGGTAATGAACGAGTTGCTATTGATTTCAACGAGAAAGCAGAATTTGATCAAGCTGTCTTCCCGGACGGTATGAGTATAGACACAGAGGACAAGCTGTGGATAGCTTGTTTCTTTGCCAATAAGGTGGTGCGATTTGATCCTCAAAGAGGTATAACATTGACATGGTTAGATTTTTTTTCTATCATAGAACTGTCAGCAAATAAACACTGCTTAGGTAGAAAGAGAAACTTTTATTTTTCAAAATGTAACAATTGAATCTCATGAACAACGATAGAAAATCACTTGTGCATGAATTAGAAAATTTACTTTACTGCAACTGGTAATTACAAAAACCCTTCTGCTGCACAATCAAGGAATGCTTAACCCTTTACCGCACAATGCCGCCTTTTAACGACCCTGGGAAAGAAGGCTTTTGAAAACATTATTGGAAAAGGAGCAAATGCTGGTAACCAGCATTTTCTCCTTTTCCCACCACGTTTTCTACCCTATCAAAGAAAATTGCACCATTTGAGCTAAATTGAAATTTTCGTCTGCGAATTCTTTCAATTCGGACAAGGCTAAAATTTTGTCGTCTGGTAAAGGGTCAAAGAATGATCCAACTTAGCCTTCGAGAGTAAATGATTCTTTCATAGAGAAAATTTCATACAAATAATTAAATTTTAACAATATTCCTGTTTTAAGGATGAATTAATGCAAATCATACTCGATGAATCACGATACTTTGGCATTCTCGTTACTTGATGACATTTTTGTTGCCTGCTCTACTTATTTGGTTTACCACAGAACAAAAATGTTACTTGTAACAAATGCTTGTAGGGAACGAGATGAACGTAGAAAACAGGAACAAAAGTTTGTAATACGAGTACTAGATATCTCTCTTTACTTCTGCTCAGGAATCATATGCACAAAAGCACATGATACAAAACATTTTTAAGTACAAGTTTAAAACCATATAAACTAGGCTCCTGAAAAAGAAATTACAAACATAAATACAAGACTGAATCTAAGTGAAATATTGATGCAAATTACTTTAATAAACTTGCACAGCCTATGATAGCTATGACTTCCAGTTCTAGCTTTGTATGAAAGTACTGGTTGTAAACTGAAATGCTTGCAATGACAAATCTTAAAAGCAACGTACACATAAAACATATTGTACATAAATACTTATTTCAAACTCACCAATTTGTGGAATTACTACAGCGATCTCTACATGGCCTGTCAATCTCACCACACACTCTATGTAATAATTGTTGTTAGCGGCTGTTAGGTTGTAATAAAAGTGCAACAATTAAGTAACTTGTTACCACGTTCAGTGAGAAACATGACAAAACTATATGCCGCCATTTTAAATGTCGCACGAAAACTGAAAACAATTCCAAACAATAACACAGCCGAAAACAAGCATAAATACAGAAACTCAGCGTATTGCAACTAAAACCTAGCGTATGGAAGTTTTCATCTACATGGATAAACATTTATCTAAACTTCAGTAAATGACAAAAGTATTTCTTTTTCGTTATACGACAGATACAAACGCCATGCTCGCACCCCATATTTGTTCTGCACAGGAGGCACGTGAACATGATGTAAGGTTCAAAAGAGTCTTTACTGACAAAAAGGATTTTAAATGAAGGAAAGGAATAAATGGCATCCCACCACTAAATTGGTAAAAGAGCACTCGGCTAAATTTTCACGTCGATTGTGTGAACGGTACGACATGTTATTTTAACAATTACATGGTGAGATTTCTTTCAATCCTTTTCAGGCCAAGTTTTGTCATCAGTTGAAATTCCAGCGCGAAGAGTCACTTCCTGTTGTTTTGGCGGGAAACAGTTTGATGAGATGTTTATTACATGTTCTAAGTACCTCTTACCTGAGGAGGAACTGAACTCCACACCTTTGGCTGGTTCCGTGTTTAAAGCCTCTGGTCTCGGTGCAAAAGGAAAACCAGCCTCGATCTTTTTAGGTTAATTACTGTGCATTTTGTTTAATCAGGTTAATCCACATGTTGCTGTTTGTTCAGGCAAACAATTAATGTGTTCAAAGTGCAGTAGTGGTACAACTAAAACATGTGAGCGGCACTCTGAAAATACGGGGTTTAACGCATTTTTGTACTGCATTATACTAAGCAAATTTCTCATGAAATAGATCCATTCTGTATAAAAGACAGCTGAATAATGACGTAGAATGGTCCTTTGACATTCAGAAAATTTACTGAAATATTCTGAAAATTCAAAAATTGACTGAAAGCAAAAAGTATCGACCGACCCAGGTCAGACTGCGCAGTTCGCGCAGGCTTACATGAGTCGATACTTCTTACATATGCATTAAGCTACTTATTCACAAAGTATGAATCAGATTTAATCGCCATGGCTACTTTTTTTATAAAGACATTGGGGTGAGTTTTATCGAGTTTTAAAGAGACATCTTATCTTTAATAGTGATCGGGCAATGAAATCCAAGGTTTGGCAAATGACTATCAAGATGCCAGTGTTCTATTCCGGAAGTAAACATTGAACAGATAAATCTTCCATTGTGTAACAAAAGTTGGAATAATATTGTTAAAGTTGATTGCTTCCAAAACAATTGTGGATCAATATTACTCGAAATCCTGTTGTTTCTGAGACAAAAAAAATCAAACAAATCGTGCTTGTTTGCGGATTAATTGGATCTGTAATCCAATGTTCGACAAATTAACCCTTTCCCAAACAAGGCCTGGTTTTCACGTGTCTGCAGTACAAGTCTTTTGAAAACACTGTGGGAAAAGGAGAAATTGCTTGTAACGAGCAATTTCTCCTTTTCCCACAGTGTTTCCTACCCTTTTTGAGACCTTTCTGCCATTTTCACCAAATTTTAAAATTGTCGTCTGTAAACTCTTTCAATTTGGACCAGTTCAAAATTTGTCGTTTGGGAAAGGGTTAACTTATATAAAATGAGCCATGCTCTGGCACAAGGGGACCTAATGTCTCTGCGTGGTGCTTTACTAGTATACCAAGCAAGTCATCATATAATTATGGGTCCATTTTGTCTAACAACCGACTCTATCATAAGGTGGACTGGTTCTTAGACATACAGAAAATTGACCGATAGCGAAAAGTGTCGGCCCAGGTCAGCCTGCGCGGACTGCGCAGGCTCACCTGGATCGATACTTTTCGCAGATGCATTAAGCCCCCTTTTCACAGAGCATTGCTCATATGTTGACAATTAATGAAATATATAAATGATATATGAAAATACTGAATAGAGTTCGACTACTTTTAATTGCTGTTAGATGTAATTTTTAATAAGTTACTCGGCCAAAACCGTGGACAAAACCGTGTAGAATCCCACATTTAAAAGAACGGGTTGTACAAAAAGTGACAACCATGTTCAGCACTTAACCAAGGGACAAAATATGATATATTTTTTAAATCCAGTGCATTTACAGATCATTGACAAATATGTTTCAAAAAGTTGAAGTCGTCTTTGAAATGGTGGAAAACATCGTAGGGAGAACGTGTTGGTTATCAGCATTTTCTCCTTTTTCCACATTCCGCTTTCTCAAGATCTTTAAAACTCGGGATTGTCTGGTTTAGTGTTAACATATGTTCTTCCAATTTCCGTAGCCTTGTTTTCAACAATATTTCAGGTGTATTACGGCGGCCAGTGCACTTATCTATGCTCTGCTAGAGTTCTTTTACCAGTACTTCGCACACTATTCTTCCCCAGCCACTGGCTGCTTTCCCACCAAACCATCGTCGACACAGTGATCAGCGGTGAGAGAGGAATGAATTCCATCGCAATGGCTATGATCAAACCTCATGCAAAGATGTACTTCTTATGATTTCCAAACTTGAGGTTAAAATATTTCGAGTATAGAGAAATATGTGTATCAGTTTGAAGGTTTTAGTGGGATTTTATATTTCAGTGTTAAGACATGATGCCATATAGATTATTGGGGCTGTTTTTGGTCCTTACAGACGTATCTCATTGGCATGCAACAACTTCGTAGAATGTTATCGAAAAACTGCATTGAATATTTGAGATTGTTCCAGTTTAATTGGCATCAATTTAAATGTACATGTATCAGATGGCCAAGTATTCTATACAATAAAAAATGCCAATTGCTCGTTGCAGCATTGATCGACTTCTCGTTAAGCATTAAATGTCTGTGCTAAATTGAAATTTCATACTACTCAGATAGGTGGATATTCATCATTAATTTGAGAACATTTCCGACATCAACATGGTATCTAAAATCTTCATTACTGTCATACTTTATCTGTTTCTGTTGTACGCTGATTCTGATACAAAAGCAAAGAACACTAATGGGAATGTTACTGTGCACAAAGCATTACATCACATTCTCTTACAAACTGAAGTGCCACTGGGTCAAATACCGCATGGACAACTGTTGCTTAGCACGACAAGTTTTGAAATCATGGCACAAAATGCTGAAGCGATTACATATCCGGAGCCGAATAGGGAAACAGCAACCAAAGGCATAAGGAAAATTCCAACATTTGGTCCGCAGACTGAACACCCTAGAGAAGATGATCTCTCGATGAATCCACCCTCTAATTACATGTCAGAGACAGAAGAAGCAACCTCACAACCAGGGGATTATGAATTCGAGCTTCCTGGAAGGCAGCCATCATTTCACATCCCAAATAGCAATAAGCTGGAAATGACAACAAAGACGGGTGGTTTTGAAATACCAACAGTGGGCGCATTTCTGTCTGGGACTGATACACCTTATGACCAGGGTACAGTTGGATTAAAGTATCATGAAATAAAACACCTCCTTGATGATATATTTTCTGGGTACAATAAATGGATCCGGCCTCGTCGGAATCAGTCGAACTTCGTGTTTGTAATGACTGTATTTGTTCCGCTAAAGATCATTGCATTCGATTTACAAAGGAACAACTTCACAGTAATGGGATACTTCCGCATTGAATGGCGCGATGACTTATTGGAATGGGCACCTGAAAATTATGGTCACACGAAAAGTGTTCGAATCCCTTCCTACAATCTATGGCTTCCCCGACTTGCTATATCGAAGGTATTTGGATATTTTTCTACTGTACGATCTTAGGCTTTTTATACAAGCATTCCCAAAAGACGCACTGACATTATTGAATGAAAAGAAAAATCATTTCTAATGACATTTAGTGGCAAGAGAGCTAACTTCTTAATTACGCTAAGATCTAAGATACCCGAATATTTATTACATTAACCCTTTACCACGCAACAAAATTTAAGACTTGTCCGAATTGAAAGCATTGACAGGCCACATATCATACATGTATGTGATTGAAATGGCAACAGTTGTCAACAAGTTGAAAACATTGTTGGTAACCAGCATTCTCTCTTTTTTCCCACGATGTTTTCAAAAGGGATCTTCCTCACGGTTGTTAAAACTCGGGATTGTGTTAGGGTTAAGGACTTCTGGAAAAAAAAAAAGCGACCGTGAAGTAGACATCGTTTAAAAAACATTTTGAGAAACATATACAAGACTTTACAATTTTTTCTAGCAGTTTCTTATATTTTTCCACAAAGTTTTCTTCGGTGTCGTTCAAATTTTGTTGTCTCGTTTAATCATTTAGTATTTGTGTTGCTTTTACCATGGTGGTATTTTTAAAGCTGTTAACTATTAATAAGACTTAATTGATACACATTGAATACTATGTGAGGCGACATACAAATCCTGTAAAACGATTTCATGTCTGTTTAGAGTCACAGCAGTGTGAAGATTGTAGGGGATACAAAGACGGACGTTGTTGTTCTGCATCACAATGGTTATGTACAGTGGTGGCCGGAGAGTATTTATAGGTAATTTAATCTTCGACCCCATTCGGCATACCTCGGGTGATCCGGTGATCAAATCCCTCCGCTGTATCACGTAGCTTGATATGCACCTACACGGTACATTTCGCACATCTCCGGAAGCACGTCCCTTTACCGTTATTGAAATTGTAAGGCTCCTCTTTAAAAAGAAAACATGAGTAAATTTTCTGTCGTTATCTTTCTAAGAATATTTCAGTCGGCAAACAGTTTGTACATTCAATTTTTAGCGTGGTTTATCAATTCCGTGGGAGCTTTCATCGACAGATCGATAGAAGTGAATAACTTCACCGTGGTTGTTCATGTCGTTGCTAAGCGATCCACAGGGGCGCCGCCATGTTTAAGATCATGTGATTGGTAGTTCAAAATGGAAGCCTCCTTTATACAGACGAGTTTAGATGTAGGTACGGAATCGGCCGAGTTGTGACGAGTGCTTCGACCCTTCACCAAACAATATCGTGTTTTAACGGCTTTTAACCCTTTACCACACAATCCCGAGTTTTAACGACCCTGAGGAAGAAGTCTTTTGAAAACATTGTGAGAAAAGGAGAAAATGCTGGTAACCAGCATTTTCTTCTTTTCTCACAATGTTTTCTACGCTATCAAAGGCAAATTCCATCTTTTGAACTAGATTTAAATTGTAGCCTGGAAATGCTTTCAGTTTGGACCAGTCTTGATTTTCTTCATGTGGTAAAGAGTTAACACTTAAGCTGCTGAATAAATGAAACGCAAATTTCTACTCAATACTAAAAGCCCAAAGCATTGCGGTTTCAAAGTTGATTTCACCGGAAAGAAAATACCGTATCGGACTGTGTGGATCAAAGATCAGACTGCACGTTCTGTGCAGTCTGATCTTGATCCACACTGTCCGCAAAAGGTCAGTGGGTCGCGATTAGCAGCTTAAGGGTTAAAGAGGAAGGAGGCTTTGAAAATATGGTGAGAAAAGGGGAAAATGGTGGTAACCAACATTTTTTTCTACTTCCACATTTTTTTTTTACCCTGTCAGAGACAATATTTGAATTTTCGTCTGCAACTGCTTTGAATTTGGAAGGGTGTAAAGCTTTGACGTTTGGCAAACAGTCAAAAAGAGTAAAATAATAAAGAGTTAAAGTCTCACATCTGTTAGGTTCTTCTCTTTTAAGTTGTTACAAATGGCTGTTTATTGTCTGAAAGGAATTCAAAATTCGATCTTATCACTGGAAAGATAGATTACAAAATCAGTATAGCATGGGTCACAAGCATCCCTCAGCAATGACTGTTAACCTATAGGCTGCCAAGCGCGACTCAATGACCTTTTGCGGACAGTGTAGATCAAGATCAGACTGCACAGAACGTGCAGTCTGATCTTGGATCTACACTGTCCGATGTGGCATTCTTTGCGGTGGTATTGCAATCTTATCTTGGATCTACACTGTCCGATGTGGAATTTTTTTCCCCCCAAAAATACCTTTGAAATAGCAAAATTTGGGTTTCTTACTATAGGCTTGATTTTTTTCATTTCACTAATTAAGCAGGTAAGGGTTAATATTGTCGTGTAATTGTAGGTAAAAGATTCTATGGCTCAATAACGAAACTTTCGAAAGAGCGATGAATAAGGGAAAATTAGAATATTTCATAATTGCCCATGCATTCATCTGAACAATGACTTTCAAGAATCGGCAGTAACCACGATGTCTTGTAATGTCTAAGTAGTACTAATGCTTTGTTTTAAACGAATAAGTTTTATGCCCAGGTAACTGTTGAATGATTAAGTAATATTTTAGAACAATCCAGCTGCAGAACTTTAAGAAATACTGTTGTTTTCATAAGTACTATTTCTCGTATATTCCAATCGTTATGCTCTACATTTCAGCGTTGTCTGCGAAGTAAATGTCAAACATTTTCCATTCGACAAGCAAATCTGTACACTCACATACTATATCGCCGATGAAGATACCGCATCAGTCAAGCTCGGCCTCCTCGACAGGATTATTCTTTCCGAGTTCTCCGAAAATGCCCAATGGGATTTGATTGATTTCCAATTTGATATCCAAGTAGTCAGGAATTCGTCAGTGGTTCAGTTTCACTTCTATGTCAAACGACGGGCCGGATTTGCTGTTTACACCCTGCTTGTTCCAGCATTTCTGATGTCCACATTATGCTGTTGTACATTTCTTGTTCCTGTTGAAACGGGGGAGAAAGTCACGATTTCGGTAAATGTGTTCCTTGCATGTATGGTCTACGTCACAATGGTTAACCAGGATGTTCCTAAAAATTCTACAGAAATGTCTTATTTTGTCGTGTATGTTGTGTACCTCCTGGGTGCCAGTGTATTTGCTACATTTTATGCGATTGCACAGTCTTACATATATCATCATCCAAAACTAGGTGTCATAGAACGGTTCATTAAAGTTGGATACCTTCGAAGTGCATTTCACCGAAAATTGGATATTACTATGTTCATTGTCAACTGTTTGATTGTAGCCTTTTGTCTTTCTTTCTTTCTTGTGTCTCTACAACTATGAAAGATACAGTCATACGTTCTTACAGTAGACGGAATATAAATACAACCTCGTGCTTTATTTCTAACAGTTCATATATACGTAGAATTAAAAATAAGAGAACCCTTGTATTTCATGTTGAGGTAATTCTTTTTTTACCCAAAACATATGGCGTGCAACACACGAAAAGGGGCCTTCGGACATATGCATAAAAGTGTGTCGTCCCGGATCAGCCTGTGCAATCTGCGACTGATCCGAGACTACACTTCCCGTTTTTGAGCGATTTTCTCTTTCACGAAAGTCTACTGTATGAAAAAATCTTATGTAGTCGTAAAGTGCCGTCTCGGATTAGCCTGCGCGGACTGCGCAGGCTAATCTGGGACGACACTTTACGCAAATGTCCGGAGGTCTCATTTCGCATGTTGCGGGCCATATAATAGATATGGGATCCAAGTCAATATCGGGTGTGACCTCCATGTGCAGCAACAGCTGCAGGACACCTGGCGGGCCTAATGGAGATGATATGGCGTATGTTTGCTCTTGGAATCTGCTGAAATATTGAGAGGGAATGCCACCCTGTCATACGTATCATGCCAAAAGGAACAAGTAACAGGGTTCCCTTATTTTTGGGGCTACGTATATATTTTATTATTTTCTTTGCTGTATTTAGACATTAGATTTGTAGCGCAACAGTCAAAATAAAATTTCGCAATAGAAGTCTGCTTAACCCAAACGTTAATTCAAAACTGAAGAAGATTCAGATTCAATTTCAGGTTGTACATTGTTTTAAGTCTGACCTTGATTTAACCCTTTCCCAAACGACAAATTTTGGACTGGTCCACATTGAAAGAGTTTGCAGACGACAATTTTAAATTTGATGAAAATGGCAGAAAGTTCTCAAAAAGGGTAAAAAACACTGTGGGAAAAGGAGAAATTGCTCGTTACGAGCAATTTCTCCTTTACCAACAGTGTTTTCAAAAGACTTGTACTGCAGACACGTGAAAACCAGGGCTTGTTTGGGAAAGGGTTAAGCCTTTCACAGAAGCCACGTACGTCGTCCATCATAGTCAAAATGGTTAATACATATGTGCCATGCCGTGGCAAAAGGGGGGCTTAATGCATCTCCGTGCTGCATTGTACCAAGCAAGTCATCTAATTACTGTCGAACCATACCTCCCGTTTTGTCTGGCAACTGACTGAATCATGAGGTAAAGTGGTCATTTTACATGCAGAAAATTGACCTATAGCAAAAAGTTTCGATCCAGGTCAGGCTGACCTAGTTCGATACTTTTTGCAGATGCATTAGTATCAGTATACGGCCGGCGTAGATCAAGGTCAGACGGCAGTAAACCTGTCGACAGCTGTTTGATGTAAACCGTCTACTATACATTCCGTGAATCCGTCAATGCGTCCTTTGCGGTGGTATTGCAGTTATCAAGAGAGAGGAAAAAAAGGTTCCTCGGAAAGAATTGAACTTTCGTATTCAGAGTTGTTCTTGCACAGGGGCTGGCAATGATTTTCTAAATCCTAAAGAAACGCAGTTTCTGGTAGGCTTAACCAGATTGTTTGACTAATTGCATATTGCATTTCTCTCTGCGTTTAGAACTATACCACGAGTGCAGTTTAGAGTGTGCTTAACACAAAACCAAAAAGCACCGTATCTGTTGTTTTGTACAAGGCTTTTAGATAGCTTTGCCGCATTACTATGCAAGCTACAAGGATCGTTCAAATATAAATGCATCTAAGCACCTAAATCTTGATTCTTCATAGGTTTCACTGATTTTTAATCGGTCGGTAGACCGATTAGAGAGATGGCAAACTTCGGAAACCCGTCCGCTCAGGGCAAACTGATGTAACTGCAACTCGTAACAGCTTTTACTTACATCGTTTTAACGCTTATACCTGCTGTGATGACCTTATTACAAAAACTACTTTTGACCCAGATAAGCGCACTTTTGACCCAGATAAGCGCAGGAATAGTAATTAGCGGTAAATAGGCGTTAAGTAATGTCAAGTAATCCCAAAATAACTTTTAAATTACGTAATAAACGGCGGTTACAATTTGTTTAGTATTGAAGTATGTCATAATTACACTATCATCAAAATCTCTGGCCAGCAAAAACTGAAGCAGTTTACTTTCAACACGATTATAAGAAATAGGGTCAGTGATTAGCAGCAACTTTATGAATGAAACGAGTGCGAATCAAGTGTATCGGGTGATGTGAACACATCTTCTCGTCGTCTGCTGTCCATATTATTTGGCAAATTTCGAGTGATCCGTTGATAGTTATACGTAGTTTCGGGATCGGCCGAGTTATGACGAGTGCTCTTCGTACATGTAGCAGGTGTTGAAAAGATGATAGGTCATTTTGGTCTTGAGATGAATAAAATCGCAACAGAAAGGAGTTCGTAAGGAAACATTGCTTTAAAAGAATTTGAAAATTTAGATTGCTCTACCTAAGAGAAAACTGATGTTAATGCAACTCGTAACAGCTGTAAGTTTAAAATAGTAACCGACCGTTGGTCGATGTGAGGCAAAGCATGTGAAGCTGTGGGGACAAAGGGTATAGAGTTGTGTAAAGGTTATGACCCTCGCGGAGAGTCCATTACGTAAACATTTTCAGAATGGACTGGCGATTCACCTCTTACAAGCTTAGTACCCAGACAGTCCATTCACAATACTGACAGATTACACATCTTTCAGCGTATGATGTATTAACCCCTAGGCTGCTAAGTGCGACTCACTGACCTTTTTGCGGATAGTATAGATCAAGATCAGACTGCACATAACGTGCAGTCTGATCTTGGATCTATACTGTCCAATAAGGAGATATTTCTTTTTCCAAAAAAGAATAAGTTTGACATAGAATTATTCGGGTTTTTACGACCGGTTTGAAATTTCATTTCAATGTTTTAGCGGGATAAGGGTTAAATTGTTTTCACAGTCCCTTTTCCTCTCCTTCCAGCCATGGCAATACCATTTTACACAGTCATTTACATGTTTCTTCTTGGTTAGATTCTTAAGACTGGAATCAGTCTGTTAACCCTTGACCAAACAATCCTGTGGGGCTTTGAAAATTTAGTTGGAGAAACTATTCAGCACGCTGTCTTTTTTCGACAGCGTTTTTCACCCATTTAGAAGATTTTCAAAATTTTGTCATACAGAACATTTTCATCGAGGATGAAAAAACGCTGAAACTGTAACACAGATAAGCTCACTTACTGTTATATTCTCCATATCTGAATCAACAGACCAGGGAAAAAGTCTTTTCAGAGAGTGCAGATTCAGACCAGACTGTTCAGAACATGCAGTCGGATCTTGGATCTGTCACGCCAGTTTTCCGAGTTATTCTACTCAAGACAGCAATGGTCCTGCAATATTTTGGCTGCTTTTCCAAGCTTAACATGTCTATTTTAACAATTTAGCGCTCGAAGCGTGCAAATGTCAGCAACATGTTTGTCTCATCAGCTATTCCATAATGGTTGATTCTCATCCTTTCCACATTTCAGATAAAGAGATCAAGGCTACCGCAGTTATGCTCTTGCTGCTTAGAATGACTCAAATACAATGACCTGTGTTGGCTATGGACAAGTAAAGTCGCTTTTGAAGACAATAAAAGACAAAGATCAGACTGTCCTTTGAACGCAATGCAATTCAATATCACAGACGTTCATATCTTAGACCTAATTGTCTGTTCATTTAGGATGTATATAGGGAAAAAAACGACCATGAAATTGTAGCCTAATGTTTCATATTGTTTTCCTGACTGTAAAAGGCTAGTCGATTAACTGAGTGTTTTAGCTTTTAATCAAACTTTCCTTAATGTCCAAGAAAGAAGTTGAACACTTTGTCAGAAAACTGGAAAATGCAGGTTACCGTTTTCTCCTTTTCCCATGTTTTTTTACCCTTTCAACGATTCAAATTATCATCCGTCATGTGCAAATGCTTTTGATTTGGACAAGTCTAAAATTTTATCATTTGGTAAAGAGTTGACGGTTAGGGAGCTACTGGCTATCTACATTCTTTGAAAGTATAATGTAAATTTGCCAGCGGACGTTTGGACTGGACGATTTGGCCCGCTAAAAAATAGGTAGGACAGTTTGTCAAGATGAATACGATGTCTTATTAATAATGGAAAAATGAAAGGCCCACAAGCAGCTAAAAGTAAATAATTCCAAAGTTATAATGCAGGCATATTTTATACGGCTTTTATATGTTACAATACAGTTACCAAAGTTGCCAAAGTTACAGAAAAGAATATATGTATTTTTTCACTCTTTTAAAGGGTTGGTAGGTACTGCTGTTCATGATGAGTGATATCTAAAACTTGATAATGGGTATTGCTGATCAGAATTGTCACATATTCTTTACGTTCTATTGCTGTCGGCTGGCAAACATCGCTTATATTTTAACCAATCGTTAAACTACTAATTTGTAAAAGACAGTTTAAAGAAGTGGGATCCCACGTGGCTCATTTGTAACGGTGTAGGACTTTTTGTCCCATACATAGTTCAAACATCTACCATTTGGTTTTTGATTTCAAACTACTGTAGTTATTCAGTGTCGACCGATTACAGTGCTTACAGCACTTTGATTTTATTTTGTTCCCTCAAAGTATTCACCTCCAGCAGATATACAAAGTTTCAGTCTCCGGATCCAGTCTTTGAAGGCATTTTCATAGTCTTTTTTAGGTATACTATGAAGACACTGGAATATTGCAGAACCGAGGTGTTTGCGCGGAACAAATTTCGACCTGACAGGTATTTTTTTTAGCTTTGGAAACAAAAAGAAGTCACAAGGGGCAAGGTCAGGTGAATACAGAGGGTGGGGGAGCACAACGAATTTTTCCTGTTTCAGAAAGTCTTGCACCTCGTACAAAAGACAATGACTGAAACTGCTGGTTTACACACGTTGAAATAGAGTTGACAGAAAATGAATTCCAGTGTCTTCATAGTATACCTAAAAAAGACTATGAAAATGCCTTCAAAGATTTGATCCGGAGACTGAAAAACAATTTTGCTCGTTACTTTTTACTACCTGACTCAACCTACAGTGAGCGATGCTCTGGCAAAAGGGAGTTTAATGCATCCGCGTGGTGAATTATACCAAACAAATCATCACATAATCATGGATTCATCAAATCCATTTCGTCTAACAACCGATTGAACCATAAGGTACACTGGTCCTTTGACCTGCGCAGGCTGACATGGATCGACACTTTTAGCAGATGCATTGAACCCTTTTCACAGACCATGACTAAGTCATAAACTGTGCTGCATACCCAGCTCGCTAATGTTTAACTCTGTACCACACGACAAAATTTTAGATCGGTCCAAATTGAAAGCAATTGCAGACGACAAATGAAATGTGACTCAAAAATTGAAAATTGTTTTGAGAAGGGTAGAAAACATTGTGGGAAAAGGAGAAAATGCTGGTTACCAGCATTTTCTCCTTTTCCCACAATGTTTTCAAAAGGCTTCTTTCTCAGGGTCGTTAAAAGTCGGGATTGTGTGGTAAAGAATTAAATAGAAATTGTGGTCGAACTTCTCCAGAATGGTGTCATTTATTGTTTTCTGTATTAAAATTGCGCGTTATAACCCTTTACAGCACAGGATATTTTAGATCTACCAAAATTTAGTACAAATCATACAAAGGAAAAATATTTGAAACAACGCAAGGAAATTGTCTCTTTTTCAATGACATAAAAATATTGTGAAATAGGAAGAAATGCTTCATGCGAGCCATTGATTCTTTTCTCATAATTTTTTCTTAAGAGTTGTCCACTACAGCGGCGTACAGGGTCGTATCTGAGCGATAATTAGAGACATCCTGACCCTTACGATGCTTAATTCGAACAGCATTAAAAAAAAAACATTAAAAATTTAACAGCCTTAGGACATACATGTACATTCATTTTGAAGAAAAGAGAAATATTTTTGAAATAGCGCAGAAAAAATGTCGGAAAATGGACAGTAACTTTCTTTTTTTTATTATTTTTTACAAGCAATTGCTTCTTTTCTCCCAACGCTTTCAATAAGTTGTGAGCTGCATGGACGTAGAACATACACATTTCGGTCATGCTATGTGAATACGGGGTTTACAGATCTATAAAAAGTATCGACCCAGGTCAGCTTGTGCGGACTGGTCTGCGTCGAAAACTTTTTGCTTTGGGTAAATTTTCTGCACGTTCAAGGACCAGTCTAAACCACGACTCAACTGGTCGTTAGATAAAATGGTTTTTATGGATCCAGAATTATGAGATGATTTGATTGGTACAATGCATCACGGAGATGCATTAAACTCTGTTTTGCCAGGGCATGGCTTTATTTATATGTAAATGCGCTTTTTCCATCGAAAATATTGAGTTAAATCTTGCAGGTTTTTGGTGTTTTTTTTCGCATGAGTACACAGTTGTATATCTAACTGATCGTTTCCTAGCAGTAAATCTAAGTTAACTCTTTACCAAACGACAAAATTTTGGACGGGTTCAAATTGAAAGCAATTGCAGACGACAGTTTAAATGTGGCTCAAATGATTGAATTTGTCTTTGATATTACAGAAAACATTGTGGGAAAAGGAGAAAATGCTGGTTACCAGCATTTTCACCTTTTCCCACAATGTTTTCAAAAGGCGTGTTTCCCAGGGTCGTTAAAAAGGCGATAAAGGGTTAATCCTTTTTCAACAATGTCTTTGAATGCCATTTCACTCAGGGTCGCTAAAAAAGGGTATTACTTGTCAAAAGGTTGCAGTCGAAAAACCTGCCTAATCTAGCAGTTATAGGTAAAAAGCGATAACTACCTTCTTTGCTGATATATAGATGTCGCCTTTTACCTAATACCCCTCCTTTCATCTACTAATATTTGTAGTAAATAACTTAAAGTTAGACCTGTGTAATTTTCAAGTACAATTTATTATGAACATTTCCAAAAATAAATCAATGTATAAAAATTGAATCCAAAAATACAGACAATAAAAGACATAAATAAACTAAAAAATGAAAGACTCAAAGGAAAAACAATGGCTTAACTTTGAAAACAATGGCTTAATGTTCGCGTTTTTTGCATGTCCTAAAAACATTTTCTATGGACAATACCAGGCCCACATTCGTCGTACTCCTGTTTAGAAATCCACATGGACCCAAATGTAGATAGAGAAGCCAAAATCGAACCTCCAATCCACACGGAATATTTTCTTTCTGGAGGAGCTATTACCTTGACCTTCATCGAGCTTGGTGCCAGACTGTCGAGTTCTTTCTTCATTCTGTCTGCAATTCCTGGAAACATGGTGGAACCGCCAGAAAGCACAACGCTGTTCATCAGATCTTTTCTAATGTCAATATCACACTTCATGACAGAGTTATACAACAGTTCATGAGCACCGACACTCTCCATACCAATAAAAGAAGGCTGAAATAGTGTTTCACAACACCGGAACCTCTCATTGCCAATGGTGATTACTTGGCCATCAGGTAGTTCATAAGACTTCTCACAGACTGACGATTTGGAGCATGTACTCATTTCTTGTTCAAAGTCCAACGCTGTGTAACACAGCTGTTCTTTGATATCACGGACAATTTCCGTTTCTGATGATGACGTAAAATTGTAACCTCTTTCATGAAGTATTCGTCCGAGATATTGGGTCAAATCTCTACCAGCCAGGTTGATTCTTTCAATGGCGTGAGGTAAGGCATAGCCTTCATAGATTGGTACCACATGAGAGACACCGTCTCCAGAATCAAACACGATACCTGTGGTACGGCCAGATGCATACAGTGACAGTACAGCCTGTATACTGACATAAAATCCAGGAGCATTGAAGGTTTCAAACATGATCTGTGTCATCTGTTCTCGGTTAGATTTAGGATTTAGTGGGGCTTCAGTCAGCAATATAGGGTGTTCCTCCGGGGCCACTCTGAGTTCGTTGTAAAATGTGTGATGCCATATTTTCTCCATGTCGTCCCAGTTGGTCACGATACCATGCTCTACTGGATACTTCAAGGACAAGATACCACGTTTGTTTTGAGCCTCGTCACCAATATAAGTGTCTTTACCTCCCATTCCAACCATACATATATCATGTCGGGGATGACCTGTAATGGCCGGAAATACAGCACGTGGTGCGTCGTCACCTGCAAAGCCGGCTTTACACATTCCGGAACCATTGTCGATGACAAGGGCAGCAATATCGTCGTTATGGTAACTCATCTATAAATAAAAAGAAAATGTAATCATCATCCGACAATTTCACCTTTAACATTCTAGTGAGTAATCATTTTCAAGACCCCGGCGGAATCATTGTTGTAACCATTTTGGGAAAACGTTGTGGAAAAAGCAAACACCAGCATTTTCAACTGCAGGTCACGGAATTTCTTACTTTTTCCAGAGTGTAACCCATTCATTATGAAGACAAGTCGTGCCACTTGGACCACATTTAACTCTTTACCAAACGACAAATTTTTTAGACTGATCCAAATTGAAAGCCTTTGCAGACGGCAAATTAAAAGTGGCTAAAATTATAAGATTTGTCCTTGATAGAGAAGAAAACATTGTGGGAAAAGAAGAAAATGCTGGTCACCAGCATTTTCTCCTTTTTCCCCACAATGTTTTCAAAAGCTTTCTCTGTCGAGGTCGCTTAAACCCAGGACTGTGTGGTAAAGGGTTAATCTTTCAATATTGACAAACTTAAGATTTTAAGGTCTGGTAAAGATTTTTAAGAAATAGTCCAACTTCGATCGGATCTGACAACTTTGTAAGACTTCATATAACTTTAACACTTTACCAAACGAAAAATGTTTCGCTTTGTCCAAATTGAAAGCATTTGCAGAAGACAAATTACATGCGGTTGAAGTGTTGTAATTTGTCCAAGAAAGGGTAGAAAACATTGTGGAAAAAGGAAAACTTGCTGGTTTCCAGAAATTTCTCATTTTCCCACAACGTTTTTTAAAGTCTTCTTTTTCGGGGGGTCGTTAGAACTCAGGAGTTAAATAATTAATATGTGACTTCTAACTGAATGAAATGGTTATTGCCAGTCGGTTGAACACTATTTTATGCACAGCAAATTTGCAGGCTCACTCTCCCTGAACCCGCCAAGCCCCGTAGCTCAGTCGGTAGCGTACAGATGTTGAGAATAGGAGGTCGCGGGTTCGATCCCCGGCTTGGCAAATTTCTTTCCGAAGACTGATGATAGTCATTACGACAGGATTCATTCCTCTCTCACCGCTGACCATTGTTTCGATGATGGTTATGTGGGAAAGCAGCCATATTGTGCGGAGTGCTGGTAAAAAGAAACTCCAGGAAAGCATGGATAGGTGCCCTGGCCGCCGCGATATAATTGAAATAATGTTGAAACGGCGTTAAACACCATACAATCACAATCTTCCTGAACTCTTATTCTGCTAAGTAAGTTAGATAAAACTTTCAATAAATAGTAAAAACCCGAATAATGTTATTTCAAACTTTTTTTTTTGGAGAACAATATCTCCTTATCGGACAGTGTGGATCCAAGATCAGACTGCACGTTCTGTGCAGTATGATCTTGATCTACACTGTCCGCAAAACGTCAGTGAATCGCTCTCAGCAGCTTAAGGGTTAATATCTCGCATTTATTATACAGTTCGGATCCAAGGTTAGTCTGAATTTGATCTGCAATGTACGTAAAACATCTTTCGAAGACTGTTTACGAGCGTAAACATTTAGCGTAAACATTTCACAGCAATAAGGAAAACAAGCATAATACGCAAGTTACAGAACATCGCACTCTTCAAATCTTGGCAAAACATATGAATATTTGGGATGCTAAGGAAATGCTGTATTTAAATCATTTTTAGACATAGGCAAAAACAGGAAAATAGGATCTTTTGCGGACGGCATAGATCAAGATCAGACTGCACGAAACGTGCAGTCTGATCTTGATCTATACCGTCCGCTTGATTTTAGTTAGGCCTGTGAAAGATCGGCAAGAGTTTCAGTGGATGGTGTTTTTAGCCGTCGAGAGAGGTCAAGTTTATAAATGAGCCATGCTCTGGCAAAAGGGGGTTTAATGCATCTCCGTGATCCATTTTACCAAATAAGTGATTATAATTATGAATCCACAAAATCCGTTTTGTCTAACAACCGACAGATTCATGGGGTAGACTGGTCTTTTGATATGCAGAAAATCGAGAAATCAGTTTCGATTTATGTCAGCCTGCGGGGACTGCGCAGGCTGACATGTGTCGATATTTTTTAAAAGATGCATTAAGCCCCCCTTTCACAGAGCACGGCTCATATATTTGGTGCTGTCTAGCAGTTTTGTGGCTTGCGATTGAGTGTTGCACTTCCTTAAGCACGAACAAATGTGACAATAGAACTGTGAAATAGGGCGGAAGAGAGAGAGAGAGAGAGATCATTTTACTTTCAAAATACAACAATGCTTAACCAACAGTAATTAAAATTTTCTTACCTTATAGTCTTATAGTAAACTTTGTAAACAATTCCTTTTTGTTCAACGTTTGTTTGAGAGCGATGCTTTCTTTGTGTGCAGTCAGTTTGTTGAGTGTCTTGTTCATATCGACCATTTATATATCCTTTCAGCGTTGAAGGTTACAGAGATTTTCAATGAAAATTTGTTCAGTCATACTCCCAATTCTCAGAAGAACTTCCATATTTGGTTAAAAGTGTTTGTAATAAGCGTAAATATATCTGTGATTCTTACAGCCAAAGTTAGTCATGTAGCGAATGTAGGTCATTTTTATAAATAAACATGAAGATTATGTTTACACCTGAATAGTGCACAAAAAAGAAAAGGTCTGTAAAATATCGATTTGAAACTTGTCCTATATCCTTCTTTTACCCTGAACTCTATACCACGCGACAAAAATGGTGATTGGTCCAAATTGAAAGTATTTGCATTCGACAATTTGAATACAATTCAAAAGGTAGAATTTGTCTTTGATGGGGTAGAAAACATTGTAGGAAAATGATTGATTGATTGATTGTATGGTGTTTAACGCCGTTTTCAACATTGTTTCAGTTATATCACGGCGGTCAGAGCACCTATCCATGCTTTCCTGAGTTTCTTTTACCAGTACTCCGCACAATATTCTTTCCAAGCCACTGGCTGCTTTCCCACATAACCATCGTCGAAGCAATGGTCAGCGGTGAGAGAGGGATGAATCCTGTCGCAATGACTATCATCAATCCTCGGAAAGAAATTGGCCATGCCGGGGATCGAACCAGCGACCTCCTGTTCTCAAATCCTGTACGCTACCGACTGAGCTACGGGGCCTTGTCGTTGTGGGATAAGGAGAAAATGCTGGTTACCACCATTTTCTCCTTTTCCCACGTTTTCTAAAGGCCTCTTCCTCAGGGTCGTTAAAACTCGGGATTGTGTGGTAAAGGGTTAAACTGCTTTGCGCGACTTTCGGACCTTTTACCGACAGTGTATATCAAATCAGACCATACAAAGATCTTCAATCTACAATGTCCTGTATGGCGAGCTTTATATAGTAGTGAAAACAGTATTAGAATTGACTGTCAAAAGAACTGACAGTCTTCACCAAACAACAAAATTTTAGACTCGTCCAAATTTAAAGCATTTGCAAACGGCAAGGTTAACGTGCCTCAAAAATTGACCGTCGCTGTTGGAAGGGTAGAAAATATTGTGGGAAAAGGAGAAAATGCTGGTTACCAGCATTTTCTCCTTTTCCCACAAGGTTTCAAAAGGCTTCTTCCTCAGGCGGCGTTAAAACTCGGGATTGTGTGGTAAAGGTTTAATACTAATAGGTAAAGGTCTATACTAAATCAACTTGACGCTTACTTTTTCTCCAGCCGTTTAGTCCAATCAGATGTTAGCGTATCTGACTCGCGACCTGGTGGTTGCAACTTCGATACCCGGTTGAAGTAAACTTTCTTTCTGGCGATTTTTCGCGTCTCCCCCCTGTTGCATGTGAGAAAAGTAGTCAATGGCTTGGAAAGAGAGTTGTGTTAGTGCTTGTGTGAGAAAGCCAGGAGGTGTGTGTAGGTGCACTGACCGCCGTGATATGACTGACATACGCTGTTAAAACGGTGTTAAACTCCAATACAAACCAAACCAATTTAGTTCAATTAGGTGGTTAGTTTCTTTGATTTTTCAACTGATTTTCGGCAGAATTTACAGCGGACAGATTCCCTCTCCATGTAGGTCAACTATAGAGATATTTTAAACTAGGATGTTGAAAAACGAATCAAAACTACAGCCGTGGCTTTTCTTTTAAAACTTTCCGATAGACCCATTATCCCATGTGTCCTGAAACAGAAAATTAACAACAGACCGCTTCGAAAATTCCACTGTAAAGTAAGTTTTTATGCATGTTGGCAACGTTGTTTCCGATGAAGAAAATTTCACTTAGCCCTTAGGCTGATGAGCGAGACTCACTGACCTTTTGCGGACAGTGTAGATCAAGATCAGACTGCACAGAACGTGTAGTCTGATCTTGAATCTACACTGTCCGATAAGGAGATATTTTTCTCCAAGGACTATTTTGAAATAGCATGGTAACCAGCATTTTCTCCTTTTCTTACAATGTTTCTACCCTTTCAAATATAATTTATTTTATTTCAGCCACATTTAGCTTCTTTTTAACTATTATTTAACCCTTTACCAAACAACCCGTGTTTTAACTACCCTGAAGAAAACACACTTTTGAAAACAATGTGGGAAGAGGAGAAAAAACTGATAACCAGCATTTTCTCTTTTCCCCACAAGATTTTCTATCCAGAGAACTATAGCAGCTCATTTGTGACACTGTAATTATTGTTGACTGTGCAGAAGACGTCGAATTCGATCAGTCTAAAATATGACGTTTGGGAAAGGGTATAAACATTGTAGGAAATTGGTATCGTAGTCTTTATGGCTATTTATCGTTTGACTAAAGTCTTCTTTGTCTGTTTAATAGGCAGTAATGAAAACATGTTTATTTCATTCAGTATGAAGGAAGAGGTTTAGCATTGGCAACATGTTCAGTAGTTCTAATGGACCATGCTCTGTGAAAAGGAGATTTAATGCATTGGCAAAAGGTGTCGACTCGGGTCATCCTTCGCAGTCCGCGCAGGACGATCTCAGTTGACATTGTTTACTATTGATCAATTTTCTGAGTAACAAAAAACCAGTCTACCTCGTGATTCAATAAGTTGTAAGACAAATTACATTTTATGAATCTGTACTTACGTGTTGCCTCACTCATCACAACTCGGCCGATTCCGTACCTACATCTAACCTCGTCCGTATATAGGCGGCTTCCATTTTGAACTACCAATCACATGATCTTAAACATGGCGGCGCCCCTGTAAATCGCTTAGCAACGACATGAACAACCACGATGGAGTTATTAATATCTATCGATCTGTCGATGGAAGCTCCCATCGGAATTGATAAACCACGCTAAAAATTGAATGTACAAACTGCCGACTGAAATATTTTTTAGAAAGATAACAATAAAAAATTGACTCATGTTTTCTTTTTTAGGAGGAGCCTTACAATTTCAATAACGGTAAAACGGTGTGCTTCCGGAGACGTGCGAAATGTACCGTGTAGGTGCATATCAAGCTACGTGATACAGCCGAGGGATTTGATCACCGGATCACCCGAGGTATGCCGAATGGTGTTGCCTTTCTTTGGTATAGTGCCTCACGGAGATGTATCAAACTCCATTTTGCCAGGGCATGGCTCACGTGAAAATGTAGAATGACAAAGCGATATTCGATTGTTCTTCTCAGCTGTCTTGTATTATATAGTCACTTCGTAATGGACTAAATGTTCAAATGTATGATCCATCCTGTGTGAAAAGGGGGATTAACCCTTTACCGCACAATGCAGCCTTTAACCCTTCACCAGACGACAAAATTTTAGCCTTGCCCAAATTGAAAGCATTTGCAGACGACAATTTAAATGTGTCTCAAATGATGCAATTTTCCATTGATAGGGTAGAAAACATTGTGGGAAAAGGAGAAAATGCTGGTTACCAGCATTTTCTCCTTTCTCCACAATGTTTTCAAAAGGCTTTTTCCCCAGGGTCGTTAAAAGGCGGCATTGTGCTGTAAAGGGTTAAACGACCCTGGGAAAGAAGTCTTTTGAAAACATTGTGGGAAAAGAAGAAAATACTGTTAACCAGCATTTTCTCCTTTTCCCACAATTTTTTCTGCCCTATCGGAGAAAAATTGCACCATATGAGCCACATTGAAATTGTTATATGCAAATGCTTTTAATTCGGACAAGGCCAAAATTTCGTCGTCTGGTAAAGGCTTAATACATCTGCGACAGGTATCAACTCAAGTCAGCCTGCGCAGTCTGCGGGCTGACCTGGACCGAAACTTTTCGCTATTGGCCAATTTTCTGCATGTCCAAAGGCCAGTCTACCTCACGACTGAGTGAGTCGTTAGACAAAATGGATTTTCTGGACCAATAAATATGTGATGACTTGCTTGGTATCATGCATCAAGGAGATGCATTAAACCCCCTTTTTGCCACAGCATGGCTCATATTCACTGGAGTCTCTTGGAAACAAAAAAGGGAGCCATTCTATAGACTCTGCAAAGTAATGGAACTGCCTTATAAGGCAAGGAATACTACGACCATGGAGTAAAATGGCCTTTAAAGGTATTGCTAAATATAGAACTGCTATACTGTTCACTAATTGGCTGAATATTTATAGTCAACTGTATTTTTCACCTGGTATACTGTACCTGAAAATAAAGTGCTAATTTAGACAAAATGATTAGTCTTAACCCTTAGATATTGTACGCCCGACTGAATGCGCAATTATGAACAGTGTAGATCAAGATCAGACTGCATAGACAGTGTAGTCTTATCTCGGATCTACACTGACCGATACGCTGAGCTTCTTCGATGAAGAGAAGTTTGAAATCGTAAACGAATAGATCAAGATCAGCCTATTTGTCGGTGAGCGAGATAGGCGTCGGATCTTACGCATGTATCTTTTTAAGCTTTACAATACCAGTTTTAAATGGTGGATCGTGAACATGATTTAATCTCTGTAACCCTGTTTACAGAACCTGTTGCAGACGACTTGTTTTTCGTCATGCAGATCGTAAAATTTGAAAACTTTGAGACAATAGGCGGGCGAAATAGCTCAAACAAGAAATCTATCCTATTACATTTATCCATATCTTATCTGAACTTTGACCAACATGGCAAATTGTTAGACTTGTCTGAATTAAAAGCACATGCAGTCCACTAATCAAATGAGGCGTAAATGAAAGGATTTGTCTTAGAAAAAAATGTGGGAAAAAGGAGAAAATGCTGGTTACCAGCATTTTCTCCTTTTCCTTCTATGTTTTAAAAAGCCTTTACACTCAGGGTCTCTAACCCTTAGGATGCTCAGCGCGACTCACTGACCTTTTACAGACAGTGTAGATCCAAGATCAGACTGCACAGAACGTGCAGTCTGATCTTGACTCTACACTGTCCGATAAGGAGATATTTTTCTCCAAAAAATAAGTTTGAAATTATATTATTTGGTTGTTACTATCGGCCTGAGAGTTTTATATAACTTATTTAGAAGGATAAGGGTTAAAAGATGGATTGTTTGGTAAAGGGTTAATTCATATAAAAGTCGTATTGAACATTTGTGTTTTCAAAGCCATCTGCTGCATTTCCCACCATGGGTAAAGGGTTAGATCGGCGGGATAAACGTTAAGTAAAGGTAGAGTATGTATGGATGCACAAGGACGGGTGACTAAAACCAGCCCAGTTTATCAGAGTTAAATTTAAAACGGTTACAAATCGATGGGTGAGTGCAACACTATCCTAAGTGCCTATACAAAGTATAGGCACTTAGGATAGTGTTGCACTCATCCATCGAAATACTCTTCTACCATATATGGAAGGCCTTCCTGGAAAAAAATGAAATGACAACGTAGTAACTGCCCAAATTAATGGCTCCAGACCACTGTATAAATAGAAGTCCGATCCAAATGCAAGCCAGAATAGTTTTAAACCAAAAGACTGGGACTGAAGTTTAAAAAAAAACACAATTTATATTCTTGTTACTTCAAACAACATTATAAAAAGGTAAGGTTTTTTTTCTGTCTTTTAATTTAATAAACCTTATATTTGGTAGATATGATGCTGCACGACTTGTGGGCTCTTGTATTATTATAAATGAGTTATCACTTGACCCTTTTCCCAAACTGCCAATTGTTGATTCTTCCAAACTCAAAGTAACTACAGAGAAAAAAATCGGACATTGGTACAAATGAGCTACAAATCTCTAATAGGGGAGAAAACACGGTGGAAAAAGAACAAAAGTTGATTACAGCATTTTCTCCTTTTTCCACAATAATTTCAGATGGCTTCCTTCTCAGATACGTTAAAATTCGGGATTGTGTGATAAAAGGTTAAACCGCGAGGTAAATCAAATGAGCATTTCTCGACACTATTAAAAACCCAATTACTAATTGCGATTTCAAGGCAGTTTTAAACCAATAAAATGTTGATTCAAGATCACGCTGCACGTTTTGTGATCTGATCTGATCTAAATGTACACTCTACGCATAAGAGCGTTGAGTCACACCTAGCATTCCTCTTAACCGTTTGCCATACAATCCCGACTTTTAACGACCCTGTGGAAGAAGTAGCCTTTTGAAAACATTGTGGGAAAAGGAGAAAATGCTGGTAACCAGCATTTTCTCCTTTTCCCACAATGTTTTCAACCCTTTCCAAAACAACTTTCAATTTTTCAGTCACGTTTATTTTGTAGTCTGCAAATGGTTTGAATTCGGACCGGTCTAAAATTTTGTTGTTTGGTAAAGAGTTAACAAAGTTCCATTTGCTGAATTACTTATTCGTGCTAAAATATCCGTTGAGTACTTTTACATACATGTACGTTGTGGTCAAATGGATAAAGACTGAATAGGCACGGTGTAAAGAAAGGTTTCATTCAAAGGGGGCCAAAAAGGTTTCGTCCAATAGTCGAAATAAAATAAAAAATCAGTGAACAGTATGTTTAATTAAAATGAATGTTTAATTTGTGGATACAAATCAAACTTTTGTGGCACAAGGAGTACTTGTTCATTTTGAGAAATAAAAAATAATTCCTTCTGGCATTTTTCCCTCAAAAGTAGTTCTCCTACGACGAGTTAATCCTCAGGCTGCTATATAAGCGCGACTCACTGACCTTTTGTGGACGGTGTAGATCAAGATCAGACTGCACAGAAGCGCGACTCACTGACCTTTTGCGTACAACGTAGATCAAGATCAGGCTGCACAGAAGCGCGACTCACTGACCTTTTGCGTACAGCGTAGATCAAGATCAGACTGCACAGAACGTGCAGTCTGATCTTGGATCTACACTGTCCGGTAAGGAGATATCTTTTCCTCCAAAATTTTCTCAGCAATAGGAAAAAGTGGGTTTTTACTATCGGCTTAAGAGTTCCATTTCTTCTGTTTTGCAAGATATGGGTTAAAAACTTAAAATCGTCGACAGATGGTATAGAAAAATGTCGTTTAATGTTTTCCCCCAAGTTCTGTATTTTAGTTGATCTTCAAAAAAAAAAAAAGGTCATAGGGAAATATTTCTCACAATTAACAATTTCAAATAATAATTATTAATTAAGTTAACCCTTACAGCGCCGAATGAACCTGCGAGACATTTTCATCCTAGAAATATGACCCAAATAATTGCAATTTCATGGTTACTTTTTGTCTACAGACATCAATCAAAGCAGACAGTGTAGATCAAAGATCAGGCTGTACGTTTTGTGTGGCCTAATCTTGATCTACACGGGCCGAAAAAGTAACTATAGTCGTGAAAGGCGCTTTAAGGGTTAAAATGACTATTTTGAAATAAATCGATCCACACGTATTAAGACTGCGTAAATTATTTAAACTAACATTTCTGTACATTTTCTGGAGAACCCTCTTTATTAAGAAAAAAGTTATTTAAACGATTTTTTTTTGTGCGACTTTGAAAAAAGAAATCCATTTTGAAGTATGCAAGATAAAGATTGTTCCATCTTCTTGAGAAAACATTCTAGCAAAACTGAAAAATCACTCGTCAAGAGCATTTTCTCCTTTTGCCATGTACAAAAAATATATGTGCCACGCTCTGGCAAATGGGGTCTTAATGCATCACCATGATGCATAGAATAATACTAAGCAAGCCGTCACATAATTATGGATCCATAAAGACCATTTTGTCTTACAACCGACTAGACCACGAGGTTGACTGGTCCTTTGACAGGCAGAAAACCGACCAATAGCCAAAGAGTTTCGGCCCAGTTCAGCCTGCGCGGACTGCGCAGCCTGACATGGGTTGATACTTTTTGTAGATGCATTAAAGCCCCTTTTCACAGAGCATGCTCTGTAAAAAAAGTGGGGGGGGGGATAATGCATCTGCAAAAAAGTATTGCGATTGCTTGACAAATTAGATTGTTTACTTATTATTTATTGTATATTTGAGCCACACTCTGGCAAAAAAGGGGCTTAATGCATCTCCGTGATGCATGATACCTATCAAGTCATCACATAATTATGGATCCATAATAGCTACTTTTTTTTAACAACCGATTTAATCATGGGGTAGACTGTCCTTTGACATAGAGGAAATTGACCAATGGCGAAAAGTTTCGGCCCAGGTCAGCCTGCGCAGGCTGACCTGGGTCGATGCTTTACGCAGATGCATTAAGCCCCCTTTTCACAGAGCATGGCTCATTTATATGATGACTTGCTCGGTATAATGCATCATAGCGATGCACTATAACACCCTTTTGCTAGAGCGCAGCTCATAAAATAGTTTGGCGCATGTTCCTTAACTCTTTACCAATCGACAACATTTTAGACTAGTCCAAATTGAAAGCAATTGCAGACGACAAAATAAATGTGGCTGAAAAATCAAAATTTGTTTTGGGAAGGGTAGAAAACATTGTGGGAAAAGGAGAAAATGCTGGTTACCAGCATTTTCTCCTTTTCCCTCAATGTTTTCAAAAGGCTTCTTTTACATGGTCGTTAAAAGTCGGGATTGTGTGGTAAAGGGTTAAAGTAGTTTGCAGGTATTAATGACCTAAAAAGGATCAAATAAAAGTGAATTTTCGACTAAGTTCTCAAAAAGATTTTATGCTGTAGATATAATCAACAGAAACTGAATCTATTATTTTTTTCTTATCATTATTGTACAGATGAGTTACCATAACGACGATATTGCTGCCCTTGTCATCGACAATGGTTCCGGAATGTGTAAAGCCGGCTTTGCAGGTGACGACGCACCACGTGCTGTATTTCCGGCCATTACAGGTCATCCTCGACATGATATATGCATGGTTGGAATGGGAGGTAAGGACACTTATATTGGTGACGAGGCTCAAAACAAACGTGGTATCTTGTCTTTGAAGTATCCAGTAGAGCATGGTATCGTGACCAACTGGGACGACATGGAGAAAATATGGCATCACACATTTTACAACGAACTCAGAGTGGCCCCGGAGGAACACCCTATATTGCTGACTGAAGCCCCACTAAATCCTAAATCTAACCGAGAACAGATGACACAGATCATGTTTGAAACCTTCAATGCTCCTGGATTTTATGTCAGTATACAGGCTGTACTGTCACTGTATGCATCTGGCCGTACCACAGGTATCGTGTTTGATTCTGGTGACGGTGTCTCTCACGTGGTACCAATCTATGAAGGCTATGCCTTACCTCACGCCATTGAAAGAATCAACCTGGCTGGTAGAGATTTGACCCAATATCTCGGACGAATACTTCACGAAAGAGGCTACAATTTCACGTCATCATCAGAAACGGAAATCGTCCGTGATATCAAAGAACAGCTATGTTACACAGCGTTAGACTTTGAACAAGAAATGAGTACATGCTCCAAGTCGTCAGTCTGTGAGAAGTCTTATGAACTACCTGATGGCCAAGTAATCACCATTGGCAATGAGAGGTTCCGGTGTTGTGAAACACTATTTCAGCCTTCTTTTATTGGTATGGAGAGTGTCGGTGCTCATGAACTGTTGTATAACTCTGTCATGAAGTGTGATATTGACATTAGAAAAGATCTGATGAACAGCGTTGTGCTTTCTGGCGGTTCCACCATGTTTCCAGGAATTGCAGACAGAATGAAGAAAGAGCTCGACAGTCTGGCACCAAGCTCGATGAAGGTCAAGGTAATAGCTCCTCCAGAAAGAAAATATTCCGTGTGGATTGGAGGTTCGATTTTGGCTTCTCTATCTACATTTGGTTCCATGTGGATTTCTAAACAGGAATACGACGAATGCGGGCCTGGTATTGTTCATAGAAAATGTTTTTAAGACATTGATTTTAACAAGTAGTTTGTGACACTATCCTGTTTTTTGTTGTCAAGCCGTTAAAAAAAAAAAAAAAAATTCTGATTCCGTTACATGTATATGAATTCTCATTGAATATTCAATCAGTAGATCTTGTGGCTGTTTATTAGCAACATTTCTTGTGCTATTTAGACTTATTATAGATTTTATGAATTACACGAAGAAAAAACATTTGAAGGAAAGGAAACATTTTTAACGGTATTGGAACGTTATTGGAAAAATAGTTGGATTGCTTGTAATAAGAAACTATCCCTTTTAATTGCAACAGGCAGTCTCTCCTTTTCCATCAATGTTTTCGAACCTAACATAAACCTTTGGCTCATTTGTATCGATTTAGAATTGTCATGAACTTTCAGTTTGGATGAGTCTAAAAATTCTCGTTTGGGAAAAGGTTAAATAGACATGGAAAACTTTTCATTTGATATGTAAATATTTATCATTATGACTAACAAAACTAGTTAACAACGAAATGTGATGTATAATGAATCATGGCCACGACCTTTACATACGAAATAATGTGGCAAATAACATGTACGTTAATAAAAATGATAGTAAAGGAAGAATCTACTCCTTTTCCGACATTTTTGATCTCGGAAGCAGTCAAGTCCAGATACGTAAAAAGTCGTATTCGTATATTAATGAGTTAACCAACCACCTAATCAGGGATGCAGTTTTCGTTATTTAACACTTTTCTTAGCTTTTCGGGGAAATCGGAGAAACATGGGCTTTTGCGGACGGCATAGATCAAGATGGGACTGCATAGAATGTAGTCTGATCTTGGATCTACACCGTTCCCTTGCTTATTTAAGCCTATAAAATAAAAACATGAATTTAATTGGATTACAGTTTAACCCTTTCCCAAACAAGTCCTGGTTTTCACGTGTCTGCAGTACAAGTCTTTTGAAAACACTGTGGGAAAAGGAGAAATTGCTCGTAACGAGCAATTTCTCCTTTTCCCACAGTGTTTTCTACCCTTTTTGAGACCTTTCTGCCATTTTCATCGAATTTAAAACTGTCATGTGCAAACTCTCTCAATTTGAACCAGTCCAAAATTTGTCGTTTAGGAAAGGGTTAAGCCGTTGAGAGGGGTCAAATTTATGTGAGTGAAGCCCAGTGAAAAGGGGGCTAATGCATTTGCAAAAGTATCGACCTATATCTGGGACGAAACTTTTCGCTTTTGGTCAATTTTCTGTATGGCTAGGGACCAGTCTGGCTAATGATTGAGTCTATTATAAAAAGAAAGTGGCTATTATGGATCCATTATTATGTAATGGCTTGATTGGTATCATACACCATGGAGATACGTGTATATTAAGCCCCCTTTTTTAGCCCCTTTTTGCTTGACTCTTTAATCAAAGAGATAGGTTTGTTTTAGACCCACCGTGCTGAAGTTCTGCTTCTAGTTAAGGGCTTTTATTTTAGTTAAACTCGAAGCTTTTTTTTCTTCATTTTTGTTTCTCAAAATGTACACTTGGTCCTATTTTGGAAAAGGAAACAATAACAGCTCTGACACTTTCTACAGACGAATTTCTGCGTCTTGCAGAAAACCACAAGTAAAAAATTGCAGCGAAAGAAGAATTTGTACGTCAGGGCATTTTCTTTTTTTTGTAACGTTGCTGTCACTTGTATTCTTGTGTTAAAATAGTTATGTAATATTTAATGCTTTTACCTATTTTTTGTTTTTGTCGATCAGCTTTTGTGTTTCATTCGCTGCAAATTTAAAAACTGAACGAAATTCTCGTGTTATGAATGAAATTCGAAGCACGTTTAAAAAAAAAGAAGTGAGTGTTTGTGTTAGGTTGGGGGGCGGGAAGGTAATGGATGCAAATGGACGTGTGGTTTTTGAAAACACTCAAACGGTATTGCTTTGAAGATAGATGTTTGCTGTATACTTATTGCAGTCTCCTGCAACTTTAGCTGTTTTCAAATCGTGGCCTGATTATATTCATTGAAAATATATCACACATCATAATTTTTGTTATGTATGTTAACCCTAAAGCTGCTGAAGAAATGAAACGAAAATTTCTACACAATACTAAAATCCCAAACATTACGTTTTCAAAAATGATTTCACCGGAAAGAAAATACAGTATCGGACAGTGTAGATCGAAGATCAGACTGCACCTTTTGTGCAGTCTGATCTTGATCTGCACTGTCCGCAAAAGATCAGCGATCCGCGCTTAGCAGCTTAAGGGTTAAATCTTTATCAGCATATATAAATAAACAATCCACATTCAACATTTGTAAATATTTCTTGATGTGTCGATCATTTAAAAAAAAAAGATTGTAAATAAAAATATTGTACCAAAAAATATTATTCTTTTTCTCACTACTCTAATTTAAACTTTATCCTGTCACACGAGACGAAGGGTCTATTTTATGGAAAGTGTAGACCCAAGATCAGCCTGCATACAGTCGGATGTTGATCTACACTTTTCACTTTTTATTTGATTAATTTAATCAATGCCCATTAACCCTTTGCCACACAATCCCGACTTTTAACGACGCTGAGGAAGAAGGCTTAGGAAAACATTGTGGGAACAGGACAAAATGCTGGTAACCGGCATTTTCTTCGTTTCTATATTGTTTTCAATGCTACAAAAGAAAAATTTCATGTTTAGAGTAACAGTTAATGTGTCGTCTGCAAATGTTTTCAATTTGTATAATGGTTAAAGTTTGTCGTCTTGTAAAGAGTTAATCCTTTACCAAACTACAAAATTTTAGACTTGTTCAACTTCAAAGCGTTTCCAGAAAACTTAATAAATGTGACTCAAAAATTAAAATTTCTCTGTAGAAGTGTAGAAAACATTGTGGGAAAAGGAGAAAATGCTGGTCACCAGCGTTTTCTCCTTTTCCCATAATATTTTCAAAAGACCTCTTTCTCAAGGTCGTCAAAAGTCGGAATTGTGTGGTAAAGGGTAAAAAGCCGATATCCTTCATGAAATCACCAGTGGGAAAGTCTAAAATATGAAATCAGCTTAAGACTGGAAAACATTTTCGACCAGTGCATTTTGACAGCATTTTTGGACAAAGTATCTTCAATGGCTAAACTGATGTGATTAAGCTTTGAAAGTATACAAAACATTGTGGGGAAGGAAGAAAATGCTGGATTACCAACATTTTTCCTCCTTTTTCCCTCAGTATTTTCAAAAGTCCTCTGGTCCGGGGGTCGTTAAAAATGAGGATTCTTTGGTAAAGGGTTAAACAAAGAGGTAAAAAAATTCTTATATAATACTTTCCTCTGTGTCCGGTTTTCATTTTCAGTAGAATGTGGGAAATGATGTTAATTTGAATAATGTTTGGTGATAACCACCTATTTATCTCTTTCACTACCAATGTCGCCTTGGATAGCCTTTGCGGACGGCGAAGATCAAGATCAGACTGCACAGAACGTGCAGTCTGATCTTAGATCTACACCGTCCGTTACCAGATGCTAATCTTGAACCAAAATCAGCTTGGAACGCAACGAATATACATATATCTCCAGACCCAGAGAGAAAGTCGAATCCATTTACTTGGCAGCAAAAGATTTATTTGACTCTTTACCAAACGACAAAATTTTGGCCTTAACCAAATTGAAAGCATTTGCAGACGACATATTAAATGTAACTCAAATTGTGATTTATGTCTTTGATAGGATAGAAAACATTGTGGGAAAAGGAGAAAATGCTGGTTACCAGCATTTTCTCCTTTTCCCACAATGTTTTCAATAGCCTTTTCTTTCAGGGTCGTTAAAACCCGGGATTGTGTGGTAAAGGGTTAAGGCACTAAGCAGAGAAGAAAGGATAGATCGATCGCACATAGCTTACATGCTTGTTTAGGACTACATGTGTATTTTAATAATATACAGGTATGTAATGTACAGAGTAAAGCTAGTCATGGCTATTTTTACATATTTTTTTGTGTTTTAACCCTTTCCCAAACGACAAATTTTGGAATGGTCCAAATTGAAAGAGTTTGCAGACAACAATTTTAAATTTGATGAAAATGGCTGAAAATTCTCAAAAAAGGGTAGAAAACACTGTGGGAAAAGGAGAAATTGCTCGTTACGAGCAATTTCTCCTTTTCCCACAGTGTTTTCAAAAGACTTGTACTGCACACACGTGAAAACCAGGGCTTGTTTGGGAAAGGGTTAAATCTCGACGGTACGATTTAGAGGACTTTTCAACATGTGTGTATAGTGCTAATAGAAAGGTAAGTCAGATTTATTCAAATCATGGTACACTGCCGTGAATTATACCTTCCTGTGATCGAGATCTAGAAGTCTCTTTTATGGGTGAGAAAAGTTCAGTGAAAAGGGGGGTTAACGCATCTGCAAAATCTATCGATTCAGGTCAGCCTGCGCAGACCTGTTAAAATACTGCAGTAGACATTTCGGGTCAATAACATTGGGGTATAAACGTGCTTTGGCAAGAGTAAGAAAACACATTCATCAGGGAGTGCAAATCTGAAAGGGCCGTCACATACGATTCTTTTGGGGCATCAGTAGGCATATGACAATCAGAAAGAACCCTTTTGAAAGACTGGTTGTCAAAATCACTGCTGCAAGACACAACTGGAAGTCGTCTGCAATTTCCAGTTTCGTCCTGCAGCAGTATGTCTACACATTTTTTAACAGCAGACCACCTTTTGAAATCAATGAGACGAAACCGAAAATTTAAAGTGGTTTGAAGTTTCTCCCCTTGCCACAGTTTGTGCGTGTAAAATTCGTTTGCTCTTAATGATCATTTGTAGTTTACAAGGGTTTAATCAGTCGTGTGTGGTAATTTCATTTCTAGTGTTATAACTCAAAGTAAAACAAGATCGGTTTACTTACAGATAAAATGAGCAGAGACAGCAAAAGCAAGAACACCGCCATAGTCATAGATCAGGGATCTGCGATGGTCAAAGCTGGTTTCTCAGGTGACGACGCGCCACGTGCTACATTTCCACCACGTGTCGGTAAACCGCGTGACGCCGGCTGCCATCGCAGAGGAGTCACTAAAGATGCTTATGTTGGAGACGAAGCCTATGTTAAGCCTGAAATTTTGCCACAAACCAAGCCTGGTGATATAAACTGGGACGACATGGAGAAGATTTGGTTTCATGCATTTTATAATGAGCTCAGGGCGGTCCCCGAAGAATATTCTGTACTCATAACAGAAACCCCCTTGAATACCAAAACAAACAGGGCTCAAACAGCTAAAATTATGCTCGAAACGTTTGGAGTGACCGGATTTTATACAACAATACCAGCTGTGTTGGCAGCGATTTCGGCTGGTAGAACTTCCGGTGTTGTGTTTGACACCGGTCATACCGCGTCTTACGCCATTCCTGTATACGAATTATGTGCCATTACCCATGCAATTGAGAAGAGCGTGATAGCTGGCAAGGCTCTGACTTCATACTTTGCAAGTCTCTTGAATAGAAGAGGATATTCCTTTACAACAACGTTAGAAATGGATCTAGTCCAGCGTATAAAGGAAAGTTCTATAGCCCAAAGTAATTTCGAAAGTCATGCAGAGGGAGCAGCTAGTCAAGACAGTGTGGAAGACTTTGAATTACCAGACGGTAAAGTAATCACCCTTGGGTCGGAAAAACAGCAATGCCTTGACGCACTTTTTACGCCAACACTAGTCGACATGAAACAGAAATTTGGTGCACATGATCTTGTGAATAGCTCTATCATGAAATGTGATGAAGATTTAAAGAAAGATTTGATAGGCAACGTAGTAATAACAGGAGGAAATTCTCTTTTCAAAGGTTTTCCTGAAAGGCTAAAAACCAACCTTGAAGGAAAGTTTAATGACATGAAGGTCAATGTCATGGCCAATGTTGACCGCAAGTATGGTGCTTGGATTGGCGGTTCTATTCTGGCGTCAGTTTCAATGTTTGATAACATGCTTGTGACTAGAGATGAGTACAACGAATGGGGCCCTAATATTGTGCACAGAAAGTGCTTTTAAATAAACTCGCATATTTATTATCTAGTTAACTTGTATCTTGCTGAGTAAGTTAAATGAAACTCTCAAGCCTATAGTAAATACCCCCAAAATGCTTTTTCAAACTTAAGTTTTTGGACAAAAAAAATATCTCTTTATTGGACAGTGTAGATCCAAGATCAGACTGCACGTTATGTGCAGTCTGATCTTGATCTACACGGTCCGAAAAAGATCAGAGAGTCGTGTTTAGCAGTGTTAACCATATATATATCATGAAGTAGGTAACCATATCACTGCCACATACTATGCATCTGGCTACATTTTGCCTAATGAAATTTTGATTACTTCTTACAGTACTACTAAAAAAAGGTTGTTAGGAGTTTCATCTTGTTATCTCTTGAAAACCAAGCTTCCAGTAGACAACTCTGAAAACATCCTTGTAAATTGTGAATATTCAATATGGTTGAGGGTTAACATAAGCGGGCAAAATGAGTAAATTTTCCTTTAACTCTTCACTACTAATGACGTCTTAAGTGGCTTTTGCGGATGCTGTAGATTAAGATCAGACTGTACAGAATGTGCAGTCTGATCTTTGATCTATACCATCCCCTACCCTGGGCTAGACTATTACGCAATTCATCTTTACTAGCAGTGGGAATCTTCTTTTAGACCTCAAAAAAAGTGAAATTTCTTGGGTTAGTTGGGAAAGAGTTAAGTCATTACCAAACAACATTTTAGACTTGTCCAAATTTGCAGACAATGAGTTAAAACTAGAATAAGAATCGGAGTTAAATTAGAATTTGGCAATGAAAGGTTAGAAAACACTTTGGGAAAAGGACAAAATGCCGGTTACCAGCATTTTCTTCTTTTCCCAAAATGTTTTCAAAAGCCTTGTTCCCCTGTGTCGTTAAAACTTGGGATTGTATGGTAAAGGGTTAACCAATTTTGAGGGTCCTTGGGCAAGGCACTTCAGAGCCCTAAACTACTCCTTGTAGACTTACGAAACACATGAATAAGTGAACTGCCACTCGGATCCAAGTTTCTTTTTTTATCAGAGTTATCCAAAATCAGGATATAAATGTCTTCAAATCTTAACCCTTTACCACAAAAAACAAAAATGCAGACTAGTCTAAATTGAAAGCATTTGCAGACGACATTTTAAATGTTGTCTTAATGGGTAGAAAACATTGTGGGAAAAGAAGAAAATGCTGATTACCAGCATTTTCTTCTTTTCCCACAATGTTTTCAAAATGCTTCTTACTTTGGGTCATTAAAAGTCGGGATTGTGTGGTAAAGGGTTAAGGCAATGCATACATTGGGAAATGAAGGAAAAGCTTGGCACTGACATACTGTTCTTCCATGTTGCTTTTGAAATTGCACCGGCTTGTTCGTTAATATAGAAGGCAAGCTGCAACAGCAATTTATTATGTCAGTCATTCACCTGTTCCTTAATTTCTTTACCAGTGGCATTACTTTACACAACATTTTTCACAAGCCACTAGCTGCTTTTCCACATAAAATTGGTCAAGACAATGTCCCATGTGGGACAGCAGTGGATTATGTTGCAAAAACTGTCATCCTTCCTTGAAAGGAGATTTGGATCAGTCTGTTAATCACATTTTACTGAATCAAACTGTTTTATGCATAACTCCTGTAAACTAATGCCTCAATAAAAGCAAGCTCATGTAAACTAATGCTTAAACCTTTACCAAACAACAAAATTTTGGACACAACCAAATTGAAAGCATTTGCAGACAACAACTTAAAGGTGGCTCAAATGGTCGAATTTGACATTGATAGAGTAGGAAGCATTGCGGGAAAAGGAGAAAATGCTGGTTACCTGCATTTTCTCCTTTTCCCACAATGTTTTCAAAAAGCCTTTTTCTCAGGATCATTAAAACTCAGGATTGTGGAGTAAAGGTTTAAATAAAAGCAAGCAGACTGCTTTCGAGACAGCTTTTCTTCTCAACAAATGGGAACACATCTTTTCAACATTACAATTTATTTATTTACACACATATATATATATTTGAAATACATGTATCTACATGTTTTAATCCTTAAAATGACAGAACCAACATTAGTTATTTTTGCAGTGTAGATTGAGATTAGACTGCAGAGACCTGCAGTCTGATCAAGGATCTCCACTGTCCACTGCTCTGTTACATAATCTGGCCCAAACAATCTTGAAATAGCAATATTTTGACTGTTTTCACTAACTGAAAAGGTCCATTTCAGTAATTCTGTGCTCCAAAGTTTTACCCTTTACCGCACAATGCCGCCTTTGAACGACTCTGGGAAAAAAGCTTTTTGAAAACATTGTGGGAAAAGGAGAAAATGCTGGTAACCAGCATTTTCTCCTTTTCCAACAATGTTTTCAACCCTATCAAAGAAAAATTGCACCATTTGAGACACATTGAAATTATCGTCTTTTGAAAACATTGTGGGAAAAGGGGAAAATGCTGGTAAGCAGTATTTTCTCCTTTTCCCGTGCTTTCTACCGAATTAAACTGAAATTTTAATTTTTGAGCCACGTTTTTTGTCTGCAAAAGCTTTCAATTTTGACATTCCTAAAACTTTGTTGTTTACTATAGAGTTATATATTACAAGATATTTCTTCAAAGATGGCACAGCCCATGAATCTTCCTGCACTTTTTGAAGGCTCTTTATTTTGTCCAGCTAACTTTTGGAATATCAAAATGTTCAGTGAGTCCATCTAAATGTTCATTGAATTCCTGAAAAAGAAAAATGATTAAATTATGTGTGAATATAGCAACAAGTCTTTTGTTAATTCTCAATCATTAACCCTTTACCAAATGACAACATTTTAGACTTGTCCAAATTGAAGGCATTTGCAGACAACAAAACAGCTGTGGTTGAAAAATTAAATTTTGTTTTGGGAAGGGTAGAAAACATTGTGGGAAAAGGAGAAAATGCTGGTTACCAGCATTTTCTCCTTTTCCCACAATGTTTTCAAAAGGCTTCTATCTCAGGGTTGTTAAAAGTCAGGATTGTGAGGTAAGGGGTTAAAAAAAACTGGGACAAATGCATGATACTGAAAAAAAAAATCATCTTCTCAAATTACTGTAAAAACACAAAATTTCATGTCCCATGCAGTCAACAGATTTAAGAAACATGGAGGGAAAAGGAGCTATTTTTATAAGCAACTCCTTCTCTACAAGCAATGTTTTCAATGACATTTTAATACAATTTTGTCCTTTCCTGTAAAAGGTTGTCCTTTGCTTGATTTCTTAACCATTTACCATAATATCCCATATTTTAAGAACCAACAGGAGAGAGGTCTTTGAAAACTTTCTGGGAAAAGTATTTATAAGTGCTGGTAACCAGCAATTTATCCTTTTCCCACAACGTTTTATACCCTTTCAAAGACAAATCTAACTATTAAATCCACAGTGAATTTGTTGTCTGCTAGTACTTCCCTTTGGTGGGGTCTAAGATTTTCCTGACTGGTAAAGAGTAATAGATTTTGGATGGCCTGTTGGAAGCCCATAGAGTAAAGGTTTCAGAAACAACAATATTCACTTGTACAGCAAATATGTGGGTTCTTTCTGGTCTTGTGAGAATACTGCAGTTATGAACAAAATCACAACCGGTATTTTTACAAAAGTGTACGTCTTCACCGATAATATTTCAAGTATTTCCAATGTTTAGCTCTTCACCGAACAATCTCGTAAATCAATGAGTCTGAGGAAGAAGCCTTTTGAAAACATTTTGGGAAAACAGGAAAACTGGTAATGTTTTTCACCCTGTCAGAGATCCTATCATTTGCGCCATGCAGCTGCTTACAAAATGGACAAGTCTAACATTTTGTTATATGTACATTTATCTAGTCAAGGGTTAACTGATGCATTTACATAAGAGTACATTTCCGCATTTGTTTGGTGTTTGTTACAATTCCTACAGCTATGTCTGTTACTTGGTTTCTGTTAGCGTGTTTTTCAATCTATGCATTTCTGGTACTTCTAGTTGCTCTAAAATTATTCCAACTATACTACACTAAACTTTAAACCACTTGGCTTCTTTCCCATAGGAATAGAGTACTTAAATATATATTCAAGAATGATGGAAGAATAATTCCTTTTACAATGATTTTATCATTGGTGAAACTGCCAAAAGCGATGTGGCAAAGCAAAGATTTAAACTCTGAAATACATGTGCTATCAATCAAGTTACAGGACAGGAACTAAAAGTCCTTACTTGATTTCATGTACTATACTTGTAAAATATTTCCATGTATGTTACCATCAACATGAATTGATATGTCTAAATCAAACCAATTCATTTCTGTTCCCGAATCTCTGCAAACAACCTTATAAACCTCTTTGTAAAAACTACCTTTAGCTGGCAAAAATCAGACAAAATAAATTATGTGACCTACCATTATTCTCTCTTTGTGGCTTTTTGCTGCTTTTTCCAAGATCTGCTTCGCAGCCTAAAATTTAAAGAATTTCAACATCTGTATTTAAAACCTTTAAAACCCAGTCTCCAGTTTTATCAACCATAACAGTAAAGGCTTTTGAAAACATTGTGGGAAGGAGAAAAATGCTGGTCTCCAGCATTTTTCCTTTTCCCATGGTGTTTTCTACTCTTTTAGAGTCAAATCCTTTAATTTTAGCCACACTGTATTTCTTGTGTGCAAAATGCTTTCAATATGGACAAGTCTAAATTCTAGTCATCTGGTAAAGAGTTAAAAGTAACTGAAATCATGGCTACAGATCTATTAACCCTTTACCACACAACAAAATTTTGGCCTTGTCCAAACTGAAAGCATTTGCAGACGACAATTCCTATGTGGCTCAAATGGTGCAATTTTTCTTTGATAGGGTAGAAAACATTGTGGGAAAAGGAGAAAATCTGGTTACCAGCATTTTCTCCTTTTCCCACAATGTTTTCAAAAGGTTTCTTTCTCAGGGTCGTTAAAACTCAGGACTGTGTGGTAAAAGGTTAAGACCTCTATACTTCACATTCATCAGTTCCCTTTTAGATGTGAACATACACCTAAATACAGTCTTAACTCTTTACGATATGACAAAATTCTGGACAAGACCAACTTGAAAGCATTTGCAGACGATAAATTAAATGTAACTTAAATGATTATTTCTGTCTTCATTAGGGTAGAAAACATTGTGGGAAAAGGAGAAAATGCTGGTTACATTTATTTTGTCTTCTGCAAATGCTTTGAATTTGGTCCATTCCCAAATTTTTTCATTTGGTAAAGACTTAACCATTGTCTTTCTAAAATGAAACTTTCAGGTCCATAGTAAAAACCCAAACTTTCCTTTTTCAAAAGTATTTTTTTTGTACAATACCTCCTTATTGGATAGTATATATCCAAGATCAGACTGCATGTTTCATGCAGTCTGGACTTAATCCACACTGTGACTCTGTCTGAAAAAAGTTGTTGTGTCAGGCTTAGCAGCCTTGGGGTTAAATCTTTAACAGATTCAACACTGTAGTAAGGTGTATCAGCAGTTGTAATTTTTTTCAGCGCCAATTTCTAAAGCCGTGTATTAAAGGGACATAAAAGCTGTATGATAATGGCCTACATGGCATGTAATTTCTACAGTGAAGCAACTCAATCCGTGTTAGAAATTAACATATTTTGCTGGTAGCAAGTATTTGGTACCTGGCTTAAAATAAGGTAGCAAAAGGAACTTTCCTGGTAGCAAATAGGGGCAGACAATTATAGCCCTCCCTCCCACCAATAAAATCATGCTTGAACTACTGTCTTTGCCCATGAAATGCTCGGCAGAAGTAGAAACAGCACGGATTCAAAGACATGGGCAAAGAAACTGTGCTGTTTGGCAATTGCCGTTTCAGGTGGCTCATTTATATTTGTATTTTTTTGCCCATTTGTGATAATGTAGACTGTTTTCAAATGGACATTAGCAAAGATTCACAATGGCAGCAATAAATATAGATGTTAAATATAAAGTCATCATCAAGCACAGATGTGTTTGATTTTGTGACTCAATGATGCTTGCATGTTTTTGTACCTATGTGGACGATTGCAAAGATCATTTCAACAGATTTCTAAATTAACAAGTGGAAGATTATTTTACTGAAAATTTGCAAAACACTTCAAGCAGACAGCATTATCTGGTTGCAACATTTTGCTACTGCTTTTGTGCCCAGGTAGCAAACTGGTTTTTCAGGTAGCAAATTTGCTACTTGCTACTGTTGATTTCAAACCCTGTCAATGATATAAAGTGAGAGTTATCCTCTTATCCAGATGACATTTTAAGCTTGCCAATAATACTGAACATATTGGCAGACAATAAACTACATGTGGATCAAATGACAGGAATTGCCTCTGAAAGGGTACAAAACACTGTGGGAAAAACAGAAACTGTTGGTTACCAACATTTTCTCCTTTTCCAACAAGGTCTACAAAAGCCATCTTTCTCGGGATTGTTAAAACTCTGGATATTGCGTGGTAAAGGGTTAAATAAAAAAATGAAGAGCACAAAGATTTATATGATATAGTTACCCTTTCTTCCCTAATCTTTTCAAAAGCTATTTCTGCTTTTGTTCTTTTGTCAACCTCTATCTGCCTTGGAGCTTCATCCCCTGATGAGCCAGCGTGGCTATTGATGCTTTCAAGCACTTTAGAAAGATCTTTGTCTTTGCTCTTCTTCTTTTTCTTTCTGAAAAAAATATGCAATAACAACACACTGTGACATCCATTCAATGCTCTGAATAATTTCATTGCCAATTATAATATGGAAAAACAGATGCCAGACAGTGAACTACTTTTATAAAGGGCACTTGATTTGTTATCTGCGTTATGATAAGTGGTAATTTCTGTGGGAAAAAATAATTAATCTCTAACCCCAACATTGTTGTTTTGTCAAATAACCACTAATGCTGAGGTCACACATTCACGGATCACCTTGCCAGTTACACTACGGATTATATCTCACAGATGACCCCCAATGCCTATGTCTCTGGTCCGGTATGGATCTGATACGAATGAACAACGGTGTGACTATGGCCATGGATAGGTATTCTGAGAAGTTAGTCCCTAGTCCACGATCTCCTATGTCTCTGGTCATCTCTATGTCTATCCTCTAGAAGCTTGAACTGGCATTTTTTACTATATCAATATCCACTTCCAAACAATTAATTACAAGCTTCAGTTATTGATTGCCCATGCTGGATAATGTTATGTACACCTCTACAGCAAGGCACAGACTATGTTAGGCCCTATAAACAGGGCGTATTTATACAGAAGCCAGGTGTCAGATTGGTTCAAGTCCTGACAGAACACACACATACTGTATTAATTTCTAATCAGCAGTTGTAGACCGTACCATTAGTAACCCATAAAAGACCTTGTTAATCCTGACTGATCCTGGTATCTATCAATTAAACGGGTTACAGATACTGGGTGCAGTAACATAAACACACTATATAAATCAGCATGGCACAAAATCTTCAAACTTTCTTTTGCCCCATAGTGTGCAAAGTCTTAATGTTTGGATTGAACTGATATATTTATTGGTTGTGCCAACAAAAAAGAAGACATACGGCAAATTTTTGAGCATCAGCAATGAAATTATTGTATCAAAAACCCAGAACGTGCTCTAGCAGTAACACTGGAACATGTTAAAAAATTTTCACTAATATACAAGTTTAACTACGTATGACTACAGCTACATTATAGAAAGCCTAGGACCAATTTGGATGGCCATGATCATATCTGTAGCCAATTTGGCTTAAAATCTGTGAATGTGTGACCTGGACATTACTGATAATTATGATTGATACCACTTGAAATAAGAAATATTTGTGGATAACTGAATCGGATTATCTGTACCTTGTGCTGAACACTTCTTACGGGTACTTATTTTATCATAGGTGAGTTTGTGATGATTCAATAAGGCAAGTTTGATTTTATTTAAACCTTTACTCCACAATCCTGAGTTTTAATGATCCTGAGAAAGAGGCCTTTTGAAAACATTGTGGGAAAAGGAGTAAATGCTGGTAACCAGCATTTTCTCCTTTTCCCACAATGCTTCCTACTCTATCAATGCCATTTGAGCCACCTTTAAGTTGTTGTCTGCAAATGCTTTCAATTTGGTTGTGTCCAGAATTTTGTTGTTTGGTAAAGGGTTAAGCATTAGTTTACACGAGCTTGCTTTTAATAGATTATCTAAGATTGCAATAGTTTATTACAGAACACCTAAAAAGAGAATTAATGGAAAGAAGCACAATAAAAGATTTAATGCCTATTCTCAACTCGCGAATTCCCATTACTATGCATTATACACACTTGACAGCCAACAATAATACCCTTTTGTTTCAATAGAGAAAGAAATAACACTTTATTTCATTTACTTTTTGATTTTATGATCCGCTACTCCTTTCAATTTCAGACTTCCACGGCAGACATTGTCGTATTCTGACATTTCATATAAATTTATTGTTTTCCACAGATATTCATACTTCCGGTTGTTTATTCTTCGGTCTCTTTCGATCGGCAAAGAAGGCACGTGGTAAAACTCGGGAGATCCTTTGATCAAGTCTGTTAGATCTGTACGGAATAGGCCGAGTCTTGACGAGTGCAAACAAAGGGTACGTCTAAAATACGAAAACATTCTTTTTCGCGCAAAGAACTTTAGATTCTACCAAAACATGTCCGTCCTTTTCGCAAAAAAGAAATTTCATATTCCATGAAAAAGACTCCGTCTCAAATTAGGACTTCTTTTAACGAAAATATTTTTGTGTGGCGTTTTAAACGTCATTTCAGTGAATTCCTTTCGTAAAGCAGTCCTTCGCACAATATTCTTATCAAGGCACAGTCTGATTTCCAAGACAACCATTGTCGAAAAAAATGATCACCCGTGAAGAGGAATGATACTCTGAAATCCTCGGGGAATGAATGAAACACTACGATAAAAATGTTTCGAACTCTGAAAAAAGGCAATAGCCGAAACATCGAGTGATAGGGCGTTGTTTATTGTGTTGAAAGAGGAATGGCTCCTGTCGCACTAACCGATCATAAATCTTTGAAAGAAATTTGCCAGGCAGGGAACCTGAGCTAAACTAGCGACACCTTGTTTAAAGACCTGTGCGCTGTAAACTGGTCGCCTGTTATCGATCTTCGTCTATCGGACGGTTACGGGAGATACAACAGCTACCAGTTTATGTGCGCTACTGGGCTCACCTTTACCGTTAGGATTTTACGAAAGGAATTCAATGCATTATTTAAACTAGAAATGTGTCACAGACACAACATGACAAAGGTCATAGTCATGGTAAAGTTCCAATATCAAACATTGACCTAGATCTATCCCAATATTTATTGACAAAAACATTTTAATATATCTAGGCCTATACTTACATTATATATGCGACAATTTTCGTCTAGCGCCTTGACCTTTGAGGTGGAAAAACGGTTTTGTTCGCAACAAGTTGTCTTTTCATGGCAATCTATTGTGCCAAATTATTTTGAAATCCAACAATGGACATCAAAGTTAAGGGCCGAACATGAACACCACCTTTTCCAAGAACACACACACAAAGACAGGGGTAACACTACATGTATATGCCCATCTGCAATTAAAGGACATTTGCTTGCAAAGATAAACTCTCGAAGCGTAAGTCTGAGAAACTCAATTTTTTATTTGCTAGTAAAAGATTTTCAACAATGAACCCAAAACGATGAGAAAAATGTGGCCTGTTGCATTCAATGCTGATAAACTGCAAGTGAAGTATAAGCAAGGGAGATAACTCCAGCACTCAGGTCAGAGTTTCCTTATGTATCGTGTCACCCCTGTTTCAGGTTCTTGATCGACTACAAACTAAAATGGAATGACTCCACTGGTTAAAGAGTTGTGTCCTGCACAAAATTTTACCACCAAGGGGAGATCACTGAAAATAGATGGAGGTAGCCAGAGTTATTAATCTTAAATGCACCTTTCCTTCTTGATGCCCCAAGCATCCCCATTTATTATAACCGAAACATCTCAGTTGTAAGAGGAGTTTTGACTTTAGGAATATTCAACAACAATAGGAGATCACTCAAAAATAGAGTCAGAGCTATCTTTCTTGTACGCAGTCCGCCCAGGATGACATGGGTCAAAACTTTTTGTGTTTTGTAAATTTTCTGCACGTCCAAGGACATACTACCTCATGATTCAGTCGGTTGTCAAACGAAATGGATTTTAGGTGGTCCATAATTATATGATGACATGCTTGGTATATAATGTAGCACGAAGATGCATTAAGCCTCCCTTTACCAGAGTACGGATCATATAAATACACATAAGATAGGGTAATTAATCGTGTCAGTGAGACTTGCCATGATATTGCGGCAAAAAATGTTCAGACATTATTTTTCTTTTCCTCCTGGTCAGTTGAACTGTCACTCTATAAATAAGATTGCATATCAAAGAATTATAAATTTATGTGTTTTCAAGACGGTCTGATGCTATTCTATTTCGTAACGGATATCTCCTTTCTATGGCCAAGGTTCTTTTTTTTAAAGACCCTTATCGACGGACAAAGTCCGCGCTTGCAGGTTCTGCGGCTTCACGGAATCGAAGGTCCAACCTATTCATTTCATATGAATGTTTATTTCTTATTTGATCCAATTTACATATATGCCATCTTTCCGAAGCTAATCTGCAACGCAACATAGCGGTCTGCCTATTGTAACCGCTCCTACTTATGCTTTTCTCTTTGGAATTCGGTCTAAAGTCGCCCGCAAATACACTCGCGCCTAACTCATACTTACGCAATGGTCTACTTGTTGACAGTGCTTTTATGATCTTTGGTCTTTTAGTGTGTTTTGGTGTTTAACACCATTTTCACACGGAAAACATTGTGAGGTTTGGAGAATAGATTTCTCATCAGCAGGTACTCGTTTTCTTCCTATGGCTTCCGTGGATACCTACTGAAAAGAATGATCTAGTTTATTTCATTTACCTTTTGTACAAGTTTTGTTTGTTCTATAGCATGCCTTCTGTCGTGTCCGGGTATCATGCAATCGGAAAATTACGACATTCGTCGTCAAGTGAGATTTAATTACGGCCTCACTCGGCATGTTCCGTACTTAATTGTTTTTCGGTGGCGATTAGTACGGAAGACAGCGAAAGAAGTCTGCTGCAAAGTCAATTTACGCGAACAGTGTTAGCTTGATTATCTATTTACCAAACCACGAAATTTTAAACTTGGCTTGTTCATTTTGAAATCAGTAGACGACAAATTAAAGCCTCTGAAATGGTCGGACTTGTGTTTGAAAGGCTAGAAAACGTTTTAAAGAAATTTAAAAAAAAATTCTTCTTTTCCTACAATGTTTTCAGTAGCCTCCACCTTCAGGTTCGTTGGAACGTGGGCAGTTTGTTTGGTCGATTGATTGTATAGTGTTTAACGCCGTTTTCAACATTATTTCTATGCACAGTATTCTTTTAAAGTCACTGGCTGCTTTTCCACATAACCATCGTCGAAACAATGCTCAGTGGTGAGAGAGGAATGAATCCTGCCAAAATGACCATCATCAATTCTCGGAAAGAAATTGACCCAGTCGGTTTGTCTAGTAAAGGGCGATATTTAAGATATTTGACATCGCATTTGAGGTTTTGACGCAATATAAATGAAATACGGTTGAAAGTGGCTTAAAATCGTGGTCAAACAAATAAATTGCATCTGTCGAAGTACTAGACAAGTCAGTTTGCGTCGAGAAACTCGGTACGCGATACGTACATATATGAGCCACGCTCTTTGAAAAGGGTGCTTAATGCATATGCGAAAAGTATCGACCCAGATCAGCCTGCGGAGGCTGACTTGGGCCGAAAATTTTCGCTATTGGTCAATTTACTGTATGTCTAAGGACCATTCTACTCCACGATTAAGTCGGTTGTTTAAAAAGTGGCTACAAGGGATCCATATTTTATGTGATGGCTTGATTGGTATAATGCATCACAGAGATGCATTAACCCTTTACCGCACAATGCCGCATTTTAACGCCCCTGGAAAAGAAGCCTTTTGAAAACATTGTGGGAAAAGGAGAAAATGCTGGTTACCAGCATTTTCTCCTTTTCCCACAATGTTTTCTGCCCTATCAAAGAAAAAAAATCACCATTTGAGCCATATTAAAACTGCCGTCTGCAAATGCTTTCAATTTGGACAAGGCCAAAATTTTGTTGTCTGGTAAAGGGTTAAGCCCCCTTTTACCAGAGTACGGCGGATATATAGCGTTTTATCCCATCTGATTCGAGTACGGTCAGATTTTTGTTTTGTTGATGTTTCCGTTTTGAAAACTGTACAATATACAATGTGATAGTGGAGCGTCATAAATTTAAAACTTTTGCTGTACGATAATAACATAATGCTACCTGCGGATGATTATTTCTCGTCGTGCCTTACAGGTTCGTCGACCACTTTTGAAAACAATGTGGAAAAAGAAATTGTTCGTGTATTTTATGTTGGATCTAAATATTGATAACCCATCTCAAAGTTTACATTCGTGTTTTCAAAATCGTCTGCTGCAGGGCAGAGCATCGGTTAGGAGTCACCTGTTCATCTTTTAACCAGACGACATAATTTTGATCTTTACAAAATTCAAAGCATTCGCAAGCTGTAAATAAAATGTGGCTAAATGGACGACATTTGTCTTTTGGAGGGCGGCCAACATTTTGATAAAAGGGGCAAATACTGATTTTAAGCTATTTCTCATTCTTTCCAGTTTCCAGAGAGCAAGATTTGCTTAACCCTTTACCAAACGACAGATTTTGGACTGGTCCAAACTGAAATAGTTTGCAGACGACAATTTTAAATTTGATGAAAATGGCAGAAAGTTATCAAAAAGAGTAGAAAACACTGTGGGAAAAGGAGAAATTGCTCGTTACGAGCAATTTCTCCTTTTCCCACAGTGTTTTCTAAAGACTTGTACTGGAGACACGTGAAAACCAGGGCTTGTTTGGGAAAGGGTTAACCCTTTACCAAACAACAAAATTTTATACTTAACCCTTAGAGCGCCGAATAAACCTATCAGACATTTTCATACTAGAAATACGACTCAAGTAATTGCAATTTCATTGTCGCTTTTGACTATAGTGATTCAGCAAAGCGGACAGTGTAGATCAAAGATCAGGCTGCATGTTTTGTGCAGCCTGATCTTGATCTACACTGGCTGCAAGTGCAACTGTAGTAGTGAAAGGTGCTTTACGGGTAAACAGAGGGCAGAACAATTTTGACAATTGAAAATTGTTTTTCTTTACCAACAATGTCTTCAAAAAGCTTTTTTCTCTGGGTTGTTAGAACTCGGGATTGTGTGGTAAAGAATTAAATGGATACATGTCAGGCTGTAACAGAAAGACTACAGGGTAACAAAGATCAGACTTCTCAGATATGCAGTCTGACCTTGATCCGCTATCTTTGCAAACTCGCAACTCTTGCGGTTTCCTTAAGCATGAGCATGGGTTTAACCTTTACTAGACAAGAAAATCTAAGACTCCTCCATTTCCAAAGCGTTTGCAGACGACAGTTCGAGAAGCCAGCATTTCCCCCTTTCCCCACAAAGTTTTGACACTCACCTTTTGAAACCTTTAAAATACAACAAAATTGTAGAGTTATCCAAATTGATCCTCTGAGAATTTAAAGCTCATGTTTGGTATAGGTTTATAGACAAATCTCATCATTTAGTCAGATTGCCTTCTGCAACTGCTTTCAATATGCTCTGGATTTTTGCCCAGTGGTAAATAGTTAACTCTAAAATTACCAAACGACAATTTAGACCATCCCAAATTCAAAACATTAGCAGACAAAATAAATGTGGCTAAAAAATTGAAATTTGTTTTGAAAAGGGTAGAAAACATTGTGGGAAAAGGAGAAAATGCTGGTTACCAGCATTTTCTCCTTTTCCCACAATGTTTTCAAAAGCCTTCCTCCTCAGGGTCATTCAAACTTGGTATTGTGTGGTAAAGGGTTAACTTTATCCCGTATTTCAATGACCCTGATCCAGGTGATATTTGAAAGCATTGTGTGAAAAGGAGAAAATATGGGTAAAAAGTACATTTTCCTTTTCGCAAAATATTTTCTATACTTTCAAAAAGACAAATTCCACTATTTGAGCCACATTAAATTGTCTTCTGTACGACTTAAGTGCTTTGAATTTGGACAAGTCCAAAATTTTGTTATTTAGAAAAGAGTTAACTCTTTACCAGAAGACAAAATTTAAGACTGATCCAAATTCAAAGCACTTACATACAACAAATTCAATTTGACTCAATTTATGATTTTTTTTTTCTTTGAAAGGCATATTGTATGAAAAGCAGAAAATTGTAAGAAAAGGCCTGCCTTCTCTGGCACGTTACAACATGGGGTTGTTTTGTAGAGTTATTCCTTTACCATACAAGCAAGAGTTAAACAACCCAGAAAATAAAGCTTTTCAAAGTATCGTAGGAAAAGAAGAAAATGCCGGTAACCAGCATTTTCTCCTTTTCACACAATATTTTCAGTTTGGGCAATCCTAAAATTTTGTTGATTGGCAAAGAGTTGAGAGGTTTTATCCCTTTAATGTTTTTTTTTTTTATCTTGAATGATATTGCAAGGTAACCAGCATTTTCTCCTTTTCCCACAATGTTTTCTACCCTTTCAAAGACTATTTCAACAATTTGAGCCACAGTGCCTCTTGAAAGCGATTCCGCTTTGGACATCTAAAATTTTGTGCTTGTAAAAGAGTTTACCTTTTACTAAAGAACCCTGTATTTCAACAATCCTGAAAAATAAGTCTTTAAAAATCATTGTGGGGAAAAAAGTGAGAAAATGCTGGTAACCAGCATTTCCTCCCTCTGCCACAATCTGTTGATGCTTGTAAATAAAAATTCCTTTTTACATCACATTTAATTTCTCGAACTTTAAATTTAGAGGACTGTAAGATTTTTGTCATTTGTTTTCTCTTTTTCCCTCATTGTTTGAAACCTTTCCACAGGCAAAATTTCAAATCTGAGTCACAGCTAATGTGATGTCTGCTAATGCTTTCAATGTGGGCAAGTCTAAATTTTGTATGTGTAGTATAGGGATAACAATTTGATTTCAATGAAATTCCATCATTTTTCTTGTCCTAAACTCCTTAACATTTGGTTTGTAGTGGACTTCAACACAGTTTTAACAGCTTATGTCATATCACAGCAGTCAGTGCACCTAGGCATCGGTTTCCTGGATTTCTCACACCATTGCCGACACAACTTTCCTTCCAAGCCACTAACTACTTCCTCATATGCATCAGAGGTGAGGGGCGAAAATTTGCCGGAAAGAAAGTTTGACACAGATGTGTATCAATCTGCAACCACCAGGTCACCAATCAGATGAACCCCCCAAGATTCCAGGCCAGGCCTAACTCCTTACCAAACAATCCCAAGTTCTAAATAGAACTGTTGCAAAGGGACAAATATCCCCCACCAGCACCTTGTCACTGAAGCAGCACAATCATAGAATGGAAATGATTTTCAAAACAAGGATCACCTGTGACCTTGACCTTTGTCCCATGTGACACTAAAATAATAGGACACCTTGCATCATGGGCAACACTTGCATAAAGTTTCATGACCCGAAGTCAAACAGCTATTGAGTTAGAGCAATGGAAAAAACTTTCGAAGTTCACCTGTGTTCTTGACCTTTGACCCATGTAACCCAGAAACAATCAAGCACCTCCTTGGGTCATGAGCAACACTTGTATAAAGTTTCAGGGTCCTAGGTCAAACCACTTTTGAGTTGGAGCATGGAAATGAAAAAATCTACAACTGGCCAGACAGACAGACAGACAGACATCCCCCTCTACCTCATAGGTGGGGGTACAATGACCCTGAGGAAGAGTTTTGAAAATGCTGCGCAAAAAGGACAAAATACTGGTAACTCTTTACCAAACGACAACATTTTGGACGTTCCCGAGTTGAAAGCATTTACAGATGACAAAATAAATGTGACCCAAAAACTGAAATTTGTTTTGGAAAAGGTAGAAAACATTGTGGGAAAAGGAGAAAATGCTGGTTCCCAGCATTTTCTCCTTTTCCCACAAAGTTTTCAAAAAGCTTCTTCCCCAGGGTCGTTAAAGTCGGGATTGTGTGGTAAAGGGGTAACCAGCATTTTTCCCTTTTCCCACAATGTTTCCAACATAACAAAGAGAAGTCTATCATTTGAGCAAAGTCCAACTTGTCTGCAGGTTCTTTCGATATGGGTAAATCTAAATTTTGTCATTTGGTCCAGAGCTGAACTGGGTAAACAGTCACGGTGTTCACCAGATACCCCAAATGAGAAAAGCATACTTCTGCACAAAAAAAATGGAAGGAAGGACAGGACAGCCTGACAACACAAGACATCACACCTTTTGGCTAGGGATGAAAAAGACAAATTCAAATTTTCAATTACATTAATTTTGTCATCTGCAAATGCTTTCTTTTGGGACGACTCTAAAATTGTGTCATTTGGTAAAGAGTTAAAATTTAGGTAGTATTGTGGAAACAAATCCTGGTTTTCTATCAAAAATATTGATAGATATTACCAAGTAACACAGCTTTGGATGAAAAACCCAACAAACCTGACAATAACTCCTTTGAAAATCTGCTTGCGGAATCACCCTTTAGCACACAATCCCTGTGAGTTAACCCTTAAAGCATTGGAACTGTTGATTTTGCTGACAGTGTAGATAAAGATCAGGCAGCACAGAACATGCAGTGTGATCATAGATCTGCGCTGTCTGGACTATGTTACATCTAACGGAAATAACCATGAAATAGCAGTATTTCAGGCCGTTTTTCTAATTAAAATGGTCCAAATCATTAATTCAGAGCTTTAAGGGTTAAACATTGAGGAAAAGGGATGTTTGACAGGCTGCAGAAAAAGGAGAAAATTATGGTACCTGGTATTTTCTTTCTCAGATTTAAATAGATCCGTTTTATTTTTTATAGTATTTCTCTTATTGCCTAATGGAAACCTGAATGTAAATGGATGTTTATAGACTTTGAGCCAATTTTAACAGGCTTTGCTATGAATTTATTGATGAGGCAAATATGGACCCAACGGAATCTGTTAATCATAAATTACATGGTTAGGTTTATACACATTTCATGGCCTCCTTGAGCAAGAATACAGAAAATTTTCTAAGCAGTTCACCTTGACGTGATGACTGACCTAAAGAAACAGAGAAGTCTTACTAAATACATCATTATAACAATAATTCTATACATACAGTAAGTTATTAGGATTATGTTTTCCATATTTTGGAAGACAAATGCCATCATTTGAGTCACATCTTTGTCGTCTGCAGCTGGTTTCAAATTAGACGTGTCCAAAATTTTGTTGTCTGGTAAAGAGTTAATTGGCCAGTGTTGCTGTGAGGTATCAGTGTAGCTATCAATATGGAAAAAATACTGCTTTTCACGATATTTAACCCTTTACCAGACGACAAAATTTTAGCCTTGTCCAAATTGAAAGCATTTGCAGACGACAATTTCAATGTGACTCAAATGGTTCAATTTTTCTTTGATAGCATAGAAAACATTGTGGGAAAAGGAGAAAATGCTGGTTACCAGCATTTTCTCCTTTTCCCACAATGTTTTCAAAAGGCTTCTTTCCCAGGGGCGTTAAAAGGTGGCATTGTGCGGTAAAGGGTTAAAAAAAAAATGTCCATGGTACGGATGTGAAGAATGTTTTGGTAGTTGCCGGAACTAATTGTTACACTCGGATATGTCCATCATCAACTAGTTCAACTTTCAAGAATCATCTCAGCTTTGCTTTTCATATTCTGTCTGTGCTGCGCTAGTTCTGAACTTTGGCTAAAATTAAAACAGAAACAGAGGTAAGGAACACCCGCATCTCCAAGTAGACCAAAGTAGTCATTTGATTTAGCCTGTTGCTCACAAAGAATAACAAATTTTGAAAATAACAAATAAATTCATTTATGTAAAATTTGTTTAGTTCCTTTCCCTTGAACCTGACACAATATTGCATTCTGTATTACACACCAAACATTCAACAATACAAGACTGTTCACCTAGCATGGTGTGGCCAGTCTTTTAGGAAATAAAAAACAGGCATGTTCATGGTCATTTTTCAAAACAAATGCTCATTTTGGTGTCAGCTTTGTAATGACCATTCTACTCTCATATTGGGATCATGATCAGATGTTTTCAAACGTTCCCTGGCCTAACAGTCCTTTATTAAAAGTAACAAGAGATGTTTGTAAAACATGTATGCCCCCCTAATGGCATCCAATTCTACATATAACATGTGATTATAAACTGTTAAGTTCAAAGTGTAAAAACAAACAAAGGGTAATTACTCAAAAATTATTAATGATAAATTAACAATTCTTGGGCACTGCACTTCCCATTTATGTGAACTATCAACTTATAAGGTTTCATGATTTTACCTCACATACTTTTTGAGTTATGCTCCGGAAAAAAATTAAGTACGAAAATCAACAAAGGGCAATAACTGCAAAAATATAATGGGCAGAGTTATGGTTCTTGTGCAATGCACTTCTCCTGAATAAGATCTATCCACATGTAAAGTTTCAAGATGATATCTGAAAAACCTTTTGAGTTATGCTCCGGACAAAAATTAAGTATGAAAATCAACAAAGGGCAATAACTCCAAAAATATGATGGGCAGAGTTATAGTTCTTGTGCACTGCACTTCTCCTTAATAAGATTAATCCACCTATGAGGTTTCAAGGTGATATCTGAAATACTTTTTGAGTTATGCTCCGGACAAAAATTAAGTATGAAAATCAACAAAGGGCAATAACTCCAAAAATATGATGGGCAGAGTTATGGTACTTGTGCACTGCACTTCTCCTTAACGAGATCTATCCACCTATGAGGTTTCAAGATGATACCTGAAATACTTTTAGAGTTATGCTCCGGACAAAAATTAAGTATGAAAATCAACAAAGGGCAATAACTCCATAAATATGATGGGCAGAGTTATGATTCTTGTGCACTGCACTTCTCCTTAATAAGATCTATCCACCTATGTAGTTTCAAGATGATACCTGAAATACTTTTTGAGTTATGCTCCGGACAAAAATGTGGTCTACGGACCGACCGATGGACGGACCGACCGACAAGTGCAAAGCAAAATACCCCCGCTTCTTCGAAGGGGGGCATAATAACTCTTTTCCATACACATATTTTAACTTATTAACCCTTTCCCAAACGATAAATTTTAGACTGGTCCAAACTGAAAGAGTCTGCAGACGACAAATTCAGATTTGATGAAAATGACAAAGTTCTCCAAAAGGGTAGAAAACACTGTGGGAAAAGGAGAAAGTGCTTGTTACGAGCAATTTCTCCTTTTCCCACAGTGTTTTCAAAAGACTTGTACTGCAGACACGTGAAAACCAGGGCTTGTCTGGGAAAGGGTTAAGCCCCCCCAAAGAAAACCTTTCTTTGAATAGTCATTATTTGCATAATTCAAGGAATTACTGTATTCCCTTTTTCCTTTCAGTTTTCCATTCTGTTGAAAAAAGACAGCATTCCTATTAAATGTTTTTTTTTTGCTGCGCCCCTTTTACTTATAGATTAAAAGTAAAGAACCTGTATGGTAATAAGTAGAACCCATCACCTAACAAATATGCCGAGACAAGATCTAATGTTTATTTCATACACTCCAGACATCAGACAAGACTGTCCACCTAGCATGGTGTGGCCTATATAGGAAGGAGCAGTTTCTCTAGGCATGTCAATGGCCATATTCTTACCTGCTCAATACAATATGGGTGTCAGCATGTCAATGGCCATCTTTCTGTCACTTTGGGATCACAATTACAATGTTTTCAGCCATGCCTTGGCCTGGCAGTCTTATATGAAAGAAACGGGTGCGATTTTGTATAAATTGTTTGGGATGAGGTCTTGAATCAGACTCGGAAGAGATCCTATAGTCTCTATGGATGATCTCTGCACAAGGACTGCCAACACACTCCATGACAGTACCATCTTAACCTACAAATACTTTGTAACAGAAAGGCATAAGGCCCTTGATCCTTTCTGTACATTGGCCATATCAGGTACATTTTTGCAGGCCGGTACCTAGGTGATCAATATGGTGATAGCACAGTTCACAAAACCTCTGCAGAATTATGAAGTAAGTATAAAATATGTACAAAAAAAAGAGAGAATTTTGAATTTAGAAAATCGTATGATTTTGTTACGTAGAGGTTTTCTGGTATTTGTTATTTCATTAACTTTGACACAACATAGCATGAAGAGCCGACGATCCAGATGTAATAGGAACAGAGATGTTAGACATTCACAGTGTTGGCTCTAAGTGTACAAAGTTTGATTTGCTGACAAAGACATTAACTCTTTACTTTCGAAACTGCCCCATGGATAATGAAAGGATTTGCAGATGAAAAATCAAATGTAGCTTATATGAAGGGAGTTTTCTTTAAAAACCTTCTCTAAAAAAATATAGTCAGAAAAAGAGAAAATGCTGGTTTTCATTGATGTTTTTAACAGGTTGTTAAAACACAGGATGTTTGGGGGTTAACTGTCTAAATTTTCACAGACAAAAGCGCAAATATAACCATAAGTCTAATGAATTCATCTGTTGATAGGAAATTCCTGTAAGTAATAAGTTCTATCAGAGAACTTTTACTTTAACTCTGCAACATTTATTACTTGATCAAAGGCTTTAGATATAGTTTAAAGATGTTTTTTGGGGGCAGCCTGACTTTAAATGTAGGTAAGGTTTTTATTTGACACCATGATAATGCATTTGACCTAACTGTTCACAAAAAAAGTTGCAAAGTGCTATTGCCAGCAACCTGATTGTTGAAATTTCCTTTTTTTTTGTAGTAAAGCCCCTGTCCCTGGTCCAAAACCATATATAGGAAATTCCAGCAATCAGTTTTCTGAACCTCACCTATTTTTGGTAATTTAACTTATGTACATAAGTTGTGTATGCATCTCTTTTTTGATACTTTGTTATGTCTGACCCTAAAGTATACAATTACTTTAAAAATATTGTTGCCAGCGATCTAATAACTGAAATAAATAGCTCCTATCCCTGGCCCCAATGTAAGCATTTTGTACAGAGAAAATTCTGTTTCTCAGTTAACTAAAACCTCCCTTTTCAAAAGTGTTTAATGCCTGTACAAAGTTTTGATAAAGTGACTGCAAAAACCTTTATGCTTTCGTACCTGATGTATATTTTATATGTCTAAATTTTACATATAATTTGAAAATGTTATTGACGGCAACCTGATAGTTGAAACTTCCATTTGTTCTATTAAAACCCCTGTCCCTGGCCACAATGTATAATTTACCAGTAATGGGAATTCCAACCATCAGTCTGCTGATCCTCACTTGTCTATAGGAAATATAGGATCTAATGTAGATGTTTTATTTAGGAACTGTTAATCTGTTAGTTTGATTTGTATTTAATCTAGCAGTTTAAATATTTATATGTTACAGATAGGTTTTCCAGGAACCAGAATCCAGTTTTAATCAAACTCATCACTTTATGCCAAGATGCATGTTTATAACCTTACAGTTTACAAATAATTCAAAGAAAGTATTGTCCATGGTTAGATTTTACAGCTGCTGAGTTTTAAAAGCTGTCATGAAAGATTAAAGAACTTTTTACTATACAGTGAACCGAATAACAAATGACAAAATTTAAGACTCGATCAAATCGAAAGCATTTGCAGATGACAAAATGAATGTAACTGTAGCTTTAAAGATGCCTCCTTTCTTTGATAGAGAAAAAAAAAAAAAGAAAAAAACATTCAGGGGAAAAGGAGAAAATGCTGGTTACCTGTGCTGGTTCTTTAAAACTTAGGATTGTATGGTAAAAACTTCATGGATATTTTACCTGCCTACAATTAAAGTATTGCCATCAACCTGCAATTTGAAACTTCCATTTTGTGCTTTATAAGCCCTGTCTCTGGTCATGATGTATATAATGGAAATTCCTACTATCAGTTTAATGATCCTCACTAATGTCTTGTTTATGTTAACTTTTTATTACAGTAAAACATTTTACAAATTTACTGAAAAGAAATTTTATTGCTTAATTTTGAAATAAGAAAAGGCTTTAGATGCCAATCATTCCAAAATTTTCTTTCAAATGTTAATGAACTTCTATACTGTTAAAAAGTTTTAAGTTTTTCATTTTCTAATTGTTTTAACTCTTTCCAAAACCAATTTTAGACTTGCCCAAGCTAAAAGCATTTTCTTACGAAAAATCAAAACTTTAATGTGCTTCAAATAATGATTTTTGTCTGTGATATGGTAGAAAATATGGTGGGAAAAGGGGAAAAGGAGAAAAGGCTGGCTACTAGCATTTTTTCCTTTTCCCACCGTGTTTTCAAAAGCCTTTTCTCCTTGGGTCAATAAAACTTGGGTTTGTGTGGCAAATGGTTAACCTATGATCTGTCATTGATATTCAGGTAATATAAAGAACTCAAAAATTTACAAAAGATATAATACGGAAACTCAAAACTAGCAAAACTTTGTACATCAGGACAAGTATGAATGTCTTGCACCCAGTGTTCCTACTATCATGTCAGTAATGCCAAGATTAAGTGCATTGCAGACAGGGATTTTATGCACAAAATAATGAATTAAAAACACACTAAAACCTTCTCAAGCTCTACTTATGAAAGCTCTGTTGAGCCAAATCTATAGGAATTTAGAGAAAATTATCAATGGTACAGCTACTGAGAACTCTGGCCTACCTCAAGTTCATTATCATGCCATTATAGTTTCCAAATAAGCATGCTCATTTCCTCCCTGAAAGAGATTTAAAAGAAACAAGTTATTTTGAAATGATATTCTCTGCAGAAAAAGGCCTTTTTTGATACAAACATTATAAGCAGTATTCTGTTTTGCATATACATGTGGCCTTTTTGTTATCAGTCCATAATGAAATTATACATTAAGCCCCCTTTTTCGATGACATGACATTTCATTAAATAAAAACAAATAATGATTGTCTGTGGCTTATGATAAGCAATATAAATATGAAGTTTGATAAACAATGTAAATATGAAGTTTCATAAAATTTTGTCCAGTACTTAAAGAGACATTGGTACATAATAGAAATATACATCAAGCCCCCTTTTTCAATGACAGCATTAAAAAAAAAACAAAAAAAACTATATAGGTGGACTATCATAAGGAAGACATGTATGAAGTTTCATCATTTTTCGTCAATTACTTTAGAAAATGTCTGTCCAGATGGACGGACAACGAAACCGACTGTTATTGGTCCAATTTCCATGATACGGTATTTCGTTAAATAAAAACAAATAATGATTGTCTGTTGCTTACAATAAACAATATAAATTATAAATATGAAGTTTCATAAAATTTTGTCTGGTAGTTAAGGAGATACTAGTCCATCATGGAAATATACATCAAGCCCCCTTTTTCCATGACACAGTATTAGATATAAACAAGAGGGCCATAATGGCCCTGGGTCACTCACCTTAGTAGAGTGCCTTTAAGGTTTTTCTTTAATTTGACCATGTGACCTAGTTTTTGACCGCAGGTGACCCAATTTCAAACTCATATTTCATGAAGACAAACATTCTGACCAATTTTCAAGTCAGTTGAGCAAAAAATGTAGCCTCGAGTGCCCTACAGATATTTCTTTAATTTGACCTTGTGACCTAGATTATGACCCCAGGTGACCCAAATTTGAACTGGTCTTTGACTATATCAAAAGAAACATTTTAACCAATTTTCAAATCATATGAATAATAAATGTGGCCTCTAGAGTGCCCACTAGCTATTTCTTTAATTTGACCAAGTGACCTAGTTTATGACCCCAGTTGACCCAAATTCAGACTCATGTGAGATTTTACAAAGACAAACATTCTGACCAATTTTCAAGGCAATTAAGCAAAGAATGTGGCCTCTAGAGTGCCCACAAGGTATTTCTTTATTTTGACCTAGTGACCTAGTTTATGGTTCCAGGTGACCCAATCCAAACTCATCAGGTATTTCATCAAGACAAACATTCTGGCCAAATTTCAGGTCATTTGAGCAATAAATGTGGCCTCCAGAGTGCAAACAAGGTATTTCTTTAATTTGACCCAGTGAACTAGTTTATGACCCAAGTTGACCCAAATTAATCTTATGTGAGACTTTATAAAGACAAACTTTCTAACTAATTTTCAAGGCAATTGAGCAAATAATGTGGCCTCGAGAGTGCCAACAAGATATTTCTTTAATTTGACCTAGTGACCTAGTTTATGACCCAAGATTAGTGGTGAAACGGTTTACCGATTAACCGATTAACCGCGGTCTATTCAAAGAAAAAACCGAAACCGGTTCGAATTTTACCGTATCGGTATTTCTGCAATATGTCAACTTCTCTTAATTGCATCAGAAAGTCCGGTTTTCCCAAAAATTCTGTCAGAAATCGATCGTTTTTCAACTTACAGTTCTAAAGATTTCCGAAAGCGAAAGTTGTTTATTTTTTTCCACAGGCGGTGTCACCGGTGTTTAGGTAAAACTATGACCACATAAAATTCACGACACGAACTCCAAATAAACGTCGAGCTTTAATGCTTTTGGATCAATGGAGTTTGTATGTTATTCATTTCTTATAACTTTGCTCACACTTATTTTTGCGTTTTCCAGTAGTTAAGCTGCAAAGTATTAGTGTTAGTGCAGTAAGCAACTGAGTAAGTTAGTGCATCGCACTGTCTACTCTGTTGAGCCATGTCCCGAAGTTCGGTATAGTAGCGCTGGTTTTTATATAAACAAGTACGCTCTTGAAGAAAAAAAATGGCAGACGAAAATCGTCAAGATAGCGAGTGTTAAAGACTAGTCAATTTTAGTTTGTTTTTATTTGTTCATGCGAAACAATTGATTTTTAGTTCATTATCTTGAAAGAATGGAAGAGTTCCAAGCACATGTACTAGTTTTCTTTATCACCTTTTGAGCATATGCTACCCTAACAGTGACTACAAGTGGTCAGATATGCTAAATGTCAGCATATACAGCATATTGCAATACGTATTGCAATACGGGTCAGCCGTATTGCAATATATTGCAATACGCTTTTTACCGTATTGTTTCACCCCTACCCAAGATGACCCAATTTTGAACTCAATGAACTTGTTGCACTTAGATGGGCAAACAAACTTAGAAGAGAATCACTACATACCAAATATCAAAGCTCTACGCCTTCCAGTTTTAAAGAAGAATTTTAAAGTTTTCCTTCTTTGTTCCTATGTTCGAACTTGTGACCCCCGCGGATGGGCCAGTTTTGACCCAGGGGCATCATATGAACAATTTTGGTAGAGGTCCACTAGGAAATGCTACATACCAAATATCAAAGCTCTACATCTTCCCGTTTAAGAGAAAAAGAAATTTAAAGTTTTCCTTCTTTGTTCCTATCTTCGAACTTGTGACCCCAGGGCGGGGCCAGTTTTGACCCAGGGGCATCATATGAACAAACTTGGTAGAGGTCCACTAGGAGATACAACATACCAAATATCAAAGCTCCACACCTTTCGCTTTCAGAAAAGAACAATTTTAAAGTTTTCCTTCTTTGTTCCTATGTTCGAACTTGTGACCCCAGGGGCTGGGCCAGTTTTGACCCAAGCAGCATCCTTGGAACAAACTTGGTAGAAGTCCACTAGGAGATGCTACATACCAAATATCAAAGCCCTATGCCTTCCAGTTTCAGAGAAAAAAAAATTAAAGTTTTCCTTCTTTGTTCCTATGTTTGAACTTGTGACCCCCAGGGCTGGGCCAATTTTGACCCCAAGGGCATCATATGAACAAACTTAGTAGAGGTCTACTAGGCGATGCTACATACCAAATATCAAAGCTCTATGCCTTCTAGTTTTACAGAAGAAGATTTTTAAAGTTTTCCTTCTTTGTTCCAATGTTGGAAATTGTGTTGGTTGTATTTGTTGGTTGTATTAGGGTTTAACGCCACTTTAACAGCTAAGGTCATATCATGGCGGTCGGTGACGCACATGTGTTTCCTGGCTTTCTCACACCAGTACTAACACAACTTTCTTTCCAAAGCCACCGACTACTTTTCTCACATGCTTCAGCAGAGGTGAGAGGCGAAAATACGCCGGAAAGAAAGTTCGCCTCAACTGGGTATCGAACTCACAACCACCAGGTCATGAGTCCGACACGCTCACCACTGAGCCACCCAGGCGGGCTGGAAATTGTGACCCCCGGGGCTGGGCCAGTTTTGACCCCAGGGGCATCATATGAACAAACTTGGTAGAGGTCCACTAGGAGATGCTCCATGCCAAATATCAAAGCTCTACGCCTTCAAGTTTCAGAGAAGAAGATTTTTAAAGTTTTTCTTCTTTGTTACTATCCTCAAACTTGTGACCCCCGGGGTGGGGCCAGTTTTGACCCCAGGGGCATCATATGAACAAACTTGGTAGAGGTCCACTAGGAGATGCTTAATGCCAAATATCAAAGCTCTATGCCTTCTAGTTTTACAGAAGAAGATTTCTAAAGTTTTCCTTCTTTGTTCCTATGTTGGAAATTGTGACCCCCGGGGTGGGGCCAGTTTTGACCCCAGGGGCATCATATGAACAGACTTGGTAGAGGTCCACTAGGAGATGCTACATGCCAAATATCAAAGCTCTATGCCTTTAAGTTTCAGAGATGAAGATTTTTAAAGTTTTCCTTCTTTGTTACCATGCTCAAACTTGTGACCCCCGGGGCGGGGCCAGTTTTGACCCCAGGGGCATCAAATGAACAAACTTGGTAGAGGTCCACTAGGAGATGCTACATACCAAATATCAAATCTCTGCGCCTTCTAGTTTCAGAGAAGAAGATTTTCAAAGATTTTGCTTTTTTTTCCTTTTTGTTGCCATGGCAACCAGAGTTGTGGGTGGAATTTAATTCTTTGAACAATTTTGGTAGAGCTTCACCCAAGGAACATCCCTGCCAAGTTTCATCAAGATTGGCCCAGTGGTTTAGGAGAAGAAGATGTTTAAAGAAATTGTTGAAGGACGCCGGACGCCGGACATAGGGCGATCCCAATAGCTCACCTTTAGCACGTTGTGCTAAGGTGAGCTAAAAACAAAGAAGGTATATTGGTGGACTAGTATAAAGAAAACATGTATGAAGTTTCATCATCAAATTTCCTCAAGGAGGATATCTGTCCAGATGGACAGATGGATGAATAGACGGACAGGATGATTCAAAAACTATATTAACTATATCATAAAATTTCATCAATGGGTTTGGAGGATATCCATCCAGATGGGCAGGTGGATGGACAGATTTTAGGACAGATGGACACAGCAAAAACAATGAGTATAAAAGGCATTTGAAAACACTGTCCTTGAGGAAGAAGACACTTGAAAACATTGTGGGAAAAGAAGAGAATGCTGGTTACCAACAGTTTTCTCCTTTTCCAACAATGGTCTCTACCCTTTCAAGGACAATTTCATACATGGAGCCACATTCAATTAGCATTTAATTTGGGCAAAGTCTAACAATTCATCATCAGGTAAAGGTTTAATACAATTGAAAGGAAATTTAGAACTTAAAAGTACGAAAAATTTGAGAAAAAATATTTAATTTATAAAGGAACATAATGCATATTTGGCCATTCCTTTGAATGTCAAAATTCTAATTTTTTCTGCTGGTCTATGTTTTAAGCCCTTACCAACTAATCACACACTTTAACAATCCTAGAGAAGATTGCTTTTTAAAAACATTGTTGTAAAAGAAGAAATTTCTCCTTTTTCCACACTGTTTTCTTCCATTTCAAAGACAAATTTCTTCATTTGTGCCATATTTGATTTGTCTTCAAATGTAACAATATGGAAGATTCTATCACTTTGTTTTCTGATAAAGAGTTTGATATAGTATGGCATAAATCATGATCAGATAGCACCAAATAAGCAGATCAATCTTGATCTTTAATTTTTCATGTTTCTGGTAAGGCCCGTGAGATAAAAATATTTCTGAGTACCAGTAGATTGTATTTTAACCCTTTCCCAAACAAGCCCTGGTTTTCACGTGTCTGCCATACAAGTCTTCTGAAAACACTGTGGGAAAAGGAGAAATTGCTCGTGACGAGCAATTTCTCCTTTTCCCACAGTGTTTTCTACCCTTTTTGAGAACTTTCTGCCATTTTTATCAATTTAAAATTGTCGTCTGCAAACTCTTTCAGTTTGGAAGGGTCTAAAATTTGTCTTTTGGGAAAGGGTTAAGCAATCAAACAGTAGAGTGTAGATACTTGGCACTGAAACAGTGAAGGGGTCCCGACTGCAGATATCTCAAGTGGGGTAACTTGGGGATAATTAAGTTGGTTTGTTTGATGCCAATTTTGATATTATTTCAGTTATACAGTGCACCTATCCATTCTTTCCTAGAATTTCTTTTACCAGTACTTCTTTCCAAGCCACTGGCTTCTTTCCCACATAAACATTGTGGAAATAATATTCAACAAGTTGGCAGTCTGAGGGACAGCTGTATCCCCTGCTGTAGCAAGACAATCAGGGTGGTGGGACCTTTGGTTGTAGAAGTAACCAGGTGGCCAAGAGATTAGTGCTTCCAACTTCGGATCACGGAGTTCCGGGTTTGATTCCTGCTGGACCTAAACAGCACTTCATTGCACTGAACCTTTTATAAGGATCTTGTGTACTGCACTTATGCTCAATGTGATCTATATGGATCTAAGTATGAAGTCAATTGCTTTTATATCATGGAATTTCTTGCTCCAGACAAGAACCAAATATGTAAAATAACAAAGGACAATAACTCCACAGAGACAAAAACCAAATATGTAAAATAACAAAGGGCAAATAACTCCAAAAATACCGAATACAGAGAAATGGATCATGTGCACTATGCTTGCCCTCAATGTAATAAATTTATCTGAATATGAAGTCTGAAGTCAATAGCTTTCATACTTAAAAAGTTATGCTCTGGACAAAAATCAAATCTGTAAAATAACTAAGGGCGCTAAGTCCAAAAAACAATAAAGACAGACTTATGGATCTTGTGCACTGCACACCATCTCACTTAGATGAACATTTGACCAAAGTTCAATGAAAGTCTTTTAAAGGGTTCAGGAGATACGGAGCGGACAATAAAGTGTCATGGACTAACAGATGGACAGACACGCAGACAGACAAATGCTGTTCTTATAATACCCTCTCTGCTTCATGGCGGGGCACAAATAATGAGAAAGGAAAGATTACATCAATCTTGGGAAATAATTTGCCTTTTGAAGCTGTGGAATCAAACAAACAACCACTCGGTTTCAAGGCCTGGGCCTTAATGAATGATACCTAGATAAACCCTCCAGGTAAACAGTTTTTATGCCCCCCAAATTTTTTTTTCAGGGGCATATAGTTTAGGTCTGGGCCATAACTCTTTACCCTACGGTTCAATTTCAATATAACCAAATCTTAACCACATCCAGACGATGTGCCATGCACAAGAGATATGTCCATAGGTTAAAGGTCAAGGTCAAAGAAAGGTCAAATGTGATTTGGGGGTAGTGTTTGTGTCCGGCCTCAACTTTTTTAATTAAGAATGAATTTCAGTATAAGTTTGCAGAATTGTTAACCACAAAAAGACGAGTCATGGGCAAGAGTCATGTCCATGGATTAAAGGTCAAATGTGTTTGGGGCAAGGGGGTGGAGTAGTTGTTTTTGTGTCCGAGCAATACCTTTTTTCCCTATTGTTCAATTTCAATATAACTTGGCACAAATGTAAACCACATTGAGATGATGTGTCATGCTTAAAAGATATGTCCATATGGTAAAGGTCAAGGTCACAGCAAACTTAAATGTGTTTTTTTGGGGACGAAGTGTCATGGGCAAGAGTCATGTCTGTGGATTAAAGGTCAAGGTCATAGCACTGTCAATGTGTTTGGGGTTGACAGGGTTTGTTTTCATGTCCAGGCTACAACATTTTTTGACCTAGTTTCAAACTAACTTTGCACAAATGTTATCCACATCGAGAAAATGTGTCATACGCAAGAGATATGTCCATAGGTTAAAGGCTAAGGTCACAGCCAGGTCATATGTGTGTGGGGGGGTATAGTGTTTATGTCCAGCCTGTAACTTTTTTAATTATGAATGAATTTCAGTATAAGTTTGCAGAATTGTTAACTACATACAGACAGTGTGTCATGTGCAAAATTCATGTCCTTGGGTTACAGGTCAAGGTCAAAGCAAGGTCAAATGTGTTGGAGGAGGGGTACCCATTTTCATGTCGGGGCTGTAACTTTTTTCCTGTTTCACTTAATTTCAGAATAACTTTGCACAAATGTTAACCACACTGAGACAATATGTCAAGCACAAGAGTCATTTCCATAGGGTAGAGGTCAAGGTCACAGCAAGGCCATATGTATTTTGGGGGGCATCAGTCACTTCTCAGTGACATGTCTTGTTGATTGCACTTGAAGACTTATTAACACCAAAGACATCATCTGTATAAATTGGTTTACCCTTTACCAAAGGATCCTGTGTGTTTTACAGCCCTGAGGGCAAAGTGTTTTGAAAACCTTTTGAAAAAAAAGGAGTACATGGTAACCATCATTTTCTCCTTCTCCCACATGTTTTCTTCTTTTACTGATAGATGTCCTATCCTCTGTGCCACATTTCATTTGTTGTCTGCGAATGCTTTAAATTTGAAGCAGTCTAAGTTATGTTGTTTGGTAAACAGTTAACACTTTACCAAATGGTTCTGTGCTTTTACATCCCTGAGGATGGTTCGACCACCGGTTTGGCCAATTTCTTTCCAAGGATTGATGATAGTCGTGCTGACAGGATTCATTCTTCTCTCACCGCTGACCATTGTGCACCTATCCATGCTTTCCTGGAGTTTCATTTACCAGTACTCCGCACAAATTCTTTCCAAGCCACAGGCTGCTTTCCAACATAACCATCGTCGAAACAATGGTCAGCGGTGAGAGAAGAATGAATCCTGTTGGCACGACTATCATCAATCCTTGGAAAGAAATTGGCCAAACCGGTGGTCGAACCAGCGACCTCCTGTTCTCAAGTCCTGTACGCTACCGACTGAGCTACAGGAGCTTGGCTGTTGTCTGCCAGTGCTGGCAAAATTCTAAACAAGCCAAAACTATTGTTGTCATTTAAAGATTTAAGCAAGCTTAAGGGACTGCCAGTTCCAGATGAAATAGTTTTGGGTTTTCTGTAGAATACATATACTTTGGAAAGTATTGTTGCAAAAGACATATTGCTCATTTTTCCACATGTATTTGCCTAAATTAATGTTGATAATGCTTTCTTTACAAGAATATTTTCAAAGGTACCTACTGCAAGTTGTTTAAGAAGGATGCTAAATAAACGAAGTGGATATTTTCAATTAGTTTAACCTTTTCCCACACATATTCTGAGTTTTAAAAACTCTTTTGAAAACAGTCATGTTTTTTTTTTTATCCTTTCGAAGACAAACCAATCCTTTGAGTCATATTTTAATTTGTTGTCTGCATATTATGCTTTCAATTTGGACAAGTCTAAAAATTATGTTTGGTAAATAGTTAAAAGACTGCACAAGATACATGTATTACACTTCATTATGTTGAAAGTATATCTGTACAAAAATTGTGGTGTAGACCTAGGATCAGATTGCATATGATCTTCTGTTCAGTCTGATCTTAATATACCTGATCTGTGTTTAACTTACCATATAGATGCTGACTGGCAGATTGTTCTAATATTTGCTGAGGACAAAGTGTCTGCCATCTTTCTAAGCACTGCCACTTTCAAGCCATGGTATCTTTATTAAACACCCTGAAAAAAGAAAAAAAAAATTTTTTTTTTTTGAGGGTGGGGTGGAGTGGGGGGGGGGGTTTGTTGTGAGGAAATGATTTCGACTAAGTTCATCTAGCAACTTTATTTTTCTATTTCTCACTGTTCAATTTTTTCAAATCTTTGGTTGTTTCATTTCATTAGGACTATTCTTGATTAACTCTTTACCAGAAGGTAAAATTTCATACTGGCTCAAATTGAAAGCATTTGCAGTCCACTAATATTACTCAAATGACAGGATAGAAAGCATTGCAGCAATAGGAAAAAGTGCAAGTAACCAGTATTTTCTTCTTTTCCCACAATGATTTCAAAGGCTTTCTTCCTGAGGGTTATTAAAGCACAGAATTGTTTGGTAAAGGGTTAAAAGACAGTTTAGACTTTTAAGCTACATTTTCCAATTGTGGTATGGAAAGAATACCTGTGAAAAAAATAGTGGTTTAGGTCTAAGATCAGATTGCATTTTCTGTTCAGCCTGACCTTAACTCTTTACCTCATGACTTGTCCAAATCCACAGCATTTTGCAGACAACAAATTTAAAGTGGCTCAAATGGTGGGATTTGCTTTTGAAAATGGAGAAAACTTTGTGGGAAAAGGAGAAAATGCTGGTTACCAGCATTTTCTACTTTTCCCACAATGTTTTCAAAAGGCATTATTCCCAGGGTTGTTACATCTCAGGATTGTGTGGTAAAGGGTTAATCTACCTGTATAGTTTTTAACGTACCATCTAGACGCATTACCCACTTGTAGATAGTTCTCATCACTGCTGTGGGCAATGTTTATGTCATCTTTTTGAAGTATTGCCACTTCAACGCCATGGTATCTGAAAATGAAAACAAAAAAAAAAAAGAAGAAACCTCTGGGTTCTTTTTTTTCTTGGGGGGGGGGGGGGGGTTTAATTTCATTTGTAACTTTGTTTAAAAATTTCATTTTTCCTTTTCTGTGTTTTTGTTGTTTCAATTCAAAATGACTTGTGAATCTTTATTTCCATTTTGAGTAAAATTTGAACTTATGTATCCACAATGCTATTTTCTTACTCAAACCTGTAAGATAGATTGACCTGCTGCTGTAGAAAGCTGACTGTATGCATTTTCAAAATGCCAATTTCATTTTTGTAATGTTACTGCAGCTGTAATCCTTTTTTCTTCAAGCAAAAAGTAGCTTTTTGTAAGTTTTTTTTTTTTTTTTTTTTTCTCTTTTTTTTTTAAAATAAATTTTTCTCCTTAATCACAGGTTTAAAAATTTTAGACTGGTCCAATTTAAAAGCAATTGCAGATGACAAAGTAAACGGTGTGCAAATGATGAGATTTGTCTGAATGGGATGGAAACAATGTGGGAAAAGGAGAAAATGCAGCAATTTCCCATAGTGCTTTTGAAAGTCTCATTTCTACGGGTAATTAAGACACATGACTGTATGGTAAAGGGATAATAAACCAACTTCCTATTTGATTTATTTTTTCATTTTTCCATTATCTGAAGATGAATATGATGTAATCTTTGATTTCTTTGCTCTTGCAAAAAAATATCAAAACTTAAACTTACATTTCAAAAGTCTGTCTTGCTCACACATGACCTGCTGCTGTTGAAAGCTATATGCATTTCTAACTAGCTAATTACACCTTTTCTTTTCGTTTTCTTGTAACATACAGTAAACTCTAGTTATTTTAGGTCAATTTTTCTATTTTTCGTCTATGTTTCAGTTCCTAATGAAAATTGTTCATGTGTGAAAATTCCTGCCATTACCTTTTAAATTAGGATGATGGAAAGTGCTAGCTTCTGATACTTTCTGCAATATTTTTTCCAGGGACAAGGGATATCAGAATCAAGCATATTCCATTTGACATTCCTTAAAGAAAAAAAAAAAGCAATAAAGATTTTTTTCAATACTACATGTACAACTTTGTCTACAAATCATTCAGTTAAAGTGCATAGAATGTGGATATTTTTTAATGAATAGAAAATGAAAATTTAGGTTTACTTATATGGTACCTGTAATTAAAATCACTTTGCTTAACTCTTTATCAAATGACCATTTCAACTTGACCACATTGAAAGCATTCACAGACTATAAAATAACAATATTATTTGGCTTATATGATTGGATTGGTCTTTGATGAGCACATGATGTTTTTCCTTTCATGTAATCTTATTTCATTCCTTTTCAAGTTTTTCATATTTTACAAGTTTCATTTTCTAAGATTTTTTACCTGTATTTTACTTTTTATAGTTCCAAAATATACTTTTTCTTTGCTAGTTATGTGGTTGTCCTTTTTTTCTAAGTTTATGTATTAATTTTTTTCCAAGTTGCTTTTTTTTCCCCATGATGATTACTATATCTTATTTTCATTTTTCTAAATTCTTTCTCAGTTTAAGGTTTTTTTGTTTGTTTTTTGGATCGGTTTTATTTTTCTTTTCAAGTAAATTATATTTTATTCTTTTATCAAGTTTTTCATTTTTTATGTTTCTTCTTTTCGGAATTTTTTTTTGTTTACTTTTTTCTCATTTTGTTATAATTTCTTTTACTTTTTTTTCTAAGTTTCTATTTCAGTTTTTGGTTAATATAGTTTATCTTTCATGTATTATCTTTCTTTCTTTTTATTTCAAGTTTTTTTTGTTATTGTTTCATTATAGTTATCATATTCCTATATTTCTATTTTTCTGATTTATTTCAAGTTTTTTTTGGTTATTGTTTTATTGTAGTTATCATATTCCAGTATTCTATTTTCACCCATTTCATCTAAAATCGGGTTTTTTGCTTTTCAAAAAAAAAAAAAAAAAAAAAAAAAAAAAAAAAAAAAATTATTGTTCCATTTCTTGTATTTCAAGTTTTCCATTTTTCCTTTTTTATTATTTTTTTAACGCATTTATGTTTTAAGAATTTTTCTCTCATGTTGTCATAATTTCTTTATTTTCTTTTCTAAATTTCTATTTCAGTTTTTTGGTTATTACAGTTTATTTTTTATATATTTCCTTTCTTTCTTTTTATTTCATGGTTGTTTTTTTTTCATTTTTTTTATTATATCTATATTCCTATATTTTATTTCTTTTTTCCCAATTCCTTTACTCTTCCTGTGGAGTTTGAACATAGGTGTGTGTCTTTTCATTATATTTTATTTGTTTTTCAAGTTTTCATTTTTTTACAACTTTCTTTTTATAAGATTCTCTTCCTTTAGTTTTTTTTTTTATCAGATTTTTTTTATAATTTCATTTTATTTCTTTATTTTCTTTCTCCATTTTTCTTAGTTTTCTCACTTTAAGTGGTTTTTTTTTTTATCTCTTTCTTTTTCATCCATTTTATGTAAAATCGTGTTTTTTTTGCTTTTCAAAAAAAACCAAAAAAAACTAGAAATAGGTGTGTCAGAGACACGGATGCCCCCGCTAAATGGTATTGGTCACAGGTATGTCATATGACACTAGTACTCAAAATGGAGAACAAGTTTGCCAAGTTATTTTGAAATTCATTGATAAATGTAGAAGTGGTGCTCTGGACAAGGTCAATTTAAAAATTTGACCTTGAACTGTGACCTTGACCTTGGGCATATCGAAACAAACTTTTCACATGACACTAGTAATTGTTAAGGAGAACAAGTGTGCAAAGTTTTTTTGAAATCCATCGATAAATGTAGAAGTTATGCTCCGGACAAGGTCAATTTGAACATTTGACTTTCAACTGTGACCTTGACCTTGGGCGTATCAAAACAAACTTTTCGCATGTTAAGGAGAACAAGTGTGCGAAGTTTTTTTTAAATCCATTGATAAATGCAGAAGTGATGTTCCGGACAAGGTCAATTTAAAAATTTGACCTTCAACTGTGACCTTGACCTTGGGCATATCGAAACAAAACTTTTCACATGACACTAGTACTTGTTAAGGAGAACAAGTGTTCAAAGCTTTTTTGAAATCCATTGATAAATGTAAAGTTATGTTCCAGACAAGGTCAATTTAAACATTTGACCTTCAACCGTGACCTTGACCTTGGGCAAAAAACTTTTTGCATGCCACTAGTACTTGTTAAGGAGAACAATTGTGCAAAATTCTTTTGAAATCAATTGATAAATGCAGAAGTTATGCTCTGGACAATGTCAATTCAAATATTTGACCTTCAACTGTGACCTTGACCTTGACCTTGGGCGTATCGAAACAAACTTTTCACATGACACTAGTACTTGTTAAGGAGAACAAGTGTGCAAAGTTTTTCTGAAATCCATTCATAAATGTAGAAGTTATCCTCCGGACAAGGTCAATTTAAACATTTGACCTTCAACTGTGAACTTGACCTTGGGCGTATCGAAACAAACTTTTCACATGACACTAGTACTTGTTAAGGAGAACAATTGTGCAAAATTATTTTGAAATCCATTGATAAATGTAGAAGTTATGCTCCGGACAAGGTCAATTTAAACATTTGACCTTCAACCGTGATCTTGACCTAGGGCGTATCGAAACAAACTTTTCACATGACACTAGTACTTGTTAAGGAGAACAATTGTGCAAAATTATTTTGAAATCCATTGATAAATGTAGAAGTTATGCTCTGGACAAGAATGGGACACACACACTAACACACGCACACACTAACACACACAGACGGACACAGGAAACTCTATATGCCCCCCCATTCCATGGCGGGGCCATAAAAAAAAAAAATATTTTTGTTCCATTTCTTTTAAGTTTTCTGTTATTCCCCCCCTTTTTATTTTAAGAATATGTTTTAAGTTTTGTAAGTATTACAATTACTATTAGTAGGACGGACATTCTTTTAATTAGATTTCTTTTTCTTTACTTTTTTTTTAAAATTATAACGTAATAATTTCAGTTTACTTCTATTTTTCATTTTTTTTTCTGTTTTGGAGTGGGGTGTTTTTTGTTTTATTATCATTACTTTATTCATTATTTGTAAAGCACTACAAACTTTAGTTTAAAACATTTTGATGCTGTTCAATCATTTTTAATTTACATCTCATGTTTTATTTTGTATCAAATTTCGTTTCTGTAGTAATAATATAACATTTCCCTTTCATTGCAAAAGTTGTATGTTTAAGCAGCTTGCCCTGTCGATAAAAAGAACTGAACTTTGTCTTCATTGAAGAAAATGCTTGCAGGGCTGTTTGATCTCCTCACTTTGCCCATCTTCACCTTTACATGAATTCAATGTGATCGTGACTTTTTTCTCTTACAAATCAAAACTTAAACTTACATTTCAAAAGTCTTTCACGCTCACACATGTATTGTGGGTGAGAAAGACCTGCTGTTATTGAAAGCTGTGTGCATTTATAACCTGTACTGTAACCTAATAGTAGTAGTAGGCAAAAGGCCAGTTCTAGCACATCCCATATCCTCCCCTTCACTCCCCCATATCCTCCCCTTCACTCCCTCTCTCCTCCCCTTCACTCCCCCTCCCCCGTCTTAAAAGTCCAGATTATCCCGCGCGTCTTAAAAAAAAAAAAATCTGGAGTTTTCCGGTTTTTTTGCGCGTCCTCCTCGCGTCTTCTCGAAAAACCCTATCTACCCCCTCGCGAGTCTTAAAAAAATCCTATCTGTCCCCCTCCCGCGTCTTAAAAAAAATTTATAACTCGCGAAGTTATAAATTCTCGTTTGTAAAGAGAAAAAAAAATTATTTCTAGTTTAAAATTCCTTATTTTCAATTTTTTCTCTAATCTAAAAAACAAGAGGGCCATGATAGCCCTGGAGTCGCTCACCTGAGCCTTTTGACCAAGCACAACCAATTTCCAACGTCTTGTGAGATATATGTATTACCAAACAATAAAATTTTAAACTCATCAGTCTGAACCTTCTGCATAAAACAAATAATATGTGGATCAAGCTGTGGGACTGGTCTCTCAAAGGGGTAGAAAACATTGTGAAAAACGGAAAAAATGCTGGATACCAGCATTTTCTCATTTTCAAAGAGTGTTTTCAAAAGGCTTCTTTCTGAGAGTCATTCATACACTAGGTTTTTCTAAGATTTCACCTAGTGACCTAGTTTTTCAGCCAACATAACACATTTTCAAACTGGTCCAAGATATCATTAGGTCGAACATTCTTACCAAATTTCAAGAGTATTGGACTGAAAATGTGGCCTCTACAGCGTACACAAGGTTTTTCTAAGATCTGACCTAGTGACCTAGATTTTGACCCAACATGACCTATTTTCAAACTCATCCAAGATCTTACCAAGGCAAACATTCTGAGCAACTTTAAAAGAGTATTGAACAAAAAATGTGGCCACAACAGTGTACACATGGTTTTTCTAAGATTTGACCAGGTGACCTAGTTTTTGACCCCACATGACCCATTTTCAAATGCTACTGAGATACCATCGAGACAAACATTCTGACCAACTTTCAAGAGTATTAGACAGAAAATGTGGCTTCTGGAGCATACACAAGGTTTTTCTAAGATTTGACCTAGTGACCTAGTTTTTCACCCGTCATGACCCATTTTCAAACTAGTCAGAGATATTATCAAGGCAAACATTCTGACAAACTTTCAAGAGTACTGGACAGAAAATATGGCCTCTAGAGCATACACAACGTTTTTCTTAGATTTGACCTGGTGACCTAGTTTTTGACCCAACAGGGCACATTTTCGTACTATTTCAAGATATAATCAAGACAAACATTCTGACCATTTTTCAAGAGTATTGGACAGAAAATGTGGCCTCTATAGTGTACAAAAGGTTTTTCAAAGATTTGACCTAGTGACCTAGTTTTTGACCCCACACGACCCAATTTCAAACTTCTTTGAGATTTTATCAAGACAAACATTCTGACCAAATTTCAAAAGTATCTGACTGAAAATGTGGCCTCTACAGCACACACAAGGTTTTTCTAAGATTTGACCTAGTGACCTAGTTTTTGACCCCACATGACCCAATTTCGAACTCGTCTGAGATTATATCAAGACAAACATTGTGACCAAGTTTCATGAGGATCGGACTGAAAATGTGGCCCCTAGAGCGTATACAAGTTTTTTCTAAGATTTGACCTAGTGACCTAGTTTTTGACCCCATACGACCCAATTTCGAACTCGTCCGAGATTTCATCAAGACAAACATTCGGACCAAATTTCACAAGTATCTGACTGAAAATGTGGCATGTAGAGCATACACAAGGTTTTTCTAAGATTTGACCTAGTGACCTAGTTTTTGACCCCACATGACCCAATTTCGAACTCGTCCGAGATTTTATCAAGACAAACATTCTGACAAAGTTTCATGAGGATCGGACTGAAAATGTGGCCTCTAGAGTGTACACAAGGTTTTTCTAAGATTTGACCTAGTGACCTAGTTTTTGACCCCACACGACCCAATTTCAAACTCGTCCGAGATTTTATCAAGACAAACAATATGACCAAGTTTCATGAGGATCGGACTGAAAATGTGTCCTCTAGAGCGTACACAAGGTTTTTCTAAGATTTGACCTAGTGACCTAGTTTTTGACCCCACATGACCCAATTTCGAACTCGTTCGAGATTTTATCGAGACAAACATTCTGACCAAGTTTCATGAGGATTGGACTGAAAATGTGGCCTCTAGAGCGTACACAAGGTAAAAAGTTGACGACGGACAACGGACACAGCACGATCACAATAGCTCACCATGAGCACTTTGTGCTCAGGTGAGCTAATAAAAAAAATGATTTTTTTCCCAAATAAAGCTCAGAAAAAGGAAAATTCAAACGAATTAGAAGTTTCAAACCAGGGCGATACATCAGAAGATCTATCGACCCGGGAGCCCCGATTTAGCTATTATATGAGAGAGTTTGTGCCGAACGCGGACCATAGTTCTAGGAATGCGTCTATGACGAATAGCCATCAACGAGCAGTAGCACGACTAGAACTCTGCAGGGTTCTTAGAGCTAAAGAAGAAATAATAGAAATGGAGGAACGCGAAGGCCTGAAAATATTTTCGTTCTACCCTATCATAGGTAAAGATATATTATTTCTTTTAAAGAATGTGATGCCTAGAATCTATTACGAATGTAGCGTCTATCTCTCGGGAGAGGAAGAAAGAACCGATTTCGACACGACGTTTTATACATGTATTATAGATTACGACGACATCGGTGAAAATCGTGTATATATGCAAGGCATAAATATTCCGAGCTATTGTAGAAATTTTTTAAATGATTATAAACAGTCTTTGTTCGGTTTTATGGGCAATCGTGATAGATTTTTGACCGAGACAGATTCTAGCATACGATTGTTGCTTACGTTTAAAAAATATTATCGGGGTAGACCCCTTATACCGAATATAGATAAATACAATAACTATTTTATTTGGATGAAAACGATCATTTTATAATGGATTTTGCCGAAGAAGGTCTAAACACAAATTTATTCGCTTTTACGTCATCCGTTTTTCATCCTGCGAGGTTTTATTCGACATGCCTAATTAATAGAACAGTCCGCGCGCGTGAAGAACCAGATTCTTCTTTTACCGTCGAAACTAGAAAGCTGATTATACGTGGTCGCGAGAACGACAAGACGATACGACGCTCTATTAACCTCGACGGGTGGCGATGCCGAACGCACCTCCGATCTTTATCACGAACTGACCGGCATTCCTGACGCAAATCCTATGCCTTCCTATCGGTCGGAAGAATGCGCCGTTTGTATGAACGCGAAGCCCAATATTCTTTATTCAAACTGTGGGCATATCCCCTATTGCGTCGATTGCGACGCGATGATCATCACCCGAGGTCAAGAAGATCTGAACCAATGTCCGATCTGCAGGAAAAAATCTTGGATAAAAATACAATTATAAAATTTTATAACTTGCAAAAAAGTTATAAAATCGGACCAGGGTTCATACAGAATTTCTCAGGGAAAATTTAAGGGTTTTTCAAGGACTTTTTAAGGCTTCTGAAATAGAAATTAAGGTCTTTTTACAGACATGGCTATATTAAAAAACGATCCGTATTTTACCTTGATCATGTTGGCAGATGGGATCCGCTAACCAATTTCTGTTAAATATACATTTCCCCATTTCTCTAACTCAATACAGACGACCTTTTTACAAATGGCTGACGCATATAATAATGATCGCTGTGAACAGACGCTCTTAGCGATAAGGTAAGAGTAAACCGGTAATGGTACCCGACTTTCGACTAAGATTGAAGTAGAAGGTCAGCCACCAGTCTAAAAACCCAAGTGCGATGTGACGCAATATCAAATTATGTCATCAAAATATGTGTAGACAGTGCTCTTCCTTGTTACCGTACATACTCACTTGTAAGAAAATATGAAGGAACACTGGTTTCTTTGCAAACTTTCTTCGATTACGTCACCTGGATATTCGGTGCATTGTGCCTTACGATTTATTAGATTAAAGGGTTTTTCAAGGACTTTCTATACTTTCTATGGGTTTTTTAAGGCTTCTCATCATTTTCAAGGGTTTTTCAAGACTGAAGTCAAATTTAAGGGTTTTTCAAGACCTGTGCGAACCATGTGGACGCAAGTAATCCTTTAAATGACAAACCGGAAATTCTTTTCTTTCGCGACCTTATCTTTTATCCTAAACATGATATCTGAAAACCATTTTATCGAGGGATTTTGGTATTTTTCGTGTATTCCGGAAAATAAAACTCGTCCCGTGTGAAATATGGTTATGCTATCGTATTCTTTAGATAGTTTACGTACGTTTTGCGTCTTTGAAATTAATTTGTAAATCCTACCGTAGGATATTTCCTTTTTTAAATCTATACTATTATTTTTCCTGCTTATATCGAGCTCGTAAACCGGCATATCATCGATAGATTTTACGGGCAATATAAATTTCAATCCTATAGAATCTCTTGCGGATGGTAAAAGGTTATATCGTTTATTGTCTACGAAATAATTTTTTAGTTTTTCTTTGTTGATAGAAAACCCTAAATTAATAAAAACGGTTCTCAATACGGAAACCAAGTAAAGCTTTAGACTATCGAGTAAAATCCATGACGGGGTTTTCTTGAGTACGTCCCATAAGAAGACTAAACCTTTTACGCAATGATCATAAGACTTACATCCAGTAAGTTGTATTACCCCGTTTTTAAAAAGTTTTAGGCTGATTTTTTTCTCATCGAAAAAAAAGAAAAATAAAATACAGGTAAAAAAAAATTTTTTTGGTTTGTTTTTTACTTTTTTATTACTTTTTTCCCCTACTTCTTCTTGTCCATAAGACATACGTATTAATTCGGGCGTCCGAATAATTTCTTTGAACAACTTTTCTAAGTTAAGGTCATCTATGTTCGTGTAAGCCATAAATACTTGGTTAGAAACTTTTTCGTTCATTTTTAAAAACGAAAAAATTTAGTTTAACCTACAAAAATTCTTATTTTCATTTTTTTTTATTTAAAAAGTTAAATAAAAAAATTGATTTAAGTAAAAATTTTTTTATATAAAAAGCGTATAATGGCAAAGAATTATACTGAGTTTAAACAGTTCGATATAAATAAACTGAGGCTTTGCGATGCAGCGGAAAATAAAGCCTACAAATACCAATCAATGGGGATCGTTTATGAGTATCCGGATGGGAACACAAGAGGTTTACGATTACGTTCAGCTCCCTTGTTTACTTATGGGGTGAAAGCATATAAAACTAAATCGAAAGATTACTTTATGACTTTGTTATCGTTTTACGACGAAGGAAATCACACGCCGTAAGAAACTGAATTTAAAAAAGTATTGGATAAAATTACAAATTTTTTACGAATGAATGAATGAATGTTGTTTTATGGCGCATCGACAGCTTTGGTCATTTAGCGCGCATATCTGTGTTGAAGGAACGGTTAAGACGGATTTTTTTTCTAAAAAGATTTGAGGCATGCTGACAGTAAAAGAGTTGAATTAAGAAGGATCATGTGTGATTTAAGTATGTATAAAAGATATAATTGAGCAACAGGGCTTCCCTATTAACTCAAAAAGGTTTTGAATAATGATGTTAAGACTGCGATAAAAAGATTTGAACAGTCTTAAATTGATAATAAAGGAGTCTTTACATGAAGAAAGGTTATGTGTAACTGATAATGTGCATAAAATATAATACTGAGTGGCTGGGCAATCCCTGCCTACTCAAAGTTTTAGATGAAAAAGTTAAGAATGTGAATAGAGAAAGGGTGGAGCCTCCAATGGGATCAAAATACTCCCATTAAAGAGGTCCCGTCTCCAATGAGATAAGATGCCCTCAAAAGAGGTAATCCTCCCATTAAGGAGATGCAAACTGGAGATAAAAAGGTTTAAGCAGTAGAAATATGAGTTTACACAACAGGTTAAAAAGTTAATTAAGAAAATATCAATTTTTTACGAGAAGAAGCGCCGAAAAAATATATAAAAAAAAGAAATAGTAATGATAAGGATTTTAATGAATTAGAAATTGTTAACCAAGATAATATTTGTTTTTCGAAACTAAAACAAATTAAAAGATACGACGCCAGTAACAAATTCCTACCAAACGATATAATTACTAGTTTTTAAGAAAAAGGTAAAGGTAACAAACTCGTAAAAATAGACCCCGATTCACTCATGGAAGTAAGATGTAAAGTAGTCGTTTATATGGATATAACGGATATTTTTATTAATCATACTACGATTAAAATACGTACTAGTATTTCCGAAGTTCATAATATTAAAAAGGATGTTCCTTCGCCTATAAGAATGTTGGGTATGGATAAATTTACTGCTTCTTCGGAATTAACATTTGGTTCCGACGATGAAAGCGATGAGGAGTAAAAAGTAAATTTATAACTTTTTTTAAAAGTTATAAATTTTTAAAAAATCTTTCGAGGGATACGAAATACTTAAAAAAGGAATTCTGAGGTAAACATATTTGACTCTATCAGGGAACGAAGTTTATTTCTTATCATTCACGATAACCGGAGTTAATTTTAGATATTATATTTCTTAATGAATCCGTTTCGTTGCTGCATGGTTCCAAACTGTCATGAGCCTTACAACCCGTTTCGTTGCTGCATGGTTCGAAACTGCCATGACAACTATCTCTTATGGATAATATTCTGTCGATTTGTTTGATTAAAAAAGCGACGATATTCCAATTCTTTAGTTCGTCTAAATGAAATTCTTCAATTAATTTTTCCGATTGATCGGAAAAAAAACCTATGAATTTATCGTCGCAATCATTTTCTTCTAGTATAACCACGTAATTGTGATCTAATATATCATACAATGTTCTAAGACAAAGTATATTTAATGCGGAAGTAAACCTTTTTAATTCCAAAAACGATTTTTCTGTTAATTTTTCAATAATAAAATTTCTAACCCCTTTGTCCAATTCTGAAGGCTTAAACTTATAAGGTATGCAATAGTAAGAATCTATTGCCACTTTAAAAATAACTGAGAGATCTATCATTTTATATATTAAATTAATTCTTTAAGTTAATATATTTTACGAAATCCTTAAAAATAGGAATTAATTTTAAATATTTTATTTCTTAATGAATTCGTTTCGTTGCTGCATGGTTCCAAACTGTCAAATTTTTTCGAGCAGCAAGGTTCGCAATTTTGGTGACAATCGTTTCTATCGAATATTATTCTGCGAATTTCTTGGATTAAAAAAAAGAGGATAGACCAGTCCTCTAGGTCGGATAAATGAAATTCTTCGGATAATTTGCGCGCTTGTTCGCAAAAAATGTCCTCAATTATTTCGAATTGGCAATCTTCTTTTTCCGGTAGAAAGCAAATTTCATCAAACTTATAATTGACAAGATCATAGTATATTTTTTCAAGACAAACCATATTTAATGTGGAAAGTAACCTTCTTAATTCAGAAAAGGACTTCTTCGCTAACATTTTTTTAAAATAATTTTTAATCTCATTGCTAAAATTTGCGTATAAAGGTTTTCCATATCGTACATATTTGGAATTACAAGTTTCGCAATTAGGATTCGACTTTATGATGTCCGACTCTGGGATGACCCATTCTGGGATCATCTTTTCCGGTCCTGCTCTAATCACAGGCGGTAAATTCGGTCCGGACCTTACCCCTTGATATGGTCTATTTACGACATTACAATATTCGCAATTAGATTTCGATTTTACGATAACCGTCTCTGGAATCGCCGTTCCCGGTTCTACTGAAATCACAGGCGGTAAATTCGAGGGAAATGCCATTTTTTATATATTAAATTAATTCTTTAATTTAATATATTTTTTTATAAATCGAGTTCTATAAGTATTGTTAAATAAGCATTTTTTACAGTGAGATTGTCAGTCTTCGTTAAAAAGTTTATGACGTCGCACTGCTTTATTTCTAAAGGCTGAGGAAAAATTACGCAACTACAACCTTCTCCTCTTTTTTTAATTAAGGAGTAGTCGGTTTTTTCGTCGCCGTTTACGACTAAGTTAATTTTTACCTCGTCTTCTAAAAACCTATTTCCTTTTAAAACCATTAAAGAACCTCTTAAAATTCTACCCGAAGCTGACATGCAATAACCCCCTAATCCGTGCGATCTTCCGCTGCTGCTATTACCGAAAGAAAACTTGTAATTTCTGTTTAATAAACTTCCCTGTTCCTCAGCGTGAACGTTTATTATAGGTTTAATTAATTTTTTCTCACGCTCGGATAAAGCTAACAACTGCGTAGCAAGAAAAGACCTCGTCACAGGGTCATCCCAAGCAGCAGGTTCGGGCAAGTTTTTAATTCTTTTTCCTTTCATATCTATTTGCCTAATCGTGGAAAAACTGCCGTCCTCCTCTTGTACTATAGCTCTACTGATATTATCCACATATTTTTTAGTAGCGGCTTCGTTCGGTTCCGCAGGATTGTCTAAGTTTTTTATTTTATTAAATCCCATGTTTAAATATCCTAACATGTGATAACCCCCATTTTCGAGCAATAATCCCGCGTTGGAATCGACATAATCCTTGGTCGCAACGTCTTGAGGATTCGCGGGATTACTAACCCTCGTTAATGTATTTCTGTTCATATTTATAGAACCAGTAACGTCCGTCGTTCTGTCTTTACGCAAAAAATTATCATTTATGTAAGTCAACGACGCTCCATCGCCGCTTGATTTAACATCATCCATTCTTCCAAATTTATCAATAGGCATCTTTTTATATATTTAAAAAAGTTTATTTAAAAAAGTTTATTTAAAACTTTTTTAAATTTATTTTAAATCACCATCACCACTTTTAACGCAATTATTGTAACAAGAAAAACCTTTTTTAAAATATTCACAATCCACCACTAAGGTTATAACTGCGCGAGTAACGAATGGGTTGTCCGTTTCTTGTTTAATTCTTAAAGATTCGTACGGAAAAATTTTAATATAGCGGTCATCGGTTTTGTTCTTTTTATGTTTTTCCCCGCAAATAACGACATAGGGGATTGGAATATCGATATCGATAACTTTATACGGCTCTTTAATTTCGATTTCCTGGTAAAAACTATCACCCTCTACCAGTATTCTTAAAGGAAAAGATTTTCCCTCTACCGAGCAAACTATTTTCTTTAATACCGCTCTGCTTGTCATATAATAATTATTAGAATCGTGAAAATCGTAATAATCTCCACGTTTTAATGGTTTATCTTTCGTGGCTGTTTTTACGCAGTCGGTTGGTTCTAATGCGGGTAGTTTTAATAAAGGAGTATTGTCAACAGGCATTTTTATATCGCTAAAAAAGTTTATTTAAAACTACTTCAAATTTATTTCCCGAGGTTAGCTCTTTAAGAACGTACAAGCATAAATGACCGCAAAATACTTGGTCGGCTCGTTGTAATTGATCCGTATTGTAAAATATCGGATTTACCAGATACCTTTCTAGTTCGAGTGGCAGTAGTATGCCGTAACTGTCGAAATAAATTTTTAGTTTACCATCTTTATACCAAGCAACCCAATGCGTGCCGGGACCACTCATATCATCTAGGTTTAATATACCGCATTCCTTTTTTCTACACCTTTTCGGTAAAACGTTTCATAAAAATACTCCCCTAAAAGAAGGTATCTTTAATTTTTTCGCGGCATCTTCTAGTTCGAAGTTGCTCAACGGTTTGTTTGGTAAAATGACGTTTTTGATCGCGATATCTGACATTTTTTTTAAACCGAAATATTTTTAATATCTTCGTTGTCTACCCAAGAATTAAACTCGTCGGAATATCCTTTCCATTTTACCAACGATTTCTTTTTTCCCCTTTTTAATAACCTTTTCTATCCTAAACAACTCCTGACTAGTTTTTTGTAGTTCGGGTTCGTAAAAAGTGCCTTTTATTTCTTCTCCGTTAAGATCCGTAATTTTATACGTTACGGGCGACGTACATTTTACTTTGGAAATCGTAAAAACCTCTTCTGTCCATCTTGTGGTATATCCCTTTTCGAAGGTCTTTTTCTTTTTAGATATCCTTACTTTATCGCCTACGGAAAACTTAGGATCTATGTCTCTTACTTCGAGACGTTCTGGATAAAGAGTTTTCCAAACTTTGGCTTCGTTTACTCTCTTACTAGCGTTTACCGGCGTCATCTTAATAGAAGAATGTTTTGCGTTATTATATTCTTTTACGAGATCCGACAGCGCATTAATGTAAACGTTAGTGGAATTAGCGGAAAAATATTTCCACATTTTTTCTTTCATCGTTCTAATCCATCTCTCGACAACGCTAGATTTCTCCTCATTTTCGGTAGAATACAACTCTATCATGTCTTTAACATCCTTGTTATAAAACTCTTTACCCTTGTCCACCCACATTTTTTCCGGTTTTCTCTCTTTAAAAATACTCTTTAATGCCGCGGCGACAGATTTTCCCGTTTTATCTTTTAACGGAATCAGCCAACCGTATTTGGAAAAGATATCGATGACAGCAAGAAGATATTTTATACCTTGATTAAATTTAGAAAACGCCTGCATGTCTACTAAATCAGCGGCCCATATCCTATCGATACCGTTTACTAAGACTCTCCTTTTCTTAAATTTTCTTCTTACGGGCTTATGTAGCTCTTCTGACAGCGCTGTCATGTCGAACTTTTTTTTTTAATCCCCATTCCAAATTTCTTCTTTGTTCCAATCATATTACTACCGATAAATTGTTCCATTTTTTCTCTAATCGTAGGATTATAGATTCCCTTTAGCTCCGTCAACATATTAGCGTCACAAATAGAATTTCTGGTAGCCGTGTCATTATGTTTAAGACAGCAAATATCGTGATGGTAAGCCGCTTTATCAACCCGGTTTATCGGCTTACTCCATTCTTTTGGCATTAAATCAGGATTGAGTCTTTTATTTAGTTTAGTACCGGGTCCAGTAAAATTATGACCCGGGAGATGCATTTCAACCGGTAAGTTATTAATAAACCTATTTAGTATTGAACCGCCTTTTTTTTAACGTTTCCGTCTTTCTTGACGAATTTAGTTTTAGTCGTTCTGCATACGACGCATTTTCCGCGCGCCATATTTCTTCCATTTTTACTAACAATGTAATTTATGTCGCTAGTTTCGGTTAATTTTCTACATTTAACGCAATACATCTTTTTATATATAGTTAAAACTTATTTAAACGTATATAAAAAATGGTTGTCATAGATTTGTCGTGGAATGAAGTAGTATCGAAAAGATTTAATAATCCTTTTTTACCTAAAAGCATTAGAGGACTAATCGTGGGTAAATCGGGATGCGGTAAGACGACGCTTTTACTAAATCTTTTGTTAAGACCGGATTGGCTCGATTACGATAATTTATGCGTTTTTGGAAAAAGTCTTTTTCAACCCGAATATCGTATACTTAAACAAGAGTGGCAAATTGTCGCAAGATACGCCCGTCTTACCCCAAGTTGTAAAGTTGGGGCATAATAATGATAAAGGGGAGGTATAGAAAAATAGTAGTGCAGAATATTTTTTTTACTGTTGATTGAAGATAATGGTAGTGTATTTGTGTTGACGGAACTCTTGTTTATTATTGTATTACTATTAACTCTTTACCACACAGCAAAAGTTTGGACTAGTCCAAATTGAAATCATTTGCAGTTGACAAACTAAATGTAACTCAAAAATTGAAATTTGGTTTGGAAAGGGTAGAAAACATTGTGGGAAAAGGAGAAAATGCTGGTGCATAAAAAATAAGCAATTTATATTTCATGTGCACTGCACTACCCCTTGATGAGATGTATCCAGCCCTAAAATTTCATAACCCGAGGTAGTATAGTTTGAGAGATATGCATCATACAAAATTCAAGTTCGAAAAAAAAACAAGAAAGAGCAATAACTGAAAAATTAAGCAAGCAAGAGTTGAAATTTATATGCACAGCACTTCCCGTTGATGGAATGTATCCACACATGAAATTTCATATCCTTAGCTAGTATAGTTCTGAAGATATGCACTGGACAAAATTAAAGTTTCAAAATAAAGAAAGAGCAATAAGTCAAAAATTAAGCAAGAGTTATGGTTCATGTGCACTGCACTCCCAGTTGATGAGATCTATCTACGCATGAAATTTCATAGCCATAGGTAGTATAGTTTTGGAGATATGCTCGAGACAAAATTCAAGTATGAAAATAAGTCAAAAATTAAGGAAGGAAGAGTTATGATTCCTGTGCACTGCACTCCCCCTTAATGAGATGTATGCAGGCATGAAATTTCATAACCCTAGGTAGTATAGTTTGGAGATATTCACCGGAGAAAATGCAAGTATGAAAAAGGAGAAAGGGCAATAACTGAAAAATTGAGGAAGCAAGAGTTATGATTCCTGTGCACTGCACTCCCCCTTAATGAGATGTATGCAGACATGAAATTTCATAACCGTAGGTAGTATAGTATTGGAGATATTCACCGGACAAAATTCAAGTATGAAAAACAACAAAGGGCAATAACTGAAAAATTAAGGAAGCAAGAGTTATGATTCCTGTGCACTGCACTCCCCCTTGATGAGATCTATCCATGCATGAAATTTCATAACCGTAGGTAGTATAGTTTTGGAGATATGCTCCGGACAAAATTCAAGTATGAAAAACAACAAAGGGCAATAACTGAAAAATTAAGGAAGCAAGAGTTATGATTCCTGTGCACTGCACTCCCCCTTGATGAGATCTATCCACGCATGAAATTTCATAACCGTAGGTAGTATAGTTTTGGAGATATGCTCCGGACAAAGAACTGGACGCCGCCCGCCCGCCACGGGTGATCCCATAATACGTCCCGTCTTCGACGGGCGTATAAAAAGCTTTCGAAGAAAAACTACCGAAAAAGGTAATTTTAATGTTGTTTAACACACGCGATGAAATTCAGGAAAAAGACGTTTCTCCCGCAGCTTTGATCGAGAAATGGATTGAAACCCTAGCGAGTAAATCGAATATTAAATGTTTTTTCGAAACTACCGAGGATGTGCCTGATCCGAGAGAGCTAAAATCGGAAAACAAAAATTTAATGATCTTCGATGATTTACTTTTAGAAAAGCAAAATAAATGCGAGTGTTATTATATTTGCGGAAGACATAGTAACGTTGATTGCTTTTACCTTTCGCAAAACTATTTTAGGTTGCCGAGACAAACTATTAGAGAAAACGCGAATTTTATCTGCCTTTTTCATCAAGATCATAAAAACATTAATCATATTTATAGCGATCATGTCAGCGAAGATATGACGAAAGAAGAGTTTAGAAAATTTTGCTACAAGGTATGGGAAAAGCCTTATGGTTTCGTCCTTATCGATTTATCGAGTAAAAAAGACGAAGGAAAATATAGAGACAGTTTTGACAACTTTTATATACCTAATGCGATAGAGTAAAAAAATTGAAGATAATAAAATGTTAAAAACTAATAATTGTCAAAAATGGCGTTTAATAATCGAATAAATCTTATTGAACTCGATTATAGATTAAATGGTTTTACAGTAAATAAGGTTATGGCAGACACTGAAAATCATGTGGAAAATGACTTAAAAGAAAATATTGATAAATGTGGTGCAAAAAGAATTTTTAATAAAATCTTGCAAACTTTTAACCTAAAAAAGGAGTTTAGTTCTTTTGTTAAAGAACGCGGTACTAGTGAAGAAGAATCATACGCTCTTTTTCTAAAAAAACATGTTTCCGAATTATTGCGTAATGCGAAAAGGTGGGCAAAGATTTTCGAAACTGAAAAGGAAAATAGAACAAATAAAAAACATAGAAGACATATAAAAGAAATGTTACCTTATTTAAAGAAAATAGGAAATATATCCGCATTTTTTGGCCCAGAAAATGTTGCTTTGCTTAGAAATGGTATTTTAACTAGAATGTTAAACGAAAATTTTAAAAGGGAATATACCTCATTAAAAAACGTTTCATACTAAACTTTAGTTAGTATTAACCCTATTTAAAAATCGAGGGGTTACAGGTAAAAGGGGGTATCTGCACTTTTGGCCAAAATTCACTTTTTTGCATAAAAACAAGAAGTATTTGTATATCTGTCATGTGTGAAAATATCTCAGCTGTAAAGTAAATACTTCTAGAGATATGACCAAAAGTATTATGTGATATCTGCAAAATGAGTTTATGTTGCATGGTAAAAGGGGTTATATATACACATGTAGCCTTTTTCAGCTACAATATTTGTTCAGGGATCTAAAAATTTAATGGTAAAAGGGGATATCTGAAAAGGTAACCAGTAAAAATAAACAAATACTACAGGACAGAGAGTATGTGGCTGATGCATCATGTTCTATGAGAATGTTTATTTCTTTTCCTGCTCTTGTTGTTGATAATTAATATCAAATATCACTTCTTACATAACATTTTGGTAAAGTAAAACAATAACCGGTCTGGCCAAGATATGTTTATGTTTAAACATGAGAAATTCTCATGTGAGACTTATTCTGTGTTTAATATCTAGAAGAAAATACTGGTACATTATGTTAACCAATTTCCACACAATTCTGACTTGTAACAACCCTTAGGAAGAAGGGTTTTGAAAACATGGTGGTAAAAGGAGAAAATGCTGGTAACCAACATTTTCTCCTTTTCCCATAGTGTTTTCTTCCATATCAAGGACAAATTTTGTCATTTGGACCACCTTTAATTTGTGGCAAGTGCTTTTAACTTGGACAAGTCTAAAATTTGGTTGTTTTGTAAAGAGTTAAATTAAGAATCTATGGCCATAATAATGTTGAAAATGGTTTTCGTTGTACGCATGCTGGTTTACATTAATGTACAATGTATTCAAATGAATCATGGCAGTGTGGGACTATGTCTATAACAAAATACTGGACAGTGTAGATTTGGGATCATGACAGTCTGCTCTGTCCACTTAACTTATGGTCTACAAAATGACTAGGTAAATGCTTCCTTTACCATGCTTTCATTCATGAACCTTAAGCAGTGGGTGCCCCAGAACTTTTGATATTCTTCTTCCTGTATGAATGCCCTTCTTGATTAGAACTTTAGGACCATAACTCTTGATAAATCTACATTTTGCTACAATTTTGGTTTGCAAAATGTTAATGAAGTGAAAACAAAAGCAAAATTCCATCATTTCTGTTTGTTGGGCAGTCATAAGACATTGCATTGCATCAAGCACATGTACATGTATTTCAAAGATGCTCTATGAGATCATAAAAGTAAACTAAACAGTTATCCTGATTGTGCATTCCAAAGAAGTACTTCCTTTAGGTAACTGTTGCAGTTAAAGTGCTGTAATTCCAATTTAAAGATTACACAGTACCTGACTTATAAATGAAATATAAATACTGAATTTCTAGGTCTATACATCTCTTTTTCCAAGTGAGAATTTACTTTGAAAAAACACTAGCAAATGTTGAAACGAATAAAGTACTGAAAGTCATTTTTTTCCCTATTCAAATCACTCTTCAAATTGTTACTAAACAAATGGAGTAAAAGGAGATGTGTGTTAGATATCACCCTTTTCATTAAACTATGTTACTCAATTTATCACTGGAGCAGAGGTAAAAGGTGCTATGTGTGCAGATACCTCCTTATACCATACAATTTGCTATCCAAATGATGGGCAAATCATGTCCGGTAAAAGGGGTTATCTACATTTTTGCCCATTTATGGGTAAACCGTGGACTTTCTCAGACTGTTTTCACTTGCAAACAAAAGATATGATTATACACTACAACATTGCCAAATATCACTTTAATTGATGAAAAAGCTGATTTATTGGAAGAATTCAAAGTTGTTTTTTCAATTTCCCGAAAGTTTTGAAAAATGCAGATACCCCCTTTTACTAGTAACCCCTCGAAATATATCTTTTAACGAAAGATATATTTTGAAAAATTATTAAAAAATGGAAGATCTTTTAAAACAAATAGCTAAAAATACGGAACATAAAATGTCATCTCAAATTATAGTAAGTAGCGATAAAACGCTTTTTAGGACGATGTTTAATCCCCCAATCCGACTGGAATATGATAGAAAATACGAAATAGCTTTGGTAAACCTCGAAACGTACTATTCTTTTCCAAACATCGACGCGTCGAATAACATTTTTATTTATTCTCCGGATAATGGCATTTCATGGGTTAAAATACTAATACTGGAAGGAAGTTACGACCTCTCGGACATTAATGATACCATTCACCAGGAAATGAGGAAAAAAGGTCACGTTGATTTAGTCAGTGACGAATATCCTATTTACATTTCGGCAAACACGAACATGCTAAAATCTATTCCTACTCTCGAGGACGGTTATCAAGTAGATTTTAATCATCCAAACTCCATTTCTAAAGTATTAGGTTTTACTCACGCGAAATACGAAGCGGGTTTTCACGAGTCGGAAAACGTAGTAAACATTCTCAGTATAAATTCCGTGTTTGTTAACATCGATATTATCTCGGGAAGCTACGTTAATGGTTCGACGCAAAACACAATTTACTCTTTTTCCCCTAATGTTGCCCCCGGATATAAGATAATAGAGTCACCGCTTAATTTAGTATATTTACCGATAACGAAGTACGACATACACGATTTAGAGGTAAAAATTACGGATCAAAATGGAAATTAAATTTAAGAGGCGAAAATCTAACGATTAGGTTTCATATTAAAGAGGCATAAAAAATAAAAAACGTACATAAAATGACGAGTTATACGAGTATTAAAGTTAATATAACAGAGGGGCAAAAGCAAAAACTTTCATCCGCTATTAAAAAATGGGGTTGCCAAACTAGTATTCGTTTATTGCATAAGGACTTAAAAGGCGATGATGTTTTAGCCGTTACTCAGTCGCAAGCGAAAAAAATAGCCAAAGCCTTCGAAAAAGGTAAAGGCATAACAATTAGAATGTCCGCTAAGCAACTTAAACACAACACGAAAATAACGGGAGGTTTTCTCAGAATGTTAGCCGGTTTAGCCGTGAGCGCTTTGCCGGCGATAGCCAGAACTGTTTTGCCAGCATTAGGCGTTGGTGCTCTCTTGGGACTAGCGTCATCGGGCGTACAAAAAGCGATGGGTTCGAGTCTTTACCTTAAAAAAGGAGGTTGCATTTGCAAGGTAGAAACTGACGGAAAAGGTCTTTATTTAAGTCCTTATAAAGGCAAAGGATTAAAGTCTGCCAGTGACGGTTTGTATTTAAAACAGGGTGGAAAGCTTTGTGACGGAAAAGGTCTTATTCTCAGACCCAATAGTCCTTTCGCTAATATTCCCATTTTAGGAGCTATATTATAAGTTAATATTATAAATATAAAAAAGATGAATGTTCGCAAATTTAACGTAAAATCGAGAATTTCTAAACCAAAAACGATCCATTGGTTACCCGATACTAATTTAAAACACCCCCCGATAAAAGTAAATCCGGTAACTTGGAAAATCTTTTCTGAAAAAGAAATTATGTTAACTCCGGGCCAAGTAATTCCTACGGAATTAGGTTTAGGCTTCACGTCAACTAAAGGCGTAGTTTTAGCCTCATTAGCGTATTCTCTAAGATATAAAAAATGTAGTTTACAAAATGAGATTAGCATCGGCGATGTTGATAATATTTTAGCTACTATTACTAACAATTCGAAGGAACTAGAAAAAATAAAAGAAAACAAACTTTTTTGTCTCGTTTATTATCATCTTTAAAGAAAAATTCGCTATAAAAAATGGAGATGAAAGAGATTAATTGATATCCCGAATTACCTACAGCTCCTCCGGAGGATGAGGGACAGGGTTATTGTTTGCAGAAAATTAACGAGATACAAAATTTTTTAGAAGGCGAGGTGACGAAAAGAGAAGCTTTAAGTAAAAAATATTTTAGAGCCGCGAGAATAGTAGACAACGTTGACACCGTTTTAATTACGGTTACTTTAGCTGTGGGAGCTGGAGGTATTAGTTTGTTATCGACGGTAGTCGCTTTACCCGCGGTAATAGCGATAGAAAGTGTCGCGGCTTTTACAGGTTTTTTAAGTTTAATTGGGAAATACACCGTTAGAAATTTGACGGCTAAAGCCGAAAAACACGAGAAGATTAAAACCATTGCTGATACTAAATTAAATACTACAGCCTCGCACGTCTCGAAAGCTTTATCGGATAATAAAGTCACGGACGAAGAGTTCCAACTGATTATGGAGGAATTAGAGAAATATAAGAAGATGAAGGAAGAAATTAGGTCTAAATCCAAGAAAAAGATAACGAGCGAAACGGAAGAGACGTTAATAGAAAGAGGGAGAAGAGAACAGCGTGAGTCCTTTCGGAGGTTGGTTGAAAAACATCATGGTCAGCCGTTGTAATATTAAAAAGCCTAAAATTAAATTTTCGTGTAGTTTTAGTTACGAAACAGGTTAAAAAACTGCATTAAAAACTGCGTTAAAAACTGTGATAAAAAAAGATAATCCTAATTAAAAATGTCTTTTCTAAAAATCACCGATCCGATAAAAAAGGGAACAAACTGTAAAAGAATTTCTCGCGATAAAAAAAAATATTCGCTCTAACGAATTAGCGGAGAAAATGGGGAAAATAGAACTACAAACGGACCTTTCGGAGTTTTTTAAACCCGTTACAGAAACGCAAAAAGCCGCAACAAAGGAGATTACGGAGGGTCTTAAACCTATTAAAAAAGGCATAGAAGAATTGCCTCAAGCTATTAGGTTTAAAGCCTTTCCTTCTATCAAAGCTTACGAAAAATCGGAAGAAGATGATCTTGAAGATTTACGTCGTTTTATGGAAGAAATGGAAGAAGAAAAACAACCAATATTTATTGGACCACTCGCGCAGCAGCAACTAAGAAGGTTTACCAATAAGGATGAAGCTGATACAACGTATGGGCTATATGACAAAAAAGGTATATTTTTTATCGGCAACAAGCCAGTTGAAATTTTAGAAGATGATATTTTAGTTGAAGATAAAATTTATGAAGGTACGCCTGGTCTATGGGAACTTATTGTAGCTAAAAAACCAGACAAAAGTAAATATAATGAAGAGGACTTTGATAATTACAAGGAGATAATGATAAAAACCAACACCCTTCGACGCAATAATGATCCAAAAAGTAATTTACCAAAAAGCGGTATAAGTTACAAATGGAAAAACATTCTTTCCCACATTTGGAATGATGCTTTAATCATTGGAAGTGGGGTTGTTATCCCCAGTGACCCTAACGCGTTACTAGAAAAACTTGACTTACTTATGGCTAGTAAAGCGGCGGGTAATACGGGCGTGAGAAACGAGTTGGTGAGCGTGTGCGAAGAATTAAAAAGACAAGGCGTTTTCGATAATGAAATCTATAAAAAAATAATGTCCTTACTATAAAAATATGATCATCTATAAGAAACGAGGATTTGTAAGAAGAAATAGATATGGAGGAGCCGGAATTTTTGACAGCTTAGCTAACTTTCTCACGAGACTTTTTACTAGTAGCGCAGCTAAACAAATCGCGTCCTCTGCCGTTGATGTGGGAAAGAGCGTCGCTAAGGAGGGAGCGAAAAATGCTTTAGAGGCTGGAAAGAGTGCCGCCGTAGATGCGGGAAAAAGGTTAGTCGAAAAGGCTTTAACGCCGAAATCTAAGAAAATTTTGAAAAAGATTACCGCGATACCCGCGACAACTCCCGTGGCTTCGCGAAACATAAACTCTTTAATAGCTGGAAGTAGTAACGATCCAATTGCTATAGAAGAATTAGTTAAAAAATTAAATAGCGGGGCCGGCATTAAAACGACGTAAAAAATAATATAATAATTTAAGATTATTATAATATAATAACTAGAAGGCCCTGAAGGGCCTGAATATGCTCTACTGGCAGGGAATGCAGACTTTATCATGTAAACAAGAATTGGAAATTTTCAACATGAAATGGCTACTTTTCCCACATTGTTTCTTCGATTTTTTTTTCAAAATCAATAGGGTTGAAGCTACTGATGAGATAAACAAACTGTGTGATTTTCATGAAAATCTGACCAGAAATACAGACTTTATTGCATAAACAAGAACAGAAAATTTAAATTTTCAACTTTAAATGGCTACTTTTCCCATACTATTTGTTGGATTTTTTTCAAAGTCGATAGGGTTGAAGCTATTGATGAAATAAACAAACTGTGCAAGTTTCACGAAAATCTGAAGTTATTTGCAGACTTTATCGCGTAAACAAGAACTGGAAATTTTCAACTTGAAATGGCTACTTTTGCCATACTGTTTGTTGGATTTTTTTCAAATTCAATAGGGTTGAAGCTATTGATGAGATAAACAAACTGTGCAAGTTTCATGAAAATCCGGCAACAAATGCAGACTTTATCGCGTAAACAAGAAAAAGACTAACGGACGGACGGACGGACGGACAGACGGACGGACGGACAGACAGACGGACGGACGGACGACGGAAACCCCGCCATGACATAAGCTCTGCTGGCTTTCAGCCAGTAGAGCTAAAAATGAATGTCGAGTTTAACAGACTTAGGGTAAAAGGTTTGAAAAATTTAGCTAAGTCGAGAGGTATCAGGGGATACTCGAGACTTAGATGCGATCAATTAATCAGTCTTTTAAGCAATCCTGGAGCGTCGATATTAGACAGAGATATTGGAATTATAAATGCTCCGGTTTTACAACCGACAATCGCGCTACCACCAACACCGGCCGCACCACCAACCACAGCACCAACGTGACAACAAACAGTCGAGGATTTATTAAGAAGTTTAGAAAGAGTCAAAGAAGTATTTCACCCGAACTTAATGCGCTTAAAAATGAAATAAAAAAATTATATAGTAAAGTAGGTCAAATAACAGTTGAAAAGCATCGTTCAGCTCTTAAAACATGGGCGGAAGAATATAAAATACCCGGAATACCAGTTTCCTCGCCAGATGAGTTTTTAGAGCTTACGAGACAAGTGATAATAAAAATTTTAAAAAGTAAGCGGAATATTAAAGTAAAAATGGTTCTTCAATGCCTTATGTATAGATTCGATGAGGTTGATAACCCGGTAGAAGCTAATTTTTCTTCTGATATAAACGAAATTAATTTAGAGGGAACTGATGTATATGAGTTATATAATATTATGGTAGAAAGAATTTTTTAGAAAATTTTGACGCTTTTTTAAGGATAGATAGTGGTTGGTCGTTTCATAGTGTAAAACATTTAAAGTTACATACGGTCATTTATGAACCTTTAAGAGCTACAAGATATATAGAGCTACCCAATTGGATTTACAACAAAAAAGCGTGCATCAATATGAAAAATGAAGATGGTAAGTGCTTTTCATGGTGCATTTTAAGAGCATTAAATCCGAAAGAAAAAAATGCGGGAAGAATTGATGGTGATTTAAAATTAAAGGAAAATAGCTTAAATATGAAAGGAATAGAGCATCCCGTTACAATTCGCGATATAGATAAGTTCGAAAAACAAAATCTGGAAATTAGCGTAAACGTTTTTAGCTATGATGATGGAGAAAAAGAAAAAAAATTTTATCCGTTAAGAATTATGAAAAACGAAAAAAACACGCTGATTTGCTTTACTTTACGAACGGAATAAATAACCACTACGCTATTAAAAAAGATTTTAGTCACTTAATGAGCAGTCAAATATCGAATCATGGGCATAAAAAGTATTTTTGTAAAAGATGCTTAAATCCCTTTGGAAGCGAAAAACTTTTAGAAAAACACAACAAGAGCGGCAAATTGTCGCAAGATACGCCCGTCTTACCCCAAGTTGTAAAGTTGGGGCATAATAATGATAAAGGGGAGGTATAGAAAAATAGTAGTGCAGAATACTTTTTTTACTGTTGATTGAAGATAATGGCAGTGTATTTGTGTTGACGGAACTCTTGTTTATTATTGTATTACTATTAACTCTTTACCACACAGCAAAAGTTTGGACTAGTCCAAATTGAAATCATTTGCAGTTTACAAACTAAATGTAACTCAAAAATTGAAATTTGGTTTGGAAAGGGTAGAAAACATTGTGGGAAAAGGAGAAAATGCTGGTGCATAAAAAATAAGCAATTTATATTTCATGTGCACTGCACTACCCCTTGATGAGATGTATCCAGCCCTAAAATTTCATAACCCGAGGTAGTATAGTTTGAGAGATATGCATCATACAAAATTCAAGTTCGAAAAAAAAACAAGAAAGAGCAATAACTGAAAAATTAAGCAAGCAAGAGTTGAAATTTATATGCACAGCACTTCCCGTTGATGGAATGTATCCACGCATGAAATTTCATATCCTTAGCTAGTATAGTTCTGAAGATATGCACTGGACAAAATTAAAGTTTCAAAATAAAGAAAGAGCAATAAGTCAAAAATTAAGCAAGAGTTATGGTTCATGTGCACTGCACTCCCAGTTGATGAGATCTATCTACGCATGAAATTTCATAGCCATAGGTAGTATAGTTTTGGAGATATGCTCGAGACAAAATTCAAGTATGAAAATAAGTCAAAAATTAAGGAAGGAAGAGTTATGATTCCTGTGCACTGCACTCCCCCTTAATGAGATGTATGCAGGCATGAAATTTCATAACCCTAGGTAGTATAGTTTTGGAGATATTCACCGGAGAAAATGCAAGTATGAAAAAGGAGAAAGGGCAATAACTGAAAAATTGAGGAAGCAAGAGTTATGATTCCTGTGCACTGCACTCCCCCTTAATGAGATGTATGCAGACATGAAATTTCATAACCGTAGGTAGTACAGTATTGGAGATATTCACCGGACAAAATTCAAGTATGAAAAACAAGAAAGGGCAATAACTGAAAAATTAGGGAAGCAAGAGTTATGATTCCTGTGCACTGCACTCCCCCTTGATGAGATCTATCCATGCATGAAATTTCATAACCATAGGTAGTATAGTTTTGGAGATATGCTCCGGACAAAATTCAAGTATGAAAAACAACAAAGGGCAATAACTCAAAAATTAAGGAAGCAAGAGTAATGATTCCTGTGCACTGCACTCCCCCTTGATGAGATCTATCCACTCATGAAATTTCATAACCCTAGGTAGTATAGTATTGGAGATATTCACCGGACAAAATTCAAGTATGAAAAACAACAAAGGGCAATAACTCAAAAATTAAGGAAGCAAGAGTTATGATTCCTGTGCACTGCACTCCCCCTTGATGAGATCTATCCACTCATGAAATTTCATAACCCTAGGTAGTATAGTATTGGAGATATTCACCGGACAAAATTCAAGTATGAAAAACAAGAAAGGGCAATAACTGAAAAATTAAGGAAGCAAGAGTTATGATTCCTGTGCACTGCACTCCCCCTTGATGAGATCTATCCACTCATGAAATTTCATAACCCTAGGTAGTATAGTATTGGAGATATTCACCGGACAAAATTCAAGTATGAAAAACAAGAAAGGGCAATAACTGAAAAATTAAGGAAGCAAGAGTTATGATTCCTGTGCACTGCACTCCCCCTTGATGAGATCTATCCACTCATGAAATTTCATAACCCTAGGTAGTATAGTATTGGAGATATTCACCGGACAAAATTCAAGTATGAAAAACAAGAAAGGGCAATAACTGAAAAATTAAGGAAGCAAGAGTTATGATTCCTGTGCACTGCACTCCCCCTTGATGAGATCTATCCACACATGAAATTTCATAACCGTAGGTAGTATAGTTTTGGAGATATGCTCCGGACAAAGAACTGGACGCCGCCCACCCGCCCGCCCGCCACGGGTGATCCCATAATACGTCCCGTCTTCGACGGGCGTATAAAAAATATTGTTCAGAGCACAAAGCCGTTTTTTTTAAAAATGCCTGACGAGGGTAGTGTATTACAATTTATAAATCACGATAGAAAAATCAAGTGTCCCGTCGCTATATATGCTGATTTCGAAAGCGTACTGTTGCCCATAGAAACTTGCCAACCGAGTGAAGAGGAAAGCTATAATATAAAACGGCAAAAGCATATTCCTTGCAGCTATTTCTATATTATAATATTTTCTAATGGGATAAGTCAACCTATAGTGAGAAGTTATACTGGAGAAGATGCTGATAAAAAATTTATAGAAACGTTAACCGATGATATTAGAGAAATTTATAAAAAATATTATCAAAAGCTGATAGCAATTAAGATAACGGAAGATGAAGAAAAAAAACATAAAAGAGAAACTAGATGCTATATTTGTAACGAAGAATTTACTCATAAAAATTATAAAGTAAGAGACCATTGTCATTTTACCAGTAAATATAGAGGAGCTGCCCATTTAAACTGCAATCTTAAAGCAAAAATTCCTAACTTTACACCCGTTTATTTTCATAATTTACGCGGTTATGACGCCCATCTTTTTATTAAGCTTCTTGGTTCAACTAGCGGTTACATCGATTGTATACCGAACAACGAGGAAAAATATATTAGTTTTAGTAAAACTATCGGAATTGGGAAAAAAATATACCATAAAATTAGGTTTCTCGATAGCTTTAAGTTTATGTCTTTGAGCTTGGATAATCTCTCGAGAAATTTAAACGAAGACCAGTTAAATATTTTATTGAGATATTTTTTGAAGGAACATTTACCGTAAGTTAGAAGAAAGGGAGTTTTTCCTTATGATTCTCTCGAAAGGTTGGAAGAAACTCAACTACCATCTAAAGAAAAATTTTATTCGAGTTTAAACAAGGAACATATGAGTGACGAAGATTACGAACACGCGAAAAATGTTTGGAATACTTTTAACATGAAAACGTTTAAGGATTATTTAAAACTCTACAACAAAATAGATGTTTTGCTTTTAGCGGATGTATTCGAAAACTTTAGGGATGTATGTCATGAACACTACGAATTAGACCCTTGTTGGTATTTTACTACGCCCGGATTAGTGTATGACGCGATGTTAAAGGAAATGATAGTAAAGCTCGAACTTTTATCGGATATTGACACGCTTTTAATGGTCAAAAAAGGTATCAGGGGTGGTATATCTATGTGTAGTAAAAGGTATTCTAAAGCTAATAATAAATATATGGGTGAAGATTATGATGAAAATAAACCATCGAAATATTTAATATATATAGATGCGAACAGTCTTTACCCTTGGGCTATGAGTAAATTATTACCTACTCACGGTTTTGAATGGATGAGTGAAGAAGAATTAGAAGGATGGAAAAATATACCTTGTTTTTTAGAGGTTGATTTAGAATATCCTAAAAAATTACACGATTTACATAACAATTTTCCTTTAGCTCCTGAACGTTTAAAAATAGAAACGGTGGAAAAATTAATTCCTAATTTAAACGATAAAGAAAATTACGTTATACATCACAAGGTTTTAAAAACATATTTAGAGTTAGGTTTGAAGATTAAAAAAATACATCGCGGAATTAAATTCGAGGAAAGTTCCGCTATTAAAAAATATATCGATTTAAATATCGAGTTAAGAAAAAACGCGAAAAATGATTTCGAAAAAGATTTTTTTTTTTTAAGTTACTGATGAATTCGGTTTTTGGTAAAACCATAGAAAACTTAAGAAATAGAGTAAATATACAATTGGTTAATGATACGAAAAGTTATCGTTATAAAAAACTTACCGCTAAACCGAACTATCATCATACCACGATATTTGACGAAGATTTAGTCGCTGTTCATATGAAAAAAAACGGAAATAAAATATAACAAACCCATTTATTTAGGTATGAGCATATTAGATATTAGTAAAACGCTTATGCATAAAACCTATTATAATTATTTTAAAGCGGAGTATGGCAAAAAAGTAAAGATGTGTTATACCGATACGGATAGTTTTATTCTTGAAATAGAAACTGACGATTTATATAAGGATATTTCTCGCGATGCTGATACAATGTACGATATGAGCGGTTACCCCAAAGAGCATGAGTTACATAGTCAAAAGAACAAAAAGGTGCTAGGTATGTTTAAAGACAAATTAAATGGTAGCATTATGACTGAGTTTGCTGGTTTGGGCGCTAAATTGTACGCTTATAAAAAATTAAATACAAGAATAGACGAAAATGGAAAATTGATATACGAGGGTGTTGGTGAAGACCGGAAATGTAAGGGGATAAAAAGGTCGGTCGTTAAAAACGAACTAAATTTAGAGAATTATAAAGATTGTTTATTTACGGGAAAAGCCCATTATAGAATTATGAACGTGATAAGAAGCTACGAACACGAAATTTATACGGAGGAGTTAAACAAAAAAGCATTAAGTTTTGCGGATGACAAAAGGTATATATTGGAGGATAATATAAACACTTTAGCTTGGGGGCATTATAAGTTGGACAAAAATTTATAACTTTAAAAAAAAGTTATAAATTTATTAAAATATCCTTACCACATCGAATTTTAGTCTGCACATCGAGCATTCAGTTATCGCTCGTTTTTTCTTTTTGCTATCTTCGAAACAATCCGAACATACTGCCATGTGACCGCAGTTACAAAATAATATGTTAGGCTCCTTACCGCATATAATGCTTTCTTCTTCTTGAAAAACTCCACCTTGATAACAAACTGCCGTTGTTGTTTCAACATTTTGTACTTCGTTTATCCTAATTTCGGAAAGATCAGTTATTGATGCGATTTCTGTGCGAGTTTCTATGTCGAATAATTCGTCATCGATAGATTCTTCTTCCGACGATGAGGAGTCATCATCCATAATAGAATTAGGCAAACTATGAGTCAAACTAAAGTCGACATTTTCCCACGAATGAGGAAAATCTGCCGAATTAAAATCGACATAATCCATAAAAAGAGTTACGAAAAACTGGGTTTTTTTTATCCCATTCATGAATGTTAGCTAAATTATTATATTCCCATAACATATTGTAGGTTTGTAAATTATTCAAATCTCGCTTAATAAAACAACTCGAATTTCCCAATAATAACGTTATACGAGTTAATACATTTTTGTAGATATAATCCATCTTACTAAACTGGTAGTAAATAACCGGTTTTAATCTTTGGAACAATAAAGATTGGTTTTCGTTCACGCATGGAGGTAATGCTATTATATTCGGATATTGATATTTTACTTTGCCGAAATAAATTTTATCTTCTTGTACTTTAATTAAAATGCGAAATAAATCTGCAATATGAACTATTCATCTTTTTTATACGAAAAATTTTTCCTTAAATTTTTGATAAATAGTGATTTTTAAGCGAATAAAAGAATTTTTTTAAAAATGAATTATCGCATAATAGGTCCTAAGCGTTCAGAATCGTTTTATAACGATAAAATCTCGGAAAATAGGGAACGTATTAAAGCGTTAAAAGAAGTGAGTAAGTTTTTACAGTCGAATGTTAATGCTAAAAAACGAAGTAATAGGATAAAAAGTAATAATAAGATAATAATTAACCTAAAAGATGAAATCAAACGTTTAAAAAAAAATAAAAAGTGACTATTAACTTTTTTAAGTTTTAGATAAATATATATTTTAAATAAAATATATATTTATAATTTGCGTTTTACTTGGCACTTTGTCTTGCATAAAGGACACCTTTCTAAATTAGCTGCTCTATCACAATCCTCACATACCACTACATGCCCGCAATTACAAAACATTTTGTTTGGTTTCGCATTTTTGAAAATAATGCATTCTTCTTCCGAATATGTCGCTTCTCCGTTTTCACGTATTATCTCTTCTCTTTGTTCCAATGATGCTGTAAGTAGGTCTCCCAATTCATTAGGAATAACGACTTGTTCGTAAAAATCCCATACTTCTTCCAACTCTTGCTGTTCTGCAGAAAGATCCTCCCATCTACTAAAGATATTAAAAGAGCCGACTTGCCAGGAATGCGGGAAATTCTCGGGGGAAAATACAATACCGTGGACTCTAATACCCAAAGGTAACGATCTGCCTACTACATTTTTCGGTAATAAATATTTACGCGCGATATCATCGTATCCCTCCTCTTCAGTTATAATTTCTGTAACCAGTTCACCTTCTGGAAGATTTAAAATTAACGTTATTCCCTCGAATGAGGGCTCGCGGGTTGCTATACAACGTTCATAGTAAACAGCCGGTTTTATTCGCAGCAATGCTAGGTAATAGTTTTTACATTCAAACGAAGGAAATGCTATTAAATTCGGGAAACGATATCTCCGGCATCCAAAATAAATTTCAGCTTCTAGCGTTCTAACTAGATGTAAAATAAAGCTGTTATTTAAATCATTTAATACGCTCATTTTTTTTTTCCAGCTTTATTTGGAAAAAAAATTTATTAAAATCAAATTTTTTTTCTTTTTATTATTTTTTTTAAAAAAAGTTTTATTTAAAAATTTTTTAATGCTCTTCATTCTTTCTATTCTCTGCCAAATTCCCGGCATTCGTGAGTAACCTGTTTTGTTTCGTTATATCCCTCAACCGATTTTCTTTTTCTAAAAGTTTCCTATTTAAAATGCATGTCCGTTTATACGTATCATCTATTTCTCTTATTAAATTGTCATATAGGACTGATATATCGTTTATTTGTATTAGCGTATCGTGATATTGAGATGGCATATCGTTTGCCTGTATTAGAATATCACCATATTGAGCTATCATGTAGTCTACTCGTCTATCGAAGTCTTCATCTCGATTTTCTTTTAGTTTTCTCTCTAAAACGCATTTATCTTCGTACATGCCATTTAATTCTCTCATTAAATTGGCATATTGGTCTGATATATTGTAATATTCAATTAATAGCTCTCGATCAGAAATATTATCGCTATTAAAAACTTCGAATCCATTTAAATCCTCCATTCCTATTAAACCGATACAATCTTTTTACTTAAATCAATTATTTTTTTCACGAGAATTTATAACTTCTCAAGTTATAAATTTTTTTAAGACGCGCGAGGGGGACGGATAGGATTTTTTTAAGACGCACGAGGGGGTAGATAGGGTTTTCCGAGAAGACGCGAGGAGGACGTGCAAAAAAAACGGAAAAATCCGGATTTTTTTTTTTTTAAGACGCGCGGGATAATCTGGACTTTTAAGACGGGGGAGGGGGAGTGAAGGGGAGGATATGGGGGAGTGAAGGGGAGGATATGGGATGTGCTAGAACTGGCCTTTTGCCTACTACTAATAGTTATTTCTTTTCGTTTTCTTAAACTGTTAAGTAAACTTTAGTTCTTTTATCTCAATTTTTCTACCACAGATTTTTAAATTAAAAAAGTACTTGGAACTTTAAGCTTATTATCTGTATCTTTTTTCCTGACAACTGAATAACAACTTAAGTATTCTTTACTATTTAAGTAGGCATTTAAGGTAATTCCTTGACGATTCCTTGGCACTGTAATCTGTATGTTAAAGTTCCTAATAAAAATTGTTCATGTGTGCAAATTCCCGCCATTACTGTTTAAATTAGAATGATGGAAAATGCTTGCTTCTGATACTTTATGCCATATTTTTTCCAGGGACAGGGAGTATCAGAAACAAACATATTCCATTTAAAATCCCCCCCCACAAAAAAAAAATTTTTTTTTTCAATACTGCATGTACAAGTTTGCCTATAAATTATTAAAGTGCAGAGAATGTAGATTTTTTTTTAACCAAGATAAAAACAACTAGTATGAAGAGAAAATGAAAATTTAGGTTTATCTTTATGGTACCTGTTAGTAAAATCAAGTTACTTGCTTAACTCTTTATCAAATGACTATTTCAACTTATCCAAATTGAAATTGAAAGCATTGACAGATATAAATGTGGCTCATATGGTTGTATTGGTCTTTGACAAGCACATAACACGTAACATGTCGGCAAATGGAGAAAATGTTGCTTGTAGCAAAAGCCATTATGCTCTGGGCCTTTGAGACTCAGCACTGTTGAGTAAAGGGGACAATATCATTTTAAAGTTCTTAAAAGTTACACCCTATTTTTGTGTTAGTGATTAAAAATTCACTTATTGCTATATATAAAATTGACCTAGTGTGTAAATTTGGTAATGCCATTTTTGTACTGCACTGCAGCAGTTATTTTATTTCCATATATCCTTTTCTTTCCCCATATCAGTTTCTTTATTCATATGTTCCTTTTTTCATTTTCTCTCCTTTTACCAATTTATTCTTTAAAGGCTATTTTTTCTATTTGAAAAATAATTTTTTTCCTGGTAATTTTTTCCTTTTTTCTTTTCATGTTTTATTTTATTCATTAATAAAATAATTTCTTTGCTTAAGGAGTTTATTTCTTTTTCGGTGGATTTCATTTTTCTCTTATTTTATTCTTTCTCAAGTTTCAATTTTTGTATGTTTCTTCTTTTAAAAAAAATTCATTTACTTTTTTTCTCATTTTGTTATGTTTTCTTTCTTTCGTTTTTTTGTTTTTCTTTTTTTTTCATAAATTTCTCTCAAGTTTTTGGTTATCTATAGTAACTTATATTTTATGTATTTTTCTTTCTTTCTTTTCATTTCATTTTTTTTCTTTGTTATTGTTTTTGTTTTATTATAATCGTCATATTTCTATAATTTATAATTCTCTCTCTCTTGGTAATAAATGTATATCTCTTTTTATTTATTTTCCGGTTTTCTTTTCTTTTTAAAACAAGCTTGTTTTCATCAGGTTTTATTTTTTTTACTTTTTATCATTTTGTTCTAATTTCATACCATTTCCCTTTTTACTATTTTTTCCTATCTATTTTTTTCTCAATTTTTTACTCTTTTTTTTCTTTTACTTTTTATTCCTTTTATGTACTGTATTGTTTTGGGTTGTTCCATTTTATTTTTATTCATTTATTTATTGTTTTATGTCTTTTATTTCAAGTCTTCTATTATTCCTTTCTTTAACTTTGTAAGTATTTATGGTTTAAGTTTTACCAATATTATTACTACATGTATTATTAGTATTCTTTTCATAAGATTTTTTTCTTTACTTTTTTTTTAATCATAGTGTCACAATTTCATTTTAATTCTATTTTTCATTTTATTATTATTGTTATTTTTGGGGGGTTGTTGCTTTTGTTTTATTATTATTACTTTTTTTATTTGTTTTATTTTTTTTCATGCCAAGTTTTCTATATTACTTTTTCATCGTTTAAGCAATTTTACGTCAAGTTTTTTGAAGAATCGTTATTATTAGTTGTATAAGAAGTAGTATTGGTAGTATTTCTTGTTTGGTTGATTTATTCATATCAGTTTATTTCCATTTCATGGATTTTTTGTTTTATTTTTCTTACTTAGAACAGATCTTTTATTTGTATAGCACTACCAATTTTTGTTTGAAACATTTTGATATTGTTCAGTTATCTTTAATTTACATTTTACAATAACTTTTGTGTTAAAATTCGTTTCTGTCGTAATAATATAACATTTCCCTTCACTGCAAAACTGTATGTTTTAGTAGCTTGCTCTTGTAATAAGCAGAACTGAAATTAGTTTTCACTGAAGAAGTTGCTCACAGAGCAGTTTCCCCTCCTCACTTTGTCTATGTGTTTGTGTGAGTATTCAGACTCAACCACATTGTTGTGTGCAGATTTTACTCTCCATGGTTTTGACATGTTATACTTTGTATACTCATATTTTAATGCAAATAACTAACATCTTGATTTTGACCAGTATTTTGAATTAACTTTTTTAGTGATTATTCAAGAAGTTCCTCTTTATGTCCAGGCACTTTCCCAAAACTCTCATTAATAAAATTAAACAGTTCAACCGACTGTTAGCTTTGATCCTTTACCCTGGTTAAAAATTACGATGTGTGCAACATTTTCAGGAATAAAATGTTTTCATAAAGAGTGGTGCTAAAAATGAAAATTGTGCTTTAAGAAAGTAACAAGTTCATTCTGTGGGATTGGTGTGGTATAGGGTTCAGGAAGATAACTCTGCTCTGAAAGGATGACTTACTATCCAATCCATCTCCACTGTCATGATTTTAGGTCAGAGTCTGATTATAATAATGGAAATTATCCTATTTGGTGTGGAAAACTGTTAGCTCAGACACATATGGATGGAAACGTGGTTACTAACAGCTGAAACAGCTCTTGTTTCACACTGTGTTTTTGCTATTTCAAAAATTTGTTGTATATGAGGTATCAAGATAAATTATCAGTGTCCTTGGTCTACTATGACCAATACCCCACCAAATCCTTCCGACAAATCTGCAAGGAATGAATGAAAACAAGCATTCTGATAGTATTGCATAGCAATACCCAGTCCCCTACCGGCCGTATGTATCGCTCCGGCCGTATGTATCGCTGGCATGTCGGTGAAATTTTTTAAGTCCAAGGCCTGTAAATGCATCAAAAAGCAGTGGAGCGGAAAGAAACTCGAACTTGATGTGTAAGTCATGGTGGTTGATGTACACACCGAAAATCAGCTCTATATGTAGCAGCGTTTAGAAAAAAAGTGCGGAAAAATTTTTTATCAGTGAAATTTTGTAAGTACAAGGCCCTTAATTGCGTGAAAAAGCAGTGGAGCGGGACGAAACTCAAACTTGATGTGTAAGTCATGGTGGTTGATGTACACACCGAAAATCAGCTCTATATGTAGCAGCGTTTAGAAAAAAAGTGCGGAAAAATGTTTTATCAGTGAAATTTTGTAAGTCCAAGGCCCGTAAATGCGTGAAAAAGCAATGGAGCAGGACGAAACTCGAACTTGATCTGTAAGTCATGGTGGTTGACTTACACAGCAAAAGTCAGGTGAATATCTACCAGCATTTAGAAAAAAAAGTCCGGAAAACTGATTTATCAGAGAAATTTTTAACTCCAAGGCCAGTAAATCCGTGAAAAACGAGTGGACCGGAACGAAACTCGAACTTGATCTGTAAGTGATGGTGGGTGACTTACACACCAAAACTCAGCCCAATATGTACCAGCGTTTAGGAAAAAAGACGGAAAACTGAATTGCCGGACAGATGGACAGATGGACAGACGGACAGACAGACGGATGGAGTGCTAACCTGAAGTCCCCTTCGGCTTCGCCGGTAGGGGACTAATAAGTAGCCCTGATCTAACCGTTACATAACTGATCTGGAAAAGGTTGCATATATGCTACTTAGATGATAGTTATTGCAGTTTGTTTGCATTGTGCTTTTATATAAATGTTATTGATACATTAAATATGTAGTGTACTGCGCTAAACCAGGCTATAAGTTCATGAGAAATTAACAAATGTTCCTAAGGTAAACTAATGTTCCCAGGATTGCCAAAATTGTTGAAAGTGAAACAATGTTATTTTTGCATTCGAACTTTGAAATAAGTAAGCAACACATAAAAACTGTGATGTCTTTGTTTTCTAAATGATACCTTAAAACATGATAGGAAATAGAACAGACAAGTGTCTCAAACAATTAGGTCTAAATAAACTTGGATATGGTTGTTGGATTTATCAAAATATTGATAAAAGTGTTTAACTACTTGTATTGGTGTTTAATGCCATTTTAACAGCTAGGTCATATAATGATGGTTAGTGCACCTGTGCATGTGTTTCCTGGCTTTCTCACACCAGTACTGACACAACTTTCTTTCCAAGTCACTGACTACTTTTCTCACATACATCAGAGGTGACAGTCTAAGAATTGCAGAGAGAAAGTTTGAACCAGGTATCGAACTCCCAACCACCAGGTTACAAGGCAGATACACTATCCACTGAGCAACCCTAGTAGGCTGATAAAAGTGTCATTTGGATGATTTTGACAAGCTGCACTTTGTATGTATATTTTAAATAATTAGCATGTTGATTTTGGCATTTTAACGAAAGAGCCCGATTAATTATTTCAGAAATTCTACTTCATTTTCAAGAATCCATCCAATATTCATAGATATTTGAGTTTTGTGGGTCGAACTGTATTTCAATGCAGTTTTTTCCCTACATAAGACAAACAAACAACAGAAAAAAAGTAGAAATGTGTCACTGACAGAAATGCTCCTGCCACATGACAAAGGTCACAGTCATGGTGTAATTTCAAACTCAAACAAGGACCTACAGCCAAACTTATAGACAAAAAAAAAAAAATTATTCACTGTGTATGCAAAAATTTTCACAAAGCATTATGACATTGAGCTTTGAGCTGGCAACACTGGTTTGCTTGTAACATGTCAGTTCAAGGTAATTATTTGTGCCAAATTATTTTGAGATCCAAAAATACACATCAAAGTTAAGGGCCAGACATGAACACAACCTTTTCCAAGAACAGGCGCATACAGGGATATCACTATACGCCTATTCACCATCAATCTCATGGCAGAGGCATAATAAGGGCAGTTGCCTGCAAATATAATAATTCTCGAAGCATAAGTCTGACAAACTTAATTTTGTTTTTTGCTAGCAAGTAATTTTCAGCAAGAATCCAAAAATCGTGAGAAAAATACAGACTGCTTTATGCACTGCTGATAATCTGCATCTGAAGTGAAAGTAAGGGAGATAAATCCAACACTCAGGTCAATGTTAACCTGATATATCATGACACCCTTATTTTATGTTCTTAGTAGCTTTACAAACTAATGTTAAAATGACTCCACTGGTTGTTTAAAGAGTTATGGCCTACACAAGTTTTTACCACCAGGGGAGATAACTGAAAATATATGTAGTACACCAGAGCAAAAAAAATTCTTTAATGCGCCTCTTCTTCTTGATGTTCAAAGCATTCCTATCCATTATCACCAAAATGTCTCCATTGGTAGAGGATTTTGATCTAAAGAAAATTTTAAAAAACCATGGGAGATAACTAGAAATAGTCAGAGTTGTCTTTTTTTGTATAAAATATACCTACTTATAACTTTCACAGCTTGATGAAGTATCATGAAAATATATCAATGGGTTAAAAAGTTATGACCTTCACAGAACTTAGGAACTATGGCATATAACTCGAGTTCAACCAACCACTGTGACCTTGAATTTTGAGCTGGTGACATGTTGCACACGACACATCATCCATCCATGGTGATAATTTGTGCCATATTATTTTAGAATCGGACCATGCACCTGAAGTTATTTGCCAGACACAACCACCACTGTTTACCATAACTGTACCCAATACATGTATTGACAAAGTTCAACCAATGCTATGACCTTGACATTTGAGCTGGCAACACTAATGTTGCGACATGTTGTCTATCCATGATGACATTTGAGCCAAATTATTATATAATCAAACCATACATCTGGAAGTTATTGGCCGGACAGGAACACCTGTCATCGCTATAATTGTAACAAAATTGACAAAGTTCAACCAAGCGCTGTGACATTGACCTCCGAGATGGTGACACAAATGTTGCACGGGACATGTTATCTATCCATCGTGATCATTTGTACCACATTATTTTAAAATCAGACCATGCACCTGGAAGTTTTTGTGTGGACACAACCACCTCTGTTTTCTGAACACACACACACACACAGAGACATGGACACCACTATATGCACCCCCCCCCCATTTCATGGCAGAGGCATAAAAATGCCTCGCAGATACTAAACTAAGTTATAAAAGAACTTCTTTATATGAAAATGTATTGACCAAGCTTTACCTTGTGTCTGTCTATATACCTGATATAGCTTTTATATTTTTATGTAATTGTTAACTAGCATGCAGACAAAAATAATTTAATACAGAATTAATATATTAATGGTTGGATGATGTTTAACCCTGTTTTCATCATTGTTTCAGTTATATTGTGGCAGCCAGCTTTCCTGGAGTTTCTTTTGCCATAACTCCGCACAATAGTCTTTCCAAGCCATTGGCTGCTTTCCCAAAATATTCAAAAGTATTCTAACAGCTAATTTGCATGTGTTATTGAGTTGAAATCAGACAATATCAATACATATATATATGTAGACCCAGTAGATGAATCTTTTGAGAGCAGCAAGTCTTGGATTGTCCCCAATATCGGTTTAATATTGGTTCCCCCACTCAGTCTAAATTCTTCTCACAGAAAACATCTTTGAGATATTTTAAACCAACAGGGATTACATTCACATAGGAAAAAATGACTAATTTTCAGTATTAAATACACATTGTGACAATTATACAACCCAACTAATAATGATAAAATAAAAGCCTCTGTATTACAAAGGTAAGCCATTCCTCAAATTGTGTACCTCCTAACATGAAAACAAAAAGAAATAAATATGAACCATACTCTGTGAAAAGGGCACTTAATGCATCTGCAGGAAAAAAAAAAAAGTATCAACCCAGGTCAGCCTGCACAGTTGGCGTAGGCTGACCTGGGCTGATACTTTTCACTACTGGTCATTTTTCTGTATGTCCAATGACCAGTCTACTTCATGATTCAGTCAGTTGTTAAAAAAAGTGGCTATTATGGAGCCATAATTATATACTGGGTACATGTAATGGCTTGCTTGGTGTAATGTATTACAGAGATGCATTTAGCTCCCTTTTGCCAGGGCATGGCTAATATCATTTTTTTTTTGCATGAAAAAGATCTTTATCCTACAACATTGTGCTAAACTTTGAGCAACTTAAATGGAATATGAGGCATACCTAAATGAGTGTGACTGGAAGTCTTAAATGGGTGGCAAAAAGAATAGGGTCCACTCTTTTATCAGCACTGGATTTAATTTTAAACTTAAAATTGCCCCAATGCTGTTTTACAGTCAATGATCCTATTAACCTTGGTGCTTGGCTGCAAGGGATGCATTTATAGAGTCAGATCATACAAAATTGAAACCTACCATACTGAAGAATAGCAAAGTTGCTATCTTATATCATACATGAAAGAAAGAAAATGAATGAATGAATGAATGAAGTAAGTAAGTAAGTGAGTAACAAAGTAAGTGATTGACAGCTTTGGTCATTCAGAGCATATACTTGTCTGTATTGACTCTTAACCAAACAACCTTGAGGGAGAGAGCTGAAGAAAAAATTGTAGGACAAGGAGAAAATGCTGGTAACCAGCATTTCTCCATTTCCTACAATGTTTTCTCTCCTTTCAAAGACAATTTTCAGCATTTAAGCAACATTTAATATGTCATCTTCAGATACTTTCAATTTGGAACATGCGGTAATTGTTTGATAAAGAGTTCAAAAATGATAAAATGGAATGTTTTGGCTTAAAACTATTTGAACAACATGATGAATTGATAGTAAAAAAGTTTAATTGAAGAAGGTTTATGTATAATCTTGATATGCTTAAAAAATACATTATTGAGTGGCTGGGCAGTCCCTGCCTACCCAAAAGTTTTAAATGAATAAGTTGAGAAAGCAATAACAAGATTTTATCTAAGAAAATTTTAAAAAAGGAGAGAAAACCATACACATACATGTACATAAATGTAACAAATATATAGATATTAAAAGCTTTACATGTCTATTTGATAAACCTTCCAAGTGCCAAATAAACCAAGTGGATATGGAACACAGACAAAGAAAAATGTCATTTCAAGGCTGTACTTCGCAAAACATGTCAGTACTTATTAGGCAGAGCAGATCTAAGAGCAAGCTACATTGTACAGTCTAATCCTGATCTGCACTAGCCTGAAGAAAAATCTATAGTTCTGAAAGGCACTTCAGAAGTTAAGATCCTTATCATTCAACATTTCATTATTAACCTTGTATAGACTGACACACTAAAAAATGTGTGGTCTTAACCCATTAGCAAACAATCCTGAGTCTTAAAGACTTCAGGAAGAAAGGCTTTGGCAAACATTTTGGGAAAAGAGGAAAATGCTGGTAACCAGAATTTTCTTCATTCCCCTAAATGTTTTTCATCCTTTAAAGGGCAAATTTTATCTTTCATGCTATATTTGAGATGGTGTTTGTGAATGCCTTTAATTTTGACAAGTCTAGAATTTTGTTGTTTGGTAAAGAGTTAAGTCTCATAATATGCATGGACAAAAAACTGATATTGTCTCTGGCAGTGAAAAGGTAAGATAAATGCATTCACATAACATATGAAAATGGTATTTTTTTGATGGATAAAATTGTTTTTCTGTTATATGTACCTGGTTTTTGATAAAAATGCTCAGATGAGGTTACCTTTGCAAATGAAACACAAATGAAAATGCTGCCCCCAAATAGACCGACAAACCTTTCAGGCTTGCCTTGATCTGTCATTGGTGACAGTTTATTCTCTATATTTTTGTTTTTTCAAGATACAAAATTCTTGATCAAAATAAATCAATCTTTCCTGGATCCCACCCAGTAATCAACTCTGCTCTGACTACATGTATCTTTCTATGTTTCCTGGATTCTAACCAGTCCCAGGAAGTCATCAATTGGGCAAGGACAACCTTTCTGAGCAATGCATTACAACAATAATTTTGTTTAACCCATTACCACACAACTGAATTTTAGACTTGTCCAAATTGAAAGCAATTGCAGACAACAATTTAAATGTGGCTCAAATGATAGAATTTGTCTTTAAAATTTGAGGAAAACATTTTGGGAAAAAGGAGGAAATGATGGTTATCAGCATTTTCTCCTTTTTCCACAATGTTTTCAAAAGGCTTCATATAATGGGGTCGTTAAAACTCAGGATTGTGGTAAAGGGTAAATATGTGTTAATCTGTCACTTATTTTTTCTGAACGTAATTGATTTACTTCATTAAAGCCATTTTCAAAATTTACATGAACAGATTTAACTTACTAATCACCCAAAAGTTTTAAATGAAAAAGATGAGAAAGCAATAACAAGATTTGATCAAAGAAAAATTTAAAAAAGGAGAGAAAACTGTACATATACATGTACATAAATGTAAAAAATATATAGATACTAAAGGCTAAACATGTCTATTTGATAAACCTTCCAAGTGCCAAATAAACCAAGTGGACATGGAACAGAGACAAAGAAAAATGTCATTTCAAGGCTGAACTGTACAAAACATGTAAGTACTTATTAGGCAGAGCAGATCTAAGAGCATGCTACATTTTAGGTCTTATCCTGATCTGCACTAGCCTGAAAAAAAATGTATAGTTTTGAAAGGCACTTCAGAGGTTAAGATCCTTATCATACATCATTTCATTATTAACCTTGTATAAACTGACACACTAAAAAAAATGTGTGGTCTTTACCCATTAGCAAACAATCCTGTGTATTAAAGACTTCAGGAAGAAAGGCTTTGGCAAACATTTTGGGAAAAGAGGAAAATGCTGGTAACCAGAATTTTCTCCATTCCCCTCAATGTTTTTCATCCTTAAAAGGGCAAATTTTATCTTTCATGCTATATTTGAGATGGTGTTTGTAAATGCCTTTAATTTTGACAAGTCTAGAATTTTGTTGTTTGGTAAAGAGTTAAGTCTCATAATATGCATGGACAAAAAACTGATATTGTCTCTGGCAGTGAAAAGGTAAGATAAATGCATTCACATAACCTATGAAAATGGTCTTTTTTTATGGATAAATTGTTTTTCAGTTATATGTACCTGGTTTTTGATAAAAATGCTCAGATGAGGTTACCTTTGCAAATGAAACACAAATGAAAATGCTGCCCCTGAATAGACCGGCAAACCTTTCTGGCTTGCCTTGATCTGTCATTGGTGACAGTTTATCTCTATATCTTTGTTTTTTCAAGATACAAAATTCTTGATCAAAATACATCAATCTTTCCTGGATCCCACCCAGTAATCAACTCTGCTCTGACTACATGTATCTTTCTATGTTTCCTGGATTCTAACCAGTCCCAGGAAGTCATCAATTGGACAAGGACAACCTTCCTGAGCAATGCATTACAACAATAATTTTGTTTAACCCATTACCACACAAATAAATTTTAGACTTGTCCAAATTGAAAGCAGTTGCAGACAACAATTTAAATGTGGCTCAAATGATAGAATTTGTCTTTAAAATTTGTGGAAAACATTTTGGGAAAAGGAGAAAATGCTGGTTACCAGCATTTTCTCCTTTTTCCACAATGTTTTCAAAAGGCTTCATATCATGGGGTCGTTAAAACTCAGGATTGTGGTAAAGGGTTAATATGTGTTAATCTGTCACTTATTTTTTCCGAACGTAATTGATTTACTTTATTTAAGCCATTTTCATAATTTACAAGAACAGATTTAAATGACTAATCACCCAAAAGTTTTAAATGAAAAAGATGACAAAGCAATAACAAGATTTGATCAAAGAAAAATTTAACAAGCGCGGCAAATTGTCGCAAGATACGCCCGTCTTACCCCAAGTTGTAAAGTTGGGGCATAATAATGATAAAGGGGAGGTATAGAAAAATAGTAGTGCAGAATATTTTTTTTTTACTGTTGATTGAAGATAATGGCAGTGTATTTGTGTTGACGGAACTCTTGTTTATACACTTTATGTTGATATCCATAGATACGATAGTGTTGAATTTAAGCCTGAAAAATGACTAAGGGCAATAAGAAAAAGTTAAGGAAGCAATAGTTATGTTTCTAATAATCTGAGATGTATGCATCACTGAAATTTCATATACATAGGTAGTGTAGTAAGAGAGATATGCTGCTGACAAAATTTAAGTATGAAAAAGAAGAAAGGGCAATTACTCATAAGGAAGGAAGATTTATTCTTTGTGTACACTGCACCCCATATGATTACAACAAACACAACTGTCAAATTTAAAGTTAATAGGTTTTAAGATGTGTAAGTTATGCTACCTGGATGCCTGTACGCCATGGCTGATCCCATAATACATCCTGTCTTGAAAGGGTGCATAAAAAATAAGCAATTTATATTTCATGTGCACTGCACTACCCCTTGATGAGATGTATCCAGCCCTAAAATTTCATAACCCGAGGTAGTATAGTTTGAGAGATATGCATCATACAAAATTCAAGTTCGAAAAAAAAAACAAGAAAGGGCAATAACTGAAAAATTAAGCAAGCAAGAGTTGAAATTTATATGCACAGCACTTCCCGTTGATGGAACGTATCCACGCATGAAATTTCATATCCTTAGCTAGTATAGTTCTGAAGATATGCACTGGACAAAATTAAAGTTTCAAAATAAAGAAAGAGCAATAAGTCAAAAATTAAGCAAGAGTTATGGTTCATGTGCACTGCACTCCCAGTTGATGAGATCTATCTACTCATGAAATTTCATAGCCATAGGTAGTATAGTTTTGGAGATATGCTCGAGACAAAATTCAAGTATGAAAATAAGTCAAAAATTAAGGAAGGAAGAGTTATGATTCCTGTGCACTGCACTCCCCCTTAATGAGATGTATGCAGGCATGAAATTTCATAACCCTAGGTAGTATAGTTTTGGAGATATTCACCGCAGAAAATGCAAGTATGAAAAAGAAGAAAGGGCAATAACTGAAAAATTGAGGAAGCAAGAGTTATGATTCCTGTGCACTGCACTCCCCCTTAATGAGATGTATGCAGACATGAAATTTCATAACCGTAGGTAGTATAGTATTGGAGATATTCACCGGACAAAATTCAAGTATGAAAAACAAGAAAGGGCAATAACTGAAAAATTAAGGCAGCAAGAGTTATGATTCCTGTGCACTGCACTCCCGCTTGATGAGATCTATCCATGCATGAAATTTCATAACCGTAGGTAGTATAATTTTGGAGATATGCTCCGGACAAAATTCAAGTATGAAAAACAACAAAGGGCAATAAGTCAAAAATTAAGGAAGCGAGAGTTATGATTCCTGTGCACTGCACTCCCCCTTGATGAGATCTATCCACTCATGAAATTTCATAACCCTAGGTAGTATAGTATTGGAGATATTCACCTGACAAAATTCAAGTATGAAAAACAAGAAAGGGCAATAACTGAAAAATTAAGGAAGCAAGAGTTATGATTCCTGTGCACTGCACTCCCCCTTGATGAGATCTATCCACTCATGAAATTTCATAACCGTAGGTAGTATAGTTTTGGAGATATGCTCCGGACAAAGAACTGGACGCCGCCCGCCCGCCCGCCACGGGTGATCCCATAATACGTCCCGTCTTCAACGGGCGTATAAAAAAGGAGAGAAAACCATACATATATGTGTACATAAATGTAACAAATATATAGATATTAAAAGCTAAACATGTCTATTTGATAAACCTTCCAAGTGCCAAATAAACCAAGTGGACATGGAACAGAGACAAAGAAAAATGTCATTTCAAGGCTGAACTTTGCAAAACATGTCAGTACTTATTAGGCAGAGCAGATCTAAGAGTAGGCTACATTGTACAGTTTAATCCTGATCTGCACTAGCCTGAAAAAAAAAATCTATAGTCTTGAAAGGCACTTCAGAGGTTAAGATCCTTATCATTCAACATTTCATTATTAACCTTGTATAGACTGACACACTAAAAAAAATGTGTGGTCTTAACCCATTAGCAAACAATCCTGAGTCTTAAAGACTTCAGGAAGAAAGGCTTTGGCAAACATTTTGGGAAAAGAGGAAAATGCTGGTAACCAGAATTTTCTCCATTCCCCTCAATGTTTTTCATCCTTAAAAGAGCAAATTTTATCTTTCATGCTATATTTGAGATGGTGTTTGTAAATGCCTTTAATTTTGACAAGTCTAGAATTTTGTTGTTTGGGAAAGAGTTAAGTCTCATAATATGCATGGACAAAAAATTGATATTATCTCTGGCAGTGAAAAGGTTAGATAAATGCATTCACATAACATATGAAAATGGTCTTTTTTTGATGGATAAAATTGTTTTTCAGTTATATGTACCTGGTTTTTGATAAAAATGCTCAGATGAGGTTACCTTTGCAAATGAAACACAAATGAAAATGCTGCCCCCGAAAAGACTGACAAACCTTTCTGGCTTGCCTTGATCTGTCATTGGTGACAGTTTATCTCTATATTTTTGTTTTTTCAAGATTCAAAATTCTTGATCAAAAGACATCAATCTTTCCTGGATCCCACCCAGTAATCAACTCTGCTCTGACTACATGTATCTTTCTATGTTTCCTGGATTCTAACCAGTCCCAGGAAGTCATCAATTGGGCAAGGACAGTCTTTCTGAGCAATGCATTACAACAATAATTTTGTTTAACCCATTACCACACAAATAAATTTTAGACTTGTCCAAATTGAAAGCAATTGCAGACAACAATTTAAATGTGGCTCAAATGATAGAATTTGTCTTTAACATTTGTGGAAAACATTTTGGGAAAAGGAGAAAATGCTGGTTACCAGCATTTTCTCCTTTTTCCACAATGTTTTGAAAAGGCTTCATGTCATAGGGTCGTTAAAACTCGGGATAGTGGTAAAGGGTTAATATGTGTTAATCTGTCACTTATTTTTTCCGAACGTAATTGATTTACTTTATTTAACCCTTTCCCAAATGACGAATTTTGGACTGGTCCAAATCGAAAGAGTTAGCAGACGACAATTTTAAATTTGATGAAAATGGCAGAAAGTTCTTTAAAAGGGTAGAAAACACTGTTGGAAAAGGAGAAATTGCTCGTTACGAGCAATTTCTCCTTTTCCCACACTGTTTTCAAAAGAGTTGTACTGCAGACACGTGAAAACCAGGGCTTGTTTGGGAAAGGGTTAAGCCATTTTCAAAATTTACATGAACAGATTTAACTTACTAATCACCCAAAAGTTTTAAATGAAAAAGATGAGAAAGCAATAACAAGATTTGATCAAAGAAAAATTTAAAAAAGGAGATTAAACCGTACATATACATGTACATAAATGTAACAAATATATAGATATTAAAAGCTTTACATGTCTATTTGATAAACCTTCCAAGTGCCAAATAAACCAAGTGGACATGGATCAGAGACAATGAAAAATGTCATTTCGAGGTTGAACTTCGCTAAACATGTAAGTACTTATTAGGCAGAGCAGATCTAAGAGCAGGCCACATTGTACAGTCTAATCCTGATCTGCATAGCCTGAAAAAAAAATGTATAGTTTTGAAAGGCACTTCAGAGGTTAAGATTCTTATCATACATCATTTCATTATTAACCTTGTATAAACTGACACACTAAAAAAAATGTGTGGTCTTAACCCATTAGTAAACAATCCTGTGTATTAAAGACTTCAGGAAGAAAGGCTTTGGCAAACATTTTGGGAAAAGAGGAAAATGCTGGTAACCAGAATTTTCTCTATTCCCCTCAATGTTTTTCATCCTTAAAAGGGCAAATTTTATCTTTCATGCTATATTTGAGATGGTGTTTGTAAATGCTTTTAATTTTTACAAGTCTAGAATTTTGTTGTTTGGGAAAGAGTAAAGTCTGATAATATGCATGGACAAAAAACTGATATTGTCTCTGGCAGTGAAAAGGTAAGATAAATGCATTCACATAACCTATGAAAATGGTCTTTTTTTCATGGATAAAATTGTTTTTCAGTAATATGTACTTGGGTTTTGATTGAACAGCTCAGATGAAGTTAACTTTGCTTTTATGAAATGCAGCTGCTGTCCCTGAATAGACCGACAAACCTTTCTGGCTTGCCTTGATCTGTCATTGGTGACAGTTTATCTCTATGTTTTTGTTTTTTCAAGAATCAAAATTCTTGATCAAAAGACATCAATTTTTCCTGGATCCCACCCAGTAATCAACTCTGCTCTGACTACATGTATCTTTCTATGTTTCCTGGATTCTAACCAGTCCCATGAAGTCATAAATTGGACAAGGACGACCTTTCGGAGCAATACATTACAACAATAATTTTGTTTAACCCATTACCACACAACTAAATTTTAGACTAGTTCAAATTGAAAGCAATTCAGACAACAATTAAAATGTGGCTCAAATGATAGAATTTGTCTTTAAAAATTGTGGAAAACATTTTGGGAAAAGGAGAAAATGCTGGTAACTAGCATTTTCTCCTTTTTCCACAATGTTTTCAAAAGGCTTCATATAATGGGGTCGTTAAAACTCAGGATTGTGGTAAAGGGTAAATATGTGTTAATCTGTCACTTATTTTTTCCGAACGTAATTGATTTATTTTATTAAAGCCATTTTCATAATTTGCATGAACAGATTTAACTTACTAATCACCCAAAAGTTTTAAATGAAAAAGTTGAGAAAGCAATAACAAGATTTGATCTAAGAAAATTTTAAAAAAGGAGATTAAACCGTACATATACATGTACATAAATGTAACAAATATATAGATATTAAAAGCTAGACATGTCTATTTGATAAACCTTCCAAGTGCCAAATAAACCAAGTGGACATGGAACAGAGACAAAGAAAAATGTCATTTCAAGGCTGAACTTTGCTAAACATGTCAGTACTTATTAGGCAGAGCAGATCTAAGAGCAGGCTACATTTTAGTATAATCCTGATCTGCACTAACCTGAAAAAAATCTGTAGTTTTGAAAGGCACTTCAGAGTTTAAGATCCTTATCATTCAACATTTCATTATTAACCTTGTATAGACTGACACACTAAAAAAATGTGTGGTCTTAACCCATTAGCAAACAATCCTGAGTCTTAAAGACTTCAGGAAGAAAGGCTTTGGCAAACATTTTGGGAAAAGAGGAAAATGCTGGTAACCAGAATTTTCTTCATTCCCCTAAATGTCTTTCATCCTTTAAAGGGCAAATTTTATCTTTCATGCTATATTTGAGATGGTGTTTGTAAATGCCTTTAATTTTGACAAGTCTAGAATTTTGTTGTTTGGGAAAGAGTTAAGTCTCATAATATGCATGGACAAAAAACTGATATTGTCTCTGGCAGTGAAAAGGTAAGATAAATGCATTCACATAACCTATGAAAATGGTCTTTTTTTGATGGATAAAATTGTTTTTCTTTTATATGTACCTGGTTTTTGACAAAAATGCTCAGATGAGGTTACCTTTGCAAATGAAACACAAATGAAAATGCTGCCCCTGAATAGACCGACAAACCTTTCTGGCTTGCCTTGATCTGTCATTGGTGACAGTTTATCTCTATATCTTTGTTTTTTCAAGATACAAAATTCTTGATCAAAAGACATCAATTTTTCCTGGATCCCACCCAGTAATCAACTCTGTTCTGACTACATGTATCTTTCTATGTTTCCTGGATTCTAACCAGTCCCAGGAAGTCATCAATTGGACAAGGACAACCTTCCTGAGCAATGCATTACAACAATAATTTTGTTTAACCCATTACCACACAAATAAATTTTAGACTTGTCCAAATTGAAAGCAATTGCAGACAACAATTTAAATGTGGCTCAAATGATAGAATTTGTCTTTAAAATTTGTGGAAAACATTTTGGCAAAAAGGAGAAAATGCTGGTTACCAGCATTTTCTCCTTTTTCCACAATGTTTTGAAAAGGCTTCATATAATGGGGTCGTTAAAACTCGGGATTGTGGTAAAGGGTTAATATGTGTTACTCTGTCACTTATTTTTTCCGAACGTAATTGATTTACTTTATTTAAGCCATTTTCATAATTTACATGAACAGATTTAACTTACTAATCACCCAAAAGTTTTAAATGAAAAAGATGAGAAAGCAATAACAAGATTTGATCAAAGAAAAATTTAAAAAAGGAGAGAAAACCATACATATACATGTACATAAATGTAAAAAATATATAGATATTAAAAGCTAAACATGTCTATTTGATAAACCTTCCAAGTGCCAAATAAACCAAGTGGACATGGAACAGAGACAAAGAAAAATATCATTTCAAGGCTGAACTTCGCAAAACATGTCAGTACTTATTAGCCAGTGCAGATCTAAGAGCAGGCCACATTGTACAGTCTAATCCTGATCTGCACAGCCTGAAAAAAAATGTATAGTTTTGAAAGGCACTTCAGAGGTTAAGATTCTTATCATTCAACATTTCATTATTAACCTTGTATAGATTGACACACTGAAAAAAATGTGTGGTTTTAACCCATTGGTAAACAATCCTGAGTCTTAAAGACATCAGGAAGAAAGGCTTTGGCAAACATTTTGGGAAACAGGAAAATGCTGGTAACCAGAATTTTCTCCATTCCCCTCAATGTTTTTTCATCCTTAAAAAGGCAAATTTTATCTTTCATGCTATATCTGAGATGGTGTTTGTAAACGCTTTTAATTTTTACAAGTCTAGAATTTTGTTGTTTGGTAAAGAGTAAAGTCTCATAATATGCATGGACAAAAAAACTGATATTGTCTCTGGCAGTGAAAAGGTAAGATAAATGCATTCACCTAACCTATGAAAATGATCTTTTTTTTAATGGATAAAATTGTTTTTCAGTTATATGTACCTTGGTTTTGATAAAAATACTCAGACAATGTTACCTTTGCAACTGAAATACAGCTGCTGCCCCTGAATAGACCGACAAACCTTTCTGGCTTGCCTTGATCTGTCATTGGTGACAGTTTACCTCTGTTTTTGTTTTTTCAAGATTCACAATTCTTAATCAAAAGACATCAATCTTTCCTGGATCCCACCCAGTAATCAACTCTGCTCTGACTGCATGTATCTTATTATGTTTCCTGGATTCTAACCAGTGCAACAAAATCATCTATTCGGCAAAGACAACCTTTCTGAGCAATGAATTACAACAATAATTGGTTTTAATATGTGCTATTGCTAATCTGTCACTTATTTTTTTTCGAAAGTAACTAATTTACTTTATTAAAGCCATTTCCATAATTTACATGAACAGATTTAACTTACTAATCAACCTATAATTCCAATTCTGTTATTTTACAATCAGTCTTATCAAGTTTGGATTTAAGATCCTTAACATCAAAGATTGCATGAGATTATGAATTATTTCTGTTGTACATTTGGATCTAAGATCCTTAACATCAAAGATTGCATGAAATAAAATAATGAAATAAAAACTTTTTTTTTTTTTACATTTGGATCTAGGATCAAACATTGTATGAGATAATGAATTACTTCTTTTACTTTTGGATCTAACCTTCTTAGCAACATGCTAATTCCTGAAGACTCAGGTCAAAAGGAAATGCAGAGTTCATTTCAGACCAAATTGTGAACAAAAAACATGGTTTAATATCAATGCAACAAGAAGTTAATGGTTGGCTGGGTGGGCCACAAAAAAAAAAAAGCAAACAAGTGCAAGAACAGTTACTTGCTTGTTGATTTCCAGTTACTCTAAATTTGAATTTTTGCAGTAATAGTGCCAATAATGAAAGTATGAATTCCTAATTTGCATGTTCAGAGCTCCAGATAAGAGGGAGTGATGGTATTCTAAATCCATTATTTCTCTTCCAAATCCTATGTTGTGGGTACTCATTAGAATCATGTGAATGAGACAATTTTAATGAGTTCCCATAACACAGGGTTTAGTGGAGAATAACTAATATTTTCAATTCTATAATGAAAATCATCCTTCTGTCTGCTCTGTATTTTTTTTTTGTAATTCACTCATACTGACAAATCCTAAATTTTAGTTGGAAATGTTTTTCCATGTCCTGGTCAGTTTCTTTAAAATCATTTACCTCAATTAGGTTGGCCCATACAAAAATTATTTAGGGGCCAAGGGCCAAGCTCAGATAAAAACTGAAATGAACCCTGCAAATTAACTCTTTACCAAATGACAAATTGGATTTGTCCAAATTGGAAACATAGCAGATGACAAATTACATGTGGCTCAAATGCTGCAAATTGTCTTTGTAGGTAGGAAAACATTGTGGGAAAAAAGACAATGCTATTTCTTTTTTCCCACATTGTTTTTTAAGGCCTTACTTTTTCTTCAGGATTGTGAAAAAAGCAAGATCATTCGGTAAAGGGTTAAATTAGACATTTAAAAACAGAACAGAAAAAAAACTTAAGTAATAAGAAATAACATTTACTTTCATTTGTATACGATATAGTTAGGATTTAAGATCCTCCACATCAAATAAGGTATGCTGACAATACTTTAGTGGCTATCACAAATCCCTTTGGTTTACTTACTCTTAAAAATGTTTAACCCTTTCCCAAACAAGCCCTGGTTTTCACGTGTCTGCAGTACAAGTCTTTTGAAAACACTGTAGGAAAAGGAGAAATTGCTCGTAACGAGCAATGTCTCCTTTTCCCACAGTGTTTTCTACCCTTTTTGATAACTTTCTGCCATTTTCATCAATTCTAAAATTGCCATCTGCAAACTCTTTCAATTTGGACCAGTCCAAAATTTGTCGTTTGGGAAAGGGTTAAGTTAATGTGTGTCAGATAGACACACATCATGTTATGATACTTCAAAGTGTATCACACCTATCAATTTCATAGACATGGTGCTAATTTAAAGGATTCATCTCTCATAAAGTTTTATGTCATTTTGTACCAGTTAACAATTAAATACTTTTAATACTTTAGAACTTGCACACAGTTCTTTTTCTGCACTACTCTGAAACTCAAGACCATTGATATACATATGAGCCAATACGCTGAAGAGTCAAAATAATAGAAAAAAGTCAGAACTATAATTTAAAGAGTCATACCCGTGATAAATGTTTTCATCCTTTCTTGACATATCACATCCTCGTTATTTATATACATGTAGCTGTCAAACATTGAATAAAATTTTGTCATTCTTTTGAGGACAATAATCATGTAATTCATACTTAATAGGACAGATGTTATTAAGTCAATAGCAGACCATTAGTTTTCAAGCACTTGGTCCATGCTGAAAGTCATTGGGGCAAGAAACATGACCTTCACTGATCTGTTTCTGGCAGAAAATCTAAATTACGTTCAAGTGTTAACCTGAGTATGATTGGTCTAATTCAAATTATTTGTAAGGTTACAATAAAGTATTTTGTGATTTATTAAAATTAACAAAGTTCAGCTTCAATTCAATATTTGCAATTGGGTTGGTTGTCCCACCCAAAAGACCCAACCTTTGGCTGAATTCTTAGACATAAGCATCAGTAAAAAGAAATATAGTTCATCCAAAGGCACCCATTTTTAAGTTTTAATGTGCAATACAGTAAGACTATAAATAATTGTTGATTGTCACAAATCTACCTAATCAATATAATGTGACTTCATCCATATTAGATTATTTATAGTTTCCGGTAATGTCCATTTTTTATTGAAGCATCTTTGCAAAATAATACTAGTCATACTGACACATGCATTGGGTTGGTTGATGGTTAGGGTGTAGCAAGAAAGGGGTAGTTGAAGAGTACCAGTATATTGAGTTTTTGCTAGAAGTACTTAGTCTTAGAATCACTAAAAAAATAAAGGATATCATAGGCATAATGTAACAAAATGCATAGACTGATGTCAAGTGGGTCATAATACATTTAGAACTGCTCTAATACAGTTTGTCACAGAGACAGATAATGTATGTTATATCAACTTATAACAGTCAAAGATTTAGCAAGACATCATAAATTTTGTTGGTCATTTTTAGTTTTTGGTAAGTAGATCTATATGGTATTGATTTGTATTGATTTTTGGTATAACTGAAATTATCCATGAAATTATTTAAAACACACACACACACACACAAAATAGGTAGATTTGTCCACAGAGTAAAATTGACATTCATGATACTATGCCTTCTTTTTTCTTTATTTAAAGTGGCTGATTCCAGAACATGGCCTTATAAAATAAAGCAGAGCACTGTAGGTTGAAGGCAGAGTGTAGCCTCTCAGTAAAATGGCACAGTTTGAGTGCAGCTCGTGTTTTGAAATTGTATGCAAACTCTCTAACTTTGTTACTTTTCAACAGTACATGGCAACCGTATTGTCTTACACCTTTGACTTCATGGCAGACAAAATCAGTTAAGAACTACCAAGTTACCAGTATTAATATACCAGAATATTTGAATATTGATTTTTAGGCAGGTAGAACTACATATAAAATTCAAACCTCAAACATCTCATAGTATACATCTGTATTATATTGCAGAATTTTACCAATTTTTAATAACTGAGCCATCATTGACAGATTTTGTACAATTTTTCATGGCTAAAATTGAGTTTTACCTACCCAATGTAAATTGACTGTTACCTCATCAAAGTCCAATCTGGTCACACTGTAAATCTACAAAGATAATTTTTAAATAAACTTTAAGTTTTGTACAATTATCAATGAATAAAATAAAAATTAAGTTGTTGTAGGTGGAGAAAAATTGTATTTCTAAATAAGTGTATTTATTTCATTCTTTTCGGTAGGTTATTCAGAAATAAAACTGGATTATGGGTTGATATTTCATAGTTAGGACCGATAAAAAATAATGATTTCATATTTTCTAACCCTTCAGTTGAAGGCAAAAACAGTGGTTTCTGCACACTAGTTACCTTGGAAAACAGCACATGCCATTCAAATAGAGGGAAATATGATGTAATTTACATGCTTTAAGCCTATATCTCTCACACTTCACATAATATTGCAATGCATTGTCATGGGACGGGGGTATGTCAAAGTTAATTACTGAAAACAACTGTTCTGGATTTTGATGAAAGTCAAAAAAAGGGGTTAGAAGCATGAAATAAATAGAATATTTGTTTATTGTTTTCTATGAAAGATAGAAATTTATTTCATTCTGTGAACATCATTGGTAATAGTTTAACTCTTGGCTATGCCACTCGTGAGATATTACTGAAGTTCACTCGATGAAATAAATTTCAATCTTTCACCAAAAAGAACCCAAATATCCTCTATATATTTAATCCTTTACCCCACAGTCAGAAGGTTTAACCCATTACCACATGATAAAATTTTAGCCTTGTCTACATCGAAAGCACATGCAGGAAACAAGTTAAATGTTATGTAAAACATAAAAGTTTATGACTTAAAGGGTAGAAAACATTGTGGGAAAAGGAGAAACTGCCGGTTACCAGTATTTTTTCCTTTTCTCACAATAATAATTTCAACTGGCCTCTTCCTGAGGGTTGTTTAAAGTCAGGAATATTTGGTAAAGAGTTAATGACCCTGAGGAAAAAGCCTTTGGTAAACAATGTAGGAAAAAAGAGAAAATGCTAGTAACCTGCATTTTCTCTATTCCCAAGTTTTCTATCCCTTCAAAAATAAATGACATCATTTGAGTCACATTCAATTTTTCGTCTTCAAAGGCTTGCAATCTGCCCTCAGAACATGCAGCCTGATCTAAAACTATACTGTGATAGTCAACCTTTATAGAGCTGAATAAACATAAACTTTTCAGCCTACAATTTAGACCCAATCGATTGCGCTTTCATTGTTACTCTTATCCACTATGTTTCAGCATTTGGCTGACAATATAGATGAAAGATCAAACTGCATGTTTTGCGCAGTCTGATCTTGATCTACACTGACTCAAAGACAATATATAGTTGTTCGGGTTAGCATAATGAATCAGGATTAGACTGTACAGAACACGCAGTCTGATCTGGGATTTACAGTGTAAAATTTTGATATGATGTGTCAGGATCAGACCATGCAGTCTGATCTAGGGTCTACACTGTAAGATATTTAACATAATGCATTAGGGTCAGACTGTACAGAACATCCAGTCTGATCCCAGATCTTTATTGTAAGATATTAATATCATGTATCAGGATCGGACTAAACAAAAAAAAATTGTAGTTTGATCTGGGATGTCTAACATGGTGTATCAGGATAACAATGTGGGGGGAAAACCAGGTAAATTCAGACAAACATATAAATCCCGACGGTTCTCTAAAATCCCCATTTTCGCTATTTTTCTACGAAAAGCAGAACCAATTCCTTAAACCATCACCTCTTTGAGATTGGCTTTCTATCCAATTTAAGGAATTCAATAAGGTAATTATGTCACGCAGATGGTGACTTAGTTTGAGTTTCTTAACCCTTTCCCAAACGACAAAATTTGGACTGATCCAAATTGAAAGAGTTTGCAGACAACAATTTCAAATTTGATGAAAATGGCAGAAAGGTCTCAAAAAGGATAGAAAACACAGTGGGAAAAGAAGAAATTGCTTGTTATGAGCAATTTCTCCTTTTCCCACAGTGTTTTCAAAAGACTTGTACTGCAGACACGTGAAAACCAGGGCTTGTTTGGGAAAGGATTAAAATCATCCACCCACGCGTTCTTTTTGATAGTTAGCCGACTTTAAAACAAGACGGTTTCACACAGGCCCTATTCTCATACCAATAAAAGGTATAGTATGTAGGAAAACAATTATAAAAGTGATGTTTGTTGACACATGAATTAATAAGCAACATGATTATAACAATTTTAACTACTTTTAGAAGGAAAAATGAGAAAATACTTTGTTTACTTTTGGCAGCAATTGTTACTTTAATTCATCATTATTCATATTTATCAAGGATGATTTCAAATGCCTCTGGTACGGAGATAATGGACAGATAAATTAAAATGCTATAACATTTTATAATGATGCTGGAAAAATGGTCTAAGTACCCTCCTGGGGACTGTTTTACTAACAATTTGTAAGTTTTTGTGTAAAAATTATCATAGCTGTACGCCTATGTTCAGAGTTACGCAATTTGTAAATCATTTCACTAAACTTTTGTTACTTTGTGTATGTAAATATTTCTGTAACTCTTCAATTGAAGGCAGAAATAATAGTTCCTGTGCACTTGTTACTTAGGTAAACAGCATGTGCTGTAAAAGCCAGAGGGAAATATGATGCAATTTATGCACTTGTCAGCCTCTTCCGTCAAATATGGATATAATACGTGTGAAGAGAGAAATACTTTGTAAAAAAATTTAAAATTATGACTATTGGAGATATCTGTGAGGATAATTTTAGTTTTTTTCTTGAGTTTGATTAAGTTGTTAAAGAAAATCCTCGGAATAACAAACAAGAGGATTTAGTAACAACCATTCTTATCGATACATTTTATGTCAGTGATCAACTGATTAGAAAAGAATATTATGCAGACTGATAAATCTCATCTCCTAAAATCTCTAATTGATGATTTAGTTTTTTTTAGACAAAAGTTCAAGCTGTCCAAATTGTACCCTTCGATAACCGACTTGTCCCAGTTCCCTCCCTTTTGTGTCTGTATTTTTCCTATCATGTCCGAATTTGCCCATTTTGCAGCAGATTCGAAAAACGCTCTTTCTCAACATCTTGGCTCATATTTCACTAGAAATTTGCGAATAAAATGCAAGTAAAACGATAGCCCGGATGAGTAACAGAGGACTTGCATTCGAGTTTCACCCATATACCCCATAATTAAACTTCCACAAAGGTGCTGCAAAAATCGTCTGAGTTTACCTGGTTTTCCCCTACAGAACATGCAATATGATCTGGAATCTATACTGTAAAATATTCAACATAATGTATCTGGATAAGACTGTTCAGAACATACAGAATGATCTGGAATTTAAACTACGATATTTAACCCTTTACCAGAAAACAAAATTTTAGCCTTGTCCAAATTGCGAGCATTTGCAGATGACAATTTCATTGTGGCTCAAATGGTGCAATTTTTCTTTGATAGGGTAGAAAACAATGTGGGAAAAGGAGAAAATGCTGGTTACCAGCATTTTCTCCTTTTCCCACAATGTTTTCAAAAGGCCTCTTTCCCAGGGTCAGTAAAAGGCAGCATTGTGTGGTAAATGGTTAACCTAATGTATCAGGATCAGACTGTCAGACTGTACAGAGCATGCAGTCTAATTTGGACACTACACTATATTTAGCACAGTATATCAGGATTAGAATGGACAGAACACGTTGTCTGATCTGGGATCTATATGGTAAGATATTTAACATGGTGTCACTTGTGTCGGGTGTGCAGAATGCGCAGTCTGCTCTGGGATCTAGACTGTAAGATATTTAACATGGTGCATCAGGATCAGAACATACTGAAAATGCAGTCTGATCTGGGATCTACACAGAAAGATATTTAACTCTTTACCAAACAACAAAATTTTAGACCTGTCCAATTTGAAAGCATTTGCAGAAGACAAACTAACTGTTGTACAAATTATAAAATTATAAACGGGTAAAAAACATTGTGGGAAAAGGAGAAAATGCTGGTTACCAGCATTTTCTCCTGTTCCAATAATGTTTTTAAATGTCCTTTCCTTTGGGGTTCATTAAAACTCGGGATTGTGTGGTAACAGGTTAACATGATTTGTCAGGATCAGAACATGCAATCTCTTTCTTGGATCTACATCGTAAGATATTTAACATGATGATGACTATCAGGATAAGACTGTACACAATATGCAGTTTGATCTGGGATCTACACTCTCAGATATTTAACATGATAGATCAAGATCAGACTACAGAACATGCAGTCTGATTTGGAATTTGAATTGTTAGACATTTTAACATGGTGTATCATGATCAGACAGTACAGAACATGCAGTCTGATTTGGAATCTTCAGCCAAATATATTTAACATGGTAAATCAGGATCAGACTGTACAGAATATGCAGTCTTCATTCTGAATAACCCATCTGGTTTTGTAATAAAACTTACTTAAATCCTGAAAATAATGAAAAAAAAAAAAATGTTTACATATTTCAAGTCAAGGTCAACTTGCAAAAATACACAAGCGCAGCTTAAATGGGTCAAAAAGTGCTGCGTGCACTATGGTCCTCAGCAAAAGAGAAAAGCAGCCTAAGCCATGAAATGGCAAAGAAGTTGCAGCTTTAAAAATGTTGATGTATCTATAACAAAAAGTTGGTTGGGGTCGATAAATAATGCCAGGGTCGATATATGCTACACTTACTTTGAAATGATACAGAGAATTTCATAGGTTTAAATTCACAAAATACACTATAAAAGCACTAAAATGACCAATTAAAATGATTCTTTCAAATGATACCCCTTAATGTGAAATTTGTTGGTAATTTTTTAAGACACATAGAATGAAGCTTAAAGGGTCGATAGTAGGTGTGTTGCTCCAACACAACTTCTCATTGGCTGAACCAAATGGTTTAGCCAATCAGAAGTTGTGTTACTTTCAAATTTAGAGAATTCTGGAGAATAAGACTAAGAACAGTTGGTGAATATGGACCCAGGCTGTGTAGAACATGCAGACAGATTAAAAATCTAAAATGTAAGGCATTCAACATAAAGTATCAGAACATGCAGCATGATCTGGATCAACACTAAGATATTTTATATTGTGTGTCATGATCAGACTGTACAGAACATACAGTCTGATCTTGGATCTACACAGTAAGACAATAAATCTGGTGTATCGGGATTAGACTGTACAGAACATGCAGTCTGGTCTGGGATCTACACTGGAAGACATTTAACATGATGTATCAGGATACTAAAACTTTACAGAACACAAGTCATGATCTGATCTAGGATCTACACTGTAATATATTTAATATAGCGTGGCAGGATCGAACTGTACAGAACATGCAGTCTGGTCTGGGATCTACATTGTTAGACATTTAACATGGTGTATCAGGATCAGACTGTATAGAACTAATGATCTGATCTGGGATCTACACTCTAATGTATTCAATATGGTGAAGCATGATCAAACTGTAAAGAACATGCAGTCTGATCTGGGATCTACATTAATGTATCAGGATCAGACTGTACAGAACAACTAGTCTGATCTGAGATCTACACTGTCAGACATTAAACATGATGTATAAGGATAAGACTGTACAGAACATGCAGTCTAAATTTAACCCTATATCACACAATCCTGACTTTTAACGACCCTGTAAAAGAAGCCTTTTGAAAACATTGTGGGAAAAGGAGAAAGTGCTGGTAACCAGCATTTTCTCCTTTTCCCACAATGTTTTCTACCCTACCCATAATAAATTTCAATTTTTCAGTGCCATTTATTTTGTCGTCTGCAAATGCTTTCAATTTGGACCAGTCTAAAATTTTGTCATTTGGTAAAGAGTTAAGGAACAACAGTTTATTAACCGATATCCTGCTTAATAAAAAATATGAAACTTTCAAACAGATAGTATAAACCCAAATTTTCCTATTTCAAAGGCATTTTTGGAAAGATATCTCCTTATCGGACAGAGTAGATCTAAGATCAGACAGCATGTTCTGCACAGTCTAATCTTGATCTACACTGTCAGCAAAAGGTCAGTAAGTCACACTTAGAAGCCTTAGGGTTAAATGTAATGAAACTAAATGTGACCTTTTTAAATGATTACTTTCTATACAAGAAAATGAAATGTCATATCTTTCTTAAAAAAATTGCATAATGTTCAGCACTGACTGAAATGGTATCACAAGTATTTATAAATGTTTTGCACTGGGCCCCGGTAGCCCAGTCAGTGGTGTACAGGACTTGAGAACAGGGTGTTGCTGGTTCGATCCCTGGCTTGGCCAGTTTCTTTCTGAGGACTGATGGTAGTCAGTGCAACAGAATCCATTCCTCTCTCACTGCTGGTCATTGTTTCGATGATGGTTATGTGTGAAGGCAGCCAGTGGCTTGGAAAGAATATTGTGTATAGTACTGGTAAAAGAAACTCTGGGAATGTATGGATAGGTGCACTGGCCACTGCGATATAAATGAAATAATGTTGGATACAGCGTTAAACACCATACAATCAATCAATTAATAAATATTTTACACAGGCCATCTTTTAAAATATTTGAACAAAAAGAATAGAACTATTACCACAAAAAGGAAACCATGGTTCACTAGGAAATGTGGACTTGATTGAAAACAGTTTAAAGTAACAATAGCTGCCAAAAGTAAACAAAGCAGGTGTTAAAATGCAATTAAATTTGAATCCTATCTTTTAAAAGTATGGAAATCATTTTGAAGATGACAATCTGTTATTGTACCATCGGTCCAAGTGTTAGTCACTGGTAGAGAAAGTAGTTTCAAAACAAGGTTAAAAGTTGTCAGGTCCTTCTATCTTTTGATTACTTTTTCTGGCTTTAACCCTTCTCCCGCTAAATAAGTAAAATAAAACTTTCAAATCGATAGTATAAACTGAAATTTTCCTATTTCACAGGTACTTTTAGAGGAAAGATGTCTCCATATTGGACAGTATAGATCCAAGATCAGACTGCACGTTCTGTGCAGTCTGATCTTGGATCTACGCTGTCCGCAAAAGGTCAGTGAGTCGCGCTTAGCAGCCTAAGGGTTAAAATTAACATTAACAGCAACTAACACTGGGACCGGTGACACAATAACAGATTGTCATCTTCACATATTTTCCATGCTTTTAAATAGTGTAATTTAAATTTAAATGCATTTTAACACCTGATTTGTCTTTTTGGCTGCTTTTGGGCATTTAACAAAGTGAGGAATGCATTTAACTCTTCAACAAACAATCCCGAGTTTTAGAAACCCTCAGCGTGAAGCCTTGTGAGAACATTGTGAGAAAAGGAGAAAATGCTGGCAACCAGCATTTGCTCCATTTTTTTCAATGTTTTCTACCCTATCAAAGACAATTTCTATCATTTGAACCTCTTTATACACTTAACTGTCATCTACAAATGCTTTCAATTTAGACAAGTCTACAATTTTGTCCTGTGGTAAAGTGTTTGAAAAAAACCAAAATTAACCCACAATTAAGATCAGATTATTTGACTGACTCTTTACCACACAACCCCGAGATTTAACGACCCTGAAATAGAAAGCTTTTGAAAACATTGTAGGAAAAGGAGACAATGCTGGTAACCAGCATTTTCTCCTTTTCCCACAATGTTTTCCACCCCTCCAAAAAGAACTTTCAATTTTTGAGTCACATTTACTTTGTCTTCTGCAAATGTTTTCAACTTGGACACGCCTGAAATTTTGTTGGTTTGGTACAGAGTTAAAATCAATTTGTAACACAAAAGGGTTAAACAAGTGAGATTTTTCTGGCAAAGAAAACTTTGAAATCATATATTAGGTGTTTTTACTGTCAACAGGAAATTTCCTGTTGTTTATTCAGCAACTTAACCTTTAAAGACCTTAAGGAAGAAGGCTTTTGAAAACATTGTAGGAAAAGGAGAAAATGCTGGTAACCTGCATTTTCTGCTTTTCCTGCAATGTTTTCTTCCCTTTCAAAGATAGATTTCAGTTTTTAAGTCACATTTATTTTGTCATGCTTTTGATTTGGACAGGTCTAAAATTTGGTCATGTGGTAAAGAGTTACATGTATGTGTAAATATTCTTTCATAGATTCTGATATTAAAGGCCCAACAGCACCTGAAAGTATATAGTCAATGCAAAGATTGAAAGAATTTAAACCATAAGACTTAAAATTATGTAAATTATTGTGAAGGTAATAATCTGGTATTGTAGAGTCTGTCCAAGTGTTAGTCACTGGCAGAAAAATGAATTTTAAAAGTAGGTCAAAAGTTGACAGGTTGCACTATCTTTGGTTTACTTTTTACCTGGTTTCAGAATTCATTGTTTCTGCCAGTGAACAACACTTGGACCAAACATATAGTAGCAGATTGTCATCTTCACAATAATTTACATACTTTTAAAAAGCTATTATTTAAATTCAAATGCACCTTAACCCTTTGAACAAGCCCTGGTTTTCACGTGACTGCAGTACAAGTCTTTTGAAAACACTGTGGGAAAAGGAGAAATTGGTCATTACAAGCAATTTCTCCTTTTCCCACAGTGTTTTCTACCCTTTTTGAGACCTTTCTGCCATTTTCATCAAATTTAAAATTGCCGTCTGCAAACTCTTTCAATTTGGACCAGTCCAAAATTTGTCATTTGGTAAAGGGTTAACGCACCTGTTGTTTGCTTTTGGGTGCAACTGGGCCTTTAATATTTTCAAGGTATTACTTCTAAGTAGGGATCATACCTGGACATGTCTTTGATCACTGTACTGAGCAAGTTCTCTACTTGCTACAATGTTCCCCAAGGTAATCAATGCCAGATGCATGAAAATATATCTCGGTGCACTAAAGGATGAGCCCATCACAAACAGATACACATTTTTATGCTCCTTTTGCAAAGGCTTTTTTGAAGATTTCAGGAGAAGAAGTGTATGCTTTCCTGAGCTCCCTATTACAGAACACTCTCTTGCACTACGGATCATTCCCATTCACCTCTGTAGGTGTCGCACCACTGCGAGATTGCTTCCGGGTCGTAGTAGTCAAAAGTAGTCCGATGTGAAATTTTGCAGTAGCACTTTCGTTGCTGTTTCATGGAGCTGAAAGGGCTTGGTGGTATATAAGTTAGATTTGCTTCAAATTTAGGTAGTGGGGGACCATTTAGATGTGATTTTATCATATACTGATTGGACTATTTTATGTCAGTGGGGGGCCAAAAAATTGGGGTCATGGCCGTGAACAGGCATTTTTGAGAGGACAATTTCTAGGGTGCCTGTATTGACTGGGATTTAGCAAAAAACACAATTGATTGACATGTTGTTTTTTATGCATTTTTTTGAAGGACTATGACTGTACTTTTGAGAGCAAGAGACGGTAAACCCAAAGTTTTGCCATTAAGCGATTTGTGAAGCTTCAAAGATGGTCGATTTCACTCTATTTTCAATATGGCAAAAAACCAGTGGTGTGACACCTGTAGTTGGCTCACAAAGTAGTCTGTCATCATGTGATATTTTCGTCACATAACCATAACTCAAAATGGCGACACAAACGCCGGTGAAAGAAAGACCAATCGGTTGTTTTGTGTGCTTTCAAACAGCATACGGCCAATCGGACTCAGTGGTAGGAAATGTAAAAAGGGGGATTTTCTGAAAAGCTTAAATGTCTTTTAAAGGACGATAACTTGTTTTTTAATTTTGTTTAAATTGTCATCATTCATGGGCGCAGCCATTTTTTTTTTACAATTAGCCTAAGATTCTGATTAGTAAAGACGCTTGAAAAAATAGTTCCATTGTATACAGGTAAATTCATCAGTTTGAATGCACCTATAATGTATCCGGAATCATATTTCCTTTGTCTACTTTATCATGTTACACATGAAACAGTTAAGCAGTAACAAAACATGTTTTCCTCGGTTTGACAAGATTCTTGTCATTTAGCCCGTTGCAGAGATGTATGGTGAGAGTAACGAACAACAACTCTGCTCGGAGATTGTATAATATAGGCCTACTTGATTTGCTCATTCAGGATACCTCGGGTGATCCTGTGATCAAATCCCACGGCTGTATCACGTAGCTTGATATGCACCTACACGGTACATTTCGCACATCTCCGGAAGCACACCGCTTTACCGTTAATGAAATTGTAAGGCTCCTCTTTAGAAAGAGTGCATGAGTAAATTTTCTATCATTATCTTTCTAAGAGTATTTCAATCAGCAAACAGTTTGTACATTCAAGGTTTAGCGTGGTTTATCAATTCCGTTAGGAGCTTTCATCGACAGATCGATAGAAGTGAATAACTTCACACTGGTTGTTCATGTCGTTGCTAAGCGATCTACAAGGGCGCCGCCATGTTTAAGATCATGTGATTGGTAGTTCAAAACGGAACCCTCCCTTATACAGACGAGGTTAGATGTAGGTACGGAATCGGCCGAGTTGTGACAAGTGTTGATTTGCTCACACCAGGTATGTTTAACCAGGAATCGTAAATTGTTATGTACGATCCCTGGTTTAACCCTTTACCACACAGTCCCGACTTTTAACAACCATTAAGAAGCAGACTTTTGAAAACATTGTAGGAATTGGAAAAAAATACTGGTACTTTTTAAAACGTTGTGGGAAATGGAGAAAATGCCGGTATCCTTTTGCCACAATGTTTTAGACCATCTTAAAAACAAATTTTAATTTTTCAGTCTCGTACAGATCTGTTTTGTCATCTGCAGATGCTTTCGATCTGGAGAAGTCTAAAAGTTTGTTGTTTCGTGAAGAGTTAAATATAGCCTATCTCCCAAGATCCCCGCTCGCACCAAAGTTTTCCTTTTTTCATATCGAATTTGCGACCTCCATGTTATTCAAGCTTAACTTTGTTTATGAAAAAAATAACATTAAAGTCCCAATAAAGTCCAAAATTTGAATTTTTTTATGCTTGAAAAAAGGCATGAATCTGTTAGATTTACTCTTATTTTGTCGCCAAGGGGATAGGGGCGTTCATAGCAGCGTCGGTTCATGTCACAGAACCATACAAAAATCCTAATTTTTTTTTATCAATTCTCCCAACTGACGTTACCACGCACTATTCGGAATCATTCTGGTGTCCTATTTGTAGACACCATGTGACCGATGACGTATTACACAAACGATGTGCTTTCTCTCCTTAGAAAACGTTGCGAAACTTCGGTAAGTCTTTAATTTTCGTTAAATTACCTGCGCTCATCGTATCTAATTTATTTGTATGCATTTGATTTGTAAATCGGAGTTGTGTTATATTTATTTCGATCATGATATGCCTATTTCTTCTTGTCAAGAGTCGTCCAAACATCGAATGACATCTCGGCCTATAACACTTTCGGCCTATTACAATTTCGACTAGTAAGAAATTCGGCGCATACAAAATCGAATGTCTACACAAGGTATAAAGGTTTGTAATATGAGCCATGGGGAATAAGTCAAACAAAATGCGGACGTTTTATAACGAAGATCAGACTTTATATTATGTGCGATCTGATCTTGATCTTCTAGGTAATGAAAAAGTTAAGAATTTTGTGGGGTTTTTTTTTTTCGGGTCTGTAATTACTAGCGAATTTTGACCCGAGTTTAGCATCAGGTGGTGGACGTTTTATATCAAAGGTCAGACTTCTTACTAGGTGCAATCTGATCTCGATCTATGCTGTCAACAAAGGATATTTCTCAACTTTCAAGAGTTTAGTAAAACACATTGCTTATTGATATTTTTACTGCTAGTTTTTGAAGACAGAGTTGATGTTACTTCATCAATCAAGTTATTGCATGCAGATGAACCATACTTTTAAAAATTATAGATACATATTCCAAAGCTGATAAATACATGTACTTCAAGTTGTTGGAGTGCAAGACAATTGAAGACAAAAGTAGAAGTTTACTAGTACTCAAGTAATATTTATCTACCACATTGTGATTAAGAAAAATAATTTTTTATGTCATTTTTTACTGATCTCTTTTCTTTCCAACCTAAAAACAGTGTATTTTTTTAGGGTGTGATACAGAGAGACCAAGATGTTTGTTAACCGCCAAATAGATATCCCAGTCTGGTGTTATATCTCTGCTGTACGACAATTTTTTTTTCACAGATTTTAGCACAGTCCATGTCAACAGGTATTTGAATGATATTTAGATCTACATCTATTACACATTAATGTTAGAACTTTGAAGTCTATTATATTTCAAGCTTAGAAAGGATCAGCTTCTGAAGGGATAATTGATCAAATACAACTTTTTTACACCCTTGCCATAAATTTTTGAAAGGAGCAATTGTTTGCTACAAGCAACTGCTCCTTTCTCACATTCCTCCATTTAGTTGATTTTTTTTTTTGTGTGTGAACATTCCCCAGTTGTCGGTTGTTTAACACCATTTTCAACATTATTTCAGTTTTATCACGGCAGCCAGTGCACCTGTCCATGCTTATCAAGAGTTTCTGTTTCTAGTACTTTGCATAATTTCCCACTGGCTGCTTTTCCACGTAATCATTGTCAATACAATGATTAGCATTGAGAGAGGAATGTATCCTGTTGCAATGACTATCATCAGTCCTGGGAAAGAAATTGGCTGAGCTAGGGATTTGAAGCAGCAATCCCCCAATCTCAAGCCCTGTATGCGACTAGCTGCACCACTAGGGCTTTGCAGTAGTATTTCGTAAAAGTAATGTACTCTTGAGAGAGAAAAAGGCATGCCTTGGGGCTAAAACAAATTAAAGTCCAACTTTTAGTAAGCAAGCACAAAAGGTACACTCAAAAGCTGCTTTGTATTAAGCCAGCACCAAAGAGACTCTCAAATTGTGGGGTTTTTTTTACCTTGAAAAAGAAGGCTTTTGAAACATAATGAAAAAAGGTGAAAACCAACATTTTCTATTTCCAAAAGTGATTTTAGCTTTTTAAACAAGTTCGGTCATTTGAGCCACGTTCAATTTGTTGTCTACAAATGCTTTCAATTTGGACAAGTTAGAAATTTTATCAGCTTGAAAAGAATTAGTATAAAGGTGGCCACAAGGGCAGGGTTTACTGTATAAAGAAATGAGCATATCTTGTAAAATAGTTCTAGAGATACAATCTGAGACTAGTAGATTAAAAATACATGTGTTTTTCAATCTAAATTTACTTGATTGATTGAATGGTGTTTAATGCGGCATTCACATTATATCAGTCATTTCATTGCCTCAGTTTGCTTATTCATGTATACCCTGGGTTTTAATATATGGCTCTGTAGTGTCATGCCCAAGAACACTCTTATGAAAAACCCATTGCTTCCAGTGAGGCTCAAAGCTCGGACCTCCAGGTTATGAGTGCTACACTTTACCACTGAGCCAGGGAGACCTTAAATAAATTTGTATTTCAGACTCAAAATGCGAATGCAGTCTCAATGGCAGTGTAAGATACAAGGACATAGTTGTTAAATGGCCTCTTTAGGATTTCATTTAACTCTGCCAAACAACAAAGTTTTGGACTAGTCCAAATTCAAAGTATTTGCAGCCAAAAATTTAACTGTGGCTCAAATGATGGAATTTGTATTTAATAGGGTAGAAAACATAGTGTGGAATCAAGAAAATGCTGGTTACCTGCATTTTCTCCTTTTCTCATAATGTTTTCAAAACACCTGGGGATGCATTAAGCCCCCTTTTGCCAGAGTGTGACCCATACATACTTTGCATTATTTAACTCTTTACCAAACGACAAAATTTTAGATTGAACCAAATTGAAAGCATTAATTTTGCAGACGACAAATTAAGTGTTGCTAAATTGATGATTTCTCTTTTTGATAGGGTAGTAAACATTGTGGGAAAAGGAGAAAATGCTGGTTACCAGCATTTTCTCCTTTTCCCACAATGTTTTCAAAAGCCTTTTCTTTCAGGGTTGTTAAAAGTCGGGATTGTGTGGTAAAGAGTTAAAAAGAAATTTATATTCTTGTCATTTCAGTGTCTCATTTTGAACAGAGTGACGCGACATTTGAACAGTGTGGACAGGGAAAAAATCACTCTCAGTTTATAGACAGATATGGACAATATTAGTGCATCTACTAACTTAACAGTATACCAGTAACATTGGAATGGACTTCTGCAGTGATTGGTGATCGTAATATTAGAAATTTTGGATCAAAATTGTGGATTTTGGAGGTTTCTTTTGGAGCTCAGTCAAGGACTTGAGAACAGGGGGTCAGTGGTTTGATTCCTGGCTTTTCCAATTTCTTAGAATTGATGATATTCATTGTGACATGTGGGAAAGCAGCCAGTGGCTTGGAAAGATTATTGTGTGAGGTACTTTAAAAAGGGTTTTTGTCGGTTTAACCCTCTACTAAACAATCTTGAGTTTTCACGACCCTAGAGATGAAGACTTTCGAAAACATTGTTGAAATTCTCTGGTTACCAGCACTTTTTTTCATTTTCCCATATTTTCTACCCTTCCAAAAACAAATTTCAATACTTGGGTCCCATTTATCATCTGCAAATACTTTCAAGTCTAAAATTTTGATGTTTGTCAAGAGTTAAAAACTATGTGCAGAAATGGGTTAACCATTTACCAGATGACAGATTTTGGACAAGTCCAAATTGGAAGTGTTTTTTGACAACTACTGTAATTCAGTGTGGCGTAAAGGATTAGATTTGTCTTTGAAATGGTAGAAATCTTGAGGGAATAGAAGAAAATGCTGGTTACTAACATTTTCTCCTTCACCCACGAAGTTTCTAAAGCTATCTCCCTGGGGGTCATTAAAAGACGAAATTGTTTGCTAAAGGACCATTGTATACTTGATTTAAAAGCTTGAAAATATGTAGATAGTGAAAACAATTGCAGTTTGCTCAAATGTACTTTTTATTGGTCTCGAACTTTGTAAGCTATGGTTTTGTTTTAAAATTCATAAACATAAATTAAAACTGTAACCCTTTACCAAATGACAAAATTTTATGCTAGTCCATATTGAAAGCATTTGCAGTTGACAAAATAATTGTGACTCAAAAGTTAAGATTCTATTTGGGAAGGGAAGAAAACACTGTGGGAAAAGGAGAAAATGCTGGTTACCAGCATTTTCTCCTTTTCCTACAATGTTTTCAAAGGGCTTCTCTCTCAGGGCTGTTAAAAGCCGTGAGTGTGTGGTAAAGGCTTAAACTGGAAATAGAGTTTAGTATCTTTCAATAATTTTCCTTTTAGTAATAAAAAACAATGGTCACAAAAATATCAGACTCAACTCTTTACCACACAATCCCTGGTTTTAATGACCCCTGAAGAAGAGGGCTTTTGAAAACATTGTGGGAAAAGGAGAAAATGCTGGTAACCAGCATTTTCTCCTTTTCCCACAATGTTTTCTATCCTTCCCAAAACAAATTTCAATTTTTCAATCATATTTATTTTGTCGTCTGCGAGTGCCTTCAATTTGGACCAGTCTAAAATTTTGTCGTTTGGTAAAGAGTTAATCATATTGGTAATCTTTATTCAATATTCTTCATGATTGTTGTAAAAACTTAATACTGGCTATCTGTATCTTGGGTAAAAATACTGTTCACGTAAAACTTTCCATCATAGAGCACCTAAGGTAGGAAGAGAAACAGAAACAAGTAAATGTATTTGACTGATATATGTCCCAATGCAATAAATCTATTTTCAACAGCATTTCAACTGTATAGCAGTAGCTGTACACTTACTCATGTTCACTGGGTCAATAACTGATATCCCTTTACCACACAGTCCCGACTTTTAACGACCCTGAGAAAGAAGCCTTTTGAAAACATTGTGGGAAAAGGAGGAAATGGTGGTAACCAGCATTTTCTCCTTTTCCCACAGTGTTTTCTACCCTTCCCAAAACAAATTTCAATTTTTCAGTCACATTTATTTCGTTGTCTGCAACTGCTTTCAATTTCGACCAGTCTGTTTTGTTGTTTGGTAAAGAGATATTACTGGCAATAAAGCTGGGGGAGGTTACTTTTTGTAGGAAACTACCTGTCAAGCTCCAGCTACAGCTGAATTATGAACACATGTTTTACAAATCATATCAACCAAAAGGCCATGGTGGGCTTGCAAGCATCTTCACATCCTTGTTTATTAACCCTTAACCACACAATTCCGGGTTTAAACGAACCTATGGAAGATGCCTTCTGAAAACATTCCGGGAAAAGGAGAAAATGCTCGTTACCAGCATTTTCTCCTTTTCCCACTGTCTTTTCTACCCTACCAGAAACAAATTTAAATTTTGAGTCACATTTATTTTGTTGTCTGTAAATGCTTTTAATTTGGACCAATCTAAAATAGTGCTGTGTGGTAAAGAGTTAAGTGTCATTGCAACTGGATTTGATCCTGTCAAACTCCTGAACATGATTTGGGTTTGCTCATGGGGGAAACAGCCAGTGAATTTTAGAGAATTTGCTGAGAATTACTAGTATATGAAATAGAGGTAAAAGGCACATTATTAAATTTAAACCTTTTTCAAACAATCCAAGTTTTAACAACTCTTAGTAAGACAGCCTCTCCAAATATTGTGGGATAAAGAGAAAATTTTGGTACAATATAGCCTGTAGAAAAAGCAGAAAATATTGGTAGCCTGCATTTTTTTCTTTTTTCCCCCACACTGTTTTCTACCCTTCCAGAGAGACATTTATTGTGTTGAGTTATATGTACTTTTCCATCTGCAAATAGTTTCAATTTAGACGAGACTAAAATGTTCTTCTCTTGTAAAGATTGGGTGTTTATTTGTTGGAGCATTTTGCACCACTTTAAACATTATTTCAGATTTTTATTCATGTCAGTGTGACAACTCATTACTGTCTTTTCTGTATTTCACCAGCACAAAGCTGGGGCTCTGCAATGTCTTGCCTAAGGACATTCCTTAACCCTTAAAGCCCTGGATTGATTGATTCTATGGTGTTTAATGCCATTTTCAACATTATTTCAGTTATATCGTGGCGGCCAGTGCACCTATCCATGCTTTCCTAGCGTTTCTTTCAGCAGTGCTTCGCACAGTATTCTTTCCAAGCCACTGGCTGCTTTTCCCACATAGCCATTGTCAAAACAATGGTCAGCGTTGAGAGAGGAAAGAAATTGGCCGAGCCAGGGTTTGAACCAGCGACCTCCTGTTCTCAAGTCCCTTACGCTACAGACTGAGCTACAGGGTGCAGCTTAAAGCCCTGGAACCAACTTAAGTTGTTTTTGCAGACCAAAGTTGTTTTTGCAGACAGTGTAGATAAAGATCAGACTGCACATAATATGTAGTCTGATTTTAGATCTATACTGTCTGCTACTATGAAACAAGTTTTGTCAAAATAAAGCAAGACGACTACCATTTTCTTACTTTCCAACCCTTTACCAGTTGGTAAAATTTTAGTTCAATTGTTCAAACTGGAAACAATTGCAGATGAAAAATTGGACGTATTAGCTCAAATGAAAAGATTTGCTTCAAGAAGAATAGTATTATGGAGGAAAAAATACAGGTAACCAGCAATTCTGCTATTTCCATAATGTTTCAAAAGTATTTTTCTTTGTTAAAGTGATTAAATAGTGCGTTACTTAATAACTTGGATGTTTTGGTTAACCCTTTACCTGACAATCCCAACTTTTAAAGACCCTGGGAAAGAAGCCTTTTGAAAACATTGTGGGAAAAGGAGAAAATGCTGGTAACCAGCATTTTCTCCCTTTCCCACAATGTTTTCTACCTTTCCCAAAACAAATTTCTGCAAATGCTTTCATTTTGGATATGTCCAAAATATTGTTGTTTGGTAAAGAGTTAAGGGTTGAGGGAAAGCAGTAGCTTCTAACATTGCTCTGTATGTATGAATATATTTTTTTATTTTTTGTCCACAAATTCTTCTTGTAAGACTGTTGTGATGTACATGTATTTAAAATAATAAAATAATATTACATTATATTGCCTTGATTGTTGCATAAAACATATCTGTCTTTGTAAGAGCTGTGATCTGAACCAGCCAGTTTTATATCGTAGTACTGAAGGCCAAGTATTCACATGCTACATATTCTTCAGCAACACCACAGAATATGTCTTTGGAAATCTGATTATTCTGCTGTATATCTGAAAAATAAAAAAAAGACGTATTCTCTTTTTTAATTTATCTAAATCTGAAACTGTAAAAAAAACAAAGACAGCAGTATAGTAATAGGTGTAGGTTTACTCCAACTTCATTCCATTTGATAACAGAATTGATTGCAGCATTTGTCCAGCATGTGGTTGAACTTAAATAATGTTGAAAACTGTACATGTATGAAGTCATAACTGTACAAATACAGCTTTTAACAAACCTGTTTCGAAACAGCATTGGTAATTACTTATCATTTGTAGGGAAGAAAACATGTGTTCCATCTTCCACAATGTTACTTTTCCATATGGATCAAAATTGACTGCTGCTGCATTTCCAACCTTTCACTAATTTTCTTCACATGTTCTTTACTCTAGTATGGCATATGTCTCAAAGCCCGAATAGTAGCAAAAAATACACAAAAAGTAGGTCAGCAGTTGCTATGCTGCTCTATCTTTTGTTAACTTTTTACTTGATTTCAATTTTTTTTTTTGCCATTGACTTACACTTCGATCGACTGTACAACAACAGATTATCATCTTCCCAACAATTTCGTACTTTCAAAAGGTATGACTAAAATCAAAATGCATTTTAACACCCACTTTGTTTACTTTTGGTGGCTGCTGGGCCTTTAAACAGTAGCACATACAATCATGGGTATGGGCTATACATCAAACAAATGAATGTAGTTTTTAGCCTTTCAATTTCTGACAATCATTCTGTTTACATGTATGATACATGTAAATTCTAGAACAGTGTAATGCAGTATCTTTTACTCAATAATCAGCACTTTTGCAAATGAAGCCCAGTTTGATTGACCGAGTGATACATACATGTAGCTTTCAACATTATATCAGTCATACCATTTTGATAGATCGTTAATTCATATGTTTCCTGAGTTTTAACAATATCTGAAGTAACTTGCCCATGGACATCCCAACAAAACCCAGTGAGAATTGAATCTGAGTCATGGATTACTTATATTATGCATTTACCACTGAGACATGAAATAATCCTTGAGCCCTTTACATCTGTTCAGTTGAATAAAACTTGTGGCATTACTAGTATCACAAGGGTCAGCTCAAGTAATAGAGGAGAACTGTGAAGCCCTAAGTGACAAAACAAAATTCAGTCGCATAAGCACAGTAGTAGCTTAATCAGCCGTCTACTGGTATTTTGTCCAACAGCATATTTTCAAGAATTCTGCTCCATTTTCATCCTGGCCTATAATAAGGGTTTCATTCAAGACCTAGCAAAATGAGACAGCAAAAACTTCTTGCAGTATACCAGTAATCTTGAATCTACACTGCTTCTTTAAAGGTATAGCCCATGTGGTGGGTTGAGGTGAATCCCTGAAACTGCAATACATTGTTTTGAATTTTCATTACTTTACCAGTCATGTAAATTTTGTGAATTTGGCTATTGAAAATAAAATTTGTTTTATCTGATTGAGACACATGTACCTGAAAAGTGGTCGCCAAATTCTGAATCTACTGGAATGGAATCACAATCATGACAGAGTTAGAAACCAAGGCTCATCTGCATCTGCACAGTCAGTATAATTCAGTATGTGTATCATCATGTAGGAGGATCCATTCACATTGGCCAGAGATGTGTAAAGTAATTATCTCCATACTCTGGAATATCATTTACATATCATTTAACATTCTGTGCTAGAAATTTAATGGTGTTTTACTCCGCTTTCAACAGTATTTCAGTCATATCATGGCAGCATCACACAAATTCATGTATTTCCTGGGATTCACCAGTACTAGGTCAGGGCTCTGAAGTGTCTTGCCCAAAGACACTCCCATGAAAAAACCAGCAGATCGAACCCCAGACCTAATAATGTGCAAATTCATCCTTTACTCTTTACCAAACGACAAAAATTTAGACTTGTCAAAATTGAAAGCATTTGCAGATGACAATTTAATGTGGGCCAAATGATAGAATATGTCTTTGATAGGGGAGAAAATATTTTGGGTGAAGGAGAAAATGCTGGTTACCAACATTTTCTCCTTTTCCTACAATGTTTTCAAAAGGCTTATTTCTCAGGGTCGTAAAAACTCGGGATTGTGTAGTAAAGGGTTAACATACAATCCAGTGCTGTAATGACCCAGAGGCATAAACCTTTTCAGAACATTGTAGGAAAAGGAGAAAATGCTGCTGGTGACTAGTATTTACCTTTAATTCAACAATTGTTTCTCCTGTTTCAAATACAAATCATGTAGATCCAATACAAGCTATGTCGTCTGCAAATGGCTTCAATCTAGACAAGTCCAAAATTTTGTCATCTGCTAAAAAAAAAAAAACACCAAGATTTCATTGATATGTGCACTGACCAGATTAGGGAAAGATAATTGGGTTCTACGTTCAAATTTGTGTCACCCAAGAAATTCAGCCAATTTTTTTTTAAAAAATGGTGCAGATTTAATTCAACACATTGAGTTTCAATTGCATTTCTAAAGTGTTATACACCCCCCCTCCCCCCCAAATACTTAGCCTTGTCCAACACTAAGGCATTTGCGGAAAAACAAATATTTCTCAAATAATGAAATTTGTCTGTGATACAAGAAAAATATTGTGGAAATAGGAGAAAATGTCGGCTACCAACTTTTTCTCATATTTCCACCATGTTTTCAAAAGCATTTTTTCAACATCGTAAAAACTAGGGATTGCTAGGTAAATGGCCAATCTCCGAATAAATATGCGTCGCGTATATCCGAGGTTCAGATTACATTCATGCAAATTTAATCATTATCTGCATTCTCTGCGAAGAAAATGGGTCAATCGGGTGCTGCGCAAAAATGAAAGATCACTTTCATCTCACAGGTGCCCGGCGAGCGACAGTATAATTCATGTATTACAAGTAATAGCAAATTAGTGTGTAATATATGAATCATACTGTCGCTCGCCGTTCACCTGTGTTTCATCTTACTAGCCGATATTCATTAATCAGAAAGTACTTACGTATCCTGATCCAACAGTAAATGCGGAAATCAATACAGATATAGCGATAAATCTGTGTTTAACACAATAAATATAAGATGAACGTAAGGCGACTTACTGATTCGAGAATGCGAACTGAAATCCGCATCAGTTTTCAGACAGTTCGCTCATTCTGTATGTTTACACGAGCTTCTTGTTCAAAACAAAAGAAACAAATCCTAAAATACACGCCCGTTTGTTCTTTCTGTGTCGCTCTTCGGCAAATTCGGTAAACGAACTTGGTTTTCTGTCGAATATGATTCTCACGACCGTCACACCGTCCTCCATTTTGTTTTTCGTTTACCTTAGCTCCAAGGTATCACGTGGTGTAACTACGTCATCGTTATTGATGTAAACAAAAGTTAGAGATACCTGGTAGTATTTCATGTAGTTTTGAAAGTAATTCTTTTGCCAGCGAATGGAACTTTGACCAATTGCACATTAAGAGAGTGTCATCGTTATATTAATTTACATAGTTTTAAATGGTATGATTAAAATTTAACTTCATTTTTTACCCCGCATTGTTTACATTTGGACTTTATTGGGACTTTAAGAAATGCATATTAACCCTTTACCACACAATCCCGACTTTTAACGACCTGAAGAAGAAGCCTTCTGAAAACATTGTGGGAAAAGGAGAAAATGCTGGTAACCAGCATTTTCTCCTTTTCCCACAATGTTTTCTATTCTTCCAAAAACAAATTTCAGTTTTTGATTCACCTTTATTTTGTAGTCTGCAAAAGCTTTGAATTTGGACTGGTCAAAAATTTTGTCGTTTGGTAAAGAGTTAAAGCAACATATTCAGAAGATATTCGGTAAGCGCGGGAAGGCATAGACGAGCACAAAGACGGTGCCGTAAATGCGAGGGAAAAAACAAAAGAAAACAATCATAATTTGCAACTACATCTACCAAGCTAGTTGTAGATTTACATGTACTTTGATTACTCAGAAAAATATCTCAAAATTACGAATGAATAAGAGACTTACTTCATATTTTTGTCATCAAATTGTTTATCTTTATTTGAAACATCATTCCGCCCGCTTAAACCTCGAGTACAATCTACTCACGTTAATCACGTGCGCGTTGTCATGTGATCGGGGTCAGCCTAAAAACCGACAAGAACAGACGGGAACAGATCCCTTTATTTACCATTAATCGCCTTCGCAACTAGTTGCCTATGGGACCAGACAGTGTCTGTAGATAGAGATCAGACTGCACTAAAATTGCATTCTGATCTTTTATCTACACTGTCCACTTTGCTGAGATATTCTGGACAACAACAACCTTAACTCTTTACCAGATGACAAAAGCATTTGCAGACGACAAATGAAAGGTGGCCCCAGTGATGAAATTTGTTATTGACAGGTTAGAAAACATTGTGGGAAAAGAAGAAAATACTGGTTACCAGCATTTTCTCCTTTTCCCACAATGTTTTCAAGAGGCCTCTTTCTCAGGGTCGTTAAACTTTGCGATTGTGTGGTAAAGGGTTAAAATTGCAATTATTTGGGTCTTAATTCTATGTATTTCAGGTTTATTCGGTGCTCTCCGGGTTACCAAGCAATCACTTGTTTTTCAATGAATCTGGAATTAGATCTATAGCGATAAGATGTGTTTGGACTTCCTAACTCCTTTTCGATCATTCTTTGATCATGTTGGAATTGATTCAGTCCAAAATTTAAAGAACGTAGGCTAAATTGTGCTAATGATTCACCGACAACACGAAAGAGGGCTTGCTTGTTCTGTGCAGCCGGATATTCGTATACGCCGACGCTACAGCAACTCAAGTTGGACTATAGCGCTTTGTGTTCATTTAATCGTAAAATCGTACGCTTGTTTCAAATAAATTTTACTTAAAAAACAAATCCTTACGGTTACTTTCCGCCGATAGGCCTTTTGATCGTATAGCCTTTTATACTGGCTGCTTGTCCTCGCCATTTTCTTTCTTTCTTTCTTTCTTAAAGATACATCATATAACTATATTTCAGGCGCACTTATTTTGTCGCCAGAAAAAGTTTTTAATTTGGACAAGTCTAAAATTATGCTGCCTCGTAAATAGTTATCTCATTTCACAGTTTAACCAACTGCTGATATCGTTTGTAAAGTAAGATAGAGAATCTACGTGACGCCTGGCGATCGAGATCAGACTGCACGTACATACTTAATCTTAATCTTCTCTGATAGTCAGTTCATCTATTGGGGCTATGATCTGCCAAATGGGGACTTCAGAAAAGATCAAGAGTCCTTTTCGCATTTAAGACACTCTTTTCGTGCAAAGGAGTTCTTTTTGCGAAAAGAACTCCTTTTCGTATTTCAGACCGTTGTCTGCGCATGTCAATATTCTTCAAAGATTGGACCATTCGATATACCTCGGGGTCCGTATTCACCAACCATTCTTAAGACCATTCTTAGTCCTATACTTCAGGTTTTTCCAAATTTGAAAGTAACACACCTTTTGATTGGCTAAACCAAATGGTTTAGCCAATCAGAAGCTGTGTTACTTTCAAACTTGGAAAATCTTGGAGAATAAGACAAAGAACGTTCTTAAGAATGGTTGGTGAATACAGACCCGGGTGATCTGGTGATCAAATCCCTCGGCTGTATCACGTAGCTTGATATGCACCTACACGGTGCATTTCGCACATCTCCGGAAGCACGCCCCTTTACCGTTATTGAAATTGTAAGGCTCCGCATTAAAAAGAAAACATGAGTAAATTTTCTGTCGTTATCTTTCTAAGAATATTTCAGTCGGCAAACAGTTTGTACATTTAATTTTTAGTGTGGTTTATCAATTCCATCGGGAGCTTTCATCGACAGATCGATAGAAGTGAATAACTTCACCGAAGTTGTTCATGTCGTTGCTAAGCGATCTACAGGGGCGCTGCCATGTATAAGATCATGTGATTGGTAGTTCAAAATGGACGCCTCCTTTATACAGACGAGGTTAGATGTAGGTACGGAATCGGCCGAGTTGTGACGAGTGCTATTAGTCTGGATTACCTGCCCTAACAATACGTTACTCTTGAAGTACGGCGGGGTACCAGACTGTGGACTGCTATCACTCGTCACAACTCGGCCGATTCCACACCTTTCATCTAACTTGATAGTCGGACCACCGAGTTTGCCGAAAGGTGTCCACCGACGCATCACTACCCTGTACAGTATAAATATTGATACGTGCTCCGTAAATTGGCGCTCAAAATAGCAAGCGAAAAATGGCTATTATTTACGACCCCTGGTCTGTGGAAAAATCAAGCCAGTTTTTCGCCACAAATTTTTAAACAAATAATAATTTCAAACGTGGAAAATATTTTTTATGAAATAGTGTTTACTACAAATGTCTGTAGACAGTTTCTAAATATAGACATGGCGTAAAACCGGGATATGTGCAACAGACTGACAATAAAAATCAAGGTGCTGTAAGCACTGTAATCGGTCGACACTGAATAATTACAACGGTTTGAAATCACAAATCAGATGGTAGATGTTTGAACTATGTATTGGACAAAATATCCTACACCGTTACAAATGAGCTACGTAGGATCCCACTTTTTTAAACTGTCTTTTACAAATTAGTAGTTTAACGATTGGTTAAAATATAAGTTATGTTTGCCAGCCGACAGCAATAGAACGTAAAAGATATGTGACAATTCTGATCAGCAATACCCATTATCAAGTTTTAGATATCATTCATCATGAACAGCAGTACCTACCAACCCTTTAAAAGAGTGAAAAAATACATATATTCTTTTCTGTAACTTTGGCAACTGTATTGTAACATATAAAAGCCGTATAACATATGTCTGCATTATAACTTTGGAATTGTTTACTTTTGGCTGCTTGTAGGCCTTTCATTTTTCCATTTTGAACAAGACATCATATTCATCTTGACAAACTGTCCTACTTATTTTTTAGCGGGCCAAATCGCCCAGTCCAAACGTCTGCTGGCAAATTTCTCCTATGTTATACTTTCAAAGAATGAAGATACCCAGTAGCTCCCTAACCGTCAACTCTTTACCAAATGATAAAATTTTAGACTTGTCCAAATCAAAAGCATCTGCACATGACGATTAAATATAGACCAAATGATGATCTGAATCGTTGAAAGGGTAAAAAAACATGGGAAAAGGAGAAAATGGTAACCTGCATTATCCCCTTTTCTCACAATGTTTTCAACTTCTTTCTTATGGGCATTAACAAAGGATAGTTTGGTTAAGAGTTAAAACACTCAGTTAATCGACTAGCCTTTTACAGTCAGGAAAACAATATCAAACATTAGGCTTCAATTTCATGGTCGTTTTTTCCCCCCCATATACATCCCAAATAAACAGACAATTAGATTTAAGATATGAACGTCTGTGATATTAAACTGCATTGCGTTCAAAGGACAGTCTGATCTTTATCTTTTATTGTCTTCAAAAGCGACTTTACTTGTCCACAGCCAACACAAGTAATTGTATTTGAGTCATTCTAATCAGTAAGAGCATAACTGCGGTACCCTTGATCTCTTTATCTGAAATGTGGAAAGGATGAGAATCGACCAATGTGGAATAGCTGATGAGACAAACATGTTGCTGACATTTGCACGCTTAGAGCGCTAAATTGTTAAAATAGACATGTTAAGCTTAGAAAAGCAGCCTAAATCTTGCAGGACCATTGCTGTCTTGAGTAGAATAACTCGGAAAACTGGCATGACAGATCCAAGATCTGACTGCATGTTCTGAGCAGTCTGGTCTGAATCTGCACTCTCTGCAAAGACTTTTTCCCTGGTCCGTTGATTCAGATATGGAGAATATAACAGTAAGTGAGCTTATTTGTGTGACCGTTTCAGTTTTTTTTTTTTTTATCCTCGATGAAAATGTTCTATTTGACATAATTTCGAAAATCTTTTAAATGGGTGAAAAACGCTGTGGGAAAAAAGGAACATGCTGAATACATACAGTTTTTCCAACTATATTTTCAAAGCCACACAGGATTGTTTGGTCAAGGGTTTACAGACTGATTCCAGTCTGTAGAAACTCACCAAGAAGAAACATGTAAATGAGTGTAAAATGGTAGTGCCATGGCTGGAAGGAGAGGAAAAGGGACTGTGAAAACAATTCAACCCTTATCCCGCTAAAACATTGAAATGAAATTTCAGACCGGTGGTAAAACCCGACTAATTCTATGTCAAACTTATTCTTTTTTGGAAAAAGAAATATTTCCTTATTGGACAGTATACATCCAAAATCAGACTGCACGTTCTGTGCAGTCTGATCTTGATCTTTACTGTCCGCAAAATAGGTCAGTGAGTTGTACTTAGCAGCCTAGGGGTTAATACATCATACGCTGAAAGATGCGTAATCAGTCAGTATTGCGAATGGACAGTCTAGGTACTAAGGTTGCAAGCGATGAATCGCCAGTCCATTCATTCGGCATACCTCGGGTGATCCGGTGATCAAATCCCTCGGCTGTATCACGTAGCTTGATATGGCACCTACACGGTACATTTCGCACATCTCCGGAAGCACACCGCTTTACCGTTATTGAAATTGTAAGGCGCCTCTTTAGAAAGAACGCATGAGTAAATTTTCTATCGTTATCTTTCTAAGAGTATTTCAGTCGGCAAACAGTTTGTACATTCAATTTTTAGCGTGGTTTATCAATTCCGTTAGGAGCTTTCATCGACAGATCGATAGAAGTGAATAACTTCACAATGGTTGTTCATGTCGTTGCTAAGCGATCTACAGGGACACCGCCATGTTTAAGATCATGTGATTGGTAGTTCAAAATGGAAGTCTCCCTTATACAGACGAGGTTAGATGTAGGTACGGAATCGGCCGAGTTGTGACGAGTGCAGTCCATTCTGAAAATGTTTACGTAATGGCCTCTCCGCGAGGGCCATAACCTTTATACAACTCTATACCCTTTGTCCCCACAGCTTCACACGCTTCGCCTCGCTAACATTAAACGACCAGCCGGTTACTGTTTTAAACTTACGGCTGTTACGAGTTGCATTTACATCAGTTTTCTCTTAGGCAGAGCGATCTAAATTTTCAAATTCTTTTCAAGCAATGTTTCCTGTTGCGATTTTATTCCTCTCAAGACCAAAATGACCTATTATCTTTTCAACACCTGCTACATATACGGACAGCACTCGTCACAACTCGGCCGATCCCGTAACTACATATAACTATCAACGGATCACTCGAAATTTGCCGAATGACATGGACAGCAGACGACTACAAGATGTGTTCACATCACCCAATACACTTGATTCGCACTCGTTTCATTCATAAAGTTGCTGCTAATTACTGACCATATTTCTTATAATCGTGTTGAAAGTAAACTGCTCCAGTTTTTGCGGGCCAGAGATTTTGATAATACTGTAATTATGACATATTTCAATACTAAACAAATTGTAAACGCCGTTTATTACATAATTGAAAAGTTATTATGGGATTACTTGACATTACTTAACGCCTTTTTACCGCTAATTACTATTCCTGCGCTTCTCTGGGTCAAAAGTGCGGTTATCTGGGTCAAAAGTAGTTTTTGTAATAAGGTCATCACAGCAGGTATAAGCGTTAAAACGCTGTAAGTAAAAGCTGTTCCGAGTTGCAGTTACACCAATTTGTCCTGAGTAGACGGGTTTCCGAAGTTTCGCATCTCTCTAATCGGTCTACCGCCCGATTAATTGAATTTATTGCCGCCTTGAAAAGTAGTCCGGTTTCATACCCAAAATGTCCATATCAGATAGGTATACACAGATCTATCATTCAGCATACGTCGGGTGATACGGTGATAAAGTCCCTCTGCTGGATCACGATACATTTCTTCGAGGGAAGCACACCGTTTTACCGTTATGTTCATGTTTTGGGTGGTGCGGTGGTCTAATGGTTAACATATTGGACTACAAGTCTGAAGGTCTGGGGTTCGATCCTCGGTCTGGTAAAAATGAGAGAATGTCATGCAATGCTCAAGTCTTTCAACGTGTTTTCTACACTAAGGAAAGCCGTGGAATGTGTACAGTACTGTCTGAATCATTTGTACCGTGGGTTTACCGTAGCCGAAATAATACGTCATGAACCTAGATTCAGTCTGTTATTGCTATTAAATTAGCAAATAAGAGAGAGGTTTGCTGTCCTAAAAGCATGAATTAGTATCTTGATCTGTTATAATCGCTGCCGGTAAAGAATTGAAAAGAAATAGCGTAAAAATGATAAAAACAAAGGAGGGCAAAATTTTGAATGGGCGCCAAACCATCTTAAATTAAAATTTAACACCCTACTCCATGGGTGTCGTCTTGTCTTCTGTAACTCCAAAAGTTTAGTATTATCGGTAATTAATTACATGCGTCTTACGCCTACTCTGTTACGTAGTACATAGCCTACTTTTTTTTTAACTTTAGATTTAAAGCCTGTAAAAATATTGTTCTTAAACGTCAAAATGACCGAACATAAAAATAGCAATTGTAATGGCATGTCGTGCATTCGAAACGACTTTTGTGGTAATGCCATGAACAAAAACGCCTGAGATAGGGCCTAAATAAGCCTAGTCATTAGCCGGGCTAAATGGTACAACGGCATAGGTAAGTCTAAAATTTCTATCGGTAAACTTCGAATGCCAGATGTACATGTATCAAAATAATGTAGATTTTGCTGGATGAATTAGATTCAATTATCAAGTGTAGAGTTAAAAGTTTTAACTTTTAAGTTTTTTTTTTTTGAACTTCTCAAAATTCTGAATATGAAAAACTCGTCAGATGATCAAGATTATTCCAACGGCTGTTGAACTTGGAGTTGTAGGCTACTGGCCAAAGTCCAGAAGACATTTTAACATTCATGAACGGCGTCCGTCAATCTGTCAGTCCGCCGTGTAGGGCCAGCAACTAGATAAAATACATTTTTTGCCTAGCCATGACTGGAATGCTTTGGAAATATGGAAAAGCAACATATAGTTTTTAATGTTAAAATCCCAATCACTTCAAGACCCAGCAAACTTTTTGCTGGACAGGGTAGATTCTAAATCAAGGTCTAACTACTAAACCTTCATTCGTGACAAGATTGCATAAAAAGGCCGCTAGACTTGATCTACATATATGTAGGCCTACATAGGCCTACTCTAGATCTACGTTTTTAATTCATTGAAGGTTGCTTTATGTAAAAAGACAACATAACAAGCCTGTGATAAAGGATTTGGGTATTATTGGCTTGCTTAAAGTATAGCATATAAAAAATTTGTTTTCTTGGCCATACATGAACATGTAGCATACCAAACGCCCCGGGTTTGTTATGTACAGTAGGCTAGGTCAATCAACTGTAGGCCAGAAATTCTGTATTTTACCGCCGGACTGTAGATATGAATTGTTAAATCTAAATCAAAATTTAAAAATAAACAATAACAAAAACAGTTGAATATATCTAGATCGGTATGGTTCCGTAGGAATGAAAAATTCTACGTTCTCTCACAGCTGGGGAGGACATCAACACTGCTTTGCAGCCGAAATACTTTATGTGGAAAAAAAAAAGTTGTCTCCCTTAGCGGAAGTAAAATTTGATTGGTTGTCACTGGGGCGTCCCTGGAGTCGACGCAACGGGTGTTAGGCTGTGAAGTATTTCAGTAATTTCATTAACATTTGATAATTACTTCATAATTTAGGTAGAATAAGAAACAAGAATGCCCCGTCGAGCTTTAAGATGTATCGTAGAGCTGGATCTTTGCAGGGTGAGTTAGTTTATGTCTTACATTTCACATTTATTTTCGTTCGTTGTTGAGTTTGACCGCATAACATGCAAAATCAGCAAGTCAATTCTTGTTAAAGTTCGGCCCGCTTTCTTTTCGTCACATCTAACAAGGTATTTACAATTTAAAAGTTCAATTAAACGATATCGATTACGGAAGGCTTAATTCATGAAATGAGCTGTAAATACACTTGGATTAAAGAGTTAAATGGCCTTTAATACGATTGATCTTTATGATTAGAGTAAGATAAGCACGTCACACATGAGTAAGTCCATAAAGAACCTGTATTGATTGCTACCTTGCTTATACTTTATCTAGATTAAATATTCAGTACTCAGGAATATATCAACATTTTCATGGTCATAAAACTGCCTCATCAGATCATTCAGTTGTACTGTTTGCACTCCTTATACAAGAGATTAACCCTTTACTGCACAATGATGCCTTTTGATGCCCCTGGGAAAGAAGCCTTTTGAAAACATTGTGGGAAAAGGAGAAAATGCTGGTAACCAGCATTTTCTCCTTTTCCCACAATGTTTACTACCCTATCAAAGAAAAGTTGTACCATTTGAGCCACACTGAAATTGTCGTCTGCAAATACTTTCAATTTGGACAAGGCTATAATTTTGTCGTGTGGTAAAGGGTTAAGATGCCTATATTGTTAGAATAATAATGCAGCAGATTTTAGGCAGTCTTCCTAAACATGGTCTACAAGCGACTACAGGTGTCTGCAAGCATCTGCTACAAAATTAAACTATTTCTTATCTTCATTATTAATTTATTATTACAGTTAAGTCATTTCATAATTAATTTGATGTAAAAAGATTTAAAAAAAAAAAAAAAAAGCTTAATCTAAAATACATTGAATGACCACATGGTAGACGCTTTAGTATCATATACAGCATGCTTAAGCGTCTACAAACTTAGAGGAGTTTACATGTTTACAAATAAAGCATGTTGTTTTCTTTTCGTTAGAAAACAGAATGTTTCTCCACCTTCGTCTATTGGTAAAAAACTTCGCTCTGATAATTTGTAACATATTTGTCGCAAACAGATGTATACACAATTTCAGTGCTAGCTCTGGCCCAAATGAAATAATCACCAATGACTTTTTCTCGAAAAAAATAATAGACAAAGTTAGCATGCGAAATTGGCTGTATAACTAAAACACATGCTCTTTAGCATTGAAAAAACTTTATTTCATAGTTTCAAGCTTTCATACACATTACATGTTCCTTACAATAATTAAAAAAATCATCACTTAAAAAAAAAAGAAATATAAATATATTTTCCCTAAATCCATTTCCAAACAAAAAATTGTAGACCCTCAATGTTGAAGCAACTGTTGACAATTACATGTAGTTATAAATACTTCAACTGAGGATGTTTAACATTAAATTGTAGAAAATATTGTGGGAAAGGGAAAAATTGTTCTATGCCATTGCCAGGAAAAGTTCTCCCTTTCTCATAATACTTGCATAAAGGTATTTCTGTCAGATGTGTTGAAGTGATGCATGATACCAAGCAGGTATGAACTTTCAGTGACTTTTTAAACTCAGTGACTTGTTGGACGGTAATGACGGTGAAACTTCATGTTCAAAAATGGTATTTCTCAGGGTAAAAAATATAGCAAATTCTATCTTATTACCCAAGTGCACGAAAAAGATAAAAAAGAGACAGACCCTTTATAGGAAGGGAGTCGATCATTGACAATTTACGTTTCTCATACCAAGGGCGAAGGATGTAAGGTTTATGACACTAAGGTGACTTATCTGATAATCTGATCCAACAGTCCACAGCCCATCAATAAAAATATGCATGATTATTTTCAAGCCACACTGTTGTGCTTGAAACACTGATGTCATAGTTTGCAATAAAAATTGTCAGCCGTTAAAGTTACAACAATGTCTGTAATAGTACTACACGAAAAGTGCTCATACAAGTCACTTAGAGTAGTTTCCCTTTTCTATGCATCTGGGTCAAACAGGTGCTAATGAAAATAAGAGTGCTTACTATCGTTACTGTAGAGAGTTTTTAGAAAAATAATGGCATTACAGCGAAATTTTATTGTCAGATATTTCAGTGATTTGTATGCTAACAAAATATTTTCTTCCTTTTCGATATATTGGGGATATAACATTAACACAGACTGTACCAAATTAGAAAGCTGGGAGCAATTGTGAATACAAGAAATCAAATATCGATATAGATAATGTAGATTTGACTGGAGTTGACTTTATAGGATAGAAAACAATATGGGAAAAGTAGACAATTTGAGATTGGGTATTTCGATGTGTAAGATCAGACATGTGAGTATTATGGTGATTGTTCTCTATGTAAAGCCATGATCAGTGTAGATATATAATCAGTATTCTATCCATTAGTTATTAATATGTAAAATAGGCCATGTTTTTTATTTAAAAAAAAATCCTTTCTTACTTACAAGAAAGTCAATGGCAGCAATCTAAATTCAATAAAATATTGAAAAAAAAAAGGGGGTATTTCAGTGTTTCAGTGGTATTTCAGTGATTCTCCAGACAGGTTTTGGCCCCTAACCCTTCTATTTTTATGAAAGAAATACTTAGTCTTTGAAAAAATTCCCAACAAACAAGCAGTGCAGAGTTACATAATGTTTTTCTAGGCCCCTGTTGTTAACTCTTTACCAAACAACAAAATTTTAGACTTGTCCAAATTGAAAGCATTTGCAGATGACAAAATAAATATGAGTCAAAAATTCGATTTGTTTTAGGATGGGTAGAAAACATTGTAGGAAAAGGGGAAAATGCTGGTTACCAGCATTTTCTTCTTTTCTCATAATGTTTTTTCAAAAGGTATCTTCCTTGGGGGTCATTGAAAGTCAGGATTGGGTGGTAAAGGGTTAAAAATGCAGCTTCATCCCACAATGTTTGTCCATGCTGCTGGAAAAATGTATTTGCTCTCCTTCCATCAGTTTGCCCCTTTTTTTTAAAAAATTGAAAAAAAAAATTCAAGTAGATTTTGGTATGGTATGGATTAACTTGGAGAGAATGTGATAATACCGTCTTTTTCAGGTGTCTGCCCCTGGAGTATGGCTGCCCATGAGAGAGGACTGCTATATAAGTATCTGTCTATTTGGTCAGTATAGAAGCACAAGAAGTCTGACTTCAGTTTTTCCTCTGTGTATCTATGAACCATTTAGATTTGAAAAGGTGAGCAGATCTTGCACTGTATACTGAAAGATTTGTTTTACTTTATTTCCTGACTCTTTTTCAAACAACTGAATTTTAGACTAATCCAAATTCAAAGCATTTGTAGACAGTAATTTGAATTTGACTCAAATCATGGGATTTTATCTTTGAACAGATAGAAAACACTGTGGGAAAAGGATAAAATGTTGATAAACAAGCTTTGTCTCCTTTTCCCTCAATGTTTTCAAAAGCCTCCTTCTTCTGGGTCATTAAAACTGTGGATTGTTTGGTAAAAGGTTATTCTTCATTAGATTAAGATTGAGATCTTTCATTGTAGAGGTATGGTGTTTTTTTCTGATGGTGTGAATTAAGATTAGTCTACACAGTATGTGCCGAGCCCCTGTAGCACAGACAGTAGCGTACAGGACTTAGGAACAGGGGTTTGCAGGTTTGAGTCCCCAGCTCGACCAGTTTCTTTCCAAGGATTGATGATAGTCAGTGCAAATGGGCTCATTGCTCGCTCACTGTTCATCATGTTTCAGAGATGATTATGTGGGAAAGCAGCCAATGGCTTTGGGAAAAATGTTGTGTGTAGTACTGGTAAAAGAAACTTCCGGAAAGTATGGATAGGTACAGTGGCCAATACAATATAACTGTATTAATTTTGAAGGAGCATTAAACACCATACAATCAATCAATCTACACAGTATGTGTAGTATGCTTTGTGATCTGATGCCTTGTGACAAGTCCAAAAACCCACCTATATTGTAGTTGGCCAAAAAGCCATCAAACTGCAATGTTGTTGTTGTTTTTTTCTCTGAGCGACCATGTCTGCTTGATCTGTTTGGTCCTGTAGGAGTAATGAAACTGACTATGTATGTAGATGCTATGGAACAAACTTGCAAATTTAAAATACATGTACATGTATGTTTTGGTTTACTGTTCAGCCTAATTTCTAGCCTGACATTATCCTCCGCAAAGTGGCATTTTTCAAATACATAACCTATCTGATATGGGCATTCTGGGTACAGGACCAGACTATTTTTCAAGGCAGGATCAATGCAATGAATTTCAAAACAAAATATATGTTTGTTCTCTAAAACCTACCTTGTACGATTCATCCAGCCATAGTTAGCTAGCACATAAACTATGCACCAGTCACTTATAAACATAAGCCCCTATAAGCTTGGGAAAAAGCTCCAGAATAAGCCACTTATAAACATAAGCCCCTATAAGCTTGGAAAAAACTCCAGAATAAGCCCAACAAGGTGGGGACGTTAACTTTGTTGTCAGTCTGTTGCACATATCCTGGTTTTTCCCCACATTGCAGTAAACAGTTGGTATTTTAAAGAATAGTTTCCCCATTTAAAATTGTTTTGTTTTTTTCAGAAATTTGTAGTGAATAACTGGGTTGATTTTTCCACAGACATATTATTTATTGCCATTTTCCACCTGCACTTTTTAAGCTGCAATTTACGCACCAAGTATTAATATTTGTCCATTATTTTTTAAGTGGTGCCTCATAGCAGACATTTCAAATCTTTGAAGAATATGACAAGCGCAGACAATGTCTAGCCTGTGAAATATAATGCTTGATATTTTAGGAGGAAAATATGTTGCAGTTATGGTGATTGCAATATGTAAAGGGTCAGTGCCCAGCTAGAAATGAATTTGCGGAATCTAAAACTGTCCTGGTCATTGTCTCCTACACTTTAAGTGGCATATATGTAAACTGAATCAAGACTTCTCAGCTGGTAAAAAGATTTTTGTTGCATGCACTTGCTAGTGGTTAAAAATGAGTCTGTAGGATAATGGGTGAATAACATTTTCTTCTTTCAGACATACTATACAGCATTAGATCCTTCAGATGTAGCTGTCTTTTTGGAAGGTAATATAGACTGACATATTTATTGTGGTATTACAAATTTCAAAATTTCAATACTGAAGAGATGATAATCACATAACTTCCTTTTTCAAAAATGGAGATTAAGATCAGCCTAAACAGAACCTGCAGTCTGATATTTTTGTACCAGGTTAGTGTAGAACAGCCTGCACAGTATCAGGTGAAAGGCACCAGTAAGCCACTATTCATGCTTTTCCTTATCTACATCACTTCCGTTTTCTTTTTCCAAACCATCCCATACTTTTACAACTTTTAACCCTTTACCACATGACAAAAGTTTAGACTTGTCCAAACCCAAAGCACTTGCAGATGACAAATGTGGCTGAAATTGTGGAAGTTGTCCTTGATAGGAGAGAAAACATCACAGGAAAAGGAGAAAATGCTGGTTGCTAGCATTTTCTCCTTTTCCAACCATGTTTTCAAAAGTCTTTTTGTGAAGGTTGTTAACCCTTTACTGCACAGTGCCGCCTTTTAACGACCCTGTAAAAGAAGCCTTTTGAAAACATTGTGGGAAAAGGAGAAAATGCAGGTAACCAGCATTTTCTCCTTTTCCCACAATGTTTTCTACCCTATCAAAGAAAAATTGCACCATTTGAGCCACATTGAAAGTATCGTCTGCAAATGCTTTCAATTTGGACAAGGCTAAAATTATGTTGTCTGGTAAAGGGTTAAAAGTTGGAATTATGTGGTAAAGGCTTATGGAAAACTACTTTTGAAGTGGGCTACTGAAACTCAGATTTTTGCAATTTCAGAAAGCTTAAAAAATTGTTGATTTCTAAATTAAGTCAGGCAATAGCTGGCAAACCATCAGTAAAGAAGAAAGACAAATGGGAGAACAAAAAAAATTTGTCAATGGTACCAGTATTTTCTTAATGGGCGATATAGCCTCTTAACTCTTTACCAAAAGACAAAATTTTAGACTTGTCCAAATTAAAAGCATTTGCAGACGACAAAATAAATGTGACTGAAAAATTGAAATTTGTTTTAGGAAGGGTAGAAAACATTGTAAGAAGAGGAGAAAATGCTGGTTTCCAGCATTTTCTCCTTTTCCCACAATGTTTTCAAAAGCCTTCTTCCTCAGGGTCGTTAAAAGTCAGGATTGTGTGGTAAAGGGTTAACTCTTTATCACATGACAAAATTTTAGACTTGTCCAAATTGAAAGTATTTGCAGACGACAAAATTTATGTGACTGAAAAACTAAAATTTGTTTTGGGTAGGGTAGAAAACATTGTGGGAAAAAGAGAAAATGCTGGTTATCAGCATTGTCTCCTTTTTCCACAATGTTTTCACAAGGCTTCTATCTCAGGGTCATTAAAAGCTGGGATTGTGTGGTAAAGGGTTAAGGCATTTTTAGACTTTGCACAAGAATTTTGCAAAGGCTCGCATATAACACATGTTGATTATATGGGTTCATATTTAAAAAAGTATATTGACATCACATTAAAAGTTTGGTTCTGCTAATATATAAAGTTTTTGATTGCAAATCATCCAACTAGTTATTTGAACGCCAACTTTGCCTCTTTTTACTGCATATAACTGTCCTGTTTCTCAACGATTGCAGAGAAAAGTACATTTGGTAGTATTTATTGTTATTAAACAAAGAAAGTAATTTACAGCCAAAAACCTAAACAGTCCCCTTCAAAAATAATGTTAGTAAAGGAGAAAATAGGGGTAGCTAGTATTTTTCTGTTTCCCACAATTTTGTCTTATTTTTTTTTTCTTTTGTTGGATAAAGTAATGTATTAAATGATAGTAATTCACTTAGCCTAATGTATTTGTTAGAAACAGCCATACAAAAAAAAACTTGGACCTGTTTCTTTTCACTAAGAGTATTTTCAGTTATTAGCAAACAATATTTAAAAACTTGTGGCAACTTGAAATACTTAACCCTGTTCCAAATGACAAAATTTGAGGCTTGACCAAAGTGAAAGCCTTTGCAGATGCCAAATTAAATATGATCTATTTGATGAGATATTCCTTTGAAATGGTAGAAAACATTGTGGGAAAAAGAGAAAATGCTGCTTGCCTGCATTTTTTCTTTTATCCACAGTGTTTTCAAAAGTACTCTTTCCCAGGGTTGTTAAAACACAGGAGTGCCTTTAAAGGGTAAGGGCACTTAAATCGAGGGCAGTTTTCACTTAATCCATTACACCACAGGCAAGTTATGGACCCACTAAAAACTAGTGCATGCACAAGTCATGTGCTGTAGGGAAAGATTAAGAAAAGTGAAATATTTATAAATGTGAATTACATGGAAAATTTTGGTAGAAAAACAAGCAATTGCTTATGACAATTAATTGCACCTTTTCTTTTATCAGAGGCCAAAGTTGTATATCTGTGGTTATTGGTTAATGCTTTACCACACAATCCCGAGTTTTAGCAACCCTATAAGATTAGACTTTTGAAAACATAGTGGGGAAAGGAGAAAATGCCGGTGATCAGCATTTTCTCCTTTTCCCACTATGTTTTCTACCCTATCAATAAGAGAAATCATCATTTTAGCAATATTTAGTATGTCATCTGCAAAATGCTTTCAATTTGGTCCAGTCGAAAATTTTGTTGTTTGGTAAAGAGTTAACTGCCTTTCCTCCTGATATTCAAATATTGACTTTGAATGTATACATAGCACAACCCTTGATATCTCGCTCAATAATATGTAGTCCCTTACTGTTGAAAGACACTGTCTTGTTCATTAAAAATTGATACTTTGTCATTGCTTGAACTTGAAATTTTAGAAAGGGAAATAAAACAGGTTATAAGTAGATATTTATGTCAAGAGGGGATAATTTAAGGGCACAGATATGGAGAAAGAGCTCAAATTACTTTGATTATCGGTATTTCACAAAAGCTGATTATTACCTGTGAAACTGATATCACCCCTCTGTGATAAGAAATTTATTTAAGCCATTTTAATCTGAATCGGTTGCATTTATGGCCTGATTGATACTTTATTGACTCTTTACAAGGCAACAAAATTGCCGACTTGTTGATGGTTCTGGCTTTTGCTGATGACAAGTATGACTGAAACAAACTCTCTTTAACCCTTTCCCAAACAAGCCCTGGTTTTCATGTGTCTGCAGTACAAGTCTTTTGAAAACACTGTGGGAAAAGGAGAAATTGCTCGTAATGAGCACTTTCTCCTTTTCCCACAGTGTTTTCTACCCGTTTTGAGACCTTTCTGCCATTTTCATCAAATTTGAAATTGTCATCTGCAAACTCTTTCAGTATGGACTAGTCCTAAATTTGTCGTTTGGGAAAGGGTTAAATTAAAAGTACATGTAAATTTAGTGGCTGGATTTGCTTTTGATTTGCAAAGAAGCCATTACGGGAAAAGGAGAAAATGCTGCTTATCAGCATTTTCTTGTTTTCCAATGATGTTTTCTAAAGCTTTTTTCCCATAGGGTCCTTGCCAAGTCCTGTAGTTCAGTCGGTAGCATACAGGACTTGAGAACAGGAGGTCACTGATTCGATCCCCGGCTTGGCCAATTTCTGTCCGAGGATTGATGATAGTCAATGCAACAGGATTCATTCCTCTCTCACGGCTGACCATTGTTTCGACCATGGTTATGTGGGAAAGCAGCCAGTGGCTTGGAAAGAATATTGTGCGGAGTACTGGTAAAAAGAAGCTCCAGGCAAGCATGAATATGTGCACTGGCTGCCTCAATGTAACTGAAATAATGTTGAAAACGGCGTTAAATACGAAATATAATCAACCCATAGGGTCCTTAAAACATGTGATTTTTTGGTAAAGGGTTAAGTTAACCATAAGTAGTACAGATCCTAGCTGCTCAAACCTTTTTCCTCGCTTGAAGTCATTTTACAAAGCTGCAGCAGATAACTGATTTTATCTTTGGAATACCAAGCAAAACTTAAGTTTCATTTCCAGTTACAGAGACAGTGATCATGATTATTTCTGTCCCAAAACTATCTTCACTGTCTGTACAACAAAACATGAGTAAAACTTGGATGATAACAAATTTTATGACCTAAAAAGATGTTGACTCTTCCAGCACCAAATAAAATAGATGTGGCATCTTTCAAGGGCAAAAAACATACTCCACTGAAAATGAGAAAGATTTTAATTGCATATGCTTCACTTAAATAGCAGACAGTGTTGATCTTAGATCTGAAAGCTCAGTCTGTCCTGTTTGATTTTGATCTATACTAACTAAAAACGTATTCTTTTGCCTATGCTGCTGACAGGGTTAAAGTAAACAAGTGTTTTTCAGTCCAAAAAAAATGTGAAATACTTCTACATACCTTATTCACAAGCAAAAACATCAAATGGATTCAAATATCAGAAAAATAACCCAAATCCTGCTAAAGAAATGAAATGAAAATTTTAAGCCGGTAGTAAAACCCTATTTTTTTCTATTTCAGTGGTATTTTGGGAGGAAAGATATCTCTTTATTCGATGGTGTAGATCCAAGATCAGACTACACAGAATGTGCAGTCTGATCTTCATCTACACAGTCCACAAAAGGTCATTGAGTCAGGCTTAGCAGCCTGAGGGTTAATACAGCCACTCTGAGGATAAATGGTTGATTACTTGTAATGGTAGTTGAATCTTAACTCTTTACCACATAATCCCGACTTTTAATGACCCTTAGAAAGAAGCCTTTTGAAAACATTGTGGGAAAAGAAGAAAATGCTGGTAACCAGCATTTTCTCCTTTTCCCACAATATTTTCTACCCTTTCCCCATCAAATTTCAATTTTTGAGTCACATTTATTTTGTCGTCTGCAAATGCTTTCAACTTGGATCAGTCAAAAATTTTGTCATATGGTAAAGAATTAAAGAATCAGTTTTAAAAGGCGCACATAAAAAATTGGATTTATTATAGCTAAAAAAGGAATATGAGCATGAAAAGCTGATATACATACACCATTTCTAAAATCACTGTAGTACACAATAAAAGGTTAGAAATAATGATGTGAAGTAAAAGTGATTTTTGTTGTTGTCAAAAAATTTGCATAGAAAAGCATTCAGCATAAAGTGGCAAAATTTATACAGATAAGTCATAAATTTAAGCTGGCAGCTTGTCAGCTTGTGATTAGTGGTTTTGAATTATATATATTTTTTTTTTTCACCCTGTTTTCAATTTAAGTTTTCACAGGTAAATGGTGTGTACTTTTCTATAATGCTAAATGTAAATAAAATACTTAATGTTTGTCTGACCCATGACAACATAACAGTTATGAATGGTCGGTATAGACGATAGGATAAATAGGGCAATTCAATAGACCTATATTGAAAGCAACCTATGAATCAAATCAATTTTATACCAAAAGACCATCTATGCTTTCTTAATACAAACCTGGGTCCGTATTCACCAATCATTCTTGAGAATATTCTTAGTCTTGTTCTCCAAGATTCTCTACATTTGAAAGTAACACAACTTCTGATTGGCTAAACCAAATGGTTTAGCCAATCAGAAGTTGTGTTACTTTCAAATGTAGAAAATTTTGAAGAATAAGACTAAGAACGATCTTAAGAATGGTTGGTGAATACAGACCCTGTACTTTTTTTATTTGTAATGTGATTGTTATTTTTTTCAATGAAAAAGCTGATGTAAACATTTTTAGGACTTTATGATATACATGTATCTGCTTAATGTTGCATAGATAAATCCAAATGTTACCATTTCTTTCACACTAACAATCACATACTGTTTCTTTTTCTGTTTCATTGTTTCCAAAGCTGAAGAAAAAAAAAATATACCTAGCTGTAAAAGTTCCTTTAAGTCTTTACCACACAATCGCAACTTTTAACGAATCTAGGAAAGAAGCCTTTTGAAAACATTGTGGGAAAAAGAGAAAATGCTGGTAACCAGCATTTTCTCTTTTTTCCACAATGTTTTCTACCTTTCCCAGAACAAATTTCAGTTTTTGTGTCACATTCATTTTGTTGTCTGCAAATGCTTTCAATTTGGACTAGTCTAAATTTTCATTGTTTGGTAAAGAGTAAGCCTTCACCAAACGACAAAGGTTTTTGTTGGGTCTAAATTGAGACCATTATGCAGACGACAAATATTGCCCATCTTGTTTGTTAAAAAGTTGAAAACATTGATGGAAAAGGGTAAAATGCTAGCTACCAGCATTTCATCCTTTTCCCACAATGTTTTCAAAATGCCTTTTTCTCAGGGTCGTCAAAACCCGTGATTGTTTGGTAAACTGTTAAAGCAACACTCTGCATAGAAAAATATTTGCTGTTTCGTTGTATTATTTTATGACGTTCAAGAATTAATAGCAAAAAAATTCATCATGAGTGTAATGAAGATATCTTTGCATTTTGAAACATTATATTTAACTCTTTACCAAATGACAAATTCTTGGTCTGGTTCAAATTGAAAGCAATAATTATTGCAGACAACAAGTTAAATGAGATTTAACCCTTTCCCACATGACAAAATTTCAGACCTGTCCAAATTGAAACCATTAAATTTTGCAGATGACAATTTCATTGTGGCTCAAACAATATGATTTTTCTCTGACAGGGTAGAAAACAGTGTGGGAAGAGGAGAAAATGCTGGTTATCAGCATTTTCTCCTTTTCCCACAATGTTTTCAAAAGACTTCTTCCTCAGGGGTGTTAAAAGTTGGCATTGTGTGTTAAAGGGTTAAATGATGGATTTGCCTGGGAAAAGGCAGAAAAGGTTGTCGGAAAAAGGAGAAAATGCTGGTTATCAGCATTTTTTCTTTTTCCAACAATGTTTTCAAAAGGGTTCTTCCTCAGAGTTGTTTAAACTTGGGATTGTGTGGTAAAGGGTTAAAAAGCTACAAAGCTACAATTCCATGTAATGATGAAAGTTCTATCATGATACATGAAAAATGACTGAGCTCTATATCTAACTACAAAATTTTAGTCTGTCCATTTTGAAAGCATTTGCCAATGACAAACTAAATGTGACTCAACTGATGACATTTCCTTTTGAAAGGATAGAAAACGTTGTTGGAAAAACTGTCTTTTAAACGGTAAAAAGCATTGTGGGGAAAAAGAGAAAATGCTGGTTAATGCTGTTTCCTCCTTTCCCCAGAATGTTTTCAAAAGCCTTATTCCTTTGGTTGATTAAAACTTAGGACTATTTGGTAAAAGTTTAACTGTTTACCACACAATACCGACTTTTAACGACCCTAGGAAAGAGGCCTTTTGAAAACATTGTGGGAAAAGGAGAAAATGCTGGTAACCAGCATTTTCTCCTTTTCCCACAATGTTTTCTTTCCTTTCAGAAACAAATTTAATAATTTGAGTTACATTTAATTTGTCATCTGCAAATGCTTTCAATTTGGACCGATCTAAAATATTGTCATTTGGTAAAGGGTTAAATCTTCACCAGAGGACAAAATTCAGACTTTGTCCACATTAGATGCATTTGCTGTTGACAGTGTAAATGTGGCTCAAGGACTAAGGTTTGTCATTATAGGGCAAGTACCAAATTCCTCCTTCTGCCACGATGCTGTCAGTTTTTAAAAGCTTTTTTGTGGCTTGTTGAAACAATCAATCATTTGATAAAGAGTTACATTTCTTTTTTTGTTTTATTTTGTTCAGATGAACTGGTGGTGTTTGAACTTCTCCAATTTAAGGATTATGGACCAGGAGCCATTAGACTGGCATCTTTCTCCTGCAGTGCTCGTGAATTCCTCTTCCCATACCCTTCGTTGTGTCCATCTTATGCTTCAGCTTCAAGAGAAATTTTGTTTTCGAGAACTGTTGCCTTCCCTGTAAGTGAAACTTATAATGGGAGAAACATTTTTTTTTTTTTTATCTGAGATCATCTAAAAAGAAAACTAGCTAGCTTTTCTTCTTTTATTACATTTGTCAGTCTTTGTTACATGATTGTTTTCATCTACTCAGTATATTTAAAGAAATGCAACACTGGTAGACTGGTAGTTCTAGAAGGTTGAAAATCAGCCTGAAGATAAAAGGTTTCGATCTAATTTACCTTTAATTTAATTCATGGTTATGCCTTTGAAAGTTGTACACCTTTTGTTAAAATGATTAAAGATTTTCAAATGGAAAATGACACAAAGAGTTCCTTATCACAAATCAATCAAAAAGTCACATAACTGATATCAAGTATGTCCTTGCTATGCATGTTTTAAAACTTGACAGCTTTATCTCATTGACAAAATTTTAGACAAGCCTACAATAGATCACAAAATGATGGTGTTCTTGTGCATACAGCTGTTTTGGCTAGAAACTTTCTTGACCAGCTTAACATTGCTTGACTTGGTGCATTACCTGATATGGCACTATTTGAGTATGTCTAGGATGGTATGAAAGGATGTGTGCATACCAGAGTTAACCCCAGATAACAGTTTGGGAACTTAACATAGCCCTTCTGGAATAATGGGACAACATCCCATCACATGGAATAATCTCACAATTTCATCAGTGAGACAAACTGGCATGTGTGCATACCAGAGTTAACCCCAGATAACAGTTTGGGAACTTAACATAGCCCTTCTGGAAGAATGGGACAACATCCCATCACATGGAATAACCTCACAATTTCATCAGTGAGACAAACTGGCTAGTTTTGATCATAGGCCACTGAAGTTCCATTGGTCTATCAGGAAACACACAAATTTTCATTGTTCAGTCATTGTACACCAGTACTAAAAGGAGCACACTGGTGCCTCTATATCGTATGTAATAACAAAAGGTGTGCAACTAAATCAGAGATAATTTGACCCCTTGTTCTCTATGAAAGAGAATATTTAACTGAAATTATAACAATGAAAATTTTGATATTTCATGATAGACCAATTGAGCTTCAAAGGCCTGTGGTTTTGAGTCCAAGGGGTGGCTTTATTCGATATTAGTCATGTGACTTTTTGATTTGTGATAAGTATTTTTTTGTATTGTTTTCCATTTGAAAATCTTAAATCATTTTAATAAAAATTTGTATATCATTCAATGGAATAACCATGAATTACATGAAAGGTAAATCATATCAAAACTTGTTATCTTCCAGCTGATTTACAACGTACAACTAGTGTTACATTTTTGAATATACTAGGTGTATTCGAAGAAATAAGGCATTGCTAGTAAATAAACCCCAAATATTCATGTAGATTATTGCAATGGTTTTTTTCAGCCCTCAATTTATTAGTGTTTGAATTTAATAATGATGGGCTTTTTAAGCTCATTGGCATTTTCAGTACTTAATACCTGATACTATAGTATGGTCAGCTGTTATTTCAATGCACAGTCAACCAAGTCTTAGCCATCAAGCAAGGAAAAACCTGGATTTACTTGCATCTGTAACATCTAATTTACCTGTATTGTACTAAGCTTTAGTGCACTAAATGATTGACATGGACATTTTTAGTTACTGAAATAGTCTCAGGTACTGCAAATTCAAGGCAATATTGAGTTGAACAACTCATAAAATATTTGAGAGGGAAGATTCAAGATCAGGCTACACATTCTGTGCAATCTGATCTTGTTTTACTGTCCACAAAAGCACATGACGCAATGCTGGCTACTTGGAGAATAAAACTGATGACAAGAGGAGTTTTCTTTTCCTTCCAAGTAAATTTTATAGGTATAAATGTCAGACCTGTATTTCTTTCTCACAGGGTATTGCACCAAAACTTGAATTCTCAACTAAAACTGTTATCAAAGAATCTTCTTCACCTGAACTGGATGCCTTGGAGGATGCACTGCAAGAAGAGCAGGTAGTTTTGTTATTTGGAGATCCCCATTTTTTTTTTATTAACTATCTATCAGATAATGCAATTTTTGACTTGCTGAATTGAAAGCATTTGCAAACCACAAGTTACATGTGGCTCAAAAGATGGAATTTGTTTTGGAAAATGTAAACAACTTTGCTGGAAAAGGAGAAAACAATTAGCATTTTCTCTTGCTAGTCATTTTCTCCTTTTCCCACATTTTTTTTCCTAAAGGCTTCCACCTCAGGGCTGTTGAAATTTGAGACTGTGTGATAAAAGGTAAATCTTTATAATGCTGAAATTATCCCTTTGACTATCATACATATAGATTTTTGTGGGTTATTTGGCTATTAATACAGATTATATTACTGAACAATAAAAGAGTGGAGAATGAAGGCCAGGATCAGACTGCATGGCTCCGTGTGTGGTTGGTCTTTGTCTTCACTCCAAAAAGCAGTCTCATGTTCGGGTGTTGCAAGGAAAGTGTGTATATCACAATGTGTTCAATATTGAATTGATAACTTCTGTTTGAAGTTACTCTCAGTTAATTTAATGTGAATAGCTCTGATGACAAAATTCTGGACAAACCAAATCAAAGACCATGATTAAAACTTCAGGGTCTGTATTCACTAACTATTCTTAAGAACATTCTTACTCTTAGTTTCAAGAATTTTCTAAATTTGTAAGTGACAGAACTTCTGGTTGGCTAAACTAAATTGCTTAGGCAGTCAGAGGTTGCCTTACTTTCGAAATCTAGAATTAGACTTGGAATGAAATTTAGAATTGTTGGTGAATATGGATCCAGATAGTGTAATACAATGTTTATCTACGAACACTTTCAGTGAATATTTCAGGCTATGTTTTGTTATACATTCATTGTTTTCATTTTAATATTGTATAGATTGCAAGACGTGCTCGATCTCGATCTCGCTCAAGAAGTCGGGCTCGCTCTCGATCAAGATCTAGGACAAGGACAGTTAGGTAATTTTCTTTTTCTTATTTTGTACTGTGCAAGATTGGATATCTGCTTTGGTATCAATTTTACCCTTATATCATGGTGTGATATAAAAATATAGAAATTGTTTATAGAGTATATTTTCTTTTTGCCTCAATGTTTTTAAAAGTTACTGATAACAAGATGCAGGAGGTAATGAGCCAAGATCAATGTCAAAGACAATTTTGTAAAACTGCAGTAAAATTTTTGTGCCAATTCAAACTCAAATTTGCATTTATGTGTAAACCATTACCATACAGATCATTTTATCCCATGTCATTGGCCAGTACAAGTGATATATATAGAAGAAAGATTTGTAGGGAAAGGGAAATTACATATTAGACATTTGTGCAATCCTACATGGGAAAAAGAGTTACAGCAGTTAAATAGCAATTTATTCTTTTGCCACAATATTTTATGGTCATCTGATTAATCTCTGCAGTAATACTTTGATTTCTTCTGCATGAAAAAATTTGCTGGCCCGGGTAGCTCAGTGGTTAGTGTATCTGACTTGTGACCTGGTGGTTGCAAGATGTTGGAGCAAATTTTCTTTCCAGTGAATTTTTGCCTCTCTCCATTGACTCATGTGAGAAAAGCAATCAGTGGCTTTGGAAAGAAAGTTGTGTCAGTACTGGTGTGAGAAAGCCAGGAAACACATGGGTACATCACTGACCGCCATGATATGACCTGAGCTGTTGAAATGGCGTTAAACTCTAATACAAACAAACAAACAAAGCATGAAAAAAATTCAGTTCTGGAATTTGAAATTACACAAAGTATCATCATGTTAACTCTTTACAAAAGGACAAAATGTTAAGACTTGACCAAATTTAATGGTTTTTTCAGAAGAAAAATTAGATATAGCTGAAATGATTATTTGTTTTGAGAAGGTGGAAAACATTGTTTGGAAAGGAGAAAATGCTGCTTACCAGTATTTTCTTTTTTCCCTCAATGTCTTCAAAAAGGTTTTGCTCTAGGGCCCTTAAAACTCAGAATTGTTTGGTAAAGGGTTAACCCTTCACCACACAACCCTGAGTTTACATGACCTTGAAGAAGCCTTTTGAAAAACTTGTGGAAAAAGGAGAAAATGCTGGTAACCAGCATTTTCTCCTTGTCCCACAATGTTTTCTACCCTATCAAAGTCAAGTTTCGTCATTTGAGTACATCTGGATTGTCGTCTGCAAATGCTTTCAGATTGGAGAAGTCTAAAATTTTGTTGTTAGTTAAAGATTTAAACAGTAACAAAACATCCATATTGAGGTATTTAAATGCTCCACATGAGCATTTTCACCATGTATCACAAGATCACTAACTTTATACACTGGGTCTTGTATTCCTAAACAATTCTGAATCACATTCTTGGCCTAAATCTCCAATTTTCAAAGTTACATATGCTCTGCAGTAACTAAACCACTTGGTTTAGCCAGTCAGAAATTGTGGTTTAGAATGGTTGGGAAATAAGGTCCAGCTATTCTTTTAGATCTAATTACGGGAAGGATTTTGAAAAAAGAAAGCTGAAAATAAGTAATAAAAACCCTGCTAGTATGCGTTAGATTTATCATACAAGCTAAGCATTAGCTCACACCACCATGAACAAATTTGCTAACTTCCACTATCAGACAGCTTTTTTTATCTCTAGCAGATCATTTTTGTTTAAAAACATTGCAGCAAAAGAGAAAGAAAGTGCCCTTAATAAACATTTTCTCCTCCTTCCAAAAAGCTTTCACATTTATTGATAAATTCAGCTTTCATTCATGTTTGTTTCACTTATTTTACGAATTTGTGTCAAAGAAATCTGTTGCAGACTTGTTTCAAAGAAAAAGGAAACTCAAACCAAACTTGAAAATGCAGAAAATTTCACTTTACACTGAAGACTTTTTTTCAAGGTATAGAGGCTGACTATTTTTTCCCTTACCACACAATCACATGTTTTAATGATCCTGAAAATTAAGGCTTTTGAAAACATTGTCGGAAAAGGAGAAAATGCTCATAACCAGCATTTTTGTCTTTCCTTCAATGTTTTCTACCCTTCCAAAGACAAATATCAGTTTTTCAGGTACACTTGATTTGTCATCTGCAAATGCTTTCAATTTGGAAGAGTCCAGAATTATGTCATTTTTTAAAGGATTATTTATGTTGTTATTCTCACTGCAGTTGTTTATTGTATACATGGTAATTAATTGTCATTAATTTTTAGCGATTCTCTGCATATCACGATCACCCCTAGGTATGTTTATAGTTGAAATACCCCTCCCTACATCAGACAAATACAAAGTACTATCTTGCTAAGCATCAAGAAGATGCCTCTCAGCATCAAATAAAATGGTGAACAAGTATGTAGAAAGAAAGTATATGAAACATTTCTGTTACAGTGTTGCTTTTACAGAATTTGGGTCTCTCTTCCAAATTGAAGCTTTCAAATTGTTATTCAATTCATTTACGACATACTTTTAGGCTGAAACTTTTTGTAAATAACTTTGTATTAAATACAGAACAATCTATGCAAGTTTTTCATCTTCACATCAATTCATTATACATAAAATTTAAAATGGTTTGGCTTTTTCTGCCCAATATTTCAGTAACCATGGTTAGTATTAAGCAGCCAATTCTTTCCACAATAGAATTTTTTTTTCGTCCAATATCAGTGCATTTATATATGAGCCAAGAAAAGGGGACTTAATGCATCTCTGTGATCCATGATACCGAGCAAGTCCCTACTTAACTCTTTACCAAACGACAAAATTTTAGACCAGTCCAAATTGAAAGCTTTAGCAGACGACAGAATAAATGTTACTCAAAAATTGAAATTTGTTGTGGGAAGAGTAGAAAACATTGTGGGAAAAGGAGAAAATGCTGGTTACCAGCATTTTCTCCTTTTCCCACAATGTTTTCAAAAGGCTTTTTCCTCAGGGTCGTTAAAAGTCGGGATTATGTGGCAAAGGGTTAACCATGGATCCACAAAATCCATTGTGTCTAACAAATGACTGAATTGTGAGGTAGACTGGTCCTTGGACATACAGAAAAATTGACTGATAGCAAAAAGTTTCGGCTCAGGTCAGCTTGCGGGGATTGCACAGGCTGACCTGGGTCGATACTGTTCACAGAGGCATTAAGCCCCCTTTTCACAGAGCATGGTTCACAAATATAGAAACACATGTATTTCCTGGAGATGAAAAAAAAGTTAACAAAATGAAGGAAATAAAGCATTTCATTTGTTACAAAAATCAGTGAATCGTTAATTTAAAAGTTAAGCATTTTCATGACAGTTGATTGTGTACTTGTTTTGTCCTTGTATGTATAATTATGTGTTACTGTAGAATTGTTGTTCAAGTAGTTCATTTAATCTCATCTTTCTTTGTTTTAATAATGTAGGATACATTTACTATCTAATAATTTTTTTCTGTTAATGATTTTAGTCTTTTGCCTTGATAGCTTCCCTTGATATCTAATAACTTTTTTCTGTTAATGATTTTAGTCTTTTGCTTTGATAGCTTCCCTTGATAGCTTCCTCTTCCTGATGAACTACCGCTATCCTTAGTTGATTATTTGCAGATTTTATCCAAGCCAAGCTAAGATACTGTAGTCTATGGCATAGAGATCTTGGTCAAAGGTCTCAAGTTTACATTTTATCATAGCCATCCTTTTTCTACCAGGGTAAGATAAAACGCTATTGGAAGAGAATTTTTGAAAAAAATTTTATTGACCCTACTTAATCCATGTGAGAAAGGCATGGATAGAGTATTGTATGCACATGTGGTACTGGTAAGGGAGCACCAGGAATGAGGACAGGCTTTTTTCCTTCTTCAAAAAAAAACTTCTTTAACTCTTTACCAAATGACAAAATTTTAGAATTGTTGAAATTGGAAGTAATTGCAGACGACATATTAAAAGTGACTTAAGTGATGGATTTGTCTCTGACAGGATAGAAAACATTGTGGGAAAAGGAGAAAATGCTGGTTACCAGCATTGTCTCCTTTTCCCACAATGTTTTCAAAAGGCCTCTCTCTTAGGTTCGTTAAAAGTCGGGATTGTGTGGTAAAGGGTTAATACAGTTCACAATGAATGATCCAGAATTGGTAGCTTTCAATGAAGTCAAACAGACAGAATGCTTAAATCTAAGAAAGCCAATGACATTTCTTGTTTTTGAATTATGTAGTCACTTCCATTATATCTCGTTCCAAACTACCAGGGCCAAGTTTCACAACAAAACTAAGTTTGTTTTTTTACTAAAATCTACTAACAGTCCCGGGCTTTGACTAAAGTTGGGTTTGTTATTTGACATACATTTCGGCAACATTAACAGAATGTAGTAACATTCTCCAATCCTGAGTTGACATTACATTTTAGACTCAACTTAGTAAAGCAAAAGTAATGGACTTAAGTCAATTAACAGACTTAATTTCATTATTTTGCTGAGTTGAGTCTGAAATGTTGTGTCCGAACAGGACTTTAGGATGTTACATAAGTCTGTTAATGAAATGCATCTGGAATAACAAACTAAGCTTAATTTGGAAAATAAGTGTCTTTGCAGATTTGAGTGAAATAACAGACTTAAGGGGTTTTTTTTGGTGAAACTGGGACCTGGTCTGAATTGTAGTTATGCCTGCACCCAGTTTCTATACACAGCAACTGTGATATTTCTGGATACTGGAGTAATAAAGCAATATGAGAACATCGGAGTAATGAAGCAATATGAGAACATCCACTTTGCACAGAAAAGGTCAACCTTTGAAGATACAAAATTGGATGAGACATTAAGTCTTAGCCAATCAGATGGCTTGTTATGGACTTTAGAATAAGTTTTCATGCTTTTCTCATCAACCATGATGAGATAAGAATATTGTGCAAGTCCTGTTCATGGCTACCATAGTGTTTTTTTTTTAGTGCAAAGTGACATAATGCTTATTTTTGTCCTACACGATGCCTTTACATTGCTTTAGTAGATTCCTTAATTATCAATATGTATGAAATTTTAAAAGAAACTGTAATTTCTATTAACATGCCTTGCATGAGTTGTGCTTTATTCTGGGAATATCCCCCATGGTAAATTTCAAACATCATTTTAACTCACTTAGCATCCCTCACATTTTTAATCCATCCATTTACTAGTAATCAAATACCTTTGACAACAGTGTTGCAAAGAGAGAAACTGCTCATACTAATCAATTTCTGTATTTATATTTGCAACAATGTTTCCCATAGTTTTTCCCCATCAAGATCATGAATGATCTATATCTGATATTTCCTCCTCTGATGTCATTAATGTTGAACAGTCTGAATATTCCTAACCAAGAAGATAGTTGATTCACCCAGATCCATCACTCCTTTGTCACTTTTATTTACTGCTCTTTAGCTCACCTGAGCACGAAGTGCTCTGGGTGAGCTATTGTGACCGGTCATCGTCCGTCCGTCCGTCCATCTGTCCATCCGTCCGTTAACAATTTCTTTAAAAATCTTCTCCTCCAAAACCAGATGGCCAATCTTGATAAAACTTGGCAGGAATGTTCCTTGGATGAAGCTCTACAAAAATTGTTAAAAGAATGTAATTCCATGAAAAACTGGTTGCCATGGCAACAAAATGGCTGAAAATGGAAAAAATCTTTAAAAATCTTCTTGTGACAAACCATAAGGCCGAAAGCATTCATATTTTGTATGAAGCATCATTTGGTGACCCTTTACCAAAATTGTTAAAATTAATCCCCTAGGGTCATATTTGGGCTTTGCCTGGTCGCACCCTATTTCACATAATAACAAAGAAGGAAATCTTTAAAAAATCATCTTCTGACAAACCATAATGCCTAGAGAATTCATATTTGGTTTGTAGCATTATATGATGATCCTCTGCCAAAATTGTGAAAATTAACCCTTTCCCAAACGACAAATTTTGGACTGGTCCAAATTGAAAGAGTTTGCAGACGACAATTTCAAATTTGATGAAAATGGCAGAAAGTTCTCAAAAAGGGTAGAAAACACTGTGGGAAAAGGAGAAATTGCTCGTTATGAGCAATTTCTCCTTTTCCCACAGCGTTTTCAAAAGACTTGTACTGCAGACACGTGAAAACCAGGGCTTGTTTGGGAAAGGGTTAAACCTCAGTGGTCATATTTGGGCTCTGCCAGGGCACACCCTATTTTACATGGAAACAAAGAAGGAAATCTTTTAAAATCTTCTTGTGACAAACCATATTGGCTTGAGCATTCATATTTTGCATGTAGCATCATCTAGTGACCCTTTAGAAAAATTGTTATAATTATCCCTTTGGGGTCATATTTGGGCTCTGGCAGGGCGCACGTTATTTTACATAGAATTAAAGTTGGAAATTGTTTAAAATCTTTTTGTGACAAACCACAAGGGCCAAAGCATTCATATTTTGCATGTAGCATCATTTGGTGACCCTTTATAAAAATTGTTAAAATTATCTCTTTTGGTCATATTTGGGCTCTGCTCGGGTGCACCCAATTTTACATGGAAACAAACAGGAAAATCTTTTAAAACTCTCGTTCTGACAAATCATAAGGGCTAGAGCATTCTTAATTTGTATGTAACATGATCTTGAGACCCTGTACCAAAAGTTTAAAAATTGACCTTTGGGTGGAGTTTGGGCTCTGTGCGGGCACACCCTATTTAACATTGAAAAGGAATAAAATTACATGTAACAAGTGAGAGACTAAAACTTTCATGTTTTCTTTGTAGCAAAGTTCTGGGGACCCTCTGCCAAAAGTTGTTAGAGTAATTCTTATTGGGGTCACATTATGGCTTTCCTCCAATGCCCAGGGTATGCGTTCTCACCTCTGCAGAAGCATATAAGAGCTACCTCTAATAGTACCTCCTCATGCAACATTAGCTTAAATAACCTCACAATCATGGTAATTCGGAGTACATCAATTGATTGAAATGATCTTTATTTAAAATTTATGATCATTTCCTTAATATTGATCTAACAAAGCATTTACTGCCATTTAGTAGGAGAAATATAGTATAACAGTAGGTTCAGCTTTCTTGATAGTTCATGTTAATGATTGAATTGTTATAATCATGCATCTGATATCTTAGCCAACTACACTACAAAGGTAGTGTAGTTCACAGGCACCACTTTTGTGATCATTCTAATATTATCATTAAAAGATGGATATATACATGTACATCGATACAATAAAACAAGGTATCAAACTAAATCCAAAGGATAACAACTCCTTTACAAATTGTGACATTCTCTTTATGTTGAATTGAACACTTTTTTCCTTACATTGTTTATTTGATACTTTTTCTTTCCATTGATTCTACAATCAGAAAAAAGCACCTGAATATTAAAAGAATAACATTGGTGAAAATACATGTGTTTGATACCTTGCTAAAATTTCCAAAGAATTTGCTTTGTTCACCTTATTTCATGATATAACAATTACACTAAAATCAGTCTTAAAAACTTTTAACAAATAAAATTTGCAATTACTTTCTTCAAATTGATTCAAGTCTGAATAAATGAAAATGAAATAAGGGTTATATATATTTTTACCTCTTCAAACAACCATTATTATTATTACCTGAATGGCCAATCAAAAAACAAACATTTGCATTTAGCCCTATTTAATTGCCATTTTGCGTTGGGTTTGGCCAAAGCTATATCAGCCAAAAATTTTAACCTCTATCTTCATCATCATCTGATTTTTCAGCATTGAAATACCACAGATAAATGACTTACCAGTCATGTTAAGTTTTGGTTACAGTTGGATACCTCGTCTTATAATTTTTTTGTAAATGGCAAAACTCTCACATTATATACAACAACTGCCTGTGTTGCAAATGATAAAAGATGCCTATACACTGTTTACCAACTAACAACAGTTAATAGTATTGCATTGGTTGTATTAATCTTTCCAGTTGGAAATTCACTTGGAAAAATAAAGCAAAGCCTATTATGAAGTCATGTTTTTTATTACTTGGGCTGTTTTCAAAGAATATCTGAGGTATTGCTATAGCCTTGGCATCCACTTTGTTGGCGTTCTTGGCATAGGCACCCGCATGCGATGCTCTTGTGTCTCGTATGCCCCCACATTGATGGATTCAGACCATTATGTCAGTCCAATTATCTAAAACTTAAAATTATGTCTCCCCACTGTTGTTTTTGGCAGCAGAGTCTGTCTGTCTTTGTTCATCTGCTTTTCCGATTCCTGATGAAATCTCTGAATATGTTAGGATGATTTTGATATAATTTCATACACTTGTTCAGTATAACCTACTGGGAGTTGTGTAAAAAACCAAAAATTTCATTGGCTCATAACCAGAATATGCCTATTTGAAGAGAATAGCCTGCCCTTGATAAACCATATAAGTTACAAATATACTCAGGTGAGTGATATAGGACCATCATGGTCCTCTTGTTAAGTTTGTATCTGTTTTATTTATTTATGTTTTTATATATGGAGTTCCATAGAAAATCCTGAAAAAAAGAAAAGCACACATGTAGTTTTCCAGTTTTCATCAATAATGGAGGAGTGAAACTTTTTGAAGGTTTACACAGTTTTTATCAAATTTGGCAAAACTTAAATCTTCATTGCTGCCTTTGAAAATTTGCAACAACTATTTCTTTGTGGTGAGTTTGTGAATGTTATTGTTACATTCATATTTAAAACATGCCTTTCCTGTGAATCGATTAATGTGTCATCAGGCAATCTACAATTATTTGGAATCCTTGAAATTCATACACAAAAAAAGAAATACTAGATTATTTTTTTTTTCATTGTTGGTATTCAGTTTTTAAATTTGAGTATAAACTTTGAATTAATTTAATGAATTTATAACACTGCAAAATGTTTTACCTGTAGATTTGATAGATTTAAAACATTTTATTCTATTTTATTCCTTAATTTTTGTTTTCTTTTTATTTATCTTTAGACAAAAAGCTAACACAAATGAGTATAGAAATTCCTCTAACCCATGTAATGATATCATTAGCATCTACATGTATCTTGGATTATTACTTGATTTTATTATGCTTTCCAATCATATGGAAATTCCTTTTTCCCATATGGTTTTGATATTAGTTATGTATGCGTTATTAGGATACAAAATTATTTAAAACTTGAATTTATGTTCATGCACAGGCACATCTAGTTCATTCTATAAATGTTTTGTACTGACATTATGTACATGTATGTAATTTCTATATACACCATTTTTGTGTGTAAAAGTAAGTCCAGAAAACATTCTCATTCATGCTGAAAAGAAATCATTATCTAATGTATACTATTTGTTCGAGCCAATATGCTTTGGTTAATTAGGAGATTACTTGTGTCTTGTATATTTTTGTAAATACATGTATAGATGACATATATGATTGTTTCTGTGTATTGATGTATATGGATTTGTCCACACATACAGTGCATTTATTTTACAACATGGAAACTTATTTATAGATAACATATCTTACACATACATGCTTACATATTTTTTATTGCAATGCATGCCTTGCATGCTATACATGTACATAAAGGTGCATGCTTTCATTTGAGAATTTCTTTACACTCACCTGTACTTAGTATCTAATGACTAAAAAAAGCAAGATTTCATCAAGAAACAAATTGTTTTCGAGTTATATTGAATATTTAGTTCTGGTAGATGATCATTTTAACTCTTTTTTTCGTACTGGTGAAAGAAACAACCAGAATTCCATTGATTGGTGCTCTTGTTTCTGAAAAGTATGTCAAAACATATTGTTCAAAATTTAATTTTCCAAATCAATCAACCCAAAGAAATGTGGTAAAGAACCAACAACTTCATGTCTCACTGTTTGATTACCTTAACATTGATAATTCTTCCTACCTTTTCTTCAGTAAAAGCATTTGGAATAAATTATACCTTCACTAAGGCTCAGCTCATTTTTGCATCCTATGTAAGAGTGGAAAAAATATCACGTCAGCTTTTGTGAACCTGCTTTCTCTTGTACTTGATATTAAATTTAGAATTACAAAAGTAACTGCAAGGAAGGCAAATGAATGAGAAAGATTAATATTTACAGAGATAATTATGGAAGTTGCCTTTCATGATGAAAAAGTTCTGTGTTTACCCATGTTCACAGTTTTATTTCCATCTCACAGGTCTTCCCCTGTGCCATCAGACTTGGAACCCGAGGGCTGGGAATCAGACCCAGGTTACATGAGGCCAACCATCTCATCTATTTTACATTCCAGGTCCAAGTCCGGGGTACGTAGCTCTGATGAAAGTTTGTCCGACACCGATGCAGGGAAAGCACCTTTTGTTGTGCGCCATGTACGTTCATGTTAAGTTCACAACTACTGCAGAAATATTGTTTGCATTTTCTCTATTTTTTTGCAAATTTTTCTCTAGCGTTACTCTGTAGAATCAATTCGGGGGTGGTGTCTTTCCTGCTAATTCCTATTGTTTTGAATATTAATTCCTCTTTAATTCTTCACATAGATCCTTCTTATCATCAGAAAAAAATACTTTACTAATAAATAATTGAAGATTTTTCAAAAGACACGATTCCTATACTGATGAATAATTAAAGATTTTCTTTGAGGTATAATCTCTTTTTTGTAAGAAGGTCTACAAAACTTAAAGAAAACCTGCGCTTTTTATGTAAAAATATTGAAGGTAGTTGCTCTGTTTGTGGATGCTCTCTGTTGTAAAATCCCAGTCTCTATTACACTTTTTGTAATGAATATATAATCATGTATAATCTGTAGTCTCCACAGTAGTCTTTTACCAGAGTTGTCCGAAAAGTTCCATGTCACGTTTTTCTTTTAAATTGATGTTTATAAAAATGACTTAATGACAGGATTTTATACCAATACAATTTAAGATTTCATAGAGAATACCAGTATGGTGAGGTATTTGTTATAATAGATGTAGGATATCATAAACAGTGAGGTAAAGGATCATGGCGTAATCCATCTGATGTTTACGCTGTCAGTGCAAAGTCAGAGCATGATGTTCAATGATTTTTCAACATACCCCTACCTAGCACAAATCTTATTGATTTCAAAGTCTTTTGTAAACATGCCAAATGTTGTTGCCTTTCCAATTCCAACAATTAATGTGATTTCTGTTATTGTTAGCTACCTATGATCTAAGAAGGATGTTGTCTGCCTTAGCTTTTATGTTGAAATGATATACAGAAGGCTTTTTGACTATACAATCGTATGTCAAACTGATCCTTCCTTTTACAAACACTCAAGCCACTCATACTTTAAAGTTCTGGAAACACATGTTAAGTTTTTTGATTGCCGCAACAGCTCTTCTGTCTGAGTAGAGTTTTTTCTTACTTCTACAGAGAATTTTATTACTGCTCACCATTCCGTCCACACATCTGACATCACTCTTTCAGGCAAGCAAAATGACATCTTCATATGAAAAAAAAAAAAACAGTTATATTTCATAAATGTGACTGCCAAAATGTGTGAAATGTATCATGCAAGAAAGTGCATGAAAATTATTATAAATTCATAATAACTTTAAGTGTGCTTTGATTCTCACTTTTGATGTTTATATGCACTGCTCCATGTAACCTACATTGTTGTTGGATATCCATTTTCATTGGATTTCATTTCATTTTAATGACAGTTAAAACCATTGGACATGCTTTGAACTTTAATGATGATAAGAATTGAAGATGTTTAACCCTTTACCAAACACTCACAAGTTTTAACGACCCTGAGAAAGGGACCCAGCATTTTCTCCTTTTCCCACAATGTTTTCTGTCCTTTTACAGACAAATCTCACCATATAAGCCATGTCTAATTTGTCTTCTGTAAATGCTTTCAGTATAGACAAGTGTAAAATTTTGTCATGTGGTAAGGGGTTAAGTGAAATACAGTTGTGATTGCAATGTTATAGGACAACACTCGTATATCCGCTCTTGTCCTTTATTTCTTTCATGAGAATTCTAATACCTTTTTCTTTTGAAATTAGTCTGTAGATCTGAATGTTTTCTTTTACAACTATTCCTCTTGAGACAAAACACCTCATGAATACTTCCTTTTCCAGTCAGCAGAATATACTCTTTTTAATTATTTGTGAAAGTAGACACTGAACTCTTTTTTCTTTTTCCACTTTCTGTCTCATAATTAAATGTTAGATGCATTAAAACCGTTGTTTAGTAAAGTTGTTTATTGCCTCAGAAGAAGGCACATATGGCCTGCAACATGTGAAATGAGACCTTCGGACATTTGTGTAAAGTGCTGTCTCGGATTAGCCAGCGCAATCCGTGCAGGCTAATCCGAGACGACACTTTACGACTACATATGATTTTTTCATACAGTAGACTTCCAAGAAACAGAAAATCACACAAAAACGGGAAGTGTCGTCTCGGGTTAGTCACAGACTGCACAGACTGACCTGGGACGACACACTTTTACGCATATGTCCAAAGACCCCTTTTCGTGTGTTGCACACCATATTGTTTCATCACATATTTCTGGTTAGGATTGTTTATTGACATACCAGTCTGTTATGTCAGGTTGAAAGTTTCTGGGAAGAAATTAGTTACTATACCTCTGATACTCTATGGAGGGGACTCGCTATAGTTAACAAACACTAAGATTAGAAAGATTGTGAAATTAGCTGAATCTTGTCAGTAACAATGACCTTTTTTTTTCAATTTGAAGATAGGTCATTTGTAACCTTTTTTTGTTCATTGTAATATCTTTGTCATAATTACAGCTTGAGAACAGTTTGATTGGTCGTACTCCGGGTGCCCCACCTGCTAAACCTCAGATCCTGAAGAAAAAGGGACGTTCTAGATCTTTGACTAGACCATCAAGTGCTCTCAGTGGATATGGTAAGTTTTCTGTCCTTTTATCCAATAAAAGCATTCTGGGAAAAAAAGGAGAAAATGTTGAAAACCAGGATCTTCTTTTTTTTCCCATTATATATTTGACCCTTTGAAAAACAGTTACCATTTTTTGAGCTGCATTGAATTAAGTTTTATTTTTTGCAAATATTTTCTGCATGGATAAGTCTACAATTTTCTTGCCTGGTATTGAGGTAAAATTCATTAATTGTAGTATACTGATCTTGTTACAAATTGATGTTGTAAGAATTTGCTATCTGTTCCATGTCTAAGATACCATAATAACAGGGTAAATGCTTACAATATTTATTTTTATGCTCAACTCTGCTGACCATGAAATTTTAAGATCACACAGAATTTAGTTGATACACCTCACAGAGCAATGTTTTAAACTTCTCCTTCATTCTTACCCAATGAAAGTTTTTCTTTCTCTCTGTTGTACTTGCAAAAGCCACTAATGAAAATGAAGGATTGAGCCCGAACTCTGTTGAGCATGAAATGAAGTTTTATAAGCATGGGCTTTGTGACAACGAAATCTTGCAAGATATTTTACAAGTTACTTAAATCTGTATTATCTTCTAGACTGAAGCCTTGATGATTGTTTTACTGAATATTGAATACATTTCTTGCTTGTAGATTATACACTTACAGTATTTGCAAAAACACTGCAGGCAGAATTTTAGTCCTACAACAGATCAATGCTGAAAACATTGTGGCTCAAGGAGAAATTGCTTGTCTGGAAGGATGACAATTGCTTGTTACTACCAATGCCTCCTTTAGGCACAATGTCTTCACACATAATTGTGTATTACCAGTAAGCTTTTATTCATGTTGATTATTCTTACTTTACAAAGATGTATTCAACATCTTATGCTGTAAATTTGTTTGAAGTTGATTTGTACAAGGTTATTTAAACATTTTGGCCTATCCCATACTCTACCTTTCTTTACCATTCTGGTCTCTTTGATTACACTTCATCTTAAATTTTTTGTTGCAGGTTTTCTGTTTTATTTATATTCATTGACAAAAAGAATGCCATTTTAACCATTAAATGAAAAAAAAAGATCAATTTAAGTTCAGTTAAAACTTACACATGTATATAATTTAATCCAGGGCCTATATTCAACAAACATTCTAACTTGCATTCTAAGTCTGATTCTAGATTTGAAAGTAACACAATTCCTGATTGGCTTAACAATTTGGTGTAGCCAACATATTTTGCATTACTTTGAAATTTAGACAGTTCTTGAGATTTAGACAAAAAATGTGATTAAGAATGCATGGTATGTCTATGTGTGCAGGTTTGGCATCTAATTGGGATTTTATTATAAAGAACAAAGCTTATGCAGTACTGATTTGCATTGTGTCCTTTAGTAAATAGTCATGAGAACAAGGTTACATGTATGTCAATGTACTGTGGGCTTTGGAAGTAATACTGATTGCTTCTGTGGCAGCTTGGTTAACGTTGACCATGACTGTTACCATTGAATTTTATGTAGAAAGAAGTAAACCAAGAAAGAAAAGTACAAGTTTATAAATGTATCATTACGGTTCATTTGTGTAAGGGATATAAGTATATCAATTTGAACATTCCAGATATATTTTTATCTTTTAGGGAAAAATAAACTTGATAAGCCTCCATGTTTCTGTTAAGACATAATAAGTCTGTGATTCAGCTGCTAAGTGTCTTGTTTTTCAAACATGTAAAAGGCATATGAGTTAACCTTATTGAGGCCACTCAAATGGTTATCATCCCAAGGATGTGCCTTGTTGTGTAGGAAAGGTACAACATAGCTATGAATGGACATACACTGCACAATGTATAGTTGTTAGGATTTATACTTTACATGATTGTTTTTCATAAGCATGGTTCTACGTGTAATATACGTTTGGTCCCCCAGCAGTTTTCATTTTAAGCCACAGGTAAATGTTCAAGGTAACTTACAAATATTGAAAATTTGACAGGAAACAACCACACAAGACTTCGTAAGGTATATGAGTTATGTTTATGGAAACTCTCTTTAGATGGGTTTCAATCTTAGGATGATGCATGTTGATTTTTTTTTAGACTAAGGTCAAGGTAATAGTCACTGTAACTTCAAAAAGAGAAAGTAGGATCTGCTACCTGTATAACCCTAAAATATATGAGCTTGGTTTATGAAACTCATGGATTGAGAGATGGAAATAGGGTGATTATGCACATACCTTCATTGTAAGGCTATGCTTATGGTCTATAGCATCATTTCTAAAACAAGGCACTACATATACTACAAATTTGCTGTAACCAAAAACTCTGTAGGCAATGTTTATGAAACATCTTCTAGGAAAAAGGAATAATAAGCAGAAGATATGCTGTTGTTTTTGCCAAGGTCAATTTTAAGGTCACAGTTACCTAAAGAGAGAAAATATATAACTCTGCGATAACTGCCAAAGTTTGAGCTGCCTTTCAAAAATTAGACCTAACAATTCATGGAAACATACAGACTGATTATATATGTGAATTTTCTTGCATTACAAAGCTTAGGTCAAGGTCACTATAATTAAAAAAAGAAAACAAAAATGAATAAAAATACAAAAAGTGGATTTCTGCAAGATCTCCCAAAATATTTCAGCTAAATTTGTAGAACTCCTTTACAAGATTACATGTCAGGCCCATGGCCAATATCATGTATCTAGAGATGGGACTAAATGGATTGTAGAATAATTCAAAATATTCATGAGTCACCATCTAGCGCTACTGGAGATAGATAATGATAAGTAAATTTTGACAGTCTTTTATAAGATTGTAAAGATACACAAAAAAGTAAAAGATCTTAAATAATTTTTATAACTGTACTTGAGCTCTTAATTGGCAGGGGGTGTTTCTTTTGCTATGGACATATGTTTACAGAATGTTTATTAGTATTTTTGTCTCTCAAAAATACATGTCAGAAAACTGCATGTGGGATGAAAACAACCTTTTAGAGATGCTAAAATGAATAGCTTTTTGAGCTTATAGGTTAGACCAGATGCCATGTTTTATTTTCAGTGGATTGTTTTAGCTAAGCTGGGAGGAAGCATGATATTACTTGTAGTCTTTCCATCAGAAATTAGTTTCTGATTTATACAGTTATAGTGTTAATATATTGGAAAAGCAAAGACAAAATTTGATTACTTATCTGTTGGAATATAGTAGTACTATAGTACTACTATATATATTTAATTTTTAATGCAAGATATACTGGATATACTGGTAATGAACATGTTTACTTCAAATGAATTAAAAATAGAACATACTTCAACAATGATCATTGGCCACAAGAGCTAACCAATAACATTAGACATTTATGTATATATAAAAATGACATACCTTTCATTGGCACTAAAATTGACTATCCAGTAGTGGGAAAACAATAACAGCAAAAAGTCATATTATCTTGAAATACACTGTTGTCTACCATTTTACTTTTCTCTTCATTTTTTGTTTAAATGTAGGTTACAATCTCACAGATGATGAAGATGAAATAGTCGTAAAAGTATGTCAGATATTCCCGATATGATTTTGTTGTGTTTTAGAATGCTAAGCTATAGTTCTGGTATGCAAATGTAATCTAATTAAAAAAATTCAGTATGCAACTCATACATGTAGCTGTCATATCTTGAAACTAACCTGAGGTAATTATTGTGCCTTCCTCATGCTTAGGTTATTAGACGTCTGTTTATTTTTATTTTTGAAGAATACATTGCCTGTATTCATTAACCCTTTACCACACAATCCTAACTTTTCACGACCCTAAGAAAGAAGACTTTTGAAAACATAGTGGGAAAAGGAGAAAATGCTGGTAACCAGCATTTTCTCCTTTCCCCACAATGTTTTCTTCCCTTCCAAAAGCATATTTCAATTTTTAAGTCACATTCATTTTGTTGTCTGCAAATGCTTTCAATTTGGACCAGTCTAAAATTTTGTCGTTTGGTAAAGGGTTAAAGAACTTAAATTACTTTAATTATGGCATGCTAAAGAATTAAACAAATTGAAATTTATGTCTAAAAGAAGTAATGGTCTGTAGAATGAAGTATTGAAAAAGTTATTATTTTTATGCATGATTTGATTTAATTACATTCCAAGCCAATGTGTTTATTTCTCAGCTCAGAATGTTTCTGATTTACATGGTATTGTTAAATAAGTGAAATTATGTTTGAAAGTAGATTTATGAATATGCATCTATAACTCCGATAACTTGGTAGACAATATTGGAAAGTAATGAATGGGGTAAAAAGTTTTAGGTAAGGAAAAATAATGTTTTTGTTCTGCGTTAAAACAAAATATAAAATATTTTATTGATGTAAACTACAAAGTTTTTAGTCATCAAGAAGAAAAAGTACCGTAAAGACACTTTTACATGGTATATGTCAGTGAAATAGTTTGGGCATATATTACATAGACAAAAAAGTTTTAGTAAAAAATTCAATAATAAACATGAAGGGAGCCAGAAGAGAAAAGGAAATGGGAAAAAAATAAAGAAATGGGAAAAATGGCGTACTAAGAAAAACACAATGTGTTTGAAAAAAATAATACTACTAAATAATTGAAACAGTTAAAAAAAGGTCTGTGCCAAGCTTGAGCAAAAATGGATACTTTGGCACAGTTTACAATGATTGTATAAGAATGCTGACATAAATGGTAGAAAGTATTCAATGATGATTTTGTACCAAGTATTGTATGTTTTAAAAGATTTCAAAAGATTTTAAAAGATAATGTTTATGGGTTTATTTTGCAATTTGAATCATGAAAGTCAGCACATACATTGTCTTATCAAAATTTTTTTGTGGATTTCCATGTTACCAGGGATTATTACATACAAAGAAGATTGAGAATTGAATGAAGTCACTTTCTGCCTTTCTTCAGCTATTCTGATGATGTAGAGTAAATAATTGAATGGAGTTTTGTGGGAAGAAAACAAATAAGAGATGAAAAGAAAATACATTGAAAAGAAATAAAATTGTATTTGTAGTTTACATCCACAAAAATTGCTTTCTTTTGTACAATAAATTGATGAGTGGTGCTTGCCAACAATAGTTCTTCTAGTGCAAAGCCAAGGTCCTGTTTTCTTAAAGAAAATAGTATTTAGAGATGCCCAATAAACGGAACAAATGTTTATAGTTGCTAAAAAGACTTAAAGAGAACACACATATTCATTTTGCAGAAATATTGCAATTTTAGGACAATGTAGATCTCAGGTTAGACTGCAACTTCTTTGCACTGTCATCTTGATCTACATTGTCTACAAAAAGCAGTGCAAGTTACACTTTTCACTTTAAGTTTAAATGATTGTGTGAGGTTTCTGAAATTATGTATGTTTGAGAGTGGATTGTAATGTGTTCAACTCAAATAATGATATTTCAGAAAATTGATTATTAGAATGGTACTCCAAAGTCAAGTTCTTTTTTGATATCAAACAGAATCATCATGTGTTGAAAAACATTCCAGCCATGCTAAGGCAAAAGGGGGTTTAATGTTTAAAAAGCGCTGTCCATAGAGCATGACTCATTCATGTTTTATTCAGTACTGTAGTGAATCACTCCAATTTATGAAAACAAAACATTGGCTTTTCTGGACCAATGTATGCTTGTAGTTTCTATTTATGCTCAGGGGGTGTGGAAATCTTAGAAATTTCTACTTGTCCACAGACAAGTAAATTACATAACTCTACTTTTCCGCCAGTGTTGCTCACTTGTCCAAAACAAAACAGTTTTAAATGGCATGCATTAAGTGATATGTCAGCAATATGGGGATACTCTCCACAAACCTTACAGAAAAACATTGTTACAATCTTCCGCATTCAACCATGGGAATTCTTTCAACCACGCCTTGTTAAAAAACATGGTTTTTTTTCGTCATTTCTTGCCACGGTCTGTTTTAGATTTATGTTTGGAGCCTCCAAATGGTCTCGGAGTCTCAGACTTCTCACTTTTTGCCTGCTTCGAAGATTAAATAAAAGAAACTTACCCATTTTCTCCAATTTTATGCATCAATTGATTGCTAAATTGAAAAATATTTTGGTTTCACTACAGACAGTTTCCGGCAGAGGCTAAATCATGACCCATTTAGCACGGAAGCCGTTTAAAATGAGATAAAAAATTTTCATGTGTGCGACATTGTCATCAGAGATATTTGAATCGGTATTAAAATGATACTAATGGTCTTGAAGCTGTTAAGAATTTTTCAAAGCAATTAAAATTGATGTGCAAAAATAGCGGAATATTATACCAATCTTGTTGTATGCGGTGAATGCGAAAGTACACCAAATGTGTATTTTGGGTTCCCAGAAATCAGGGATCATCTCAAGCTGCTGTTTATCATTCTAAATGTCATTTTTTGCATGAAGTGAGAACATTTGTATTTCACAAGATAAGTAATCAACAGATCTTTGTTTCAAAATTTTCCTAACGTTTTCCACTTGCGGACAACTAGACTGAAAAAAGTCACTTGTCCGGAGCAGAATTTTCCCGAGTGGGACGAGTCGGGCATGGTATTTCCACACCCCTGATGCTTGTGTAGTAAGATGTACCAATATTTACTCCCATTTTTTTCATTCTATTCCACACAGCTAGTTATGATGAGTCACTACGCTCCTACACACCTAGGGTACAGGTAAAAGAGGTAATGTGTCACAAACTTGTGCTTTACATTTTCAGCTTAACTCTTTACCGGATGACAATTTTCAGCCTTGTCCAAATTGAAAGCATTTGCAGGTTGCCAGCATTTTCTCCTATTCCAGCGCTTTTCCTGTCATGTTTTTAAAAGTTTTCTTTCTCAGGATTGTTAAAAGTCAGCATTGTGCGGTAAACGCTTAAACACTTTACCCTTTTAGAAAATCTGCTTTGTCATTACCTTTGATAAACTTTCCAAATGAGATGCTTTGAAAACACATCATCCAATTAGTAACACCTGTCACTTTAGACCGGTTCTTTTTTGGAGACAATAATACTTAGTCCCAGTAACTTAAAACTTACATTTTACTCCAGAACTTTTATGCCATACCAACATTTTATAATTTTTCATACTTAGTATTATACAAATGCTGAAAATGCTAAAATACATTTATCTAAATTTGTTACACTGGTAACTTAATTTTTTGTATTGTCATTTTTGTGGCATTTGTTGAAGACAATGGCACTATGAGTTCAATACTGCATTTTAAAAATCATGTATCATGGTTTTGTGCAAAACCAAAGGAAGTAAACCCAATTAAATTTTTCTAAGGCAAATAAGTGTTTCAATTGCACTCAGATATGAAATTGAAAATGGCGTATTAAATAAATTGGATTAGGCCATCGATCATGGAAATACTTCTTTTTTTATCAAAAATAGTTTGATCCACTTTGGCCTTCGATTAGCATAATGATACACACAATTTTTGTTTCCTGACTGCCCGATTCCTTGCATGTTTGTCCCAAAACAAGTTTGTTCCTTGGATTATTTATCCCTGGTCTTGTTCACCCGGACTTGTTCTCCTACAAGGTTGCAGACCACTCTACTGGATTGTGCATGACTATAATAGTAGGTTGACTTTCAAGTGAATATTTTGAAACTATTTCTATTGTTTTTTTTTTTTAAATTATTAATTCCTTACAAAGGCTCTCTTGACAAATGCCACACCAGTGCTTTCAATGCTTTGATTATGTCATGTTTTATTTTGGTATTAATTTTCATATGTTTGAGGTTGAAAGTAACTTAAGAAGTTTTTTGTGGAGATACAAAAAGGACATTCTGGAAATTTTGACATGGACTAATGAGCGATGTAGAGTTTTAACGCCCGCCCGGGTAGGTCAGTGGTTAGCATATCTGACTCGTGAACTGGTGGTTACGAATTCAATACTCGGTAACGGGTTGAGGCAAACTTTCTTTGCGGGGAATTTTCGCCTCTCACCTCTGATGCATGTGAGAAAAGTAGTCAGTGACATGGAAAGAAAGTTGTGTCAGTACTGGTGTGAGAAAGCCAGGAAACACATGTGAAGGTGGACTAACCGCTATGATATGACCTAAGCTGTTAAAATGACGTTAAACTCCCTTACAATCAGTCAAAGAGTTTTAACACTTTCACGCTTTGTTTTGTCGGCTGTTTCAAGTTGTATTTAGGACACCAGCCTGAAAGGGATGTTTAAACAAGTGGTTAATTTTGCAACAACAGTTTTCAAGAAACTGTTAGACATAAGTTTGACAAGGGTAAAGTTTAAACTGCAGCCCTATTCTTAGGATTTTTGTTTTTCAGTTTTGCCCATGATAAAAATGTTACTAAGATCTTGAACTGAAGACTAATTTGCTTCAAATAATAATGTTTAGTGTGCAACATGAGTAGAACATAATTTAACCATGCTCAGTGAAAAGGGGGTTTAATGCATCTACAAAAAGTATCGACCCAAGTTAGCCTGTGTGGCCTGCACAGGCTGACATGGATCAAATCTTTTTGCTTTTGGTCAATTTTCTGCATGTCAAAGAACCATTCTATGTTGGGATTCAGTCAGTTATTAGGTAAAATGGATTTTATGGATCCATAAGTATGTGATGGCTTGCTTGGTTTCACTCTTTACCACACAATCCCGACTTTTAACGACCCTAAAAAGGAAGCCTTTTGAAAATATTGTGGGAAAAGGAGAAAATGCTGGTAACCAGCATTTTCTCCTTTTCCCACAATGTTTTCTACCCTATGAGAGAAAAACTGCATCATTTGAGGCACATTGCGCAGGCTAATTCGGGACGATACTTTACACAAATGTTCAAAGGGCTCATTTCGCATGTTGCAGGCCATATTTGAAGTACAATCAGATGCAGCAATCTGTACTAACAAAAACACATTTCACTGCGATGCAGTGTCTTATATGTATATTAAAGCTTTCATTTCTTAATTTCTTTTCCTTTTATGGGTTAAATAACTATTTATCTATATTACTATCACCATGTGGGTTCTGATAACATTGCACTGTCTAATGAGACTTGTTCATTTTCTTACCATATACAGTATGCACAAGAGTAGGGGTCCTGCATGGCTCAGTGGTAAAGTGTAGGACTTGTGACCTGGATGGTCTGGGTTTGAGCCTCAGTGGATCTACTGGGTTTTTCGTAGGAGTGTCCTTTGGCCAGACACTTCAAAGCCCTAGCCTAGTACTGGTGAAACCCAGGAAATACACGAATGTGTGAGCTGTTGCTGTGATATGACTGACATAATTTTGAAAGCAGCATAAAATACCATTCAATCAATCAATCAAACAATGCTCAAGAGTGCTCATAGCGAGATTACCCCATCCGACTGGCTATAATAAGTTTTATAACAATAATGGAAATATGCAGTAAAAGTGGCCTTAGGTCTTACAAGCCTGTATTTTACTTGTTTGTCTGTCAAAGGCTAATGTAATGCTAAATAATTTAACATTGTTGCAGGTGATCCGAGATAGCTCTGGAAGATCTACACCAGTTTACACTACCAAATATGTATCTGATAGTGATGGTAAGTGGCTTTGTTAGATATCAGAGTAAAGTTCATGTATAGTGCAGTTTCTTGTGTGTGCAATGTAAACCAGAAAAAAACGCCATACTAAGCCTATTAACCCTTTACCAAATAACAAAACTTTAGACTTGTCCAAATTAAAAGCATTTGCAGACGTCAAATTAAATGTGACTCAAAAATTGAAATTTGTTTTTGGAAGGCTAGAAAACATTTTGGCAAAAGGAGAAAATGGTGGTTACCAGCATTTTTTCCTTTTCCCACGATGTTTTGAAAAGCTTTCTTTCTCATGGTTGTTAAAAGTCAGGATTGTGTGGCAAAGGGTTAAGCATACAAACTCTTTACCACACAATCCTGAGTTTTAACTGTTTACCACACAACAGAAATGTATACTCGTCCAAATTGAAAGCATTTGCAGATGACAAAATAAATGTGACTTAAAAGTTGAAATTTGTTATGGGACAAGTAGAAAACATTGTGGGAAAAGGAGGAAATGCCGGTTACCAGCATTTTCTCCTTTTCCCACAGTGTTTTCAAAAGGCTTCCTTTTCAGGGTCGTTAAAAGTCGGGATTGTGTGGTAAAGGGTTAAGGATCCTTGGAACGATGGCTTTTGGAAACATTTTTGGAAAAAGGAGAAAATTTTGGTAACCAGCATTTTCTTTTCTGGAAAGACAGCTTTTGGAAACATTTTTGGAAATGGAGAAAATGCTGGTAACCAGCATTTTCTTTTTTTCCCAAAATGTTTTTCACCCTGTCAACTGCAAATTCCAATGTTTGACCGGCATTTAATTTGTTGTCTGCAAATGCTTTCAGTTTGGACAAATCTTAAATGTTGTTGTTTGGTAAAGAGTTACAATAATCTTGATAAAATGAACTAAAGAGGTAAAATGGCAAGGGTACATGTAATTCTACATTTTGCAGGTTTTCCTGTGTCTTTATAGGTTGTTAACCCTTTACCAAACGACAAAATTTTGGACTGAACCAAATTGAAAGCATTTGCAGATTAATTAAATGTTGCTAAAATGATTATTTCTGTCATTAATAGGGTAGAAAATATTGTGGGAAAAGGAGAAAATGCTGGTTACCAGCATTTTCTCCTTTTCCCACAATGTTTTCAAAAGGCTTCCCTGTCAAGGTCGTTAAAAGTCGGGATCGTGAGGTAAAGGGTTAAAGAAGGGCCTTGATTAATATTGCTTTTTCATAAAATCCATAAAATACAATAACCAGTATGTTTCGAAAAAGATGTCACCAAATAAAGAGGTATGCATGTTCAGATGGCAGGATGTTTTTTGTTTCAATGACGAAGGTAGTCATCTGGTAGATTGCTATTTACAACTGAATAATATCCATGAATCACCAACATGTTACATTTGAATACAGACATTTAACTTCAAATATAGAAATTTATTGTGCCCTTGTTGTTTTATAAGTTCAGGTTATTTTGTCAGAATTATTATAATAGGCTTTAATAAGCTTTGTATGGTACTTTACTAGGTTTTTTAACTCTTTACCAGGTGACACAATGTTGGACTGGCCCAAATTCAAAGCCTTTCCAGACGACAAATTAAATGTGGCTCAAATGATAAGATTTGTTCCTGAAAGGTTAGAAAACATCGTGGGAAAAGGAGTGAATGCTGGTTACCAGCTTTTTCTCCTTTTCGTGTGATATTTTCAAAAGTCTAATTTCCCAGAGGTGTTAAAACTCGTCATTGTATGTAAAGAGTTAAATAGTTCACTTACCTTATTTTCAACCTTTAGAGCATGGAATAAATTCAAATAGACACCTTCAGTCTAGAAATAACACCCAAATAATTGCAATACTATGGCTGCTCTTGTCCAGTATGACTGCAAAGTGGACAGTGCAGATCAGTGATCAGACTGCATGTTTTGTGTAGTCTGGTCTTGATCTACACTGGCGACAAACACAACTATAGTTGTGAGAGGCACTTTAAGGGTTAAGTAGGATTATTTTAATGGTCCACCATAGAATCAAGTTGTGATGAAAATCTGTCATTAAAATAGATATGAGCCATGCTCTGTGGAAAGGGGGCTTAATGCGTCTGAGAAAAGTATCGACTCAGGTCAGCCTGCGCAATCCACGCTGGCGGACCAGGGCCGAAACCTTTTTGCTGTTGGTCAATTTTCTGCATGTCAAAGGACCAGTCTACCTCATGATTCAGTCGCTTGTCAGACAAAATGGATTTTAAAGATCCATAATTATGTAATGACTTGCTTGGTATCGTGGATCACAGAGATGCATTGAGCCCCCTTTTGCCAGAGCATGGCTCATATTATTCAAACTTTTTCAGATGATGAAGTGGCTGCCTTGACCTCTAGTACCAGACCTTTACCTACTATAACAAGACCCAGATCAGCTAGCCCTTATATCTACAAGCCTTCTTACAGTAGCAGATTTTCTAGATCACCATCCCCAATTTACCTTACAGCTGCTGAACGTGTTGAACTAGAAATTGCACGTGCTAAAGCTCGTGCAAGAGCCAGAGCTTTATTACGCAGTCCTTCACCGTACAGATACAGCCCTGTAAGTATATTTGTCAAAACTAAAAGGTTATTGAGGATATGAATGAGTGAGAAAATTAATTCCATCCAAAAGTGGTTTCATTTTCTCATATCTTTTGAAAAATAAGTTTATTTATTTTGTAACATAAAAAAGAGGAGTGAAATATAAACCATTCTTGATTTAGTTTTTTTTTTAAACCACATGGCAGAAATAATTTTGGCACTAGAAATCACATGTCACACATGTTACAAATAGCCTACTAGTATTGTTCAGTCATTTTTTCAGCTTGCTCATTTTCGTGTACTTTGAATTAAGAAAAACATTGAGAAGGGAGCAGATATATTATACATGTACTTGTTACAAGCAATTTTTTCCTATCTTTCGAATTTTTTCCAAAGCATAGAAAGTTGTATTTATTTGGCAACGTAAGTTAGTGCACAAGACTATATACAAGTGCAAATATCTATGGGGGACAGGCGTGTAGAGATAAGGTGCCAGCCCCTCACAGCAAAGATTCTGGTTTAACCCTTTCCCAAACAATTATGAGTTTTAAGGATCTGGAGGAAGAAGACTTTTGAAAACATTTTTCACAATGTTTTATACTCTTTCAAAGACAATTTCATTCATTTGAGCAATATTCAATTTGCTGTCTGCAAATGCTTTTAGATTGGACAAGTCTAAAATTTTGTCATCTGGTTAACCCGTTACCAGATGATAAAATTTTAGCCTTGTCCAAATTGAAAGCATTTGCAGACGACAATTTCAGTGTGGCTCAATGGTGCAATTTTTCTTTGATAGGGTAGAAAACATTGTGGGAAGAGGAGAAAATGCTGGTTACCAGCATTTTCTCCTTTTTCTACAAAGCTTTCAAAAGGCTTCTTTCCCAGAGGCGTTAAAAGGCGGCATTGTGCGGTAAAGGGTTAAGAGTGAAATTACATGCTAAGTGAGGTCAGCCAATTCATAGCATGAATTCAGGTAAAGTGTTGGGGAAGAAATCACAGAAAATGCCTTGTTTTTCATTTTAAGAAATGTTAGTTGAAAATGAAAATGAGCTGTGCTCTTGGAAAAGGGGGCTTAATGCACCTCCGTGACGCAGCATACCATGCAAGTCATCACATGATCCATATCCTTAACCCTTTACCACACATTGACGCCTTTTGACACCATTGGGAAAGATGCCTTTTGAGAACATTGTGGGAAAAGGAGAAAATGCTGGTAACCAGCATTTTCTCCTTTTCCCACAATGTTTTCTACCCTTTCAAAGAAAAATTGCACCATTTTAGCCAAATTGAAATTGTCGTCTGCAAATGTTTTCAATTTGGAGAAGGCTAAAATTTTGTTGTCTGGTAAAGGGTTAAAATTCATTTTGTCTAACAACCGATTGAATCATGAGGTAGACTGGGTTTTTAACATGCAGAAAATTGACCAGTAGCAAAAAGTTTCGGTCCAGGTCAGCCTGCACAGACTGTACAGGCTGACCTGGATCGATACTTTTCGCAGATGCATTAAGTCCCCTATTCACAGAGCATGGCTCAAATATATTTATGTCCTACCTAAAATCATTGGAGTATATATAATAGGAAACTAATTTGTTTCCTCACTGGAAGGCCGGGTAAAATTGGGTTTGAACAATGGGCTTGGTACCAGGTGTTCAGTAAGGTGAGGATTATATTTCAGGTTACAGTACCACATCTTGATGATCTTGAGATTGATGTGGGCATTACCAGACATTATTACTAAAATTGAAAAGGTTCATTTCATTTAAAACCTGGGCTTTGTACAAAACTATACCTCTTCCATGCTCATTACATCCGGAAACAAATCTGCGGCAGACAACTCTGAAAACTTTAACTCTTTACCATACGACAAAATTTTAGACTTGTCGATATTGAAGGCATTTGCAGACAACAACATATATGCAACTCAGAACTTGAAATTTATTTATGGAAAGGTAGAAAACATGATTGGAAAAAGAGAAAATGCTAGATACCAGCATTTTCTCCTTTTCCCCACAATGTTTTCAAAGGCTTTCTAACTCAGTGTCGTTAAAAGTCGGCATTGTGTGGTAAAGGGTCAGTGTGAAATATGGAAAGTCAATATGAACAAAGGTGTATTATATGAGACCATGAGAAACATTGTCAAAATAAGAAAAACTGTTGTTGTGAGCAATTTCCTCTTTTGCCACAATGTTTCAAAATGTACTCTGCAGCAAGATAATAACAATTGTTTCAGGTGATAATTAGCATTCCTTACAATCCCCCTTTTCTACTGTAGATAATGCCAAACATCAATGAAAAAGGTTGTATTTACTGTCTTTCCTATGATGGAATGTTTTTTTGTAAGATGATACAAAACAGTATGAGCTATGCTCTGACAAACAGGGTTTAATGCATCTCATAATATATAATGATGAATCCTAAAAATCCATTTCATGTAACAACCAATTGAACCTGGAGGTAGAATGGTCCTTTGACATGCAGAAAATTTTACGAAAGCAATAAAGTTCAGAACCATGTCAGCCTGATGCTACACAGGTTGACCTGGGACAATACTGTTTGCAGATGCATTAAACCCCTTTTCACAGAGCATGGCTCATATGTATGCATTTTGGTTTGGCTTTTGGCTTGGACTGTCTGCAATGGACATGTGATAAGGAAAATGTTTAATGATGAATGGTAGTTTATTCAAATCTAGTAACTATGGTCAGTAATCATGTCCTATCTGATATCTATACACCAATATATAAGTTTTTAAAAAGTGACTCTTGCTTTTTATGACTTTTTTTTCTAATCTTCTTATGGTCATCCTTGTGTAGGAGAATCAGTTTTACCACAATTAAATTATATGGCACTTTGGAATGCACATCCTTCATGAAAGATGACAGCTGACAACCTACATAGATGTTTGTCTCTTTTCTATCTTTTTATTGACCTTTAACTCTCTACCACAACAAAATTTTAGACAAGTCCAAATTGAAAGTGTTTGCAGATGACAAATAAAAGGGGGTACAAACGACAGTATCTGGCTTTGAGGTGTTGAAAACATTGTGGGAAAAAAAGAAAATGCTGGTAACCAGCATTTTCTTCTTTTCCCACATTGTTTTCAAAAGCCTTATTCTTCAGTGTCATTAAAACTTGGGATTGTGTGGAAAAGAGTTAAACCCTGTCTTGGTTGTAGATATACATGGACTATTGCTTGATAATTTTTGAATTTCTTATCAGTTTGAAAAAAAGAAAAATAAGAAACAGACATTGAATTTTTATTTTTTTTACATATCATATAAGTTGAAGTGCAGAAATTTAACTTGTAGAATTTCCAGTTCCTTTCATTTTCTTCCTAAAGGAAATGGAATTTTTATCAAGACAAACCTTATAGAGAAAAGCAAAGAATCAAAAGTTTGTAAATCTATCAATAGTCCAAATGTGGGTAGACTCTTTTTACTAAACATAATTTTTTTGAGTGCTCTCAGCTGTATTTTTGTATATCTCTTCTTGTCCCATGTAGATTCTTCGAGATTCCTTAGATGATCTGGCCATAGATACAAGTTTAGCAAAGAACAGGAGGTATTACCCAAGATACTTATAAACAGGTTCTTATTAGTTTTACTTATACTTTTTAACTTGTTGAGTGATTTGTTTGATGTATACTGTATACTGCACAGCTTTCATTCCATCTTTTTAATGCCTCAAGTTTATATGCTCCAGATTTCTTCTTGCAAGAATTAATCTTAATTAACTACCATGCTTTTGAGTGAATTCTTACATGGGCTGTGGCACATCAAAAACAAAAAGATTCATCCATAACATTTCAGACTGTAAAAACTGCTTTATAAATAGGTTTAGAATGGTCAATTTTGCATGAAATTTAACTTAAAAAAAAGAAACATCTCTTAATTAAAAAAAGACTGCAATCATGATTTGAAAATCTTTATTAAAATGACATCACAAAAAAGTGGTCTTTTTCCTTACTCATTCCTATCATTCTTTAGTCATTATACATGTATAACTCTTTACCAAACGGCAAAATTTTAGACAGTCCAAATTGAAAGCATTTGCAGACAACAAAATAAATGTGAATGAAAAACTGAAATTTGTTTTGGAAAGAGTAGAAAACATTGTAGGAAAAGGAGAAAATGCTGGTTTACCAGCATTTTCTCCTTTTTCCACAATGTTTTCAAAAGCTTTCTTTCTCAGGGTCGTTAAAAGTCAGGATTGTGTGGTAAAGAGATAATTTGTTAGACTTTGATACAGAAGTCATGAAATAAAGATTTCCATCTAATGAGCATCACTTGAGAATAAACTTGGTGTTGGTTTCAAACTATGTTTAATTTATGACATTGCACAAACTTGTCAAGTTTTCTACATTTTGGTTCAAAAAAATACATTGACCATTATCTCATCAGAAGATGTACACATGTATAGTTACATAGAAAGGCAAAAAAAAAAGTTGTCAAGACTGCAAGCAAAAAGATATAGATAACTGCTAAATGCATTGAGTAATGTATACATGAGTTGTCTTTCTTGTACAATGAAAGGAAGTAAAATCTGAGGAGAACCTGTTTGTTATACTGTTACTAAAGTTAAACTAGTTGGGTTTTCAGTTCGATTTAAATTTTGTTTGTTAACAAATAATGTGTTATAACAGATTTTTTAAACTGAGATTAACTTTTCTTTTACCCTGCTGTCTATCTAATGGAGAGATTTTAAAGCCTGGTTTAACCCTACACCATACAATTTCATGTTTTCATGACCCTGACAAAAAAACCTTTGAAAATAAGTTGGAAAAAGGGGAAAATGCCAGCATTTTCTCTTTTTCCTAAAATTTTTTCTACTTCTTTACAGATGGATCTCATAATATGGGCCACATTTAATTTGTATTCTGCAAATGCTGTTGATTTGGACTAGTCTAGTTTTGTGTCGTTTGGTAAAGTGTTAATGAAAACTAACATCAAAAAGTTTTAATGTATTCCAACATGCAGAATAAGATGTCTTAAAGGAAAGATACAATTGGTGCCTTTGTACTATGAGCCATGCTCTGTGAAAAGGGGGCTTAATACATTTGCGAAAAGTATCGACCCAGGTCAGCCTGCACTATTTGTCAATTTTCTGTATGTCAAAGGACCAGCCTACCTCATGATTAAGTCGGTTGATAAAAAAATGTGAATAATATAGATCTGTAAGTATGTGATGGCTTTCCTGGTGCCATGGATAATGGAGATGCATTAAGCCCCCTTTTGCCAGAGCATGGCTCATATATGAATAGCCTTGGTAACCCTTTGCATTCTGAAGACCACATAAGGTCGTATTGTGGACAGAGTAGATCAAGAATGACTCTTTACCAGATGACAAAATTTTAGCCTAGTCCAAATTGAAAGCATTTGCAGATGACTAATGTGGCTCAAATGATGCAATTTTTCTTTGATGGGGTAGAAAACATTGTGGGAAAAGGAGAAAATGCTGTTTACCAGCATTTTCTCCTTTTCCCAAAAGGCCTCTTTCCCAGGGGCGTCAAAAGGTGGCATTTTGTGGTAACGGATTGAATTATGCAATTTGCGATTTGATGACTTATCTACACTGTCAAACAATTTAGGATATACAGGCATTCTGTTCAGTACAGTCTGAAAATTGCTCAAACTCTTCATCTCAGACAAAATTTTAGATTTGCTAAAATTGAAGGCATAATTAAGTAGACAACAAATCAAAATGTTGCTAAGATGTTGAAATTTGCCAAAGAAATTGCAGAGAACACAATGGGAAAATGAGAAAATGTTGGTCACCAGCATTTTCTCATTTTCCCACAAATGCCTTTTTTATCAGGGTCATTAAAAGTAGGGATTGTATGGTAAAGTGTTCAGTGGTTTTTTGTCTACTGGTTGAAAATCATAATATCTGCACAAGAGATGAATGAGCTGGAAAAAATATGGCAAAAGGGAAAGGCAGAATCAGTTGCAAAAACAAGACAAATTTTTAGGCAATGCTTTGAAGAAAAGGTCTAGAGGCTGCTGATCTTTATCATGAAAATAAAAAGTTGTTTAAAGTAATTTTTATGATCTTGATGTAGACTGCACAAAGATTTAAAAAAAGAAAATCACAAAGGAAAAAAAAGAGGACTTGATCATGATACAGGCTTCACAAAGAAAGAAAAAAACTGGGATCCAAAATTCTTTTCACCTTCCTTCCAAGCCAGAAATTTGTTTAACCCTTTCCCAAACGACAAATTTTAGACTGGTCCAAATTGAAAGAGTTTGCAGATGACAATTTTAAATTTGATGAAAATGGCAGAAAGTCTCAAAAAGGGTAGAAAACACTGTGGCAAAAGGAGAAATTGCTGGTTACGAGCAATTTCTCCTTTTCCCACAGTGTTTTCAAAAGACTTGTACTGCAGACACGTGAAAACCAGGGCTTGTTTGGGAAAGGGTTAACTCTTTACCAAACAACAAAATTTTAGACTCGTCCAAAGTGAAAGCTTTTGCAGACGACAAATCAAATGTTATTCAAAAATTGAAATTTGTCTTAGGAAGGGTAGAAAACATTGTGGGAAAAGGAGAAAATTCTGGTTACCAGCATTTTCTCCTTTTCCCACAATGTTTTCAAGAGGCTTCTTTCTCAGGGTTGTTAAAAGTCGGGATTGTGTGGTAATGGGTTAAGAATAATGACAGTGACAGAGAAAATCAAGCTGATCAATATTAGCCAATCGGCTTGATCCTCAATGAATCCTAGAAATAAAATGGACTTTCTATAGCAGAAAAATAAATCGTAGCATTGCACAATCAGCGGAGTTTTATGTGAGAATACTTCACATAATAGTGGACAGTGTAGATCAAAGATCAGACAACATGTTCTGTTTCTGTGCAGTCTGATCTCATTCTACACTGATTATAAAGGGAGAATGATCTAGATCCACAGTGTCTACAAAAACAACTTGCATTGTGCTAATCACTTTAAGGGTTGAACCTTACCCTTTACCAGACAATAGAATTTAAGACTTGTCCAAATTGAAAGCACCTGCAGAAGGTGAATCACACATAGCTTAATGCTTATCCTGATAAATAAATGATATTAAACTATGAAGGCGATAGTAAAAACTCCAATTTTGTTATTTCAAAGATATATTTCGGAGAAAAATATCTCTGTATCAGACAGTGTAGATCCAAGATCAGACTGACATTCTGTGCAGTCTGATCTTGATCTAAACTGTTTGCAAAAGGTCAGTGAACTGCGTATAGCAGCCTAAGGGTTAAATGATCAGATGTGTCTCTGAAAGGGTGGAAATCATTGTAGGAAAAGGAGAAAATGCTGGTTACCAGGACTTTCTCCTTTTCCCACAATGTTTTCAACAGCCTCTTTCCCCAGGGTTGTTAAAACTCTGCATTGTTTTGTAAATGATGTAGGTGCTAAATGATTTAAATAGATACTTTCAGTGATTAAAAAAAAACCAACCAAATATTGCAATTTCTGAATGCTATGTCAGTGAGAAATTCTAAACTCCAAGACCAGCAACCCTACTCGATGAGGCATTCTTTTTCCGCTTTTAAAGTTTTGCAATAAAAAATATACCAAGCAGTTGTTGAGTCACCAGTGGAAATGCTGCCTGACAGTTAGGGGTTGTTATCTCAAGCATGTTCAAAGAATAAAGCCTGCATGCTACAGATAGATGAGATTTTTGATAAGCTACCTTCTATTACACTGCAGATATGACGGGGGTTCTCAGTTTTTCTTAACCCTTTACCACACAACAAAAATTTAGAATTGTCCAAAATGAAAGCGTTTGCAGATGACAATTCCAGTGTGGCTTAAATGGTGTAATTTTTCTTTGATAGGGTAGAGAACATTGTGGGAAAAGGAGAAAATGCTGGTTACCAGCATTTTCTCCTTTTCCCACAATGTTTTCAAAAGGCCTCTTTCCCAGGGTCGTTAAAAGGTGGCATTGTGCAGTAAAGGGTTAAACAGATGGGTTTATTTTTTTTTTGTTCAGCAGGTAGAAATTTTTGTATGAAATTTGATAATCTTCCCTGCATATGGTTTTGATTCTTGCGCCTGTATTCACCAATAATCCTGAAGTCCATTTTAGGTTTCATTTTACTATTTAGAAAGAAACGCTGTTTCTGATTGGCTTAAGTGATCTTCATGTAGGATACACTAGAAGATTTAGCCAATCAGATCATGTGTTTCTTTGAAATTTTGATAGTTGTTGAGAATTTGGCTAAGAATGCAATGTAGAATGTTTGTTGAAAACAGGCTTTGGATAAACCCTTTACCACACAGTCTCAAGGTTTAAAGACCTTGAGAGAGAACGGTTTTGAAAACATTGTGCAAAAACGAGAAAATGTTGGTAATCAGCATTTTCTCCTTTTCCCACAATGTTTTCTACCTCATCAAAGACAGAAACTATCATTTGAGCTACAATTATAATGTTGCCTGCAAACGTTTTCATTTTGGTCAAGTCCAAAGTTTTTATCGATGAGTAAAAAGTTAACCACCTCTCTGCCAAACTTGATTATCTTGATTATGGATATCTTGTGCCAGTGAGTGTAGACTCAAGTTACTCACTTCTGTTGATAGTCCCAGTTACCCAGTGCCCTTTAGATTGCAGTATATTCAACAAAATCTACTTTCCTGATCTTCAACAGTTCAAGTTTGGCAGGACAAGGATGGATAAGAAGAGTTCAGACACCTTTCATCAAATATAGCTATTGGAAGTACATTAGCCCTTATCCTGCTAAATAACTTAAATGAAACTTTCAAGCCAGTGGTATAAACCAACATGCTGGTATTTCAGAGGTATGGGGCTTGGGGAAATATCTCCTTATTGGACAGTGTAGGTCCTGGATCAGACTGCACATTTTGACCTTGATCAACATGTACATTGTCCGCAAAAGGTCCGTGAGTCTCGCTTAGCAGCCTAAGGGTTAACTCTTTACCACACGACAGAATTTTAGATTAGTCCAGATTAAAAGCTTTTGCAGACGAGAAAATAATTGTGACTCAGAATTTGAAATTTGTTTTGGACAGAGTAGAAAACATTGTGGAAAAAGGAGAAAATGCTGGTTACCAGCATTTTCTCCTTTTCCCACAATGTTTTCAAAAGGCCTCTTTCCCAGGGGCGTTAAAAGGCGTCATTGTGCTGTAAAGGGTTAAAAGGGTGCTGACTCACTGTTCTGGAAATAGGGAATTTTTCCATCAGATAGTATTACAAAGGAAGGCAAAAATAGTAAAGAGAAAACCCCAAAATGTTTGAATTGATTGAGTCTGCTTGCCAAGAAAAAGCTCAGTATACCTGCCTGGATATTTTTTTGGCGTAGCTGAATGTGCTGGCTTTTGACCTACTTCTTGGTATAATGAAATTGAATAGATAGTAATTTATGATTGGTCAAAATTGTGCATGTTTATTCGGCTGAAGCCTGCAGGCATATTTGCTTGCACATCTATGACACTAATATACAAGAATATACAAGAATTAATTTTGCTACTGTGCATCGATACCCTAGGGCCTTTATTTATTTCAAAGCAAACTTACATGACAGGGGATGATCCTTTTTTGGCACTACATGTACATGTATTTGGTAATTTAACCCTTTACCAGACGACAAAATTTCAGCCATGTCCAAATTGAAAGCATTTGCAGACGACAATTTCAATGCGGCTCAAATGGTGCAATTTTTCTTTGATAGGGTAGAAAACATTGTGGGAAAATGAGAAAATGCTGGTTACCAGCATTTTCTCCTTTTCCCATAATGTTTGCAAAAAGCTTCTTTTCCAGGGTCGTCAAAAGGCGTCATTGTGCGGTAAAGGTTTAATAATTTTCTAAGCATCACTCAATAATCAGTTATCCAGAAAATTGTTACTCTTATGCTGTCTATCTTTTTTAACACCTTAGAGCCCAAGCTGAAGTACTGGTGAAATGCAGGAAATACATGAATTCATATATGAGCTGCCACCATGTTATGACTGAAATAATGTTGAAAGTGGCATAAAACACCATTCAATCAATCTAAACTATCTTATTTAAAGATATTTCTTGTTTTCATTCTTTGGAGTTTTCCATTGCTTAGTTGCAAAGGTGTTGGACTTTGATATTGTAGTCACATTTAGTTCTAGGATGAATTCAAGTTGTTGGGGCTGATCTTGTGCAAAACATTATCAAATTTGAATGAAAGCTTGAATGTAGATAATACAAAGAAACCATTGTGTTAGATGGAGAAATGGCTTGTTTTGAGCTAATTTTCTTTTTTTGTTTCTCTGTTTTCCAAACCTTTCTGTTGCTAGACTAGCAATATGGTTATATCTTTATCACAGTCTCCTTCTTAACCCTTTACCAGACGACAGAATTTTAGCCTTGTTCAAATTGAAAGCATTTGCAGACGATAATTTCAGCGTGGCTCAGATGGTGCAATTTTTCTTTGATAGAGTAGAAAACATAGTGGGAAAAGGAGAAAATGCTGGTTACCAGCATTTTCTCCTTTTCCCACAATGTTTTCAAAAGGCTTCTTTCCCAGGGGCGTTAAAAGGCGGCATTGTATGGTAAAGGGTTAAAATAAACAGCAGCATGCAAGTATAATGATCCCTCTTTACCCAACATTTCTGTGTTTTAATGACCCTAAGATGGAAGGCTTTCAAAAGAACTGTGGAAAAAGGAGGAAATTCTGGTAACCAGCCTGTTTTCTGCTGGCTGTCAAAGACAGATTCCATCATTTAACAAGATTTACCTTGTCATCTTAAAGTGCTTCAATTTTAAGATGGAAGGCTTTTGAAAACATTGTAGGAAAAGGAGGAAATACTGATAACCAGCATGTTTTCTTTTATTTTAAAGACAAATTCCATCATTTTAACAAGATTTATCATGTCGTCTTCAAATGCTTTCAATTTAGACAGGTCTGTAATTTCACCATTGGGTGAAGACTTAACCCTTTACCACACAAACCTGAGTTTTAACGACCCTGAGAAAAAGGCCTTTTGAAAACATTGTGGGAAAAGGAGAAAATGCTGGTAACCAGCACTCTCTCCTTTTCCCACAATGTTTTCTACCCTATCAAAGACAAATTCTATCATTTGGCCCACAGTTAAGTTGTTTTCTGCAAATGCTTTTAAGTTGGTCCAGTCCAAAATTTTGTCGTTTTTGGGTTAAAGGAAAAAATATCAATGATCCATGACTTGCATAGAATTCACAGGTGTTTTATATGTTAACCCCAAGACTCCTAAATTATTCTGTTTACCGGTTGACAAAATTTTAGACTTATAATTTTGCAGATGACATACTCAGTGCGACTCAAATGGTGAGTTTTGTCTCTAAAAGGGAAGAAAACATGGGAAAAGGAGAAAAGGCTGGGTACCATATTTTTCACCCCCCCACCACCCCACCTCCATGTTTAGTACAGAGATGAATGAACATTTTTAGTTTATAGAAAGTATCAATTTAATACAAATCCACAGAATGATGATTTTGTCCAAAATTTTCATACAATGTAGATTCAAGATCATTATACATGATCATGCTCTTTGCAGCCTGATTTTAATCACTGTTGCACGTAATACTGACAAAGCATGCTAGATGGTGAGACAGTCTGATAAGAGTTAACCCTTTACCACACAATCCCGACTTTTAATGACCCTTGGGAAGCCTTTTGAAAACATTGTGGGAAAAGTGGAAAATGCTGGTAATCAGCATTTTCTCCTTTTCCCACAATGTTTTCTACTCTATTAAAGACAAATTCCATCATTTGAGCCACATTTAATTTTCATCTGCAAATTGTTTCAATTCAGAAAAGCCTACATTTTTGTTGTGTGGTAAAGAGTTAAGGTGATGCATGCCCCATAAAACCCTAACAAAATTCATCATTATAATTCCCCAGCATTTAAATTGAATTTTTATCGCCTTTGTGTGCCTTCATTTAACTTCCCATTAAAATCTTGTGACCTCACTTCTCGAATATGTGAGAAGCTATCATATCTAACATCATGAACTTAGATAGAAAGTATAAAATGTTAACCCCTGCCATGACATATAAGCAAAACATGATAATATCGCTTGGTTCCAACAGGGATGGTAAATCACATTGTGTATGATCCCTGGTTCCAAGATTCAAAATATTGGAATGTGAATGTAATCCTGTCAATTCTTGGTCATTATAGTCCACAAGAAGATCGGTACAGTTAATAAAGTTATTTAAATTGCTCAGGGAATAAAAGGGTTGATTTAAAATTCTATTAGCTACTGCTGAATTTTCCTGTTGTAAAAATACTTGTCTATTTCAAATGCAAGCACTTGCTGTTTTCATGATGTTTTGAAAAAAAAAACACACGCAACAAAAACTGCTTAATCATTTGGTACAAAATGTGGAAAAAAAACTTGTGTATTATGATTTCAGTACAAATTCTGTTAAGATTTCATCATTTGTTTATGACTGGAAGAAACAAGACAGAAACAAGACAGAAAGACCCTTCCCTCTTCCCACCTCAAAACCTCAGCGACGTAATAATATTTCAGTCTCATTTCTCATTATCTTTGTATTTTTATAATAGGAAGGAAAATGTTGGTGATAAGCTGTCAAGAATATCATTTTTCATGCACTGAATGGAATGTTTTTTGAATCATTATGTAGTTTTTGCCAATAATCTCAGATCAGGAAATAAAAAAACAAACTACCATGGAGACAAACTAAATAACAATGCATAGATCTACAACACAGACAAGAAGTCTGGTTTCCCATGCGTTAGATGGTATCTTTGCCAAAGAATTGTATGCTGTACCGGTGTTTTCTTCACAAAGTTGGGATGAGAAATTACCAAACAACTTATCTGATGTAATAATTCTGGATTGACTAGAATGAATCTTTGTCCTTGATCACTGCTTTTTCGTATTTTCTAAGCTGAAAAGCCTTAGGGTGTTATTTTTCTTTGATGGTTATTGCTCTGAAAGTATTCTTCAAACAACATGCTGTGTGTCTGTAACAGATGACACTGACAATCAATTTGAGACATTAATGAAATCAAATGAATAGATCGCAATTTGCAACTGGTTAGAAAATGTGCACAATGTTTATTTTTGCAGGATCCTGCAGGCCGCTTTTTGCTCCCACAGTTGTGACACTAATTATACTGATTGATTGAATGGTGTTTTAAGCTGCCTTCAACATTATTTCATTATGAGGATAGTTTGCATATTCATGTATGTCCTGGGTTTCACCAGCAATAGACTGGAGATCTGAAGTGTCTTACCCACGGACACTCCCATGAAAAACCCAGTGCGTCCAGCGAGGCTCGAACCGAGGGCCTCCAGACTACTAGTCCTACACTACCACTGCGCCACGCAGGACCCCAACACTGATATATTGCATTAGTACTGCTATTCAATGCACTAGGGCCTGTATTCACACTATAGCAAAATTATATGACAGGGGTGATACTTTTCTTGAACTATTTGATAATTTTTTAAATGTTACCCAGTATAGATGTATCTTTAACCCTTTCCCAAACAAGCCCAGGTTTTCACGTGTCTGCAGTACAAGTCTTTTGAAAACACTGTGGGAAAAGGAGAAATTGCTTGTAACGAGCAATTTCTCCGTTTCTCACAGTGTTTTCTACCCTTTTTGAGAACTTTCGGCCATTTTCATCAAATTTAAAATTGTCGTCTGCAAACTCTTTCAATTTGGACCAGTCCAAAATTTGTCGTTTGGGAAAGGGTTAAGTAACAGATCCTAGTCCTACTCCATAAAAGTGCAAATACTTGTACTGCCATACAGTACATGTAAAGTAGAAGTTGATCTGCTCTTTAAAAGGAAAACTTTGAAAATTAGTAGTATGACTTGGGGTAAACTTGAAATTAACAATGCCTCAGATGAAAGTTAAGTTCACATTATGCATAGTATTAGATGACAATTATGGGTTTGTGTGACAAAAAAAAAAATTAGGCAATGATTATTATCATTTTATCTGAAGAAGTAGTAATTTTCAAACCTGGTAATATGATACAATCAATCTGTGTGATGGCATAATCCACACATTGTTAGAACTTTAAATTAAGAATTACTTCTGTAAACATTGCTGTGAATAACAGCTGTTGTGGAGCAATGCTACACAAGCCAGTGCTTTTTTGCTTTTTTTATTTGTAATAGACCTGACCTCTTTACAAACAATTGCTCCTTTTCCAACAAGGTTTTCAAAAAGAAATCAAACACAGGACTTTGGAAAAATGGGTTTGTTTAAATTATGGATTAAGCTGATTGAAATAGTATTAATTTTATGGTAAAACATTAGTATTAAATAGCAAAAGGAGGCATAATTTTTTCTGTTGACAATGATCTTTTGACACTTAGTCCTTATTCAGTCAGCTTGATGTCAGTGAAATGATAATGATATCCTTGAAAATTAAAGATTTCCACCCAAATTAATTATATGGGAGGTCAGAGGTTAGTATGGTTTTCAGCTGAAATATGTTATCATTTGAGACTTATTTCCTTGCCAGTGGCCCATTTTCAGGCCCCTACCTGCTACAAATATTTCAGGGCTGTCTTTTTATTTCACCTAACTATCACATACACAGCAAAAAGAAAAACAGAAATTAATGATTTGATCTTCTTAAGTATGATTCAGGGGGATATTTTTACAGAGAACTGCTGTGAAGCTGTCACTGAAATGTCAGAAAATGAAGGGTTTGAAGTGGGATTTATTTTACCACTCTGACATGAGTCCTATAGGAAGCTGGGCCTGGGTCCGTACTCACCAACCATTATTAGTTTCATTCTTGAAAAAAGTTAGTATCGTTTTTAGATCCTGAGCTGACATGTTTCAGATCCAGAACAGTAAAGTAGAAAAGTGGACTTAATTCAGTTAACTTTTGACCAAACAATAAAATTTTAGACTCAACCAAATTAAAAGCATTTGGAGAGGACAAACTACATGTAAGTGGAACGAATTATGATACTCGCCTTTTTCAAGGATTTGACACTTTACCACACAATCACAAGGTTTAACGACCCTAAGGAAAATGCTTTTGAAAACATTGTGGGAAAAGGAGAAAATGCTGGTTACCAGCATTTTCTCCTTTTCCCAAAATGTATTCTACCCATTGATAATGAATTTCTATTTTCGAGTCACAATCATTTCGTCATTTGCAAAAGCTTTCATTTTGGGAAAGTCTAAAATTTTGTTGTTTGGTAAAGAGTTAACCCTTTACCGCACAATGCCACCTTTTGACACCCCTGGAAAAGAAGCCTTTTGAAAACATTATGGGAAAAGGAGAAAATGCTGGTAACCAGCATTTTCTCCTTTTTCCACAATGTTTCCTACCCTATCAAAGAAAAATTGCACCATTTGAGCTACATTGAAATTGTCGTCTGCAAATGCTTTCACTTCGGACAAGGCTAAAATTTTGTCGTCTGGTAAAGAGTTAATATATTGTGAGAAAAGGAAAGAGTCCTGGTTACCAGCGTTTTCTCCTTTTCCCACAATGTTTTCAAAAGGCTCTCGTTCAGGGTTATTAAAACATGGAATTGTGCAGTAAAGGGTTTACAGACATATATATGAGTTAACTATTTTGCTGAGTTGAGTCTGAAACGTTTGTCGATGCAGGATTTGAGAATGTTACTAAAGGCTGTTAATTCTTTACCAAACGACAAAATTTTATACTTGTCCAAATTGAAAGCATTTGCAGATGACAAAATATATATGGCTTGAATGTTGAAATTTATTTTTGGAAGAGAAGAAAACATTGTGGGAAAAGGAGAAAATGCTGGGTACCAGGATTTTCTCTTTTTCCCGCAATGTTTTCAAAAGGCTTCTTTTTCATGGTCGTTAAAACTTGGGATTGTGTGGTAAACAGTTAATGTTAGTGAAATCCATCTCAGATAGTGATCTTTGGTTAGCTGAAAATGTCAGTCTGTCGGGGGATTCAAGCGAAATAAGAGACTTAAGATTTTTGTGTGAAACCAGGCCCAGACTTGTACTATGTGGTCGGTAGAGATCAAGATCAGACTGCACAGAATGTGAGCTTCGATCTTGGATCTACACTGTCTTCTGTTTTGTGAGACATAATTGCAACAGTTATAAAATATATAGGCTTTTCTACTGCCTGACCTCTTTTAGGATTTTAAGCTCTTTTCAAATAACAAATTTTTAGTCCCACCTATATTTTAAGTCTTTACAAAATGACAAAATTTTAAACTAGTCCAAATTTAAAGCATTTGCAGACAACAATTTAAATAATGGTGGAATATGTTTCTGATAGAGTAGAAAACATATTGGGAAAAGGAGAAAATGCTGGTTACAAGCATTTTCTCCTTTTCCCACTATATTTTCGAAAGCAGTCTTAGTTAAGGTGGGTAAAACTCTGGACTGTGTGTTAAAGACTTAAAATTGCTGACTACAAACCAAATGTGGCTAAATGGATCACAGTCTTTGGAGGATGGAAAACATTGTGGGTAAAGGAGAAAATGCTGGTTACCAGCATTTTCTCCTTTACCCACAATATTTTCAGAGGCCTTCTTGCTCTTCTTCAGAATCATTACACAGGATTGTTTGGTAAAGAGATAAGCAGTAAAGAGTTTTCTGATGCAATCGAAAATACTGCAGAGAATGAGGTTAATTTTGTGTGGGAAGAAATGCAGCATCTAATCTCTATAGATCAATAAAAGTTGATTAATCTGAATAGCATCATAAGAATATCCCTTTTATTTCAATCATAACTCAAGATTTGCAAATGACTGTTTTATTTTTGAAGAAGACTTTATTTGCCATCAGGTGCTTACCTCATATATCCACCTGGTTTACAAGAGAAGAGACTTGCAGATCTTTGTGACCCTGACATTGTTTTGTCTTTGAGTAAATCATTTTTTTAACCCTTTACCACACAATCAGGAGTTTTAACGACCCTGAAGAAGCTTTTGAAATTATTGTGTGAAAAGGAGAAAATGTTGGTATCCAGCATTTTCCCCTTTTTCACAATGTTTCCTAGTCCATCAAAGACAGAAATCATCATTTTAGCTACATTTAATTTGTTGTGTACAAGTGCTGTCAGTTTGGTAGACAGCAAAATTAAGTCGTTTGATAAAAGCATAAAGAAATGGTATCAGCAATATTTACCCTGCAAGCTTCTTTCACAACTTTAGTTATCTGTTTGGCAAAATTAGATTTAGATCAGACTGCACAAAACACACAGTGTAACCTCTGATCTACACTGTCCACTTTATCATTGACATTCTGGGCAAAAGCAGTCTTTAAAAGTGCAATTATTTAGGTTTTATTTGTAGACTGAAAACAACTGTGTGTTCGGTGTATTCATTACTCTAACGGTTAAGGTATTACTGAGAGGATTTTGATTTGATTTAGGGTTCCCACCAGTTGCCCATATGGGCAACATCCCCAGAAGGCTGTTAGTTTTGTTATAGGGTATGGTGGGATAGTACAAAATATAGGAAGAAAACCCACTCAAGTTTAACTCCTATAATTAGTAGCTAATAATACTCTTGAGTATTCCGAGACTGGTCACGTACAATTCTCATGTGTTAAGCTTGAGCTACGGTATTGGGTTGAACATATTTATTTTACATCAATTGATAAAAAGTTCTTCAACTTACACTAATCTCTCTCGATTCTGCTTCCTGGGAACTACACCAGTACCCATGCTGAATGTGTGGGCCTATGAACAGTCCCAAAGTTGAGACCTGCTCCCAGGTATCAAACTTGGGACCTTTTGGTTACGAGACTGACACTCTACCTCCCAAAGGGACACCACTTGAGCTGTTCTGGCCGACTTTAGAGACATTAGTGAAGAGATGGTAGTGGGTTTAACCCTTTCCCAAACAAGCCCTGGTTTTCACGTGTCTGCAGTATAAGTCTTTTGAAAACACTGGGAGAAAAGGAGAAATTGCTCGTAACGAGCAATTTCTCCTTTTCCCACAGTGTTTTCTACCCTTTTTGAAAACTTTCTGCCATTTTCATCAAATTTAAAATTGTCGTCTGCAAACTCTTTCAATTTAGACCAGTCCAAAATTTGTCGTTTGGGAAACAGTTAATTAGTGAAAGGGGTTGTACTTTCTGTTCCTCATCATCTCCTGGCAACTGCCTACACCTTTGCCATTAATTAGTAATAAAATGTGCAGTGTTTTCATTAAACTTCAACCGAGGAATTTGCTTTAGGTCTGTAAGATATGTCTGGCTTCAGTTATGTCTCTATATTGCTCTTCAAAATGAGTTTTGTGTCCGACATATCAGCTTATACCTTTATGAGACAATCTCTGTTTTGATAACCCTGAAAAATTAAGGCTTTTAGAAAACACATGGGGAAAAGGAGAAAATGCTGTTTACAAGCATTTTCTCCTTTTCTCACAGTCCCCATCATTTGAGACATTATTTTGTTGTCTGCAAATTTAGCACTCTTTGTTAAGAGGAGTCTAACTCTATTATCTGGTAAAGAGTTAATGAAAGAGCATCATAATTATTTTAGCCATTTGAAACATGTAACATAATTGAGCCATGCTCTGTGAAAAGGGCACTTAATGTGAAAAGTATCGACCCAGGTCAGCCTGTACAGTTTGAGGAAGAATGGTCCTAGGACATACAGAAAATTGGCTGACAGCGAAAAGTTTCAGTCCAGGTCAGCCTGCGCAAACTGCACAGGCTGACCTGGACCGAAACTTTTAGCTGTCGGCCAATTTTCTGTATGTCCTAGGACCATTCTACCTCATGATTAAGTGGGTTGTTAAAGAAAGTGGCTATTACAGATCCACAATTATGTGATGGCTTGATAGGTATAATGTATCACGGAGATGCATTAAGCCCCCTTTTGCCAGAGCGTGGCTCAATTACATTTTGATTTTCGGCAGTTACATTTGAGATTAGGGAAATTAAGATAAGCTCAATTTAAAAACAAGTAAAATGTTACGTCCAACCAGTAACTTTTACAGTGTATAAAAATTGATTGAACTTCTGCAAATCTCGGTCATTTAAAAATCAAACTGTGAACTCATAGTGCTTCAAACCTACTACTAGTACTTTTGTATCATCATACCTATATTTACAAACTTCTGGTTTATTTGTTTGTATTGGAGTGTAATGCCTTTTTAACAGCTTAGGTCATATCACGGTGGTCAGTGTACCTTCACATGTGTTTCCTGGCTTTCTCACACCAGTGCTGACACAACTTTCTTTCCAGGCCACTGACTACAACAGAGGTGAGAGGCTAAAAAATCACCAAAAAAAAAAATTGCCTCAACCAGGTATCGAACTCACAACCACTAGGTCATGGGTCAGATACACCAACTTCTGAACTCTCCGGCCAGGTGACACAAACTTCTGGAGATTTAGATCAAGTCTTTAATAAACTGTGTGTCAAACACCATTTTAATAAAATATTGCTGAATGATGATTTAATTCAGACATTTTTTAATCATTTTGTATGAATCATTTTTACAAATTGTACAAATCTGGTATCAACAACTTTACTTGTTTCCAAACAAACCTGTCTTTTTAACAATCCTGAAGATGCTGCAAACATTTTCTCTTTTTCTCACAATCATTTCTAGCCTCTGAATGGTAAATCCGGTCATTTTTGTTAGCTGGTAAAGGGTCAGCATTGAAGCACAACAGTTACTCAACATGCTTTTGTAGACAATGTAGATTCAAGATTAGACTGCATGTTCAGTACAGTCTGATCTTCCATCTATACTGTTTGATTACTTAAGTTTTTTTTTTTCTGGTTTAGCTCTTTACCACACAGTCCCGACTTTTAACAGCCCCGAGAAAAAAAGCTTTTGAAAACATTGTGGGAAAAGGAGAAAATGCTAGTAACCAGCATTTTCTCCTTTTTCCACAATGTTTTCTATCCTTTCAGAATCAAAGAGCAAAATTTCAACTACATCTAAATTGTCATCTGTCAACGACTGTAAATTTTTGTCGTTTGGTAAAGAGTTAACCCTTTCCCAAACAAGCCCTGGTTTTCATGTGTCTGCAGAACAGGTCTTTTGAAAACACTGTGGGAAAAGGAGAAATTGCTCGTAACGAGCAATTTCTCCTTTTCCCACAGTGTTTTCTACCCTTTTTGAGACCTTCCTGCCATTTTCATCAAATTTAAAATTGTCGTCTGCAAACTCTTTCAATTTGGACCAGTCCAAAATTTGTTGTTTGGGAAAGGGTTAAAGAAGTTTGAAGTCATAAAATTCCGATTTTTCGTATTGGCTAGAGCAGTTAATTTAACTCTATGCAAAACAAAAAATTACACTTGAACAAATTGAAAGCAAGTGCAAAATGATGACATAATTATTAACCCTGAAAGTGCCTTTCACTACTTCAGTAAGCTTTGTGGCCGGTTTAGATCAAGATCAGACAGCACAAAACATGTAATCTTGTCTTGGTTCTACACCATCCGTTTGGTTGAAATACTATAGACAAAAGCAATCCTTTAAATTGAATTAACCCTTTACCACACAACACTAAGATAGAATGTCTTTGAAGACATTGAAGTAAAAGGAGAAAATGCTGGTTACCAGTATTTTCTCTTTTTCTCACAATGTTATCTTACTCAAACCATATTCAATCATTTGAGCAACATTTAATGTGATGTCTGCAATTGCTTTCAGTTTGGACAAGTCTTACATTTTGTATTTGTTAAAGAGTTAACCCTTTATCAGACGACAAAATTTTAGCCTTGTCAAAATTGAAAGCATTTGCAGACGACAATTTCAGTGTGGCTCAAATGCTGATTAAAGGGCGTCATTGTGCAGTATAGGGTTAATTGGGTTTTATTTCTATACTGAAAATCTTTGTTTGGATCATTCCGCTTTCTGAGAATTAAAGGTAGCACAAATGATAAAATAAGTCATAGATAGGGTAGCAAACAGTGTGGGAAAAGGAGAAAATGCTGGTTACCAGCATTTTCTCCTTTTCACACAATGTTTTCAAAGCCTTCTAAAGGTATTTTAAAACTTGGGATTATTTGGTAATAGGTAAAATTTGTTAGCAATTTACAGGTTTATATATGCAGCTTTGATTACATAAATAACTTGTAACCTGTGGTTTTTATAGCATCCGTGTCAAGCACAAAAAAAAAAATGCATTGCTCCGCCTTTTAACCAAACAAAGAGTGTCATAAATCACTGCAGTCTAATGATTCTGACATGATAGCAAATTACATAATAGCCGGTGTAGCTGATTTCCATTTTTCTTTGTTGGTTTTTATGACCTTTTATCTGGTGCAAGGCAGAAATTACAATTGTTTTGCATTTTTATGTTAACCCTTTCCCAAACAATGAATTTTAGACCGGTACAAATTGAAAGAGTTTGCGGACGACCATTTTAAATTTGATGAAAATTACAGAAAGTTCTCCAAAAGGGTAGAAAACACTGTGGGAAAAGGGGAAATTGCTCATTATGAGCAATTTCTCCTTTTCCCACAGTGTTTTCAAAAGACTTGTACTGCAGACACGTAAAAACCAGGGCTTGTTAGGGAAAGGGTTAAGACTCTTAACCCTTTACCGCACAATGCCGTGTTTTAACGACCCTGGGAAAGAGACCTTTTGAAAACATTGTGGGAAAAGGAGAAAATGCTGGAAACCAGCATTTTCGCCTTTTCCCACAATGTTTTCTACCCTGTCGAAGAAAAATTGCACAATTTGAGCCCATATTGAGATTGTCTGCAAATGCTTTCAATTTGGACAAGGCGAAAATTTTGTCGTCTGGTAAAGGGTTAACAGGCTTGCCAGATGTAATATTTCTGTCACGCTTGTATTTCCCTCAAAACACACCCCTCTCCAAATACAGTATATACTTGATTGCTTTTGAAGGCAGGAAATATTAACAGTTTCTTTATATTTTGTTTTAGGATCTATGTCTTTCAGTTTGGTTTACAAGAATGATTTTCAGTAATTATCAACGGCTGTACTTTCCATTTTCAGACGTATTTTGTTAGGTTGTTACACGAAGAAACATTTAACCCAGGCCGTTTCTTTTTAATAACTTACTAACAGAAGCAATGCGACAAAGATTTAACCCTTTACCAAACAATCTTGTGTTTTAAAGATCCATAGGAAGAAGTCTTTCGAAAATATTGGGATAAAAGGAGAAAATGTTGGAAACCAACAGTTTCTCCTTGTTTCACAATGTAGTCTACCATTTTAAAGACAAATCCACAAATATAGCCCTGTTTAATTTTTTTTCTGTAAATGCTTTCAATTAGGCCATGTCTAAAATTGTGTTGTTTGGTAAAAGTTAACTATCTACCACACAATCCCAAGTTTTACCAGCTCAGAGAAAAACAAACTTTCAAAAACATTGAGGGGAATGGAAATATGCTGGTAAACAACAATATTCTCCTTTTCCCACAATGTTTTCTGTCTCTCAAAGACAAATCCCACTATTTATGTCACCTTCTTCTGTCTGCAAATGCTTGGAATGGGACAAGTCTAAAATTTCATGGTGTGGGATAAGGTTAAACCTCAGAAAGCTCATTTCAATTTCTTCTTTATTTTCAGTTGGGTTCATTTGGATGCCGGACAATATTGGACACAGAGAGCAGCAGAGTTATCAGGGACCTCTCACAGAGATGTTTTTAACAATAATGTTAATCGAATTTATAAAGGATTATATAGGAATGCTTTAAATAAGAAGAAATAGTGATCGATGTTAAATTATTTTTAGATTTTTCTTCTTCTACATTTACTTTTTAAGCCTTTGCTTAATGTATTGATTAAAGTTAGGAATAGAAACTTGAATGCTTATGTTATGTTATGAAAGTTGTCGACATCATCAACCCATTGACCTCACTTCTGAAGTCTCTTAGGAATTGAACCACAAAGTAAACTTTTGGATGATGAAAGATGGCCATTGTTTTTTCATTGTAAGACAAGATATAAAAGATACAGGCTCACAGCTTTGGCAAGGCACTACAGATCCTCAGTTTAGACCTGATGAAACCCAGAAATACAATGTATAAGTCAGTTGTTGCTAAAATATGACTGAAATATTGTTCTAACAAAAACGTAATGTTTCTAAAAACAGAATAACATCTAAAGAAATTGTACATTTATATGGGGATAATAGGGGTTATTCTATGTTACTGTAATAATACAGGGTTGTTAAAAGTTTTGCTAGGTGTCAGAGGAGGAGATTGGTTGTACATGTATTTGATTGAGTTGTTATTAGATTGTAACAATATTTATTGTATTTAGGAATGATTTGTAGTACTGTTTTGTATATATGTGAAGGTCTTGCGATGTATTCATGACTTAAGACATTTTCAATTTTTGAGAGATGATAATTAGCTGATAATGTTTCTGTAACTTCAACACCATAATCTTCCAACAACTTCTTTATTTATAGACTAGCCTTAAAGTCATTACATCACGAATCAAACCTTTGAGGCAAACAATTGCAACAACGATTTATACAAAATTGTAAAGTTATCATAATTATCATGAACAAATGGTTAACAGGTGTGAAGAACAGTGTTGTGAAAGAATTTATTGCTTGTACGAGTAATGTATCCTTTTGCCAGAAAGACTTAAAAAGTTGTCTGCTGAGAGACAAAAAAGTTGTCTGCTGAAGGCTATTAGTCTTTGGCAATGTCATCACATGTAGTGCACACAGAAGACAGGTCATTGAAGACAGCAGAAAGTCAAACTTTGCCTGCTACTTAAAGAAGATGAAACTTTCGAGCCGATAGTGAAAACCCAACTTTTCCTATTTCAAAGGTATTTTTGGAGGAAAGATATCTGCTTATTGGAATTAGATGGTGTAGATCTAAGATCAGACTGCACATTTCGTGTAGTCTGATCTTGATCTACACTCTCCGTAACAGGTCAGTTAGTTGCACTTAGCAGCCTAAGGGTTAAATTGGTTGTTGAGCACCAACTTGATTCATACTTCTTGGCATTTCTTAATTGCGATTGCCTATTATCTGATGGGACTTTTTCTTATTGTTCCAGTACTAAGACCAAAGCCAAAGGGATTATTATGCATGGAGTAAAGTAAGCCCTCAGGCAGAGAGACAATAGGAGCATTGTTGGTCATGAAAAAGACAGAAAAGTGAACAGAGTAGATCTAGGGTGAAACTGCATCTTCCATGCAGTTTGACCGTTTTACACTGTATGCAACAGCAATTGGAGATGATGTTAACACTCTCAAGGTTGATTCTCTTTATATTTAAATGAAGGAAGCTTAACCCTGACTGCAAAACAAACGAACTGTGTTTGTTTTTTTCCTTCAAAGTACATGTGGTGTAAGCACTCATTTTCTCCAAAAGTCCTCTTTATTAGTTGTCAATTGAGACTTTAACACAAGAAGATTTAGGAATCGTTCAGAATGTATTGCTTCAGACTAACATGCTATTCAAAGTGTAAGTGATAAAAATAGGCCAGTTTTACCTGAATTTATTATCAACTTGTCAACTTTTGCTCTTTAGCAAATGTTTAAATATGGATTTAAACATACCAGTAAATTTGCCAAAATGTTATATAATTATATTATATTTACATTTACAGGTTTGAATGCCTTTTCTTAAAATTACTATAAAGATCTTCAGAAATTTATTTTTAACGGTAATTTAAAAAATACTAACAATTTAGTTAAAATATGTTCTTAGATATATTTCTTTTCTTTTCAAAGATGAAGGCTCGTCAGCAAATTCTGTGATACTTGGTAGTAGACATTAGACTTATTTATTTTAGATTTTAGTTTTTTTTTTTACACTAATCATGCAGCAGTAATTTAAAATTCAGGAAATATTACACAAACATTGCACCTCCACTTACTTAAATTACACATATCTTTAATTCAGTCTCTATAAAAACTTTTGACAGACTAGTCATTCATATCATGTGGTATGTGTAAGTACGAGCACCAAGGTAAGCAAATGGTAAGGATTATCTGTACTGAAAGAGGAGAAAAAAATTGAAGTATTAATAAAGTTTGAAATACCATGGGTAAATTAATCTGATTTAAATTATATTTATAGATTTGTAGATTTTACCACAATGTAGACTGAGGATCACACACTTCATTTTTAGAGTTTCTAATATCACATGTGTGTGTAATTATAGTACTGGATCGAAATCATTTCAAATGGAATCAAATCCTGGATGCTCTTGATCAATTATCAAACATGTACCTGTCGTTAAACTAATAGAACTGGTCAAAAAATGTCAGAAAGAAAATACATTTATTGAAATGATTTGGATGACATTTCTATGATTTGAGTAATTGTTTGTAAGGAGCATTTTGTCTTTACCAGCAACAATTTCAGAATCTGTCCTCAGCAGGGACATGATGATGTATATTGTCAGGTATTTGTTTAGGTATTTGCTTGTAACGAGCATCTTGTCATGCGGGTTTGCATAATTATCTGTATAATTTTATGTACCACTGACAAAAGATTCGTGGCGAATACAGCATGCAAGTTTCCAGGAAAGGTCACGCTTATTGCTGTCTGATACTTGGTTTCAATGTAGAGGAAAGAGAAAAGTTGGTTTATACGCCATGGACATGTCTACCTTGAAGCAGGTGCTAGGTGGGCAGCGTAAAGCTCTTTGATGTGAAGTATTGTGTCGATTTGGACATATGTACAAATTTGAATTGCAGAGACTGTTTTATATGCTTGTGTGTTAAAAGTCATTTTATCCTTTTGAAAGAGTTGCCAATTTTAGATATTTTAATCTTTACACATTCTATATTATACAAATAAAATTTTAGCGGATATTTCAGTTTTGATTGTTTTTTTTTTTAGCTAAGCCGCTTACGTTACGATGTTCTCGCGAGGGCGAAGTATTGTGATCACACCCCTAGCTAGCACTTGTATTTTTTCAAATTGAAATGTTGTTCAAATGGTACAGGTAACATGAACAAGAAGTCCGCTTTCTCTCTCTATAATATATATGCAGTCTCTCTATATGTACATATGAGTCATGCTTTGTGAAAAGGGGCTTAAGGCATCTCCGTGATGCATTATATCTAACAATTCATCACTTGATTATGGATCCATAGAATCCATTTTGTCTAACAATCGACTGGATCTAGAGTTATAATAATCCTTTGGCATGCGGAAAATTTACAAATAGCAAAAAGTTTCGACCCGTGTCAGTTTGTGGTGACTGCGCTGGCTGACATGGATCGATACTTTGCACAATCATGTGATGAATTGTTAGGTATCATGCATCACGGAGATGCCTTAAGCCCCATTTTAACAGACCATGGCTCAAATGTAAAAACCTCAATAGTATTTTCCTCAAAGAAGCAGATTGTTTATGACATAATTGACAAAGAAACTTGGCATGGATACGCCTAGTAATCACTGGTCAGAGAGTTACATAAATTGGATTCTAAAGACCGATTAAGACAACTGAAAAATAACCGAAATATGCTATTTAGTCACGCAATACAAAGATCGTCTATTTAGCGTGGCTTGCTGTTTCGCAAAAAGATTCTGAACGTAGCACAATTCTGTTCTGAAAGCAAGCACCATTAGTGAGTCAAACAATTACCCAAGGGCGTTAACCTATCCACTGAGAAATAAGTAAGCCAGTGACTGCACCGCACACATTGCTACTGAATTGATTGTTCGTGCAGCAGGTGATGTCATGGTAAAATATTTTGCATGTCGAAACAATTTATTTGATGTCGATTCACACTTACTGTGAAACTCTACGGCACATACTAGTAACACATCCTTTCCGAAAATCCAAGGAATTTACGGTCTTTATTTTCAAACAATATTGTCGGTTTTGTCGGCACGTAAAATGAAAAGAAGTTTTTTACACACGTAGATTTCAAACGAAGGACATGTTTTTTTTTTCAATCGATCCACAATATAGAGAGGGTAAAGGAATTCCTCTTGCTAAAATCCTAGGGGTTGTATTTGTCTTTGATTGCATTCCAATGAAATGACTCGTGTATTCATGTTTGATTTTCTTGTAACCCATCACTGCACAGGCAATTCTCAAAACCTGTCGAAATCATTCAAAGGATAAGCATTTGAAGGCAGTAGTATCATTTTCAACGCTGTGGAAAGCATCTCGGAAAAACGAGTAAACGCTTGCAACTGACAATTACTTGATCCATTAATGTTTTCCGATGCCGACATCTGTTACAGTGTGAAAGGTCATATTTGTGCAATAATGGGTTAACTATGCAGCGATTTTCTGGGACCATATCGCAATCTCTTGGCAACCATGCAAGAAGATGAAGTGATGTGTCAGCACGAATTCTATTTTTTCCCAACGAAAACCCCTCCAAAATTTTGGCGGGTATTAAGTTTGAATGTTGTTATACTCCTCGGTTCAACTTCTGATCGCATCTTTAAAAGCTCTCTCCAGCAACAGTAACTGAAGAGCTTAGTTATGTGGCTTGGCATACTGTATGTTAAATATTTTAATTACAAGTGTTTTGGAAAGGCATTCAAACCTCTTCGAGTCATACGCCGTGAAAAGGGGGTTTGGTGTATCTGCAAAAAGTATCGCCCCATGTTAGCCTGCGCAGTCCGCGCAGACGGACATGTATCGAACTGTTTTGCTATTTGTAAATTTTCTGCGTGCCCAAGGACCATTCTACCCCATGATGCAGTCGATTGTAAGACAGATTTTGTGGATCCATAATTACGTGATGACTTGCTTGTTATAGTACGTCACAGAGATGCACCAAACCCCCTTTTTTTCCCCAGGGCGCTGCTTATATGTATAAGCCCTTGAGCCACATCGTTGATGAGATGTTAACCCTTTACCACACAATCCCGAGTGAAGGCTTTTGAAAACATTGTGGGAAAAGGAGAAAATGCTGGTAACCAGCATTTTCTCCTTTTCCCACAATGTTTTCTATCCTATCAGTCAGAAATCAACAATTGAGCTACATTTAATTTGTCATCTGCAAATGCTTTCAATTTGGTCGGGTCAAAAATTTTGTCGTTTTGTAAAGTGTTCAGGCTTTGTAGAAAGCGAAAATAATACAAGATACAACAGGGACATAAAGTGAACGATGCCTTTTCTTGAAATATGTGATGTACTTTAAAAGTACTTAAAAGTACGTCTAGGTAATACCACGCTAAAAATTTTGCAATAGAAATAAGCCAAGCCCCGATAGTTCATTTGGTAACAAACAAGGCTCGGAAGCATAAGAAATAAGGCATGTTCCGTAAAAAGGGGGTTTGAGGTATCTGCCAAAAGTATCGACCCGTGTCGGCCGGCGCAGACTGTGCAGGCTCGAAACTTTTTGCCATTTGTAAATTTTCTGTATGTCAAAGGACTATTCGATTTCATGATTCAGTGGGCTGTAACACAAAATGGATTTCATGGCTTCGTAATTATGTGATATCTTGCTTCATATAGTGCAATACGAAAATGAATTAAACTCCCTCTTCTTAGAGCGAAGCTCAAACGGTGTTTAAAAAAAAACCGTCAGAAAACACCACTCAAACTATAGACAGGTGTATTAAGTCTGTTGAGACACATCATTTTGTTTTCTGTTGTTTTGAAAATAGTGGGGTTCAATTCCGACAGCTGATATTCTTTTCGTCAAGTTCAGAGAGCAAAAAACGTGCAACGCATTTTAGGGCAAATAATGCACAGATGCCTTATCTATAAAATGCAAGCAAAAACTCTTGTTTATATGTTGACAGAACCTATGGCTTTATATTTTTCTATCACAGGATGGTGCCAAGAATTCCGGGGAAGGTCTGCAGTATACATTTAACCTTTTACCAAACAATCTCGATATTTAACGTCCCAAAAGAAGAAGGCGGCGTTTGAAAAGCTTGTGGGAAAGGAGAAAATGCTGGAACCAGCATTTTCTCCTTTTCCCGAAATATTTTCCACCCTTCCTAAAGCAGTTTCATTATTTTGAGTCACATTTATGTTTTCGTCTGCAAATCCTTTCAATTTGGATGAGTCTAAATTTTTTGTCGTGTGGAAAGAGCTAAGTAGTAACAGTAGTGCAGTCTCTTGATTTAACCCTTTCCCAAACAAGCCCTGGTTTTCACGTGTCTGCAGTACAAGTCTTTTGAAAACACTGCGGGAAAAGGAGAAATTGCTCGTAACGAGCAATTTCTCTTTTTCCCACAGTGTTTTCTACTCTTTTTGAGAACTTTCTGCCATTTTCATCAAATTTAAAATTGTCGTCTGCAAACTCTTTCAATTTGGACCAGTCCAAAATTTGTCGTTTGGGAAAGGGTTAACTCGTTATCGCCTGCAGACCAGTTTTTCAACTTGCGGCAAAACACTATTGTAACAATGTTTTCACATGTTTTCATATATCAAATCTTTATTAATGATAGTCATTCCTATTTTATTTCCATAAATTTGACAGACACCTTTTTTTGGGGGGGAGGGGGGAGGGCACGGGCGTAAATTTATTGGTTATATTGGTGTATACGTCTGCTATACAACAAAAAATTAATTTGTACAAATGCCAAAGCAGAATAAAGAGAATGAATGGAAATAAATCTACAACAACACGTATACTATAAGTTTCATTGGAAAATTCTTTATCAACGTTTCGGCTTACTCCTTCAGCTGGATGTTTACCGATTTTTTTTCTCAGACTATAGAGACAATGTCGTTATCCTAGCTTCACATTGTCTGAACACGGTGAAAACATCGTTTTTCAATGATATTGAAAATGCAGGACTTTAACCCTTTCCCAAACGACAAATTTTGAACTAGTCCAAATTGAAAGAGTTTGCAGACGATAATTTTAAATTTGATGAAAATGGCAGAAAGGTCTCAAAACGGGTAAAAAACACCGTGGGAAAAGGAGAAATTGCTCGTTACGAGCAATTTCTCCTTTTCCCACAGTGTTTTCAAAAGACTTGTACTGCAGACACGTGAAAACCAGGGCTTGTTTGGGAAAGTGTTAAATGAACAATTGCTTATAATAGCAACCGTTTCTTTTCGAACAATGATCTCAAACTGTTGCCATCTAAACTGATGAATAGTTTGTTGGCTTTGAAATTCCATAAAATATTTGAAAGAAATTGTTAACCCTTATACCGAAAAAGTAGTAAAATATGCCTTTTTTTTCAAATTGGTACAGGATAAGACTCTTATTTAGAAAGTACATGCAGAGCTCCAGATAGAGGGAGTGATTTTGATTTCAAAATTGAAAAAATTAGTTATTGTCCACTAAACCCTATGTTGTGGGTACTCATTAGAATCGTCTCATCGAGACGATTCTAATGAGTACCCACAATATAGGGTTTGGAAGAGAAATAAGACAGTTAGAATACCATCACTTCCTCTTATCTGGAGCTCTGGTACATGTATCTATTGTTGTTGGTGAAAACGGCCTATAATGAGTTACCTTATGGCAGAGTAGTAGGATAGATAATACTCGATCTGGCACATTACCCTTAAGATCCTCATCCCCCCCTTACGCAACACGATAAAGCTTATCCAAATCAAATCCGCCCTTATCCCCCTCTGCTAACCCTCACTCCCATTATCAATTTCATGTAACGTGCGGTTAAAACACATGCTCATGAAATCTTTAACCAACTAACCGACTAACTGTTTACGTCAACCGCATGCTCATAAAATTATCAAAACCAATAGATTAAGCATTCATAATTAAATCAAACTAACCTCTATCTTAATCCTTTTACCTTTAATTCAATTATTATAACATATCAATCCCTTATGTAGTAGATGAAAAAATTTTCGAAAAAAAAAAAATTTCATCATCACGCGTCATTGCTTCAGATACTGAGTTGGCGAAGCCAGATACTGAGATACTGAGTCAATGAGTCAATGAGTCAATGAGTTGGCGAAGCCAGATACTGAGTTACTGAGTTACTGAGATACTGAGTTGATCAAAATGATCAAATACTGAGTTGCTCAAGACAAACCCTTACATCAGTTAATCGCTTAACCTCCCCATCAACCAACGCGTCATGCAATGGCTAGCCAGTTTATGAGTTAGTGGGTGGGTTGGGATTTTGGTGAGAATAAAAAATGAATTAAACAAAAATTTTTAGCAATGTATGTATTACGTAAGATGAAAAACAAAAGAAAAGCTTTAGGACAAACAAATAGAGGGCAGTTGACTTTTGTTAGAGATGATTCAATGTATAGACTAATAAATACAGTGGATTTACCTATGGTTAGCAGTAAAATAAATGATAATATTGTTACTAAATTAAAAGAAAATGTAAGCAATAAATGTTTAAAGAGAGCAATAGATTTTTTAAATAAAGAAAAAGTTAAAACTGAAGATAGAAATGAAAAAATGAAACAAATAATACTTTTAGAAATTGATAACATTCATGAACTAGTAAAAAACAAAGTAAGGAGATATACAGATTTACAGCAAAGTAAGAAAAGACAAGGAATAATATTATTAAGAAGGAAGATATTGGATACCATAGATATTTTACGTATTATTGAAGATATAATAAACAACAATGAAGTGAATAAAAATTAAAAATTTTTATTTTATTAACAAATAAAAATTTTATTATTTTTGGTCTTGCCCCTTTGCTTCATCAGTCAGCTTATAATGACCCCATGATAAAGTTCTATAACTTCCATCCCTCAGTATCAAACCCTTTTTATCATCTTCAAAGCTTAATGCTATTTTATTCATTTTTATAGTTGTTAATTCATGATGTTTACTTTTTATTCCCCCCATAGTTACACAAAAATCTTTTTCAGTATCCAAACAATCTTTATAAGTTTTAAATTTTAGGTTATTTTTAATTACAGACTTTTTAACTCCTTTACATTTTTTAGTTTCTGATGAACTATCTTCATAAACAAACATACCATTTTTATCAGTTAATGCATTACCTTTTTCATCTTTTCTTAAGATAAATTTTTTCATAGCATAAGTTTTTGCTCCAGGACTTACAAATCCAGTTAAAAGATCTCCTTCCATTTCATCCTTAAACTTACCTAACACATTACAATTTTTATCACTATATAATGGATGATTTTCCGGATAATTGCTAAAGTCAAACAAATCATCGGCATCCTCTTTTAAATCTTCATACAAATCTTCAGTTTCTATTTTTAAAACATAACTATCAGTATCAGTATAGCACATAAATACTTTATCTTCACCAAATTTATTTTTAAAATAGTTATAATAATCTTCTAACATAGTTGTTTTGCTAATATCAAGTATGCTTACTCCTAAATAAATTGGTTTATCATATTTAATCCATGTTTTTTTCATATGAACAGCAACCAAATTTTCATCAAATATAGTATGATTATGAAAGTTATGTTTTGCTGTTAACTTTTTAAAACGTTCACTATTTTTACCATTAACTAATTCTATGTTTACTCTATTTCTTATATTTTCCATGGTTTTACCAAAAACAGAATTCATTGCTAACTTCCATAAATTATCTAAAAATTTATTTTTATCCTTTTTTGCTTGTGTTCTTAAATTTACACACTTATCAACATATTTTTTAATAGCGGTACTCTCTTGATATTTAATTCCACGATGTATTTTTTTAATTTTTAATCCTAATCTCTGGTAAGTCTTTAAAGCTTCATGATGAAGTATATATTTTTCCTTATCATTTAAAGTTGGTATTAACTTTTCTACCTTACTAACTTTTAATTTTTCTGCTGCTAAAGGCATTTCATTATGCAAATCATGTAAATTTTTAGGATACTCTAAATCAACCTCCAGGGTACACGGATATTTTTTCCAGTTATTTAATTCTTCATCTGTCATCCACTTAAAATAGTTTACAGGTAAAGGCTTACTCATGGCCCAAGGATAAAGACTGTTTTTATCAATGTAAAACATATATTTACTAGGTTTTGATGAATCATATTTATCACCCATATATTTATTGTTTGCCTCTGCATATCTAATACTTGTCATGCAAACACCACCCCTTTTTGATGCTTCATAAAAGTTAAGCATATTAATATCAGTAAGTTTTTTTAATTTTATTTCGCTTACCTTAAGCATAGCATCCCATCCAAATCCAGGAAAAGTATAATACCAAGCAGGATCTAAGTCAAATTCTTTATGCAAAGAAAATCTAAAGTTTTCCATAACATCAGCTAAAAGTACAACATCTGTTTCATTGTATAGTTGTAAATAATCAGACATAGTTTTGCAACCAAAAACATCCCACACTTTTAATGCGTGTGCCAAATCTTTTTCTTCAATTCCTTCTCCATTTAAGCTTGAATAAAATTCTTCTATAGGTGGTAGTTGTGTTTCTTTTAACTTATCAAAACTATCCATCCATTCATAAGGAAAGATACCCTTTCTACTTAACAATTTTAATTTTTCTTCTGTATAACCACCACGATGATTTTCTAAATAATACTTTAAATTTTTAAAATTTTTATCTTTTAAATTTTCTACAATTTTTTCTAAACTACTAGCTAAAAACTTAAAACTATCAAGAAATCTTAAATTAATATGATTATTTTCTACCATAAGATGTTTTGTAAAACTAATATATTTTTCTTCTGTGTTAGGTAAACAATCAATTCTACCACTAGTTTTACCAAGATACTTAATAAAAATATGTGCATCATAACCAGATAAATTATGAAAGATAACAGGTATAAAATCAGGAACTTTTGCCTTAAGATTACATTCATTATGTGCGGCTCCTCTATAATTACCAGTAAAATGACAATGATCTCTTACTTTATAATTTTCATGAGTAAATTCACCACCACATATCCAACAATTTACTTCATTTTTATGTTTTCTAACTTTATCTTCAGTTAAATTTTCTATTTTTACTGGGTTTTTATAAAATTCTTTATAAAGTTGTTTGGCATCCTTAGTTAAAGTATCTATAAAATGTTTTTCGGCATCCTCACCTACATATCCTCTTAATACTGGTTTCATAATTTTATCATCAGAAGGACAAATTAAATAGTTATAACTTACAGGTATATGCTTTTGTGTTTCAATAGTATTACTTTTTTGTTGTGGTTCTATTTTTTGTAATATACATTCAAAATCAGCAATAACTACAAATGGTACCATAATTTTTCTACAATAGTTTTTAAACTTTATAAAAATTTCTTCAGGATTTTCAGGATCAAACTTAGGCATTATTAAATCAACACCATCATGATCTTCACATCGCTCCATATGTCTATTTAAAAGATTTTTACTACCAAAATGGTTCATACAAAGCATACAATACTCAACATTATTATTAGAGGCTGTTTGTGTTCTCAGTAAAGCATTAATATTTTTTATTAAAACATAATGAGATTTTTCACCATCTTCTATATATAACAAATTTACATGGTTTTCTTTTAAACTTTTTATAGCTCTAATACGTTTGATTTTTTCCTTACCTTCTACTATCCCAAAAACATTAACGCTAATTGTTGGATTAAGCCTTTCAAATTTATCTATATCAAGTAAAGAAACAGGATAATTAATTCCTTTCATATTTAAGCTATTTTTCTTAGATTTTAAATCATTATCAACTCTTTGTGGATTTTTTTCTGTTGGATTTAAATACCTTAAAATACAATCTGTAAAACATTCATCATTCTCACTTTTCATATTAATACATGCATTTTTGTTAGCAATCCACTTAGGTAAAGGCAACAAACCACCTGCTCTTAATGGATCATAAATAACACTATGCAACTTTAAATGAACCACACTAACAAAATCCCACCCACTACCACTTGAAACAAAATTAACAAAATTTTCTAAAATTCTATTTACCATTTCATAGTATAATTCTATTACATTTGTTCCTTGTAAATTAATCTCATAATCCTTACCTTCACCATCTTTGTTTTTAGAAGAAAAATTAGCCTCTACTATTTGTTCATCATTACCTTCTTCTCTTCTCATAATACACTGAAGATTTAATTTTACTTTTTGACCACGCATGCTATTTAAAAGATTTATAATTGATGAATGTGTTAGTTCTAAAAACTCTTGTGGTGTAGCAACAGGTATTCCTTCTATTTTATGTTCAGTTGCATATTCTTTTAAGGCAGATCTACTTTTTATTACGTTTATCTTATCCACTTTATCATATATACTTTTTATTTTATTTTTTAAAGCATTAAGTTCTGGTGTTATACTTGGTTGTTCTACTCTTACATTTTCTAAGCTCCTTAGCAAATCATTAACTGAAGTAGTTTGTTGCCTGGTTGGTCTTTGTCTTGGTGGTATATAGGGCGTTGGTTGTAATATTGGTGCATCAATGGTATCCAGGTCTCTATCTAATATTGAAGGTCCCGTATTAATCAAAAGAGTTATTAATTCATCACGTCTAAGCCTTGAGTATCTTCTTAATCCCCTTTCCCTTGCTAAATTTCTTAATCCTTCTACATTATATCTATCAAATTGACGATCCATTTTTTTTTAAATAAAAAATTCTTTCCTTAAGTCAAATTTTATTATTTTTTCATTAAATAATAAAATTATTGAATATCAATTCTATATTTACCATTCCATACTCTACCATTCCAGTTTTCAATCGTTTGTGGACATTTATCAATATACTTACTAGCCTTGTAAATTGATGGAAACTCTTTCACCTCTTCAGTTTCAACATCCTTTAAGGTAACCCTCTTAGGGTTTTTAGCAATATCCTTTAATCTATCATAATTAGGAATTTTTTTTAAAAATTTTTTTTCTTCCTCTTCAGGATACAAACCATGCTCTTTTAACACATCAATATACTTTTTCTTGTTCCAATAGGAATACCACTTAATATTGTTATCTGTTAATATTTTCTTAAAATCAGCAACCTTTTTCATTTTTTATTTAAGTAAAAAATTACTTAATATACTACACTCATCTTATTCCCATCACTCTGGAAGTTAATTAGTCTATCACTAATTAAAACTGCATAAGCTACGGCGTCTGCGCCAGGAGCTCCTTCAAATGTTGCTTTAATGTGAATATCAGTAACAGAATACTTAAGTCTTTCACTTTGTTTACTTAAATCAAACACAAACAAAGGATAAAGGGTTTTGTAATCAGAAGGAGTAATATTAGGGTTTGATACTAATTCATCCATGTTAAAAAACTTTTTTCTAAATGAAGCAGCTTCACTATATATTCTACTAATTTGATTAGTATTAAAATTTATATTATAATCATATATTGGATATTTTTTTTAACCTAACATTGCATAAATATTATTAACTCTTAAGTTGTCAAATATAGCTGGGTTTTGTTCCTGATCATCATTTCTTCCATTTTGAAAACCAACAATTAAAAACCGTGGTACTTCAGGAGATGATTTAGATGATAACCTCCAAGTAAAACTGGTTGATTGTGGAACAGCTATATTATCACATTGTATCATTCTATATCCAACAGGGAATTTTTCTTTCTTCTCAATAAATTTAAAAAGTTGCATCTTATGACTATCTTCTGGTGTTACATGCGGCATAAACCAAGATACCTTCTGTAACTTAACTCTACCTTCATTTGTACCACCAGCTCTATAAATTGCATCATCATCACTATCTCTTGTTAAGGTTAAAGTTTGTTTCATACCATATAAAATTTTGTTATAATCTTCACAAAAACCAAATATATGTTTTAATGGTATCCTAAAACTAAATGTTCCAACCGGATTTGAACTAAAAATATAATCCCTTCTTATCTTAAAACCTGCATTATTAACATCATCAGCTGTTCCAGTAGTATCTTTATACCACAGTTGGTTTAACCCTTGTGATTTAGAAAAGTCATCTGGGTATTTTAACAACCCAAGCATTGTTGTAGACGTACCAGGGTAAATATTGTATTCTATCTCTTGTCCACTAAGTTGATATCTGATAGCTTTAAACAGATACATTATTCCATTATTTATTAAGGTAACCGCATCGGCAGCTCCATAATCACCCCCCCCCCCCCATCAGTTTTTTCTAATTTACCTACAAATTCTAAATATGATTCTGAAGGATGATAAAAAATATCTTGAGTTTCAATATCAATCCTAATATTTCCTCCAGGGTTGTTTAGATTGGTTCCTGTAATAGGAAGATATTCATAATATTCATATTCATCAATACTATCATCTTTAAAAATCGGCGCTTTAATATTTAAAATATCCATTTTATTATATACAATTATAATTTTTAAGTCAAATTATAATTGTTTAAATTAATTTGCCCATAGTTGAGGGAATGACTTGTTTTCATCATTTACATACACACCCTTTAGTTTAATATTTTCAATTTTTTCTACTGTAAGGTTTTTTTTTCATTTTTAGATAAATTCTATTTCCGTAAAGAATGGTTACCTTAGACATATTATTTTTTTTTAGATATTGATTTATATCTTCTTCAAATTCCTTAATGATATCAGCTTTTTCAGGTGACAATTTTAAAACAACCTTTTTATAATCATAATTTGTATCACTGCTATCTAATACTTCACAATCTTCATCAAGTTTTAAATTAGCATAAAGGATACTAACCTTTTTTGTATTGTATTTTTCATAATGCGTTAAATTAAATTTTAGATTAGTCATTCTTTTTATTTAATGTAATAATTTACTTAACTTGAATTTATAATACTTTAACTCCACCACCCTTACTATTTAATTTCTTAACTAAATCTTGTATAGCAATTGCACTACCATCTATTAAGGTATTAACATTTTGCATTGCAGGTTGTGTTGTTGTAGTAGGCTTTTGAGTATATTTTTCTATAATCTTTTTAGATTTTGGTGTTAAAGCCTTTTGAACTAACTTTTTACCTGCATCAATTGCTGCCGTCTTTCCAACCTCTAACGCTTTCTTTGCTCCTTCCTTAGCTACGCTCTTACCAACATCAACTGCTGAAGATGCAATTTGTTTAGCTGCGCTGCTTGTAAAGAATTTAGTAAGAAAATTGGCTAAAGTATCAAATATTCCTGCTCCTCCATAAGCATAATTTCTTTTAAATCCTCTCTTTTGTGATGTAATCATTTTTATAGTATAGACATTAATTTTTTATAAGTTTTTGCATCTAATATACGCTGTCTTTTCAATTCATCACAAATACTTACCAACTCATTTCTTACACCAGTATTACCAGCTCCTTTACTCGCCATTAAGAGGTCTAATCTTTCTAATAGTGCATTAGGGTCAGATGGGATCACGACTATTCCTTTTCCGATGGGTCTATCAAGCCAAAAATTTTTAAGAATTTTTTTCCATTTAAATGCTTTACTGCTTTTTGGTAAATGACTATTTTTGTTATTATCTCGATGAAGAGTGCCAGATTTTATCATTATCTCCTTGTAATTATCAAAATCCTCGTCAGTATATTTATCTCTGTCTGGTTTTTTAGATACAATTAACTCCCACAGGCCAGGCGTGCCTTTATAGGTTTTATTTTCAATTAAAAGATCATCTCCTAAAATTTCAGTTTCCGCACTGCCAATATAAAATTTACCTTTTTTGTCATATATCCCATACGTTGTATCAGCTTCACCCTTAGTAAATCTTCTTAGTTGCTTTGCTGCTTCTGGTCCAATAAGCAAAAATGGGTCACTTTCTTCTTCCATTTGATCAGCAAACCAATTTATTTCTTCTAATTCTTCATCAGTAAGACCCTCACTTTTATTAGCTTTTATAGAAGGAAAGGCTGGAAACGTAATAGTCTGTGGTAACTGTTTAATCCCCTCTTCAATAGGTTTAAGCCCTTCTGTAATTTTCTTTGTTGCAGCTTTTTGTGTTTCTGTAATAGGTCTAAAAAACTTTGAAATGTCTGTTTGTAATTCAATTTCACCTGTTTTTTCTGCAAGCTGATTATCATGAATTCTTTTCTTCAGTGCAAGAAATTCTTTTACTGTCAATTCCCTTTTTAAAGGGTCTTTTATCTTCAAAAATGACATTTTTTAAAAGTAAAAAAAATTTTTTAATTTGTGTTATCAATCTCACACGCACAAGAACACTTAAACTTGGGTGGTTTTATTTTTAATTTGAATGGCTTCCATTGTGTCTTTCTACAAGTCTCCTGAATTCCTCCCGTGCTTCTATTCGTCCCTTCTCTATTAAACTCTCCGACTCCTCTAGCTTGCTTTTTTTCTTTGACTTACTCCTAATTTCTTCCTTCATTTGTTTGTATTTTTCCAATTCATCCATAATTAAAGTAAATTCAGAATGGTCAATTTTGTTGTCTGTTATTGCTTTTGATATATGCGTAAGTAGTGTATTTAACTTTGAATCTGCTAATATTTTAATCTGAAGATGTTTTTCTGATTTTGTTCTGCTTCTTCTAACCACAAACTTACCCACCAATGCGGCTAACCCAACAACTAAAGCACAACCTTCTAGAACCATAGTTGCAGGTATCGCTACTACGGTTGATAGTAAAGCGATTCCCCCTGCTCCGGCACCTAGTGCTATAACGGTTAGTCCAGCTTCTACATTGTCCACATTCTTACTAATCTTTAAATACTTTTTACTTAGTTGCTCTCTTTCCTTAACTTCATTTTCCAGAAAATCCTGTATCTCTGATATCTTTTTAAGTCTGAATGATTGGCCATTGTCTTCTGCTGATAGTATTGGCTGTATTGATGGCGCATTTGGTATATTTCGTGCTTCTGGTAACTCTGGATAAATCTTTTCTTTTAGTTCCATTTTATTAACAACAACTATTTTTTAAATTGAATAGTAAATACGACACAAAAATTCACCTTCATCAATTTTTACTAACTTTTTTGAGTTGTTTGTAATTGTGGTAACCATGTCATCCACTTCTTCTAATGTAACTTCATTTGTAATAGATATTTGATTAAGTTTTAGAGCATAAGATAGAGAAACTAAAACAAAACCTTTACTCATATTAAAACCCATACCTAAAGCCATCGTTCTTGTTTTACCTCCTTCTAATACTAATGGTTGTTGAGTAAAAATATCCCATGAAACAGAATTAACTTTTTTAGCTGGATACTTACCTTCAACAGGTTTCCAAAAAATAGTTTTTGGTTGATCTATTTTATGATAACCATTTTTATTTCCATTTCCAAATTTATGTACATTCATATTTTTTAATTTATAATATTGCTCCTAATATAGGAATATTAGCAAATGGGCTATTAGGTCCTAAAAGAAGACCTTTTCCATCATAAATTTTTCCACCTTGTTTTAAATACAATCCATCACCAACGGAACTCAATCCTTTACCCTTTGCTGGACCAAGATATAAACCTTCACCATCAGTTTCTACTTGATAGATACTACCACCTTTCTTAAGGTAAAGCCCGTTACCCATTGCTTTTTGGACACCTGAAGAAGCTAGACCAGATAACGCACCAACTCCTATAGCAGGTAAAACGGTTCTTGCTAATGTTGGTAAAACTGATGAAGCTAAACCAGCCAACAAAGGTAAAAATCCACCCGCTACCCTCATATTGTGTTTAAGTTGTCTAGGAGACATTCTAAACGTTGCTCCCTTTCCGCTTTTATAAGCTTTTGTAAGTTTATTTACTTGTGATTTGGTTAATGCTATTACATCATTACCATGTATATCTTCATGCTTTAAACGAATACTTGCTGGAGCTTTGTTTCTAAAAGAATGTAAAATTTTTTCCTTTTGTCCGTCTGATATATTTATTTTAGCGTTAATATAGTTTGTCATTTTTTATATCTATCTTGCTTCTCTTATATGAAATCTAATTGTTAAATTTTCCCCTCTTAGATTTAGCAATGTTCCATCTTGGTCTGTAATTGATACATTTAAATTATGTATTTCATTTAATGTTAGGGGAAGATAAACAAGGTTTACCGGATTTTCTATTATTTTATACCCTGGTGATACATTAGGGAAAAAACTGTAAATCGTATTTCTTTGTGAACCATTAACATAACTACCTGAAATTAAATCAATATTAACTAACAAGCTATTAATACTAAGAATATTTACTACATTTTCAGATTCATGAAATCCTTGTAGATATTTTGCTCTATTAAATCCTAATACTTTTCCGATACTTCTACCTTGGTTAAAATCAACCTGATATCCATTTTCAACATAAAGAATAGATTTTAAAGTATTAGTGTTTGCGGAAATATTAATATAATATTCTTCATTAACTAGGTCATAATGTCCCCTTTTCCTCATTTCTTGTTGTATTGTATCATTAATATCAGCTAAATCATAAGATCCCTCTGGTAATTTTAGTTTTACCCATGTTGCACCATTGTCAGGTGAATAAACAAATGTGTTGTTGCTTTTATCAATATTAGGAAATGAATAGTAAGTTTCAAGATTAACCAATGCTATTTCATATTCTTTATCTTGGTCTAATTTAAGTGGTGGAGTAAATCTTGTTTTAAACTCTGTTTTGTTATCGCTTACTATCAACTGAAATGACGTTTTATGGTTAAGTGTTTTTTACTATCTTTTCAAGTAATTCTACTTCCATTTTATAATTTGTAAAATATATTTTTAAAATGAAAATATATTTTTAATGGTAATCCTTGTAATCTCGTGGTATGTAAAAGTTATCAAAACCACATCTATATTTTCCATCATTACGGTTCTTAGTTAAATCAATCACAACAAAACCATGTGGTTTTTCCCAACAGTTTTTACAGAAATTGATAAACTCTGTTTTAGTCATATCATCCCCAACATGATCGCTATAAATATGATTAAGATTTTTTAAGTCTTGTCTAAACAGGCATATTAAGTTAGCATTTTCTCTAATAGTTTGACGAGGTAATCTAAAATAATTTTGTGCTAGATAAAAACAATCAGCGTTACTATGTCTGCCCCTTACATAATAGTTTTCACACTTGTTTTGCCTTTCTAAAAGTAAGTCATCAAATATCATTAAGTTTTTATTTGATGCATTTAAATCTCTTGGGTCAGGAACATCACTAGCATATTCAAAAAATTCACAATTGATATCAGATTTTTCCTTAATTGTTTTTGCCCATTCTTCAACTAATGCAGTAGGTGAAATATCTCGGTTTTGAACTTCATCTTTAAGTGAGAACAACCTTAATATGTATTCTTTTGGTATTTTTTCTTCAAAGGCTTTTTTAAGTATTCGATATTCTGGTTGAAACAAACTTTTACCAAAAACGTATAAGTTACTATAATCTAACCAATCAGGTCTTAACAAAAGGTTAAGTAAAAGTGTAGTTTTACCACATCCTGATTTACCTACTATTAAACCTCTGATGCTCCTAGGTAAAAGTGGGTGATTAAATCTTTTTGCTAACGCTTCATTCCATGATAAATTAACAATATCCATATTTTATATTAAAAAATTTTATTTTAATATATAAAAATGTATTGCGTTAAATGTAAAAAGAAAACTGATACTACGGATTTAAATTGTGTAGTAAGTAAAAATGGTAAAAATATGGTGCGGGGAAAATGCGCTATTTGTGGTACAACTAAAACACAATTTGTTAAACAAAAAGAAGGTGGTTCATTGTTAAACAAAGCAATCAATAACTTACCTGTTGAAATGCATTTACCTGGACATAACTTTACTGGTCCTGGTACCAAGTTAAAGAAAAGATTAAATCCTGATTTAACACCTAAAGAATGGTCAAAGCCTGTTAATCGTGTTGACAAGGCAGCATATCATCATGATATCTGTTATCTTAAGCATAATGATACTAAAACACGGAATGATGTGTGTGATGCTAATATGCTTAAAGAGTTAAAGGGTATCTATAATCCAACTATTAAGGAAAGAATGGAAAGAGGATTGGTTTCTTCATTAATAGGAACCAAGAAAAGATTTGGTATGGGAATGAGTAAAAAAAAAATTTAGAAAATATAGTGCTAGCAGAAGAATTACATAAACCTGTAAAAAGAAAATTTAAGAAAAGGAGAGTTAGAGTAAATGGTAACAATAAGATATGGGCTGCAGATTTAGTAGATATGCAAGCATTTTCTAAACTTAATCATGGAGTAAAATTTCTTCTTGCTGTCATTGATATCTTTTCAAAATATGGTTGGCTGGTCCCCTTAAAGGATAAAACAGGAAAATCTGTTTCTGTAGCATTGAAGAGTATTTTTAAGGAAAGAAAGCCTGAAAAAATGTGGGTTGATAAAGGTAAAGAGTTTTATAACAAAGATGTTAAAGATTTGGTTGAATTGTATTCTACTGAAAATGAGGAAAAATCAAGCATTGTTGAGAGATGGATTAGAACAATGAAAGAAAAAATGTGGAAGTATTTCTCTGCTCACTCAACAAATGTATATATTGATGTATTACAAAATCTTGTTAAGGAATACAACAACACGAGGCATTCTTCTATTAAGATGACACCAATTGAAGCAAGTAAGAAGAAGAATGAAAATAAAGTTTGGACAACATTGTATCCTGATTATGATCAAGTAAGGGAGGATATCAAACCAAAGTTTTCTGTTGGAGACAAAGTAAGGATAAGTAAAAAGAAAAAGACTTTTGAAAAAGGTTATACTACGAGATGGACTGAAGAGGTTTTTACAGTTTCAGAAGTAAAACATACATCACCTGTAACATATAAGATTGAAGATTTAAATGGTGAAGAAATAAAAGGTAGCTTTTATGAACCTGAACTACAAAAAACGAATCAAGAGGTGTATAGGATAGAAAAGGTTATTAAAAAGGGAAAAAAGAAATCTCTTGTAAAGTGGAAAGGTTATTCTGATGAGTTTAATTCATGGGTTGATAACGATGCTATTATAAATATTTAAATATATAAAAAATGAAAGATATTACAATTGATAATGTAACTTTAAAAAATAAACCTTTAAGTAATTTTGAACTAAATGATGCTGCAAAAAAATTAAAATTAAAAAATTTTAGAGGAACATTTTTAAGAGATGCCCTACCAAAAAAGAATAAAAAAAATGAATGCGGTATATTAAACCTTGATGACTCTGGTGGTCCCGGTACTCATTGGGTTGCATGGTTTAAAGATGGAAAAAGAAAAATTTATTTTGATAGTTATGGTATTCAACCACCTAATGAAATTATAGATTATTTAAAACAACCTATATACTACAATACTGATCAATTACAACATGCGGGTGAAGTATTTTGCGGTCATTTATGTTTGTTTATTCTTAAAGAGTTATGTGATGATAATGAATTTCAAAATGTTTTAAATAAACTTTTTTAGTAATATTAAAAAACGATGCCTGTTGATAAATTTGGAAGAATGGATGATGTTAAAACAAGCGGTGATGGTGGTGTGTCACTTGCTTACATTACTAACAACTTTTTACGTAAAGATGGAACAACTACTGTTACCGGTTCTATAAATATGAATGGTAACACATTTACGAGGGTAAGTAATCCAGTAAATCCACAAGACGTTGCGACAAAGGATTATGTTGATAATACAGCAGGGGGTAACGCAGAATCACCACTATTAAAAGAAAATGGAAATTTTATTGCTACTGCTCCATTCAATATGGGTTTTAAAAAAATACATAATCTACATGACCCTGAAGAACCACATGATGCTGCTACAAGAAGTTATGTAGATAAGGTTAGTAGAGAAAGTGTTATTGTTAAACGTAATGATGGAAGATTTGTTGCTACAGGAAATATAGATATGAGGAATTATGGGTTAGTTAATGTTCTGTCACCTGCTGAACCTGATGATGTAGCAACAAAGGGGTATGTTGATAGTCAATCCTCACCATTTTTGTATAACCCCATTGATAACTTTTATACTGCAATAGGAGAAATATCTATGGGTAACCGGCGAATTCATTTTGTTGCTTCACCAATTGAAAATAGTCATGCAGCAAATAAGCTTTACGTAGATAGCGTTATTGAGATGGCTACCGCAGGTGAAAAGGCTTTAACAAAAAACCAAGACGGGTCTTTTTCAGTGGCTGGTAAAATAGATATGGGTGGTAACTCAATTACTGGTTTACCAAATCCTATAAATCTTAACGCTGCTGCTAATAAAAATTATGTTGATAATGGTGGTGCCATTGTAAAAAATCCAAATGGAAGCTTTACAGCAATATCTGATGTAGATTTTCAAGGTTTTTCTATAAAAAACGCTGCGATACCTGTAGATGAGGGAGATTTAGTAACAAAATCCTATGTGGATGAAAGGGTATCGCTTCATAAAACAATTATAAGCGTTTGTGCCGAGGAGCAGGGTTCTTTAACAGATGGTAGTTATGAGTTTTCTTTTGGTAATGGAAGTGCCGGAGTAAGTCATGGGATGGGAGGTTATTGTATGTCTGCTTCTGGTAGAATTATAAGAGGGACTTTAATGATTGTTAAGGGAACCGGAATTCTAAAAGAAGAGGCAAAAGTTAATATAGTCGTAAATGGAGTTGAACAGATTGACTACTCTATAATAAAAAAGAAAGGAGAAGGTTGTAGTTGTGTAGTTTTTCCACAGCCTTTAGAATTAGACCAATGTGATGTTATAAACTTTATAACAAGAACAAATAATCCTAATGCTAAAAATGCATATTTAACAATACTGATAGAGTTAGACTTGTAAACTGTAGGAATCTATAAATTTTAATTTAAAAATTTATAGATTATATAAACTTAAAGTTTATGCTATATTCTTCAATATCGTTAATACAACTTTCTAAAAAACTGTGTTCATTTGGGCAATCTATAAATCTTTGTTTAAAGAGAGATAGCAAATTGGTTAAATCTTTACTGTAAAAACAATGTTTAACGCGTATATTGTTACCACCAGCATAAAATGTTATGTTTAAAGTATCTTCTTTAGGTTGTTCATAAAGCATTTTACTGCAGTAATAGTAGATATCACTAAACCATCTAGGATTTTTATAGGGCATTAACCCGGTTCCATTTGTGTAAATGATTTTGTTTGTGTTTATAGGATAAATATTTGATTTATCCCTAAGTAGGTCACTTAACTTATGTTTAAAATCTGGCTCTAGTTCTAGCATTTTATTTTATGAAAATTTTTGTTTAATAATCTATTTCTGCTATTTCATTCATGATGTCTTCTCTAATTTTCTCATATTCTTCTTCCACCACAGCTTTTAACTGTTGTTCTGGTACCGTGATACCCTCTTTCTCTTTCAACAAAAGATTTTCTAGTTTTTTATAAATTTCATCCTCTTTCTTTTCTAAATATGTTCTTATTCTAGCCAGGGTTTCTCTTTTAAAATCATTATAAGCATTGCAAAACTGTTCTTCCATTTTAGATATGCGACAATCTGTTGAAAAGCCGTTTTCTAGTTCTTCTCTTTCAGATATTAGATGATCTAGATAGAAACATTCTTCTGCAAATTCGCGATTTTTATCAAACCATTCTTGCATTACACCACCGTATACGCAATGGGTTAGGTAGTAAGTATAACAATTTATTTCTTCATAAAACTTTTCTAGTTCTCTATATTTTTTTATCACATCTACCACGTGTTCGTATTCTTCATCCTCTACGGAAAATGCTGCACATGCTCTGTTTGTTGTGTTTTTAAATAACTCATATTTATGACTAATATCCTTAGATGCTCTTGATAGGAATTGGTCTATTACCCATTTGTCTTCTACAGTTTTACTTGCTTCTATTTCTTCCTTTATTTTTTCCATATTTTATATATCTCTGGTTCTTTAACTAACTATGCTTGCTGGAACTTTTAAGAGTAAATTCAATTTTTTATTTCTATCAAAGGAATAAAAAATTTAAAATTTTTTTTTAAAAAAATATTATTTTATTGTTCTAGATCATCTATATTTATATATTCATATCTCGCATCTCCATATTCGTTGTGAAAAATTCCAACAACTTCTCCTTCTGTTCCATCAAAATCTTCTCTTAACATTACCCCATCTTCTCTATCGATTGTCCATCCTTCATCATCACTAAAACTATATGTTAAAAATTCGTTGTATGCTATATCTAGTAAATTTTCTTTTTCTGCTTTATAATCTTCAATAGTTTTATTACTTTTTTTCTTTGTTTCAACATAAAATTTTAGTTTGTCTTTAAACAGTCTTACAAATCTATCAACAGTAATATCTACTTTATCTTCTTCAACATCGTTTTCATGAAAGTACCATAGAAGATCGTTTTCTACTATTGATTCTTGTAAGCCTTTTAGTTCTAAAAGAATGCAGGGAACCAGGTCGGCTAGTTCTTGTTCTAGCCTTTCTTGTATTTTATCTCTAACATTTAGTGTTTGGTTGTTATCAGTTGAAAATTCCTGTAAGTCTGTCATCTTACCTATTGTCTCTGCGCGATTTTTTACCTTAAAATCAATTTTTTTTACCATCATCTTAAGCCCACCCACTAACTCATAAACTGGCTAGCCATTGCATGACGCGTTGGTTGATGGGGAGGTTAAGCGATTAACTGATGTAAGGGTTTGTCTTGAGCAACTCAGTATTTGATCATTTTGATCAACTCAGTATCTCAGTAACTCAGTAACTCAGTATCTGGCTTCGCCAACTCATTGACTCATTGACTCATTGACTCAGTATCTCAGTATCTGGCTTCGCCAACTCAGTATCTGAAGCAATGACGCGTGATGATGAAATTTTTTTTTTTTTTTTTCGAAAATTTTTTCATCTACTACATAAGGGATTGATATGTTATAATAATTGAATTAAAGGTAAAAGGATTAAGATAGAGGTTAGTTTGATTTAATTATGAATGCTTAATCTATTGGTTTTGATAATTTTATGAGCATGCGGTTGACGTAAACAGTTAGTCGGTTAGTTGGTTAAAGATTTCATGAGCATGTGTTTTAACCGCACGTTACATGAAATTGATAATGGGAGTGAGGGTTAGCAGAGGGGGATAAGGGCGGATTTGATTTGGATAAGCTTTATCGTGTTGTAAACAGTTAGTCGGTTAGTTGGTTAAAGATTTCATGAGCATGTGTTTTAACCGCACGTTACATGAAATTGATAATGGGAGTGAGGGTTAGCAGAGGGGGATAAGGGCGGATTTGATTTGGATAAGCTTTATCGTGTTGCGTAAGGGGGGGATGAGGATCTTAAGGGTAATGTGCCAGATCGAGTATTATCTATCCTACTCAGAGTATCCAAAGTCGCAATGCCTTTCTCTTCCTTCCAAATAAAATTCATCGATAAACATAAATTTTGTGGTCTTGCACTCAGTCAACCTTCGTATTCACCAACCATTTTTCAGCGCATTTCCAGTCTTATTCTCCCAGACTTTCTAAATTTTTAAAGTAACAATACTTCTGATTTAGAAAATTCTGGAGAATTCGATTAAAGCGTTATCAAGAATGAGTGTTGAATATGGGCCAAGGGTCCGTATTCACCGACCACTCTTAAGAACATTCTCAGTATTAATCTCTAGATATTTCAAAATTTGAAAGTAATGAAACTTCTGATGGGCTAAACCATTCGGTTTAGCCAATCAGAAGCTGTGTCATTTTTTAAATTTAGAAAATCTTCGATATAATGACTAAGAATGTTCTTACGAATAGTTTGTGAATATGGCCCCAGATGTCTACACTTAGAGTAAAGAATAAGAACTGAATCTAACATAGTATGTGAATACGGGCTAAGTATTTGTCTGTGGTGTAAGTAAAATCGGAAGGCTTTCTCATTGCTCCGAAATACGGTTCGTGTATTTGCGCATGTATTTTATAGTGTCGAATTACAGCCAAGACGAACGGTGCCTCGAACCTAGAAAATCTTTGAAAGATCATTACATAACACAGCTGTTTTATGAAGCAGCTGGCTTTTGTTTAGCCAACAAACCTGATTTATTTAAAACTTCAACGCTGCTTGTGTTTTTTTTTTTGTAACTTTGTAATTACTTTCACGGAAACCACACATTTCATTTGTAAACAAGAAAACGCCACCTAGCCGAGATTTTCACTTCTTTATTGTTCATAGACCCCAAATATCTAACTGAAAAAAAAAAAAATCACCTTATCGCAAGGGCATCGTAACTCTTTCTTTACCAATGTTGACTTTGCGTACGGCGTATATTAAGATCATACTGCACAGAACATGCAGTCTGATCTTGGATCTACACCATCCGTAGCTTGATACATATCTATGACAATAGTTTAAGCTGAACATATATTTATTTTACATCGATTGAGAAACAAGTTACAAATTATATACTAATCTCTCTCGATTCTGCTTCCTGGGAACTACATAGCACTCGCGCCAAATGTGTGGACCAATTACCAATCAATCAAGTTGACATCCGCTCCCGGGTATCGAACTCGGGACCCTATGGTTACAAGGCCGACATTCTATGTCACAACCACGGACACTAAATTAACAGTATCTTCAAAAGCAGTGAAAATCTACTTTTACGACCGGGAAAAAATGTGGAATTTCTGGACTTGGTAATGAAATAGTTGACGTATTTTTCCTTTCTTTTTGTGTATAGAGAACAGCATATATCCTTCTAAAGGGATGCGTTCTTGTAACCATTGACGCTGCGTTCTTGTAACCATTGACGCTGCGTTCTTGTAACCATTGACGCTGCGTTCTTGTAACCATTGACGCTGCGTTCTTGTAACCATTAATCGCAATGTAGTTAACCCTTAAGCTGCCAAGCGCGACTCAATGACCATTTGTGGACAATGCAGATCAAGATCAGACTGCACAGAACGTGCAGTCTGATCTTGGATCTACACTGTCCAAAAAATAAGTAACATTATTTATGTTTTACCATCTGAGTGAAAGTTTTATTTAACTTATTCAGCGGGATAAGGGTTAATGATTAAGCTATATATTCAACGGTAGCATATGACTGTACACGGGTTCCCAAAGGTGCAGTGTAAAAATCAATGCAGTGGATTTCTGGTTCGATATTTGTTAGAGTGTCCTTGAGCAAGGCACTGCAAAGCTGTTACAGTTAGCTAGTATTGGTGAAACTCAGGGAAGTGATAGATACTACAAAGTTCAACGGTAACATATGACTGTACACGGGTTCCCAAAGGTGCAGTGTAAAAATCAATGCAGTGGATTTCTGGTTCGATATTTGTTAGAGTGTCCTTGAGCAAGACACTGCAAAGCTCTTACAGTTAGCTAGTATTGGTGAAACTCAGGGAAGTGATAGATACTACAAAGTTCATATATTGATATTATAAGTTATTGCTAACTAAAATACTGTTAAAAGCGGCGCAGAACTACTTTTAAAACACACAGAAACTGTAGACACACCGTAATCGCTTGTACATAAAAACTCGACGACAAAGGAAAGAAGCTCCTGTAGGCTCTTCCAAGATGAACTTAAGGTCACGAACACCGCGACGAATGATCAATATTTGGATATTTCATAGCAAACTGTTGATACCAGAATTCAGCCAGATTATAAACAAAGAACTTGTGTGCGTGGCGCACATCTATCATCTTACAATCCTTCAGATAGCTTTTGAAAACATAGTTTGAGTACCAGAAATTGCAGGTAACCAGCAGTTTCTCCTTTTTCCACAATGTATCATACGCTCTCAAAGGTAAATCATACTCTTAACTCTTTACCAAACGACAAAATTTTAGACTGGTCCAAATTGAAAGCATTTGCAGACGACAAGATGCATTGAGTCCCCTTTTCACAAAGCTATGCTCAAATGTTGTTTTTTTTTGCGATGGGAAATTATGTAAGAGTGAGTATCTGTCAGTGCATAAATGATGTTGACTACATCTCTTTGTCTGTTTTTTACCATTGCAACGCTGTAAGCGAAAACAACTTTTTACAAGATTTTGACTCCACCCATCAACACTTGTCTAGGGTAATGAAATCATTCACTTTTCCGGAGAGTGTGGATATAGTTCAGGCTGCATAGAACATTCACTTTGATCCTCGACTAACAATTACCTTTCCGTTTTCTGTTATACTGACAACCTTGTAATACCCACGAATCCATTTGTGAACCGAACGTTTCATCCATTGTGTGCTTTTCCGCTCGACAGACGGTAAAGCAAAAATAGACCGAGAGGCATGTAAATTACATGTAGATTTCGGCTAGAAATACGCGTGATGTAATTAAGCTGGAAGCAGTTTTTTTTTCGTATACCATTTACCGGAAAAAAAAAACATTGGAGCTATGCCCTGTGAAAAGAAGGCTCACTAATGCATCTGCAAAAAATATCGACCCAGGTAAGCCAGCGTAGTCCGCACAGACTGAACTGAGTAAAATTTGTGCTATCGGTCAATTATTGGTCATAGGTCACAGGGCATGTAAAATCAACTAAAAACGTCTCATTTGCTGTCTAGCTCTACTATTGATTTGAAATTTCAACATTTTCCGAGACATTCAGATAATTGCCCTATAAAATAATAAAAAAAAAAAGGGAAAAAAAAAATTAATTTATCTAGATCTCAAACGCCTGCATAATAGTAGATTTCGACCTCAGTGTCTTTAACTCGTGAATATTTCTGACTGTTTATTCTTTGCTGGGGGATTAGTACAAAAATGCTGTAAGAATATCAGTGATCACAGAGATGTTTTTTTTAAATAAATGTTACTTAGTAACAAACGGGACAACAAACTGTGCATATAGAATGGGGCATTCCTCGGCATGCCGGTTTTCTACGTTCAATGTTTTTTGGATACCATATTTTCAAAGCCATCTTTGAAAGAGAAAGAAGAAACATCATTTCCCCCATAGATTTTCTCATAACTTTGCAAAACGATATCTGGTAGAAATAACCAGTTTCATTTATTGGCTGGATATTGCATTGTGTAAAAATCATTGTTGACGCCTGTTTCTCCATTTTCTCGGCGAAACTGTATCAAAACGCTTTGAAGTTTAAATTACTTCTTTGTATTAGTCTTGACTGAATAAATACTAATTTGCGATTGGTAAAAAATAAGGACATATTTATTGTGCGGGCTTCCGTAGGACTTTTTGCAAGCTTATCTGGCCCATTTATGATACCAATACACAAGGGATGCTAGTGTTAATCGGTACCTCCGCGGTGCTTATTCACGCCCTAGCGAATGAATATGATAAGGGATAGTCCTTTTCCTGTATTGATCGGTAATTTATTATTTATTTTTTAATTTTTTATTTTATTTGCTCGACCGTATAACCCATTACGGTACAAGTACATGTATTTTCAGACACACCATATTCAGCAGCAACTGCCCCCTTTCCCAACGATGCGTTCATGCCGTGAGAAACATATTAGCCATGCTCTTGCAAAAGGAGGCTTTATATATCACGTGATGTGCATTATACCAAGCAAGTCATCATATGATTAGGGATCCATAAAAACCATTTTATTTAACAACGGACTGTATCATAAGGTAGACTGGTCCTTTAACTTTTTACCAAACGACAAAATTTTAGACTGGTCCAATTTGAAAGCAGTTGCAGACGACAAAATATGTTCGACTGAAAAATTAAAATTAATTTTGGAAAGGGTAGAAAACATTGTGGGAAAAGGAGAAAATGCTGGTTACCAGCATTTTCTCCTTTTCCCACAATGTTTTCAAAAGGCTTCTTTCTTGGGGGTCGTTAAAAGTCTGGATTGTGTGGAAAATTGACCGATACCGAAAAGCATCTGTTCAGGTCAGCCTGGGCAGTCCTGGGTCGATTCTTTTCGCAGATGCATTAAGCCCTTTTTCACAGAGCATGGCTCATATCTCATTTAAAATTTCGTTTTTAAGAAAATGCGAAACAATGATGAAAAAGAGGCAATTGCTTGCATGGATGATTACTTTTCATTATTTTTCACATATTTCAGTAGTTTACTTCTTACCCGCCAAGCCCACGTAGCTCAGTCGGTAGCGTACAGGACTTGAGAACAGGAGGTCGCTGGTTCGATCCCCGGCTTGGCCAATTTCTTTCCGAGGATTGATGATAGTCATTGCGACAGGATTCATTCCTCTCTCACCGCTGACCATTGTTTCGACGATGGTTATATGGGAAAGCAGCCAGTGGCTTGGAAAGAATATTGTGCGGAGTACTGGTAAAAGAAACTCCAGGAAAGCATGGATAGGTGCACTGGCCGCCGTGATATAACTGAAATAATGTTGAAAACGGCGTTAAACACCATACAATCAATCAATCAATTACTTCTTACGCGGCCTTTCTTTCTTTGAATATATCTCTATTGTTTAATTTCTCTATTGCCTAGTTACTCTCTTTCTTCCCTCTCATTCTTTTTATTAGTCATTTTAGAGGCGCTGCTGCCATGACCATTTTCCAAATACTTTCCCACTACTGTCAGTACTTCAAATTAACCGATTTTTCAAAGCATCACATGTTCGAATAACTGCGATTTCACTGTTCTTTGTCCCTGTCAGCCTGTTGGACACTGCCCTTTCACACGGAATCAGTGCTTTGAACCATGTTTAATAAATTTACAACTGCTAAATATTTCAGGGGTCAATGTACTATACGTGTAGAATTAACACTTAAACTGCCGAATCCGGCTTTGGTGATTTTGCAGAAAGTGTAGATCAAGATCAGACTGCACAAAACGTCTGCCACTTTGTTATATATTCTTGGCAAATAACAACAGTTTGGCTATTTTTTTTTAAAGATGGAAAGGTCTTTTTGATTAATAATTAAGCTGCTAAGCGCGACTCACTGACCTTTTGCGGACAGTGTAGATCCAAGATCAGACTGCACAGAACGTGCAGTCTGATCTTGGATCTACACCGTTCAATTAGGAGATATTGTTCTCCAAGAAATAAGTTTGAAATAACATTATTCGGTTTTTTTTTATTATCGTCTTGAAAGTTTTATTTACTTTATTATGCAGGATAATGGTTAACTCAACGCGTTTAGGGTCAAATGATATTCGAGACCCTACCATACATTGACAAGATTTATTTTGAAAAAAAACCTAGCGTATAATCACATCTTCTTAGCGAGTTGAAAAGGAAAAAGGCCACTTACAAAAAAATCAAGCACCTCAAAGTGAATGACCCCGTCCTTTCGAGTTAGGTTTAACTTGTAACAATAATAATAAGTTCGCATATAGAAACCAACATGTTTGCAACGCAAGAGTCATGCTATTTGAACTGTATTTTTTTTTCGAAAAGCAACAATAAATATCGTCTAAACTTCCTAAGAAAGTAGTCAGCAGATTAAATTAAAGCTCTGCAGCTAGTGTGATAATTATTCCTTCGATTAGTTGACCAGTTTTTAAGCTGTTTTTGGCTAAAGGATATTTTCTAAATCCTCAGAGTCTATCTTCCATGAAAGGGACACCAAGTTAACGTATCCTGCTTATCATTTAGGCTGCTAAACGCGACTTTGTGGGCTTTTGCGGACAGTGTAGATCAAGATCAGATTGCAGAGGACTACACTGTCCGATACGTTTGGTTTCCCCGACGAGCAAAATTTTTACATCGTTAACTATGGGGAATCTTCAGTTGAATTCACTGAGCAGCTTTATGGTTAAATTACGTCTGATTCGATCTAAAATAATTGTCTCTATTTTAAAGTAAATGCTCTTGATCCCAATCAGTCACTGCTTTTTATTACATCCGATCTGGCTCTGCGCGCATTTTTTTTTTTTGTAATCTGTCAGGGTTTTTTTTACAATTGCTATATGTGCGTTAAATAATGGTATTGTGACTTTTTGAGTCTTGAATCATAATGTTTTTGAAACATTTTAGCAAAAGGAGCCATTACACGATTTTTTTTCTTTTCGCCGTGATTTTTTACCTGTACTCATGTTTTAGATCTAGACTCACGATGATATCCATGTTTGAAAACTTTACCAAACGATCGTATTTCAACGACTTTGAGGAAGAAGGCTTTTGAAAAGAGTGAAGCGAAGGGGAGAAAATGCTGGAAACTAACATTTTGTCCTTTTCCCACAATGTTTCTACCATTTCAAAGACCATTTCTATCATTTGAGCTACATTCAGCTTGTCGTCTGATATTGCTTTTATTATGACCAAATCTAAAACTTTTTCGTCTAGTATCGGACGATTGCTGTGAATCTATTTCAAGGGGTAATGACTTAACTCTTTACCACACGGCAAAATTTTAGACTTAAAATTGAAAGAATCTGCAGACGCCAAGTTAAATGTGGCTCAAGTGATGGAATTTGTGTCTGAAAGATTAGAAAACATTGTCGGAAAAGGAGAAAATGCTGGTTACCAGCATTTTCTCGTTTTCCCTCAATGTTTTCAAAGGCCTTTCTACAGGGTCGTTAAAAGTCGGGATTGTGTGGTAAAGGGTCAATTGAAGGGGTCTGCTTTAGATATATCATTAAAACGGGCCTTTCAGCTGCCACAATGGTACGATCGTAAATATTATAATCCCAGAGTTATTTCTTTTGGCATGAAACACATATAATTGCTTAATTGGATGTCAAAATAGGATTGTAACAATAGCAATAACCGCCGGTATACTGACCCGCACTTTATTTCGAACCGAACGTGTGGAAAGTAGTTCATTTATACTTTTCAGCAAGTTTCCTTGTAACTCCTTCACTAAAGCGGGCGAATCAAGTATATATGAGCGGTGTTCTGTGAAATGGGGCAAGGTATCTTCGTTATGCATCGTTCTAAGCAAGCTGTCGTAAATGGAGTAATCTTGTCGCAAAAGTAACCGGATTATGAGGTAGATTGGTCCTTGGAATGGACAAACTTCACTCGTGGCAAAAAGTTTCCAATCAGGCCAGCCTTCGAGGATTGCGCAGGCTGACAAGGGGCGATACTTTTTGCAGATGCATCAAACCACCTTTTCACAGAACTTGCATCATATATGTTCCCCTGGTATTGTCAAGGTTCTCCATGGCTTGGTCGAGGAACTGATTTGGTAGCCAGGAAATCTTATTTCTATCTCCCCTAGCGGCACTAGTCACGTGATAGCGTTCTTTGGCAAGGCTCTCCATGTCCCAAGCCTTGTGCTGGTGAGACCCGAGGACAATATACTAGGGGATGAAAAGATTTTTACCCAAACTGTGGTTTTTATAATTAAGGGCCAAAAATTTGAATAATTTGAGCCATGCTCTGGCAAAAGGGGGCTTAATGCATCTCTGTGATGCATGATACCAAGCAAGTTCATCACATGATCATGGATCCATAAAGCCATTATGTCTAACAACCGACTGAATCACGAGGTAGACCGGTCCTTTGACATACAGTAAATTGACCAATAGCGAAAAGTTTCGGCCCAGGTCAGCCTGCGCAGTCTGCGCAGGCTGATCTTGGTTGATACTTCTCGCAAATACATTAATCTCCCTTTTCACAGAGTATAGTTCATTTATTTTACAAACTAAAAAAAAAAAAAAAAAAGGTATAAACTAATTCTGAACTTCTGAAAACTATGAAGAATTCTATGCTAGCTAGTATTTTTTGTCAACATAAAAGTTCGTATGAAAATATGAATATGTTAGGAACATAAAGTATTGTCTGAAAATCATTTGCTATGCAAGCCGGGCAGGACAAAACCCCACAGGACAAAACCCCACCACCAAAATTGGCAAGGTGGACAAAACCCCACTAGTTCAATTATGACCTGTTGTTGTTGTTGTTTTTTTTTTGTTTATTTTTAAATTATAAAGTGATTTTAAAAAAAAAAGGAAGAATTTATCTGTATATATGGTATGTAGACCTATTCATATTCAATATATTTTAATATTTAATTAATTTTAATTAATATTTTATCTATTTATATATTTATTATAATTATTTAGAAAGATAGTAAAATGGTAATAAAATTTGTTATGGGTGATCAAAAATTGTATTTGAATTATCAATGCAGTGACAAATTATGAATTAAATTTGTATATTGAAAAAGAAAAAAAAAAAAAAAAAAATGTAATGGTAATTAAACTTTGTTTTAGATGTTCAAAAATTGTATTTGAATTATAGATTCAGTGAGAAAATATGTGATAAAATTGTGTATTTACAAAGAATATGCAAGAAGAGCCAAATAATTACTTATTAAGTAATTATCTAATCTCCTGATTATGATTGGTAATAATTGATTTGTTAGATGAAATAACAAAATCATGCTTGTCCTTTAATTGTTATAATTACCTTTGATGGACTTATACAACCGTAACAAGGAACAGCGATTATAAAACAAAGAATTAATACATCAAAGGAAGAGACTTTTCATTAATTGCAATCACAGTGAGTACAAAGTAAATGCTATATGTATGGACATTCCCAGTAAGAAATTATAATTTCATAGCAATTTTTCTCCGAATATATATATATGAGCCATGCTTTGTGAAAAGGGGGCTTAATGCATCTGCAAAAAGTATCGACTCAGGTCAGCCTGCGCATCCCGCGTAGGCTGACCCGGGCCCAAAATTTTTCTATTGGTCAAATTTCTGCATGTCGAAGGACCAGTGTACCATGATTCAGTCGGTTGTTAGACAAAATGGACAATATAGATCCACAATATAAAGAAAACTAGTATCGCTACACTCTCAGAGTTAAAACCTAGCTACTCGCAGAAAAATGTAAACTTTTATGACTTTTACGTTGTACTGTGTCATTGAAGGTAACAAACAATTGACAGATATGGCTCTATCAAGGGTATACACAACAGTTTCTCCAATCAGTGAGAAAAATACTGAAATCAGAGACTATATACTAAATAGACAAAAAGCAATAAGCAAGAAAAGACAAGCTTGCAATAGATCATTTATTAAAATCATACCAAAAGATGGTGGAAAGCAAACTAAATTAGAATGCAGTGTTGGGTGCTTTGAACTCTTGAGAAGACACCTCCTAGATACCAACTATAACAAACACACATTTGAAAAGTATAATTTGGCTGTTGAAGTAAAACAGGTGACTGAACAGTCGGGAATTCACCCTGAACATGTCATTCGAGCATTTAATAGACTCGCATCTGGTGGCATTGGGAAAAAACACAAATTCACTGTCAATATGTATAACACTCAAAGTTCTCTTCTCATAAATGGGAGAAATCCTAGTTCCTTTCTAGATGATATCTTGCCAGACATCTTGGAACTGATACAAAAGGATCCAAATATGACAAACATTGACCAAACTGTTGCTAATCTCATAGACACATGTTTACAACAAAGTGCTACTAATCCAAATGTGAACACAAGTATGGTAGCTGAAACGTCAATTCCAAATAATCAAATGTCCATCAAAATGATCCCAGATCTACAAAAATGTAATGAGTCTGACTATAGCGATACAGAGACTGATGAAAGCAGCATCTGTTTACATTGTGAAAACTATGTTCAAAATGAGGGTATAAGATGTGACGACTGCCATAAATGGTATCATAACAAATGTGAGAGAATAGATCCAGAATTAGTGGACTTCCATAATGATGATCAGCCATATCAGTGTATCTCTTGTAGAAATCTAGTTCCTATTAGAATTAATCTATTTAAACCAAATTTTGAACATATAACTCTTTACTTGACCCAGTCAATGAGCAAATGACAGATAGGACACAGTGTATTGATTTATCCTCTCATTGTATCAGTTTAGATACAGATAATGTAATTCTTCTAACTTCAAAAGAAACATCCCGACAGAGTGAGAATGGACATCAAGCAGTGCCATGCACCTACAATGATTCAGATGAAACTACCCCCAAAAATGTAGATCAAGTCCAAACAATAAATTTGGAAAACCAAATAAACATGGACCTGAACTGTACAAAAACCAACCCAACAGACAAACAAATAAATCAAGATAGAAGTAAGCAAAGTAAAACTAAACGCCCAACAAAGAAAGCTGACCCGAGTATACAGGATTTCAAACAACAAATCGAACACTCAACTATGATTATCAAAAAGCTTGAACAGAAAATTAACGATCTCGAGCAGACGAACACTGTATTACGAAAAACCAGTCTGGACCAGCAAACATACAGAAATGTAGAATCTACTTATACTTATGGGCCTGAAACATCAAGAGATGAGAAACTTGACTCGAATATTGAAAAAAGATTAGCTCAACTTGAGGTAAATAACAGACTATCACAAATTGAGCAGAACCAACAAATGTTCCAAATACAACTACAACAACAACAACTGTTGACAACACTCAGTCAAATACAACACCAGCAGATGATGCAAGCCACAAATATGTCAATACATCTTAGACCTCCTCATCTACAAATGCCAATGTATGGCACTCCTACAAATTTTGTTCAACCCCCTTTTATACCCCACATGTCAAACTTTCCAAGAATGAATACGAACCCTGCCCCAACCCTATCTATCACCAAATGAATAATATTCCTCAACCGCCACAGGTTGCCACAAATTGTAACACAGACCATAAGCTTCAACCTCAAAAAGTGAATTTATATACACAGGTCACAGAGGAATATAATAAGGATGAGAATCAGCCGAGAGATATACACTCCACTGCTGAAAGAGAAACTCACAACTTAACAGTTAATAAAAATATTAACCAGGACAAAGACTGTTACATTACCAACGATACACCCTTAACGAGATCTCGTCATGATATAGTGAAGTTTGTGACTGGACAACCACTGATGATGACAAGGGTAAAAGAAAAGATGAATACAGGTGACAAACCTAGAATGCAATCGACTCCTAAGAGAGTATCGTTTAAAGAAAACAAAAATAGGCTCCCTCAACATAGAGTGGAATACCAAACAAACAGTGAAAATAAACATGTTAATGCCTCCCCCAAGAAATATTTTTTGTGCCAAGGCAGAGCAACAAACAAAATAGATTGGACGACGACAACAGAATGCATTCCCTCTCAATAGTAACACTCAATGTGAAGAACATAAAGGGAAACCTAACATATGTTCAAGAACTTGCCAAGATGTATGACATTGTTTGCTTGCAAGAACACTGGTTATTTGACTTTGAACTAAAAATGATAGATTCTGTTTCTGAGAATCATACCGTTTATGCAAAAGCAGTAGACATGAACAACCCTATTCCCCCGATACAAGTCCCTAGGGGATATGGAGGTACTGCAATCATGTACAGGAAAAACTGGAATATAAAAGTCTCGAAACATCCCGATGGACAAGAACGAATCAATGTCATCGAGTTACACACAAACCCAAAAATTTGTCTTATAAACGCTTATCTACCATCTAGAGGAAACAATACTAACGAACCATACCAATCAACACTCGATGAAGTAGAAGAGGTCTTACATAAATATAGCAGTACACACGCTGTGCTCATCTGTGGGGACATGAATGCTTCTTTAAAGAGACAACCAGAAAATGATCACGACAAGCTATTTAAACAGTTCGTGAGAAGAAATGACTTATATACTTCTCAAGATGGAATTCCAACATTTATCCACTCAAATGGACAAGAGAAGTTTGAAATCGACTACATTCTTACAAACAATATTTCTAAGAACCTCAATAAACATACTGTTGTTATAACAAATGATCCTTTGAATACATCTGATCATACAGCTGTGGCGTCGAAACTAACAGTTGGTTATGAAGTAAGGGAAAAAAGAAAGAACCCAACTCAACAAAAACCAAACTGGAATAAATGTGATACAGAAATATACAAGACTACTCTCAAATCCCTTTTAACGATCGATTGCGACAGAAACTGTGAAGACACCAAAACCAAACTATTTCGCCTCAGCAAGGCTTTGAAAACAGCTGAAAAAAGAAGTATACCTACAAAACAAAGTACAATAAATTCAAAAGGTACAAACCTGAAATTTAAAGATGAAACCATAAAACGAGCTGCCAAAGAGAGCAAAAGACAATGGTGGATATGGAAAAGGCAAGGACCGAGGAGAAATGGTGAACACAAATCCTACACAGCTGTGATAACTGCAAAAAGAATTCTAAGAAAAGCACAGAGACATACTATAAATAAGATTCACCGTAAGAAAGTAGAAAAAATCATGAATAGCAGAGGCGACGATAAAACTTTCTATAAACTTATTAAGGAACAACGTTCCACCAATACCCAGCAAGCAGAGTTCCTTACAATAGAGGATCAAATTATTGACGATGATACAGAAATTCTTAATGCCTGGGCAAACTACTTCGAGAAGTTAGCTGAACCACTGCAGGACAAAGACTTTAATGAAGAGTACAAACAAAAGGTAATGACAGACCTAGAGATGATTGAAAAAATCTGCAACATCAGTAATGGCCCTCCAAAACTTGCCTCTATGGAGGAACTGAAAGAAGCAGTACAGACACTTAACAACAATAAAGCCCCAGATATATTTGGACTTACAGCAGAACATCTAAAGAAGGGAGAGGAATCTGTATTCAACTACCTGTTAGACATTATAAGCAATATTATATCAGACAAAAAGATCCCAGCAGATCTAAAAATTGGAATATTGACACCAGTATTCAAGAAAGGAAAACTTGATAATCCCTCTAATTACAGAGGTATCTCTGTTACTCCTGTTATCCTTAAAGTTCTAGAACAGATTATTTCCTCTAGATATGAACTACTCTTGTTGGAGACACAGTCTGATTTACAGTATGGATTTACCAAACGAAAATCTTGTCTTATATCAGCACTATTATTAACAGAATGTCAAATAGAAACTAAAGCTAATAAACAACAAATGTACTTAACTACACTTGATACACAGAAGGCCTTTGATGTAGTCTCCCATGGGTTACTTTTACATAAATTATACTTTGATGGTGTTCAAGACACAGATTGGCTTCGCATAAAGGATCTTTATACTGATATGTCGTCAAAGGTGAAATGGAACGGTGAATTTTCCAGACAGTTTCCCATACTCCAAGGTGTGAGACAAGGAGGAATACTATCTGCAGGACACTACAAAAGATACAACAATCCACTATTATCACAATTGGAACTTAACTTTGATGGAGTATCCATAGGAACAGAAAAATTACAACATATCACTTGCGCAGACGATCTTGCTCTTTTATCAACTACGTCTAAAGAAATGAGTAAAATGGTAGCACATGTTGGGGACTATAGTAATGATAACAGATATAAAATAAACCCTTCTAAAAGCAATATACTACAATACAACTTCAATACAGACTTTGAAAAACCTATTTTACAAGGAAAAACCATTGAGCAGTCAACCTCGACCACCCACTTAGGTATACTAAGACAACAAGATGCAAAAGTAAATATACAAGAACGGGTAGACAGAGGTAGGAGAACACTATACTCTCTTATGGGAGCAGGTTGCCGTGGCAAAACTGGTATATCCCAATATGTGAAAGCCCACATGTGGACAATGTATGTAGTTCCAAGATTCATATATGGCCTGGAAACTCTACCATTAGCTAAAAAAGACGAGAAGGCTCTTGAAACATTTCAAAACAAAGTACTAAAACAAATCCAACATCTTCCAGAAAGAGCATCTAATACTGCGACTATAGCATTACTCGGAGTACTACCAATAATCTCATTATTACATAAAAACCTGCTCAATCCTTTTTACTCAATGATTTCTTTACCAAAATCTAAAGAGTATAATATTGTATCTCGACAACTTGCGGTTAAGCATCTAGAGGATAAAAGTATGATATCACTCTGCCGAAGACTTCTCATGAAGTATAAACTGCCAACCGCGTATGACTTAATCACCAACACTCCATCAAAAGAGATTTGGAAACATATGTTAAGGGAAGCGATACATGAAGATGTGGTTGCAGAATGGCAAAAGGATATAGCAGAGAAACCTTCACTCAAATACCTTAATTGTACTATCCTGCAGATTGGGCATCCTCATCCAATATATGCATCTGTTAGAGCTAATATTCATGACATACAGAGAGTCGAGATTAAGGCCAAATTATTAACAGGAACGTATATCCTACAGGCAAATCGCTCTCGATTTAACCAATATAATGTAAACCCTACTTGTGGACTATGTCTTACACACCCTGAGACAAGAGAACACTTTATTTCTCAGTGCATATCACTCTCTGACATTAGAAGACGTTTTGTCACAAAAGCTGCAGATGTCCTTCAGGTGAACTCAGAAGTTTTAATCACCCTTGAGCCTGCACAGTTTACACAACTTTGTTTAGACTGTGCACACCCTAACCTGCAAAAAGACATAAAAATCAGCTACAAACACATTCAAAAACTTGAACTCTATACTAGGGAATATCTTTTTGACATACACTTTAAAAGATCAAGAATTCTAAGTAGTAATCAAAATTGAAGTTTCTTCAATTTTTTTTCCAACGTTAAATAGTGCTATACACTGTATCATAGTTACTAAGCAGTCTCGCGTTTAAATAGTGTTATTCAGTGGAATAAGGAATTGATTAGCCTGTTTGGATTACATTCAATTGGTGGAATTGGTGTATCAACTTATTTACCTGAGACAGAATATCTCAGGGTGCTCCGAAAAGTCAGGGGAGGAATCTTCAACAACAGAACAGAACAGATGACTTGCTTGGTATAATGAATCACGGAGGTGCATTAAGCCCCCTTTTGCCAGTGCATGACTCATATGTTTTAGTATACACAGAATGGTGTAGAATTAGATCCAAAATCACGCTGCTCACGTTGCATGCAGTTTCATCTTCGAAAGCACTACCCTTAAAGGCGACTTTAGTTGGCTGCCCTTGTCATTCTTGGGTCAAACGTATGAATAAGATTTTTAAAGAGATTTGAAACTTTTCACAAAAGGCAGCCAACAGGGCAAAACAACATAATTATCTTGTTAGTGACAGGGTACAAATATGCCGAAATACTGATTTCAAAGGCTATAAACAAGGGACCCTGTTCATAAATTGACAGCTAACTTGTCGTCCAGCTGTCAAATCTTTTGATTCTGACAACCTGTGCGATGGACCGTCACCCGAGGTGTTTCAAAGTCACATACCATTTAACTCTTTCCCAGGCGACAAGATTTTAGACTGGTCCAGAGTGAAATCATCAATTCCAGTTGCAGGCGAATAATTAAATGTTTGCTAAATTATGAGCTTTTTTTTTTTAAACGGGAAGAAACACTGTGGGAAAAGGAGAAAATGCTGGATACAAGCATTTTCTCCTTTTCCCAAAGTGTTTTCAAAACCCTTCTCGCATAGGGTCGTTGAAACAGGGATTACATGTATTTGGTGAATGGTGAATTTTGGCATTTTTTTTTTTTTATTAACCCTTTCCCAAACAAGCCCTGGTTTTCACGTGTCTGCAGTACAAGTCTTTTGAAAACACTGTGGGAAAAGGAGAAATTGCTCGTAACGAGCAATTTCTCCTTTTCCCACAGTGTTTTCTATCCTTTTTGATAACTTTCTGCCATTTTCATCAAATTTAGAATTGTCGTCTGCAAACTCTTTCAGTTTGGACCAGTCCAAAATTTGTCGTTTGGGAAAGGGTTAACAGCATTTACAAGCGACATATCAAATGTGGCGTAACCGATTATATTCCTGATCTGAAAATGTAGAAAACATGGTGAGAAACGGAGATGATGCTGGTCGCCAACATTTCTCCTTTTTCCACTATGATTAACCCAGCATTTCCACTTTTTCCCCACCACCTTTTCTAGCCTATGAAAGACAACTTTTATGTTTTGAGCAACAATTTATTTGTCTTCCGCAAATGCTTTCAATTTGGACTAGACTAAAATTTTGTCGTCTGGTGAATGGTTAAGGAAGACTTTTTGTGAAACAAGGGATCGTTTGATACACACTGTCAAAAGCTTCATGTCAGGAAAAGTTGAATCTAAATTGGTTTCGACACCAGTACAAATAGACTAAAGCTTGCAAAGGCGACTGGTGGTCACCCATATCTACATTTCGTCCAGATACACACCATCTAAAGGCCTTGTAGAGGCCAAAAGTAAACAACGCGGGTGATAAAATGCATTTGAATTTAACTCATACTACTCAAAAGTATGGAAGTTATTGTGAAAATGACAATCTGTTATTGCACGGTAGGTCCAAGTGTTAGGCGCTGGCAGAAAAACGAAATCTAAAACTAGGTCAAAAGTTGCCAGGTCGCTCTATCTTTTGTTTACTTCTTACCTTGTTTAAAATTCAATTTTTTTTACCGTCGACTAACAATGGACACACCATGCAATAGCAGACTGCCACCTTCACGATAATTTCCATACTTTTAAATAGTATAATTTGAATTTAAATGCATGTTGTCACCCCTGTTGTTATCGTTTGGTCGCTATAAGGCCTTCAACTCATTACGTACTGCAGACGACTTCCGACAGAAGACAGTTTGGAAGCCTTGTGCCGAATGTAGTTGTACGAAACGAACGATTTCTACGATACCCACAATTTCTTCACATGTGTTCATGATACCCATTCATTTTTAAGAAAGAAAAAAAAAGAAAATTCATCAGGTAACGAGTTAAAAGAGGAGGAAAATGCTACAGCCAAATTTAACAGAATTATAATGGCTTTTCATATAAAAATAAAACCACAAACTGTCGCGTACTGCTGGTATAAAAAATTGTTTTGGATTCTTCAATTTATCACACGATGTCATTGACTTTCAATTACCACATTCTAAAATGTGAGCCAAAGTTTCTGCATAAGGAACTTTTTCAAAATAATGCCATAATCATTTAACGCTCTTCAAACTACCCAGTGTTTTTGCAACCCTGATGAAAAAAGTCTGTTTCAAGCATCGTGAGAAAAAGGAGGAAAGTCATGGTAACTAGTAGTGTCTCCTTCTCCTATATTTCTAAGAAAAATCCTATCCTACCTGCAGATTCTGTCGAAACGGACGATTTTAAAAATGTTGCCGTAAAAGGTCTGGAAGCACACCCAGTACATGGCTGCGCTAAACCATCGAATTGATGAATATCAAATAAACGAATACTTGAAATCGTAATACTAATTTAGAATGCTTTCAAACCCGGAAAGTGAAGCGTGCAAAAATAAATCTTATCTCAAGAATTTTCAATTACACGCTAATTTCGCAAATGTACATTTTACATCAATAGATTGACACAAAAATGTCACGAGTACCTTGTGACGTTATCGACTACAACATACATCGTACATGTAGGTCTGTTCAAAACATGTTTTAATCAACATTTTGTTTTCGCTGGCTGACTTTAAATCGGAGTCTCACTTAGATTTATATTCATTATCCATTCTGAATTCAAATCTAGTTCCATGTTTCGAGGCTGGCCATCTTATGGGCTGAAGCTAGGTGTAGAATTCACAACCAGGAACAATAGAATTTAACACTTAAACTGCTGAATAAATGAAACGCAAATTTCTACTCAATCATAAAAGCCCAAACATTGCGGTTTCAAAGTTGATTTCACCGGAAAGAAAATACCGCATCGGACAGTGTGGATCAAAGATCAGACTGCACGTTCTGTGCAGTCTGATCTTGATCCACACTGTCCGAAAAAGGTCAGTGGGTCGCGATTAGCAGCTTAAGGGTTAAGAATAGAATATAATAGAATAGAATTGGTCCTAGGTCTCTGAATAATTATTGTCAAATTGAGCAATTATTGCCCCTGAATATTGAACAAAAAAAAAAACCATTTACCAAACAATCTTGTGGTTCAACGACCCCGAGGAAGAAGGTTTTTGAAACATCATGGGAAAAGGAGAAAACGCTGGTAACACGGCTTTTCTGCTTTTCCCGCAATGTTTTCTATTTAATTTTATATAAATCCTATGACTTGAGCAACATTTGATTTCTCGTCTTGAAATATTCTAAATCGGGAAGAGTCTCAAAATTATGTCGTTTGGTGAGAGTTAATAGTCCTCTGCGGGTCAAAGAGACACACGGGGTTCATATTGCAGCCATATTCAAATAAGGCATAATTTGGAAATGCTTTTCGGGCGTTATCTGTCGACCTGTATTATTCTTTCATCTTTTGTGTACGTGTCCAGGCTTAGTACAGCTATGGTAAACCCTGTCTGCTCTACAAAACTTTACAGACCGATTTCTTTGTATCAAATTCCCAAAAGAATGCATTAACAGTGTATCGATACCATTTTCGATGTTTTCAGTCATAGTGCAATTTCATAGCGATGTAATTTTTGTTTTCCAAACCCTTTTGCAGGTAATCCAGGTTTTAACGACCCTGAGGAAGAAATCTTTTGAAAACATTGTGGGAAAAGGAGAAAATGCTGGTGACCAGCAATAGAAAACTCATTAACATAAATTGTATCTTTTTTTGATTTGGTCATTTGCAGATGCTTTTAATTCTGTAGGATTCAAAATTCGTCGCTTGAGAAAGGGTCAATAGTAAAAGAAATATCATTGGAAGTACATAGAAAGTATCCATAAAGCCCTTTCTTCAGAATAAACCCCGTGCAATACGAACACTTAAAACCTATCATGACCTAAAGGCCCAGTAGCGACTAAAAGTAAGCAAAGCGGGTGTTACAATTTTTATTTGCATTCGAATTTAAATCAAAACTTTTAAAAGTATGGAAATTACTGTGAAGATGACATTCTGTTATTGGCAGAAAAATGAATTTTAAAATCAGGTAAAAAGTAAACAAAGGATAGAGAAACCAGGCAACTTTTATACTTGTTTTAAAATTCATTTTTCTACCAGCGACTAATACTCTGACCGACCGTACAATAACATATTGCCATCTTCACAATAATTTCTATGCTTTTAAATGGTATGGTTAAAATTCAAATGCATTTTACCATCCCTTTGTTTTCTTTTGGCAGCTATTGGGGCTATAAGGCGACTAGGTGATGGGGAAAGAAACTGCACTGCGCTGCACTCTGTAACGTGACTCGGTGTACATTCACTACATTGTACATGGTAATTTATTGCCAATATTTGCACTTGATCCCCAGGGTTAGGAGGATTTAATGAATGAATAGGCGATGATTATTTCAAATCTATTTACTTTTATTTGAATTCGTGAGAACAATCTGTTTACACCCACCCATTTTTCACCCCATATCGCAAACTGTGTGTCAGTCTATTCCGAAACTTTAGCTGTGTCGCTCAGGAAAACATTGTGGGCGTAAAGGATTGATATTTAATTTACTGCCTTTTTCCTGCAATGTTTTCTGTGTCATAAGAAACACTTGCTCTATTCATGCATGTCATCGGGTGTTTGTTGGACACGTTACCGGCATGCCTTCAAACAGACAATATGGTATTGGGTAAATCCGAAGATTTTTCGACAATAAATCTCGCTATTTAGGCTAATTTACCCACAGGAACATATAAAAGCGGACAGATAAGAACTGACAAAAGGATCAAATCCTACAGTGTATATTGATAACTCAGATTTCAGATGCCCTCTGCGGTTTCAAGTCAACCTGGGCCCGTATTTACCAACCTTTCTAAATAGCATTCTTAGTCTGATTCTAAATTCAAAGTGACGGAATTTCTGATTGGCTAAACCGTCTGGTTTAGCCAATCAGAAATTGCATTACGTTGAACAGTTATTTGCAGGCATGTTATCAATTTGTATGACGCGTGTGTATTCACCTAACTTTAGGTGTTTTTGATATGTGCATATATCGACGAGGCATGAAAACATTAATCCATAACCTGCTATGTAAGTTAAATGAAACTTGCAAGCCGATAGTAAAAAAAAAACCCAAAAATTTGCTATTTTCAAATGTATGCTGTAGTGGAAAAATATATCTTTATCGGACAGTGAAAATCCAAGATCAGAATGTATATCTGTGCTGTTTGATTTTGATCTACACTGTCTGCAAAAAGCCAGTAGGTCGCGCTTAACATCCTAGAGTTTAATAAGTAAACCGCCATATTATACTTGATCGAGCAAACGATGTATGTTTGAGTAGGTAGGAGAGAGAGCGAGAGCGAGCGAGGACAGACACGGAGAACGAAGTTGGTGAATTTCACTCATTGCTTTCCAAAGTTTTTTTTTTTTGGGGGGGGGGGCGAGAAATATCTCCTTATCGGACAGTGTAGATCAAAGATCAGACTGCACGTTCTGTGCAGTCTGATCTTGATTTATACTGTCCGCAAAAGGTCCTTGAGTAGTGCTTAAATAGGCATAGAAAAATTGGATACAATAAAATGCATTTTTTATATCGCTTTAATAGTTCTAGGTTGCCCTTCACTACTGTAATTATTCATGTGTATTCAACACTAAAACTGATGTGTTGACTCTTCCGAACTGAGTTGTTTAAACAGGACCACAGCTTTCAACAGCAAGGGGTATCACTGTGCAATCTTCGTTAATCTTTCGCCAAAGTTTCACAAGGACTAGGCCATGGATATTCAATGCCTTGCCCATGGAAACTCCCACACTCAAACAGCTTCACCGGTGAGAATCGAATCCAAAACTTTCATTAATACAACCGCAGATTCACGGAACGCCGCATGTCGAAACGAGCTATGAACAAAGCCACCAACCTGACGAGCCCTGAACTTATTCAGATGGATTGCTAGGTTTAACTTTTGAGATACGAAAGTTGTCAAACAATTCAAGTTTATGTCTGTTATGATTCATAAAGAGCCCATAGTTTAGTGTCTTCACCCTTATATCTGTAGAACGAATTTAAAAAGTTCAACCCTTTTCAAGGCAGTCTCGTATTTTTAAGACCCTTAGGAAGAAGGCTTGAATTTTGTAAACATTATGAGAAAAAAGGTCAAAATGCTTGTAATCCAGCATTTTCTCCTATTCTAACAATGTTTTCCACCGTCTGACAAACCCTATAATTTAGGACATATTAAATTTTGATTTATTGAATACGATTGCTTTCAATACGGGGGGGGGGGGGGGGGGGTGTCAAATTTTCCCCAACAGGCAAAGAATTTAACCCATAGGCTGCTAAGCGCGATTCAATGACCTTTTGCGGACAGTGTAGATCAAGATCAGACTACAAATAACGTGTAGTCTGATCTTGGATCTACTTTGTCCGATAGGGACATGTTTTTTTTTCTCCCAAAACTAAGTTATAAATAGCAACACTACGGTTTTCACTATGTACTTGAAAGTTTCATTTAACCCTTTACCACACAATCCCGACTTTTAACAACCCTGTGAAAGAAGCCTTTTGATAACATTGCGGGAAAAGGAGAAAATGCTGGTAACCAGCATTTTCTCCTTTTCCCACAATGTTTTCTACCCTTCCCAAAACAAGTTTCAGTTTTTCAATCACTTTTATTTTGTCGTCTGCAAATGCTTTCAATTTGGACAAGTCTACATTTTTGACGTGTGGTAAAGGTTTGACTTATTTAGCAGTATAAGGGTTATGACTGATTATGGCCAGTTTTAAGGTATGGCATGTTAAATATTGCACTTCTGTGCGTCAATACACCATCACAGTTGTAACAGTAGTCCAACTGAATAGCGTCCACGCACTACGATTTTGCGTTTTGATAAAGCGTTCAACAAAGATATGATTTCTGTTAGTAAATGCACCTATGGAAGGAAAAGGAAAACCCATTCATGAATACATACTTAAAACCCTTAAGCTGCTAAGCGTGACTCACTGACCTTTTGTGGACAGAGCAGATCAAGATCAGACTGCACAGAACGTGCAGTCTGATCTTCTATCTACACTGTCCGATAAAAGATTATCTTTCTCAAAAAAAAAAAGCCTGAAATAACATTATTCGGATTTTTACTATCGGCTTGAAAGGTTGTTTTTTTTTAACTTACTTAGCCCGATAAGAGTTAAACTTGACTCGTCTGAAATCTTTATCTGATCGACTGAGAACTGAAATCGTTTTTGTCTGTTCTTTTTATTTTACAGAACTTTTAAACAAGCTTGAATCTTTTATTTGTAATTGGTAGTGACAGCTTGCACCATTTTTGTTCTTTAACATGAAGAAGTCGAAGTAAGACAAAGGTTTCAAAGAAACACTCAAAGTTCGAATAATTCATTAAAAAAAAAAAACTTCTAGTAACATATTAGCAGCAGTCGACCTTGAAAACCTCCCTGTAAAATGTTGATAATAGACATGAATTTTCTTTTGATGCATTAAGATATGTGAAAACACTGTGGCAGAAGGATAAATTGCTGCTTACCAGTAGTTTCTTCTCATGGCACGACCGTTTTGGGACTGAGCTAATACAAAACGGCAAATGTACACAGCTGCAGATAAGGCGTTAACCCGTGCGTTGCTAAGCGCGACTCAAGGACCTTTTACGGACAGTGTAGATCAAGATCTACACTGTCCGATAAGGAGATATCTGCCCCCCCCCCCCCCCCAAAAAAAAAAACATCTTTGAAATGGCAAAGTTTGGGTTTTTACCACCGGCTTTAAAGTTTCATTTCACTCGGTTAGCAGGATAAGAGTTAACTCTTTTCCTTTCGTTCGCGTCTATCGATGTATTTTTCGGTGAGTGTACAGCAAGATCAGCCTTCACATCCTTGGCTTTATCAGCAGTTTCTATCATGTAAACCCCGTACAATGCCATTAAACTAAACGAAATCAGTTTTTGTAATCGGCAACAATTAAACTTCAACAAGATAAGGTGTAAAACAGACCACAGGGTTGGACAGGAGAAAAGCAAATCTTCGCGACATTGACATTGACGTTTTACGGTAGGTGGAAAAAAAGAGAGGTAAAGTTCTGATTTATCATGTCGAGCGAGATTTTAGTTCGGTTTAAAAACATCAGTCGTAAAAAGTTTCTGACGCTTAGAAGGTTTTTATCTGGATTTGAACATCATTTTAATTTGAACTCAGATTTTAAGTGGTCCATGTGTGAGTGTGGAGATATCATTTTTCAAGTGTTTTGTGAAATGATTGTGTTTAAATAGTAGGGATCTATGTGCGATAGTCTTTGTTTCTTCTGGTGTAAGAATTTCTGGTTTTAATTTCTTTGCTTAAATCCTTCTATACTTCAACGTCGATATCCAGTCACTTTTATAAAACAAAACACCAACCAAAAATCCAAAACAACAACACAATAGAAGTATTAGGAATATCTGAATTATTACATACGTGAGTCATGCTCTGGCGAAAGGGGGCTTAATGCATCTCCATCATAGATCCATGATACAGAGCAAGTCATCATATACAGGAATTGTGGATATAACTACATAAAATCCATTGTGTCTAAAAAATATCTGAACCATGAGGTAGAATGGTCCGTTGACGTGCAGAAAATTTACCCAAAAGCAAAAAGTTTCAGCCCAGGTCAGCCTGCGCAGACTGCGCAGGCTGACCTGGGTCGATACGTTTTGCAAATGCATTAATCCCCCCTTTTCACAGAGCATGTCTCATATAAATGAATTTAAAAAAAGAATCTAAAACAGCAACACATAACTGGTATAAAGAATATCTGAATTATTGAATATGTATTGTAGAACTGCAATTGATTTGTTAAAAAACTTAGGGCCCGTATTCACCAGTCTTATTCTCCAGAATTTTCTAAATTTGAAAGCAACGCAACTTCTGATTGGCTACACCATTTGGTTTAGCCAATCAGAAGTTGCGTTATATTCAAATTTGGAAAATTCTGGAGAAGAAGACTGAGATTGCTCTTAGGAATTATTGGTGAATAGGGGCCTAGGTATATAAATTTTATTTTATATATTCCCACGGAAAAAAGGCATTTGGGTAAAATCCGTTGAAGTGACACTTTATTGCGGTTATACTATATTCATTAGGAATATAATACTGTTTATTTAATCGTGCACTGTCGATAATTATTGTTTTGTCTAAACTCGAGGCTGCTTCGAAGACCACCTACTTAGCAACCACAATGTAAACTGAGTAACAGGGTAATTTCGTTTTTGAACATACAGTTCCTAACAATTTTAAAGGTGACAGGTAAAAACTTCACCGGGTGGAAAAAGTGAAGACTAAATTTTATTGAAACCATAGGCAGACGACGCCTATGTGTCAAGTGTGGCTCAAACGACCGGATTCGTCTGTGAAAGGATAGAAATAATATGGGAAAAGGAGAAAATGCTCGTTACCACAATGTTTACCTTTCCCCACAATGCTTAAAGAGTTTTTTTTTTTTTAATTATTTTTTTTTAAAGACCGTCTTCTCCTAAGTAGTTAAACACGCGATTGTTGGATAAAGACCAAAAGGATACTTCCTGGTAAAGATTTGGAACATTGCGAAAAAAGGAAACGAACATTTTGTCTTGAAATTTAACCATTAGACTGCTAAGCGCGACTCAAGGAACTTTTTGCAGACAATGTAGATTAAGATCAGACTGCACAGAACGTGCAGTCTGGTCTTGGATCTACACTGTCCGATAAGGATATATTTTTCCCCCGAAAATATCTATGAAATAGAGCGCGACTCAAGGAACTTTTTGCAGACAATGTAGATCAAGATCAGACTGCACAGAACGTGCAGTCTGGTCTTGGATCTACACTGTCCGACAAGGATATATTTTTCCCCCGAAAATATCTATGAAATAGCAACATTTGGGATTTTACTATCTGCTTAAAAGTTCCACTTAATTTATTTAGCAGGAAAACGGTTAAGCATCTTTTTGTATTCTTTCTGATTCGATTGGGGTCTTGTAACGCTTTTCCACACAATGCCGAGATGTAATAACCTGCAGTAAGAAGGCATTTGATAGCCAGCATTTTCTCCTTTTTTCAAAATGTTTTCTAAACTTTTACAAATAAATCTCAGTATTTGAGCTACATTTTAAAATGTCGACTGCAAATACTTTCAATTTGAATCCGTCCAAACATTTGTTTGGTACAGAGTTTTAAAGCGTGAAAAAAATTTGAATTTTACAACAAGGTTTTATGTGCTATAAACGCCACCATTTTCATTTTATGGCCGTTAGAATAAAGTCCCTATTTTGTTAAGAAATCAAGATCAGATGGTGCAAGTTTTGTGGCGTCAGATCTTAGATCTATAGTCTGTGATATGTTGAGATAGTCTAGCATGGACAAAAACTGCCTTTGGCTTACAGAGTTGCAATGTTTTGTCTGTAACAGAAAAAGAATCCACTATAACTTTATAAGCCCTTGAACCCTTTCCAAAACAAGCCCTGGTTTTCACGTGTCTGCAGTACAAGTCTTTTGAAAACACAGTGGGAAAAGGAGAAATTGCTCGTAACGAGCAATTTCTCCTTTTCCCACAGTGTTTTCTACCCTTTTTGAGAACTTTCTGCCATTTTCATCAAATCTTAAATTGTCGTCTGCAAACTCTTTCAATTTGGACCTGTCCAAAATTTGTCGTTTGGGAAAGGGTTAAAACTGTGTACTAGACGACACAGTTTTGAGCATGTCTAAAACTGAAAGCATATGCAGATGAAAAATGTAGTGTGGCAGGATTGATGGGATCTATCTTCAAAAAGCTTGAAAACATTGTGGGAAAAGGAGCAAATGCTTGTTTACTTGCATTTTCTGCTTTGAGCACCAGGTTTTCAAACACCTTATTCAACAGGATCGTTAAAACTCGGGTTTTTTGTTGTACACGGTTAACACATAATCATCTCGTGCAAACAACACTGTTGTTGTCTTTCAGCAGACCATTTGTCGAAAACATTGTGGCAAATAGATGAGCCATGCTCTGGCAAAAGGGGGATTAATGTATCTTTTTGATGCATGGTACCAAGCAAGTCATCAGAGTATACATGTATACAGTATAGATCCATAAAAACCCAGTTTGTATAACAAACAACTGAATCATGAAATACACTGGTCCTTGAACATGCAGAAAATTAATCAAAAGCAAAAAGTTCCGGCCCAGGACCTGGAACAATGCTTTTAGCAAATACATTTAAGCCCCCATTTCACAGAGCATGGCTCAGATACATTACTCATAAAGAGCAATTCCTCTTTTGCCGCGGTGTTTTCACGTGTTTTACCATATTTCATCTTGATTATCCGTATTTCACAATGTCCTAAGGCCTTCTGCAGCTAATTGGTGTCAGTGGGAAATGAGTTAATCGGTAAAAAAAGAAGATACTACCACCATCCCTTTGATTTTTAAGAAACAACTTTCCACTTAGCCAACAGTCCTATTGAAACAAAGTTTAATTGTTAACATCTTTAACTGATTTCTATACAGTTTTCCCCGTCTCCTTGCTTTCATAATATTAGTTCTCCATTATGAGGAGAAATGTTAGGCCCAAGTTCCTCTGTCAAGATAGGTAACGAATATCATGAGTTAACCCTTTACCAAACAACCTTGATTTTTAACACTTAACCCTTTACCACATGACAAAATTTTAGCCTTGTCCAAATTGAAAGCATGTGCAGAAGACAATTTCAGTGTGGCTCAAATGGTGCTATTTTTCTTTGATAGGATAGAAACCATTGTGGGAAAAGGAGAAAATGCTGGTTACCAGCATTTTCTCCTTTTCCAACAATGTTTTCAAAAGGCTTCTTTACCAAAGGCGTTAAAAGGCGGCATCGTGCGGTAAAGGGTTAAGCTGCTGAATAAATGAAACGCATATTTTTACTCAACACTAAAAGCCCAAACATTGCGGTTTCAAAGTTGATTTCACCGGAAAGAAAATACCGTATCGGACAGCGTAGATCAAAGATCAGACTGCACGTTCTGTGCAGTCTGATCTTGATCTACACTGTCCGAAAAAGGTCAGTGGGTCGCGATTAGCAGCTTAAGGGTTAACGACCCTGGGGAAGATGGCTTTTGAAAACATTGTGGGAAAAGAAGAAATTGTTGGTAACCAGCATTTTCTCCTTTTCCAACAATGTTTTCTACCCTTCCCAAAACAAAATTCATTTTTTTTTCTGTCACATTTATTTTTTCGTCTGCGATTTTTGTCGTTTGGTAAAGAGTCTGGAAACCAGCATTTTCGCCTTTTCCCACACTGTTTTCTGTCCTTTTACAAAAAAAAAAAACCTCCCACCATATGAGCCATATCTAATTTGTCGTCTGCAAATGCCTTCAATATGGACAAGTGTAAAATTATGTCGTGTGGTAACAGGGTAAGGGTTGGAAGGGGTAATATACTGCAGTGTAGGAGTGAGATCGACAGCGGACTTTGTTCAAACGAATGACACATGCACGGTAAATCGAGCCAAGTATTCGAAATAAAAACCGCGAGCGAATAAACAATCCATAATTTCCCCATCGTATGTACAGTGCGGTACAACAGTGTATTCGAGAGGGGATTAAGACTTTTTTTATCTGTATGACTTTGCATGTTCTGCATACCCAGAGGTAGATTTCGCGTCATTCCAGAAATAACTTCTGATAATAAAGGGTCGAAACGGAGAATACAGGGTGTTTTTTATTTATGATAATGTTCCCTTTCGCCAAACGTGTTATATTCTGAAAGGATTTATTTACTTTAGATCGTTTTGGGTGTACAGTGCATTTTCATATTGTGCGGACTGAATGACTCTGCAAAGCGGATTTAGATAGCAGCCGTGTTTATTTTTTGCACGGATAAAATAAATACATTTAAAGTAAGTGAGCCAGAGTATAATCTTTCTATGTAATGTGTTGAAACGGAATTTTAACTCCAGAGTCATTTAGAATATATATTTTTTCAAGAAAAATGTGATCTGTTCACAGATAGTTGAAATAAATTGATTACTAACAAGAAATTTAGACCGATTTGTGAAGAATTCGGACTTTCTCCTTGTTTTACGGAAAGAGCCACATTACGTTTACAGTTGAAGGTTTTGTTCTTTTTTGTGAAAGTTTTCTGATGGGAATAAACATGGGACGCAGTGGTAAAGTTGTGTTCAGTCGAGGATTACTTGTAGTGGTAGCGGTGCTGATGTACCTGAGTGGGTCGCAGGCTCAATGCCCAGAACGGTGCCAGTGTTTTGGCACCAGGGTGCGCTGTATGTTTTTACGGCTGGAATTTGTCCCACAAGTGCCTCCTTCAACCACAATTCTGTAAGTATTGACACGATTTTACTTAATTTTGTAGTTTGAAAATACATCTTTTGTCTGTTGGCATTTTACTAACCCCTCTCCCCCTCTTTCCCCCCCCCCCCCCCACCAAGACTCCGGTGGATGTATCTCACGCACTTCAAAAATATCTTAACGAATGGAGAAAAATGCTCAGTAAGCAATTTGCATTTCACACCATGGCTTCTTCACTGGCCAAACAAATTTGACTGTTTTATTACTTCATATTCGATTTTTTCTTTTTTTTTTTTTCAGAATACTTTAAATTGGACTTGTATAACAACTAAGCACATGAGGTAATCGATCTGCATAATTACTGAGTCAGCTGAAATTCAATACATTGTATTTGAAGGTCTGATTACTCTCCTACCCTTGCGTCTACTACAAAACATATGAGATTTGGTAATAACATTATATATTCAATGGGTTAAAACCTTTTCTAAACAATACCATTTATAACAAACAGATAAAGAAAGCATTTGAAACATTGTGGGAAAGATTTATCGCATCATATTTGCCAAAATGATTTTGTCATCTGAGAAAGCTTTCAATATACAGGGGAGTCCAAAATTTTGTACTTTGGTAGAATCAGGGATAGTAAATGAGACGGTACTATTTTGTTCTAGTAATGTTTTTTGTATATTGCTGAGCCAGCAAATGAAAAACAAACCCTTGCATTGTTTAATTAACCCTTTACCACACAATCCCGAGTTTTAACGACCCCCGAAGAAGACAAAATTTTGAAAACATTGTGGGAAAAGGAGAAAATGCTGGTTACCAGCATTTTCTCCTTTTCCCACAACGTTTTCTGCTCTTCCCAAAACAGATTTCAATTTTAGAGTCACATTTATTTTGTTGTATGCAAATGCTTTCAATATGGACATGTCTAAAATTTTGTTGTTTGGTAAAGAGTTAACACACCACTTCCAGCAATTGAATAATTGCGTCTTTCAACAGACTACATTTGCAAACACTGTGGGAAAAGTAGAAATTACTCCTTATCTCTTCATCTGCCATAAGTTTTTTTTTTTCCTCCAAAGGTGGTCTGTCTTAAGATAAAAAAGAAACGTGTCTTCAGGGAAGAGGATCTAGTAGAAAAAAATCCAAACTTTTAACCTTTTACCAAACAATCCCGAGTGTACCGACTCTAACAGAAGGGCTTCCGAAAACATTGTGGGAAAAGGATAAAGTTCTGGTAACCAGCATTTTTCCCTTTTTCTCACAATGTTTTCTGTCCTTTCAGACACGAAATCTATCATTTTAGCCTCGATTTAACATCTGCAAAAGCTCTCAGTATGGACGGGTCTAAAATTTTGTTGTCTCGTAAAGAATTAAAGTGCAAACACAGTTACACCAGTTGCCGTGATACGGTTCGAAGCAATAAAATGGTTGTTAATCCTTAGAGGGTCGAATTAATGAAATGGACCTTTACAACTAGGTGAAAAAAATAAAGCCGAAATATTGCCAGTTCAAGTTGGTTTGGGCCTTAGTATGTATTAAAGTAGTGGACAGTGTAGATCACGTGTTTTGCAGTCTGATCTCGATCTATACTATCCGCAAAAAGCAACTTAAGTCGGTTCCAGGGCTTTAACTCTTTACCAAACGACTATATTGTGGTCTTGTCCAAATCCAAAGCATTTGCAGACGACAAACTTTTATTAAATATGACTCAAATGATGGCAATTGTGTTTGAAAGAGTAGAAATCGTTGTGGAAAAGGAGAAAATGCTAGTTACCAGCATTTTCTCCTTTTCCCACAGTGTTTTCAAATGCCTTTATCCTGAATGTCGTGAAAACTTGGGTGTGTAGTAAATGATTAAGGGTTTGAAAAACCAGCTCATAAGAGCGAAGAGACTTTCAAACATACACCAACTGGCGATGGTACCCTGAATGGTTTACCTTAGATCTGTCTGAGCGAAGTTTGGCGGATTCATTTATCTTCATCGACCGGAATTATTACCTGATTTATTAATAATACGAGCTTTTCTATTCTATACAATAGAAAATCTTTGGAAAAATTTGCGGGAAAAAAGCTTGATTCGTTATTTGGTGTTTATCACAACGGCCAGTACATCTTTTGTTTGGTTCCTTGGAGTAATATTTACAACACGAAGCATGACACCCATTTCGAACCACGAACTACTTTCCGACAAAAATTCACAAAATCAAAACTACTTTCACCTAGCTGTGAAAGAGGAATGATCCCTGCCCAACGGCTTTTATGCAGTACTTGTACAGAATTGTAGCCTGACCACGATTCGAACCTCCAAATCCCTGGGTTACGAACCTTGCACGCTACCATTGTTATACATTGGCTCATTGACAGGGTTGTCTAAAAGTACATGTACTTGAGTCGTGCACTGTGAAAAATTGGGGTTACTGCATCTGCAAAAAGTATCTAGCCATGCCTGGGCAGACTGACAGGGGTCGAAAGTTTTGCTGTTGATAAATTTTCTGCACGTCATCCTGAGTTTCAAAGCCCCTGAGGAAATAACCTTCTGAAAACCTTGTGGGAAAAGGAGAAAATGCTGGTTACCAGCATTTTCTCCTTTTCCCACACGGTTTTCAACACTTTCACAGACAATTACCATCATTTCAGCTAAATTTAATTTGTCGTCTTCAAGTGCTTTCAATTTGGACAAGTCCAACATTTTCTCGTTTGGTAAAGAGTTAAGAAAAACTGGATCCATCAGAGTTCCAGACAGATGGAGTGATTTTGATTTCAAAATTGAAAATATTAGTTTTTTTTCCACTAAACCTTATGTTATGGGTACTCATAAGAATCGTCTCATCGAGATGATTTTAATGAGTACCCACAACATAGAGTTTCGAAGAGAAATAATGGATTTAGAATACCATCACTCCCTCTTATCTGGAGCTCTGTCCATTATACGACGACTCGCTCTGTATGATGCGGAACGGAGATGCAGCTCATTTTCAGCTCTTTGGGTGAAGGGTCGACATACCTTGACAGGTTACTCCGGACTTATTTCACCTTCTCGTGTCGAAGAAGACGGTTTATATAGCCAATGTGATAATATTGACTGCAAATATTTTTGAACGTCTTTCACTTTAAAGTGGGCATTAAATCAATAACTTTTACCCTTTCAAAATAGATGACCCTTTGACGGAATGTTATCTTCCAGTTCGCAAATTGTGAATTCGAGCGGTTTTGCAGACACTACCGATCACGACTGAACAGCATAGATCGCGCAGTGTGATTTTGGATTTTTTATGTGTAAGATATTCTGCCCAGAACGGCCGCACCATTGCATTTTTTTCCTGATCACTTGTGCGAAAATTTCTGTTTCATTTGTCGGGAGTCTGGAGGGCAAGTGGGTAATAAAATTGAGCCATGCTCTGTGAATTGGGGGTTTAATACGCCTGCAAAAAAAGTTTTGATACAGGTCAGCAGGCGCAATCCGCGCAACCCGACCTGTATAACACTTTTTGCTATTCTAACATTTCTCCATGCTGTCGAAGGACCATTCTACTTCAGGGTTCAATTAGTTGTCAGACAAAATGGATTTTATGGATCCTTAAGTTTGTGATGTCCTGCTTGGTATAATGCATTACGGAGATGTTTTAAACTTTATTTGCAAGAGCATGGCTCAAATCAAAGTAATGAGACCAATTCTCGACTGTAATCTCTGGAAATGCCGATTCGATCCCCATTGACATTACCGGTCATGCGAGGGTTCTCTAGGGCAATGCAATGAAGATTCCCAGCCCTGTTGCCTTATGCTTGAGAAACCCAAGAAAGACATGAATAAATGAGTTGACAGTGTGATATGACTTAGATACTGTTTAAAGCCGTATAGCCGAGCCCCGGCAGCGCAGCCAGTTGAGTACAGGACTTGAGAACACGGGGTTGCTGGTTCGAATCCCCAGCCAGGGCAACTTTTTGCCCAGGATTGATGATAGTCATCGCGACAGGTTAATTCCACTCTCACCGCTGATCATTGTTTCGACGACGATGGTTATGTGTAGGAAAGCAGCCACTGGCTTGGGAAGAATATTGTGCGAAGTATTTGTAAATGAAACTCCAGGAAAGCATGGACAGGTGCATTGGCCGCCGCGATATAACTGTAGTAATCTTGAAAACAACGTTAAACACCATACAGTCAATGTGGTGTAACACCTCTATCTAAACAAAGCCAAGTATGAACGTGCCTTCTTTGTTACGCGTTGGCAAAACTGCAAAACAGAGTGTGTGTTACTTGTATATTTGCATTCACAAGTTGTACGACAACGGTAAAATACCTGTACTTATCACGCGGCTTCCCTTTGATCTGCGGTGTACAGGTAGATTCTAGGCAGTAAGTGACCATCGCAACTCGTTATCTGTTTACACTGATCTAGACTAAACAAATTTTCGACGGTAAAACTATTCATTACGTTACCCTCTCGCTGTCATGTTGACTCTTTCGCTTCCAGCTGAATCCAGTCGGCGTTTTTTGAAGGTTTAACCCTTTACCAAACGACAAAATTTTAGACTAGTCCCAGTTGAAAGCTTTTGCAGACGACGAAAAAAAAAAATGTGACCCAAAGTTTGAAATTTGTGTCTGAAAGGGTAGAAAACATTGTGGGAAAAGGAGAAAATGCTGGTTACCAGCATTTACTCCTTTTCTCACAATGTTTTCTAAAGGTTCCTTTCTCGGGGTCGTTAAAAGTCAACACTGTGTGGTAAAGATTATAGGGAAGGTTCTATAGTAACGTGAAGATGATATTGGTTACAGTTTAGCATGTAGGTAGCGGACCGCGCAGTTCCAAGATTAGGCTTCACGATCTGTGCAGTCTGATCTTGATCTACGCCGTCTGCAAGAGGTATGTAAGTCGTCAATGACAGGGAAAGAGTAAACGAAGTCGACTTGTTGGGATCTAAAAAAATATAAATTCTACTGTAAAAAGAGCTAATTTCTGACCAATGTATAGCGTCAGGCAGCGGACAGCTAAGATTAAGATCAGAATTCACATTTTGTGCAGTGTGATCATGATCTGCATTGCCTGTAAAAGCTTCTCAACCTTTATCCTGCAGAAAAACTTTACTGAAACTTTAAAGCCGAAATTAAAAATCCGAATAATGATATTTTAAACTTATTTATTTTTGGAGAAAAAATATCTCCTTATCGGACAGTGTAGATCCAAGATCAGACTGCATGTTTTGTGCAGTCTGATCTTGATCTACATTGTCCGCAAATGGTAAAGGAGTCGCGCTTAGCAGCTTAAGGGTTAATTTGCTATTGACAGCGAAAGTGTCACCCTTTAACGACATTTGCGAGCTGCTCTTAAGAAAAGATACGATCCATGCACAGACCAAATTCTTGTAGATATCTGAAAGATTTCGGATAGGGTAGATTTTAATCATCCAGTTTGATGACTCCGCGTTTTGTGCAGTCTGATCTTGATCTACGCCGCCCGAAAAGCAATGGTAGTTTTGTGAGACTTTCTATGGATAACGCGTGAATTAACGTAGTCCCGGCTAATCTACAGATATATGCACCAAGTTTTTCCGTGATGACAAGTTCAGCGAAATGATTTCACACATTAAGTTGGCTTAATGTTCTGTAAGTCTACAGTTTGATTGTTTGGTATTTCAGACCGCTGTTCAATGAAATATCAGTTATATTACGGTGATCACTGCAACTATCAAGGCGTTCCTGGAGTTTCTTTATCAAGTACATCGCGCAACCCTCTGGATCACTAGCCCTTAGTCGATACTTAAATTGTCTGTACGGTCAGGGGTCCTGGTCTGTCCGATATTTGGGCCTTTTATTAGCTCACTTGAGCACGAAGTGCTCATGGTGAGCTATTGTGATCGTGCTGTGTCCGTCGTCCGTCGTGCGGTGTGCGTCGTCCGTCGTCAACTTTTTACCTTGTGTACGCTCTAGAGGCCACATTTTCAGTCCGATCCTCATGAAACTTGGTCAGAATATTTGTCTTGATAAAATCTCGGACAAGTTCGAAATTGGGTCATGTGGGGTCAAAAACTAGGTCACTAGGTCAAATCTTAGAAAAACCTTGTGTACGCTCTAGAGGCCACATTTTCAGTCCGATCCTCATGAAACTTTGTCAGAATGTTTGTCTTGATAAAATCTCGGACGAGTTCGAAATTGGGTCGTGTGGGGTTAAAAACTAGGTCACTAGGTCAAATCTTAGAAAAACCTTGTGTACGCTCTAGAGGCCACATTTTCAGTCCGATCCTCATGAAACTTGGTCAGAATATTTGTCTTGATAAAATCTCGGACGAGTTCGAAATTGGGTCGTGTGGGATTAAAAACTAGGTCACTAGGTCAAATCTTAGAAAAACCTTGTGTACGCTCTAGAGGCCACATTTTCAGTCCGATCCTTATGAAACTTGGTCAGAATATTTTCTTGATAAAATCTCGGACGAGTTCGAAATTGGGTCATGTGGGGTCAAAAACTAGGTCACTAGGTCAAATCTTAGAAAAACCGTGTGTACGCTCTAGAGGCCACATTTTCAGTCCGATCCTCATGAAACTTGGTCAGAATGTTTGTCTTGATAAAATCTCGGACCAGTTCGAAATTTGGGTCATGTGGGGTCAAAAACTAGGTCACTAGGTCAAATCTTAGAAAAACCTTGTGTATGCTCTAGATGCCACATTTTCAGTCAGATACTTGTGAAATTTGGTCCGAATGTTTGTCTTGATAAAATCTCGGACGAGTTCGAAATTGGGTCATGTGGGGTCAAAAACTAGGTCACTAGGTCAAATCTTAGAAAAACCTTGTGTACGCTCTAGAGGCCACATTTTCAGTCCAATCCTCATGAAACTTGGTCAGAATGTTTGTCTTGATAAAATCTCGGACGAGTTCGAAATTGGGTCATGTAGGGTCAAAAACTGGGTCACTAGGTCAAATCTTAGAAAAACCGTGTGTACGCTCTAGAGGCCACATTTTCAGTCCGATCCTCATGAAACTTGGTCAGAATATTTGTCTTGATAAAATGTCGGACGAGTTCGAAATTGGGTCATGTGGGGTCAAAAACTAGGTCACTAGGTCAAATCTTAGAAAAACCTTGTGTACGCTCTAGATGCCACATTTTCAGTCAGATACTTATGAAATTTGGTCCGAATCTCGGATGAGTTCGAAATTGGGTCATGGGGGGTCAAAAACTAGGTCACTAGGTCAAATCTTAGAAAAACCTTGTGTGTGCTGTAGAGGCCACATTTTCAGTCAGATACTTGTGAAATTTGGTCAGAATGTTTGTCTTGATAAAATCTCTGACAAGTTTGAAATTGGGTTGTGTGGGGTCAAAAACTAGGTCACTAGATCAAATCTTAGAAAAACCTTTTGTACACTGTAGAGGCCAAGAGGCCACATTTTCAGTCCAATACTCTTGAAAAATGGTCAGAATGTTTGTCTTGATTATATCTTGAAATAGTACGAAAATGTGCCATGTTGGGTCAAAAACTAGGTCACCAGGTCAAATCTAAGAAAAACGTTGTGTATGCTCTAGAGGCCATATTTTCTGTCCAGTACTCTTGAAAGTTGGTCAGAATGTTTGCCTTGATAATATCTCTGACTAGTTTGAAAATGGGTCATGACGGGTGAAAAACTAGGTCACTAGGTCAAATCTTAGAAAAACCTTGTGTATGCTCCAGAAGCCACATTTTCTGTCTAATACTCTTGAAAGTTGGTCAGAATGTTTGTCTCGATGATATCTCAGTAGCATTTGAAAATGGGTCATGTGGGGTCAAAAAACTAGGTCACCTGGTCAAATCTTAGAAAAACCATGTGTACACTGTTGTGGCCACATTTTTTGTTCAATACTCTTTTAAAGTTACTCAGAATGTTTGCCTTGGTAATATCTTGGATGAGTTTGAAAATAGGTCATGTTGGGTCAAAATCTAGGTCACTAGGTTAGATCTTAGAAAAGCCTTGTGTACGCTGTAGAGGCCACATTTTCAGTCCAATACTCTTGAAATTTGGTAAGAATGTTTGTCCTAATGATATCTTGGACCAGTTTGAAAATGTGTTATGTTGGCTGAAAAACTAGGTCACTAGGTGAAATCTTAGAAAAACTTAGTGTATGAATGACTCTCAGAAAGAAGCCTTTTGAAAACACTCTTTGAAAATGAGAAAATGCTGGTATCCAGCATTTTTTCCCTTTTTCACAATGTTTTCTACCCCTTTGAGAGACCAGTCCCACAGCTTGATCCACATATTATTTGTTTTATGCAGAAGGTTCAGACTGATGAGTTTAAAATTTTATTGTTTGGTAATACATATATCTCACAAGACGTTGGAAATTGGTTGTGCTTGGTCAAAAGGCTCAGGTGAGCGACTCCAGGGTCATCATGGCCCTCTTGTCTCCATTTTGTGCTGAAAAAAATTTCATGCAGACACATCCGATGTAATGTGAAATAAAGAAATACACTCAGGTTTAAAAAGCCGTTATAAGTGCTAAAAAAACTCTGTAAAGGACAATTTCTCCCGGTTGTGCAATGTTTTCAAAAGTAGTCTGATGTCAGACGCTAAGTCAGGGCTGCTGAGGTTGATGTAGGAAAATCTAGTGGTGATACTGGGCAATGCCAGACGGCTCCAGGGCCGGCTGTAAAAGCGTTTGTCATTCAGACATTACAGATCTAAATGCAACTGTATAACGCGCATTTCATTTGGCAAGCATGAATGCATTTCTATAAAGGATGTGAAACTGCAATTGTAAGATGATAATCTCCTATCTTCACTTGATCTAAGTACGTTTAGCTTAAAATTGAATTAGCCAGCCCCTACACGTGTTAAAAAAAAGATAAAGAAAAACTTTCAATTTGCCCCATAGCTAGCCCAAATTAATTCGATAGCTTTATCGGAAGTGGGTGGGGGTTCCGCTGCTACCTACACAAATCAGATTTTTCTCCCGAGGTCTAACCTAAACATTTCCGCTGCTTTACTTCAGGTAGCGGACAGAGTAGATGCAAGTTCAGGCTGCAGGTTTTGTGCAGCCTGACCATGATCTACGCCGCCCATAAAAGATACGTACTAGTCTATGTGATGCTATTGGCAGTTGAAAGAGTCGCTACAGTGTGTCGTTAGTATGAATTTACGACCGTGTTTTGTCTTCTTTTTCATTGAAGACAGCAAGACGGAAGATTGACTTTAATAGTTTCGGAGAGCAGCTGATGACAAGGACACATGAATCATCCTCTGTGAAAAGGGGGCCTTAATGCATCTGCAAAAAGTATCGACCCATGTCAGCCTGCGCCGTCCGCGCAGGCTGATATGGTTCGAAACCTTTTGCTACGAGTCAATTTTCTGCATGCCCAAGGACCACTTTTCCTCCAGATTCAGTCAATCGTTAGACTAAGTAGATTTTTTTGTGGATCCATAATTATGGGATGACTTGCTTGGTATAGTACATGACGGAGATGCATTAAGCCCCTTTTTGCCAGAGCATGACTGTTATATATTGTCAAGCTAAATTCTTAAGTTAGGGGCGTGGGAAATGATAGGACAGGTTCACTGGTGACTGTTAGGTTAAACGAAGATACTAACGAGTACATTGCAAGTCACTATAACTATGTGCTTTGCAAACTTATTTTGAGCTATGCTGTGGCAAAAGGGGGCTTAATGTATCTTTGGATCAATGATACCAAGCAAGTCATCACATAATTATGGATCCATAAAATCCATTTTGTATTACAGCTGACTGAATCATGAGGTAGATTGATCCTTTGGCTTGCAGAAAATTTACCAAAAGCAAAATGTTTCGGTCCAGGTCATCCTGCGCGGACTGCGCAGGCTGACCTGGGTCGATACTTTTTTGTAGATGCATTAAGCCCCTTTTTACAGAGTATGGCTCATTTATAATACCGTTTAAATATTCGTGCAGTGGTAGCTTCGTCAACAATAAAAACCTATTAACAATGTCTACAATCTCCCGCCTATATAAGATGATTAATACATTCCATTTGACTGCAGGTTCAAGGAAAGAGATTTTATCTTTCTAGATATTATTGAAATGAAAAGTACGGGGGGAGGGGGGCGGGGTTGTTTACAGACTGATCAGGTAGGATAGATAATTACACCATTGGATTACGAAATAAACACGATGAACCTATCCAGTGTATTTTCAAGAATATTTTGGCAACATGGCCACGATATTGCACAAAACATCGGACCTGAATATCTAAGATCAGAATATCACGTTTGATCTTGCCTGCACTGTATACAAAAGTCTTTTCATCTGTTCATTTACTTGTTCTTTCAACTAAAATATTGCTACGTAAATCCTCGTAATGATATTCGTAATAGGAGACAGGAGTAAAGATTATACATACACCTACGGTGCTTGGTATTTATTGAGAGAGAGACAGAGAGACAGACACACACACACATCATGGAGACAGAAAAATGAAAAGAACACAGCTAACGATGCTCAATTGTAGTTCAGATGGACTGCACCAGAAAGTAAACAAAACTCATAGAACATTAGTGTTTTTTTTTCCTCTTGCAGTGAAAATACTGTCTGCTTGAATTGCTAACTATGAAACAACGACATTTTCCTGAAATGTAAAAGAACCAGATCTTCCGACATCAGAGTGGTAAGCGTGGGAATAACTAACATGATATCGGAATTTGTAAATAAAAGATCAACTACATTTCGTATACAGTCTGGTCCTGATCTACGTCACAATAACCAAAGTTGTGCTTTGAGCTCAACAGGTTACGTCGTGTGAAAGCATCAGTTTATTCTTGTCTATTAGCCCTTATCTTGCTAAATAAAAAGAAATGAAAGTTTCAAACCGATAGTATAAACCCAAATTTTCCAATTTCAAAAGTATTTTTGGAGGAAAGATATCTCCTCATCGGACAGTGTAGATCCAAGATCGACTGCACGTTTTGTGCAGTCTGATCTTGATCTACGTTGTCCGCAAAAGGTCAGTGAGTCGTGCTTAGCAGTCTAAGGGTTACATCAACATACAAAATTTTATAGCTGTAAAACCACATGAGGACTTTTCTCTTATTTTTCCCTTTGGACGATTTCCACATTTCACATCAGTGGGCAACAATTTCTCTTTTCCCACAATGTTTGCTACTCTTTGAAAGAACAATTGCATAATTTGTCCCACATCTTATTCTGCCGTCTGCAAAGCCTTCATTATTGACGAGTCTAAAATTTTGTTAAAAAATGAAAAAAAAAAAGTAGTTTGAGTTTCCTTACAAAAAGTTCATCAGAACATTCCACCTATACATGCGTAAAGGAAGAAAAAACGCATCAAGTCTCTCTTTACAAAAACTTGATTGTTTTTTATAGCGACAGTACTTATAACTGTTTGGAACGTATAATTAGTTACAACTGTTTGGTTTTGTGAGTAGAGGTCGTATTGTTCTGTTTTCAATTTGCGTTTCCTTTCACAAAAAAGTTTCATAATAGCCCTCATTTATCCAAAAGAAGTAACCCCCTATTCACATTGCCAAGTGGGCGGCACCGTGTCGAAATGCTTTGAGCACAGTTTGAAATAACTCAGAACAGCTACAGCCAATCTTCTAGAATACTTTCATACCTCTGTGCTCTCTGTCTCTCACTATCAGTTTGTCTGTGGTAAACATTTTGTTTATCTGTTCTCTCTTTGTCGTCTAGTATTATTATTATTCCAGTTAGGAAAAAAAAATAACCAATAACAGAGTTCCAGAGAGAGGTAGTGATTTTGATTTCAAAATTGAAAATATTAATCATTCTCCACTAAACCCTATGTTATGGGTACTCATTAGTATCATCTCATCGAGACAATTCTAATAAGTACCCACAACATAGGGTTTGGAGGAGAAATAATGGATTAAGAATACCATCACACCCTCTTATCTGGAGCTCTGCAATAAGAAATGGTCCGAACGCACATAACCGATACAAATAACAATCACGTTACTCAATGCCTACGCAACGAAACATAATAATTTCAGGTGCTTTTCCGGGCAGTTTATATCATAGAACGTGCAGTCTAGGTTTTTCGATAGTTTTTAAGATATTCTTAAGATACGCTTGACACTGGGATACCGTTGTCTCTTTCCCTTACTGTGTGCGAGCATAGGCACATCACTTTCTTAACGATTAAACTGTTTTACTCCTATAGTGTATAACAATGTTAGGATACAATGTCTTACAGCAATGGTAGCTATAGCTAACATGGCGCCCACAGGGATAAACACTGGATTATAATCCCAACGCCTTTGCACATTCTTTGAAGACATCTACGACTTAATCATGAATTTAAATGGTTTTACTGTTTGTTTCTTTTCAACGAATCTCACGATCTTTTTTGTCCATATAAAGGAATGCTCTTGGTTGATGGACAAGTGTCCTATACGAAGCTTGTTTCCTTAATATCTCCGCACAATCTAGGGAAAGTGCGTATATATGTTTTTTTTTTTTTTTTCTTTTGGACCTTTTTCTTTTCCAGGAAGTGTTTCTCCTGTGTACTATTTATAATAATTCATAAATGTATTCCGAGCTACTTAGCTCGACAAAAATACGTGTAGACTTGTTCAAAGTGAAGGCATCTGCAGACGACAATTTAAATGTGACTCAAACGATGGAATTTGTCTCTGACATGGTAGAAAATATTGTGGGAAAAGGAGAAAATGCTGGTTACCAGCATTTTCTCCTTTTTACATGATATTTTCAAAAACCTTCTTTCTCAGGGTTGTTAAAACGCTCGGGGTTTTGTGGGTAAAGGGTTAACATGGAACATGCCATTAGAACAGAAGCATGGATTGAATAGGCATAATTTTCAGGGAATTTATCTTGAGGACCTTGAATATACTTATGAACCGGTGAGCCCACCATTCCCTTTCCCTGCTCCCTTCTCCTCACTGAACTTGTTGGGACCCCTTCTGACGCACTCTTGCCACTCCTATAAACATTACCCGTATACTTTCCAGGACCAAAGTGTATCGCCTTCAATTTTCATTGGTGTATAACGAAGACGGGTCTTGAAACAACACCCGAAGAAAAGAGTTCCGGAAATTACCACTGAGAAACGTCATTAAACCCCTTTGCGTGCCAGATAAATGTAAAATACCTTCTCAGTTGGTCCAATGAGACGCTGTGATACAAAAATGCGATTAAACCCGTTCGCGTGCCGCATAAATGTAAAATACCTTCTCAGTGGTCCAATGAGACGCTGTGATACAAAAATGTCATTAAACCCCTTCGCGTGCCAGATAAATGTAAAATACCTTCTCAGTTGGTCCAATTAGACGCTGTGATACAAAAATGTCATTAAAACCTTTTGCGTGCAAAATGATATAAACCATTTTAGTAGGAAGACCACGATATTGCAGTCCTAATTTTATTTTTTTCGTTTTGGCTAGACTTTCTTACAAAGTATTAGCCAGTGTCCACGTACGTTTGACCTTGGATCTACTTTGTGCGTTAAAACGACCATAAAAGTCCTCGTAGATACTGGCGGTTGTGAAATTGCGATTCATGATGCGCTGGTTCGTATAATGCTTTGCACCTCTTTTCTGTATTATTCTTGCTCTTTTCATATCCATACATCTAAAGCAACCCTTGTTCATCTATAAGATAAATTGGTCACAACGTGACAACATTTTAAACTTGTCTATGTTGAACGCATCAGCAGATGACGGGTCGCAAATGAAAGTAAATTCCCTGACAGAATAGAAAACATTGTGGAAAAAAGAGAAAATGCTGGTTACCAGCATTGTCTCCTTTTCCCATGATATTTTCAAAATGCGTCTTTCTCGGGGTTGTTAAAACTCCAGATTGTTTGGTGAATGGTTAAGGTTCTGTTATGTATTTCGCAATATTTTTCTTCTCTATTTTCAGCACATCAACCTATAATACCGAATCGTGTTACCTACTATTTGATTTATATATCTGTTTGAGATAATTACAAAACGAAGTATCAAATTTCTACTTTTTTCGCTTTTCAGTATATTTTGTTTCGTCTCCCATTGACAAAAGATTAAAGTATAAAGATATATTATAGCCAATATCTAAACAGCTTATCACAAATGTAGATTTTGTTGGGTGCACTGGCGTTAAATGGCGATTTTGTGACTGAAACCAGTAAAAGGAGAAGAAGAAAGAGTAGACTAAGGTCAGGCTGCACGTTTTTGCGGACTGGTGCTGGGCTATAAGCTCCTCAACATAAACCCAACGATTTTTTTTTTATGCAATTTGCGAAGATGATAGCATGTCGGTTTACTCGTATAAAGGACACCAGTTGATATACATTTTTTTATGTATAAGTTTTGAAAATGAAAAGTTCATCGAGAGAAAACGTGCATTTAGAGACTCAGAATCAATTCCAAGTTTCGTGAATGTCTTCCGGTCGAAAATGCAGTGACAAGTTTCCGTACTTGTAACTCTATCGTATGTACAATTCGCTCTAAGACCGTTCATTCGCCTCTCCATTTTACATCTGTGATTATTAAATCTTATTATTAAGTGTTTATTATCAAGAAGCTTCAAGAAGTTTTTGTACTGTAATGAAAATATTTGCAATATTTCAGTCAAGTAGTTTCGACATAACCCATATTCATTGGAAGCCGGCTCTTGAAGCCAGCTTCCAGTAGGAATGTTTTTTTTTTATGCGCATGGGAATTTCGGGATACATCATTGCACAACTTTTCCGACATATTCACTCAAATAATTTTAATAGTATGTTGCTATTAGGCTCAAAATTATGCATTTTTTTTTTTGTATGTACTATTGAGATGAATTTCGAGCATGAAAAGTACAGATCTCGTAATAACTGATTAATGACTGATCCCACAGGCAGCGTAACACTTCTTAAACTAGTATAGACTGGTTACCTCCCCTGATACTACTATACGTGTAATACACGATACAACAGGGAACCAGTTTAAAACTAGTAGATTAGCGCAATGTTACTCTTTTTTTTTTTGTGCTGTTCACATAAATTGCCAGCATGAAAAGTACAGATTTTGTCTTGCACGCTAAATGACCTTAGCTGTCGATGCGCCGTAAAACCCCATTCCTTTCTTCGTTATCCATGCTATTACACTGTAATGATTAATATGATTTGTATAATCAATCTTACTTAAAGCTGCTCTACTACAGATTTTCATAAAAATTATACAAAGAGAGATTATTAACTTGATAATCAGTATTTGCTATCTTTTCCATAAGGGAAGCTTGCATTTCCAGTTTGCTGAAGGGTACATGCTTTTAAACTGCTAGCAGTAATTTACTTTATTTAAAATAAGAATAAACCGTTACTAGACACGTGATTTTTCATATTCCTAAAGGTATTTTCATTGCCAATTCATGTCATTCTTCTAACTTTAGACATTTGAAGAGAGACAAGTTAGAAATTTGTAAATTGAAAAAAAGAAATATTTGTCCACAATCTTTAGTAAAGCAGCTTTAAAGTGACCACCTCTATTTGCATGAAGCCCTAAGAATTGAAAGTCCCCGTTGAAAAAAAAAGACTTAGTGTTGAACAAGACAACACCACTTCTTGATTTTTTTTTGTCTAAACCCTATGCTGTATGTAGTTGTTTATCTTGATCTTTGAATCTAAATGTAATTACTTCTTTCCCTAAAAATACTTTCATTTCCATTCCACAGTGTTTAAGATTTTGTCTTCTGGTAATACGTAAAAACATACTCCTACCAAAACTGTAGCCAACTGCTTTTTTATAGTCATTGCATTTCAAATCACTTCAAAGCCATAATTTCAGATTTGTGCCAAGTTTGCAGTTACAGAAACAATAGACAAAACCGATTAAACGCTGGATAGGTGTTTGATAATGTTTCTTAAGAAAAACACCCTATGCATCGAAGTGATATAACAAGTAAACTAACAAAAGTTGTTTGGTGTTGCTTTTGTCTCGCAAGTCAAGCTAACACCAAGACTGGTCGGGTATGTGTGTGATAACCGATGTGCTATTCAAGGTCTAATCACAAAATTGCCCACAAAGCACCTTATTAATAAGATAAGCGAGTTATTGCTAAAGCACCTTCCTCATTGATGGTAACAAAAAAAATTGCCGGCTTCTTTGATGCTATGCATCAAAAATTTGTCATGTTATATCTGGTTCATATTTTTTCACTATGGAAATTGAAATGAGCCATGTTCTGTGGAAAGGGGGCTTAATGCAACTGCGAAAGTAGTCTGCGCAGTTCGCTATCGGTCCATTTTCAATGTGTCAAAGGAGCAGTCTACCTCATGGTTCAATCGGTTGTTAGACAAAATGAACTTTATGGATCCATGATCAAGTAATGACTTACTTGGAATCATGGATCTATGAGATGCATTAAGCCCCCTTTTACTAGAGCCTTGGTTCAAATATAAGGCGTTTCCATAGTAAAATACAATTCAACCAGGATTAACTGCACCAGTGGTGCCCTAGCCTGGAGCATCCGGGATAAAAAAAAAAAGTTGCCAGGTCGCTCTATCTTTTGTTTTACTTTTTGCCTGATTTTAAATTCCCTTTTTCTGTAATACAAAATTAGCCATCCTTTCGTTAAGGGGGCCTGCTGTTGTCGTAAACAAAAATTTATTGTAAAACACTGACAAATGCATCTAATTATATTTGAGCCATGCTCTAGCATAAGGGGGCTTAATGCACCTCCCTGATGCACTATACGAATCAACTTATCACTTAATTATGGATCCATAATGGCCTTTTTCTTTAACAGCTGACTCAATCATGAGGTAGACTGGTCCTTAGACATACAGAAAAATGACCAATAACGAAAAGTTTTGGCCCAGGTCAGTCTGCGTGAATTGCGTATGCTGGCCTTGGTCGATACTTTTCGCAGATGTATTAAGCCCCCTTTTCACACAGCGTGGCTTTTTTCTTTGCGCGCATAAAGAAACTGTGCGCTTACATAATGCACTTCAGTGTAAATCATTTTTTAACATGGTGAGATTTTAAAAATCTGAATAGCCTCCTTTAAAGAGAACCCGAATATCACGTTAGAAAGAGAAACACAGAATGTTGGTACAGAAAAAAAGACAGAGAGAGGGGAAATCCCTCACAATTCCAGAAGGGGAATACTTACAGAAAACAAAAAGAAACTTCCCCGGAATTTTTGTGAGTCATCGTGTGTGGGCGATGACGCAGTTACTGCATTCTTGGGACATATAGTACAATTGTACGAATAAAAAACACAGATTTTTTTTCTTCACTTTTTCCTGCAGGATAAAGGTTTAGACTGCTGGAAAATTAAGCATTTTGCAGACGAGGAATATCACTCAGATGAAGGTATTTGTCATAGATAGGGTAGTAAACATCGTGGGAAAAGGAGAAAACGCTGGTTACCAGCATTTTCTCCTTTTCCCACGATGTTTTCAAAAGCTTTTTTTTCTGAGGGCCGTTAAAACTCGGGACTGTGTGGTAAAGGGTTGATAAAATACGGATTTATCTACTGAAGGTAAAAAAACATTATGATCGCATATGAACTTCTTTAGTGCATCTTTTTGCAATCGTTTGAACGTCTAGAAATCCCCACTGTTACGTTATTTAATTTCATGTGATTGGCGCCATGTGCATCGTGATTATGAATAACTACAGAAATCAAAGTGTATGATTTGTTTGATTGTACGGTGTTTTACTCCGTTTTCAATATTATTGCAGTTATATTGAAGCGGCCAGTACATCTATCCATGCTTTCCTGGAGTCTATATAACCAATGTCTTGTGCAATATTCTCACACGGCCAGTGCATGCTTTCCCACACAACCATCGTCCACTCGTCACAACTTGGCCGATTCCGTACCTACACCTAACCTCGTCCGTATGAAGGAGGTTTCCATTTTGAACTACCAATCACATTATCTTAAACATGGCGGCGCCCGTGTAAATCGCTTAACAACGACATGAACATCCACGGTGAAGTTATTCATATCTATTGATCTGTCGATGAAAGCTGCCAACGGAATCGATAAACCACGCTAAAAATTGAATGTACAAACTGTTTGCCGACGGAAATATTCTTAGAAAGATATCGATAGAAAACTGACTCGTGTTTTCTTTTTTAAGAGGAGCCTTACAATTTTAACAACGGTAAAACGGTGTACTTCCGGCGAAGAAATGTACCTTGTAGGTACATATCAAGCTACGTGATGCAGCCGAGGGACTACCGGTATTACAGGATCACCCGAGGTTTGCCGAATGAACCATCGTCATAACACTGATCGGCGGTGACGACATATTCTTACACTCGCCTGTATTGTAAGCATTTGTAGACGACAAATTAAATGTCGCTTTGATGATGGAATTTGTACTAGATAGAGTAGAGAATAATTCTGGGAAAGGAGAAATGAAGGTTACCAGCATTTTCTCCTCTTTTCACAATGTTTTCGAAAACCCTCTTCTTTAGGGACATTTAAAAACGGGATTGTTGATTAGGAGATTAAAAATTTGTAATAGGAAATCCTGGCTCGACCCCCACCCCCTCTTGCTGCGGTACTTATGTGGGAGTGTCCGTGGGCAAGCACAGCATACTAGTGAAATGCAGGATAGACATGAAGAAGCAAGCCGTCCCTATTTATAAATTAATCCTTTCCCACACAATCCCGAGTTTTTTCGACCTTTCGGAATTAGGCTTTTGTAAATATTGTGCGAAAAGTAGAAAATGCTGCTAACAAGCGTTTTCTCCTTACTTCCAGAATTTTTTTCTACTATTTTGAAGACAAATTTCAGATTGTGAGTGGCATTCACTCCGTCGTCTACAAATACTATCAATTTGGACAAGTCTAAAATTTTGATGTCTGGTAAAGACTTAAATGAGATACCACAAAAAGCAAGGCAAAACGCTAAATAAAGCAGATAAAAAGAGCAAAGGTCGTGTTCACCCAGACAAGGTTACGTTGTTTGAAGAGAGCCCGGTGTAAGTCACGGTTAATTTCCTTGACTGATTGACCCTGTTCATTTCGATATCTATTGACCCATCGTTGTATTAACCTCTCAATAGACTAATTACCTCTATCAGGATCAGTCCTTATCAGATATTAGCAGATTGTTGTCCCTTTTCCCAATTGAACCATCATCATACAGGCAGTCGTGTCGATATACTTGAGCCATGCTCTGGCAAAAGAGATTTAATGTATCTCCGTGATGCATTACACCAAGCAAGTCATCTCATAATTATTGACCTTTAAAATCTAGTTTGTCTAACAACTGACTGGATCTGGAGATAGAGTGGTCCTTCGACATGAGAAAATTTACAGTTAGCAAAAAGTTTCGATTCATGTCAGCCTGCGCGCACTGCGCAGGCTGACATGAGTCGATACTTTTTGCAGATGCATACATTAAGCCCCCCGACCTTTTTACAGAGCATAACTCATATACATGTACTTGTTTGAGGTACAACTGAATGTACGATAAAAAGAGGCATATATATATAATACATACTCAATGAAAAGGAAGCTAAATGCTTCTGCGAAAACTATCGACCCAGGTCAGCCTGCACAGTCTGTGCAGGCTGACCTTGGCCGAAACTTTTCGCTATTGATCAATTTTCTGTATGTCAAAGGACCAGTCTACCTCATGATTCAGTCGGTATGTTAGACAAAATGGACTTTATGGATCCATGATCATGTGATGACTTGCTTGGTATCTTGCATCACGGAGATGCATTAAGCCCCCTTTGCCAGAGCATGGCTCATATGTATTTAAAGAAAAGGAAAATACCGTTTATTACAATGTAGGAAACATACTTACTGGGGACAGGGGAAATGACTTGTAACGCGTCAATGCTCCTTTTCACACAATCTTTTTTAAATCCTTTTTAATGTAGGGGCACCTAACCTCGGACTTTTTAGAGAATGGGTTGTATTTCTTGAGGGAATGAATTAACCCATAAAGCGTTGGAACCAACTTAAGTTGCTCTTGCGGACAGCGTAGATCAAGATCAGACTGCACTGAACGTGCAGTCTGATCTTTGATCTACACTGTCCGCTACGTTGTTACTCATTCTGGCGAAAACAACCTTGAAATGACAATATTTTGGATGTTTTTTCCTAATTGGAAAGGACCATTTCATTAATTCAGCGCTCTAAGGGTTAAGCTTGCACGTCTAAGCCCAACAAACGGATTTGGATACCAAAGACGATAACTGTTCGGCTGAATTCTTTCTATCTCAATATCTACGTAAAAAAAGCCCACAACGAAAGTGTATGTAACAGAATGAAAAATGAAAGATACACCATTGTTCGTGTCAGTTACATAAATTCCAGCGGATGTACAAGTATGGTTACAAGCACAAAAGAGAACGTCGACATTCTCTGTAACACACTCTGCATTTATCAATATGACTTAGATACAACTCTTTCAGCACCAAAATGTGTGAGCCATGCTCTATGAAAAGGGGGCTTAATGCATCTGCGAAAAGTATCGACCCAGTTCAGCCTGCGCAGTCCGCGCAGGCTGACCTGTGCCGAAACTTTTCGCTATTGGTCAATTTTCTGTATATCCAAGGACCAGTCTACCTCAGTGTTCAGTCGAATTGTTAAAAAAACGTGGCTATTATGGATCCATAATTATGTGATGGCCTGATTGGTTTCATGCATCACGGAGATGCATTAAGCCCCCCTTTGCCAGATCATGGCTCATATAAACTCGACCTCTTTCGACCACGGAAAATACAATGCGATGACACTTAGACAGATTTTTTATCTTAGAGGCTTGACTGAATAAGCGGAAAGCATAGACCCAAGGTCAGACAGCACATTCTGTGCAGTCTGGTCTTGATCAATGCCGTCCGCCAAAGTATATAATTTCACCTATGGCGCTGAAATGTTTAAATCTAGTCTCTGGCGACCTATTGATCTAGCCCTTTCCCAATCCCCTTCTTAACCCTTTCCCAAACAAGCCCTGGTTTTCACGTGTCTGCAGTACAAGTCTTTTGAAAACACTGTGGGAAAAGGAGAAATTGCTCGTAACGAGCAATTTCTCCTTTTCCCTCAGTGTTTTCTACCCTTTTTGAGAACTTTCTGCCATTTTCATCAAATTCAAACTTGTCGTCTGCAAACTCTTTCAATTTGGACCAGTCCAAAATTTGTCGTTTGGGAAAGGGTTAATGACCCTGAATGAGAGGACCATTACAAGCATCATTGGAAAAGGACAAATACTGGTAAAAACCATTTCTCCCTTTCCAAAAATGTATATTCTATCCTATCAAAGATAGATCCCATCGTTTGAGCCTCATTAATTTTATTTGTCGTCTGCAAATGCTTTCAATATTGACTAGATCGAGTCTTAAATGTTTGGTACAGAGATAAAATTAGAGGGCTTATCTTGATAGATCTACATAATATAATATGATATCGCTTGATTCTGGAATTGTCATTTATTTATGACGAGTGATCCAATCATTACAGGACAGTGCGCTCTACAGGGGCCAAATCAAAATATGATAATGCCCTCAAGTATGTAAAATCTGGGTCTTATTTTTAACCAACTTAACGAAACTTGTAACTGAATATTCCATGATAATACTCCATCTGATAGCTAGTTTTGTAATATAGATACAGAACAAAATCTAGAATGGTTGGTGAATACGGCATTAGCTGACGTCAGTAACAGTGTCCCTATCAAATTCGAGCGTGTTTCTTTCGGATAAGGTTTGAACTAGGGTGGGGATTACAACGAGCAATGACATACGTACGTTCAAATGATCAGCAGCGACCCAAGCAGTGACCAATACAGCTAATTGTGCAGATTGAACCGGCCATTGATGTGTATATAGATATAATTGCAGAGATGCGTTTTTGTTATGACCCGGCTGTGAAATGTACTGATGTAATTTTGTTCTCCATTAGGACACTACACTTGACCTTTAAAACGATGAAATTGCAAAAAAAAACTTCAATCCGCTGTCACATGCGCCAATTTTGTACTCTTTCACGTGAAGTACATTTCAAAACCTGATCAAACGTCAAGATATCTATCTGAAATGATTGCAAACAGAAAACTAGCCCAGTTTGAGAAATGTCAGCATTTGTTACATTTTTAGCTTGTCTGTTTTCGAAGAAAACGCCGAGGTATTGTCATAGCCCAGGCGTCGTCTGCGTTGTCGTCTGCATCGAGGTGCGAAAACTTTGACATTTTGTAATATCTGTTATTACTGAAGATATTTGCTTCAAACCTGGACAAGTTGTTTATTATCAACTGGGGAACCTATACATCAAGAGCAGGTAACCATCAGATTATTTTTGACAGAATTATACCCCTTTTTCGACTTAGAATTTTCACTGAAAATAAAGCGACTGCAGTCGAGCGTTGGCACCCGCATGCGGTGCTTTTATTTATTCTCAGGGGTGAAATATACATGAGCCATGCTCTGTGAAAAGGGGGTTTAATGCATCTGCAAACAGGCTTACCTGGGTCGATAATTTTTGCTATGGGTCAATTTTCTACATGTCAAAGGATCAGTGTACCTCATGATCTCTTCGCCTGATGGATTCGTAATCATAATGATGACTTGCTTGGTATCATGCATGGCTCACAGGTAATAAAATGAATTATTTCCACAAAGTTAACTCTTCCGGCGCCACATGAATGAAGTGGACCTCTTCGACGGCTGAAAATATAACCCACCGAAAATTATAAGCCTTTGTCTTACAGACTTGACTTAACCGACAGACGGTGTTGATCCAAGATCAGACTGACCACCGTCCGCAAAAGCCATGTTTTCTTCTATGTTGCTGAACGGGAAAATCAATAGACTGCTTTGTAAGTGAAATAGACATTATTCAGGTAAGAGAGAAAAGACCAAAAATTTGCCAAGTCAGCTGTTTTCAGTCGGATATCTTCCAGGGTATCTCTTCAAAGAGTTGACGTCATTCTGTGTAATTATACCCCGCACCTACGAAGTAAATTTGGGTATACTGGTTTCAAAATGTCTGTCTGTCTGTCCGTCCATCCGTCCGTCTGTAGACTTTGGGTCAAAGGTCAAGGTCATAGATGAACTTTGTTTGAATTTTTCTTTCGTGCTGTAACTTTTTTACCAAGGACCCTGAAACTCTATACAAGTGTTGCTCATGACCCAAGGCGGTGCCCTGTTGTTTCCGGGTCACATGGGCCAAAGGTCAAGGTCACTGGTGATCTTTGTGTTGAAAATCATTTCCGTTCTCTGATTGTGCTGCTACAGTGACAAGGTACTTATGGGAGTATTTGTCCGCTTTGCGACAGTTCTAGTTACCATTAATTTTACTTTATTCCAGCCAGCTAAAGTTTTAGAATATGGATAAAACTTTATATAATACAACGTGGATAAATATAGTGGAGTGGATAAACAGTTTAACATCACAAAGATGAATATAGAAGAGCAGGGATATTACAGTAGAGTCTGGATTATTTGAAAGAATATCATTTTCTGCACGGATTTACAATATGCTGTATATTGCAGTAGCAATATGCCAACAGCGGTTCTGTCGATGTACGAGTATAATAGCCAATATCTGAACAGTTTATCACAAATATAGATTTTGTTGGGTGCACTGGCGTTAAATGGAGATTTTGTGACTGAAACCAGTAAAAGGAGAAGAAGAAAGAGTAGTCTAAGGTCAGGCTGCACGTATTTGCAGACTGGTGCTGGGCTATAAGCTCCTCAACATAAACCCATCGTTGCGTCATGATGGCGGAAAAAGGGTTACAAACTCCATCCTGGGGACGTTAGTAAATTGATGTGAAATTGGTTTGTGACTGGCAATTTTGCAAAATTCATCGTGTCTAAGCCAGCAATCAGCCAATAAAGTTATCATACCAACAAGATGTTCGGCACTTAGTACCTCTTTTTTTCCGCCATTTATAGAATTAACTGAACCAATGTAAATATGCTTTTTGATAATATTTGCATGCAAAAGTGTCCTGTTTATGGCCAATGAATTTTGTAGCCGACTGCCATAAATCATTACCAAAATTTTAGACTTCTCCAAATTGAAAGCATTGGCAGACAACAAAATAAATGAAACTCAAGTCAGAGGGTTTTGGTATTAAAGGGTATAAAAACAACGTAGGGAAAGGAGGAAATGCTGGTTAACCGCATTTTCTCCTTTTCCCACAATAATTTCGAATGCCTCTCTCTTTGATGTCGTTAAGCACGGGATTATTTTGTAAATGGTAAATAAAGTCGACTGTTCAACCCTTAAAGCGCCTTTAACGACTACAGTAGCCTTTGCGATCAGTGTAGATCAAGATCAGGCAGTACAAAACGTGCAGCCTGATCTCTGATCTACACTGTCCTCTATGCTGGAACACTATAGACCAAAGCAACCATGAAATCGCAATGATTTGGGTCATATTTCTAGGATAAAAATGTCTTTTGTGTTTATCCGGCAAAGGTTAATTTGTAACATAACATTTCCTAGTATTCCACTCTAAGTCGAAGAGTTGATGGTACTAACAAGATGTTTCTCGATTGGTATAATTGTTTGTTTATGCGATAAATTTATCTCAGGAATTTTATCTGGGTGTATGTGTTAAGGAATTAAGTTCAACCTAGCAAAGCACCTGTTTTATGGCAGACTACTGGAATGATAACGAGATGATAAATGCAGATTGTACAATCTATATTCCTCGCGATAATGATAGCTTCAAAATATGTACGAGGATTTTTCTGTTAACCTTTTACCAGATAATCCCGTGTTTTGGCGATCCTGAAGATAAGGCTTTTGAAAACATTGTGGGAAAAGGAGAAAATGCTGGTAACCAGCATTTTCTCCTTTACCCACAATGTTTTTTAATCTTTCAAAAATTGAAATAATCATTTGGGCCACGTTTAATTTGTCGTCTGCAAATACTTTCAGTATGGACAGGTCTAATTTTTAATCGTCTGGTAAACTGTCAAGTAAATACCCCCTACAACAAATTTGCAAGTTTTGAAAATGCTATACGGAATGGAGAGCAATTTCTCCTTGTATTACAATGGTTTCAAAACTGAAAAATACGTCTGTAGGAAGTGTGTGTTTAGGAATCTGCTGCTGCCTTTTTTTTCTTTAACCATACCATGGCTTTCGTCATGCATTTGGGGCATGCTCTGTCAAAAGGGGCTTAATGCATTTTCAAAAAGTATCGACTCCGGTCAGCCTGCGCAGTCCGCGTAGGCTGACCTGAGTCGAATTTCATCGCTTGAGGTAGATTCTTCTCGTGCCAAAAGACGATTCTACCTCAGGTTTCAGTCGGTTGTCAGACAAAATGGATTGTATGAATCCATGTATAATTATGTAACGACTTGCTTGGTTTTATTCATCACGGATATGCATTGAAACCCCTTTTCCCAGAGTATGGCTCATTTTTAAGTTACCCTATCTCACATTCAGTACTATTCTTTATGCCTCTATGCATTTATAACGTTTGAAAACATTGTTTGGAAAAAAAGAGTCAGCAAGTCTCCATACCATTCAACAAAATACTTTCTCCTTTCCTTTGTATGTCACTTATACGAGTATCTGGCACATCTGAGCCTTAAGGCTGCTGCTAACCGCCTGTCAATACGCATTTGTGTACAGCGTAGATCAAGATCAGGCCGCAGAGAACGTGCAGTCTGATCTTAAATCTACACTGTTAGGTATGATCATGTAGTACATGTATGTTCGGCAATAGGAATCTTGTACCTGCTATGTTTGAGTTTTAGCTATTCGCTTGAAAGATTACTTTAATTTAATTAGGGGTTTAAGAATGAAAATAGCAAAATTGCTAGGTAATTAGTGCGGTAAAAGCGCGATTTCTTCCGGGATATGCTTTACTGTGAAAGAGTAAATTTACATGTATTCTTTCATCATCATAGCTAAACCGTTAGTCATCCACATAAAATAGTGGTTAACCCTTTCCCAAACAAGCCCTGGTTTTCACGTGTCTGCAGTACAAGTCTTTTGAAAACACTGTGGGAAAAGGAGAAATTGCTCGTAACGAGCAATTTCTCCTTTTCCCACAGTGTTTTCTACCAGTTTTGAGAACTTTCTGCCATTTTCATTAAATTTAAAATTGTCGTCTGCAAACTCTTTCAATTTGGACTAGTCCAAAATTTGGCGTTTGGGAAAGGGTTAACTTACTGCAGAAACATCTCAGAGTTATAAAAGAGCAAATTGAACCAATCGCTTAACCTAGCAATAGCTGCTGATCATTTCGGCTGAGGCAATGCCACTGATTTTGGGGTATGCAACCGGAATATTACGAATAAGATCCCCGCTCAAGACAGCCATGGCGATTCGTTTGTTTGTATTGGAGTTTAACGTCATTTTAACAGCTCAGGTCATATCATGGCGGTCAGTGAGGCACCCATGTGTTTCCTGGCTTTCTCACACCAGTACTGACATAACTTTCCTTCCAAAGCCACTGACTACTTTTCTCGCATTATCTGAGGTGAGAGGCGAAAAATCACCGGAAAGAAAGTTTGCCTCAACCGGTTATCGAACTCGCAAGTACCATGTCACGAGTTAGATACGCTAACCTCTGGGCTATCCGGGCGGGCCAACCATGGCGAAACTGTGCTTTTGTTCTGTTTTGTTCTGACTTTGTGTTTTGTTCAGACAAAGGCTATCAGTAAATCTTCGGCGCTGTAGGAAATCTCTGCACAGACAGAATATTATTTGTCTTTGATTGTGCTTGAATTTTCGGCTTTTTATCTTGTTATCATAAACAATCTTAAAGTACACAGGTAAATGATACATCTTCAGTATACGTCAACAGATTTTCCAGTCTCAATTATAAGAAAAGGGATTTTAGTGTTTTCTATTTTATGAAAGACTTGTTCACAGGTAGTAAACGATGGTCTGTTCACAGGTATAGTAAACGGAAAACTTATTCATAGATTGCAAACGGAAATACTTGTTTGCAGGACGGAGGTCTATTCACAGATGGTTAACGGAAAGAATTGTTCACAGGTACTATGCGAAAATACACTGTTTACATGTTGTGAACGGAAATATTTCTTTACAGGTTTGAAACAGAAGTACTTGTTCACAAGTTGTAAACAAAAGGTTTGTTTAGAGGGTTTGAATGAAAAGACATGTTCATGCTGGTTACTAGCGTTTTCTCCTTTTCCCACAATGGTTTCAAAAACATTCTTCTTTAGGGTCGTTAGAACAAGGGATTGTTACGCAAAGCGTTATTGCATGGACTTGTTAGATCGTAAAGTAATAGTTGTGCACATAGTAGTTAGCTTGAGGGCCATGGTTTCCAAAGGTCGGCTGTTCTCGGTGCAATGTCCGCCTCCTTACTACACACACTTGTAGACTCTAAAGGAATGTACTGTCAGATGACCTTAGATTATAAGTCAAAATACTATACTTGTTCGATGACATCTGTGGTGGTACGAAGTGAATCAGGCACGTAACACTAAGACAAAGTGGGTCAATACTTGACAGTTTACTCATTTGCCCCTGAATCTAATTCGCAACACGCTACTTTGATAATACCCTTGTAAGAAAGGGATTAGCTACATGAATTTAGATTTTATTTGAATATAAAGCGGAAGCATTTCCTTTGAGTGAGACTTTGCTCGGTCGAGCGATTTTCTTTTTGCCACAAATTTTCAAAAGTGGCCTGAAATTCTTCTCTCGAAGGTAATCTGCTGTGATTTATTTCTTTCAGCGCAAAATATATCTCGACCTCTGACTCTACGGCTTAAAAATCAATCAACTGAAATTCCAAAAGATTGCTGTCTGATAGGTTTAACTAAACAAGCGGACGATATACATCCAAGATCAGACTGCACGTTCTGTGGAGTCTGATCTTGATGTATGCCGTCCGCAAAACATCATGATTTCGCCCATGGCGTTTAAAAGGTTACAAAGACAAAGCAGTAGAATAAATGTCCACTTTATGACAAAAATTCAAGGGTCCATGCTTTAGTCGTAATAACTTAGGCAAAATCGGAAACTGTAGAATTAAGTCAGACGGCACGTTGTAGTCTGATCATGACCTTCACTCAGTGCAAATTTATCCTTGCTATAATGAACTCGCCAAATCATTTCATTTACATCTACACTGTATTATTATGAGCCATGCTTTGGCAAAAGGGGGTTTAATGCATCTGCGAAAAGTATCGACTCAGATCAACGTTGGCATATCTTTTGCCTTTGGTCAATTTTCTGCATGTTCAAGGACAAACTACCCCTGGATTCCGCCGACTGTTAGACAAAATGGATTTTATGGATCCACCACTATGTGATTCATTGCTTGGTATAATGCATCACAGAGATGCATTTAACACCTTTTTGCCAGAGCATGGCTTATATATTTGTAGGAAAAGTTCCTAGTCGAACTTACCTTAGCTTCAATAAAATGAGCCATGCTCTGTAAAAAAAGATGGTTTAATGCATAGACCCGCAAAAAGTATCGACTCATGTCAACCTGCGCAGGCTGACCTGGATCGAAACCTTTTGTCATTGGTAAGGGTCTGTATTTAAAAAAAAAAAACATTCTAGCTCATGATTCAGCCGGTTCTTAGAAAAAGGGAATGCAAAGCAATCAACAAAGAGCTTGGTCTGATGCAATAAGAAGATGCATTCCTAGAACGCAGCTTAAGTACTGAAAAGATTTGCTACAGAAGGCAACTGATGTTAAACGTACAATTTTATTCGAATTAACCCTTTGCCACAAAATCCCGAGTTTTAATGACCCTAAGAGAGGAGGTGTTTGAAAACATTGTGGGAAAAGAAGAAAATGCTGATAACCAGCATTTTCCCACAATTTTTTTTTTCCAATCAGTCACAAGTGTCATCATTTTAGCAACATATAATTTGTCGTCTGCAAACGCTTTGAAATTGGACAAATCCGAAATTTTGTCGTTTAGTAAAGGGTTAAAACGTTAGGTTAAGACTAAAGGAGTACGGTGTAGATTCAGAAATCGGACTGCATTGAATGTCCAGTCTGATCTTGATGCTTAAAAGCGTCGATGATGCCATGAATTGGGTCAAAGTTTACTGAAGTGCACGCTCATCGCCTTTATGGAAAGTTAATTAAACTTTGCACTCGAAAAAGTCAAAACCCGTCTGATATTTAAATCAGATTATCAGTCGACGGACAGACGATAATTATACATTATGTTTAGAAAGGGCAAACCACCAAATTATGCGATGTAATGAATCGGCAACATCATCACTCATACTGTAACACTTTGCACTTTTGCCCATTAGCTTATGAAGCCGAGCCCCCGTAGCTCATTTGGAAGCGTGCAGGATTTGAGAACAGGAGGCCAATTTCTTTCTGAGGATTGATGATAGTCAATGCGACAGGATTCTCTCTCATCGCTGACCATTGTTTCGACGATGGTTATGCGGGGAAGCAGCCAGTTGCTTGGAAAGAATATTGTGCGTAGTACTGGTAAAAGAAACTCCAGGAAAGCACGGATAGGTGCACTGGCCGCCGCGACATAACTGAAATAATATTGAAAACGGCGTTACACACCATAAAATCAATCAATCAATCATTAGTTTATGAAACACAACTGCTATAAAACAACTTTGGGAAATATCGGTTTAACCATTACCATAAGACTCATTTCAGACTTGACTTGTCCAAACATAACCCTTTACTGTATAACCCCGAATTTAACGACCCATGCAGAGAAGGCTTAAAAACATTGTAGGAAAAGTAGAAAATGCTGGTAATCAGCATTTTCTACTTTTGCCACAATTTTTTCTATCCTTTCTCAGACACACTTGAACTACACAGAGTTTGTCGTCTGCTAATGCTTTCAATTTGAACAAGTCTAAAATTCTGTTGTCTGTAAAGAGTTAAAGCTCTTGCAGACAACAAATTTAGTATGACCAAAATGGTTTTATTTGTGCTTGAAAGGGTAGAAAACATTTTGACTAATGAAGGAAATAGTTACCCGCATTATATCCTTTTATCACAAAGTTCTAAAAAGCCTTTTCACTCACGCTCGTTAAAATTACGGATTGTTTCGTGGAAGGTTAAAGTATGGATAATCATCGAAAATAAAGATTAAGTATACAAAATTACTACTAAAAAAAAAAAACACTGTAACTTCGAGACATTGCTCGATACAAATCATCTCCGTTTTTCACAATGTTTTCACTTTTCAAGTATAATTTTGCTAGATGATGAAATATGATGTCTGTTAAATGTAACGCTTTGAGATAATGAAGGTTTCTTGTACTTAAATTGACCCTTCTGAACAGAATTTATCCATAGTTATTTTAAGTTATAAGATAATTTTTTTGTAAGCTAATGAACCCGCTTTAGAACCAACTTACGCACATGTAAGTCAGTAGGTTGCTGGCCTATCAAAATACAACTTTTTATTTCCTTGTGTGTTTCTGTGTCACTTTCTTTGGGTACAAAAAAAAAAATAGACATTTCATGGCACCATCGGCGAGATTAATGGCTTTTGCATACAGGATGGGTCAAGATCGGAGTGCACAAAATATGCTGTCTGATCTTCAATCTGTACTGTCCGTTTGTACAGTCAAGACGGTTAAATAAAAAGGCTTTCTGAGTTTGGAGAGGATTGTGTTTTCAGTCGAAGAAAGAGATGAGTTGATATGAGCCATACTCTGTGAAAAGGGGGCGTAGTGCATTTGCGAAAAGTATCGACCCAGGTCAGCCTGCGCAGTTCGCGCAGGCCGACCTGGGCCGAAACTTTTCGCTATTGGTCAATTTTCTGTATGTCAAAGGACCAGTCTAACTTATGGTTCAGTCATTTGTTTGACAAAATGGATTTTCTGGTTCCATCATTATTTGATGACTTGCCTGGTATCATGCTTCAGGGAGATGAATTAAGCCCCCCCCCCCCCCCCTTCCCTTTTGCCAGAGTATAGCTTAACATTTAAGCTGCTGAATAAATGAAACACAAATTTCTACTAAATACTAAAAGTCCAAAAATTGCGGTTTCAAAGTTGATTTCACCGGAAAGAAAATACCGTATCGGACAGTGTAGATCAAAGATCAGACTGCACGTTCTGTGCAGTCTGATCTTGATCTACACTGTCCGCAAAAGGTCAGTGGGTCGCGATTAGCAGCTTAAGGGTTAATTATATCTTGCGCCTTCCGATTAATCTGTTTTAAGCCTTGTTTAGTGGTGAGTTAGTTAAATTCGGCCATTTTCTCGTTTCTTACACACAAAAACAATAAAACATGAAATAAATACGGTATCGATCGCTTCCCCTATGAATACACCAACTAACTACTACTATTAACAAAATCATAGTTTGCAACTTCTCCGCCGACCTAGATCTAGAATCTTTCACATGATTTTAAATTTAGGTTTTCACGTCTCATTTAAGTAAAGAGATAAGTATCTATTACACTTTTTCACCAACACAGACCTCAGTAATTTACTATCGTGTTACCGCATTATGGGACAAGGAAATTGATCAATTTAAAACCCATTAAACTCAAGATAGCCTCGTCTGAAAACGTTTATCTTAAAAAAAAAAAGGAACTTTTTCGCGGTTAGAAATTTCTTACTCAGAGAAACAAAATGTAATGTTCACTTTAAAGATTGGCTAGGTAATGGTTATAGTTAGTATAGCAGTTTTTCATTTTTCATGCTGTGAAGTTCCTGGTACAAATCGTTGTTTTAATAGAGCCAACCCTTATTTAGAAGGCACATTTTTTTCTTCAACATTTAGTCTCCGAGTCCTTGGCGTTTATACCAAGTATTACGAACATGAAAGTTCGCAACAATGCATAGCTCAAATACAAACCGCCCCGGCTGGGGTTCGAATCTGTGCGGCAAATATCCTCGTTTATCGAGGTTTAAAAGCCCAATAAACTAACCCCTGAGCTAAAGAGAATTCTCCTTAACACAGTTGTCAGGTATTGAAATTATACGGGAAGAAGCTATGCTGTAAGGAAGGAGTGATCTCCCGTAACACACCCCCTCTTAAAACAAGTCATCATTTGATGACGGAAAGCCTTATTAGGCAGTAAGTCTATTATTTAGACAACAAATGGCTCAATGGCCAATAACGGGCAATTTATAGACAACAAATGGCTCAATGGCCAATCCCGGACGAGCCCTCATCTTAAGAACATGAAAGTTGGCAACAAATGTATAGCTCAAATACAAACCGCCCGGCTGGGATTCGAACCCGTGAGGCAAATATCCTCGTCTATCGAGGTTTAAAAGACCAATACACTAAATTCTGAGCTAAAGAGAATTCTCCCTCACGCAGTTGTTAGGTATTAATTTTATACGGGAAGAAGCTATGATGTAAGGAAGGAGTCATCTCCCGTAACACAAGGCACTTGGCATGTGGACATTTGGTAACCATTATCTAATTGGCCAGCCGCTCACTAACCGGACTCAAGAGAACGACCCACTGTCTCATTGTTGTCTATTTGCTAATCCAGTCTTCCTCTACAAATTATACTGTTGATTGATTGTATGGTGTTTAACGCCGTTTGCAACATTTTTTCAGTTATATCGCGGCGGCCAGTGCACCTATCCATGCTTTCCTGGAGTTTCCTTTACCGGTGCTCCGCACACTATTCTTTCCAAGCCACTGGCTGCTTTCCCACATAACCATCGTCGAAACAATAGTCAGCGGTGAGAGAAGAATGAATCCTGTCGCGATGACTATCATCAATCCTCGGAAAGAAATTGGCCAAGCCGGGGATCGAACCGGCGACCTCCTGTTCTCAGGTCCTGTACGCTACCGACTGAGCTACGGGGGCTTGGCACAAAATTATACTGAAAATCACTCATAATTAGAAAAAAGTTACAAGTCGGACACAAATACTACCCCGAAAAAAACATTTGACCTTGCTGTGACCTTGACCTTTAACCTACGGACATGACTGTTGCACACGACAGATCGACTTGATGCAATTGTGCAAAATATTTTGAAACGTACTACTATGGTCTTGCCCTTGACACATCGTCTTTATGTGGTTGACAATTCTGCACAGTTATATTAAAATTCATTCATAATTAAAACAGTTACAGGTCAGAAACGAACATACCCCTAGCCCCAGAATTTCTCAATTTAATGATATTTTACCTTGCTGTGACCTTGACTTTTGACCTACTGATATGGTTCTTGCGTGTGAAACATCGTACATATATTGTTGACAATTCTTCAAACTTATACTGACGTTAATTCATGACTTGCAAGTTACAACCCAGACACAAACACCACCACGAAAAATATTTAAACTTGCTGTGGCATTTACTTTTAACCTGCGGACATGAGTCTTGCACATGACACATCATCTCGATGTGCTTAACATTTGTACAGAGTTATTTTGAAATTAAATGATAGGGGAAAGAGTTATGGCTCAGACACCAAAACAGATGGGCGGACGGACGGACACACGGGTAGACGGACGAACTAAACAAAAACTATATCTCCCCCCCCCCCGATTTTTTTTTTTTTCGGTAGCATAAAAAGGGAAAAAAAAAAACAAAATATTGTAATTAAAATATTCTACCACAATCTCTGCATCTCCCTGCCAGTGCTTTGATTATTATACCCGGTAACGTCACCCGAGACAAAATCGCACAGCGAACGCCAAACACCCAGAACAAAATGGAATTCAGGCAACATCAAAGAGGATACAGAAAACATGCCAGCCATTTGTTAACATTTAAACTGCTAAACAAATCACATAAAGAATTTAAGCTGATCGTAAAAACCCGAATAATGCGATTTCAAACTTATTTTTTGGGGGAAAAATACCTTTTTATCAGACAGTGTAGATCAAAGATCAGACTGCACGTTCTACAGTCCGCAAAAGGTCAGTGAGTCGGGCTTAGCAGCCTAAGGGTTAACCTTTAATCTGTCGTATGTGACAATGAATGTATGTTAAAGGGAGGTTCCTTGTAAAAGTAATTCATGATTGGCTTGTACCCGAAATGCAATCTGATTTTGGTCTACATTCGCCACCTCTGTATAATCATTTTTGGTCAAATAACCCCTAGTTAAATGTTAATTATGCTAACGAGACATATTTTGAAATACCCCATCATATTAATTTGACATAGGAAGCGTTGAAATGATAATTATCTTTCAACTCTGTATCACACAATTCCGACTTTTAACAACCTCGGGTGGAAGGCTTTTAAAAACATCGTGGGGAAAGGAAAAAATGCTGTAGTCGGTATTCTCTCCCTTCCTTACAATGCTTTCGATCCTTTCTAATGCACAGTGTATCACTTTAGCCATATTTGATTTGTTGTTCAATGTTGACAAGTCTAAAGTTTTGTTGTCTGGTAAAGAGTTAAACGCCTACACTGTCTTAACTACTGTATTTGCACAAACCTTTTTTTGGTCAAATAACATTTATCATGTAAAGTAGTAAGTTATCTCTTGTTTTTGCTCAGAGCGCCCTTAACTCTTTCGTTGCCAACTAAATAAAGCGACTCTTCTAAGAAGCCTAAAAGTATATTTTCCACGTTTTGTGCAGTTTGATATTTATACTCCCTATCAAAGGAGATGCTGGTAGAGTTAAGCGCTTTCGCAGACATCTAGCCAAGCCACGTAGCTCAGTCGGTAGCGTACAGTACTTGAGAACAGGAGGTCGCTGGTTCGATCCCCGGCTTGGCCAATTTCTTTCCGAGGATTGATGATAGTCATTGCGACAGGATTCATTCCTCTCACCGCTGACTATTGTTTCGACGATGGTTATGTGGGAAAGCAGCCAGTGGCTTGGAAAGAATATTGTGCGGAGCACTGGTAAAAGAAACTCCAGGAAAGCATGGATGGGTGCACTGGCCGCCGCGATATAACTGAAATAATGTTGAAAACGGCGTTAAACACCATACAATCAATCAGTCGCAGACATCTTATATCAAGGCCAGATTTGACAAACGGTGGCAGGCAGACAGATATCTGTTAATGAATTTGTGAAATATTTTGCCAGGAAACAACACTGAAATTATATTTTTTTCCTTCGCGCTTACGTGTTCATTTCATTTATGCACCTATCCATGCGTTCCTGGAGTTTTATCACCAGTGCTATTTACCACTTTCATTCCAAGCCACTGTATGCTTTCCCACTTGAACAAGGTAGATGCCATATTTAGTGGTAAGAGAGGAATGAATCCTGTCACAATTACTATTATCATTCCTCGGCAAAGTCGGAGGACCGAGCTCACAACCCCTGGATTATTAGCACTGTGTGCTACTTTTAGCATTGAACTTTTTGCTAGACGCAAAAATTTGTTACTCCTCAAACTTGAGAGCATCTACAGACAACAAACTCTAAACTGGTGAAAATAAACTAAAAATCTCTGCTAGGGTAGAAAGCATTGTGGGGAACGGAGAAAATGTTTGTTACCAGCGTTTTCTTCTTTTCCAGCAATGTTTTCAAAAGCATTTTCCCTCATGGACACAAAATATACGGGGATGTTTGGTAAAGGGTTAACTATCTGCGTCCAGCATTTCAAGTGAAATAATCACATAAGCTGGTGTGCTTACATGAGAGCCGAGCTAGTCGGTACCGGACAGTGCTCGAATTCATGAGATCGCTGGCTCGATTCCCCAACACGGCCGATTTCTTTCCGAGAACTGATGATAGCAAGTAGCTAAGCTACTTGACGATAAGCATCGGGCAAGGATTCATTCATCTCTCACCTCTGACTAGTGTCTTTACGATGTTTATGTAGGAAAGTAACCCGTGGATTAGGCAGTATGTTGTGCGATAGGTGCACTTCGCCGCCTCGATATAACACTTATATTGTTGAACACGGCATTTAACCCTTTCCCAAACAAGCCCTGATTTTCACGTGTCTGCAGTATAAGTCTTTTGAAAACACTGTGGGGAAAGGAGAAATTGCTCGTAACGAGCAATTTCTCCTTTTCCCACAGTGTTTTCTACCCTTTTTGAGACCTTTCTGCCATTTTCATCAAATTTAAAATTGTCGTCTGCAAACTCTTTCATTTTGGACCAGTCCAAAATTTGTCGTTTGGGAAAGGGTTAAACAGCCATACAAACAAACTATACAAACAAACGTAAATGAGATGTGATGCCATTTTGCTTCAAGGTACTTGTACTAGTTACCGGTTACGCTAATCAGCATACAAACACCGTAACTTTGATTTATGGTGAGGGTTATTTCTATGAAATATCACCATTGTCAGATACTTCTTTCTTTCCCCTCGCGACTACCTGTAAATATCTTTGTTCGCAGGGGATTTGAATCATGCATTTTTTTTTTTACAGTATAAACATAACTCTTTACCCCGAAACAAAACCGTAGCAGGCGAGTTTGGAAACATCTTTGCAAAATATAAATGAGCCATGCTCTGGCAAAAGGGAGCTTAATGCATCTATGTGATGCATTGTACCAATCAAGCCATCCCAAAATTCTGTATCCATAATAGCCACTTTTTAACACTTAAGCTGCTGAATAAATGAAACGCAAAATTTTTACTCAATACTAAGAGCCCAAATATTGCGGTTTCAAAGTGGATTTCACCGGAAAGAATATCCTGTATCGGACAGTGTAGATCAAAGATCAGACTGCACGTTCTGTGCAGTCTGATCTTGATCTACACTGTCCGCTAAAGGTCAGTGGGTCGCGATTAGCAGCTTAAGGGTTAACAATCGACTGAATCATAAGGTAGATTGGTCCTTAGACATGTAGAAAATTGACCAATAGCGGAAAGTTTCGGCTGAGGTCAGCCTGCGCGGACTGTCCAGGCTGACCGCGGTCGATAATTTTCGCAGATGCATTTAGCACCCTTTTGACAGAGCATGAATAATAATCTCTCTCAAACTTTGATTAATTTGAATACAAATGTAAAAAAAATAGGTTGTCATCAGCTAGCATGAACTGCAATAAATCTATCTTTAGCAACCTCTTAAGAATGTTAGAATTAGCACAATGCTTTGTGTGCAAGAACTAGGAAACAAGCACATGCCAGATAAAAGATCTCAGCACTGAACAATCAAAAATGGATAAAAAATAAAGGATATAACCCTTTATCAAACAGTCCCTAGTTTTTACAGCCTTGAGGGAGAAGGGTTTGAAAACATTGTGGGAAAAGGAGAAAATCCCTAAAGACTTAAAAAAGCTAGCCATACGGTCACAGTTGTTGGAATGTGAAACCGGGGGCTTTGAGCACTAACAAAGACAGATAACCCTATGAAATTTTCACTGTTTATAGGGTTTGTTTGATTGAATGGCGTTTTAAGCTGCTTTTAACATTATTTCCAGTCATGTCACGGCGACAGCTCACATGTTCATGTATGTCATCGGTTTCGCTAGTACTAGGTTATGGCTCTGAAGTGTCTTGCCAAAGGTCAATCCTACGAAAAACCAAGTGCTTCCATGAAGCTCGAATCCGGGACCTCTAGGCCACGAGTCCCACAATTGGCCACTGAGCCACACAGGACCCCCATTCTTTACTGGGAAAGTCGTCATTGTCAAAATATGATGATTCATTATTAGAACTATTGCTTACCGTTTTTCTCATTTTTTGTTGTTGTTTATCTTGACTTTATCTACTGCAAACATAAAATTACGGTCGTTCTCATGTGTCATGTTCAGTTTTTGTATTTTAACCCTTTATCATGCTATTCAGAATTTCAACAACCCTGATGAAGATAACTTTTGAAAACATCGTGGAAAAAAGGAGAAAATGCCTTTTCCCACGCCCACGATGTTTTCTACTCTTTCAAACACAAAGGTTATCATTTGAACCACATTTAATTTGTTTTCTCCAATTGTTTACAATTTAGGCAAGTCTCAAATTTGTCTCTTGGTAAAGAGTTGAGGATTTGCGCCCAAATAAAGTATTTTGACGAATTGGTTGACTGATGACTTTCGTTTTATTTTCCTTATTTAGAGATCTATCATTAATCAAACGTCTGTTTGTTTGTATGATTTTTAACGTCGTTTTCAATGGTATTTCAGTTATATTGCTGGGGCTAGGTTACCTATCTATGTTTACCTGGATTTCTTTAACCAGAAGTTCGCACAATATTCTTCCAAAGCCACTGGCTGCTTTCCCACATAACCATCGTCGAAACAATGACCATCAGTGAGAGATAAATGAATTCTGACATAACGACTATCACCAATGCTCGGAAAGAAACTGGCGGAGCTTGGGATTCCAACAAGCGACCCCCTAGTCTCCTATCCTCTACACTACCGACTGGGCTCCAGGGTACGGTTTTTAGCCAAAAGACTGCTGAATGAATAAAACAGACATTTTCAGGGCGTAAAAAAGAAACCAATATTTCACTGGCAAGGCCATCTTGACCAGAATATTTCACAAAAAGGAGCACGATGTATTGAATGAATGAAGTTTTATGGCCCGTCGACATCAAAGGTCATATTGGGGAGCACGATGCAAATCGGAGATCAGGCTACACGTTCTTGTGAAGATAGTTATTTGCAATTGTCCGCAAATAACATTTGAACAGGGCTTTTGGAATAGGATGGTGAATAATTTCATGCATGTTTGCCGTAATGCTCTATACCTTGAGCATGTCCTGGTATATTAACCCTTTCCCAAACGACAAATTTTGGAGTGGTCCAAATTGAAAGAGTTTGCAGACGACAATTTTAAATTCGATGAAAATGGCAGAAAGTTCTCAAAAAGGGTAGAAAACACTGTGGGAAAAGGAGAAATTGCTTGTTATGAGCAATTTCTCCTTTTCCCACAGTGTTTTCAAAAGACTAGTACTGCAGACACGTGAAAACAAGGGTTTGTTTGGGAAAGGGTTAAGGTTCCTTTCTATATAACCTATATAACGATTATATGGATCCCCATGTTTAAAATGTGAATAAATCGGGAGACAGAGTGGTCCTTTGACATGCAGAGAATTTACATATAGCAAACAGTGTCGACAGAAGTCAGCCTGCGCGGAGTGCGAAGGCTGACTTGAGTGGACACATTTTGCAGATGTATTATACTCCCTTTCACAGTGCATGACTCATTTGAACTCGCCCTTGGTATTCCGGTGGTTTGATAGTGTTGATGTTTTAACCCTTAGGCTGATAAGCGCGACTAATTGGCTGTTTGTGGATAGTGTAGATCGAGATCGGACTCCACAGAACGTACAGTCTGATCCTGCATCTACACTCTCCGATAAGGATAGGTTCTTTCCCAAACAATAACTTGAAAGAGCTAAATTCAGGTTTTTACTATCGGCTTGAGAGTTTCTTTGAAGGATTGAAACGCTGTGCATAGATTTTTTGTTTGTATGTTATGCAGAAATAAAAAAAATGAGTCACCAAGCTTTGCTAAAAAAAGAACTAACCAAATCAGACAATCTCTATTAAAGTGTCAAGCGTCGGTTGATGGATTTGAAAATAAAATTGCATTCCTCAGCATTTAGACTGGTTTTCAGTACATTATTTTAAAACTGAAATGTCAACCGCAAATGTTAAATGTATGTTGTCAACACATTTAATTGATAGTTTTGCAGTTATGAACCCTCGTTAAGTGTAAACCTGGATTCATTTGCTTGTGTGGACAATGTAGATCAAGATCAGACTACACACAATGTGCTGTCTGATCTTAGATCTACACTTCTCGCTTCTTTGCCCAATATTCTAATTGAAAAAAAAAATCTTTGAAATTGAAAAAAAAATCTGCAACTTCGGTGCTTGCCTAGCATTTCAAGTCAACTTATGTAGCGCAACAAGATTTAGGGTGTTTTGTGTTTGTCAAAAGCATTGGTTTCAACTTACTTTTGCAAAGAAGCGCATCTTGAAGAAAATTAATTAACAAACGACAATTTTGGACAAATCGGAATCCAAAGCACTTGCAGACGACAAATTTAATTTGATTCAAATGGTTAAACTTGTCTTTGAGTGGGTAGAAAACATTTTGGGAAAAGGAGAAAATGCTGGTTACCAGCATTTTCTCCTTTTCCCAAAATGTTTTCAAAAGCCTTCTTCCTCAGGATCGATAAAACTCGAGACTGTGTGGTAAAAGAATAATTGTTTTTCCTCAAAGAAAATCCACACATAGCGGTTTTTCATGCTTCTCGAATAAATTTGAAAAAAGAAAACGAAAAAAGAAAATTAAGGTTTAACAGAAACTTTATAATAGTAAAATTATCATTAACCTTCACAGACCGATCGAAAATAGGTCTGAATAATTCAGAAAGTTGCAGCAAGAAGACTTGAAAATGATAATCTGTAGAACGTAAAACGAATGTAATATCATTTTTTATTTCAATGAAAAATCCAAAACGCACAATCGTGTGGATAGTTGTCAGGCGAATCCTGAAACAAACTAGACTACACATTGCACTTTTTGTGCAGTCCTATCTTGAAGTAATCTGTCCAAAGGCGCGCAGCACTTTTTGTGAGGTCCTTTCTTGAATTAATCTGTCCAAAGGCGTTGATTAAATCATGTTAAGGATCGCTAAGTTGTCGTGAAATAGTTCGAAGCTTGGAGTTTTCAAGACTTTGTATACATTTTGAAACCACTAGGGAAGTAAAAAATTACAAATTATATACAATGAAGTAGTTTTATATTCACAGAGGCAATGATACCTAAATTCTTCACCTGATCTCATATTTATCACAATTTCAAGGCGAATAACATGTCAGATTGATGGTAAATATAAAATTCATGTTCCTTAAACTGTAATAAAATAGTTTTTATTGCAACATTATAAAGTCAGTCATAGCTTGTATTTTTTTCACTATGAAATAAGGTAGTCTGCTTTTTAATATAAGCATGCGAGTACCATTTACATCTTCAAATAGGCTAGTGATTTGATCCGTGACTGCTAATCAAATGAAATTTTCAGTTATTACAGAAGCTCAACTGTCGAACTTTTAAATAAGCCACAGTCCGGCAAAAAGGGGTTTAATGCATCTCCGTGAAGCATAATACCAAGCAAGTCATCGTACAATTATGGATCAATAAAATCGATTTTGTCGAACAACCGACTAAACCAGAAGGTAGAATGGTCCTTGGACAAGCAGGAAATTTAACAATAGGAACAAGTTGCGATGATACGTTTTGCAGATGCATTAAACCCCTTTTCACAGAGTATGGCCCAAATAATTTTGGCCAGAAAATGTCAACATTTCTGATCATGCACCTGAACAAGAGCTCAGTCGCATGTTATCGTGTCAGAGAAAAATTACAAGTCGAAAAAAGGGTTTTCATTGAGTCCAAATATTTCCAGGGTTTACATGTCCGTCTGGTATTGGTTTGATACTTTAAAACTAGCCCAAATTTGGAGTAAATATCTTCAGTAAAATCAGTGAAATCAGAAAGAAAAAAAAAATGTCAAAATTTTCGCACGGCGACGACAACGCAGTCGTAGAGGACGATAAGCCTTGGTTCAAGGACCAATAGTTTCTTGACCTTATCGCGGTTTTCTGTCATAGTCTATCTAGTTCTGTGGCAATATACTGTAAAAGTGTGACGTAATTATAACAGTTTTTGACAACGTAAGAATGTCATAAATTAATAAAAAGAAAAAAACGATCAGATTGGAAGTCAGAATGACGACGACAGGGCAGCTGCTCTTATAATGCAGTCTGATTTAAGAATTTACGGTGTCTGCTAAAGCACATTCATGCACTGTTTAAGTTTTGTCTTTCTGACCAAGTGTTCATTAGAGTCTTTGTAAAGGAAAGGAACCTCTATTGACATGAACTGGACCAAGGAAATCTAACACGAATTATCCGTTATTTCGGATCATCGAAGTCGGTCATTGTTTTTCTGACATGTAAGGCATATTCAACAAGGTTTGTCTTCGAGGATTTTATCTCACAAAAAATGGATACATATTGCTTTTCTTATTGATTAAAGGGCCTCTAGATATTGACCCTTAAGCTGCTAAGCGCGACTCAACCTTTTGCGGACAATGTAGATCAAGATCAGACTGCACAGAACATGCAGCCTGATCTTGGATCTACACTGTCCGATGAGGAGATATTTTCCAGCAAAAGCGACTTTGAAATAGCCAAACTCAGGTTTTTTTCTATCAGCTTGGAAGTTTCTTTTAACTTACTTAGCAGGTTAAGGTTTTCGACCCTATAATAACAATTATTGAAATAAATTTTAAATTTCTGAATAAACAAGTCTACAACAAACAATAAAAGACAATGAGCTACCCGAACAAACGCTCAGCCGACTTCCGCGACAGTTATCCATTTCAGTGAAAACATGGGACTTTTGCGGACGGCATAGATCAACATCAGACTGCACAGAACGTGCAAATCTGATCTTGATCTATACCATCCGCCTACATAGTCAAGCCTATACGATAATAATCTTTATGGGTGTCGGCGGATTTGTATTTCCAGTGGTCGAAAAAGGTCGGTTTGCGCATCTGACGCTGAAAGAGTCAATAAACCATTTCAAACTGGCAGAAAACACGTTTCCCCCATATGTAACTGACGTTTTGCGGCTCATTTATTTTACTTATTGCTTTTTAGTGGTTCTTTAGCACCTGACTTTTCGACAGAGTTTATTAACATCTTTATTTATAACGTAGTTGCTATGGCACGGCTCCCTCTGTATCATTCTTTTATCTAAATCTCTTGTTCACGAAATATGATATTCACGACGTGACATGACACGCGTAAAATTTTTATCGCTGTTCACTTTTGCTGGGATGGCATTGCAATTGCTCCTTTCCACACAATGTTTTTAAAAGTGATATTTTACTTTTTTTTTTTCAAACGCGTTTCAATGTGCAATTCGAGATAGTTGTTGGTAAATCGGAAATATCGATAGCTTGGACATTTATCGCCCAAACAATCATTTTCAGATAACCGTAACAAAAACTTCGAGCAAAAGAAACGTAAATAACGGTTTAACCCTTCAGCAAATGACCCCAAGTTTTAACAACCATGAAAAAAATGCCTTTGAAAACATTGTGGAAAAAGGAGAAAATGCTGGAACCAGCATTTTCTCCATTTCCCACAATGTTTTCTGTCCTTTCAAAGTCACATTCGTCAATTTGAGCCGTATTGCATTAAATTTTGTCGTCTGCAATTTTTTTCAATGTTGAAAAGTATAACATTTTGTCATCTGATAAAGAGTAAAGAATATTAAATTTTGATAGTCCTAATAATTCCGCACTATCTTCGCAGTTATCTCAACTTGAAAAAAATTAAGCACTTTGATGTACTTGAAAAGGGCGTATAAATTATTCGCTTATATATTCATCAGCAGAGCCTGGTCGCCCAGTCGGTAACGCAAGGGGCTTGAAAACCAGGGGTCGCTGGTTCAAATCCAAAGCTTGGCCAATTTCTTTTCCGAGGATTGATGATAGTTATTGCGACAGGCTTCATTGCTCTCTCATTGCTGATGGTTGTTTCGGCGATGGTTATTTTGAAAATCAGACAGTAGTTTGGGATGCTGAATACTTTTGCGAAGTTCTGGTGATAAAAACTTCCTGGAAAGCATGGATAGTCCGTTGGCCGCCGCGATATAACTGAAATCATGTTGAAATGGGCCCCGTCTCACAGACCCACTCGTCACAACTCGGCCGATTCCGTACCTAAATCTAACCTCGTCTGTATAAAGCAGGCTTCCATTTTGAACTACCAATCACATGATCTTAAACATGGCGGCGCCTCTGTAGATCGCTTAGCAACGACATGAACAACCATGGCGAAGTTATTCACTTCTATCGATCTGTCGATGAAAGCTCCCAACGGAATTGATAAACCACGCTAAAAATTGAATGTACAAACTTTGCCGACTGAAATATTCTTAGAAAGATAACGACAGAAATTTACTCGTGTTTTCTTTTTTAAGAGGAGCCTTACAATTTCAATAACGGTAAAGGGGCGTGCTTCCGGAGATGTGCGAAATGCACCGTGTAGGTGCATATCAAGCTACGTGATACAGCCGAGGGATTTGATCACCGGATCACCCGAGGTATGCCGAATGTCACAGACCATGGCTCTTATACTTGACCTCATTCGACGCCTGAAAGTACAATCTATCGATCAATCAGAAAGATTATCATATATGCTGGACAAGACAAGTGGACGGCATAGAACCAAGATTTGAATGAGTTTTCCGTGCATAGTGATCTTGATCCATGCCATCCGCAGAAGTTCATATTTTTGCCTATTTGTTAGACTTTGATTGCCGGTGTCTTTATTCAATCTTTACCAAACGACGAAAATTATAGACTTTTGAAAATTGAAAGCATTTGCAGACGACAGTGTAAGTAAAACTCAAATGATGGAGTTTGTCTTTGATAGGGTAGAAAACATTGTGGGAAAAGGATAAAATGCTGGTTCCAAGCATTTTCTTATTTTCCCACAATGTTTTCAAAAGCTTTCGTTAAAAGTGTCGCTAAAAGTTGGCATTGTGTGGTAAAGGGTTAATGTGAAATATAATCACTTTATTTTTTGTTATACACTTACGTTAAAGGCCAAGCGACAGCCAAAGTAAACAATGCTGGTGTTAAAATGCATTTAGATTTAAATCATACCATTTCATACAATGGAAATTATTGTGATGATGACAATCTGTTATTGTGCGGTCGGTCATTTTAAATATCATTACCATTAACTGTGTACCCGGAATTTGGAGAAGAACTATATAAGCTTTTGCTTTCGTTCTGACCCATTTCATCAGGTATTTTTGTTATTCTATGTGATTGTCTGTATAATGTATTTAGTCGATGAATAAAATATGTTTAAACTTAAAGTCCTTTTCACCGAAAAAAATCTCAGAATATCGGGCAGTGAAGATTTAAGATCAGACTGCACGTTTACTGCACTCGGGTTAACCCTCAGGTTGCTAAGCGCGACTCAGTGACCTTTTGCGGACTGTGGAGACCAAGACCAGACTGCACAGAACGTGCAGCCTGATATTGGATCAACACTGTCCGATAAGGAGATATTTTTCCCCAAAAATAACTTTGAAATAGCAACAACTGGGTTTTCACTATCGGCTTTAAAGTTTCATTTTACATCCACTTATTTAGCAGGTTAAGGGTTAAAAGGGCGATAAAATGTTACTGTGTACCACTTGAAACCTATCGGAAATACATAATGACCTCAACCTATCTGAAAGGTCGAAGTCAAGTATCACTGTTTGGTGGTAACTTCACTTGTTTGAGATTTTTAACACCAACGCATGGGGTTAGGGCTTCCTGTCAAAGCCTTTGTTCTCCTGTTTCTTCACCAACAGTTTACTTTTGTTCTCCATGCTATATCACACTGTCTTTTTCTTCCACCTCTTTCCTCTTCAACATCACTCGCCTCATCTCTGTAGGTTTCCTCACACTTCCATTATGTACATCTATAAGCGTTCTCTGCTACAGTATCATTGGACAGGTTACAATTATCTGTTACGTCCTTTATTACATTACTGTAATTGTTTCACTCCGGATGGCGAATTGGTTAGCTTTTGCAGACGGTGTAGATCAGGATCAAACTGCACAGAACGTATGGTCTGATCTTGGATCTACACCGTTCTCTAGATGCTGTCCAATTATGACCAAAATGTCTGTACATTTGCAGTGGAGCTGTACTTTCAGACCTCGAAATATATCGATCGAATCGTTTAAGTTGGTAGCGAAAGAGTTAAAAGTTAGTCATTTTCCACAACGTTTCACAGCTCTTGGTGTTTTCTACCGAGCTTTTTATCGCCCCTTTAAACAATTTATAAACAATTTATATCTCTAAGTCTTTTTATTATCCTTTGCTCGCTGTATGTTTCCCCCATTCTCTGCCTGCCAATGTGCCCCCCCGCCTCTCTGTAAAACACCATCTCTCTATGTCCTCTCTCTCTCTCTCAGCCTTTACCCCTGTCTCTGTTTGGTCTTCTCTGCCCCTGCCTGACCTCTCACCATCGGCAGACAAGACCGGTTGTTGCCTTGTTCATGTATCATAAATCTATGTAAGGCAGTGGTGCAAACAGCATTTTCTTTATGATAAATATAAAAACATAAATTAGGCGTTAACAGGCCGTGACAACCGTTTAATTAGACTCTATGGTTAATCTCCAAAAGATCTAACCATACAATTTACGGCTAGATATTAAAGTACGTATGTAATATGATTTTAGCCGGTAGAGCCAAACATCCATCTTGCACAAAATAAATGAGCCGTGCTCTGTGAAAAGGGAGCCTAATGTATCTGCAGAAAGTAACGATCCATGTCAGCCTGTATGTCAAAAGATCATTCTACTTCCAGATCCAATAGATTGTAAAGAAAAAAAAAAGGATTTTATTGACCCATAATCACACGATCACTTGCTTAGTATAATGCATCACGGAGATTCATTGAGCCCCCTTTTGTCAGAGCACGGCTCAAGTATAATGTTCTAAGTACACAGAGAGTGCGTTTTGAAAGTCATTCAAATGGCCAGAATACATGGTCAACTATCGAAAACGTCCTATGCTTTTCTGTGCATTCTGATCATGATCTACGCTGTCTGCAAAAGCAAACTAAAGTGTGAGGGTGATGAAGACTAAGTACAGTCAGGTAAATGAGTCATTTCCGGTTGAAACTTCCCCTGTATACCAGTAGACTACCTTAATTCATTACAGTATAATATGCTACTTCAGCTCTGTCAGCAACAAAAAACTATCGCTCAATACATTAACCTTTTACTTGCTAAGCGCGACTCAACCTTTTGCGGACAATGTAGATCAAGATCAGACTGCACAGAACGTGCAGTGTGATCTTGGATCTACACTGTCCGAAAAGGAGATATTTTTCGTCAAAAATTAAGTTTAACCCTTTACCAAACAATCCCGACTTTTAACGACCCTGAGGAAGAACCTTTTGAAAACATTGTGGGGAAAGGAGAAAATGCTGGTAACCAGCATTTTCTCCTTTTCCCACAATGTTTTCTACCTTTCCCAAAACAAACTTCCATTTTTTGGTAACATTTATTTTGTCGTCTGCAAATGCTTTCAATTTGGACCAATCTAAAATTTTGTCGTTTGGTAAAGAGTTAAAATAACATTATTCGGGTTTTTACTATAGGCGTGAAAGTTTTATTTAAATTAGTTAGCAGGATACGGGTAAACCTTAAATGACATTTTGCAGACAGTGTAGATCAAGATCAAAGCTTTCTTCTGCAGGGTTGTTAAAACTCCTTGTTGTTTGGTAAAGGGGTAACAGAATGCTTTAAAATGATCAACAATTTAGTTCATTTCTCCCATTCTGCACAAAAGATCGAAGAGTAATTAAAAGTCACACTTTCGTAAAGAATTCAGTCTGATGTCACTAACAGGCGACATGTTAAAGTAAACGTAACCAGCTTTTCAACCTTTTTCCTACAATGTTTTACACTCCTCAAAGGACAAATTGCATTAGTACAACCAAATAGAACTTGTCGTCTGCAAATGCTTTCAATTTTGATGAGCGTAGGATTTCGTCGTCTGGTCATGGGCTGAACCTTAACCTGCTAATTACGTGAAATAAAGCTTTCGAGTCGATAGTAAACCCCCAAATTTTGCTGTTTTAAAGTTGTCTTTTGGGAAAAAAATTTCCCTATCGGACAATGTAGATTCAAGATCAAACTGCACGCTCTGTGCAGTCTGATCTTGATCTACACTGTCCTCAAAAGCTCCTTAAGTCGCACTCAGCAGCCTAAGCATTACTAAGAATATAGGAAAACAAATTATAGACAGAAATCCGAATTGTCTTGAATTACCAAAACTTTCTTGCCTTGCACACAGCCTTTCTTGCCTTTTCGCATAAATGCATTAATGTTTATATTGCTCTGTGAAACCAAATGCTCCAATTTGAGTGCCGACATTCCTCCGATATTCAGGGCAAAATACTACGTCTGTTTTTGATAAATTGCATACAATATGTAATCGTTTGAAGTCGTTTGCCCTCACTCACCTCTTTGAAAAAAAATATAAAGCATAAATAATGGGTTACCATAATATTTTAGGACGCTTTTAAACCCTTTCAGCGCCAAATATACAAACCCGACCTTTTTCGCACAGCTTAAAATACAATTCACTAATACTCGAAAATATTTTACTCTTACAAGTTTGACGAAACAAGCGGATGGTATAGATCCAAGATCAGACTGCACGTTCTGTGCAGTCTGATCTTGATTTATGCCATCCGCAAAAGTTCTTGATTTCGTTTGTTGCCCTGAGAAGGTTAATGTTCATGTACATGTATAATATTGAAACATTAAATTGTTCATAAAAGCCTCCCTCTGTTTTAACTTCTATTACCATGGGCTAAACCTTTTCGGCGACGATTTAAGTTGCTCATATAACTTACCGACGGTGTACTTGAAGATTTGACTAAACAGATCAAGTTAATTGTTTATCTGTTTGTATGTCGTTTAACGCCCTTTACAGCACTTATTCAGTTATATCGCGGCGGCGAGTACACCTGTCCATGCTTTTCAGAAATTTATTCTACCGAAGTAAGGTAAAATACTCTTCCCAAGCTACTGACTACTTTCCAACATAACCATCGTCGAATCACTGATCACGGGTGAGAGAGGAATGAATCTTGTCGCAGTGACGATCATCAGTCCTCAGAAAGAAATTCGCCGAGCTGGGTATTCAAATCAGCGACATCCCTAGTCTCAAATCCTCTGTGCTACCGTCTGCGCTACCAGGCTCGGCACAGAACCGTCGAATCGCTACCAGGCTCGGCGCAGAACAAGTTAAGCAACGTCACTGGTATAATTTAATTGCTCTACGCAATACGTGTAGAGGGGAACATTTTATCCCAGATTACCAATACAAGTTTGCAGACAGTGTAGATGCTTTTACAGAGATGGCAAATCAAGTGCTACTACCAGACTGGTAGTCTGATCTTAGATCTAGGCTACCCCGTCACTTAACTCTGTACCAAACGACAAAATTTTGGACTAGACTAAATCGAAAGCATTTGCAGAGGACTGGAATAATTGTAGCTCAAATGTCAATTTCTGTCTTTGATAGGGCAGAAAACATTGTGGGAAAAGGAGAAAATGCTGGTTACCAGTATTTTCTCCTTTTCCCACAATGTTTTAAAAAGACTTCTTCTTCACGGCCATGAAAACTCTGGGTTGTTTGGTAAAAGGTCAGAGACATAATCTAAATAAAACAGCCCTGCCATCACAACGCATCTATCTGGGTTTCTAAACAGAACATCCTGTTTCATATGTTTTGCACGCAAAAGGTTAAAATGGGATTCTTTTTTTAACCCTTAAGCTGCTGAGCGCGACTCACTGACCTTTTGCGGACAGTGTAGCTCAAGATCAGACTGCACAGAACGTGCAGTCTGATCTTGGATCTACACTGTCCGATATGGAGATATTGTTCTCCAAAAAAAAGTAACGTTTTGAAATAACATTATTCGGGTTTTTACTATCGTCTTGAAAGTTTTAATTATTTAGCAGAATAGGGTGTTAAAAAAAATCAGTTAAGGGCACTATAGATAAATAAATTCAATCACAACCCTACGTATTCAATGGCCTTGTTTTTGTGTGGTTGAATAGGAAGTCTTTGCGGTTACAAACTGCGTAATCCGGATATAAACTTTTCAGCTCATAAACTTCTGCAAAAGAGTATTTTTGTTTATTTTGAAACGAACCATTTTGGTTTTTTTTTCTTTGGGGGGGGGGGGGGAAGGGGGCTGGGGTGAGGTGGGGGGATTATATGACAAATAGCAGAAAGTGCTCGCTACGAGCAATTCCGTATATTTTGCCATGATGTTTCCAGATTCATTCATGTACTTCTCCTCAGATTATAATGAACATCCCTATTAACCATTCAACTCCGAAGCGCAACTCACTGACCTTTCCGGACACTGTAGATGAAGATCAGACTGCATGTTCTGTGCCAGTCTCATCCTGGATGAACACTGTCCGATAAGAAGATACTGTTATCCAAAAAAGTAAGTTTGAAAAAAACATAATTCGGGTTTTTACTATCGCATTGAAAGTTTTATGGAACTTATGTAGCAGGATAAGGGTTAATAAATCAGTTCAGTGCACTACACATAAAATCTATCTCAACAGTACATATTCAACAGCCCTGTTTTTTATGTGGTTTGGCATGGAAGTCTTTGCGGTTACTTAGTCCGTAATCCGGATATAAACTGTTTTCATCTTGCTGCTGTGAACCACTATGGGGGGAAGATGTTGCAAAAAGCAGAAAGTGCTCGTTTCTAGCATTTTTTTTTTTTTATCATTTGCCATAATGTTTTCAAATTCATTCATGTTCTTAACCCTAGATTTCAATACATTTCCCTATTTATACAAGACTGCTTTCAACGTCATCTGCAGTGTTTCAAAACGTAAGCTGTGAAAGATGATATTACATGTAAAAAGGATATTTTCGATGGGAAAATTCCCTCTGAGAGAGGAATGAAATATGCTCCACCTGGATTGAACTTATTGAGCTTTATGAGAAGTAGTTGAGGCCTGCTACAGTTCTTTTTATTCAGGCTGGAGAACGCGGTAAAATTTAAAAGTTGGTCCCAATAGATGTACCTTCAGTTGGGTAATGTCTCTGGACTTTCCTTGCTTTACCGAATTAAAGCGGTAAGCTGCTACAAAAATCAAATGTAAATTTCCAGCCAGTAGTATGGATGGAATTAATGCGCCTTGTAAATTCTTATCGCGTGAAAAATCTCAATATAACGGAAAATGCACAATCCAAGATCAGACTGCACGTTAGATCTTAATCTACAACGACCGCAAAAGGGAATTTAATCGCGCTTAGCGGCCTAATGGATAATTCATTACCTTGGTGACATGTGTGAAGGTGAAATGGCAAAGATCTAACCGCACGGATGCACAAACTAAATTTGGTCTGCTCTCTTCAATGTCCATTAAGTCTTTACCAAACGACAAATTCTTAGACTTGGTCAAAATTGAAAGCATTTGCAGACGATAAATTAAGTGTGGCTTAAATATCGAGGTTTGTCTGTGAAAGAGTAGAAAACATTGTTGGAAAAGGAGAAAATGCTGGTTAGCAGCATTTTCTCCTTTTCCCTCAATGTTTTCAAAAGACTTCGCCAAAAGGATTGTGAAAAAGTCGGGCTTTGTGGTAAAAGGGTCTTGCGTTGCTAAGTGGTAAAGTGTAGGACTCGTGACATGAAGGCCTCTATTTAAAGTCTCACTGGAAATTTATACTAGTTTTTCGTGAGAATGTCCTTTGCCAAGACACCTCGGAGCCCTAGCTCAGTGCTTGTAAAACTAAGGACATACACGAAAAAGCGAGCTGCCACCTGATATGAGTGAAATAATGTTGAAAGTGGTGTAAAGCACTAATAATCAATCAATCAATCAATACCCAGTAAGGTTGACAATACAGATTTAAAATCAATGGGTCAGAGAAAAAGAGTATAATTCATCTAAAAGAAGGATCGACCAAGGTCAGCCTGTGTAGTCCGCGCAGGCTGATCCGGATCTTAACTTTTAGGTATTGTCTATTTTTCGTAGGTCAAAGGACTATTCTACCCCATAATTCAGTCGGTTTTACGACAATATGGATTTTATGGAAAAAATTAGATGCTGACTTGCTTGGTAAAATGCATTGTGGAGATGCAATAAGCCCCATTTTGCTAGAGCAGGACTCATTTATCGTCAATAAACAATTTGGGGCACAAATAAGAACTGCCTCGATGAAACAGATCTAATGAATACCATTTTGACATCTAAGCTGCTAAGCGCGACTCTCTGACCATTTGCAGACATTGTAGAGCAAGATCATACTGCACAGAAACTGCAGTCTGGTCCTCAATCTACACTGTCCGATAAGGAAATTTCCTTCATCAAAAATATCTTTGAAATTGCAAAATTTGGGTTTTACTATCGGCTTTAAAGTTTCATTTCACTAAATTAGCAGGATAAGGATTAAGTTTTAGTGAAAAAATACAGGATAGTACACTTTGAACCCCAAATAAGTCCAATCTCATGTATTATAAGGTTGTCTTACACAGATTTGATGCGGGAGGTAGGTCAGTTAACCCTTTGCCACACCGATCCCGAGTTTTAACGACCCCAAAGAAAAAGGACTTTTGAAAACATTGTGGGAAGAATTCTAAAAATAAGCAATTTCTCCTTTTCCCACAATGCCTTCCATCCTATCAAAGAGAAATTTCGTATACCTACAATATTTAACCTGTTGTCTGTAAATACAATTTGGAACAATCTAAAATTATGTCGTTCGGTAGAGTTAAACATTACAAAAATCAACGTACGACAACTGCTCTGTAACATTCATACGAGTAATGTAAGAAAAATTGTTTTTAGTACATGTGTATTTTATGTTAAACATTTTTTCTTAAATACCATTATTTTACAAAAATATATCATTCCATACAACAAACCTCCCTCGATATGAGATTATAGTTCATTACTTGCTCCACATACCTTTATCAAATGAAAATTAGTTTCGCCTTATCTAACAAAGAGATCGCCAAATGGTTTCAAGTCGGCATATCTTTCTCTGGCCTATTGATAGACGATTAGACGTGATTATGAATAGAGACTTAGATATAGATAAATTTTGACACTTGCTTTATTTTCCCCATATGAAAATAATAAAGTAGCATTCCTGTTTCACAGGTGGGCTGACCTATACTTGTATGATATTCAAAGTTCTCAATTCACTCACTCGTTTGACCTTTGCCACCAAATGTAATCAAAGGACTGAAAACAGTGACCGACTAGAATGTAGAATAAGGGACCTTGGTAAAGATAAAACTTGGCTGACCCATACAAGATTTAAGAAAAATGGTCTAATCCGGTTATTAAGCCCGATCCGAACCAATCCGGTTATTAAGTCTGATCCGGTTCGGCCCGGTTCAATCTGGTTATTAGGTTCGATCCGGTGAATTTGCCCACTGCCTAGAGACATTTACTCGTCACAATAGGGAATGCCACGAAAAAAAAAAATCTGTTTGTTAATCTTTAATTGAAGAAAGCAAATGAAGATCATATCAATTTGATGATTTGCATTTGAATAGTCGAGTTCACTTTTAGACGAACGTTTCATGCCTTTTGACTTTATTATGGGTTAGACGAGCTCATAGCTAGACCCACAACATCCGCGAAACATACGAGGATAAAAGGGTTGCGTTGGGATACGTAAAGATGTTCCCGATTTGCATAAACCACGGATTTAATTTACATTTGCAAATCTCGTGTATTTTATCGATTACACTCTTGCTCAGACAATGACTTTGTAAGAAGACATCTTTCAAATTGGTATGAAAGAGGTTTTTTTTTTAGTTCATGTCAACTTTTTCATGTTTAACAGAATAACGATTTCTAACAGAACGAATTACTTTCTGAGGGGCAGTATTTTGCGGCTGTGGGATTTTTATTTACATTTAAATCTGGGCCACTCCCGATGGCAATAGACTCTAAAACGCTTGGAAAAAAAAAAAACAATCATCAAAACTCCTCTCTAACATCGCATGTTAAATCCTTAGTTCTTTTGCTGCGACTATCCGTTTGTTTGAAGACTCTTTTGAAATTTCTTGATAAAATCTTGATCTGACAGAAACACATGGCTGCCATTGGTGTAGCTTACAATCTCACTGTAAGCCATGAAACAGTATTTCATTTTTTTTTGTTAAAAACTATTGGTCAGAGCTCATTCATATTTTGCACGAATGATTTTCTTTTTCATATGGTGCCGGCAAAGATGTAGCTTATTCTCTCTATGTAAGCCATAAAGATATCTTTGAAAAAAAGAAACTTGCAAAAATTATTGGTGACATTTTTTTTTATGTGACATGAATGATCTTTGGGTAAATCTCTGTCAGATTTCTTGAAAGAATATTGATCTGTCAAAGACCACGGCCGCCATGGGCGATCTTTTCATCAATACTAGATTTATTATTGCTATGCACGATAATTTTCTGGTCAAAAACTGTACGCGTGTATACCAGAATTCATTGGTATCTAGTATTTGTAAATGGTACATTGGTTTACTCCTTCAAATTTCAGTCACATGCGTTCTGATGGATACGGTAGTTATCACTGTATATGAAAATTATTTTTGTTGTTTGCCAGTGAAACATTACATGGCTATCATGACATGACTGTCTTGTGTTGCTTACTTCCTGAAACCAATTTGCAATAGCGGTAGATGCTTTTTAAAAAAAAAAGTTTTTAAATCATAGATACTAAATATGGACGAGGTTTAATACAATAATTCTAACGAATACACTGTCCCAGAATGATTTAGATGCAGTTTGTTTAGATATTGTCACGATCTATTCAAATCAGTGTGCTGTAGGACGAAAATGTACTTTAGTACGTCATGTGTTAGCTTTAGGTTGTGGCCTTATTGGTGTGACGGTAGTTTCACATAAACGCGAAATAAAACGACTGAAAGAAAAAAAAAAAATGATGTTTTTGCTTTGGTTTAAGATGTGTAAAAATGTTTAATTATGATAATTAACAGCATCTATTATCAGCTACATACAATATTTGGAGTTTTCTTATCTGCACCACAACTAAATGAAAACTCTTTAGCATTGAACACTGGATATAGCGAACGAACTAGAGGGTGATCTTTTCAGCTACCCTTTAATGAAGATTTTACACGTACGCCTTTCATCCCTACATTTGCCTGTGCGGTCAGTGTAGATTAAGATCCGACTGCACGTTTTCGTGCAGTCGGATCTTGATCTACACTGACCGCTTTGCCGAGACATCATTGGCAGAAGCGACCTTGAAATCGCAATTATTTTGATCTGATTTCTAGACTGAAATTATCCGTTTGGTTTTACGCGGCGCTAGGGGTTAATTCCATCCAAAAGTTAAATTATGAAGACAGAAGTTAGGATAACCAGACGGTAACCTGTCAGTTTCGATATTAAACTCCAATAAACCCATTAAATTGTAGAAAAAAATCTTAATTCATGGCTCACATTATGTGCGACCTTTCAACACGCTAACTGATAAACGTGCCATAAAAGTAATTGGCCTTTTCCGCAATTATTTTTGTTGACTCATGACCCCCCGGATTAACTTTGAAAACATCCTTGTAAACTAGGGGTTATCCGCTAAAAGTTTCCTACCCCCGGTAGAGCAGACGGTAGCGTACAGGACTTGAGAACAAGAGTCCGCTGGTTCGAATCTCCTGCTCGGGCCATTTCATTCCGAGGATTGATGATAGTCGTTGTGACACGATTCACTCCTCTTAAACACCATGCAGTCAATCAATCTGCTTGAAGTTAGGTTTTATACATGAGTACATGTGCCTAAAGAAGACATTGCAGAAGGTAACGTGTATAGTCTTTATTCCGATTCCGTTGAAAAAAAGAGGTACGCATTAACTCTTTACCAAACGACAAAATTTTAGACCTGTCCAAATTGAAAGCTGTTGCAGACGACAAAATAAAAGTTACTCAAAAATTGAAATTTGTTTTGGGAAGAGTAGAAAAAAATGTGGGAAAAGGAGAAAATGCTGGCTACCAGCATTTTCTCCTTTTCCCACAATGTTTTCAAAAGGCTTCTTCCTCAGGGTCGTTAAAAGTCGGGATTGTGTAGTAAAGGGTTAAACCTTTATCAAACGATCCCAAACTTTAACGACCCTGGTGAAGAAGGCTTTTGAAAACATAGCGGGGAAAGGGGAAAATGTCGGTAACCAGCATTTTATCCTTTTCCAACAGTGCTCCACAATAATTCTGTACCGGATTTTGAGGGTCCAATGTGTATACATACTGGGATATATACATGTATACAGAGCACAGAGTTTTTAAACGTGGCCATGGATATTTTTTGCCAAAATGAAAAGGTAAACAAAACAACTAAATGCACTTGAACCGTTCCTCAGAAAAAAAAAAACACTGTATGTTTTCATGCCAAGTAACCGAAGCATGATATATGCTTTTCATCAACTGCCAGATTTCTTTCTCTAATTATCAGTATGTTTAACTCTTTGTAAACAAACAATCCCGTGTTTTAAACGTGTCAATAGGGGAAGCCTTTGAGAACATTGTGCACTATGCTTTTTACCCAATCGGAAAACTTCCAGTCATTTGGATCGATTTTTGAAATTGCCGTCTCTAGATGCATTTCATTTTTGCAGTAGTCTTGTATTTGTCGTTTGAAAAAAGATTAACCGTCAATCGTAAACGTAAGCCAACCTGAAAGTCGCAGTATTCAATGCGGCTTCTTTGGCTAGCCTATAAGAATATTGTGCAACGTAATGGTGAAGGAAATGCCAGAAAACATGAATGAGTGCACTGGCTACTTTGATATAACTGGGGTAATATTGAAAACGTTGTTAAACATGACAGAAACAAATGTTTTAAACTGCTCTTATAGCAGTGGAATTATACCGAAGTTAACTGAAAATGTCTAGTTACTTTAATTAAACAAACAAGTCCAATATACTTTCCATTTACAGAACAGTTTCTTCACTCTTCAACAACTAAAATACCCTCAAGTTTTCTTTCAAGTAGACCATTTATTTAAAAAAAAAACCATGTTGATTACTTTGTATCTAGTTATTGTTATTTTGCGTGATGTACATTGTTTACATTGAAGCAAATAAAATGTATGTATTGTAATTTACAATATGGAAAACAGAGACACTGTTTTCCATAATAGTGCAATACAATACAAGTACATAGGTTACAATGTTGCAACGTTAAAATCAGTTCTCCGTTAAAATCAGTTCAGTACTTTAACGGAGGACATACCAACTTTAAAATCAGTTTTTAACGGAGAACTAATTTTAACGTTGCAACATACAATGAATTTTACTTGCTTCAATGTAAACAATGTACCAGAGTACGAGAAATAGAGAATAACGCACATTTTGTTTTTATTGTCGAAATGAAGACGGACAGAGCTGCAAATTTAAACTGCTAAGCACGACTCACTGACCTTTAGCGGACAGTGGAGACAAGATAAGGCTGAACAGAACATGCAGTCTGATCTTGGATCTACACTGTCCGACAAAGAGATCTCTTTCTCCAAAAAGAAAGCTTGAAAGGACATTATTCGGGGTTTTACTGTCGGTTTGAAAGTTTTATTTAAGTTATTTAGCAGGATAAGGTTTTAAAGAAGAAAAAAAAAAGAAACCCTGAATAGAGACCTGTTTCAGTGTCTGTTTATTGTCTATTCTCGATATCTGCAATAACATATTTACGGATGAAGAAGTTGAAAACATTCTTGTGAAATAGGAATGATAAACACGGAGTTACGTATGAGCCACGCTCTGGCAAAAGGGGGCTTGATGTATCTCCGTAATGCATAATACCGAGCAAGTCATCACAGTGTTATAGATCTATAAAATCCGTTCTGTATAACAACCTGCTGAATCATGAGGTACACTGCTCCTTTGACATGCAGAAAATTGACCAAAAGCAAAAAAGATTCGGCCCAGGTCAGTCTATTTTTGCAAATTCATTAAGCACCGTTTTTACAGAACACGGCTCATACATAATTTCCCTTTACCACACAGTCCTGAGTTTTAACGACCCTTGGAAAAGGAGAAAATATTTTCGTCTGCAAATGCTTTCAATTTAGACAACTCCAAGATAGTATCGTTTGGTAAAGAGTTCAAGCAAAAAAGGCATACAGAAGAAATTGTTCTTTTTCAATTCATTTTTCTGCTGCAACATGCCGTATAGAAACCGTTTGCAGGCGGTAACGTGTTAACTCTTTCAGCGCCAAATGTACGAAATATGCTCTGTGAAAAGTGGGTTTAATGTATTGGCAAAAAAGTTTCGACCCAGGTCACTGGCCAGCCTGCGCAGTTCGCGCAGGCTGTCATGGAATAAATCTTTTTGCTATTGGCCAATTTTCTGCATGTCAAAGGACTAGTGTTCTCATAATTCATTCGATTATTAGACAAAAATGATTTTATGAATCCATAATTCTATAATGACTTGCTTGGTACAATGTATCACTGGGTTGCAGTCTGATCTGAATCTATGCTGTTCGCAAAAGCCCATGGTTTCACCCGTCATGGTAGGGGGGTGTAAAATTGCATGGAAATCCAATCCATAGTACCATCTAAAGGTATGGACATTTTTTTGCAAATTTATACCCTAGTTTTACTTTTCAATTTTTTTCTGCCAGCGGCTTGAATTTTTTGCAGACCGTATTCTAGTACATTGTCAGTCTCATAAGATTATCCACACTTTTAAATGATATGAATCCAATTTGCCTGCAATTTTTACCCCCAAATTGTGTTGTACCTTTGGCCGTTAAATGGGCCTTTGATGTATCAGATTTTCCATCTCTATTTCGTTAAATTGCGAAGACCAATGTCATTTCAAGATTTAACAGTAACTTAACAGTGTAAAGTTTTATTACAAATGCATTCCTATCGATAAATGACGCATAAACTAGGGCAAAAGCTTACACTCAAATTATGTTTGAGTCTGGGACAGGAAAAACCTGCTTTAAAACATGCGCAGCTAAGGTAACAGCGTTAAATAGCAGTGCTTGATATTTGCAGACCTATAAGAATTTAGTACAAATTAACTCTTTACCAAACGACAAAATTTTAGCCTTGTTCAAAATGAAACCATTTGCAGATGACAAAGTAAATAAAACCAAAAACTCGAAAATTGTTTTGGGAAGGATAGAAAACATTGCGGGAATAGGAGAAAATGCTGGTTACCAGCATTTTCTCCTTTTCCCACAATGTTTTCAAAAGGGCTCTTTATCAGGGTCGTTAAAACTCGAAATTGTGTGGTATAGGGTTAACTAGTACTAAAAAAATTCTACGGAAAGAAAAAAAACATCGCTTAGAAACCGTATGGAAAACATTGTAGAAAAGGGAGCACTGCATACACGTAACAAATAGGTCACCTTTTCCAAAATGATTTTCAAAAGCTGTCAACGGGTTTGTCGTAAAAAATCGCCTTCTGTACAGTAAAGACTTATAACTGCAAAAGCGTATCCCATGAAAGATCTCATGACGTAGACTGAGATCTAGTTACATGTATATTCTGATCTTGGTCGACTGAATCCGACTATTCATCTTTAGTGGGTCCCTGATTTCTGAGTTGTTTAAACAACAACGGGGAAAACCAGCTTTTGAAAACATTGTTGGAAAGGGTCACCAGATTTTTTTTTTCTTTTGATACAATGTTCCCCCCCCCCATTTCAAAGAGTTATCCTATCATTCGAGCCACATGTACTTTGGTGTCTGCAAATGTTCTCAATTTTGCAAAGTCAAATGTTTTGTAGTTTTGGTAGGAGTAGCCCAAACAATGGACTGGGCCTCGAAAAGATCAGACAAAGGTCATACTACACAGATGTCTAGATTGTTCCATGTTTACTTTCTTCGAAAGAAAAAGAACATTACAGGTCACGACACACACATGGGATGTAGTTTAATTCAGAACCCGAAGTTTGTATAAAAAAGCCTTTTATGGTGTTTCTGAAGCTGGAATGTTATGGAGGTGTTCCTTGACTTGTAAATCGATGGAGAAAAGACACATAGAGAGAGAGAGAGAGAGGCGCAGACAGAAAGAGAGACAGACAGAGGGGATTGCTGTGATGGGTGTAGGTCCCAAATATATAGGTGTAGGCAGTGTCATTATTCATTAAAGAACAAAATATTAGGTCATAGTTCTATCACCCAGTAACTCTACATCGAAATAAGGTTGTATCTCTAACTGAATACTGTGATCATGATGACTCGATAGAAAATGTTGATTTAATATGCATGCACTCAGAATTGCACCTGTGCAGGTCGTCTTATATTTAGATAATGCGCCCGCTTCTCCCAGTCTTACCGTACATTAATACATGAATACAGTAAAACGTTGTGATAACCTTGAAATTTGAAGGTTGCCACACATTTCGCCGTCGGCTTTGTAACAAATACTGAACAAACTTACTGGTCCAGGAAAGGCTCTTTATCCAGGAAAATGCCTGAAACCATTAAAAGCGTCTCAAGAACGATGTAAGAGATAAAAGGCAAGGTAAAGTAATTACAAACCACAACACTCTTTAATACCACTGTTTCTGCGCTTTGCTTAATCTCGGTGAACATTCATGTACACGGCATGGCTTCTTCAATCTTAACTCTTTCGGCGCCAAATAAACTAAGTCGGCCTCTGTAGATGGCTGTAAATACAATCCACTGAGTCAGCGGGAGATTTTTATCATATAGGCTTGACCAAACAAGCGGAGAGCATAGATCAAAGATCAGACTGCACGTTCTGTGCAGTCTGATCTTGATCTATGCTGTCTGCAAAAAGTCCTCGTTTCGCCTATGGCGCTGAAAGGGTTAAATCCTTATAAATCTCAGCGCGATCTTGATTGCAGCAGACAACCTTGAAATTACTCTGATAAAGTAGGGTATCAATAAATATTTGACACAAAATATTATGACAAGAGGAGAAATTGCTCTTTATGAGATTTTTTTCTATTTGCCACAACTTTTTTTTTTTTCAAAAATTATCTGCCGCCAAGCACAACGAATACCGATGGCAATGTGCTCACAAGTTTATACCAAAAAATTATGCTCTCAATCCCGATGTTTCCAAATAATAGTGCTTTTGTGAATCCTTTAAAAATTTACTGTTCACCACACAACAAAATTTTCCATTCGGCCAAAAGTATCATCAAACTACAAGCCAAATGTGACTCGAATTATTTGGCTATTTCTTGAAAAGGGTAGAAAACGCTGTGGGAAATGCGAATGAAACATTAAAAGAAACGGAACCCGTGAATTCCCCAACAGTTGAAGAGCTAGGTTTATGAAACTCCGCGTGGTGTAAAAAATTTAAACGCTGATTATGCAAATACCTTCATTTTACGGTTTATGTCAAGGCCACTGTTACACTAAAAAAAAAAACGGCAAGGATATTAAATCCTGAACAATAATTGAACAATCTATGAGCAAGATTTATAATATAACCTTGCATGGTTGTATATTTTGATGAGCTGCTAATGCACCTTCCTTCTTTTATGGCTTTTAAAATTCAACACCTGAGCCGCGCTCTGACAAAGGGATGCTTAATGCGTCCCCGTGAGGCATGATACCAAACAAGTCATCAGATAATTACAAATCCATAAAATCCATTTTGTATACTAACCGACTGAATTATGAGGTACTCTGGTCCTTTGAGCTGCAGATCCTTTGACAAATAGCAAAAAGTATCGCCCCAGGTCAGCCTGCGCGGACTGCGCAGCCTGACCTTAGTCGATACTTTTTTGCAGATGCTTAAGCCCCCCTTTTTCACAGAGCATGGCTCACATGCATTGATAAAATAAATAAAATTGGGATTCTGCAATAACTTTGAACATTCTTTGAGGTAAATTAAACCTTGCTGCGCGAAAACATCAGCTTTTGCGGACGGTATAAATCCAAGATCAGACTGCACAGGAAGTGCAGTCTGATCTTAGATTTTTATCGTAGACTTGTTTAGTCAAGCTATAAGATAAAAACATTTTAGATTTTCTGTAATTTCTGCCGTCGAAAGAGGTCACGTATTACTGTATATATTTGGCGCTAAAAGAGTTAAAGGCAAGTTTACCTGGTAATAGATTTTGATGTAGATCTATCTATGCAGATTATGCAAAAACTCTGTAATGCAAGTTTTACCGGCAGTAACGTTAGATCTTGATATTTTTTTTCTTCTTCTTCTTTTATACGTTTTTAGCTCCACTGGCCGAAGGCCAGCGGGCTTATGTCATGGCCCGGTGTCCGTCGTGCGTCCGTGCGTCCGTCCGTGCGTCCGTCCGTCCGTCCGTCAGTCCGTCCGTGCGTGCGTCCGTCCGTCCGTCCGTCCGTTAACTTTTATTTCAAACATCTTCTTCCCTGAAACTACCCATCCAATTTTCATGAAACTTCACAGAAATGATCCTGCCATGGTCCTCTTCAGAATTTCTTGAAAGAATTTGATTCCTTCAAAAACTCTGGTTGCCATGGCAACAAAACTGAAAAATATTGGAAATCTTTAAAAATCTTCTTGTCTGAAACCATAAGGCATAGGGCTACCAAATTTGGCATGTAGCTTTATGTAGTAGACCTCTATCAGGTTTCTTCAAATTATAGCCCTGGGGTCAAAATTGGCTCTGCCCCAAGGGTCACAAGTTTTACATAGGCTTATATAGAGAAAACTTTAAAAATCTTCCTGTACCTAGCCATAAGGCCTAGAGCTACCAAATTTTGCATTTAGCTTGATCTAGTGGGGGTCTACCAAAAGTGCCCAAATTACAGTCCTGGGGTCAATTTGGCCTCATGCTGGGGGGGGGGGGGGGGGGGGGGAGGTTCACAAGATTTACATAGGCTTATATAGGGAAAACTTTTAAATCTTGGTGTACATAGCCGTAAGGCTTAGGGCTACCAAATTTTGCATAATTATAGCATTGTCTAGTGGACAACTACAGAGAGGGTCCAAGTTACAGCCCTAGGATCAAGTTTGGCCCTGCACCAGGGGTCACAAGTTTTACATGGGTTTATGGAGTGAAAACTTCAGAAACCGTTATGTTACTAGCCATAAGGCCAAGAACTCCCAAATTTGGCATGTTATTCTTCTAATACACATATTCTCCATTTAGTCCGACTGTAGCCCTGGGGTCAAAGTTTTATGAGGGCTTATATAATGAAGACTTCTCTTTATGGTTTATATTTATAAGCCAGTGGAGCGATACAGGGCCATGATGGCCCTCTTGTTTTTTTTCTTTTGCGTCAATATTTTCACAAGTAGTCTGCTTGTAGATGCAAAAAGTCGTCTGCACGAGATAATGAATTAACCTTTAGGCTGCTAAATGACCTTTTGTGGACAGTGTAGATCAAGATCAGACAGCACAGAACGTGCAGTCTCATCTTGAATCTACATTGTCCGATAAGGAGATATTTTTCCCCAAACAATAAAACTTTGAAATATAAAAATTAAGCCTTTTACTGTCGGCTTGAAAGTGTTTCATTTCACTTATTTATGTTTGATTGATTGTTTGGTGTTTAACGCCGTTTTCAACATTATTTCAGTTATATCACGGTGGCCAATGCACCTATCCATGCTTTCCTGGAGTTTCTTTTTACCAGTACTCCGCACAATATTCTTTCCAAGCCACTGGCTGCTTTCCCACCTAACCATCGTCGAAACAATGGTCAGCGGTGAGAGAGGAATGAATCCTGTCGCGATGGACTATCAGCAATCCTCAGAAAGAAATTGGCCAAGCCGGGGATCGAACCAGCGACCTCCTGTTCTCAAGTCCTGTACGCTACCGACTGAGCTACGGGGACTTGGCTTCACATATTTAGCAGAATAGGTGTTAAGAGGCACAAAATAGAATGCAAGTAGATGTCGGGTAGTAAACCCGAAATGTGCACTTCTAATGCAAATACTCCTTCAATCTTAACTCTTTACCACACGGCAAAAAAAGTAGACTAGTCCAAATTGAAAGCATTTGCAGACGACAATTCAAATGTGGCTCTTATGATGGAAATTGTTTTTGATAGGGTAGAAAACACTGTGGGAAAAGGAGAAAATGCTGGTTACCAGCATTTTCTCCTTTTCCTACAATGTTTTCAAAAGGCTTCTTCTTCAGGGTCGTTAAAACTCGGGATTGTGTGGTAAAGGATTAACCCGTTACCACACGAACCGGAGTTTTTACGATCCTGGTAGAGAAGTCTTTTGAAAACACTGTGTGAACAGGAGAAAATGCTGGTAACAAGCATTTTCTTCTTGTCCTGCAATTTTTTCTACCATTTCTGAGACAAATTTCATTATTTCAGCGACAATTAAATTGTCATCTGTAAATGTTTTGAATGGGATAAGTCTAAAATTTTGTCGTTGGTAAAGAGAGTAAGAAAGTAAAATAAGAACGAAAGTAGATCCGCAGTGCGTTAAACAAAAAGAGAAGAGCCTCATTTGATTAAAATCTTCGTAAGATTTTTTTTTTGTAACAACACAAACATACAGAGGGATTTATGAGTTATCTTTTTTACCTACGTTCAAACTCACATAGTTTTGTGTCCCAGTAAAAGGGTACCGAGAGATCCTATATTGCCATCGTAGTTTAATGCGCCGTACAAGGAGGTAAAAAAAAATGTAAGAAGTATTTCGACACTCGCATTTACTTGCATGCATGATCTGCATTTAAATGTGATTATTTGAAATAAAGTGACATTCAAGAACACGAGGTTTTATTACTTGGGTAGTAGGCATACGGTATTTGAGTATTATTTATCTGTTCATAGTACTTAACTTTTGAAAACCTTGACAAACAATAAATCAAATGTGACTCAAAAGATGGTCTTTAAAAGGGTAAACACATTGAGGAAAATGAGAAGACACTGGTTATCAGCATTTTCTCCTTTTCCTGCAATGTTCTCAAAAGCTGTCTTTCTCAGGGTCGTTAAATTTTGGATCGTTTGATTAAGAGTTAACTCTTTACCAAACGACAAAATTTTAGACTGGTCCAAATTCAAAGCACTTGCAGACGACAAAATAAATGTGTTTGAAAAATTGAAATTTGTTTTGGGAAGGGTAGAAAACATTGTGGAAAAAGGAGAAAATGCTGGTTACCAGCATTTTCTCCTTTTCCCACAATGTTTTCAAAAGGTTTCGTTCACAGGGTCGTTAAAAGTCGGGATTGTGTGGTAAAGAGTTAATGTTTCGTCAGTTACTTACAATACGAGCATACTTTGATTACGTGCACTCCATATGTCTATGTATGAGCCATGCTGTGGCAAAGGGAGGCTTAATGCATTTCCGCGATGCATGATACCAATCAAGCGATCACACAATTATGAATCGATAATAGCAACTGTTTTGAACAACCGACTTAATCATGAGGTACACTGATCCTTGGACATAGAAAGAATTGACCAATAGCGAAAAGTTTCGGTCCAGATCAGCCTGTGCGGACTGCACAGGCTGACCCGGGTCGATAGTTTTTGCAGATGCATTAAGCCCCCTTTTCATAGAGCATGACTCATATGTATCGTGAAATATTTGGCTGACAGAGACTCGATCTCAAGAATAATACGCGAAACATTTCATTCGGCCCATAATGAAATCTTGCGGAACTTTTGACCAATAAATTGACAAGTTTCAGATCACTTTGAAGAAGGAATATAATCCTTGTATGAACTTAGTAAGAAAACAACGACATTCTCATTTTGTCACCATAGCTTCCTTCCATGATGAAGATTTTTCAATTAAAGTACAAGTTTTGACTGTGGGAAGAGTCAGTTTCTTGATAAAGACGAGAGTTTGGCGGTCGAATCTCCCGAACTATGGAATGGACCATAAACAAAGACTTTGATGTGGGGTTGACAATATGGTTTATTAACCATCAAAAACACTTGGAAAAGAGTCATGGCAACCTCTAAATGACTGAATTACTGTTAAAAACGGTGACAGCACCAAGTAAACAAACGTTATGCCTGAAGCCTTTTTCATATCCCGGTCCTTCAAATTGACTGAAAAGGTTCATTTTACTTCTCTAGCAGTATATGGGTTACGGATAGGCCTATATTCCCACGATTCCTTATTAACCCTTAGGCTGCTGAGCGGGACTCAAGGACCTTTTGCGGACAGTGTAAATCAAGATCAGACTGCACAGAACGTGCAGTCTGATCTTGACTCTACACTGTCCGACAAAGAGTTACCCCCCTCCCTAAAAAATACCTATGTAATAGCAAAATGTGAGTTTCATTTAACTCTTTACCAAACGACAAAATTTTAGACCAGTCCAAATTGAAAGCTTTTGCAGATGACAAAATAAATGTGACTGAAAAATTGGAATTCGTTTTAGGAAGAGGAGAAAACATTGTGGGAAAAGGAGAAAATACTGGTTACCAGCATTTTCTCCTTTTCCCACAATGTTTTCAAAAGGCTTCTTCCTCAGGGTCGTTAAAAGTCGGGATTGTGAGGTAAAGGGTTAACGTATTTAGCAGGATAAAGATGAAGGTTCACATCACTTCTCTAGCAGTATAATTGTGGATTTCGGGTAGGCCTATGTTCCCACGATTGCTGGTAAAGATAACAAAGACATCGGAGTCTTCATCAGGATGCACTGCAACCTGTAGGTAACATTTAGGTAGCTATCTTGATGGATTGAATTGTCAGATTATCTCATTACATCCTGAAACAAACTTGCTGCAGTCGGTTTGAAAAACATCCTTGTGCTATGGGATTTTTCAACTCCGACAATTATACCACAGTCGGTACCTAAATAACATGCTTTCAAATATCATTTCAACCCATGGCGAAAACATAAGCTTTTGCAGAGCGTGCAGCCTGATCTTTAATCTACACGGTCCGCTTGTTAGGGTAAGCCTATAAGATAAAATTGTGCAAAGTTTAAGTGGAGTGTATTTTTAGTCGGGGGAGGTTGAGTGTATTTGGTTCAGAAAGAGTTGAAAAGAATTTAAATGATGTATACCAAAGAAAACAAATGTAGTAACGAGAAATTTCTCCTTTTTCCATTAGGGTTTCGCATGTTTTCTACGACAAGATGAATAATTCGGTTCAGAATGTAATGAACTTAAAAAAAAGGTGCAGTAAATAATAAATCGCATGATGAAGCTTCTCGTAAAAATTCGGTAATGATGTGATGATACTTTTAACACTTAAACTGTTCAAGAAGTTCAATGAAACTTTCAAGCCGATAGTAAAATAAAAAACTCGAAAAATGATATTACAAAGTTGCTTTTGGAGAAAAATATCTCCTTATCGAACAGTGTAGATCCAAGATCAGACTGCGCGTTCTGTGCAATCTGATCTTAATCTACACTGTTCGCAAAAGGTGAGTGAGTCGCGCTTAGCAGCCCAAGAGTTAAAGACTAGGGTTACTGCACAAACGTTGCTTTAGCACGGTGATGATTTTATGAATTTTGTCGTTCAGCTCAATGCATGAGTGAAAGCACTTGATTTGGGTTAACTTGAAATAGTGACAGTCAAACGTGAATTGACAAGTCAATATAAAAATATTTGATTAACACAAGCCTGATAACATTTAAAATACTCATTAATCGCTCACGCTTGATACACACTGTACACAATGTAATGTAGTTATATCATGTAAAGATGATTGTGCATTTCACCTCTGTGTTTTGCATTTCACCTCTGTTTTTTATTTTATTTTCTGAAAATATTCATTTAGTGTAAATAAAATCCTAATATCTTTCTTTGTTATGGTTCAATGAGAGTATTGAGTACAAAAGGGATGTAAGTGAATTTTGTTTTAAAATGTCAGCATCCTATTTACTGCTGTAGACAGCCCGCGAATTCACCAAGGTCCTGTTAAAGTAAATGATTGAAATTTAAGTCGGAATACAATGAAGACAAAGATTTGATTGTGTAGAATGACAGGTTTATCTGTGTCTGCCCCTATGCAAAGGATATCTACAGTTGCTACCGGTATGATATGGACCTCAGTGAAAGATTCTGCTCACCAGGAGAAAGGACCGTAATTCTACATTCCTCTACAGACTACCGGTAATTATCTGATTGGCTGAGACGGAACGCCTCAGCCAATCGGTTGGATGGTTCCGGAATCTACAACCAGAATTTAATATTGTTGCCCGCCATTTTGCTGCAAGCTTCTCGATTTCGACTGTTGTTATGCTCTGTAGGAGTTGTCCGCGAGGATGGCGATGACTTTGGTCATAGTATAGTATCCGGTAACGGACTGTGTAGATCAAATATCAGACTGCACGTTCTGTGCAGTCTTATCTTGATCTTTGGCGTCCCCGAAAACTATTCCAATCGCAATTGTCAGTGAAAGAGATAAACGCAGTCCCCGCATAAAGGGATGCCGAATGGAAAAGGCTGCAATGCGCCCATTACAACAAAAGGTTAGCTAATAGTTTAGTCTGGGCCAATAAAGTAAGCCAATAAATTCAGGAGACCCAGACATTGTATATTATCCAGGTTAGTTAACCTTTAAACTATTTTATTCATGACATCTACGGTCTGCTTCAAAAGAAGAAAAAAAAAGTTTTAAATTATTAAGCCTTTTAGGCTTTATTAGTCTCTTTATCTCACGTTATACGAGACTGCTATGTTGCTTACAGGACATGTGTTAGGGTCCGTATTCACCAACCATTCTTAAGAACATTCCTAGTCTTAATTTACATTTGAAAGTCACATGAAATCTGACTGGCTAAGCCATATGGTTCAGCCAATCAAAAGTTGTGTTACTTTCTTAATCTATGATTAGACTAAGAATTAGTTCTTGAAAATGGTTGGTGAATATGGACCATGATCTCGTTTTTACCATGTCTACAAAAGTATCTTAACTTTATACCAGGCGATTGGTATCGAAAGTCGTACAAGACGTAGACTTTAACCCTTTCCCAAACGACAAATTTTGGACTGGTCCAAATTGAAAGAGCTTGCAGACGACAATTTTAAATTTGATGAAAATGGCAGAAAGGTCTCAAAAAGGGTAGAAAACACTGTGGTAAAAGGAGAAATTGCTCGTAACGAGCAATTTCTCCTTTTCCCACAGTGTTTTCAAAAGACTTGTACTGCAGACACGTGAAAACCAGGGCTGGTTTAGGAAAGGGTTAAAGTGACTCAAATGATGGTATTTTTCTTTGAAAAGGCACAAAACATCGTGACAAAAGAAGACAATTCTTGTCACGTGATAAACACTTTAGACCACCTCAATTCATCAATGAGCTCTACAAAATGAAGTATCACAAATATATCTCATTAACAATGGTATGTTAAACATTGTTGCTTAGCATACTTTGAGTGGTATATATTCTATTTTACAATCATATATTATATTTGAGGCATGCTCTGTGAATAGGGGGCTTAATGCAATTGCGAAAAATATCGACCAAGTCAGTCTGCACAGTCCGCGCAGGCTGACCTGAACCGAAACTTTTCCTTATTGGTCATTTTTCTGTATGTCAAAGGACAGAGATGCATTAAGCCCCGTTTTCCCTGAGCACGGCTCGTAAATTGTGACTTACTCCACGTCAGTGATTACTGATTATAGACCCGACCCGACCCGACAAGGCCCCAAAGTGCTGACGTTATGTTTTCTAATCACTTTGAAACATCTAAACTCAATTTACTGCAATGACGAAACAGAAAACCCTGCTTTTCCACAGATAATAATCACAAGTTTATTACGTGGTTGCACGTATTTTCAAGGGAAAGCCATTGATATTATCACGGGAGTGACTTTTTGATGTAAAGTGCTGAAGTCTTTAACAGACGAAAACATTCAAAACTTGTCCATATTGAACGCATTTGCAGACGACAAAGTAAATGTGGATAAAATGATAAGATTTGAACTATACCCTGGCAAAATGGGATTTAATACATCTCCATCATGCATTATACTTTTAGCAAGTCATCATATATTTATACTAGGACGGAAAAGAAACGCCGGGTAACCCATTAAGATAGTTTTAAAGGATATAATGTAATATTACATTATTATATTCTTTTTTGTATAAAATTTCATCTGTATGGAACCATTTGGTGAAGTTTCAATCGATTTTCTATGCTGTTTAAGCGAAAAATAACCCCCTTTTAATGATGACATTAATAATATAATATTACATTATATCCTTTAAAACTATCTTAACCCTTTCCCAAACGATAAATTTTAGACTGGTCCAAATTGAAAGAGTGTGCAGACGACAATTTTAAATTTGATGAAAATGACAGAAAGTTCTCCAAAAGGGTAAAAAACACTGTGGGAAAAGGAGAAATTGCTCGTTGCGAGCAATTTCTCCTTTTCCCACAGTATTTTCAAAAGACTTGTACTGCAGACACGTGAAAACCAGGGCTTGTTTGGGAAAGGGTTAATAGGTTACCCGGCGTTTCTTTTACGTCCTAGTATATAATCCATTTGGTGTCACAACCGACTAAAATTATGAGGTAAACTGCCATGGTCCTTTGACATGCAAAAAATTGACCGAACGCAAAACGTTTCGACACAGATCAGCCTGCGCGGACTGCGCAGGCTGACCTGTGTCGAAACGTTTTGCAGAGGCATTAAACCTCCATTTCACACAGCATAGCTCAGGGAAAATGCTGGTTACCAGCTAAATGAATATAAGGAAAATAAAATAACTCAATACAAACATTGTTTCAAAAGGAGAAATGGCTCGTTACCAGCAATTTCCCGTTTCGCTAAAACATTTTCAGCCATGCTCTGTGAAAAGAGGATTTAGAGCATCTGCAAAATGTGTCGACCAAAGTCAGACCTGGGTCGAAACTGTTTGCTTTTGACCAATTTTTACACCTCAAAGGATCAGTCTAATTCATGATTCAGTGGGTTGTTTAATTAACAAAACGTTTTTTTATTTTTTGTGGATCCATATTTATGTGACTTGCTTGGTATAATGCCTAAGGGAAATGCATTAAACACCCTTTTGCCAGAGCGTTGCTGATTTTAAAATGACGACTGGTGCAAGCTTGACAAAAGGTCTGCAGGGGGTAGTCAGGTAATTAAGCCTTACCAAAAAACCTACTCACAAGTCAAGTCACAATAAAGAGGTAATTTAAGGTAATGAAAGTACATTTTCTACACTGTGTGGGAAAACTCTTTCCGCGCGTGGAGCGATTGCTTCTTTCTAGATATTATTGCCCGTCTCTCCTCAGTGGTTTTAAACGATGTCTACTGGGTCCGTATTCACCAACCGTTCTTAAGATTGTTCTTAGTCTCCAAGATTTTCTAAATTTGAAAGTAACACAACTTCTGATTGGCTAAACGATTTGGTTTGGCCAATCAGAATTAGTCTTAGTTAAAAATTTAGAAAATCCTTGAGAAAATAAGGCTAAGAATGTTCTTAAGAATGGTCGGTGAATACGAAACCTGGAGGGTTTAGGATTAAAAGCGAGCTTATTTTTTGTGTGGTAAAATCCTTCAACTTGACAATATGGCTATATCACGACTTGCTTATAGCCAAATTACCTGTACCTATTACACAAGCAATCGACCAAATTGTGATGTAAATGTTTTCGAAGGTTGGCTAGATGACAGTTCCTCTGAATTCTGCCAGACAGAAGTTAATGTGCGTTCCTCGTTACGCATACGAGAACTTCATTATCATTGTCAATTTAATTGCTCTACCAGATTCCACTGGCATGGCCGTTACTCTTGGAAATTTCTGACTAGTCTCCAGCCGGGACCTATAGCGTCTTTGTGGTATTTCAAAAAATAACGAATAATTAAAACAGTTACTATGACCTTGACATATTTGACTCAGTCACACCGGGTGCTTTATTACTTTGTTAGGGTCTTACATCCCTTTCAACAGTAAATCACGGCCCAAGTTTTCTTAATTATGTCTTAACTTTGCTGACTAGTACAAGGCCGTAGATCTGCAGTGCCTTGACTATGGACACTTGCACTTATCCAGCGCCGCAAGCGGGAATCGAACCAGAATTTCTTGGAAAGGAGTCCAAAGGCCTTTTCCACGGAGCCTGTGGGACTCTAACAGAGCTCGTGATAAGGCCAGCCTTCTCGTTCGAAATTTGTAAAAGTTATTAAGACACACCTCTCTTGGACTTTAGAACACTTGTTGTTTGGAGAGCAGTATGTGGCTATTGCCCATATGTTACCAAAACGCTGTTGAACACGGGCCGAGCCCCGTAGCTCAGTCGGTAGCGTACAGGACTTGAGAACACATGTTGTTTGGAGAGCCATATGTGGCTGTTGCACATACATGTATGTTACCAGAACGCTGTTGAACACGAAGTTCACTCTTCACCAAACTTTTGGACATCCATAGTTAGTGCTGATGAGAAATTAAATATGGCCTAAATGGAGGGTATTGTCTTTAACTCTTTACCAAACGACAAACTTTTAGTCCAGTCCAAATTGAAAGCTTTTGCAGACGACAAAGTAAACGTGAATCAAATATTGGAATTTGTTTTTGGAAGAGTAGAAAACATTGTGGGAAAAGGAGAAAATGCTGGTTACCAGCATTTTCTCCTTTTCCCACAATGTTTTCAAAAGGCTTCTCACTCAGGGTCGTTAAAAGTCGAGATTGTGTGGTAAAGGGTTAAAAAGGTAGAAAACGTTATTGGAAATGAAAAAAAAAGTGCTGGTTACCAGCATTTTTTATGAAGTTGTGAGCAACTGCCTAAAGCAAGCTTATCTTTATGCATCGTTTCCGGCGTAGTTGTCGGATATCTAATAAAAATTAGGTATTTCTGCTGAATTAAACAAGATGGACATCTTTCGTCAGAAAGACGGATCAAAGTATTGCAGACGACAAATGTGACCCGTCTGAAATGCTGGAACTTGTGTTTGAAATAACATAGTAAAAAAACATTGTTGGAGAAGGAGAAATTGCTGGTTAAAGAATTTTCTCTTTTTTTTCTCACGATGTTTTGACAGACCCTTTTTCCCCTCAGGATCGTAAAAGCTCGGGATTGTGTGGTAAAGGGTTAAAAAGCTACTATTGTCGAGAGAAGGATGCAAAAGATTAACATGGGAATACGTGCTGACTCAGACGAAAGAAAGTTGGCAGTCAGGAAAATCACATTTTTGCGGTTGAAATAAGTTCTGGAGCTCTATTACACATTTCCTCCCAATATCACGTCAACGTGCTTATGTCATGATTCTGCATGCTGGGAAAATATTGTATCCATCCGCATGGGCCACAAAAACGTGTTACTACTTTGTCTTTGTTTGATTTCACTTTTTACCTCTGTACATGAAGCCTTCAGCACAATGTAAAGAAGACAACCAACCACATGTTATTGTAAAACCTTTGAAAGGTAGATCTAGTATGAAAGAACGAGTGGAAACAGAACTACAAATTACGAGTGCCTTCAATGATTGGGTTTGTCTTTTGGAGGGTACAAACCACTGTGGGAAAAGGAGAAAATGTTGGTTACCAGCATTTTCTCCTTTTTCCACAATGTTGTCAAAAGCCTTCTCCCTTCTTCCTCAAGATTGTTAAGGGTCGGGTTGATCGGTGATTGATTAACCATTTCCATACTTATACGACTTTTTGTGCTTCAATCATTATGTTCAACCGCGGTTTTTTAATGGTATTTCAGTTATATTCGGCCGACCAGTGCACCTATCAACGCGTGCTAGGTTATGACGTGTCTTCAGTAGCAATTTGATTTATTTATAGTGTACACTTTGTCCTAGCGTTTACGGAACTGTACTTATTGCGCGCAAGTATGTTCCACGTCGCCCGCGTGATGACACGACACATGTCGTATACAAGTGGAGAGAATGAGATAGAGGAAAAAATTGAAAGCTCAACAAGTATTAGACCGTAATAGACATTCCAGAGCGTAAGAGCTACTTCAATTGAACCATTGTCAAGTGTCATCGTGTATTCGTAGTGTTTCATGATATAATTCCCGTATAAACCTTTACCAAACAATCACGATTTTTAAGCAGCCTAAAGAAGAACACTTTTCAAAACATCGTGGAAAAAGGAGAGAAAATTTCGGCATCTAGCCGATTTTTCCTTTCCCACGGTGTTTTCTACCCTTCCATGAACAAATTTCAATTTTTGAGACACATTCATTTTGTCATCTGCAAATGTTTTCAAATTCTACAAGTTTAACATTTTGTCACTTGGTAAAAAGTTAACTCCTTACGAGCCGACAAATTTTAGGCTTGTCCGTCATTATTGTAAGCACTTGTATGTGGCAAGAACGATGGAATATGTCTTTGATAGGGTAGAATTGAACATCGTTACACCGTTTTCACCCTTCCAATGCTGTTTTCGAAAACCCCAGGGCCGTAAATTATGGGGGCGTTTTGTAAAACGCTTAAGTTAATGGAAGATCTTACCGAAAAATATTTCGCTAAGGCAGCAACTGCCGCGGATTTTTTTCACTTATCGTCTAAAGTAGGCCTACTATTACTCTCAATAATACACGCATGTCGTTTGTACCTGAAACGTCATGAGTTTTGAGGGTATTGTCACATACCAATGTAAGAATTTCTGATAAAAAGTATCTTTCTTCATATGTCATCAATTTCTCTCTATTGCCATTCATGTTGTCTTCTTTTTCTCAAAATGGTTTAGACAGACAGAGTACAAACCGGAATATGATCGGCTTGAGTATTGCCTTAACTGAACGAAGCTGGACATTTACGTGCTTTTCCCCGCGCGTGAAGTTCGTGGAACGTTTGCAATATTTGATTAAACAAGGAATCGGCCTTGGACCCCTCGTTCAGTCCAGTATTAGGGACAGAAAGCACCATCTATTTCGTAAGAATACCTGAGATCGGCCAGGGAATGGAGAAGGTTGCATACCTTTGTTGTACAAAAAAGCATAGGACACAGTTGAGTCTGCATTTTTTTCTAAACACAGACCACCGCGGAGAATTTGTAACATATCATTGTAGGTTGTCGGTCGTTAACAAACGATTTCTACGTTACATAATACCTACGCAAATATTTTTGACGAGGTCATTTGATACACTTGAAGATTACAGTCAGCTGATATATACGATATGACACTGCTCTCAAATTCGATTGGGGCGTAATGCTCGGGGTTTTAAACCTTTCATTGCCAAATGCGAGTACAGTATCTTCTAAATATCGATAGATGAAAGCAAAAAGAGAGAGAGAGAGAGAGAGAAGCCCACACGATGTTCATTGTTCCTGTTTTATACGATTGGCTGTTTCGCAATTTACCTAAGATGCTAGAGATTTTTTTTTGTGAACAGATCAAATGGTTAATGTATGTCTCTAGATACTTCAGTAAAAGCTATGATAAGTGATTTGTACGAATGACCTCAGTCATTTACCATATAGGCTAATTTTGGATCTACTACTAAGTGGAAGAAGTGGAAACGAGAAGAAAGGATAAGAAAAGGGCCGTTTTCCTGGTAAACATGGCGGAAACAAGAGTAATTGTTTTTAGCATTCATTTGCTTCTTTTACCAGTGCTGTTTCGTGCGGGGGCAGAAAGAGACGTATTTGTCAAGTAATTAGTAAGTAGTACATGTATAGAGAAAGATGAACAACAAAGTTCTTTATTATGATATAATGGTTCGTAAAGGTCACTAAAAGATGTTTTCTCACCGAAAAAAAAAAATGTTACCATATACTATAGACATATAAAGAGAAAATGATTTTAGAAAGTGACGAAGAAGAATGCATTACTGTAGCACACTCGTGACCACCCAATCTTCTGCCAAAGTTCTACTGACTACTTCAGCAAAAGATGTCGTATAAAACCTCTGACATGAACGGGGTTCGAAGACTGTGCGAAACCTAATATAAGTGGAGAGTAAAAACATAGAGTAGATTGCTTGTACCAGTATGTGAAAGCTGTTTTTTTTTCTCTACATTCTTGCTCTGTACGTCCGGATAATTTGCTAACTACACAAATATATTAGAGCCATGCTCTGTGAAAAGAAGCCTTAATGCTTTTGCGAAAAGTATCGACTCATGTCAGCCTGCGCGGACTGCGCAGGCTGACATGGGCCGAAACTTTTCGATATCATTGAATTTTGTGCATGTCAAGGGATAGTTCTACCCCATAAATCAGTCGGTTGTTTGACAAAATGGATTCCATGGACCGATGATTAGATCATGTCTTGCTTGGTGTAATGCATTACGGAGATGCATTAAGCCCCTTTTTGCCAGAACATGGCTCATTACAATTATACGCTGTTTGAATTTTGATGTTCAACTCACTTGGTTCTGTATGCGCCGGTTCATTATTTTTTATGGTATTTTTTTGAGGAGGGATATTTCCTTATCGGACAGTGTAGATTCAAGATCAGACTGCACGTTCTGTGCAGTCTGATCTTGATCTAAACAGTCCGCAAAAGGTCAGTGAGTCGCGCTTAGTAGCCTAAGGGTTCACCGAACGTTTTAACTTAACGAGTAGCCGTCATTCTCTGTACTGTGGCTATCACTGCCTTTTGAATCAGACATGGTGTGAGGTTAGCACAATCGGGTAAGAGCAACGAAATATCTTTCATTTACGACCAACTTTTCGATTCATCGTCGTTTCGACATAGCTGACTGCCGCTGAAGTTTTTGGGCTTCTTCGGTGCCAAAGACGAACATGCAGTTTGATCTCGGATTTTATATTTATGGATTTTTTCATGGGATATTAAAAAATAAAAAATCACTGAGATTGAAATATCTCGTGCATATTTTTCACTGTTTATCCATGTACTATTGGTATTTTATCTATAGATTTGCCTCTCAAAGTGTGGGAAAGAAAGACAGAAAATAGCTTTTACTGGCTACTGAAACCTATTTCATACTTAATCACACACTTTATGGGTTTCTAGGAAGGAACAGCCTCTCAACTCTCCTTTTGTAAATATTTACAACACAAAAATCATTTTCTAACAAACAGTTCTAGCTCAAAACATAACATTCACATAATCAGATCTTGCGGTTACAGTAATGTAAGATCAAATTTCAAACAATCTCAGTTGGTAACCTTGAAAAATCACGTTCATGAATGTTATCTTTTCATCTTGTTCCATTTTCAAGCAATCTCTCTTTCTCTCTCTCTCCCTCCCCTCTTCCCCCCGACTGTCTCTGTTTAAGAGATGTCGTTCTTTTCCTCTGTTTAATACACAGGAAAAATGCCTAAATCATTTACCTACATTTGACATTCAGCGTTTTGAAAGCAACATGAAATGCAATTACGAACTGTTATCGTCTTAGAAAAAACACCAAGTAAACCAGCGAACCAAATTTTAATCAGCAGAAACAGTGGTAGATTATTTACGCTATTTTACCCGGCAAGTGTTTATTGTTACTGATTGTTTGATTGAATGGTGTTTTACGCCGCTTTCAACATTATTTCAGTCATATCACGGCGACAGCTCACATATTCATGTATTTCCTGGGTTAGGGCTAGTATCTTGTCCGAGGACACTCCCACGAAAAGGGGAGTGGATCCAGTGAGGCTTGAAACCGGGGCCTCCAGGTCACGAGTCCAACACTTTACCACTGAGCCACGCAGGACCCCGTTTATTGTTACTCATAACCTTTATAATGCTGTTGAAAGTAGAACAATAAATGGATCAAACCAATGACGATTTTCCCATAACTGAATTAAAATGAGTAAGGCCAAGAAAAAATTAAATATTAATTTAGTATCGGAGCGAGCAGGCAAAGATCAGATTGCATGGACGTGCAGGCCGATATTGATCTACCGGCAAAAGTATCAGAAGTCACGAAATGCACGAGGAAGAGTTTGTAATTGTTACAGATAATTTTCTGTCGATTTTATTTATTTGAATTCTTGATTCAACCCTTAGACTGTTAAGCGCATCTAAATACGCTTTTGTGGACAATGCAATGAAGATGAGACTGCACAAAATGTGCAGTTTGATCTTTGATCTTTGATTTACACAGACTGATGCGATGGAATGTTTTTGGTGAAAAAAAAAAAAAGGCAGAAAATCTCAATAAGTACTCTGTATTTTGGTTTAAACTATTGGCTTGAAATTTTCCTTTCATCTATTGAGCAGAAGACAAAATTTAAGCCTTGTCCAAATCGAAAGGATCTTCAGACGAAATATTAAATGTTACACAAAACATAAAATTTGTCTTTCAAAGGATAGAAAACATTGGGGGAAAAGGAGAAAATGCTGTTTATCAGCATTTTCTCCTTTTCCTTCAATGTTTTAAAAGCCTTCGTCCCTAGGGTCGGGGTTGTGGGTACGGGGTCACTCTACCTAGTAGTTTAACTCTTTACCAAACGACAAAATTGTAGACTAGTCCTAACTGAAAACATTTGCACACCACAAAATAAGTGTGGCTCAAAAAATGAAATTTGTTTTGGGAAGGGTAGAAAACATTGTGGGAAAAGGAGCACTCCGCACAATATTCTTTCCAAGCCACTGGCTGCTTTACCACATAACCATTGTCGAAACAATGGTCAGCGGTGAGAGAGGAATGAATCCTGTCGCGATGACTATCATCAATCCTCGGAAAGAAATTGGCCAAGCCGGGCATCGAACCAGCGACCTCCTGTTCTCAAGTCCTGTACGCTACCGACTGAGCTATAGGGGCTTCGCTAACTACCTTAAGGAAAAAGCCTTTTGAAAGATTATGGGAATAGGAGAAAATCCTGGTAAGCAGCAATTTTCCCTTTTCCCACAAAGTTTTCCACACTTTCAGAGACAAATCCAACAATTTGAGTCACATATAATTTGCCCTCTGCAGAAGCGTTGAATTCTTATTAGTCTAAAATTTTGTCGTTTGGTAAAGAGTTAAAGACAATGTTCAGAGATTGGAGAGGAATTAAACTTGTCGGTATGACAACAAGGCTGAACTCGAACTCAGAGCAATGGGATTATACACCCTTTGCACTCGGTTGAACTACCAGGACGATAAAAACTAAACTTACAATCATTTGAAGCAATATTTTAGACCTGTTCAGTTTGAAAGTATTTGCAGACGACAAGTTATATGCGGCTCAGATGAATAAATTTGTCTTTTAAAGGGTAGAAAACATATAGGGTAAATGTTACCAGCACCATTTGCACAACGCTTTCAAAAGTCTTCCTCCTCAGGGATTGTTTAGTAATGGATTAACCTTTATCACGAGAGTTAAAAATGCAGCTATTTAACTGACTAGACTAGTCAGTTACTCGATGGAGCATAATAGTGATTAAGCACCCATTTAATTTATTTTACCGTTAAACTCTTATCCAAACGACAAAATTTTAGACTTGTCCAAATTAAATACACTTGCAGACTACATGTATACAACTTATGGCTCAAATAATGAGACATGTTGTCTTTGAAAGGACAGAAAACATGTGGGAAAAGAAGGAAATGCTGGTAACCAGTATTGTCTCCTTTTCCCACAATATTTCGACGCCTTTTGGAAAAAGGCTTTCCAGGATCGTCAGAACTCAAAATTGTGTAGTAAAGGGTAAAGTGGGTAATAGAAAAGCTAAAAGGAAATCATTTTACTGGTTGTCGAAGTGTATAAACTTGTTACGAGAGTGCAAGATCAGACGGCACGGATGTTTACCCTAATCTTAAATAACTGCGCCAAGAAATCAAAGTCGGCGATGAATAAGATAATTATTGACAAGCAATCAAATAATATTCACATCTTATAATTTTGTTTTAAATTTGTTATTTGAGTCCGACTAAAAATACTCTGGCACTTCTCACAGAAACATCTGCTCATTTGTAACAAACATCAACATCAGACGTTACCTTCCTTGGGGGCAAGGTTTGCTGAGTACCCCGACAGAAAACATTAAATTAGAATGCAAGAGATAATGGTGAAGAATATCTCTAGATGGGGGATAAATTTGTTTTGAAGTACTGCCGTGTCTGCTCCTTCGTTTATCATCATCTACTAATAATATTGTGCTACAGACAGAGCAAATAATGCGGTACGTCTAAAATACGAAAAGGACTCCTTTTCGCGAAAAAGACTTCTTTTCGCGAAAAGGAGTTATTTGTACACTGGGTGCAGAACATTTAACTCCTATCCTGCTACAGAAGTGAAATAAAACTTTCAAGCCGATAGTAAAAACCAAGGTTTTGCTATTTCAAGGGAAAAGATATATCTCCTTATCGGACAGTGTAGATCCAAGATCAGACTGCACCTTCTGTGCAGTCTGATCTCGATCTACACTGTCCGCAAAAGGTTAGTGAGTCGCGCTTAGCAGCCCAAGGGTTACATCGTATTATCTTTTGAAACTATTCTAGTGCTATGACTGAGAGTCAGATCTAGCTGCAAAAGAAGCTGACTCTACCTGCATAATACTGCTTCTGCTTGCCCTTTTTACCCTTTACCACACAATCCCGAGTTTTAACGACCCTGGCAGAGAAGACTTTTGAAAACATTGTGGGAAAAGGATACCAGCATTTTCTCTTTCTTTCCACTATATGTTCCACACCTTCAGAGACAGTAAACCATCATTTCCGCTTAATACATTGTCTGCAAATGCTTTCAATTTGGACCAATCTAATTTTTTTTTCATTTAATAGAGTTAACTCTTTTAGCTCCAAAAATATTTTACTCATCTTTCCTCGACGGCTGGAAATACAATCCACTTAAATCAGGAAAGATTTTTATATCATAGGCTTGCTTAAGCAAGCGCACGATATAGCTCCGTTCGCTGCAGTCTGATCTTGATCTATACCGTCTGCGAAGGTCAATGTTTTCGCCAGTTGCGCCGAAAGAGGTAATACATGATCAGTGAAATTTAAGCCGTTTTCATATTCGTGTACTTTTCCTTTAATTTTCATTATCCAAATAGAGCTTTTATCATCATCATCATCTTTTTTTTCATCTTCTTGTTCCTGATGGATGGATGGATGGATAGATGGGCGGATGGATTGATGGATCGATCAATTGATTTATCATTAGTAGTTACAAGTCAAAATATTCGGGTAGAAGACAGAGATTGTTCTGATCATTTTGCTCTTTTATCCCATATTGAATTCAAGATGGAAACATCTCTTACATGTGAAGTAACCTCCCAGAAAGACTATGATCTATTAAATTTTGATCGTTTTCACTGGAAAGAAATTTTTAAAAATGATTTCCTTTCAAAGTTCAATGATATGTTTGCACAAGTTTATGATAATTTAATCCATTATATTGATACTGATGTAAATGAGGCAATACAAATGATTCTTCAGTTATATAAGTCCTCAGCTGTAAATATGTCTGTAAATAGGGATGTTAGTTTTATTGTAAATAATACACAGCCAGGTTGGTGGGATTCACTATGTGATATTGTTAAACAAAAAAAGTATCATATGCTCAAAAAATATCGTTTGTCAAATGACCATTCTGATTTTGTCACCTATAAAATTTGTAGAAATGAATTTAAAGCTGTATGTCGAAAGAAGAAACTGGCATATCAATCGAAGAAAAGATAATTATTATCCTCAGCATGTAATGATCCGAAATCCTTCTGGTCATTTTTAAAAAAAGATTATAAAGTAACTCATACATCACTTTCAAACCCGATTGAAGCCGTTGAGTGGATTGCCTATTTCAAATCTTTACTCTTCGACAATAAAAAATCTACAGTCCTTTCTATTGATGAAAATCCTCTGTATTATAATCAGGAGATGGATAGACTTTTGAATTCGGAAATCACCTTATTAGAAGTTCGTAAGAGCATTTCAAAACTAAAAACAGGTAAAGCTCATGGTACCGATGGAATTCCGGCGGAATTTTATAAATCAACAATTGATTCTATATCGCCTGTTCTAGTTGTACTATTTAATAAAATTTTCGATACGGGAGTGATCCCTCATTTATGGCTAGACAGTATCTTAGTGCCTGTTTATAAGTCGGGTTCCAAAAGTGATCCTGGTAACTATAGAGGTATTTCTTTATTAAACGTATTATATAAAGTGTTTTCCATTATAATCAATGAACGTCTTGTAAAATGGACAAATCAGTTTAATATTATTGATGAAATGCAGTCAGGTTTTAGAAGTGGGTATTCTGCCATAGATAATGTCTTTTGCCTTCAAAGTATGGTTCAGAAATACCTTTGTAAAACTGGTGGTAGATTTTATGTTTTATATGTTGATTTTAAAAAGGCCTTCGACTCTTTAGACCACCATAAGGTATTTACATTGTTGAACAAAAAAGGCATACAGGGCAAATTTTTCACTGTGCTTATGTCAATGTATTCTAACTTGAAAGCTCAAGTCAAAGTAAACGATAAATTAACGTCATCTATCATCTGTAATATTGGCTTGAAGCAAGGAGACTCTGCCTCCACAACTATTTTCAACATATACGTAAACAGCTTATATTCTCTTATAAAAGAAAGATGTGAAAGAGGTATATTCATAACCAACGAAATTTCTGACATTTTTTGCTTAATGTTTGCAGACGATGTAGCGAATTGCTCTGACACTGTTGTAAATCTACAAACCCAGCTTAACACGATAGATAAATTTTGTAAAGAAACAAATATGCAAATAAATCTTGATAAAACAGAGATAATTGTATTTAGGAACGGCGGCCCTTTACGCGAAGCAGAAAAATGGATGTTTAGAGGAAAAAATATTAAAGTAACGTCAGTTTACAAATACATGGGCTTATTATTTACCCCAAAACTTTCATGGTATCTAGCTAAACGTAAATTAGCAGCACAAGCACGTAAAGCCATTTTTCGAATATATCAATTTCAAAGGCCTTTTGGGAAGTTTCCTTATAAAGAGTATTTCAAGATCTTTGACTCAATCGTTATGCCCATTCTTACATATGGAGCAGAGGTATGGGGATTCGAAATATCAGATTCTATAGAACAGATTCATTCTAAATTTTGCAAGGATTTTTTAGGTTTAAATAGTTCATCTAATAATTTAATGGCGCTTGGAGAATGCGGACGTTACCCATTATCTACATATTATCAGACCAAGTTTATTAAATACTGGATAAAACTTTTACATATGGAAGTAACTAGATACCCCAAAAATTGTTATAATATGCTTAAAAGATTAGATGATTGTGGCAAAACGAATTGGGTCTCAAAAGTAAGACAATTCTTATTCTCGCACGGATTCGGTATTGTTTGGATATCCCAAGAAATTGGCAATCCATCTCAGTTTATTGGCGTTCTAAAACAAAGATTGAAAGACTGCAGTTTACAAACATGGCATAATGATATGCTGGATTCAACACGATGTGATTTTTACAAGAATTTCAAAAGTCTTTTAAATGTAGAGAGTTATCTTACTTTAAACATACCCTTTCGGCAAAAACGCTCATTATCTCGATTTCGCTGTTCAAGCCATATATTAAATATAGAATACGGTCGGCATTTCAATGTAATCAGGGAAGATAGAGTTTGTACTCATTGTTTCATGCATCATGATGTTTTGGTATTAGAAGATGAATATCACGCTTTCTTTGTTTGCGAAAAATTTAAAGCAATTCGTGAAATTTACTTATTCTCTTGGTTTAAACTTAACGCTAGCAGGGAAAACTTACATCGTTTATTTCAGAGTGAGAATCCCGAAAAAATCAAAAGATTAGCTTTATATGTTACTAAATTAATGGAATGTATATAGAATTTGGCACATTGCTATTTGTTAAAATGTGAAAACGATTATCTGTATTGTGGGCCAGAGGCCTTATTACGCTAATAATAAAGATTGATTGATTGTATATGCTTTCATCGAGAGCAAAGGGCGATCAAGAAGGGTATTTTGCTACATCATATAGTATTCAATCCAAGTGATGCTCGTAAATGTCAATCGTGTCAAGAGGGACGAAACAGCAGAGCACGAGATTAAACCTTAATCTGCGAAATAAGTTTAATAAACTTTTCAAGCCGACAGGAAAAACCCGAATAATGTTATTTCAAACTTATTTTTTTAAAAAAAATATCTCCTTATCGGACAGTGTAGATCCAAGATCAGACTGCACGTTCTGTGCAGTCTGATCTTGATCTACACTATCCGCAAAAGGTCAGTGAATCACGAAGTGAGTTTGCTTCACAGGATAGGTGTTACCCTTACAACGCAGGTAATTGCAGGTGCTTTCGCGGGCTGCTTAGACCAAGAGCTACCTGCTCAGACGGCGATCTGGGCCTGAACTGAGTCTTTTTGCCATCAATTCTGAATGAGATTCTAATTCTAAATTCCAAAAATTCTGACTGGCTGTGACATAATTTTGCAGCCAATCAGTCAGCTTTTAACAATTTTAATTTAGGGCCAGAAAAGTAATTTTGATAATTTGTGAATACAGACTCCGGTATATTGTGAGACACTTGGCTAATGTGGGTTTGAAATTGCTGGAGTATGACCGTTTATACTGATATGCATATTACAGAGGTGAAAGCTATCGCTTTCTTGCCTTCTTGGGCTAGTATAGAGCAGGCATAAAGCACTGAGAAGCCTTGATTGTCTCGTTTTTGTGACATTATGTGAAGCATTTCACGTATATCTTAGTTTGATTATCACATCCAAATACGTATAAAAGTTTGACGTCATTAATGTCACTGAAGATCATATCTATAGTTATCATCATCATCCGTAAAAAATTCTTATGCGACAACATCGTATGCTACAAATGTCAAAAGACAGAGAAGTGTTCTGACCTTTCTAACACTCCCCTCAAAAATGTGAGGTTGTAGATTCAGGTCACGTTCTGGTTGACTAGAAAATGAAAGCGCTCCGGATTAAGCCCTTAATCTGCGACGTGCAAAGCGCCATATCACTCCCCGGTGACAATTGCCAAAGTGGGAACTGAATCAGGATTTCCCTATACAAATACAATGCCTAATCCACTGAGCCTCGAAACAGCCCGAACGATGGATCATTTATATTCAAAATTACAGAGTAACAAGGTGGCACACTAACAGGCTATGCGTTTGATCCACTTTGAAAAATATGTACTGTACAATGATAAAACCTTTATGTCATGTATTTTTGTTTAAAGTATCAATAGTTGCCAAAAGTTAAACAGTCGGATGTTAAAATGCTTTTGAATTTAAATCATGACATTTAAAAGTATGGAAATAATTGTGAAGACGACTATCTGTTATTGAACAGTCGGTCCAAGTGTTAGTCGCTGGCAGAGAAATTAATTTCAAAACAAAGTTGACTCTATCTTTTGTTTACTTTTTGGCTGATTTTGAAATTCCTTTTTCTACCAACGACTAATACTCGGACCGACGACACAATAACAGATTGTTATCTTCACTATATTTTCCATAGTTTTAACCCTTTCCCAAACAAGCCCTGGTTTTCACGTGTCTGCAGTACAAGTCTTTTGAAAACACTGCGGGAAAAGGAGAAATTGCTCGTAACGAGCAATTTCTCCTTTTCCCACAGTGTTTTCTACCCTTTTTCATAATTTTCTGCCATTTTCATCAAATTTAAAATTGTCGTCTGCAAACTCTTTCAATTTGGACCAGTCCAAAATTTGTCGTTTGGGAAAGGGTTAATGGTATGATTTAAATGCATTTTAACTCCTGCATTGTATTTTTGGCATCTGTTTTGCCTTTGACAGGCTTCCAAAGACTTTTTAAAACCAAATCTTCTGTTCATCTATTTTCAGGGATTTACGATTTAATATCATCCAAGACATTCCACGAGGTGCTTTCAGGGGCATGCAAAGACTTGATACACTGTAAGTAACTTATTACAAATATTTAAGTCCTGCAAAGATATTATAATTCTTAGACTGATAAATGAATGAACGCACTGTTTTCAGTCAAGGAAAAAAGCCAAATCGTTGCAAATCTGAGACCACCTTGGTCATAAAAAATTATGACATATCACAAGGCCGAGACTAAAAAAAAAATTGGTAGCCCTAGGCCTTATGGTTTTGGACAAGAAGATCTTTAAAGACTTTCAATATTCACCAGTTTTGTTGCGATAGCAACCAGAGTTTTTACTGCAATCAAATTCTTTGAAGGAATTAAGAGGGCCATGACATGGTCATTTCTGTGAAGTTAATCAAAATTTGATATTTGATGGATTGTTTCAGAGATGTTTGAAATCAAAAGTTAACGCCCGCCCGCACGCACGTACGGACGGACGGACGGACGCACACACGCAGGCACAAACGACGGATACAGGGCCATGACATGAGCTCGATGGCCTTCGGCCAGTGGAGCTAAAAATTTCCCCACCCACAATTTGATTTGTTGGCTTGTTCGTATGGTGTTTAATGCCGTTTTCAACATTATTTCATTTATATCGCGACAGTAGTTCAATAAAGTACATATTATTCATCCAAAGCATCACACTACCAAAGATAGTGAAATCTTTGGTACGTTTTATGATAATTTATTCCCACGCTTTTTTCTTCGTACAGATTGATGAATAATAACGAACTGAAGATAATAAGAGATGGATCATTCGAAGGTCTCCATGATTTAAGATATTTGTAAGTATAGAAACGACTTTATAGATTGAGCCACGCTCTGTTAAAAGGGGGTTTAATGCATCTCCGAACGGTATCGATCCATGTCAGCCTGCACAGTCGCGCAGGCTGACCTGGGCCGAATCTTTTCGCAGTTGGTCAGTTTTTTTTGTATGTCCAAGAACCGATCTACCTCATAATTTAGTCGGTTTGTTAGAAAAAGTGGTTATAACGATCCATAATTAAGTGATGGTTTGACAGGTACAATGCATCGCGGAGGTGCATTAAGCTCCCTTTTCACAGAGCATGACTCAATTTAATGGCAACCAGCATTTTCTCCTTTTTCAACAATGTTTTAACAAGCTTTCTTTCTCAGCGACGCTAAAACTCTGGATTGTGTGGTAAAGGGTTAAAACGAAACTCAGTTATTGGGTATCCATATCGTACAGAGACAATTTCTCTGTCGTTTGCTTCAAATTTGTTTCAACGGGTGCAGAATTATGTAAAACTTCAGGAACCGCAATGCACGTCCTTTCAGCCGATGAAAGATATATAAATCATTCTCAGCTTTCTGATAAAGCGCAATATGATAGGCAATAATAGCGTCACTATACTTAAATACTGCTTAACTATATAATGGGTGTGTGAAGTTGGCAGTAAGTTCGACAATCGGAGTTCGATATTCAATGTGGAAATGAATATGCTGTTAAGTTGAATTTCATGCCGCAGTAGGTTCGATATTTTTGTCAAACTCAAGGGACAGTTACGAATAACAAGGAATGACGATTTGAATATAGAACAGAATTTCATGCTGGTAGCAGATTCGCAAAGATTTCTATATTGACATGTAGATGTTGTATGAAATTTAGATTTGAATATCGAACTGAATTTCATGCTAGCAGCAGAATCGCTAGAATTTCTATATGGGCTTGTAGATGGTGTATGATATCGAATATAGATTTGAATATCGAACTGAATTTCATGCTAGCAGCAGATTCGTAGAATTGCTATATGGGCTTGTAGATGGTGTATGATATTGAATGTAGATTTGAATATCTAACTGAATTTTATGCTAGCAGCAGATTCAACCAAATTGCTAAATGGCATGTAGATGGTGTATGATATCGAACATAGATTTGAATATCGAACTGAATATCATGCTAGCAGCAGATTCGCTAGAATTTCTTTATGGGTTTGAAGACGGTGTATAATATTTAATGTAGATCTGAATATCGAACGGAATTTCATGCTAGAAGCAGATTCGACAAAATTGCTAAATAGTCATGTAGATGGTGTATGATATCGAATATAGATCTGAATATCGAACTGAATTTCATGCTAGCAGCAGATTCACCAAAATTTCTGTATGTGCATGTAGATGGTGTGTGATATCGAATATAGATTTGAATACCGAACTGAATGCCATGCTAGCAGCGGATTTGTTAGAATTTCTATATGGGCATGTAGATAATATATGATATCGAATGTAGATCGAACCGAATTTCATGCTAGCAGCAGATTTGCAAAGATTCGCAAAGATTTCTATTTAGGCATTTAGATGTTGTATGAAATCCTATTTACATGAAATCCTATTTAGATTTGAACATCGAATCGAATTTCATGCTAGCATGAAATTCAGTTCGATATTCAAATCTTCATCCGATAGTATGCACAATGTACAGACTTATAATGAAATTCTTGGGAATGAGCTACTAGCATAAAATTCAGTTCTATATTGAAATCTACATTCGATTTCATACAACACCTACCAGCCCAAAGGAAAATTTCGTTCACTATCTACATTCCCATATAGAAATTTTGGCAAATCTGCTGCTAGCATCAAATTCAGTTCGATATTTATATCTACATTGGATTTCATACAATATCTACATGCTTACCTTGGCGAATCTACTGCTGGCATCAAATTAAGTTCTGTATTCATATCTACATTCGATATCATACACCCTCTACATGCCCATAAAGAATTTTTATCGAATCAGCTGCTAGCATGAAATTCAGTTCGATATTCAGATCTTCATTCGATATTTTACACTATCTACAAGCCCATAAAGAAATTCTAGCGAATCTGCTGCCAGCATAAAATTCAGTTCGATATTCAAATCTATATTCGATATCATGCACCATCTACATGCCCATATAGAAATTGTGGTGAATCTGCTGCTAGCATGAAATTCAGTTCGATATTTAGATCTACATTCAATATTTCACACCATTTACAAGCCCCATTAAGGAAATTCTAGCTAATCTGCTATTAGCATGAAATTCATTTCGATATTCAAATCTACATTCGATTTCATATATTATCTGCATGCCGATATACAAATTCTAGCGAATCTGCAGCTAGCATGAAATTAGTTCGATATTAATTTCTACATTCGATATCATACACCATCTACATGCCTATTTAGCAATTTTGTCGAATCTGCGGCAAGCATGAAATTCAGTTCGATATTCAGATCTACATTTAATATTATACACAATCTACAAACCCATAAAGAAATTCTAATGAATCTGCTGGTAGCATGAAATTCATTTCGATATTCAGATCATCATTCGATATTATACACTATCTACAAGCCCCGAAAGGAAATCTCACGAATCTTCTATTAGCACAAAATTCATTTCGATAGTAAATTCTACATTCAATTTCATACATTTTCTACATGCCCATATAGAAATTCTAGCGAATCTGCCGTTGGCAGGAAATTCAGTTTAATATTCAGATCTACATTCGATAATATACACCATTTACAAACCCATAAAGGAATTCTAGCGAATCTGCTGCTGGCATGAAATTCAGTCGATATTCGAATCTGTATTCTATATCATACACCATTTACATGCCCATGCAACCATTTTGGTGAATTAACTGCTGGCATGAAATTCTGTTCGATATTCAGATCTTCATTCGATATTATACACCATCTACAGGCCCATAAAGGAAAATCTCACGAATCTTCTGTTAGCATAAAATTCATTTCGATATTCAATTCTACATTCAGTATCGTACATCATCTTCATGACCATACAGAAATTCTAGCGAATCTTCTGCTAACATAAAATTCAGTTCGAAATTCAAATCTGCATTCAATATCATACATCATCTAAAAGCCCGTTTAGGAAATTCTAGCGAATCTGCGGTTAGCCTGAAATAAGGTTCGATATTCAAATATATATTCGATATCATACACATCTACGTGCCCCTACAGCAATCTTGATGAACTTGCTGCTAGCATGAAATTCAGTTCGATATTCAGATCTACATTCAATGTTATACACTATCTTCAAGCCCATAAAGAAATTCTCGCGAATCTGCTGCTGGCAGGAAATTCAGTTCGATATTGAAATCTATATTAGATATCATACACCATCTATATGCCCATTTAGCAATTTTGTCGAATCTGCTGCTAGCATGAAACTCAGTTCGATTTTCAGATCTACATTCGATATCATACACCATCCAAAAATACATAAAAAAAAATTCTAGCGAATCTGCTGCTAGCAGGAAATTCAGTTCAATATTCGAATCTGTATTCTATATCATACACCATGTACATGCCCATATAGAAATTCTAGAGAATCTGCTGTTAGCATGGAATTCATTTCGATATTCAAATCTACATTCGATTTCATAAATTATCTACATGCCCATATGGAAATGAATTTCATGCTAACAACATATAGCGAATCTGCCGCTAGCATGAAATTCAGATTGACATTCAAATATTCCTTGGATTTTATATATCATCTACATGCCCATACAGAAATCTCAGCGAATCTGCTGCTAGCATAAAATTTAGTTCAATATTCAAATCTAAATTGGATTTCATACAACATATACATGCCTATATAGAAATCTTTGCGAATCTGCTGCTAGCATGAAATTCAGTTCAACATTCAAATCGAGCTTCGATTTCATACATATCTAATTGCCCATAGGGAAACCTTGGCGAATCTGCTGCTAGCCTGAAATTCAGTTCGATATTCAAATTTATATTCGAGATCATACATCATCTGCATGCCCATACAAAAATAAAAACACGCGAATTTATTGCTGGCATGAAATTAATTTCGATGTTCAAATCGTTACTCCTTGTTATTCGTAGCTGTCCCTTGAGTTTGACAAAAATACCGAATCTACTGTGGCATGAAATTCATTTCGATATTCAAATCTATATTCGAGATCATGCATTACCTGCAAGCCCATACAAATAAAAAAACACGCGAATTTACAGCTGGCATGAATTTCATTTCGATATTCAAATCGTTATTCCTTGTTATTCGTAACTGTCCCTTGAGTTTGACGAAATACCGAATCTACTGTGGCATGAAATTCAACTTAACAACATAATCATTTCTACATTGAATATCGAACTCCGATTGCCGAACTTACTGCTAACTTCACACACCCCTATATAATTATAGAGTTGATTACAAGAAAGTTTCTGGATTGAAATGATGAAGTATAAAAGATATATATTTAACTCTTTACCAAACGACAAAATTTTAGACTGGTCCAAATTGAAAGCATGTGCAAACGACCAAATAAATGTGACTCAAAAATTGAAATTTGTTTTGGGAAGAGTAGAAAACATTGTGGGAAAAGGAGAAAATGCTGGTTACCAGCATTTTCTCCTTTTCCCACGATGTTTTCAAAAGGCTTTTTTTTTAGGGTCGTTAAAAGTCGGGATTGTGTGGTAAAGGGATAATAGTTACGGATTTTGACGTAAAACGACAGGCTCTTGTCAAACAAACGTATATTCACGCATGGCACAGATTTCTGGTTTACCCTTTACCAACCAAACTCGAGTTTTAACGACTCTGATGAAAAAGCCTTTTGAAAACATTGTGGGAAAAGGTGAAAATGCTGGTTACCAGCATTATCTCCTTTTCCCACAATGTTTTCTCATCTTTAAGAAACAAATCCCATCATTTGAGCCACAATGACTTTGTCGTCTGCAAATGCTTCCAATTTGGACAAGTCTACAATTTTGTCGTCTGTTAAGGGTTCAACAATTTAAAGAAGTGATAAAAAAAGTGACAGATTGTAGAGTAGCACTGACGAAGACAAGCATAGTGCACTGGACCTACAATGAGAAACGCTTTTGACAAAAATGTCACGGGAAAGCGGGAAGCGTAGATCCAAGATCAGACTACACATTTTGAGCAGTATGATCTGGATCACTGTCCAGTAAAGCAACGGTACCAGTAAACAAGATATATCTTTTTAAAAAGACGAACAGCGTCAGAAATATCTCAATATTAATACTTCAACTATTTTGTGAAGGGAGATTATGAAAATAACCACACCTGAAAAAAGGGCCCCGCAGAATAAACATGTCCACATTTTTTTCACAAATCGCAAATTGCTACTCGTATTTATTCATTCGTATCTCAATACCAAGAAGTGGGTCAAAAGCAGCGTATCCAGCTACGCCGAAACACGTTTTAAGAATTAGGTTTTAATTCTTTGATTTTTTTGTGTGGCATTTGTCGAAGAAAATGCCACTATGAGTTCAATACGACATTTTGAAAATCATGTATCGTATTTTGTGCAAAACCGAAGGAAGTAAACCCAATTAAATTCATTTTAGATTTCACTCATATATGAAAATGAAAATGGTGCATTAAAATAAATTGGATTAGGCCATCGATCATGAAAATACTTCTTTTTTTTATCGAAAATAGCTTGATCCGCTCTAGTCTTCTATTGGCGTAACGATACACACAATCTTTGTTTCCCGATCACCCAATTTCGTGCTTGATCGTCCCAAACCAGTTCGTTCCTGGGCTTATTCGCCCCTGGGCTTGTTCGCAAGGGCTTGTTCGTCCCACAAAATTGTACACTACTCTATTGGATTGTGCATGACTGTATAGTAGGTTGACTTTCAAGCGAATATTTTGAAACTATTTCTACGGTTTATTTTTCAAATCATTAATTCCACACAATGTCTTCGTTTACAAGTGCCTCACCAGTGCTTTCAACGCTTTGATTTTCTTATCTAAAACAACATGAATCAATGTTAAAATCATGAATACATTTGAAAACATTGTGACAAAAGATTATTGAAATTTAGACTCACACTGCAGTATCTGGATACGTTTCAGACATCTCTCTCAAAAGGAGATATTGTTTTTATGAGTATAATTTTCTGTTTCCTTACTTTCAATTACGACTAAAGGAAAATGAAAGGCAATGTCCTGTAAAGAAAAGAACTTTTTCATACTACTGGTATAGAAAATCTTGTTGGAAAAGGCTGTTGTATGAACCTTTTCCCATAATTTCTACAGCAGGGTGTGAAGACTGCTTCGGTAATTTGTACTGCAATACTTTAAAAATTTATCGTTTCTACTCACTGAAAATGCCTATTTGTTTATTTGGCATAATAAGGGTTAAATTCATGGTCTTCCTTTAATTTCCTAAGTCTTTCACAAATAACCGCTGGTAGATAGAAATCTGTAATTTGTCTCATTTTTCTAAGATATGAGGTGCCGGATTTCTTTATTATCGTACTAGACAGGTATTATGCTGCATTTATGAGTTTTGACTCCATCGTAATTCCCTGTTTTATCTATTACAGGTATTTATATGAAAACAAGATCCAAGAGATTCAACCTAAAGCTTTCAAAAATCTTCACAAACTCGAACAACTGTAAGTATTGTAACGATCCGCTATCTTGCCGAGCTCCGATAGCGCAGCTTGTAGTGTACAGGACTTGAGAACATAGGGTTGCTGATTCGAATCCCCAGCTGAGGCAGCTTTCTTCCGAGGACTGATGATAGTCATTTCGACGGGATACATTCCTCTCTCACCCCTGATCATTGTTTCGATGATGGTTGTGTTCGAAAGCAACCAGTAGCTTGGGGAAAATATTGTACAAAGTACTGGTAAAAGAAACTCTAGGAAAGCATGGATAGGTTCACTGGCCGCAGCGATGTAACCGAAATAATGTTGAAGGTGGCGTTAAACACCATGAAATCAATCAATCAATCAATCAGTCAATCCATTCCCTTTACTACCTTTTTGCATAGCTTGTACCATGCAAATAATTTCAACCGGTACAGAGGGCCGAAAGTAATTCAAAATATATATTATATAGATAAAAGCTGTGCTTGTAACTTGTCGGAAAAAAAAGGTTGTTTCCAGAGGATTACACCTCAGATACCGTTCAGTGTTGACCATCGATCAGATGGAAAGTTTTGTTTTCATCTGCCAATGCATAGTGCGCAGTCCATATGTGAAGAGCTAAACACGACCATCTTCAAGAAAAATGTACATTGCATTCCCAACAAGAGTGCTTTCCTTACACGTTGACTGGACAGAATTCCAACTCAGGTAAACCATATCCGTCTGCCGATTACGACACAATGTCTTTGTGTTTTTTGCACAAGATGCAGAGGAGACGCGCTGAAATCACTTCAGCGCTTATCATGCTATATCATTGTATAAAACCTGAGGGTACTAGACTGTAATATTAACCAATAAAACTACCCTAAGTTTTCAATACGTCGTTGGGGTTATTTGCTCTTTTATTATCTAGATATGATCTTTTCAATGAAAATCGGCGTATTTTTCATGTCCCCTACTTCGATGGAATTTAATAATTTTTCCATCTGCGAATTTTAGAATTTACTTTTGAAATGTCGATAAAATATAGAAAAAAAAGTACTTGTCGTGAAATGTCAGTATACTTCAACACAGGACGATGCCGAATTGCTCTGGAACAGAGTAAATGTTTTGAATAGAAAACCATTTGTAAACTTCAATATAGTGGATTGAATCAAGGATAAGCTATAAGAGCGAGATGGAGAGGGAAAAACCATGTTTAACGATGTCTTGCACAATGATGAATGAGGTAGTTTGTAAAAATGCCGTTACTTGATCTTCTTTTTTCCAACTTTGCTTCATGTCTTTGACATGTCAGATATTCTTGACATGCAAACTTGAATAAACCAATTAACAAATCGAGAGTCAACCGGGGGAGGGGGAAAGGTGGTTTAGTAAATTAACATTAATTCCGCAAGATTAGGACAGTCTATGGAACCAACAATCGTACTTTGCTATCTGCAACACCGTGCGAAAAGAAGCAATTGATCATTAATCTTTGTTTCTGCACCATAATGCTTTTAATTCTTCACCAGACGACAAATTTTGGACTTGTCCAAATTGAAAGCAAATGCAGATGAAAAAATAATCTTGAATCAAGAACTGAAACTTGCCTTTTGAAGGAATGAAAGCATTGTTGGAAAAGGGGAAAATCCTGGTTACCAGCATTTTCTCCTTTTCCCACACTGTTTTCAACGGTCTTCAAGGTCGTTAAAACTGTTGATTGTGTGGTAAAGGTTTAAAAGCATAGACTACCAAACCTTTTTACTCCTGTAGGGGAAAAATTTTTGAAAATGTTAAGTTGCTGATCGTTGAGAATAATTTTTCCGAGCAAAAGAGACTTGTCCTTCTGGTAAATAAGAGACGTTTATATATGAGCCATGCTCTGTGGAAAGGGGGCTTACTTCATCTGCGAAAAATATCGACCTAGGTCAGCCTGCGCAGTCCGCGCAGGCTGACCTGGAGCGAAACTTTTCGCTATGGGTCGATTTTCTGTATTTCCAAGGACCAGTTTACCTCATCAATAAGTCGATTGCTGAAAATAGTGGCTTTTATGGATCCATCATTATGTGATGGCTTGATCGGTACAATGCATCACAGAGATGCATTAAGCCCCCTTTTGCCAAAGCACGACTCACATATACATAATTTTATAATAATTTAGCTGTAGGCTGGCGTATAGGAGCAGTCCTGTATTTAGCGGTAGACAGGACAATTGTGTTTACGTGGTACAGAGAGGTCAAGAAGTATTTGGACTCTTAAATTTTTGGTTACACTGCCGAGCCCCGCTAGCATACAGGACTTTAGGAAAGGGAGTCGCTCGTTCGATTCCCCAGCTTCCCAATTGTTTTCCGAGGATTGATGATAGTCATTGCAACAAGATTCATTTCTCTCTCACCACTGATCAGAAACTCCAGGAAAACATGGATAGGTACACTGGCCCCTGCGATATAACTGAAATACTTTGAAAACGGCGTTGAATATAAAAAAAAATCAGTTAATCATGGGTGGGGGCGGGGGACACTCTTTCGGTCGAAACCGTATTTTTCTTTCAGTCAAATTTGTGCCCACTGTCCGATGTGGTTAGTAGTAGTATGTTTGAAATAGCCCGTATGATAACAATAAACATCGTTTGATTCCTTTTCAGGTCTCTCCATCAAAACAACATCACTCGCTTACCACGAGGGCTTTTCACATTCAATAAAAAGTTAAAACGCTTGTAAGTAACCTTTATCTTACTACAGTACCAAAGCGTCCATAACGCACAATTCGCAAGTGCGTTATGTAGTCAATAGAAAATGCATAAATTGATTTTCTGAAGTCCATCAAAGAAATAACTGTTGTGACGTTTGCAGCTTTAAATCGAAGATTTCCAATATATGCATTTATTCCTTACACCATGTATATATCGGTAATTTATCTATGTTTACACAGCTGACAAGATTCTGATCTATTCTACAGTCTATCAAAATTTTAACAGTGTTTTTCCTCTATGGCTGTAAGGATGTATCTTTAAACTCGGCCATATTGAAAACAATTGCAGAAAACAACTTTTATGCGGATCAAATTATGTAACTTGTCCTAGAAAGGGTAGTCATATTTTGGGAAACAAGAGATGTCGGATATCGGTATTTTTTGCTTTCCTGCCATGTTCATGTTTGAAAAGCCCACTGTGCCAGGGTCGTTCAAGCAGGGGGTTGTGTGGTAAAAGGCTAAATCTTGCATTAGCATGAAAATTTACGCAAATAATACATTTTACCTACTTATTTGACTCTTACTCTTATGATTCTTTACCGAACAATTCCGAGTTTTAACGTTGATATCAATTGTGACAAGTCTGAAATTTTGTTGTTTAGTAGAGATAATGGGCACATCCGTGATGCCAATATGCGGAAACACACAGTTTTCTGAGTGGATATAACTTTATATCCTGTTTTGTTTTCTCCTTTTTCTCTAACAAACAAATACAAACAGAGAAACAGGAATAAATAGAATAAAGCGGATACACTGGATAAAGTAGCGAGCACTATTACGAAAACATTTCCGATTTTACCGACTCTGAGGAAGACAGCTTTGAAAACATTGCGGGAAAAAGGGACATTTTCTCCTTTTCCTATATACTTTTCTCTACTCTTTCAAATACAAAATCTCATCATTTGAGTCACATTTAATTTGTCGTCTACAAATGCTTTCAGTTTCACATGTAAAAATTTGGTCGTCTGGAGAGGGCTGAAAATACGAACAATTGGCGGTCCCGATGAAATGGATATGGATATGGAAATATTCTTGTTGATGTTTTGCAAGTCAGGGTCCGTATTCACCAACCATTCTTAACAACGTTCTTAGACTTATTCTTCAAGATTTTCCAAGTTTGAAAGTAACACAACTTCTGATTGGCTAAACCAAATGGTTTAGCCAATCAGAAGTTGTGTTACTTTCAAATTTGGAAAATTTTGGAGAACAAGACCAAGAATGTTCTTAAGAATGGTTGGTGAATACGGATCCTGGTTTTGTAATCTAAGGAGTGTCTTGGTCAGACTGCCTGTGAAAGTTTCGGGTACTACATTCTCAAGATACGAAAGTAGGTTTTTTGCAGTCTAATCTAGGTCTACAGAGTCCACAACAATAGCTTCACTGGGTTTTGCGCCCTTGTGGTCAACCCCCCCCGAAAATCCCGCCTTACATGTATTAATCCTTAGGCTGCTAAGCGTGACTCGGGGCGCTTTTGCGGACAGTGTAGATCGTGATCAGACTGCACAAAACGTGCAGTCTGATCTTGGAAAAACGTGCAGTCTGATCTTGGATCTACACTGTCCCCAAAAAATATCTTTGAAAGAGTAAAATCTAGGGTTTTACTATCGGTTTAAAAGTTTCATTTCACTTATTTAGCAGGATAAAGGTTAAGATGAATGGCTGGCTTCTTTTCTTTTCCAGACGTTTAGATTCCAACGCATTGGTTTGCGATTGTGAATTACTATGGTTAGCAAAAATGTTAAAGGAAAACCTAGAAAGTACACAGGCTGCCGCAACATGCGATTATCCGAGAAATTTAAAAGGGAGATCACTCATTGAAATAGACACATCTGATTTTAATTGCAGTAAGTATTTTCCCTTTATAAGCACACACACACACACACACACACACACACCCTCGCTTCCGAGCTCGCTCTATCTCGCTCTCTCTCTCTCTATGGCCATCTATGTAAGATATACGGTATGCATAAACCTTTCAAATTTCAAACAGCTTTTTAAAATCGTCGCCAAATGCTGTCGAATTTGAAAATTTACATACTTCGTCGGTGAAGTGTAACTTGGAGAACATAAAAAAACATCATTTTTTAGGAAAACTTTGTCAGTGAACAACTAAACCCTGTGACATGTCCACAATATAGCGTTTTGTGTATTTGCTGTCTGTCTGTCTGTCCGTCCGTCCGTCTGTCTGTCTGTTTGTCTGTCTCTGTTTTAATTTTTCTCACCAAAGCAGCGAGGCAGAAATGATGATAATTAGATAAGAAAGTTTGTTTGTTACGTTCTGAAAACCTCCATAAAACACCATGGCTGACCTCAAGTACATTATAGAAAGATTGAAACATTAACACTATTTCTTACATACTAGCTCTACTATGTCATGGAAACATATTTATAATGGCATCGAATGTCTTAATTTGCATTGAAAGGTGTAAACTTAAGACTGTTTTAGACTGGGGAGAAAGGATCAAAATATCATCATCTGAAGGTTGTTGGGACAAGAATAATTGCAGACGACAAATTAATGGTAGCTATGTAGAATAATGGGATTTATCTCTATAAACAGCTAGAAAACATTGTTGGAAAAAGAAAAAAATGCTGGTTACCAACATTTTCTCTTTTTACCAAAATGTTTTCAAAATGCATTTTCCAAGGACTGTGTCGTAAACAGTTAAAAGTAACCATGATAACGTTTTACTTGCAGATAAGCCCATTTTTACTCAAGAGCCGACGGACGTTGAGATCAGTTTTGGACATACAGCATTTTTTACATGCACAGCGCAGGGAAGTCCGCCACCTGAAATTCTATGGATGAAAAATAAGTATGATCTTTTTCGTAAGATAACCAGAGAAATTCGTGTATTGAATTTTTTAGATCTTTGCCTGAAGTAAAAAAAAAAAATCTCTTTAAACCACAAATGCCACTTTTCGTGCCCCCTGACAAAAAGGGAAACGGACCAGACACTTATAACAAGAAACGCTTCTTCTTCAATAATAAGTTGCCGTATTAGACCTAATGCCTTAACCATCGAGCGACAGAGGACATTCTGTAAGCAGAGCTCCAGATAGAGGGAGTGATTTTGATTCAAAATTGAAAATATTAATCACTCTCCACTAAACCCTATGTTATGGGTACTCATTAGACCACAACATAGTGTTTGGAAGAGAAATAATGGATTCAGAATACTATCACTCCCTTTTATCTGGAGGTCTGTTTAAGGGATTATAGTCATTGTTGATTATTGCAGTGAAATAATTGATCCACGAGAGAACAGATATACAGTGCGTGAAGATGGTACATTGATGATCGAGGACGCAAGAGATAGTGATCGAGGCACCTATGAATGTATAGCAAGAAACTCCGCTGGGGAGGTTAAAACCAACTCCGTAGAACTGCGGATGACGAACTTAAATGGTAAATAATCTTTATAGTGTGTTAGAACTGTAAATGCGTAGATATGGCCGAAGCAAAGCGGAAGTAGAGAGAGAGAGAGTGTGTCATCTTGTTCAGCTTCTTGGGGCACTCAAGGTTTATTGCCACTTTGGCAGAGGAAGATTCGGTACTAAGGATGAAATACATGTATATGATATCAATAAGTCTCACACGGAAAAGGTTTGATTATTAAAGGCTCTGCACTGAATTATTTTTCCACGTAGCCCCACCAGTCTCCATACTCTTTCCCCAGCGATTTGGATTCTCTGTAGTGCCACAAAGTGCTTGGTTGGAGTCACGTATACCTTAAAATGGGTTCTGGAAAGTGTCCTCCACTACTAATGGAATAAATGAAAGTTTGATCGGGCACGGTCGAGGAAGCAGAGGGATTTTGAATCAATGAGAAGACACGATTATTGGAAGTTCTAAACAAGAAATATTAGATATCTATTAGAAATCAAATTCTTTACGTCTTTTGCAGAAGCTCCGATGTTTTTAGCTACTCCGTCAGATATCCAGGCAGTTTTGGGTGACACCGTAGACCTTCCTTGTTCGGTAACGGGAAATCCAGTTCCATCGATCACGTGGACGCTAAACGAACGCGCAATTCGACTAAACCCACGTGTCAGTATCATAGGGGGTGGACTCCACATAATCAGTGTACGGGCTGACGATGGTGGGAACTATCGCTGCAGGGCCGAGAATCCAGCCGGCGTTATAACTGCCTCTGCCAGACTGACTGTACAAGGTGAAGAACTTATATTTTCTACTTCTTTCAAAATATGTTGGAACTGGAGTGCATTATTTCATTGATTTTGTAAGACTGCAAGTAATATGACAGTGTACCTATGTGTCTTTACCAAACGACAAAATTTTAGACTGGTCCAAATTGAAAGCATTTGCAGACGACAAAATAAATGCTGCACAACGTAGGAAAATTTCTTGAAAGGGTAGAGCACATTGTGGGAAAAGGAGAAAATGCTGGTTACCAGCATTTTCTCCTTTTCCCATAATGTTTTCAAAAGCCTTTTCTTTCAGGGTCGTTAAATGTTGGGATTGTGTGGCAAAGGGTTAGACAAGTACTTCTCAGATAGCGTTTACTCTAATCATGAAACTTTGCAAGTTTATAGCTTTTGGTCTCTGTTCTCTGTAGTTTGCACTCCTACTTTTGCAACAAACGTAGTCCTTGCTTTACCTGTCAAACGATTTCGTTTAACATTTCAGTTGCTCCTCATTTTGTTCTAAGGCCAGTTGACATGACTGTACCAATTGGAAATACAGCAACATTTCAGTGCGATGCAATGGGAGTACCAACTCCACTTATTTCGTGGTACAAAAGTGGTTAGTATTCTGTTTGTGAATTCAGTTTAGTTATTACAATAATTTCTTTTTGACATGTGTTCTAATTATTTATACAATTACTTAAAACTCAGTATGAACTATTGAATTTCTTTTGAACAGGAAAGTTCGCAACAAATGCATAGCTCAAATACAAACCGCTCCGGCTGGGATTCGAACCCGTACGGCAAATATCCTCGTTTATTCAGGTTTGAAAGACCAATACACTAATCCCTGAGCTAAAGAGAATTCTCTTTAGGTAAGGGGTTAGTGTATTGGTCCTTTAAACCTCGATAAACGAGGATCTTTGCCTGCACGGGTTCGAATCCCAGCCGTGGCGGTTTGTATTTGAGCTATGCATTTGTTACGAACTTTCATGTTTGTAAGAAATTAAATAACGTTAACCTAGTTAATTTCATTGAAAAGTTCGTCTCATATACACATGTACCTTTTAACCCAAACATTTTTGTCAGTAAACTTAGTCTTAAGGGATTATTGCAGGCACTCGCTTTCCAACAACGGTTGATCTTAGAATATTGACATTCTCTGGTACATGTACATGTTTTTTATCCAACACTTTTTTCCCATCCTAATCCAGACTAATTATTCATTGCCTGCGCTGTAACCAAACAATGGCAGCCTTTAACAAGTTTACTTCTTCTATTCCACCTCATCTTTGGCAATATATATGTACTGTAATCTAAATATCAACTGTATTCTAATCGTTAACAGACAATTGCAGAAATCAATACCTTCATATTTTTAGTATTTTTTCGATTTTAATCAACCACCATCTTTGCTAGAATACTCTATACCGAGTTTCTGTCGCCAGCCAATCGATCGCACATGTAACAGAGGATGTTAGTAACATGACTCAACATCTGTGCAAATACTACATACTTAGTTTTAACGGCAGATGAACCATTACTGAGCATGAAATAGTTTTTTTTTTTTGGTACATGTACTTTTCATATCCTGCTACATTTTTACCGAGTTACTTGATACTAAATTTCTTTTCAGGCGAACCGTTACCAAACAACGGCAGATTTCAGTACCTAGATACTGGACGCACTCTGCGAATTGTAAATCTTGTAGAAGAGGACAGTGATATATATATTTGTCGTGCTGAGAGTGCGGCCGGAAGTATGCAAGCGGAAGCAACGCTGACAGTTGGCACTGAAAGTAAGAGGTTTTCAAAGAAATTTATTTTAAAGAAAATAAATCTGTTCGTTTGATCACAGCAGAAATACCAAAGAAGAAAATATATAAATTCATAGATTTGAAAGAGCGGTTAAAGCTATTCTTATTGGCCTAAGCCATCAACTCTACCAAACAACAAACTTTTAGATTAGTCCAAGTTGGAAGCATTTACAGACAACAACATAAATGTATCTCAAAATTTAAAGTTTGTTTTTGGAAGGGTAGAAATCATTGTGGAAAAGGAGAAAATGCTGGTTACTAGCATGTTCTTTTTTCCACAATGTTTTCTAAAGCCCTCTTTCTCAGGTTCGTTGAAAGTTGGGTTTGTTTGGTAAAGGATTAAGTGTATAAACAGGTTACTTATATCCCATATTAAACAAATCACCCTCCGAAATAAATTTGCAGAATATGACTGTCAAAATGTCCGGTAAAAATGGCATAATCAACAACTTTGAGTCTAATGTATCAACACAAGTATAAGCATCGTGTGTGATACTTTACCGGAATGTTTTCAAATGCGTTCCTCTCCATGTGCGGTATTTGAGCTGATAGAGAGAGAGAGGATAAATACATCTATATTCGGGAATGGTTTTCCCCAGCATGTGATTTACACGGCGAACAATTTTTCAGAAGAATTTCAAAAGAAACTAACCATCATAATTATACAGGGTGATTCATAATATCTGATAATAGTTAATTGACAGTTTTATCCACGACGAACATGTAGATAAGTCTTAAATATTGCAGGGGAGAGCTAAGATGTAAATTTAATTATATTAAATATTACGGGATAAATAATAAAGTCATTTAGACGGCATAAAAATGGAGTTGTTTTCCATGACGGCGCTTCCTAAGGAAATGCCTACTGAAAAACTTAAGCTCAATTTTGAAAGTCAGTACTGAAGTGATGTAGAAATTTGAAAATTTTCCATTAAAAAGTTATACAGGCTTGTTTAACAATTTAAAAAGGTCGTATGACTTGACATCATTATTGCACAAAAGGTATGTCGCATTGAACATTTAATGTTAATAAGGAGCATAGAGAAACAGACCCTACAAAAATGTTAAAGGTCATGTTTTTACTATCAAACCCATCGAACATGCCTCTCTGGAATAAATGCTTGTATATATAGAGAGCAAGTACAATCATTCAAAAAAGCATTGATACTATTAACATTAAAACCATCTCAGATGTTATGAATCACCCTATACAGAAGAAATTTTGTCACTGATTTGTTAATCAATGATCTACCAAAACCGTTTGACACCGAAGCCTACAGCAAAAAAATGACTTTAATGTAGTAAAACTTATGTACATTAGATTCCACTTTACGAAGACACGCGTTAGATGTTTTTTTTTATTCATTTTCTTTCAGCTCGTCAACAATCTAGCAGACAACAAATAGAAGAACTCGAAGCAGACGAAGGCAGTGACGTTACTTTAGAATGTTCTGATGATGAACAGTCTGTTTCAAACTTCCGTTGGATTAAGGACGGCAACCGGATTAGAAACAGCCGAAAGTATCATATAGATAGAGAAAAACTCACAATTCGACGTGTTATTAAGAATGACGAAGGAATATACGAATGTTTTGCTGAAAACAGCCTTGTATTTGCTAGAAACTCCGTAAAGCTGAGCATCACAGGTAATCAGACAATACAGGTGCCTGTTAATAAAATGTAAACTTATCAATCCCTCTTTTAGATACACAGAAAAGTCATGGATTTTTAGCTCAACTGAGCGCGAAGTGCTCAAGACAAGCTTTTGGGATCGTGCTGTGTCCGTCGTGCGTCATCCTTCGTCCATCGTTAACTTTCACCTTGTGTACCCTCAAGAGGCTAAATTTTCAGTCCGATACTCATGAAAATTAGTCAGAATGTTTGCATTGATGACATATAGAACAAGTTTGAAAATGGGTCACGTGGAGTCAAAAACTAGGTCACCAGGTCAAATCATAGAAAAACCCCGTGTACAAGTTACAGGCCATATCTTTAGTCTAATACTGATGAAAGTTGGCCAGAATGTTTCTTTCGATAATTCTCCGACGAGTTCCAAACTGGGTATAAAACTAGGTCACCAGGTTAAAATTTGTTTGAAAAACCTTGTGTACTCTGTAGCGGCCACATTTTCAGTCCAATACTCATGGAAGTTTGTCACAATATTGGTCTTAATGACATCTCGGACGACTTTCAAGATCGGTTACATGGGGTAAAAACTAGATCATTCGGTCAAATCTTAGATGAAACATTGTGTACGTTTTAGAGACCACATTTTGAGTGCAATACTTATGAAAGTTTTTTCGAAATGTTGTTCTTGATGATATCTCAGACATGATTAAAAAACATGTCACGTCAAGTCAAAAAACTAGAACGGTCACAAAGCGGACAAATACCACCCCCCCATCTTGTCACTGAATCAGTACAATCAGAGAACGGAAATGATTTTCAAAACATAATTCATCCGTGATCTTGACCTTTGATCCATGCGATCCGAAAAGAATAGGGCACCTTCTTGGGTCATGAGCAACATTTGTATAAAGTTGCAGGGTCCTAGGTCAAACGGCTTATGAGTTGGAGCACGGAAACGATTTTCAAACAAAGTTCACCCGTGACCTTGACCTTTGACCCATGCGACCCAAAAACAATACGGCACCTCCTTGGATCATGAGCAACATTTCTATAAAGTTCCGGGGTCCTAGGTCAAACGGCTTTTGAGTTAGGGCACGGAAAAGATTTTTGAACAAAGTTCATTCGTGACCTTGACCTTTGACCCATGCAACCCAAAAACAATAGGTCACCTCCTTGGATCATGAGCAACATTTCTATAAAGTTTCAGGGTCCTAGGTTAAACGGCTTTTGAGTTAGAGCACGGAAACGATTTTCAAACAAATTTCACCTTTGACCCATGCGACCTTAACACAATAGGGCAGCTCCTTGGGTCATGAGCAACTCTTGTATAAAGTTTCAGGGTCCTAGGTCTTAATAAAAGAACGTATAAGTTCTTATCCATCATTAGATACATATTATCTCTTTCACAAAGCAGTGTAAATCTGAGCATAGTTATATGCTCAAAGTTCGTTTAATTCTCATACTACAGTACATTCAAAGAATGCGTCGAATTCACAGCAGTTTGAGGATTTTTTTCTCTTACGAACACTGATGCACTCTTTGTAGTTGGTTAAAGAGCATTGTCTTCTAGGTTCTGTCGTTTGTGATGAAGTTGGAGCGTGAAGTACAATCGACAATCTATTTCAGTATGTTCTCCATTTTCAGAACAGTTGATCCGACCAGGAGACAACTTTCTTTATGAAGCTTTTGAGCGAGCCAGAAACAGAGTCGACAATGCAATTCAATCAACGAAGTATGAACTGTTTGATCGGCGAAGGTCCCACAGCGTGGAGGATATACTTTCTCAATTCCGATATCCTTTCGCAGAGGCGTTTGATCTTGCTAGAGCAGAAGAAGTATTTGAACAAACTTTAGAGTTAATACATCGGCATGTTTCCCAGGGTCATGATTACAGTCTAGATGGACACGGTAAGAGAAACTACGATCTGTAAAACTGTATGTAGTACAATACATGCATCTTGGTTATCTAGTTAAAATCTCGAAGACGAGATGTTATTTTTAATGGCGTTGAAAATTAGTTTTGCATTCTTAAGCTATAGGCTTTAAAACAGTCCTTTAATCATATGTTGAAGTATGTTTACGAGTTACTCCATTGAAAGCGTCTATATATGAGCCATGCTCTGGCAAACGGGGGCTTAATGCATATGCGTGATACATTACACCAAGCAAATAATCAGATCACTATGGATCCATTAAATCCATTTTGTCTAACAACCGACTGTATCATAAGGTAGACTGGTTCTTAGACATACAGAAAATTGACCATAGCGAAAAGTATCGATCCAGGTCAGCCTGCGTGGACTGCGCAGGCTGACCTGAATCGATACTTTTCGCAGATGCATTAAGTCCCCTTTTAACAAAGTGTGGCTCATATATATATATTGCACTTTCGAGGTTGTTCTGGTTGAGATATCTTAAAATATTTAGTCTATCTAAACTAAAGACCCAGTATCCGATTATGTGTCTTGTGTAGTGTGATCTTGATTTACACTGTCAGCAAAAGCAATCAAATTCTTGCTAAAAGCTTTCCAAACTAAATTAATCTTTGAGTATGTTTTTATCTTTTTTTTCCCCACACGAAGCCGAGTGGCTTTGTGTTGAAATATGTGCTAGCTTCGACTTATTATTCTATTCTCTTTCAGAATTGTCCTATCGGGAGCTTGTATCACCTGCTCATTTATCCTTAATTGCTAATATGTCTGGTTGTTTCCGCCGCACCTTACCTCAGAAATGTTCCAACATGTGTTTTCACAAGAAATACAGAACATTTGATGGCTCATGTAACAATCTTCAAAACCCAAGCTGGGGAGCCGCTAACTCACCACTGCAACGGATGCTCCCAGCTCAGTATGAGAACGGGTTTAATACACCTAAAGGCAAGTTTGTCACTTTTATCGACACATATTGTCACTTTTGTTCACATACGACAATGGAGTTACGGAAGCCTAGTCGGTAACGAACAGAACTAGTTAGAAATACATGGGATTTATGCATAGGTTCACTGGCTGCCGTCACATAGGGGAATATTGTTGAATACGCTTATAAATAAACATCGAACAGACAGACAAAGCTATAGTTTATACATCTTAGGCACTGAGGCGCGGATATACTATGAAGATTTTTCCAAAGGTATGGGGTATAAAGCATACGATGAGTCACAAATTGTGTGTGTGTGTGTTTTTTTTTCCAATCAACAGTACAAAGTATTGTTTGATCTCATCCTCAACTGCCTGGAATGACTGACCGAAAACATTAACGTGGTAGATTTTAGTTCGATTCTTGCAGAGGTAATCCAAAATGTAACTGCTCTACCTATTTACTTGGACGCCTATGTACTGTCTTTGTGGTTTATCTATACTTGAATTAGTGTCTGTTGACAGTTCACCCCTTGCCGTCATTTGATAATGTTATTTTTACGTGAAAAAAAAAAAATCGCCAATCGTTATATAAGCTGTTGATCTTCAAAATCTGGGTTTTCCCCATGTTTGAGCAAACATCATGTGAATGGCATAGTGAGGCAAAAGAAATTATGATTTGTAATACATAACTTAAAGTCATCATTCCTGAAATTGAGGGTCCAATAAGTTTAAAACATTCCATGTTTTCTGATTTTGATCTGTTCTTAAAAAACAACTAATGTTGCCGTCGGTGCGAAATCAATTTACTATCACTGTGTTTCAAAAGAGTGCTTGATAAATGCAACAGCGGTGATATTTTTGTCTAAATTCATTTTTAAGAGAGACTATTTTAGGCCTACCAAGAAATATTAAGGTTATTCCAAAGGGAAAAACATTGGAGGAAAGGAAAAGGCTTTGCAACAGAATTAAAACCTGTGTGTATGATGAGCAATTTTCTTGTTGCAAGAAATCACTCATTTTCCCACAATGTTTTCAATGCTGTTTTACTTGAGACGACCGTAAAAGTCATATTTACGCTGTAATAGGTAAACTAAGATCGTATAGACAAGACATAAAGTGCTTGACAAAGTAACGTTCGATTTTGTTTTACAGGATGGAATAGAGCTCGTCTGTATAATGGTGTGCATTTACCCAGTCCCAGGTTGGTATCCTCTTTGATGATGACTGCTGAGGCAGTTTCAAACGACAACAGCGACACGCATATGGTCATGCAATGGGGGCAATTTCTTGACCATGACATTGACCTTACTCCACAATCAGTCAGTCAACATATCTTCAACGATGGAAGACGCTGCAATGAAACATGCGAAAACAGTTTTCCATGCTTCCCGATTCCTGTTCCAGCGAGCGATCAAAGGGTCCGGGGACAATCATGCCTGGGTTTTCACAGGAGCAGTGCAACATGTAATACTGGAACTACCTCTATTTTCTTCCAAACATTTGCGCCACGACAACAACTCAATGCACTGACGAGTTATATAGATGGGAGCCAAGTGTATGGCAGTTCGCAGAATCTTGCCGAACGTCTAAGAGACCTCTCACACGGCCATGGCTATCTATTAGTCGGATCACTTTCCCAGGAGGGCAAAAGATTGCTACCATACGATTTTCATGGCCTAATAGGCCCAGCTGACTGCCAGATTGAATATAACAAACGATATGTTCCATGCTTTCTAACAGGCGATAGCAGAGCTAATGAGCATCTTGGGTTGACCGCAATGCATACACTTTGGATGAGGGAGCATAACAGAATAGCAACAGAACTTTTTGATGTGAATCCGCACTGGGATGGCAATATGCTTTATCACGAAGCTAGAAAGATTGTTGGAGCTATGATGCAGCGCATAACTTATACAGCCTGGTTACCCAAGATTCTTGGACCAGAAGGCATGAAAATATTGGGTGAATATTCTGGCTACAACCCTTCGGTGGATGCATCCGTTACAAACGAATTCGCAACAGCTGCAATGCGCTTTGGTCATTCGCTAGTGCAACCAATCTTGTTTAGGCTTAATGCAAACTTCCAGCCGATTCCCGAAGGTAACATTGCACTCCATAAAGCATTCTTCTCGCCATATAGAATTGTTGAGGAAGGTGGAATAGACCCAATTCTTCGAGGACTGTTTGCCCAGGGAGCTAAAAGAAGAATGCCGAATGAAATAATAAACAAGGAATTGACTGAAAAATTATTTACATTAGCCAACTCTATCGGTATGCAAACTTACATTTCTTTCTACATTCAGTGATACTTGTTTAATCAATTTCATGTTTGCTCTTATCAAGCAATTTTCGAATATTTTAAATGCCAATGAGTTTGTTTCATCGATACGGTTTCGTGATAAAAACTAAACAAAATAAAAAGTTTTAGAATATCAGAGAAGTCAGTAGAATCTGTGCGTCAAAACTAATATAACTGAGCAACGATCTGGCAAAAGGGGATTTAATACATCTTCGTGATGCGTTATGCCAAGTCACCAGATGATTATGGATCCATAAACACCATTTTGTCTAACAACTGATTGAATCATGGGATAAATTGGTCCTTTGACATGCAGAAACATGACCAACAACAAAAGGTTTCAACCCTGGTCAGTCTGGACGGACTGAGCAGGCTGACCTGGATCGATCCTTTTTGCAGATGTACTAAAGCCCTTTCACAGTACATGACTCACATATACTGACAGTCAGCACAGGTTACAGTAAGCTGTTCATGAATTTTAGGTCAAGATTTAGCTTCTCTGAATATACAGCGAGGACGCGACCACGGTCTTCCATTCTACAATGAGTACAGACGGGTCGTTGGTTTAAAACCTGCCACAGACTTTGACGATCTCAAAGACGAAATTACAGACAGTCAAACAAGAGAAAACTTAGAACTTTTGTACAGTCATGTAGGCAAGTACCTATAGCGATGTAAAATCACAATCAACTTTTCCACAATCTTCAATAAATCTTTTTGCTATCAAAATATTTTTTTCTGAATCTAGCCTAAGCTCAAACAACTGCCATACGACATCTTTTAGTACTTATTGTCTTTTTGCTAATTATGCAGTGCATGTCATACGGGCTAAATTAAGATGATTAAAGAACAACATTCATCCATTCATTACAAACAACACCAGTCATCTTTTACAGAAGCAAAGAATATTTCGAATGTGATGGAACTTGTGAAATACTAGATTCTTTATTGCAACAAATGGTAAATAAGTTTTATTGGAACTTTCACTTATTTAAGACGAAATCATGATGCAGATTCAGCGTGTAATGGATATCCAATTGATAGCTGTATTTACCATTTGCATTATTTCCGAAACTCAATGAGAAATACTGTATGGTTCAAAGTTCTTACAACTGTACTGATACAATAATTGCTATGTAGTACATCTTCAGACTTTTTGAAAGATAGTTAAACAGAGTGTGAAATACACTAAAGAAAAAGAACTATTTCGGAAAATTCGGTGTATATATACATTTACAACGCTTATTTCTTTTTACAGATAATATAGACCTGTTCGTGGGTGGGATGGCTGAAACACCATTAGAAGGTGCCAAAGTAGGGCCAACTTTTGCATACATTTTGGCCGAGCAGTTCAAACGACTCAGGACTGGTGACAGGTATTCGTTACAATTTATAAGTCAAATGTTAAGTGCATTATGAATAGAAGTGAACTAGAAGTACTCCTGTTTTTGTGTCAGAATATTCATGGTAAAAAAATGTTTTGCTGAAAAATAACTTGCTGCATGCAACATTTTCTTCTTGCAGCAGGCAAATTAAAACAAAAGGGCCATTGGCCCTAAAGCGCTTATCTGAATATAGTCATCTACAGCTCATCAAGCTGAAGAGATCCTTGTTTTCATGATGTAAAACACATGAGTGTATGTGACATACTTTTGGACCTGACATGACCAAATTTCGAACTTGCCCAACATATCACCGAGACAAACAATCTGTCCAAGTTTCAAGAGTATCAGGCTGAAAATGTGACCCTACGGTCCACATAAGGTTTTTCTGAGATTTGGCCCAGTGACCTACTTTTTGACCCCATGTAACCAACTTCGAGCTTGTCCAAAATATCATCAAGATAAACATTCTGACCAAGTTTCATGAGTATCAGGCTGAATATGACGACATTTAAAAGGTTGAGTCAGTAACCAGATAATTGATGCTCCTCTGTGCAATTTTTGTAACCTTACGTAAAGTAGTTTTCAAAATAACCAGGTGGTCCAGGTTCTTTCTGATCACCCCTCGTATAATCTCATACCTTCCTCTAGTGTGTGAGTGTGTGTCCCCTTTTTGTTCCTTTCCCACACCACGAAATAATTAAGATGCATTTCTTTTTCTGGGGGTAATATTTTTCAAAAAAAAGTTGCATGGCAGACATGTCTTACTATAACATGGATTAAACAACTTTAAGTTTTTTTTTCCATTTAAATTTCAACTACTGAAGAACAGAATGTCTAAACTCTGTTTCAATTGGCTATCAAAACTTCAATTTAATGTTTTTTTCTTTTTTTTTTGTTTTAGATTTTGGTATGAAAATCCAATGGTTTTTACCCCTGATCAGTTGGTTCAAATAAAGCAGTCTACATTGGCACGTGTTTTGTGTGATAATGGGGATGCAATAACCAATGTGCAACACGATGTCTTCTCGATGGCTCACTCTAAGGAAGATTATGTACTTTGTAATGACATTCCAAAAATGGATCTCAAAATGTGGAGCGATTGTTGTATGGGTAAGTATTGTTACAATAATCATATAACACAGTTAAAAAAAACACCTCTGACATCGTGTTCGGGAATAGCCACTTCGTCGTATCGACTGTACATCAAGATCTCTGAACAAAACATGCATAATCATGGAACACCTCTCTCTCTCTCTCTCTCTCTCTCTCTCTCCTTTTATTGAAATTTTGTTTTCATACATGAATTTACATACATTCATACATGCATTTCATTTTTTGAACAGAATTGATATTTATTTGATAGTTTTGAACAGCAAGAATTAGAAATTCTACAAATGCCCTTATTCAGACGACTTACAGATCTACTTGTCCTGTATGATATCTATCCATTTTACAGATTGTGGGAAAGCAGGAGATTTCAGCTCTATCACAAGCCATTTCGTTCCTAGACGTTCAAACGAGTTTTCTTTTCAAAACGAGAGCCCTTCTGCTGGAGGAACACATGATGCGAACGGGTTTCGCGATCAAGTGTACAATAAACAGGAAGTTGATTCCAAAATGTATGAAATGAAAACCAGACTAGAGGGTATGGAAGGGATGGTTCATTCTATGGAACACTCTGTGAAGAAAATGAAACGAAATGTAAGAGATTCGTAGTTTTGTCTGAGCTCCATTATTAGTCATTGGTTTAAAAGTTTGACAGAGGCGCTACGAAAATATTATTCCATTCATAAGGGCAACTGTACTGTATACCTCAAATAGATTTCTCACTGATGAACTAGTATGCATGAGATAAATTGTGCGTTATTTATTTAGAGCCTACTTTAACAGTGATGAATTATCACAAATGTTTTGTTGGTTCTGTATTAAATCTCTTTAGTTTCAACTTTCCTTAAACAAGAAGCGTCAGTTCATATAAAAATCAAAGCGCTGAAGGCGCTGAAAGCCTGGGCATCAGAACGGGTGATGGGGTAGGAAGATAAGGCCCATAAGCTCAAAGTTGCTATCACATTTGTACAGGCTTAAAAACTGCTATCACATTTGTACAGACTAATAAAATACATCTACATGTCTCACACTGATATTCTGTGGAGTTGACAACAGAATGGAAATATATAAATTTGTAAATGCCATTATAATGAGTATTTTTGTATAGCCTTGCCCTAATGGTTTCTATGGATTGAAAGGAGATAATTTTCGAAGGATTTTCTGTTTCCTATTTTCTTTCTCTACGTTGCTTTGGCAACAAATCAAAATGGTGACAAGCCAAAATGAGCAGCGTGCAAAAATTGCTGATAGAGAACAAGTCCAGAAAACATTTCTGGAAGGTGCACAAAAATCTACAATGGCCAAGCAATGAATTATATACATATATTTCTTTCATTTTACCATACTCAGTCTATAAGTTGAAATATCTGCTGTAAATGCCATATTTCAATTTTCCTCACTGAAAGTCTATGGAATCTCCAAGTTGCCATGATCAACCAAGTTAGAAAGCCGATTTTGATAAACAAGAGGGCCGTTGAACTTTAAGCCCTCATCTGAGTAAAGTCATCTAGGATTGATAAATTTGAAGAGCTCCTTGTTGTGATTATGGAAAACACAAATGAGCCATGCTCTGGCAAAAGGGGGTTTAATGCATCTCCGTGATCCATCATTCCAAACGAGCAGTCATATATTTATGGATCCATAAAATCCATTTTGTTGAACAGCCGACTGAATCATAAGGTACACTGGTCCATCGACATGCAGAAAATTTACCAAAAGCAAAAAGCTTCGACACAGATCAGCCTAAATACCTATGGAGATCAAGATCAGACTGCACTGAATGTCGAGTCCGATCTTCGATATAAAACGCCCACCAGTTACTAGACTCTTTACCCCACAATCCCGAGTTTTAAGGACTCTAAGGAGATAGCCAAATGAAAACCTTTTGGGAAAAAAAGAAGAAAAGGTTTTCCGTACATTCACGGCCAATAATTTCAGCTAAATCTAACGCCGTCCGCAAATGTTTTCAATTTAGACAAGTCTAAAATTTCATCGTTTTTTAAAGATTAATTGGTTTTCAATGGCTCATGTTACAAACTTTAATACATATTTTATATTGTATGCGCCAAGTTTGTTATGGGTCGAAATGCTTATGGGCCAAGATGTCATATCTGGACAACTCTGACAGGAAGAAATAAGGCATAATTATGTACCAATCAAATACATAGTTATAACTTCAGACACGAGGTGCACAGTAATTTTACGAAAATTAAAATCTGACCGAGGTTTTGGGTCACCTTTTTCTGAGAAAGAGCATACCGCCTGAGTAATATACGCTATGACTGTCTGTCATTCACATGGTGTCTAAAAAAAAGACAAACGAACGATCCCGATTAGTGCTCGGCAACAGCAGTCGTCACAACTCGGTCGATTACGTACGTACATCTAAACATTTGATCAACGATCATCCGAGGTTTGCCAGTTGTTTCTTTCAGTGTTAAACGCACGAATTTGCAGTTATGAACAAGCTCACCAGGGCCCAAAATTCTCAGTCAACACTTTCGAACGATAAACATCGCACATCTATTAAAGTTTGTTGTGAAATTAAACCTTACTATGATGTTTAAAATATATTTCGAAATATTTTTATCATATCAAGGGATCCTTTCTTTCTGCGTAATGAGATGGATTGAAGGCGGTACTTTTCACTTTTACTCGGGGTTTTCCGTAAATGCTTGGATGGGGTTGAAATTTTGGTATACGATTCCTACGGCCTTGGGCTTGGCAAGCCAAACCCAGGCCAAAAAATAGGTTTTCGACATGAGAAGGTTTAAATTAGAATTAATAGTTCTACAAAGTATACAACCAATAAACATGTTTGGTGATACGGTCCTAGAGAGCTCTACAAAATCAGAATTTCATGGAAGGTTTTTAGTAAGACCATCCTTTAACCTTCTTACGAAAGAATTTTATACCGGTTTACGTATATGTGCTTTCAGATGAGAAAGATGATGACACATTCAGGGGATATGTATGGCTGTATTGACGAAGTTCGTCACAAAAGAAAACATAGTGAGAAATGGAATAAAGACGACTGTACTGTATGTAAATGCAGGGTAGGTTTTGCTTACGTTTTTTCCAGTCCAATGAGACTTGCAGCTCCTGTGATGTATCACTTTTGATTATACCATTTGCGTTTGCACAATATGTAAGATAATTATTAAGATTTATTCGTTATCTTCCTGTTGCTTGTGTTTCATCAAGGACTACAAATACAACTGCTGGCAGATCACTTCAAGAAAGGAGTGTGTATCGTTAACTGCAAATAAGTACCAGGGTGCGGTTTCACAAAGAAAGTATTATCTAAGTCTCTTAGTTTGCTCAAGTCAACTAACGGACTCACTTTCTGCCATACGTTTAGTTCGTAAATCGTGACGAATATCACTTACAATAACAGACTATAGTAACGTCCTCAAATCCTGAGTTGACACAACCTTTCAGGCTCGACTTAGCAAAATAAATTGACTTAACTCGGTTAAAAAACAGCCTTGAGTACATTATTTAGCTGAGTTGAGTCTGGAACATTGTGTAAACATGGAAAACATTGGAAATCGTCGTAAAACAAGTTCATCACCATTGGAAACCTGGCATAACGAGAACTTGCTCATTATGGGCATTTGTACGGCTACTGCAACAATTCTTTCAAATTTGATTTGTGATAGGGGAAAAAATCGTCTACTGGTGGTAAAGAGTGAATGAGACAAGCTTTGGCAAAAGGGTGCTAAATGCATCTCCGTGATGCATTTATACTAAGCAAGTCATCTCATAATTATGGACCCAATAAATCTATTTTGCTCGACAATCGACTGAATCATGAGGTAGACTAGCAGAAAATTGTCCAATAGCAAAATGTTTCGCCCCAGGTCAGCCCGTGCGGACTGTGCAGGCTGACCTGGGTCGATATTTTTTTTTTTTTTTGTGGGGGGGCGCAGATGCATTAAGCCCCCTTTTCACAAAGCATGCTTCATTCATAAATAAATTGTTAATTGTCATACAAGTTTTAATCAGCAGTTTTATAAAATTTATGACGCAGTTTGAAGGGTGTTGCAGTAATGCCACTTCAACTATTCATGCTTTCCAGTTATTCATTTACCAGAACTGCACACCTTATTCTATCAGCTTCTTCTCTGAATTGACCCGCTTAGCCCTTCACCACATGACAAAATTCTACACTCGTTAATATTGAAAGTATTTGTAGTCGAAATACTAAATGTGCTTTGAATGGTGAAATTTTTCTTAGGTAGGGTAAAAACACTTTGGAAAAGAAGAAAATGCTGGTTACCAGCAGTGTCGATAAAAATCAGGATGTGTAGTAAAGGGGCAATGTGCGGCAGTGAGAAAACACAATATATGGGCCATGCTTTGTGAAAAGGGGGCTTAATGTTTCTCCGTGACCCACTATACCAAGCAAGTCACCACAGCATTATACATATATCCGTAAAATCCGTTTTGTATAACAACTAACTGAAGCATGAGGTAGACTGTCCATTGACATGCAGAAAATTGACTAAAAGCAAAAAGTTTTGGCCCAGGTCAGCCTGTGCGGACTGCGCAGGCTGACCTGGGTCGATACTTTTTCCAAATGCATTAAGCCCTTTTTCACAGAGCATGGCTCAATTGTAGATACCAATATCTTAACCACCAGTCTGAAGACAAGGATATTGCTGTTGTTAAGGGAGAAATGCGTATTCTAGACAACGCTGTATTTTCCACAATGTTTTCAAAGGAAACTTTTTGTTGGTATGTCAAAAATTGTCGTTGGTAAGTTTTTTCCCTACTTGGAGAAGCAAAAGGTGCTTTACAGAACAACTTGCTAATAATACCAGACTACCAAGATACTGATTATTTCTAACAAACAAAACAATGAAATCCAAACTTTTCGGAATTCCCTGTGACTACAAAGGGTCCATTTTGTTCGATAATCATGCGAAGAACTACCTATTTGTAATACATGTAAGAATTTAGACTTGTAAATATTGAAAGCAGTTGCAGACGACAGTCTAATGTGGATGAAATGGTGGCATTTGCCTTTCAAAAAACAAAAGAATCTTTCATTTCTTTTTCGCAATATTATTTTTCAAAGCCTGCTTGCAAAGTATCGTTTGGTAAAAGGTTAGAAAATATGTTTAACCCTTTCCCGTACAATGACGCCTTTTAACACCCCTGGGAAAGAGGTCTTTTGAAAACATTGTGGGAAAAGGAGAAAATGCTGGTAACCAGCATTTTCTCCTTTTCCCACAATGTTTCTACCCTATCAAAGAAAGCTTGCACCATTTTAGCCACATTGAAATTGTCGTCTGCAAATGCTTTCAATTTGGACAAGGCTAAAATTTTGTCGTCTGGTAAAGGGTTAAAGAGATATCGACATTCGTTTTCAGCCGGCTTTTAGGCCATTTCATCTTTTATTTTATCATTTGAAATGTAATTATTCTTGTATCGTCGTGCCAAATATTGCCTTAAACGGTTTCAAGTTGCACAGATTACGACAGATAGAAAAGAAAAAAAATGCATCAAAGACCATCAAAGAAATCACTTCGGTTTTAAATCGAAGATTTCAAATGACTGTTTTATCCCATACACCTTATATATCGGTGATTTATCTATGTTTACACAGCTGATTAAATTCTGAACCATTTTACCGTCTATCAAATTTTCATAGCGTTTGTTCTCTCTGGCTGTAAGGATGTTTATTTAAGTTCAAAAATTATTTTTTATGTTTTCCGCAGATGGGAGAAATTAAATGTCGAACTGTAGAGTGTCCCGAACTGAGCTGTGAATCTCCTAAAAAGATGCCAGGAAAATGTTGCATGGTTTGTTGACGACATTAGTGACATAGAAACAAATTTTATCAAGAAAAAAGATGCTATTAGAACCTATAGATAGTTTACAGAAAAATGATGCTGTTGGAATACAAAATAAAAACTACAGAAAAGAGGTTCAGAAGAGTTTGATATTGAGTGTACGGACACGTGACATGTGCCAATAAAAAACCAAAGACTATGTGAGAGGCCATCGACCAAATTGATAGATAGAGTTCTTTATTTTGCAATAAACATGTAAATAAACAATGTGGATACAGTTCTGCGGATCAGTGGGGTTTTCACTTCACGCGTGAAGTTTACTACCATTAATACTTTTATGGGTAAATGGGCAAGGGCTGTATTCACCCACCATGCTAAATTCCAGTGTAATTCTTAATCAAAAGACTGTTGTCTGTCTGATTGGCTGAAACGCTCAGCCTAAGCCAATCAGATGGTAAGTCTCGGAGTTTAGATTGAGTGTGGGTGAATACCGTCCCTGATACAATTTTCATGGATTGTGATGTTATTGTTGCCTATATTAGGTTATTACACAACAGTGTCGAAAAGTCTTGCTGCTTCTTTTATCATTAAATTCAACAGTCTCTGACAGCAAATCGCCATTTTTTATTAGTCCAATTATACAACTTTCTGAAATTTAAAATATTTTCCCAGTTAAACAATGCGACACTATCAGATGGGCAGATTCTTGTTCTCAGTGATGTTACCTAAACTTTACAGAGTGAGTGATATGTAGGCTTTAAATGAATCTTACTATGCATGTCCATGTGTGAAAACATGGTGGAAAAGGAGAAAACGTCATTTACAAGTATATTTTCCTTTTCCAAGAATGTTTTCAAAGATTATCTTGTTCAGAAAAAAGGGTCATCTGCATGACGTACATTTATATTACAATAAATCCAAGATACGTATGCTGTGGACTTATCAAACTGATCTCTTAATTTTTGCTTTTGTTTTTTAATTAAACGTGCAGCCTTTGGTTTACGCGTTTTTTGTGGGATATTCGTGAAGATACATTTATAACGCTGAATTTTCAAAATTTAGGTTCTTTCCTTACTGAAAATATGTTTATTTCATTAAATTATTGTTGTGTTGGGCTGTGGGAAGGGAAACATACTAGGTGTGGTTTCAACGTTCACTTTTTTTAGGAACGTGGGCTGAATGGGCCTAGTTGGTATTTTCAACCGCTTTTGGGATTAAATTCGTGACTTCACAGATCTGATCTACCACCGAGAAAAAGGTTAGTCCTCGGGTCGAATAAAAGTACTCAGAGCAAATCTACCGAGAACAAAACGGGTAAATTTTAGAAATAAAACTTATTGGTGCAAATATCACAGTAAAACATAAAGTGAAGCGCATTGTCAGAAGAGAAGCAAGTGGTTGCTCCTCTTCCCATATTCAAGAGCGGTCAACTTCAGAGGAATATATCACAGTTTGGACAAAAAATGCCCTCTTTCGTGTGACATATGTCACACGAAAGAGGGCATTTTTTGTCCAAACTGTGATATATTTGAACATAGGGTTTCATGCATCTCCATGATGCATTGTATCAAGCAAATCATCACATAATTATGGATCCATAAAAACGAAGTTTGTATAAGAATCAACTGGTCGTTTGACATGCAGAAAATTGACCATAGCAAAAGGTCAGGTCAGCCAGCTCGGACTGCGCAGACTGACCTGGGCTTGTACTTTTTGCAGATGTATTATACTCCCTTTTCAAACAGCATGGCTCATATATTTATATATATTTTGAATTGGTTTCATGTAAATTAGCGAATCTTACTGGTAATTTTTTTAAAGAAATAAGAAGCTATGGTACAGAGTCCAGTAAACGTTCCCGGGCCGACATTTCGACTAAAACCCAAACTAGTTCAGTGCAATTATTTGGTTCACATGTCATTCTGATTTTTTTTTTAATATATAAATCTATTTTCATTTTAATTTCTACTTTGCAAAAGATAGAGTTATAGATCAAATTGACTTTTGTTTACTTTGATCACGGGAAGTTAAATGTAAGTCTGTCGTGAGAATAATTCCCCATACTCATGTAACTGACCTTAAATAAGCTTTTTATTGAAAACTTCTGCTCGCAGTGAGGAAAACATTTTTTTTTTTCAAAAAGTGGAGATGACGTATGTTCCTTTATGACATGAAAAGTTGTTTATTTGTATATTTGATAATTGTACATACAACCATTTTAGATACCCTGCTTTCATTTAAACCTTTCCGAACATTAAGCCGGGTTTACGAGCAAAATTCAATATTGCATATACGATTTAGTCAGGGCTGAAAGTGTCTGCCAGCAGGCCAGTGATCATTTTTACGCCCGCAACTTTTTTTTTTTTTTTCGAGGGGGGGGGGGGGGGGGGGGTGAAAGAGGGAAGGGTTCATGGAGTTTGATTTTCTTCAAGAAATATTGGGCCGTTCTTACATGACCTACGCATATTACCCTTTTTTACGTTTAGCAGTTATTTTTTTGTCCATTTCATTCTTTCATTTCAAAGACTAGCCCTTCCTTTCTTTTGGTCGATAAGAACGCCCCGATCTAATTGGAAGGCTAGTCTGTATGTGTGTATCCGAAACATTGTGTAAAATGAAAACAAGCGGCGCTCTGGCAAAAGGGGGTCTAATGCATCCCCATGATGCATTGCACTAAGCAGGTCATCGCATCAGTATAGATCAATAAAATCATTTTGTGTGGCAACGGACTGAATCATACGGTAGAATGGTCCTTGGACATTCAGAAAATTGACAAATAGCAAAAAGTTTCGATTCATGTCAGCCTGCGCGAACTGCGCAGACTAAAACGAGTTGATACTTGATGCAGATGCATTAAAATCTCTTTTCACAGAGCATGACTCAAATGAGAGAGTTTTAGAATATTTTTGTAGTCTTTTTAATTTCCGCTTTCAATTGTATATGGCCAGTAGCATTGTATTCACCCTTACTCATGTAATGAGCGATTACGCATAGATTCAGAATAGCTTCTTTTTGTCAAATCAATCCTTCTTTGTATTTTTATATGTCTTTTTTGATACCGTGTTTACTTCATTATAGACTTGAGCCATGCTCTGGCAAAAGAAGGCTAATGCATTCCCGTGATGCATGGTACTAAGCAAGTCGTCACATGATCATCGATCCATAAAGATAAAGTCCATTTTGTATAACAACCGATTGAATCATGAGGTAGTATGGTCCTTCGACACACAGAAAATTGACCAAAAGCTAAAGGTTTTGTCCCAGGTCAATCTGCGCTGACTCTGCAGGCTGGCCTGGGGTGATATTTTTCACAGATGCATTAAGCCCCCTTTTCACAGAGCATGGCTCACTTGTATTTTCGTACATGATGATGCTTATACTGACAGCTTTAACCCTTTCCCAAACGACAAATTTTGGACTGGTCCAAATTGAAAGAGTTAGCAGAAGACAATTTTAAATTTGATGAAAATGGCAGAAAGTTCTCAAAAAGGGTAGAAAACACTGTGGGAAAAGGAGAAATTGCTCGTTACGAGCAATTTCTCCCTTTCCCACAGTGTTTTCAAAAGACTTGTATTGTACTGCAGACACGTGAAAACCAGGGCTTGTTTGGGAAAAGGTTAATATTTGAAAACAAATGAGTGAAACAAATAAAAAAAAATTATTTAAGTTGGAAAAAAAATCTATTCAAATATACTAGTTTCAAGATTCGCGCAACATTTAACAAAAAATTGGACAATGTAGATCCAAGATCACGCTGCCAGTTCTATGCAGTCCGATCTTGATGTCCACTGTCTGAAAAGCAAATTAACTCGCATAGGCGTAGAGGTCAACACATGCATGTACAAAAATGTGCATCGTAAGTCATTAAAATTACATACGTGTGCAATTTTAGAAAAAAAAAAGAAATATCATTTCTTAAATACAAAATTACTAGCTATGTATTGTTATTTATTTCAGTATTTCATCCTTGTCCCGTTTCCTCTGCGTTTTTTTGATGAATGAAACAGACAGAGAGAGAGAGAGAGAGAGAGAGAGAGAGGGTCATGAAAATCTCCGTATAATTCATCGAGATGGTTTTGTGAAAGATTTTCTTACAAAATGTTGTTTTTATACCATATAATTTTTGTCACTTATATTACCATGTTACGTTACTTAACGGTAAGTTTAATTTACGTCAAAAAACAACAACTTTTTTTCATTTCTTTCTTTTACAAGGATTATAGAATAAGTTATTGAAGTTATGACATATCGATGATTATTTCCCCGAACACAAATAGTAACAACTCCATGGCTAGTTCCAAAGGTTGACTCCGCCCCTTATGTCACTCGAGCCCAAACCTCTGAAACAGTCTCTTGCTAATGCATGGAACTGCGAGCTCTTCGATAGCCTGATAATTTCCGTATTGAATGATTAAACAATTTCAGCATTGAATAATTTCCGAAAAGAACAACAATGTCAACTAAATCACACGGAGTCGACAGGGGTGTTTCACTGTATATGATTATGACGATTTCATCGTAAGAATGAATAGATAAGTTTATGTCGCTGACGTCACTTTGTACTGTTTGTTAACATCTTACCGTCTGCAAGCGACCTTTTTCCATAATGGTTTTAGTAGCTGTTGGCTGCAAGGCACAAAAAGTCGTTTTCCAGAGGTAGTGAGTTAATCAAACAAACATGACATGTCGATAGAATATTTAGGTAAAATCCTGAAGCAAAGACTGAACAGTCTTGCAAGAACGAGCACCACTCCAGGTTAAATCAAAGGACCAACAGTCCTGATAGACGCATGGTGTCTGGTTGTTACTACCATACAACCAATCACTTCTGCAGACGATATTTTCCATAAATGCGGTTCAGAGCAAACCTTTATACTTTGTTAGTGCCTCTTAAACTAAGATACGATTAAAGTTAAATGAGAAACGGCCGGCAAAGAGCACGTTTATTGATTCTAAAGCCAGAAAATCAATAATATTTTGTTAAATGCGCTTTCACAAACATGAAGACGCAAAAGCACCTACACATGTTTTTAAGTTTAAAGTTGAACAGTATTTTTGTCAAGTCCTTAAATTGCTCTGTTATTTATGTCTTTTCTTGGTTAAACAAGCACTAGATGGGCAAAATGATGATTTGAAGTACCTTGTCTATGGGCAGTCACACTCCCATATAATCATTGCTGGTACCAAACCAAGATTTTCTTTCCTACAAATCAAGTTTTTAATTAACCAATGATCGATGGAGGACATTACATAATCCTTGTGTATAATGAACTGGGTAAAGAGGTTAATGTTCAAAGGAAGATAACTCCCTCATGATGCGTCATGATAAATGTCTCAAGTACCTTTTGCACCTACCATTCCTTGAAGTTTCGTCCAGCGACTCACAGAACTTACAGACAGAAAGAGATGATTCATATATCTATAATAATAAGATGAATGTAATACAAATGGAAAGGCGTAAAACGCACTTCAGCCAAACAAAAAATAGCATCTGCATGAAATAATGATCCAGGAGGGATAAGTTGTGTTCAAAGTAAAACATTGATACCGCCTCCTACTGTCAAAGAAATGGAATCTATACCCCATTGTTTGAATGTCGAATTGACAAGAATTTTACACCTGAGAGTGAAGACTTTGTTGATAGATATCGCCCGTAGATGAGTTGCAGATAAGATGCTCCTTTTCATTCCAGGAAGATTTAATTGCTGACACCCGTCTTTGTATAACAGTGACGCTAAAATACGTTGAATCAGGGAAACATTAAAACTCGTTATCACTGTCTAAAGAACTAAATGGTTCAAATATTTTTACAGTTGGGTAGTAAGCCTGAAACGACGTGCTCTCAATAGGGGCGGGGACAAATAGTAAAACCTAATAATTGCACATACATTACACAATCAGGGCGATACCTAAGAGACATCTGTCGCGTAAAAGAGATGGTGGTGGCTATGCAACCAGGCGTCTCAAATATTCATTGATATTAAAGTAGATAAAACATTGCATGTGATTAGAATAAAATACAGACAAGAAAAAGCAGGTGGATTTTTTTTTTATCAGAGGGTTCCGGGAAATACTTAGATCGCTAAAAAATGAGGACTTTCCAAGAAATAGAAACAAATTGAAAGTTTTGCAGTTTGAAAAATAAAATTTTTAGACAGAGTAAACTTCAGACCAGTGTCGTGTACACTTGTTGACGTATGACTTACTTCTCGTATTTTACTTTACAACATAAATACACATTTCATTTCAAATTAGATTCAATCATAGTTTTGTTCTAGATCTCAAGTACGACAGGAACAAAAAGAACTATACAAACGGGGCTGCAACAGGGCTACTTGTTTTTTTTTTTTTACCTAAGCCTTAACATGTGCATATCACAATATTTTTCTATGGAATTTGGAAGCCTTAATGAAATTTCAGGTCTAAAACCTTTATAGCCTTATTAGATACATTAGTTCAACACTCTAAGAGGTACAGATATAGGGGATATTTTAGAGCTCAAAGAGTACGTTCACCCTGGTTCTCCACTGAAACCAATTTAGTGTGTACTCATTAGAATTATCTCACAACTCTAGTTGTACCCATAACTTAGATTTCAGTGAGGAAAAGTTTCTTTTGGATTCGAAAAATCCCCTGTCATCTAAACCTCTAAGTCTGCAAACAAATTCTTCTACTCACCAGATCTTGTTGCTTTACTGTCAGGAAGTCTTCTGTTTCGTTCTTGTAGATTAAATCCATGAATGAATAAATCCACAAATGAATTAGAATGCACAACAGTAACACATAGCTTCACATGTTATTCATCAAATGATACGCAAGTAACCAAAAGAAAGTAGAGAAGAAAAGACGTACTGTTCATGAATAAACCATTACATTATGACTTCTAAAGTTAACAGGCATCAGTTTAGAGAAGGTTTTAAGTTCTCGAAAAATATTTTTGCAGCCAAATCGTTTCATTCTGTATTATGGAATATACAAGTTTGTCCAACAAATTATTGTATGTATACTACTATTTTTTTTTCTTCACATGCAATCTGGCTCTAATTGCAAGCGTATCAGGACAATTCCCCCCTAGACAACTGCCCCCTGGACCCCCCCCCCCCGCAAATTCCCCCCTGGACAATCCCCCCCCTCGACAATAGCCCCCCGAGACAATTACCCCCCCTGGACAATTACCCCTCAAAGGCAAATTGCTTTCTTCCCCCCCCCCCCGACAATAGCCCCCCAGGACTATTACCCCCTGGACAATTCCCCCAGACAACTGCCCCCCCGACAACTCCCCCCTGACTATTTTCCCCCCCCGGACAATTGCCCCCGGACAATCCCCCAATCTAACTCGAAATTTCTTCTGCTTTTGCTTTGGGACGAGGTCATTGTCGGCTTTCAGCGTCAGACCCTGGGTTCACTTCCAAGGCCGAGTTCAGTTGGCATAATCCTCCGATTCAGAATGTGAGGAGGAAGAACCGTTTGGGAAAAAGAAATTATAGACCCTGAAAAGTGCTCACAAATTTGACGAGTTTCACTATGAAATTTCCTAATATGCATATGATGGTATGAACATCCTGGTGGGAATTGTCTGGAGGGGGGAGTTGTCGGGGGGCAATGGCCCGGGGGGAAATTGTCGGGGGGGATTGTCCTGGGGGTGTAATAGTGGGGGGGGGGGTGAATTGTCTGGGGGCAATCTGGGGGGGGGGGTGTCCGGGGGGGGTAATTGTCGGGGGGGGGGGCAGTTGTCCAGGGGGTAATGGTCCAGGGGGTAATGGTCTCCGGGGGCTATTGTCGGGGGGGGGGGGGGCGCTATTGTCCAGGGGGAATTTGCAAGGGGGAGTTGTCCGGGGGACATTTGTCTGGGGGGAATTGTCCTAGACTCGATTGCAAGTAATCCATCTTGTCCCAAATTTGGGGGTTTCGTTTTTTGGATATGTAGTAAAGGTAAGGACTTTTGCTGTCGGTGTAGATCAAGATCAGTGTGCATAGAATAGAAGTCTGATCTCCGATTCACACCGCCCTTTTATTGCAGTTAATCGCATTTTAAGGTCTTGGTAAAACAAACGAAATTGTCAGTTAAGTGGTGAGAAATTTATTATGGTATGGCAAGCGGTAACAAAGACAAAAGAATACAAAACTTGTCACTATAAGAGCAAGCTTTTAAACTTTAAGGCAGCATATATCCAGTCTGATCTTGATGTATAACGTCCACAAACACATCATATTTTGTCCTTAACATTCTGAGAGTTATTGGATCTCATAGATATGGCTTTTTTTTTAAAATAATACCAGAAAAAATCACGACGTCAATAAGGAGTGTAACCAAAGAAAATTGCACAGAGCTATTATTTTTGCCATTTGATATGTCTACACTGTCTACTTGCTTGATTACTTGCGCCTTATAACACTGCACAAACACTAAATTCGCCGTCTTTTTTTACCACCAAATCGGGTGAATTTGCCGATCTCAGTGACCGGGATACTTATATCACATCTCAGGAACAGCAATAAGTTCTGTATCTGTTAAAACCATTGGTACCGATTTAGACTGATTCAGGCAAAATCTTTCGGGTTCCCTCTGAGGATATCACATGAGTCTGGCACGCTTTTGTAGTTGATAAAAGACAGCAATGTTTGTAGGCTTCTTCCATTGTCCTTATATTATTTCTCTCTGCATTCTAGGTTTTAAACTGCGTTTTCTTCAAGGTAAATAGATTAAAAGTTTGCATATAGTTCGTAAATTATATTTCACCACATCTTTATTTCCATAGAAAGCGGTTATTCTTATTGTACTGTCTCTTGAAAGAGATGGTCATACAATATCAAGTGCCTTTCTTTTACACCAGCTGTGTCTCTGTCTTTTTTCCAGTTTGGTAGCTATCAATAAAAGAGAATGTAGGGTCGGGTACCGTTAAATAAAGTTTTGTACATATACTTACTAAGAATGCTAAAACGTGAAAGCAAATGCCATTAGATGGAAAGAAATCTCAGAACTAGTTCTCATCTTGAGAAATACTAACAGATCTTTGACGTTCCATTAGCGACCAAAAGTAAACAATGTGGGTGTTAAAATGAATTTAGATATATATCATACCATTCAAAAGTATGGAAGTTACTGTGAAGATGACAATCTGTTATTGTGTGGTCAGTGCAAGTGTTAGTCGCTGGCAGAAAAATAAATTTGAAAACTATGTAAAAAGTTGCCAAGTTGCTCTATCTTTTGTTTACCTTCACCTGATTCTAAAACTAATGTTTCTGAAAGCAACTAACGCTTGAGCCGAACGCATAATAACAGATTTTCATCTTCACAATAACTTCCATACATTTAAATGTTATGATTTAAATCTAAATGTACTTAACACCTTTATTGTTTACAGTAGGCTGCTTACTGGGCCTTTAAAGTTTTCAGTAGGTCATGAGCATTTTGTACATCAGCTATCTTTCGAGATAAACTTGTTGTTTCTTGATATTTAGTACGATATTTCGATTGAAATTACCCTTTGAATGCCCACTTTCACATTTTTCCTCTCATAGATGACTAATTTTGGAAAAAAATAGCGACCAGCAAGTTTTCCCTATGTCATAACGTTTTAACGTTTTATGTGCACATAATTGGGCTGCAAACTTAGATGGTTGTAGGAAGAAATCAAAATCGCTCAGTCCTCGGTAGAAGCTAGTTGCTACAAGAATGTTCTTGTTCTCGCCAGGATTAGCCTTTGGACCACTCTTTCCCGAAGATAGTGATTAAAAGATCCTATCATAGAACGTGCATCGGTTGAGAGCTGCTAGTGATAGCTTTCTGCAAAGGATTTGTTTTTTAAAACTTTTAAAACAAGTAAAGTGAAACAATAATTTGCCTGAAAATTACTTTGTGAAGTTCATATAATGTGCCATGGGTTTGGGCGAAGAAGCCGCTTACAACAGATCGTTGACTGTCGACGGTCGGCAGAGACCTGCAGGGAATCGCAGTATATCAAGTAGACCATGAAGTTAGTATAAGTAAAGATATCTGTCCCCGAAGGCGATTTTAGTTCTTGACTTGTCGCCTCAGGGTACAGAGACGATCGTGAAAAAAAAAAAACACAGTTGAAATCTACGGACATATTTTGAGCGCTCTTTGAAACTCTCTTATTTTAATAAATAGACCACAAAACTGGAATATGAACGTACCTGTTGCTTACGTATTCTATAATCATTCGTTTCAAACACAAATGTTACCAATTAAAACGCTACAAATAAGAAAAAAAAGTTTATATCATGCTTTTCGGTAGTTTATCAAGAAATAATAGTGGATTGTGTTAAGTTCACCGTTACAACCAGTGAACTTACCGATTGAGTAACTCTACCGAGAGCGCCCCTGTACTTCTCAAGTCCCAACAGAAAAGGGTTAGAAGCATGAAATAGAATATTTATTTTTTTTTTTTGTGAAAGATCGAAATTAATATCATCTCGTGAACATCATATGGTACTATTTTCACTCGTGGCTGCGCAACTTGTGAAAATGTTACCAATGATGTTCACTCGATGATATAAATTTCGATCTTTCGCCAAAAGAAAAAAACACAAAGATCATCTATTTTATTCATCTGTCACTCTCGATGTTTACGTTCACCTAGATAGACAAAAATGGCCACCAAACACATAAATTTATTTATTTTTTTTTTTTCGAGAATACATGTCTTTAACGAATTTTACATGTGCTTAACCCTTTCCCAAACGACAAATTCTGGACTAGTCCAAATTGAAAGAGTTTGCAGACGACAATTTTAAATTTGTTGAAAATGGCAGAAATTTCACAAATAGGGTAGAAAACACTGTGGGAAAAGGAGAAATTGCTCGTTACGAGCAATTTCTCCTTTTCCCACAGTGTTTTCATAAGACTTGTACTGCAGACACGTGAAAACCAGGGCTTGTTTGGGAAAGGGTTAAGCCAACAAAACGTTAAATAATTTGTCCGTGGTCATGTGTGTCACTGGAAAGTAATTGCAGTTTGCTGCAATACAGATTAAACCGACGAATCAGAGTCAGAACAGCGCTGCAGCTTTGCTACCGGAAAATTCCCAATAGGCTTGAGACGTTGCGGTGCACAGTAAATGTCCAAATATGGAAAGAAGCACTGTAAACGTGTAATTATTGAGACTAACCATGGCGTTATATAATTTTAAGAAGTGCTCATCTTTCAGGAGGATATTATCGTTTGTAGTTGATTGATTGATTGGCGTTTTACGCCGCTTTCAACAATATTTCAGTCATATCACGGCGACAGCTCACATATTCGTGTATTTCCTGGATTCCACCAGTACTAGGCTAGGGCTCTGAAATGTCTTGCCCAAGGACACTCCCACGAAAAACCCAGTGGATCCAGTGAGGCTCGAACCCGGGGCTTCCATCATGAATCGTGTTTGTTTTTCGCTAGAGTCATTTATATACCCCCCCCCCCCCAAATCTAAAATTAGATTTGTTTCAACACAGGAAATGATTTTCCGATATTTTTTACCTATCCAATGAGTGAATTGTATTTTTGGTATCACCTTTTAATGTTTATGTCTGCTAATATACTTTTTAGTTTCGATTACCATTTTCAAACTGTGCAGAAATCGCAATGTTACCTATACAGCCAAACTGGAAATGTGTAAGCTGCTCTGATTGGCTATAGTGTAACATACATGTAGCCCGGTAAAAAGTAACAACACAATAGCCTTTGACAGTTGCGATATGTATATCTACAACGGAGACCAGTTTATTTGTAGGATCATGTCTTTTCCCCATCTTTCAGCAAAAACGTTAAACGTTAATTTACACATACGAAATTTACATTTCTATTGTCTTTGAAATCATTACACTGCACTCTCGATATAAGACTCCGACATCCTCGAATAAAATTGCTGTTGGGTTCTTGTGACATAGATTGTTGCGACACTACACCAGTGCAGAGTATCTCGACTCCACTTTCCAGCCGCATGAATATGCAAGATGAAGGTCGTACACAGTCACGTGACAAGCATCATGCGATATCCTCGATTGAATGAGTGGAAAGCCGCCAAGTCCGAAAGTGCATTTTCTTTCCGTCGTAATCTATGCAATCTTGCAACTACCAGCTGTAATACCTGTCACGAAGCCACAAGAATGACTATAGTTTGATAAAATATCGACGAAATGGGTTATATTTGGCTTAAAATGAGTATTGACAGAGCTTCAAATAGATAGATCTACATGATACATTAAAATTTCTTGTACTTCAGTTAACGATGGTCTTGTCGTGTAAAAAGTATCTACTCTAACTTTATGGTCCCTTCACAAAGGGAACTATGGCACCACCTCTATAAAATAAACTGTACGAATTCAAGGCTCACCGGTTCTTTGATCAAACGTTCGGACTTCAGTTATCAATATCCGAACATTGTAAGACGGACTCTCTCACACACACACACACACACACACACGTGTCAGTTCACCTATTGGAAATCGGTCATTCATTTCCAGCAGTGAAAAGGAAAGAATTATATGCCTTTTGACTGAAATAGAATGTTCACATTGGTCACATTGTGTATACGCGTGCATCTAGGTGTGTGAAGTGTCTTTGTTGAAAGTGTTGCACTACATACCAGAACGTGTTATAGATAAAATCAAGGTAAATGAATCATTAATCCTTGGTTCGTGATCTGATGCCAAGGGTCGCTTGGCTAAGGGGTGTTAATTTTGTTTACGAATCTCGCGAAAAACCCATAGCAGCGCCGTTCCTCGGTTAAATTGTGCGAAAAACCAAGTCAATAACGACAAGTTGGCTTCTTTTAAAAAGAAGCCAGGAGAGGTCGGCATCGACGTTTTCAAATAGTTTATTGGCTTTTGATTTCAATATATTTTGGTAGAAGTAAACAAACAAATTAGGTATTAAATGAATGAGAAAAAACATTTTTTTTCCAATCTTGCTGGTGTAAAGGCACAAAACAGTACATGTTCCACATTGTTATAATATTCAAGGAATTGGAGGCCATATGCTATTAACATGCTCAGAAATGCATATTTTTTTTTCAAAATTAAAGGACACAAAACCGAAGATGATTATCCAATTTAGCTCATTTTCAAAAGGAACAACCCTCAAATGAATGTTTGTAATGTGTGCTCAGATAAGCCAATTCTTTTTTGGGGAAAGGAGAAATCGTTCAATTAAAATTTGATACAATATGCTAATTCCACTGAGGAGGCAAGAATCTTACCTGATAACAACAAATAAAGGTGGTCTGTACATAATACTAGTACCAGACATGTTAAAAATAAACGTAACATTTTTTAATCTTTTAACAAACAACAATTTTTTTAATGTCCCAAACAGAAAAAGCATGCAGACGACAATTTAAACTTTGATAATTAACGTGTAAGATGGTGCTTTGATGTGATGGAAACCATTGTGACAAAAGGAGAAACTGCAGTGACTAACAGCTTCTCCTCTTTCCACAATATTTTGAAAAGGTGTCTGCTGCAGACATGTAAAATGAAGAGGTTGTTTGTCTAAACGTTAAAAATTTAAGAAAGTAGATAAATGAGCCATGCTCTGAGAAAAGGGCCCTTAATGCATCTGCAAAAAGTATCGACCCATGTCAGCAAACCAAAGGACCACGGACTCTTTTGAGGTGTGCGGTACGTAGGGCGAAGAGGCACGACTTTCTTTCGCGCTCATAAGTTGATTTTCGCAGGATTCTCGAAATCCCGCATAATAGAAGCAGCTCTGTGGTGTTATTTCATCAAATCTATATCATTATAAATCCATAGAATTTTTGAATAAAACAGAAAAATGCTAGAATCTAGTCAGTTTTGAAAAATAGAACTTGAAAACATACTGATCAACCTATTTCTATCTATTTGTGGGGTACGAGTTCTCCAAAGAACACGTGCTCTCAAGATTAGGGTACGAGTTCTCCAGGGTACGAATTCTCCAGATAGTATCAAGTCATGTGATCTTTTCCCGCGGTGTTCTTTCTCTTTTTTTTTTAACGAATTTTTTTTTTCTCTCTGCTTAGATTTATTTGTTTAATGAAAAACTGCAATTATTGGAGAGATCATTTACTATCAATATAGTATAATAAATCTTTTTGGAAAGCCGTCATATAAAAGAAAACGTTTATTTCCTATTTCAGTTTTTTGATTTCGGTTTGTTTATAAAACCATGACGAAATAGACTGTGTATCAGAACAATTTCGCAAAAACAAATGGATTTAGACAGCGATTTCTGTGGCAGTCTGCCATTTAAACTCACCACTGTTGGAGAGGTCTGATGACCTCTCCAATGACCTGCTAACTACCCACATTTTGACAATTTACCAGAGGTACACCATAACTCGCCTCGTTTTCTTTACTATCACTAACGAGGTGCGTGGCAACTCTTTGTATAGCCCATTTTAATCCTTTGGCTGGTAAGCACGACTCAAGGACATTTTTGCGGACAGTGTAGATCAAGATCAGAGTGCACAGAACGTGCAGTCTGATCTTGAATCTACACTGTCCGATTAGGAGATATCTTTTCCCCCAAAATACCTTTGAAATAGCAAAATCTTGGTTTTTCCTATCGGCTTGAGAGTTTCATTTCACTTATATAGCAGGATAAGTGTTAATGAAAATACATTTGAAAACAGATTGCAGGGGGATGGGGATTTGTAACTGGTTTGTCTGGTGTTTAGAGCCGTTTTGACAGAAATTCAGTTTTAGCGACGAAATCGGAACCTATATCCACTACACAACGACAAAGCACGCATACTTACCCAAGTGACTAAGTTTCTCACAAAAGAGCCCAAAGAATATTCAGCGGAGAAATACGAATGAGTCATATGACATTCACCATTACCGAACCTTGGACATAAATTTTGCAAAGCTCGGATTAGAGCCCACAACTCCTAGATTAACCCTTTAGCACAAAATTTTGAGTTTTAACGACCCAGTCGGAGAAGGCTTTGGGTAATCAGCATTTTCGTCTTTGCCCAAAATGTTTTCTACATTTTTCAAGCAAAATCTTATTGTTATAGGCATATTTAGTCTGTTTTTCTGCGAATGACATCGATCTGGACAAGCCTAAAATGTTGTCAGTTGGTAAAGAGTTAACCCTTTCCCAAACAAGCCCTGGTTTTCACGTGTCTGCAGTACAAGTCTTTTGAAAACACTGTGGGAAAAGGAGAAATTGCTCCTTTTCCCACAGTGTTTTCTACCCTTTTTGAGACCTTTCTGCCATTTTCATCAAATTTAAAATTGTCGTCTGCAAACTCTTTCAATTTGGACCAGTCCAAAATTTGTCGTTTGGGAATTATGTCGAAAGCCTTCGAAGGGAACAAAGATACGGAAACACGTTTTGACATTTATTATCGTTTTTCTACACCTTTTAACTTCCAATTTCACCTGTCCTGTCAGAGATAGAACGTTTGCTATGAACAACGATGCACATTACTGATAAAAACATATTTCATCTCAACCTTGATCAAGGTTTTATTGACCACCCAGTTGGATTGTATAGCATATAAAGTTTAGTTGAGAGAAACTGTAACCCTTAAGCATTCCGTTATTTTTCTCTCCCTCTTTCTCTCTATTTGATGAGAGATGACATTTGAACTAGAGGTACTTTTAGTAGTGATGTTGGCGAAAACTGGTCGTATTGGTGAGTAACTTCATTTTCTAGAGTTTTTTACTTCAAAAATCACTGAATGAAGTGGGGCTTTTCGTTTTCGTTAAAATAATCAAGGTTTTAAACGACTTAATTTGTCCATCAGAGGTTGTATCAACCACTAGTTGGCTGAGACATAATGTCTTGAGCAGCCACCCAGATGGATAATCTTGAAATTTACAATTAGAACAATATTTTGAATGGTTGGTGACAATGGCCACTCGTCCAATCACCTTTCTAATACTGGAATCTACGTTCCGAATTCACCAACCATCCTTAACTGCTTTCTTGGTCTCATTCACAAGAATCATTTTTTTTTTTCAAATTTCAAAGTAACATAATTTATAATTGGCTAAACCAGGTGGTTTAGCCAGTCAGAAGTTGCGTTACTTTCTAAATCTTGAATTAGACTTAGAGTGAAATTAAGACTGCGGTTAGTGAATACAAATCCAAGAAGACTCATGTTGACAGGAGGGCGTGTTATTTGCGGGTTATATATAGTAAATCATGTGTCTTACGGACAGATCAAAGCTTTTGTTCTTTTTTTTTTATTGCCTGGTAGTTTAGGCCGTTTAAAACAGTCTTTCACATCAGCAATTACACCAATCTGTGTATTCCTGGTGTTCCTCTACCCAGTTCTACGCACAAAACAGTTCAAATTCACTGTCTGCTGAGCCAAATTAATGTTCTTCTGAATAAGATCTACCAGAACTGCCAAAAAATAACGCGAAGAATAAGTATTTCGTGAACGGGAGTGGGCATGTATATTGTTTTTGAAAGCATAAAAAAGAAGAATAGAAAAAGAGCGATACTTGTAAAAAGTATTTTTGTTTCTTCCCAAATATTTAAACCTTAGGCTGCTAAGCGGGACTCATTGACCTTTTGCGGACAGTGTAGATCAAGATCAGACTGCACAGAACGTGCAGTCTGATCTTTGATCTACTCTGTCTGATAAGGAGATACCACTTTCCCAAAAATTAGCTTTGAAACAGCAAAATTTGGATTTTTACAGTCGGTTTGAATGTTTCATTTATTTAGCAGGATAAGGGTTAAAAGAAATCTGTCTGCTGCAGAAACGTTTATATATTATGTTTTTCTAAAATTCATTGATTTCTCCTATAGCTTACAATTTGCTTGTGCCACATGTTGAATAAAAAAAAAAAATTCTCAAATTTCAGTCAGTGCCGATTCACCTTAGTGTTGACTTGTTACAGGTATGCAAGAAAATATGCCAAATAGACAGCAGGCTCTAAGAATGGAATGTGGTAAAATATACAACACAACTGCGCATTTTCCGGCGAAAACATTACCCGTTGTCAACGTCATCATTCCAAATTCTCACAATTCCTCGTTCAAGATTGCTTCTCCATGCTGTGAAAACGTAAAACCAAATGACGTCCATTGCAGTTCATGTTCCGAAAATGGTGAACGTGTCTGCTTTGTCAATCAAAGCGAGGTTATCGATTTACACATGAATACTACTGAAGACTGCTTGAGGAACACGAGTTATTACTTCACGTGCCATGCAAGTCTTTGTAATAGTAGTTTCCCGCCTGGGTATGAAACCGCTTGCCGGGCGTCGCATGTAAAGGAGATTTGCCAAAATGACGGATCATGGAAAACGATTCCCTGCCAAAACGGTAAGTTGGTCAATAATTCATAATTTGTATGAGACCCAGAAAAGGGGGGGGGGGGGGGGCAATTGTTACCGCTTGATAAGTAAATGTTATATATCACAGAAGATCGCAAATCTATGAATATGTGTGTAATATAAAGAATATTCGAAGCCTCCGTTACTCTCAGTATGATTGTTGATGTATGCAATACAAGTCACATCCTGTCATCAACTGCTACAAAAAATTTGAAATGTCTTTTAGGGTATATGCTTGGCTTGGCTTGCTTGGCTTGTATTGGATTTTAACGCCATTTTAACAGCTTGGGTCATATCATGGCGGTAAGCGACGCACCTGTATGTTTCCTGGCTTTCTCACACCAGTACTGACACAACTTTCTTTCCAAAGCCACTGACTATTTTTCTCACATGCATCAGAGGTGAGAGGCGAAAAATCGCTGGAAAGAAAGTTTGCCTAAACCGGATATCGAACTCGCAACCACCAGGTCACGAGTCCGACACGCTAACCACTGAGCTACCCGGGCGGGCAGGGCATCTGCTAGCTACAACCAAAATATGTCTTGAAGACGCATAATTGTATCATTGTTTGCTGCATTAGAAATCAATGTAAATCAATTATATTAAACGTATTTTCTCTTTTTCTTTAAGAAGGCTGTATCTGTGGTGAAGATCAGCCTATTATACACATTATCGGCACATAAACATGCGAGCCATTCTCTGGCAAAAGGGCACTTAATGTGTTTGCAAAAAGTATTGACCCACGTCAGCCTGTGCAGTCCGCACAGGCAGACCTGGGCCGTAACTTTTTGCTACCGGTCAATTTTCTGCATGTCAAAGGACCAGTGTACCTCATGACTCAGCAGGTTGTTATACAAAACGGATTTTACGGTTCTCTAACACTGTGATGACTTTCTCGGTATTATGCATTGCGAAGATGCATTAAGCCTCCCTTTGCCAAAGCATGGCTCATATTTAAGCGTCAAATGACACATTGTCAACTAAGAGTATACCATTTCATTTTTAATAAATAAAAATTAAAAAGCTGAAAGTTGATTGACATTATAAGAAGTTGATTAAATATCTAATTAATTATCTAATTCATTTAAAAAAAGCAAAGGGCTCAGACTGGAGGCTGTAAATATCTACCACAAGTTATCATCCTTATTTGTCTATTTTCGGTTAGGCAAGATAAAAACCTTTTATCTGTTTTCTTTAAATATAAAACGATTCTTGGGTTCTACATATATTTTCAATTATTGGTACCAAGGGAGTATGGAATATCAGTCAACCAATGCTGTTACTCCCACAAAGAAAGATGATTTCCAATGGGCGTATGGGATTAACCTTTCGTCAACAACAGGCGTAGCCCATAATGGTTCTAGCAGTTTGTTGGATTTCCCTGACGTCACACCTAGCGGCATCACAACAGAAAAAGTCAGTAATGGTACGTATATTTAACCCGGGGCCTCCAGGTTACGAGTTCCACACTTTACCACTGAGCCACCGAGGACCCCTGGGTTCTCTCTCTATTATAGTAAGCCTGATAAGGAAAAAAAAGCAGATGATAACTTATGGATGTAAGTACTTTTTCATGAAAAAGTTGCTTCTCTATTTTCAAACCGCCGATTGCCGCTGAGAGGCGGGTGAAATCTTAAATTTTGGGATGCACTTTCTGGGGCATTTTTAGGCCCAAATTTCAATTACTGCTAATCGCAAATCACTGAAATACCACAAAAAGTGTTTGCATTAAAATAATCTTCTTTCTGTTCATAGAGTCTTCAACGTCCAACCTACTAGATGAGGAACAAGTCAAAAGAGGTATTGTTTCTCTCTTATTTCGCTGCGTTTTCTCATTATGTTGTCTCCTATATGTATGATCAATTGAAAATCTCTTAGTTAGCCAGTGGTTTTCTTTTCCCCACGTGCGTGTCTACCTAAGCATGCATTTTCTTTATTCGTTAACAGTGGATTAGAAAAATCACTTTTGATGCTGTTTTGATAATGCTTTAATAAGGTGGACATGTATACCTCAAGGATGCCTTTCTTTTCTTTTACCATCCTTTGAGTTTTTAACAAAACCCTTGCTGAAAAAAATCCAAACTTTTCATTAAACATTCGTGAGATTTAACAACTTTGAGGAGGAGGGATTTTGAAATTTCGTCCACGCCGAAGACATTTGTTGACGAAACACTAAACACTCAAATTATGGAATTTTGTCACTGAAAGGCTAAACACTGAGTAAAAAGGAGAAAATGCTGGCAACTAAAACTTTTCCCTTTTTACACGATGTTTTCGAAAGCCTTTTTCCTCAGGATCGTTTAACACGCTTTTGTGGTAAAGCAGTAATAGTAAGTCGTGGGAAGATTCTGAAAGCATTGGAAAGATCTAATTAGTTTATGTAATTGCGTCATGTTTAACATCATCTTCTCATCAACATTATTTCGGTTATATCGCGTCAGTCAGTGCATCTATCCATGCTTTCACGGAGCTAATCAGGTACATCACACTTTATCTATTTACAGATATGATAAATTTTCTCATTGCCTTTGGAGTTGTACTTGGTGTCGTCTTTATTATCGTTTGCGGTTTTTTCATCAGGTAAGTGGTCATTGAAATGCCTTATTTGTCCATTTGAATTCAGTTTGCTTTCGACTTGTCATCAGGTCAGTGGCCATTGAACTGCCTTGTTTGTCCATTTTAATTCAGTTTGCTTTCGAAATGTCAAGCTGCTGGCTTCACCCTCAAGGTGGCACAACATGTTTATTCATTGAAAGTCTTAAAACTAAAATTGATAAAGGTCAGCACCTCCTAGTTGCCCTCCTGCATTGACCAAGGTAGACATTATTATTGTTTGTTTTAGCAATTTCCGTGGACAGTCAATCATATTATTTTACCAAGCTGAGGTACTACCCCCCTATTCCCGTTGTTTATTTTTTTTTTGCACGAACCATTACTATAATTTAATTCGAAACTAGTTGCGTTCCAATGGATTGATAATTGTCAGAGAACAAACGGAAGCACGTGGCAGAAAATAAAACGATTATTCGTGTAAATGGAATTATCCTAATCTTTCCATGATAATCTCATTGATTCGTCTGCTCGGTCTTTTGAATAATAATAATAATGATAATAACAGGGCCATGCACAGTGAAAATGAAGTTTAATGCATTTGCAAAAAGTATCGACCCACGTCACCCTGCACAGTCCGTGCAGGCTAACATGGGTCGAAACATTATGCTATTGGTAAATTTCCTGAATGTACAAGGACCATTCTACCTCATGAATCTTCAGTCGGTTATTGGACAAAGTGGATTTATATTGATGTAAAAAAAATTACGCTTGTCCAAACTGAGAGGATGTGCAGACGACGAATTAAATGTGTTGTAATTGGTGATATTTTTCTTTAAAAAAGTAAAAATATATTGTGGGAAAAGGATAAAATGCTGGTTACCAGCATTTTCTTCTTTTCCCACAAATGTTTTCAAATGCCTTCGCTTGTTACAATCCATCGAGGAGATGCATTAACCCACCTTTACACAGAGCATGGCTCTTTTATAAAAATATTGTATTTTTTCCTTACAATTTACCCAGAAAAGCCAAAATGAAAAAGGACAACGACAACTTTTCTCTTGAGTACTGGCAAGAACCCGAATACATTGAGTCGATATGTGGAAAGGGCTCTTGTTCAATCAATCCCTTACATAATGACATGACCCACTTTCGTCCTGAGCAACGCTTCACGAAGAAAAACGCCAGCACATTCTACAATTCTAGATCTAGCTCTTCATTGGGAAAGCAAGGGAAGTCAATCGACAACATTGATGTGCCACGCAGAATGGGGAAAGGCAATACTAACAAGTATGTCACATCCGCAACGGGAAGCAACTTCTATAGTTATCGAGCATCCCCGGATGTCGACCTAGGCGATACCGGAAGTGAGCAATCTCCTCCTAAAACACCAAACGCTCGCAGAGATATCGATAAGACAAGTTCTTTTAGGCCAAGGTCTGATAAAAGACCACAAAAACCAAGGAGACAGAAGAACGAGTCGGACGAAATGACTAGTAAAACGAGAAGAAACGATGATGAATACGATGTTACTTACAAAGATAAGCTAAAAAGTGAGCTGGATAACTGGTCTGCTGAGGAATCTGACGTGTGACATGGAAATATAGTAATTGACATTCAACGTTTTAACTTTCAAGCGGATATAGCCAATCCTTAGTGACGCATGTTTCTGCTCTTCGCCTAGATGTGAAGTTATTTTTTGTTTTGAAAAAGTGACAAGAATTTTAATTCACCGCGGAGAAAACATTTTCGATAATCGGTACTATCAATAGTTTTTACGTGAGTTTTGATTTTTTTTTTTTAAACTGAAACCTTAAAGATTTTGTTTTGTCTTGTACCTAGATTTCAGTATTTGCAGTCTTACTGCAAGAGCCCACGATATACACACACAAGCTCAGTAACGCTATGTGAAAATTTTCCAACATGTGCGCTATTTTCCCATAATCTTTAAATGTACGAAACAATGCTTTCCTACCTATATAAGTAAATACACATGTACTGTAAGAAAGGTCTGTTCTTTATAGTTTGTATTTTTGTAATTTCATTGTATTTCAGTACAATATTCTCCCTAGTAAACAAACAAAGCTCAGTAAAAGGTGATGTTCTTCTTGCAGACTTATACAAAACACGTGATTTGTGAAGTAAAATGTCACTGGGTAGTTTATAGTTTATAGTCCTCAAGTTAAACAACTTATTAAAATATAATTGAAAGATAAACTATTTGGACATCTGCCTTGGGGATAATAGTTATCAGATTATAACTTGCCACAGCTGTCCTGTGTATCATGTCTTTCCTTAGATAAGATACTACATACTTGGCCCGCGCACGATCTAAATCTCTCTAAACCACAATCTTCGGTTGACAGTACTACTGTTGACAATGGACACAAGGACCCAATTTATTGTTTTGGACTATGATTTTTCTTTTCCTTTCCTTCCAAAGTTCATCTTCGTTTGACTTTTGTTCTAGCTAGACAATTAAATTTTAAGTTCGTAATAATGTTTGGGAACTATCATGAGTATGAGGGAACAGATCATCTTTTAGCTAGCGCTGCTTACATTTCCTGCTTCACGACGTGGACATCCCTTAGTTGGGCTCTTTTTGTTGATAGATATTTTTCGTGACAAGATCATTAAAGTGTCTATCTTGGAAAATGTTCTCTCGTATTGGAATGCTAATTTTGGTGATTGTATTTCCGACTGATATTCTCTGTGGTAAGTAAATTGCATCTATCTTACTATTAAGCTAGTTATTGAACAGGGGAAAAGTCATCAATAGGCAATGGAGCAAACAGTGATTCTGTGAAAGTTCAAGAGCTTGATTTTAGTACTTTAGAGTGCACAAAAGTTGCTTTTTTTTTCATTACACCCAGTATATTTATTCATTGCTTGCTATTTTCACCTTTAATTCATTTGCTAATTTGTGCCTACAAAATCTAGTTACTTAAAAAGGGCCATTTTTTTCATTTTCTTACTGACGGTATTTATTAGCACATTACTGAACATTTTCGGTGGGATATCAGATTGGTTTGTTACGTGGCTGGTTGGGAATTCTTTGAATTGTCGAATTCTGAGACATGCATTTCGAACTAAGCATTTTCGTATCATTTCAGATTTGTGTGACGCTGATACAATCCACTATATAATAGGACAAAATGTTACAATTCTAGACATTTCATCGGAAGATATATCTGTATTGTCAGCATCATGCATCAAGGAAATACGCATTCCAGATTCTCTGTATGCCTTGGTCTATGTCGAAGAAGCGAACTTTGGCGGCAACCAGGGCTTTGAATATTCCGACCAAGGACTGACCCCAAAGATATCACGTGATTCAGCTTTTTTGATAAAGCAATGCCAAACCCCATCTCCAGAAACGGAAAAGGACATATCTGTCGTAAAAGGGCTACTTTCATATGTGAAAAGACACAGTGTTTGTATTAGATTTGTGCCTGAGCTTAACCTTCGGTCCCTTGGGTACCGTGTTTGGGGTGGCAGAATAAAACTTGTTCTTCAGGTGATATTTGCCATTTGCAATAGCAAAAACACGAACGCTGTCTTTATGCCAAGAACCAGCCAACGAGATAGTTGTCGGCCGATCTGTTCTGTAAGGGGTGTTGAATCTATGTGCGAAGGTATGTCTGTCTTATCTTTCTCAATATTAAGAATCCAGGGCCCGTTTTCACCAACCATTCCTTTCTTAGTGTTCATTGTAGATCTGAAAAATTAAGACACTTTCTTGTTGGCTTAACCATATGGTTTAGCCTATCAGAAATCTCATTCCTTTCAAATTTAGAAAATTCTTGAGAAAAAGAAAAAAGAACTAAGAATGTTATTTAGAACGGTTAGTGAATACCAGCCTAGGGTTCAGAATGAAGGTTGTAAACAAAAGGGTATATTTCTGCAATATGCGTGCGACCTCCGATGTAATGGTAGAGGAATGAATTTTAACACTTAAGCTGCTGAATAAATGAAACGCAAATTTCTACTCAGTACTAAAAGCCTAAACATTGCGGTTTCAAAGTTGATTTCACCGGAAATAATATACCGTATCGGACAGTGTAGATCAAAGATCAGACTGCACGTTCTGTGCAGTCTGATCTTGATCTACACTGTCCGCAAAAGGTCAGTGGGTCGCGATTAGCAGCTTAAGGGTTAAGTTAGAGAAAAAAGCAGTTCATTGCAAACAAAAACAAACAAACGCAACTTACACAATTCTTTTCTGTCCAATGTTGTGCACTCATTGAAATGATAAAACGATATCTCCGAATTTTACTATCAATTATCAATAAAGTTGAAAATTTCTTTGGTTTTATTCATTTAAATTTCGATTTTCGTCAAAAATAGATTTCAAACACATAGCAAACGTCAGCTATAAATATTCTAGAATAACATATATAAGTGGATATATTGTCAATAAATTAAAGTTCAGTAGATACGCGCACCTTATTTTGATGCAATTTGCTGAGAAACCTTTTTCATTTTAAATTTTTGTAATCCTTGTCAACGGGAACTCTGCGAAACTCAGTGATGCAAGTGTACGAAACTTCAGAGACCCAGCATAGTGCCTGTGAAACCCAGGACGCTGTTACATCAGTAAGTTGTCACCTTGATATGACTGAATCAATAATGAAAGCGACGTAAAACACCATTCAGTAATTCAGTCAACCAATCAATTTACCATGTCAACTTTCCAGTGACGCAAACATCTTCGTTCCTTACAACCCAAAGGAAACTGACATCTGATACACCTATATATGCATTTACTAATAAGACACATGAAGCCATCCAAACTGGACCACGAATGTTGACAGCAGTTGAGAACACATATACTACATGGAAAAGCACTCTGTCTTTACACGCAACGGACAAAACAACCCCTGCCATCCCATTTGTTAATTTACGACAACCTACATATGTAGGTATTTCCTCAACTGAAATTCATATATCAACTAGATCTATTTCAACATTGAGCTCTTACAACATGAACCAATGGGAAACGTCCATGGAAATATACCAAGACAACAGCACCGACCATGCAAACAATACTGGACAAGAGGAATACGAAACTACAGTCGACAATGTAACACAAACTTCGTCAGATGCAAGTTCATCGAAAACATTTGGTAAGTATGGTTATCGTCTATCAACTCTTCAGTGGCAAATGTAATGAGCCATGCTCTATAAAAAAAAAAAGTTTCGATTCTGGTCAGTCCGCGCAGGCTGACCGGGCCGAAACTTATTCTTTTTTGCTCCTGGTCAATTTTCTGCAAGTCAAAGGACCAGTTTACTTCAGCTGGTTGTTAGACAAAATGAATTTTATGAATTCATTATCATGTGATGCAGAAGATGCAGAAGCCCCTTTTTGCAAGAGCGTGGCTTCTTATTGTAAACTCGACCTCTTTCGACTGCTAAAAATACGATCCAGTGAAACTCAGAGATATTTTTATCTTATAGGCTTAACTTAAAAAGTAGACGGTATAGATCCAAGATCATACTGCACGTTCTGTGCAGTCTGATCTTGATCTATGCTGTCTGCAAAAACTTCTACTTTTGCCTATGGCACTGAAAGTGTTAAAAGTTTTATTCAGATTACAAGCAACAGTAATAAGTCTCTTGCTACAAGGCTTACTCAAATTATTGTTCGCTGATTACTGTATAGTATAGTTTTTCCTTGCATACGTAGATACCCGAGATTAGGTAGAAATGTCTTCAGATAATTCCTTCAAATATAAAGATATACCATTTACACTGTGACACGAAAGTACTTTAAGCAATTAAATCGTCTACATTGTGCCGTTCAAGTGAATTCAATGATCAGTTAGGGTTCGAAATTATTGATTGAAATATTCCAGCTTTAGCATGGAATGCTCCCGTAGTGTCAGATTCTAAATTCTGTCCACGGGCCGTTTGCACTAATTCATCCAGTTATATAGGGCCGTTGGTCAGTGATCAGTTGTACACAGTTATATCACAGCAGCTTCTGTTACCAGGGGTCGTGCAACAGCACATGTTTTACAAACTAGATCAAGGCTCGGAAAAAGTGCCGAGTCAGAGATCACACCATTGTTGCCGACCTGGTCGAACCTAGGAGAACTCTGGTCTCAAAGTCGAGTCTTATCATTCGGCTATATGGGTTGATAGGGCCCTTAAATTTTCATTCCGTTTGATTTCTTGAGGTTACCTGTCCTGGGTGAGTCCAAGAAGGAGAATGCTCCAAATTATTCTTTCGGACATTCTCGCGCTAAGAAACAAAGAGGGCTTTATGACTAAACTATGCTGACATGGACAAACGAATTATTTGATCGCATTGAAAATAGGGTGCATGGAACTAAAATACAATGTTGCGGACATGTTGTAGTACATGCATCGGCGATTAACTTTTTCTCGCTTTTGCTATTTCACACAGATGAAAACCAGAACAATATAAAAAGAAAATGCAACAGTTTTTGGTATTAACGAATTATTGTAATAATAGAACTTAAAAGTGATATTATGCGAGTAGAATGTACCTTTCCGACAATGTTTTAGGTGTTGCCCTTCATGTGATAGCACATGTTTTTGAATAGGAAGGGATAGAATCTTTAATGATCTCTCTTAAAAAAAAAAAGAAAAAAGAGTATTAAATAGTTGCGGAGTTGGTCACCATTGAAAATCATGTTGAAATCTGCCTGTACAGAAACAAATTGGCAAGATTCTTTCCATTTAGTAACAAATTCTTAAACATTATCGAGGTCGCAAGAGTACCAATGCCCTTCTTATAAACATGAAAGTTCGCAACAAATGCATAGCTCAAATACAAACCGCCCCGGCTGGAATTCGAACCCGTGAGGCAAATATCCTCGTTTATTGAGGTTTAAAAGACCAATACACTAACCCCTGAGCTAAAGAGAATTCTCTTTAACGCAGTTGTCAGGTATTGATTTTATACGGGAAGAATCTACGCCTTCAGGAAGGAGTGATCTCCCGTAACACACCCCCTCTTAGGAGAAGTCATCACTTTGATGACGGAAAGCCTTATTAGGCAGTAAGTCTATTACTTAGACCAAAATGGCTCAAATGCCAATAACGGGCAGACAACAAACGGCTCAAAGGCAAATCCCAGACGAGCCCCCATCTTACGAACATGAAAGTTCGCAACAAATGCATAGTTCAAATATAAACCGCTCCGGCTGGAATTCGAACCCGTGCGGCAAATATCCTCGTTTATCGAGGTTCAAAAGACCAATACACTAACTCCTGAGCTACAGAGAATTCTCTTTAACGCAGTTGTCAGGTATTGATTTTATAGGGGAAGAAGCTATGCCGTAAGGAAGGAGTGATCTCCCGTAACACGCCCCCTTTTAAGAGAAGTCATCATTTGATGACGGAAAGGCAGTAAGTCTATTATTTAGACAACAAATGGCTCAAAGGCCAATAACGGGTAGACAACAAATGGCTCAAAGGCCAATCCTGGATGAGCCCCCATCTTACGAACATGAAAGTTCGCAACAAATGCATAGCTCAAATACAAACTGCCCCGGCTGGGATTCGAACCCGTGCGGCAAATACCCTCGTTTCTTGAGGTTTAAAAGACCAATACACTAACCCCTGAGCTAAAGAGAATTCTCCCTAACGCAGTTGTCTGGTATTGATTTTATACGGGAAGAAGCTATGCCTTAAGGAAGGAGTGATCTCCCGTAACATCCTTCACGACCCTATGTGCACAATCTCAGGTGTATCCATGCATGTCCATGACAGGTCTTTCTCGAACTTTGGCAGGTTTTCTATCTACAGAAAATTTGTACACGTGCATAGATAGACCTGCGCTCGAACATTCTATTGTTGAGACAGGTCGTTCTGAAAAAGAAAGTCATGATGCAAACAAAGGAGCCGGTATGTAATAAATGTTGGCCTTGATAGTACGTGTTTTAAACAGGAAGGGATATATTTGTCAACGTTCCTCAAAACAATAAAAAAAAAACCAACTTCTTGGTTCATTAACAAGAAAAGTCATGTTACAATCTATCTGTCTAGAAACATATTGGCAAGATTCTTCCCATAAATCAACATTTTTTAAACTTACACACCGGCTCTTTTGTTTGGACCAGGTCTATCTTTTTCAGAACGACTAGTCTTAACAATAGAATGCACGAGCGCAGGTCTAACTATGCCCACGTGCGAGAGAGACCTGCTTACGTGCATTTCCGGACCCGAGATCGAATACAGGGTTGTGAAGGACACTGGTACTCTCGCGAGCTTGATTATGTTTAAGAATTTGTTAATCAACAGAAAGCATCTAGCAAATATGTTTCTTGGAAGACAGATTTTAATATGATTTTATTGAGTGATCACCTCAGCAATTTTTAACACTTTTTAAAGAGATCATTAAAAAGCTGTCCTTTCCTATTTAAAATACGTGCTATCACAATTAGGCCAAACACTTAAAACATTGTCGGAAAAATGTATTTTCCTACGTTTCTTTTCACATAACATTACATTTAAGTTCTGTCATTACAATAATTCATTCATACCAAAAACCGTCTCATTTTAATATTTTTCTAGTTTCCATCCATGTGAAATAGCAAAAGTGAAAAAGATAGCATAGTTAGGAGCAATCTCCCTCTTGGACTGACGCAGGAAAGTTAGCCTCAAGAAATCAAACGAAAAGAAATTTGAAAGACCCTATCACTCCCATAGTCGAATGATTAGAATCAATTTTGTGACCAGTTGTCATCGGCTCGATCCCACAATGGTGTGCTCTATGACACGGCACGTTTTCCTAGCCTTAATCTGTATTGTAAAACATGTATTGTAGCACGACTCCTGGTTACAGTGGCTGCTGTGATATATCTGCGTACTATTGATCACTGACCTACGGCCCCAAAACTAGATGAATCAGTGCAAACCGCCAGTGGACAAACGGTAGAATTTGAAAATACGGGGGCATTTCCGGCCAAAGCTGAAATCCATAAATATTTCAATCAATCAATTCGAACCTTTACTGAGCATTGAATTCACTTAAGCGGCATCAACAACCCCCCCCCCCCCCACACACACACACACACACACAAAATCCAAAGGTCGATGCTCATGAGATGTCAGTATCTTGCCACAAATCATTAATATTCAAGAGGGAAAAATATAAATGAATAAAATAAATACCTAATGGTTGTTTGCAAGAAAACGTTAAACGCTTCTTTTTTTCATCAAACAGGTCTAAACTTTTCGACATAATGGTTTAGTCGTCTACTTAATACTGATGGTGGCTGGTGTGTAAGTCAGATATCGACCTCTGCCTTTCCGTGTAAGAAAGCACTGGGCACGAGCTTCACAAATCACCTCGAGCGCTTCGCGCTCTCGGTGTTACGTGAAGCTCGTGCCCAGGTATTTCTTATACGGAAAGACCTCGTACTCAGTCGATGTCCTATACGTTATTAAGGTTACCAATGTCCGTCACAACCCTGTAAGCACGATTTCAGATCCATCCATGCACGTGGGCAGATCTTCCATATAAAGAAAAACCTGTCCACGTGCCTAGATAGACCTGCGCTCGTGAATTCTATTGTTGAGACCGGTCGTTCTGGAATGGACAGGCCTGGTCCAAACAAAGGAGCGTGTGTAATCGTACATAACTAAATTTATGGCCGTCATATGCATGCATGCATTTGAAAAACCAAAACGGATCTATATAATGGAATGTACAGTCGAAAATGTTCAGTCAAGTGGATGAGACGATACCTTACCAATATAGTTTACCGTCGATAGAGTGTCACCTGGTTAAAGTTAAACCATTAGAACTTTAGGTAGGGCAGGTAAAAACCATGCTACGCCAGTTCCGGTAGTTTATCTCTGTAAGATGATGCAAATGGTTAAGGGCTTACACGTGATGATATACATGTACCCGAGTTACCCATTTTGTGTGTTTTTTTCGACGTTGGTTTGTATACAAGTGACACGTTTAAGTGTACAAGAATCCCGAGATCGAGTCGGCAACAAATTGCATTATTTTCGCAATCCTAAAATGAACAAAAAGAGGTCACAGACTATGCAGATGTCTACGGTTAATCCGAAAGATAAATATAGGCCTAGAAATATATAAAAATACAAACATGTGTGTATGTAAGGGGATACACGTATATATCTTAACTATATAGCTGAAGATGTCCGGCTCAAATACTTACATGCTTCGCAACCCGATAAAATATCACACACGACAAAAAAAAAAATATCGTATCTACACAGTGTTAAATACGGTTCCAAATTTAATTTGATGACGTATCTCGTGCACGGAATATGCATGCATTGATTTGGGATTTTATTTGTCAAACTGGTACGCTATAATATTTATCCACCATGCATAAAAAAACGAAGTAACTATCGACTAACCCATTATTTGTTTTATTTTGTTTACCGATTTTGAATAAGTTTGTCAATAAAGGCAATATTTTGTCGTTGAAGGTTGTAAGTATATGATAAAAGGAATTTTATGCTGTAGTAGCTTTCCTGGTGCTTGCATTTGATTCTCGCTGCGTAAGAAAATTTCGACATCTTGCTTGACCTTCAGTCTCGCACGATATCAAATTTTCTCGTGCTGCTCGAATCAAATACGAGGACCAGGAAGTTACTACAACATAATATTCCGTATTTATATTACAGCTCTTCTTGAAGTTTTGTGTGTGCTAGTCGGGTGTCTTGTCATCTTCCTTGCATTTGCCACTATAAGATACTTGTAAGTTACTTTTTTGTTTACACTGCAAATATGTAAGGTTTTCAATACTTCACTCGTGCGAAACAAAAAAGTGTTTTTGAACAAAACAAAACAAAGAAAAAAGGTCTGCCTTATGCAGTATTATTTCCAGTTACAGGCATGTTTGTAACAGTTGGATTCTCATGAACAGGAAACAATAATCAAAGTAAATTGGGAGTGGGTGTATTCCTACAGTAGTAATCAGCGACCTTCTAGCCTAGTACTGGTGAAACCCGGGAAATACATGAATATGTGAGCTGTCGCCGTGATATGACTGAAATAATGTTGAAAACGGCGTAAAACACCATTCAATCAATCAATCATTCAGCGACCTCTTTCGTCAGAGAGACAGACAGGGTACTTGAACTTGGAAGTGTACATTCTGCTTTGCAAATTTTTCAAACGTTTGATGAGATTATTGTGGTATGGTGTCCTTTATCATTTCAGCTATCGACGACATAAGGCGCTTGGAAATGCTTTCAGAAAGCATGGATCAAAGTTTTCTGACTCCTCCTATATTTCAAGATGGAGAGATAACTGGTTTTTGCGTTATCATGCGAACGAGCAGAGTGATGTCAGCGATTGCTTATCAGAAGCTGAAATTAGCCTTAAACATGGCTGCCCCCAGCACATTTCTGATGAAGACTCGGAAACATATAAAAGCGAAGATAGAAAACAATCATTTAAGCAAAGCAATCCTTTGCCTCTTATTAGGCTAAGTTCCAGTTTTGTAAAAAACACAAAAAGCCTTGATGCGTTGAGTGATAAATACAGCGACATTTGTCAGCTATCAGTGGAAAAATCTAAGGTGAAACAGAAAATGTCCAGAGCATCCTCCGATAGCGGTATAGGGAGGCACGTGTTCTCTGACGCACAGAAAACAGCCCGTGCTATGAATAAATCGAAAAGCTTGAAAGACAATTCTGAAAGTTCAATGAAAGAAAGACTCCGTCGTGTCAAGCGAGTGAATAGTCACCTCTGGTCGCATGGTTCATACGACGTTTCCAAAGCCCAAATATTAGCCTATTTGTCAAACAAAGGCACCACTGTTAATCGTCAAGTAGAATAGCGAACTTCCAATCAGAAAAGAAATGTAAGACCAAGAAGACCATGAAATAGCATAGGTTGCTTTAGTGAAGCTGTGATGTCAGACTTTGCGGACAAACAGCCTGTAAAAGTTACTTTCCTGTAAGAACATGTAGTGTAGATGAAGATAAAACTCTTGTTCGACAATGTCTGACAATAAGCCTTAAGCATTCCATAACATTGTCTAAACCATATGACTATTTATTCCTTCGTATCCGATACTGCTACAAATCTTTGTAATGCAGAAAACGGTAGTTCCATGGTTCACATTAATAAACATTTCCTAACCAACAAGAAGATTTTTTCTTATTTCAATGCGTATCATGTATACATAATATATATTGATTGATTTTCCGTTTATTTATCGTCGCCACCGGTTGCCCTTATGGGCGACCCCCCCCCCCCCCCCAAGTTTGTTAGTTATGTTATGGGGAATAGCGAAAGATACAGGACGAAACCCATTCTCAGTTGCGCGTGGTTCGTTTACGTACTCGGTGTATAGCACCGTCACACGGGACCTTGGTTTAACGTCTAATCCGAAAGACTATGAGTAAATTTAGATGGCCAGCTGTGGAGCTCAAGCCGACACTCCCAAGTGTGTGCGTGTATGTGTGTGTGTGTGTGTGTAAAGGTAATCATATCAATATGACCCATGCTCTGTGAGAAGGGGGCTTAATGCATCTACAAAAAGCATCAACCCATGTCAGCCTGCACAGTCCGCACAGGCTGACATGGACCGAATGTTTTTGTTATTTGTAATTTTTCTGCATGTTCTTACGAACATGAAAGTTTACAACGAATGCATAGCTCAAATACAAACCGCCCCGGCAGGGATCCGAACCCGTTCGGCAAATATCCTCGTTTATCCAGGTTTAAAAGAACAATACACTAACTCCTGAGCTAAAGAGAATTCTTCCTAACGCAGTTGTCAGGTATTGATTTTATACGGGAAGAAGCTATGCTGTGAGGAAGGAGTGATCTCCCGTAACAATGTCCAGTGACTAAGAATAAGACTAAGAACGTTCTGAATGGTTGGTGAATACGGACCCTGTATTTTCTTTTGACTGAATTGTAAAAGAGAAGAAGAAGATAATTACATGTACTCCAGACACTGTAGTAATCTTTAATCCTTAACCTGCTAAATAAGTGAAATGAAACTTTCAAGCCGAAAGCAAAACCCATAATTTTGCTATTTCAAAGGTATTTTTGGGGGAAAATGTCCCTTTATCTGACAGTGTAGATCCAAGATCAGACTGCACGTTCTGATCTTGGATCTACACTGTCCGCAAAAGGTCCTTGAGTCGCGCCTAGCAGCCTAATGGTAAAGGATTAATACTAACTCTAAACCCTGTAACCCTTCATCACACGATCTCGTATTTTTACGACACTGACGGAGCAGCCTTTGAAAAACATTGTGGAAAGACGAGAAACTACTTGTAACCTGCATTTTCTTCTCTTCCCACATTGTTTTCTACTTAATCAAAGACAACTTCTACCACTGTTGTCTGTAAATGCTTTGAATTTGGACGAATATAATAATTGCGTCGTTTTGTGAAAAAAACTAAAGACAATAGCGGCAAAAAAGGCTTTAAAGTAAACCCCTAATGAATGCGAGCATGAAAACATTGTGGGAAAAGGAGAAAATGCTGGTAACCAGCATTTTGTCCTTTACCTACAATGTTTTCTACACTTCCCAAAACTAATTTCATCCTTTGGGTCACATGTACAATATATTTCACCAGTGAATAACGTAGTCAAGTTTGTATCTCACGTTTGATTTTTCTAGTGCAGCATCCTGTCGAACTATTTCCTATTCCAAATGCTGAAGTCTAAGATCATCTCGTCGAGACTTGCTTGTCTCAGCAAATCACGTGGTTATTCTTGGTATTTAGAGTTCACTCCTTACCAAACGACAAAATTAGATTTGTCCATATTGAAATCGTTTGCAGATGACAAAATAATTGTGCCTCAGAAGTTAAATTTGTTTTTGGAAGGGTGGAAAACAGTTTGGGAAAAGGTGAAAATGATGGTTACCAGCATTTCCTTTTTCCCACAGTGTTTTCATTCTCCGTAGCTTATATGATGATATTTTCAGGATAGTACGCTGCAAAATCGTTCTAAGTGTGCATCAGACGTACGAGGGGTGATCAGAAAGAACGTGGACCACCTCGTTATTTTGAAAACTACTTCACGTGCGGTAATAAACAATGCATAGATGAGCATTAGTTATCTGGTAACTGACTCGGACTTTACAATGAGCATTAATATCTGGTAACTGACTCGGACTTTTAACATTTTATATAGAAGTGCCTACGAGATACTGACTGACAATCTTGGAATGTCGCGCGTTTGCACAGTGTGGGTAGGCTATCTCGACTATTGACGCCAGAGCAAATGGGCGTTAAGGTCGAAATCTGTTTCAGAACGCATTAAGACAGAGGGGTCAAACTTTACTGACCGTATTGTAACATGCGATGAAAAATTGGTACAATATAACGAGACTGAATCCAAACAACAAAGCAGTGTATGAGAACACCCGAAATCGCCTTGAACTTCTGTTAAAGCCGAACTTTCTAACTCACTTGGTAAAATTTGTACGAACATCATGTTTTTTCTATTCGCCTTTTTTTCTTCTGAATCATGATGTATCTATGCATACTATGTACAGTAAATGTTGAGTTTTATGCCCACATTATTCAAATAAATTTCACAAACACCATACGAAAAAAACAGCCGGAAGTCCTGCGGAGTGACGTCACTTTACACCAAGATAACGCCTTGGCTCACAAAGCCACACTTGTATAGGAAACTTAGCGAAAACTGAAAATAGAAACACTAGTCAACCCTCCCTATAATTCAGTCCTGACCCCTTGTGACCTTTCACTAGTTCCTGTTTTGAAAGATTCTCCATGTGGCACGCACAACGAGAGCAGAGAGGAGCTAACCCTCGCTAGGACCAGTTCCTTGAGAATAATGTAACGTGACGCGCTCGCGCACGTGATTAGCGCGTGAGAATAAAGAATGAATAAGTACATAGAATTCAAAGGAGGTTACTTTCAAAGACAGTAAACATTCCAAGTTGATTTTAATAACAATATTCCGATATATGCACTGGTCCACGTTCTTTCTGATCACCCCTCGTATAGTTTTATGACAGTGAGAGAAGTCGTTGAATTCGGAAACCGTTTCTCTCTTTCGAAATTTGAGTTAACATTCAACTGAGGTCGTGGTAAAACTCAAAATTTCGTTTAACCCTTTACCGCACAATGACGCCTTTTGACGCCCTCGGGAAAGAAGCCTTTTGAAAACATTGTGGGAAAAGGGGAAAATGCTGGTAACCAGCATTTTCTCCTTTTCCCACAATGTTTTCTACCCTATCAAAGAAAAATTGCACCATTTTAGCCAAATTTAAAAATTGTCGTCTGTAAATGCTTTCAATTTGGAGAAACTTTTACATACACATGGGATATTGTATTGAAGTAACTTTCTGACTGCTTGTATTTACTTCGGATAGACCGAGATGTCAAAGTTTTCTAACGCAGAGAGAAGTAAATAGATTACAAACATCAGGAAAGTTACCACAACATATTATTTCATGCTTTCTGGTATGTAGTTTATCAAGAAATAATGGCGGATTATGGTTTGATATTTCATGGTTACGACCAGTGAAAAATACCGATTTCATACTTTCATACTTTCCAACTCTTCAACTGAAGTTCCTGCGCACTAGTTTCCTAGGTAAACAGCGCTTGCCATTCAACCAGAGGGAAATAGGACGTAATTTACGAGCATTTACCCTATATTTCTCGCACTTTACCCCGTAATATTGTAATGCGTTGTTATGTCGGGGAGGGGGGGTACGCCATGGGGAATTATCGAAAACAACTGTACTGGATTTTGATGTAAGTCCCTACAAAAAAGGGGTTAGATTTAGAAGCATGAAATAAATAGCATGTTTTTTTTTTCGGTGAAACATCGAAATTTATTTCATCGAGTGAACATCATCGGTGATATTTTCATGAGTGGCGCAGTGAATGATGTTCACTCGATGCTTGTATTTCCTTCTCACTCGACCTTCGGTCTCGCGTGATATCAAAATTTCATACGCTACTCGAATTAACTACAAGCACCAGGAAAGTTACTGCGACATAATATTCCGTATTTATTCCTTTTATTATATACACATACGTACCACTTTCAAAGACAAAAGTTTAGATTAATTGAAATTTTATTCAATAACGGTAAACGGAATGAAAGAAATAATGGAACAGTAGCCAGTAACTTCGTTTTTATGAATGGCAGATAGATATTTAAGAGTAACATTTTGACAAATCAGATCGCGAATCAAAACGCACGTTTTCAGCGCGTGAGGTACGTCATCTTATCATAATATTTAAAACTTTCTTTCCGGCGATTTTTCGCCTCTCACCTCTGATGTATGTGGCAAAAATAGTCAGGGCTTTAGAAAGAAAGTTGTGTTAGTACTAGTGTGAGAAAGCCAGGAAACACATGGGTCCGTCACTGGCCGCCATGATATGATATGACCTGAGCTGTTAAAATGGCCTTAAATTCCAAACCAAACCAAACCAAACCAAACCATTTTACAACAAAATTTTGCAGTGCTTGACATTTTATTTGTAGACTGGTTGACAAATTAAAACAAACAATAGTGTCGTAACTAGTAACGTCAATTTATGGATGGCGGATAAATATCATATCGTAAATTTTGACAAATCAAATCGCAAGTCAATACGTACGTTTTTCCGCGCGTGGGTTACGTCATGATACCATATTTGGAACCGTATTTCACAGTGTGTAGATACGAATTTTTTTCTGTCGTTTCTGTTATTTCATCCCTAGGTATATAATGAAAGGCATATTATGTTGTAACTTTCCTGATGCTTGTATTTCCTTCTCACTCAACCTTCGGTCTCGCGCGATATCAAAATTTCTCACGCGACTCGAATTAAATACAAGCACCAGGAAAGTGACTGCAACATAATATTCCGTATATACTCCTTTTATTATATACATATACCTACCACTTTCAAAGACAAAAGTTTGGAATAATTGAAATTTTATTCAATAACGGTAAACGGAATAAAAGAAGTAATGGTAAAGTGGCCAGTAACTTCGTTTTTATGAATGGCAGATGGGTATTAAAGAGAATGTTACTACCAAAACTGAATTGCCCAGTCAATAAAAAAAGAAAAAAGAGGCCCTGAAATCGTTCTACTGGCAGTGATTTTGCTTTTTTTCCAGTATACATTATGAATTCATGATGCAAAAAGGTGAAAGACAAACCATCCCCCCCCCCCCACGAAAAAAGGTGTTGTTGCAACTGGGCTTGAACCCACTAAGAAAGCACAAGTAGGCATGTTGAACTGAACAAATGGTAAAAAAAAAAAAAAAATTGAAGTACAATTTCTTAAAACCAACTGTTTAGAATCCAGCCAAGTTTGATAGGGTTTCAGTACTCATTGTATTAAACAATCCCTGCAAATTTCAAAGAAATGTGACTAATAATGTGGACTGTGTTGAGTAAAGAAATGGCTGTTTTTCCTAAAGTGAATGCTAGATTTTCTTCATTTTAATAGAGTTCAATCCCTTGATGACACAAATAATCTTTGCAAGTTTCAAAAGAATTGGATCTAAAATGTGGATTTAATTGCGTAAACAAGAAATGTAAATTTTCAACTCAACTTTAAATAGCTCCTTTTCCCATACTGATAGTCAAATGTTTTTTTCAAAATCAATAGGGTTCAAGCTATTGATAAAATAAAGCAACTGTGCAAGTTTAATGAAAATTCGGACCACAAATGGCAAGTTGTTGTTGCGTAAATAAGAAATGCAAATTTTCGAATTTAAATGGCTACTTTTTCCATACTGATTGTCAGATTTTTTTTCAAAATCAAGTGGGTTCAAGCTGTAGATGAGATTAACAAACTGTGCAAGTTTCACGAAATTCCGACCACAACTGCAGACTTCATCGCGCAAACAAGAAATTGAAATTATGAACTTTAAATGGCTGCTTTTCCTATACTGATTGTCAGATTTTTTTTTCAAAATCAATACTGTTCAAGCTTTTGATGTGATAAACAAACTGTGCAAGTTTCACGAAATTCCGACCACAACTGCAGACTTTATCGCGTAAACAAGAAAATGAAATTTTGAACTTTAAATGGCTGCTTTTCCTATACTGGTAGTCAGATTTTTTTCAAAATCAATACTGTTCAAGCTATTGATGTGATAAACAAACTGTGCAAGTTTCACGAAATTCCGACCACAACTGCAGACTTTATCGCGTAAACAAGAAAATGAAATTTTGAACTTTAAATGGCTGCTTTTCCTATACTGGTAGTCAGATTTTTTTCAAAATCAATAGGATTCAAGCTATTGATGAGATAAACAAACTGTGCAAGTTTCATGAAATTCTGACCACAAATGAAGACTTTACCACGTAAACCAGAAATTAAATGTTCGAATTTTAAATGGCTGCTTTTCCTACACTGATTGTCAGATTTTTTTTTTAATCAATAGGATTCAAGCTATAGATGAGATAAACAAACTGTGCAAGTTTCATGAAATTCTGACCATAAATGAAGACTTTATCGCGTAAACAAGAAAAAGACTAACGGACGGACAGACGGACGGACGGACGACGGAAACAATACCATGACATAAGCTCTGCTGGCTTACAGCCAGTAGAGCTAAGAGACGAAAAAGCGATGAATTATTCGTATATTGCTTCGTCTCGGTAATTCTTTTTCACTCGTGGCTGAGCCATTCGTGAAAATATTTTCGATGATGTTCACTCGATGAAATAAATTTCGATCTTTCACCGAAAAAATTCTCTGTAACCTTGAAAAAATGAAATTGATATTTCATGTCTGACGAGATACAGTCTCACTTGCAATAAGCAAGCTGTAGGATATTTAAAATTTGCATGCTTAACCCTTTCCCAAACAAGCCCTGGTTTTCACGTGTCTGCAGTACAAGTCTTTTGAAAACACTGTGGGAAAAGGAGAAATTGCTCGTAACGAGCAATTTCTCCCTTTCCCGTAGTGTTTTCTATCCCTTTTGAAAACTTTCTGCCATTTTCATCAAATTTAAAATTATTGTCTGCAAACTCTTTCAAACTGGACCAGTCCAAAATTTGTCGTTTGGGAAAGGGTTAAGGCATGTCCTTGTTTACTTCAGGCACATTCCAACACATTCACCTTCATATATGATTTCAGGATTTAAGACAAAAGTTCACAGATAAATACTATAAAACTTAAACTAAATGTAATCAAATTTACAAAACTTCTTAACTTGGTCCGAAATAAAACACTTACAAATCTTGCTCTTTTTTGTACGCGCCCCCCTTTTTTTTAAAGAATCAATTCATGTTACAGTAAGTATTATATTCTCACTCAGCTTTTTGTGACCTTACTTATGACCACAATTTTCAACGATATGCATAGTTTATAATGTAATAATTTAATATTAATTGTTTTCATGAATATTGGCGAGTTCTGATTGGCTGAAATTTTTTTTTTCATAGCTCCATGAAAAAAAAATCACATTGTGCCGGAACTACTTTAGCCGTCAAACTAATGTAAACAAACACATACAATATTCCACATTCTTTTTTTAAGAATTTTATATCTCCAGAAAACTCCAATGATATATTTAAACATAAAGAAAATGAATGCAGTTTGAATTATTTCCGTGGGTGTATGTTGTCTGTAATATTAAATTATAAGGAATGAAGAGTTTTTTTTTTTCATGGAGGTATGAAAAAAAAAAACCTAATCACACTTTTGTATGAACCGCTTCGGTTTCATACAAAAGTGTGATTAGGTTTTTTTTTTTTTTTTCATACCTCCATGAAAAAAAAAAATTCTCTTCATTCCTTAATTGATTGTACAATGAGCATTATGTTTGTGTGCATCAACAAAGTATAAAGTAATGTATACAGTATGAACTCGGACTATACTTGCTCAATGCAGGTTGCTTGCTCAACTGAGGTGCCCACCATGACAGGTTTTTCTATATATGGTAACTTATTTATGTATTGTATTTCAAATTCTTGGGTTAAAAATTGCCTTTGTAAGATCATCATCGTAACACATAAATTTGCAACCAACGGCTTGGAAAACATCCAAATACAGTATGTGTAATAAGTATGAATTAAGGTTAAATACATGAATTTAAGTGAAACTATTGTGGCACAGCAAGAAATGGCTTGGCTACAACACTTTCAAATGTCTTCTACAGCAAGCTAATAATGTCCACCGCAGGAGGCTATGTGTTAACACGCTTAAGAAACGGCAGCTAAACGTGCTAATAGATCTATGACTATATAAGTCACACCAACAGGGTTTCCTGACAAACGGAGGTGGACAAATGCAGGCATACTGAACCCGCAAGGACTCTCACCCGAAGGTATTTTTTCCACTGTTGTTTTATCTATAAATTTGGATTTAAAATCATCTTTATATGTAGGTTAGTTCACTAGATCCATACATGTACTTGACCCAGTTTGAAACATTTTCAACTTCATAACAAGAGGCAAGAGAAATTAGATTATGCAAACATGATCGGAATATCCTGCACAGACCACTTGGCTTGATGTTAGATCTACGTTATACGAGCTTCTGTAAAATAAATTGTCACCTTAAAACAAATGAGCCATGGTTCTGTGAAATGGGAGCTTAATGCATTTGGTAAAAGTATCGACCAGGTCAGCCTACGTAACCTGGGCCGAAATATCTTGCCTTTAGACAATTTTCTGCGTGTCAAAGGACCAGCGTACCTCATGAGTCAGTAGGTTGTTATACTGTACAAAACGTATTTTAGGGATGTATAATACTGTCATGACTTGCTTGGTATCATGCATCACGGAGATGCATTGAGCCCCTTTTTCACAGAACATAGCTCAAATGCAATAATTGCATAAGTGTGGTCTCCTTTAACCCTTGGGCTGCTAGGCACGGCCCACTGACCTTTTGCGGACAGTGTAGATCAAGATCAGACTGCACAGAACGTGCAGTCTGATCTTGGATCTACACTGTCCGATAAGGAGATGTTTTTCTGCAAAAAATAAGTTTGAAATAGCAATATTCGGGTTTTTACTATCGGCTTGAAAGTTAGATATAAGTTTTTGAGCAGGGTAAGGGTTTATACTCACAGACTTTTATCAATTGCGTTTACGTTTTTGCCCTTAAAAGTTAAAGGACGAACACCGTAGTTCAGTTTATAAGTGTACATGTGATAAAAATGTAACGAATCAAACAACGGTAAACTTGCTAAAATGGATGCCATTCTTATTTTCTTATGATGAAAAAAAAAAACAAATCATTGAACATTGGAAATGAAGTCATGCAAATGTATCTTGAAAAAAAAAAAATCAAAGGTTCATATCTTCGCCTAAATTGCAAGTGGCTTATATGATTTAATGCAACTCCACGTATGCCTTTTTTTTTTTCCTCAATAGAGGCCTTATTATAATGATGATGATTTCTGTGTACAGCCATGCATCCAGCACGTCAGAACTGTGTCAGAGGTATTTTTGGTACATTTCTATGGAATGCCATAGCAGAAAATATTCAAGATATAAAAACACTATCAAGATATTTAAAATATTCAATCAAGATAGTCGCAATTATACCAAAATGATATATAAATTTGATATATGACAGCAAAATTATCACATCAAAACATAAAGCCACTTCAAGACAAATAAATATACTTCAAGATGTAAAAACAGCATCAACATTTTAAAAACCACACCAAGACAAATAAATATACTTCAAGATGTAAAAACAGCATCAACATTTTAAAAACCACACCAAGACAAATAAATATACTTCAAGATGTAAAAACAGCATCAACATTTTAAAAACCACACCAAGACTCACGTGACCAAACAAGACTCACGTGACCACAAAATCCATGACATCATTCACACTACCACATTCTGCTCCAGTGTAGTGTGTAGGCCTAGTACATCATGGTGTCAGTGTATAGTAAGGCGTGAAATATTCGAAGTGGCCAGTAAGAAAAGGCGAGATTTGACTGCAGATTTGAAGGTAAGGTTTGATACTGGTGCCCTGAATGATTTTAAAATATGAAATAAAGCCCATTTGCAAATGCGAAACTAAAAGGTCATGACCTTTCCACAGTTTACCGGAACATTGCAGAATGCAATCCTCTCATGAGATCTTGGAACTGCGAATGTCTAAAGAGCCGAGTAACTTCGTCTGGGTGGTCCATGATTAACGTTAATACGCCGAATAAAAAATGACAATGACAATGTGACTGTCAACAGTCAAGCAGCAGCAGTGTGTGTACGCTCTTTTCGCCAAGTGATGACGTCGTGGATTTTGTGGTCACGTGAGTCTTGATTGGTCACGCGAGTCTTGGTGTGGTTTTTAAAATGTTGATGCTGTTTTTACATCTTGAAGTATATTTATTTTTCTTGAAGTGGTCTTATATTTTGATACGATAATTTTGCTTTCATATATCAAATTTATATATCATTTTGGTATAGTTGCGACTATCTTGATTGAATATTTTAAATATCTTGATAGTGTTTTTATATCTTGAATATTTTCTGCTATGGCATTCCATACATTTCATTTAATGAGAGGTGTTCAATCTCCTTTTTATTGATTTTTTTTTACTAAGTATGAAATCATTACTGTTGTAACATCCTACCATCTCATTGCAATTTAATAGATTATTAAATAGTAGTTTATTAAATTTCAGACAATTTCTTTAATAGCTGTTGGGGGACAATAAAGTTAAGTCTCTGAAATGGATCACGTACCGATAATCGGTGTTGAACCTGACTCGACAAACATATTTGTGGTCGGCAAACAGGGAACTGGTAAATCACTACTCCTCGACAAGTTAGGGAAGGTGAGTCTACCAGATTATCCTAAGGGTATAATCCGAACGAACAATAGGCTTGAGTTGAAGAACTCGAAGGATCGCATCGTAGTCTCAGAGCTAAGCCTACCCTACCCGTTCGACCCCGTGTGCCTGTATAACATCGTCAAAGCTGACGCTTTCATCCTCGTTTATGCTGTTGATGATAATGAGTCGTTTGACTATGTTGAGTACATCAAAGACTTCATAAAAGAGCACAAAGGCGAAGGTGCGGCAATTCTCGTGGTGGGAAACAAGTCAGATGTTCTCGAGCGGAAGATGCTTTTTGAGATCGCTGACTGCACCGTAACCATTGAGTGGGAACTGAATTACCTGGAGACTTCCGCACTAACAGGGGCGAACGTGGTGGAGATTCTGCCAACTTTACTGAAAGACATCAAAAGCAACTCGGAAGCGATTGAGACGTACGAGTTCAAAGGATTCATTTTTCAAAGGAATGCAAATTCCTTGCCCAAATCTAGAAGGTCTCTTTCCAAATTCGCTTTTGGTCGACGTATTTCTCGATCTTTCAAGGAGACTTCTCCAACTAAAAACGACGATCTATCAACAGGGAGAAACTGGTTCTCTTTCTTTGGGAACTTCAACAGAAGGTCTTTTACCAATATCAGACTGACAAGTCGATCAAGTAAGTCGCTTTTTATATCCTAGGTTTAACTTTTGGTGTCGGCTTCGTTTGGTTTTACGTTACTATCAGTCGTATTTAAGGCATATTACGGCGGCAGATTACGTCTTTGTATTAATCAAATAATGATAATCCACATAAGCAAATTAGCCATGCTCTGTAAAAATAGGGATTAATGCATCTGCCAAAAGTATCGACCCAGGTCAGCTTGTGCAGTCCGCTTAGGCTGACCTGAACCGAAGGTTTTCGCTATTAGTCAATTTTCCGTATGCCCAAGGACCAGTCTACCTCATGATAAAGTCGCTTGTTAAAGAAATTGGCTATATTATGGATTTGTAGTTATGTGATTGCTTGATACGTATCATACGTCATGGAAATGCATTGCGCCTCCTTTTGTCAGAGCATGGCTCATTTTTTTTCACATAGGTGTGCATGGGAAAACAACTGGAAAATTTGCTCGTGACGAGCACTCCTGCTTTTACTGCATCGTTTTCAACGTAGCTGGCTTCAAAAAAAAAAATCCTTTGTAGGAGGTGATGCTGTACCTCGTTACTCTCATTATCACTTCAATCAATCATCGATTCGTATCACGGTAAAAGGCCAACAGTGGAAGGGGGTCGAACTTATGGCCCTTAATGCCATAAATTTTTGTCTCTTTTGACCAACCATCCGTGCTCTATGATTATCGAGTTGGACGACAGTTGTGGGCAGGGGTTGAACTTATGGCCCTTAAAGCCATAGTGTGTGTGTGTGTGGGGGGGGGGTTGGTTCAAACTTATGGCCCTTAATGCTGTAGATTTTTGTCTCTACTGACCAAGCCAACCACGCTTTATGGTTATCCAGTTTGTTCAACAGTTGGGGGTCGAACTTATGGCTCTGAATGCCACAGATTTTCGTCTATACTGACCGAGCCAACCGAGCTCTATGATTATCGAGTTTGTTCGAAATAAGCCAAGCTCTGTCAAAAAGGGGTTTAATGCATCTCCATGATACAATATACCAAGCAAGTCATCATGTAAATATGGATCCGTAAAATCCAGTTTGTCCAACAGCCGTCTGAATCCTCCGGTACAGTGGTTCTTGGACATGCTGAAAATTTACGGAAAGCAAAATGTTTCGACACAGGTCAGACTGCTTTAGCCTGGGTCCAGGCGGTAATAATTTTTTTGATTAGCCTACTCCGTATCACGCTCTCCTAATCTCGGTCTGCTATTAATCGTTGGTAGCTATCTGTTTATCGCTTCCATTATTATTATTTTTGACAGGCTGAATTTTTTTTTTATAACAGGTGAAAGGGTTATGACATTCCCGAAACGAAAGGTTAGGAAAACTCTAGAGAGCGATGTTACATCAGCTGTGTTTTCAACATGTATCTTCCTTTAACCCTTTGGCTGCTTATCGCGACTCACTGACCTTTTGCGGACAGCGTAGATCAAGATCAGACTGCACAGAACATGCAGTCTGATCTTAGATCTACACTGTCCGATAAGGAGATATCTTCCCTCCAACAATACCTTTGAAACAGGAAAGTTTTGGGCTTATACTATCGGTTTGAAAGTTTCATTTTTTTTCATTCAGAAGGATAAGGGTTAATATCACTTAACCGTTATCCTGCTATACAAGTTGAAAAAAAAAAAACTTTCAAGCCCATAGCAATAGCCGAGTAATATTATTTCAAACTCATTTGTGGAAAAAAAAATATCTCCTTATCAGACAGTGTGGATCCGAGATCAGACTGCACGTTCTGCACAGTCTGATCTTGGTCGACATTGTCCGCAAAAGGTCAGTGAGTCAGGCATTGCATCGTAAGGGTTAACTTTTTACTAGACGACAAAGCTTTAAAACTGTCCAAATGTTCAGCTTTTTCATACGACAAAGTAAATGCAGCTCGAATGATGAAATTTGTCTCTGAAAGGGAAGAAAACGTTGTGGGGAAAAAGAGAAAATGTTGGTTACCAGAATTTTCTTCTTTCCCCGCAATGTTTTCAAAATCCTTTTTTTCTCTCTCATGGTCGTTAAAACTCAGGATTGTTTGGTAAAAGGTTAAGGGATTGAAAACATTGTGAAGAAAGAAGAAAATGCTGGTTACCAGCTTTTTTTATCCTTTTCCACCATGTTTTCATAAGCTTTCTTTCAAGAGGTGGTATAAATCCCCAAATATTTTGTAAAGGGGTAGAGGGCATCTTTGCAGAAAGACAAAGGGTTGTCAGTTTTGAAAAGTCATCTTTTTCGAACTTGCTTAACTCTTTACCAAACGACAAAATTTTAGACTTGTCCAAATTGAAAGCTTCTGCAGACGACAAATCAAATGTTATTCAAAAATTGAAATTTGTTTTAGGAAGGGTAGAAAAGATTGTGGGAAAAGGAGAAAAAGCTGCTTACCAGCATTTTCTCCTTTTCCCACAATGTTTTCAAAAGGCTTCTTTCTCAGGGTCGTTAAAAGTCGGGATTGTGTGGTAAAGGGTTAAATGAAATCTGATTGCACCGAGCTTGAAGATGGGAATCATTTTCTATTTACAGGTACAAAGAAGGGAAAGTAGTAAGCAGAGATCTGATTGAAAAGTACTTCTGCAACCCTCCATACTTAACTCTTTACCAAACGACAAAATTTTAGACTAGTCCAAATCAAAAACTATTGCAGACAATAAAATAAATGTGACTGAAAAATTGAAATATGTTTTGGAAAGGGTAAGAAAACTTTGTGGGAAAAGGAGAAAATGCTGGCTACCAGCATTGTCTCCTTTTCCCACAAAGTTTTCAAAAGGCTTCATTCTAAATGTCTTTAAAAGTCCTGATTGTGTGGTAGACGGTTAAACTGAAGAGAAAAAATATGAAATTTATGTTTGATAGATGTTTCAAAATCTCATCCCTAGTACATGTACATCTAACTGAACACATAATTTTCTGTTGTTTAACTTGTGAGTTTTGGTTTACTGAAGGAATAAAAGAAAATAATCATACTTCAAATTCTCATATTTTTGTGTTTGATTAAAATTTTCTTTTAGTTTATTGCCTTTAATACTATTTTATTTGGTAAAAGAATAAGTTAAATGATACCTTCAAGCCCATAGTAAAAACCCAAAAGGTTGCTATTTCAAAGTTATTTTGGGAGACACATATCTCCTTATCAGTCTGTCTGGATCCAAGATCAGACTGCACCTGTTGTACAGTCTGATCTTGATCTACACTCTCTGCAAAAGGACTTTGAGTCACACTTAGCAGCCTACGGATTAAAATATCACATATTAGCACTGAAATACTACAGAAATATAATTTTCTTTGCAAATATAAAACTCCGGATGATTACATTCATTTCACCCCTTACCAAACAACAAAATTTAGATTTGTCCAATTTCAAATCATTTGCAGACAGCAAATAAAATGTGACGCAAATTATGAAATATTTCTTTGGAAGGGTAGTAAACATTGTGGGGGACAAAGGAGAAAATGCTGGTTATCAGCATTTTCTCCTTTTCCCATAATGTTTCCAAAAGCCTTCAATCTCAGGGTCGTTAAAACACATGATTGATTCATTAAGAGTTAAAAAGTGCAAATTTGATGGTCAAACACTCTGTTGGTTGCTTTACAATCAGTAAATTGGTCTTTTTTCATGAGATCAAACATGATGTAATCATACTTATTTGAATACTCTCCCCCATAATCAACCCATTCTGATGATCAAATGGCATTTCAACAAACCTAAGTTGCTAAATTGCAGTGTGAAACCTTAAATTAGCTGAAGATGCTACATAGACCTAGCCCATTAAGAAATCATAGTGAAAAAAATTCTAACATTTGTATTTCTTTATCACTGATGGTTTGCCAGCTACCACCTTACTAAAATTAGTAAAGAGTTATTTTTGAAGTTTGGTGAGATTGTAAGAATTTCAATATCTGCCTTTAACTCTTTACCAGATCGCAAAGTTGTATGCTGTTCAATAACAAAAACCTTTGCAGAAATAAGATGTGGCTCAAATGGGGTCCTGCATGACTCAGTGGTGCAGGTGTGAATTTTGAAACCAGAAAGTCCCAGGTATTCCACTGGAATGTCCTTCGGCAATACACATCAAAGCCCTAGCCTAGTTCTGGTAACCCAAGAAACACATGAAAGGTAATCTGTCACCATGATTTGACTGAAAATATCTTTGAAAGTGCCATGTATATTGATCATTCAATCAATTTTAAATGCTGAATTAGTTCATAGAAAGTATGAGAATCCTGGAATAACTCTACCGAAGATTTTTAGACTTGTCCAGATTCCTATACTGATTGTCGATTTTTTTTTTCAAAATCAATATGGTTCAAGCTATTGATGATATAAAGCAACTGTGCAAGTTTCATGAAAATTTGCCCACAAATGCCGACTTTTATCGCATAAACAAGAAATGTAAATTTTCAAATCTAAATGGCTATTTTTCCCATACTGATTGTCATATTTTTTTTTAAATCAATAGGGTTCAAGCCGTTGATGAAACAAAGCAACTGTGCAAGTTTCATGAAAATCTGATCACAAATGCTGACTTTATCCTGCAAACAAGAAATGGAAGTTTTCAAGTTTAAATTGTTACTTTTCCCATACTGATTATCAGATTTTTTTCAGAATCGATAGGGTTCAATCTATTCATGAGATAAACAAATTGTGCAAATTTCGCAAAAATCCGACCACAAATGCAGACTTTATCATGTAAACAAGAAAAAGACTAACAGGCGGACGGACGGACAGATAGACATATGGATGAGGTAAACCAGGCCATAACACAAGCTTTGCTGCTTACAGCCAGTAGAGCTAAAAAACAAGACCAAATTACATGTACATGTATTGTTGGCATAAACATTTTCGCCAAAATCATGCAGTTCTAAAATGTTAATCTACCAACCATTCTTAAGAACATTTTTACTCTTATTCCAAGAATTTTCTAAATTTGAAAGAAACACAACTTCTAAATAGCTAAATCAAATGGTTTGGAAAATCAGAAGTTGTTACTGTCTTTATCCGAGAATTAGGCTTAGAATGAAATTAAGAATGGTTGGTGAATACAGACCCAGGCTGTGATTTTTCTGCAGTCTACCCTCCATTTTCACTGTGCCTTATTCATCCAGTATTGTCAAAGATAATGTAAAGACTTTACCACTGGGTACCAAAGTAGATCTACAACTTTTTATGCCCCAATAGTTGTTGGCTTTGGAAAATATTGAGGGGGAGAGTAAAGGGGCATTTGTGACAATATCCAAAAGATGATAGCTTTCTAAAAATGTTTAATGATAACTATATTTACTTCCTATTTCCATACCATTAAAACTTTACTTTTCAATGATTGTTGTCCTTTGTGTTCCCATAACAATTTCAGATTGCTACCAGCCTATAGGTACACTCTGTGCTTGAAGCACTTTTCACTACTTAAAGTTGTCCAGAGCTTTGGCTAGTGTAGATAAAGATAAGACTGAACAAAATGTGCAAACTGATCTTTGATCTACACTGTCCACTTTACTTGAAGAGCAACCTTAAAATTGCAAATTTTGGGTCTTATTTTTCTTGGCCAAATTTGGAGACCTGTTGAGTTTATTCATTACTCCAAGAGTTGACTATCCGAATAAAATGTGGGTAATGACCCATAGATCCAATCAATGAGCCATGCTCTTGCAAAAGGGGGCTTAATGCATCTCCGTGATTCATTGTATAAAGCAAGTCATTATATGATCGTGGATTCATAAAATCCATTTTGTGCAACAACCAGCGGAATTATGAAGTAGACTGGTCTTCTAACATGTAGACAATTGACCTATAGCAAAAAGTTTCGACCCATGTCAGCCTGCGCCGACACAGGTCGATTCTTTTTGCAGATGCATTAAGCTCCCTTTTCACAGAGCCTGGCTTAATTTCATGTTCATCGAAAGACCATTGTGCTTACCTTGCTATTTCGTTACTATGAATACAGCATCTGATCATCGGGAAACACCATCTAAATTTTCGCCGTTCTGTTTTTCATGAATATCTACAGCAATTGTCCTGATGGAGGGCTCAGTAGATCACACTTGCCCAAATCTGCAATAATCTCAGTGAATAGTCGATGACAGTTTAAATATTACATCCAAAAAGTGCTCAAAATGCTTTTTGTAAGGTGTGCTGCAGACGAACGCTGTCGATTTCCGGTCTCCTAATATAGTGTATAGCCCGGATGTTGCAGGAGACACGTGACAGTTATGTACATGAAAACATGTCAATTTCATTTGATATTAATATTCAAGAGTAGAAATCTACTTTGTCGTGCTCCCATACTTGATTCACGAGGCTGTTTCATTGTCTTCGTGATCAGTGTTTTGGGCAAATTCATTTCTAACATTTTCTCACGCGACTGTAAGTTTTCCAAAGTCGTTGAAAAAAAAAAAATCATACTGCTGAAAGTAATAATAAGAAGCCGAGTTTGGATATGCTGCGCTTTAACCCTTTACCACTGAATCTAGAGTTCTAACGTCCTTGAGGAAATAGGATTTGGAAGACACTGTGGGAAGTGAAGAAAACGCGGGGAACCAGCATTTTCTCCTTTCCCCACAATGTATTTTACCCTTTGGAGGACGGTTGTCAATTAGATGTACGAGCATAATTAATAAATCATGCGTAAAAAAAGTATAGCTTTCGGTAACAATGAAGGAGAGGAACACCTGGCCTTACCAAGCTATCAGTCTTTTTCTCACAAGTCTCCATTTAATTCTGGGAAAAATACTGTCGTTTTATCGTAACGTTCCATTCTGAACCAGTTGTACTTGGCTGGTCTGAAATAAGCCTGGTCAGTGATTCGCGTACTCTTTTAACAGACAGCTAAATTACATAACTAATTCATATTTCAAATTAAACGTGGTTCGAAGAACGAGACGTGTCTTAGAAAAGATTAAAAACATGAAGGAAGAAGGGAAATTCTGGTTTATATAGCCTTCTCTGTTATCTATTGTCTAAAAAAAAGTCAATGCGTAAACATGTCAGTAATTATACAAATGTTTTCATATTGAATACTGTTTGGCAATTTAAACTAAGATTTACACCTCAAAAACTAAAAATGATAGAATTTAAACAAAATGAATCTTAATATTTTCTGTTTAACTCTTTACCAAATGAAAAATTTTTAGACTTGGCCAAATTGAAAGCATTTCCAAAGGACAAATGTGTCTCAAACGATGGAACTTACTTGTCTGTGAATGGGTAGAAAACATTGTGGCAAAAGGAGAAAATGCTGGTTACCAGCATTTTCTCCTTTTCCCACAATGTTTTCAAATGGCCTCTTTCTCAGGGTCGTTAAAACTTGGGATTGTTTGCTAAAGGGTTAAGACACATGCAACTTGGCATTGCATTTTCAGTTGTAACCTTTTAATCTGGACAAGGTCAAATCTCTGAACATTAAGTGCATCTATTGCATGCGTTCTAAACCGTTGGCTGATTTCGTATATGAACAAAACTTTCTATCTTCACCCTGGGTATTAAAAACCTCTGATGTCCATCATTAGCTTTTTTAACTGACGGAAAAAAGCTTTTGGAGAATTGTGACAAATCGAGATACATGTATTGTGGAGATATTGCTTTTTGGAGCACTTTCTCCTTCAGCCTTTTATTTTTAAATTAGTCCACTGGGTTTTTTTTTTTCCAAGAAGTGACGGGCTGAACTGACCTCTAATTAATCCTGTGTAACCGTTACAAAAGAGCTTGAAGTCAAATATTATGGTGTGAATCAGTACTAATAAGGACATCTTGTCCTACTTTCATAGCCCAAGTTCATCTGAATTGTGAAGTAATGCACTTAACTGACTTTTTAACGAATCTTGTGTAATGTTTATAAAACAATTGTATGTCAAATGCACGTGTCCCTTATCAGGGTCGTTAAACTTTGGAGTGGTTGGTAAAAGGCGAATCTATCAGGACAGAAGAGTTCTGAGGCTGTTCTATTTAGAATAACTCGACAATGACTTTATAATTCAGTCAGAATAAAGTTCATGTAATTAACCGTTTACCACACAATCCCGGGTTTTCATGACTCTGGGAAAGAAGCCTTTTGAAAACATTGTGGGAAAAGGAGAAAATGCTGGTAACCAGCATTTTCTCCTTTTCCCACAATGTTTTCTACCCTTTCAAAGAGAAACTGCACCATTTGAGCCACGTTGAAATTGTCGTCTGCAAATGCTTTCAATTTGGGCCAATCTAAAATTTTGTCGTTTGGTAAAGAGTTAACCCTTTACCAGAGAACAACATTTTTGTCTTGTCCAAATTGAAAGCATTTGCAGACGACAATTTCAGTGTGGCTCAAATGGAGCAATTTTTCTTTGCTTGGGTAGAAAACATTGTGGAAAAAGGAGAAAATGCTGGTTACCAGCATTATCTCCTTTTCCCACGTTTTTCAAAAGGCTTCTTTCCCGAGGTCATTAAAAAGGCGGCATTGTGCTGGAAAGGGTTAATCTACAATTTAGGTATACAACTGCATCAAAGGTTATGCGTGGTACCTTACGGCATAAAAGTACAGGCTAGATTAGCATGCGATTGTTTTTCCATTTATTTATCATCGACATCGGATGCCCATACGGGCGACGACCCCTAAAGGCTGTTAGCTATGTTACAGGGGATAGTGCAAGATGCAGGATGACACCCATTCCAAGTTCTCGGAGTATAGTATCGTCACAAAGAGCCTCAGTTTAACGTCTCTTCCTAAAGACTATTAGTAAATTTTTGGTCACCAGCCGGGATCGAACCCACATCCTCATGTGGCCCAAGACTTGACGTCTACGAGTCCTACTCTCTACTCCTTGGGCTCTCTGGGCTGGTCATTTGCATGTGATCAAATCCTGTCGCAGTTTTGTTTAGCCAATTTTACCTCCTGTAGATGACCTCTTTCATCTTGTTCTGTGTAGCTGAATGCTCTGGCTATTGACCTACTTCTTGATGTCATGAAATAGAATGAACACAGTGATTTGCGATTGGAAAAAAATGTGGACAACCATGTTTATTCGGCGGGACCCTGCTTACCTATTTGCTTGCAGTTATGACACTAGCATACAAGGGTTGGTACCGTTAATCCATGAGAAAAAGGAGGCAATTATTGTCAAGGTCATTTTTTACTATTTTTCTACATATTGAGCCATAAAAAGACAAGAGTTGAAATAATCATTTTCCAGTTCCTCTTTCACCATCTATCTTTTTTAAAGATGATGCTTGTTAATCTCAAGGCTGCCAAGCGCCACTCGAGTAACTTTTATCAAAAATCTTGATACGTGCATTTTGATCTTGGTTCTAAACTGTTCGGCGCGGTGAGATTTCTCCGGGGAAAAGACCTTTGAAACTGCAGTATCTTTTTTCTATTGACAGGAAGTTTCAATTTTAATTTTTGTTGTCTGGTACAGGTAAATGGCATGGAAGGCTTATGTTTCAACAACAATACATTGTGGGCTCTTACATAACCATTTACTGTACAGGTTATCATTCAGCATAAAAGTAACTGTTCATAAATCACACACAGAGTGATAATTGAAGGATAACACAATTTCTTCTTTGAACGATACTGAAAACATTCAGATGAAAGAAGCTAATGCTTGTAATAAACAATTCTTCCTTTTACCACAATGTCTTGTGAAAGAAGTCAAGAATGTACATACAAAACAAGAGGGCCATGATGGCCCTGGGTCGCTCACCTTAGTAGAGTGCCTTAAAGGTTTTTCTTTAATTTGACCATGTGACCTAGTTTTTGACCGCAGGTGACCCAATTTCACTCATATTTCATGAAGACAAACATTCTGACCAATTTTCAAGTCAATTGAGCAAAAATGTGGCCTCGAGTGCCCTAAAGATATTTCTTTAATTTGACCTAGTGACCTAGATTATGACCCCAGGTGACCCAGATTTCAACTGGTCATTGACTATATCAAAAGAAACATTTTAACCAATTTTCAAATCAAATGAATAATAAATGTGGCCTCTAGAGTGCCCACTAGCTATTTCTTTAATTTGACCAAGTGACCTAGTTTATGACCCCAGTTGACCCAAATTCAGACTCATGTGAGATTTTACAAAGACAAACATTCTGACCAATTTTCAAGGCAATTAAGCAAAGAATGTGGCCTCTAAAGTGCCCACAAGGTATTTCTTTATTTTGACCTAGTGACCTAGTTTATGGTTCCAGGTGACCCAAATCCAAACTCATCTGGTATTTTATCAAGACAAACATTCTGGCCAAATTTCAGGTCATTTGAGCAATAAATGTGGCCTCCAGAGTGCAAACAAGGTATTTCTTTAATTTGACCCAGTGAACTAGTTTATGACCCAAGTTGACCCAAATTAATCTTATGTGAGACTTTATAAAGACAAACTTTCTAACTAATTTTCAAGGCAATTGAGCAAATAAAGTGGCCTCGACAGTGCCAACAAGGTATTTCTTTAATTTGACCTAATGACCTAGTTTATGACCCAAGATGACCCAATTTTGAACTCAATGAACTTGTTGTGCTTAGATGGGCAAACAAACTTAGAAGAGAATCACTACATACCAAATATCAAAGCTCTACGCCTTCCAGTTTTAAAGAAGAATTTTTAAGTTTTCCTTCTTTGTTCCTATGTTCGAACTTGTGACCCCTGGGGCTGGGCCAGTTTTGACCCAGGGGCATCATATGAACAAACTTGGTAGAGGTCCACTAGGAAATGCTACATACCAAATATCAAAGCTCTACACCTTCCCGTTTAAGAGAAAAAGAAATTTAAAGCTTTCCTTCTTTGTTCCTATCTTCGAACTTGTGACCCCCGGGGCGGGGCCAGTTTTGACCCAGGGGCTTCATATGAACAAACTTGGTAGAGGTCCACTCTGAGATGCAACATACCAAATATCAAAGCTCCACACCTTTCGGTTTCAGAAAAGAAGAATTTTAAAGTTTTCCTTCTTTGTTCCTATGTTCGAACTTGTGACCCCAGGAGCTGGGCCAGTTTTGACCCAAGCAGCATCCTTGGAACAAACTTGGTAGAAGCCCACTAGGAGATGCTACATACCAAATATCAAAGCTCTATGCCTTTCCATTTAAGAGAAAAAACAAGAGGGCCATGATGGCCCTGTATCGCTCCACTGGCTTATAAATATAAACCATGAAGAGAAGTCTTCACTATATAAGCCCTTATAAAACTTTGACCCCAGGGCTACAGTCAGACTAAATGGGGAATATGTGTATTAGAAGAATAACATGCCAAATTTGGGAGTTCTTGGCCTTATGGCTAGTAACAAGACGGTTTCTGAACTTTTCACTCCATAAACCCATGTAAAACTTGTGACCCCTGGTGCAGGGCCAAACTTGATCCTAGGGCTGTAACTTGGGCTCTCTTTGTAGTTGTCCACTAGATAATGCTATAATTATGCAAAATTTGGTAGCCTAAGCCTTATGGCTATGTACATCAAGATTTAAAAGTTTTCCCTATGTAAGCCTATGTAAATCTTGTGAACCCCCCCCCCCCGCACCCAGCATGAGGCCAAATTGACCCCAGTACTATAATTTGGGCACTTTTGGTAGACCCTAACTAGATCAAGCTAAATGCAAAATTTGGTAGCTCTAGGCCTTATCGCTAGGTACAGGAAGATTTTTAAAGTTTTCTCTATATAAGCCTATGTAAAACTTGTGACCCCTGGGGCAGAGCCAATTTTGACCCCAGGGCTATAATTTCAAGACACATGATAGAGGTCTACTACATAAAGCTACATGCCAAATTTGGTAGCCCTATGCCTTATGGTTTCAGACAAGAAGATTTTTAAAGTTTTCTCTAGATAAGCCTATGTAAAACTTGTGACCCCTGGGGCAGAGCCAATTTTGACCCCAGGGCTATAATTTCAAGAAACATGATAGAGGTCTACTACATAAAGCTACATGCCAAATTTGGTAGCCCTATGCCTCATGGTTTCAGACAAGAAGATTTTTAAAGATTTCCAATATTTTTCAGTTTTGTTGCCATCATGGCAACCAGAGTTTTTGAAGGAATCAAATTCTTTCAAGAAATTCTGAAGAGGACCATGGCAGGATCATTTCTGTGAAGTTTCATGAAAATTGGATGGGTAGTTTCAGAGAAGAAGATGTTTGAAATAAAAGTTAACGCACCGACGGACGGACGGACACACGGACGGACGGACGGACGCACGACGGACACCGGACCATGACATAAGCCCGCTGGCCTTTGGCCAGTGGAGCTAAAAATTAAAGTTTTCCCTCTTTGTTCCTATGTTTGAACTTGTGACCCCAGGGCAGGGCCAGTTTTGACCCTAAGGGCATCATATAAACAAACTTAGTAGAGGTCTACTAGGCAATGCTACATACCAAATATCAAAGCTCTAAGCCTTCCAGTTTCAGAGAAGATGATTTTTAAAGTTTTCCTTCTCTGTTCCTATGTTCGAACTTGTGACCCCCGGGGCAGGGCCAACTTTTGCCCCAAGGGCATCATATGCACAAACTTCGTAGAGATCCACTAGAAGATGCTACATACCAAATATCAAAGCTCCATGCCTTCCTGTTTCAGAGAAAAAGATTTTTAAAGTTTTCGTTCTTTGTTCCTATGTTGGAAATTGTGACCCCCGGGGCGGGGCCAGTTTTGACCCAAGGGGCATCATATGAACAAACTTGGTAGAGGTCCACTGGGCGATGCTACATACCAAATATCAAAGCTCTACGCCTTCAAGTTACAGAGAAGAAGATTTTTAAAGTTTTCCTTCTTTGTTACTATGCTCGAACTTGTGACCCCCGGGGTGGGGCCAGTTTTGACCCCAGGGGCATCATATGAACAAACTTGGTAGAGGTCCACTAGGCAATGCTACATACCAAATATCAAAGCTCTACGCCTTCCAGTTTCAGAGAAGATGATTTTTAAAGTTTCCCCTCTTTGTTCCTATGTTCAAACTTGTGACCCCCGGGGCAGGGCCAGTTTTGACCCCAAGGGCATCATATAAACAAACTTGGTAGAGGTCCACTAGGAGATGCTTCATGCCAAATATCAAAGCTCTATGCCTTCTAGTTTTACAGAAGAAGATTTTTAAAGTTTTCCTTCTTTGTTCCTATGTTGGAAATTGTGACCCCCAGGGTGGGGCCAGTTTTGACCCCAGGGGCATCATATGAACAAACTTGGTAGAGGTCCACTAGGAGATGCTACATGCCAAATATCAAAGCTCTACGCCTTCAACTTTCAGAGAAGAAGATTTTTAAAGTTTTCCTTCTTTGTTACTATGCTCAAACTTGTGACCCCCGGGATGGGGCCAGTTTTGACCTCAGGGACATCATATGAACAAATTTGGTAGAGGACCACTAGGCAATGCTACATACCAAATATCAAAGCTCTACGCCTTCCAGTTTCAGAGAAGATGATTTTTAAAGTTTCCCCGCTTTGTTCCTATGTTCAAACTTGTGACCCCCGGGGCAGGGCCAGTTTTGACCCCAAGGGCATCATATGAACAAACTTGGTAGAGGTCCACTAGGAGATGCTTCATGCCAAATATCAAAGCTCTATGCCTTCTAGTTTTACAGAAGAAGATTTTTAAAGTTTTCCTTCTTTGTTCCTATGTTGGAAATTGTGACCCCCGGGGCAGGGCCAGTTTTGACCCCAGGGGCATCATATGAACATACTTGGTAGAGGTCCACTAGGAGATGCTACATGCCAAATATCAAAGCTCTACGCCTTCAACTTTCAGAGAAGATTTTTAAAGTTTTCCTTCTTCGTTACTATGCTCAAACTTGTGACCCCCGGGGTGGGGCCAGTTTTGACCCCAGGGGCATTATATGAACAAACTTGGTAGAGGTCCACTAGGCAATGCTACATACCAAATATCAAAGCTCTACGCCTTCCAGTTTCAGAGAAGATGATTTTTAAAGTTTCCCCTCTTTGTTCCTATGTTCAAACTTGTGACCCCCGGGGCAGGGCCAGTTTTGACCTCAGGGGCATCATATGAACAAACTTGGTAGAGGTCCACTAGCAAATGCTACATGCCGAATATCAAAGCTCTACGCCTTCAAGTTTTAGAGAAGAAGATTTTTAAAGTTTTCTTTCTTTGTGACTATGCTCAAACTTGTGACCCCTGGGGCAGGGCCAGTTTTGACCCCAGGGGCATCAAATGAACAAACTTGGTAGAAGTCCACTAGGAGATGCTACATACCAAATATCAAAGGTCTGTGCCTTCTAGTTTCAGAGAAGAAGATTTTCAAAGATTTTGCTTTTTTTTCCTTTTTGTTGCCATGGCAACCAGAGTTGTGGGTGGAATTCAATTCTTTGAACAATTTTGGTAGAGCTTCACCCAAGGAACATCCCTGCCAAGTTTCATCAAGACTGGCCCTGTGGTTTAGGAGAAGAAGATGTTTAAAGAAATTGTTGACGGACGACGGACGACAGACGCCGGACATAGGGCGATCACAATAGCTCACCTTTAGCACGTTGTGCTAAGGTGAGCTAAAAACATACCTTGTGAAAGAAGTCAAAAATGTACATACAAAAAAACATATCTGTACAGTGAATGGTAAAAAAAAAACAATTGCAATAAACATGAGTTTTGGAAGAATGTGGTAAAATAAATCTTTAATGCTTTAAACTAACATAGTAGGACTAGCAATTACATCTGTATATCAACTTAAATGTGTCTATGCCCAACCACTTCAGTCTTTTATCACAAGAGATGATCCAAAACTAGTAATTGTTTTTTAGCCATTTACCAAACAGTCATGAATTTTAATGACTTTGAGAGGAAAGGCTTATCAAACATTGTGGGAAAAGGAGAAAATGCTGGTAACTAGCATTTTCTCCTTTTCTCACAGTGTTTGCAAAGACAAATTACATCTTTTGAGTCACATTCTATTTTTCATCATTGGACACACTCTGTGAAAAGGAGGCTTAGTGCACTATCAAAAAGTATCAACCAAGGTCAGCCTGTGCAGGTTGACCTGGGCTGAAACCTTTTACTATTGGTCAATTTTCTGCATGTCAAGGGACCAGTCTATCTCATGACTCAATAAGTTGTTAGACAAAATGGATTTTATGGATCCACAGTTATGTGATGACTTACATGGTATCATGCATGACGGAGACGTATTAAACCCCCTTTTGCCCAAGCATGGCTCAAATGGTTTTGATATGAACAAGTATAAAATTTTGTTGTCTAGTAAAGGTTTTGAAGCTTCTACCAAACAATTCCATGTTCTTGCAGCCTGAGGATGAAGGCTTTTGAGAACTAAAAGGGCAGAGGAGAAAATGTTTGGTAATAAGCAATTTCCTTTTCCCACATTGTTCGACAAGTCTCTGTTGTCCACAAATGCTTTAACTATGGACACCTCTAAAATACATATGCCTGCTGAAGGTTTAGCTTATTAATTTAAAAATATAGTACACATGTGTATGAGTGTTTATCCTTGTAAAGCATGACAACTCTCAACAAGAGGACCATGATGGTCCTAAATCGCTCACCTGAAATGCAACTCAGCTGTCATTGTTATGGCCACTTGCCTCTTGTTTTTTGCTGGAATGTTTTAGTTTTGAAAATGATTCATCCATATGACAATACCAACAACCAGAGCAGGTAAGAAAATGATTGTCGAAATTATAGGCCCTAGAGTGTAAACAATGGAATTGTCATCAAGATTTCCCTCTTTACCTCTATGTGAAATCCGAGACCTATTTTCACACCAGGGCCATAATTTCAAGTGTTTTGGTAGAGGGCCACTAGATGATGCTACATGCAAAATATGAAAGCTCTAGCCCTTACAGTTTGGGACAAGAAGATTTTTAAAGATTTCCTTCTTTATCTCTATGTGAAATCCGAGACCCCACAACATAGGGCCAATTTTTAACACCAGGGCCATAATTTGAAGTATTTTGGTAGAGGGTCACTAGATGATGCTACATGCCATATATGAAAGCTCTAGCCCTTACAGTTTGGGACAAGAAGATTTTTAAAGATTTCCTTCTTTATCTCTATGTGAAATCCGAGAACCCACAACATAGGGCCAATTTCCACACTAGGGCCATTATTTGAAGTATTTTGGCAGAGGGCCACTAGATGATACTACATGCCATATATGAGAGCTCTAGCCCTTACGGTTTGGGACTAGAAGATTTTTAAAGATTTCCTTCTTTATCTCTATGTGAAATCCGAGAACCCACAACATGGGGCCATTTTCAACACTAGGGCCATAATTTGAAGTACTTTGGTAGAGGGCCACTAGATGATGCTACATGCCAAATATGAAAGCTCTAGTCCTTACAGTTTGGGACAAGAAGATTTTTAAAGTTTTTTCTTTTGGTTGCCATGGCAACCAGAGTTCTTCATGGAATTCAAATCTTTGAAGTATTCTGAAAGTGCATCACCTAAGGATCATTTCTGTGAAGTTTCATTGAAATCTGATTGGCGGTTTCAGAGGAGAAGATTTTTTAGTAATTGTTTACAGACGGACGGACGGACAGACGGACAACGGACATTGACCGATCACAATAGCTCACCCTGAGCACTATGTGCTCAGGTGAGCTAAAAACATTATGGGAAAAGAGGTACTCTCAAGTTTGCGTTGCTTCTTTTCTTACTTGGACATTTACTGTGCACCACATTGTTTCAAGTCCCTCGTGAATTTTCCAGAAGTAGAGCTACAGTGGTGCAGTGACCTTCTATTTCATTGGTTTAATCTGTATTGCAGTGAATGCAATCAATTTTTAGTGATACACATGACAAAGAACAATATATTAAACATTTCATTACCTATAGTGCTCATAGAAGTCTTTTATAATATGTAAATCTTGAAAAGGACTAACTAAATTTCGGCAGCCATTTAGTGTGTATTTTGGGGAACATAAACACCTTGAGTAACAGATGAATTAAAACTTTTTTTTTCACATGTTTACCATTTAAATTGAAAATATATGTATTTGAAGAAGGATTATTGAATACTTAAGCAACAGGTATGTTCAAATTCTAGTTTTGTCCACTGTTTGTGAAAATAAGAGAGTTTCAAAATGCGCACAAAATCTGTGCGCAGACTTAAACTGTTTTATTTTCACAATCATCTCTGTACCTGGAGGCGACCAACCAAAAACTAATATCGCCTTGGGGGACAGTTATCTGTACTAGGAAAAAAAGGGACTGTAACAAGCAATCCCTCTGCTTCTTTAAATATCTTTCCGATCATTAAAAATGCATTTTTCTATTCTTCATATCTTTTTCTTTAGTGTGGTTTGTATGGCTAAAAACAGCATGTTTAACACAATGTAAACACTAAGTCCTGGCAGCTTTTTTTTTGTGCAGGAATAATATCAATTAAGATGAAATGAACATATAAATCGACTGAGGTAAATTGACAGGCACTAATTATCTGAACTGATCAATAAAAGAAAAAAAAGGGGGGGTGGGCATGCTCTGGTAAAGGGGGCTTAATGCATCTCCATGATGCATCATACCAAGCAAGCAATCACATAATTGCGGATCCATAATAACCACTTTTTTTTTAAGAACAAGCTGAATAATGGGGTAGAATAGTCCTTTGACAGGTAGAAACTTGACCAATAGCAAAAAGTTTCGGCCTAGGTCAGCCTGCGCGGAGTGCGCAGGCTGACCTGGGTCGATACTTTTCGCAGATGCATTAAGCCTCTATTCACAGAGCATGGCTCAAATAGAACTATAACTTCATCGTAACAACTCTCGTAATAAACCAGCACATTCAGAAACCTTTTTAGGGTCAGAGACCAACAAATATTCTTCCAAATAAGACTGTACACCTAGGGATAGGGCAAGCTGTTGTAGACTCTCATCCTTGTGTATCAATGTTCCCATGGCAACAAACAACCTAAATGCTGCCTCTCCATCTGGCTTTTCCTTTAGGCACTCCGATGAGGCAACCATGATCTGGGATTTTCCTTCTAAATCTAATGAGCCAAATAAACCAACAGCATAGTTCATAAAAATTGTACATAGAGCAATTTGAACATTTCTGTTCTTGGCATTTTTTAGGCTTAGTGCAGCAGATGTCACCCTGTCTCTATTTTCCATACATATCTTGAAGCCCCATAGTTGACCAAACATGTTGCACACTACTTTAAGGCTAAGGATTTGATTGGCTACTGTGTGATCACCTGACCAGTACTTCAACATTTCATCTAGGATGACTGTCCCTGCACAGAAAGCTTGATTTACCATTTGGTGTTTCATACCAATTCTGAGTATGTCCAATGCCGGAAACACAAAATCTGTGAATAAGATTAAAAAAAATAACGAGATCTGGACTTTTGAACAGCAAAATAGGAGTACATGTAGTACTCTAGAACATGGGCACCGTTAGAAAAGCTTATCACCGGTTACAGATTTTTTTTTTCTTTTACAGTAAAAGATCTTGGCTACATCCTGGAATGCAGAACAAGTTATGCATTTTCTGTACACTTTCAACAATTTCCCATACCCCCAGCTGTAATGCATTTTCTGTACACTTTCAGCAATTTCCCATACCCCCAGACCTTTGGAACCATCAATATTAATGAGCCATGCTCTGGCATGCATTATTCCCAGTAAGTCATCACATAATTAAGGATCCATAAAATCCATTAAGTGTAACAAGAGAGTGAATCATGCAGTAGAATAGTCCTTTGCCATGCAGAAAACCTATCAAAAGCAAAAAGTTTTGACTCAGGTCAGCCTGCGCAGACTGCGCAGGCTGACCTGGGTCGATACCTTTTGCAAATGCATTAGGCCCCTTTTTCACAGAGTATGGCTCATTTTTAAAGAAATTTGATCAACGATTCACAAGTCCAGCGAGAATATTTCAGCACAACTCCTAACTCTTTACCCAAGTACAAACTTTCAGACTTGTCCAAATGAAAAGGATTTGAAGACAATAACTTTAATGCAGCTTAAAAAATGAGATTTATCTTTGAATAGGTAGATAACATTGTGGGAAATGGACAAAATGCTGGTAACCAGCATTTTCTCTTTTTTCCATAATACATTCAAAAGCTTTCTCCTTCAGGGTCATTAAAACATAATATTGTTTGGTAAAGGATTACAGTGATGTATATATCCTTGCTTACCTTACCAGACAGGATATATCAAAATTAGATGTCACTTAACCCTTTACCAAACAATCCTGACTTTTAACGACCCTGGGAAGAAGAATTTTGAAAAAACTGTGGAAATGGTGGGCAATTCTGGTAACCAGCATTTTCCCCTTTTCCTACAATGTTTTCTACCCTATCCTTGATAGACAAATTTCGTCATTTTGGTCACCTTTAATTGGTTGTCTGAAAATGCCTTCATTTGGACCAGTCTAAATTTTGCCCCTTGGCAAAGAGTTAACAGAGCGTCATCCTGCATCAACACTGCATACTATTTTGTTAGATATTTCTTGAAAAAGCAATAATTGGAACTTTTTTAAATCAGACCAAAAGGACAAGTTTTAGACACATCCTAATTTCAAATTTTCCAACAAAAAATTAAATGAATCCCAAATCTGGAATTTGTTTCTGAAAGGGTACAACATACTGTAGGAAAAGGAGAAAAGGCTGCTAATCAGCAGTTATATGTACTCCCACATTTTTTTTCAAAGGCCTTTTTTTCCTTTGGGGTGTTCAAATGTGGGTCTGTTTGGTAAAGCTAAAACTGTGTCACCATAACGTAACTTATTCACTGTAAGAATTGCTCTTATTTTAACAGCGCCTTTGGAACCTGTCCACTTAACCCTTTGCCAAACAATCCCGACTTTTAACGACCCTGAGAAAGACGCCTTTTAAAAACAGTGTGGAAAAAGGAGAAAATGCTGGTGACCAGCATTTTCTCCTTTTCCCACAATGTTTTCTACCCTCCAAAGAGTGAATTTCTATTTTTGAGTCTCATTTATTTTATCTTCTGCAAAGGCTTTCAATTTGGGCAAGTCTAAAACTTTGTCATTTGGTAAAGGGTTAACCAGTGCTTGCGCCATGATGTGGACAGTTCCAAAGGTTGACCCTGCTCATCACAGGGTTCAAATCCGAAACCTTTGATGTGGGAAGCCAATGCTCTATCTCTACAACACTGTCGCCTACAGTGGTTGATTGATAGGCTGACACGCCGCTTCAAGTTTTTCCCAAAGTCATCAGTGGGGGCATATATAAGTGAGCTGTTGCTAAGATATCACAGAAATTCTCTTGAAAACAGTTTAAACCTCAGGGTTCGTATTCTTCTTAATCTCCAGAATTATCTAAATCAGAATGTAGCACAACTTATGATTGGCTAAACCATTTGGTTTCGCCAATCAGAAGTTGTGTTACTTTCCAATCCAGAAAATCTTTATGACTTAACTCTTTACCAAACGACAAAATTTTAGACCAGCCCAAAGTGAACGCTCTTGCAGACGACAAAATAAACCTGACTCAAAAATTGAAAATCGTTTTGGAAAGAGCAGAAAACATTGTGGGAAAAGGAGAAAATGCTGGTTAACAGCATTTTCTCCTTTTTCCACAATGTTTTCAAAAGGCTTCTACCTCAGGGTTGTTAATCAGGATTGTGTGGCAAAGGGTTAAAATGTTCTTTGAAATTGTTAGTGAATACAAACCCAGATCAATCAATATACTTACTTGGTGGCCATTCCAGCAATAATTTCAAGGTATTCAGATTCTCTTCGGTAGGCGTGGATCCATTTAGCATGGATTCTATACCATTAAGGTTACTCTCGTTCATCCTTCTACCAGGATCAACACTGTCATTAAATTCTCGCAGTTTACCTGTATGGAGATACGTGTGTTAATTTTTGTTTCACTCTCTGACCTTATGTGTTCAACAACTTTAAATATTTTTGCCTTTATTTATCAGACTTACACAAACTTAGCACCATCTTAACCTTTTACAATACAATCCTGCTTTTTTTCAACCCAGAGTTAGAAGGCTGTTGAAAAATCATGAGAAAGGGAGAAAATACTGTAAATATGTTTCCAGTCCTTTCAAAGACAAACCCTATCACTTGAGCCACATTTTATTTTTAATCTGCAAGTCCTTAAAATTTTGAAGTCTAGAGTGAAGTTCAACTTTTCCCCTCCCGAAAGAAATTTTGCTGCATGTGACTATGAAACAGCCATGTAAAATACAAGATATTAACATGCACTATGGTTCAACACATTAATATATCTGAAATTAAAATGGCAAGAGGAGAAATTCCTTGTTTTCAGTATAAACTTTAACCTTTTACCACACAATCTTGAGTTTTAATGACCCTGAGAAAGAAGCCTTTTGAAAACATCATGGGAAAAGGAGAAAATGCTGGTAACCAGCATTTTCTCCTTTTTCCACAATGCTTTCTACCTTATCAAAGACCAAAGACAGTTTCCATCATTTGAGCAACATTTAAATTGTTGGCTGCAAATGCCTTCAATTTGGACAAATCTACATTTTTGTCCTATGGTAAAGAGTTAACACAAGTAAGCATTTATTTTCCAGTTATAATCAAACAATGCATTAATCAATTTCTTCTTCTTTTATTCATCACCTAAAACCTCCTAAAATAAATTTACAGCATATGGCTTTGAAAAAAGCCATGTAAATTTTGGCTTGTCAACACATACCAAGATTTACAGTCACCATCTGCAAACTTTGGGAGGTAGAATTGTCTCTTTACCAAACAACAAATTAACCCTTTTACCAAACAACAAAATTTTAGACTTGTCCAAATTCAAAGCATTTGCAGATGATAATATCAATGTGACTGAAACATTAAAATTTGTTCTGGGAAAGAAAGAAAACATTGTGGGAAAAGAAGAAAATGCTGGTTACCAGTACAAATTGTGTGGTATTGTGCTCATATGGAATGGTTTCTATCTTTGCCAAAATATTGTTAATCTGTTAAACCCTTCCTGTGGTCAATCATTTAAAATTTTACATGGATATCATGAGTTAAATCTCTCCCATATAATCCTATGTTTTTAAAGACCCTAAAGAAGAAAGCTTCTGTAAACATTGTGAGACAAGGAGAAAATGCTGGTAACCAGCATTTTCTCCTTTTCTCCCAATGTTTTCGTCCCTATCAAGCACAAATCCCACCATTTAAACCACTTTTAATTTGTTGTCTGAAAATGCTTTAAATTTGGATAAGTCTAAAATTTTGCTGTGTGGTAAAGAGTTAAATCTTAACAATGAAGCAAAGTTTTAGACTGGATGAATACTTAAGTATGGCTGAAATGATTGGATTTCTCTCTTAAAGGATAGAAAACATTGTGGTTACTAGCATTTTCTCCCTATAATAATGTTTTCAAAAGACTCCTTTAGGTCATTAAAACTTGGGATTGTGTTTTAAAGGTTAATAATATTTACCTAAATGTAAATCAAACTGCCACAGAGTAATACATGTAGTAAATGGCTTAACCCTTTCCCAAACGACAAATTTTGGACTGGTCCAAATTGAAAGAGTTTGCAGACAACAATTTTAAATTTGATGAAAATGGTAGAAAGTTCTCAAAAAGGGTAGAAAACACTGTGGGAAAAGGAGAAATTGCTCGTTATGAGCAATTTCTCCTTTTCCCACAGTGTTTTCGAAAGACTTGTACTGCAGACACATGAAAACCAGGGCTTGTTTGGGAAAGGGTTAAAATAACTTTCTAATGTCAAAACTCTATCCAAGGTTTGCAAAAGTTAACAGGGATTCTTCAAGATGCTTCATTTAGCACAGAGGCACTTTGACCACATTCCCTCCTCTGCAACAACTTTGAAAACATTCTTGTAAAATAAAAATAATCAACAAAACCTTATGTCAAACACAAGCTCATGTGTTCACCACTGGCCAGCAACAAGACACAAAAAGTCTTCTGTAGCATCTAACTTTTACCAAACAACAAAATTATAGACGTGTCATAATGAAAAGCATTTGCAGACAACAGATTGAAAATGGCTTATATGATGGAATTTGTCTTTGGAAGTATCAAAAGCACTGTGGGAAAAGGAGAAAATGCTAATTGCAAGCATTTTCTCCCTTTCCCATGATGCTTTAAAGAGGCTTTTATCCTCAGGGTTGTTAAAACAGGGGATTATTTAGTAAAATTTTGAAAAGAGGAAGTTATAACTAATTTTGATTGTAATGAAGTAAATCTTTACAATCTTACCCATTATCTGTTTGGAGTTAGCAGCATCGAAAGTGAACAGTGTGGTTAAAGGAAAATAATCATTGGTCTTCGACAAGTTTGGATTCACTGTCGTTGTTGTATAACTGGAGGCACCTTCAAAAGTATAGAGAGGGTTAAAACTTTACCAGGTGAAAAAATTTTTAGCGGATTGGTATAGCAAATCAGCTTACTGTGATCGTTCTGACCGGAACCAAATATATCATGCGTAATGACGCATGCGCGCTCAGACTGTACTATGATATTGGTTTGACCTGAACCAAATATACCGTCATTCACGCTTGCTCCCATTCTACTCTCAGTTTTAGATAATACACACCCACCTCGCTTTTGTCACTACTTTATATATACTGTCCTACAGGTGTATACATATTTATTCCGAAATCTAATACCAGCGAAAAACTGTGTGAGATTGACAGATCAAAATACCACTCCTTAAACAGTAATCGAATAAGAGTTACCGAGTCACCCACTCAGCAGAACAATTTTGACTTACCCTGCCCTTGCTAACTCCATTTTAAAATGATTGCAGATGTGTTGCATGTGATATTATTTTTTTTTAACAACATATTACAGATTTATGCTTCTCCACAAATCCACTTTCCAGGACTTTGAGTCCTTTGATTATGTGTGTCAACATTCACCCTTACAGCACCTTACACAACGATACTGGCCTTTACCAACAGTCTGATATGCAATCTGATGTTTGATCTACAATGTCCACTTTCCTGAGACATTATGGACAAGAGCAACCTTAAAATTGCAGTCATTTCAGTTTAATATTTAGACTGAAAGTCTAAATTGCTCTGTGCTTTACAGGTTAAAAAAAATTGCAAAGAATGGCCTTTGGCTTAAATGATGTAACATTTTTGGAGAAGGTAAGAAACATTGTGAGAAAAGATTAAAGTTGTAGATACCTGGATTTTCTCCTTTTAAACATTTTCAGTTTGTATGGATGATAAGATGTGGGCATAATCCAAGTCTCTCTTAGTCTGAATTACTTTTTCACAATGATCACCGAACTGCTGACAAGACAATGTTTTTCCTTTCAAGTTTTTGGTAGGTACAGAAACAGCCCAGATACAAACAGGTCAAGTCTTTACCATTATGACAATAGTTTGGACTCATCCAAATTAAAAGCATTTGCAGATGACAAATAAAATGTTGCGCAAATGAGGAAATTTGGCTTTGCAATGGTAGAAACATTGTGGGAAAAGGAAAAAAATGCTAGTTACCTGCATTTTCCCCTTTTTCCTCAGTATTTTTAAAAATGTCTTACCTTAAAACTTGGTAATTGTGTGGTAAAGGGTTCAGGCTTTTCTGGTAACTTGCTCAGATATGAAACATAGAAGATTCTCAACCAAAAGCTGAAACTTTTTACTCTCCTAATACATATTACTTACATCTCTACAGCTTACAGAGAGTAGATATGGACTTACTCAGACTTACCAGTAATTGGATCACCAGCTTTAGAATCACCACCCCCTTGTGGGGTTGGTCTCTGTGTATCATTGTAGCTGGGTACATATCTCCCCCCACCTGTAAAAGGATCAGTCCCACCACTGACCCCTGTTGAGCTTCCAGACCCTGGCACATAACGTCCAGAACCTGTAAAAGGGTCCACACCACCAGCCGAAGAACCACTGTTTGATCCAGGTACATATCTGTTGCCACCTACAGGGAAAGAAATGTGAGTTTCCAATTACATTCACGGTCTGAAATCTGGGATGAAATGTGAATTTCAAATCATATTTACTGTCTGAAATCTGCTTTTTTACCACGCTGAAAGCTGCTTGTTCTCTGTGTTTTGTAGAATTTGGGTGGGTTTGGTAATCTACAGATAAGTGTGTTTCACATTTTCCCTCTAATACTTAAACTCTTGAATGATACATGTATATATTGCATGGTATCTGTTTCAATAGAATACCATTTCATGGTACATGCAAACTTTTATCATTGATTTAGAAATTTGCTATGCATGGTTTATAATAAAACTTCCAAATCCAAGTGACAGCAACTATAAATCAATTGATTGAATGGCGCTTTACACCACTTTCAACATTATTTCAGTCATATCACAGCAACAGCTCACATATTCATTTATGTCTTGTGTTTCACCAGTACTTGGCTAGGACTCTGAAGTATCTTGCCCAAAGACACTCCTGAAAAACATGGTGCTTCCAGTGAGGCTCAAACCCTGGGCCCCCAAGTTACAAGTCCTACAATTTACCACTGAGTCACACAGGGCCCCCTAAAAAATCAAAATGAAAACAAAACTGAAAGTACTTCCATACCTGTAAAAGGATCTGAATACGCCGGGGTACTCTGATTTAAAGTTACACCTTTTGTATTGTCAATGATGAAATTTGCAACTTGATCCAGAAACAGCTGACTTAGGCCATTTTTCTGAAGGAACTTCTGAGCAGCAAACCAAGGGTCCTCACTGATGTTGTACGGTAGTTTCAGTGGGGGTTTCCCTTCCTCAATATCCACACTGAATACATAGTCATATTCCTGCAAAATATCGTAAGGTGAAGACAGACTTTTTTTGATACTGTTACTGAGCCAGTGTTTGTTTTCTGGGAATTAACCCAATGACCCCAAGTTTTCAAGCCCTGCATGAGCTCTTGGGCTTGATTATTTCAAAGAAAGTAGATCAAAACACAGTTAACCCCTTACTATATAATACTGAGTTTTAACAGCCCTGAGAAAGATGCCACTTGAAAACATTGTGTGAAAAGGAGAAAATGCTGGTAACCAGCATTTTCTCCTTTTCACACAATGTTTTCTACCCTATCAAAAATAAATTCCATCATTTAAGTCATGTTTAAATTGTCATCTGCAAATGCTTTCAATTTGGATAAGTGTACATTTTTGTCATGTGGTGAAGATTTAGAGGAATGTAAATGTCACTGATTCAGAGGTAGATAGTACTGACATCTTTATTTATCTTTGAACCCACAAACTCTGATTTTGCCCTCTTTCAGGGAAGACAAATTTCAAAAATAAGAAGCATCTGTCCACCCATCTACCTAGGTACATTATTCTGAACATATATATCAGCCATGCTCAGTGAAAAGGAGATTTAATGTATCTGCAAAAAGTATCAACCCAGGTCAGCCTGCACAGAGTGTGCAGGCTGACCTGGGTTGAAACTTTTTGCTTGTGGTAAATTTTTGCATGTCAACGGATCTTCCTACCTCTGGATTCAGCTGGTATTTATGAATTTTATGGTCAACAATCTGGTGATGACTTGCTTGGCATAATGGACAATGGAGATGCATTAACCCTTTACCACACAATCCCGACTTTTAATGACCCCCAAGAAAGAGGCCTTTTGAAAACATTGTGGGAAAAGGAGAAAATGCTGGTAACCAGCATTTTCTCCTTTTCCCACAATATTTTCTATCCTTCCAAAAGCAAATTTCACTTTTTGAGTCACATTTATTTTTGTCGTCTGCAAATGCTTTCAATTTGGACGAGTCTAAAATTTTGTCGTCTGGTAAAAAGAGTTGAACACATTTTTGCCAGATTGTGGCTCATATGTACATGTATTTTGACAAAAGGACACCAGTGCTCCAGATAAGGTCCGTATTCACGTAATTTACGGATGACGATCTGATTGTTACGCATCTTTTTTTACAAAATTCCGTACTCGATACGGAACGTTTTTCCAGGTACGTAAAATATAGGGTACGAATCCGTACACAACGAAAGGGAGCTTACTCTTTCTCAGACAAACATTCAGATATCTTCCGGATTGCCAAGCGATTTTCCAATTTTTTCCCATTAAATAAAAAGGGAAAATCGGCTCGGACCGGAATTAGACCCTGCATCTCGGCTTTAGTCAAGTTTTTATCGATTACTGCGTGGGACCAGCAGATAATCGTACTATGTACATGTATGTTCCGAATGAATAGTTTGCGCTTCGAAAAAGTTGGGGAATACACAGAAATGTCTGGCTAGGTTATTTCATCCATCTCCAGAACCAAATAATCCTAACAAAACTGAGAATTGTTTAAAGATAAAATCAGACTGGCCAAGACTTAAGCACTGTTCCCATTTATGTATAAATGTGCAATAATTCACGCTCTAAATTGAATAATCACGCAAAAAAAATATGAAGCAAAAAGCGCATGCACCCAGATGGGCTCTCTGTTGATCGCCAGTGGCGCCAATTTGGGCCAAGTTAGAAAAAATGTCTCCAAAACTGAAGCACTGGTGAATTCAAAAGTATTTAAGATACCTGCTTTTCTAGCGTAAAATTACAGGTTTTGAAGTTATTTGCGACCCTATTTGACAAATTTATGTCAAATCCTGCACAAATATTTTTCCAAAAATTAAATAGCATGAAAAAAAAGATCGCTTCAAAAAAAGATTATGAGTTGCATATTTGCTATCTACAAACCTGCTTTACACTTTGTACAGTAAACATCATACTGTTATTAGGTAAAATGTTATGTAGTTTTACAGTAATGCTTATATAAAAGCAAATGCAAGAAAACCAATTTTGAGTTTAATCAGTCTCGTTAACCAAATGTTGGTACTGATCCCCATATGCTGGTACTGATTAATCTTGATTTTCATCAGTAATGTACTGATGTCACTGAAAATTATCTGGAGCACTGGACACACAGAGGCAAAGACATCTTCCAAGTGCTCTTGTAATTGTTGGGGGGAATGTCCATTAGATGTGTTCACTAATGCTAACGTTTGATTCCCTCCCTGGCATTATGTTCTATTAACTCTTTACCAAACGACAAAATTTTAGCTTTGTCCAAATTGAAAGCATTTGCAGACGACAAAATAAATTTGACTCAAAAACTGAAATTTCTCTTTGGAATCATAGAAACATTGTGGGACAAGGAGAAAATGCTGGTTACCAGCATTTTCTCCTTTTCTCACAATGTTTTCAAAAGGCTTCTTTCACAGGTTCATTAAAAGTCTAGATTGTGTGGTAAAGGGTTAAAAAAGATGTCATTGTCCGTCAGCATATCAAAATAACTGTTGAAGACACACACCTGTATTTTGATCAAACAAAACAAGACATGTTACTTGATCACTTGGTTGGAACATGTTCAAGTACACAAATACTGATTGTTCCCTGGTGTATATGGAATATTGTGTTGTAGTAACTTTCCTGGTATTTGTATTTGATTTGAGCAGCGTGATATTGCACAAGACCTAAGCTAGAGCAAGCTGTCAAAATTTTCTTATGCAGTTAGAAGCAAATACAATATCAGGAAAGTTACTACAACATGATATTCCTTTTATTATATACTTACAACTTTCAATGCAATTACTGGCATTTTATTCGAAAACGTTAAACAAAATGAAACAATAAATGGTGTAGGGGGTGGTAACTTCATTTATATGAATGGCAGATGAATATTATAGCCTAATATTTTGATCAATCAAATCCCAAATCAATATGTACATATTTTGCAAAATATGTCATCATACCGTATTTGGAATCCTATTTGACACTGTAGATACTGATTTTTTTTTCTGTCGAGTGTGTAATTCTATCTGAATGTGACACATATATTTAAGTTGGAAAACTGTCAGACATATAACAAAAAATTATACTGTATTATGGCTTTAGAGTCTTTGTTTACAGTGAGGGCCATAATGCATAATAGCATTATATCATAAAATCACAGACCTGTATATAATTGGAGTCTGTATCTGAAATTCTAAATTCAAATTCTAATATTGGATTCTAACAGTCATCTGAATGGCTGAGGCAGAACACTAAACTTTCTGGAAACCAGACAGCTAGTCTCCGAATTGAATTTAACACAGTTGTTGCAGTGCAGCATGCCCACTGACTTTTTAAATATGGGGTACATGCACCCCTTGGGTTGGAAAATGTGGGGGTTATCATAATATTTATCATTAAAATGAAGAGAAACGTCTGTGATCATGATGGAGAACGGAGTGCCAGTACAAACTGTTCAGTTCTATTCTATTACTTATCCTGTCGCCTGGGGACTAAAGCCAAACAAAAAAGAAGAATGTTTATTGATATTATAATCATAATGTAAATATCAATTCAGTACCATTTTAATATCAGTGTACTCAAACCAAGTCAAATTTCTTAACATTTACTTTGTTGTGGACTGTTTCTGTAAAGAAATTACAGTCATACCACATCCAAATAATCTACATGTCTGATAACTGGTATAGTAAGTCCACCATTTCAGACGAAGTTCTCATTGTTATTTGTGCATGGTAATTATTTTTTCAGGACATAGAGACAAATATTTCTTTTTTTGTAATCAGAGATTGGCTTCACTTACCGTTGTTTTTGTTTAAAAAACGCAGAATCCTCATATTGCCATGTGTCAGACAAATGCACTTGGCTTATGAAACTTGGATAATAAACGACAAGTCGGATAATTCAATAGTGACATGTAATCAAAATCATCAATTTAACAAGCTGATAAGTCAACGAACATGGTAAAACAAGTACATCTGACACTTTTGTATAGTCCTACATGGGATTTTTCCGTTTGTCTCCCATAGTTTGGTTGCGTGCATGTACCTGACCATTCAATTTTTTTTGCATGCACAGATTTTTTTTTTTTTATCGTGAATCACGCAAGATTTTGCGTGAATGGGCATGCTATGTTGAATATAAATGAGCCCTTCTCTGGCAAAGGGGAGCTTAACACATCTCCGTGATGCAATGTACCAAGCAAGCCATCACATAATTATGGATCCATTAAATTCATTTTCTCTAACAACCAGCTGAATTATGGTGCAGGCTAGTCCTTTAAAGTGCATAAAATTGACCAATAGCAAAAAGTTTTGGCTCATGTCAGCCTGTGCGGACTGTGCAGGCCAACTTGGGTCAATACTTTTTGCAGATGCAATAAGCCCCAATACAGCATGGCTGAAATTCCTGCTGATCCCTTCCTAGAAATCTTTAATTCAGTACCAAACGACAAAATTCCAGACAATAGCATTAAATGTTACTCAAACGATTAGATTTTTCTCTGAAAGGTTAAAAAACATTGTACGAAAAAGAGAAGATGCTGAATTCTCCTTTTCGCACAATGTTTTCAAAAACCTTCAAAACGCTAGATTGTGTGGTAGAAGGTTAACTAAAGTACGTCAAAGGTTGTAAATGGGGTATTGGACTTTTACCAAATGATCCTGTATTTTCACAATCATTGCAAAGACGGTTTCTGGAAATATTACGGGAAGTACAGAAAATGCTGCTCAGTGCTCACCAGTATTTTCTCCATTCCCCACAATATTTCTCTTTATTCAAAGACAAATCGCATCATTTCAAATACTCTAGACTTGAGCTTCAAAGGGAAACTAAAAGTCAAAAGACTCAAACCTAGTTCTTCTGAGTAAACGAAATCAATTGCTTAACTCTATACCAAACAATTTTGAATTCTCACAACCCTGAAAAAGAATGTTTTTGAAAACACTTTGGAAGAGGAGAAATGCTGCATTTTCTCTATTATGCACAATGTTTTCTTTCCACCGAAAGACAACTTTGAGTGTTTGAGTCACATCTAGGTCCGTATTCACCAACCATTCTTAATAATATTCTTAGTCTAATTATCACTCATTTTCTAGATTTGAAAGTTACACAACTTTTGATTGGCTAAACCATTTGGTTTAGCCAATCAAAGTTGTGTAACTTTCAAATGTATAAAATTCTTCTGCATAAGACAAAGAATATCCTTAGTATTGGTAAATACAGACCCTACTTTGTCATCTGCAATTGCATTCAATAAGAAAGAGTCTAAAATTTTGTTCCCTGGTAAAGAGTAGGAGCATCCTACCTGGCCCTCAAACGTTGTTTTCCCAGCTGAGCCCTGAGATCCCCCTGCAGACCCTACCACATCTCCTACTTTCTTCCACTGAACCAAGCCTGCATCCCAACTGTACAGCTCAACTTTACCACTGCCGTCTTTAATCATTTTTGTTTGCCCGTCTTTTGTTCCTGTATACAATGTATATCATTGGACCCTTTACTAAAAGATCCCAGGTTTTAATGTCTCAAAGTAAGGTTTCTGAAAACATTGTGGGAAAAGGAGAAAATGCTGGTTACCAGCATTTTCGCCTTTCCCCACAATGTTTTCTACTCTCCTTTTCCCACAATGTTTTCTACTCTAGCAATGACAGATCTCATCATCATATTTGCATTTCACTTATCGTCTGCAAGTGCCTTCAATTTGTAAAAGTCTAAAATTTTCTTTTCTGGTAAACACGTAACTCATGACTCACAACCAAAAGCTATAAATACATAAATTTGTATATCAAAATACCTTTCATATAGGCAAAACATTTGAAAGAAGTTATTTACAAGCCAAGGTAACATGCTAAAATTACACTATCTCTTGCACAAAACTTTTGTAATGGCCACCCATCAAAGCACCAATTACCATACCGCATGTTGCTGTAGCATCACATGGAGAAATACACCAGACTACATCAATGTAAAAGCCAGCTAAACAGCGAGGCAGGATTTTTTAGTATTACATACCAAACCGCTCTCTGTGACACTACTTTCCTAAATGCAAAATCTCGACACCAAAACTTACACACAAATAAACCAAGGGTAGGTAAGAACTCCGCTTTGGCAGCTGTGATAATAACATCTCTGCCAACAAATGTAACTTGGTCACTCATCTAAGCAATAACCTTAACATACATCCCTCAACTCTCACAGAGGGAACTAGAGCTATCACTAAAAGTGATCATACCCCCCACCAGCTCCTTGTCACAAAACAGCTCTATGTCACAGAATGCAGAATGGTTTCGTAAAAAAATAAAGAGTTGAAAAAAAAAGTGGGAAAAGAGTTATGGTACTTGTAAACTGTGCTTCTCATTAATGTGGTCTATCTGTATGTGAAGTTTGATGTCACTAGCTTAAAGGATTCAGAAGTTATGCCCCTGACAAATATCCAAAGTTAAAACTTACAAAGGGCAATAACTCGAAAAATAAATGGAATAGAGTTATGGTTCTTGTACACTGCACTTCGCCTTATAGTGATCTATCTGTGTGTGAAGTTTGAAGTCATAAGCTTCTATACTTTGGAAGTTATGCCCTGGACAAAAATCCAAAGTTAAAATTTATAAAGGGCAATAACTCGAAAAATAAATGAAATAGAGTTACTGTTCTTGTACATTGCACTTCTCCTTAATGTGATCTAACTTTGTGTGAAGTTTGAAGTTCCTAGCTTCTATACTTTGGAAGTTATGCCCTGGACAAAAATCCATAGTTAAAATTTACAAAGGGCAACAAGCTTAAGGGGAGATAATTCGGCAACCAATGGCAGCAAGGTCGTGAAAATTGCACATGCACAATTTCATATGTACCCAACACTATCTGTAAATTTCAGTGCAGTACTTGAAAAACTGTAGGAAAAAAGCTCCCGACAAAATTGTGTCTACAGACAGACGTACGGACAGATGGACAGACTGACGGACAGCCATGGCGATTCCAGTATACCCCCCTCCACTTTGTTGTGGGGGGTATAAATACGCCAAACCATATCTTTGTATAAAACTCACCTCTGAAGGTTTTAACTCTTTACCACACAGTCCCAATTTTTAATGACCCTGAGAAAGAAGCCTTTTGAAAACATTGTGGGAAAAGGAGAAAATGCTGGTAACCAACATTTTCTCCTTTTCCCACAATATTTTCTACCCTTCCCAAAACAAATTTCAATTTTTCAGCCACATTCATTGTCGTCTGCAACTGCTTTCAATTTGAACCAGTCCAAAATTTTGTCGTTTGGTAAGGAGTTAAGTACTAATCTATCAAACCACTCACTGTGACAATTTCAGTCTTTATACACAAGGAATTAAAGGTGACAATTATAAATCTTTGATCAAGTCTGACAGCTAAAAACAAACGTTCCCAGTGACTGAAAGTTGGAAGATTAGGCTGCCACTTACCTGGATTCATTAGTGCCTCGGGACCTGACAAATCCTCAGGTTTTATATCACCCAGATTGGAAGGTACTTGAGAAGAGGCTATGAGATCATCGTATGCTTTAAGTTCATCTACGGATGCATACTTCTTCGGATCACTTGTAAAAATCCTTACAGTTCCATCACTAAAATGTGAACAAATTTCATATTAATTAACCCTTTACCGCACAATCCAGACTTTTAACGACCCTGAGAAAGAAAGCTTTGAAAACATTGTGGGAAAAGTAGAAAATGCTGGTAACCAGCATTTTCTTCTTTTCCTACAATGAAAATGTGGGAAAAGGAGAAAAGGCAAAAATTCTTAATTTTAGGGGGAAACTAAGAAAAGTTGGGGTTCCAAATTCAAAAAAACGAAGGGGGGGGGGGAGGTGGTCAGGAAAAACCCTGCAGAAAATCTGGTGACCAGCATTTTCTCCATTTCACACAATGTTTTTTGCCCTATCAAAGACAAATTCTATCATATGAATTATATTTAGTGTTGTTGCCAAATGCTTTCAAATTGGACAAGTCTAAGACTTTGTTGTCTGCTAAAGAGTAAAAACAGAATTAAAAATAAGGGTTTTACCTTGCACCAGACACTATATCTCCATTGGCAAGGGTACACACAGTCCAAACAGACAGCGTTGGATGAGTAATTGTCTGCACACATTCTCCATTCTTCCATACTCTCACTGTCCTATCTTCACCACTGGACACAAAGTCCTGCCCATTTGGCAGTATAGCAATACTATAAACAAAGTTTTCATGTCCATAATACACTGCTAGACAGTCACCTGTAGTTAACCACCGTCTTACAGTAGCATCGTTTGAACAAGATAAGAATTCATTGCCTTGAGTGACTGCCAGTCCCCTAACACTTTCCTCATGACCTGGCAATACACAAAAAATCCAGTGAACCATCAAAGCCCTGTATTGCTCCAGTAGCTAATAATAAAAGTGTGTTGCAATAAGCTTAGAAGTGATATTTATTTGTCAGTTGAGTGTAATAAATGCCCTAAAAATATTCTGTAGTTGTTAAAAGATTAACTTCAAACATTTGTTGATCCTAATCTTTACATAATGATTGAAACACCTAAATCATTACCAAATGACAAAATTTTGGATTTGTCCAAATTGAAAGCATTTGCAGACGACAAATGTTACTAAAATGTTTTCAGTCCTCTCTTTAATATGGTAGAAAACATTGTGGGAAAAGGAGAAAATGCTGGTAAACAGCATTTTCTCCTTTTCCCTAAATGTCTTGAAAAGGCTTTTTCTTCAGTGTCGTTAAAACTTAGAATTGTGTGGTAAAGAGATAGAGATAACATCAAGGCTACCAAAACAGGGTTTTTCTTGGACTTTCTCATATTACGGTTATTTCATCCCTTTCCCCTATCCTTTCATCATGCAACCTTCAACTGTTAAAAACAGGCTTTATCTAAGGATCCAAGTATGTAATCTCTGTGTATAACTTATTTTTATGGTACCTTTAATAGTGTTTTGACATTTCCCAGCTTTCCAGACTTTTATAGTTTTATCCGCTGACCCAGTTAACATAATTCCTTGTTCTGGCATGATGGCAACAGCCCAAACAGCTTCTTCATGACCTGAAGTATTACACAAAAATGACGAAGAAAAATATGGTATTTTTAACCCTTTCCCAAACAAGCCCTGGTTTTCACGTGTCTGCAGTACATGTCTTTTGAAAACACTGTGGGAAAAGGAGAAATTGCTCATAACGAGCAATTTCTCCTTTTCCCGCAGTGTTTTCTACCCTTTTTGATAACTTTCTGCCATTTTCATCAAATTTAAAACTGTCGTCTGCAAACTCTTTCAATTTGCACCAGTCCAAAATTTGTCGTTTGGGAAAGGGTTAAGCTGACTGTGAATTTCAAGATTAAAAAAATTTGGGTTTTCCTAGCTAAGAGCATAAGAAGTAAAAAGTACATGTACAAGAAATAAATAAGATCTACATGAAAATTCATTGGTAGTTCATCTTAACTCTTTACCAAACGACAAAATTATAGGCTGGTCCGAATTGAAAGCATTTGCAGACGACAACTTAAGTGGTGGTAAACTGATGATTTCTTTTTTCAATAGGGTAGAAAACATTGTGGGAAAAGGAGAAAATGATGGTTACCATCATTTTCTCTTATTTTCCCACGATGTTTTCAAAAGGCTTCTTCCTCAGGGTCGTTAAAAGTCAGGATTGTGTGGTAAAGGGTTAAAGCAGTTTTGGAAACTTCCGAGTGAGGTCAAAATTTTTACTAATGCTGGTTCTCAGTAGATGTTGGTGACAGTTGGTTAAACATGAAACAGAAAATTGCAGTAGTACCAACAGAAACACCAACGAAGATTATTGTTACAGGAGATCACTCCTTCGTTACCGCATAGCTTCTTCCCGTATAAAATCAATACCTGACAACTGTGTTAGGGAGAAATTTTCTCTTTAGCTCAGGGGTTAGTGTATTGGTCTTTCAAACCTCAATAAACGAGGATATTTGCCGCATAGCTTTGAATCCCAGCCGGGGCGGTTTGTATTTGAGCTATGCATTATTTTGTGACAAACTTTCATGTTAGTAAGATGAGGGCTCGTCTGGGATTTGCCTTTGAGTCATTTGTTGTCTGCCTTTTATCAGCCATTGGGCCAATTGTTGTCTAAATCATAGACTTCTTGCCTAATAAGGCTTTTCGGACTTCTCTTAAGAGGGGTTGTGTTACGGGAGATCACTCCTTCCTTACGGCATAGCTTCTTCCCGTATAAAATCAACACCTGACAACTGTGTTAGAGAGAATTCTCTTGAGCTCAGGGGTTAGTGTATTGGTCTTTTAAAACTTTAATAAAAGAGGATGTTTGTCCGCAGAGGTTCCAATCCCAGTCGGTGCTGTTTGTATTTGAGCTATGCTTTTGTGACAAACATTCATGTTCGTAAGAATATCTACTCCAACTTTTCCTTGTAACAGATCAATTAAGCAAAGTATAAATATCAACTTGTGTCATATTAGATTGGATATCAGTGTTGTGATACAAACAGTGATCACTATAGTATGAAATCCCATAGATGGCGTATACAGCAAGTTCAGCCATCAGTGAACAGAAAATAATAACCATCACTTCTGCCTTGCAAAGCTTGAAAAATGACTTTCATTAAGTTCATGTTCTTAAAGACAAGATTTACCTTCCATGGTCATAACACATTTCTGGTTAAGCCAGACTTTAGCAGTTTTGTCCCAGGAGCCACTTAACAAAGTACCAAATTTTCCTGTCATTAAGCAGCACACTGGAAAAAAAAAATTGCTGATACACACAAGTCATGTAATAGAAAACTGCTGCTGATATTAACTCTATACCAGATGGTAAAATTTAAGGCTTGTCCATATTAACCCTTTACCAGACAACAAAATTTTAGCCTTGTCCAAATTGAAAGCATTTGCAGACGCCAATTTCAATGTGGCTCAAATGGTGCAATTTTTCTTTAATAGGGTAGAAAACATTGTGGGAAAAGGAGAAAATGCTGGTTACCAGCATTTTCTCCTTTTCCCACAATGTTTTCAAAAGGCTTCTTTCCCAAGGTTGATAAAAGGTGGCATTGTGCGGCAAAGAGTTAAAATCATTTGCAGACAGCATAAATGTGGCTCACATGGTGGGATTTGTCTTTCAATGGGTAGAAAACAATGTGGTAAAAGGAGGAAATACTGGTTACCAGCATTTTTCATTTTCCAACAGTGTTTTGACAATAGGAATGCTTGGTAGTGCATTAATCACCTGTAGTCTACAAATACAGTACAGTGACTATAATTATGAAGAACAAGATCTTCCTTGCTATAACCCTTTACCAGACAACAAGATTTTAGCCTTGTCCAAACTGAAAGCATTTGCAGACGACAATTTCAGTGGTGCTGAAATGGTGAAATTTTTCTTTAATTGGGTAGAAAATATTGTGGGAAAAGGAAGAAATGGTGGTTACCAGCATTTTCTCCTTTTTCAACAATGTTTTCAAAAGGCTTCATTCTCAAGGTCGTTAAAAGGCAGCATTGTGCGGTCAAGGGTTAATGAGAGCTGCTAATTCTAATTTGGAACATGCAAATTTTCTGTTTGTAAATATATGTGCATGTATCTCAAAAAGTGACCAAGCCCCCGTAGCTCGGTCGGTAGCGTACAGGACTTGAGAACAGGAGGTCGCTGGTTCAATCCCTGACTTGGCCAATTTCTTTCCGAGGACTGATAATGGTCATTGCGACAGGATTCATTCCTCTCTCACCGCTGACCATTGTTTCGACGATGGTTATGTGGGAAAGCAGCCAGTGGCTTGGAAATAATATAGTGCGGAGTACAATAAAGAAACTCCAGGAAAGCATGGGTAGGTGCACTGGCCGCTGCGATGTAACTGAAATAATGTTGAAAACGGCGTTAAACACCATACAATCAATCAATCAATCAATCAATCTCAAAAAGTGAAATTTATAAATGAACTAAGGAAAAAAAAAGAACATACATGTACAAATTTTACAAAGACTTTTTTTTTTTTAAATTTTCCTTTAAATGTTCTAATTAGTATGTGAAAGCAAAGAAAAAATTTTAAGTGACACAGACAAATATAAACGCGTTTATTTGATAATTGTTTTGAGCCACTTTCAACTGTGTTGAACCCTTTACCACACAATCCCAACTTTTAACGACCCTGAAGAAAGTTCTAAGCCTTTTAAAAACATTGTGGGAAAAGGAGAAAATGCTGGTAATTAGCATTTTCTCCTTTTCTCACGATGTTTTCTACCCTTCCCAAAACAAATTCAAATTTTTAAGTCACATTTATTATGTCGTCTGCAAAAGCTTTTAATTTGGACTAGTCTAAAATTCTGGCGTTTGGTAAAGAGTTAACTCTTTACCACACGACAAAATTTTAGACTGGTCCAAACTGAAAGCGTTTGCAGACGACAAAATAAATTCGAATGAGAAATTAAAACTTGTTTTGGGAAGGGTAGAAAACATTGTGGGAAAAGGAGAAAATGCTGTTTATCAGCATTTTCTCCTTTTCCCACATTGTTTTCAAAAAGCTTCTTTCTCAGGGTCGTTAAAACTCGGGATTGTGTGGTAAAGAGTTAAGCAACCAGTATAAATTTTTCAAACATAGGCTTGCGCTCCGTGTGCCTTGTCCAGGGACACACCCACTTGTTTCAATAATGCCAGGTGGATTTATACCCAGAATATGGGATAGTATTTTCATGTTTAACACCATTTGCGACATTATTCCTGTCATATTACTGCAGCCAGTGCACGTATCTGTGCATTCCTTGAATTTCTTTTCCCAGAGCATTACACAAAATTCTTATGATTGTAGCAAATGACTTTCTATATGGGACAGCAGATTAATTAATTACAAATCTACAGAACACAACTTAACCTTTAAAGCGCCTTTCACGACTATAGTTGCATTTGTGGTCAGTGTAGATCAAGATCAGGCTGCACAAAACATGCAGCCTGATCTTTGATCTACACTGTCCGCTTTGCTGAATCAGTGTTGACAAAAGCAAACATGAAATTGTTCTTGTATGGGTCGTATTTCTACGATGAAAATGTCTGATAGGTTTATTCGGCGCTCAAAGGGTTAAGACAATATTTTTGTGAAGTAAGGACAATAAGTATACATCAATGCTAATCCATCAATCCAAGTCAAAAGGATATCTGTTTATTACAAGCAATTTCTTTTTATATCATGTAATAAAAAAAAAAAGAAAGATTTTCTGCAATGGTGAAAAAAGTTGTCTGCAGTTCTCAGGTAATAATTTAACCCTTTACCAAACAATCCCAAGTTTTAACAACCTCAAGGAAAATGACTTTAGAAAACATCGTGGGAAAAGGAGAGACTACTGTATACCAGCATTTTCTCCTTTTACGACAATGTTTTCTACCCTATCAAAGACAAATTTCATAATTTGTGCAACATATAATTATGTTGTCTGCAAATGCTTTTAATTTGGACCAGTCTAAAATTTTGTCATTCAGTACAGAGTTAAGGGTTGGAAATATCACCTGTGTTTGTGTGTCCCGTTAATTTATAGATTGGTTCTGGAGATTCAGGAGTAAATGCTAAAATGGTGCTGTCATTACTTCCAGTAAATATGACTCCATTTTGGTGTTTGTCATCTGGTGGCATGCAAGCTACACTTGAGATGTACCGTGTGTGACCACTTACACAATGGCCTTCGTGATATCCACTGTTATTTCTGAAAAGAAAAGCTATGAATGGATTATTTTGGAAAAGTGGTGAATTAGACCTGTATTTAAAATTTGACTTATCACCCCTTAAATCCTTACCACACATCAAAATTATTGACTTGTCGAAATTCAAAGCATCTTCTTGCCACAAAATATATGAGGTCCAAATGATAAAATTTGTCTTTGAAAGGACAAAAGAAATATTTTGGGAAAAGGAGAAAATGCTGGTACAATGCTGGTACAAGCATTTCCTTCTTTTCCTCAAAATGACCCCCAAAATTTTACATCTGGAGAAAACACTGCTCTGGACATGTTTAACTCTACCCAACAACAAAATTTTAGACTGGTCCAAATTGAAAGCATTTGCAGATGACAATATAAATGTAATTGAAAAATTGAAATTTGTTTTGGGAAAAGGAGAAAATGCTGCTTACCAGCATTTTCTCCTTTTCCCACAATGTTTTCAAAAGGCTTCTTTCACAGGGTCATTAAAAGTCGAGATTGTGTGGTATAGAGTTAAAGTACATTCGCTCCTTACAGCCAGTGGCTTTAATATTCATATATGAATATGGTGTTGAAGACGCTATATATTGTTGGTAAGATTAAAGATTTGTTTAGGTATTAGTTAGAAGCTAAATAGTGAATTTTATAGGAATTATAAAGCCGGTAGGAGTTGGCAGAGCCCGCTATGAGTTCATTGCTTATGTAGAATTCACTATTAGCCTGTGACTAACTAAATGTTCAAAAAAGTTTACAACTAATAAAAAGCCAGTGTTCAATCTAGCTTTGCTTGTAAGGGGGCCAATCGGGCCCACACACATTGAAATAGGGGGCCATGTTGGAAAACAGGGGGGTGCCACACACAAAAAATATCTTATTACTGATATATAAACTTTTTATTTAACAAGTATTGACTTTTTATTTAACAAGTGTATTCCCATTCATATACCTATGAATACTATGCTAATAAAACTGCAACACTGCAGAAATTATCACTGTTAACTGACACAACCTTATTTCTGCCATTACTTTAAACCTAAAAAATGACGAAATATGTCTGTCAGTGGTATACTTTAAAAATTCTGACATCCCATCACAAAGGGATTTAACTTTCCCGTTGATCACTCAATCTGCAGTTTATTTTCTCGTCATAAACTAACCATTTTTGATGTTCGTCCGACAGCCATTTTGGTTGAAACTCACGTTACTGTGGGGTTTTATTTTTGTCGCTTGAACAAGGGGTAGGGACTGGCCCGACTGTGCTTTCCGAAGTAATACTTTCAACACGTTTTGCCTTTTTCGTGCCATTAATACTGCCAAAATACTCAGAAAATGGCTTCATTGTGATCTTGAATGATCAGCAGAAGCTCTAGGAATCGTAACTTCTGGTATATGTTGTATCTCCCATAACCGTCCAATATGAAGATTGATAACAGGCTACCAGTATTATGCTAACCATAATATCCGTATGGTCATCGATGAATTCTCACTGGCAAGCTCGGTATTATGTTTATTGAGCAGAAAAAGCCGACTGGTGAAAAGGGCTGTAATTGGCAGAATGGTTCTTTTATGATCAAGTGAGCCCGATGGGTCCGAGGTTGCTTTAGAATTGTGCCATCTGGGACTTTAGGGGGCCTAGGGAATAATGACGCGCTCTACATTGAACACTGAAAAGCTATGCACATTCGAACACCATGCCTTCTGTGTTGGTCAATAACATCATCCTCCATATTTGACAATAACACACCAGTGTTTTTAATTCATGCTACATAACTGATTCTGTTTTCATATCACTTATCCCTTTATCGCACAATGACGCCTTTTGACGCCCCTGGGACAGAAGCCTTTTGAAAACATTGTGGGCAAAGGAGAAAATGCTGGTAACCAGCATTTTCTCCTTTCCCCACAATGTTTTCTACCCTATCAAAGAAAAATTGCACCATTTTAGCTGAAATGAAATTGTCGTCTGCAAATGCTTTCAATTTAGAGAAGGCTAAAATTTTGTCGTCTGGTAAAGGGTTAATTTGGAAAACTAGGCATAGCTAGGTTTTATCTGTGCTCCCATAACCAGTGAGTGGGCAGTGCAAAGATAAGAGTTTACACAGATACCAGTAAATGTTGAAACAAGGTGTTTCTGGGAAATACAGTGGCAAAAACTTGAAATATAAACTGATTCCAACAAAGTATGTTAAACATTAAGTCTTTATATTTTGGCTCAGTACTAGACCAAATGATTTTTTTTTTAAGAAGTTGACACACTATGGCCGTTGATTTAGCAACAAGTTATGAAAGACAACAAATTATAATTCATTCAACATGGAGGAGTACGATAAATGCGGATGGCATTAGTTAGATCATATGACAAATAGAAATACAGGTGCTCAGAAAGGAATATGCATTCTATTTCTAGGACAAAATCGGCTTATACTCAAGAATGAAAACTGCTTTGTTTTCACCCACTTAAGTTATTTTTCATGCATTTTCTGGTTTTAAACATTGACATGTACACGGTTGTATTGTTGAAAACAAAGGAAAAAGTAACAAAAACTTGAAATTAATGATTTTAATTGTCAAAGGAATTGTTAGTCCTTTTAACCCCAGAAGCATCAAATAGATCAAAGGAAAAATTTCCAGTCATTAGGAAAGATCCAGATGTGTGTGATCTGAATATCCCAATAAAGCGTAGACAGTGTAGATTTCAGATCAGGCCACAAGGCCAAATTCAGATAAGATGTGCCATTTAAAGATTTGGGGGTGATACTAAGATACATGAAAAACAACTTTACATCAACTTACTGATCAAATGATTAAATGTTGACTACAACTGTTTTCATGACACACATGATGGGTGACAGATGTTTCGGTAACAGACAAGTTCGGTAAATTGGACTTATAGAGTTGTTGGTTGGTTGGTTGTATTGGGGTTTAACGCCACTTTAACAGCTAAGGTCATATCATGGCGGTCGGTGACGCACATGTGTTTCCTGGCTTCCTCACACCAGTACTAACACAACTTTCTTTCCAAAGCCACCAACTACTTTTCTCACATGCTTCAGCAGAGGTGAGAGGCGAAAATACGCCGGAAAGAAAGTTCGCCTCAACCGGGTATTGAACTCACAACCACCAGGTCATGAGTCCGACACGCTCACCACTGAGCCACCCAGGCGGGCGGACTTACAGAGTAAATCAATTCAGAATTGGATGTTTCGATAACAAGGTAATTAAATTATATAATGGAAATGCACCGTGACGTTTTTCACACCAAATAATAAAGTTTTGGTTCTGATTCCTTCAATGTTTCTTTTTTTTCCCCCACACACTTTCAGACTGAATATTTTTGTTATGTTGCTGCTGTCATGCTGTACATAAAATAATACCTAAAATCACTTTGTCTTATTTTCTATCATTTCAACCATAGTTGAGGTAATGAATAATATACCCATTCCTAAACTTGAAACCCAATGTATCTCTTTTTAAATCAATGTTTTATGAACATTTCAATGTGAAAATATTTTCTTTCTGAAAGACTTCCAAACCAGCCATTCACCCTTAGAGCGTCTGTCATTACTTTCGTTGCCATTGCGGCCAGTGAGATTGAGATCAGACTATGCCAAACACAGAGTCTGATCTTTGATCTTCACTTGTCACTTTTTAAAGACATTCTGAGCAAGAAAAACCTTAGCAATGCTAAAATTAGGGTTTTATTTCTAGAATGAAAATGGCCGTTGGGTTTGTCCAACGCTCTCAGATTTAAATAATGGCTAATTAAACTGAGTTCAGAAGCACTGGTAATACACGGGTAATACAGGTGAAAATATTGTGGCAAATAAAGAGAGTGAGCCTGAGAGATTGATAGTAACAAATACTTTTTGGACAAATACTTTTTTTCAAACTGCAGGAGCAGTGTGTGTTCTGAACATGCCCTATCCTCTTATTTGTGCAGTCTGATCTGCAAGTTTCTTCTTGTCCATTAAAGCGTTTCAGGGTGTTAATAAATCGAGGTTAATCTTTAAGATGTATGGGAAACTTCTCTATCTTGTTGGAAATGGGAGGTGTGAAAACACTGTAAACGTGTCTATATACAATATAAAGTACTCCTTTCGCTCTCACTTAGTATGTATATGATTTTTTTATGCTGTGTTGTATTGATGAACGCAGTTTAAAACCAGCAGACGATAATTTGTGTGCACCAGACTAGATTGAAAACATTGTGGAAAAAGGACAGGAACAAAACAGAAGAGATATCTATTTTCTTTAGACAAGCACTAATGTACAAGGTCAAAATCACAGAAGTACGCACCAAAGCATTGTCAATGCCTCTACCTCTCACTCCCCCTCTTCATTTGCCACAATGTTTCAAATGTATTATATTTATTTCTGAATTCACATTAATTATCCATAAGTTTAACCCTTAGAGCATCAAATAAACCAAATATTCTGCCTCAAAGGCAAAGGTTAACCACACGAAGTCCGTATACACCAGTTCAAATCTTTTATTCATGATCCCAACAAACTTGTGCGGTCAGAAACTGAAAGTACAAATGGAATTACATTATAGCATTCATATTAACTCATTACCACTCAGAGAGGTAGAGATAATACAGCAGTGTACTGAAATCTGATAGGGAAAAATCAGTAATCTATACCAGTTACAGGGAATGCCCTTTTATGGTCTTGTTTGAACAGGGAATATTGGATTTTATCAATTTGTATTGAAAATTTTACACCTGTCCTAAAAAAGTGATAAAAAAGCACTGAAATAATAATTTGACACATTTTTGGTATATATAAAGTTTTAAGAGAATTGAAAGCTCTTTCTTATGGTATAATTATTTTGCAGAAATTAATAATCGTTTGAGAAAAAAATGGGTGTAAAAGTAAGTCTTTTTATTCTTCATGTTCACAAATACTCTTTTCTTGTAACAATTTCCATTTTTCCTGCTTTATTTTCAATTTTTAGTAAACAGCAAGATTCAAACCTCACAAAATTGGCATATCCAAAAGAAAAGAAAAAAAATAAATGGTTCAAAATGTGTGATTTGTCTTTGAAAGGTACGGAACAAAGTGGGAAAAGGAGGAAGTGCTTACGATCAGCAAGTTCTGTTATTCCTGATTGTTTCGAAGGTTTTCTTCAATTTTTCTTTTGTTTGGTTAGAGGTCATCAAAATTTAAATCAAAAATGATATTTTTCAATAATTAACTCTTACAAGATGTCAAAATTATAGACTGGTCAAAATTGAAAGAGGTTGCAGACAACAATACAAAGTTAATATAAATTCTAATACAAGTATCTTGTAGGGTAGAAAACATTTCAAAACATTGTGGGAAAAGAAGACATTGCTTGTAACAAATACTTTCTTCTTTTCCAGCATTGTTTTCCTAAAATAATATCTTAGGATCAAGAAAACCAGTCATTGTTTGAAAAAGACCCCTCTTTTTTGGAGTATTCGACGTTGTGAAGAAAATCGTTGTTTTCCCTTCAGTTTTTTTCACGGAGATTTATTCTGATTTAAAATTTATCTTTATTGTTTAAGCGAGTGTTATAGTTGTAACAAAACAGCATGTATACTGTTGATCATTTGGGTAGAAAACATTTCTGGAAGAGGAAAAATCGATCGTCAATGACAACATAAAGATTCGGTGTATTCAGATCGTTTGCTTTGCAAATTGTTGTCCAAGAAAATGCGATTTTTTTCAAACATAACATTCGCCCAAATATATTTTGAGTTTACATATATCGCGCACGTTGTTTTCGATCCATGTGTTTTCCAGTGTTCTCACTCACATCTCTTTTTGGGAGTGCATGCGCTCCCTGGAATACAAGTTTGGGAGTGCAAGAGAAATTCTAGGAGTGCACTTAATGTTGACAATTATAGAGCATCTATGGAGGACAGTAAAGGTCTGTTGCATTGAAAATTTTTTTTGATGAGTCTAACTCTGCAGTCGGCTGCTCTTGAAAACAATATGGGTAATTTAAAAAAAGAGGATGCTTGTTATAATTCCCTTACTCTCGGGACCAGTTTCAGAGGGACAACTTGCAGCCTGACGGCCAGTAGAATTTTCCATTTCACTGTCAATTTCAGACACTAATTAGCTTTCACTTATTGTTTTATAGAGGTACTTATGTAAATTCACTGTTCAAAGTCATTGATAAAGCTGAATAGACAGTTTGAAATGCGTAAGATTGGACGATGTTAAACCAATTTTTGTTGTGTCATGGGTTTTCGCGTTTCTTGCAGCGATCTTTTTTTCATGCCTGTTAAGTTTTGGAGTAGTTTTTCCGCATGATTTGGCATAGATTTGGCAATAAGAATAGCATGTAACTTCAAAACCTTTAATTTTACTCTAGAAAAGTGGATTGATACCAAGTCTGATTAGCGGTGATTAACAGGACTTTCACACTTGATAACTTGTTCCAACTGGCGCCACTGGTGATCGACAATGCAAGCCCTGAAACCTGTGCATGCATGCACGTTTCACTCCATATTTTTGTACGTGATTCTTACATTCAGTGCGTGAATCACGCACATATGTGCGTGAATGGGAACCCTGGTTTTCCTATAAGAAATTATATCCAATCCCGTAATGGAAAATCATTTATGAAAAATGATGATTTTTATTTTTTTAAAATGCGTTGTTTGCTTCAAAAAATACAGTGAAAAAATATTTTTTGATGGGCTTTCAAAACATCGTAACTACGCCTTGAATAATCAAAGTTACGATGTTCTGGTAGCCCAGCCATTATTTTTAGTTTTTCCCAAACTGAATTTGAGTAAATATGCGAAATTAGAAAATTAAAACACACCATCGGTGGTGTAAGCTCATCCTGCCATTGAAGATTGGGAGCATCCTCGACCTCGGAGTCGGAAGAATCGGAGTCAGACGCAGAAAATCCCGAAAATTCTGATATGTCTGTGTCGAAATCAAACTCGAACACAAAGTTATCAGAATCAGAGTCAGACATTTCGTAATTTAGCTTTTGCAATTAGATAGAAGTAAATGCTTCGAAGCGAGTGTTCTCAAACGAACTGAAAAAAAAAAAAAAATTAAATTACGGGATTAGCATTAAGTTGTTGTTTTCTTTGATTGGTCCATTAATTTTTGTCAATTGAACAATGGCACGTGTTCTTTGCAAACACCACACTGTCGGCCGGTATGCCTACATATTATGATCTATAATTACGTAATCACACCAGGGAGCCTTGTCATTTAAATTTCGGAAACAAAGGGATCACACCCTTCTGAAAATCATCAAACAACAAGGGCAATAAAATCTTATCAAAACAACGACATAATAATTGGACTACGTTCATGCAGAATCCCTTTACTTTTTTTATGTAGGGTGTGCGTCGTATATTACCATGCGCTATGGCACGTGTTCTTTGCAGCACCATTTGTCGGCCGATATGCCTTTAATTATAATCTATAATTACGTAATCACACCAGGGAGCTTGGATTTAAATTTGGAAGAAAAGGGATCACAAGCTTCTGAAAATCATCAAACAATGAGGGCAATAAAATCTTATCAAAACAACAACATATTGATTGGACTACGTTCATGCAGAATCCCTTTATTTTTGTATCAAAAAGAAGAAAATTACCCAGCGTCCAACAATATAATCACGGCAAAGTCCGCTTGCTCTCTGTTTCCTTGGCCTTGAATTGCTTACAAACTCATTACTACAAAATTTTAGACTGATCCAAATCGAAAGACCTTACAGGTGACATTTCAAGCTGAGCGTTAATTGAAAAATAAGTATCTCAAACGGTAGAATACATGTACATTATGGAAAAACGAGAAATTGCTTGTAACAAGCAAGTTCTCTCTTTCCCACGATGTTTTCATTTTCGTTGCAAAAACAAGTGATTGTGCGGGAAAGGGTAAAATTAGTTCTGATTTAAAAAGGTCGTGAGAGCAAGAGATGTCCTAAGCGAAATACGCAGTCTGATCACGGTCGATTAATTTCTCTCGGTTGGCTAAAAGACTTCGGTTATGTAGTAGTCAAAGTACTTTGATTCGTGTTTTTGCTGCCATGATGGCTGCTGACACAATTTTATTCGACTGCATTCTGCTAGCATATCGAGTCGAAGATGGATTAAATTACTAACAGTTAATACGGAATATTACTGGTGAAAAACAAAGGAAGGATTTCATTTGAAAGCAATGCTTGATTTTTGAAAAAATCTTGTGGATTCAGGTGAAAATCTTAACCAAGCGTCCACGGTAAGCGTGTGTTTACAATTTCAACCCCTGCTCACTTCTTTCGTAAATTACTATTTTTTTTCAAGAATAAAGTGTATTTTTTTTTTAATTCCTTTTAAAGATAATAAATTAAACTTACTGTTCATGACTTCGATGAAATTCTTGCCTTTCAAACAACTGAGTACTTTGCTATTGAACACCGGAGGCGTCAAAAGGCGGTCTTGTTCAGATACGATAAGGGCGTCAAAAAGCGTTATTGTTCAGATAAGGTAGGGGCGACAAAAGGCAGCATTGTTCAAATGAGATAGGGGCGTCAAAAGGCGTTATTGAACGGGAATGGGTTAAACCATTTCACCTACCAGATAGTTTAACCTTTTCCTTCAGAATAGACCATAAAGAAATGCGTCTCGTATTAAATTAGAGATGGTCGTACGTAATTGGGTATGAATTAGTTTGGATGTTAAAGAATAGTTCTGAGGTAAAATTACGATAAAGTGCTACCAGAAAATAAAGGTTGCGAGTATGGACAATTTATACATACACTGTTGTACTCTGTAGCTGAGTTTTGAGTCTGAAAAGACTGAGATTTGACAAAAACGCTGAGAAACGTTGACCAAACAACACGTGCGGGATCCGCTAAAATACAACCGAAAAACTGATACGGATACACTACACTAAAACCTAAATAGCACACCACTAAATTAAACGTCCGGCACACCAAAGGTTATTTTCATTTTAGAAACAGAACATCTAATGTTAGCTATTTCAAGGTTGTCCTTGTTCATAATGTCCTAGAAAAGCTGACGGTGTAAATCAACGATCAGACTTTGTGTTTTGCACAATTTGATCTTGGTCTGAATTGACTGCAAGGGCAACAAGAGTGAAAGGTGCTCTGAGGGTAAATGGTTGGTAAATGGTTTGGAAGTCAGCAAGTTTGTTTCCAGAGGGAATTATTTTGACACAGAAAGCGTTAACAAGAATAGGGTCATTTTTGATAAAAATTTTTTTTTTTAATAAAACTTGAGGATTGACTTAAACTTGGAGCCTGTTATCTGTAGGATACAAGCCGAGGATTGGGTATTATTCATTCCATCAACTATGGGTGAAAACCGATAATAAGACATGGTGATCAAAATTTATTTATTTCAGGTATTTATGTATACAGCATGGTAGGAAAAAACATAACAAACATAACTGTCAGAAAACGAGTGGCAATTGCAAATTAAAAAAAAACAAACAAACAAACAAAGATTTGCACAACCGGAAAACATGAATTGGGTGTGAAAAACGTCACGGCACTATAGTACTGCCTTCTTACCGAAACATCCAATCGATTTGCTCTATATGTCCAATTTACCGAACTCGTCTGTTACCGAAACATCCGTAAATCCACAAGATATGTGGGTGGGGTATGAAACTTGCTGCGTCATAAATTTCGGACACAAGAGTTTCTAATATTATTACAAAACTTAAACTCACTCATTTGGCACCCATACTTTAGCAGTTCTATCACGCGAACCAGAAATTATGCCATCCACAGGAAACGCGGCAGCAGTAACTGCTCTCACATCCTGTTCATGCCCAAATAGCTGACATCGAAGTTGGTATGCAGCCGCCATTCCTTCTTCTTTCACTCAATTCGACGCCGGCCGGTGAAGATATTAAACAAATTTATGCTACTTATAAATTTGAAAGGGTTAGTCTTGTCCCTCTGTTAATGGCATCTTTCTTAAAAATCTAAGTGAATCTCAAAGTGCCAGCTCTGTTTCTTTTGTTGCTGAGAAAGATTATTGGAAGTTGTACCAGGACCAAATTTTATCGCTAAAATTTACTGTGACACCGCCAAGGGCATTTAGCAGTTTAAACTTGTAGAAAATCTAGTGTTGTTGTCTTTCTTAGTCCAAAAAAAGGTTTCTAACAATGTTCTCGTGAAAGAACACAAATTAGAAAAACTACCGAAGCCGATGGCACACAACAGAGTGAAGGTAATAGGTTGACATGTATTTCAATTTTGTGTGAGTACCAGTGTGAGTCCCGCACACGCGAAAACACATGAAAAAAATGTCCTAATACATCAAATTTATCGTAAAACACGTTTAACTTCAGGTGACTTCACATACTTAAGTTATCTGCATAGTAATAGGAAATGAGCAGTTTTTACTGTAAACATGTTCAAATTCATTCTTGATTTTTGCAATTCGTCTGCTGCAAATTTCTAAAAAGGGGTGCAGGACAACTCGCCCCGCCCCGCACCCCAAAACTAGCCCCTCAAAATATTCACTAAGTCTGCTTGCCTAAGCTTCAGAAGACAACTCTCCCCAAATTCTGGGACAACATGCCACACTTTCATTATCTATGTAGGTAAATAAGATACAGGACTGGTGTACAACAGTTACGATTTTCATTAAGAAAATATTTTTATAAAAATCTTTTATTAAAAAAATACACAAATACAGGGAATATATTTTCATTTTCAGGAATTTCAATTGATAAAATGCACAAATGTTTTGAACAATACAGTCATACTTGAGGCGAATGGTTCTTTCCCAAGTTTCTGCCTTTGTTTCACACCAATATCTACTTTGCTAAGCCCTGAGAGCTCAGTTGGTAGCTAACAGGACTTGAGAACAGAGAGTCGTTCCCCGTCTCGGCAGGTTCGATCCCCGGCACGGTCAATTTCTTCCCAAGGATTGATGAAGGTCATTACTACAGGTCTCATTCCTCTCTCAGTGCTGACAATTGTTCTGACAATGTTTATGTGGAAAAGCAGCCAGAGGCTTCTAAAGTATATTGTGAGGAGTACTGGCAAATGAAACTTAAGGAAAGCATGAATAAGCGTACTCGCACTGCGATATATCTGGAATAATTTTTAAAACAGTGTTTAACACCATACAATCAATCAATCCATCTATCCATCGATCAGTGAAAGGATAGCAATCAAAGGATGGGGTTCACTGAATTAATGTTCTGTTGTATTGTGCACAGACCAATTACCAGCAACCTTATTACAGGTTGGTTTATATGTCTTTTCTATGCAAAACACAATGTCATTGTCACAGCTTAGAAAAATAACCTCCAAGGGCGGGTATCAAATCTGGGATCACTAGGTTCCAAGTGTAACATGCAACTGCCTGGTCACTGACCACGATGCACCTTACTTAAGTCTTTACCACAGGACAGAAAGTTAGACTGTTCCAAATTCAATGCATTTGCAGAAGACCTGTCAAATTGGCACAAATGATGTAGTTTACTTTTACTAGAGTAGAAAACGTGGGAAAAGGAGAAAATGCTGGTTACCAGCATTTTCTCCTTTTCCTACAATGTTTTCAAAAGGCTCCTTCTTCAGGATCACCAAAACTTTGGATTGTTTGGTAAAGGGTTAACTATCAAGGAGAGAAATACACCAAACCTCATTGCTGTAAAAGATACCTCAACAGCAAGGCAGGTTTGAAGTACTTAAAATAAAAGTTATATATCTAACCTTTCTCCGTGACATTGCTCTCCTCTACCAGAAGTCTCGACCCAAAGACTTATATGCAAATAAAACAGGGGAACGTAAGAGAGTAAGGCAACTGCTATCTGGCAGTTGTCATTATCCCACCACTGCCACCCAGTGTAACAGGCAACTGCCTGGTCACCTATCCAGGAACTAACGACAATGCATGTGCTTAACCATCATAGAGAGAAATACGCCAAACCTCATCACTATAAAAGCTAGCTCACAGGAAGGCAGGTTTGAAGTGCTTATATGTGTAACCTCTCTCCCTGACTCTGGACAAATGCTCTGCTATGTCTTTACAAAAGCTAGCTTTATAGCCAGGCAGTTTAAGTGACCCACTAATACAAACACAAGCTATAGACCTTTATACATGTATCTATTTGTGGGATAGACCTACTGTACACTGCAAAACTCCCATGCATATGAAGATTTGTCCTTGAATCCTTCACTTTACTTTGGTACTTTTACTTTATTTCTCAATTCTCTGGGTTTTTTATGGTGGGTTTTTACTTTATCTCTCAACTCCCTGGGTTTTTTATGGTAGGCACCAATGTAACAGCTTTGATAAATTACTTCATAGGGTGGGGATCAAATCAAATACCACTGGGTCCATGGGCAAGCACTCTATTATGTAGCTACAAAAGGTAGCTCTATAGCAAGGCAGTGTATTTAACCCTTTACCGTACAATTCTGACTTGTAACAACCCTGAAGAAGAAAGCTTTTGAAAATGTAGGTCAAGGAGAAAATGCTGGTAACGAGCATTTTCTCTTTTTTCCCATAATGTTGTCTCCCCTTTCAAAGACAAACTTGTCATTTCAGTCATATTTGACTTTTTATCTACAAAAACACAAGCTCAGTTTTGAAGAGTACATGAATGGAATTTTTTCGTTTGGTAAAGAGTTAAGTGTCCCCTTATACAAACACAAGCTGTGTGCAATTAACATCTATCTTTCGGATAGACTAGTATACTTAATCATTATCAGACAAGATCATTTTTTCATATCTCTCAAATTGTTTATTTTGCTTGAATCACACATTTTTTACAGATGGCTTGTATTGGGCCAGAAATGTAATGGGAAAATTTGTCACTGTGAACAATCTTTGCACAGATATTAGTATGCGAGGTGTGTTACAGTACACCAGTCTATCAAAGCTTCAGTCAATGACAAAAAACAAATGGTTAAACTAGAATTGAAGTTGGCAACTTTAATTCTAATTTTACAATTCATGTTTCTGATAAAAAACTATTTACATTTGGCTGCTGGTGGGCCTTTAATTACTGCATACATTTTGCATAAATTTGATATAAAAAATGTGACAAGTTAAAGTCGTATATTCTCAATCAATTTGCAGCAGTGGGCAGTGATGTCCCGTACATGGTGGCTGTATGATGCCAAGTTTCAGTGTGCATTTAAATCAGCTGAGAAGATTTCAATGTACCTAGAGGGTAGACACAAGCCACTTTATCATCCACTTTGTAAGTTCACATGCAACAGTAACTATAGTTTTAAAATATTTAACTACACTATGCAGGCTAATGTTTGCCCCAACCCAAAACTTTTCTACAGGACAAAAGATGAAGTAATTAAAGGAAAAAATAAGGGAAGAGGAGCAACTGCTTGTAACAAGCATTTGTGTGCTTTTTTCAAAATGTTTTGCAGTTTCATAATTGTGTGGTTATGAACTAGGATGTTGGTACAATGATACCAGTCTCTGGCAAATTATAAGGACAGTTCATTTGTTTCTATCAGTATGTCCTATCCACTATGGTTTCAAAAAGCTTAAATCAGGCAGAATGTAAAAAGTAGTATATTTGTAAAAGGATTGATAAAATTTCCTTTTGTTTTTGTTTAAATTTCCTTTTTTCAGTTGCATTTTTCATTTGTGATATTCATGTATATGTATATCCGAAGTTGTATCTTTAATGCAGGCAAGGAAGTAAGATCTGTTGTGCTGTAAGTTCAAGAACCACTTACTGGAGTTCGGGCTGATGGAAGTGTTCTTGGGCAAGAGAATCTTCCCAAACCAGCATTAACATTGAGGTATTTGGGCTGTGGCCTGAAGATGTTCATTCCTTTTTGATGTTTATGTTTTTTTTTTTCCACTTTTAGCTGATGTGGGAGACCATGTCGTTGTGATTAATTGTAGAAAAGTAGCCCTTGCAGAGGATCTATGGAGGACCTACAAATACTTTCATCATACGGGGTTAGTAGTTGGGCACCAAATCAATTGCCCATATTGTGCCATGGCAAATTATGGACATGTAAATTTTATATGAAATGTGCTTGTAATTACTTCAAACAAAAGAAGATAATGAACTTTTCAGATACAGACAGGTACAGTAAAATTTAAATTCATCACTCCTGGTACATATTTATGCTATTTTTTTTTTAGCTAACAGAGAAATGTGTGCAAAAATAGATACACAAGCTCAGATAAGAAACTTACTTATAAACCATTTAAGTGCGCATCACAACTTTGGCAGATTTAGCAGACAGTGCAGATTGTGATATGACAAGAAATAACGTGACATCTGGTCTGTGATCTTTATTGTCCACTACTTTGTTACATATTTTGATAGAAGCATCCTTGACATTGTAATATTTTGGTCTTCTCTATTGAACAAGAAATTGTTCCATTTACAGGAAACTCAGTCGCAGTTCTCTACCGAAAACTGAAATTTTATTGACTCTGTATTTTAGAGTTTGAATTTACATGCATTTGTTTTCTTGTGCTTTAACATTTTACTGCCTGACCATAAAGGCCCTATTGCTGCCAAAAGTAAACAATGTGTTGGTAAAATGCATTTAACCCTTTACCACAAAATCCCGACTCTTAATGACCCTGAGGAAGAAACCTTTTGGAAACATTGTGTGAAAAGGAGAAAATGCTGGTAACCAACATTTTCTCCTTTTTCCCACAATGTTCTACTCTATCAAGGGCATATTTCGTCAACTGAGCCACCTTTCATTTGTTGTTGGAAAATGCTCTCAACTTGGAGCAGTCTAAAGTTTTGTTGTTTGGTAAAGAGTTAAGTCCATATCATGCCATCCGAAGGTATGAAAGTTTCTGTGAAGACGACAATCTGTTACTGTATAGTCAGTCCAAGTAATAGTCACTGGCAGAAAGATCAATTTTCAAATCAGGTAAAAAGTAAACAAAAGATAGAGCAACCTGGTAACTTTTAACCTAGTTTTAGATTTCATTTTTCTACCAGATTAACACATGGACTGACCGCACAATAGAAGTCTTCTTCAATCACAATAATTTACATACTTTCAGATGGTATAATTTAAATGTAAATGCATTTTAACACCCGCTTTGTTTACTTTTTGCAGTTACAGGGCCTTTAACTCTTTACCACACAACTCCAAGTTTTAATGACCCTGAAGAAAAAGGCTTTTGAAAACATTGTGGAAATAAAAGAAAATGCTGGTAACCAGCATTTTCTTCTTTTCCCACAATGGTTTCAAGGATCTCAAAGACAGATGCTGTGGTTTGTGCCCCATTTTATTTGTCATCTGCAAATGCTTTCAATTTGGACTGGTCTAAAATTTTGTTGTGTGGTAAAGCGTTAACTCTTTCCCAAGCGACAAAATTTCAGACTGATCCAAATTGAAAGCATTTGCAGACGACAAAATGAATGTGACTGAAAATTTGAAATGTGTTTTTGGAAGGGTAGAAAACATTGTGGGAAAAGGAGAAAATGCTGGTTACCAGCATTTTCTCCTTTCCCCACAATGTTTTCAAAAGGCTTCTTTCTCAGGGTTATTAAAAATCAGGATTGTGTGGTAAAGAGTTACCGGTAATTCATGTTTATAATACATATTTTACTAGATTTCCTATCTGCTGCTTATTATCTTCAGATGGTACCAAGTTTGTAGTTTATTAATACTTAGGCTGCTAAGCACAACTTAATGGGCTTTTATGGACAGTGTAGATCTAGATCAGACTGCGCAGAATGTGCTGTCTCACCTTAAATCTACACTGTCTGATACATTGAGATTTCTCTGATGAGCCAAAATTTTAAATTGTAAATTATGGGTTTTCACTAGTGGCTGAAAATCTTCAGGTTATTTAGCAGCTTAAGTGCTAACTAGTTTAAACATGTTTATTTTCCCTCAAATTTACATGGAAATGGGGTTGAACCACAAGTTGTGACAACTTAGATGACAGCCTACAAAGTTGTTGTACAAATGTTCAAGCAAATGTTGACACTATAAATAGAGAGAGAGAGAGAGAGAGTTAGAAAGAGAGAGATGGACAAACAGAGACAGACAGAGAGAGACAAGAACACAATTTCATCAAATGGAATAAAAGAGACGTGTGATCAGGTGAATACCATATAAGAAACAGCTGATCATTTAAATCGGCCAGTTTGTTTTATATACTCCTGGACTGTATGAATATTTGCGAATTCTCATGTGCTGTTAAAGGTGGATTTCCGTAAAGGAATGTATTTACATTCAATGGAGGAAAACTTCTACTAGAGTTGAAAAGGTTTAGTCTTTGCTTAAGTGCTAATGAAGGTCAAGTTTGACAGCATCATCTTCTGAATTCATGCGAAATCTAAAAATGAAAGGAATTGTGGTATGTTAGATGATGAATTGTTCCCTTACTTGACCTGTTATCTTACATTTCCTCAATATGAACCATGGTTTTAAAAATGGACTGCATTGTTTTTGGAATACATGTATGTAGCTCATAAACATAGAAATTAGCCAAATGAATCATAGACATTTTTCTCAAAACATCACAATATTTTCAGAAATTGACAATTTTGTCTTGATAATCTTGTTTTATCTTTTGGTTGGACCAAAAATTGCAGTTGAAAGTCTATTTTATAGACTGATTTCCTCATTACATGCATACTGTGTAGATACAAGATGAGACTACATTGTGTGTAGCCAGATCTTGATCTGCAGTGTTTGCAAAAACTCTATACCCTGCACCAGACAGTCCCAGGTTTTAACAACCCTGAGAAAGACAGCTTTTGAAAACATTGTTGGGAAAGGAGAAAATGCTGGTAACCAGCATTTTCTCCATTTCCAACAATTTTTTCTACTTATTCAAGGACAATTGCTGCCATCTGAAAAACATTTGAATTGTCATATGTAAATTTATTCAAGATATACGAGTCTAACATTTTGCCTTGGGTTAAAACTGCCCTAAGCTTGCTAAAAGATATTTGCCACAATGGGTTTTCATTATACATGTTTTGTCTGCAGGTATAAGAAAGGTGCATCAGTGATGAGTGCTTGGAGATTACATGATGCTGATCCAATACAGGTAGGTCCACGTCTCAGTCTTCCTTGTTGCAATTTATTTTGTGGGTGACAAAACCACAGCACTACAATTTTTGGAGTAAAGGAAGATTTAGGAGGTAAAAATTCTAGTCAGTAAGACTCAGTTACTTCTAACAAGCATTTGGTCTTTCCCCCACATGGTATAAAAAAGTAAAAAGAAACTGGCTTTTGAAACTCTCTTTATAAGGTAATAGATGACAATGATAATACAGGGAAATCAGTCATAATATGGAATATAGTTAGTAACTGGTCGATTGGCCTGGTTACCATAAACTTAATATAAAGCCAGGCAAACGCTTTTGTTAGAAACCGGTTGATAGGTTGTTGTTTAATTACGTATTTCACTAGCCCTAAACTACTGCAGAAATAAAGTTAAGTTTTGTAAGTTGGAAAGACTTGGATACTGCAAATCCAGTATAGTTGTAGTCATCTCACAAAAATTGTACACACAGATCCGAAATCGTATCACAGTCAGTATGGTCATTACGGTATGTCTAATTGTGATCTGCACCGAATGCAAATTTAACTTACCATAACTCTTTACCAAAGAAACCAATTTTAGACTCATCAGTGTTGAATGCATTTGCAGATAACACATAAAATGTGGCTTAACCCATTACCACACAATTCTGAGTTTTAACGTCTTTAGGAGGTTAGACATTTTAAAACATTGTCGGAAAAGGAGAAAATGCGGGTAACAAGCATTTTCTCCTTCCCCCACAAAGTTTTCTAGCCTCTGTAGAAACAAATTCGGTCATATGAACCACATGTAATTTGGTGTCTATACACGCTTTTAATTTGGACCAGCCTTAAACATTTTTGTGTGTTGAATAGATAATAAAAGAGTTAAAATATGGGATTTGTTTCTGACAGGGCATTAAACATTGTGAGAAAGGTGAAAATGCTGGCAACAAGCATTTTCTCCCTTTCCCACAATGTTTTTCAAAGCCTTTTTCATCAGGGTCATTAAATCTCAGGATTTTTGGTACAGGGTGAAGCTCTTGCACAAATTTTTTGTATCATATTACATACCAGGTTAGAAAACGTTATGGGTAAAGGAGAAATTGCCCATAATGATTAGTTTGTCCTGTTTCACAATGTTTCTATTTGTATTTTTGTTATTCATGTTGGTTGTGCGCATTTTACAATGTTTCGAAAATGGTATTCTGCAAGTTCTTTCAGGAGGTGACAAGGTAATGGGTAGCCTAGGTTTCAGTCAGATCAAATTATTCTTATACGTGTATTTATTCCAATATTAACTTGTCAAAATTGACAAATAATAATTATGGAACAGATTAACAGTTTTAACGCAGATCTTTATACTGTAAGGCAGTGAAAGGAGTCTGCAGTAAAGAGTGATTAGCCCTTTACCATACAACCCAGACTCTTATTGACCACAACAAAGAAGCCTTCTGAAAACATTGTGGGGAAATGGAGAAAATGCTGGTAACCAGCATTTTCTCCTTTTCCCAAAATGTTTTGTACTCTATCAAGGGCAAATTTCATCATGTGGGCCACCTGTTATTGGTAATCTGCAAATGCTTCAAATTTGGACCATTCTAACATTTTGTTGTTTGGTAAAGCGTTAAAAGATTATTATGGCCTGGACCCAGGTTAGGTAGAATAGATGGTTTTGGCATCTTTTCAAAATCTATTTCAGGTGTTACAGAGAGCTGTTTACAGAGCAGCACCAAAAAACTTGTATCGCCACAAATTTATGGAAAGACTGCATTTATTTCCTGATGAGGTAGGGCGTCTTCTTTTCATGATACCATGTTTTCGATCCTTCAAATGCAAATGCCATCATTGTAGTCATAGCATTTTGTCAGTGCAATGTTTTGGCAAGAGAAAAGTCTATCAATTTTCCATCTAGTAGTTTCAACTTTCTGCCTGCCCAGGCACTATATGATGCTGTAGTGGACTGAATAAATCAAGATCAAACTGCATGAAATGTGCAGCCTGATCTTTGGTCTTCATTGTCAGATATTTTATTGATGCTTTGGCCTAAACATGCTTAACCCTTTACTGCACAATGCCACCTTTTGACGACCCTGGAAAAGAAGCCTTTTGAAAACATTGTGAGAAAAGGAGAAAATGCTGATAACCAGCACTTTCTCCTTTTTCCAGAATGTTTTCTACCCTATTAAGAGAAAATTGCATCATTTGAGCCACATTAAGATTGTCGTCTGCAAATACTGTCAAGTTGGACAAGGCTAAATTTTGTCGTCTGGTAAAGGGTCAACTCTTTACCAAAGAGCATTATTTTTTTCTCAGTTTATGAGCTTTATACAGTATTTCCCCGAGTTTGTGATCTTTTTTCGGTATATTTTTAGCTCCACTGGCCGAAGGCCAGCGGGCTTATGTCATGGCCCGGTGTCCGTCGTGCGTCCGTCCGTCCGGTCGTCCGTCCGTCCGTCCGTGCGTTAACTTTTATTTCAAACATCTTCTTCTCTGAAACTACCCATCCGATTTTCACGAAACTTCACAGAAATGATCCTGACATGGTCCTCTTCAGAATTTCTTGAAAGAATTTGATTCCTTCAAAAACTCTGGTTGCCATGGCAACAAAACTGAAAAATATTGGAAATCTTTAAAAATCTTCTTGTCTGAAACCATAAGGCATAGGGCTACCAAATTTGGCATGTAGCTTTATGTAGTAGACCTCTATCAAGTTTCTTCAAATTATAGCCCTGGGGTCAAAATTGGCTCTGCCCCAGGGGTCACAAGTTTTACATAGGCTTATATAGAGAAAACTTTAAAAATATTCTTGTCTGAAACCATAAGGCATAGGGCTACCAAATTTGGCATGTAGCTTTATGTAGTAGACCTCTATCATGTTTCTTGAAATTATAGCCCTGGGGTCAAAATTGGCTCTTCCCCAGGGGTCACAAGTTTTACATAGGCTTATATAGAGAAAACTTTAAAAATCTTCTTGTCTGAAACCATAAGGCATAGGGCTACCAAATTTGGCATGTAGCTTTATGTAGTAGACCTCTATCATGTTTCTTGAAATTATAGCCCTGGGGTCAAAATTGGCTCTTCCCCAGGGGTCACAAGTTTTATACATAGGCTTATATAGAGAAAACTTTAAATATCTTCTTGTCTGAAACCATAAGGCCTAGAGCTACCAAATTTGGCATTTAGCTTGATCTAGTTGGAGTCTACCAAAAGTGCCCAAAGTATAGTCCTGGGGTCAATTTGGCCTCATACTTGGAGGGGGGGGGGGGGTCACAAGATTTACATAGGCTTACATAGGGAAAACTTTTAAATCTTGGTGTACATAGCCATAAGGCTTAGGCTACCAAATTTTGCATATAATTATAGCATTATTTAGTGGACAGTTACAAAGAGGGCCCAAGTTACAGCTCTAGGATCAAGTTTGGCCCTGCACCAGGGATCACAAGTTTTACATGGGTTTATGGAGTGAAAAGTTCAGAAACCATCTTGTTACCAGCCATAAGGCCAAGAACTCCCACATTTGGCATGTTATTCTTCTAATACAATATTCCCCATTTAGTCAGACTGTAGCCATGAGGTCAAAGTTTTATAAGGGCTTATATAGTGAAGACTTTTCTTCGTGGTTTATATTTATAAGCCAGTGGAGCGATACAGGGCCATCATGGCCCTCTTGTTCATCACATTACCTTTTGTGTTTTCAGTATGGTATAGCCATTACAAATTTTTTTACCGTATACACATTTGATATAATTGTTGTGTGCCATCATTTTAGATGTCATTTTGTACATAGTTAACCATTTACACACAATCCCAACTCTAAACAACCCTCAGGAAGAAGCCTTTGAAAATATTGTGGAAAAAAGGAGAAAATGCTGGTAACCAGCATTTTCTCCTTTTCCCACAATGTTTTCTACTCTTCCCAAAACAAATTTCAATTTTTGAGTCACATTTATTTTATCGTCTCCAAATGCTTTCAATTTGGATGAGTCTAAAATTTTGTCATTTGGTAAAGAGTTAATAGAAGTGAACTGTTTTTCATGAATATTGCTGTGCATGCATCTATAAATGGTTTTGCATCTTCTGATCTATAATTTGTGAAATATCCTTACGTGGTTAGAAAGAATCTCTCATTCGTTGGCTTTTGAGATGAAATTTTATTAAACTCATCAAGGAAAAATGTTATCAAGCTGGCCAAAGGTTGGCTTATTTACATTTTTCCTAGACTCATTTAACTTTTTATCTCAAACACCAACCCTTGTCAGATCCTATATATCTCATTCAGAAGTCATCGAAAACTTATGTATTGCAGAATTGCATCAGTGGTACAGGAGTTAAGGGACATATCTCAGATTCAGAGCATTAACCCTTTACCAGACGACAAAATTTTAGCCTTGTCCAAATTGAAAGCATTTGCAGACGACAGTTTCTGTGTGGCTCAAATGGTGCAATTTTTCTTTGATAGGGTAGAAAACATTGTGGGAAAAGGAGAAAATGCTGGTTACCAGCATTTTCTCCTTTTGCCACAATGTTTTCAAAAGGTTTTCTTCCCAGGGGCGTCAAAAGTCAGCATTGTGTGGCAAAGGGTTAAATCACCTTAGTTCTTCACTAAAACATCCATTTTAGGTTTTATTAGAAATGTCTCAATGAGCCTTTTTTTTTTTTAAATTCAAATTTTATGAGAACCAGTGTTTACAAAACAAACATTGTTTATAGGGCATAGAATGCCTTCATTGATCTGGACCAATATGGTTTCTCACTTCAGTATGTACCAGAAGAGATAATGAGCAATGTAAGTGATGTGATAAGACAGATACAGGTAGTTCCTAAAGCATTAGACCAGTACAGCCAAGAGGAAGTTGATAACTTTCCCAAACTATTTGATTGGTGAGTAGTAGGGCACTGAGGTCTATTAGTGTTTATGTGCAAGAACATGCAATAGTTTAACCCTTTACAAAACAATCCTTTGTTGAAAGCTGCATTTGAGAACATTTTGAGAAGAGGAGAAAATGCTAATAACTAAAATTTTCTCCTTTTTCCACAATGTTTTCTACCCTCTCTAAAGCAAATCTAGTCATTTGAGCCACATTTAATTTGTTGTCTGAAACTGCTGTCAAAATGGATGTGACTAAAATGTTGTTTTGAAGTAAAGGGTCAAATAGATTGGATAACTCTTCTACTTCTCTAGTGACTGAAACATACTCTGTCCTGCATTGTATGTGTTTCTGTTATAAACTCAGCAGTTGTATTGCCTGAAACACACACTCTCCTACCCAGTATGCATTTCTGTTCTAAACTCGGCAGTCATTTACTAAAAAAATCAAAGGGTAATTGTATGATTTTATTGTGTATTTTTTTTTTTCACTTTTAGCCACATTCAGTGTCATATCTGGTGCAAATGCTTTCAACATTGACGAGTCTAAATGAGCTGTGCACTGCAAAAAGGGAGCTTAATGCACGTGCGAAAAGTATCGACTCAGTCAGCCTGCACAGTCCGCTAAACGTTCCGCTATTGGTCATGTATTTCTTATGTCAAAGGACCAGTCTACCCTATGATACAGTCAGTTGTTGGACAAAATGGATTTTATGGATTCATAATTAAGTATGAATTGCTCAGTATCATGGATCACAGAGATGCATTAAGCCCCCTTTTGCCAGAGCATGGCTCATTTGTATTTGATTGAGAATATCCATTTCACAAATATGGTCCCAAGTCATCTGCTGCAATGTTTTAGAAGATAATTTTTGATATTGTCTATTTTATTGTCTATTTTAAGGCCTGAAGATCATGTTTTGTTTAAAAGAAAGTCCCTAGAAGAACAACTCAAAGAAAAAGAAGCAGCTGGAGCAATGAAAAAAAAGTAGAGCAGGGCAGCAAACATAGATTCTCTTTGCATGATAAAGTTACTTCGTACCTTCATGCAATGAAAATGGGGAAGAAAACTGAACTTTTTACCAGCATAAAAATCTGAAAAAATCAGTAAAGTGAGAGTACAACAGTGGTAACACAGTGGTTCTTCTATTTGTAATGTTGAACTCTTTAGCAAACCACAAAATTTAAAAATCATCTGAATTTAAAGCATTTGCAGACGACAAATTCAGTGAAACTCAAAAATTGAAATGTGCTTTGGTAAGGGTGGAAAATATTGTGGGAAAAGGAGAAAATGCTGGTTACCAGCATTTTCTCCTTTTCCCACAATGTTTTCAAAAGGCTTCTTTCCCAGAGTCGTTAAAAGTCCGGATTGTGTGGTAAAGGGTTAACCGTTAAAGTGCCTTTCACAATTACGGTTGCTGTTGCAGCCAGTATAGATCAAGTTCAGACTTCACAGAGCATGTAGTCTGATCTTTGATCTACACTGTCCACTTTGCATAGACATTCTGAATGAAAGCAACCTTAAGTTTCAACTAGTTTTGGCATTTTTTCTAGACTGAAAATGTCTTGTGGGTTTATTCGGTGATCTAAGGGTTAAAGTGTTGGTGCAACAAAGTGTTTAATTTAGGAAGCTATGGCTATTTGTTATCAACCATGTGAAGAATGATTGACTGGTTTTAGTGTGAGAACATCTGTAAGATAAGTGTTATTGTTTGACTTTGTTTGTGTGTTTCTGTATCTTTCTGGTCTAAACTCTCAGAAAAAGATAATTATGTCTCACATAGTGGTGAAAGGCTGAACTCTTTACCAGACGACAGAGTTTCAGGCCAGTGCAAAATGACACCATTTTAAGACAACTCAAAAAATGTGACTCAAAAATTGAAGTTTGTTTTCTGAAGGGTAGCAAAACATTGTGGGAAAATAGAAAATGCTGGTTACCAATACTTTCTCTTTTTCCCCCAATGGTTTCAAAACCTTTTTTTCTCAGGGCTGTTAAAAGTCGGCACCGTGTGGTCAAGGCTTAACAGCCAAAGCATTGAACACAAAAGTGAGATTTCACATAGTTTTAATTTTTTTTTTTTTCTATATGAATAAGCAGCTGTAGACAGTATTTGCTCTATACAGCCATTTTGATTTCTAAAGCAATCAGTAAATTATTATCTCTATCAGTAAAACAAAGAATCATTATCTTCTCTGCCATTGTAGCATTTATGAAGATAAATTTTAATTACATGTACTTATTTCATGCTTTTCAGTAGATCACCGAGAAATAATTGTGGATTATGGTTTGATATTTCATGGTTAGGACAAGTGAAAAATACAGATTTCATATTTTCTAACTCTTAAATTAAAGGTGGAAACAGTAGTTCCCGCGCACTTGTTACCTTGGTAATCAGTGCGTGCCATTCAAATAGAGGGAAATATGACGTAATTTATGCTATATTTCTCTTGTTTCACATAGTATTGTAATGCGTTGTTCATGAGGGGGAGTACACCTTGGAGAATTACCAAAAACACCTGTACGAGTTTTTGATGGAAGTCCCAACAAAATACGAGCTAGAAGCATGAAATCAATAGAATATTTGGTTCATTTGGTGGAAGATCAAAATTTCTTTCATCTCGTGAACATCATTGGTAATATTTTCACGTGTGGCTTTGGCACACTTGAAAATATTACTGATGATGTTCACTCGAAATAAATTTCGTTTTTTCACTGAAAAAAACAAATATCCTCTATTACGTTCAATAAATTTGACAGTTAGGAAAGGTATGGACAGGAAGAAGTAGTAATGATTAAGCTTATGAGACAAAATGCAAATTCCTATCTAAATGCATGATATTACATGTATTGAAGCAATTTTGCAAACATTATAGTAAAATATGGGAACAAAATAAATACAGGTCTTCACATGCAGTACTTAAAGACATCTCCTTAGTCACAAAGTTTTTAGGTCTTTTCTGCACTAATGAAATTGTTTACGACATAAAAGAAAAAGAGAAAAGCTGAGTTGTTGTTCTCATTCAGAATATCACTACGATTTCTTTAGTGTGATACATTAAAATTTTTGAGCTTTCTAAAAAGGAAACCCTTTATCAGCTTAGCTTTCAACTACAGGACCTGCACCAGCTCTCCTGAACAGGCATCATCGCATGCTTAAAAAATATGTTTGGCAGTGGGTGTTGACTTTTCCCGCCTTATTACACACAATTTTCAAAGATAGATAAAGTGATAAATTCTGGTTTAGTCATAAAGACTAAAGATTCATTTTTTCCCTTGATGTATTTACATCTTACCAATAAGAAATGAAATAACTTATTTGATGTCAGCAGAAAGTGTTTTCTTAACCCTTTACCACACAACCCAGACTTTAAACGACCCTGTGGGAAAAGCCTTTTGAAAACATTGTGGGAAAAGAAGAAAATGCTGGTAACCAGCATTTTCTTTTTTTCCCCGCAATGTTTTCTGCCCTTTGAATGACAAATTTCATGTTATAAGTAACATTTAATTTGTCGTCTGCAAAAGCTTTCAATTTGGACAAGACAAGAATTTTGTCATCTCGTACAGGGTTAACAATAAATTAGTCCTTGACGCCAACCCTCTCAGCTGAGTCATCTGCCATATTAACACTACCAAACAATGAAATAGAAGACTTGTCCAAATTATAAGCATTTGCAGTTGACAATTTAAATGTGGATCAACTGATGGAAATAGTCTAGGAAAGGATAGAAAACATTATGGGAAAAGAGAAAAATGCTGGTTACTAGCATTTTCTCTTTTTCCCACAATGTTTTCAAAAGCCCTTTCCTTTTGGGTCATTAAAACACAGGATTCTGTAGTAAAGGGTTGATGAAGAACCAATGTTACACATAGTGTCACAAATTACAACTAACCCCTATTTCGGAAAACTGGTCATATTATAATTAATGGTTCAAGATATATAAGTAGCATATTCAAAGGTACATGTACGTGTAATGGCAGTGCCTATGCCAATCCCTGAAGTGCCATATATGATATAAAAGAAAAAAAAAAAAAAAGAATCAAACAAAATTTAAAAATAAACAAAAACACAAAAATAAAAGCTGCCTTTGTGGCTACCTGTAATAAGCAAGCAACCTGCATTTAAGTAACAACTGCTGAAAAGAGTAAACAAATTGGGTGTTACAATGCATTTGAATTTAACCCTTTCCCAAACAAGCCCTGGTTTTCACGTGTCTGCAGTACAGGTCTTTTGAAAACACTGTGGGAAAAGGAGAAATTGCTCGTAACGAGCAATTTCTCCTTTTCCCACAGTGTTTTCTACCCTTTTTGATAACTTTCTGCCATTTTCATCAAATTTAAAATTGTCGTCTGCAAACTCTTTCAATTTGGACCAGTCCAAAATTTGTCGTTTGGGAAAGGGTTAAAGTATGGAAATTATTGTGAAGATGACAATTGTATGGTCGGTCCAAGTCTTAGTCACTGGCAGAGAAATTCAAAACTACGTTAAAAGTTGCTGGGTCACTCTTTTTTTTCTTTAATTACTTTTTGCCTGATTTTAACTCTATACCACACAATCACGGGTTTTAACGACCCTGAACAAAAAGCCTTTTGAAAACATTGTGGGAAAAGGAGAAAATGCTAGTTGCTTAACTCTCTACCACACAATCCAGAGTTTTAACGACCCTAAGAAGGAGACCTTTTGAAAACATTGTGGGAAAAGGAGAAAATGCTGGTAACCAGCATTTTCTCCTTTTCCTACAATGTTTTCTTACCTTCCAAAAACAAATTTCAATTTTTGAGTCACATTTATTGTGTCTTCTGCAACTGCTTTCAGTTTGGACTGGTCTAAAATTTTGTCGTTTGGTAAAGGGTTAAAATTCATTTTTCTACCAGCAACTAACCCTTTGACCGACCACACAATAACAGATTGTCATCTTCATGATATTTTCCAATTTTTTTAAATGGTTTGATTTAAAATTAAATACATTTTAACACCTGCATTGTTTTTTGGCAGCTACTGGGCCTTTCAGCAAGCTCATACTGAGTTCCCCCAAAAAACAACTATGTTGAATGTACCTGTAATAAGCACCTGTCTTAACCCTTTACCAAACAACAAAATTTTAGACCAGTCCAAATAGAAAGCTTTTGCAGACGACAAAATAAGTGTAAGTCAAAAAATGAAATTTGTGTTGGGAAGGATAGAAAACGTGGGAAAAGGAGAAAATGCTGGTTACCAGCATTTTCTCCTTTTCCCACAATGTTTTCAAAAGGCCTCTTTCTTAGGGTCGTTAAAACTCGGGATTGTGTGGTAAAGAGTTAAGTAAGCACATTTTGAATGTCCCTTAGGTGCTGGCTTAAAACAGGTTGGACTGTATATCAATGTGTAACATGGACGTGATAATTTTGATATTTTTCCACCCGTACTGGCCTGTCTATGTTATTGAAAACATAAACACTGCAGTTTGAATGCAGTGTAATTTAATTATGATTCAAAACTGTTGAGAAATAACCAATAATTCACTGATAATTTGCCTGTACCACCTCTGTTTGAATATCAAATGATCTAGGTGGATGCCAAATTTATCTCGTTCAGTTCATTCATTTTACAATGTTCTTTCAAAATATAAATAGGTAATATATACAACAATAAAGTATATACACACACGACCATAATTTGTTATCCCATTTCTCTCAATCTTGATGCAAAAGCTCAACAATTATACTCTATCACAATTTTGTGAGGTAGCAAGGTCTAGACCTCAAAATGAATAAAATGAAATACAACTTCATTTTATCAATAAAATGACTTTGCTTTCATATGCACATTACAAGTTAACAGTTTGTTCCAATGTAAGACCAATACATGAGCTATGCTTTGGCAAAAGGGGGTTTCATGTATATCCCTGATTCATTACACCAGCCAAGCAATCACATAACTATGGATCCATAAAATTTGTTTTGTCTTACAACTGACTGAATAATGAGGTACACTAATACTTCAACATGCAGAAAATTGACCAATAGCAGAAAGTTTCAACCCAGGTCAGCCTGTGCAGACTCCGCAGGGTGACCTTGGCTCATACTCTTTGCAGATGCAGTAAACCTCCCCTTTCACAGAGTATGGATCATATTTAAATTTTCATGGTTGTGAACACTAAATTGTGGCAAAAACACAAATGAAAGAATCATATTATGGTGTTCATGCATGGAATATAATTTCCAAATATTTTTCCTTCTTATACCGTCAAGACAAACAAAATATTGCCATTGGCTTAATGTTCATGTGAAAGGCAATTAGAAAGAAACACAAGTTATGATAACTCAAATCTTCACCTAATTTCCCACAAAAGCATCATCCAAACAATGAGCAGTGGTGAGACAGGAATAAATCCTGCCGCAATGACTATCTCTGACTATTCCAGGTGAGAAATCAGCCAGGCTGGGGATTCAAACCAGTAACCCTGTGTTCTCAGGTCATGTGTGCTACCTGGCCTGGCCCCGTGTTTAATCACAGGCTCTTATTTGATAATCTGTGGTATTCCATTACGATATTCCATCAACCTTATTTAAGCTACCAGTTTAACCATACAGTTTTCTAGTCTAAAATTTTATGACGAAATGGTTTGAGGACGAATAAATCCAGAGCCTTTATTGAGCATGCGCAAGAGACTTTTTCTGATATCTGTTTTCTTACAAATGGTCAAAGCCATTCGATAAAGCGCAGATTTCTACAAGGTTAATGATGCAAATGCAGCAGCTTGGTCGAGAATCGAATTTTTACGGTTTGGAGCTCAACAACAAATAAACAATTTCAAAAGTCTGAATCTGTCTTCTCGAATATGGCCAAGCGTTGCTGACAGTAAAAACTCGATCTTACGGTCAATGAGTAAAGACTCAAGCTTAAGATGGCAAAGTCAACAACTACAGAAGGTGATAACATCTTCGAAGAACTTGATATACTGAAAGATGATACTGGTATGCGCAGATCAGAGAGAGAAAGTAAACCTACACAAAAAATGGCTGAATATCAAGAAGAACTGCAAGAAAGGGCCAATATAAGATTAAGTGGGGCATATGCAATTTGGAAATCAACTGTGCGAAATGTTAGAAAGTCACTTATAATGGAAAATTGTTCACAATTCGATGATATGGGTTGTGATGTTTAGAATAAAGAAAGACGAGTAATGAGTGGCTTCGAAGATTTAAGAAGAAATAATGCTGCACCACCAGAATTGTTAAAACAAATAGGTGCTTGCACTGCTGTAACAAAAGACATTCTAAAAATCACCGATGAAAGAACAAGTGGTATAGCCGACTATGAAAGAGACCATGAAGTGCAGCAACTGTCATCATTATGCTCAATTTGTATTTGGTTCAATAACTGGAAGATCTCAAAACTCTCAGAAAAAGGTTGCTGATGCCACAGCTGAATTTGCTGTAAAAGAAATAGTATATGAGCATTTTTTTGAGGTACAAAAGCAAAAGGCAAAAACCACTAAACTTTAAAGTAAACAGAGGGCAGATTTACAATAATAATATGAGAGTTTAAAGGAACTAGATCTGAAAAGAAATGTGAATAAGGCCAAAGCTAGTTAGAGTGCATATTTGCGAATCATGAATGATTATGAACCAATGGAAAATCATGCCATTGATACTAAACCCTATACTGACATAAATTTGACAGGGAAATGAGAGATGTAACACACAATTTAGATATCAACCCTTCGTGTATATCTGAAGGTAACACAGAAAAAAATACTATCAATACTCGAAAAGTAACTGGTGTGAATCCTTTGTGGATAGGTATTATTTCCACCCACGCAAGGCATACATTCTTTGGGAATGCCGTCTTTGATTTCCTGTTTACTGTAGCGTATGGATCTAAAGCAGATGACCAGCTCCAGTTTGCAGGATACTCTTTGAGCATGTGTTATCTCCTCTGGACAAAAGCATCTGTCGAGGAAATGATGAAATTTTAAGTTGAAAGTTAATCCACCATTGTTTTTAGCTCCACTGGCCGAAGGCCAGCGGGCTTATGTCATGGCCCGGTGTCCGTCGTGCGTCCGTCCGTCCGTCCGTCCGGTCGTCCGTCCGTCCGTCCTTCCGTGCGTTAACTTTTATTTCAAACATCTTCTTCTCTGAAACTACCCATCCGATTTTCACGAAACTTCACAGAAATGATCCTGACATGGTCCTCTTCAGAATTTCTTGAAAGAATTTGATTCCTTCAAAAACTCTGGTTGCCATGGCAACAAAACTGAAAAATATTGGAAATCTTTAAAAATCTTCTTGTCTGAAACCATAAGGCATAGGGCTACCAAATTTGGCATGTAGCTTTATGTAGTAGACCTCTATCAAGTTTCTTCAAATTATAGCCCTGGGGTCAAAATTGGCTCTTCCCCAGGGGTCACAAGTTTTACATAGGCTTATATAGAGAAAACTTTAAAAATCTTCTTGTCTGAAACCATAAGGCATAGGGCTACCAAATTTGGCATGTAGCTTTATGTAGTAGACCTCTATCATGTTTCTTGAAATTATAGCCCTGGGGTCAAAATTGGCTCTTCCCCAGGGGTCACAAGTTTTACATAGGCTTATATAGAGAAAACTTTAAAAATCTTCTTGTCTGAAACCATAAGGCATAGGGCTACCAAATTTGGCATGTAGCTTTATGTAGTAGACCTCTATCATGTTTCTTGAAATTATAGCCCTGGGGTCAAAATTGGCTCTTCCTCAGGGGTCACAAGTTTTATACATAGGCTTATATAGAGAAAACTTTAAATATCTTCTTGTCTGAAACCATAAGGCCTAGAGCTACCAAATTTGGCATTTAGCTTGATCTAGTTGGAGTCTACCAAAAGTGCCCAAAGTATAGTCCTGGGGTCAATTTGGCCTCATACTTGGAGGGGGGGGGGGTTCACAAGATTTACATAGGCTTACATAGGGAAAACTTTTAAATCTTGGTGTACATAGCCATAAGGCTTAGGCTACCAAATTTTGCATATAATTATAGCATTATTTAGTGGACAGTTACAAAGAGGGCCCAAGTTACAGCTCTAGGATCAAGTTTGGCCCTGCACCAGGGATCACAAGTTTTACATGGGTTTATGGAGTGAAAAGTTCAGAAACCATCTTGTTACCAGCCATAAGGCCAAGAACTCCCACATTTGGCATGTTATTCTTCTAATACAATATTCCCCATTTAGTCAGACTGTAGCCATGAGGTCAAAGTTTTATAAGGGCTTATATAGTGAAGACTTTTCTTCGTGGTTTATATTTATAAGCCAGTGGAGCAATACAGGGCCATCATGGCCCTCTTGTTCATGATTAAAGATCCACTACAAAGCCACTAGTAGAACTTCTCGTTATCTATCAGTCCAGGTCTCCCAGGGACAGAATACAAACTGATGTGTAAGTAACCAGACTGGGCATTACTAAGGTGCAACAGGTATGTTCCAGAAATCATGGAGTCCAGCGGAGAGTATCCAAAGTTCTCTCAATTTGTTGATTTTGGTAAGTAAAGAAGCTAAAGTGGCCTATAATCCAATTTCATCATTGTACACATTGTTGTCGATGGATATCATCAATCAGAAGATATCCAAGGACACTAGAACAAAAGCTACTGGCTCTAGGGCTCTTGCCATAGGTGTTGAAGGCAAATCAGTGAGTGAGAGTACCGAGCCAAGGATAAAACGTGAATACTTCAAATGTGAGAAGTTCTTGAAAATAACAATAGACAAAAAACTAGAATTTGTATATAATAAAAACCTGCGTTTTTGGTGTTTAAGAAAGGGTCAATTGAGTAAAGAGTGCAAAAGAATGCACACCTGCACCATATGAAAGAGGAAACACCCCACTTGCCTTCATGAGGATAGATCAATTTCAACCAACAAGTGACAGAAGATTGTAATGTGCAATGAATACACAATTAATTCTGTAACCACTCCAGGCAGCTCTTTCAGTGCTTCAATCATTGTGCCAGTATGGGTTTCGTCACAAGAAAATCCATCTCATGAAATCTTAACATATGCAATGTTGGATACTCAGAGTGATACAACTGTTATATTGGATGATACAGCCAAAGCTTTAAATTTGAAAGGTCAGAAGGTCAAGCTAAGCTTATCAAAAATAACCTCTAAAAATACTGACACCGACAGTTCAAAGGTTTCTTCTTTGAAAGTGAGATTGTTCCACTCCACTGATCCCGTCATTGTGAACCTCGCATATATTAGACTTCATTCCAGTCGATTGCTCCTACATACCATAAAGGGAGAGTATCAAGAGATGGTCCCACTTAAGTCAATTAGTAGAAAAGATTCAGCCTCTACAGTGCTGTGAAGTTGGACTGCTCGTTGGGTATAACTGTCCTCAAGCCCTTGTACCAAGGACATTAAAACTGGTCTGAACGACAAGCCATACGCAGTGCAGACATCCTTGGGTTTGAGTGTGGTAGGATGTGCTACAAACTGGACAACTGATGTTACGAGATTTTGGTAATGACAATTGTATGGAGAACAAAGTATCGCAAAATGATATTCAATTCCTCAACATATTAAAGAACAACATTCATGTAGGCAATGACAAACATCTAGAGATGCGACTTCCATTTAAACAAAGACCCATTTTACCAACCAACAAGCACTTGGCAGAAATACAGTTAAACCATTTGAAGCGCAAGATGAGAGATCCAAAGTATCAAGATCATTACAAGCAATATATGAAGGGTCTTTATAGATCAGGGAGACGCTGAAAGAGTAAAAGGTGATGGCACAGAAGGTAACAAATGGTATATCCCTCACCAAACGTTTATCATGCTCAGTGTTGTATTTGACTGCGCTGCCATATTATGGTAATACTTCCCTCGATGAACACTTGCTCATTGGTACAGACTTGACAAATGACTTTGTAGGTGTGCTGTGCCTGTTTAAAGAGCGTCCTGTAGCAGTGATGTGCAATATAGAAGGCATGTTTCACCAGTTTAAAAAGCATGCTGAAGACAGATTTTCTGAGATTCTTATGATGGGAGGAAGGAGATGTTAATAAACAGACACTAGAATATTGGATGAAGGTTCATTTGTTTAGAGCAGCGTGATCCCCAGGGTGTGCAAACTACAGTTTAAAGTACTTGGCTACAAGCCATGAAGACAAGTTCCAAAAGGCATCTCAGTTTATTCAAAATGACTTTTATGTGGATGATGGTCTCATAAGCCCAGATACGCAGGAGGAGGCTATACAGATGGTTAAGGATATCAGAGAAATATGTGCAGATGGAGGTTTAAACAAGTTCATATCAAATTGCAAGGCGGTTTTTCAATTCCAGTGACAGAAAGAGCAGCCAAAGTGAAAGATTTAAATTTATCCCTAGAGAAATTGCCTACTGAGATAGCTCTTGGTTTACAATGATACTTAGAAAATGACAATTTCAAATTTGAAGTTGAAATTAAATACCACAAGGCTACAAAAAGAAACATGATGTCAACTGTCACATCCACATTTGACCCACTAGGAATTTTGTCTCCCTTCCCTTGATGTTCCGATATTCCATCAACCTTATCTAAGCTACCAGTTTAAGTGTAACCTTACAATTTTCTAGTCTAAAATTTTATCACGAACTGGTTGTGGGAGCCTTTTTTTGAGCAGACGCAAGAGACATTTTCTGATATCTGTTTTCTTATAACAGTCAAAGCCAACGAAAAAATGTAGATTCCTACAGGGTTAATGATGCAAATGCAGCAGCTTGGTCGAGAATCAAGTTTTTATGGTTAGGAGCTCAATGACAAATAACAATTTAAAACTCTGAATCAGTCTTCTTGAATATGACATTCATACTTAGAGGAGTTCAATGCGTTTGTGTAGTCATTGATATGCAAGTTTGAAGTAAATTGAAGGGAAGTCCGAGAAGGGTACCAGATATAGCGTTTTTATGGTAAAATAACTGGTCCTATGTAGCTAAACTTGTACCTGTTTTATCTCCCGTAACCGTCTGAAAGATACGAAGATAAATAACTGGGTGCAAGTTCACTGTGTAGCTGTCAAATGGGGACCAGTTTAAGGATTAATGCATTCTCATCAAAATACCAGTCTACGATATACCGAGAACCAGACAAAGTTGTTTTGGTAAACTGGCAGCCTGTTATTGATCTTTGTATCAACAACAGATAATACCCAATGCTTACAAGTAAGGTTTCTGCCCAGTTCGTGATTTCCTGAGATAACGCAAGACTTGAAAATTTAAATTGGGATATCATTTATCTTCAGAGGTAGACGTTATAGATAAAGATCAAATTCTTGGGCAAGTTCATTAAATTGGTCATGATTGGAAAAAAACTTTGTCAGTTATGAAAATCTTAGCCCAAGATGGAATATTGCTTTGTTATTTTCAAACAGAAATTTAGGCATTCTGTAAAGGGCTGTCTGATTGGTGGATTTGGTACATATGAAAACTAATAGGTGCCTTCGATAAATCAGGTGTTGCCTGTTGTCTATCGGATGGTTAAGAGAGATACAACAGGTACCATTTATTATTCAGTGTAAACTTCACCTATCTCATCTTTTTTTTTTTTTCTAGAAAGAGTCGTTCATGGACCATGGATCATATTCAAAATCTGTGTTTGAGTTTGGCTCTTTTTTTTCTCTGAAATCCATAGAAAAACTGATTTTAAACTATTTTGGATATTTAAGTTGACGATTGGATTTCAAGTTGGCCGAATTTTAAGAGTACCAGGTTTTATACTAAAGGGAAACCACCTTTACTCTTTCTTTTTGAGTGTTTGTATGACAGTGAGTACGTGAATTGGCATTTTTTGTACCGGTATATAGCGTCTGCAAAGTTTTAACAATGATGGGAAAGTGTGCTTTCCCTAGAAACTTATTGGCAGACAAAAATACAAAACGAGGGTCATACAGTTTAAATCTGACAAATATAGTCTTATTTGATGTCTTTCTAATAAAATCATCAATCTGGGGAAAATGGGAGGATACACTTTGAACTTGCATGTGAATAGTTTGACGCATATCGTCTGTTCTACCTCCAATTCAACGACGATCCCTATCACAGAGGCTTTTAAAAGTGAATCCCCGATAGTGATACGCACCGACCATATTAACTGTACACCAAATTTAACGATTCCTCCACCCATCGATGATCCTTAAGCAGTTAACATACATCCTACATAGGCAAACAAACAAAAATTAGATGTGTTTGTTTCACGGAATGACATTGATAAGCAAAAGGTGAGATAAAAAGGGGTTTCTGTTTCTCCAAATGTACCCCATGTTGTCCTTGTTGTGGTACATACATGTAGTTGATGAAAACCAAGAATTATGCATGTTGTAGGAATAGATGAAGATTTTTTGTTGGCCTTAAATTCTGTTTTTGAAGACTTAACCCTTTACCACACAATCCCGACTTTTAATGACCCTGAGGAAGAAGCCTTTTGAAAACATTGTGGGAAAAGGAGAAAATGCTGGTAACCAGCATTTTCTCCTTTTCCCACAATGTTTTCTACCCCATCAAAGCCAAATTTCATAATTTGAGCCACATTTAAATTGTCATCGGCTTTGAATTTGGACAGGTCTACATTTTTGTCGTGTGGTAAAATCCCTTGAAAAACCCTTGAGTTTTTCTAGAAATTTTTGTATTGAACCATGTATGTGCCCAGCAGAGTTGAACACAACATGATGTTCCTACAGCAAATATGGGAAAAGGGCTTTCCTATCCTTTGGGTACTTAGGGAATGTTTCTCTGTACCACTTGTGTGTGTAATATCCCGATATAAATTGATTGGAAAAAACAAACATTGCAACACAAGTCATCATGGAGTTCTTGAAGCCAAACATGGCAGTCATGGAAAAATAGATAATAATTTCAGCAAGGTAGTGTGGACAGGAAATGTACTCAAACATCCCACCACTGGGAATATGGTGTTTGTCATTGACTACAGCACCTGAAACATAGAAAAAAAATGTGATAAACTCCTTACCACACAATCCACAGTTTTAACACCCTTACGGAGGAAATCTTTTGAAAACATTGAGGGAAGAGGAGAAAATGCTGGTAACCAGCATTTTTCCTTTTCCCACAATGTTTTCTAACCCATAAAGACAAATTCCATCATTTGAGCCACCGTTAAATTGTCATCTGCAAATGCTTTCAATTTGGACAAGTCTACATTTTTGTCGTGTGGTAAAGATTTAACTCTTTACCAAAATTAATGAGACCAGTTTATGACAAAAAAAAAAAAAAATTGACATATTTTGCAGATGGGATTTGTCTATAAAAGGGCAGAAAACCCTGCAAGAAAAGGAAAAATGCTGGTTACCAGTAATTTATTTCTTCTTACATTATTTTCCACACCATTAAACACGTTATTGTTAGGTGAAAGGTTCACTCACTATCTGACAATAGGACTTTGTACTTATGCCATCGACAGCATTTGCACACAACAAATCAATTGCTGCTCAAGCCAAGGCATTTGTCCTTAAAGTAACAGAAAACAATGTGGGACACTGAAACCATTTGCAAGCAACAAATCAAATGTGGCTAACATGACTGGACTTGTCTTTGAAAGGGTTGAAAACATGGTGGGAAGAGGAGTAAAATGCTGGTCACCAGCATTTCTCCATTTCCAAAGATGTTTTTTGAAAGCCCTTGCTCCATAACTCTTTACCACATGATATTGGGTAAAATGACCCTGAACAAAAAGCCTTTTGAAAGCATTGTGGGAAAAAGGAGAAAATGCTGGTTACCAGCATTTTCTCCTTTTTCCCACAGTGTTTCCTACCCCTCTCGAAACAATGTTCCATTTTTGAATCACTCTTATATTTTCACCTGCATTTGCTTTCAATTTGGGAAAGTCTAAATTTTGCTGTTTGGTAAAAAGTCAGTGTTTTCAAAAGGCTTCTTCCTCAGGGTCTTCAAAACTTTGGACTATATGGTAAAGAGTTAAGGGGTTAAGTTGACAGATTTATACCTCATTTCTCTACTTGTGACAACCTTCAAAATGAGTAACATTTATTTCATCATCTGCAAATGCTTCAATGTTGACATATTTTAAATTGTGTTGTCCGGTAAAGACTTAAATGGAGATACTGTTATCTTTGTTAACCCTTTACCAGATGACAAAATTTTAGCCTTGTCCAAATTGAAAACTTTTGCAGACTACAAAATAAATGTGACTCAAAAGTTGAAATTTGTCCTGGTGAGAGTAAAAAACATTGTGGGAAAAGGGAAAAATGCTGGTTACCAGCATTTTCTCCTTTTCCCACAATGTTTTCAAGAGGCTTCTTCTTCAGGGTCTTTAAAAGTCAGGCTTGTGTGGTAAAGGGTTAAATTATGAAATTCTTGTTTCTCAATGTTTTTAGTCGGCTTCTGATCTACAAACTCAGTAACCATTCACAAAACAATCCACAGTTAAAACAATCCTGAGTTAGACTGTTTCTGAAAACATTGGTGGAAAGGGAGAAAATGCAGGTTTCTAGTTTTTCTTCCTCCTTTTTTCATGTTTTCTCCCCTTTCAGAAACAACTCACATCATTTCTGCTACATTTCAATTGTCTTCTGCAAATGCCCTTAATTTGGACTAGTCTAAATTTTGTCATCTGGTAAAGGGTTATATAAAGGTTGTTAAACTTGTCACTGTATGGTAAAGGGTAAAAAGGCTGCATATCAGGTTTCTTGAAAATTTGGTATTCATCCCAAAACATATAATTACTTCAAAATAAATATGAAAATAATATTTCATGTCATGTGGATTCAATACACACACATAGAATAGAAACAAAATAGACAAGAGGGCCATGATGGCCCTGTATCGCTCCACTGGCTTATAAATATAAACCACGAAGAAAAGTCTTCACTATATAAGGCCTTATAAAACTTTGACCTCATGGCTACAGTCTGACTAAATGGGGAATATTGTATTAGAAGAATAACATGCCCAATGTGGGAGTTCTTGGCCTTATGGCTGGTAACAAGATGGTTTCTGAACTTTTCACTCCATAAACCCATGTAAAACTTGTGATCCCTGGTGCAGGGCCAAACTTGATCCTAGAGCTGTAACTTGGGCCCTCTTTGTAACTGTCCACTAAATAATGCTATAATTATATGCAAAATTTGGTAGCCTAAGCCTTATGGCTATGTACACCAAGATTTAAAAGTTTTCCCTATGTAAGCCTATGTAAATCTTGTGAACCCCCCCCTCCAAGTATGAGGCCAAATTGACCCCAGGACTATACTTTGGACACTTTTGGTAGACTCCAACTAGATCAAGCTAAATGCCAAATTTGGTAGCTCTAGGCCTTATGGTTTCAGACAAGAAGATATTTAAAGTTTTCTCTATATAAGCCTATGTATAAAACTTGTGACCCCTGGGGAAGAGCCAATTTTGACCCCAGGGCTATAATTTCAAGAAACATGATAGAGGTCTACTATATAAAGCTACATGCCAAATTTGGTAGCCCTATGCCTTATGGTTTCAGACAAGAAGATTTTTAAAGTTTTCTCTATATAAGCCTATGTAAAACTTGTGACCCCTGGGGAAGAGCCAATTTTGACCCCAGGGCTATAATTTCAAGATACATGATAGAGGTCTACTACATAAAGCTACATGCCAAATTTGGTAGCCCTATGCCTTATGGTTTCAGACAAGAAGATTTTTAAAGTTTTCTCTATATAAGCCTATGTAAAACTTGTGACCCCTGGGGCAGAGCCAATTTTGACCCCAGGGCTATAATTTGAAGAAACTTGATAGAGGTCTACTACATAAAGCTACATGCCAAATTTGGTAGCCCTATGCCTTATGGTTTCAGACAAGAAGATTTTTAAAGATTTCCAATATTTTTCAGTTTTGTTGCCATGGCAACCAGAGTTTTTGAAGGAATCAAATTCTTTCAAGAAATTCTGAAGAGGACCATGTCAGGATCATTTCTGTGAAGTTTCGTGAAAATCGGATGGGTAGTTTCAGAGAAGATGTTTGAAATAAAAGTTAACGGACGGACGGACGGACGGACGGACGACCGGACGGACGGACGGACGCACGACGGACACCGGGCCATGACATAAGCCCGCTGGCCTTCGGCCAGTGGAGCTAAAAATTGCAATTCAAAGACTTTGCCAAAATCTTGATATTCCCCTTTAAAATTACGGAGTCCCAATCTTTCTTTATTCACTACAGTTCTAAAACTGAAAATTGTATTTACATACCTTTGAAATGCTTTAGAACTAACAAGATTGAAATATCAAAATCAATATTTCACATTCTTTGTGAGGTCATAGACCATAGGCCTCTGAAACTCCATTGGTCTATTACGGGATAATGAAATTTTCCTTAGCAGACACCATTACTACCGGTATAAATAGCACATTGGCAACTGCCTCTATATTGTATATTATATACAGTATAGAGGCAGTTGCCAATGTGCTATTTATATAGTAAAGGTGTAAATGAAAATTGAGTATTCTGTGATATACCGGCGATGCACCAATTTTCAACTGTTCGATGGTGTTGTGATAGACCAATGGAGCTTCAAAGGCCAGTGCATAGACTGAAGTTCTACGTTGGGAAGTAGAATGTTAACCACATATCTGTCCCTGTTTGTAAACTATAAGCATTTCATTTCATGCCTTAATTTCAAAGATTGATTGAATGGTGTTTCAAGTAGCATTGAACATTATTTTAGTCAAATCAGCTCCCTTACTCGTGTGTGTCAAATAATAGGGACAGCTCCTTTAATCATGTGTGTCATGCTTTCACCAGAGCTAGACTGGGGTTCAAGAGTGTCTTGCCAAGGGACAATCCCACAAAAATTCCTTTACCCTTCACCAGAAAGCTTGGCATGACCAGTCCTAATTTCATCCTATATCATCAACAAAACATAAAACACAGTTTTACTAGGCTAAGCTCAACAGTTTTGTATCATAATACACAGGTATGTACAAGCCCACCCGGGTAGTTCAGTGGTTAGCGTATCTGACTCATGACCTAGTGGTTGCGAGTTCGATACCTGGCTGTGGCAAACTTTCTTCCCAGCAATTTTTCACCTCTCACCTCTGATGCATGTGAGAAAAGTAGTCAGTGGCTTTGGGAAGAAAGTTGTGTCAGTACTAATGTGAGAAAGCCAGGAAACACATGGGTGCATCACTGACCGCCATGATATGACCTGAGCTGTTAAAATGGCGTTAAAACTCCACTACAAACCACACCAAATCAGACAGATATGCCAGAAAGTCACTTTTACACATAATGTCAGGAGGAAGACATTTATGACATTTCTGATACCAGAAAAAAGATATAATCCTGCTACAGGACTAAAATTCAATAACTCTTTACCAAATGACAAAAAATGTAGACTGGTACAAATTGAAATCATTTGCAGAAGACAAATTAAATGTAGCTAAAATGATGATTCTTTTTGTGCCTAAAAGGAGGAAAAACATTGAGTGAAAAGGAGAAAATACAGGCTACCAGCATTTTTGCCTTTTTCCAGAATGTGTCCAAAAGCCTTATCTTTCAGAGTCATTAAAACTCAGGATTATGAGGTACAGACTTAACCTTTTACCAAACAATCCTTTGTTTTAACAGCCCTGAGACTGGGCATGTTCGAAAATATTGTGGGAAAAGCAGGAAATGTTGCTAACATGACATTTTCTTTCCTTTCAAAGTCAATTTTAAAGGGGAATTTTGGGGGAATTAGCTGTCTGTAGTTACTCGCAAGTTTGATAGGTCTAAAATGTTGTCACCTAGTAGAGTTAACCCTTAACCACACATTCCCAACTTTTAACAACCCTGACAGTGACGGCTTTTGAAAACATTGTGGGAAAAGGAGAAAATGCTGGTAACCAGCATTTTCTCCTTTTCCCACAGTGTTTTCTATCGTATCAAAGACAAATCCCATGATTCGAGCCACAATTAAATTGTCGTCTGCCAATGCTTTCAACTTGGACTGGTCGAGGATTCTGTCGTCTGGTAAAGAGTTAAAACAGTTTACACAATAGCAAATTTCTTGACAGCTGGAAAAAAAAGTTTGTTACCCTGTTTGTTGCATCTTAGTTCAGCAAATTTCCTGGCTGTCCAGTTTTGCAACCAGCTTCCATAAATAAACATGGACAACCCCAAGCACTGTATTAAACCACACTGAGTTGAAAAGTCTGTAAACAGAAACAAGAAGCCGATGACAGAAATTCACTTCATTACATAAAACCTCCTCCAGCAGTTTATTAAACCCATGACTTATGATATTTTCGATAATTCCCCGCCTTAGTTATTTTTGTAGTTATGAGTGTGTGAAGCCGGCGAAACCAACCACAGCATGTGCTGGAATTTGCACTACTTCGCCATTTTGCGGGAAAATGACGTTGCTGTTGCTAAGGCATATATATGTGTGGAAAATCTTATGATTCTCATGTTTAATAACAACAAGGTATGAAGTAGATGTGTTTAAAATCAACAAAATTGAAGAATTTTGTAGATTTACACCCTCTGTAAACTGTTTCATCCTATTCTGATTTAAATGTCACAGAGCTATTTCCTTGAGTAAGTACACATTTCATTTTACATCTGTAAAACATGGACCCATAAACGGTATAAAGGCTAAAGGTGATGATGCGGGATACTTATTTGTCTCTCATTCGTTTTATGTGATAAATAGAATCTCACATTTGTGTTTATGTATTATCATTTTTATCATACTTGTCGACTAAAATGAATATGATGCTTGCCAAAGCTCACAGCATATAATGTTAGTCAACTCATTTGATAAAAATGATAATACATAAATACTCATGTAAGACCCTCTATGTCTACAATTATATTAAAACTCGCATCTCTGTGGTGAAACCAGTTTTGAAATGGGAAGGTCAAAATGGTTCTGTATTGCACTATTGGCTAAAAAACCTAGCTTGCTATAATAGGAATGGATTTTCCAAGACTGCTAGTACATATTTACACGACAATAAAATTTAGGCTTGTCCACATTAAACCTTCACCACAGAACCCCAAATTTTTACGACTCTTAAGGGAGAAGGCTTCTGGTTACTCCTTTTCCCACAAATTTTTTCTACCCTATCAAAGAGCCAAATCATTAATTTTGCAACATTTGATTTGTCGTCTGCAAATGCTTTCAATTTGGACAAGTTTAAAATTGTGCCATTTGGTTAAGAGTTAACCCTTTACCACACAATCCCGACCTTTAATGAGAAAGAGACCTTTTGAAAACATTGCTGGAAAAGCAGAAAATGCTGGTAACCAGCATTTTCTCCTTTTCCTGCAATGTTTTCTACCCTTTCAAAAACAAATTTTATTGTTTTAGCCACATTTATTTTGTCATCTGCAAATGCTTTCAATTTGGACAAATCTAAAATTTTGTCGTTTGGTAAAGAGTTAACAGCAATTTTAGACAACAAACTGAATGTTATGGTATGTCTTTGAAAGGGTAGAAAGCATTCCTAGAAAAGGAGAAAATGCTTGTTATTTGAGAACTATGGTTCATTTGAATTAATTTCAAGTTTGTTTTCAGCAGCTGCTTTCATTTTAGAATAGTCAATCAACAACTTGTTGTTTGGGGAAGGACTAATCTGTGAATTTATGAAAAATGATACTTTACCCCTGAGTTTCACTTCCTGAGAGAGATTTGAGCCTGCCACACAGGCTAAGGTAAGACCAGTATAAAACGCTATACCAACGGAATAGATAATCAGGCTCATTTTTCCATCCTTGGAGTATACACTGACCACCATACTTTCTATAAACCTTCTTGTTACCTGTATAGCAATACAGGCAAGTACAATGTAACAAGGAAACAGATCTGCTGTCCCTGCAAACAGAAATAATTACAATTCTTTACCAGACCATAATATTTTGGACTTGTCCAATCTGGGTACATTTACAGACAATAAATTACAAGTGTCTCAAAAGATGGGATATGTCTTCAAAAAGTTAGAAAATGTTGTGGGGGAAAAGGGGAAAATTTTGATTACTGTTTTCAAGGCTTTTCCTCTGGTATTGTCTTGTAATGGTTAGCCAGGCGGAAATGATTTTTTCATTACTCCTATCTCAGTCTCCTTTCGCAGTCAGTGATGGTCTGTACACATCAATAGCAATGAACTTTTAATCGGTTCCTTAACTCTTCACCAGGCAACTAATTCTAGTCTCTTCCAAATTCAAAGCATCTGCAGATGACAAATTTGAAAGCGATACCGATGAACCAAAGTTCTTTGGCATGGTAGAAAACATGGTGGGAAAAGGAGAAAATGCTGGTTACCAGCATTTTCTCCTATTCCCCCCATGTTTTCAAAAGCTTTCTCGTTCAGGGTCATTAAAATTTAGGACTGAATGGTAAAGGGTTAATCATTACTTTCATTTTTGACTAAGTAATGTCCAAATATATAAAGGGAAAAAATGACGGCATTCTGGCTAGGCAATGGTTAAGTTAACTTCGATATTGTACTGTAACTATATTTCAAACCAATTTAAGTTCTGTAACACCTTCAGTTGCTACCTTTCATTTCAACCTAATATAGGTTATCAGTTTAAAAGTATCAAGTTACTGGGATAAAAAGTATAAATAAAATTGAAAGCATTTGCAGACGACAATTTCAATGTGGCTTAAATGGTACAACAGTTCTTTGACAAGATAGAAAACATTAAAAAAGGAGAAAATGCTGGTTACCAGCATTTTCTCCTTTTCCCACAATGTTTTCAAAAGGCTTCATTCCCAGGGTCGTTAAAAGGCAGCATTGTGCGGTAAAGGGTTAACCTTTTACCAAAGAATGCAGTTGTTTTTATGACCCTGGGAAAGACAATATAAAACTTGACATAATTTCACATACACAGATTGTTCATATTAGCATCTTTCAGTTTCAATTTTCTTTTATTTCTTTTACTTCTTTTAGTTCCAAATTTATGTTAATTCTTTACCACACAATCCAAAGTTTTACTGATCCTGAAGTGAGAGGTTTTCCAATATGTTGTGGGAAAAGGAGAAAATGTTGGTAAATAGCACTTTCTTCCTTTTAACACAATGTTTCCAACCCTTTCAAAAACCAATTCCATCATTTGATCTGTATTAAATTTGCTGTCTACAAATGGTTTCAATTTGGACAAATCTAAAATTTTGCTGTGTGGTAAAGAGTTACACAAGAAATTATGCCTAATCTTTGGCAGCCACAGCTTTCAGCCTTTATTCATTTGAGATAACTAAAAAGAGAATCTTTTACAGAGAACATATTAAAGATAATACAGATATAAATTTATTTAATTTAAAACTTGAGGCCCTTGAGGGCCTGAATTGCTCTACTGGCATGATTAACCCGTAAAATGCTGAATTAATGATTTGGACCTTTTTAATTAGGAAAAACAGCCCAAAATATAGCTATTTCAATATTCTTGCCATTAGAATATGTAACACAGTAGCAGACAGTGTAGAATTAAGATCATACTGTATGTTTTGTGCAGTCTGATCTTAATCTACACTGTCTGCAAATACAGCTTAAGTCGGTTCCAGGGTTTTAAGAGTTAAGCTTTTTTTAAGCATATGCTATGAATTTATGATGCAAAAAGGAAAAAAAGCAAACACACAAAAAAAGCGGACGGGGTTGTTGCAACTGGGCTTGAACCCACTAAGACAGCACAAGTAGGCATGGTGAATTGAACAAATAGTGAAAAAAAACTGAAGTACAATTTGTCAAAACCAATTGTTTGGAATCCAGCCAAACAGCCAAATTTGATAGGGTTTCAGTGCTCTCTGTTTTTAACAATCCCAGCAAGTTTCAAAGAAATGTGACTAATAATGTTGACTGTGTTGAGTAAACAATACTAAGTCATCAAATGGCTGCTTTTCCTAAAGTGATTGCAAGATTTTCTTCATTCTTAATAGAGTTCAATCCTTTGATGATACAAATAATCTTTGCACGTGTCAAAAAATTCAATAACAAATGTGACTTTTACAGTCAATGCGTAAACAGGAAATGTAAATTTTCAACTTTGAAATGGCCCCTTTTCCTATCCTGATTGTCATCTTTTTTCATTTTTTTATTTTTTAAATCAACAGGGTTCAAGCTATTGATAATATAAAGCAACAGTGCAAGTTTCATGAAAATTCAACCACAAATGCCAACGTTATCGCATAAACTAGAATTGTAAATTTCCAAATTTAAATGGTTACTTTTCCCATACTGATTGTCGAATTTGTTTCAAAATCAATAGGGTTCAAGCTGTTGATGATACAAAGCGAATGTGCAAGTTTCATGAGAATCCAACCGCAAATGCAGACTTTATTGCGTAAACTAAAAGCCTAAAAACTGAACAACACAAGGGTCATGATGGCCCTGAATTGCTCAACTGCCTAATGGCATGTATGTAATAGTTATCAACAGTCAACTGTAAGAAATTTATGTAGCAGTAAAATTTCTCAGAGAAAATGAACAGAGTGCCTCTAAGAATCATACCCTTTTTCACTTACTACAATGACGTTAATGAAACAAGTGGGCCATGATGGCCCTATATTGCTCCACTAAATTTTAAATGTAACATGCACTTAGTTGGCATTGACATAGACATATAGACATACATGTATGTCATGTCTGTATGGCAATAAAGTTTCATAGAAAAAAATAGCCTAAGCCCCCCCCCCCCCCCCTTTTCCCTGATTAAAAAAAAAAGAAAAGCCAATTGATATCTTTTTTTCAAATGCAAAGACTATATCAGTGAATACAGGCAGGTCTAATCAAATATCATTCTTACCAAATATCAATGAACTCTTGCAAAGAGTGCTTTGACGAGAAGATTTTCAGAAATAGAAGCAGAAAAATTTTTTTCAATGACATAAACAGTAACCTGAGAATATTAACATCAAAATAAATCCCAATTATCATTGGTCATTTATAGTATAAACTCAAGTCAAATCACTCATCTACATGAAACCAATGAATTCAAAATACTGAAAGCACTGTCCGTTACAATATGAACATTCTTGGTAGAGGTCCATTAGATAAAGCTTGGTTGCCCTAGGCCCGATGGTTTCAGACACAGAGATTTTCAATGAATTTTAATATTTTTCAGTTTTGTTGCCATGGTAACCACAGTCTTTACCAAAATCAAATTCTGTGAAAGAATTCTGAAGTAGACCATGGCAGGATCATATCTGTGAAGATTGGCCAAAATTTGACTGATAGTTTTAAACAGGCAGATGTTTCAAATAAAAGTTAATGAATGCACAGGTGCATGGACAGACAAACACATAATAGACACAGGCTCATGACATAAACTGGCTGGCCTTTGGCCAGTAGAGCAAAAACCATATAAACATATAAAATCTCACCTTCGATGAAAGGGTAACGCAGAAACTGTAACACCATCTGAACTACCTCAGGTATCTGCCCCGTCCAATGTCTGTTAACTAATACAAGTATCCAGAAACCTGCATTTATCACTCCAACAGCATAAAAATGTGTGAACCAACTGCAAAATATAAGTGACAATTCCCAAAACAAGGAGAATAGCAATGAGAGAATAAATTAATAAAATAACAAATGAATACCATAAGTCATCTCGTGTACATGCATGATAGAATTCCTTCTAAAGGTGAAATGGGAAACAGATGTTTTGGTAATACATGTAGACTAAAGTTTGATCAATTGGATTTCTATCTATAGAACAGGGGTCTGATAGAAAAGTGACAGGGGGGTTTAGTTTTGATGCACTATGATGATTTTATACACCCAAACCTGGCTTTGATTTGTGTTTCATGAATAAAACCAAGTCTTACAGGTAGAAACCAGTTTTATTTTAATTATTTTTCATGCTCAGAAATTAAAGAATTGAGTGATAAACAAATCAATACCATTTGTTGGATAAGAAAATGTCACTGTGAAAATAAGACTTTATAATTACCTTGTTATCAAAACCTCCAATCATTTTACAGTATCAGTCCAACTTATCTGTAGCCAAAGCTACAGTAAATTTTTTTTCCCAACTAAAATGAAAATTATATCCTAATGATTTTTCCTTACTATAACATACCTACTTTCAATTCAAGGAATAGCTTGAAGAACCCAGAGTTCCATATAGAGGGTGTGATTTTGATTTCAAAATTGAAAATTCTAGTTATTCTCCACTAAACCCTATGTTATGGGTACTCATCAGAATTGTCTCATCGAGACGATTCTAATGAGTACCCAGAACATTGGATTTGGAAGAGAAATAATGGATTTAGAATACCATCACTCCCTCTTATCTGGAGCTCTGAGGATGGACACAATGGTAATCCAATCAGATTCATTTATCGTAATCCCTTACAAACATTCCCGACTTTTAACAACCCTAAGGAAGCAGGTATCTGAAAACAATGTGGGAAATGGAGGAAATGCTGGTAAATAGCATTTTCTGCTTTTTCCACTATGTTTCAAACACTTTGAAAAACAAATTTCATGTGTTGAGAAGCATTTCATTTTTGCTCCAGCAAATGATTTTATTTTGTATAACAACATACAAGGCTAGAATTTTGTGGTCGAGAAGTTTTGTGGTCTGGTAAAGAGTTAAATCACATGATAGCTGTTTGCAGTTCCATTATACCAAGCCATTTATCTAGCAAAAGTTGCAATAATATTATAGCTGCATTTTCATGTAGATTTGTTCCCATTTTTTTCAAAGCCCGAGTGCATTTCCAGTATTTTCATGAAAGCATTCCATTCTGCTACTTCTATGATTCTATCATTCTATGGCTGAGCTGCAGCTTTTTATTCTGTGGCTGAGTTCTGCTATTTCCTTTGCTGAGTACTGGTATATCTGTCGCTGCATTCTAGGTGTTTATTGCTGTTCTGAATCATTGATTAACCCTGTACCAAAAAATCCCAGAATCTTAACGACCCTGAGCCTCAAGCTGAGGAAGAGACCTTTTGAAGGTAAGAATAAAATAATATTAACCCTTTCCCAAATGACAAATTTTGGACTAGTCCAAAGTGAAGAGTTTGCAGAAGACAATTTTAAATTTGATGAAAATGGCAGAAAGGTCTCAAATTGGGTAGAAAACACTGTGGGAAAAGGAGAAATTGCTCATTTTGAGCAATTTCTCCTTTTCCCACAGTGTTTTCAAAAGACTTGTACTGCAGACACGTGAAAACCAGGGCTTGTTTGGGAAAGGAATAATTTGCCCATCATTTTCTCCTTTTCAAAGGAGGTATGGACCATTGCCTATCCTGACATTTGCCCACTAGGACAATTATCTTCTGGACAAATGTCACCTGGACAAAAGCCCGCCCAGAATAGTAGCAACCAGGTCATTTGCCCACCGGCCTTTTTCCCTTTATTTTCACATATTTTTATGTAGTTTTAAGTTAAATAACTGTTCACCGTTTTTTCCCCAAATAAATGATTTGCTTTGCATTGCAATGAAAAGGCTGCACATATGAATTAAATTTGTTTAGTCTTAAATGTGTAACCCCTTTAAAAGATATTTTTTTACGCTATCAAAACGCATCAGTTCAGTTGGGCAGTACCACTTTCAGATATGTCCAGTTAAGTTGCTGTCAAAAAGCATCTCTTATTTGTCTTTTGTAAAGGGTTCATTTTAGGAAGTCATATTCACAGGTGAACGGCGAGCGACAATGTAAATCCAATATTACACACTAATATACTGAAAGGTAAACAACTTGTGATATATTTTCAATACATGGATCCGTGGCGATGAGATAAACCGACTTCCTTGGTTACCGTCGTTAAGGGCTCACAAACAAACGCAGTAAATACATATACAGTATAGCAGAAAGGCTACTTAAATCGTGCTGTCATGACTGTTTCTTTCGATTAAATTGCGGAAAAATATTCCTTTTCATATGTTTCTGCCGATGATGGATTCTCGGCAAGAAATATGGATACTTGAACTTATTTACCAAGGATTTGTACAAAAAGTGTGAATTTCAGGGGCTACGGAAAATGTAATACATGTGCCAGCAAAGTTTTGAACTTCTACCAGAGAGAATGAAACACCCCATAATCCTCAGATTTGCCTAAAAATAATAGAATTAAAGATGATTAATATTTTTGTAAGGCTTGTTAGGTTGTCTCAACATCGTATTCGATAATAAATTACACTAAATGACAAGCATTTTGAAATATTTATAGATTGTCTCATTCAACAGTGAGGTCGAAGTCTGAGAAATGTTCAAATTTCAAGTTAAGGGATGCCTGATGATTTTAAAAAGTGTAAAGTGTGCTGTCAATTAACAAACTTGTTAATATCATTGGCGGTAGTTTGTTTTATCTTATGATATACTGAAGACAACAGGTGGTCGAGTGGATTACAGCGGCAATCAAACACACATCTTATCAGTTAACAGTTTACCGACATACCCTTTGAAATAGCAGATGTGCTAATCCACCTAAATATGGCTAAGTCAAAAGCTGATTTAATTAACATCACATTCAGCATTCTTCACGCACCAAGGGTTAATGTTAACGTCAAACTGAAACACTGATGGCACGTGTCCCTTTTCGGATGTGCAGAGGTTATTAAACAAGATTAGCTATTTGAGTGAACGTACTTTCTTGTTATTAGCATTTCATATATTTTACCTTTGTTTTTCCACTGTAAAATAGTTTAAGTTTTTTTCGGAAAGTTTCAGAGGGGGAAAAAAACTAACATCAATTAATCCATTGCGTAATATAGCGTTGATCGAAACTCTTTGCTGATGTCCCATTGTCAATCATAATCATAATCCAAACTTATAATCTCTTCGTATATCTCACGTAAGCAGTACACGCTCGCAAAGCACATTTTTTAAACTTTTTCCTAAAATTCAAGCGTTGTAAACACACATAATATCGCACTTCTCCAACATTAACAGTCACTTGTTTGTGAGCCGAAATAGCAGACAGCAAGGCTGCATATCGGGCCAAATAAAATAAATGCTGTGACCTGATTGGTCAAATATCGATTTCCACGGATCCATGTATACCCCAGACATGAATTCCATGCTGTTTACAAGTCATTTTACTCCTAATATTAACATCCATAGTACAAATCGATAGCAGAAACATTATTCTACAAGAAAATCATGTCACAACTTGAGCCATTACAAGTTGCTAAGAAATATCTAGCTCGAAACTGTCAAACAATCCAACTCGGAAGAGATCTGATTGCATTGATTCGCGAAAATTTTCACCTGTGGTCATATTGACATATACAGAAACTACAGTATTTCGTGTAACTTACCTTTTAGGCACAAGGAAAAAGTCCTGCGTACTTAGATTCCAAGCTCTTCGCCGTCTCGCTTTGCCAAAAACAAATAAACTGCAAAATGGCTGTGGTGCTATGTTTGGAAATGCAACCAAAATTCCTCCGATAGTCACCACCAAAAAGGCCAGCAGAAAGATTAAACTGCCGAGTGACATATCTGTCATGATCGCTTAGGTGTTTAGAATTCGTTTGACAAGACGCGAGGAGTCGTTACCGTTGCGTCAAGTGAATACCGGTGACTTCTATTTGGGTTGATTTCTCCTGGTGACGAATTGCCTGCACCTCGTAAGGTCACAGGGTAAGACCGATTTAGACCTATTCGCCGGATCGGACCGGAAATCCATATTTTAAAATGTTAGGTTAAAAAGCAGCGATCGTACATTACATAAATTGATATACGATCCCTGGTTAAAGTGTGTCTTAAATTTCGGATTCAGTAGAATTGATGTGATGATGAAATATTGCAGGACAAAAACCTCTAGCTATTGAAAAGCACTGAATTCTATGAATTGTTCGCTCTAAGCAATGAGGGTACGACCACGGAATCAAGACAGTTCTCCGAAAAGACAGTTCCCCGACACAAGTATTCGAGACAGTTCCCCGACAGATTTGATGACAGTTTCCCGACACTTTTGAAGACAGTTCCCCGACACTTTTGTGGAATGCCAAATAACTTGTTACTGATAATAATGATTAGTAATCATGAGAAATTTTTAAATATTTGAGGATAATTGATGTAATTCTTGATATTAACTTTATCTAAACAAGAGGTAATAATCAGAGATTTAAAATGAAAAGGGCCATAAATCTGCAAGTATTTATTGCAAAGGGACATAATAGCTCTAGGCTTAACTAGATTTCATATTGATGACTCCCAAAAAAACTTCAGCCAAATCAGGCCAGGGTTAATCTCTTTACCAAATAACAAGATTTCAAACATGGCCAAATTAGAAGGAACAATGAATGTTACTCAAAAATTGAAATTAGTTTTTGAATGGGTAGAAAACATTTTGGGAAAAGGTTTAAAAAGCGAAAATAATTCCAAGATGTCCACTGGAAATGAGCAGCGTAAACTTTTATACTTATGGGAAAACAAGAAATATCTCTTAAAAAGATAAATGGTGAAAGAAATACTAAGTTGTCATCTTGAATTTACGGTCGAACTTAAAAGGATGTTCAATTAACTCTTTACCACACAGTCCCAACTTTTAACGACCATGAGAAAGAAGTCTTTTGAAAACATTGTGGGAAAAGGAGAAAAAGCTGGTAACCAGCATTTTCTCCTTTTCCTACAATATTTTCTACCCTTCCCAAAACAAATTTCAATTTTTCAATCACATTTATTTTGTCGTCTGCAAGTGCTTCCAATTTGGACCAGTCTAAAATTTTGTCGTTTGGTAAAGAGGTAAAATACATTTTAGTACAGATAGTTTTAAAGAGTTTCGAAAACCATCAATTACATTTATTTAGTAATATTAAAAGTATACAGCATAATGTGATTTCTTAAAATGCACAGGTCGTGAACACTGTTTTTATATTTAAAACACCAAAAACACCTAGAATACATGCGAACTAATTTGTGTCGGCCACAAAAAAACAGGACTTTCTAGCAAAGGAATTCGACAAGGCAGTGAAATCTGATCTTTTCAAAATTTTGATCATGAAAATGGTTTCTAGAATTAACTCTGCGTTGAAATAAACCCAAACATGTTCTTCAGTGCAGGTGCAAAAGTACACGAACCATTCCTACAAACTCTTTGATTTCGAAATTACAACATGATTTCTGAAACTCTACCATGGTAGTTTATTTCAAAGACATTTTTAAAAGATTGTAAAGAGTTTCTAGCAATATGCTTTTCAAAGTCTAGAAACTTAGGATTTGACCCAATAGCAGACAATTTTGTGTATCAAAGAACTTGAGGAGGAAAGCTTTTCAAAACATTGTGGAAAGGAGAATAAAAAAAAAAAATGATTCTTTTTAAGTCTTTACCATTTTATTTCAAGGTAAATTTACCCGCAGAAGGGCCTAAACTTCAAAGTGGCCAGTAAAATTAACTTTGTCCACATTTTAACCAATCGCAGATTGCTATTTATTTATTCGGGTATATCAAAAGCCTGCGTAATCAGTCGTGCCGAAAAGTGGACGAGTAGTGGGCGCCTAAGTTTAATAGGGAAGGTCCGATCCGGTTAAGTTACCGCTCCCGGGTAGGTTCGTCCCTAACTAGTTCGCTTCTAAGCTTTTTCATCCCATGGAAATGTGTGCACGGCAAAATTAGTCTCACACGAGTGTAAGGTGCTTTACGAAAAAGATCATGTGCTCTAGTCTAACAAAAACAACTTGCTGGAATCAGCTATATTCTGTAATACTAGTTAGGTTGTGGGTAACTATCAGAAATAAATAAATAAATAAATATGAGCTGCTCTCTGTGAAAAGGTGCTAAATGCATCTGCAAAAAGTATCGATTCAGGTCAGCCTGCGCAGTCCGCGCAGGCTGATCCGGACCGAAACTTTTCGCTAGTGGTCAATTTTCTGTATGTCAAAGGACCAGTCTACCTCGTGATTCAGTCGGTTGTTGCACTAACTGGACTTTATGGATCCATGATCATGTGATGACTTGCTTGGTATCATGCATCTCGGAGATGCATCTCGGAGATGCATTAAGCCCCTCTTGCTAGTGCATGGCTCATATATGCTGTGTGTCAACTTAAGTACTTCAAATGGTGTAACAATGTATATCCGATAAAAGCACACGTATCCGGTTGATCTATTTTTAATTTTAGATGTAGTTGTTTGAATAGGTCTGTGGGAATGTCACGTGATCAATAGCAATGGTCGATTATGTGGAAAAGTATTTAAATAAGTACGACGACTTCATATCTAGTCCGATAAAAATAGACGGGGTCTCCGATTGCAAAAGGACCATCGTGACAGACCCCGTTGCCTGCGCATGCCTGCGCATGTCATATTCTTCGAGATGCATTTGAAAAAATGCCACCTAGCGGAAGATCATGTGATAGACTCATTTTAAACGCCATTTGGTGCACCTTTTCTACGAACGATAACCGGCTAGTTTTCCTACGCTTGCAGAGGATATGAGCCATGCTCTGTGAAAAAAGGGGGCTTAATGCATCTGCGAAAAATATCGACCCAGGTCAGCCTGCGCAGACCTGGGCCGAAACTTTTCGCTATTGGTCAATTTTCTGTTTGTCACAGGACCAGTCTACACTTATGATACAGTCATTTGTTAGATATAATGGACTTTATTGATCCCTTATTATGTGATATCTTGCTTGAGATGATGCATAACGGATATGCATTAAGCTCCCTTTTGCCAGAGCATGGCTCTTATATATTTATCTATAGTATTTATCCGTATTTTTCTAAGAAATCTTTATCCGCGACAAAAAATATCCATGTATTCATTTAAAACTTCAATGACACTGACTTTACGAAGCCCTGATTGGTTTGGGTTTCCCTTTTTCGGGATGTCTTTTTCAGAATTTTAGATTCTTTCAGTTCAAAAAGAGTACTTCCTGAGCATGATGTTCTACACAGAGTAGGTCAGTAGGAGACATGCATTTCATGCAAAAGACTACACAGAGTACATGGGTGATACGATATGGCGTGCAACACACGAAAAGGGGCCTTCGGGCATATGCGTAAAAGTGTGTCGTCCCAGATCAGCCAGTGCAGTCTGCGAATAATCCGAGACGACACTTCCCGTTTTTGTACGTTTTTCTATTTCACGAAAGTCTACTGTATGAAAAAATCTTATGTAGTCGTAAAGTGCTGTCCCGGATTAGCCTGCGCTGACTGCGCAGGCTAATGCGGAACAACACTTTACGCAATTGTCCGAAGGCCCCTTTTCGTGTGTTGCACGCCATACAGTATTTTGTATTATCTGTTTTAGATGGCGTATTTTAAATTAGATCATTTATAGGTATATAATAAAAATGTGTACTCATAGTATTCTGTGAATGCTGGTTTGGCCAGAGTATCTCACAAAACCAGCGGCCGTTCTGCGGCAATCTGATCTTGACCTTCAATGTCCGTTAACAAGTCGGAAGTAAAGGTTAAATTTTATTGATTGATGATAATCGTTATAGGTCTGATAAGTAGATATAATTTGTCCACTGACAAAGAAAACCGATTTTGCGTAACATGCAATCTAGCTCGTAGGTCTTGTCCCATCAGTCTTTCGTAACCCTTAGACTGCTAAATAAATGAAACGAAAATTTCTACTCAATAGTAAAAACCCAAATATTGCGGTTTCAAAGTTGATTACACCGGAAAGAAAATACCGTATCGGACAGTGTAGATCAACGATCAGACTTCACGTGTTGTGCTGTCTGATCTAAATTTACACTGTCCGCAGAGGTGCCCCGAGTCGCGCTTAGCATTCTTAGGTTGCAGAAATATTGAAATTTCATGAAACCAATATTTGACACCCCCGTAACGGTCAGTTAGATTTAGTTATGCTCTGACAAAGGGGGGCTTTATGCATCTACGAAAGTATCGACGAAATTAGCCTGCGCAGTCTGTGCAGGCTGACCTGAACCGAAACTTTTGGCTATTGTCAATTTTCTACATGTCCGAGGACGAATCTACCTCATGATTAAGTCGGTTGTTTAAAAAATGTGGCTATTATGGATCGATGATAAAATGACGACTTGCTTGGTATCATTGATCACGGAGATGCATTAAGTCCCCTTTTGTCAGACCATGGTTCACATGCAATAGGGAAATCCCTGTTCGATTCTCGCTAGGTCACTTGAATGATGCCACGTCTGCAAGGCACTGCAAGAGCCCTGGTCGAGTTGTGATGAAACCCAAGAAAGACATGAACAAGAGATCCGTCCTAGTGATCTATGGATTGTGCGCTGCCTTTTTTTTTTTTTTTTTTTGTGAAGTGGTGTCTTTGACCAGAAACGAAACGAACCATTCTCTGACAAAAGGGGGTTTAATTCATCTCCGTGTTGCATGATACTAAGCAAGTCATCACCTAATCATGGATCCATAATATCGATGTTAGGTAACAACCGACTGAATCCTGAGATAGAATGGTCCTTGGATATACAGAAAATTGACCAATAGTGAAAAGTTTCGGCTCGTATCAGCCTGGGGAGGCTAACCTGGGTAGATACTTTTCGCAGATGCATTTAGCTCCCCTATTCACGGTGTATTTACAGTGTGTAAACTTTTTTTGTCAATCTGACATGATTTATTACTTCTGAAAATATAATATCAGATAACTAAGGGAAATTAGTGGATATATATTCTTTCAAAATAAAGGCTTAACTAGGAGTCGATGAAAGAGTTAAATTCCTGTATTGAAAGAAGTATAGGTTAATAACTTTGTTCCCTATTATATCGAGGTCAACCCTAGCCAAGGTCCAGGCGGTAATAATCTTTTAACCCTTATCCTGCTGAATAAGTTAAATTAAACTTTCAAAGCGACAGTAAAAACCAGAATAATTATGTTTTTTGGAAAAAATATCTCCTTGTCAGACATGTAGATCCAAGATCAGACTGCATGTTCAGTGCAGTCTGATCTTGATCTACACTGTCTGCAAAGGTCAGTGAGTGGCACTTATCAGCCTAAGGGTTAATCAGTCCTTATCGCGGTCTCCTGTCAGGGTCGATACAGATCTGTGGCAATACGGGTTATCGCTTCCGTACCCCCTCTTCTTTCACATAGTAACGCCTGAATATATGAAAGGAAAAAGTGATCGGGCTGGAACCCAGGCTAGGTCAACCCATTTCTTGATAACTAGTCTAATACAATTACGGTACATCTGCCTTTTTTTGATAGCGTAGGTATACAATCAACCTGGGTACAAATTAACCAACCATTCTTAATTTGATTCTAAGTCTAGTTCTAGATTTAGAATCTAACTAGTCTATTTGGTTTAGCCAATCAGAAGTTGTATTACTTTCTAATTTAATTTTTTCTTTTAGAATAACATTGTAAAATGTTTTTAAAAGCAATGAATACGGACCTGGGCAGATTGCGCAAAAGTTGTTGTCTGATCGTAGATTTTACACTTTTCGATATTTTGCGAGACGGTTTTGAAAAAAAGTTATGTAACATCTGAGTAGTATAGGAGGGTAGACCTCGGACAAAACGCGTTTTGTCCGAGGTCTACCCTCCCTGAGTGCCATTTTGTCCGAGGTCTACCCTCCCTGAGTGCCATTTTTGTCCGAGGTCTACCCTCCCGAGCAGAAAAAATGCCGCATCACTGCAATTTTGGCGTGATTCGGTTTCCGCGACATATGAATACAATAATAAATAGTCCGTTACTAGTCTCGGGAGGGTAGACCTCGGACAAAAGTAGTTCCGGCAGTTGGTTCAGGTAGAAACCCTCGTTGGATTTAGTCTTTTTTGGAGGGTTGATCTTTCTCTCTCTATTACCGTCGGACTTAGTCTTTTTTCCACAATTGGATTAAAAAGTAGTTCCGGCTGATGTAAACAAGTAGTTCCGACTGATGTAAACAAACGTAAACAAACGTTTTGATTGGTCGAGACGTTTTCCCGCCAAAATTCGATGGGTTATTTCCCCTTTTCAGCTTGGATCAAGCCAAAGACCCTTGTTGGACTTAGTCTTTTTCACAATTGTATTAAAAAGTAGTTCCGCCTAATGTAAACAAACAGGTTGGTTCAGGCGGAGCCTATTGTTGGACTTAGTCTTTTTTCCACGATATGGTTCCAAAGATAAAAGACTCTTCTATTGGTCTTACCGATATTGAGAATTTGAGAAAGATAGACTTTTCTTGGGGAATGGTTAGCCCTGAAAAGGGCTGTTTTGGAGTTTGTTTTTTCCTCCTCCTCTAATGATAGTATCCAAACTTTGTCTGACAGATAGGACACTCCACGACTCTTCTTCGATCTGCTATTAACCTTCTTATTTTGTTTATTTTATGCATAGGCAAAGTGGAGTCATACATCATGGCTAGTAGAAAGGTTGTCAGATACCATTTTGTCATCGAGAGAAGTAAAAATTGTACACTATAGTCCATTACCATTTCTTTAGCTGTCATCTATTCGGGAACCGAATGATTAATGTACTGGAAATATCATCGTCTTTTATACGGCTGGAGGCGAGTTGACTTACTTATTGACAATTGTTGAAGATAGATTTTTCTTGGGGAATGATTAGTCCTGAAAAGGACTTTTTTTGAAATTGAACTGTCTTTTTTTGTCTTTTTTCTCTATTGAGAACTTTTCTTTGTTTCTTTGGGTATCTTTTTGAGTTTGAGTTTTGGAATCTTTGGGATCTTGAAGTCTTTGAAGTTGTCGATATTTTTCCCATGTTTTCCCAGTCCTATTTTTGACGGTGATACATAGGTGGGATCGTATCGTTGTTTTTTGTGAAGTTGTTCATCATCGTCTTTCTCTATTTCTCGTTTTTTATTTTTTATCTTCTCTTCCTTTGGCTGATGATCTTTCTCTGGTTGTGTTTCCTTTGAGTGTTGCTTTTCCTTCGACTGATTTTCCTTTGACTTCTGATCTTTCTTTTTTACAACTGATACAAGGGAGTCTGTTAGTCTTCGAAGGCTGGTTTTATCAAAGTCGAACTCCACCGGAATCTTCACAATAACAGGCGTAGTTGACTGTCTTTGCTGGCATATTGTCTCGATGTTTCTGTTCAATGTTTTCAACTCCTCTAAAATCTGAGTTATTGTAGCATCTTGTTTTGAGATCATCTGTCGCATCTCTTCCTCGAATTTGTTAACTGGTGCTGCCATTGGCTCAATGAATGTCGAATTCATGGCTGACGCTAGAATATCTCCACTGTTTCCACTCTGTGGCAAGGAGTTGTCTAAGATGTAGTCGGTTAAGTTGTAATCGGCTAAGTTGAGATTCATCTTTCCCGTTAACAGTGTGTTTTTACTCGTACTACTCGAAGATCGAGAGCCGAATGATTGTAGAGAAATATCGTCAACGTTTTATAGGTTGGTAGGGGGATTGACCTACTTTGATACAGAATTAAGAGCACGGACCCGGTCGGAAGCAGTCACGAATGATTATAACACTTACAGAGAGAAATAATAGAAATCTGGGGTACTGGCTAACCGATTGATCTGAGCTCTATTGTGAATGTAACATATCCTATGATTGAACGAAAACAACTGAATTCTAGTCAAGCAGAAATGATAATCTTTCGTTTTTTACATAGTTATACTGCTTACTTGCAAAAGAATGAACTATACTATATTAGAAAATATTATTTGGTATGAGATTTTTCTTAGAGTTATGCAGAATTTTGGTTGACAAAATTTGAAAAGATAGAACTTTTCTTAACGTTTGGTAGTCCTGAAAAGGACTGTTTTTCGAAGATTTGTATTTTTTAACCTCTTCGTCTATCTCTCGCAGCCTCTAACTCATCAAGTAACATAATAAGTAGTGCTAGGTTATGACGTATCTGCCGTCGATGAAACCAATCTTCTAACCAGTTCAGTATCGAATAATATGCCACTGATCCAAACATGAACATACAAAACATTTTTTATTCTCGAGTATTGAGAGGTAAAAATGATTAAATGAGAACTTGACCGGCTTTCTTTATACGTTTTACAGATGAATTGACCTACCTCGACTCTGAAATAACGTTAGCCAATCGTTAGTTTTGTTATATTCTCTTTTGAATAAGTAAAAGATAGATGAAAACAAGTCTATACGTTGTGGTAGGGAATAAGGTTTTCTGATAAAACTTAGTCTTTTTTTGATAAGTTGAAGTAAAATTAACCTTTTCTTAAAATCAGAATTGATTTGGTCTGACAATTTGAAGAGAGATAAAACTTTCTTGGTGTATGTTAGCCCTGAAAAGGGCTGTTTTTCACTATTCTCTGTAATGAAATTAATTTAACTATCGGTTAACTTAATTTCAAAACTAGAGAAAAGATCAAGGACTCTAAACCTCCTCATCTGAATCTTCGGGGAATAGCTCACGCCGAAGTTCATTGATTTCTTCAACTTTGCCTTGGACATACTCATTATACATAATGAGTACTCCTTTGATTGAACAAAGTTGAATTTTCAGATTATATTGCACAGCTCTGCTTTTACACTTATCATATCGTTTTTCTATCCCACTCAGACGAATTTTAAGCAATTCGATCTGTTTGCATCCCTTTCTAAATCGTCGCTCTGCTTCAATCAATTTGAACCGTTTGTCGAGGGTCTTCATTTTTGAGTTCTGAGAGGGAAAAACTGATTAAAAAGAAAAAGAACCCCGTCTTTTATAGGATGGTAGAGGAATTGACCTACTTTGACTCGGAATTAATGTTATCCAATCGTTAGTTTCGTTATATTTCTTAATTCAGAATTGAGTTGAAGTGACAATTTGAAGAAAAGTAGAAAACTTTCTTGCATGTTAGCCCTGAAAAGGGCTGTTTTTATGAAGATTCATTCTTCACTGGTTGCGATCGAGATGTTCTTCTTCTTCTTCAAACTGGACCACGATGAAAGCTTGACAGCAATGATAACACCAAATCACTACACCATAGTCTTCATCATAGTCATAGAATCCCTCATCTGGTTCTGGACAATTGTGCTTTTCTCCAAGATGTTGTAGGATATGAAAGCATTTTCCACACTCTATTGCACATGGTCTATCACACTGTGGACAATAAGGAAAAAATATAAGCATTTTTCTTATTCGTGCTACTCGAGAGAAACGAGAGTCGAATGGTTATAGGAAAAGTTCACTGAATTTTTATAACTTAGTGGAGGGATTGACCTACTTTTTTCTGACTCAGAATTAACGTAGACCAATCGTCAGACTTGTTATATTCTTTTGTAGAAAAGAAATGGCGGGAGTGGGAAAAAACGGTTGATCTTGGCGGGTGGGAAAAACGACGACTCTTCGGATAGGACTTAGTCTTTTTTGAGTCTGATACAATCAATCTTTCGATCTGAGAAATACGTTTGGCTTTGACAATTTGAAGAAGCAGACTTCCTGGGTATTGGTTGGCTCTGAAAAGAGCCCTCAATCCTAAAAAGAAGGAGAGAGTGGTTCTTAAAAAGAACCATTGTTTTTATCCATTATACAGGATATGCCGTGATGACAGAAAGATCTTTATACTTGACTACATCCGGCAACTCAAATCCATCATAGCAGGCGACGACTTTACAAACATACGCCTCTTTACCATCTGCATCTTTTCCGATTTCAACAGGAAATTTCATTTCAAAAATTATCTTGTTGAAACCTTGCAATTTAATACTATCGCTATGTTCTACAGTAGATTTTACCATTTCATAAATTTCTGAAACGGAAAACCTTCTAGAGAACAAACTAGGCTGAGATTCATCCAAGTATCGTTCTGCATCAAAATAATGCTTTCTAATGAAATGCTCATGATTGAAGTACTTCTTATAGCGTAAATATTGCCCGCTATAATAAGATTGAGGCGGTGTGCCAAAACCCTGTCTCACAGACATATCGCTAGGATAAAAAAGATAGAGAAAGAATAAAAGATAGGAAAATTTTTGCCAACATTTTATAGCTTGGTAGGGGGATTGACCTACTTTGATACAGAATTAAGAGCACGAACGGGGGTGAGAGCATGTAGATAGAACATAACGTACTATATGATCTCACATAGAATGTAATGATCTAGCTACATTTTTCTAAGTCTGAACTTTTCTTTATTCAAGTTTTGGGAAGAAAATCAAAACAGACGACCTTTTTTAAAAATCATTTCTTTATTCATTCAAAAGTTCTTAACAATATCATGAAAAAACAGTAACGTTTAAAACAAACCAAATGTTCTAACACTATATTTCATATATACAAAGACAATTTATATACAAAACAATGAAGGTACATTTTTATATACAAAGTATTGACAATGCAGTTCTTATTTACAACAATGACAGAACATTTTTACAATGCAAATTCACAGATACCTCGATTTTTCCACTTGTCTTCATGTTCCACAACAGTTTTGTGCAATTGTTCATTGCCCAAAAACAAACTATATACACTGTCCAATCCACTATATTCACACGTTCCTCTAATTTCAAAGACGTTTTTGAATACTGCTTTTGCCGAAAGAGTTGAAAGTACGATTTTTTCTGTGACATCTCTATCAAATAGGAGATAGCCTTCCATGATATCCACTCCTTCTGCATTATCTCTTGATTTTGTATACCGTAAGTAAAAGTTAAACAGGAGTGATTTCATTTTCAGCATGATCAGATAACTTTCTTCTGGTCTTCCTATGATAATGAATCGCCATCGGCTTGTGGCTTGCAACTTCTTAGCGAAATAGTCACTTTTCCACAAACAAGCTGTCAAATAGCCTTTGATGGTGGTATCGAAGTCTGACTCAGTCACCAACATTGCAATAAAGTCGTGCATGCTATACATTTTGCAGGATGTCTCTCCTTTTGCAACTCCATTGTGCAATTTATCTATCCAAAATTTCACACATCTGAATTTAAGGTTGAATTGTGTTCCTTCATCGAGTGTGTGCAGATGGATGAAATCTCTATAAACTTTTTCACGTAGCTCTATTGGCAAAGGCAGCATTTCACTTGACATGATTTTCACTTTTGATAGAACCGTCTTACTTTGATTGTTCACTGCAAGCCAGTGTAATATGGTGTTGTCCCTTACAGTTATTTATACCCTCAAATCTTATAGGTCATAGAGTGCAGTATCGTTACAATGCAAATTCACAGATACCTCGATTTTTCCACTTGTCTTCATGTTCCACAATAACTTTGTGCAACTGATCATTACCCAAAAACAATGGAAATTTGCTATCCATTTCACTATATTCACGTACTCCACTAAATGGAAAAACATGTTTTGAAATATCTTTTGTCGAAAGAGTTGAATATACGATTTCTTCTGTGACATCTCTATCAAAAAGAATATACCCTTCCATGGTATCCACTATTTCCTCACCATCTTGAATGGATCCTTTTTTGTAGCGTAAGTAAAAGTTAAACAGAACTGATTTCATTTTCAGGACGTTCAGAAAACTTTCTTCTGTTCTTCCTACGATAATGAATTGCCACCGACTTGTGGAATCCATCTGTTTAGCAATATAGTTGTCTTTCAACAAACAAAATGCTAAATAAGCTTTGAGAGGAAAATCAAAATCTGTATCATCCCCTATCATTACAATAAAGCTGTGCATTCTATACAACTTGCACGATCTTTCTCCTTTTGCAACTCCCTTATGCAATTTGTTTATCCAAACTTTCACACAGGCGAATTTAATATCCAACTGTACTTGTTTATCGAGTGTGTGCTGCTGGATAAAATCTCTATAAACTTTTTCGCCTGACATGATTTCTCACTTTTTGATAGTTTTCACTGTTTTTTAAAAAGCGTCTTACTTCGATCGTTCACTTCAAAACAGTGTAACACGATATTGTTTCTTACAGATATTTATACCCTCAAACTTTTATGACCATAGGGAACAGTATCAGTATCGTTTACAATCACTCTTTTGGTGTATACAGAGCGAAAGGTTTTTGTCTGTGGTTCACTGGTCACTGTTCTGTCTTTATGCCTTTTGATTCTACAGTCATACTGAACTTTGATTTCTATTGTACGATCCAAAGCACATTTTGAATAGGTGCCGAAATTTACCATCTGATTTGTATTGTAATCCAAAGTAATTCCCTTGACTTTACATTTGCTTTTTTCTTTTCCATCTTTTGTTCTCATTTTGTAAGCGTAATTCTTGGGGCCTAATCCTCTGAAATGAGTTATTCTACAATCAGGCTCTTCATCGGTCCATTTTCCTAGCCTACTGTTAATGATGGGAGGGTTCCACAATTCAGGATCATGAATGTACATACAACTATCTGTATCGAAATATAGAACTCTATCCCCCAATCTTTCAAGAACGCTGTACAGTTCCAACCTTGCATAAGCTGTTACGTAGGATGCTACAATAACATTGGCTGTTGCATGTGTTTCGACAAAATCCATCTTTTCTTCATAGTTGACTAAAATGAATGGACACTCATTGTCAAAAATTTCCACATGCTTTACCGTATATTTCGGGTCGGTAATCAAGTCAAAATATTTAGATGGTTCTCTGATGTATTTCGTCTTGCTCATGTTTTCACGCTGTGCTAATTTCCCCCAAAGACAGTTCAGCATAATCTTAGCAAACGATCTTTTACCAGGATTTTTTTGAATACATTTGGGTTCGAGACGAATCCCTTCAGCTTCCTCATACTCGCGAATGAATTGATTCTTTTCCGAGTCTGTCTGACACCAACTGGGATATCCACTGGCTTCTTGCTTAATTTTCAAGAAATTATCCACATAGCCTTTAAAGAATTGATCCGAAACAGAGTGGAAATGCCAGATTTCATACACTTGCATTAGCTGATAACCACAGTCGAGAGCTTTGAACAGTTCAAATGTAACCCAAGTTCCAACCAAGGATCTCTCTTCTTTTTTATGGTTACAAACGTTTGAGCTTTCTTGTGCACATTTCATACAGAGTGGAAACATCATCTTGTTGTTACAGTGAACTGGAAGAACAGGATGAAACAAATCAATTGGGGGTAGAACTTTGCATTTAATGAGCCCTTCATACTGACGAATATTCTTCATATCAATACTCTCAGCAGTTAAGATTGTGGGATGACCTACAGGATAGAATTTATGTTTGCAGACGTAAGGATACAGAGAGCAGATATCGATATACTTGATTTCCTTCTCACTGCTTTCCTCAACATCATAAGCAATTTTTATTGCATTGCATCTGCCTCCAGCCAGACCCTCTCTTGGTTCGATGGGGTCACAGTTCGGATATAGACTTTCAATGGTTTTTTTGTACTCTTTGTCCTTCTTCATCTTGGTATCGAATTCATGTTCCCATATGGTCACGATGTTATATCCCATTCTTTTGATGGTTTCTAATCGTTCAATGGTATTGTTGTACAATTCATCCATTGTTTTTCCATTGATGGGATTGATATATTTTCGATCCTTGAAACATGTCTGGCAGCCATGAAATAAATCCCCGAGGAATTCATAGACGGTGTTTGATTGACGGTGAAAACCGTCTACAGTATATCTTCCTATTTGAAATTCACCACCATTTTTACCGTGTTGAATATGAATCCCTTTTTCCCTAGCAATACTTTGAATCCATCGTATTGCTTTCATAGAAAACCGACGTCTGACTGGGTCTTTGCTTGAAATGATGGCTATTTGATTTTTTGGTAAATAATCTTTTCGCCAAATCTTGTTACAGGCGCCGGCGATAGTAAACGCCTCTGTGAATGGACAAATTCCACTCTGTTCGATGAACAACTTTCTGAATTCACCACATCCTCGTCTTAGGATATCAACATCCGATCGACAGTACATCTCCATCTCTTTTTGAAAATTGAATTCCTCACCATTTTGAACTTTGTCATTATACCAGACTATGAATTTCGATCGAGCCTCTTCAGACATTGAATCGGGCTTGTAATAAGACATATCCAAGTATGGCCCAACGTAATCCCAGAATTCGTCTGTATTTGCCCAGTGAGGAAAGTAGCCTTTTTTCATTTCTTGAAGTCCAAATGTAGTCGGAAATTTTGCCAGACCAAAGTTCATAAAACTGAAGGAGTCAATCAAACACACACCATTCAATTCTAACTTCAAAATATTATTCCCATTCATAGTCAGTTCTGGTTCTTTCATCCCAACATTGATAATATGATTGAGAATAAATTGACCATCATAACCTTTGAGATTATGGGCAATAGCTATGATTCCTTTATGATGCTTTGTAAAGAGCCAGCTACAGAATTGACTCAAAGTTTCTTTTCCTTGAAAAATAACTTCTCTTCCTTCTTCGAATTCACTACATGTGGAACAATGAAAATCAAGTGGTTTATCGATACATTCAGCACAGGCTCGGTGTGCAATACAGTAATTAGGAATATGTATCCCTGTATCTTGCTGACATTCAAAATCAAAGAAAATGAACAAAGGTTTTTTGACTACAGAAGAACTCGTCTCATCGTCACTGTCATGCTTCATCTTACTCTGGTAAGGCTGAATAAAACAGCGATGAGAGAAGTCAACTATTTTCTTGCAGAGATGACACTTTTTCTTTCCCTTACAGACATGATTTTTCTTTCTGACAAAAAACTGGCCTCCACATTTTGAACAGAGTTTCACTAATTCACAAATGGTCTTCTTCTCTTTACCTTGAAGTGTTTTGTGTTTTTCCAAGCATTCTGCACTGAAAAAACATCTATGACACTTGGAGCAGACATACTCTTTTGATTTCGATGGACATTTTCCAGTACGAAAGCAACCTTTACAGATCTTTGAGCAAACATGGTCTTCCCGATTCCTGTAACGTATATCACAGAACTCGCAATAATAACCACAATCAAGAAATGATGTAATGGATTTGATGTAGTCATAGTGTTTTTGATGATAGTACAAATGTATGATTTTACTATTATCTTTCACTTTTGGATGTTCAAACACTTTTTCCATTCTCGATTGCTGTTGATGGACTTTAATAACATAGTCTTTTTCATACAAGAAATCTTGAATTTTTTTGTATTCTTCAGGTCCTACAGGTTGTGTTGACGAAACTCCAGCTTCATTCATCAATTTCTCGGCTTCAATCTTTTGAAGCGGTCTGTTTGATCTTTTGATGATATCCCATCTTCGATTCCATTCTTGGGTGTTTTCACGTTCATGGTGATAAATCCCCACAACAACAGCTCTTGCAAAACATAGATGATCTTCATTATTAATTTCAATAATCGATTGTTTCTTCTTTGCGAAAACTTTTGAATCCAATATTTCTGTACCCCTAACTCTTTTACCACTTCCACTTGGGGGTACCGTATGTGTGATATCGAATGTCATGTGACCATCGTTCAAGACGAATTTCTCATTCGACTGTAGAACTTTTTCAATCTCGTCCAATATAGTATGACTCTCCAACTCCTCCACATATAGAAAGGGTATATGAATCCCCATATCCAATGAACGGTGATTGATGGTAATTCTGATCATATCCCTCGATTCAGCCTTTAACTTTTGAACGATTTGTTGGATAACATCGTCGAATAAGGCAGTCAGTTGTTGGGGTTGTAACTCATCGAATTTCTTAAAGCACGCCGCCAGCACACGGGAATCTGTATTGAATTTTCTTGACTTCTTTTTTCCCACTTCTTTTAAGGCGTATAGACTTTTCATATCCAAAGATTTTTTGTCTCCACTTTCTTCTTTCTTGGGTAAAAATAGCCCAGCATGACTTTCTTCTTTCAAAGATTTTTTATCTTCTTTCAAATTTTTTCTCTTTTTGGTTGACGGTGGAAATTTCTCATCGTTTTCTTCTTTCAAAGATTTTTTGACTTCAACATCGTTTTCTTTTTTCAATGGTAAACTTTTTCTCTTTTTGGGTGGAAATTTCTCATCATCGCTTTCACCATTGCTGCTACTATCTGGATAGACTAGGATTCTTTTTCTTTTCTTTGCCGGTAGTAATTTTTTTCTCTTCTTTGACATCGGCTGAATTGTCTCATCGTCACTTGTACTGTCTGAATACGGTACTAACCTTTTAGACATGGTTTTATGACCGATTGCGAGTCAAGTAATGTCCCAGAACTCAAAAAATTCTAGCTTTTTTATATCTTTTTTCAGACCAAGAGTGTATAAAAAGAGGCGTTACGACTGAAATCTTCATCATTCTTCGGAAAGATTTCAAACAGGACAACTGGTAGAAAAATGAGTGGGTTCAAGCTACAAAGTACAACACCAAAGAGAATGTACCTGTATGTTAACCCATACACTCACGACTATGAGATCACCAATATACCGTCAAGATATCAAGTCTACCATACTGGGAACTACGTGGGATCATTTCTATCCCACCAACATTTTGCAGAAAAAGATACCTATCGTATCACCAGAGTCCTGGATCAAGCAACATTCGACAAGCGCTATGGAGTGAGTGATATGACAACGAATATCTGTTTTACATGCAACAGATCAGGACATTGGGCTAGACAATGTCCAGAAAAAGAAAAAATGATGTGGAGATTCGTCTCTGTCTTCGTGGACCCCTACAGTCACGATGTTAAAATTTCGCCAACAATGGAAACCGGGAGAGAATTCCAACATATGAAATACGTTGGGGCTCTATTATCCTATAAAGTAGACGAGAATAAATGGAAGACAAAATCGTCACAGACTACAACTTCATTGATAGGAAATCAGATCGAGCAGGAGATCGAAAATATGGAGCATGATAACACAGAAATCAACGACACAGAAATCTGTAGAATTCAAGTAGAAATACATGATAAGCCGCAACAAAGTTCGCAAAAAAATAAACTTTCTTCAGAGGATACTCTTATACTCGATCAAAACAATGAACCCTCTTCGCTGTCTGGAGAGGAGCAAAACAACGAACAGATATCTCAGAAATCTTCAGGATCTGAAGAAAAGAAAATCAACGAGAAAAGAGAAAAGAAAAAGAAGAACTGTTTCTTCTGCAAAACAAAAAAACATGGCGCAAAAATCTGTCCAGATATTGTGTTGAAAAATAACAATGACGAACACAATAATGGAAACAGTAAGAGGAAACGCAAGAGTGAATGTGAGCCTGACATCCCGAAGAAAAAAAGAAAAACGTGTCTGTAAAAATGTGCTAACATTTTCAAAGAACTGTTTCAAAGAACTGTTTTCAAAAAAAGATTCAAATATTTCTACAGTTCAATGTTTCATTGTATATATTTTACCAGTTTATTGTTTTAAATAAAAATTTCATTGTAATGATTATTGTACAAAAGTTTTAAATAAAAAAGTTTTAAATAAAAGATATAAAAACATATAGGACTTGACTTTTTTTGTTTTTGACAATTTGAAGAAAGTAAAACTTTCTTGGTATTGGGTAGTCCTGAAAAGGACTTTTTTTAAAATTAAAGAGAACGTATTCTTCACCATTTCAATGAAGGATACATTCTCATTAATTTATTCTGCCAACCGCGATGCTCTGTTGGCGGTATCAGTTCTGATAAGTCCGGGTAAATATTACCCATCTTGACGATTGGGGTACGAGTATAAAACTCATACCCTCGTCTTGCGAAGAACTCCCGAAGAGCTTTATGCTTTAGGCTCTTCCTTTCTTCTGCCTCGTCTTCTTTCTTTTCCATGGCCTCTTGCTCCCATTTTTCTTTCATTTCTTTCATTTCTTTCTTATTCTTCTTGCTGGCAAACAGCCCACAGCAGAATTTTGATAACTTCATCGTGAAATGAGTTAATACAAGAATAAAAATGCTGGCTCTTTTATAGCTTGACAGAGGGATTGACCTACTTCACGTTAGAATTAAAAGCGCGAACGTGGGCGAGAGCATGTAGATAGAACATAATGTACTATATGATCTATCTACAATGTCTAAGAGTATCAGTTCCAAAAAAATGTAACGAAACTAACGATTGGTTAACGTTAATTCCAAGTCAAAGTAGGTCAATCCCTCTGCCAAGCTATAAAATCAGTGAACTTCTTCTATAGTCATTCGACTCTCGTTCTCTCGAGTAAGACGAATAAATCATAAAGTAACCAAAGCGAAAAAAGAATTCAAAATATGGAACAGATAAACCATCAAATAATTGATGCTCTCCAAGACTATTTAAATGCTGGTGAAGATCTGTTGGTATTAAGAAGACAACTCATAGCAGTTCAAAGACATCTAGAGCAGATAACACAGCCATACAGAGAGCTCGGAGAAAAATTACTTGAGCTGTTTATGCAGACAACAACTCCAGAGCTCATATTAGTTGACGTTGAACTCGGGAGAAAGATCACCACGAAGGATGGTACAATGACAATCACAAGAAGAACTGGAAGTTGTCCCATCTGTCATGCAAATTTTGGTTGCTGTCATTAGACGAGGAAAAAAGACAGTCTAATCTCCAAAAACAGTCCTTTTCAGGACTAACCAAAACCTTAAAAAATCTATCTTTAACAATTGTCAATTTTGTAGATGTGTTGTTGTACTTTTTTTGCAGAGAGAAAAACTTTTTATCGATAGAAAAAATTTTTCAAATAAAAAATCTTGCAGAGAAAAAAATTTTTCAAAAAAATCTTACAGAGAAAATTTTAGCGATAGAAAAATTTTTACGCTTAAAAATTTCGGATAAAAATTTTCGGATAAAAATTTTTACAATTTTAAAAAAGATTTGCAGATTAAAAACTAGGGACGAATGAAACTAGGGACGAATAAAACCTAAGGTTGGGTAAGTCTAGACGAAGTGATTTCCGGGAAATGTCGGAAAAAACCCACACTCAGATCATATAGTTAGGTAATGTCTAAAGATCATATTGCTAGGAGCCAAAGAAAAGACTAAGTCCAACGGTTGTAGAGAAAGATAGACGAGCAAAGACGGAAAAAGCCTAAGTCCAACGATGATCTCTGGCTGAACCAAGCTGAGGAGGGGAAAATAACCCATATTGTGGTGAAAAAAGACTAAGTCAAACGTTGATAGAGAAAGGATAAGACGAACAAAGACGGAGAAAAAAGACTAAGTCCGACGATGACAGAGAAAAAGCCTAAGTCCAACACGGTGATAGAGAAACAACAGCTCTCAGCCGAACAAAGACGGAAAAAAGACTAAGTCCAACGATGCTCTCTGCCTGGCCCAGCGTAAGTAGAGAATATAATCCATATCGTGGAAAAAAGACTAAGTCCAACAATAGGCTCCGCCTGAACCAACCTGTTTGTTTACATTAGGCGGAACTACTTTTTAATACAATTGTGAAAAAGACTAAGTCCAACAAGGGTCTTTGGCTTGATCCAAGCTGAAAAGGGGAAATAACCCATCGAATTTTGGCGGGAAAACGTCTCGACCAATCAAAACGTTTGTTTACGTTTGTTTACATCAGTCGGAACTACTTGTTTACATCAGCCGGAACTACTTTTTAATCCAATTGTGGAAAAAAGACTAAGTCCGACGGTAATAGAGAGAGAAAGATCAACCCTCCAAAAAAGACTAAGTCCAACGAGGGTTTCTACCTGAACCAACTGCCGGAACTACTTTTGTCCGAGGTCTACCCTCCCGAGACTAGTAACGGACTATTTATTATTGTATTCATATGTCGCGGAAACCGAATCACGCCAAAATTGCAGTGATGCGGCATTTTTTCTGCTCGGGAGGGTAGACCTCGGACAAAAATGGCACTCAGGGAGGGTAGACCTCGGACAAAATGGCACTCAGGGAGGGTAGACCTCGGACAAAACGCGTTTTGTCCGAGGTCTACCCTCCTATACTACTCATCTGGGCCGAATTTATTACCTGAACATTTCCTTTATATTTCTTGTCTGAAAGGGTTACAGACAGAAAGAAAACTAATAACGAGAATTCAAAGTGGAATAATTGACATATAAGTGGAATGATTGACATATAAGTGGAATAATTGACATATAAGTGGAATGATTCCTATATAAGTGGAATAATTGATATAATTTTACAGGAATGTGAGGATGTACTTAACAGCAAATTTTAAGACCTGTCTCAATTGAAAGTGTTTGCAGATGACTAATCAAATGCAGTCTAAGTAGCTAATAGAAAACCCGATATAGGACATAGCCCTTATGGTGCCACATATCACTTATGCATAAACTACCTTGCTTAACAAATCACACACCCCTTATAAATTTTATGTAACATTATGCTGCTCATAAAATTAACACACCCTCCCCCTTATCTCATTCACTCCCTTATCTCATTCACTCCCTTATCACACCCTCCCCCTTATCACATCTCCCTTTCATTCCCCAGCAAAATCATAAAATAAAGAACCTCTTAATTAATAATTCTACTTTAAATTCAATTTTTTACATCTCACCCCCCATTTAAAAAAATCCCCCCAACGCAACCGCAAGCCTTTATTTAAGATAGTGTGTCACTTAAGATAAAAATTTAAAAAAAATTTAAAAAAATAATTAAAAAAATTTTACCCCCAACGCAATGGCTTGCCATCACACATGATAATAATTTTAATAGCTTGCCATTCATCTAAGATAGTGAATAAGTTATATATTTACTTCACAAGTAAGTATATAGTAACAAAATAAATAAAACCTACAAACAAAAACAATAATTTACCAAGTAAAAAAACCCATAATTATAGATATAGGAACCCAGATGTTGAGAGTAAAGGGTGGCCGACAATGATGTTGTTTATCGGCTAGTTTATTTTTAAGAAAAATTTTAATAAAATCAATTTTTAAAAAATTAAAAAAATAAAAAAATGAAAATTTTTATTAAAAACTATAAAATGTTGTAGTAAGATGAATGTGCTAAATAAACTTACTAAGAAAGAAAAGAAAACATTAAATAGATGCTTAAAAGATAGAGCATATCAATTTATGAATGATAATCATATTCCTAATGAGAAAATTGTTAATATATTTTTTATTACCCCATTAAATGACACTAGGCATGTAAAAAGAGTAGATGCTGCTTTAATGTATTTTATAAGCAAAGAAAAAATTAAAAATAATAATTTTACTGTTGGTGTTTGTTGTATAACTAAACTTATTTCCCCTGGTGATGAAATAAAAGTTTTTTATGAAATAAAAATTTCTGGTGAGGCTTATAAATTTGAATTTTTAAGATACACATTTTTTATATCAAAAACAGAAGATAAAAATTTTTTTTTAACTCTTAAATTTAAAGATGGTAACTTTGAAGAAGATGAGCCAAAGAATATTAACAATGGTAAAATATTTGTGCCATATAAATGTGTTATATGTTATGAGAATAAACCAAATATTCACTATGTAGATTGTGGTCATCTTTGTGTGTGTGAATCATGTGATGAAGCTTTAACATCTACTGTTTGCCCATTGTGTAAAACAGAAAATAATATTAAGAGAAAAATTTAAATATTTAACCTTTTTTACTAGGTTAAATATTTAATATATTTTTGGTCTTGCCCCCTGTGCTTCATACAAATTTCTTTCTTCTTCACTTAATTCCGGTATTCTATAATGCCCTTTTGCTAAAGTATCATGACTTCCATCCAAAAGTAAGCATCTTTTATTATCATTAAAACTTAATGCTCTTTTATTTATTTGTATTGTGTTTAATTCATGAAGATAACTTCTTATACCACCCATATTTGTATAATAATCTTTTCCTGTATCTAAACAATCCTTATAAGTTTTAAATTTCATTTCTTTATCTACAACAGACCCTTTTATTCCCTTGCATCTTTTTATCTCTGATTTATCTTCTTCGTAAATAAATTTACCATCCTTGTCTAAAATTGCATTTTTGTTTGTCTTTTCTCTTTTTAAAGCTAGTTTCTTACAACAATACGTCTTGGCACCCGTACAAACAAATTCTGTCATAATATCCCCTTTTAGTTCACCTTTAAACATGCCTAACACATTTCTATTTTTTTCACTGTGCATTGGATGATTAGGTGGATATTCACTAAAATCAAACATGGTATCTGGCACTTCTTTTAAATCTTCATAAAGGTCTTCTGTTTCTATCTCTAGTATAAAACTATCTGTATCCGTGTAACACATTCTCACTTTATCTCCATATTTTTTCACAAAATACTCATAATAGTCTAAATACATTGTTGTTTTACTAATATCAAGTATGCTTACTCCTAAATAAATTGGCTTATCATATTTTAACTCCGTTTTTTTCATGTGTACCGCAACTAAATTTTCATCAAATATAGTATAATCATGAAAGTTATGTTTCTTTGTTAACTTTTTAAAACGTTCACAATTATCACCATTAACTAATTCAATATTTACTCTGTTTCTTATGTTTTCCATTGTCTTACCAAACACGGCGTTCATCATTAACTTCCATAATTTTTCTAAAAAATTATTACCAGCTATTTTTGCTTTTGTTCTTAATTCAACGCACTTATCAATATATTTTTTTATGTTTATGCTTTCTTTAAACTTTAATCCACAATGTATTTTTTTTATCTTTAACCCTAAACGTAAGCAAGTTTTTAAAGCTTCATAATGAAGAGCATATTTTTCTTTATCATATAAGTTAGGAATTAATTTTTCCACCTTATCAACTTGTACTCTTTCTGGTGCAAGAGGAATATCACTATGCTTATCATGTAATTCCTTTGGATACTCTAAATCAACTTCTAAAAAGCATGGATAATTTTCCCAGTTATTTAATTCCTCTTCTGTCAACCATTCAAAATTATCAACAGGCAAAGGTTTAGACATAGCCCAAGGATAAAGACTGTTCTTATCAATATAAATCAAATACTTTGAAGGTTTATTTGGATCATACAACTTACCCATGTATTTATTATTTGCCTTTGCATATCTTTTACTACCCATGCTTACACCACCTCTTTTAATTTTTTCAGTAAATAATAGATAATCTGGGTCTGTGTATAGTTTTAGTTCTATCCCACTTTCTTTTAACATTGCGTCATATCCATATCCAGGCAAAGTATAGTACCAAGCTGGGTCCAAACCAAATTCTTTAAGAGAAGATAATCTAAAGTTTTCTATAACATCAGCTAATAGTAAAACATCTACTTCATTGTATAACCCTAAATAATCCCTTATATTTTTACATTCAAATGCATGAAATACCTTTAAAGCATGTTCATAATCTTTATCACTAATATGTTCATTGTTTAAACTTGAATAAAATGCTTCTTTAAGTGGTAATTGTGTTTCTTCCAATTTATCAAAAGAATCCAACCATTCATATGGGAAAACTCCCTTTCTTTTTAATAATTTTACTTGTTCTTCTGTGTATTTTTTTTTTTAAATATAAAAAATTTAAATTTTTAAATTCATTATCTTCTAAATTTTCTGTAAGTTTATGTAAACTACTTGGTAAAAATTTAAAACTATCTAAAAATCTTAATTTAATAAAACTTTTCTTTCCTACCATGATATACTTAGTAAAACTTATATATTTTTCTTCTGTGTTTGGTAAACAATCAATTCTTCCACTTTTTCTACCAAGATATTTAATAAAAATATGTGCATCATAACCAGCTAAATTATGAAAAAAGACAGGTATAAAATTTGGAATTTTTGCTTTAAGATTGCATTCATTATGAGCGGCACCACGATAATTACCAGTAAAATGACAATGGTCAACTACCTTTTTATTATTTTCTTCTTTAAATTCACCACCACATATCCAACATTCTTTTTCATTTTCATGTCTTTCCTTTTCTTCTTTTGTTAAAATAACTTTAACTGATGTTTTATAATACTCATGATAAAGTTGTTTTGCGTCCTTAGTTAATGAATCAATAAAATGTTTTTCTGCATCTTTACCTACAAATCCTCTTAATATCGGCTTAAAAAAATTACTATCAAAACTACAAATTAAGTTATTGTAACTAACTGGTATATGCTTTTGTGTTTTAAGTGTATTATCATTTTTTCCCTTGTTATCTATTGGCTCTAAAATACACTCAAAATCAGCTATTACAATAAATGGAACCATTATTTTCCTACAATAATTTTCAAACTTAATTGTTAGTTTGTCTTTCTTATTTTCTGGATCAGGCATTCTTAAATTAACTCCATCATAATTTTCACAGCGTTCCATATGCTTATCTAAAAGTTTTTTACTTCCAAAATGGCAATTACAAATCATACAATATTCTATATTACCATTATCACTTGCTACTTGTTCTCTCATTAAACCCCTAAAATTTTTTATTAAAACATAATGTGTTTTTTCGTCATCTTCAATATAAAGTAAATTAACATGATTTTCTTTTAAGGTTTTTATTGTTCTAATTCGATTAATTTTTTTCTTTTTATTATAACCATAAACATTAACACTTATATTTTTATTTAGTCTTTCAAACTTATCAATATCATGTAAGGATACCGGATAATTTATTCCTTTCATATTTAAGCTATTTTCCTTTGATTTTAAATCATTATCAACTCTTTCAGGATGATTATCTGTTTTATTTAAATCTCTTAAGATACACCATAAAAAGCACTTATCATCCTTATTTTTTATATTAATACAAACCTTTTTGTTTGCTAACCAATCTGGTAATGGCAACCATCCTCCTGCTCTTAATGGTTCATAAATAACAGAATGTAACTTCAAATGAACCACACTATCAAAGTACCACCCACTTCCATTTGTAATAAAACTAACAAAGTTTTCTAGAATTCTTTCCATCATAGTATAGTATAATTCTATTGCATTAGTTCCTTCTAAATTAATCTCATAACCTGTTTCATATCCACTATGTCTTTTTTTCCCAGAAGAAAAATTAGCTTCTACCCTTTGTTCATTTTCACCCTCTCCTCTTTTCATAATACATTGAAGATTTGTTTTTATTTTTGTTCCACGGATTCTCTTTATAATTTTAACAATTGTTGGTTGTATTAACTCTAAAAACTCTTGTGGTGTAGCAACAGGTATTCCTTTTATTTTATATTGTTTTGCATAATCTTTTAATGAAGAAGCGCCTTCTTCTACTTTTATTTGGTCTGCTTTACTATAAATATCTTTTATTCTCTTTTTAAGGGCTTCAACTTCAGGTCTAATACTAGGTAACCTAACATTTTCTAAACTTCTTAACAAATCACTAACTGAAGTAGTTGTTGGTGAAGGTGTTCTTTGCCTTGTTGGTTGGGCAATTGTTGGTATTAAAACAGGGTCACCAGTGGTTCCCAGGTCTCTATCTAATAATGAAGGACCAGTATTGATTAAAAGAGTAATTAATTCATTACGTCTTAGTCTTGAATATCTTCTTAATCCCCTTTCCCTTGCTAAGTTTTTTAACCCCCTTACTGTATATCTATCAAATTGTTGTTCCATATTTTTAATATAAAATTAATAAAATTAAGTCAAAAAATTTTATTATTTTCTTAAAAATAATAAAATTAGTGAATGTCAATCCTATATTTATCTTTCCATACTCTTCCATTCCAGTTTTCAATTGTTTGTGGGCAACGTTCTAAAAACTTCCCTGCTTTGAAAATAGACGGAAATTCATGAACTTCTTCTGATTTAACATCCTTTAAAGTAACTCTCCTTGGATTTTTTGAAATATCTTTTAGCCTATCATAATTAGGAATTTTTTTTTAATTTTTTTTATTTTCTTCTTCTGGATAAAGTCCATGTTCCTTTAAAACATCAATAAACTTTTTCTTGTCCCAATAAGAAAAAAATTTAATTTCATTTTCTTTTAATATTTTTTTCATATCTTCAATCTTTAGCATTTTTTTAAATACAAAAATTACTTAATACACTACGCTCATTTTATTACCATCACTCTGGAAGTTAATTAACCTATCACTAAGTAAAACAGCATATGCCACAGCATTTGCAGGGGCATTTCTACTAAAAGTTGCTTTAACGTGGATATCAGTTACACTATACTTTAACCTTTCACTTTGTTTTGACATGTCAAAAACAAACAAAGGATAAAGGGTTTTAAAATCTGAAGGAGTAATATTAGCAGAAGCAGCTTCACCATATATTCTACTAAACTGATTTGCAGTAAAATTTATATCATGTTCATTTATTGGATATTTTTTTGAACCTAGCTTTACATAAATATTTTTTACGTTAAAGTTATCAAATGTAGCTGGGTTATGTTCCTGGCTATTATTTCTTCCATCTTGAAAACCAACACTTAAAAAACGTGGTACTTCAGGAGATGATTTAGAAGATAGTCTCCAAGTAAAACCAGTTGTTGGTGAAACAGCAATGGAGTCGCTTTGTATCATTCTATAACCAACTGGAAATTTTTCTTTTTTCTCAATAAATTTATAAAGTTCTAGCTTATTTCCATCTTCCGGTACAACATGTGGCATAAACCAAGATACTTTAAGTAAATTAACTCTACCATCATCGACACCACCAGCTCTATAAATTGCTTCATCATCATCGCCTCTTGTTAAGGTTAAAGTTTGTTTCATGCCATATAAAATTTTGTTATAATCTTCACAAAAACCAAATATGTGTTTCAATGGGATTCTAAAACTAAATGTTCCAACTGGATTTGAACTAAAAATATAATCCCTTCTTATCTTAAAACCTATATTATTAACAGCATCAGCAGTTGTAGTGGTATCTTTATACCACAACTGGTTTAGTCCTTGTGATTTAGAAAAGTCATCTGGGTATTTTAGCAACCCAAGCATTGTTGTAGTTTCACCAGGGTAATTAATGGATTCTATCTCTTGGCCACTAAGTTGATATCTGATATTTTTAAACAGAAACATTATGCCGTTATTTATTAAGGTAACAACATTAGCTGCACCATAAACGGTACCATCATTTTTTACTAATTCACCTACAAATTGTAAATATGATTCTGAAGGATGATAAAAAATATCTTGGGTTTCAATATCAATCCTAATATTTCCTCCTGGGTTGTTTAGGTTAGTTCCTAAAATAGGAAGATACTCATGGTATTCATATTCACTAATACTATCATCATGCAAAATTGGTGCTTTGATGTTTAAAATATCCATTTTTATTATATGCAATTATAATTTTTAAATCAAATTATAATTGTGTCTCAACTTAAGTTATTTTTACTCCGGAACCCTTTTTAATTATTTTCTTAACTAAATCTTGAATTGCTATGGAACTACCATCTATTAAAGCGTTAATATTTTGTGATGTAGGTTGAATTGCTGTAGTAGGCTGTGTATATTTTTCTAAAATCTTTTTAGATTTTGGGGTTAAAGCCTTTTGAACCAACTTCTTACCTGCATCAACCGCAGCTGTTTTACCTATCTCTAACGCTTTTTTTGCTCCTTCCTTTGCCACACTTTTACCAACATCAACTGCAGAAGATGCAATTTGTTTAGCTGCACTGCTAGTAAAAAGCCTTGTAAGAAAATTAGTTATGGTATCAAATATTCCTGCTCCACCATAAGCATAACTTCTTTTAAATCCTCTCTTTTGTGATGGAATCATTTTATAGTATTGACATTAATTTTTTATAAGTTTTTGTATTTAATACATGCTGCCTTTTTAATTCATCACAAATACTTACCAACTCATTTCTTACACCTGTATTACCAGCTTTTTTACTTGCCATTAAAAGGTCAAGTCTTTTTAATAGTGCATTAGGGTCAGATGGGATAAAGGTAATTCCTTTTCCAAGGACTGAGTCATTCCAAATGTGCCTAAGCATATTATTCCACTTGTATGCTTTACTGCTTTTTGGGAACTTACTTTTTTTGTCATTATTTCGATGAAGAGTGCCGGATTTTAACATTATCTCCTTATAATTTTCAAAATCCTCATCATCATATTTATCTTTGTCCGGTTTTTTAGCTACAATTAACTCCCACAGACCAGGCGTACCTTCATAAGTTTTATTTGCAAATAAAAGGTCATTTCCTAAAATTTCAGCTTCCTCACTTCCAATATAAAATTTACCTTTTTTATCATATATCCCATACGTTGTATCAGCTTCACCTGCATTAGTAAATCTTCTTAGTTGCTTTGCAGCATATGGTCTAATAAGTAAAAATGGGTCGTCGTCGTCTTCTATCTGTTCCTTATACCAAAAAATTTTTTCTATTTCTTCATCAGTTAATCCTGGTTCTTTTTCATAAGCTTTTATAGAAGGAAAGGCTGGAAACTTAATAGCCTGTGGCAATTGCTGAATCCCCTCTTTAATAGGTTTAAGCCCTTCTGTAATCTCTTTTGTTGCAGCTTTTTGTGTTTCTGTAATAGGTTTAAAAAACTTTGAAAGGTCTGTTTGTAATTCAATGTCACCAGTTTTTTCTGTAAGTAGATTATCACGTATTCTTTTCTTTGTTGCAAGATAATCTTTTACTGTTTGTTCTCTTTTTAAAGGGTCTTTTATCTTTAAAAATGACATATTTGTTTAATTAAAAAAAATTTTTAATTAGGTATTATCTATCTCACACATACAAGAGAATTTAAACTTAGGTGGTTTAATCTTTAGTATGGGAGGGAACCTCCCTGTCTTTTTTCCACCAATCTCCGAAACTCCTCCCGTGCTTCCTGTTTCCCCCACTCTATTAAGCTCTCCTTTTCCTCTAATTTGCTTTTTTTATTTGACTTATTCCTTATGTCTTCCTTCATCTTTTTATATTTTTCCAATTCTTGAACAATTAAGGTAAATTCAGAATGGTCAATTTCATTATCACTAATTGCCTTTGATATGTGTGTGCCAAGTGTGTTTAACTTTGAATCAGCTAGCATTTTAATTTGGAGATGTTTTTCAGATTTTGTTCTTGTTCTTCTAACAACAAATTTACTAACCAAAGCACCCAATCCAGAAACTAATGCCGTTGCTTCTAAGGCTACCGTTATTGGTATCGCCACGATGGTACTTAATAGGGCTATTCCACCTGCTCCTGACGCTAGAGTAAATACTGTTAAACCTGATTCAACATTATCCACTGTCTTACTAATTTTTAAATATTTTTTATTAAGTCCTTCTCTTTGTTTTACTTCTTTTTCCAAAAAATCTTGAATATCAGATATCTTCTTTAGTCTAAAATTTTGACCATTATCTCCTACATTAATATCTGGAGCACTTGGAATATTCCGAGCTTCTGGTAAACTCGGGTAAATCTTCTCTTTGAGTTCCATTTTATTAATTACAAGTTATTTTTTAAACAGAGTAGTAAAGACGGCACAAAAAAGTATTTTTATCAATTTTAATTGATTTATTCGAATTGTTTGATATTGTTGTTACAATATCATCAATTTCTTCTAATATTACTTCATTTGTTAAGCTTATCTCTTTTAGTTTTAATTCTTCAGATAAAGAAATTAAAACGACGCCCCTACTCATTAAGAAACCAAAGCCTAATGCTATTGTTTTTGTTTCACCTGGTCTTAACGTTATTTCTTTTTGAACAAAAATATCCCAGGTAACACTATTTATTTTTTTAGGCATATATGTCATTTCTGCTGGCTTCCAAAAAATAGTTTTTGGTTGTGTTATTTTTGGCTTCACTCCAAATTTGTAAACATTCATATTTTTTAATTTATAAAATAGCGCCTAATAGAGGGCCTATTAAAGGAATTTTAGAAAAAGGGCTATTTGGACCTAAAATAAGTCCTTTTCCATCATAAAATTTACCTCCTTGTTTTAAGAACAAGCCATCACCAACTGAACTTAATCCTTTACCTTTAGCTGGCCTAAGATATAAACCTTCTCCATCTGTTTCTACTTGACAAACATGTCCTCCCTTTTTAAGGAAAAGACCATTACCCATTGCCTTTTGTACACCTGAAGAGGCAAGCCCTGATAATGCACCAACTCCTAATGCTGGCAATACAGTCCTTGCTAATGCTGGTAACGCTGCTGATGCAAGGCCAGCCAACATACCAAGAAAACCACCTTCTATTTTCATGTTGTGCTTAAGCTGTCTTTTTGACATGCTTAAAGTTACGCCTTTTCCTTTTTCATTAGCTTGTGTAAGTTTCTTTACTTGTGATTTTGTTAATGCTATTAAATCATTTCCATGCAAATCACCATGACCTAAACGAATGTTTATTGGTCTTTCTGCTTTAATGGCACGCCTAATTTTTGTTTTTTGTCCTTCTGAAACATTTACTTTTGCGTTAATGTAATCTGTCATTTTATATTAATACAAATAATGTATTAATATATTTATCTAGCCTCTCGAATATGAAATCTAATTGTTAAATTTTCACCTCTAAGATTTAGTAATGTTCCATCTTGGTCAGTAATTGAAACATTTAGGTTATGAATTTCATTTAATGTTAATGGGAGATAAACTAAATTTACTGGATTTTCTATTATTTTATACCCTGGTGACACATTTGGAAAAAAACTATAAATTGTATTTCTTTGTGAACCATTAACATAACTTCCTGAAATTAAATCAATATTAACTAACAAACTATTAAAACTAAGAATATTTACAACATTTTCCGATTCATGAAAACCTTGTACATATTTTGCCCGAGTAAATCCTAAAACTTTTGCAATAGAATTTTGTTGATTAAAATCCACTTGATAACCATTTTCAAGAGTAAGAACAGACTTTAAAGTATTAGTGTTTGCAGAAATATTAATAAAATATTCTTCATTTACAGCGTCATAATGGCCTTTTTTCCTCATTTCTTGTTGAATAAAATCATTAATATCAACTAAATCATAACTTCCTTCTGGTATTTTTATTTTTACCCATGAAGCAGCATTGTCTGGTGAATAAACAAAAGTGTCATTGCTTTTATCAATATTTGGAAATGAATAATATGTTTCAAGATTTACTAACGCTATTTCATATTCTTTATCCTTTTCTAATTTAAGTGGGGGGTTAAATCTTGTTCCAAAATTTGTTTTGTTGTCACTTACGATAATTTGAAATGAAGTTTTATGGTCAGTGTTTTTTACTATTTTTTCAAGTAGTTCTTCCATTTTTTAAATATATATCTTTTTATAAAGATATATTTTTTAGTTTTTAGGTTTTTTATTAAATTTAACAAACCCTGGATTATTAGTTCCAAATGAAAATAACGTTGAAATATAAATTTTTCCAAGTTTATTTGCCATATCAATTATTTTTTTTCTTTGTCTTAAATGTCTTACATTAGTTTTATCTTCTTCTTCTTTCTCAAAAAATGATATTAAACGTTTTAAATGATTATACTCTTTATTTATATAATCTTGAATAAAAAATATATATTTATTTTTCTCATCAAGTCCAACAAAACTTTTTGAGTAAGAATTAAATGTACTTCTTAAACCTAACATAAAAGTAATTTTTTTTAAATCTTTTACACTACATAATTCATCAATTCGTTTTAATAAATTATCTTCAACAAGTATTCTTACTTCATCTTTTATCAATTGTATATTATCTTTGCTAAATGAATCTATATTTTTTGTGCTAAGTAGGTTTTTATTATGTGTTATATCAAAACTATTTCTTGCCATTTTTCCTACATCATCCTTTACAAAATTAAAAAAAATTCAAATTTAAAAAAAAATTTAATTTTAAAAAAAAATTAATTTTGTGGTATGTAAAATTCATCAAAACCATTTCTATATTTACCATTGTTTTTGTTGTTTGTTAAGTCTAAAACAACAAAACCATGAGGTTTTTCCCAACATTTTTTACAAAAATTAATAAACTCCTTTTTTAGCATATCATCCCCTACATGGTCACTATAAATATGATTAAGATTTTTTAAGTCTTGTCTGAACAAACAAATAAAATTAGCATTTTCTCTAATAGTTTGACGTGGTAACCTACAATAATTTTGCGATAGATAAAAACAATCTGCGTTACTATGTCTACCACGAACATAATAATTTTCACATTTGTTTTGTTTTTCTAAAAGTAAATCATCAAAAATCATTAAGTTTTTGTTTTGTCCATTTTAATTTCTTGGGTCAGGTACATCACAAGCATTTTCAAAAAATTCACAATTAATATCAGATTTTTTTTTAATTGATTTACTACACTCTTCAACTAATACTACAGGTGATACGTCATGATTTTGAGCTTCATCTTTAAGTGAAAACAATTTTAGTATGTATTCTTTTGGTATTTTTTCTTCAAAGGCTTTTTTAAGTATACGGTATTCTGGCTGAAACAAACTTTTACCAAAAACACACAAGTTATCATAGTCCAACCAACCAGGTCTTAACAAAAAGTTAAGTAAAAGTGTTGTTTTACCACATCCTGATTTACCTACTATTAAACCTCTAATACCTTTTGGTAAAAGGGGGTGATTGTGTCTTTTTCTCAAGTTTTCATTCCATGATAAACTAGCGATGTCCATATTTTAAATTAAAAAATTTTATTTAATATATAAAAATGTATTGCGTTAAGTGCAAAAAGAAAACTGAAACAACTGATTTTGAATGTGTGGTAAGTAAAAATGGAAGAAATATGAAACGGGGTAAGTGTGTTGAATGTGGTACCGTTAAAACACAATTTATTAAACAAGAAGGTGGTTCATTGTTAAATAAGGTTATCAATAACTTACCTGTTGAAATGCACTTACCTGGCCATAATTTTACTGGTCCTGGTACTAAGTTAAAGAAAAGATTAAATCCTGATTTAACTCCTAAAGAATGGTCAAAGCCTGTAAATCGTGTTGATAAAGCAGCATATCATCATGATTTATGTTATCTTAAACATGATGATACAAAAACAAGAAATGCTGTTTGTGATAAAAATATGCTTAAAGAGTTAAAGGGTATCTATAATCCATCAATTAAGGAAAGAATGGAAAGAGGATTAGTTTCTTCATTAATAGGAACAAAGAAAAGATTTGGTATGGGAATTAAAAAAAAAAAAATGGCCAAAACAAAATATTAGCAGAAGAATTACATAAACCTGTAAAAAGAAAATTTAAGAAAAGGAGAGTTAGAGTAAATGGTATCGATAGGATATGGGCTGCAGATTTAGTAGATATGCAAGCATTTTCTAAACTTAATCGTGGTGTAAAATTTCTTCTTGCTGTCATAGACATCTTTTCAAAATATGGGTGGCTGATCCCCTTAAAAGATAAAACAGGAAAATCTGTTTCTGTTGCATTGAAGAGTATTTTTAAGGAAAGAAAACCCGAAAAAATGTGGGTGGATAAAGGTAAAGAGTTTTATAACAAAGATGTTAAAGACTTGGTTGAATTATATTCCACTGAAAACGAGGAAAAATCAAGCGTTGTTGAAAGATGGATTAGAACAATGAAAGAAAAAATGTGGAAGTATTTCTCTGCTCACTCAACAAATGTTTATATTGATGTGTTACCAAATCTTGTTAAGGAATACAATAACACAAAGCATTCTTCTATCAAGATGACACCGGTTGAAGCAAGTAAGAAAAAGAATGAGAATAAAGTTTGGATAACATTATATCCTGATTATAATCAAGTAAGAGAGGATGTTAAACCTAAATTTTCTGTTGGAGATAAAGTAAGGATAAGTAAAAAGAAAAAGACTTTTGAAAAAGGTTATACCACAAGATGGACTGAAGAGGTTTTTACAGTTTCAGAAGTAAAACATACATCACCTATAACATATAAAATAGAAGATTTAAATGGAGAAGAAATAAAAGGTAGCTTTTATGAACCTGAACTACAAAAAACAAGACAAGAGGTGTATAGGATAGAAAAGGTTATTAAAAAGGGAAAAAAGAAATCTCTCGTAAAGTGGAAAGGTTATTCAGATGAGTTTAATTCATGGATTGATAATAGTGCTATTGAAAATATTTAAATATAAAAAATGCATGATATTTTAATTCATAATATAACTTTAAAAAATAAACCTTTAAGTAATTTTGAACTAGAGGATGCTTCAAAAAAATTAAAATTAAAAAATTTTAGAGGAATATTTTTACGTGATGCTTTACCAAAAAAAGTAAGAAATAAAGAATGTGGAATATTAAATCTTGATGACATAGGTGGGCCTGGTACACATTGGGTAGCATGGTTTAAAGATGGTAAAACTAAAATCTATTTTGATAGTTATGGTATTCATCCACCTCTTGAAATAATTAACTATTTAAAAAGCTCAATACATTACAATACTGACCAATTACAACAAGCTGGGGAAGTATTTTGTGGCCATTTATGTTTGTATGTTCTTAAAGAGTTATGTTTAGGTAACAAATTCCAAAATGTTTTAAATAATCTTTTTTAGCAATATAAAACTATGCCTGTTGATAAATTTGGTAGAATGGATGAAGTAAAAACAACTGGTGATGGTGTTTCGTTAGCTTATATTAGTAATAATTTTTTACGTAAAGATGGAACAACAAGCATTACTGGTTCTATAAATATGAATGGCAACACATTAACTAGGGTTAGTAATCCAGTAAATCCACAGGATGTTGCCACAAAAAACTATGTTGATAGTGCCAAAGGGTTGATAGATGAAAACGGAGGATATAATGTGCAAGGGTATTTAAATATGAACTATAACACTATTAGAAATGTTAAAGAACCGGTATACTCTAGTGAAGTTGCTACTAAAAATTATGTTGATAGTAGTGGTAGAGCTATAGTTCAACAACAAGATGGTTCTTTTTCTGCTGTTAGTGATATAAATATGCGGGGATATACTTTAACTGATGTAATAGACCCTGCTGAACCACAAGATGTTGCTACTAAAAATTATGTGGATGGTGCTAATAGGGCTTTTGTTCGTGGACCTGGGGGTTATTTAGCAAGTGGTGATGTTTCTATGGGTGGACGAAGAATTTCTAACCTTGGAACACCTAGAGAAGATAATCAAGCAGTAAATAAGTATTATGTAGATGCGTTTGTTAAAAATTATGTTGATAATGGTGGTGCTATTGTTAAAAATCCAGATGGAAGCTTTAAAGCAATATCTAATATAGATTTTCAAGGTTTTTCTATAAAAAATGCTGGGGCGCCTTTAGAAGAAAGAGATTTAGCAACAAAATCCTACGTGGATAAAAAAGTATCACTTCCTTCTCTCATAGGTCCTAAACCCATTATAAGCATTCATGCTGAGGAAAAGGGGGCATTAGTTAATGGAGAGTATGAGTTTTCTTTTGGTAATGGAAGCTCAGGAAAGGATCATGGGATAGGAGGTTATTGTATGGCAGCCCCTGGTAGAATTATAAGAGCTTCTTTAATGGTTTCTAAAGGTAATAGGTTTTTACCAGAAGAGTTAAAAGTTAATATTATCATAAATGGGGTTGAACAGATTGACTACTCTATAATAAAAAATGCTCGAGAAAAATGTAGTTGTTCTGTTTTTCCACGACCTTTAGAAGTAGACCAATGTGATGTTATAAACTTTATAACAAGGTCAGATAACCCTAATGCAAAAAACTCGTATTTGTCAATATTGGTTGAGTTGGACTTGTAAAAATATTTAACCTAGTAAAAAGGTTAAATATTTAATTTAAGTAAAATAAAACATTATTAAAAAATGCCATTCGTAAAACCAAATGATGTTGATTTATCAAAAATATCTTTAGGTGAGATTTATGTTGCTACACATCCGATACCCTTTCAAAGCGTGCCAATAAAATATGATTATGGAACAAAAGGAGATTTTATCATAAGAACTCCTTTGGTTTCCTCTAGTGGGATATTAACAAATAAAGATAAAACAACAGGTGAATTAGAATCATACACTTTACCTGTTAATCTTACAGAAGAAGATGAATTTACTGAATTGTTAATAAGTATTACAGAAAAAATAAAAGAATTGCTAGAAACAAAGAGAGGGCAATTAAGAAAAAATAAAAAGAAGTCAGTAAACATAGGTGATTTAGATATTGTTAAGTATAAGGAGGATGGAAGTCGTTTTGTTTATGCTAAATTATATACAGATAAAGATAAGGAAATAAAAACAGAATTTAAAATAAGATGCAAAATTCTTAAAGAAAATGTAAAAACACCATTATTATCTTTTAATCCTTTAGAAGCTTGTAAAAGATGTGATATGAAATGTTGGGTGGGATTAAAAATAGGAAGTGTATTTTTCAATGAGGATATTCAAACAATTAGATTAAAAGCAACAAATGTAATAGTGAAAAAGATAGAAGAAATAAAACTTAATGAAAGTATTTATGATGATGATTTAGACTTCTTTAGTAATTCATCAGATGAAGAAGATTAAAAATAATATATTTATAATTAAAAAAAATATTTGTAATAAAAAAATGACAGATTATAATTCCTATAAAGATATTCTTTCATTTGTGAATGAATGTAAAATGCAAAAAACTAAAGATGAACTTGAAACAATTAAGCGAATAGTTGATTACTATCTAAGACGTTATAATGATTTTGTGCCTTATGAAATTATTTTCAAAGGAGTAATGCTGTTCATTGCGGAAAAGCAAATTGAGATATTTAAATTCTATCATTACTTAAAATTGTTCAGGTTGATTGATGAACAAGTGCTTAAGTATCTTCAAGCAAATCAAGAGGATAAAAAAAGACAAGTAAGAGAAACCTTCTTCACTCCACATGAAACGCAAGAAACTGAATCCTCATATGAATCCACAGACTTGAGTCAATCAACTGAGTCTACGGTACAACTGAGTGAAGAAAATGATGATGAATGGATAAGAGAATACTACTCTCAATCAACAGAGTCTGAATATTCACAAAATTAATATATTTTCTTAATGAAAAGAAACTATATTATGTAGTTACCCACAGTTCTATTTTAGAAATACCTTTACTTGAATAGGTTATTTTGTAGGTACCACTTTGAAAGTAAGAACGCATTCGACTAAATATTTTAAAAATGTTTTCTTTACTAAGGCAATCCACTACCTCATTCATGTAAAAAACATAAAAGGTGTTTGAAGTTGGTTTTCCTTTTGTGTAGTATTGTCTTATTTCACTGATACCCTTTTCTGTATATGTTATTTTGTAAGGAATGTAGCATTGAAAGAAGCTGAGAAATTCATTTTTTATCCTTTTATATTCATCATAATCCCTTGCAACAAAAGCAAAAAAATTTCTCACAAAATTCTTAACACCGGATACATTAAAATCATGATGATCATTTTTTATTGTTGTCCAAACCCAATCATCAGTTTTATTTATACAATCCATTTTTATTTATATTTTATTTAATTTAAATAAAAATCCTTATTAACATCAGTAAATCTTTGAAACCCTTCACCATAATTAATTGTTAAATCACTTTCAGGTGTATTTTTATCATAAAGATAATAGTGAAAAAAGCCCCACAATTCACCATAATACTCAACAAAAGAAGTATAGCTTTCATAACATTCACGCATACTTACTTTTTTAAATGATAAAAATGGAAAAATATAATAATAATCAGGTTGTTTCTCTCTATCAATATCTTTAAGTAAATCAAATAAAGCTTTTTCATAAGTATCAAGAAAATTATCTCCTTTTTCAAATGGTATTCTAATACCAGTGTAAATTGGTCTTCCAATAAAGCGGTATTCTCTTGGTATATTATTAGTATCAGGCCATGCAGTAAAAACAAATGTATCAACGTCTTCTTCTAACCTACGTTTACTATACAGATAATAAACAAAAGGAAGCATCTTATGTAAAAGGGAGAAAAAGTCTTTATCCTTTTCTGAAAAAGAAAAATAAAATTGAAACAAATCTTTATTTGAATCATATAAATGGTACATCATGCACCTTTTATGAATTAAGCAATTTCTTAATTCAGAATATTGCATATGGTTAAGTCTTTGTAAAACACTCATTTTTAACACAATATGATTAAAAAATTATTTTTTGATTTTCAATTTTTTTTTTTATTTTTTGTTTTACAAACAGGACATATGTTTGAGTGAGTATTTAAGATATCACATCTCTTACATAAGCAAAGATGACCACAATGACAAAATAATATGTTGGGTTTATTTTCAAGACAGATGACACAATCTTTTTCGTAAAATGCTTTTGTAGGAAGTAATTCTTTTTTTTCATCATCATCCCTTTCAATTCTTAAAATTCCATCAAAAGTATAATCTATTGTGTATAAGCCACTTTGAAATGAACTTATATTGTTACTCCAAAATGTATCTAAATCTTGGATAGTAAAGTTTCTTTCATTACTCATTTTATCATAAATTAAATTTTTTTAAATTTTTTAAATTTTTTTTTATTTTTTTAATTTTTTAAAAATTGATTTTATTAAAATTTTTCTTAAAATAAACTAGCCGATTAACAACATCATTGTCGGCCACCCTTTACTCTCAACATCTGGGTTCCTATATCTATAATTATGGGTTTTTTTACTTGGTAAATTATTGTTTTTTTGTAGGTTTATTTATTTTGTTACTATATACTTACTTGTGAAGTAAATATATAACTTATTCACTATCTTAGATAAATGGCAAGCTATTAAAATTATTATCATATGTGATGGCAAGCCATTGCGTTGGGGGTAAAATTTTTTAATTATTTTTTTAAATTTTTTTTAAATTTTTATCTTAAGTGACACACTATCATAAATAAAGGCTTGCGGTTGCGTTGGGGGGGATTTTTTTAAATGGGGAGTGAGATGTAAAAAATTGAATTTAAAGTAGAATTATTAATTAAGAGGTTCTTTATTTTATGATTTTGATGGGGAATGAAAGGGAGATGTGATAAGGGGGAGGGTGTGATAAGGGAGTGAATGAGATAAGGGAGTGAATGAGATAAGGGGGAGGGTGTGTTAATTTTATGAGCAGCATAATGTTACATAAAATTTATAAGGGGTGTGTGATTTGTTAAGCAAGGTAGTTTATGCATAAGTGATATGTGGCACCATAAAGGCTATGTCCTAAATCGGGTTTTCTATTAGCTACTAGTCTAAGTTCATGGCTCTCTCTACCATTCATCTTGTTGCAAAGGGAAATATTTTTAGATATCGATTGGAACAAAAGAAAATGGTTATTGCAAGGGAGAAAGTAAAAGCCATTTTTGTAACCATCAGGCTGCTAATCACGACTAAAAGACCTTTTGCGAACATTGTAGAACTAAGATCCGACTGCACAAAACGTGCAGTCTGATCTTAGATCTACACTGTCCGATAAGGAGATACTTTTCCCCAAACGTAACTTTGAAATACCAAAATTTGGCTTCTTACTATCGGCTTGAAAGTTTCAATTCACTTATTTAGCAGGTTAAGGGTTAACACATTACCGTGTTTTTTACGGCCCTAAGACATAAGATTTTTTAACAATTGCGGGAAAAGGAGAAAATGCAGGCTAGCAACATTTTCAACCTTTTCCACAATGTTTCTATCCTATCATTGGCATATTTTTTTTTATCATTTGAACTAGATTTACGTTGTCATCTAATAACGCTTTTGTACGGACGAGTATAAAATTTTGTCATTTGGTACAAAACTGTCCCAAATAAGTTAAATAGAAAGGAGCCATGTATTGGAAAAAGGGAATTTAATGCGTCTCCCTGATGGAATTTTACCAAGCAAGTCGTCACATAATTATGAATCCACCTTGCCTAACAACCGACTGAATCATGAGACAGAATGGTTTGACGTGCAGAATATTTAGCAACAGCAAAACATTTCGATCCAGAACGGACTGCACAGGCTTACCTGGATCAAAACTTTTTGCAGGTGCATTTTAACTCTTTACCAAAGGACAAAATTTTAGACCAGTCCAAATTGAAAGCTTTTGCAGACGACAAAATAAATGTGACTCAAAATGTGAAATTTGAGTTGGGAAGGATAGAAAACATTGTGCGAAAAGGAGAAAATGCTGGTTACCAGCATTTTCTCCTTTTCCCACAATGTTTTCAAAAGGCATCTTTCTCAGGGTCGTTAAAACTCGGGATTGTGTGGTAAAGGGTTAAATCCCCTTTTCACAGTGCCAATGACTCTCATTATTTGACGGTGAACAACACAACGGATTTCCAGTTCCAATTAGATAAGTTTCTGGAGTTTGAATATCACACAAAATTTCGAATTATGGATCAAAGATTGGACTACATCATATGGTGTACATTGATCATAATCCACACTTTCGACGCAAGTTATCTGAAAAGTAAAAACTTTGACAGAATTTTCAGTTAACCATTACGCTGCTAAGAGCGACTCACTGACCTTTTGCGGACCGTGTAGATCAAAATCAGACTGCACAGAACGTGTAGTCTGCTCTTTGATCTACACTGTCCGATACGGTATTTTCTTTCCTGTGAAATCAGCTTTGAAGCCTTGATATTTGGGTATGCACTATTGAGTGGAAATTTTCATTTCATTTATTCAGCAGTTTAACCCTTTATCACCCAGTCCCGACTTTTAACGATCCTGAGAAAGAAGCCTTTTGAAAACATTGTGGGAAAAAGAGAAAATGCTGACCAGCATTTTCTCCTTTTTCCCACAATGTTTTATACCCTTCCCAAAACTAATTTTACTTTTTTAGTCCCACATATTTTGTCGTCTACAACTGCTTTCAATGCGGACTTGTCTAAAAGTTTGTTGTTTGGTAAAGAGTTAAGGGTTAAACAATTTGTCTGAAAGAATGAAATAATTTCGGTGTCAAACACCTTGAAATCCGGATTAACCCCTCGTGTGTTAAGTAATACTAATTTGCGGAAAGTATTAATTCAGATCACACTGCAAGAGACATACAGTCTGATCTTTGATCTTCATTGTCCTCTTTTATGTGAGATAATTTGACTAATTTAGCACTGGAATGGCAGTATCTAGGCTTTAAATGAGGACCACAAAGATATCATTAATCAAACCTTTTTTTTCCCTCAAAGGATCTCGAGTTTTAAAGACCGTAAGCAATACAGACTTTTAAAACAGTGTGAGCAATAGAGAAAATGCTACTACTTTTCTTCAAAACGTTTTCTACCATTTTAAAGTCAAATTTTATTTCGTTTGCAACATTAAATTTGTCGTCTGCAAATTCTTTCAATTTAGACAAATCTAACATTTTGTAGTTAAGTAAAGAGTCATCTCTCTCAGGCTTAGCACTGTACTAAATAATTCCATGTTTTAACGGCCCTGATAGAAAAAAAGGCTTTTGAAAACATTGTGGGAAAAGGAGAAAATGCTTTAGTAAAGTCACCGCTCTAAGGCTTAACACTGTACTAAATAATTCAGTGTTTTAACGAGCCTGATTAAAAAGGTCTAGAAAACATTGTTGGAAAAGGAAAAAAATGCAGTTCACTTTCATTTTCTCCCTTTCCAACAATGTTTTCCACTTTATCAAAGAAAAATCCCTTCGTTTGATAATAAATGAGTTTGTTATTTGTAACGGCTTTCAATTTGGAAAGGTTTGAAATTTTGCCGTTTGGTAAAAAGGTAACCCTTGAGCTGCTAAGCGCGATTCACTATCCTTTTAGGGAAAGAACGTGGAGTCTGATCTTGGATCTATACTTTCCGATAAGGAGATATTTTTTTCACCAAAAATTGACTTTGAAATAGCCATATTTGGGTTTTTACTGTCGACTTGAAAGGTTTATTTAATCTATTTAGCAATATAAGGGTTAACAGGATTAACTCTTTACCAAACGACAAAAATGTAGACTTGTCCAAATTGAAAGCATTTGCAGACGACAATTTAAATGTTGTTCAAATGATGGAATTTGTCATTGATAGAGTAGAAAACATTGTGGGAAAAGGAGTAAATGCTGGTTAACAGCATTTTCTCCTTTTCCCACAATGTTTTCAAAAGGCTTCTTGCTCAGGGTCGTTAAAAGTCGGGATTGTGTGGTAAAGATTTAAACGGAGAACGTTTCGTAAATTTCTCATACTTTTAATCTGTGTTATTTTGTACAATTGCATGTTAATCTAAGTCGACATTTCCCACAAGAGGAATTAGCGGTAATCATTAAGAACTAATTAATCTTTTGTCGCAAGAAAGAGGTTTAAGAAATCTCTGTTAATCCTACTTAATGCTAAGATCATAGATCACTTTAAAGTTTTAAACTTAAAAACTGAATCATTGTTAGATGATTTCTTCAATGCCGATAAGCATTTTTTGTCGTTTCAAAAGGAAGAAAAAAAAATGTACTGTTTCTTTTTATCACAAGATTTGGTTCCCCGCACTACCAAATAAAAAAAAAAGAGAAAGAATGAAAAATTCCATTTGCTCATTCATCAATGACTCTAAGACGACTGGAATCCTGGCTCCCAGGATCTACAGCGTGTCCCGCAGACTGGGTTTCCTCGACATTCAAAGAAGATACCTGTTTGTGGTTTGAGCTGCGGCTTTGTCGCCCTGCGGTTTGCTCTTTACCAGTCGGTGGTTTTGAAATTTTTCCGTCAGCTTGTTTCTTTGAAGACACTGAGCTGTTTATAGATTCGCTGCTTGACTCCAGGGAACCATCCACTGAACCGGACATTTTACCGGTTCCGTGCCCCACAGTTTGTGACAGTTTACGAGAATTTGATTTAATGGCATTGCGGCTTTTGCCTAGAAGATTGTCTTCGGCGTTTTGTCGGATATGAGCTGCGCTTTTGACTCGTGGCTTTTTCTTGTCGTCTTCCGCCAATGCATGTTCTGATGACGCCGGTGTGATTGGTTTCTCCAGCAACGGAAGTGGTGCGTCATTGTTGTTGATCATCTGAACTGTGTCACGATAAGATGGGGTGCACTGATATTGAAAATGAACGTAAAGTTTGCGAAATTCTGTTCTCCAGTTTGCACGTAAAGCAATACTATCTCGGTCAGGATCATTTTCGACTTCAGACCGTCTCACAAACGCTGATTTAGCCCGCATTGGTCGTTTTGGTGGGCTCATATCAGCTGTAGCCTCTATCGGCGTCATGTGAAATAAGTACTCGGGGTTATTGCGAAAGTCGTTCATACTTGCACAGCGTATAAAATTCTTCTTGTTCTTTTCATATGGAGGGATTTCTGTCGGGGTATCACGACGTCTGTAAGACCGCTCTTGCTCGTAACCTACGATGGTAGGTGTACGTCTGTACGAGTATTCACTTGTCACGAAACTGGATTTTGAGCTACGCCTTGAAAACATAGACGATCTAGGTCGACTTAAAGTTTTTCTTGAACTCCGTATAGACACAGTGTCGTTCTCGAACTCTCCTGATTTCAGATCTAAAGGTAGATTGGCTTCTAAAGTAGACGAATCAGCTAGCTCTTCCGCGTGCTCTATCACGATCGCACACTTTCGCTGGGTAAGCCTATACGCTTCTTGTAGAGCCGTAAACCCATCGTTATTTTGTTTGTCCAACTTCACTTTGTATTTAAGAAAAGCCTGCACGATAAGTCTCGTTACCAGCGAATTACCAGCTTTCACTGCATAATGTAGAGCTGTGTTGCCCTTTTTGTCGGCCTCGTTTAGGTCAAAATCTATTGCCTTCAGAAGCACACGAACTAGTTCCACTCTATCATAGATGACTGCATAATGAAATGCATTTAAACCGTACTTGTCTTTATAATCTAAAGTAGCCCCATTTTCTATCAACAAACGACAGATCCCGACTCCCCAGGCCTCCGGCTCTACGAAAGCACATAACATCAACGCAGTTCTTTTTTCCGCGTCTCTCTGATCTAAGTTGCACCCATAATCAACTAAAAACCGAACTTGTTGGAAATATCCGTTTTTGATGATATCAATCAATGTCATTGGGCCACTGTTTCGGGGATTCCTCATGGTTGAGTGTCGTGTTTGTTGTGACAATTCGTTGCTGTTTGTTTGAACTTGTAAATTCCTTCTTCTACTTCACCATTCTTCTTATTTGTACAGCTGTTTCGATTTTCTCTTTTTTTGTCGAAGTTTTTTTTACAGACTGACTGTTACATCTGGAAGTAGAACAAAGACAGATTTTTTTTCTCTTGCAAGTTTTCGGTTTACTCAAAGGCTACTGTGCCAGATCTGTGATACGTTAGCAAAGAGTGAGAGCTACGACCACTCTTTTCTTCTCTGTGCTCTGTTTGATACCATTTACCTCTTTACCAAACGACAAAATTTTAGATCTGTCCAAATTGAAAGCATATGCAGACGACAATATAAACGTGAACAAAAATTGGAATTTTTTTTTTATGGAAATAGTAGAAAACATTGTGGGAAAAGGAGAAAATGCTGGTAACCAGAAAATTTTTCCAAAATGTTTTCAAATGCTTTCTTTTTCAGGGTCGTCAGAAATCGGGACTGTGTGGTAACGGGTTATTCCTTATTCTGCTAAATAACTGAAATAAAACTTTCAAGCCAATAGTAAAAACTCGAATTCTACTATTTCAAAGGTTTTATTTGGGTTAAAAGATCTCCTTATCGGATAGTGTAGATCCAAGATCAGACTGCACGTTCTGTGCAGTCTGATCTTGATCTACACTGTCCGCAAAAGGTCAGTGAGTCGCCCTTAGCAGTCTAAGGGATGATAATAATAATAATGATAATAATAATATTTTGTGAAGGTTAAAACATTAAAACAAATTTTAAGTCTTTTTTACAATGTTGCCTTCAAAATGAGTGGAATAATAATGATAATGATGATAATAACATCAAAGATAAATGGTGATCTTAATGTTTGATTGTTTACGATTTTCAGCAACAAACTAGTAAAACAGATGTCTTCAGTCGGTAAAAAGGACTGAGACAATCAAATTCAAACGTTCTTTCTTCCTCCCTGTCTATCAAAAAATTCTACAATCATCTTTCACATTTTCTAAAATTTAAAGCAAAATAAATGATTGGCTGATAGGTATGTCTTGGAATTAAGATTCTAGATTGAACTCAGAATGATAAGTGAATAAGAGCCTTCGTCAAAGACTAAATTTTTTACAGTCAGTATTTAGTTTACATAACTTGATTATTTGCAGGGAGACTTAATAATGAACAATTATGTCTAATTACTGGCCAGTGGTCTGTCGAAGAAGAAGAAGAAGGAGGAAGAGAAGAAGAAGACAAAAGGAACAACAACAACGACGACGACAGAGAGAGAGAGAGAGAGAGAGAGAGAGAGAGAGAGAGAGGAGAGAATTCATTTTCTCACAGAAAAACTAAACGTAATTCAGTTCGCAAAATCGCAACTCAAAATCCAATATTTACATGATATTTTATAGATAGATCTTTAAATAAAGAAATTCAGACAAGAATGCGCGTATAAATACAAGAAATAATATTTAGAAGTAGATTTTACGGAACAGTACATGTTTTGAATGGGGTATATCACAGGTTATTGCCAGGGTAAATAATAAACGCAAGGTGTCTGGGTTTTAAGGGAAATAAACAGTAGGGACGAATAAATGAGTAAGGTCTGCTGCAATGGCTTTCATCAAGACCCGAAGAGGGCTATGACCAAGAAGTGGTTCGATCGTATAGCCTTTGAAGTACGAACTTTATTCATGACCACAAATCCACCTCGGGCTATGTCATTTTAACCCCTAACCTGCTAAATAAATCGGATGAAACCCATGCCCATAGTAAAACACCCAAATGTTGCTATTTCAAAGTTATTATTATTAGTTTTGGAGGGGGGGTATCTCTTTATCGGACAGTGTAGATCAAAGATCAGACGGCACGTTCTGTCTTAAGGGTTGATAATGTTGATATATTATGCGCTTTACCACACAGTCCCAAGCTTTAACGAACCTTACAGGGAAAACTTTTGAAAACATTGTGGAAAAAGAAGAAAATGCTGGTAACCAGCATTTTATCCTTTCCCCACAATGTTCTCTACCTTTTCAAAGACAAGCCAAATTATTTAGCCATGCATATTTTATTGTCTCTTGGATCTTTCACCTTGGTCGAGTCTAAAGTTTTGTTGTATAGTAAAAAAGTTAATCAGGGCTAATTTTCAAGAATTTTCTAAATTTGAAAGTAACGCAACCTCTGATTGGCTAAACTATTTAGTTTAGCCTATCAGAGGTTGCGTTACTTCCTAAATGTAGAATAAGGCTAAGAATACAATAAAGAATGGTTGGTGAATATTGGTGCCAAGAGTTCGTATTCACCAGCTATTCTCTACTGCAACCTTCGTCTAATTCTAAGTTAAGAAAGTAACAGAATTTCTGACTGGCTACCCCATTAAAGACAATTCTAGAGAACAAGAATACGAATGTAATTTAAACGGTAAATGAATACGGGCCCAGCAATACGCACAACGCCCTATGTTAGCCACTGTCTGTCTACCCACCTTTAACACTATACAGTACAGATATATGAACGGGCGAGGGAAAAACTGTGTTCATCAGCCGGAATAGCTCGAGCGGTAGGCTGTGAGACCTTTAAAAGATAAATGAGGGTGTGGGTTCAATCATCACGAATGGCAAACTTAAAAAAAAAAAGAAAACTAATAGTATTCCGGATGAGACGTTAAACCTCTGGCCTATATGACGTTGCACCGAGCACGTTAAAAAAACCCGGCGTAACTTAGGATAAGTTTCGTCCTGTATCCACCATGACATTACAAACAATCTGCTGAGGGGAGGGGAAGTTGGGCGTCGCCCATATTGGCTACCGGTGGCGACGATAAATAAAGGCAAAAGAGAAAATAAACTGATATCCATCAACATTCGGAAAGATTTATGGTAGGACTGTGGTTCGAACTCAAAACACAGTATTCACCAACCATTCTTAAGAACATTCTTGGTCTTATTCTTCAAAATTTTCCAAATTTGAAAGTAACACACCTTCTGATTGGCTAAACCATATGGTTTAGCCAATCAGAAGTTGTGTTACTTTCAAACTTAGAAAATCTTGAAAAAAAGTCTAAGAACGTTCTTAAGAATGGTTGGTGAATACAGACCCAGGATTACCGGCCCTACGCGTTATCGGTACGCTACCGTGACTTGACTACCAAAAGCCATCAGAGTCGTGGAAAAAAATGAAATAAAAATCCATACCGACACACAGAACCATATCCTCTATTACATTTAAATCCCCATAAAGTTAATTACTTGGTATATAGAACTTTTCACGACGTTTACTCATTCCGTTAAATATTGTAAATGAAAAGAGAAAACTTCAAAAGAAGGCTGACAACTTTAAAGTCAACCATTCAATTCCCCTTTGTGCCATATACTATCGCAAATTTACAGATTCAATACACCTTTTTAACGAATTTCTCTATAAGCTTCCCACTGTATATTGTACCACACAACCCCGAGTTTTAAGGAACCTGGGGGAAAAGCCTCTTGAAAACATTGTGGGAAAAGGAGAAAATGCTGGTGACCAGCATTTTCTCCTTGTCCCACAAAGTTTTCTACCATTTTCAAGATAAATTTCAACATTTGAGTCACTCTAAAATTGTTGTCTGTAAATGCTTTCAATTTGGAAAAGTCTAAAATTTTGTCGTCGGGTAAAGATTTAAACCTTTTCCTGCCATAGGCGGCCATGAGTGTATTTTGCAGGATGTGAAAATGAGATTTCATGTATCTCAGTCAATCTGATCTTAGTCTATGGTCACCGTTTAGTTTTTTTTTTTTCAGTTGTAAAACCCAGCTTCATATCAATGAATATATAACAGATACTCTTTGCTTAATGGTCAAGAAATTAAATTCTATAGTTTAAAGATAAAACCTTTACTTAGGCTGCTTAAGCGTGACTCCGTTCGCTTCTGCGGACGGCGTAGACCAAGATCAGATTCTGTGACACTGTCCAGTGCGGTAAAACATTTTGTAGACAAAGGTAGTTTGAAATTCCAATATTTTATCATTTAATTCTGGCTGGAATTTTCTATAATCCATTTTCATTAATTTAAATATTACAAGAAATATAGATGCCAGTATCGTTTAATGTACTACAAACTCACAGGTAATCATATGAGAGAGAGAGAGAGAGAGACAGACAGACAGACAGACAGACAGACACAAAAGGAGAGAGACAGACAGACACAAAAGGAGAGAGACAAATAGACACAGAAGGAGAGAGAGAGAGACAGAGACAGATAGAGGAAGAGAGAGTGACAGAGCGTTTTTGTTACCTGTCGCGCAACAAATCAAAATATCCAATTTAATCGAAATAAAAAGCAACAAAACTCTCGCAGTATAAAATCGCTTCCCGACCAATCAAACCTTTATTTGTTACGATATGCTTTTATAACGAAACCTTTAAAACTTTTTTTTTTCCCTGCAAATCTATACACTTGCATTGAACGCATAAAACTCTATTCAACCCTTCATCCCTTTACCAAACAATCACGTGTTTGCACTCTTGCGAAGAAGGCTTTAGAAAACAATGTGGGAAAAGTACAAAATGCTGGTAACCAGCACCCTCCTCATTCTTCTCAATCCCCCTCTATGTTATCTACCCTTTCAACGACAAATATTATCTTTTTAGCCACACTTATTTTGTCGTCTGCAACTGCTTTCAATTTGGATGAGTCTAAAATTTTGTCGTCTGGTAAAGAGTTACAGAGACGACCTTTACAGTACTGCCTGGTGCAGATTAGCGTTCTTTCGTCCTACTGTAGACCACATCTGAAAACAATTGTGGCAAAAGGAGAAATTGCTCGTGACGAGCAATTTCTCTTTTTGTCACAATGTTTTCATTTATATTTATGTTATAATTCCTGAATTCCTGCCGGGTTTTCATACCTAACAAGAACGCTTTCAGATACATCGTTTGCATTTTTTCCCCAATACAATTCAGACATGATACACTTATCACTTTTAAATTCGCATTTTTGGGCACAAATTAAACTGTTGATGCCATTTTGCAAGGGATGTAAGTTATTCGTGTGCATCATTTCCCATTTATTTAACAGAAAAGGGAGTATTAAACGTGGTTCTGGAAAAAGAAAATTTTCAATCTCGGTTTTGTAGGAATGATAAAATTTGCAGCAGTACACCGGTTTTTGAAATAAAACGAGAAAAGGAAATAATCTATTAACCACTTATGGTATCCCGCTTCAACGCTCTTCAATTTCATTTTTTCAAAATTGACACCCTCCAGCCCCGAGACGTTTTACATGTTTTGTCACGGTTTCCATGTTTTGGTCGAAAATGCATGTATAGTTAAGGGTACGAAGATTGCGGAATAAAGGGTAAAATGTTCGATATGTTTTATTTGAGGATCGACTTGTTTCAACAAGCTCACTATAAGCTACTTTATTCGATTCAATAATTGGCGCTGTTTGCCTTTTAGATCGAAGAAGTGAGAAAAAAGAGTAGACAGTTTTATCGCTAAAACGTAATAACTAGGGTATAGTTCTCATTTTAGAATAAGTGCAATCGATACAGTACAGATCAGAGAGAAGTTGGTCGGAGGACAGTATGGAAAGGCAGAGAGGAGAGGAGGAGAGAGAGAGAAAGAGAGAGGGGCAGAGAATGGGAGAGAAAAGCGGCTGAAGCAGAGGGAGGAGAAGAGATGTTGGAAAGGAAAGAACAATATGGCACAATATAGGAGAGAAATAGAGATAATAGTGAAGATGGGAACAGCAGGTGAAAAGAACTCAGAGGAGTTTGCTAAGCGTTAACTCTTGACCAAAACGACAAAATATTGTACTTTGCAAACGACAAATTAAAGGTGATTACAGAAATTGAGGCTGTTTTTGGCAGGAAAGAAAACGGAAAAACATTTTCTTCTTTTCCCAAAATGCTTTCAAAAGGCCTTCCTTTTCGGGTCGTTGAATCTCGAGATTGTGTGGTAAAGGGTTAAGATAGGAAAAATGTTGAGTGGGAGACAAAGAGGAAGATGAGGGTAAAATGAGATTAAACAGCAAAAATGGAAAAGAACAGAAGTATTTTTGAAAATATTGCGACAAAAGGAAACAAGACCACAGTATGCGGGTGCCAACACTTCGCTGCTGCTGCCTTTCAGTGTAAATTTATAAGTCGGAAAAGGGGCATAACTGTGTCAAAGATATTTCACGGTTACTTGTCTTGGTTGTAGTGTGGCTCCCCCTCTCTCAGTCAGACAGTCGCCCAAGTTTGAAGTAAACATTTTCAGTAATGGCAGACGTATGAGAAAGCGATATATTTTTTTTCCTTCTTCTTTTTTTTCAAGATGACGACAACGATGACGCAGACGACGACTCGGCTTTAACAATACATCAAGGTTTTCCTCGAAAACAGCCAAGCTTAGTAAATGTTCGTAACGGGCAATTATTCGTTGCATCGTATCTTCATTTGCACTCGTGAATTCAAAGTAACCTTATACAGTTTACAAAGTGTTAAATTTGCCTAACTCTATACCAGTCAGCAAAATTCAACCCTTAGGCTTCTAAGCGTGACTCAATGATCTTTTGCGGACACTGTAGATCAAGACCAGACTGCACAGAACGTGCAGTCTGATCTTGAATCTACACTGTCCGATAAGGAGGTATCTTTTCTCCAAAGATACCTTTGAAATAGTAAAAGTTCATTTCTTTTATCAAATGACGTTCTTTGTCTTTTGAAGGGTAGAAAACATTGTGGAAAAGCAGAAAATGCTGGTCACAAGCATTTCGCTCCTTTTTCTTACAATGTTTTCAAGAGCCTTTGTCTTCAGTGTCGTTAAAAGTCGGGACTGTGAGGTAAAGTGTCAAGGACAAAACGAGTAAAGAGGTAAATAAAAGGACAAAACGAGTATAGAGGGAAGTAAAAGGACAAAACGAGCATAAAGGAAAATAAAAGGACAAAACGAGTATAGAGGGAAATAAAGAACAAAACAAGTATAGAGGGAAATAAAAGGACAAAAAGTGTATAGGGAGAAATAAAAGGACAAAACGAGCATAAAGGGAAATTAAAGGACAAAACGAGCACAGAGGGAAATAAAAGGACCAAAGGAGTATAGAGGGAAATAAAATAACAAAACGAGTAAAGAGGGAAATAAAGGACAAAACCATTATAGAGGGAAATAAAAGGACAAAAAGTGTATAGGGAGAAATAAAGGAACAAAACGAGTATAGAGGGAAATGAAATTACAGAACGAGTATAGAGGGAAATAAAAGGACAAAACAAGTATAGAGAAAAATAAAATTACAGAACGAGTATAGAGGGAAATGAAAGGACAAAACGAGCATAAAGGGAAATAAAAGGACAAAACGAGTACAGAGGGAAATACAAGGACCAAACGAGTATAGAGGGAAATAAAAGAACAAAACGAGTATAGAGGGCAATAAAAGGACAAAACGGGCATAGAGGGAATTAAAAGGACAAAACGAGCAAAGAGGAAAATAAAATGACAAAACGAGTATACAGGAAAATAAAGGACCAAACGAGTATAGAGGGAAATAAAAGGACATCAAAGGACTGATAGTCCTGAGAGTCGCCTGGATGGTAATGGGTTAGAAGTTTTCACCCTTTTTTGTTCAAATCTATTAAACGCATTTGAGATACAAAATAACTCAACTATAAGACAGTATTATATGCAAGCATATTTCTAAGTTGTCATCCTAAAATTACAAACATATTAAAATTTACATTAAAACAAATATATGTGGTGAAAATTAAAATTTAGGCACAAGGAACAGGTTTAAAAAGTTCAAAGTCTCTTACCCCAGGCGACTTCATTTAAAAAATTGTTTTAAAAAGGTACAATCAATACAAAACAAGTCATTTCGTTGAAATGATATCCACCTCCGGAAAAAAACTTTTTTTTTTTTTATAGAAACATAATTATAAGAGGTATTTTGTTTTGCATGTAAATGACTTTTTTTGGTGAAAATATACATTAAGCCCCCTTTTTCCATGATAGGGAATTTCATTAAATTAAAACAAATACTGATTGTCTGTGGCTTATGATAAACAATAAAATATGAATTTTCATAAAATTTTGTCCAGTAGTTAAAGAGATTGGTCCAGAATAGAAATATACATAAACCCCCTTTTGCTATGACACCGCTTTAAAAACAAAAACAAAATACAACCGAAAGACATCAAGCGCCCTTTTTCCATGACAAGGCATTACATTTAAAAAAAAAAAGTGTATCGGCGGACTATCATGAGGACCACTTGTATGAAGTTTCATTAATTTTCGTCAATGATTTTAGAACATATCTGTCTGAATGGACGGAAGATCGGACGGACGAACAGACGGACGGACAGACAACATGAAAACCATATCTCCCCTCACCCACCCCGAAATTCAACGGGGCGTAATAACTGTCTAAGTTAAATCAATATTTACAGTTCCTCCCTAGCTTGATAATGCCTGTAAAGAATGTGGACAAAAATTATGGTTCTAGTTTGATAAAAATGTTTCTCTAGCGCAGAATCTGGGTGACTTAACTAACATGTATATATTCATTCTTACACATTTTGCTAAAACAAGCATTCTAAATAATTTCAGTAGAATAGGGAATACATTTTCTCCCCAGATTTAGAGCAAGTTGTTTTTATAGGACACAAATTTTCTAGAATTGGACAACATGGTTATACATGTATCGTTTAATTTCAATAATTGTCCTTTCCAAATACGGGATGCTAGATATGAAATTTGGGTATAATTTCTTATACAGTTTCAGGGGCGGTTATTTTGAAATGTTACTACTCAGTTTTGAAGCTTCTGTGAAGTTTATAGAAACAGAGCTGAACCACTTGAACAAGTTTACAAGAGGACCATTTAGGCAACATTAGTATGGAACTCAATTGAACTTTGTCTTCTGGTATTGGATCTAGTGATCCAATACTTTTAGACCAAAAATACTCTTTTGCAACTCACCCATATCTAATCTAAGCCTGACAAGTTCCGTGAGTACTGGACTGAAAATAAATGGATTCTACAGTACTAGATCTATTACGGTTCTGTCTGATTTGACCTAGTGACAACCTTTTTCTTTTAACCCCTGGTGACCTACTTTCAGTTTTGTCAAAAATTATTATTAAGACAAACAGCCTGGCAATTTCATGATCATTGGACTGAAATGTCTCTGGAGCACACACAAATATTTGAGTCAGTAATCTACTTGTCCTTTGGAAATAATTTGTATTTGTTGCTATCTGGGTTCAATTTTTGTCCACAGTGGACTCTAAGAATGTGGTTGCTACAGCTCAAGAAAAGCAATATAACCCAATGGCATGATCGTCAGCCTTTTAGCTTTGTCTTTGTTTTATAACGTCCCAGGAATTAGTACTGCTTCCACACCAACTGAAAATTTTAGAGATCTACATGTATACTGCTTTGGCTTAAACTAAATGTTTGCGGTTCGCTCTAAATTACCCTGTACAACAACCCTTTACAAGATTACAAACACGCCAATAAAGAACTTGTTCGAGTGGGTTAACATTAATATGTTCTATTATATTTGAAATATAGAGGAGTAAAAAGTCAAGTTCTCAGATTGCTGGTTGTTAGAACTGCGTAGTTTCAAGTCGAATTCCCGTGTGAATTCAGATTTTGGCAGTTACGAAAGCACCTTGCATTCTGACATCCGCACTAATAAATTGTTGTTTCATAAATACTAGATCTAGGTTAATCGCACATTAAAAAAAAACAGCAGACATACTTTAAACACTCTCTCTGCATGGATCAGTAAAGCGTTAGGTCGGTGTACGCTGAAAATAAGGGCCGCTTTGAACAGCGACTGATTCATAAATATGTAAATTTATAAAGAATTCCGTGGTGCAAATGACGTTACACGTCACGTGATTATAAGATCTATATTTGTCGCACAGTTACATTCCAGAAAGCACCTGCTAAGCGATGACTTGGTACAGGCTAGAACCGTGCGCATTACATACGCTATGTACGATCTCTGTGCACCTAGAATATTGGTGTGCAAAGTATTTAAAGTCTAGAATAAAAAGCTCTGAAGAAGCAACGTGTAAAAATGTTTAAGAAGGCGATGCAACCATTCCAAGTCATTATAAATTTGTTTTAAAAAAATAGCCAACTGTTGGGAAAAATCTCCATTGAAATCTTCAATGTCAACTCGGTATCGCCTTTCTCTTTCCGACCATAAGTTGAGTGTTGAATTGTAATGAGACTTTTAACAATTAAGGACAGATTGTGAGATTTAGAATGTACTTCTATTGGGTAATTATCGAACCATTTTCACTGAGAACTGTCCACAAATAAAAGCGTGTCGTAGTTAAGACGCTTGTCGTCGGAGAGTATTTTCCAGCGTGTCCGCAAACTTGTTTAGGTCACGACGGCTATTTTTAGATATATACATAATGCGCTATATTTAGAGATGACGTCTGTGTAAGCGATAGGATATCGTGTACCCATGTGGACGGAAAGATTGTTTCAAAGGTTTAAACCGTTAAAAAGCTAAGTCTTTGTAGACATATTCATCATCACAAAGGCACAATTGTAAGTTATTTACGACAGAAACTGGGTTGTTTACCGAATAATTAGAAAACTATGTTTTATCTCGTAAACAGGAACTCGGCCAGGAAGCAGTACAAGGCCGGAGGTATGCCTACGTCACCCCATAGATCAGGATGATAACAATGAGAGCCTGGTTGCTACGCAACTAGGCGACTCAAAAACTAGTATAGAGGGAATTAAAAGGACAATACGAGCATATACGGAAATAAAGGGACAAAAATAGTAAAGAGAGAAATAAAGTGACAAAACGAGTATAGAGAGAAATAATGGGACAAAACGAGTACATAGGGAATAAAAGGACAAAACAAGTATAGAGAAAAATAAAGGACAAAACGAGTACAGAGGGAAATAAATGGACAAAATGAGCACAGAGGGAAATAAAAGGACATATACACATTGATAGTAACGGTTCGAACTGCAAATTTCGAAAAATGGAGTAAATGCTTTTTCGATTTTTCACCAAGTTGCCTCGATAAGTTGAAGTGAAGATTAAAGTTACCGGGGATATACTGGAGTGCTGTGTGTATAAACATACGGTAGCTATTATCCTAATCTTCTGCAATTATTTATCTATATTCTAACCCTTTGCACTTTTAACCCTTTCAGCGCCATAGGCGAAAACAGGGACTTTTGCGGACGGCACAGATCAAGATCAGACTGCACAGAACGTGCTGTCTGATCTTTGATCTGTGCCGTCCGCTTAATTAGTCAAGCCCCTACGATAAAATCTTTCTGGGTCTCTGTGGATTGCATTTACAGCCGCCGAAAGAAGTCGAGTTTATTTATTTGGCGCCGAAAGAGTTAAAGGGACACAGAAAGACTTCCCTTTTTTTTTTTTTCTTTTTTTTTGTTAACCCTTTACCAAACGACAAAGTTTTAGACTGGTCCAAATTGAAAGCATTTGCAGACGACAAAATAAATGTGATTGAAAAATTGAAATTTGTTTTGGAAAGGGTAGAAAACATTGTGGGAAAAGGAGAAAATGTTGGTTACCAGCATTTTCTCCTTTTCCCACAATGTTTTCAAAAGGTTTCATTCACAGGGTCGTTAAAAGTCGGGTTTGTTTGGTAAAGGGTTAAATTATAGATTTTTCTTTTTCTTTGACTTTTTTCAATGCTTTTGTTAGGTTATAATCTGTACAGACCAAATATAAATTGCTTTTATTCTTTACCGAGCAATCTCGAATTTTAACAACCATAGAAAAAAAGCTTTTTGAAAACAATTTTGGAAAAAGAGAATATGCTGGTTATCAGCATTTTCTCCTTTTCTCAAAATGTTTTCTGTCCTTTACAAGACAATTTTAATCCTTACAGCCATAGTTTACTGGTCGTCCGAAAATGCTCTCAGTTTGGACGAATTTAAAAATGTCATTTACCTATTATGAGTTTACAGTTTTTTAAAGTCAGTATGAGCTTGCACAGCATAGTTTTTATGTAGATATTTTTCTTGGAACAAATCTAGTATTTTACCAAACAATCCCACGGTTTCACGATTAAAAAAAAAAATAAATAAAAAAAAAAATATATATATATATATGTGTGTGTGTGTGTGTGTGTGTGTGTGTGTGTGTGTGAAAACGTTGAGGGAAAAGGAGAACATTCTGGTAGAAAACGTCTTTACCTGCAACACGACTAGTTTGTATTATCCCTTAAGCTGCTAAGCACGACTCACTGACCTTTTGCGTACAGTGTAGAACAAGATCAGACTGCACAGAACGTGCAGTCTGATCTTTGATCTACACTGTCCGTTAAGGAGATATCTCTCTTCCAAAAATACCTTTGAAATGGGAAAATTTGGGTTTTTACTATCAGCTGGAAAGTTTCATTTCACTTATTTAGCAGGATACGGGTTATTAGTCCTCATGTACTCGTTGTTACGGGAGATCACTCCTTCCTTACAGCATAGCTTCTTCCCGTATAAAATCAATACCTGACAACTGCGTTGAGGATAATTCTGTTTAGATCAGAGGTTAGTATATTGGTCTTTTAAACCTCGATAAATGAGGATGTTTGCCGCACGGGTTCGAGCGGTTTATATTTGTGCTATGCATTTGTTGCGAACTTGCATGTTGGGAAGATCGTCCATAACGTATTTTCAATTGACGACTTTAAAAATACCTCTGTGAAATATGGTGCGTGCTCAGGTAGGTGCAATCAAAACTTTTTTCATGCTCAGTACAGCTCAGCATTGTGTGTCCTTCAAAATGACACAGAATCAATTTGATACACCTCACAGAACAACTTTTTAACTTTTAACCTCTTTCATTGTGCTTATCAAATGAAAGTCTTTATTTCTCATCGTTGTATTTGCAAAAGCACTTATGAAATTGAACGTGTTTAACTCTTTACCAAACGACAGAAGTTCAGGCTTATCCAAATTGAAAACATTTGCAGTCGACAAATTAAATGTGGATCAAATGTCGAAATTCGTCTGGGGTAGAAAAACATTTGGTGAAAAGAGAAAATGCTGCTTACCAGCATTTACTCCTTTTCCATCAATGTTTTGATTAAGGGCTCTGTTTCAGGAAAAAAATCAAGTCTCTTGTTTTACTTAACTCTACAAATAGTCTCAAGTTCTGACTTAAACTGAGTTCGTTATTTGAGAAGTTTTTAAGTAATATTAACAGACTGTAGGAACGTTCTCAAATCCTGAGTTGACACTACTTTTCAGACTCAACTAAGCAAAATAAATGGACTTAAGTCAATTCAGAGACTTAACCCTTTACCAGACGACAAAATTTTAGCCTTGTCCAAATTGAAAGCATTTGCAGACGACAATTTCAATGTGGCTCAAATGGTGCAATTTTTATTTGATAGGGTAGAAAACATTGTGGGAAAAGGAGAAAATGCTGGTTACCAGCATTTTCTCCTTTTCCCACAATGTTTTCAAAAGGCCTCTTTCCCAGGGGCGTTAAAAGGCGTCATTGTGTGGTAAAGGGTTAAGTCTATTATTTGGTTGAGTCTGAAACGTTGTGTCTGAAACACAGGACTTGAGGATGTTATATAAGTCTGTAAATGTTCATGAAATGTACCCGGGTCTTTGTCTGTCTAAGGTAGGGTATGGTATGGTATTGTGTTTAACGCCGTTTTCAACATTATTGCGGTTATATCGCGGCGGCCAGTGTACCTATCCATGCTTTCCTGGAGTTTCTTTTACCAGTACTCCGCACAATATTCTTTCCAAGCTACTGGCTGCTTTCCCACATAACCATCGTCGAAACAATGGTCAGCGGTGAGAGAGGAATGAATTGTCTGTCCAAAGTGAGGGGTTCCACTCTCCTTTGAAGTGGTAAAAATATATGAGCCGTGCTCTGTGAAAAGGGTGCTTAATGCATATGCGAAAAATATCGACCCAGGTCAGCCTGCGCGGACTGCGCAGGCTGACCTGGGCCGAAACTTTTCGCAACTTGTCAATTTTCTGTATATCGAAGGAACAGTTTAACTTAAGGTTTAGGCAACTGTTCAACAAAAGGGATTTTATGGATCGATGATAACATGCCGACTTGCTTGGTATCATGGATCACGGAGATGCATTAAGTCCCTTGTTGCCAGAGCGTGGCTCATATACTAGTCTTATCGTATTCGCCTGTATTGCTATGTAAATCATGTGAATCCATAAATATTGCCGCTATGGAACACTTCCGTATTTAACTCTTTACCACACGACAAAAACGTAGACTTGTCCAAATTCAAAGCATTTGCAGACGACAATTAAAATGTGGTTCAAATGACGAAAGTTGTCTTTGATAGGGTAGAAAATATTGTGGGAAAAGGATAAAATGCTGGTAACCAGCATTTTCTCCTTTTCCCACAATGTTTTCAAAAGGCTTCTTTCGCAGGGTCGTTAAAACTCGGGATTGTGTGGTAAAAAGGTAATCTGAACTCTCGCTTCAAATCAACAAATTCGTCTATATTTCAAGAGTTCAATAAACAATTCAACTCTCAAATGAAAAGGCTTCTAGATAAATTTCAGACATTGTACATGCAGATCAAAGATCATATTAAACATCACATCTTGTGCAGTCTGATCTTTGATCTTTGTCGTCCTTAAAAGGCACTCGCTCCCTCTGGTGGTGAAAGGTCTAAATGCTCACTTGTTAGGTTATCGCATTCAAAGTAAATACTAAAGCGACTGAAAGTAAACAGTTCTACGGTCTTATCTCGAGTAACACACGCTAGGGGGGGTTGTGGACAGGCTTTTAACCCTTTACTGCACAATTCCGCCTTTTAACGACCCTGGGAAAAAAGCCTTTTGAAAACATTGTAGGGAAAGGAGAAAATGCTGGTAACCAGCATTTTCTCCTTTTCCCACAATGTTTTCTACCCTATCAAAGAAAAATTGCACCATTTGAGCCACACTGAAATTGTCGTCTGCAAATGCTTTAAATTTGGACAAGGCTAAAATTTTGTCGTCTGGTAAAGGGTTAACCCGTATCCTGCAACATAAGTTAAATAAAACTTTCCAGACGATAGTTAAACCCTGAATAATGTTATTTCAAGCTTATTATTTTTGGAGAAAAATGTCTACTTATCGGACAGTGTAGATCCAAGATCAGACTGCACGTTTTGTGCAGTCTGATCTTGATCTACATTGTCCGCAAAAGATCAGCGAGTCATGCTTAACAGCTTAAGGGTTAAATAGCAATCCAAATTACGTATCATTCAATTTCGCTTTTAGCACACAAGCGTTTGTATCCCATAAAACTGTTCGACATGTCGTTCATATTCATAATCACAAAGCTAGCTACCACATTGGCTGAGACATTCTAGCTCATCAAATCAAATTATCAGTCTGGAGCCCGTATTCACAAACCATTCTTAAGCATTATCCAGCTGAGTGAAAGAAGTGGAACTTTCAAACCGATATTATAAACCCAAATTTTCCTGTTTCAAAGTTATTTTTGGAGTACGTATATCTCCCGATCGGACAGTGTGGATCAACGATCAGACTGCACTTTATGTGCAGTCTGATCTTGATCTACGTTGTCCGCAAAAGGTCAGTAAGTCGCGCTTAGCAGCCAAAGTGTTAATAACATCCTCAGGTTAATTCTCAAGAATTTTCTAAATGTCAACGTAGCGAAATTTCTGATCGGCTAGACCATTCGGTTTTAGCCAATCAAAATTTGCGTTACTTTCTACATTCAGAATAAGACTCAGAATGCAATTTAGAATGGTTGGTAAAGCATGGACCTCGGTATATTGAATTAGAGTTTATTGGGTTTACGGCGGTTGATGAATGTGGCCCCATGCACTAAACTAAACCAAATTGTACATCAGGATTCCGTAGGAGGAGAGAGAAAAAGAAAAAGAATAGCAACGTTAAAGTCTTATGACTGACGGTCGCATCAACAGCAAAGCTGAAGATACCAACCCGAGATATAAGACAACACTTTGAAAAAGCACTGAATCCACACAATAGCCCGATGAATCTGACTCGAAAGTACGTGTATGTCGATCCTAGTAGCATACAATGTCTACGTCCAGTCTCTTGCCTGGGTTCCAGACTGATCTTTCTTTTTTTTCTTACATTTTACATGCATATACTCTGACGTTACTTTATAAAAACTACAGATAATAGTTAAGCCTAAGATTTATTCTAACATGACACGTGAATTCGGCTCTATGAATATAGTGCAACGGAAGCATGGTAAAATCGACATTATTCTTTATAAAGTGACTAGGCCAGTCAACCTACCCGAAAACAGCACCAAACTTGGAACTAATTGCAAAAGAAATGATTTTGTCATTGTCATTTCGTGTGATACCTCAGTAAGCACGAGAAAAAAGTTGCAGTCTGAATTATGTGGGGAAGTTGTCAAAAAATGCCCTCGAATAGGCCCACTATAATTTTTCCAACATCATCTACTTTTTCAACAAAGTGCCATTTTATGCAAGATACTCAATGGAAAATGATGTTATTTCGCCTTATTTGTGAAACTGTTATTGCAGGAAAGATTATGCTCTAAAACTATGTTGTTTTGTGATCAAAACAAGAAAAAAAAAAAAGTTAATTGTTGCAATTCCGTATTAATTTACCCCACCCACTTAGCTCAGAAATGTATTTTTTTTTCTGTTAGTTAATGAATTGCAATACATCAAATCCATTTGATACACGAATCTGTTTAAAGCAATACAATGTTATGGCAAAACATCATCATTATGTGCATATGCAATGCATATGCATATGGGGGGGGGGGGGGGGGGGGAAGGGACCCAATGGCGCATCTGAGGCTTCGTCAGAACCAAAATACATCTATGTTATATAAATGATTGCAAGAAAGCAAATGAAGTAGAATTTTTACAGTACTCAAACTGCTAATTCTCGCAAGATTTCCCTTTGTAATTTCACTTTTTAACCGTTTATGATCGATCCCATGTTTTACGTCCATGACATTTAAATGCGTTTTGAAAACATTTTAGAGAAGCAGAAAATTTTGCGACCAATTTCTCTTACTTCCATAGTATTTTCATAGATCAGATAAAAAAAAAAACATTTGTAACATATTTACTCTGTCATCTGCAGATGCCTTTAACTCAGATTGATTGGTTGTATGGTGTTTTTCAACATTATCTCAGTTATATATATCGCCGCGGCCAGTGCACCAATCCAATTCAGAAAAATCTATAATTTTGTCATTGGTTAATAGGTAAAGGCTTTACGTCTTTATCAGGAACACTGGAACAGCAAGTGTTACAACTTAGCAAGAAAACGTTTTAGTTCCCTTTTAGGTACGACGCTGTCAATAATCGAAACTAAGCACTGAGAACCCTGAGATACTGGTACTCAAATTCTTGTCAGAACAATTTCTTCGTCTCCAACAAGATGCTTATAATCTTAATTTCTCAAATTTTCTGCCCTTCATGTGATATCGAATTAAGAGAGCAGCGCATCCTGTTTATGCCAATTTATTCCGCTTAAGAGATTGCATTCTTGAGTTGTATCATTTCTGCATGATGCTTGCATATTTAACTTTCAGTATTGCCTTAAATAAATGGGCCAAGGACAGACATAAAAGCACGAAATAAAAATTATGACACTTAACCCTTTACCACACAGTCCAAAGTTTTAACAACACTAGTTAAAGAGAAGGTTTCCAAGAACTGGTAACCAGCATTTTCTCCTTTTCTGACAATGTTTTCTGACATTTCTCTCACAAATTCTGTCAATTGAGGCACATTTAACTTGTGGTCTACAAGTGTTCAGAAATGCACAAAGCCATATTTTCCTCGTCTGGTAAAGCTTAAAGTATTACTCGTAATTATTTTATTTCTTTCTCTCCAACATAGGACTAAAGATGATCGACAACGGTAGATAGCACTTTGGAAAAGAGTGACATTGCCAGTAACGGGCAATTTCACTTTTCTCAACATTTTCTATTCATGTCATCCTTACAAAGTCCGAATTTTCATCTACTAGCCTTAGATGTTACAATGGGAATGGTTTCATAAATAGAGAGAGAATATATATTAGTGCATTTATATGACAACAACTCATTTTTGATCTACCAATCAGATATCTATCAGTAGTGACTGTTCTTTTCTAATCAGTTTTACAAGTCTTAATTAATGCATCAATGATAATATGTCCAATAGCCAACTGGGCGAATTTCATTTGCAGAAAAACGAAAAATTAATTACATATTGATCAAAAGCGGGAAAAACTACCCTTTCATTAGCGCACGTACATTTAACAGTCCAGTATTTAAAAAGCGCAATATCACAAATTAGCAAGTGTCACGTTAAAATCTTATCAAAAGAATAGTAGTTTTTTCATGTAGCAAGAACCTGAAATGTTTTTGTTCTGCAACAGACCGTTTTATTGTTGGAGTATTTAAGTGCTGTCAAAAGTTCTTACAAAAGTTGTGCGGTATCCATGGTCTAAAGAGTTAACATTACAAACCGCTTCTGTTCACCTTACTCTGCTTCAAGACACAAACTACATACAAAGCATGTGGAATACTATCATTTCCCTTTGTGAGGACCACGATTTGAAGCTAGAACAAGCTACTGTACATGTTAACTTCATAAAGGTAATGTATAATGTCATTAAGGAAACCTTCACCATGACGCTCCTAAAATGCTGTAGATTTTATCTTAGCCAAGCTTGGTGGCGAAAAATTAAAGGTCTTGGACTATGTAGCCAGTACAAGTAAAGATCTCGCAAGGTAATCTAGTATGGATGTTTAACACTGACTGGCTCACGGAAGAGGTAATCATGTTTCTAAAATTTGCGCGAACCGTATATGAATTATTTCCGCAAATGAAAGAAACAAATTCCGCAAATGGTATGTAGATTTTATCTTAGCCAAGCTTGGTGGCGAAAAATTAAAGGTCTTGGACTATGTAGCCAGTACAAGTAAAGATCTCGCAAGGTAATCTAGTATGGATGTTTAACACTGACTGGCTCACGGAAGAGGTAATCATGTTTCTAAAATTTGCGCGAACCGTATATAAATTATTTCCGAAAATGAAAGAAACAAATTCCGCAAATGGTATGCCGTTTTGCGCAAATAAAAATCTCCGAGCGACCTAAACAATTTAAACCACGTTTTTCGCAATTTTACATTTTTTGTATCACAGTTTGTTCGAAACGGACTATGTTCAATATATTCATAATCTGGGGTAGGGGAAGACGAGTTTTTATTGGAAAGAATATTCAATTTCTTTGTTCCTAGACCCATTCTTCTGCAATGAAAGTTGTGTTGGCTATTTAGCCTTGTATCTGAAAGTGCACACGAAGTGAACGAAATTCTGAACATTGCAGCTGAAGTAGGTGATAATGACTGACTTTGTACAAAAGTAAACCTTCTTATAAGCTAATTTCTAAAATCACTAGATGTTGAGGGTGTCTGAAAATCACCACCAAAAAGAAATATTAAAGGCTTTTAACTAATGTGATTGTGTCTTGCTCTCATTTATTGGCTATAAAACAGGGTAACCATCCATCACCCATTTCAAATTTATTTTTACGTCTTTTCCACAGAACATATTTGTTTTTAAAATCAAATGAATAAAAAGGTCTGGTTAAAAGAGACATGTTTTGAGTTTCATTGTTGGTGCTGCTCTGATATCGTCAAATCATTTCATGCAAATAGCACAGTGTTGCGACTTGATCCGCAATAAAGAATGAGATAACATTATTATTTTTTTTCAAACTTAGGTTGCAGTCTTAGATTCCTCAACTACATTCCCTTATGAAGTACACAGTAGAAAAACAAACACATCTTCAGTTCATACCATATTCAGAATTTTTCACGCAATACCAGTCAACAGATTAATTGCTGCATAAAATACTAGCTTTGGAATGAGTAAGGCATTTGTCTTTTCAATGGTAAATACTTTTTCATTGGTAATATTTTCATTGTTTAATTTTGATGAAACAAAAGTCGCCATTTGACTTATGATTTCCCCAGTCATAAGCTAAAAATCTCAGAATTTTTTATCCATTAGTTTTCCTAATAGTAATGGAATGGCCAGTAAAATACTCCATGTGAATATCAGGTTCATGTTCCCAAAATAAAGGGAGAAACACACCATATTTGTATGAACTAAATCTTTTGATTATCATTAGTTATGTACATGTAGTGCTCATCTTATTTTGTGTTTCTTGTTTACTGGGAATGAAGGAAGAAAAAGATTACAATTTTTAAGAAAAAAAAAAAAAAAAAAAAAAAAACATGCTTTTGTTCTACATTTATAATTAGTCTAACTCTTAGCACTAACATGAAACCATGTGGTTCATTGGTTACGAGTTAGATTTATAATCCAGGGGACCTGGAATGGAATCCCACTGGCATCATTGGTCACACGGGAGTGTCTTCTTGCAAGGCAGCTAGAAGTACTGGTGAAACCCATGAACTACATAAACAAGTGAAGTTCGCTGTGATGTGAGTGAAACATAGAGAACGCCAGTAAATCATTCAACTAACACTGAATAAAAGTTTAAGCATGCTTACACTTCTGTTGTAAAAATGATATGAATTAGTTTATCGTTCAACTTTTTAAATGTGTACTTAACTACTTGAGTTTCAAATTAATTTATTCACTCAATCTTTCTTAAGCATCAATAATATTCAACCATCTGAAAGAGACGAATCAAGTACAAATAAATTGAAAAGTCTGATGAAACATGATATTAAAGTAACAACGACAACAAAAGTTATAAAATAAAAGAAATTATAGCGTGTAATTACTACCGATACGGTGAAATCGAGGCGCTACGGTGATTCCGTACTTTTTTGCAACCATATCGCTCGTCGTGACGTCATCAAACTTTATTGGTCCTCACTCGTCACAACTCGGCCGATTCCGTACCTACATCTAACCTCGTCTGTATAAAGGAGACTTCCATTTTGAACTACCAATCACATGATCTTAAACATGGCGGCGCCCCTGTAGATCGCTAAGCAACGACATGAACAACCACTGTGAAGTTATTCACTTCTATCGATCTGTCGATGAAAGCTCCTAACGGAATTGATAAACCACGCTAAAAACTGAATGTACAAACTGTTTGCCGACTGAAATACTCTTGGAAAGATAACGATAGAAAATTTACTCATGTGTTCTTTCTAAAGAGGAGCCTTACAATTTTAATAACGGTAAAGCGGTGTGCTTCCGGAGATGTGCGAAATGTACCGTGTAGGTGAATATCAAGCTACGTGATACAGCCGAGGGATTTGATCACCGGATCACCCGAGGTATGCCGAATGATTGGTCCTTAGATTTACTCCACACTTAACATACACACAACAGTTGGCACGGATTTTATCTCATTATCTATTAAAAAGATACTTCGCTGATTTATAAAGCTGATAAACAACCACAGAAACACAGAAATGGGTATTTTTATGATCTGACACTTGTCAGATGATCATCGACGCCCGTGAAATGATGGACGAACAAACAGATGTAGAACTTAGAAGTCTGTTTTCGAATTCAAACGACCATCTGAAATGAAAGATATCGGTAAGTGAAAGAGGAATTCTCTTTAAGTAATCATCGAAGTTTCGTTGATACATCGGTAGTTTAAATTTCTTTCCCGAAGTACATTTTCCTGTCATCAGCCTCTGTGTTTACATTTGACTCGTAGAATGGCGCGTGGTAACTTTGACGTAGGTTGGATAGAGTATTCAATACGGCGGTTAATCGGGCCATCATCGAGTTCGCATTTTTTTCCCGAAATTTGCAAATTTTAGTTACAAATATCTTTTTTCGGGCGATGAATTTTCGGTGCAACTTTTTTCTGGGGATTAATATGTTCATTTTCTGACGTGGAATGCAAAAATAAAAACTTTCGCAATTAGTTCTAACCCATCTGATACGTTGACTGGACTAGACGTCTTTTGTATATGTGAACGTGATTTCTTTTGATCAAGAGTTGGTCATGTTAGAATCGAAATAATCTTCTTTCTATCGTGGTTTATCGCTCAATAAACCACGGTTGTGAGTTATGATGTTATCGCCCTCGTGGTTTATTTATTGTGCCTCAAAACTCACAACTGTGATTTATTGAACGATAAACCGCGATAGAAAGAAGGTTATTTTAAAATGTATTATTTTATTGCTACAGATCCGTATAGACCGTGATAGGGAGACCACGACATGGACTGATTAACCCTTTCCCAAACAAGCCCTGGTTTTCACGTGTCTGCAGTACAAGTCTTTTGAAAACACTGTGGGAAAAGGAGAAATTGCTCATAACGAGCAATTTCTGCTTTTCCCACAGTGTTTTCTACCCTTTTTGATAACTTTCTGCCATTTTCATCTAATTTAAAATTGTCGTCTGCAAACTCTTTCAATTTGGACCAGTCCAAAATTTGTCGTTTGGGAAAGGGTTAAGAAATCATTGGCGCCTGGACCCAGGCTGTGCAGTCTCACGTGTATATGAGTAGCACTCTGTGAAAAAGGGGTTCAGTGCAAGAATTTCCTTACAGCCCAAAGATTACACGTTATCAGTATGATGAATTCTGCAAAAAATTGCTATAAAAGATAATCCTTGGCTAACCTTTGACCTTTTTGGTAGTTCAAACTTTTGGCTACTGTATAGAGTTGTAAGGGCTTAATTCAATCACAGGAAGCCAGGTCAAAGAAGGAGACATTGAAAATCACAAGCTGTATGCACATGTAAATAAAGTTGCTTTCCCCTGAATATAAAAAAGTAGTATTTTTTGTATATAAATTTCACTCTATAATTTAAACATATCTTATTTGCATATTCTTATGAAACGTACAGTACATAATAATTTACAAATAATTCAACATTTTTCTGCAAAATGGATCAGAACGAAAGCAGAGCTTATAGTGTTCTTCTCCAAATTGGTGGCTTGAACGAGTAAAAGTCATTTGAGCTAATACTAAACATTGACAGAAAAAAATAATAATTGATTACGTATAAAGGAGAGCTGTGTTTTAACGAGAAAACGTGAAGAGCTAAATTGAGAAGTACAGAAGGAGAAGGGGAAGAGATGAGGTAATGCAAGAAACAAAGTAAAGGCGTGTTCTTAAAAATTCTTATACGGTACTAGAATGAATCTGTTCCATTTTATAATAAGCTTCATTATTCTTGCTAAGAATGTATTAAAATAGAAACAAAATTGTCATTCTAGAAATCGGTTGCTATCCCTAATAAAGTTTTGAACCCCAACAAATTTCACTCTAGGTATCGAAAGTCCAACGGAAGAGCATAATGTTCTAAAGCATCGTGCCATCATGGAATCAGACAGATGTTCAGCCATAATCATCCAAACCTTTCATTTGTATTACACTGAGAAATAAGCCATACCAACAATATCCATACTTTCAAAAAGAGAGATTTTTTTAAATAAGATATTATTGCCATTGGTGTCAGAGTACAAAATCATTTGAAGAAATTGCGAAGAGGACTCGGGCAAGAATGTTTCTATGAAGTTTGGTTCAAGTTGGTTTGCAAGTACAGCAGATCATTACGTGTTCAAACAACCAAAGATTCCACTTTACATAAAGGAAAATACCTTGGTCGTATTTACTCACATTTATTATCTATTTTACCTGTCATTAGATCTAGTGTAACATTTGTCATTGGTACAATAAATTGTCAAATATTTCTGTTCTTGTTGTTTGAAAAGCTCTTCTAGGTGGGAAAACTGTTTTATATCGTCGTTTTATTATTGGGATATTTACATTATCTGAATTGTAAAAGGACATGAACAGTACTGATGTAACCGTTTACCAGACGACAAACTTTCAAACTAGTCGAAACCTAGAATAGGACTAAAACTGCAATCAGGGTCGGTATTCACCAACCATTCTCGTATAATGACGTTCTTAATTTTAAAGATACATCTATAATCGTTTTCAGCCAGTTTTTAATCCATTTCAGCTTTCTTTTATCATACTACAACCATTCTTGTATCTTCATGTCAAATGTGCCCCTGAGGGTTGCAAGGTTGCAAAGATTACGACCGGTAGAAAACGTTTTTTTTTGCATCAAAGAAATTACTGTTGAGACATTTCCGAATTTAAATCGGAGATTTCCGAAATACGTATTTATCCCTTACACATACGTTTTTGATGTTTTTTGACGTATTCTGACTTAAAATATGTATTAATTGATTTTGGTCTTTCTTAAAGGCCCAACTGTTAGTCGTTTATTACAGGTTAAAACCAGGTAAAAAGTAAACAAAAGAGTGACTTTTACCTAGTTATAAAACCCATTTTTCTGCCAGCGACTAACGCGTGGACCGACCGTTCAATGACAATTTGTCATCTTCACAATAATTTCCATACTTTTAGATGGTATGATTTGAATTTAAGTAAACTTTCACGTCCGCAATGTTTTGGCCAACACAGGTCCTTTATTAATTAAACAAACAAACAAAAAAAGAAAAAAAACATTTACTAGTAGCTGTCACTCGAAGAATTAACCCATGGAGTCTATAGTGTAGGCTACTTTGAGGTCTACCAACACCCGTCACAATTTAACCCTTTACCAGACGACAAAATTTTAGCATTGTCCAAATTGAGAGCATTTGCAGACGACAATTTCAATGTGGCGCAAATGGTGCACATTTTCTTAGATAGGTTAGAAAACATTGTGGGAAAAGGAGAAAATGCTGGTTTCCAGCATTTTCTCCTTTTCCCGCAATGTTTTCAAAAGGCTTCTTTCTCAGGGGGCGTCAAAAGGCGGCATTGTGTGGTAAAGGGTTAAGCTAAAGACGTAACGAAAGGAAATGACAACGTAAATTTTCAATTAAAAAAGAAAAGTGAAAATATGGTGAATAAACGTCCAAAATGCTTGTTACAATTAATTGCTTATTTACCCAACAATATAGTCTGCTTTCAACAGCAAAATAAAAATGAGCCATGCTCTAGAAAAAGGGGGCGTAATGCATCTCTGTGAAGCATTATACCAAGCAAGTCATCATATGATTATGGATCCATAAAATACATTTTGTCTGAGATCCGACTAAATCATGAGGTAGAATAGTCCTTGGGCATGCAGAAAATTGACCAATAGCGAAAGGTATCGGGCCAGGTCAGTCTGCGCGGACTGTGCAGGCTGACCTGGATCGATACTTTTCGCAGATGCATTATTAAACCCCCGTTTCACAGAGCGTGGCTCAACTATTGCTTGCAGACGAGAAAATGCTTGTCACAACTAGTTGCTCCTTTTCTCAAACAATATTTTCTAGGGCAAAGAACTGTGGGTGAGTGAGTGAAAAGTCATGTTTATACAGCAAAACTTGAACCGTTTACTACACAATCCTGAGGAAGAATGCTTTTGAAAACATTTTTGCAAAAAAGAAGAAAATTCTGGTAACCGGCATTTACCCCTTTTCCCACAGTATCTTATACCGTTTCAAAGGCAACAATCATCTTTCAGCTTCACTGAAAATGTCGTCTGCAACCGCTTTCAATTTGGAGAAGCCTAAAATTTTGTCGTGTGGTATATGAGTTAAAAAGCCGGTACCAAATCCAATTACATGCCTATACAATCGCCTACATACCTAATATCAATAATTGATTCCGCTCATACCGCTTTCAATTTGAACTTTTGAAATTAGTTTAGAGTGATAAAAATTGAACCACTGGATGAAAATTGTTTGTGTATTTGGCAGAAGAGATCACTTTGTGGTCGACGCATGTTAACTCTTAGGCTGCTAAGCGCGACTCGTTGACCTTTTGCGGACAGTGAAGATCAAGATCAGACTGCACAGAATGTGCAGTCTGATCTTGGATCTACACTGTCCCATAAGGAGATATTCCTCCCCCCCCCCCCCCCCCCCCACAGGAAAAAAAAAAACTTTAGCAGAATTTCGGTTTTTACTGTCTGTTTGAAAGTTTTCTTTCACCGATAAGCAGGATTAGGGTTAACAACATCTAAGGGGTACAGTGGCAAATCTATTGTACATTGCCCTTTTTGGTTTGTTAACCATAGGAATTTTCCGTTATAACACGACGGCAGCTAATATCTTCACATTTTCCACAAGTACCAGGTTATGGATTCTGTAGTGACTTGCCAAAGGTAACTGCTCTGAGACGAGAGACGCCAGCGTGAACCCAAAGGTCCGTGTCGTGAGCAGGGCCTAAATCATACAGTCGAGACCAAAAGGTTTGCATGTGGTGTCCTATGTGAAAATGCGCGCTGCATTCAGAAATGAATGCAAAAGTTGGTATACGCAAAATACTATACAAGTGGTGCTCTAAATATTTGAAGGACGTCGAATGTGGGTACCCCTATTTTTGGTAATCTAGTCGCCCTCTATATGCGTTATATATGAGCCATCCTCTGGCAAATGGGGGCTTAATGCATCTCCGTGATCCATGATACCTAGCAAGTCATTGCATAATTGGGGGTCCATAAAATCCATTTTGTACACCAACCGACTATTTCATGACGCACACTGGTCTTTTGACACACAGAAAATTGACCAATAGCGAAAAGTTTCGGCCCGGGTCAGCCTGCGCGGACTGCGCAGGCTGACCTGGATCGATACTTTTCGCAGATGCATTTAGCTCCCTTTCCACAGAGCGCGGCATTTTGACATCCAATCATCCCAAATAGATGATAAATAGCAATTTGTTCATTTCAGACAATATTGCCAGAAGTTCTTTTTAAAAGACAAAATATCTTGACAAGGGGCACGAAACACAGAGATTTTTATATCAACCAGATATACTGAACAAAACTTCTAACCACACACTTTTGGAAGTAAGATTTTACCCACAAAACAGACATACTTTTATCTGTTGTTATGTCAGAGTCACATAACATATGATACATTGAACCCATAATGTCACTGCTATTCTGTGCAGAATTCAGTACATCATGACAAAAAATCAGCATCGTTCAACATCTTTCGAACACTGAATGGCATTTTTTTTTTTTTTTTTTTAAATAAGGTAGAGCACTTATTTAGAAAATGCCTTTCAATGTTTGAATCCTCAGTTTTACTTAAAAAATGCCAGGAGTCACATACGGCATGTGAACAGCGTCTTTCATTGTTTTTCGGGTATTTCAACCGACACCCTACCAGAAATGATAAAAAGATATTGAAAATGTAACTCGCCATCGTGAATCATAAGCAAATCTTTGATTTGAACCTCCAACCCCATGCATAAATAAGTACAAGAAAATTATACTGGAGATTGCGTGTCCTACATAGGGAAGCTCCACAACATCGTTGCATTCAAAACAACAGATAAAGTCTAGTACTAATGTCTGTTTTGTGGGTAATATTTTAGTTCCAAAAAGTGTTCGGTTAGAAGTTTTGTTCAGTATAGATTTGGGCGGCGCTCTGGGAAAAGAGAGTTTAATGCATCTCCGTGAAGCACGATACAGAGCAAGTCATCACGTGATCATGTATTCATAAAATCCATTTTGTCTAGCAACCTATTGAATCACGAGGTAGAATGGGCCTTGAACATGGAGAATATCTACGAATAGCAAAGATTTTCCACCCAGGTCAGCAAGCGCGGACTGCGCAGGCTGGCATGGGTCGATACTTTTAGCAGATGCATTAGAAACCCATTTTTACAGAACATGGCTCCTATGTATAAATAATGAAACATTTTAAACAATGTGGCAGCTTTTGGGTTTGAAAAAAAAACAAACTTCTGGGCACAGCTTTTTCCAGAGATGTTTCAATTTCACTTTGCTTAACCCTTTACCACTTTTTAGACTGGGCCAAATTGAAAGCATTTGCAGATGACAAATTAAGTGTAACGTAATTGGTGATTTATGCATTGGATAGGGTAGAAAACGTTGTGGGACAAGGAGAAAATGCTGGTTACCAGCATTTTCTCCTTTTCCCACAATGTTTTCAAAAGGCTTTTTTCTCAGGGTGGTTAAAAGTGGGATTGTGTGCTAAAGGGTTAACCCTTATCCTAACAAAAAATTTAGACGGGACCAAATTGAAAGCATTTGCAGACTACATATTAAACGTAGCTTAAATGGTGATTAATTTTTTGGATAGGTTAGAAAACATTGTAGGAAAAGGAGAAAATGCTGGTTACCATCATTTTCTCCTTTTCCTACAATGTTTTCAAAAGCAGTTGTTATCAGGGTCGTTAAAACTTTGGATTGTGAGGTAAAGGGTTACGAAATTTTAGGAGCAGATCTAACTCAGAAACTGGAAAACATTGCGATGTATCAACCGGTGTCTTCCCAGTTCGCCCAATTCCATTTCGCCCATTCCCATTTCGCCAAACTTTTCTTCCCATTTCGCCCTTTGCCGTCTTGTCCCCTACCCATTTTGCCCTTTTTCATTTTGCCCCATTGCCACCTCGCCCAATCATCTTTTCGCCCAATTACCGTTTCGCCCTTTTGCCAATTCACCCTTTGCCGATTCGCCCAATGCCATCTCGCCCCTTTATCATTTCGCCCTTTCACCACTTCGCCCGATGCCATTTTGCCCAGTTATCAGCTCGCCCCATCACCATTTTGGCCCTTACGTGTTGTAGCCTACACCGTGTTCCTTTACCACAGGCCTATAATCATTACCACCAATATCAGGCATTGGCTGCGCCCATCAGTGTTTTTAAGCCTGTTTGTGTGTGTTAGAAAAATGGCGTTTGGGCGAAATGGGAAGGGGCCTTGTGGGAAAAGGGCGAAATGGTCTTTGGGCGAAATGGGAAAGTTGGGCGAGATGGCTTCTGGGCGAAATGAAAAGTGGGCGAAAATGAATTTGGGCAAAACGGGAAAAGGGCAGGACAGATATTTGGCGAAATGGGAAAAGGGCGAAGTTGGAAAGGGCGAAAAGAGAATGGCGAAACGGGAAAAATTCTGGCGAAATGGGAATGGGCGAAATGGGATTGGGCAAACTGGGAATAAACCGTATCAACCAGTTTCCTTCTGTATAGTTCACACGTTGTCTTTTTCTTCTCAGTTTAGACACAAGTTAGATTTTTATTTTCATCAACTTTTTTTTTCATTTTTGAATTCAGCACACTTTTCTTACATAAAAAAAAACTACCTTGAAAACTTTTGGCCTCGACCGGTGATTGTCTACATACCAAACAATCATATGTTTTAACGACCCCAAGAAAGTGCCCACATGAAAACATTGATGGAAAAAGAGTAAATGCTGGTATCATTTTTGTCTTTTTCCTCAATGTATTGTACCCTATCAAAGACAAGTTGCATCATTTGAGTCAAATCTAAGTTTTCGTCTGCAAATGCTTTCAGTTTGGTCAATTCCAAAACTTGTCGTTTAATAAAGGTTTAAATCTACCACTGGCTCTGGGACGACTATTAGGATTTCCTGGTTATAAATAATCCCAGCGCCTGAACCACCCAAGCCTCTGTGATTGCCCCCTCCCACCCCGCACGTGGTATAATTTTAAAAGAATTATGGGTCATCCTCTGTGACAAGGGGTTTAAATGCAACTGCAAACTGTATCGACCCAGGCCAGCCTGCGCATTCCGCGCAGGCTGACCTGGGTCGATACTTTTTGCTATTGGTCAAATTCCTGCATGTCAAAGGACCATTCAGAATCCGGTCGATCGTTAGAATAAATGGATTTATGGATCCCTCATCATATGACTACTTGCTTGTTATCATGCAGCGCGGAGATGCATTAAACCCCCTTTTACCAGCGCTAGATTCCTATGATATTGTGCTTAGAGACCACATCTGGCTTCAATGATAAGTGGTTGCTAAACACGGATTGACGCTTCTGTTTTTATAAGATGTATATCGGCAAGGTTCATGCACAGGACAGAATTCCAACGCACCCTTCAAAAACAAAGACAGTATCAATAAAAGTGAAAGGAACGTATTAGTAATTGTTGCTCAAAGCAAAGAACTTACGTCTATCGAAATCCAAGTATTCTCTGAGATATTTGTTGTTTAAAAATGTTCCTGGTAACAAGCGATACACAGTAAAGGCAACAAATGACACCTAATTGATGATTAACGACAGCGAAAATAAAGCTCACTTTTATTGACTTGCTATACCTAAGTTGATTTCTACGCAATTTTCAACAACGGAAATACGTACTATCGCTCGTATTTTCATATTTCAATCTACAGACTACAGACTGCAACAAAAATTTAACCCTTAGGCTGCTAAGCGCGATTCACTGACCTTTTGCGGATAGTACAGATCGAGATCAGACTGCAGTCTGATCTGTGATCTACTCTGTCCGATAAGCAATTATTTTTCTCCAAAAAATAAGCTTGAAATAACATTATTTGGGTTTTTTACCATGGCTTGAAAATTTTAGTTTTGTTAATTTAGCATTATATGTCAGCATAAGGGTTAACCCTTTCCCAAACAAGCCCTGGTTTTCACGTGTCTGCAGTACAAGTCTTTTGAAAACACTGTGGGAAAAGGAGAAATTGCTTGTAACGAGCAATTTCTCCTTTTCCCACAGTGTTTTCTAGCCTTTTTGAGAACTTTCTGCCATTTTCATCAAATTTAAAATTGTCGTCTGCAAACTCTTTCAATTTGGACCAGTCCAATATTTGTCGTTTGGGAAAGGGTTAATATGCGACAGTCGGCTTTAAATTCATTTTTATAAAGTATGGAACATCAACATGGAGCAAGGTTTTACTTACAAACATGTGTAAAACATTTCGACAAGATGTGAAATTTCTCGTCATGCGTAATTTCTCGTCTTGCCACGCTTTCTTTTTCAAAACTGGTCTGACAAAGAAATCAAAGCGTTGAAAGCACTGGTGTGGCATTTGTCAAGGGAGCCATTGTGTGGAATTAATAATTTGAAAAATAAACAAACCATAATGTGAGACGAACAAGTTGCGCCAATAGAAGGCCATAGTAGTATATATAGTAGGGTATAGATATTTTCAATAAAAGAAAGAAGTATTCCCATAACCGATGGCCATCTGAGTGCTATCGAAACACTTATTTGTTTTAGAAAAAAATGAGTTTAATTCGGTTTACTTCCTTCGGTTTTGCACAAACTACGATACATGATTTTCAAAATACCCTATTGAACTCATAGTGTCATTGTCTTCGACAAATGCCACAAAAAAGTAGTCTGTATGATGACATATTGACTTTGTAACAGATTACCCATTTTTTTTTTACTTTCCCGTGCGGAAAACATTTGCGGGTAACATATAAAAATCACGTTAAAATGGTAGTATTTGTCTTCGATAGGATTAAAAAAAAAAAAAAAAAATGTTTGGAAAGGAGAAAATGCTGGTTACCAGCTTTTTTCTCTTTTTCCCACGATGTTTTTTTTTTTTTCAGGGTGGTTAAAACACAGAATTGCTCGGTTAAAAGTGAAGATGAGATCTCATTTTTTGACTAATTCTATATTGACTATATCCTGCATCATCACCTTCAGCCTTTATACCGTTCACGGGTCGATGCTTACAGGTGTAGCTCGGTTTGAAATGTTTACATACACAAGGAAATAGCTCTGTGATATTCAAATCGAGGGGCGAATGAAACAGTTCATAGAGGGTATAAATCAACATAATCCCTAAATTTTGTTGTTGATTTTTTAAACAACTTCATTTCTTGTTGTTATTAAACATGAAAATCATGTCATTTTTCACACATATACGTCTTAGCAAGAACGGCGTCATTTTCCCGCAAAATGGCGAAGTAGTAAAAATTCCGGCACGTGCTGTGATTGGTTTCGCCGGCTTCACGCGCCCATTACTACAAAAATAAATAGGGCCGGACACAAAAAAAAAAAACATAATACACTAGTGTACTATCGAAAATAAGTCATAGGTTTAATACACTGCTGGAGGAGGATTTTTTTTTTTTAAAGTTGTTCTCAAACGTTAGACAGGTTATCTGAAAATCCTGGTACCTCCATGGTTTGTTGTTCAGTTGTTTGTCTTAAGTTTAACGCAGTTTTCAACACTGTTTCAGTAAAATCGCGGCGACCAATGCACATATCCGTGATTTCCAGGAGTTCCTATGCCAATACTATGCCAGTATTTCGTACAACAGCTGCTCGAAGCCACTGGCTGCTTTCCCTCGTAATCATCGTCCAAACAATGTTTACTGGTGTGACAAGAATGAATGCAGTCGTAATGACCATCATCAATCTTTTAAAAGAATTTGGCGTGGTTCGAAATTGAACCAGTGATCTGAAGGTTTCAAGGATTTACCTTACGATTAGCGGTTTGACCTCTAGGGTACGTATCCACTCCTCGCTGACAGCAAAAATCAGGAAGGATATGAGGAATTATCAATGTTTTACTGGTGAAAGAGGCATCAAAGCTAACCAAATAAAAACACAATCGACACGAAGACATTGTATAGCACGAATCTTTCACTAGCAAGTCCATAATATATCCAGATGGTGACCATTTCACGTCGGCCCTATAATCAATTTCCAATATTGCCGGTGATTTCTTATGTTATTATAGGTATTGTATAGATCTAGGGTTTTATTGATCAGTCATCACCAAGGGTTTTTCCCTCTCTACAGAAAATAACGTTAAAAAAGTCCAAAATAATAGTCTAATTCTTTCAAAGCCAACTTAAAAGAATAGGATATTTTCAATGTTTAAAAGAAGACTTCACACTGCATTTGAAGATTTTTTAGCACATAGTTCAGCATGGGGTAGCGGACGGTGTAGATCCAAGATCAGACGGCACGTTTTGTACAGTCTGGGTCCGTATTCACCAACCATTCTTAAGAATATTCTTGGTCTTGTTCTCCAAAATTTTCCACATTTGAAAGCAAAACACCTTCTGATTGGCTAAACCATTTGGTTTAGCCAATCAGAAGTTGTGTAACTCTCAAAATTGGAAAATCTTGAAGAATAAGTCTAAGAATGTCCTTAAGAATGGTTGGTGAATACGGACCCTGATCTTGATCTACGTCGTCCGCAAAAGCTGTTTAAGTCGCAACTGGCAGCGAAAAAGTTTTGAAAAAAAAAAATACATCGGTCTAAATTTCTGATGTTCATACAGCTGGTGGAAGAAGTTCAACCAAAACTAGTAACCTTCTTTACCATGGTGAACCGTAACATACTGGGCGAGACTCCGGGTGCTGTGACGGATGGTGTAGACTCAGATCAAACCACGTGTCAAAGTAACGATAACTCTGCTACAAATATCAAGGTGTTTGAAAATGACATGCTGTAATTGACCTTTCCAGTCAACATTTTGTGTCGGTTAAAAAAAAAGAATGGTATGCAAAATGGCTTTTTTATTGCGGTTAGATTATCTCGAGAGTAGCAGACAGTGTAAAACCATCATCAACCGTACACCAGCCGCTGTATATTGCATTATTATTCTTATTCTAGACTTTGAAAATACCTCATTTTCTGGATGGCTAAACCATTTGGCCAATCAGAAATTGATGAAATGGCCTAAAACTGCCCCTACCGAGTTAGCAGCGAAGTTGGTGAATTGCATTATGTTGTAACTTTTCCATCGATAAATGAAATCATGATTGATTGATTGACTGTATGGTGTTTAACGCCGTTTTCAACATTATTTTAGTTATATCACGGCGGCCAGTGCACCTACCCATGCTTTCCTGGAGTTTCTTTTTACCAGTGCTCTGCATAATACTCTTTCCAAGCCACTGGCTGCTTTCCCACATAACCATCGTCGAAACGATGGTCAGCGGTGAGAGAAGAATGAATCCTGTTACGGTGACTATCATCAATCCTCAGAAAGAAATTGGCCAAGCCAGGGGATCGAACCAGCGACCTCCTGTTCTCAAGTCCTGTACGCTACCGACTGAGCTAAGAGGGGTTGGCAAATGAAATCATGTGATCACGTTTTGTTTTTCATTGTTGAATCAAGTCATGTGATCACTTGATTTCCAGCATTAATTTAAAAAGCGAAATCATATGACCAGCAGCATATACGTATAATAATGTAGGCCTACTGTACCAGCAGACCGACATGTTCCTCAAATCGGATTGATTAACCCTTTACCACACAATCCCGACTTTGAGAGAGAAGCCTTTTGAAAACATTGTGGGAAAAGGAGAAAATGCTGGTAACCAGCATTTTCTCCTTTTCCCACAATGTTTTCTAGCCGTCAAATTTCAGGTTTCGAGTTACATTTTTTTATCGTCTGCAAATTCTCTCTTAGGCTAAAAATTTGTCGTTTGGTAAAGAGTTAATGATATTTTGCAAGGATAATTAACCCTTATCCTGCTAAATGAATTAAAATTAAACTTTCAATCCTATAGTAGAAAAAACGCAAAATAATACTATTTCAAACTTATTTTTTTGGAGAAAAAAATCTTCTTATCGATCAGTGTAGATCCAAGATCAGGCTGCACGTTGTGTGTAGTCTGATCTTGATCTACACTGTCTGCAAAAGTTCAGTGAGTCGCGCACAGCAGTCTAAGGGTTAAAAATCGGGTCGTTCAGGAATACTAAACACTTTGAAGAGAACTGGCATTTTATTTTTTACCCGAAGTTGTATGAACTTTTGTTTAAATATTTTGACCATAAAAGAAAACATGATATGTCTCGTAGACACACATAGCCATAATTCCCAACCGAAAATAAACCATGCTCCGTGAAAAGGGGGCTTATTGTATCTCCCAACAGTATCGACTTATGTCAGCCTGCGCAGTCCGCACAGGCTGACATGGGTCGAAACGCTTTGTTATTTGTAAATTCCCCTGCATGTCCAAGGAATATTTTACACCATGATTCAGTCAGTTGTCAGAAAAAATTGCATTTATGAATCCATAATTATGTGATCACTCGCTCAACTCTTTACCCAACAATCCCGGGTATTAACGACCCTGAGAAAGAAGCCTTTTGAAAACATTGTGGGAAAAGGAGAAAATGCTGGTAACCAGCATTTTCTCCTTTTCCCACAATGTTTTTTTACCCTTCCCAAAACGAATTTTAATTTTTAGTCACATATATATTGTCGTCTGAAAATGCTTTCAATTTGGACGAGTCTAAAATTTTGTCGTTTGGTAAAGGGTTAATATAAGGCATAACGAGGAAGCACTAAATCCCCTTTTTCAATAGCATGGCTCAGATAAGTGATCGCCGCTCTTGAGGCAACACAATCGCAATATCTCAGCAGACATACAGGACTAGTCGACACAGAGGAAACACCAAATGAATACATCAAGAAATCTAGAACTGTATCTAATGGACCAAAAAGGACAACACTTATATTTCTTCTCAAACTCATCCGCTGTTATCTCCCTTCCAAAGTTTTTTTTTTTTGTTACTACACCAGTTTAACCCTTTACCACACAATCCCGACTTTTAACGACCCTGAGAAAGGAAACTTGAAAACATTGTGGGAAATGTTCAATTTAGAAAATAACTCAATTTCTGGATGGCTAAACCATTTGGCCGATCAGAAATTGATGAAATGGCCTAAAACTGCCCATACCGTGTTTGAAGCGAAGTTGGCGACTTGAAAAGGGGGCTTAATGCATATCCGCAATGCATGATAACAAGCAAGTCATCACATAATTAGGGACCTATAAAATCAGTTATATCTAACAACCGACTTTATCGTGAGATAGACTGATCCTTTGACATACAGAAAATTGACCATTAGCGAAAAGTTTCGGCCCAGGTCAGCTTGCAGGGACTGCACAGGCTGACCTGGTTCATTTTTTTCGGAGATACTTTAAGCCCCCTTTTCACAGTGCATGGCTCAAATAAAAAAAAGGACCAACCAAAATGGTCTCAGCAGTATGAAGACCACTCGCTACATTTCGGAAATTATTAAGAATTAAAACGCCTAACGGAGAAACCATCAGACTTTAACGTGGGATGTACGGTTGACACAGTGGCCGGTGTTTTATGTATGCAATTTGAAGAGAGACGAACATGTAATGGGGTACTAAGCGGGCACTGTTATAAATACAAGATTTTAGCCATTCCCTTGTTTAGCTTTCAGGGCAAAGAAACATGCTTGTAATAAGGCTGGAGATCTAATTTTCCTTCCATTATTAGATCTATTTCAAAACGGACAGTTCCATCTTATCATCTTATTTCTTTTTTTTTTTGTCTTCTTTAATTTAAGCATACGTTAGTATCGTTAAAAATAAGCCATGTTTAAATGGGTTGACCTTCAAAGACATACATCAAAAAGAACAGCTTACCTCATATAAAGAATATTCTTTATATAGAATCTAGCTTTTTCCTTTTTCTGTTCCGCATTTTGTTATTGCCAAGCTCTTTTCGACGTTTGTGACGTCGTTTCTCCGGAGATGGATATAGAGCGTCATCCGCAGAGAAGTGACGTCACAGTATTTGTGACTAACGCACACAGCTATTTTTGGATACACATATAAGAACTTATGCGAGAAAAACACTATGAAACACTATAAACAGCTCATCAAACCACCCCCCCGAGTACAAAGCATACGGTCTTGGCCTCAGGATTCCAAAAATATGTGAAAAGGATGAAGACTACTACAAACATAGAAGGAATCTAAAAGCACACCTGAGAAGGCGGGGCTATAGTGGTAAATTGATTGAGTAAATTGATTGAGTCTCAACTACAGACGGTGGATAGATTAGACAGATCTGAATTATTAAATAAATGCAAAAGGGAAAGAAAGGACAAAAGAATCCATTTAGTGATGACATATTCAAATCCCTACCGAATGTTCACAACATAGTTAGGAAACACATGAAAGTACTTTACCACTCAGACAAAATGAAAGACATTTTCAAAGATCCACCCTTAGTGGCATTTAAAAGAGACATGAACCTGTGCGATGCTCTGATTCATGGGAAAACAAATAAAGCCTTGAAAATAAGCCAGACAAATTGTAGACCAGATTGTGGAATGTGCAATCTGATCTACAGGGAGAAAGTTCATGACACCGAAAGACAGAATGTGTACAAGCCCGTCACAGATGTTACACGCAATATTGTGTATGGAATATTGTGCATGGTATGCAAGTTGATTGTGTACGTAGGTGAAACTGAGCGGGAATTGCAGGCTAGAATGACAGAGCATCTCCGAGACATAAAACTCAAGAAAGACAAACCAATCAATCTGCACTTTGGAATGAAATGCCATTCAAAGAAGGACGCAGCAATAGCTGTTTTAGAGAAACTACATGGGGTAGAAAAGACAGAACGGCAGTTAAAAGAAGGAATATAGATCCAGAAGTTAGCAACGGTTCGACCAAATGGCTGCAATGTGAAGAACAGCTTTAGGACCCTATCAGCAGTATTACAGTGACTTTTTTGGCGCTAAACGACGTCAAAACGCCAAAAACCATCAGAGTACTAAATGACGTCATGTCGTCAATGACAACGTCATTTCAGTTTGAAAATAATGGTGGTATGAAAGCTGTCACAAAATGTAGAGGGCATTATTTTCATGTTGATTTTCTTGAAAAAGGCGTAAGCCGAAATATTGAAGAAGAGTAAACATTTCAAAAGTGTGCACTATGAAACCGTTGTCTGCGCATGTCATATTCTTCGAAGATTGACCAGTCTGCTATGACGCATCACAATGATAAAAAATGGATATATATCAATACGCGGTGCGTAAATTGCCGCTTAAAAAGTGTAGGCGAAAATGGCAATAAAAAATACTTCTGTGGAAAAATGAAGCCAGTCTTTCGCTACAAATTTCTTAGAAGACGAAATGATTTCAAACAGTGAAAATATTTTTTTAGAATACCAACTGTTTACTGCAAATCTCTGTCAACGGTTTCTAAATAAAGACATGGGGAAAACCGGGATTTGTGCGACAGACTGACAACAGAAATAATGTCCCCACCTTGCTGGGCTTATACCGGGCTTTTTCCCAGGCATATAAGAGCTTATGTTTATAAATGGCTGGTGCATAGGTTATATGCTAGCTAGCCATGGCTGGATGAGTCGTACAAGGTATGTTTTAGAGAGTAAACGTATATTTCATTTTGAAATTGGTTGCATTGATTCCCGCCTTAGAAAATAGTCCGGTTCTCTATCCAGAATGCCCATATCAGATAAGTAAGTAAGTAAGTAATTTTTTTATTATAGTGACATGTGTATACAGATACAGAAGACAATACTGAACAAAACATATAAACAAACACCCGGCCCCATGGGCCTATATGTCACTTTTAAGCATGAAACAATATTATATAGACACGTGATTGGGAGTGGAGTTATTCATTTGTAAATAGTAAGTAGGTAAAAAAAGAAAAATTCAAATATCCGTAGAAGAGGTAATGAGATTTTCAGTATCATTATGATAAATTTCTGAATTTGATCAGCAATTCTGATATTCAGATAAGTGATGTATTTGAAAAATGCCACCTAGCGGAAGATAATGCTATGAAAAACAACACTTATCGATGTTTTTCATAGTGTTTTATTCATAACCCGAGGAATTCATAATGTCATTATGCTAGAAAATCTTAGGCCTTAATAAAAATGATAAATCAAGAGACTACACTACTGAACTTTTAGCTGCTAATTGATTGCTATGAATCTTTGCAAGAGAAGCTTAAATTTGTACCACAATATTAACCTTTACCACACAACCCCAAGTCTTAACGACCCTCAAGCAAAGGGACTTTTGAAAACATTGTGGGGAAAGGAGAAAATGCCGGTAACCGGCATTTTCTCATATTCCCACAATGTTTTCCACCCTTTTAAAGAGAATTTTCCTTATTTGTGCAACATTTGATTGTCCGCTGCAGATACTTTCATTTTGGACCAGTCTAAAACCCTGTCATTTGGTAGAGTTAAGAATGCGTTGTCCTTGACTGCCTGATAATCGAACGACAAAAATCGTGCCCTATTCACGAAACCATTTCGAGCACATTTCTTTAGTCTAAATTCCAAAGACTAGCCATCTGATTGGCTTAGACGTTCTGTCTCAACTAATCAGATGGCTAGTTTTTTCAGCATTTGTCGAAGACAATGCCACTATGAGTTCAATACGGTATTTTGAAAATCATTTATCGTAGTTTGTGCTAAATCGAAAGAAGTAAACCCAATTAAACTCAATTTTTCTAAAACAAATAAGTGTTTCGGTAGCACTCCGATATATCATTAACAACGGCCAAAATATTAAAAATAAATAGATTAGGCCATCGATCATGGGAATACTTTTTTTTCATTGAAAACATACCCGCTATGGCCTTCTTTTGGCGCAATGATACTCACAACCTTTGTCTCCTGACCGTGTTCGTCCCAAAGCCAGTTCGTCCCTGGGTTTGTTCATCCCTTGGCGTGTTCGTCCGGGCTTGTTCGTCCCACATTATTGTTTGTTTATCTCTCAAATGATTAATTTCACACAATGGCTTCCATAACAAATGCCACACCAGTGCTTTTGAACAAAGCTTTGATTGGAATTAAAATTATGAAAGTATTTAGAATGGTTGGTGAATACTGCTCCTGTATTGCTCTGAGGTCTATATATTTGTCTTTATCTGTACCAGTAACCGGGTTATTATCTATCGACCCATTTTATTTCATTTCACGTTGCATCTCTGTGAAAAGGGGGCTTAATATATCTGCGAAAAGCATCGACCCAGGTCAGCCTGCGCAGTCCGCGCAGGCTGACCTGGGCCGAAACTTTTCGCTATTGGCCAAGTTTTTGAATGCCAAAGGACCAGTCTGCCTTATGATACAGTCGGTTTCTAGACAAAATGGGTCTTTCAGGTGTTAGAAAAGATTGTGAGAAAAGAACAAAAAGCTCGTTACCAGCATTATCTCCTTTTTTTTCTATGTTTTCAAAAGCATTCTCTCTCAAGGTCGCAAAACCACAAGACCGTATGGTAACGGATTAAGCAGTTTGTACTGGGACCGCCCTTATGAACCCAATTAGTGTTTTTTTTTGTAGATAAGTAAGACAAATTTTCCACAGCATAATACATGTACATTACTGTACATATACGTTGTTCTTAAACATGCTGTCAGCTGCTTCGTACAGATCCTTCGTACGAGGAGAAATATTTTAACCCTTTACCAGACGACAAAATTTTCGACTGGACGAAATAGAAAGCATTTACAGACGATAAATTAAATGTGGCTCAAATGACAAGCATTTTCTCCTTTTTCCACAATTTTTTCGAAAGGCTTTTTCCCAAAGGGTCGTGTAAAAGGCGGCATTGTGCGGTAAAGGGTCCAAGAAAATGAATTGTCTTTTAACTCTACAAAATGACGAAACGTTGGACTAGTCTTAACTGAAAGCATTTGCAGATGACAGATAAAATATGGCTAAAATTATGGAATTTGTTTCTGAAAGAGTAGAAAACTTTGTTGAAAAAGGAAAAAAGAATGTTGGTAACCAGCATTTGGTCCTTTTCCGACAATGTCTTTTATTCTTCAGGGTCGTTACGACCTTGACGGAGGAGACTTGAAACATTGAAGGAAAAGGAGAAATGCTGGTAACCAGCATTTTGTCCTTTTCCGACAATGTGTTTTATACTTCAGAATTCGAGATCGTGTGGTAAAGGGTTATAACACTGTCGGAAAAAAAAGTAAAGATCGGTTGTAAATAAAACAAATACATGTATACACTTTTCACACGGTATCTGTCAAAAGCAAAACTGCGAAGGATGTAAAGGAAGAAACTGTGCTAGATCAATGTTGGGCTGTACATGTAACTGATGTCACAGAAATGTTTCATCTGAGTGAAAGCTTTCATTCTATTGAACTCTTTACCAAACGACAATATTTTAGACTTTTTCAAACTGAAAGACTTTGCAGACGATAACTTAAAAGTGGCTCAAATGATGGGATTTTCTTTTAAAAGAGTAGAAAACATTTGGGGAAAAGGAGAAAATGCTGGTTAACAGCATTTTCTCCTTTTCCCACAATGTTTTCAAAAGCCTCCCCCATCAGGGTCGTTAGAAAGCGAGACGGTTTAGTAAAGATTTAATTTGTGTTCTTAGGATTAATCATTTACCTAACGACAAAAACTTTATAATCCTCTATTTTGAAAGCATTTACAGGCGACAGTGTCTATGGGAAGCTGGCACAAATAGCGGGTTTCGTCTTCAAAAGGGTAGAAAACATTGTGGAGAAGAAGAAATGCCAAGTAAGCAACATTGTCTGCTTTTTCTCAAGATGTTTTGAATTTAACCCTTCATGCTCGTAAAAACGCTGTAAAGGGTTCTTAACCCGTAGGCTGCTAAGCGCGACTCAAGGACCTTTGGTGAACAGTGTACATCAAGATCAGACTGCACAGAACGTGCAGTCTGATCTAGGATCTACATTCTCGATAAGAAGATATTTTCCCGCATACCTTTGAAATAGCAGAATTTGATTTTTTTTACTGTTAGCTTGAATATTTCATTTCACTTATATAGCGGGATAACCCTTTACCATACAATGCCGACTTTTAACGACCCCGAGGAAGAAGTCTTTTGAAAACATTGTGGCAAAAGGAGAAAATGCTGGTAACCAGCATTTTCTTCTTTTTCCGCAATGTTTTCTGCCCTATCAGAGAAAAAAATGGCATCATTTGAGCAGCACTGAAATTATCGTTTGGTGCTTTCGATTTGGACCAGTCTAAAATTCTGTTGTGTGGTAAAGAGTTAGGGCTTAAGTACAGAGAGATGATCCGGACCGATTCTATTTTGAATAGAATCCCTGCTGCTATGTATGGGTGAAGAAACGGGTCACTAGATGGTCATAAACCCATGAGTATTGTCTTTCGTACAGCCCGTGAGTAAAAAACGTGAGACATAAAGCCATGACCCATGGTATTACATGACAAGAATTTACTGCAAAACAACCCAGTTGACCATTTCGGGGCGCAATCTTGTACTAATTGGATACCTGCGATATATTGGGCGATTTTGAAATAGCACGATCAAGTAAGATTATACAAGATTAATTTTAGAACTATTTGGTTGTTCGTTTGTTTGAGGTTCAAAACCAATTTCAACAGTATTTACATTATATTACGACAGCCAATGCACTTATCCGTGCGTCCATGGATTTCTTTTTGTGACACAACATTTTTCCAAGCCATTTGCCGCTTTTTCACAGGACCAAAATCGAGAAAATCTTCACGGGTAAGAAAGGTATGAATTCTGTAGCAATGTCTATCATCAGTCATTTAAAAAAAAAGGCAAAACCGGAGTTTCAGTTGACAGTCCTTGATTAGACGCCTTGTACGCTACATCTGAGTTGCCTAAGAGGGCTTTTGGAAATATGTGATATTTACTCTGCAACACAATTAGTGTGAATATAACTTGTGACTAAATATGAATAAATTAGGTAAAGATTTCCAGCCAACAGTACAGACTAAAATGTTGCGATTTCATACTTTTTTTAGGACAAAAAAAAAAAAAAATCCATCGTATTGGACGGTGTAGATTTCAGATCTGATTGCACGTTCTGTGCATATTAATCTTTTACCTGCTAAATACATGGAATGAAACTTTCAAGCTGATAGTAAAAACCAAAATTCTTCTATTTTAAAGACATTGTTTTAGAAAGATATCTCCTTAATGGACAGTGTAGATCTAGGACCAGACTGATCGAAAAGATAGTGGGAAAAGGAGAAAATGCTGTTTACTTTTTTCCCACAACGTTTTCTACCATTTTAAAGACAATTCCAATCATTTGATGTGTACATCTAATTTGCCATCCACAATTCCATTCAATTTGGACAAGTCTAACATTGTGTTGTATTTGAAGAGTTTTGAAAAAAAAAAAAAAAAAAAATTATTGACTTAGACATTCTGGCTCGGCCCATCAAATTTCAAATCTAGGACTTGAATTCAATAGAGACTGATTGGTGAATACAGCAGCAGACAGCATTTGCTGTTGGCATTGATAAAAATGAGCTGCGCTCTGATAAAAGGGGGCTTGATGCATCTCCGTGATGCATTGTACTAAGATCTTCATTATATAACTATGGATTCGTGAAATCCCTTTGGTCAAAGAACTGACCGAATGAGGTAGTATGGTCCTTGGACATGCAGCAAATTTACAAATAGCAAAAAGTTTCGACCCATGTCAGCCTGCGCGGACTGCGCAGGCTGACATGGGTCGATACTTTTTGCAAATGCATTCAGCCCCCCTTCTCACAGGGCATGGCCCATAATATATTTTTTAAATAAAATCCTAAAATCTATCACAGTTATATCTTTCTATACACGACCTCAACAGCATGCCGGTTACCAAGTTCGCTCTCCTCGTACTACTGGTACTAGTTGGATTTACGTCATGCAAAAGCCTCGACAGACCATCAAACTCTACTGATGACGAAATCATAGAGGGAGAGGAAGCAGAAGACCAAGTTGACATTGATTTGAGAACGTAAGGTTCTTTTACAATTATGGTGTTCTTTTGTTAGTTTGTTTTAATTTTTAAATACAAACTCTAATATTAGAAAATGTTTGTTTGTTTATGTTTAATGTCGCTTTAAAAGTATTAGGTTTTTACCACGAAAGCGAGTGCACATATCCATGCGTGTTTGTAGAGTTTCTTTAACTGTTTCTATGGACATCACGCTCTTCAAGCGATCCGGGTCTGTATTCACCAACCATTCTTAAGAACGTTCTTAGACTTATTCTTCAAGATTTTCAAAGTTTGAAAGTAACACAACTTCTGATTGGCTAAACCAAATGGTTTAGCCAATCAGAAGGTGTGTTACTTTCAAATTTGGAAAATTTTGGAGAACAAGACCAAGAATATTCTTAAGAATGGTTGGTGAATACGGACCCAGCATTTCTCCTTATAAACAAAGTAGAGATATGGTTAGCAGTGAGAGAGGGATGAATTATCTCACAACGACTTTCGTCAGTCGTTTTGAAGTATTTTGGCTGAACCAGAATTCGGGCACACAACTTTTCGAGGACTATATCTGCACCCTACCGGTGAAACACCGGTTCTCGTCTGAGATTTTATTAGCAAATCATACCAAATATGCTATTTTCAGACATATCGATGATTACAGAAATTGGCACCAGTGACATAAAAAAGAAATATTTGAGGAAAGAAAGTACTTTTTAATGATATTAAAGTCATAGATGAAAAAGAAATAATGTATCTGGAATGTTTATTGAATAACTTTATTCTATTTACCACATTTCAAAAGTATTTCCGGTCGCACCATTGTGAACAGCTTTGAACTATAATGTTCTTGCGTGTATTCTTGCGTGCGTCCATTTGTGCGTGCCTCTGTATGTGGGTGGTGGGAGATGGGGTGTGTGTGTGGGGGTGTGGGTGGGTGTGTGTGGGTCTGAGCGAGAGGGAGAGGGAAGGGTTTTAAAAGCCTTTGCATAGAGTTTCAATTGTGTTGCGTTAATGTAATTTTGTTGCAGTTTCTGGAACCTTTCAATGATACACAAATCCTTACTATCTAACTACAGCCGTTTTGTTGCTTTTTCGTGAAGAAAAAAAAAAAATCATTTTTTTGTCCAGTTACCAACTTACCCACGTGAAATGCAGATCAAACTTGCTTCTAGGGGTATGAACATATTTATAGCCTTCACCAAATTCTTCCATTTATATACAGAGACAGACAAAATATACTTTCACTGATGAAGTTCGCCGAGGAAAACTCGTTTTCACAGATTAGACCAAAATTGAAAGCTTGCATGAAATCCGAGCGTAAGTACCTTTCACTTTGTTTCTAATGACGCAATATAGTGCTCTAACTGCCTTGGAAAGTATAGGAAGCACCATGCCCATAACAGTACCGGCTATTCTTTGTCACACCACATCAAGTACGAATTGTCACAACGGAAAAATACCCGGAGGAAAAAAGCAAGAACATTAGTTTAATTAAGACAGTTTTAAAAAAGGAGAATTTGTTTGTAAGAAACAAATGATTATCTGTCCACAATGTGGTCGACAGATTTCTGACTACAATGGGCTTAGACGTCGTATGTGTTTGGTTTGGGTGAAAGTTTAATATAAGCAGAGCTCCAGATAGAGGAACTGACTTTGATTTCAAAATTGAACATTGTATTAATAACTCTCTACTAAACCCTATGTTATGGGTACTCATTAGAATCGTCTCATCGAGACGATTCTAATGAGTACCCACAACATAGGGTTTGGAAGAGAAATAATGGAGTTAGAATACTTTCACTCCCTCTTATCTGGAGGTCTATATAAGGCTTTTTTTCAAACATCAGCTGATATTTGGTTAATTAAATACAGTTCCTTCGGCTCACAATCCAAAAACAATAGCATTTTGTTTCAGATGATAGATCTACTCGTATATCAAGGCACCACGTTAGCCTTAAAGCTCTGAATTGTTGATATGGGTGTTTTCAGATGAGAAAAACAGCTAAATAAATTCCGATTTCAAGGTAGTTTTGGCCGGAACATTTTACGCGGTAGCGGACAGAGTATGTTTAAAAATAGACTACAAGGTCAATGCTGTCTGATCTTGACCTACAATTTCAATAGAAGTTGTGTTAAGAACTCTAATGGTTAAATTTTGTAAATGATGGCTTCTCTATGTAAATATAGCCTATTTTGGTTTTAGAAAATGGTATTACTTTGTAGCACTCTTGTAAAATATTTTATCAACACGTTGAATAATTACAATGAGTAAAGGTATTGTTCCAAGAGAAAATCTATTTCTTTCCCCTTTGATCGCAATGTTTCAAAAGTTTACCACACAGTCTGAGAAAAAAAGCTTTTGAAAACATTGTGGGAAAAGGAAAATGCTGGTAACCTGTGTGGTAAAGAGTTGAAGAGTTGTTTACTGCAGGACGTCAAAGTTCGCTGAGAAAGAAGCCTTTTGAAAACATTGTGGGAAAAGGAGAAAATACTGGTTACCAGGATTTTCTCCTTTTCCCACAATGTTTTCTACCCTAACTAAGGCAGAAATCACCATTTTAGCAACATTTAATTTGTCGTCTGCAAATGCTTTCAATTTGAACACGTGTAAAATTTTGTCGTTTGGTAAAGAGTTAAAGCAACAATAGCTGCTAAAAGTAAACAAAGCTGGCGTTAAGATGCATTTGAGTCATGCTCTGGCAAAAGAGGGCTTATTGCATTCCCGTGATCCATGGTTCCTATCAAGCCATCACGTGATTATTGAGCCACTTTTTTAACAACCGACTGAATCATGAGGTAGACTGGTCCTTGCACATACAGAAAACTGACAGATAGCGGAAAGTTTCGGCCCAGGTTAGCCTGCGCAAACTACGCAGGCTGACCTGGGTCGATACTTTTCGCAGATGCATTAAGCCCCCTTTTCACAGAGCATGGCTCATCTAAATTTAAATCATACCCTTTAAAAATATTGAAATTATTGTATAGATGACAATGTGTTATTGTAGGGTCGGTCCAGCTGTTAGTCGCAGGCAGAAAAATTAATTATAGAACTAGATTAAAAGTTGCCAGGTCGTTCTATCTTTTGTTTACTTTTTGCCTGATATTAAAACTCATTTTCTGCCGGCGACAAACACTTGGACCGATCACACAATAACAGATTGTTATATTCAAACTATTTTTCATAGTTTTTAAATGGTATGACTTGAATTTAAATGCAATCTAACACCTGCATTGTGTTTTGGCCGACATTGCTTTAAAGATGAGTCAATCAGATTTTGTTGATGATGAAACCGTTGAAAAGGGAGTCAAGTATCGAGTAGCCTAGGCAAATGGAGAAAAAGTGTTATTAACAATTTCTCGATTTGTCTCAATGTTTTCATGACCAATCTGGAATAGTTTAGTCAACTTATGTCTCCAAAACATGATGAGTTAATGTTTTCACGAATTTCTTTTTTTTTTTGTAATTGTATGTTTCTATTTCAGGTATCACGAAACCAAAGTAAGTTTTTTTTTTAATTTATCTCAAATAAATCTGTTTCACGTCGATTTGAACAATAATTCAGTCCTACCACAGGGTGTAATCACTCGCTCCTGTATTTCCTACTACTCAGCTGTTCACGGCTGGGACTCTGCAAGCACAAGGACATTCCTACTTGGCTAGTACTGACAGTCGAATCGAACCTGGATTTCTTGATCATTCAGCTCTTTAACCCTTAACTTGCGTAACAATGAAATGAAACTTTCAAGTCGACTGTAAAACCCCAAATATTGCTATTGCAATGTTATTTTTTTTTGGGGGGGGGGGGGGAAACATCTCCTTATCGGACAGTGTAGATCAAGATCAGACTGCACAGAACGTGCAGTCTGATCTTGGATCCACATTGTCCGCAAAAGGTCCTTGAGTCGCGCTTAGAAGCCTAAGGGTTTTAATAATTGAACCACCAATTTAGATGTATCTGGTAGATTTTTTCCCTGTATTCAAAACGTTTTTCATTTCCGATGGCATTCATTTCACGAAGGAAATTGATTTGTTGAAGTTTGTCAATTACAGAAAGATGACACAGAAGCTTAAAGAAGTCAAGATAGACAGGAAATTCACATCACAGTTAAGTAAGATCAAGCAATGTACACCTAAGAGACTGGAAAAAGGTAATGCATCGTCTTGTTTTCCTAATTAAGTCTATCTATGGTAGTCTATTTGAGCTGTGCTCTTGCAAAAGGGGGCTTAACTTAACCCCGTGATCCATGATACCAAGCAAGTCATTACATAATTATAGATCTATAAAATCCATTTTGTCTGACAACCGACTGAATCATGAGGTAGACTGGTCCTTGTACATACAGAAAGTTGACCAATAGCGAAAAGTAGTGGCCCAGGTCGCGGACTGCGCAAGCTGACCTGAGTCGATACTTTTCGAAAATGCATTAAGTCCCCCTTTTCACAGAACATGGCTCAATTTTGACAAATGCCCATTATAACCTTTCTATCTTTATAAGAGCGGCGCCCTGGAAAGAAAGGGTTTTAAAGATACATCCTTACAGACAGAGAGATAAAAAACGCTGTTACAATTTGATATACTGTAGAACGGTTTAGAAGTAAGTCAGCTGTGTAAACATATATATATATATTGCAAAAAGAAGAATAATACCGGAACAAGAAAATATATAATAAAAGAGAAATGACACTACAAATAGTTTTTAACGTGCCAACCGGTTTCGCTTTCGCTCATCAGGGCAACGCTTTAATGAAACATCGTAACTAATGTCATTTTGACGCCATAGAACAACGGTTAAATACAGTTCAATTTTGGACGAAAAATGTTTATGAAATATTTTTCCTTTGATACTCTAAATGAAACGTCGGGTGATTTGCATTTAAAAAATGGCAAAATTGAAAATTTTGGATCTGTTTTACAACAACTATCTAAATGAGAACTCAATGGTATTTGTCTTGTTGAAGGGTCCCTAATCTGTTGATTATGTATTGTAATTCTATTTCTAAGTTTATCGCCTGTTTGACCAATATAAAACTCTTGGCAGCCATTGCATACTAAAAGGTACAAACAGTTAGAAACTTTACAGTCCATATCTTCTTTAACAGTAAAAGTTTTATCCTTGATTTTAAATTCATTTCCTTCGATAATATGTTTACAGAGTCCACAGCGGGACTCATTGCATTTTTTCACAGAAGATTTTGAAGTTTTGTCTTTGAATTCTGATTTAATCAAAATCTGTTTAAGATTTGGAAGTTGTCTCTTACCTTTAATTAATTTGGTATTACTTAGTATTTGTGACATTGTTCGATCATTTTCCAAAATTTCAAAGTTATTCTTAATAATTCCAAATAACTCTCTGTTTTTAGGATTAAATGTCGAAATATATGCCATTATATTGTCATCATGTTTAACCTTTACCTGTAAGAGAGTATGTCTTGGAATATTAAGAGCTTTATTTATACTTGCTAAGATTACTGCTTTAGGGTATTTTCTTTCAATTAAAATGTTTTCAAGTTCACGTAATCTTAACTGTAGAATTTTTCTGTCAGATACTATTGTGCAGATCCTTCGCGCTAGGGAGAACGGAATGTTGACCTTGTTATGTTTTGGGTGACATGACCTGAAATTCAAATATTGCTTAGAATCTGTAATTTTGAAATAAATATCAGTGACAATTGTACAACCATTTTTTATCACTAACACGTCTAGAAAAGGCATTTTATTTGAGTTCATATCCATCTTAAATTTTATATCTTTATGTAACGAGTTAAGTATGTCATTAAAGACAGATAAATCATTACTTGATTTTGTCCAAAAAATAAAACAATCATCAAGATATCTTTTCCATTGTTTGCATATATAATCTGAAAAGTTTTCGTCTTTGAGTTCTTTTATATTTTCATATAGTATCTCTTCTAAATATCCTAAAACTAAAGTTGCATATGTTGGGGCAACTTTTGTTCCCATGGCCGTTCCTTTACACTGATTGAAAAATGCGGAATTAAAGGAAAAATTGTTATATTCTAGTACTATTTTCAAACCTTCCAATATGAAAGTTTGGTCAAATCTGTTATGAATAAGATCTGGATATCTTTTCATCCAATAAGAAATTGCTTCATATCCTAAGCTGTGTGGAATATTTGTATACAAACTAACAACATCAAATGACACTAAAATTGTGTTAATAGGAACTGTTTCTGGTAGAAAATTAAGAAAATCTATGTTATCTCTGAGATAGCTTTGGACCTTACTTACAAAAGGTTTTAAAAGTTTATCTAAAAAACAACTTAATCGACTAGTTTCACAGTTAGGTCCTGCCACAATTGGTCTCATTTGAAGATCCATTGGATCTAAACTTTCAATATACTCTTCATTAATAATGTCACAAATATTTTGAATTATTTTGCTTTTATGAATTTTTGGAAGACCGTAAAATGTACTAGTCTTGTAATCAAACTTTAATAAATAATCTGCTTCTTGTTTAGTGATAGTGTTATTTTTGTAAATCAACATTTTGATAGAGTCAAATATCTGTGTTGTATTAGCATGTGGAATAGGTTTATAATAGGAGATATCAGAGAGCATTTCTGTGATTTTATTTTTATAAAAATATTTATTCATCATTACTATTCCACCTCCTTTGTCAGCTTCTTTTATAATAATAGAAGAATCATCTGCTAGTGATTTTATAGACTTTCTTTGATTAAGGGATATGTTATGTTTTACAGGGTTGGTATTATTCAAAACATTAAAGCATAATGACTTGGTAGTAGAAATATATTCATCTAATTTTTTATTTCTCCCGGAAGGAGGATTAAAAGATTTGTTTCTCAGTAAACTATCATTACATTCTACGTTTTGTGAAAAGTATTCTTGTAATCTAAGTTTTCTAAAAAAATCATTTCAATCAATTTCAAGTTCACATGGATTATTTTTTAAAGGTGTGGGTGTGAATTTTAGACCCATCAACAAGACATTCTTTTCATTGTTTGTTAATTTCCGATTAGAAAGATTGTAAATTTTTGTAGATTTTGTAAATGTTTCAGCTAGATTTTCATTCTTTATAACTGGCTGTAAAAGTTGTGGTCTGCCTCTAGAAAAGAAGAAGACTCCCTATCGACCACCTCCATGTCATTATTATTGTTAGAAATATTGTTCCACCGTCGGCTGGGGTTGAATTTGTTATTCTTTCTGTAATTGTGATTGCCTGTTCTTCTCTTGTTATCGTATCTCCATCTAGTATTCGAATAACCATTTTCTGGATGTTTTGGCTCAGTTTTCAAACTTGTTAAAAGTTGATGTAATAACGACTCCAGTGTATCTCTTGATTTTCCTTCTCGCTCTGTACGCCTGGGAAAGGTTTTCACTGCATCTGCATAAGTATATGGCTGCTTTCTTACGGTTGGTGCGAGATAATTTTTGCCTTTTTTGAAAAATGGATTTGAGCCACCGTAATTTCTAACGAAGTTTTCCTCGTATTCCCGAAGCCATTTTGCATTATTTTCCCATCTTTTGTGTGAAATTTCTTCATTTCTTTTAACGTGTCTTTGCCAAAGATCTACTAAAAAAGCTGCAGCTTGTCCTGAACATTTTGATTGTATCAAATCAATCATTTCTTGATCTAATCTTCTTGTTTGTTCTTCAAAAGAGGTAGATTTTAACTTCCCCATTTCAATTTCCATTCTAAAGTCGTGAATGACAGCTCTTTCTCTCAGAATTCTTTGATCTTCTGTTTCGTTTTTAATTTCATACTTTTGGAATTTCCGTGGTATAATGGCGGGGGATGCTTCTATCCACTTTTCATAGAAACATAAGTTTCCACTATTTCTTATTTTTCGCCAATACGCATCTTTTCTCGAATTCAATTTTCTTTCCCAAATGGCTGCAATTCTTGACTTAACACGCATAGCCTCAGCTTCAAAAAATCTGTTCTCATTTTCTTGGTGTAATTGACCAATATTGTGTTCGTGGTTACCATCTAAAAAATTTTTGTCTATGTCCTTAATAACTTTTGTAAGTTCCGAAACAGCTGTATTTGTTTGTGCTGGGGATAAACGAGAATTTGTTTCCTTAACAGCTTTAGTTAAATCTTGTATTGCCGAAAGAATTAACGATAACTTAGCACTTATCTCAGACAACTGTCCATTCTCTGTTTCCATCTGAATTGATTCAGTTGATACCGACGGGGAGGACTCCGAACTGCTGTTTTCAATTTTGGCCCTTTTAGGGCTCGCTGGACCCATTGTAATGTCTCTTATTCCAGTAATAAATATATGTTGCAAAAAGAAGAATAATACCGGGACAAGAAAATATATAATAAAAGAGAAATGACACTACAAATAGTTTTTAACGTGCCAACCGGTTTCGCTTTCGCTCATCAGGGCAACGCTTTAATGAAACATCGTAACTAACGTCATTTTGACGCCATAGAACAACGGTTAAATACAGTTCAATTTTGGACGAAAAATGTTTATGAAATATTTTTCCTTTGATACTCTAGATGAAACGTCGGGTGATTTGCATTTAAAAAATGGCAAAATTGAAAATTTTGGATCTGTTTTACAACAACTATCTAAATGAGAACTCAATGGTATTTGTCTTGTTGAAGGGTCCCTAATCTGTTGATTATGTATTGTAATTCTATTTCTAAGTTCATTGCCTGTTTGACCAATATAAAACTCTTGGCAGCCATTGCATACTAAAAGGTACAAACAGTTAGAAACTTTACAGTCCATATCTTCTTTAACAGTAAAAGTTTTATCCTTGATTTTAAATTCATTTCCTTCGATAATATGTTTACAGAGTCCACAGCGGGACTCATTGCATTTTTTCACAGAAGATTTTGAAGTTTTGTCTTTGAATTCTGATTTAATCAAAATCTGTTCAAGATTTGGAAGTTGTCTCTTACCTTTAATTAATTTGGTATTACTTAGTATTTGTGACATTGTTCGATCATTTTCCAAAATTTCAAAATTATTCTTAATAATTCCAAATAACTCTCTGTTTTTAGGATTAAATGTCGAAATATATGCCATTATATTGTCATCATGTTTAACCTTTACCTGTAAGAGAGTATGTCTTGGAATATTAAGAGCTTTATTTATACCTGCTAAGATTACTGCTTTAGGGTATTTTCTTTCAATTAAAATGTTTTCAAGTTCACGTAATCTTAACTGTAGAATTTTTCTGTCAGATACTATTGTGCAGATCCTTCGCGCTAGGGAGAACGGAATGTTGACCTTGTTATGTTTTGGGTGACATGACCTGAAATTCAAATATTGCTTAGAATCTGTAATTTTGAAATAAATATCAGTGACAATTGTACAACCATTTTTTATCACTAACACGTCTAGAAAAGGCATTTTATTTGAGTTCATATCCATCTTAAATTTTATATCTTTATGTAACGAGTTAAGTATGTCATTAAAGACAGATAAATCATTACTTGATTTTGTCCAAAAAATAAAACAATCATCAAGATATCTTTTCCATTGTTTGCATATATAATCTGAAAAGTTTTCGTCTTTGAGTTCTTTTATATTTTCATATAGTATCTCTTCTAAATATACTAAAACTAAAGTTGCATATGTTGGGGCAACTTTTGTTCCCATGGCCGTTCCTTTACACTGATTGAAAAATGCGGAATTAAAGGAAAAATTGTTATTTTCTAGTACTATACTATTTTCAAACCTTCCAATATGAAAGTTTGGTCAAATCTGTTATGAATAAGATCTGGATATCTTTTCATCCAATAAGAAATTGCTTCATATCCTAAGCTGTGTGGAATATTTGTATACAAACTAACAACATCAAATGACACTAAAATTGTGTTAATAGGAACTGTTTCTGGTAGAAAATTAAGAAAATCTGTGTCATCTCTGAGATAGCTTTGGACCTTACTTACAAAAGGTTTTAAAGGTTTATCTAAAAAACAACTTAATCGACTAGTTTCACAGTTAGGTCCTGCCACAATTGGTCTCATTTGAAGATCCATTGGATCTAAACTTTCAATATACTCTTCATTAATAATGTCACAAATATTTTGAATTATTTTGCTTTTATGAATTTTTGGAAGACCGTAAAATGTACTAGTCTTGTAATCAAACTTTAATAAATAATCTGCTTCTTGTTTAGTGATAGTGTTATTTTTGTAAATCAACATTTTGATAGAGTCAAATATCTGTGTTGTATTAGCATGTGGAATAGGTTTATAACAGGAGATATCAGAGAGCATTTCTGTGATTTTATTTTTATAAAAATATTTATTCATCATTACTATTCCACCTCCTTTGTCAGCTTCTTTTATAATAATAGAAGAATCATCTGCTAGTGATTTTATAGACTTTCTTTGATTAAGGGATATGTTATGTTTTACAGGGTTGGTATTATTCAAAACATTAAAGCATAGTGACTTGGTAGTAGAAATATATTCATCTAATTTTTTATTTCTCCCGGAAGGAGGATTAAAAGAAGATTTGTTTCTCAGTAAACTATCATTACATTCTACGTTTTGTGAAAAGTATTCTTGTAATCTAAGTTTTCTAAAAAAATCATTTAAATCAATTTCAAGTTCACATGGATTATTTTTTAAAGGTGTGGGTGTGAATTTTAGACCCATCAACAAGACATTCTTTTCATTGTTTGTTAATTTCCGATTAGAAAGATTGTAAATTTTTGTAGATTTTGTAAATGTTTCAGCTAGATTTTCATTCTTTATAACTGGCTGTAAAAGTTGTGGTCTGCCTCTAGAAAAGAAGAAGACTCCCTATCGACCACCTCCATGTCATTATTATTGTTAGAAATATTGTTCCACCGTCGGCTGGGGTTGAATTTGTTATTCTTTCTGTAATTGTGATTGCCTGTTCTTCTCTTGTTATCGTATCTCCATCTAGTATTCGAATAACCATTTTCTGGATGTTTTGGCTCAGTTTTCAAACTTGTTAAAAGTTGATGTAATAAAGACTCCAGTGTATCTCTTGATTTTCCTTCTCGCTCTGTACGCCTGGGAAAGGTTTTCACTGCATCTGCATAAGTATATGGCTGCTTTCTTACGGTTGGTGCGAGATAATTTTTGCCTTTTTTGAAAAATGGATTTGAGCCATCGTAATTTCTAACGAAGTTTTCCTCGTATTCCCGAAGCCATTTTGCATTATTTTCCCATCTTTTGTGTGAAATTTCTTCATTTCTTTTAACGTGTCTTTGCCAAAGATCTACTAAAAAAGCTGCAGCTTGTCCTGAACATTTTGATTGTATCAAATCAATCATTTCTTGATCTAATCTTCTTGTTTGTTCTTCAAAAGAGGTAGATTTTAACTTCCCCATTTCAATTTCCATTCTAAAGTCGTGAATGACAGCTCTTTCTCTCAGAATTCTTTGATCTTCTGTTTCGTTTTTAATTTCATACTTTTGGAATTTCCGTGGTATAATGGCGGGGGATGCTTCTATCCACTTTTCATAGAAACATAAGTTTCCACTATTTCTTACATTTCGCCAATACGCATCTTTTCTCGAATTCAATTTTCTCACCCAAATGGCTGCAATTCTTGACTTAACACGCATAGCCTCAGCTTCAAAAAATCTGTTTTCATTTTCTTGGTGTAATTGACCAATATTGTGTTCGTGGTTACCATCTAAAAATTTTTTGTCTATGTCCTTAATAACTTTTGTAAGTTCCGAAACAGCTGTATTTGTTTGTGCTGGGGATAAACGAGAATTTGTTTCCTTAACAGCTTTAGTTAAATCTTGTATTGCCGAAAGAATTAACGATAACTTAGCACTTATCTCAGACAACTGTCCATTCTCTGTTTCCATCTGAATTGATTCAGTTGATACCGACGGGGAGGACTCCGAACTGCTGTTTTCAATTTTGGCCCTTTTAGGGCTCGCTGGACCCATTGTAATGTCTCTTATTCCAGTAATAAATATATGTTGCAAAAAGAAGAATAATACCGGAACAAGAAAATATATAATAAAAGAGAAATGACACTACAAATAGTTTTTAACGTGCCAACCGGTTTCGCTTTCGCTCATCAGGGCTTTAATGAAACATCGTAACTAACGTCATTTTGACGTCATAGAACAACGGTTAAATACAGTTCAATTTTGGACGAAAAATGTTTATGAAATATTTTTCCTTTGATACTCTAGATGAAACGTCGGGTGATTTGCATTTAAAAAATGGCAAAATTGAAAATTTTGGATCTGTTTTACAACAACTATCTAAATGAGAACTCAATGGTATTTGTCTTGTTTAAGGGTCCCTAATCTGTTGATTATGTATTGTAATTCTATTTCTAAGTTTATCGCCTGTTTGACCAATATAAAACTCTTGGCAGCCATTGCATACTAAAAGGTACAAACAGTTAGAAACTTTACAATCCATATCTTCTTTAACAGTAAAAGTTTTATCCTTGATTTTAAATTCAGTTCCTTCGATAATATGTTTACAGAGTCCACAGCGGGACTCATTGCATTTTTTCACAGAAGATTTTGAAGTTTTGTCTTTGAATTCTGATTTAATCAAAATCTGTTTAAGATTTGGAAGTTGTCTCTTACCTTTAATTAATTTGGTATTACTTAGTATTTGTGACATTGTTCGATCATTTTCCAAAATTTCAAAATTATTCTTAATAATTCCAAATAACTCTCTGTTTTTAGGATTAAATGTCGAAATATATGCCATTATATTGTCATCATGTTTAACCTTTACCTGTAAGAGAGTATGTCTTGGAATATTAAGAGTTTTATTTATACCTGCTAAGATTACTGCTTTCGGGTATTTTCTTTCAATTAAAATGTTTTCAAGTTCACGTAATCTTAACTGTAGAATTTTTCTGTCAGATACTATTGTGCAGATCCTTCGCGCTAGGGAGAACGGAATGTTGACCTTGTTATGTTTTGGGTGACATGACCTGAAATTCAAATATTGCTTAGAATCTGTAATTTTGAAATAAATATCAGTGACAATTGTACAACCATTTTTTATCACTAACACGTCTAGAAAAGGCATTTTACTTGAGTTCATATCCATCTTAAATTCTATATCTTTATGTAACGAGTTAAGTATGTCATTAAAGACAGATAAATCATTACTTGATTTTGTCCAAAAAATAAAACAATCATCAAGATATCTTTTCCATTGTTTGCATATATAATCTGAAAAGTTTTCGTCTTTGAGTTCTTTTATATTTTCATATAGTATCTCTTCTAAATATCCTAAAACTAAAGTTGCATATGTTGGGGCAACTTTTGTTCCCATGGCCGTTCCTTTACACTGATTGAAAAATGCGGAATTAAAGGAAAAATTGTTATTTTCTAGTACTATTTTCAAACCTTCCAATATGAAAGTTTGGTCAAATCTGTTATGAATAAGATCTGGATATCTTTTCATCCAATAAGAAATTGCTTCATATCCTAAGCTGTGTGGAATATTTGTATACAAACTAACAACATCAAATGACACTAAAATTGTGTTAATAGGAACTGTTTCTGGTAGAAAATTAAGAAAATCTATGTCATCTCTGAGATAGCTTTGGACCTTACTTACAAAAGGTTTTAAAAGTTTATCTAAAAAACAACTTAATCGACTAGTTTCACAGTTAGGTCCTGCCACAATTGGTCTCATTTGAAGATCCATTGGATCTAAACTTTCAATATACTCTTCATTAATAATGTCACAAATATTTTGAATTATTTTGCTTTTATGAATTTTTGGAAGACCGTAAAATGTACTAGTCTTGTAATCAAACTTTAATAAATAATCTGCTTCTTGTTTAGTGATAGTGTTATTTTTGTAAATCAACATTTTGATAGAGTCAAATATCTGTGTTGTATTAGCATGTGGAATAGGTTTATAACAGGAGATATCAGAGAGCATTTCTGTGATTTTATTTTTATAAAAATATTTATTCATCATTACTATTCCACCTCCTTTGTCAGCTTCTTTTATAATAATAGAAGAATCATCTGCTAGTGATTTTATAGACTTTCTTTGATTAAGGGATATGTTACGTTTTACAGGGTTGGTATTATTCAAAACATTAAAGCATAGTGACTTGGTAGTAGAAATATATTCATCTAATTTTTTATTTCTCCCGGAAGGAGGATTAAAAGAAGATTTGTTTCTCAGTAAACTATCATTACATTCTACGTTTTGTGAAAAGTATTCTTGTAATCTAAGTTTTCTAAAAAAATCATTTAAATCAATTTCAAGTTCACATGGATTATTTTTTAAAGGTGTGGGTGTGAATTTTAGACCCATCAACAAGACATTCTTTTCATTGTTTGTTAATTTCCGATTAGAAAGATTGTAAATTTTTGTAGATTTTGTAAATGTTTCAGCTAGATTTTCATTCTTTATAACTGGCTGTAAAAGTTGTGGTCTGCCTCTAGAAAAGAAGAAGACTCCCTATCGACCACCTCCATGTCATTATTATTGTTAGAAATATTGTTCCACCGTCGGCTGGGGTTGAATTTGTTATTCTTTCTGTAATTGTGATTGCCTGTTCTTCTCTTGTTATCGTATCTCCATCTAGTATTCGAATAACCATTTTCTGGATGTTTTGGCTCAGTTTTCAAACTTGTTAAAAGTTGATGTAATAAAGACTCCAGTGTATCTCTTGATTTTCCTTCTCGCTCTGTACGCCTGGGAAAGGTTTTCACTGCATCTGCATAAGTATATGGCTGCTTTCTTACGGTTGGTGCGAGATAATTTTTGCCTTTTTTGAAAAATGGATTTGAGCCATCGTAATTTCTAACGAAGTTTTCCTCGTATTCCCGAAGCCATTTTGCATTATTTTCCCATCTTTTGTGTGAAATTTCTTCATTTCTTTTAACGTGTCTTTGCCAAAGATCTACTAAAAAAGCTGCAGCTTGTCCTGAACATTTTGATTGTATCAAATCAATCATTTCTTGATCTAATCTTCTTGTTTGTTCTTCAAAAGAGGTAGATTTTAACTTCCCCATTTCAATTTCCATTCTAAAGTCGTGAATGACAGCTCTTTCTCTCAGAATTCTTTGATCTTCTGTTTCGTTTTTAATTTCATACTTTTGGAATTTCCGTGGTATAATGGCGGGGGATGCTTCTATCCACTTTTCATAGAAACATAAGTTTCCACTATTTCTTACATTTCGCCAATACGCATCTTTTCTCGAATTCAATTTTCTTTCCCAAATGGCTGCAATTCTTGACTTAACACGCATAGCCTCAGCTTCAAAAAATCTGTTTTCATTTTCTTGGTGTAATTGACCAATATTGTGTTCGTGGTTACCATCTAAAAATTTTTTGTCTATGTCCTTAATAACTTTTGTAAGTTCCGAAACAGCTGTATTTGTTTGTGCTGGGGATAAACGAGAATTTGTTTCCTTAACAGCTTTAGTTAAATCTTGTATTGCCGAAAGAATTAACGATAACTTAGCACTTATCTCAGACAACTGTCCATTCTCTGTTTCCATCTGAATTGATTCAGTTGATACCGACGGGGAGGACTCCGAACTGCTGTTTTCAATTTTGGCCCTTTTAGGGCTCGCTGGACCCATTGTAATGTCTCTTATTCCAGTAATAAATATATGTTGCAAAAAGAAGAATAATACCGGAACAAGAAAATATATAATAAAAGAGAAATGACACTACAAATAGTTTTTAACGTGCCAACCGGTTTCGCTTTCGCTCATCAGGGCTTTAATGAAACATCGTAACTAACGTCATTTTGACGTCATAGAACAACGGTTAAATACAGTTCAATTTTGGACGAAAAATGTTTATGAAATATTTTTCCTTTGATACTCTAGATGAAACGTCGGGTGATTTGCATTTAAAAAATGGCAAAATTGAAAATTTTGGATCTGTTTTACAACAACTATCTAAATGAGAACTCAATGGTATTTGTCTTGTTTAAGGGTCCCTAATCTGTTGATTATGTATTGTAATTCTATTTCTAAGTTTATCGCCTGTTTGACCAATATAAAACTCTTGGCAGCCATTGCATACTAAAAGGTACAAACAGTTAGAAACTTTACAATCCATATCTTCTTTAACAGTAAAAGTTTTATCCTTGATTTTAAATTCAGTTCCTTCGATAATATGTTTACAGAGTCCACAGCGGGACTCATTGCATTTTTTCACAGAAGATTTTGAAGTTTTGTCTTTGAATTCTGATTTAATCAAAATCTGTTTAAGATTTGGAAGTTGTCTCTTACCTTTAATTAATTTGGTATTACTTAGTATTTGTGACATTGTTCGATCATTTTCCAAAATTTCAAAATTATTCTTAATAATTCCAAATAACTCTCTGTTTTTAGGATTAAATGTCGAAATATATGCCATTATATTGTCATCATGTTTAACCTTTACCTGTAAGAGAGTATGTCTTGGAATATTAAGAGTTTTATTTATACCTGCTAAGATTACTGCTTTCGGGTATTTTCTTTCAATTAAAATGTTTTCAAGTTCACGTAATCTTAACTGTAGAATTTTTCTGTCAGATACTATTGTGCAGATCCTTCGCGCTAGGGAGAACGGAATGTTGACCTTGTTATGTTTTGGGTGACATGACCTGAAATTCAAATATTGCTTAGAATCTGTAATTTTGAAATAAATATCAGTGACAATTGTACAACCATTTTTTATCACTAACACGTCTAGAAAAGGCATTTTACTTGAGTTCATATCCATCTTAGATTCTATATCTTTATGTAACGAGTTAAGTATGTCATTAAAGACAGATAAATCATTACTTGATTTTGTCCAAAAAATAAAACAATCATCAAGATATCTTTTCCATTGTTTGCATATATAATCTGAAAAGTTTTCGTCTTTGAGTTCTTTTATATTTTCATATAGTATCTCTTCTAAATATCCTAAAACTAAAGTTGCATATGTTGGGGCAACTTTTGTTCCCATGGCCGTTCCTTTACACTGATTGAAAAATGCGGAATTAAAGGAAAAATTGTTATTTTCTAGTACTATTTTCAAACCTTCCAATATGAAAGTTTGGTCAAATCTGTTATGAATAAGATCTGGATATCTTTTCATCCAATAAGAAATTGCTTCATATCCTAAGCTGTGTGGAATATTTGTATACAAACTAACAACATCAAATGACACTAAAATTGTGTTAATAGGAACTGTTTCTGGTAGAAAATTAAGAAAATCTATGTCATCTCTGAGATAGCTTTGGACCTTACTTACAAAAGGTTTTAAAAGTTTATCTAAAAAACAACTTAATCGACTAGTTTCACAGTTAGGTCCTGCCACAATTGGTCTCATTTGAAGATCCATTGGATCTAAACTTTCAATATACTCTTCATTAATAATGTCACAAATATTTTGAATTATTTTGCTTTTATGAATTTTTGGAAGACCGTAAAATGTACTAGTCTTGTAATCAAACTTTAATAAATAATCTGCTTCTTGTTTAGTGATAGTGTTATTTTTGTAAATCAACATTTTGATAGAGTCAAATATCTGTGTTGTATTAGCATGTGGAATAGGTTTATAACAGGAGATATCAGAGAGCATTTCTGTGATTTTATTTTTATAAAAATATTTATTCATCATTACTATTCCACCTCCTTTGTCAGCTTCTTTTATAATAATAGAAGAATCATCTGCTAGTGATTTTATAGACTTTCTTTGATTAAGGGATATGTTATGTTTTACAGGGTTGGTATTATTCAAAACATTAAAGCATAGTGACTTGGTAGTAGAAATATATTCATCTAATTTTTTATTTCTCCCGGAAGGAGGATTAAAAGAAGATTTGTTTCTCAGTAAACTATCATTACATTCTACGTTTTGTGAAAAGTATTCTTGTAATCTAAGTTTTCTAAAAAAATCATTTAAATCAATTTCAAGTTCACATGGATTATTTTTTAAAGGTGTGGGTGTGAATTTTAGACCCATCAACAAGACATTCTTTTCATTGTTTGTTAATTTCCGATTAGAAAGATTGTAAATTTTTGTAGATTTTGTAAATGTTTCAGCTAGATTTTCATTCTTTATAACTGGCTGTAAAAGTTGTGGTCTGCCTCTAGAAAAGAAGAAGACTCCCTATCGACCACCTCCATGTCATTATTATTGTTAGAAATATTGTTCCACCGTCGGCTGGGGTTGAATTTGTTATTCTTTCTGTAATTGTGATTGCCTGTTCTTCTCTTGTTATCGTATCTCCATCTAGTATTCGAATAACCATTTTCTGGATGTTTTGGCTCAGTTTTCAAACTTGTTAAAAGTTGATGTAATAAAGACTCCAGTGTATCTCTTGATTTTCCTTCTCGCTCTGTACGCCTGGGAAAGGTTTTCACTGCATCTGCATAAGTATATGGCTGCTTTCTTACGGTTGGTGCGAGATAATTTTTGCCTTTTTTGAAAAATGGATTTGAGCCATCGTAATTTCTAACGAAGTTTTCCTCGTATTCCCGAAGCCATTTTGCATTATTTTCCCATCTTTTGTGTGAAATTTCTTCATTTCTTTTAACGTGTCTTTGCCAAAGATCTACTAAAAAAGCTGCAGCTTGTCCTGAACATTTTGATTGTATCAAATCAATCATTTCTTGATCTAATCTTCTTGTTTGTTCTTCAAAAGAGGTAGATTTTAACTTCCCCATTTCAATTTCCATTCTAAAGTCGTGAATGACAGCTCTTTCTCTCAGAATTCTTTGATCTTCTGTTTCGTTTTTAATTTCATACTTTTGGAATTTCCGTGGTATAATGGCGGGGGATGCTTCTATCCACTTTTCATAGAAACATAAGTTTCCACTATTTCTTACATTTCGCCAATACGCATCTTTTCTCGAATTCAATTTTCTTTCCCAAATGGCTGCAATTCTTGACTTAACACGCATAGCCTCAGCTTCAAAAAATCTGTTTTCATTTTCTTGGTGTAATTGACCAATATTGTGTTCGTGGTTACCATCTAAAAATTTTTTGTCTATGTCCTTAATAACTTTTGTAAGTTCCGAAACAGCTGTATTTGTTTGTGCTGGGGATAAACGAGAATTTGTTTCCTTAACAGCTTTAGTTAAATCTTGTATTGCCGAAAGAATTAACGATAACTTAGCACTTATCTCAGACAACTGTCCATTCTCTGTTTCCATCTGAATTGATTCAGTTGATACCGACGGGGAGGACTCCGAACTGCTGTTTTCAATTTTGGCCCTTTTAGGGCTCGCTGGACCCATTGTAATGTCTCTTATTCCAGTAATAAATATATGTTGCAAAAAGAAGAATAATACCGGAACAAGAAAATATATAATAAAAGAGAAATGACACTACAAATAGTTTTTAACGTGCCAACCGGTTTCGCTTTCGCTCATCAGGGCTTTAATGAAACATCGTAACTAACGTCATTTTGACGTCATAGAACAACGGTTAAATACAGTTCAATTTTGGACGAAAAATGTTTATGAAATATTTTTCCTTTGATACTCTAGATGAAACGTCGGGTGATTTGCATTTAAAAAATGGCAAAATTGAAAATTTTGGATCTGTTTTACAACAACTATCTAAATGAGAACTCAATGGTATTTGTCTTGTTTAAGGGTCCCTAATCTGTTGATTATGTATTGTAATTCTATTTCTAAGTTTATCGCCTGTTTGACCAATATAAAACTCTTGGCAGCCATTGCATACTAAAAGGTACAAACAGTTAGAAACTTTACAATCCATATCTTCTTTAACAGTAAAAGTTTTATCCTTGATTTTAAATTCAGTTCCTTCGATAATATGTTTACAGAGTCCACAGCGGGACTCATTGCATTTTTTCACAGAAGATTTTGAAGTTTTGTCTTTGAATTCTGATTTAATCAAAATCTGTTTAAGATTTGGAAGTTGTCTCTTACCTTTAATTAATTTGGTATTACTTAGTATTTGTGACATTGTTCGATCATTTTCCAAAATTTCAAAATTATTCTTAATAATTCCAAATAACTCTCTGTTTTTAGGATTAAATGTCGAAATATATGCCATTATATTGTCATCATGTTTAACCTTTACCTGTAAGAGAGTATGTCTTGGAATATTAAGAGCTTTATTTATACCTGCTAAGATTACTGCTTTAGGGTATTTTCTTTCAATTAAAATGTTTTCAAGTTCACGTAATCTTAACTGTAGAATTTTTCTGTCAGATACTATTGTGCAGATCCTTCGCGCTAGGGAGAACGGAATGTTGACCTTGTTATGTTTTGGGTGACATGACCTGAAATTCAAATATTGCTTAGAATCTGTAATTTTGAAATAAATATCAGTGACAATTGTACAACCATTTTTTATCACTAACACGTCTAGAAAAGGCATTTTACTTGAGTTCATATCCATCTTAAATTCTATATCTTTATGTAACGAGTTAAGTATGTCATTAAAGACAGATAAATCATTACTTGATTTTGTCCAAAAAATAAAACAATCATCAAGATATCTTTTCCATTGTTTGCATATATAATCTGAAAAGTTTTCGTCTTTGAGTTCTTTTATATTTTCATATAGTATCTCTTCTAAATATCCTAAAACTAAAGTTGCATATGTTGGGGCAACTTTTGTTCCCATGGCCGTTCCTTTACACTGATTGAAAAATGCGGAATTAAAGGAAAAATTGTTATTTTCTAGTACTATTTTCAAACCTTCCAATATGAAAGTTTGGTCAAATCTGTTATGAATAAGATCTGGATATCTTTTCATCCAATAAGAAATTGCTTCATATCCTAAGCTGTGTGGAATATTTGTATACAAACTAACAACATCAAATGACACTAAAATTGTGTTAATAGGAACTGTTTCTGGTAGAAAATTAAGAAAATCTATGTCATCTCTGAGATAGCTTTGGACCTTACTTACAAAAGGTTTTAAAAGTTTATCTAAAAAACAACTTAATCGACTAGTTTCACAGTTAGGTCCTGCCACAATTGGTCTCATTTGAAGATCCATTGGATCTAAACTTTCAATATACTCTTCATTAATAATGTCACAAATATTTTGAATTATTTTGCTTTTATGAATTTTTGGAAGACCGTAAAATGTACTAGTCTTGTAATCAAACTTTAATAAATAATCTGCTTCTTGTTTAGTGATAGTGTTATTTTTGTAAATCAACATTTTGATAGAGTCAAATATCTGTGTTGTATTAGCATGTGGAATAGGTTTATAACAGGAGATATCAGAGAGCATTTCTGTGATTTTATTTTTATAAAAATATTTATTCATCATTACTATTCCACCTCCTTTGTCAGCTTCTTTTATAATAATAGAAGAATCATCTGCTAGTGATTTTATAGACTTTCTTTGATTAAGGGATATGTTATGTTTTACAGGGTTGGTATTATTCAAAACATTAAAGCATAGTGACTTGGTAGTAGAAATATATTCATCTATTTTTTTATTTCTCCCGGAAGGAGGATTAAAAGAAGATTTGTTTCTCAGTAAACTATCATTACATTCTACGTTTTGTGAAAAGTATTCTTGTAATCTAAGTTTTCTAAAAAAATCATTTAAATCAATTTCAAGTTCACATGGATTATTTTTTAAAGGTGTGGGTGTGAATTTTAGACCCATCAACAAGACATTCTTTTCATTGTTTGTTAATTTCCGATTAGAAAGATTGTAAATTTTTGTAGATTTTGTAAATGTTTCAGCTAGATTTTCATTCTTTATAACTGGCTGTAAAAGTTGTGGTCTGCCTCTAGAAAAGAAGAAGACTCCCTATCGACCACCTCCATGTCATTATTATTGTTAGAAATATTGTTCCACCGTCGGCTGGGGTTGAATTTGTTATTCTTTCTGTAATTGTGATTGCCTGTTCTTCTCTTGTTATCGTATCTCCATCTAGTATTCGAATAACCATTTTCTGGATGTTTTGGCTCAGTTTTCAAACTTGTTAAAAGTTGATGTAATAAAGACTCCAGTGTATCTCTTGATTTTCCTTCTCGCTCTGTACGCCTGGGAAAGGTTTTCACTGCATCTGCATAAGTATATGGCTGCTTTCTTACGGTTGGTGCGAGATAATTTTTGCCTTTTTTGAAAAATGGATTTGAGCCATCGTAATTTCTAACGAAGTTTTCCTCGTATTCCCGAAGCCATTTTGCATTATTTTCCCATCTTTTGTGTGAAATTTCTTCATTTCTTTTAACGTGTCTTTGCCAAAGATCTACTAAAAAAGCTGCAGCTTGTCCTGAACATTTTGATTGTATCAAATCAATCATTTCTTGATCTAATCTTCTTGTTTGTTCTTCAAAAGAGGTAGATTTTAACTTCCCCATTTCAATTTCCATTCTAAAGTCGTGAATGACAGCTCTTTCTCTCAGAATTCTTTGATCTTCTGTTTCGTTTTTAATTTCATACTTTTGGAATTTCCGTGGTATAATGGCGGGGGATGCTTCTATCCACTTTTCATAGAAACATAAGTTTCCACTATTTCTTACATTTCGCCAATACGCATCTTTTCTCGAATTCAATTTTCTTTCCCAAATGGCTGCAATTCTTGACTTAACACGCATAGCCTCAGCTTCAAAAAATCTGTTTTCATTTTCTTGGTGTAATTGACCAATATTGTGTTCGTGGTTACCATCTAAAAATTTTTTGTCTATGTCCTTAATAACTTTTGTAAGTTCCGAAACAGCTGTATTTGTTTGTGCTGGGGATAAACGAGAATTTGTTTCCTTAACAGCTTTAGTTAAATCTTGTATTGCCGAAAGAATTAACGATAACTTAGCACTTATCTCAGACAACTGTCCATTCTCTGTTTCCATCTGAATTGATTCAGTTGATACCGACGGGGAGGACTCCGAACTGCTGTTTTCAATTTTGGCCCTTTTAGGGCTCGCTGGACCCATTGTAATGTCTCTTATTCCAGTAATAAATATATGTTGCAAAAAGAAGAATAATACCGGAACAAGAAAATATATAATAAAAGAGAAATGACACTACAAATAGTTTTTAACGTGCCAACCGGTTTCGCTTTCGCTCATCAGGGCTTTAATGAAACATCGTAACTAACGTCATTTTGACGTCATAGAACAACGGTTAAATACAGTTCAATTTTGGACGAAAAATGTTTATGAAATATTTTTCCTTTGATACTCTAGATGAAACGTCGGGTGATTTGCATTTAAAAAATGGCAAAATTGAAAATTTTGGATCTGTTTTACAACAACTATCTAAATGAGAACTCAATGGTATTTGTCTTGTTTAAGGGTCCCTAATCTGTTGATTATGTATTGTAATTCTATTTCTAAGTTTATCGCCTGTTTGACCAATATAAAACTCTTGGCAGCCATTGCATACTAAAAGGTACAAACAGTTAGAAACTTTACAATCCATATCTTCTTTAACAGTAAAAGTTTTATCCTTGATTTTAAATTCAGTTCCTTCGATAATATGTTTACAGAGTCCACAGCGGGACTCATTGCATTTTTTCACAGAAGATTTTGAAGTTTTGTCTTTGAATTCTGATTTAATCAAAATCTGTTTAAGGTTTGGAAGTTGTCTCTTACCTTTAATTAATTTGGTATTACTTAGTATTTGTGACATTGTTCGATCATTTTCCAAAATTTCAAAATTATTCTTAATAATTCCAAATAACTCTCTGTTTTTAGGATTAAATGTCGAAATATATGCCATTATATTGTCATCATGTTTAACCTTTACCTGTAAGAGAGTATGTCTTGGAATATTAAGAGCTTTATTTATACCTGCTAAGATTACTGCTTTAGGGTATTTTCTTTCAATTAAAATGTTTTCAAGTTCACGTAATCTTAACTGTAGAATTTTTCTGTCAGATACTATTGTGCAGATCCTTCGCGCTAGGGAGAACGGAATGTTGACCTTGTTATGTTTTGGGTGACATGACCTGAAATTCAAATATTGCTTAGAATCTGTAATTTTGAAATAAATATCAGTGACAATTGTACAACCATTTTTTATCACTAACACGTCTAGAAAAGGCATTTTACTTGAGTTCATATCCATCTTAAATTCTATATCTTTATGTAACGAGTTAAGTATGTCATTAAAGACAGATAAATCATTACTTGATTTTGTCCAAAAAATAAAACAATCATCAAGATATCTTTTCCATTGTTTGCATATATAATCTGAAAAGTTTTCGTCTTTGAGTTCTTTTATATTTTCATATAGTATCTCTTCTAAATATCCTAAAACTAAAGTTGCATATGTTGGGGCAACTTTTGTTCCCATGGCCGTTCCTTTACACTGATTGAAAAATGCGGAATTAAAGGAAAAATTGTTATTTTCTAGTACTATTTTCAAACCTTCCAATATGAAAGTTTGGTCAAATCTGTTATGAATAAGATCTGGATATCTTTTCATCCAATAAGAAATTGCTTCATATCCTAAGCTGTGTGGAATATTTGTATACAAACTAACAACATCAAATGACACTAAAATTGTGTTAATAGGAACTGTTTCTGGTAGAAAATTAAGAAAATCTATGTCATCTCTGAGATAGCTTTGGACCTTACTTACAAAAGGTTTTAAAAGTTTAAAGGTTTGGCACGTTAAAAACTATTTGTAGTGTCATTTCTCTTTTATTATATATTTTCTTGTTCCGGTATTATTCTTCTTTTTGCAACATATATTTATTACTGGAATAAGAGACATTACAATGGGTCCAGCGAGCCCTAAAAGGGCCAAAATTGAAAACAGCAGTTCGGAGTCCTCCCCGTCGGTATCAACTGAATCAATTCAGATGGAAACAGAGAATGGACAGTTGTCTGAGATAAGTGCTAAGTTATCGTTAATTCTTTCGGCAATACAAGATTTAACTAAAGCTGTTAAGGAAACAAATTCTCGTTTATCCCCAGCACAAACAAATACAGCTGTTTCGGAACTTACAAAAGTTATTAAGGACATAGACAAAAAATTTTTAGATGGTAACCACGAACACAATATTGGTCAATTACACCAAGAAAATGAAAACAGATTTTTTGAAGCTGAGGCTATGCGTGTTA